>JAPVLO010000013.1:2481250-4962500 GCA_027257055.1 Cephalopachus bancanus | reverse complement strand
TACACTGAACTTCATCTAAATGTAAAGCTGTTGTGTACCAAATGATTCCATCAAGAAAGTGAAAAGACAACCACACAATTGGAAAAAAATATTGCAAATTATATCTGATAAGAGACGTATGCCTAAAAGTTTATATGTATACATTTAAAAACTCCTACAACTCAAAAATAAAAAAACAAATAACTCAAATTTTTAAATGAGCAAAGGATTCAAATAACCATTTCTCCAAAAAAGATACACAAATGGTCACTAAGCATGTGAAAAGATGCTCAGCAGGATTAGCCAGGAGGAAAATGCAAATCAAAATCACAAAGAAAAGCCACATAACACTCAGAAGGAGGCCTTAATCAAAAAGTGTTAGTGAAGATATCGAGAGACTGAAACTCTCAGACATGCTGGTAGGAAGGTAAAATAGAGCTGCTGCTTTGAAAAACAGTTTAGCAGTTCTTCAAAACTCTAAACATAAAGTGATTATTGGATCCAGCAATTCCACTGCTTGGTATATGCCCAAGAGAAATGAAAAACATATGCACAAAAAGCTTGTACATGGGTGTTCACAGCAGCATTATTCACTAATAGCCAAAAGGTGGAATCAATTGTCCTTCAACTGATGAATGAATAAACAAAATGTGGTATATCCATACAACAAAATATTATTTGGCAATGAAAAGAAATGGAGTATTGAGCCTTCCTATGTCAAAGATGACCTTGAAAACATTATGCTAAATTAAAGAAGTCAGTTGCAAAGGACCACATATTACATTACTCTATCTAAAATGTCCACAATGGCATATCTACATGGTAGAAAGTAGATCCGTGGTTGCCAGAGCGTAGGGAAAGGAGTGAATGGGGATCGACTATTAATGGCATGGGATTTCTTTTAGGAGTGATGAAAATGTTCTAAATGTTAAATTCACATGTAAAACCATGTGAATATACTAAAAAACATTAAATTGCATACTTTAATAGACAAATGTATGGCTTGTTAATTATTGTTAAAAGGGAAAAAAAAAAAAAGGCTTAGTGTGAAAGCCAGAGGACATCCTTGGTAGTATATAGAGATTCTCCTCTCCTGTAGTGGAAAGGCAGAGAAAACTGAAACAGACTCAACATTTAAATCCTAAGAGTAGCTGAGCTCAACTGAAGGTTAAGCCAGCCAAGGCAGGTCCTCTCCACCAAGGTTGGGCCCTGTCTGAGAAACAACAGGACGCTGACACGTGGGATGAGGACATCTGTGTTGATGCATCCCAAAATCTTGAATTTCCAAATTTCCAAACTCTCTGAACCTGCAGAGTAGCCCAACTCTCCTTGCTAAAGGCTAGCACTCCCCGCTTGCTTGAAAACAACAGAAGGGTCTCTTTCTACTAGATAATATACCTCCTTCTGTCCTCTCAGAATGTGTCCCTACCACACCTTTTTGCCAAGAAGAGGGTTAAGTCATTTCCTCACGGGACTGGTAATGTGCTGGTCCTGCTAAAAAGGGAAATGGACTGTACCCTGAGGAGCTGCAGCACCTCACCTTAGTGTACTATTAAGAGCTTAGTGTACTATCGGAGAACACATGGAAGCTGGATTCTGAGGATGCATTATCCAGGGGATCAGAATAGAAGGTTAGATGAGGGAGGGTTTATTGGCTTGGGAGCCCCCTCCTGGGATGGTACAGGATGAAACACCCTGACAAGGTTCCAGAAGATGGTGCAAACACACCCCAGAAACTTGGAAAACACAGTGGTCCACAGTAAGGGGAGTAGAAACACCAGCACTGTCACGGCAGATGACAGACTAAGGACATGAGAAGCTCAGAGGTGTGGGTGTGGTGGGTGAATATGTCACAGGGAAAGCCCAGAGGATACACCATTCTCCCAGCACTAAGGAATGTGCTGAGAGAGGTCCCACTGCACTCAGAGATTCAGTGGTGGCTCCACAGTATATTATGTCACAGAATGGGGTCACTGATAGAAATGGGGTTGGTGAGTACTCCCCCAAACAGAGGCCAGGTGATGGCATGGAACTTTCAGAAGCAGGTGGTGCAGTGATCAAGTGTCAGGTCAGGAGGGCAGTGATCAAGTGTCAGGTCAACAAGTGTCAGGTCAGAGGGCAACCAGGGACCCTGACCCATAGGCAGTTAGGGAAAGAATTAATAGAACACAGTGTTCCTAGAGGCAAAATAAGTGGGCAGCCCCAGGACACAATTCAACTTTCACAAACAAAAGAAATCAAGGGTGGATGAGCTGGAGCTGAGGCAGTTGCCCCCAGAGCAGTCATGATCACTTCCTGTTTCTAGACCTAAGATGATTTGTAGACCCAGGACTCACTGATTCATGGAAAGCCCGGGTCCCCAGGGAGAAGAACTCTAAAATATGTACATGGTAATGAATCTCCTAGTTTTTCTAGAAGAACCTACAGCCATTTACTCAGGTAAGAGCTAGAGAAAGGAGAATGGTCAAACATCCCACAACTGTTGGTTTCAGGGTCCAAGTTGACAACTGATTCTAGCAACCTAGAGTGGCATCACACACCTCCCCTGTTAGAGCAGAACACATGTGAGGCCAGGATTTCTGGCCTTGGCCCGGCTTTCAGGTCCCCCAGTTCCCAGGTTCACCCAGGGGTCATTTCTCCAGTCTCTGAATGTGTAACTATAATAGACTTCCTTGGTGATCTCTTCCATCAGTTCTTTGGCCTACAGAGTGAGAGGTTTCCTGGTAGGGAACCTAAGTAGAAGCTTCTGAAACTGCCCCTCTCCAGGCAACAATACTGTACCCCAGGAAGAATGCTGAGATTATTGCCAATCTTAAAGACCCAAAAAGGGAAAGGGTGGTGACTCCCATTCGACCTCTAGTTTGGCCCCTGCAAATACCAGACAGACATTGGAGGATGACTGGGGATAACTGCAGATTCAACTCAGGAGCAACCCAACTGCAGCCACTGTGGCTGACATGATGTCTTTTCTAGTGTAGAGTTAACATGGCCTCAGGTATGTGGTATGTGGCCATTCATCTGGCAAATGCATTCTCTTTCATTCTGACCAAAAAATCGGCTTAGAAATAGACTACTATGGTTTGAAAATTTGTCCTTTCCAAAACTCATGGTGAAATTTTATCACCAATGTGGCAGTATTGAGAAGCAGGACCTTAAAGGGATGAATGGATGGATTAATGGGTCATCACTGGAGTGGGACTTTATAAGAAGAGAGACCTTTGTAAGAAGAGAAACCTGAGATAGCACAATCAGCTCCCTTGCCATCTCTGGAGAGAGTCTCCACCAATAGAAAGGCCCTCACCAGGTGCGACCCCTTGACCTTGGGTTTCTCAGCCTTCAGAGCTGTAAGAAACAGATTGTTTTTGTAAGTTACCCAGTGTGAGGTATCATCTGGAAATAGACTATTTCCTCTTATAACTGGCTTCTTTCTTCCCCACTCCCTCATGGAGCAGCCTCTGGCTGAGGCTGGTCTCTGATGGATTTGCACATATTCCCAGTAATGAGTCATGGGATGCAAGCCACCCATCAAGGGATGCAAGTGACCAAGCAAACCTAAAAATAATGTAGTTGTCATTCTTTTTTTTTTTTTTTTTTTTTTTTTGAGTTGGAGTCTCACTCTGTCGCCCAGACTGGAGTGCAATGGCTGCTCCCGGCCACCGCAGCCTCGACCTGCTGGACTCCGACGATCCTTCCGCCTCAGGCTTCCGAGTAGCCGGAATTACAGGCATGCGCTACCACGCCCGGCTGATTTTTTGATTTATTGTAGAGATGAGGTCTCGCTACCCAAGCGGGTCTCGAACCCACGGGCTCAGGCAGTCCACTCACCTCAGCCTCCCAAAGGCACAGGATTACAGGCTGAGCCACCGAGCCCGGCTTGTAGTTGCCATTCTTAATCAATACAACTGTAAACATTATATAGGAATTTAAATAATCAACTTGCTTGATTATAAAACCATTTGCCATATTGTCCAGAGGCGCAGACTCTTCACTGAACTGCCACCACTAATGCCTCCTATAATTTCTAATAAACCAATGTCTCTCCCTGCTGGACCTCTGGGTGACTTCTTTGGAATAGGTAAACATATGCAAGCCCTCTCGAATCTGGGGGTACCCCACTACACTCAGTTTCAGGTATTCTGTTATAAGCAACAGAAAATGGACTAAAACACAGATATTTACTTGGAAGAGAGAACTCTTATACTTACGGCCTCAATGCAAGGCTATGTTAATTCTTCCATGACCTGTCACAATATAGCTGGAAGAGAACAGAACCAGCTAGGCATCCTGCAGAACATCATCCTAGCCCACCATGTGGATGACATCATGCTAAGTGAACTGGATAAGCAAAATAGGCACAGAGTGTCAGGGATGGAGGCTGAGCATACACCCAAAAGCACAGGCTTCCATGCACCAAGGGAGATCTAGCTTCTGCTGCTGCTGAATGTCAAACCTGCCGGCAGCTGAAACCAATTCTGAGCCTTTGATGTGACGGTGCCCCTCAAGGAGACCCACTAGCCATGAGGTGGTGAGTTGATGACTCGGTCTCTCCTGCCTGAGAAGGGACAGTGATACATTTTGGCAGGAACGAACCCATCTGATAGATATGGGATGGTCTTTTCTGCTCGTAAGCGCCAACACCCCTGTCCAAGAGCACCAGAGTCTACACAGCATCATGGAAGAAAGGAGAGCCACTTCATAGCAAGGGAGCTGTGGAGGGAGCCAAGGAAGCACATGGCCCTGGGATCCACTGCCACAGCACAAACTGTCCCACCCAGAAGCCGACCCGAGAGGAGAAAGTTATGACCCGTGGAAGGCAAACTGGATGGGCCAGCTTGGAGGTAACATCTTGTGAGGATGGGTGGTGTCCTCCGAGCTGCAGCATACACTTTAAACAAATGACCTTTATATGACACTGTGTTCTCAACTGAATGAATATATAGGTCCAGGAACCAAAGGGCAGAGGCAACGGGGAAACTCTGCTTATTATCATATCCTCTTGGGGACTTTGTTCCTCCTCTCCCTGCACTTCTACACTCAGCAAGTGTAGACTGTTCCAAATGGGAAACTTTTCTCCCTATAGGCACAGAAAGAGTCCCCACTGAACTCTAGGCTATGACTGACAACTGGACATGTTAGACTCCTCCTGCCAAAGACCAGTAGGCATGAAGAAGGCTTAGCATACTGCACAGGAAATTGATCTTGATGGTCAGAAGGTTCAACCACCATGATACAATGGGATCAGGAAGAAATCTATTTGGCGTTTGGGTAATCTACTGGGACATCTTGGTTCTCTCTTGCCTTATTTGACAGTGAATGAACAAATAGAGCGGTCACAGCCTGAGAAAGGCATGGTGACGAGACGTTCAGATCTTCAGAGATAAGGGTCTGGGTCATGGCCCCAATTAAGCCACTAAGATGAGGAAAGGTGCTAGTTCAAAAGGAGGAATCTCGAGTGAAGATTAGAGGAGAGTGTCAATGAACATCAGAGCAGCTTCAAGGGCAAAAGCTTGACATTTATCTCACTGACTTCCCTCTTCTAAGTTTCCAAGGAAAAGAGGCTCAATGGATTACTGGAGGAACTGCATCCAGACCTTATATAAGGACATGCATGCAAGCAGCCTAGGAGTGGCCTGGGACAGACGCTGTGCTATGCTGCCAAGATTCCTCCCCCCAACCACCAGCCCCAACAACAATTCCCTCTGCTGAAGAGAGATACCTCATGGGAGGTCACACCCACTCCCCAGAGTGGCTAAAATCCAATGACTGATTACTGTGGGTGTATAAAGGAACTTGGAACAACTCTGAAGCTTCATCCCAGCTCCAGAAGCTCAGCTTCTCCCTCCACCCAGTCCTGACTCCTTCCCTTCCATGATGTTGATCCCAAGAATGTCCCTTGTATTCCTCCCACCCCCCCACCCCGGAATCTAACTTCCATCAAGGAACTCAACTTGCGACAACAGGCCTTGGTCTTCATCTCCTCTTACATGTAATACAAATATATTTTTTATTATTCCACCAGGCACAGGTGGCTCATGCCTATCATTCCAGCACTTTGGGAGGCTGAGGTGAGAGGATTGCCTGAGCCTAGGAGTTCGAGACCAGCCTGGGCAACTCGGTGAGACCTTGTCTCTACAATAAATCAAAAAATTAGTCGGGTATGGTGGCGTGTGCCTGTAGTCCCAGCTACTTAAAAGACCCAGCAGGTCCAGGCAGCTGTGGCCATGAATGTGTCACTACACTCCAGCCTGGGTAACAGAGTGAGACTCCAACTCAAATAATAATAATAATTATACACACACACACACACACACACACACACACACACACACACACACACACATTCATTATTCCTTTCTCCGTGTTTTCACCCAAGAAATAACAAGAAATGTGTGCTCCTCCAAAACCAAGAAAGAGAGTGACCTGGGATCTTGGAAGCAGGAATCCAGCAAAGGAAAGAAGTCAAAGGAAGCTCCAGCTGACATCTGGGAAGAGTCCTGGGGAGTGATTGGCTAATTTTGGACCTGGAGGATAAAGACATCCAGGAGGGATGTCTCCAGGGGGAGAAAATGAAATCCATAGTTACCTGATGTGGTTAAGCATATTGAGGTCATTCTAGACATGGCAACAGTCATGTGATTAGCCCACCCACGTGCCTGCTGTCCACCACCTGATGTCGGTACCTGTGCTTAGCTGTCCCCTCTGTGATGATGTGGAGAAGACCACTACCCAATCACCTTAATGACCTTCCCCCCATCAAAGGGAAGATTTGAAAGGCATTCAACCTCAAACAGCAGCTGCCATTACTTTATTTATTTATTTTTTTAAAGTAGGATTTATTGAGAGGACAGAAATGCTCCCAGAGCCGGAGGGGACTCAAGGGGCTTACCCTGCCGTTACTTTATTAAACTCTGGTGTGTCTTTGTGGCTCTTTGAGCTATGGCCACCATGTTTCCTAGCTGTGGCCCACTCCCTTAACTTGGAGAGGTGAATCTCCTCTCTCTAATTTACTTTCTTTTTTTCTTTTTTTTTGAGTTGGAGTCTCACTCTGTCGCCCAGGCTGCAGTGCAGTGGTACACTTACAGCCACCGCAGCCTCGACCTCCTGGGCTCAGGCTATCCTTCTACCTCAACCTTCCAAGTAGCTGGAACTACAGGAGTGCACCACCACACCTGGCTAATTTTTTAAAAAAATTATTGTAGAGACGAGATCTCACCAATTTGCCCAGACTGGTTTCGAACCCCTGGGCTCAGGCAATCCTCTTGTCTTCACCTCCTAAAGTACTGGGATTACAGGCATAAGCCTCCACACCTGGCTAATTTGCTTTCTATATTTTCCAATCTAATTTTGGTGCAATTCTTTGCATCTTTGGCACAGCACTGGATGGCAGACCACCCCCATTGGATCTAACCTAAGAATAAGAAAAAACTAAAAGGGTTGAAAGTCACGGCTCTGGTGAGAAGAAATTCAGATAGGGAGGGAGAGAAGAAGCTGCTCTTTTTAAAATTACGTCAAGGCCGGGCTCGGTGGCTCAGCCTGTAATCTCAGCGCTTTGGGAGGCCGAAGCAAGTGGATTGCCTGGGCCCACAGGTTCGAGACCCGCCTGGGCAACTTGGCGAGACCGCATCTCTATAATAAATCAAAAATTAGCCGGGTGTGGTAGTGCTTGCCTGTAGTTCCAGCTACTTGAAAGACTGAGGCAGAAGGATCTCTGGAGCCCAGCAGGTCGAGGCTGCAGTGGCTGGGAGCGGCCACTGCACTCCAATCTGGGTGTCCAAGTAAGATTCCAACTCAAAAAAAAAAATTATGTAGAACTATCTGACTTCTTAAAACTATGTACATGTGCTACTTTTTAAAAGTACAAGAGTTCCATAAATGATTGACCGATTGACTAATTAAAGGTACCAGGAGGAAGGAGTGAATCCTTGCTCTCAAATCAACTCACAGCTTTTCTCATCCTGCTTTCGCCACCAGCCCCCACCTGCCCTAACCTTGCTGAGCAGCAGGAAGTGAGCCAAAGTCAGGACCCAAGTCCCTGCTGGCACCAAAGAAACCAAAGATGCCTCACCAGAGTGCTCGCACTTTGTTGATTTGTTTCGGAGAGTCTTGAAGTCAATCCTTCCACCCAGAAACTATCATTCTATTTTAAAACATTTATTATGAAAATGTTCAAAGATACATAGAAGTGGAGAAAACACTGATTTGTCCATTTCCCACCTTCAACAATTACCAACACTTTACCAATTTGCCTTATTTGCCTTCCTACCCTCCCTGCTCCATTTATTGTGCCTGGAATGTTTTAAAGGCAGTCCCAAGTATTATGGTATCTTACCCACAAGTAGTTTAGTATCCTTCTCCAGCTGACAAAGACCTTCTTATTTTGTTTTTGTTTTGTTTTTTACATATTCACCATGCCGTTATCACACCTAATAAAATTAACAATAATTTCCTAATATCATCTAATATGTCAACTGTAATTAAATTTTACTCATTACCTCAAAGGTGTAATTTTGCAGTTGTTTTGTTTGAATCGGGATTCTCATAAGGTCCACATATTGCATTTGATTGTTAGGCATCTTAATTCACTTTTATTCTCTGACAGTCCCTTCTGGTGTGTGTGTGTGTGTGTGTGTGTGTGTGTGTGTGTGCATGCGCACGCACGCATGCGCCCACACATGCTATTGATTCATTGAGGAATGCAGGATTTGTCCTGTAGGATGTCCTATATTCTGGATCTGGCTAATTGCTTTGCTGTGTCATTTAATTTGTTCCTCTAGCTCTCGTGTTTCCTGTAAATTAGTTGTCAGGTCTAGATGTTGAATAGATTCAGGATCAATTTTAACACAAGAATATGGGCTGGGCACGGTGGCTCAAGCCTGCAATCCCAGCATTTTGGGAGGCTGAGGTGAGAGGATTGCCTGGGCCCAGGGGTTCGAGACCAGCCTGGGCAACTTGGTGAGGCCTCATCTCTACAATAAATCACAAAAATAAGCCAGGCGTGGTAGCACACACCTGTACTTCCAGCTACTTGGAAGGCTGAGGCGGAAGGATCGCCTGAGCCCAGCAGGTCGAGACTGTGGTGGCCATAAGCGTGCCACTATTCTCCAGCCTGGGTGACAGAGTAAGACTCTGACTCAAAAAAAAAAAAAAAAAAGAATACTTGCTAGGTGACACTATTACGTACTTTCTATTGTACTACATCATGATGCTCATTATTCTGGTCACCCCACTGTGAGTATTGCTAAGACTGGTTATTAGACACATAGTTTTAGCCCTATCTCTCCAGCATCAAGTTCATCCACTCTCCCGCCAAATACTTTAGTAGAGTAATACAATACTTCAAAAGATGACCACCAGCAAATTCTCCCACTTCTGGCCCCAGAATAGTGGGAGCTGGTGCCAGGTATCCATCTGGATTCACAGAAGAATGACTGGTAGGTGCTTCCTGTTCTTGGGTCTTCTGAGCAGCGGTGCCTATTGCAGTCCAGCCATTGTAGGGTGGGTATGTGGGGGAAGATAATTTGTCCCATTGGTTCGTGGTTCTCAGATCAACAGGAGCCACACTTGAGGACCTGATTTAGATTACAAGATCCTGGATTTTGAGCTGATACCAAATTGGAGACAGTTGGAGGAAAGGGGTCATAGTATTTTGTATGCGAAAGGGATGCCAATCGTTGTGGTCAGAGGACAGACAGTGGCAGATTGTTCCCAAGGAGAACCATTTGTCCCATCAAGAGCTGCAGCTACACTGATTTCGTAACTTGCTTCAAGCAGTAAGAGGGTGACAGAGGTGACTCTGTGATACTGGTGGGTTTTGTCCATAAGAGACATGACAGCGACAGCTTCTGCCTCTGCCCTCATAGAAGACAGTGGTCATAAGTTGAGGAGAGTGTTAAATGATGAGGGGCCACTTGTAGGAGAACCAAGGCTCCCTGATGACAGCTAGCACCAAGATTATGGACATTCCAACTCTGACCAAACTCCCACAAGAATGTAGTTGCATGAGTGATCCCAAAGGATTCCACATGGTGGTGTTGTGATGCATCCATAGACAACTGAGATACTGTCTATTGATGACAGTCTAGACTCATTAGGGTTGAAAATGTGACTTTCTCATTTCTTCACGTATTAACTAGAAATCTTCTTTAAAAACAAGCAAAAAACTTTCCCAGCAACTGTTTACCTGAAAGGACAAATAGAAGAAAGGGAAAACTGGCCAGACTCAGTGCCTCGTGCCTATGATCCTAGCATTTTGAAAGGACAGCGAGCCCTCTTTTGCCGAGCTTGGTAGCACGCACCTGTAGTCCCAGTGGCTGAGGCAGAAGGATCACCTGAACCCAGGAGGTCAGGGCTGCAGTGAACCTGATCATACCACTGCACTCAGCCTGAATAGCAAAGTGAGAACTTGACTCAAAAAAAAGGGAAAACAAACACTTGAGCCTTTCCTTTATTGATGAATTTTCAGAATAATGAATCGGTGCCCTAAAAATTCCAATTCTACCTCAGGGTTTGAGTGTTTTTGCTTTCATTATTTGTTATGAGCCCTTGGGTATTTATATATTTAATGTATTTCAGTCCACTGCAGTCATTATCTTTATTGATACTCCCAGTGTCCCCTCTTTGACCTGTGGGAGGTGCCAATGCCAGTCGGCATCTGTGTCCTTGTGACTTGACCCCATTAGTCTTGATAGCTTCCTTGCTCTCTGGCATAGCAAGATGCCCTAGGTTCACCACATACATTTCCTGCCCCAGACCTAAAATCAGCCATTTCTCCAAGGAGTCCTAGTTCCCTCAGTGGAAAGTAGAACCTATTTATTTTTAATTTACAATCAATTCCAACAAACTTAGAAATTAAATTTCCTAGCCCCAGATGCTTCGAGATATTACATTAGAAATGGACTGCTATAGACGTACACTCACAACTATGAGAATAGCTAAAAGCCTACTTATGGGAGAGAAAACTGGAAAAAAAATTATGAAAGGTAGACATAAGAACTCATAAATTAACCGGGCTCGGTGGCTCAGCCTGTAATCCCGCGCCTTTGGGAGGCTGAGGTGAGTGGATTGCCTGAGCCCACGGGTTCGAGACCCGCCTGGGCAGCAAGACTTCATCTCTACAATAAATCAAAAAAAAATCAGCCAGGCGTGGTAGCGCATGCCTGTAATTCCGGCTACTTGGAAGGCTGAGGCGGAAGGATCGCCGGAGCCCAGCAGGTCAAGGCTGCAGTGGCCGGGAGTGGCCACTGCACTCCAGTCTGGGTGACAGTGAGACTCCAACTCAAAAAAAAATAAAAAAAAGAACTCATAAATTGCAGCAATCTAGTCCAGCCCCAAACTTGCATTCTCCAAAAAAAGTTCTTCAGTGTTCCCATTTAAAAATAATTCCCTCTTCTAGCCTTTCCTTACATTTCGTTTATACCTATATTACACTATTTATCAGGTGTTGCTGTTTTAATCTGTTTGCCTAGATCTGTATTCCAGAAGCCTACTAGAATCCGCTAAGGAGCTGTTTATTTGAACTAAAAACAATAATAATGTCTGGCTTCCAGTCCTAGTGATTATATTCAACTGATCTGAATAGAACCCAGGCATCTGTATATTTTTTAAACTTGTCTGAGATTCTGTTAAATAGCCAGAGCTGAGAGTCACTGGACTAGTCTGTGATTCCGGAAAGTTTGAGATTCACCAAGCAGTTCTTATATCTCCCATAGCAGCATTACCTAGAACTATCATCCAGTAAATGTTTGCTGAATTGAGATGAGATGAAAGTAACTAGAAACCTTAAATCTAAAATGTGAATCATCCTTAGGATAACAAGTTGTAGATAATGTTTCATCCCAACCCCTCAAAGGACTGGATCCCATAGCTATCTGGGAAACTTACCTGTTCAACTGTTCCCAAAGGTGACCAGATAGATAAGGATTTCATTTATTTAAGAATTTTTTTTTTTTACTCTGTTGCAGAAGGTTTTATTCCCAAATATTGAGTCTGCATTGAATCTAACAGAAGCACATATTGAATGATACCCAGATGCCGTAGCTAAAATCTGCATGTAGACAATAGTTGGGAGGTATGGTCATGTAGCTTAGAGACAAAGCTACTGTGATGTGGCCAGCGGCCAACAGAAGTTCTCTGAATGCTGCCACATTGACCTCCATGGTGGCACATGACTCAACTGCCTCACGTTGCTTCCTAGCACCCTTGGGTACGTGTGGCTCACTGTTACATCTTCTGTAGCCTGCTTTCTGTACTCCTTCAGCACTGGGCGGTGTGTTAGCCCATAGTACATACTCAGTAAGTGTTGGGCCTTCAAGAGGAGCTGTGCATGTGCTTAGCACTGGCCCTCTTGTGTGAGTGCTGTATCTAACCACAGTTAGGGCCACACATTTTTACTATCCCCATTAACATGATACAGCCTCAAAGACATTGGAAATGTGATGCTTTCTATTTTAGGAGAAACAAAGAACTACAATTTTCTCCAAAAATAACCTAGATTGGAATTTTCTTCCACCCATGAGAGCGCTATGTTTATGAACAGACAGTTCCAAGACCTGAGACAACAACATTCTAAAACAATCCTTTACTTTGATAATTGCATACAATATGGAGTTGATCCCTTAAGTTTTCATTCGTTTTGGAAATTCTTTATCCTAACAAAGCAAGGACCTTTTCTCCCCCTGTGTTGACTATAACACAGCCAGTCTAGGCAACAGCAGCCCTATACTAGGATGCCTGCAAAGGAGCAAAAAGTAAAATACGGATAATTGTGCCCTACCCCCTGAAACCGATCCAGGTCAAGATGGCCCAGAAATTCTACACAGGCTCCATGCAGATCAGCCTTGAAACTAGGAAAAACCCCATTTTCAATCCATGTATCTATTTTCAACTCCTGTAAGGAAAATAGCTTAGAATAAACTCCAGCATCAAAGTCAAGCCTTGAAATGAAATTAGGCATCTGTAGTCCCCTATGAAAATTTTCTAGAGCTGTTCTAGGCCTGGATCAAGAAGAGTCTGACCAATCTAGAGCCCAAACCACGTTATGCAGAATGAGCTACTTCTTTTTTTCTTTTTTTTTTTTTTTGAGTTGGAGTCTCACTCCGTCGCCCAGACTGGAGCGCAGTGGCCGCTCCCGGCCACCGCAGCCTCAACCTGCCGGGCCCCGGCGATCCTTCCACCTCAGCCTTCCGAGTAGCTGGAACTACAGGCGCGCACTACCACGCCCGGCTAATTTTTGATTTATAGTAGAGATGAGGTCTCGCCAAGTTGCCCAGGTGAGTCTCGAACCCGCAGGCTCAGGCAATCCACTCACCTCGGCCTCTCAAAGCGCGGGATTACAGGCTGAGCCACCGAGCCCGGCAAATGAGCTACTTCTAATGGGGGACGAGGGCATCGTTTATCTGCTGCCTATCTTCAGGATTCTTGCAAAGGCAAGTAGCAACTTGCCGTGTAACTCCCACATGCACTCCTGAAAGCAAGTCCTTGTTCCTTTAGGGCTCCTCAACCAAGTGAAGCGTTTGAGAGGTGTGGGAGCAGTTTTGGTGGTCACATTAACTGGGGATATTGCAGCCACCTGAGTAAGGCCCAGGAACGCTATATATCCTATGGTGCGTAAGACAATCCCTCGTTCCAATGAACGATCTTGCCTAAACACCTGTAGCACCTCCTGGGAGTCTAGTAATTAAATTGCTTCATCACCAAGTTGGAAATTAAGACCAGGTGCAAGTGGCTCACGCCTGTAATATCCCAGCACTTTGGGAGGCCAACGTAGAAGGATTATTTGAGTCCAGGAGTTCAAGTCTATCCTGAGCAACATAGGGAGATCTCGTTTCTACAAAAATAAAAATAAAAAATTAGCCAGGCATGGTGGCATGTGCCTGTAGTCCCGGCTACTTGGGAGGCTGAAGAGGGAGGCTAACATGAGCCCAAAAGTTTGAGACTCTGATAAGCTGCCACTGCCCTCTAGTGTGGGCCTCAGAGTGAGCCCTGACTCAAAAAAAAAAAAAAGAGTTTGAAATTAAAATACGAAGACCCACACTGCTTATTTGGCTCTTCTACCATAGGCAAGCTGTGGTCAACTATTTGCTATACTTTTGAACAGTCTAGTCAAATTCACCTGGGAAAAGGAGAGAGCAGTGCCTCTCCCTTCCACATAGACAATCACCCATTGTTAGGAGACATATTCATCAAACCTGTCTTGAGCTGAGGTCACAAATTAATACTTAGAGACACACAGGGAATGTAACAATAATTCCACTTTCTACTCAGCCCATAGTCTGAATTTGAGGAGGGTAATAGGGAAATCTAGAAGTCAGCTTCAGCACAACAATGCCAACGAAAAAAAAAAACTAACATGGAAAGCAAGCCCAACATTAGGCAGATGTAATGGAGACAGCCTTGGAATTTAACAGGTGAATAAAATGGCTGAATAAAATCACGACTATCTATATGAAAGATCGTTTCTGTAATGAAGTAGCCTGGTCTAAATTCTCATATATATCAATATTTACTAAATTGTTCTGCTTTAGGCAGAAGTGCTTAGTTCTCTTTTGTACTTTTAGTTTCTTGTACCTAAAACTGAAAATGAACTCCTATAAAATAACAAAATTGTTTTCAAGAAAATACAACTTACAGTGGAAGTTCTGAGATTCAGTGCTTTTGAGAGATATGGGCTCGAGGAGGCTCAGGCATAAGCGATAAGAAATGTCCTCAGAGCAGCCTTTACATGGGACATACCATCCAGAACCACAGAAAAAAATCTGTTTTAAGGCAATCCTTCAAACTAAAGAGGTGAGGTGTATTTTATTTAATGCAATAGCTGTCTAGAGATGTTATAAATCTCTACTAAAAATTAAAAAACAAACATGTCATATTTTATTAATCAGGCATCTGTTGAGCTCTACTACATAACGATGCCGTGGTGCTAATGAAAGCAGAGGGTTTTTCCAACATGTTCTACGGTTCCACAGGGCTGAACAAGAGGAGGAATGGGGAGTGGCAGCGGTGGCTAGCAGAAAACAGGAGATAGAACCCTGGTGTTGATTGCCTCCACAACTCAAGTCGTTCTTGGAAACAGTCTTCCAGTTTTTAGCAAAGGCAGGTGGTACGGGAGTGTCATTTCTTACTTTCTTAGCCAGCAGCATCTCCTGTTCTAATGATCTCTCTTGTTTTCTAGAGCCTTGTGTTCTGAACATCTTCTTTGTGGCCTGGAGGATGTGCTACAGCTATTCTTGTTGGCCTACAAGATTCTCTGTTGCAGAGATTCTGTCTGATTCATGTCTACTGAAATTCTCTTCCAGGATAGATCTGAGGACATGGTAGAATTTGGATAATACTTTCCAGAACTAGGATATAAACTGCAGTCAATAATAAGATGGCTGGAAGGCTCTTTGAGGCAGAATCTTATATTTATTTACAGGTGACCGAAGCTAGACTGGTAGAAGGCCCAGTACAAGCAGGACATGATTTAAGCCATCTTTGGAAGGTGGTCATAAGACATTGTGAAATACACTCATAGTTTCAGGAAGTAGCATTAAGTCCATGTGGATGCTTCCCAAGAGAGTTCAGGGAACAGGAATGAGGCTAACTCTCTGGGTCTTCCATTGTCCTAGGTGAAAATGTCACCGTTGTTGGAACAAAGGGCATCATCCCAGATGGGGAGCTTCCAGAATGTTCTACAAGCCTTGATCAATATTTTTCAAGGTAGAGTCATAACAGAAATGCAAACCTGGAGGATGGGCTCTCCTTTCCCTGGATATATTAACTGGTTATTTTGGCAGAACAATTCATTCCTGAATGTTGCATCCTTTGGGGAGATATAGAAGAATATTCTCAAAACTTGAAACAGTGGGGTGAATGTCTAAAATTTGGGGCAGAGATTTAGGGATCTCTTGAACTGAAGAGGTCTCTACCCCCTCCTATCCCCTGTGTAGAAGGGACAGAAAAAGAGGGTACTTTAATTCTACAAGAGATGTCATATGCTTCTCCCTCACCATAAGTTACTCTTTTCCCTCTAATTCCATGACAGATTCACCATAAGCCATCTTTGACTGAAGACAAAATAACTCTCGTGGCTGTTGCTTTCATTTTTATTGAGGCAATTTAAAAGCAAAAATATTGAAACAGTTAAGAAGAAAACAGGGAAGAGAGAAGCTACAAGCAAGTGGCTATGGCTACTACTTTAATGGTAACCTGTGGGAAGTCTTGCCTACCAATGAGACATTTTCTTCACCATTAGCTGGGCAGGAGGTCCCCTACTAAGTCTGTCCAGGGGAAAATCCAGCTTTAAGACATCTGCACATGCACACAGTCTACTCCTTGTCTGCTCTCCATTTACCCCAGGCATACTTTCACACCCTGGAGTGAGGTAATCACAGCCTTGCAGTTTGGAGGACTCAAGGCCCATACCAGTTGAAGTCAAGATCTGATCATTTCAAACACAGATTTCTCTCTCTTTTTTTTTTTAATTTTATGGTTTTTCTTTTTCTTTATTTTAAAAACATGGGGTACAATTCAGGGTTAGATATACACATGCTCATTATGCAGTGTTGTTGAGGTGTGCCTTGTTGATGAGGTGTGCCCTGTCCCTCCCTGGCAGTTTCCCTCAACTACCAATCCCATGCCCCTCCCCTGGCAGTTTCCCACTACTGTCAGTCCCTTTCTTATGATAGTTGTTCAAGGTCTGCTTATGAGTTGAGAACACAGATTTCATACCTCCTCCCTCTGAGACTTACCTCAACAACAAGACGGAAACAAATATATCTGATTGGAAAGCCAGTTGTCAGCCAAGTTCGCCACAAAAATATTTTTTAAATTTACTAAGTATTCCACACATAGGCACACACAATTACTTATAGACTCTGGGAAAGAGATATCCATTATGTGATATTCTTCCAGGAGGAAGGAACCTAAGACAAAAGTCCACAAATTATCACCCCAAGTTCTGCTGTGACACCTCTTGACCTTGTTTCCAGCTTAGAGTAGCACAGATCAGATTTGAAAGTCACATCTTTCAAGGACAGAACTTACCTCATCTGCTGGGAGCTTTGGCTGCCCCAGCTTGTCTCAGCCTCTTCAGATGATGGTAGTCAGATTCCAAGGTCATTGGGCTCTGGACTCAACTGAGTCTGGGTCTTTACTGCTTGAAGTTTTTTTATTTTTATGAATGTTTTCTATCCCACTGGTTAATTTACCCCAATCAAACCTGTATCTTTGAGAAGTAAGAATGAGAACAGATAAATTTCCTGGAGCCATCTTACAAAAGGTTTATCCACCACCGTGGTATTGGAGACTTCAGCTTGAAGATTTTGATATGTTAGATTGGAATAGTCAAGCTCTAGGTAGGTTCTTCAATTCCTAGAAAAAAAGTTTTTTAAGGTTTATGTTTGGAGAAATTTGAAAAGAAAAATGGGAAATGGACCCTGTATCTGATGCCTGTGACCCAGCACACTCCCTCCCTTTGGTTCATCCACTTTCAGTTCATCTGTGATGGACAGTTCTGTGCACGCTACCAACATCCTACATCAAGAGCACTTCTCAGAGTCTCTCTGCTTTGCTGGCTAAGCGCTTTTTCCAAAACGATGGAAATTAGCTCAGTTTCAGTTATTTGCAATCCGTATACACTAAAGGTAGGACCTTCGGGAGTAGCCTTTAAATAATAGGGACAGAGGCCAGTGTAAACATGTCACAGACTCCCTGTCTCTTGATGGGGGCCATTTTGAGTTGCATTCTGAACGGCTCCTTAGCAGAGTTGATCCTTCCTGTCTCACTCTCCTTACTCCCTCATTTCTACCTCCAGGAATTACCTCCCAAATAAACTACCCAAGCAGGCAAGCTCTCCTTTCAGGGCATTTCTTAGGGATGCAGGTACTTGCCCAGGGTATTAGTTGGGACTCTTCCAGTTGAAAGTGGTGAAAATCCAACATAAAAATGTACTTTGATGAATTAGAATAAATGACCACATTTACCTGAAAAGTTTAAGAATAGAATTGACTTCAGACACTATAAGGCAAGGATTTAAAATATAATATCAGGATGCAGCAATGTTGTCCTCTGGCCCAGATTTACTGTCCTCCTTATTTTGGCTTTATAGTCAAATAAGTTATCCCTCTGTGGTCACAAGACGGCGATCGCGGTTCTAAGCTTTCTCCTCTTTTTATTTATTTATTTTTGAGACAGGATTTCATCCCATTATCCAGGCTGGTGCAATGATATGATAGTTCACTGCAGTCTCCAACTCCTGAGTTCAGGAATCCTCCTACCTCAGTTTCCCAAGTAGTTGGGACTATAGGTACATACCACCATGCCTGGACAGTGTTTTAATGTTTCTGTAGAGTCAGGGCCTTGCTATGTTGTCCAGCCTAGGTCTTCTCTTCTTTAAGTTTCAGCTTCAGCTAGAAAGAGCAAGAGTATCTTTCCCAGAGAGTCTGAAGTCTCATGGTGTAGCTTTGGCTTTGTTTGGATCATGTGCAGATAGGGAATTGGATGCTTTAAGTCTAAATATGGCTATAGAATTCAGGATTCAGAAAAATCCTCCCAGAGGAAAATCACATATGGGTGTCAGAATAAAGGTGAATAGTGGCGGGCGGCAAAATACAACTAAAATTTATTACAATACAAATAAAATTTATTACAGAAAACACACACACACACACACACACACACACACCACACACACACACACACGCAAACTCTTACTCTTTCTCCCACACCTTCCAAAGTTTCTGCACCTACTTAAAACACACTTACCACTTCTCCAAAAGAAGATGATCCAAATGTAATCCAGCACCAACCCTAGGATCCATGGATGATACGCAGTTTTGTCAGTCAAGGCAGAATGTCATGCCTCATCATCTGATGGTCTACAGCCAAATGGTATTTTTAACAACCCATAACACACTCGGGGTTACAATGGTGGGGAGAGAACAAGAGAACTGCCATAAAGCCACCCTTTGAGAAAGGCAAGAATGGAAACAATTCAGAGTGCTCACCAATTCAAAGCATGTGTCGTGTCCTGCTTTACAGGAACCACCGAGGTGCTTCCTGGCTTTGAATTTTGATCCTTGGTTGGTCAGTCTGGGTGGCCCTGAAAGACTCTTCCTCATGCATTTTCTTCCAGGGCCATGGAAGCAAGAGCCCTGCTTATATGAGATATATAGTTAGAAATCATTCAGTTCCAAAAGATCTCAAATCCAACCTACATAGGCGTCAGCATAAAAAAGTAATTTAGGGCAACTCCCTTGGGTCCCCTCCCACTCTGGGAGCTTTTCTGTCCTAATAAATTCTGCTTTCTCAAAAAAAAGAAAAGTAATTTATAGGCTAAGATAAATGAGATGTTCAGGGGTAGTTATTGACTTCAAGCATGGCTGACTACAAATGCCAACCAGTGTTGCCCAGGCCACTTCCTCTTCATCACACGGTCGATTGGTCATGGTCTATCCTGGGTTTTGGCCCTATCTTCAGACAGCCTCTCTCTTCCTGATTACAAGGTCTAGATTGTTTATATTCTAGGCTTTAAGCTCAATTGGATGTTATTTTATTTGCTCTGATTGTGTCATATCCGGTCCCTGGTCAGGGAACGGGGATACCCTGATTGACCAGACCTAAGGGAGCCAAAACCACCTGAAGCAGACGAAACAAAAGTGGATTGGGGTGGTTTCCTGGAAGGATATTGGGGTGTGGTTATCAGAGAAGAGTGAATGGAATCTGATCCAGAGGCATGTGGACATCCTGACTCACATGCACACCTAGCCCAGGATCTCCAGCCCTGGCTTTCTAAGGTAACATTCAGAGTTGGTCAGGAGTTGGCGGTGCTGCACTCAGCTGAGAACTCTCCGAATCAGTGATCCACATGAGGCCAGGGGAGCAAATGAAGTTGAAGCTCCAAGTCAGGAAATCACTAAAAGAACCCTCTCTCTCCAAGTGCACACACAGAGGAAAGCCATGTGAGGACACAGTAGGAAGATGGTTGTCTGCAAGCCAGATAGAGAGCCCTGAGACTCATTCTAGTTATCTCAGTGGTTTCTTATTAATAATTCTTGATCTGGAGAACAGTTTGAATAATTCGATTTTTTTTTAAATCCCACTATAGATGATAAGATCCATTTTCAAAGAAAGGGAGAACTTATAAAATTAGAACCGTAAACTTCTGGTTCAGAAAGTTTTTGGTCACTGGTCTATTTAGAAACTGTCAAAGGGTTTCCTTATGTTCCCCAAAGTATGTTTTTTATTCTATTGTAGAGAAGTGGAAAGTAGATTTTTTTTAAAAGCATTGAGTACTAAAAAATGAATAAATCACTTTAGTCAAAAATCCTTTTTCAAGACATTAAATCATTTAAATGGTGTTGATGGTCTACTTTTGCAAGCTTATATTTTTGAGTTACTCTTCTGACCTTGTGTGCTCATATTGAAGTGCAAAAATTATTTCTGAAAATTGGTTGTAAACACAAGCAATGAAGGAGTAACCAACCATGAAGCAATTAATTAAAAGAGCTCCCACTTAGTTCCATGTTTTCTACAGTAAACACTTATAGAAAATTGCTCACATTATAAACTCAGAAGCACTATTAGTTAAATTTTTAAAAATTACAGCCACATACAATTACCTACAATTACTCTAAGAAGCTGGCATTAGTGCTGTGCTGCATCCCCAGCTATGAGAGCTAGTTTTTTTGTTTTTCCTTTTACTTTTAGTTAACACAGAGAGCTAGTTTTCTACAAGCCCCAGGATATGGTTTAATTTTGACAAATCCTAAGGTAAAAATCAGGTGGGAAGGGAGAAATTACAAGTAAACACACGAATGTCAATATAACATTTTATATTCACAAAAAGTAACCATAAAGACAACATATGGAGTAAATAAATGACCAATGATATTCTTGTTGTGCTGAAAAACACAAAACATAAAACCTACCCCTTAATAAATGTCTAAGTGTGTAGTAAAATATTGTTAACTGTTGTGCAAAAGATCACTAGAATCTTTTCCCCTTGCGTGGCTGAAGCTCTGTACTCACAAGTCTCCACTTCCTCCCAGTCCTTGGCAACCACCATTCTACTCTTGATTCTATGAATCTGACTATTTCAGACACCTTTATGGAAGTGGAATCATGCAGTATTTGTTCTTCTGTGACCGGCTTATTTCAGTTCACACAGTGTCCTCCAGGTACATCCTTGTGGTAACATAACCATTGCCTTTTATTTTTATAACTTGATAATATTCCATTGAATGCAAATGTTGTTCTCCCTCTCATATCTGCTGTTTTGCTTTCTGCAGTTTCAATTACCTTCAGTCAACCAAGAATCAAAAAATATTACATGGAAAATTCCAGAAATAAACAGTTTATAAGTTTTAAATTGCACTGTGTCCTAAATAGCATGAGATCTTGAGCCATCCCTCCCAGGCATTGAATCGTCCCTTTGTCCAGTGGTCTCTGTGCTGTAGACGATCCCGGTCTGTTAGTCACTTAGCAACCGTCTCGGTTCTCAGATGAACTGTTGCAGTATTGCAAGACTTGTGTTCAAGTCATTCTTCTTGCACTACATAATGGCCTCTGAGCACTAGAGTAGTGAGGCTGGCAATTTGGATATGCCCACGAGAAGAACTTTGGATGGATCAAGTACTTTCTTTAAGTGGAATAGTGAAAATTCTGTACTTAATAAGGAAAGAAAAAATTCCATATGCTGAGGCAGCTAAGAACAAATCTTCTATCCATGAAATTGTGACAAAGGAAAAAGAAATGTGTGCTAGTTTTGCTGTTGCACCTCAAACTGCAAAAAGTTATGGCTACCGTGCTTGACAAGTGCTTAGTTAAGATGAAAAGGCATTCCATGTGTGGATGGAAGACACGAACAGAAATTTTCCAATCGACAGCAATCAGGTGCAGTATTATCCTTAATTTCAGGCAGCCACTACGGATCTTGAAATGTATTTCCCAAGGATAGGGGGGCTACTCTCCCATCTTTTTCTTTTCTTTTTTCTTTTTCTTTTGTACCACCCTTTTTTTATCCCTTTATCCTGTGATGGACACTCGGATGCTTTCACCTCTTGGCCATTGTGAATAATGCTTCAGCGAACATGGGAGTGCAGATACTTCTCCAATTCTTTTTTTTTTTGAGTTGGAGTCTCACTCTGTCGCCCAGACTGGAGTGCAGTGGCTACTCCCAGCCACCGCAGTCTCGACCTGCTGGGCTCTGGCGATCCTTCCGCCTCAGCCTTTCAAGTAGCTGGAACTACAGGCGCGCACTACCACGTCCAGCTAATTTTTGATTTATTGTAGAGATGAGGTCTCGCCAAGTTGCCCAGGCGGGTCGAACCCGCGGGCTCAGGCAATCCACTCACCTCAACCTCCCAAAGGCACGGGATTACAGGCTGAGCCACCGAGCCCAGCTACTTCTTCAATTCTTTTGGACAAATACTCAGAAGTAAGATTCCTGAATCATATGGCAGTTCTACTTTTAATTAACCAGTGATATCATATGCATATTAAATCTACAGTGATTGTGTTCTACTATTAATTTCTATTTACCAACCTCTAATAACTAGAAGTTATTAAGTTTCAACATTCACTTTGGAGGGGACAGACATTCAAACCATAGACGTTGGGACGAGAAAAGAAAGAAAATGGCAGACCAGGAAGAGATGTTCATTCACTAAAACTAGGGAGAAAGTAAAGAAGATGAGGAAAATTTAATCTTGGATTTAAAACATGTTCTCCTGTCTATTTTCACAGCCTCCCTTTTGGTTTGAGTGAAATGCTCGCTGTGTTTTTTAAATTACAGATAATAAGCATGTGAAAAAACTTTTTCACTTTTCATTATGACATGAGATTGTTTAGTCTTACTGTGATTCTAGAAACACAGAGCACCTCGGATATTTGAACCTAGTGTAGCCCTCTTCTCAGCACAGGTGAGCAGGTATTTCTTGCCACCCTTTCCCAGTACCCAGAGTTTACAGCCTTGATCTGCCCAGCATCACTTCAAGGCACATCAGGAGCTGTTAGCGCCTCTGATTAATGTCTCAGCTCCCTCCATCCCGTAGACAGGAGAACATGTTTTAAATCCAAGATTAAATTTTCCTCATCTTCTTTACTTTCTCCCTAGTTTTAGTGAATGAACATCTCTTCCTGGTCTGCCATTTTCTTTCTTTTCTCGTCCCAACGTCTATGGTTTGAATGTCTGTCCCCTCCAAAGTGAATGTTGAAACTTAATCCCCAATATGGCAGTATTGAGGTGAGACCTTGAAGAGGCAACTGGGTCATGAGGGCCCTGCTCTCACCAATGGATTCACCCATTCATGGATTAATGGGTTGTCATGGGAGTGGGACTGGTAGCTTTGTTTTATTTTATTATTTTATTTTTTGATTCAGAGACTCACTCTTTTTCCCAGGCTGAAGTGCAATGGCATGCTCATGGCTACCTCAGCCTTGACCTGCTTCACTCAGGCGATCCTTCCACCTCAGTCTTCCAAGTAGCTGGGATTACAGGCATGCCACCATGCCTGGCTAATTTTTTGATTTATTATAGCGATGAGGTCTCACCAAGTTGCCCAGGCTAATGTTGAACCCCTAGGCTCAGGCAATCTTCTCACCTCTACCTCCCAAAGTGCTGGTATTACAGGCATGAGCCACCATGCCTGGCCAGGACTGGTAGTTTTATAAGAAGACCAAGACCTGAATTAGCACAATCAGTCCCCCTGCCATGAGATGTCCTGAGTTGCCTCAGAACTCTGCAGAGAATCACCACCAGCAAGAAGGCACTCACCAGATGCAGCCCCTCAACCTCGGACTTCTCAGCCTCCATAACTGGAAGAAATAAATTCCTTTTTAAAAAATAAATTACCCAGTTTGAGGTATTCTGTTGTAAGCAACAGAGATCAAACCAAAATACCAATCTCCCAATGTTATCCATTCCCAGCTCACAAACTTAAGAAACGAAATTCTTGCAGTTGAAAAAAATGGTACACAGAAATACATTTTTGCCTAACACAACTGTGGTAAGGAAGGTATTGCTACTCTCTTCTAAAACCACATTTTAAAGAGTTCAGTTGAAATTTGAAAGCCAGCAATAGCTATGGGTGTCCATCAGCAACTATAAAGACTACATATTAGGTATTAATTCTGTTTCAAAGATCTTGAGAATCCATCAATAACAGAAATATGGAAATTGTGACAGACCATACTTTCCAAATATAGCCACAATGATATCTCACATCCCACATGCTCTTCTTGCAATGTGACTTTGACAGTCCTCCGACAGAGAGGTGGGTTCTGTGTTTCCAATCCTTGAGACTGCTTAGGCCTGTAACACTGATGAAAGGGATATTGTGTGACTTTGGAGCCCAGCTTGGAAAAGGTGATATAGTTTCCTCATGGCTCTCTGGGGACATCTGCCTTTGGAGGTCTGAGTCACCTCCTATCTGCTCTGAGGTAACTATGCTAGGAGGATGCCCAAACTATGTCATGAAGAGAGACCACATGGATAGTCCCCAGACTACCTGAAAAAAGAGAGATGTCTGACCAGCCCCAGCTGTCCAGCTCTAGCCACTGTCTGACCATGACCATATGGGGGATGGAAGCCCAGATCACCCAGTCAAGCCCCTCCTGAATTTGTAACTCACAAAAATCATAAAAGAGCCGGGCTCAGTGGCTCAGCCTGTAATCCCGCGCCTTTGGGAGGCTGAGGTGAGTGGATTGCCTGAGCCCACGGGTTTGAGACTCGCCTGGGCAGCGAGACCTCATCTCTACAATAAATAAAAAAATCAGTCGGGCATGGTAGCACATGCCTGTAATGCCGGCTACTTGGAAGGCTGAGGCAGAAGGATCGCCGGAACCCAGCAGGTCGAGGCTGCGGTGGCCGGGAGCGGCCACTGCACTCCAGTCTGGGCGATAGAGTGAGACTCCAACTCAAAAAAAAAAAACCATAAAAGATAAGCCACTAAGTTTGGGGATGATTTGTTATATAGTAATAGATAACTGATGCAAAATTATTCATCTTTTCTCTTTCTTCTTTTAAAATATAATTCTCTCCTATGGTCTTTTTTAAAATTGAGTACTGAATAGACTTGATGTTCACTCAAATAATTTTTCATGTTAAGTTACTTAGACTTGTGTTATAGTGGTTAAGAGTGCTGATTTGAGTCTTTCTGCTACATAGGAGGCCTAGCTACCAGACAGTAACCACATGACCTTGGGCAAACTTACTAACTAGGGTTAAATTATCTTCCACCCCCAGCTCCATTTCAGCAGACCTCACTTGTGTGGCCGCTTGGTAGTTTATGTGGGAATACATTTCCCTCAACTCCATGGGTAGATTTTGGTGGGCTTACAGAGCCGATCATGACAACTCCCATCACTGTGGACAAGCATAAGCCAATCAGTACAGGGCATCTCCTGGCCAATGTGATTGCAAATCACGGCAAAGTCGGAAGCAGTCATGGAACTGATTCCTTCTTCCTAGATGTAGGAGAAGAAACATGTGACAGATAAAGGCAGCCATTTTGTGAACCTGACACATGCCAACCAAAGATTAAAGCTGACACAGAGGAGAATCAAGCCAAAGACATTGCAGAGAAACTGAGCCAGAGCTCTGGCCCAACCACACCTGAAACTCTGTCTACCTCTGGACTTTTCAGTTATGTGAGTAGAGAAACCTAATAGAAGTTTAAATAATAATAAATCATTATTTATGAAATTTTGAGTTGGGTTTCTGTTACTTAAGTTTTACCTCTCTGATCCTCTGTTTCCTCATCTGCAATATGGGAATAATATTGGTAAGGCAATAATACATGCAAAGTTTTTAGATCAGCACCTGACACAAAAAAGGGCTTAATAAAGTAATGTATATGCCATAATATAGTCAAGACTAAGGTGCAACTATTATTTTATGTAACTATAAGATGAAAACAAATTAATATACTAAATTCAAATAAGTACAGGCACTAAATCTATGTGGCAGTATATTGTTATAATATGGTCAGACAATTCAGAATATGCTATCAATTTTCATCAAAATCGTCATAAAAATTAAAACAGAAATTTAAAATTCTCATAGAGAACTCACAAGTCTCTGTTTTTGTTTTTTTGTTTTTTTTTGTTTTTGAGTTGGAGTCTCACTCTGTCGCCCAGACTGGAGTGCAGTGGCCACTCCCAGCCACCGCAGCCTCGACCTGCTGGGCTCTGGCGATCCTTCCACCTCAGCCTTCTGAGTAGCTGGAATTACAGGCGCGCGCTACCACGCCCGGCTAATTTTTTGATTTATTGTAGAGATGAGTCTTGCCTGCCCAGGCGGGTCTCGAACCCGCGGGCTCAGGCAATCCACTCTCCTCAGCCTCTCAAAGGCGCAGGATTACAGGCTGAGCCACCAAGCCCGGCTTCACGAGTCTCTTAATTCTACCATAACAGAAACCAGAAGTGATGATTTAATACACATCCAGAACATTCCTACTGAATGGGGAAGCATAGCAAAGATGATCTCAGATTATTTCTGGGGAAAGTAAACCAGTAGAGTTTCTTTGCTCTCTAGCCAGCAATCCTTCCCAACAAAATGTTATTACCATTCAGTACAGAAAAAGTAGCAAAACATAAACTTTGAAAAATTAATGGAGAGAAAATTCAGTTCCTCACTACATTTCCTGATAGTGGCAAAAGCCTTGAATAGAATTTGTTACACTAATACATTTAACACCATTTTCATTTATTGACTCAAAAATAAGGGCACTCTTTATGATTTTTTTCATGTAGTTTCATAAGTCACTCCCTTCAGAAGACAACCTGGCCAACACAACACAGCTAAGGGCAGCTTAAACCCAACTACGCATCCATGGTACTGGAGCCAGGAGTCATTCATGCTGAGTAAATAATGTTGATTGTGTTTATTTTATTGACTGTGTGATATATATGAAACTTGAGCAGCTGGTAAATGTTTATAACTTGTTCAAATATTTTGTACTCTTATCTACAAAGCTGCATTCCACTGTGTTCTTTTCTTTCTCCCAACTACAGCTGCACTTGTTATGAGGATTCTCTTGGTGAATATTCCCAGCCAAAGACAACTGTGATAAAGATTAGGTTTACATCTGATGGAAAACCAGTGTCACTCACCACTTCCTTGTCAACATTTGATTCACAGTAGTGGAGAAGGAGCATTTGACAGGTCAGAGATGCTGATCTTCGATACAAGTGAGATACTATTTTGACAGCAGATCCTGGCTTGAAGGTCTGTGAATTCAGACCTTGACAATTTGATGGACTGCTAAAGTCTATCCACATGAAGTCCATTTGCAGAGGGGATGACACAGCAAACAGCACAGAGACTTAGGCAGATATATGTAACCTGGGTGCTGGACTTCCCAAATGCGGAAGTCTACAACTCTCCACTGGAGAGACAGGAAGTATTTAGAGGAATTCCTTTTTCTGGGTTTGTTTTCTTACAGTGCAGTCCCCACAAATGGACTCCATCAATGTGCACCATGATGAGTCCTCAGTCCTTTCATAGTTTCTGGGTGGCATCCATGCTTGTTCCAGTTACTCATTGCCACATAAATAAACTCTCCAAAATGCAATGGCTTGAAATGGCAATTATTGCTCACAATTATTGTGGGTCAGGATTGTTGGGCAATTCTTCTACTCTCCATGCTGCTGACTGAGATCACTAGATATTTGTTCAGCTAAAGGCTGGTCTAGGTCTAGAGCATCTAAGAAAGCTTTGCTCATGGGCTTTGGTGCCTCGATGGAAATGTCTTTAAGACTGGGCTCAACTGGACTCCCCCCTTTCTCTGTGCAGTCTCAGGGCGTTTCTGTGTGTTTTTCTCTGAGAAAGTAGGTGGACTCCTTACCTGGCAGCCCAGAACTCCAAGAGACCAGGATGGCAGTTGCAGTCCTCTCAAAGTCTAGGCCTGAAGCTGCCATGGCACCACTTATTGTTGTGGCTGTCATAGGCACAACACTTTGTTGTTGTGGCTGTCATAGGCAACTCAGATTCAAGGAGAAGTACTGGACTCTCCCTCTTGACAGGAGAAGTCCCAAAGAATGGCAGTCCTCACAGTGCCCTTGCTCTGGGGAGCAGCACAAGACTTGAAGCCTGGATCAAGATGGAGGAATAAGAATGAGAACTCAAAGTTCTCATGAAGGGACTCCAAGTTGGACTGAGATTGGGTTCCCGAAAAGCCTAGGGCAGTTGGCCTCAGCCTAGGAAGGATTTTCCACTAAGTATCTGAAGCAGAGGCAGAGGTGTTTCAGAAGTCACATTCTCCCTCTATGCACCTCCATAGAGATGCATCTTTAACGATCAGCCCGGTTCTCATCCTCCCACCGTTTTTGTCATTCTGCAGGGCTCATCTTCCCCAAGTTAAACAGGTCAAGACTCTCTCTGCAAAGCTTTCACTCCCTTAGAGGCTTAGTCAGTCTAACAGGTCTCTACCATCGTCTAAAGAGTTTCACAAATATTCAAATCAGATGCAGTGAAGTCTTATCAGAAAGGCAGATTTTTTGACCACCAAAACATACACACACAAAGAAGGAACTTTGTGTTTTAAAAAGTATAAATAACTGGTCAGCTTCTGCAGGGAGCTTCAAAGGAAGAATGTCGTGTCTGAACCAGAATGCGAACATAAAAGTTGAAAAGATAACAAGATAATGCTCGCTTGGCAATCCTGTCTTCCTGATGGAAATGCAAACAGGCAAAGGCAGAAGCTTTTTTTCAAGATGGATTGTAAACACTAGGCCCTACCGACATGCTAATTTGAAGATTATTTTATTACTGCATACTTTTCAAGGCTACATTGGAAACATCTGTCTTCCTGAGAATTAGCTGGAGAGAGATTTCGACCGAGGACGGGATGGCAATGTGCCCTTCGATTGCTTGTGCTGAAGGTGGGCGCGCACCTGGATGTAGGAAGTACTTTCTGCCGTGTGCCTGTTATTTCCTAGACTATAATTAAGAGCCTGTTGTGAGGACATAATGTGCCCAGACTCCTCTTTGTAAAACATAAGTTGGATCTTTAAGTTGCTTCCACCACCCCCACCCCCTGACCAAAAAATCCCAGCATTTGTAGCCAGAAAATCCCAGGCTTCACTGGCCTGTGTGCTCAAATTAATCAGGTTCTATCAACTCTCCGAACTCAAGGAGTTCGGAGTCTACACTTGAATCACTGCACTGAATCACAGGAAGGCCTGTCTTTCCCTAGGAACCTCTTCTGCCGTGGTCTCCAAGCTCCCCACAGGAAATCTACACATAACCCAGTTGCTCCTTAGGCTTTCTTGGGTTTTCTTTCCAGCGGTTCCAGGCAGTCCACCTATAGTCAGGACTGCTGCCTACAGCTCTTCCAGCCTTCTTCCTTGTCCATTTTTTTCCTCAGCAGCCAAGATGTTCTTTCTTGAAATATGGCTTCGTGTATGGCCCCCCACCCCAGCCCAAAATGGCCGTCAAACTCAAGTAAGTGAACCTGCTGCCCTGAGCCCTGTGTTGGAGAGAGCCCTTCTCTGTCTCCCTGGATGTGCTCCAGAGACAAGGGATGAGAAGTCACTCAGGTCTTCTAGGCTCCAGGTACCCGAGATCCCGGATTCCCTGCGCCAATGACCCCAAGCCTCCTTCTAAAGTCTGCACCCCCTCTTATCTGGCGTCAGTCCTCCAAAGGGTAGGCTGCACCTGCAGGACATGCAGCTAGTCGGGGGAGGTGGCCAAGAGGCAACTGCTTAAAAGAGACTATGGACCACACTTGGAAGCAGAATCTAGGGCATCGACATCTGTGCATCTTTCAGTGACAAATGAAACCGGGTGTGCAAACATAAGACAGGCAGAACACAGGCCAGGGATGGGCTCTGTCCTCCTCAAGATACTCAAGGAGGCTGGGCTCGGTGGCTCAGTCTGTAACCCCAGCACTCAAGGAGGCCGAGACGAGTGGATTGCCTGAGCCCATGGATTCGAGACCAGTCCAGACAACTTGGCAAGACCTCATCTCTACAATAAATCAAAAATTTAGCCTGGCATGATAGCACACACCTGTAGTTCTAGCTACTTGGAAGACTGAGGCAGAAGGATTGCCAGAGTCCAGCAGGTTGATGCTGGGGTGGCTGTGAGTGTGACACTATACTCCAGCCTGGGTGACGGAGTGAGACTCCAACTCAAAAAAAAAAAAAAAGATACCCAAGGAGTAGAAGTCAAAGAGTTGCCGGGCTCAGTGGCTCAGCCTATAATCCCGCGCCTTTGGGAGGCTGAGGTGAATGGATTGCCTGAACCCGCGGGTTCGAGACCCGCCTGGGCAGCGAGACCTCATCTCTACAATAAATCAAAAAATCAGCCGGGCGTAGTAGCGCATGCCTGTAATTCCGGCTACTCGGAAGGCTGAGGCGGAAGGATCGCTGGAGCCCAGCAGGTCGAGGCTGCGGTGGCCGGGAACGGCCACTGCACTCCAATCTGGGCAACAGAGTGAGACTCCAACTCAAAAAAAAAAGAGTCTAAGAATATTGAATTTAAAACTTGGCTCCCAGGTCATTATGAAAGTACATTTGTCAAGAGTGGAAGCTAGAACGTGTTTAATAGTTTATGAGACTGATTTATAACTTTTAAATATGTAGCCACACAGTCATGGACCTCCCTGTACCTACCCTCCTGCCCTGGTCTCAGCAAATGTCCCTTGGACATTGCCTCAAATATATCTGTGGGTGAAGCTCAATTTGTTTCCCATGAAGTCTAGAAGGATGGAATTGAGCATCTGCTATAAGAGGAACTGCATATGGTGTGACCCCTAAGATGATACCCTCAAATTCTGTGGTTGTGGGAGTATCAGCCAAGAGCTCTGAGGCCCACTAGGAGGCAGTGTTGCCTTGCCTTGCCAGCAACTCAGCTCTCCCAGCTCCTGGTCCTGGCCTAGTCAAAGGACCCTGGTATACGTAGAAAACTGAAAAATGGAAAGTGGCTGCCCCAGGCATTCATCTACAGTCAAGGCTGCTGCCCACAGCTCTCCAGATGCTCTGATCCAGTTGCACTGCCCCTTCCACCTTCTGCCCCACTGACGGTTCTTTGTCCCCTTGGGTGGCTCCCCCATGAAGCTCAACTCAAACACGGGAAATGGCAATTCTCAGTTTCTTCACAACTTTTCTTCTCTCGGTCAGTGGGAATTTTGACTGGTTTCTAAGACTTGACTTTAAAAGATAAGATTCCGTGGAAAAACTTCATATGAAACCAGAACATTCTAGCTCAGGAAGAGCCAGCTTCTCGCCTTCGTAAGAGCAAATCTGAGCATTACTTCCCCTTCCTGTCAGGAAACTTCCCCTCTCTCCTTCCTCCTGCCCACCTGGAGTGCAGTGCAGGGACCAGACTGCCTGGGACTCAAAGTGGTGTCAAAAGGAAGAAATATGCTGAGCAACGGTCCTTATCCACCCTTAGGGCAAACAAACTCCGTGTCCCTGGGGCCCTGGACTCCCAGGAAATCTGCCCCAGCTACCATAATCTCTAGTTCATCTGGGTGAAGTGCTAGGAGCCCCACACTTCGAGGAATTACCTTTACCTTATTGCGTGGACTGAGATACGAGGTTGATCCACCCAGGTGCCTGCACAGGAAGGGAACAGAGAAATTGACCTAGGGAATATGCCAGGGCCTTGCATTTGGAGGATCCTTTTGCTCCTCTGAAAGCTGACATTAGAAGTCTCAATTAAGCCGGGCTCAGTGGCTCAGCCTGTAATCCCGTGCCTTTGGGAGGCTGAGGTGAGTGAATTGCCTGAGCCCGCAGGTTCGAGACCCGCCTGGGCAGCGACACCTCATCTCCACAATAAATCAAAAAATCAGCCGGGCGTGGTAGCACGCACCTGTAGTTCCGGCTACTCGGAAGGCTGAGGCGGAAGGATCGCCGGAGCCCAGCAGGCAAGGCTGCGGTGGCCGGGAGCGGCCACTGCACTCCAGTCTGGCCAACAGAGTGAGATTCCAACTCAAAAAAAAAAAAAAAAAAAAAGTCTCAATTAACACCTTTGAGAGCACTGGAGGCAAGTGGGAGGGAGCGCCATTCTTTGGGCATCTACTCCATGCCAGGCACAGTCAAGTCTTTAGTTCAGATCTTCTGTTTAGTCTTCATGGCAGCCATAGGGTTGATGTATTCTGAGGGATCTCCAGAGAAACACAAGCAATAGGAGATATGTGTGTGCATATGACATATATATGGAGAGAGACGAGAGATAGGGGAGAGAAAGAAAATTCTGCTTTCTTTTATAAGATGGTCAGTCAGGTGTGGCCCCAAAAGGAGACACAGGAGAGGCTCTGGAAAACAGTTTATAACAATGATCATAATACTATAAGAAAGGGATTGGCAGTGGTGGGAAACTGCTGGGGGGGGCACACTTCATCAATGAGGATACCTGATCTCAAACCAGGTGATGTGGGGACCAAAGTGAGGCCCAAACTTTACTTGGACAAAGACCATTTGTATACCTAACCCTGAATTATACCCCAATCTTTTTTTTTAAAAGAAAGAAAAGTAAAAAGAAAAAAAGAAGGCAGAGTGGGGTAAAAGACTGAAGAACAAGGCCTTGAGCTCAATATGCCAGACTTCCCCCAAACTCAGTGGATTCCCCACCTGTGATTCTCTGGGTTGTCTTCTCTGGACCTGATGACAACAGGGACCCTCTTAGCTGTTGAGGCTTCTAAATGAAATTGAGTTAAAAGTTCATGTTTCCTTAAATCACCTTAGACTGGGTCGTTTGATTATCTCCAAAAAGAAAGCAGTTTATTATCCTCACAGGTCCTAGGGACAGCAGACACACCACGTGGGGCCACATGGGGGGACCTCAGGGTAGTCAGAGGCAGAAGCGACAGGAGCAGAGGAGAGCCGAGGCCAGGACCTTTATTGGGGTTTCCGGGAAAGGCAGGGCAGGACAGGGTGGAAGTTTAGTGTGAATCATTTCGAGGGACTTCAGGCTGTGGGAGTGGGTTCTGGTTGCCTGGTACCTGGCCTTAGGATGGTTAAGGCAGAGGAATGTTGTCTCTTGGAGTGTAGGGGCCAGATAAAGGAGGTATGGCTCTGTACTGGTTGGCTTGCATACCAAAGACTCCTGTCCTGGCCCTGACTGTCTCTAAGAATTGGCTAGACCCCAGAGGGGCAGTATCTCCCAGCCAGAAAGATTTTTTTTTTTAAGATGCCAAAATGTCATAATATACAGAAAAAAAATCTTAAAATCTTTACCAGAGAGAGAGAGAGAGATTGATTGTAAGGAATTGGTTCACACATTTATGGAGGCTGAGAAATCCCCTGAGCTGCAGTTAGTAAGCAAGAGCCCCAGGAGAACCGGTGGTGTAATTCCAGTCTGAGTCTGAAGGCCTGAGACCCAGGAATGCTGATGGTTTAAGTCTCAGGAAGGGCACAAGACCAGTGTTCCAGCTCAGGCAGTCAGGCAGAGTGAATTCTCCCTTCCTCTGCTTTTTTGTTCCATTCAGACTCAGAAGAGAGGACAAGCCCCCCCCATATGAGCAGGACACACTGCTTGATTCAATCCACCAAGTCAAATGCTAATCTTTTCTGAAAATACCCTCACAGGCACACCCAGAAATTATCTTTAATCAGATATCTGGGAACCCTATGCTCTAGTCAAGCTGACACATAACATTAATCATCATCACAGCTGATATCTATATGTCTATATCTATGTATCCCACTTAACAGATGTGGAACCAAGATTCAGAAAAATTGTATTAGGATGGTAAAATGTAAATTTTGTCTGAAGGTTGGAGACATACATACCCTATTCCAAAGAGAGGTGAAGACCGCATGTCTTAGTCCATGCTCCTGCAACAAAGCACCATAGACTGGATGTCTTAAAAGAAATGTTTACCTCCCAGTTCTAGAAGCTGGAAATTCAGGATCAAGGTGGCAACACAGTAGGGCCCCCTTCTGGGTTGCAGATGGCCATCTTCTTGTTTTGTCTTCAGTACAGAAAAGGAGCAAGAGAGCTCTCTGGGGCCCTTTTTACAAGGGCTCTAATCCCATTTTCAAGGGCCCTGCACTCATGACCTAATCGCTTCCCAAAGCCCTACTTCCAAATACCTTGGGGATTAGGATTTGAACATATGAATTTTGGGGGGACACAAAATTCAGTCCATAAGACTGGAATACACATTTTTCAAAATTGGCTCATGACTCGGGTCCTTCAACAGCATGGAGAGCAGAGGGGAAGGGGCTGTTGACAAAAAGGAGAACGTTTTCAGCGTGCCGTCTGTCTACCCTCCCTCACTGAGGCAGGATGGGCTGCTTTCCCCTCACCTCAAGCCTAGAGGAAAAGGTGTTAGTGGGACCACTTAGAAAACATTTGGTGTGTCCCTTACTGTTTGGGGGACTCAGAGGACTGGTGTCTGATTCACGTTCTCTAAAGGGAGCAGCATTAGTTCAGCTATGGGAGAGGCAAGGACAGGTTGCTGCTGCACTGAGTTTGACCTAAGCACCCTGGATTTGTCATGGTAACAATTGTGTGGTGAGCAAAGGATGAGCCATGAGTGAGATAAAGCTGGAGAGAGGTTGTCTTAGATCCTGCCTAGAGGGGTGCACCCAGGGGCCAGGCAGGGGCTACAGAGGACCAGCTATTACAGAGGTATATTCACCTTTGTCAAGAGAATGAAGGTGTGAGAGAAGTTAATGAGGGCTCTCCCAAGAACACACAAAAGACCCTCAAGAGAATTACTCAACTGTAAACATCTGCCAAACCTGGAGCACTAGATCCTTGAGTCAGTACTAGTTGAGATGAGTAGAAAAGCCACAATCCTGCCTAAGTATCCATCCTGGGACAGGGCAAAAACCAACTCACCACCAGAAGCCATAGGACACCAGCTTTCTGATCAAAATGGTATGGAATTATATGAGCTTAGAGGTGATTTAAATTTAATTTACATACACCCACTCAATCAATGTTTAGCACTTACTGTGTACGGCACCATTTATTTTGTCTTTTTTTCTGATATTTTTAGGTTCGTTTTAGAGATTCTGGAAAAGAAGCCCATGGAAGTGGAGCTGTCTACGCCTGTTCTCTTGGCAGGGAAGATGAAGGCGGGAATCTGAGTGTCAGGAGTGAGCGTTTGGCATTAGCCGGCTCTCCACGGGCCTCATCCAAAAAACACAGCTGCATAGGGATGATGTGTGAAAGCAAGACCTACTGGAAACATCCCTTAAGTGTTAACACATGCTACACAAGATGCAAACTGGAGCCGTGCAGACTCTATTGACACAGGAACCAAGTGTTTACCAGAGCAGTGTCTGACAATACAAAGAGGGGCGTTTGCACCTGAAAGTTCTTTTTCCTCTGCTTTATATTGTACTTGATGTCACATCAGCCAAGGAATATAAAAAATTAAAAGACATCCCACTGACAGACCCCCTGCCCTCAAAATGTGAAAGTACCTTCAGTTACCCTTCTGCTTTCAAGGGTTCAGATATTAAAGAGTGATCATGCTTATGGCTCTAGCTTCATCTCTCCAGATTGATCTTTACACACACACACACACACACACACACACATACACAATCTCTCTCTCCCTCTCCCCTCTCCCTCTCCTTCCCCCTCCTTCCCTACTTGCCATGGATCATTCATAGTCAAGTTTTCTCAATTTCTCAATCTCGTTTTTGTTTCTATACATTCTCCCACAATCCTTCTTAGTCACTAGGAAATCTCCCTTAAACCCCAAGTCAGAAGTAGGGATAAGGCCCACCATTCAATTTAGTTATCTTCTTTCTTGTGTGTGCCCTACACTCTAAGTTCCAAGAAGGGAATTTGTCTTACATTCATGCATTCAGCTAATAAATATTGAGTGTTTTCACGGTGTCAGCCTCAACTCTGAACAAGACCTCACTGTCTCACACATGACTGGAACTTTCTAAAAACTAGTTGAATGGTTGGATGGATGGATGGATGGATGGATGGACGGACAGACAGATGGATGGACAAATAAATGAATGTGACATTAGGAATGTGTTCGGCTAAAAACAAAAGCAAGCCTGAACTCTGGCTTTATTCAATAAGGAATTTATTGACTCATACAATAAGAAGCCACAGGTAGGCTGCCCAAGGTTGGCAGTGTATCCACAAGGCTATCAGGAGCTTCCCTAGTATGTTTTGTGAGTTGACTTGTGTCCCCCCAAAAGATATGATTAAGCCCTAACCCCTGGTACCTGTGAATGTGATCTTAATTGGAAAGAGGGTATTTGCAAATATAATCAAGTTCAGGCAAGGTTATACTAGAGTAGGGTAGATCCTAAATCCAATATGAGTGGTACTCTTGTAAGAAGAGGAGAGACACAGACACAGGGAGAAAGTCATGTGATAACAGAGGCAGATACTGGAGTGATGCATCTACAAGCCAAGGAATATCAAGGATTGCCAGCAACATCAGAAGCTAGGAGAGGAATATGGAAAGATCATCCCCTGGAGACTCCAGAGAGAACATGGCCCTGTTGGCACCTTGATTTCAGACTTCTAGCCTCCAGAACTATGAGAGAATAAATTACTATTGATTTAAGCCGTGTAAGTTTGTACTAATTTGTCACAGCATCCCTGGGACACTCAAACAGTATGACTTTCATCCTTGTAGCTACAGGGCGACGACTACATTTCTAGGCATCACATCTGTGGTCTGGTCAGGAAGAAGGGGAAAGAGCAAAAGTCTGATGGACCATTCTAGTCTGGCCTGCACCACTAAGAAGCTTTCTTGGAAGTCCAAAAAGTGGTATCAAAGAACATCACATGGACCAGGGCTGGGTCACACTTTAGCTGCAGGAGAGTCTGGGAAAGTGAATATTTTAGTTTCAAATCTCTATAGTTGAGGAAAGCAAGGGGGATTGTAAATGACATTGGATTTGTCACTCCACAATGACATAGCTATATTAAGCATGTCATTGCCTGTTTAGGCACTAGTTCAATACACCTCCCACATGAGTAATATCCCTATTTCCTCTCTCATTTCCATGACCAAGGCTGAATCCAGTTAAGGTGTACTGTTGGAGTAAGGGAGCTGCCAGCCCACCACTCATGTGGCTGGACAACTGCCCTGCCCCTGCAGTTTTCCTGCCTGCATGCTGCTGTCTGTCCCAGATAAAACTTGTAAACAACCACCAAGCCTCAAACAAAACTATTCATATACCAAGTCAGAAGTGCCTACAACTCCTTATTCATTTATTCATTTAAAAAAATAGGCACTTACATAAAGCAAAAAAAAAAAGAAAGCTGGAGGCATCACATGCCCCAACTTCAAATTATACTACAAAGCTGCAGTAACCAAAACAGCATAGTACTGTTAAAAGGGCAGACACATGGACTAATGGAACAGAATAGAAAAATAAACCCAAATACCTATAACCAACTGATCTTTGACAAAGCAGACAAAAACATATATTGTGAAATGGATACCCTATTAAACAAATGGTGCTGGGGAAATTGGATAGCCACATGTAGAAAATTGAAATTGAATTCCTGTTTCTTACCATATACAAGAATTAACTCAAGATGCATTAAAAACCTAAATGTCAGACCTGAAACCTTAAAGATCCTATAAGAAAACCTAGGAAAAATGCTTCTAGACATCAGCCTAGGCAAAGAATTTATAGCTAAAACCCCAAAAGCAAATGTGACAAAACCAAAAATAAGTAAGTAGGACTTAATTAAAATAAAAACTCCTGCACAGTAAAAGAAATAATCAACAGAGTAAACAGGCAATCTACAGAATGGGAGAAAATATTTACAAACAATACATCTGATAAAGGACTAACATCCAGAATCTACAAAGAGCTCAAACAAATCAGCAAGAAAAAAACAAATAACCCCTTTAAAAAGTGGGCAAACAGACGTCTCAAAAGAAGATATACAAACGGCCATCAAATGTATGAAAAAAACACTCAACATCACTCACCATCAAGGAAATGCAAATTAAAACCACAATGAGATATCACCTTACACCACTCAGAATGGTCGTTGTTATTCCTTTTCTTTTTCTTTTCCCTCTATTTCAATAGCTTTAGAGGGCGCAAATAGTTTTTGGCTACATGAATGCACTGTATATTAGCAAACAAGACTGGGCTTTAAGTGCACCCACCACCCCCACTTGTGCACACTGTACCTGAGAGGTAATTCTTTGGTCCCTCCATCCCTTCCCAACCTCCCCCCCTGAGTCTTCAATGTCCATTATATCCAGAATGGTCATAATTAGAAAATCAAAAAACAATAGGCATTGGCCCAGATACAGTGAAAAGGGAGCGCTTATACACTGTTGGCAGGAATGTAAATTAGTACAACCTCAATGAAAATCAGTATGGCAATTTCTCAAATAACTAAAAGTAGATCTACCATTTAATCCAGCAATCTCACTACTTGGTATCTACCCAAAAGGAGAAAAGTCATTATACAAAAAAGACCCATGCACCCGCATGTCTATAGCAACCCAATTTACAATTGCAAAGATGTGGAGTCAACTAAATGTCCATCAACTAATTAGGGGACAATGAAAATGTGATATACACATAGATAATAGATATAGATATCGATAAATATAATGGACTACTACTCAGGCATAAGAAAGAACAAAATAATGTCTTTTGCAGCAACTTGTGTGCAATTGGAGATCATTATCCCAAATGCAGTTGCACGGGAACAGAAAACCAAATACCACATGTTCTCACTTATAAGTGAGAGGTAAACTAATGCTCTAAATGGTGTAAAGGACATTGGAGACTCAGAAGGGGAAGGGTGGAAAGAAGGAGAGGGATGAAAAGAATCACCTACTGGATACAATGTACACTAAAAGGGGTGATGGGTACACTTAAAGCCCAGAGTTCACCACTATACAAAGCAGCCATGTTACTGAAACTATTTGTACCCCTAAAGCTATTAAAATTAAAAATATTTTATACACACACACACACACACACATATACATATATTCTCCTAAAAATTCAACAATCCAAAGATTTCTTTTTCTTTTTTTTTTTTTGAGTCAGAGTTTCATTCTGCCGCCCAGGCTCGAGTGCAGTGGCATGATCATGGCTACCGCAGCCTCGAACTGCTGGGCTCAGGCAATCCTTCCACTTCAGCCTTCCGAGTAACTGGAACTACAGGCATGTGCCACCGCCCCCAGCTAATGTTTGATTTATTGTAGAGACGAGGTCTCGCCAAGTTGCCCAATATGGTCTCAAACTCCTGGGCTCAAGGAATCCTTTGCCTCTGACTCCAAAATGCTGGGTTTACAGGCGTGAACCATGGAACCCAGCCTGACAATCCAAAGATATATACAGCAGAAATCCGAAGTCTTCCTATACCAGCACCTCCAGTTATCCACCCCCAACACATGCTCCTTAGCAAAGATGACCACAATAAGAATTGATGTATTTCATCCAGTTGCCATCATCCACACATTTACACACCACACACACACACACACACACCATAAACCACACATACACAATTTGCGTATTTAGAAAATAGGATTACACTGCTATTCATTTGTTTTATTTTACAGTATATCTTGTAATCCCTTGTAAGGATTTTCCACGGTTTATTTAGCCAACCCTAGACTGGATGCAAGTTGTATAATAAGTGGAATGGGGCCTAGACTCACGCCAGACTGCCTGGGGTCATATCACAATTCTGCCTCCTGCTGGTTGAGTGACCTTGAACACTGCTCCATTCTGAGCCTCAGGTCTTTTGTCTGTACACTAAGGGTAATAAATACTTACTTACAGGATTGCCATGGAGGATTAAGTGAGTTCATTTCAGTAAAATGCTTAGAAAAGTGCTGATCCAGAGAAGGTCTTATATAAGTATCAACTATTATTAATAGTGTCAACCTAAACAGAAAGCAGAGGAAAGATGTTTACTTGGAAGTGGAGCATTGCAATGGAACTACACATGCCACAGTAAACCATGAGTGTATTCAGGGAGGCAAAGAAACAAAAAGGATTTTAAAGGAAAAATGAGGAATTAGGCATAGTTGCTTTGAAATAATTATCCTAGTTCATGCCTGTAATCCTAGCACTTTGGGAGGCAGAGGCGAGAGGGTTGCCTGAGACTAGCCTGGACAACTTCGTGAGACCTCATCTCTACAATAATTCAAAAAATTCTCCGGGCATGGTAGTGCACACATGTAGTCCCAGCTACTTGGAAAGTCGAGGTAGAAGGATTGCCTGAACCCGCAGGTCGAGGCTGCAGTGGTCGTGAGCATGCCAACCTGGGTGACAGAGTGAGACTCCTACTCAAAACATCAGTACAAAATCTTTTGCTACAAAGATCAGTAACAAGGGTGATGCCAGTCTGAGATTGGACAGGCAGTTGCTGGGCATATGACTCACTGAAGTGTTTTTGTGTAAGTTTGCAAAGGCCTTTGTGCAAGAAAACTTTACTGTTTTTGTAGACTCTTTACTGTTATCAGGCATACAAGCATAAGAACTCTCTTATGGTCTCTTATGGTCCTTATGGTCTTCCTCAGCTCTATTTGTCAGGGTTTTCTTAACATGGGTAACTGACTCCGTTTTGATTCTGAAAACTTTCATAATAGTAATAGCAATATTTCATGGCCAGGTATGGTGGCTCGTGCCAACACATGTCATCCCAACACTTTGGGAAACCAAGGCGGCAGGATTGCTTGAGCCCAGGTGTTCAAGACCAGCCTGAGCAGCATAGCAAGACTTCTTCCCTACAAAAAAAATATAAATAAGCTAGACATGGTGGCATGCACCTGTAGTCCTAGCTACTCAGGAGGCTGAGGCAGAAGGATAGCCTGAGCCCAGGAGATCGAGGCTGCAGTGAGCTGTGATTATGCCACTGCCCTCCAGCCTGGACAACAGAGTGAGACTCTGACTCAAAAAAAAAAGTATTAAGGGCAAAGTTTCCTATTTTTGCTATCATAACATCTTAACAGCTTGTAGGTAGTTCTGTGTGAGCATGTGTATTTCTAAGGGCTAGATCTTTACTCCTAGTCATGGAATTGCTAAATCAAAAAATACACATATTTTAATTTTGCTAGACATAGCTAAATTGTGCCTCCAAAAGGGCAAAAATGGGTATGAGAGTGTGAATTTGTTTCTATCTGCACCCATACTGGGTGCTATCGCCCCGTTTTTGCCAGCCTGTGGGTTGAAGTGGTGTTTTGATACTTCATTTTTCACTTCTTTGATTACCACTGAGGATATCATTTCACATGTTTATTAGTCACACCCTGTTCTTTTTTCCTCTTCTGTAAATCTGCTAACCAGGGTTTTTGCCCATTTTTGCCTCTGGTTTACTTTTCTTTTTTCTTGTTGGTTTGCATTTGCTTTCTCTTTATCATGGCTATTAACCTTTTGCGATTATATCTGTTATACATATTTTCACCCAGGGAGTTGTCTATTAATATTTGTATTTGTCATACAGAAGTATCAAAATTTTAATAGTCAATTTTGGTTTTTTCTTTTGGCATTTTGTGTCTTGCTTATAAGAAGGTTTTTTCCACCCCCACATCATGGAAAACAGTCCTCATTATCTAAGGAATAAGTTGGAAAGATGGCTTAGAATAAACCCCATCGAAGAGGGAAAATATTTTTATAACAAATAACGAGAAAAAAGTTTAGGTTGAAATTTTACCTGGAAACATGAAATTAAATATGTTTTTCTCCTAAATCTAACAAAAGCTTTGTTATAATTTCAACCACAAACTAATGTTCATAATAAACAAGAAAGAAATTAAGATTTTACAGAGGGGGATAACATTTCTGATAAAATTATTTAATTGTGTGAGATCACCTCCTTCATTTTTTGCAGTACAGTCATTTTTACAAAAAAATATTTGCTTCTGTGGGGAAAAAGGAACACTTTTATACTGTTGGTGGGAGTGTAAACTAGTACAGCCTCTGTGGAAAACAGTGTGGCAATCCCTAAAAGATCTAAAAATTGACCTTCTATATGATGCCGCAATCCCCTTACTGGGAATATACCCGGAGGAACTCAAATCACTCTATGAAAAACATACCTGCACACACATGTTTATTGCAGCATTATTTACAATTAGCAAAAACATGGAACCAACCGTGCTGCCCATCAAAAGAGGACTGGATAAAAAAATGTGGTACTTCTACACGATGGTATATTATGCAGCCATAAAGAAGGACAGAATTATGAACTTCACAGCAACCTAGATGGACTTAGAGCCTATAATACTGAGTGATCTGTCACATGTTTTCACTCATAAGCGGACCTTGAAAAATTATCGTCATACTATAAGAAAAGGATTGGCAGTAGCAGGAAACTGCCGGTGGGGAGAGGAGAGTGGGATTGGCAGTAGTGGGAATCTGCAGGGAGTGGGGAGGGCACACCTCATCAACAAGGGTACCTGCATAATGAACATTTGTATACCTAACCCTGAATTAGTATCCCACGTCTTTAAAATAAAAATGAAAGAATTAAAACTATTTGCTTCATCAGTTCTCCCAGGGGTCTCTCCTCATCCTTTGATATTTAAGTCATCCTCTTTGGAAGAATCTGTCCCAATGTTCTTGTCAACTTTCTCTTCCTCATTCCTTGACTGGCCTCTTACTTCCAGAGCCCTATTCGCTGACAGGTTTGCATGAGAGTTGAGTGGTGATCCGCCATCATTTTCATCAACTTTATGAAAACTCCGACGTCTGCAAGATTTGTGTTGTCATTATGCCATCCATTTGTTCTGGCATGATATCACTGAGTGTTTATAACACCAGACTGTCATCAGAGAGATCTGATATCTGGGTCAGATGTTTGAACTAAGGAAGATTTTATATGTGGCCAGCCCTTAGGGAATATTTTCATGATGTGTGTATTTTTCTTTTTTGTGTAGCTAACTCTGTGACTTTAGAAACTCAGATAATGAGCCAGGTGTGGTGCTTACACCTATAATCCAAGCATTTTAGGAGGACAAGGCAAGAAGATTGCCTGAGCACGAGGTTTGAGACCAGTTTGGGCAACGTGATGAGACCTCTTCTCTACAATAAATTTAAAAATTAGCCGTACATAGTGGTGCACACCTGTAGCTACTTGGAAGGTAAAAGGATCACCTGAGCCCAGCAGGTCAAGGCTGTGGTGACCATGACTGGGCCACTGCACGCCAGCCTGGGCAACAGAGTGAGACTCTGACTCAAAAAAAAAAAAAGAAGAAGAAAAGAAATACTGAGTACTGGGATGGGATAATGAGGGTGCCTAGAACTTACCATTCCATTTAATTCTCGCAGTATTAAGGACATGAGCCAAGTCCCATACTAGGCATGTGTAAGGAGGCTTGGTGGTGGCATTCCTGATACCTGCCACCCATGCTTCTTCGTCTATTCAAAGAACTATACACACTGACCTCCCCTCACCCCATCCTATGCCCCTTCACACTCATACATGTAAACCATCTCTGCCACCTGCCTTCTTCCTTCTAATAATTCCATGATAACCTTGAAAGGTTCTTTCCAAAAACATTGGGATGCACCCAAGCGTATTACCCATGTGAAAGTAAAATCATGGTCGGGCACAAGTTCAGACATGAATGACATCATGAAAGAATGGGGCCCATTTGCTCATCTGACAGACAGGTGGATGGGGGTCACACGGGGAAGAAAATGAACCCTGGCCATCTTCCAGCTCTGGCATCTGTACTTCAGCATCTGGTTATCTTGAGTCAGGGATGACTTAGGTTAGGATATACCACGTGAAACGTCTGTGCCTGAGCCTCTGTGCACACTGGGCACTGTAGCGAGGGGGAAAGAAGGAAAGGCCATGGCCCAAGTCTCAAGGATCTTACAGTCTGGTCATGGAGAGAATAAGTAACATCACAACAAAATGCAGTGAGGATCATTCAGGAGCATGTTAGGAAGAGGCCATATGAGGTGGGGCAGTGGACATCCCCCTCGGGGTTCGCAGTACCCAAGGAGCTCCATGGAGCTTCCTTTGGGGTCACTGGGAGAAGGACTGGACTCTAGGCTGACCCCAGCTACCCAAACATCAACAGAAGCAAAGGTTTTTAATAGTGTAATGTGGTAGGTCCAAAACTGAGAAGGCTTACAGGTAATGGCTACCTATGCCAAAGAAGTCACCTGGAGGTCCAGCAGGGAGAGACATTGGTTTATTACACTTACAGGAGAGTCACCGATGGCAGAGGGTCAGTAATGATGAAGAATCTGTGCCTTGAGACAGCATAGAAGACAGTTTTATAACCAAGCAAGTTAATTATTCAAACTCCTGTACAATGTTCACAGTCACATTGATTAAGAGTGACAACTATATTATCTTTAGGTTGTGTGGTTACCAGAGTCCCATAAACCTCTCGACTTGTTACAGGGAACATGCATATCCTGCAGAGACCAGACTTGGTCAGAGGCTGCTTCCTGGGGGAGGGGCAGAAAGAAGCCAAATATGGGGGAAAGAGGCATCTGGACACTTAATTACCCCACAGTCAGGTTTATGTATTCCGTGTTGTTGAAGATAAATTGAAGTAAAGATCTTGTTTTTTGTTGTTGTTGTTGTTGTTGTTGTTGTGTTGTTGTTATTGTTTTTGAGTCAGAGTCTCACTGCTGTCCAGGCTGGAGTGCAGTGGCATGCTCGTGGCCACCGCAGCCTTGACCTACTGGGCTCAGGCGATCCTTCTGCCTCAGCTTTCCAAGTAGCTGGAACTACAGGTGCGAGTCACCATGCCCGGCTAATTTTTTAATTTATTGTAGAGACAAGGTCTTGCCAAGTTGCCCAGGCTGGTCTCAAACCCTTGAGCTCGGGCAATCATCTGGGTTCAGCCTCCAAAAGTGCTGGGATTACAGGTGTGAGCCACAGCACCTGACTTAAGATCTGTTTTTAAAGACTGAAAGCCAGTGACCTAGAGCAAGTATCAGCAAACTGCAGCCTGGAGATCAAATCTGGCCTATCTCTTGTTTTGGTGAATGAAATTTTTGGAACCCAGTCACATTCCATCTACCTGCTGTAGCTGGTTGCTTTGTGATACCACAGTAGTGTCACACCACTGCAATAGGAACCACACAGCCTACAGAGCCTAAGATATTTGCTCTCCGCTCATCTACAGAAAGAAGTTGCCAATCCCTTGATTGAGAGGTAAGACATCTGAACTTGGCAAGCTCAAACATTGGTGTGTCCATGGAGGTGGTAAGTTACAGTTTAGTGGCAGGACAGCCCGATGGCCAAGAACCTCCTCCCAATCGTCACCCAGCTTTCACCTTCAAGGCTTCATTCCTTCAGTCACCTATTAAAATGCAAGTGTTGACATCTGATTTCTATCTGCTCCAGGAAGACTGGGGAAGTGGCCTCTATCTTCTTTTTGTGCTTCTTTCTCATAAATGATTTACTACAGGGTAATGAAGTGTGTGTTCAGGGCCCTTTCCAAGGTCTGGTAACCTAATTCTGTATAATTTTTTAAAAGGAGGGCACCCAAAAAATGGGATCTGCCCCCAGTTCTATTTTGAAATATGAAATGTCTAATCTAAAAAAACCTATAATAACCAGCAATAGCTTGCTTAACATAGGTAACTCCATTTTGTAACAGATCTTCCATCTTAGCCTAGAGATGAACCCCTTATATAACTTTCTCATAATTATACCACACACCCACATTCCTGTGCCCCTCACTGATTGGAAACTCCCTAGTTGTGCAAATTCTGTAACCATCCGTACTCTTACTAATCATATGGTTTGCCAAGAAATATCAGTCAAACTGTACAGCTTATGTAATGTTCACCTTTAAAAACCCACTGCTCACTCTGTTCAGGGCTGAGAGTTCTTTGGGACACTGTCCACTCTTAGTCGCCGGCGTCAAGAAAGGACCCTTCTCTGCATGTTGGGGTCATTTCTTGCCATCCAGCTATAACAATTTAATCTGTCCAAGGTAGTGCCTGTCCAAGGTAGTGCCTGTCCAAGGTAGTGCCTGTCCAAGGTAGTGCCTGCCCCAAAAAGCATGGCCTTTTGCCTCTTGAGTTGGAGGACAATGACTCTCCACCTCTAGCCACCCTGTGGTAGCCCCCCTTCCTTCCAGCCAGGGGCTCCCAGATATTTAGTAAAAAATTATTATAGATATTTCTACAAGGGTGTTTTTGATTGTGAATAGAATTTATTTATTTATCTATTTATTTATTTATTTAGAGTTGAAGTCTCACGCTGTTGCCCAGACTGGAGTGTAGTAGCATGCGGCCACCTCAGCCTCAACCTGCTGGGCTCCAGCGATCCTTCCGCTCAGCCTTCCAAGTAGCTGGAACTACAGGTGTGGGCCACCATGCCCGGCTTATTTTTTTTTATTTATTTTAGAGATGAGGTCTCACCAAGTTGCCCAGGCAGGTCTCGAACCCGCGGACTCAGGCAATCTACTCACCTCGGCCTCCCAAAGAGCAGGATTACAGGCTGAGCCATCGAGCCCTGCTTGAATGCAATTTAAATCAGCGGACTTTGGCTAGGCATGGTGGCTCAAGCCTATAATCCCAGCACTTCGGGAGTCAGAGGTGGGAGGATTGCTTAAGTCTAGGAATTCAAGACTAGCCTAGGCAGCATAGTGAGACCCCATTTTTACAAACAATTAAAAAATTATGGGGAGACACCTCTTATCAACAAGGGTGACTGAACGAAGCATTTTTGTATACCTAACCCTTAACTGTACCCCACAATATCATAAGAAAAAATATTGATAAAAAAAAAATTAGCCGGGTTCGGTGGCTCAGCCTGTAATCCCATGCCTTTGGGAGGCTGAGGTGAGTGGATTGCCTGAGCCCGCGGGTTCGAGACCCGCCTGGGCAGTGAGACTTCATCTCTACAATAAATCAAAAAATCAGCCGGGCGTGGTAGCGCATGCCTGTAATTCCGGCTACTCAGAAGGCTGAGGCGGAAGTATCGCCGGAGCCCAGCAGGTCGAGGCTGCAGTGGCCGGGAGCGGCCACTGCACTCCAGCCTGGGCGACAGAGTGAGACTCCAACTCAAAAAAAAGAAAAAAATTAGCCAGATGTGGTGCATGCTTGTAGTCCCAGCTATTCAAGATGGTGAAGCAGGAGGATCACCTGAGCTTAGGAGGTCGTGGCTATGGTAAGCCGTGATTGTGCCACCGCACTCCAGCCTGGGCAACAAAATGAGGCCCCAACTCAAAAAAAAAAAAAAATCAACTGATCACGGAGGTTCACACCTGTAATCCCAGCACTTTGGGAGGCAGAGGTGAGAAGATTGCCGAGCCTACAGGTTCGAGACCAGCCTGGGCAACATGGTGAGAACTCATCTCTACAATATATCAAAAATTAGCGGGGCATGGAGGCACACACCTATAGTTCCAGCTACTTGAAAGTCGGAGGTGGAAGGATCGCCTGAGCCCAGGTCAAGGCTGCGGTGGCTGCCAGTGTGCCACACGAGCATGCCAGCCTGGGCGACAGAGTGAGACTCTGACGCAAAAAAAAAAAAAAAAAAATCAATGGACTTTGAGTAGAGCAGATTGCTCTTCCTAATGTGGTAAGCCTCATCCAATCAGTTGAAAATCTGAAGAGAACAAAAAGATTGATCTCTCCAAGCAAGAAGGAATTTTGCCAGCAGAAGGCCTTTGGACTTCTGTCACATCAGCTCTTCCCTGGGTCTCCAGGCTCCTGATCCACCCTGCAGATTTTGAACCTGTCAGCTACTGCGGTTGTCTGAGCCTATTCCTTGATCTAAATCTCTCTGTGTCTATACACATCCTACTTACTCAGTTTCTTTGGAGAACCCTGACCAATACAGTGGGTAAGTCGGGTCAGGCCTTCCTGCACGTCCACAAGGTTCAAACTGAGGGAGGACTGAGGGGTCCTGGTACAGTCTCCAAGCTGGCACTGTGGACTAGGCACCTCGAGGGTGAGTGAGCGCCTGCACTGTTGCCATTTGGGACTTTGATGCCCATTTGGGTCTCTCGTGTCATGGTCGCAGTCAGCCAGAGTCACAGGCAGTGAAAGAATTCACCCAAGTCCGATCAGAGTAGGGAAGGACAGGTTTACTGAGTACACTGCACCGGAGCGGCGGGCAGAGCAGTGATGGAAGAGCTGTCTTCCCCCAGCCAGCAGTTTAAGGTTATTTTTATACGGGAGCAGGATTCTTTTTGGTTCCCACCATGCAAATGAGAGACTGAAACATAGCAGTTCTGATTGGCTGGTGTTTGACTTTGATCGCAGGCAGCTCTTTGGTCACTTGGAGGTGAACACCAGGTAGCTCTTGTCATATCAAATGATTCCACACCTTGTATCTGTTCTCTATCACTAGAGAAGGCAGAGGGACAGCAGCTGGCACTCCTTACCTTAAACATTTCTCACAATAACTTCAAGGGGATCTGAGAGTCATTCAGACAAAAGTGTAAGGAAGAGTAGCCTATAGTATCCTTCCCAGAGGTATTTGGACTTCAAAAAGGAAAAAAAGTGTAAAAGTTTTCCAGGTGGTTTTAGTTTTATTCTTTATACTTTTGTGAATTTTCTATATATTCTACACTTATTAGGTATTATTTTTGTATTGAGAAAATAAAATTTAAATATAAATTTACTGTGTCTCACCACTTCTTTCACTAAAACATCATTGTGTTTGATATTGAGTTGACTGGCATTCTGCTCGAAACCTGGAATTAAACCTCCGTGCTTTTCCAGAGTCGTAGATTCCAGAATGGAATCATTCAACCCATCCTCCTGGACACCTTCTCTGCTTCTGTGTTCCAGGCCCTGTAGCAGGTGCTGGGAGCTCTGGAGTCAGGCTACCTGAGCTCCCATCCCAGTGCTGGCTGTGCGAGCTCAGTCAAATTACTTAATCTCTCAGTGCCTTGGGTTTTATCGGTTGATTTTGGCTTTGGGGTTTTTAAGTAGAACAGGACAAACAATCTAGATGAGTGCAGACTTAGCTCCTGGGAAGCACACAGTACAGACCAGTTCTCATCATCCCAGATGCCCAGAGGGAGCAGCTTTGGTAGCTTGAGGAAGAAGTTTTTGTCTGTTGGTTTTTGTTTAGGGAGTGAAGGGGAATGTGGCCAGGCTGTCCATTTGAGGAGAGCAAAGAAGATATGAAGAAAGAAGTTCAAGATGTGGAGGAGACTGCTGGGGTTCACACCCTTCTAGTGACTCCAGGCTGGGATCTGGGTTCCAGGCTGGGGTCTCCAGTGGCACAGAGGTAGCGACAGGTAGAGAACGACTTGAATGAGTACAGGCTGCATTCCCCAGGCTAGAGCGAAGGACGCTGTCCGCACAAGGGTTGTTGGTCACGGAGTGGGCAATGTGACAAGCAGAAGCAGATGGCAGGAATGCTGTGCCCTGCTTGCTTCTGCAGGAGGCCACTAGATTGTTCCATGACAAGAATGAGCCACCCTACCCCACCCAAGCTCAGGGTACAAGGAAGGCAGCATCCCTTTTATTGTTCGAATTGAAACTGGCCCAGGTTACAGCCTGCCTGATTAGCTGGAAGTTCAATATCTCCCACTTGTGGCTTCTAACCAAACCCTTTGCATTGTCCAACACCCCCTGCCACATGCTTATGAGTGTCCCCAAGGCCAGTCCCATCCAGTCACATGAAGCAAAACTCAGACAAGCGCCCTTGAAGCTGAAGAACAGCTACCCCCAGAACAAGGCAGGTCTGGAATGAGCTGCCCTCCAGGCAGTGAGCAATGCAGGAGCTGCCATCAAGTACTCTCTTGTCTGGGTCAAAGATGCCCTTTGGCGCTACTGTGGGTTTCAAGACTTGGTGATTCTTCAAGGCAGCAAAATACCACTTTTCCAGGATCTCTCTACTCAGGAAGTGCCACACCTCAAACCAGCCCATCCCCGTAAGGTCCCACTCACAAGTAGGCACCCCATACCAGGCAGTGAGGTGTTTCACCCAACACTACCTCAGAACCATCTTTTCCCCATGACAAAACTTGGGCATCCCACTGAGCCCAGATCATCAGGCCAGACTCCCCTTTCCCTCGAGCCAGAAGCCTGAGAGAGACATTGGAGTTACCTTCTAGACCTGCCTTAGCAAGAGCCATCTGGACGTGTAGAAGTCCAGATAATATTCACCATCACAAGGGAAAAGATTGGGGTCCATTCATTTCCTCAAAAGAAGTTCCTTATCTCCCTACACTCGGGTGGCCAGAGGGAGGGGCAGCCTCAAGTCACCAAAAAGGCCCTGCCCTACCCCAGAGAGCAAAGCTGGCCAGTCCATGACATAAAGTGTTCACTTGATTCCTTCAGGGACAGAGAAAATCTGACTGGCTGTCTCCATCTAGACAGAGAAACAATTAGCAATGACAGCTTCTCTCCATAAAATATGTGAATAATTAGTTAATTATTAGTTAAAGATACTATTGCCTTTGCTTTAGCCAAGCAGAAGCAGATGGGTTAGAGAGAATATGCTCCTTTTTTTCAATATCGGATCACCTTGGATACCAGTCCGCATTCATTCATCCAACAAACATTTGTGGCGTGTTTACTTGCCAGGCACAGGGGTGCAGCAGTGAGCAGAAAAACCCAGTCCCTGTTCTTGTTAAACAATCTCGGAAGCTACCAGAGGAAAGGAAGTGCCACAGGAGAAAATGACAGGATTAGGGGAGAGGGAGTAAGAGTGTGATTTTAACATATAGGAGGGCCTGGAAAGGTTGCTCTTATCAAGTGATCTTGGAGTCGAGAACCGGAAGATGTGAGGAAGGAGTTTTTCAGGCAGAAGTCCCAGGGAGGGCACAGGACAGGTTGAGCCTGGCAGAGCCTAATGCACCTGTGGAGCCAGGAGCTGACCCAGGAAGAGTGAGAGAGGCCACAACCGGAGGTGGAGCCAAACACAGGGCGGGCACAGACCAGCGGGCCTTCAAGGCATGGTGAGAAATTTAGACTTTCCTCTTTCCTCTGAGTGAGATGGGAGCCACTGGAGGGTTTCAAGCAGAGAAGTGATGTGGTCTTACTTCCATTTTTATAGGATCATGCAGGCTTCTGGCTCCTGTGTAGAGAAATAGACAATAAGGGAGACAAAGCAGGAGTAGAGAGACCAGTAGGAAGTTTCTCCAGTTATTTGGATGATGTTGATTTGAATTAGGCTGACGGTAGGGGTGTCAGTAAGAAAGGGTCAAATCACTGAAGTCAGTAGAATTTGCCTACAGGATCAGATACAGTTATGAGAAAAAGACTTGAAGGATGAGCCATTGGAAGAATGAAATTGCATATACCTAGAAGTGGAAAACCAGAGAAGGGCAGGTTAGGGTGGAGAGTTGGGAAGAAATCAAAAGTTTGATACTGGCTGGGCATGGTGGCTCATGCCTATCATCCTAACACTTTGAGAGGGTGAGGCAAGAGGATGGCTTGAGCCCTGGAGTTCGTGACCAGCCTGGGCAACATAGTGAGACCTTATGTCTACAAAAAATAAAAAAATAAGCAGGAAGTGGTGGCATGTACCTGTAGTCCCAACCACTTGGGAGGCTGAGGTAGCAAGATCACCTGAGCCCAGGAGGTCGAGGCTACAGTGAGTTGTAATTGTGCCACTGCACTCCAGCCTGGGTGACAGAGTGAGACCCTGACTCAAAAAAAAAAAATGCCAAGTTTGATTTTAAATATGTTTGCTGTGAGATGCCTGATAGTCATCCAAGCGGTGAGTCAGCTCTCGAATTAAAGAAAAATGCTGAAGGAGTTAGGAGTAGTCAGTATACAAATGGTAAGTGTAAGAGTGGGACTGGATGAGATGGCTTAGGGAGCGAATGTAAATAGTGAAGAGGTCAGAAGAGTGAACCATGGGCATGGCTCTGTCTAAAGCTCGGTGGCTCAGCCTGTAACCCCAGCACTTTGGGAGGTCAAGGCAGTGGATTGCCTGAGCCCACAGGTTTGAGACCAACCCAGGCAACTTGAGACCTCATCTCTACAATAAATCAAAAATTAGCTGGGCATGGGAGTACACACCCATAGTTCCAACTACTTGGAAGGTTGAAGAGGAAGAATCGCCTAAGCTCAGCAGGTTGAGGCTGCAGTGGCCATGAGCGGGCCACTGCACTCCAGTTTGGGAGACAAGAGTGAGACTCCAACTCAAAAAAAAAAAAGTTCAGAGATAAAAGGAGCCAACAAGGGATCCTGAGAAGGAATGGCCAAGAACCAGGAGAGAGTGAAGTCTTGGAACCCAACAACATCGACTACATTTGGGTCAAGATGAGGACTGAGACTTGACCTTGGGAAGTCATATCTGGCCTTATCTGGCCTTGACCAAGCAACTTGGGCAGAGTGCTGGGGGAAAAATCTGATCAGGAATAGACTCAAGAGTTAATAAGTTACCCAAAAGAGAGGACAAGTAGAGAAAACTTCTTTCAAGTTTTGGCAGAGATAGGGTAGTAACTAGACAGATAGGAGTAAGGTAAGGTCATTGTTTTGTTTTAAGATAGGTGATCTATCAGCAAGTTTGAGCACTGGCGAGAATCAATCAACAGAGCAGGAAAATCAATCAATGATGCAAGATAGAGGGGAATACTATGAACATCTTTGAATGGGTGACAGGGGACAGTTTCCAGCACAAAAGAAGAGGTAATATTCTTGGACAGAGTGCAGAATAATTCCTCCATTGTACCAGCAGAGATGAACTGAAAATGATGAGAATTTTGGAAGCTGGCAGAATTGTATGCATGGAAGTTTTTTCAACTTTTTGCCATAAGGTGGCAGTAGACGGCTTCCTATGAACCAAACAACCCTTAAAGAGCACCTATGGGGAAATGGCAAAAGCTGAAGTCGATTTTGAGTATGTATTTTTAAAGGCACAGCAGGTATCCTGCAGGGCATACTGCTGCTTCCTCGTCTTTCTGGCCTCATCTTAAATAGCATCTTTCCAGTCAGTCCCCCGTCCATAGGCTTTCTGGAGATGATACTTGTTCAGACTCTTCAAGGATATATGGTGCTGATGGGGGAAGGAAGAGCTCTAGGAGCAATCCAGGCAATTACGAAGGCAACTATACAAAGGGACTGGTCTGAGAGCAAAAAGAGGCAGAAAGAACAATTAGGAGATGGTTGCCGTGGTGTAGGGAAGAGATGCTTACCGTAGAACTAGAGCGGGGTAGTATGATGCTGTGATTTCTAATACGAAGTAGATATTTGGTCTTCATTCCATTTCCTCGAACTTATCTCCTAAATCCCTTGGAATTCCCAAAGTGACAGGTGGCTTTTTGAGACGACTGATGGTTGCGGGTTCCTGGATAGCCACAGGATGGGCGCTGGTTACCAGGGAAACCAGTCATGTGATTAGAGGTTTGGGACTTTCAGCCCTACCTGCTGAAGGAGGGTTTCTGAGGAGGGGAGAGGGGCTGAAGGTTAAGCTGATCACCAATGGCCAATGATATAATCAATCATGCCTATGTGTTGAAGCCTCCATGAAACCCCAAAGGACCGGACTGAGAGTTTCCTTCCAGGTTGCTGAACACATCTACTTTCAGAGATGTACCAGTGGTGTACCCCAACTCCGTGGGGCAAAGGTTCCTATGCGCAAGGCCCTTCCGAAACTTGTTTTGTGTATTTCTTTATCTGGCTATTCATTTGTATCCTTTAAAATATCCTTTATACAGCCTGGGCAACACAGCAAGACCTCGCCTATACAAAAAATCAATTAGCCAGGCATGGCAGTGCACACCTGTAGTCACAGCAGCTACTGGGCAAGCTGAGGTGGAAGGATCCCCTGAGCCCAGGTGGTAAAGGCTGTGGTGAGCTGTGATTGTGCCACAGTACTCCAGCCTTGGTGACAGAGTGAGACCTGACTCTAATTCATTAATGAATTATTTATAATAAATCAACAGAAGTAAAGTGTGTCCCTGAGTTCTATGAGTCACTCTAGTAAATGATAAAACAGAGGAGGGGATTGTGGGAACTCCCAATTTATAGCTAGTCTTTCAGAAGTACTGGAGGCCAAGACTTGCACTGATTGCATCTGAAGTGTGTATGTATGTGTGTGGCGGGCGGGGCGGGGGGCGTGAATAGAAGTCTTGTGGGACTGAGCCCTTAAGTCATGGATTCTCACAATAACTCCAGGTAGACAGTTGTCAGAATTGAGTTAAATCACAGGACATCCAGCCAGTGTCCACCACGGAACTGACGCTATGGGGAAAACCCCATATACGTGGTCACAGCAATATTCTGTGCTAAGAGTATAGCAAGAGAAAGCAGTCGGTTGGCTTTTTCTTACTAAAACAGGTAGTAAGAGCATGGAAAGGATGGGATGAGCTTATTACAGGTTGGGTATCCCTTATCAGAATCAGAAAAGCTTGGGGCCAGAAGTATATCAAATTTCAGGGTTTTTTTCCAGATTTTGGAATATCTGCATATACATTATGAGAGATCTTGGGGATGAGACCCAAGTCTAGACAGGAAGTTCATTTAAGTTTCATATGTACCTGATACACAAAGCCTGAAAGGCCATTTTATCCAATATTTTAAATAAAGTTTTGGCTGAGACTGGTTTCAAGAGATCATATGTAGAATTTTCCTCTTTGGCATCATGTCAGTGTTCCAAATGTTTTGGATTTTGGAGCACTTCAGGTTTCAGATTTTCAACTTAGGGATGCTCAACCTGTACATATTTAGGAGGCGTTTTAGGAAAAATTGCCAAACAGTGTTTTTCCTCTACTCCCACACCACCACAACAATCAACACAGAAGACATATGTGAGCAAATGTGGAGGCTTTCCACACACAAAACAGCAGACACCAGCTGGGCGTCCTGAAATTCAATTCCAAAACTGTCTACCTGAAGAGAGTGTTAGATCCCACATGGTGAGGGCTCAGTCTCACAAGTCCGCCCCTGCCCACCCCCCATTACCAGATACCAGTTGCAAGTCTGGGCCTCCGGAACTTATGACTGACTGTTTTCAAGTTGGGGTTCCCATGATTCCCCCTCTATGGATTTGACTAATTTACAGAAACAACTCACAGAACTCAGGGAAATACATCTATTAGTTAATTATAAAAGATATTGCAAAGGACAGACACAGAGATTCTTAGGGGAGGTACGGGCAAAGGGTCCAGAGTGTCCATGCCCTTCCTGGGCACACTGCCCTCCAGGAACCTCCACATGTTCCGCTCTCTGGAAGCTCCTAAAACCCCGTCCTCTTGGGGTTTTAATGGCGACTTCATTGGACAGACATGTTGACGCATGGACAACCATGTAGAGATGTGATTGAACAAAAAGGGTATAAACTAAGTAGGGACTCCAGCAAGGCCTGTCTGTTCAGATTCTTCTTGGCCTCGCTGTGAAGCATTTTTTCCTTGAGGGTATACAGCAGGATCCTCTCTGGAATGAGGGTCTTATGACCCACCATCAGATTAGAGTCCTGCATTGGACAGGTGAAAGAAGGACAAGAGAAAGGTAAGAGAGAGATTTTGTTTCCTGAGGCACGCTCCTGAGGCCGAAGGCACCCCAACATTATGACAAGGGCTATATGAGTTATGAGCCAGGAACCGTGGACAAAAACCAGTAGTTAGATCATAACACCACAGGAGGCCATCAATAGAGGTAGAGGAAGGGAAGCAATCAAGAATGGCTCTCAGGTCTCTAGTTGTGGGTGACAAGGAGAATAGGAATGTGAACCAAATGCCAGAAGACAGAGTAAAGGAGGCAGACCTGGTCTGAGAGGACAGAGATAACTGTAGTTTGAACAGTAGAGTCAGAAGTATGTGGTGAGCATTAGGGAAGACGTGTGATTTCACACACATCTTGAAGGAGAGGTCTGGGCTGAAGTCATGGAGTTGGTTATTGTTAGTATTATTAAACTTAAGAGTGGGTGCCAAGCCATGCATGATGGCTCATGCCTGTATTCCCAACACTTTGGGAGGTGGAGGCAAGAGAATTGCCTGAGCTCAGGGAGGTCAAGACCAGCCTGAGCAACACGGCAATACCTTGTCTCTTCAATAAATCAAAACAAGCCGGGCTCGGTGGCTCAGCCTGTAATCCCAGCACTTTGGGAGGCTGAGGTGAGTGGATTGCATGAGCCCGCGGGTTCGAGACCCGCCTGGGCAACTTGGCGAGACTTCATCTCTACAATAAATCAAAAATGAGCCAGGCATGGTAGCGCATGCCTGTAGTTCCAGCTACTTGGAAGGCTGAGGCGGAAGGATCGCCGGAGCCCAGCAGGTCGAGGCTGTGGTGGCCGGGAGTGGCCACTGCACTCCAGTCTGGGCAACAGAGTGAGACTCAGACTCAAAAACAAATAAATAGATAAATAAATCAAAACATCAGCTGAGCGTGGTGGCACATGCCTGTGGTTCCAGCCACTTGTAAGGCTGAAGCAGGATTGCCTGAGCCCAGCAAGTTGAGCCTGTGGTAACCATGAGCAGCTTGCCACTGCACTACAACCTGGGCAACAGAGTGAGACTCTGATTTAAAAGAAAAAAATGAGTAGATAACATCTTCCAAGCAGAGCACATAGAATGAGAGAAGATATTAATCCTGAGAATCACCAATATTCCAATATTTAAGGATGGACAAAGGACTGGAAGTCCATCTAGAAAGTACAGGCAGGCAAGTGTGATGAGAACTGAGAGTATGTGAAGCTATGGGTACCCAGGCAGTAGCGGGTTTCAAAAAGGAAGCTATAATCAGTTTGCTAGGGCTATTTCAAGGAAGTACCACAGACTGGGTGCCTTCAACAGCAGAAGCCTATCTTCTCACAGTTCTGGAGGCTGGAAGTCTGAGATCAAGGCTTCGTCAGGGTTGGTTTCTCTGAGGCCTCTCTCCTTGGCTTGCAGGTGGCCGTCTTCTAACTGTTTCTTCACAGGGTCTTCCCTCTGTGTGTCTGTGCCCTAGTTCCCTCTTCTGATGAGAATACCAGTCATATAGGATTAGGATCCATCCCAATGACCTCATTTTAACTTAATTTCCTCTTTAAAAGCCCTATCTTTAAATATAGTCACATCCTGAGGCACTAGGGGCTAACACTCCAACATATGAATTTGCGGGAACAAATTCAGCCCATAAGAGGGTAGAGAGAGGTTAGAGTAAAACATAGCATAGAGGTCCTGTAATTTAAAGGTGAAAAGTGTCCTTTGGATTTGGCAATGCAGAAATTATTGGTGATCTCAGTACTGCTTGCTAGTCAAATAGCAGTGTGTCACAGGAGGTCCTTGAATGGAAACAAATCATCTTTGAAAAAATGTGGATAAATTCATATGCATAGGGAGTCTAGAACAGTAATAATTAATATCTCTGATGACTCTTCTCAGTAAAGCAAGGCATGCGGATATTTGTTACAAAATATGTGAGATGCTATGAATATTATGAGATGATCTCTAGAGTACTTTCATGTATTGAGCAGTCTATGTGCCACTTAATTTAATCCTCACAACAAGTCTGTGAAGAACTACTTCTTATCTTTATTACCAAGCTGAGGAACTGAGGCCTTTGGGGTGTAAGGAATCTTCCCGTGGTGACATTGCTGCAGATGGCCGGGCTGGGAGTCACACTTGTAGCTATTTGAAAGCTTCAAAGCCCCTACCTTGAATCATTTCATTATAGTATCTGTATTTAAATGGCAGTCATCAAATTAGAGATGAATTACTTACTAAAAGTTTTTAAGTAATTTTCTTGGATCTTGGAATACTTTTCCCCATAGAAATATGATCAGTGGTGACTGGGTTTCCACCAGTTCACAGATACAGGTATAAAGTATAATGCATGGGGGCCGGGCGTGGTGGCTTAAGCCTGTAATCTCAGCACTTTGGGAGCCCACAGGTTTGAGACCAGCCTGGGCAACTTGATAAGACCTCGTCTCTTCAATAAACCAAAAAATTAGCCAGTCAAGGTAGCGTGCGCCTGTAGTTCCAGCTACTTGGAAGGCTGAAGCAGAAGGCTCGCCTGAGCTCAGCAGGTCAAGGTTGCTGTGGTTGTGAGCATGCCATTCATTGCCCTCCAGCCTAGGGGTCAGAGTGAGATTCCAACTCAAAAAAATATATACATAATGTGTGGGGAAAACTATTTATATACTACCAAAAAAAGAAAAATCTAAAGCGTCTGATTAAATAAAACAGCAAAGCAAGAAGATCATTGAGCAAGAAGTTTTTGAAAATTATCTTAAATGCTAGGACATAATTAAATGTTGATAGGGAATAAGTAGGGAAAGCCTCTGTGGCATTTGTATGAAAATTTGCATCTGAAACCTGCTTCTTTATCCTGTCCAATTCACTTCCAATATTATGGTTCCTCCCCCTCAATCTCCTTCTCCCACTTGATTCAAGTCATCTGTTGGTCATGATTGAAAATTTTTTTGACTCATAAATGTAATTTTGAGAAAACTGTCTCAAAAATCAGTTAATGTAATTAAAATACTTAGACTAGTGCCAGATGCTGAGTAATCAGCTGCTGTGAGCTGGATACTCTTCTAGACTCTTTGAATGCTTACTCTTTTCATCTTTATAATCATCCTATTGCTGCTCCTGGTTTATGTTGAGGAGACGGGGACCCAGGGAGACAAGCAACTTTTCAAATTAACATGGCTAACTAGTGGCAGAGCATCCAAATCCATACTTGTAATCCTTTCAAATGGGAGGAAAGCTGCTAGTGAATATGGGTATATCCATGTTGTGATGTCAACTTAGCTAAGCCATGGTGCTCAGTTGTTGGTTAAACACCAGTCTAGATCTTGCTGTGTAGGTAGGTTTTAGATGTGATTAACATTTAATTCAGCAGATTTTGAGTAAAGCAGATTACCCTTCGTAGTATGGGCACATCTCATATAATCAGTTGAAGGCCTCAAGAGCAAAGGCTGAAGTTGCCTCAAGAAGAAAGGACTCTGCCTCTGGACTGCACGTAGAAATTCTGCCTGACTTTCTAGTCTTTGGACTCAAGACATCAATCATCAACTCACCTGAATGTTCAGCCTGCTGACCTGCCCTGTAGATTTCAAACTTACCATCCCTGATACTTGTGAAAGCCAACTCCTTATTACCTTTCTCTCTCTCTTCACTTACAGAAAAATAGACAAATAGGGAGGTAGGTAGGGGGTAGATGACAGATAGACAGATAGATGATAGACAGATGTGTGACTAGATATATAGATAGGCAGATACATAGATAGGCAGGGCACAAAGGCTCGTGCCTGTAGTCCTAGCACTTTGGGAGGCCGAGGTGGGAAGATGCTTGAGCCCAGGAATTCAAAACCAGCCTGGGCAACAAAAAAATCAAGATATTAGCCAGGCATGGGGGCACATGACTGTAGTCTCAGCTACTGGGAAAGCTGAGGTGGGAGGATCACCTGAGCCCAGGAGGTGGAAGCTGAAGTGAGCTGTGACTGTGCCACTGCACTCCAGCAGCCTGGGCAACAGAATAAAACCTAATGGGGGGCGGGGGAAGCACTAGGTGTGGTGGCTCAAGCCTGTAATCCCAGCACTTTGGGAGGCTGAGATAAGAGGATTGCCTAAGTCCAGGGGTTCGAGACCAGCCTGGGAAAATTGGTGAGCCCTCATCTCTATAATAAATCAAAAAATTAGCTGGGCATGGTGGCATGCACCTCTAGTTCCAGTTGCTTGGAAAGTTGAAGCGAAAGGATCGCCTGAGCCCAGCAGGTTGAGGCTGCGGTGGCCGTGAGCGTGGGCAACAGAGTGAGACTCCAACTCAAAAAAAAGAAGAAAGGATAGATAGAATCGATCCATCCATACATACACACCCAAATAGATAAACGGTTTGCTTGATCCTATTGGTCTGTTTCTCTGGGGAACCCTGACTAATCCACACGTGACAAAGATTGCCCAAGGTCAGCAATTAAGCTATGAGAGGAAAGACGGGCAAACAGAAAGCTTAGCCTATGTGTGCCCTTTCCCACTGTGGAGGAGGCCAGGGTGGGGAAGCGTTCATGTCAGCTCACGCTACACTTAGAGCCAGACCCACCATACAAATGTTGAACCATTACAACTTGGCTGCTCGCCAGTGAAAGAAGGGGCGCTGGAGAAGGTGAGGAGGCTCCTTCTGACTGGAGCATTGGTGTGTGGGTGGGCGGAGGGAAGGGTTGCCCCATACACCAGTCAATGCTACAAAAGAAAAATTGTTATTTGCACTGGGGAGGTCCTCTCCACGGGTCGCTCGAACATTCGGGAGCTAGTTAATCTACACTTCTATGCTCCCGCTTTTAATCCTCCCTTAAGACTTTTGTCAGCTCTTTTCAGGTATAATTTATGGACAATAAAATTCACCAGTTGCAAGTATACAGTTTGTTGAGTTCTGACAAATGTGCACAGTCCTGTTGCCACCACTAAAATTATAATATGGAACGTTCCAACACCCTAAAAACTTCCCTCATGTCTCTCTGCAGTGAATCCCCACCCCCAGCTCCTGCCCCAGCCTCTGGCAGCCACTCTGATTTCTATCACTGTAGTTCTCCTTTTTTAAGGCATTTCATATAAATAGAATCAGATAGTATACACTCTTTGTGTCTAGCTTCTTTCACTTAGCATTATATTTTTGAGATTCATCCATGTGGTTGCATGTATTGGTGATTCATTTCTTCAATTTACTGAGTAGTGTTCCCTTGTACGGACAAACCAAATTTGGGTTCCATTTACCAGTTGGACGACTGGGCTGCTTCCAGTTTTTGCCTATTATGGATTAAGTTTCTATGAACACTCAAGTACCAGCTTTTGTGTGAACATATGTTTTCATTTCTTTTGGGTAAATATCTAGGAATGAGATTGCCGGGTCATATGGTAAGTATATATTTAACATTATAAGAAATTGCCAACCTGTTTTCCAAAGTGGCTATCTATGATTTTTAATTTACAATAGGAGAAATGGGGGAAGAAGCCAAAAAATTTCTTGCAGTTGTTGTTTAGTTAAAATCAACAAGAAAAAAGGCTTAAAGGAAAAGCAGTTTGAGTTTAGAAGTGGATTCCATGTCTATGTGGCAGATCTTGTCAGAACAGAGTGATTCTTCCTCCTTCCTCACTGTTTTCTCTTGACTTTGGGACATCACCTGGCTTTCTTTTTCTCTCCTCCTTTCTGCCAGCCTGATTCCAACACCTGAGTGGTAGTGTCTTCCCTCTCCATGGTCGTTCGTGGCAGTCTCATGGTTCTGTAATCCAGGCAATGTTTCCTTCCTGAGCAACCCTTCTCTCTTTTGTCTCTCTATAGTTAGGAGGTCGTCTGTGCAATTCGTAAGGATTTCATTTACTCATTTCTTCCCAATAGCATTTCTGTTCAGGGAAACTGGATGGAGCTGCTGAGTTATCTCATGGATTGTTATTTTTACCTTGTTTGACAATCAGTTCTTTCCCTTGATTCTTTTTTTTTTTTTTTTTTTTTTTTTGAGTCAGGCTCTCACTCTGTTGTCCGGACTGCAGCTCACAGCAAACTCTTGGACTCAGATAATCCACCCACCTCAGCCTCCAGCATACCCGAGTAGCTGGGACTACAGTTGGACCACCACGCCCAGCTAATTTTTTTTTAATTTTTATTATTAGAGACAAGGTTTTACTATGTTACTCAGGTTGGTCTTGAACTCCTGGGCTCAAGCAGTTCTCCAGCCTTGGCCTCCCAAAATGTTGGGATTATAGGTATGAGCCACCACACCCAGCTCCTTTTCTGGATGCCAGCAGGTGTTTTCTGGATGCCAGCAGGTGTTTATTTGCTGACTTTTCCCTGTGGTTGTTCACACTGTTTGGTTTTAGAGGGAGTAAGGTTTTGCAATTGGACTTCCTCCTGTCAATTTTAATCAGAAGTCAGAGATTCAAATAATATTTTTTTGTACTAAAAGAAATTGCATTTCTGGCCAGACATGGTGGCTTACACCTATAATCCCAGCACTTTGGGAAGCGGAAGCAAGAGGATTACCTGAGTCCAGGGATTCAAGACCAGCCTGGGCAACTTGACAAGACCTCGTCTCTACAATAAATAAAAAAATTAGCCAGACGGGGTGTCACACACCTGTAGTTCCAGCTACTTGGAAGGTTGAGGTGGAAGGATCGCCAGAGCCCAGCAGATCAAGGCTATAGTGGCTATGAGCATGCCACTGCACTCCAGCCTGGATGACAGAGTGAGACTCCAACTAAAAAAAAAAAAAAAAGGGATTCCGATGCCAAATACTAAGAGCATGTATTTTTCACCTCTAGTATAGAGTACTAACTAAGATCATGTGGAAGGAGGGGCAGTGTCACAAATTTAATAAAAAGCTGGGTAAAATGAACAGGAAAGAATACGTTTCTTAAAGTGTTTCTTGTGTGCAAAGAAGGTCGAAAGCTCTTCTTGAGCAGGCGCGGACATGGTCTCTGAACAGAAATCTCAAATTCTGACCTTGATCTTGAATCCCTGTGACTGCCTGGGACACCGGGTCCATTTCAACCTGAGTACAATGCCTGTCACAGACCCCCAAGACTGTTAACTTCTAGAGAGATCTCAAGACAGAACAGAGCCACTCAATGACATTTGCTGCTTCCAAATTGCAGTATTTTATTTTTAAAAAGCCAATTTTATGTTATTGCCAGTTGCAATCAATACTTAACCACATGATGGCCTCAAACAACCCAAGTGTTCCAGGAGGATAGAGGACATTCACCCTGCACAATATAGATGCAGTCCTGAGGGAAACACTGTCTTAAAGATTCTCTAAGGAAGATGGAGACAGCCTTGTTGCTCCCTTTCATGACAGCCATGTTGTAATTTAAAACCGATATAGTCTGGGCTCGGTGGCTCAGCCTGTAATCCCAGCACTTTGGGAGGCCGAGGTGAGTGGACTGCCTGAGACAGGGGGCTTGAGAACAGCCAGGGCAACTTGGTGAGACCTCATCTCTACAATACATCAAAAATTAGCCGGGCGTGGTAGCGCGCACCTGTAGTTCCAGCTACTTGGAAGGCTGAGGCGGAAGGATCGCTGGAGCCCAGCAGGTCGATGCTAGGGTGGCCGTGTGTGTGCCACTGCACTCCAGCCTGGTTGATAGAGTGAGACTCCTACTCAAAAAAAAAACGGAGATAGGATTTCAGCAGGACTAATTTCCTAGGATTATCAACAAGGCTAACTTTTCAAGACCAGTGGCTAAAACAGTTTCTCTAGACAGGTGGATGGCGAGGTTTTCTGAGGCCCCACAGAAAAAAGCAGGCTCCAGTTGAGAACTGGTTAGAGCCAGCTAGATCTCTTTAGGCCTGAAATCAATGTTATCACTTTTGGTGAACTGGAAGTCTTATTTATTTTCTACTTTGTTTTTAATGACTCTAGGATAAAATCTGAACATTTGCTGTGTCTCCAAGACCACCTTTTACATGAGAAAAACATTTCACCAAATGAGAAGTGTTTGAAGACTTGTCTACCTGCAGGTAAAACTCCACTGCGTTTCAGATGCCTTTTGAGTCACCTATGCATTTTGTGGAGGCAGTGATGATGAAAATATTGAGCTAAGGGAGATGAGAAGTCAGCAGGCAATGAAGAGCCAGAGTTTCTGAGGATTTGCACTCATCTGCCTGCTCTTAAATAATTGGGCCCAGCCAGGCTCTGGTGGCTCAGCCTGTAATCCCGCGCCTTTGGGAGGCTGAGGTGAGTGGATTGCCTGAGCCCGCGGGTTCGAGACCCACCTGGGCAGCGAGACCTCATCTCTACAATAAATCAAAAAATCAGGCGGGCATGGTGGTGCATGCCTGTAATTCCGGCTACTGGGAAGGCTGAGGCGGAAGGATCGCCGGAGCCCAGCAGGTCGAGGCTGCGGTGGCCGGGAGCGGCCACTGCACTCCAGTCTGGGTGACAGAGTGAGACTCCAACTCAAAAAAAAAAAAAAAAAAATAATAATAATAATTGGGCCCAGTCAGGCTCGGTGGCTCAGTCTGTAATTCCAGCACTTCAGGAGGCCAAGGCCAGTAGATTGCCTGAGCCCGTGGGTTTGAGACCAGCCTGGGCAACTTGGCAAGACCTTGTCTCTACAATAAATCAAAAAAATTAGCCAGGCGTGGTAGGATGCATCTATAGTTCCAGCTACTGGGAAAGTTGAGGCAGAAGGATCACCTAAACCCAGCAGGCCGATGCTGGGGTAGCCATGAATGTGCCACTGCACTCCAGCCTGGGTGACAGAGCAAGACACCAACTGAAAAAATAGATAGTTATTGGGCCCAAGGATTGACTGATCTCTTATTATTACAAATGTTGGGAGCCGGCCACGGAGGCCCACCTGAACATTAGGGATCAAGGTGGGCCGTGGACCCCGAGACCACTAGGATGCGTTCGGGAGCTGCTGACCCCATTCCCTCCTCCCTTTTTCATTTTAGCCCAAAGGATCTCTGTCTACCTAAGCTGAAGGCTCTGTGACTGTGACAGGCATGGCTCACTCTAGAAACTCATTATTCCTGTTTCCCATGAACTGTGGTTTCGGCTTAGGTATTAGATATAATTCAAACTCAGGTCACATTTGGGAGCCTTCTATATGGTAATGGTACAAGCTTCTTTATAAGACGTAAAAGTATATTTGTAAAATTAGTATATACTTATGGAGAGCTGTTTTCAGCTTTAGATGGTATAGATGATTATCTAGAGTTACCAGAAATGGCCCAGCATGAACTTTGGACTGGGCCACATTCCTAAGGGCCCAGTGTGTACTTTGGACTGGGCTGCATTCTTTTAAACCGGTTTTAGAAACAGTTAGTATAGGGTTTTTCTACTTATTATAGAAATTGAATTTCTTTTATTCATAGAAAGTGTTGTAGAATAGGTCATGCTACGTCAGGGAATTGTGTTAGTTAAAGCATGACCAATCATGATATTTTGAGGTTTAATAAGAATACATCTAACTTTAGAAATCTCATTGTTTCCATTTTCTACTTTTGCAGTTTTGGCTTTAATACAATTTATAGTTTATATTTGGGTTTTATATTAGAAGCTTTATTGCTGATGATCAACTTTATATATTAGGATTAGGAATTAAAAACTTTTTTTTTTTTTTTTAATTTCAGTCTCACTCTGTCGCCCAGGCTGGAGTGCGGTGGCCGCTCCCGGCCACCGCAGCCTCAACCTGCTGGGCTCTGGCGATCCTTCCACCTCAGCCTTCCAAGTAGCTGGAACTACAGGCGCGCGCTACCATGCCCAGCTGATTTTTGATTTATTGTAGAGATGAGGTCTCACCAAGTTGCCCAGGCGGGTCTTGAACCCGTGGGCTCAGGCAATCCACTCACCTCAGCCTCCCAAAGGCACAGGATTACAGGCTGAGCCACTGAGCCTGGCTTAAAAAACTTTTATAGAAATTAAGATAGGTATATAGGATTTTAGAACAGCCATTTTGTTAAGAGAGTGAAATCAATTGTTTCTAAAAATGGCCCAGCATGATCTTTTGACTGGGGCACATTCTTTAGAAACTGGGTTGGGCTATAATTAAGAGTTTCTATAGTGTAGGTAGAATTAACGTAAAATAGAAAGGAATTAAGATTTAAGTTACCCGGTCCCGGTGGCTCAGTCTGTAATCCCGCGCCTTTGGGAGGCTGAGGTGAGTGGATTGTCTGAGCCCTCGGGTTCGAGACCCACCTGGGCAATTTGGCGAGACCTCATCTCTACAATAAATCAAAAAATCAGCCAGGCGTGGTAGCGTATGCCTGTAATTTCGGCTGCTTGGAAGGCTGAGGTGGAAGGATTGCTGGAGCCCAGCAGGTTGAGGCTGCGGTGGCCAGGAACGGCCACTGCACTCCAGTCTGGGTGACAGAGTGAGACTCCAACTCAAAAAAAAAAAAAAGATTTAAGTTAGTCATTAGGTGTTGTGTATGCATAAGTTTTAAAAGTTATTGATCATTGGAATATTATGATGTTAGAAATTGTTGTATTGTTTTTGAGGAATATTAACCAAGCATGAGAAACAGTGAGATAATTTTGGGATTGACCTTCCTCATGCTTGAGGAAACACCTGGTGGGTGGGGGATGCCCCTCATCCAAACCTGGCTTTGTGTTCACATGAAAGACTTGTGAGACTGTGTAAAATTTGGGGATAAATACCTGCTATAACTTCCAATAAACGGCTTCTGCACTAGACAGAGTCCAGTCTCTTTCTTTCTCCCCCATCTCTCTCTCTCTCGTCTCTGTTTTTCTTTCTCTTTATCTCTCCAGAATAATCACCAACACCGCCACACCTTCCAGGGACTCCCTAAATCTCTCTGCAGGGGCTGGCCCCCCGCATACAAAAATTGTGAATAATTGCATCATTTTTGTTTAAGAGATGGGGTCTTGCTGTGTTGCCCAGGCTAATCTCAAACTTCTAGCCTCAAGCAATCCTTAAGTGATCCTCTCATATCAGCCTCCTGAGTACCGGGAATTACAGATGTGAGCCACCATGCTCGCATTCTTAGTTGATTTAACAACTTTTTTGTTGTTGTTATTTTGCTTTGGGGTCTCACTTTGTCACCCAGGCTAGAGTGGAGAGGCACACTCATGGCTCACTGCAGCTTCAACCTCCTGGGATCAAGCAACCTTTCCACCTCAGCCTTCTGAGTAGCTAGAACTACAGGCATGTGTCACCACACCTGGCTAATTTTTTTTTCTTTCCTTTTTTTTGTTTTGTTTTGTTTTGTTTTGTTTGGGTTTTGAGTTGGAGTCTCACTCTGTCACCCAGACTGGAGTGCAGTGGCCGCTCCCGGCCACCGCAGCCTCCACCTGCTGGGCTCCAGCGATCCTTCCGCCTCAGCCTTCCAAGTAGCTGGAACTACAGGCGCGTGCTACCACACCCAGCTAATTTTTTGATTTATTGTAGAGATGAGGTCTCACCAAGTTGCCCAGGTGGGTCTTGAACCGTGGGCTCAGGCAACCCTCTCACCTCAGCCTCCCAAAGTGCTGGGATTACAGGCTGAGCCAACAAGCCCGGCTGCCTTTTTTAAAAAATACAGACAATGTCTTATTATATTGCCTAGGCTGGTCTCAAACTCCTGGACTCAAGCAAACTTCCCTCCTTGACCTCCCAAAGTGTTGGGATTGTGGGCATAATTCACTGCACCCAGCCAACAACTGTTTTATCAGCCAAATTTGGTACACCACTCTAGGTGGAAGAGCAGGCTTTGAAGAATATTTAAAAACATGTTTTTTTATTTTATTTATTTATTTGAGTTGGAGTCTCACTCTGCCACCCAGCCTGGAGTGCAGCCTCGACCTGCTGGGCTCAAGCAATCCTACTACTTCAGCCTTCCAAGTAGCTGGAACTACACTCATGTGCCACCACACCTGGCTAATTTTTTTATTTATTGTAGAGATGAGGTCTCACCAACTGCCCGGGTTGGTCTCGAACCCTTGGGTTCAGACAATCCTCTCACCTCGTCCATCCTTCCAAAGAGCTGGGATTATAGATGTGGGCCACCACATCCGACCTAAAAACTTGTTTTTAAAGTAAGTGATCCCTGTTTCATGTGATGCTTGACCAACAAGTGAGGAATTGAGGTACCACTACTGATGGTACCAGTGGATATCCAAGAAATCTCCATGTTCTGGACTTTTCTGATGTCTGTTTTGATCTGCATCTTCCTCCAACTAGAGCTATTTCACTTTCCTATTGTGAGATCCTTCCTGACTTTAGCCGAGCTGTGGGTGATCTGCCATCCAAACTTCAGACATCTGGGGAGTCGAAGAAAGAGTTGGATGTGAACAACAAAGCCTGTTGTCCTTCCCATCAGTGCATCTGGGAATTCCATGGTTGGAATAATCCAGTAACTTTTGATTTAGATCTATAGAGGGATTGATTAGAAAACTACCTGACAGCCAGGCGCGGTGGCTCACACCTATAATCCCAACACTTTGCGAGGCAGAGGCGAGAGGCCTGTCTGAGCCCAGGGGTTCGAGACCAGCCTGGGCAACTTGGCAAGACCTCTTCTGTACAATAAATCAAAAAAATTAGCTGGGTGTGGTGGTGCTGAGGCAGAAGGATCACCTGAGCCCGGCAGGTCAAGGTTGCGGTGGCTATGAGCATGCCACCACACTCCAGCCTGGGCCTCAGAGTGAGATTCTGACTCAAAAAAAAAAGAAAAGTGCCTGACATAGATTTACTGACTGCTCCCACAACCCATTCTCCACTCAGAAGCCAGAATGCTTCCACTGTCTAAATTAGATCCTAGCTCATAGCCACAGCCTACAAGGTCATGGTCAACTTGTAAGGCCTGGCCCCTCACGACCGCTAGGACTTCATCTCCAGGGACTCTCCTCTAGCTCTGCCACATGAGCCTTTGCTCCCGCACTGGTGAGGGGTACAGGGAGGGGAAGGTTCTGCCCTTGTGGTCTCCCAATCACTCCGCTGCTCCTAGCTAGCAGCGCCTTGTCAATCAGGTCTCAGCCCAAACATCCTCTCCTCGTGAGGCCCTCCAGACTTCCTGAGCGGCAGCCATCACCCAGTCACTCACTGCCACAGTGCACTACTTGAATTCTCTGCACAGAATACAGTGTTGCCATCTGAAAGTTCTTTGTTTGTCTGTTCCTCGCCCCTCTTCTAGACTGTGAGTCCTGAGACAGCAGGCATCTCCATTGTCTTCTTCGTTGCTATATTCCCAGAACAGTACCTGAAACAGTACCTGGGACATAGTAGGTGCTCAATATGTAAGTGCAGAGTGAGTGAGTGAATGAATGATAGAGACCAAAAAGTAAACAGTGGGGGTATTTGAGTGATAGAATGAGACTATCGATTTTTTTTCTTTTTTGCTTGTCTCTATTTCTCAAATTTCCTGCAGTATGTAGAAAGTGTGTTTGTATCATTGAAAACTTTTTTGTAATAGGCAATAAAAATGAAGTAATTTGCACAAATAACTGCTCACATGGCATAATAAAACCTGCACAAGAATAAAATCTTGAGAAATCATGCAAATGGGGCTCAGTCATGTCTTTGGTTCCATTGGTTGGTGTCTGTGTAACCTCTCACATTCTCAACCTCCTTGGAGCAAGGGTTCTATTTTGTAACATTCTGGGTCTTTTTTAAAGTGAGGATCTACCTCTGTTACCCAGGCTGGAGTGCAGTGGCATGATCATGCGTCACCACAGCCTCAGCCTTCTGGGCTCAAGCAATCTTTCTGCCTCAGCCTCCCGAGTAGCTGGGACTACAGATATGCACAACCATGCCCCACTAATTTTTTGTTGAGAGAAGTTCTCATTATGGTGTTCAGGCTAGGATTACAGGTGTGAACCACAGCACCTGGCCCATTTCAGCGTTCTGAACATCACCAGGGATACCACATGTTTCCGCAGTCATTCACACATACATAAATTAATTGGGGCCGGGTGCAGTGGCTCAAGCTTGTTATACCAGCACTTTGGGAGGCCGAGGCGAGAGGATTGTTCAAACCCAGGGGTTTGAGACCAGCCTGGCAACTTGGTGAGACTTCATCTTTACAATAAATTTTTTGAAAATTAGCCAGGCATGGTGGCATACACCTGTAGTTCCAGCTATTTGGAAGGTTGAGGCAGAGGGATCACCTGAGTCCAGCAGGTTGAGGCTACAGTGGCCGTGAGCATGCCACTGCACTCCCGCCTGGGGGGTAGAGTGAGATTCTAACTCAAAAAAAAGAATTAAAATATTGGCCAAGCCAGTGGCTCACACCTGTAATCCCAGCACTTTGGGAGGCCAAGGTGAGAGGATTACTTGAGCCCAGGTGTTAAGACTAACCTGGGCAACACACCAAGACCTCTTCCTACAAAAAAAAAAAAAAATCAAAGCTGGGCACAGTGACTCATGCCTGTAATCACAGCACTTTGGGAGATGGAGGCGAGAGGATTGCTCAAGTCTAGGGGTTTGAGACCAGCCCGGGCAACTTGGCGAGACCGCATCTTACAATAAATCAAAAATTAACTGGGCATAGTAGTGCTCGCCTGTAGTTCTGGCTACTTGAAAGGGTGAGGCATAAGGCTTGCCAGAGGCAGAAGGATCGCCAGAGCCCAGCAGGTCAATGCTGGGGTGGCCATGAGTGTGCCACTGCACTCCAGCCTGAGCAACGGAGTGAGACTGCACCTCAAAAAAAAAAAAAAAGAATACTCAGAATCTACTCTTTTAGCAAAGTTCAAGTCTACGTTATTATTAATGATAGTCACCACTTCATATATTAAATCTCCAGAACTTACTCATCCTATAACTGAAACTTTGTATCTTTTAACCAGCACCTCCCCCAGCCCCTGGCCCCTGGTAACCACCAGTCCACTCTCTGTTTCTATGCATTTGACTTTTTTAGATTCTACATGTAAGTGAGATCATACGGAGGCCAGGTGCAGTGACTCATATCTGTAATCCCAGGACTTTGGGAGGCCGAGGCTTGAGAATTGCTTGATCCCAAGGGTTCCAGACCAGCCTAGGCAACAATAGCAAGAAAAAATTTAGCCAGCCTGGTGGTACACACCTGTAGTCCTAGCTACTTGGGAGGCTGAGGCAGGAGGATCACCTGAACCCAGGAGATCAAGGCTGTAGTGAGCCATGATTGTGCCACTGCACTCCAGCCTGGGCAACAGCAGATGACATCAACTTAAAAAAAAAAATTATCAGCCCAGGCAACATAGCAAGACCTCAGCTCTACAAAAAATTTAAAAGTTAGCCAGGCATAAAGGCATATAAGTCCCAGTCGACTTAGGGGGGTTGAGCAGAAGGATTATCTGAGCCTGAAAGTTGAGGCTATAGTGAGCCATAATTGTGCCACTGTATTTCAAACTGGGTGACAAAGTGAGACCCAGACTCAAAAAGAAAAAAAAAAAGTGAGATCCTATGTATTTATCTTTCTCTATCTGGCTTATTTTACTTAGCATGAATTCTTCCTACCCTTACAATATTTGTGTCCATTGTTCTCCATACTCAGAATGTGTTGAGTGTGACCAAAGGAAAGCAATTCTTCAGCCTTCCTCTAAAGTCTAAAGAAAATAAATGACCATCAGGTACCATCTCAAGTACTGAAATACATTTCAGGGAAGAAGTAGAGGCAGGAAGGGAGAAGTCCCACTTTTAGTAGACAGGAAAAAGATAGAAAATTCTGTTCCTTTACCATTATTGTGCCTGAAACCTTATCAGAAATTCAACCTGAAATCCTAGCTCTAAGATTTGAATAAATCTGCCAAAGTAGTGTACGTAATATGTGCATATATGTGTGTGTATATATTTACACACACGTGCACCCCTTGAAATAGTGTCCCGGCTCATGCCTGTATTCCAGCACTTTGGGGGACTGAGGTCCGGACCCTGTTTGTCAGCGGTCTTCCTCTGGATATCAAACCTCGGGAGCTCTATCTGCTTTTCAGGCCATTTAAGGGCTATGAGGGTTCTCTTACAAAGCTCACATCTAAACAGTGTACCAAAAGGTGATTCGTTCTCTTTCCATTTTAAAAGATGAAGAAACTGAGCCCGTAGGTTTTGTCAGTTTTGACAGTCGCTCTGAAGCAGAAGCTGCAGAGAACGCTTTGAATGGCATCCGCTTTGATCCTGAAATTCCGCAAACACTACGACTAGAGTTTGCTAAGGCAAACACGAAGATGGCCAAGAACAAACTAGTAGGGACTCCACACCCCAGTACTCCTCTGCCTAACACTGCACCTCAGTTCATTGCCAGAGAGCCATATGAGCTCACAGTGCCTGCACTTTAACCCAGTAGCCCTGAAGTGTGGGCCCCGTACCCTCTGTACCCAGCGGAGTTAGCGCCTGCTCTACCTCCTCCTGCTTGCACCTATCCCGCTTCACTGCGTGCCCAGTGTTTCTCTCCTGAGGCAAAGCCCAACACACCTGTCTTTTGTCCACTTCTCCAGCAAATTAGATTTGTCTCTGGGAATGTGTTTGTAACATATCAACCTACTGCAGACCAGCAGAGGGAGCTCCCATGTTGAATTTGTTTGTTAGCTATTTTTTGCCCCTGTTGCAAAAACTATTTCTTGGCAACGTCTGAGATTTCAATAAAAATTTTAATCAGAGTAAAAATGAAAAAAAGAAAAAAAAAAGAAATAGTGTCCCTGCAACAGAGTGGGAAAATAAACTCTGAAAGTAGAGGGAAAACATTTGTAATCCTGAGGAGTGCATTAAATATTAAAATGAAACCAACAATCACAGGGGCTGAAGCTATTCTAATAGACAGGAATAGTCTTAACAGCAAGGACATGTCAAAGGCAAGTTACCAAACGAGGGCAACAGGAAGCAATGTGCAAAGTAACCAAAGCCACCTCATGAACTGCTAGATAACTTCAGGAAACCAGGAAGGAGAAGCTTTTCTTTCTTTCTTTCTTTTTTTTTTTTGAATTGGAATCTCACTCTGTCGCCCAGGCTAGAATACAGTGGCACGCTCATGGCCACCCCAGTATCGACCGCTGGGCTCTGGCGATCCTTCTGCCTCAGCCTTCCTAGTAGCTGGAACTACAGGTCTACACTTCTGCACTGGACTAATTTTTAATTTTTATTGTAGAGACGCGGTCTTGCCAAGTTGCCGTGGGGTCAGGCAATCCTCTGCCTTGGCCTCTCAAAGTGCTGGGATTACAGACTGAGCCACGGAGCTTGGCCAGGGAAGGCTTTTCAATAGAAAGAGTTATCTAAAAGTGATCTCCACCTTTTGCATTTTTTAATTTATGTGAAGAGCTAGACCCTGAAAAATGACTCTCAGCTTGTACCGTAGGACTTGGCAATTCCAGAACTCACATGGCATGGGGATAATGGTGTGGGTGGGGGGTAAGAATGGGGACAATGTGACCAGGCTGGGTGGCTCAGCCTGTAATCCCAGCACTTTGGGAGGCCAAGGTGAGTGGATTGCCTGAGCAAGCGGGTTCAAGACCTGCCTGGGCAACTTGACGAGACCTCATCGCTACAATAAATAAAAAATTAGCTGGGCGTGATAGCGCACGCCTGTAGTTCCAGTTACTTGGAAGGCTGAGGCGGAAGGATTGCTGGAGCCCAGCAGGTCAAGGCTGCGGTGGCAGGGAGCGGCCACTGCACTCCAGTCTGGGCGACAGAGTGAGACTCCAACTCAAAAAAAAAAGAATTGGGACAATGTGGGAGAGGAGAGACAAGACAGATGTCCTCTCTTTTGTGTCATTTGTGTTGCTCCCACCATGACCTCTAATATAAAAGGGAAGTTTCTAGAAATGAAATTGTCATGCCATAATCACAGCGTGAAGAGCCCCTACTCCTGGTATTTCCTTCCATACAAAGGAATGACTAGAAGAGAAATTCTCTTGTCCCCTCCCATCCCCTGCGCACCTCCTGGGGATAAAGAGTCTTTGGGGCTATTGACCTTAAAAGAAATTTGCTTCCTTTAGAACCTTCCTCCCTCAATAACAAACCACTTAACAAAACCATCCATCTGGAGCAAACCAATACGGCCTTCCTGCCAGGGTAGGGTTGCACAGGTAGCAGTCATGCACAAACAGGAACACACAGATACAGAAAGTCACCCTGGCAGGCTGTTTTAGAGATGACAGCACCAGCTTCCAGTTCTGAATTTTTGTCCAGTCATCAGAGATCAGTGTTTCCTAACTGAGGAGCCCAAGATAAAGCGGTGACGCTGATGTCAACCCTTTAGACATTCACTGGGGGTGATCCTGACAAAAGCAAGGCACAGGCAAGCTATGTCAATATCATCTCCCACAATGGAGAGGGCATAAAGGGGAATTTGTGCCTCTCACAGAACTTCAACCATTGACTGATGACATGGTGTAAGAAGAGAAAGTAATCTTTATATCCCAGAGCCCACAGCAACAAAGAAAGGGGGGCTCGGGCACAGTGGACCTGGAGCCTTAACTTGAGGAATGGAGCTTTCAAAAGACTCAGAGGAAGCCGGGTGCAATGGGTCACGCCTGTAATCCCAGCACTTTGGGTGGCAGAGGCAAGAGGATTGCGTGAGTCCAGGGTTTAAGACCAGCCTGGACAACTTGGCGAGATCTTGTCTCTACAATAAATTTTTAAAATTAGCCAGGCGTGGCGGTGCGTGCCTATAGTTCCAGCTACTGGGAAGGCTGAGGCAGAAAGATCTCCTGAGCACAACAGGTGGAGGCTGTGATAGCTGTGATGTGCCACTGCACTCCTGAGACTCCGACTCAAAAAAAAAAAAAAAGGAAAGAAAATGCTACTATGGCAAGACCAGAGAGTTTAAAGATGAGTGAAACCTAATATAAAAGGGAAGTTTCTAGAAATGTAGTTGTCATTCCATAATCACAGCATGAAGAGCCCCTACTCCTGGTATTTCCTTCCATACAAAGGAACAGCTAGAAGAGAAATTCTCTTGTCCCCTCCCATCCCCTGCTTACCTCCTGGGGACAGAACTGGTGAATGGGCTACTTTAGGAAGAGGAGCTGAGATTCTCAGCCTGCAGAAAGCTCCTGTGCCAAGCTTCCCTCTGCTACACTGAATGAGGCCTACGGAAGGGGCCTGCATTTGCAAATCTGGGCCATGACAGGGGGCCAGTCTGCCCCATTTTAGGGATGAACATCAGGGCCCCTCGTACTAAAGCCGTGTTTCCTGAAAACTTCAACATTAGTAAAGCTGACATGAGCTCTCCATCAGCCTGACTCCTCTATCTCTCCTTGCATTGTTTCTGAATTTGGGTGGGAAACAGGGACGCCATAAATCACACCAGTTATGAAGCAGTGGAAAGCAACATGGGCAGCCACTGTGGAAAAAGGTCCAGCCGTTCCTCAGTCAAACATAAAGTCACCATATGACCCAGCAATTCCACTTCTCGGTGTATACCCATGAGAAATGAAAACATATTTCTACACAAAATATTGCACATGAATGTCTATAGCACCGTTGTTCGCGATAACCAAAAAGTGGAAACAATTCAAATGTCCCTCTGTTGATGAGTGGATAGGCCAAACGTAGTATTAATATATCCATACAATAGAATAGTATCCAACCTTAAAAGTAGGGAAGAACTGATGCATGCTACCCTATGGATGAACCCAAAAAACATGCTAAGAGAAAGAAGGCAGACACAAAGGGCCACTTATTGTATATTCTATTTGTGGGAAACGTCCAGAATAAACAAATTCATAGAGACAGAAAATAGATTCGTGGTATAAGGGCTTAGGGGTAGGAGGAGTGAGAAATGAATGCTATGGACTGAATTATGCCCACCTCCACAGATTAATAGGTTGAAGCCATCACTCATAGTGTGACTGTATTTGTAAACAGGGCCTGTAAAGGAAGTAATTAAGGTTAAATTAGGCTCTAATGGTGGGGCCCTGATATGTGGGATTAGTGCTATTATAAGAAAAGCCACCAGAGAGCTCTCTCTCTCCAAACACACACAAAGAAGAGGTCATATGAGCACACAGCAAGAGGGTGGCTACCTACAAGCCAAAACAAGAAGCCATAGAGTGAAGCCTATCTTGCTGGCACTTTGACCTTGGACTTGCAGCCACCAGAACTGTGAAAAGTAAATTTCTATCTAAGCCATCTGGTCTATAGTATTGTTTTTAACCTGAGTAGAATAAGACAGAGAGTGACTATTAGTGGAGACAGGGTTTCCTTTTGGAGTAATGAAATGTCCTAAAATTGATTGGGATAGTGGATGCACAACTCCATAAATATATGTCAAGCCATCAAATTGCATATTTTTATTTTTTATTTTTTAATTTTTATTTTTTGAGTTGGAGTCTCACTCTGTCGCCCAGACTGTAGTGCAGTGGTTGCTCTTGGCCACAGCAACCTCGGCCTGCTGGGCTCCGGCGATCCTTCCGCCTCAGCCTTCCAAGTAGCTGGAACTACAGGTGTGTGCTACCACACCCGGCTAATTTTTGTATTTATTGTAGAGATGAGGTCTCGCCAAGTTGCCCAGGAGGGTTTCGAACCTGCCAGCTCAAGCAATCCACTCACCTCGGCCTCCCAAAGCGTGGGATTACAGCCTAAGCCACTGAGCCCGGCCAAATTGTACATATTAAATGGGTCATTTTAAAGCAGTGGTAACATTTCACACATAGATTTCCTCTAGAATTTTTTTAATATATTGTTAAACCCAAGATTTAAATCCGAGACCACAAAGAGCCAGCTCCGATGCAAACACACGAGGGTCTTTATTCAGGCTCGAGTCTGGGCTCACGTAGGAAGCCGACGCAGCAACTTCAGGAACGAGAGAGAGCCCCGACCCAGGCTAACATGTATCTTTTATACATAATCCTGAAGGGATGGGGTGGCTTTACAAATGTGCACACAGGATTGGATAAAAACTATATGACGCAGTTACAAAGACTTTGATTGGTTGATTTGAGTTTGATTTGCACGGGCTTGGGCTTAGTTACTTGTGATGGACAAGTAACTGCCAAAAGGGCGGAATGGAATGCTAGATAAGCTAGGTTTACATAGTCACTGCATGTAAATTAACTTTGGCATGGGAGCCAGAGGTTTGAACCAACATAGAGCCCACCAGGAGAGTGGCTAGTGCCTCAGAGTTTACTGCAATCTGAGCAAAGGAATGTCTGGGAGGGGTTTATTGCTTAACATTCACACACTGCTAGCAGCAGTTGCGGAAGCAAAAGAAGCCAGTATGGCAATTGGGACAAACAAAAGCTTAACAAAGTTCTAAGTACAAACACTGCTTAACATTGTATAACTATATAATCAGTTACTACCCAGCACCCAACATGTGCCCAGTTCTACGGGGTCTGAGGTAGGATTTAAAGTACTAAGAATTTATAAAATATAGTGAACGTGAGTTAGGAATATATATAAAATGCAATGAATGCTTCTTTTACAGCAAGTATAGTTTTCTTTTGAATCTCTTGGGTCTCTCAATATATATTTTGTGGGGGTTTTTTTTGAGTCAGAGTCTTACTCGGTCACCCAGGCTGGAGTGCAATGGAACATTCACAGCCACTGCAGCCTTGACCTGCTGGACTCAGGAGATCCTTCCATCACAGTCTTCCAGGTAGCTGAAACTACAGACATGTGCCACCACGCCCAGCTAATTTTTTGATTTATTGTAGAGACAAGGTCTCGCCATGTTGCCCAAGCTGGTCTCGAACCCATGGGCTCAGGAAATTCTCTCGCCTCTGCCTCCCAAAGTGCTGGGGATGTAGTGGCTGAAAGTTCAATCCGAGAGACCACCAAGAGCCAATTCCGATGAAAGTTCAAGAGGGTCTTTATTTACAAGCTCGAGCCTGGACCCCTGTCGACAACCGGCACAGCGGAGTACATTCAGAGGCCCTGACTTCCTTAAGCAGATGCCTTTTATGCTTTTACACAAAGGGAGGAGGAGTTTGGGGGGGCTTTCCCGTTGTGTTACCATTTAATTGGGTAGTTCCTCTGGTGGTCAGCTTAATCGTGGAGGATTGGCTAGCCTGACTCGGGCTGACCTTGGCCCACTAGCTGGGGAAGTTGCAGAGACATCTGGAAACTTAGGTGATTTCTACCTGGCACCTGATTGGTTATTGCTAAGGGGAAAGTGAGACAAGGGAAGAATAACTGGAGCTTTGCAGTTTTTCCCATAACTGGAACTTTAAACAGTTATATGTTTTAAGACAGAAAACTAAAATTGGCTGTGCTATTGTTCACAAGTCGATTACATATTTATTGGGTTATAGCATGCTCCTAACCTAAGTCTATGGTATACTCTATTACGGTCCTCTCAGGGAGATTACGGGTGTGAGCCACCGTGCCCAGCCTCTTCTAGAATTTACAAGTAGTAAAACAAAGGTCAAGGTAAGGCATGGTGGTTCTATCTGTAAAATGTAAAGGATCTACTTGAGGGGGATAAGGCTCATCATTTAGGAGGTTTGGAGCTGCAAGCAATAATGACTTACAATAAGGAACTTATCTCACATATTAAGAAGTTCACAGGAGGCCACCTCCAGAGCTAATTTATTCAGAGTCTTATGGTCATCAGGAACCAGAGTTCTCTCTGGGTTACCATAGCCACTCTCTTAAGAGTGGGTGTAAACCGGGCTCAGTGGCTCAGCCTGTAATCCCGCACCTTTGGGAGGCTGAAGTGAGTGGATTGCCTGAGCCCACGGGTTCGAGACCCGCCAGGGCAGCGAGACCTCATCTCTACAATAAATCAAAAAATCAGCTGGGCGTGGTAGCGCATGCCTGTAATTCCAGCTACTTGGAAGGCTGAGGCGGAAGGATCGCCGGAGCCCAGCAGGTCGAGGCTGTGGTGGCCGGGAGCGGCCACTGCACTCCAGTCTGGGCGACCGAGTGAGATTCCAACTCAAAAAAAAAAAAAAAAAAGAAAAGAAAAAGAAAGCATTCAGACATTCTACTGCAGGACAAACAGCCACCTATCCCGTCCCCCTCAGCAAATCTCCTTCAGATGCAAAACCAGGACAGTCCAACCATTCATGGTTTAGCATAATAAACTCTAGTAAATTTTTAGGATCCTTGTCAAGGCTGAAGATCAAAGATCACCCTTTGGCTGGTCAAAGTCATAAGAGTTTGTGAGCTGCAAATGTCTGAGTTTGTACATTGGAAATGTCTAACAAATCTCTTGCAGGAATCCTCCCCCAGCACCAGGGTTAAGCTAATCAGCCCTTTGTGACCCAAGTGACTCGAATAAGCCCCACCATGGCAGCAATCATGTGACTAACCCACCCACCCGCCTGCTGTCCATCACCTGACATCATCAGTACATGGGCCTGTTTTTTCCTTTGTGATGATGTAGAAGCAGACCACCACCCAATCATCTAATGACCTTCCCCCATCAAGGGGAATGGTTAAAAGGACTCAACCACAAGCAATCAGCGGCCATTGCCTTGTTAGATTCTGGTGTGGCCGTTTACGCTTTGAGCCATGGCTGTCGCCATGCTTCCTGGCTTTGGTCCCCCTTCCCTACCTTGGAGAGGTGAATCTTCTTTTTTTCCTCTCTTTCTCTCTGTAATTTACTTTTAAATAAACTTTTCTTTCTTAACCTTTTCATGTGTCACAATTCTTTGCATTTGCTCGGATCTCCGGGTGACTGGTGCTACGCCTCTTCACCTGTCCAGCATGCAGCCCTCACCCTTTCCATACCCTAACAAGTAGTACTTCTTATTACTAACATAAATGTCTCTTACGCTTTTCCTTTTTGTATTTTTTCATTTTTATTATTTTTTAGAGTCAGAGTCTCGCTATGTAGCCCAGGTTGGCCTCATACTCTGGGCTCAAGCAATCCTGCCTCAGCCTCCCAAAGTGTTGGGATTACAGGCATGAGCCACCACACCAGGCCTCCCACCCCCACTTGGCTTCTTTGTTTTTTATTTTTAGTTTTATTTTTTTGAGTTGGAGTCTCACTCTATTGCCTAGGCTGGAGGGCAGTGGCACGCTCACAGCCACCACAGCCTTGACCTGTTGGTCTCTGGCGATCCTTCCATCTCAGCCTTCCAAGTAGCGGAACTACAGGCACGAGCCACCTTGCCCAGCTAATTTTTTGATTTATTGTAGAGGTGAGATCTTACCAAGTTGCCCAAGCTAGTCTTGAACCCGTGAGCTCAGGCAATCCCTTGGATTGCCTCTGGGACCTCAACCTCCCAAAGTACTGGAATTATAGGTGTGAGTCACCGTGCCCGACTGCTTCTTTGTTTTTTAACACCAGCTCAGATCGTCTACCAAGAGTCACAAGAGTCAGGACTCATTTAAGATCCCAGCCCAGGCAGGACAGCTACCTAGTACCAAAGTAAAAAACTACCCAAAGTCACTATATTAATTAGGATACCCTAGGAAATGCTGTGGTAACAAACTAATCCTGAAATATCAGTGGCTGCACATTACAAAAATTTGTTTCCTCTTCCTATTGCATGTCCAACATGGTCAGCAGAGGGCTCTGCAGTCACTCAGCAGCCCTGGCTGACAGAGGCTCCACCATCCTGTGATGCTCCATATCAGCAATTTCAGAGTCTGAAACGGCACCAAGCATTCGCACCTGCTCTTAGGTACCCCTGCCTGGACATGTCAGTCGTGATCTGCTCACAGCTTGTCGGCCAGAACTAGACATGTAGTCTTAACATAATTGCAAGAGGCATGGAAAGGCTTCCAGAAAGTTGAGGAAAATCAGATACAATGAGCACACAAAATCTCTGAAAGGAGGAACCCCAGAAACTTAAAATAAACTTAGTTCACATTTTGTTTCAGCATAGCCATTTTTGCTTTGACTGACATGCTTTGAATCTAGCACAGGTTAGACATAGATAAATTTCCAATAGGCAGGTTTTAGGAAGTGTTCAGACATGTTACTGCAGGTCAAACGGGCAGCCTACCCCACCCCCTCGGCAAATCTCCAACATATGCAAGACAAGGACAGCCTAACCCTTCCATTCACAGTTTAGCATAATAATCTCTAAGAAACTTTCAGATTCCTTGAAGACAGAAGACCAAAGATCACCCCTTAGCTGGCCAAAGTCATAGAAATGATAAGACCACTTTTTTGCTAGGGAGCTTGTAGATTGGAAACATCTAACAGGTCTCTTGCAGGAAAAACCGCTCCCCTTGTCTCCTCCCATCTAGTCCACCACGACAAAATTGGGCACCCCAACCCCCCCAGGGTAAAACTAAAACCCCCACCCATAGTGCTGTTGTTCATTTCCCTTTGACTATGGTGTAGCCTGTGCTTTGCTGGCCCCTTCGTGATTTGGACAGCCACCCACCCACACTAATGCCCCTTCTCTCATCAAGGAAGGATTAAGGTTCAACACTATACTGTGGCATTTGTTGCTAAACTATGGTTCATGTGCTCTTATTATGGCAGGCCACATTTTCTTAAGCTTTGGCCCCCCTCCCCTACCTTGGGGAGATGAATCTCCTCTTTCTCTAATTTATTTTCTAAATAAACTATATTTTCTAATCTAACTTCTGTGTAATTCTTTGCATTTTTCATGCTGCATCAGATCGCACGCCAGACACTCACACCCCCAGCAGGCCTGACCTAACATTCTGGAGGCCTCACTGGGAGTGTGACTTAACAATCTCTATCATGGACACTATCCTTCTCAGATTATCAGACTCTGAACCCTTTACCCGAGTATTCCTAGCTTCTAGTTTTACATTGGCATTTACATATGAATTATCAGTTACTGATTTTGTATTTACACCTGATAATTTAATGAATTTATCTTTTTTTAAATACTCCCCTCCCTCAGTTTTACTTGCTTGATTTTTTTTTTTTTTTTTGAGTTGGAGTCTCACTCTGTCACCCAGACTGGAGTGTAGTGGCCGCTCCCGGCCACCGCAGCCTCGACCTGCTGGGCTCCGGCGATCCTTCCGCCTCAGCCTTCCAAGTAGCTGGAACTACAGGCGCGCGCTACCACGCCCAGCTAATTTTTGATTTATTGTAGAGATGAGGTCTCACCAAGTTGCCCAGGCGGGTCTCGAACCCGCGGGCCCAGGCAATCCACTCACCTCGGCCTCCCAAAGCGCTGGGATTACAGGCTGAGCCACCGAGCCCGGCCGATTTTTTTTTTTTTGAGTTGAGGTCTCAGTCTGTTGCCCAGGCAGGAGTGCAGCGGCACAATCGTGGCTCATCATAGCTTCAAATGGGACTATAGGCAAAAGTTACCATGCCCAGCTAACTTTTTAGTTTTTTGTAGAGATGAAATCTTGCTATGTTGCCTAGGTTGGTTTCAAACTACTGGGCTCAAGAAATCTTCCCACCTCTGCCTCCCAAAGTGCTGGGATTGTAGGCATGAGTCACTGCACCCAGTCTTGCTTGATTTTTTTTTTTTTTTTTTTTTTGAGTCGGAGTCTCACTCTGTCACCCAGGCTGGAGTGCAGTGGCAGATCCCAGCCACTGCAGCCTCTACCTGCTGGGCTCCGGTGATCCTTCTGCCTCAGCCTTCCAAGTAGCTGGAACTACAGGCGCGCGCTACCACGCCCGGCTAATTTTTTGATTTGTTGTAGAGATGAGGTCTCACCAAGTTGCCCAGGCGGATCTCAAACCCGCGGGCTCAGGCAATCCACCACCTCAGCCTCCCAAGGCGCGGGATTACAGACTGAGCCACCGAGCCCAGCTCTTGCTTTATTTTTTCAAGTCACAAACATACCATACAAGTAGGTGACCAAAACAAGTAAGCAACAAACTAAAGGTTGAACATCCATGAAGAGTCCAGAACTGTAATCAAATAATTGCATATGAAATAATAAAAAGCAGCTACATTCTATTACAAGTATGATCATTATTTGGCTCCATGGTAATAAGGCACAAGAGATGGGAAGTCCATATAAAATAATCTAAGTTATACTAGTTCTGACACTTTTTTTTACACTGACCGAGTGGCTTGCAATACAGTTCTGACACTGACTACCCAGAGTCCAAGTCAGACTCCACAGGCTTAAGGACATAGTCCTGCCCCCACATCAATCTCCAGCTATGAGTGGGGTTCCCAGGCCACCTACACTTCTGATCGACTGTCTATACATTCAGGGATTCCTATGATCCCTTCACTTTCAATAATTCACCAGAACAACTCACAGAACTCAGGAGAATGCTATACTTATAATTACAGTCTTATTATAAGGGTTATGAATTGGAAACAGCCAAATGAAGAGACAAGGTCTGGGTAGGAGGGGGAAACACAGAGTTTCCAAACCCTCCCCTTATGGAATCTGGGAGCCTAACCCTCCCAGCACATCAATGTTCACCCCCCAGGCAGCTCCACATTTGCCACAGTGTCCAGAGTTTTTATAGAATTTTCATTACGAAGGCATGGTAGATTGAATCATTGACAACGGGGCTGAACACAATTTCCAGCTTCCTCCTCTCCCTGAAGGTGGGACTGGCCCCAAATTCTAATCACCCAGTTGGTCTTTCTGGTGACCAGCCCCCATCCCGAGACTATCTAGGGGCCCACCACGAGGTGAGTCACTCATTAGCATAACAAAACACTCCTATCAGGAAATCCCAAGTTTTAAAGTTCTGTGCCAGGAACTAGGATCAAAAAACAGATACATATTTTTTCCCTTTCTTTTTCTCCTTTTACTCCTAGCAAGCTGTGAGAGATATTATTATACCACACAAACAAAACCACAATTTCCATTTTTTCCTTCATGATCTGTTAGTTCTATGTTATTTCTCTCTTTTTTTTAAATTTATGATCCAGAGATCTTTTATTTTTGGCAACTATTAAGCCATTAATTCATAGGAAATAGGTTCCAGCAGCTCAGGCTCCTTTCTGTTGGTTGTCACAAAGTGTGCTTCTCTAGACGGAGCAGGCTGGTTCTTCAGCTGAACCCATGTGCCCTTCTTGGCTTCCTTCTTTTTCTGGTCGTTTTCCTTCACAGTGTTTCAGGAAGCTACCTCGACTCTTCGAGTGCTTAATATGCTCAATACGCACGTTAATTCTCTTGGCAAGAATCTTGCCCTTGACTTGTTTGTTAACAACAATACCAACAGCATGCTGGGGGACATTCCAGACTCTTCCTGTCTTGCCATGGTAACATTTGTGGGGCATTCCTTTCTGAGCAGTGCCCATTCCCTCGATGTCTACAATATCACCTTTCTTGTAGATTTGCATGTATGTGGCCCAAGGAACAACTCCGTGTTTTCTGGGTGGCCTGGAGAACACGTACCGTGTGCCCCTCCTCTTTCCCTTTGTGTTCCTCATTCTGGCGAATTACTGGAAGATGGCGGTTCCGGCTGAAAGGAAGGTTCTACATTATTTCTAATCAGTACTGATAATGGCAGTTTCCCCAGCAGAATCATAGATCCAAGTCTACTACTATTGGGAAGAATCTTAGGGATTCCCCTTCTTTACTGATAAGGAAACTATGACTCAGAAGTTACATGGCTTGTGTGAAGCCACAACTAATTGGTGAAAGGACTGGGATTAAACACTGAGTCTTCTGTTTGAACTGTGTACCTTGCAGAGTAAACCCTAATATCTCTTTTTTTTTTTTTTGAGTTGGAGTCTCACTCTGTCACCCACACTGGAGTGCAGTGGCCGCTCCCGGCCACCGCAGCCTCGACCTGCTGGGCTCCGGCGATCCTTCCACCTCAGCCTTCCAGGTAGCTGGAACTACAGGCATGCGCTGCCACGCCAGGCTGATTTTTTTTTATTTATTGTAGAGATGAGGTCTCACTGCCCATGCGGGTCTCGAACCCGCGGGCTCAGGCAATCCACTCACCTCAGCCTCCCAAAGGCGTGGGATTACAGGCTGAGCCACCGAGCCCGGCTACCCTAATATCTCTTAAGGCCATGAAACTAACACACAATATTTGGGGTAGCTTGACTCCTCCGCTCCAGCATTCTCCACAAACCCACCCCTACAGCCTAAAGCTAAGCTTCTCCCAGTCACTTCTGACACTAGCCCTCCATCCCCAGCCCTATCTGGTCTGAAAGCCAACTAACAGCACAATTTCTACCCTCAGGCACAGGGTGGGATGAGATCCAGGCTCAGCATTCAGGATGATAAAAACCTGGATTAAAAGAGCGTTCTTGGAGCCAAGGAATCATGAGGGAGAGGAGGGAACCCTTTGAGCGCAGACAGGGCAGGCTTCATGTCATGGCTGCCTCTTCCTGCTGTTCCAGCAGGCAAGTCAGTCCCAAATTCCATCCTGGTCTTTTTAAGGAGGCAGAGATCACTGAAAGAAGAATTCCCAAATCCCCTCTCCATTCCTAGATACTGTTGAGTGAATAAAGCAGGTTTAGGGCCAGCCTAAGCAAGGGTGGTGTTTCGGCCAACTAGACTGGCTGCTTTCTCTCATGGTCATTCAGAGGCAAGAGGCAGAGGGCTGGGAGAAAATGGGTTTTATTCTGTGGCCCGGCAACAGGGATTCTGCCATAGTCATTAGAGCCTGTTTGGAGAAGCGTGTTTTCCTCTAAGCATTTATAACCTAAACATACAGCCTTTTCATCAATCTTAGCTAACGATTAAAGTAAAAAATAAACTACGTGGGAGAAAGGGGTTACACCCAAAAGGCGGATTAATATTTTTTAGAGATTTAAGAGTTTCAAAAGAGTCTGGAAAGTTCTTCTCTAGAACCGTAGCTGCTTCCTCAAGACACATGCAGCTTCTCCATATTCTGTGGATATCAGAGGGTCTGGTGCTGGGCACCTGCTGTCTTCAAGCATTGTGACGTCTAATAAGATCAACACAAAGCCGGGCTCGGTGGCTCAGCCTGTAATCCCACGCCTTTGGGAGACTGGGGTGAGTGGATTGCTGAGCCGCAGGTTCGAGACCCGCCTGGGCAGCGAGACCTCATCTCTACAATAAATCAAAAAATCAGCCGGGCGTGGTAGCACGCACCTGTAATTCCGGCTACTTGGACGGCTGAGGCGGAAGGATCGCCGGAGCCCAGCAGGTCGAGGTTGCGGTGGCCGGAAGCGGCCACTGGGCAATAGAGTGAGACTCCAACTCAAAAAAAAAAAAAAATCAACACAAGAGTTGAGAAAGACCAAAGACAGGAAGGGAGGGGAATTACATTCCAAAGGCAGTGCAAAAGAGAGAGAACAAATGTGCACTTTTAAATCTAAGCAACCTTTACATTCAGACTGATAAATTATTGTAAAATTCTTTTAAAACTATTTTTTATGATTCTTTTATTTTGAGTCAGAGTCTCACTCTGTCGCCCAGGCTGGAGTGCAATGGCACGCTCACAGCCACCACAGCCTCAACCTGCTGGGCTTAGGCAATCCTTCCATCTCAGCCTTCCAAGTAGCTGGAACCACAGGCATGCACCACCATGCTCAGCTAATTTTTTTTTATTTATTGGAGAGGCAAGGTCTCGCCAAGTTGCCCAGGTGGGCCTCGAACCCAAGGGCTCAGGCAATCCTCTCACCTCCACCTCCCTCTGCGCCTGGTTGTATATTTTATTATTCTAATGGGAGCTATTTCTTTTTTTTTTTTTTTTTTTTGAGTTGGAGTCTCACTCTGTCACCCAGACTGGAGTGCAGTGGCCGCTCCCCGCAGCCTCCACCTGCTGGGCTCCGGCGATCCTTGTGCCTCAGCCTTCCAAGTAGCTGGAATTACAGGCATGCGCTACCACGCCCGGCTGATTTTTTGATTTATTGTAGAGATGAGGTCTCACCAAGTTGCCCAGGCGGGTCTTGAACCCACGGCTCAGGCAATCCACTCACCTCAGCCTCCCAAGGCGCGGGATTACAGGCTGAGCCACCGAGCCCTGCGGGAGCTATTTCTTTATCATAAATGAGAAGCCCTTGATTTTTAGTCTATAACATTCCCCACTGTCAGTTTTGACCCATAATTTCTATCATGGGTAGTTGGTCCTTTTAGCTTGAACATCTGAATACACACTGTGTGTGTATGTATGTATATGCACGTGTGTGTGTGTGTGTGTGTGTGTGTGTGTGTGTGTGTGTGTGTGTTTTGTATCAGGTACAGCTTTAGTTAAGAGACTAGGCATTTTTATCACACAGGATACACAGCATCTGAATAGTGCATAAAATAGCAAACCACACATTATGATCATTAACAAAAGTTTTCCTATTTCCAACACGATGTTTCTGAGGCCAGTTGAGATCCAGAAGAATAATCCTGAGAACCAGTTATGTCCCTTTGAAGCTACCTCCTTGCTGGAAGCATCAGTATCTTTTATGGTGTTAATACTAGTCTTCATTTGATCTAACATCTTAGTAATATTTCCCAATTCATTTAGAATAAAAGTATAATATTCTGCATGTATGATGACACAGACTCCACCTTGAGGGGCAAAGAATCTAAAGCCATTTTATTCTGCAAGACCACTTTCTGCGTTAGGGTGATTTCAGTGTTTATTAGTATGAAGTTATTTTTACTTTCATTTAGGGCCTATTGTGTACATATAGCTAGGGCCTGTTTTCTCACATTATGTACAGTTGTGGCCAGGAGTCAGGGGCTTTCATCATATGTGATACACAGCATTTAAGCAATACATAAACCAATAAACCACATATTTTTTTTTTTTTTTGAGTTGGAGTCTCACTCTGTTGCCCAGACTGGAGTGCAGTGGCCGCTCCCGGCCACCGCAGCCTCGACCTGCTGGGCTCCGGCGATCCTTCCGAGTAGCCAGAATTACAGGCATGCGCTACCACGCCCGGCTGATTTTTTGATTTATTGTAGAGATGAGGTCTCGCTGCCCAGGCGGGTCTCGAACCCGCGGGCTCAGGCAATCCACTCACCTCAGCCTCCCAAAGGCGCGGGATTACAGGCTGAGCCACCGTAAACCACATATTAAAATAGTAATTACTAACTTACCTATACCAGAGAAGATAAGCCAGAAGGAATCCATGAAAACGAGTTAGAAAACCAATCCAAAGTTCCAATGAAGAGCCCATGCTAAAAGAGAGTCTGATGGTCAAAGGTCTGCCATAACCAGTAGCTTGCACTTGTGTGGATGTGTTCACATAGGAACAACAAGAAGAATTAATAGTCATGAAAACTCTGTCCTGCTCTGCTAGAATGTCATCTAAAGCCACTCTACTATCTAAAACTATCTTAGCTCAAGAATCTAAAGAAGCTTGCAAATTACTTAAAGATCACTTAACTATAAGTTTTTCTTAACACATGCTGTTAGACCGCAACTCTCCACTATGGCAATAAGGTATAAGCAATAAAATACCTGTCTCTATCTGGAATTCCTGCCGAGAGATCCCGTGGAAGATGTGTAAACAATTTTAAAGAACTAGTTCAATAAGTTGTTTCAGACACATTATGAACAGACACAGGAACAACCATCATTTCCAAAAGACATTGTCCTGAATCGGTATCTTTCCACAAACAATTAAAGGTTCAGGGTATTCTCCACTGTCCACATACAAATACACAGCCCTCAGTGGCACGTTGCATCACAGTCCCTAAGCTGCTGGTCTGGAGGGCAGTCTTCAGCATCCAGACTTGGTGTAAGCCATTTGCCAAAGAGTCTCTGGTTTCTTCAGTTTGTCCTTTTTGGGCGGCGGGGAGGTTCTGTCATACGATGCTATTCCAGAGCCAGGTTGGAAGACGATAATTTAATTAAACCCTAAAACTCTATCTGTTGAGTTTTAACAGATGTGATTCTCCAAGCCCCTTAGTTAGGCATTTGGATCAAAGAAAAAGGCCAGGGTTAGTCCTCAGTTTCTTCCTCCACCCTGCATAGGCAATCATCATTCCTTAGAACACATGCGTGAACTAATAAACAGCAGGAGGTCCCACATCACCAGGAAGGCTCATTCCTAGGACTGTCTATTTCTTTCTTTTTTTTGTTTTTGAGTTGGAGTCTCACTCTGTCGCCCAGTCTGGAGTGCAATGTGGCCGCTCCCGGCCACCTCAGCCTCCCAAAGGCGCGAGATTACAGGCTGAGCCACTGAGCCCGACTGGACTGTCTATTTCATTCACCTGCTGAGGTTCCATGGAGCCAGGAGACATATTACTAGAATTGTCCGTTATGTGTTCCACATCCGTGATGTCAGATTTGGAGTAAACGACATGGACTGAGACCTGATTTTACAGCCAATTGTTTAAGGGCAAGAGGGAGTCAGGCCTAGAGTTCAGTCTTAAAAGAAACATCCTGGATCAGGTCTCTATTACAAGCTATTATGATGCAAATCCTAGATTTTGTTCTTTTCCTTTTCCTGTATCTGGCATAGCACTCAGAAGAGACATGTATAATGACAACATAGTGATAAGCAGAAAGTTGAGAGTTATTCTAGAGTTTATGAGGACTAGCCTGGTCTGATGTTCCTGTAGAATGCTTGCCTTAGTTGTTTTTCCAGAGACCACTTTGACCTCAGGTGTTTTCTTTTTCTTTTTTTTCTTGAATCGGAGTCTCACTCTGTCGCCCAGTCTGGAGGGCAGTGGCACACTTGTGGCCACCACAGCCTTGACCTGCTGGGCTCAGGCGATTCTTCCACCTCTATATTTAATTTATATAGAGATATATAAGTTATATCTATATATGTTTATTCTGTAAACATATATAGATATAATTTATATAATATCCTTTCATATTTGACAATGTTTCCTGTATGATTCTGATATACTAACAAGTCTTATATGTCTCTCTCGGATCTTAGGAGACCTAATACTTAAAAGGAAACTTGAGTCGGGCTCGGTGGCTCAGCCTGTAATCCCGCGCCTTTGGGAGGCTGAGGTGAGTGGATTGCCTGAGCCCGCGGGTTCGAGACCCGCCTGGGCAGCGAGACCTCATCTCTACAGTAAATCAAAAAATCAGCCGGGCGTGGTAGCGCGCGCCTGTAATTCCGGCTACTCGGAAGGCTGAGGCAGAAGGATCGCTGGAGCCTGGCAGGTCGAGGCTGCGGTGGCCGGGAGCGGCCACTGCACTCCAGTCTGGGCGACAGAGTGAGACTCCAACTCAAAAAAAAAAAAAAAAAGCAGTAAAACTACAAAAGATGGCAAAAGGGTAAATAGAATCTCTCTCTTCCTCCCTCCCTCTCTCATGTGTGTGTGTGTGTGTGTGTGTGTGTGTGTGTGTGTGTATGTGTATATATATACATATATATATGAAGTCTGGCAATTAAGTTTGCAAACTTGGCACCGTGCAATTATGTTGGCAGCACTGTACAAACAACTTGGTAAGGTTTCATAACCTTGATATATCAGTGTCTCACAGCTGTGTTTGTGTTGACCTGTGGTGGTGTCTTGCTGAGTGGTGTTCATTATTGTTGTTTCATGTTTTTGTGTTCCTTTGCAAGAATGTTGGAGTTTGAATTAGAGCAACAAATAAACATTAAATTTTATTAAATTTGGCAAGATTAGATGTGAAGTCAGGGACATGTTGGTCCAAGTTCATGGGGATAATGCCACGAAGAGACTGGCAGTGTGATGCAGACACCCACTAATGTCTGTCCATATTGCTACAGCCTCTAGAGAAGGCATGGCGAGGGTTCAAGCACTCCTGTGCATTCCTAAGAGCTAATAAAAGATGCACATCCCCTTTTCTCCTATGCCCTCCCAGTAAGTAGCTTCAAAGGATCCTTAAGTTCCCCACAGACTCCGTCTAATAAATTGAAAGATGCAAATCCTCGTTTACTCTCTTTTCTCATTAGTCATGGGTTTGAATAGTATAGTATTGTAATTGTAAGTTTGTGATTTGTATAACCTGTGTATCAACATGATCATAAGTCTTGTGGTTAGTATAGCTTTTGCATAATGCATGATGTCTTAGGCCTTGTAAACTCCCTTTACTCTATGGTAAGTTTGGTTAACATTTCTGCTGGGCCTTACTGATAAAAACTGTGAGATACCTCTGGTACCTGGTACCAGGAAGTCTGGACTGTAAAATGTCACTATCAATCAAATGCAGCTGTAACTTAAGCTCTATACAATGTTCTGCTGGTCAGGCGGCTAATGTATAGGCACTAACAACTCTGGACTTATAAAAGTGGATGGTAGCCGGGCTCGGTGGCTCAGCCTGTAATCCCACGCTTTTGGGAGGCTGAGGTGAGTGGATTGCCTGAGCCCGCGGGTTCGAGACCCGCCTGGGCAGCGAGACCTCATCTCTACAATAAATCAAAAAATCAGCCGGGCGTGGTAGCGCATACCTGTAATTCCGGCTATTTGGAAGGCTGAGGCGGAAGGATCGCCGGAGCCCAGCAGGTCGAGGCTGCCGTAGCCGGGAGCGGCCACTGCACTCCAGCCTGGGCGACAGAGTGAGACTCCAACTCAAAAAAAAAAAAAAAGTGGATGGTAGCCAGGCCCAGTGACGCAAGTCTGTAATCCCAGCACTTTTCAGGAGGCCTAGGCTAGAGGATCACCTCAGCCCAAGTGTTTAAGACCAGCGCAAGCAACTTGGTAAGACCTCGTTTCTACAATAAATCAAAAAATAAGCCAGGTGCAGTAGCATGCACCTGTAGTTCCAGCTACTTTGAAGGCTGAGGTAGAAGGATTGCCTGAGTCCAACAGGTCAAGGCTGTGGTGGCCATGAGTGTGCCACTGCACTCCAGCCTGGGCAACAGAGTGAGACTCTGACTCAAAAGAAAAAAAAAGGTAGACTATGAAGCCTGAAGGTAACCACAACCATTGTAAAGGAGCCAGGTGGTGGCGCAGCCTCTAATCCCAGCACTTTGGAGGCTGACGTGAGAGGATTGCCTGAGAGTGGGAGTTCTAGACTAGCCTGGGCAACTTGGTGCTGCCTCGTCTCTACAATAAATCACAAAAACTAGCCAGGCATGGTGGCATGTGTCTGTAGTTCCAGCTACTTGAAAGGCTAAGGCGGAAGGATCACCTAAACCCAGCAGGTCAAGGCTGCGGTGGCTGTGAGTGTGCCACTGCACTCTAGCCTGGGTGACAAGAGTGAGATTCCAACTTAAAAAAAAAAAAAAAAAAGAGGCCAAAAGCCTAGCTCTGCTCCCTGGATTCAAATTCAGAAATAAAATTCTTTCTACCAGTTCCCTGCCCCTTTCATTTACTGGTATCAAGGGAGAGCAGCTGAGTGTTATTTAGACCATAAGAAGTATACAAACGGATTAAATGTTTTTCTGAGGGGAAAGAGAGCATCATTGATGAAGAGAGGTCAGGATGGCCAGTAACAAGGAGAACCCAAAAAAAACTGCAAAAATTCATTGACTTGTGCATCAAATTTATATATATGGCTTACTTTGAAAGGTAAACAAAGATTATTCCTGCTATCTTTTTTTTTTTTTTTTTTTTTTGAGTTGGAGTCTCACTCTTGCCCAGACTGGAGTGCAGTGGCCGCTCCCGGCCACCGCAGCCTCAACCTGCTGGGCTCCGGTGATCCTTCCGCCTCAGCCTTTTGAGTAGCCAGCATTACAGGCGCGTGCTACCACGCCCGGCTAATTTTCTGATTTATTGTAATTATTCTGATTCATGAGGTCTCGCCAAGTTGCCCAGGCGGGTCTCAAACCCGCGGGCTCAGACAATTCATTCACCTCAGCCTCCCAAAGCCACGGGATTACAGGCTGAGCCACCGAGCCCGGCTCCTGCTATCTTCTACATTACAAGAAAACCTTTGTTAAGACAGAAAACCAAATTATATCTTTATATTCGTATATTATTAACATCAAAGCAAATTTTAATAAAAACCTTAAACCAAATCTATATAATTTTAATCAGTTTGATTATGAGGTAAGAGCTCTATAAGTTTATTATAACCTTCATAATTTTCTATTAGAGAACAGACCACTGCTCTAAAGAAACTCTGTTATTCTGACACAGAGGTTTGAACATTGGCGTTGTATTAGCGTGCTGTTGATATTAATATTTAATTTGTAGACAACTCTGAACTAATTTTATCTCTCAAAAATCATCCCTTACAATCTCACATGCCCACCTCCTCTGCAATAGTCCCTGAGCCTAGAGAGATTGAATAACTTTAATTTTTGGCCCTGGGTCTCATAAAATCAGTTAATTTGATTTTCTCCTGGGCCTAAAGATGAGAACCTGACTGGTGGAATTTATCAAAAGTCACTGCTGGCCGGACTTGGTGACTCAGCCTGTAATTCCAGCACTTTGGGAGGCCTAGGTAAGTGGATTGCCTGACCTGCAGGTTCGAGACCCACCCGGGCAACTTGACAAGACCTCATCTCTACAATAAATCAAAAAAATTAGCCGGGCATGGTAGCACGCGCCTGTAGTTCCGCTTACTTGGAAGGCTGAGGCAGAAGGATCGCTGGAGCCCAGCAGGTCGAGGCTGCGGTGACCGGAGCGGCCACTGCACTCCAGCCTGGACGACAGAGTGAGACTCCAACTCAAAAAAAAAAAAAAAGTCACTGCCTTTTCCAGTCCTAGGATCCAAAGCCCTGTAACTTAATAGCACAAGGATTAGCTAATAGAACATTTACTAAAGATATAAAAAAGACGTAGAAGCCGGGCTCGGTGGTTCAGCCTGTAATCCCGCACTTTGGGAGGCTGAGGTGAGTGGATTTCCTGAGCCCGCGGGTTCAAGACCCACCTTGGCAACTTGGCAAGACCTCATCTCTACAATAAATCAAAAATCAGCCGGGCATGGTAGTGCGCCTGTAGTTCCACCTACTGGGAAGGCTGAGGCAGAAGGCTCGCCGGAGCCCAGCAGGTCGAGGCTGCGGTGGCCGGGAGTGGCCACGGCACTCCAGCCTGGGCAACGGAGTGAGACTCCAGCTCAAAAAAACCCCAAACAATTTCCTTTCAATTACTACCAACTTAATCACAAGAATTCCCTTTACATATTCCCTTCATAAATCCCATCACAACTCACATACAGAACATGCTTGAACTTCCTGTTCTGTCCCATACTTTTTCTTTCTTAAATGCCCAGTCATTTTACTTTAGAACAAAAACTTACCATATAAAAATCATTCCTCATATAAAATTGTTCTTTCATTATAACCTGTCTTACCAAAAGTACATCTTTATATCAGTAACTTCTTTCACATCTCTCTCTCTCTCTCCTGCTTACTGCTTCCTTTCTAGTTTCTTTCTCACATAACCTTTCTAAATCCATAATTTGAATTAACTTTCAAACAACCTCCAAATTAGATCAAATTTTTATTATTTTTTAAATCAGAGTAACTTCTAGATTTTGGTTAAAACCTAGAAGGTGAGCCAGGCACGGTGGCTCACGCCTATAATCCCAGCACTTTGGGAGGCCAAGGTGAGAGGATTGCCTGAGACCACAGGTTCAAGACCAGCCTGGGTAACTTGGCTAGACCTCATCCCTACAATACATTTTTTAAAAATTATTCAGGCATGGTGGCATGCGCCTGTAGTTCTAGCTACTTGGAAGGCTGAGGCGGAAGGATGGCCAGAGCCCAGCAGGTCGAGGCTGTAGTGGCCGTGAGTGTGCCATGGCACTCCAGCCTGGGCGACAGAGTGAGACTCCAACTCAAAATAAATAAATAAATAAATAAAACTTAGTAAGAAAATCTGAATTGTGTCAGATATTAGCATTGTACAGATGAGAACCATGACACAATTTTAGAAACATGTTTCCCCACACAACCCTTTTTGAATTGAAAGTGACCTTGACATTTAATGAGGGTTCAAAACAATTTAAGACTTCTAATCACAAAGAAATCTTACCCATATGCATTATCTCATATTTACTTTATTATTCTTAGCAGTTTGCTTAATTACTGAGATTTTAGATGAAACTACTCACCCTTTTTTTTTTTAATTTTTTTTTGAGTTGGAGTCTCACCCTGTCGCCCAGACTAGAGTGCAGTGGGATGCTCTTGGCCACCACAGCCTTGACCTGCTGGGCTCCGGCGATCCTTCTGCCTCAGCCTTCCAAGTAGCCAGAACTACAGGCGCGTGCTACCACACCTGGCTAATTTTTTATTTATTGTAGAGACAAGGTCTCTCCAAGTTGCCCAGGTGGGTCTCGAACCTGCGGGCTCAGGCAATACACTCGCCTCGGCCTCCCAAAGTGCTGGGATTACAGGCTGAGTCACTGAGCCCGACTACTGCTCATCATTTTAAGTTATTTTATTTTGTTACCCTTTTTATAGCCTGAAAATATCAGGTGTTTACCTAAATAGAAACCTTAAAGTTAAACACATGGGCATTTTGCCACTAACTCAGAAGATTCAGCTGTTTTCATTGAATCAACTATTTATTTGTTTGTATATTTGTTTGTTTTTGAGTCAGAGTCTCATTCTGTCACCCAAGCTGGAGTGCAATGGCATGCTCAAGGCCACCCCAACTTCAACCTGCTGGGTTAAGACAATCCTTCTGCCTCAGCTGCCCAGGTAGCTGGGACTACAGGCATGTGCCATCACACCCCACTAATTTTTTGATTTATTGTAGAGACACAGCTTCACCAAGTTGCCCAGGCTTCTCTCGAACCCCTGGGTTCAGGCTATCCTCTTGTCTTGACCTCCCAAAGTGTTGGGTGCCCAATGAATCAACAATTTATTTATTTGTTTGTTTGTTTTGATTTATTGTAGAGACATGGTCTTGCCAAGTTGCCCAGGCTGGGCTCCAACTCCTAGGCTCACACAATCCTCTGGCCTCTGCCTTCCCAAAGTGCTGGAATTACAAGGCATGAGCTACCACACCTGGCCAAGTCAACGATTTTAAATCAGTCTTACTTGTCAAAAAAAAAATTATGCACACAATGACTATTCTGGTTTTGGCTGGATCTGTAGTTTTATAAACTTTACATTACACCCTGACACCTTAGAATATCTAGCAGATGCAAATGTAGAACTTATTTAACTAGTAGACAAAATGTATGCTAATAATTTCGAAGACATTTCTATTTTATCAGTAATTTTAAAATCATTTACTTACTAAAGATGATAAGGTAATGTGAACATGGAAAGCATTTAGATCTATTTATTTAATGTATGAATACTCATTTATTATAAGATAATTTGATAGCTGCTAGGCACAGCACATAACATGTACATATATGTGAATGAGTAGTTCTCCAGTGCTGGTCTGTGAACTAGGACCAAGAATCACCTGAGGGCTTTGTGACAATGAGATTTTTTAGGCTCCACAGTTGTACAAATGTACACATAAATATCCTGTGCTCCTGATTTGGACACTCATTTTGATCTGTAATTCATGTTCAGCGCTCAGAACACAATACCTCCAAAGTATGGCGCTTTGGCATGCCGAGTACTTTGATGTGAAGGAGCATGGAAGGTTCCCTGAGGCAAGTTCTCCCTGACCTTCTCCAGCTCTCCTTTCTCCTTCCCCATTTCTCCCCCAAGGTGGATCAAAGAAACCAGAACTCCTCTCCCCCAAAGCAATCCATAAAACTAAAAAGATCACTCCCTGGCCTACCTCCCCTGAGAGTAGACTATAAGATCCTCATGTGACAGGTGGCCTGCCCTCTACCCAGAGGGAAGGAATGCTACACAGAGAAGTCAAGAATAATCTGAACAGGACTCTCTCAGATCTCCCCAGTTTATTACCATTAGATCATACACTCTTTATCCAATCACATTTCTCACTAGCTACTTCCTTCATAAAAGTACTTAGCACAAGCCGGGCTCAGTGGCTCAGCCTGTAATCCCGTGTCTTTGGGAGGCTGAGGTGAGTGGATTGCCTGAGCCCGTGGGTTCGAGACCCGCCTGGTCAACTTGGCGAGACCTCATCTCTACAATAAATCAAAAATCAGCCGGGCGTGGTAGTGCATGCCTGTAATTCCGGCTACTCGGAAGGCTGAGGCGGAAGGATCGCCGGAGCCCAGTAGGTCGAGGCTGCGGTGGCCGGGAGCGGCCACTGCACTCCAGTCTGGGCAACAGAGTGAGACTCCAACTCAAAAAAAAAGTACTTAGCACAAAAGTACAGTTTTCCCTAGGTCTTTGGGTCTTCATTTCTGAAGATTTCCATGTAATGTCAAACTTTGATTAAATAAATTTGTTAAGTTTTTCTCTTGTTAATCTGTCTTTTGTTATTGAAGTGTCAGTGTGAAGCTTGCAATGGGTGAGGAAAATGTTACTTTTTTTCCTCTACAGTGTCAAAATTGCTATTAAAAAACAATTGCCCTAGCTGGGTGTTCTTGTATTCCTAGCTACTTGGGAGGCTGAGATGGGAGGATGGCTTGAGCTCCTCCATGGGAGCCCAGGAGTTCAAGTTCAGCCTGGGCAACATAGCAAGGCCCGTCTCTAAAAACTCATTAAATTAAATTCAAAAACAAAAGTTTTGAAAATTGTCCTTCAGTCAGGCTCGGTGGCTCAGCCTGTAATCCCGCGCCTTTGGGAGGCTGAGGTGAGTGGATTGCCTGAGCCCGCGGGTTCGAGACCTGCCTGGGCAACTTGGCAAGACCTCATCTCTACAATAAATCAAAAAAAAAAAAAAAATCAGCCAGGCATGGTAGTGCATGCCTGTAATTCCGGCTATTTGGAAGGCTGAGGCGGAAAGATCGCTGGAGCCCAGCAGGTCAAGGCTGCGGTGGCCAGGAGCGGCCACTGCACTCCAATCTGGGTGACAGAGTGAGACTCCAACTCAAAAAAATTGTCCTTCAAGTCATACATAGTTCATTTAATCAAAACTGATTTTTTCCTTTACTTACATACATTTTCTTTTCTTAAAGATAGTAAGCTAAGGGGCAACCCCTAGGGTCCCCCTCACTCTGGGAGTTTTTCTATCCTCTCAATAAATCCTACTTTCCTTTTTTTTTTTGAGTTGGAGTCTCACTCTGTCGCCCAGACTGGAGTGCAGTGGCCGCTCCCGCCACCGCGCCTCGACCTGCTGGGCTCCGGCGATCCTTCCGCCTCAGCCTTCCAGTAGCTGGAACTACAGGCGCGCGCTACCACGCCCAGCTATTTTTTGATTTATTGTCGATGAGGTCTCACCAAGTTGCCCAGGTGGGTCTCGAACCCGCGGACTCAGGCAATCCACTCACCTAGGCCTCCCAAAGCGCTGGGATTACAGGCTGAGCCACCGAGCCCGCCAAATCTACTTTAAAAAAAAAAAAAAGGTAAGCTGATACAACACTTGGCCATCCTTAAGTGGAAAGACCATAAACAGGGTTTTTATGACTAAACTCTGCACCAAAGAGGATGCATAACATTCTACCATATAGCCTTTAATTCCCAAACTAATGGCTTGTTTCATTGCCAAATAAATACTAAAGAATGTTAGTACTTCAAAAGAGTGATTATTATACGTTTTATTTCGTATAAAATGCTAATACTGGGAGTGGAAACAAAGAGCAAAGACAAGTGCAATTCATCTCCCTTTTTATGTGCTGACACTCCCTAATGAGGACAAATGGCTCCTTAGAGTTATTCAGTAAGACTCCCTGCATGAGTCAGGAGGGCAGAGCCTGCCATGGAATTGGCAGGGCCCCGTACAAAAGTGAAAATGCTGACCCCTTGTTCAGAGAGCAGGGAGAAAAGGTTTTACCTTTCTCTTGCCATCTCTCTCTCAGCTTATCATGGTGGGATTTTTTTGTTTTTGTTTTTGAGCTAGAGTCTCACTCTGTCACCAAGGCTGAAGCGCAGTGGCACAATCATAGCTCACTGTAGCCTCCAACTCCTGGGTTCAGGCGATCCTCTCACCCCAGCCTCCTCACTAGCTGAGACTATAGGAGCACACCACCTAACTTTTTTAACTTTCTGTAGAGACAGCATAGTGATGCTGCCTGGAGTGCTCTCAAATTCCTGGCTTCAGGCAATCCTCCTGCTTCGACCTCCCAAAGCAAAGTGCTGGGATTACAGGCATAAGACACCATACCTCGTCTCATGCTGTTTTGTTGTTATGTTTTGTTTTATTTTGTTTTGTTTTTTTGAGTTGGAGACCCACTCTGTCACCCAGATTGGAGTGCAGTGGCCGCTCCCGGCCACCGCAGCCTCGACCTGATGGGCTCCGGCAATCCTTCCGCCTCAGCCTTCCGAGTAGCCGGAATTACAGGCATGCGCTACCACGCCCGGCTGATTTTTTGATTTATTGTAGAGATGAGGTCTCGCCAAGTTGCCCAGGCGGGTCTCGAACCCGTGGGTTCAGGCAATCCACTCACCTCAGCCTCCCAAAGGCACAGGATTACAGGCTGAGCCACCGAGCCCAGCTTATGTTTTGTTTTTTTCTGAGTCAGGGACTCACTCTGTAACCCAGGCTGGAGTACAGTGACGTGGATCACAGTTCACCACAGCCTCGATCTCTTGGTCTGAGACGATTCTTTCTCTTCAGTCTTCTGAGTAGCTGGGACTACAGGCACATACTATGACATGCAGCTAATTTTTTTGTAGAGATGAGGTCTCACTATATTGCTCAGGTTGGTTTCAAATTCCTGGCCTCAAGCAATTCTCCCACCACAGCCTCCTGAAGTGCTGGGATTACAGGCATGAGTCACCACTCCTGGCCTTCGTGGTGGTTTTTATTTGTACTTCATGACATGACTCCCTGGACCTGAGGATATTCCCAGGGCAACTGTCACCCTCACAGGACTCTGGTGGCAAATATCCCTCGCCACCTTCTGCATGCCCTCCCAAGCTTCTACCAATCTGGAGCTGAGAACACCTCCCAGGATGGCAGGAGGTAGAAGGTAAAGGGAGGCAGGATCACATGTGAGCATAGGAATCATTGTCCTTTGGATTTCAGGTCCTGGACACAAATTCAAGGATAGAATCCCTAAATTATTTCAAGTAAGTAACCGCAGAACACTGAATCCCAATACTTCTGAGCCAGCCCCATAAGGATCAAGTGGGTTATAGGAATATCATACATGGAGAACTATTAATGAAATGTTGCCAAACTCTGTAAAATGTCTTAAGATGGTTCATTCTGAACCAAACTTGAGGGTGTAGGCCGGGAACACTCAGGTGGTCCTAAGAATGTGTCCCCACAGTGATATGGGAGCTTGGTTATATACATTTTAGGAAGGCAGAAATTACAAGAAACCATGCATCAATCCACGTGAGTTTTTGTTTGTTTGTTTTTTAAGTAGGAGTCTCACTCTGTCACCCAGGCTGGAGGGCAATGGCACACTCGCGGCCACTGCGGTTTCAACCTGTTGGGCTCAGGTGATCCTTTTGCCTCAGCCGTCGAGTAGCTGGTATTACAAGCATGCGCCACCACACCCAGCTAATACGTGTGAGATTTTCACTGGTTTGGTCCAGGAAGGAGGGACATTTCCAAGCGGAGGCTTGCAGGTCATAGATGGATTCAAAGATTTCTTGACTGATAATTTGTAATTCCTATCTAAGGAATTTTGAAAATCAGTAGAGGAGATACTTTGTTAAGATAATGGGGCGTGGAAAGTTTCAGATTTGTTGATATGTAGATGAAGTCCCATATGTGGCAGACTTTAGAAAAGATAGACAAATGTCTTACAAAGTTCTTGGAGTCTGGGAGTTCCCAGGAGAGAGCTTTGCAGGACCATAAAATAATTTGATTTCCTTCTTTATTTGTTATGTGGTATTATGCCAGAGTCAGGTTGAAAAACAAAGTTTAGTCTCTAGGATAATAGGGTAATAAAGCCTACTGGTGAGTTCTTATTAGGCATGACTTCTCGAAACTCTTAGTTAATAAAAGAAAAAAAGCCGGGCTCGGTGGCTCAGCCTGTAATCCCGCGCCTTTGGGAGGCTGAGGTGAATGGAGTGCCTGAGCCCGCGGGTTCGAGACCCGCCTGGGCAGTGAGACTTCATCTCTACAATAAATCAAAAAATCAGCCGGGCGTGGTAGCGCATGCCTGTAATTCCCGCTACTTGGAAAGCTGAGGCGGAAGGGTCGCCAGAGCCCAGCAGGTCAAGGCTGCGGTGGCCAGGAGCGGCCACTGCACTCCAGTCTGGGCGACAGAGTGAGACTCCAACTCAAAAAAAAAAAAAAAAGAAAAAAAGGTCAATTTTAATTTTCAAGAACATTGTCAGAACTAGTGTTGAAAGATGCTGGTACTTAGTTTAAATGCACACATACATAATTAATCATTCTTTTAAAAAGAGAGCAAAACCAGCTTTTTTTTTTTTTTTTTTGAGTTGGAGTCTCACTCTGTCACCCACACTGGAGTGCAGTGGCTACTCCCGGCCACCGCAGCCTCGCCCTGCTGGGCTCCGGCGACCCTTTCGCCTCAGCCTTCCAAGTAGCCGGAATTACAGGCATGCGCTACCACACCGGCTGATTTTTTGATTTATTGTAGAGATGAGGTCTCGCTGCCCAGGCGGGTCTCGAACCCGCGGGCTCAGGCAATCCACTCACCTCAGCCTCCCAAAGGCGCGGGATTACAGGCTGAGCCACTGAGCCCGGCTTAAAACCAGCTTTTTTTATCAAGATGGGCAAAGTTTTTTTTCTGTAAAGGAGAAGATAGTAAATATTTTTACCTTTGTGGGCCATGAGGTCTCAGTTGCAACTTCTTTTTTTTTAGTGGGAGTCTCACTCTGTCGACCAGGCTGGAGGGCAAAGGCACGCTCCTGGCCACTGCATCCTTGGCCTGCTGGGCTCAGGCGATCCTTCTGCCTCCGCCTTCCAAGTATCTGGAACTAGAGGTGTGTGCCACCACGCCCAGCTAAATTTTTTATTTTTATTGTAGAGATGAGGTCTCACCAAGTTGCCCAGGCTGGTCTCCAACCTGTGGGCTCAGGCAATCCTCTTGCCTACGCCTCCCAAAGTGCTGCGATTACAGGCATGAGCCACCACCACGCCTGGCCTAGTTGCAACTTCTTAATTCTACCACTGCCACATGAACACAGCCACAGATAATATGTAAGTAATAGGCATGACTGTGTTCCAAGAAAAGTCTTTTATGGACCCTGACATTTTAAGTTATATGATTTTCCTGTGTCATAACATGTTATTCTTTTTTTGATTTTTTTCTGACCATTTTAAAATGTAAAACCATTCTTAGACAGATTCAGTCAGCAAGCGGTAACGTGCTCTCGAGCATAATAGATTCAGGATGGAAAATCAGATAAGCCTATAATACTTCCTCAAATCTATATGTGTCATTCTAATGGTAAAATCAAGAGAAGCAACATTTGTGAGTATTTTTAAAAGGTAGTGGTAATAAGGGTTAGGAAGCTAGGAGTCTAGACATGGTTCTGTTACACATAGAGGGTCAAGGTTGAGCCTCAGTTTCCCCATCTGTAAAATTAAGGGGATAAAATTATCATATAAACTCCAAAAGCTTTTCTGGCTTTAAACATTATATAATTTTTTTTTTTTTGAGTCGGAGTCTCACTCTGTCGCCCAGACTGGCCTCGACCTGCTGGGCTCTGTCGATCCTTCCGCCTCAGCCTTCCGAGTAGCTGGAACTACAGGCACATGCTACCACACCCGGCTGATTTTTTAATTTATTTTAGAGATGAGATCTCATCTAGTTGCCCAGGCAGGTCTCGAACCCGCGGGCTCAGGCAATCCACTCACTTCAGCCTCCCAAAGTGCGGCATTACAGGCTGAGCCACCGAGCCCGGCCACATTATAGAATTTTAAAAAATAATACAGTACTAGCCAGGCTCGGTGGCTCAACCTGTAATCCCGCGCCTTTGGGAGGCTGAGGTGAGTGGATTGCCTGAGCCCGCGGGTTCGAGACCCGCCTGGGCAACTTGACGAGACCTCATCTCTACAATAAATCAAAAAATCAGCCGGGCGTGGTAGCGCGTGCCTGTAATTCCAGCTACTCGGAAGGCTGAGGCGGAAGGGTCGCCAGAGCCCACCAGGTCGAGGCTGTGGTGGCCGGGAGCGGCCACTGCACTCCAGTCTGGGCGACAGAGTGAGACTCCAACTCAGAATAATAATAATAATAATAATACAGTCTTTAAAAAATTTTGTTAAGCATTCCTTGCACTCATCCTTTCCAAGTGAAATCCCTCGGAGTTACAGTACAAGGTCATATAATCCTACCTGCAAAAAATAAATCAAAGCACACTCTTCTTGTTCACTGCCAAGTGTTCCCCCTTTAATTTTATTCACTTTTACTATTATTATTATTGTTGTTATTATTGTTTTAGTCTCACTCTGTTGCCCAGGCTGGAGTGCAGCGGCATGAGCACAGCTAACCACAGCCTCGATCTCCTGGGCTAAGGCAATCCTTCCGTCTCAGCCTCTTGAATAGCTAGGACTACAGGCACATGCCATCATGCTTGGCTAATTTTTCAGATTTTTTTTTTTTTGTAGAAATGAGGTCTTGCTGTGTTGCCTAGGCTGGTCTTGAACTCCTGGGCTCAAGCAATTCTCCGTCCTCTGCCTCCCAAAGTGTTGGGTTTACAGGTGTGAGCCACCATGCCTGGCTATTCACTTTTTTGATTAGTCCACATTGTGTCTATGTGGAGGAGGCTTATGTGAACCTCAGTTTTAGTAGACAGTGCTTTTAAAATGTGGAGCTCAGCCAGGCTCGGTGGCTCAGCCTGTAATCCCGCACTTTGGGAGGCTGAGGTGAGTGGATTGCCTGAGCCCACGGGTTCGAGACCCGCCTGGGCAACTTGGCGAGACCTCATCTCTACAATAAATAAATTTTAAAAAACTAGCCGGGTGTGGTAGCATGCGCCTGTGGTTCCAGCTACTTGGAAGGCTGGGGCGGAAGGATTGCTGGAGCCCAGCAGGTCGAGGCTGCGGTGGCCGGGAGCGGCCACTGCACTCCAGTCTGGGCGACAGAGTGAGACTCCAACTCAAAAAAAAAAAATTAAATAAATAAATAAATAAAAATAAAATAAAATGTGGAGCTCATCTAAAAATGTGCATTTAACCCCTTCAGAGTCAATGAACTTTGATTAAACAATACCAACAAAAACATACAAGCAGTGTGGTTGCCAATCACAAGAGAATGGTTCTCTTTTTCCTTTATGTCCAGCAAATCTCTAACACAGAGTCCAATAAAATAATCATGATCTTTGTTCAGTCTGCTATCCTCTTTAATAACCACTCATTCTCCCTCTGAATCCAGGTAGTTTTGCACTTTTTTTTTCTAATCAGGGTCTCACCGGAGGGCAGTGGCATGATCACAGCTTACCACAGCCTTGACCTCCTAGGCTCAAGTGGTTCTTCCTCCTCAGCCTCCCAAGTAGCTGGAAATACAGGTATGTGCCACCATGCCTGGCTAATTCTGGGGTGTCTTTTTATAGAGATGATAAAACTGTGTTGCTCAGACTAGTGTATACTTTAACTGTGTATCCAAGTCATTTGGAAAATTTGTTTAAAATACAGACTTCTGGAACCGATCTCAGATCCACGAATTGGGATCTTCAGGGATGTAGCCACCAAATCTGCATGTTTCAATAAGTTCCCCCTGTGATTTTGGTGTGCAGCCAGCCCTGCACAGTTCCTAGACCAATGTCTAGAAGAGACACTAAATCACACCGGCCAGTCTTCAGGAATCAGGACTCCACAACTACACTAGCTGTCCTGTATGTTAACACCCTGAATCACAAAAACGTAATGACCAAAGGTCATTCCTCTAGTATTTGCTAAAGACCCACACACTGTAGGATCAGGGCTATAGCAGTCAGTGTGCCTCCAGCCCCTGGCATGGAATTCTGGTTGTACTCAGAGACCTAGTACAGAATGAGACACAGGAGGAAAGATGGTGCCTGTGCTCCTGGATCTTAGTTTCCCCTCACAAACATGTTGTACCAGGAAACACACAGGGTGAGCACATATTCAGGTGACTATGTTTGTAGCCCACGCAGAGGTTTTCAGATATGATGACAGAGTGGGGAGGGAAGATACTTCTACCTGCATTCCCACTGCCAAGCTGGTGGCCTTGGGCAAGTCACTCGAGTCCTCTGAGTCCAGTTTCTTCAGCTGTGAAGCTGGGGCTAGCCATGTCTGCTTCTGGGGGTGGTTGTGAATGTCAAATGCAGCAGTGTGTTCACCTCTGTTCAGAGAGTGACAGAAGAAACCACTCTCACTCTTGTAAGTTAACTGTCCTCAGGGAACCTGACCTAAGATTATGCAAAGTGCCTGGTTAATAGGAAGCACTCAACAGAGGGAAGCTACTGTATTTCGAGTCTGAGAGGTATAAGATACGTATTCTAAATGGAGGGATCTGGTGCTTACAACATCATTGAAAGGAATGGAGAGGCCGAGCGCAGTGGCTCATACCTGTAATCCTAGCACTTTGGGAGGCCGTGGTGGGAGGATCGCTTGAGCCCAAGAGTTGTAGACCAGCCTAGGCAACATAGCAAGACCCTGTCTCTACAAAAATTACACTCATTAGCCAAGCACGGTGGCTCACGCCTGTAATCCCAAGCACTTTGGGAGGCAGAGATGAGAGAATTGCCTAAGTGCAGGGGTTCGAGACCAGCCTGGGCAACTTGGCAAGACCTTATCTCTACAATGAATCAAAAAATAAGCCGGGCGTGATGGCACATGCCTGTGATTCCAGCCACTTGGAAGGCTGAGACGGAAGGATCACCTGAGCCCAGCAGATGGAGGCTGCGGTGACACCTACTCAAAACAAAAATTGCACAAATTAGCTAGGTGTGGTGGCATGCACTTGTAGTCCTAGCTGCTGAGCAGGCTGAGGTGGGAGGATCACCTAAGCCTAGGAGGTTGAGGCTGTGCTGAGCTGTGAGTGTGCGGCTGTACTTCACCTTGGGCAATAGAGTGAGAACCTGTCTCAAAAAGAAAAGGGAAGAATGGAAGGAAGGAAGGAAGGAAGGAAGTGCTGGAGAGGTGCAAATAACTTTCCGAACAAACTCCTAGAACGCCGGGCTTGGTGGCTCAGCCTGTAATCCCGCGCCTTTGGGAGGCTGAAGTGAGTGGATTGCCTGAGCCCGTGGGTTTGAGACCCGCCTGGGCAGCGAGACCTCATCTCTACAATAAATCAAAAAATCAGTCAGGCGTGGTAGCGCGCGCCTGTAGTTCCAGCTGCTTGGAAGGCTGAGGCTGAAAGATCGCCGGAGCCCGGCAGGTCGAGGCTGCGGCAGCCGGGAGCGGCCACTGCACTCCAGTCTGGGCGACAGTGAGACTCCAACTCACAAAAACAAACAAACAAAAAAAACTCCTAGAACAACACCCCAAAATGGCCCACCAAGAGAACGGGCTCCTCTGCCATAGCCAGGGGCCAGGGTATCAGGAAAGATCAACAAGGCCCAGGATCACAGACTTGGCCAAGAGCCAGCGATAATAAAGCCACTTTCACTGTGGCTCCTGTGACTCAGCGTACCAGGAAATGCTCCTGAGAACTGGTGACCCCAGAAGCACCCCGACACAGGCATGCCCCGCCTCCTGCTGCAGAAAAACACCTACTGCCACCTGGGCCTGCTTACCTGAAGCAGCAGCAGAAACTGCAGAATCAAGTAGCCCATTGCCCTTTGACCCGCCCCTGGGTTCAAGTGATAGACTGACCCAGCAATGTGTCATTAAGCCCTTGCTGCAACGGAACCAAGAAACAGCGTTTGTAGCCTCCAATCTCTAAGTTCAGGAAAGCAAAGTATGTGGGTAGGATGAGTGCCAATCCTCCTCACCTGCACAGGGCGTCTCTAAAGGACCTCACACTGTTCTGGGCACCTGGTAGACTGAGACTTGCCTCAGGATGTCTTCAGCAAGAGCAAACAAGGTCGGGCATCTGGGCTTGTTTGCTCAGGAAAGAATCAATAAAAGGGTAGGGCTAACCCGTTTCTTTTCTCCAGGGTGGCTTTTTTCCCCTAGCTAGAACGTCTCCCACTGTTGTCTACCCAGCAATAATAACACAGATGGTTTTTTTTGACGTTGTTGACTAGCAAAGCAGCCGAGAAAGTGAAATTGCCAGATAAAGCAAGCAAAAGAATGCACTTTTCAATGGAGACAATGGCCTTTTATGGCCCTCAGGGCAGATTCCTTGCGAAACTTTTTTTTCCCTGCAAATACACTGCTTCTTCTCAATGATTAATTAAGTCAGGACAGTTCTGGAAATATCAGAAAATTTCTGATAAGTTTGGTTTCTTGCTTCCCAGAAGCAGCTTTGAGACTGATACTGCTTCTTCAAAGGAGCAAGGAGACGGAAGAAATCCCTCTCGCCCATATCTGCTCTGTCCACCTCCAAGTTGAGTGGGGCCTTCCCTGCTACAAAGCCGCCTCTGGGGCATGTGGGGGAGCACACTCAGGAAAGGACACATCTGGGGGCTGGTCCCCAAGTCACTCCTCTTGCGTATCTTTCCCAGGCCTCCATGTTCTCACCTTTAAAATGGGAGCTAAGTCTGTTTTCTCTACTAACCTTCCGTGGATATTTGGGTGAATCATAAAATATACATATAGATTGCATACAAATCTTTTTTTTTAAATGTTTTGAGTTGGAGTCTCACTCTGTCGCCCAGACTGGAGTGCAGCGGCCGCTCCCGGCCACCGCAGCCCCGACCTGCTGGGCTCCGGCGATCCTTCCGCCTCAGCCCTCCGAGTAGCCGGAACTACAGGCATGCGCTACCACGCCCAGCTGATTTTTGATTTATTGTGGAGATGAGGTCTCATCAAGATGCCCAGGCGGGTCTCGAACTCGCGGGCTCAGGCAATCCACTCACCTCAGACTCCCAAGGCGCGGGATTACAGGCTGAGCCAACGAGCCCGGCTCATACAAACCTTTTTAAAGCAACAGACAGATTTGCCTCTGCTATCCCCACTATGCCACAGTAGTTTCAGTTCTTGCTATCCCTCAGCATTTTTTGGTAAACCTTATTCTTTTTTTTTGAGTCGAGGTATGTCACACAGGCTAGAGTACAGAGGCAGGATCATGTCTCACCACAGCCTCCAATTCCTGGACTCAAGCTATCCAAGCTATCCTCCCGCCTCAGCCTCCTGAGCAGCTGGAACTACAGGGACATGCCACCATGCCCAGGGAATATTTTGATTTTTTTTTTTTTAGCTATGAGGTCCTACTATGTCGTCCCTGCTGGTTTTGAATTCCTGGGCTCAAGCAATTCTCCCACCTCAGCCTCCCTAAGTGCTGGGGTTACAGGCATGAGCCACCGCGTCTGGCTGTAAACCCTGTTCTTACTGTTCTTTTCATTCCATTAGAGAAAGTCTTACTACGGCTAGAAACCACACTTTGCCCTCTTTCTTCCTGACCTAAGCAAGAATGTCATTCCAGATGCTAAGAGTGAATCATTAAACATACATATAGATTGCATACAAACCTTTTTTTGTATGCAATCCCATGGGCACTGGCAGCCAGGTGCTGAGAAGAACTGCTGTCGGGATGACTTGCGTCTGGCTGTGAGAGCTCATGTGACCTGTTCAATCTCTCCAAGCCTCTGTTATTTTTATCCTCGTGGTGAGGATAGATGGACAAACATGGCACCTCCTCACAGGGTAAAAAGTCAATGAGCCCACCTATTCTAGAAGGTGCTGTGGTGTGCCACCCAGCCAGCTCTCTTCAGAATGAGGGACTTTTCCTCCAGCTGCCGAGAGAGATGGCAGATGACAACTTCCATCTGAGATGGTCTCCCCGCTTCCCCTTGCTCAAAGAGAGACCCCAGTCAAGGTTGCCGCCATTCTGGGGGTGGGAGGGAGCACAGAACCCTCATTCAGTGAACGGTTGATGTGGGAACATAAAGGCTGGCTTCCTGCTTGCGCCAGCTGGGGACAGCTCTGAAGGACAAGCTCAGTCCCAGAAGTCCTCGCCACGGTATCCGCTAAAGCCTTTGCCGTGACTGCATTGTCATTTGATTTCTTCCTCTGGCTAATCCTGCCTCCTTCTCCGTCTCACAGTGTTGCAGTCCCACTGGGGCTGCACTGCCAGCCTGAGATCCACGTGGTGCCCCAGAATTCAGGGATGCCAACAGCGCGGGGGCTTCAAGGAGTGTTACCGCTCTCAGCTCTTGTGGGGGAGAATCCTGAGTTCTCACGGAAGGTCACAGCTTTCTTGGCTCACAAAATCCAGGTTCATGACCAAGAAAAATAAGGACCGAGGACCCCGGAGGAAGAGCAAGTCAAGGTTTATTCAGGAACAGGAAGCGAATGTGGCGCCTCTCATAACAAGAGGGGACCTGAGTGGATTTCCTAGCCCTAGGAAAGGCTGCTATGGTGTGTAGGTTTATGGGTTTATAGGACTCTTGGGAGTGGCTGATTGGTTGGCAGTAGGGACTGAAAATGCACTAACCCCACTGGTCCCCAGTGAGGTTGGCCGTAAGGATTGAGAATATACTAACCCGACTGGTTAGCAGTGAGGACTAAAAAGCGGCACGATAGTGTAAAGGGCCGACAGGGAGAAGATTGAAAAACGGCCAGTTAGGAAAAGGTGTGTGGAAAAAGAGAGGAAAGCCAGCAAAAAGGGAATGGGCGTGGCTTTTGTCCAGAGCCTGCCGCTTGGAGCTGTTTCTTCAGGTAAAATGGAGCTTTGCCAGGAGCGGCGGCTCCCTCCTGTAATCCCAGCACTTTGGGACCCTGAGGTGAGAGAACTGCCTGAGCTCAGGGGTTTGAGACCAGCCTGGGCAACCTGGCAAGACCTCGTCTCTACAGTAAATAAAATAAAATAAAAAATTAGCCAGGCGTGGTGGCACACGCTTGTGGTTCCAGCTACAAGCCGGAAGGCTGAGGCTGAAGGATTGCCTGAGCCCAGCAGGTTGAGGCTGCGGTGGCCGTGAGCATGCCACTGCCCTCCAGCCTGGGCAACAGAGTGAGACTGACTCACACACACACACACAATGGAGTCTTTCGGGAGACCTGCCCTGTCTGCCAATCGTTTTCTTCTTTACTTTCTCTCAACTGCAGATCCTGAGGGCACTCCCCACCAAACTCAGCTCTCATGCTCGTAGACTGTTCCCAAGGAATCTGACCAGAGCATACACACAGTGCCTCGTTAACAGGAATCACTCACTGAAAGGGAGCTACCATATCTCATCAAGTGTAAGAGGCATTAATTATAAGATGCCCATTGTTTTATGAATCACTAAGAAACAAAAAGCATCTAAGATGATAAGTCTAATAGGAAACATCCAAAGAGATAGACCACCAACCAGAGTGTCCTCCCCACAGAACTGGACGGCAAGAAAATGAGCAGGGCTCACCCTTGTTACTGGGTGAAGGAACGGAAAGAAACTGCCATGATCATCTGAACGAACTCTCTTAAGCATATACTTGAAATGGAATGATCTCAGATTGGTAGTACCCTAGGAGACAGGCAGAAACAAGTACAAATCACCTCTGGAAAAATACAACTTCACTTCTTGCTGAGAGTGATCATAAAACCTATCCAGAGCTCAGAGATGTTAAATGAGAAAGAAAAGTGTGTACATTTGAACCTATGAAGGACGGCATTATGCTGTTCAGCAGAGCCCTGCAGCAGAGCATGCCCAGTTGTCACCCTGCAGTGGCAGCAACTTCAGTCATCACCTGCCTAGTTTACCAAAATCAAAACGGGCCATGGAAGTTGACCAGGTTTCCTGTGGACCCTGAAGCTTGTCGATCCAAAGTAGAAATCACCAAGGTAAAAGCACAACCCACTGTGGCTAGAGATAACATTCCATTAAGAACGATAATGGTGGATTGCCTGAGCCCGGGGGTTCGAGACTCGCCTGGGCAACTTGGCGAGACCTCATCTCTACAATAAGTAAGCCGGGTGTGGTAGTGCACGCCTGTAGTTCCAGCTATGTGGAAGGCTGAGGCGGAAGGATCACCGGAGCCCAGCAGGTGGAGGTTGCGGGGGCCGGGAGCTGCCACTGCACTCTGGTCTGGGCGACAGAGTGAGACTCCAACTCAAAAAAAAAAAAAAAGAACGATAATGGTAAGGAAGTGCTCCAAGTGGAAACTGGGAGAGTTCAACCCTAGCCTGTTTCTACTCTTAATTAGCTAAGACAATCACTGAAGTTTTCTTTCTTTTCTTTTTTTTTTGAATTGGAATCTCACTCTCGCTCAGACTGGAGTGCAGTGGCATGCTCACAGCCACCGCAGCCTTGACCTGCTGGTCTCAGGCCATCCTCCCATCTCAGTCTTCCAAGTAGTTAGAACTACAGGTGTGTGTCACCACGCCCAGCTTGAAGTTTTCGGAGGTTCATTTTTCTCACATTTTCCCATCAATGGGAGAGTGGCTCTTCTTCCTACTCAACAAAGATGTGGTCTCACTACTTTGCCCAAACTGGCCTCGAACTCCTGGGCTCAAGCAGTCCTCCTGCCTCAGCCTTCTAAAGTGCTGGGATTACAAGCGTGAACCACTACACCTGGCCTCAAATATATATTAGATGAACAAGTACTGTGAAGAGTTACATAATTATATATTATTATTCTACAAATATTTATTGAAGCTTTCCTACATGTTTTAGATCCTAGAGATACATTTAAGTAAAACAAAATCTCTATCCTCATGGAACTTACATTCTAGTGGATTCTAGTGCCATTACCGTAAGTCAGCACTTCCTGTGGTAGTAGAACTTGATATACATTTCACAGTGACAATGGCCAGAGAAGGTTCAGTCCCAAATGAGCAAGGTTTTGAACAAGAGGAGTACAGAAAGTTTTTGGTAGCTACTTAGTTCCATACCGACTGCATACCTGCCACGTGGATAATGCACCCTTTAGATGCCTCAGGTCACCACGCAGGGAAGGTAGGAATGGGCAGAGGCATCCAGGTAGCCAACTCTGAGCGGGGGAACTTCTCAGGTCACCTCCACCATTAGGGGCATGGTATCCAGAGGGCTTTTTCCACTCCTGAGCCCCTCAGTCCTTTTGGGTCACAGTGTCCTTCGACTCAACTGAAACAAGACAAGGACCCCCTTCAGATGATTTCAACAGGGAAGCTGTAAGTGCCGCAGTGAGGAGCAGAGGTTTCAAAGGCAGAGCCTCTGGGTTGGAATCCCCTCCCTGAGACTGAGCAGCTGTGCCATCTACTCAATAATATGAGAGTGCTAATAGCTCCTACTGCACGGGGTGTTGTGGGGATTAAACAATGCACATGGGCACACTGTCCTGGGCTGCATTAAATGTTAGCTATTATCCTTGCTGTCATTGCTAGTGCTGCTATTGTTGTTGTTATTATTATTATTATTATTTTGAGTCGAAGTCTCACTTTGTTCCCCAGGCTGGAGTGCAGAGGCACACTCACGGCCACCGCAGCCTCGACCTGCTGGGCTCAGACAGTCCTTCCACCTCAGCCTTCCAAGTAACTGGGACTACAGGCGCACACCACACCTTGTTAATTTTTTTATTTATTGTAGAGATGAGGACTCACCAAGTTGCCTAGGCTGGTCTCGAACCCATGGACTCAGGCAATCCTGTCACCCTGGCCTCTGAAAGTGCTGGGATTATATGCATGAGCCACTACACCCCACCAGAAAGACTGTTTTAAATCCCTTCCCTGAAGGAAGCTGGATTTGCCTCCCCCGGTCTCATGGCATGGCCAAGCATTCCTGGTTACCACTGCTGAGCATGCGGTCACAGTTGCCAGACTTGGGTGTGATATAATATGTTTAATTGAACCATATCTGACTGCTAGTCATACTTTGTCTTAAATTCTTTTCATAAGTCTATCTCAATCTCTATTAGACTGGGGGGTCCTGGAAGGGAGAGGCCAGCATATTTTTTTTTAATTTGCTGGAGAATAATTTGTATACAACAAAATTTACCAATTTTATGTGCATGCTTTGATCAAAGTTTTAACAAATGTGTTCAATCATGTAACCAACATCACAAAAATGATACAGAACAGTCCCATCACCCCAAAAAACAGCTGCTGTCCTCACCCCCAACTGTTGGCAATCACTGCTCTGTTTTTGTCAATATAGTTTTTCTTTTTTTTTTTTTTTTTTTTTTGAGTCAGAGTCTCACTCTGTCGCCCAGACTGGAGTGCAGTGGCCGCTCCCGGCCACCACAGCCTCGACCTGCTGGGCTCCGGCGATCCTTCCGCCTCAGCCTTCCCAGTAGCCGGAATTACAGGCGCGCGCTACCAGGCCCGGCTGATTTTTTGATTTATTGCAGAGATGAGGTCTCGCTGCCCAGGCCAGTCTCGAACCCGCGGGCTCAGGCAATCCACTCACCTCAGCCTCCCAAAGGCGCGGGATGAGAGGCTGAGCCGCCAAGCCCGGCTTCTTTTTTTTCTTTTTGATTCGGAGTCTCACTCTTGTCACCCAGGCTGGAGTGCAGTAACATGCTCGTGGCCACTGTAGCCTCAACCTGCTGGGTTCAGGTGATCCTTCCGCTTCAGCCTTCCAAGTAACTGGAACAACAGTTGCACGTCCCCACGCCCAGCTATAGTTTTGCTTTTTCTAGAAATTATATCAGTGGAATTATTATAGGACTTTTTTTTCCTTTTTGTTTATTTATTTATTTTTGAATCGGAGTCTCACTCTTGTCACCCAGGCTGGAGAGCGATGGCACACTCACAGCCACTGCAGCCTCAGCCTGCTGGGCTCAGGCGATCCTTCCGCTTCAGCCTTCCGAGTAGCTGGAACTACAGGCATGCACCACCACGCCTGGCTAATTTTTTTGCTTTATTGTAGAGATGAGGTCTCACCAAGTTGCCCAGGCTAGTCTAGAACCCATGGACTTAAGCAATCTTCTGGCCTCAACCTTCCAAAGTACTGGGATTACAGGCGTGTATACTCTTTCATATGTGGCTTCTTTCATGTAGCATGCTTTTGGGATTCATTCCTATTGCTGCACATGCCAGTAGTTCATTCCTTCTTTTTTTGGTTTTGTTTTGTTGTGTTTTTTTTGAGTTGGAGTCTCACTCTGTCGCCCAGACTGGAGTGCAGCAGCCACTCCCGGCCACCACAACTTTGACCTGCTGGGCTCCGGCAATCCTCCCGCCTCAGCCTTCTGAGTAGCCAGAATTACAGGCGCGCGCTACCACGCCCGGCTAATTTTTTGATTTTATTGTAGAGATGAGGTCTCGCTACCCAGGCGGGTCTCGAACCCGCAGGCTCAGGCAATCCACTCACCTCAGCCTCCCAAAGGCGCGGGATTACAGGCTGAGCCACCGAGCCCGGCTTCATTCCTTCTTATGACTGAGAAATATTCTACTGAATGAATGGTTATATAGCAATGTGTCTATGATGGACATTTGAGTTGTTTACAGTTTAGAGCTACTATGAATAAAGCTGCTATGAATTTACATTTTCTTTTATTTTTGGTAATCTCGGAGTAACCTAGGAATAGTCTAGGAATATATTATTGGAATGTATGGTAAGGGTACTTTTTTTTTTTTTTTTAGTCAGAGTCTCACTCTGTTGCCCAGGCTGGAGTGCAGTGGCATGCTCACAGCCACTGCAGCCTTGACCTGCGGGGCTCAGGCGAAGCTTCTCACCTCAGCCTTCCAAGTAGCTGGGACTACAGGCTTGCGCCACCACACCCAGCTAATTTTTTGATTTATTGTAGAGATGAGGTCTTGCCAAGTTGCCCAGGCTGGCCTGGAACCCGTGGGCTCGGGAATCCTCTCACTTCGGCCTCCCAAAGTGCTGGGATTATAGGCGTGAGCCACTGTACCCAGCTGAGTATATGTGTAACTTGAAAAAAAAAAAACTGCCTAACAGTGATCCACAATGTTTTACAATTATATGGTCCCACCAACAATACATGAAAGCTCAACTGTTCCATATTTTCGCCAAGACTTGATATTATCAGTCTTTTTCATTTCAGCCATTCTAGGGTGTATAGTATTAGTGCATTGTGGTTTTAATTTGTATTTCCCCTACTAATAGCGCTGAGCATCTTTTCATGTGCTGATTTACATTTTATCTTGTTTGTGAAGTGTTTGAGTAAATCTTTTGTCTAGTTTGGAAGGTTATTCACTGTAAGAGTTCTTTACATACTCTGGATACAAGTCCTTTGATATGTTTTGTGATTACTTTCTCTCTGTCTTGTCTTTTAGTTTTCTTAATAATTTCTTAATTTTCTTTGTTTCTGAGAGCAAAAGTTGTGTTGTGTTTTTTTTTATAAAATTCAATTTATTGGTTTTCTCCTTTATGGTTTGTTTTTTGTTTGTTTTTGAGTTGGAGTCTCACTCTGTCGCCCAGGCTGGAGTGCAGTGGGCTCAGGTGGTCCTTCCACCTCAGCCTTCCAAGTAGCTGGAACTACAGGTGTGCACCACCACACCCAGCTAATTTTTTAATTTATTGTAGAGATGCAGTCTCACCATGTTGTCCAGACTGGTCTGGAACCTGTGGGCTCAGGCAGTCCTCTCACCTCTACCTCCCAGGATCCAGAAGGATCACCTGAGCCCAGCAGGTCGAGAACATAGTAGCCGCGAGCACGGGAGACAGAATGAGACTCTGACAAGAAAGAAAAGAAAGAAAGGAAGGGAGGGAGGGAGAAAGGAAGGAAAGAAAAGAAATCAGCAAATCATATATCTGTGTACCTATTTCTGGACTCTTTCTCTGTTCCACTCAACTATATATCTATCCTTATGCCAGTGCCACTCTGCCTTGGTTACAATAGCTTCATAATAAATCTTGAAATCCAGTAGTGTAAGTCTTCCAGCTTTGTTCTCCTTTTCTCCCCCCTAAAAATGTTCTGACTCTTTCGAATCTATGACATTTCCACATAAATTTTTAGATAAGTTTGTCGATTTCTTTAAAAAAAAATGCTGGCATGCTACAACATGGATGAATCTTGAAGACATTAGGCTAAGTGAAATAAGTCAGACACAAAAGGACAAATATTATATGATTCTATTTTTATGAGGTACCTAGACTATTCAAAGCAATGTCTCATGCAAATGGAATCATATAGTATTTATGTGATTTTGTAAGTTTGTTAAATGTATTCCTGTGTAGTTTATGCTTTTGTGTGCTAGTACCAATTTTCATTAGTAGCATATAAAAATATAATAGATTTGTTTATATTGACCGTGTATCCTGTGGCCTTGCTAAATTCATGTATTAGTTTTAGTAGTTTTTTTTTTTTTTTTTTTTTTGAGTTGGAGTCTCACTCTGTCACCCAGACTGGAGTGCAGTGGCCGCTCCCGGTCACCGCAGCCTCGACCTTCTGGGTTCCAGCAATCCTTCCACCTCAGTCTTCTGAATAGCCGGAACTACAGACACATGTTACCACGCCCAGCTATTTTTAAATTTTATTTTATTGTAGAGATGAGGTCTTGCTAGGTTGACTGGGCTGGTCTCGAACCTATGTGCTCAGGCAATCCACTCACCTTGGCCTCCCAAAGTGCTGGGATTATAGGCTAAGCCACCGAGCCCGGCCAGTAGTTTTTTTCTTGTAAATTTCTTAGGATTTCCTACATAGAAGATCATGTCATCTATGAATAAAGATGGTATGATTTCATCCTTTCCAGTCTGTTTGTATTTTATTTCTTTATATCACATTATTACCCCAACTAGGACATCAAGCACAATGTTGACCAGAAGTGGTGAGGACACACACTCTTGCCTTGTTCCCATTATAGGAAGAAAGTATTCAGTCTCTCACCATTAAGTACAACGTTATCTCTGGTTTTTTGTAGACGCTCTATTGGATTGAGGCGGTTTCTGTCAATTTCTACTTTGTTGTGGGTGTGTTTTTTGTTTTGTTTTGCTTGTTTTTGTTGTTTGAGTCAGGGTCTCACTCTGTTGCCTAGGCTAGAGAGCAGTGGCACAATCAGGGCTCACCACAGCCTTAAACTCTTGGACTCAAGAAATCCTCCCTCCTCAGCCTCCCAAGCAGCTAAGACTACAGGTATGCACCATCACACCTGGGTAATTTTTTTATACAGACAAGATGTTTCTCTGTTGTGCAGGTTGGTGTTGAGCTCCTGGGCTCAAGCAATCCTCCAGCCTCTGACACCCAAAGTGTTGGGATTACAGGTGTGAGCCACTATGTCCGGCCTGTTTTTTTTTAAACCATGAGTGTCAATTGATTTTTTTTTTTTGAGTTGGAATCTCACTCTGTCACCCAGGCTGAAGTGCAGTGGTACACTCCCAGCCACCACGGCCTTGACCTGCTGGGCTCAGTTTTGTGTGTATGTGTGTGTATGTGTGTAGGCTCTCTTTCTCTCTCTCTCTCTCCTTATGTATATATATATACAGGCTCACACAATTTTTTTTTTTTGAGTCAGCATCTCACACTGTCGCCCAGGCTGTAGTGGAAGACTCATGGCTACTGCAGCCTCGACCTCTGGGCTCAGTGATCCTTTCACTTCAACCTTCCAAGTAGCTGGAACTACAGGCGTGTGTCACCATGCCTGGCTAATTTTTCTTGATTTATTGTAGAGGTGTTGCCCAGGCTGGTCTTGAACCCCTGGGCTCAGGTAATCCTCTTGCCTCCACCTCCCAAAGTGTTGGGATTACAGGCGTGAGTCACTGCACCCGGTCAGCTTGCACAATTACGGAAGCGGACCACTCTCAAGATCTGCAGGATGGGTCGGCAAGCTGGAGACCCAGGAAAGCTGAAGGTGTAGGTCCAGTCCAAAGGCTCAAGACCAAGGATGAGCTGATGTTCTCACTGGTATCCAAAGGCAGGAAAAAGCGGATGCGCCAGGTTGAAGGCCATCGCAAGAAAGAATGATCTCTTATTCTTTCTTGAAGAACCCCAGGCTGGAGTGCAGTGGCACGCTGCTCACAGTCACCATGGCCTCAACCTGCTGGGTTTAGGCAATCCTTCCACCTCAGCCTTCCAAGTAGCTGGAACTACAGGCATGCCCCACCACATGCTAATTTTTTTAACCACACCTGGCTTTTTTGATTTATTGTATAGACAAAGTCTTGCCATACACACCCTACTGGTTCTTTTCTCTGGAGATTCCTAATAAGCCTTCCTTCTGTTTGATTTGGGCTCAGTTCAATCTTCTTCTAGTGGTTTTGAGTGGAAACTTAGATTATTAATTTGAGACATTGCTTCTTGTCTAACAAACAGTAATGCAATAATTTTTTCCTAAGTACTGCTTTAACTGCATCCCACAAATTTTGCTGTTTTCATTTTGACCTTATGACTTATTTTTGACCCATGGGTTCTTTAGAAGTACGCTGCTTAATTTCCAAATATCCCAGGAATGTTCAGATATCTCTTATTCATTTCTAGTTTACTTCTTTTGTGATGAGTATATACTTTGTATAATTTCAGTCCTCTTAAATGTATTAATATTTATAGGAAAGTCCTCCCCTCTTTCTTGCTTGTGGTTCTCAAAAGTAACTGTGGGATGTGCTGGAAACACCACATCCTGCGATAATGGGGGCTGGCCAGAACAGCTCTGTTCCAGTGTCCCCTAGAAATAGGAGGCCCTTCTGCGCTTTAGCCCAGCAGGCCGTGTGGCCCTGGGAGATAAAATCCAGGGTGGACTGCATTCGGGGATCCCTCAGCTACAGTGTAAGTGGGGAGTGTACAGGCAAGACTCCACCCACCCCAGACAGCTTTCCTCAGCCTTAGGGGGTTAGCTCAGATTGAGTCCTGGACTTTCATAGTCCTTGCGGCCTCTTTGTAAGTAATAAATCCGCTTCAGGTAGCTAAGAAGGGTGCTCTGTCTCAGAGGACTCAGAGAAGTTGGTCACCAGTGCACAGAGAAACCTCCTTCATAGTATTGAGAGGTGTCTTGCTGGGCACGGGGGCTCATGCTTGTAATCCCAGGCAGAAGCGAGAGGCTTGTTTGAATCCAGGGTTCAAAACCAGCCTGGGCAACATGGCAAGATCTTGTCTCTACAATAAATAAAAAAATTAGCCGGGTGTGGTGGGGCATGCCTGTAGTTCCAGCCACTTGGAAGGCTGAGGTGGAATTGCCTAAACCCAGCAGGTTGAGGCTGTGGTGACTGTGAGCAGCGTGCCACTGCACTCCAGCCTGGGAGACAGAGTGAGACTTTGACTCAAAAATAAATAAATAAATAAATAAAGAGAATTGTATGGCCTAGAACATGGTCTGTTTTTGTGAATACCACAAGTGCCTTTAGAAAGAATGTATTCTGCTGAGGTGAAGTATTCTATACATGCCAGTGAGGTCAAGTTGGCTGACAGTGTTGTTCACCTCTGTCTCTTTGCTGGTTTTCTGTCTACTTGTGCTGTGAATTACTGAGGAAGGAGTATTGAAATCTCCACCTGCAACTATAAAGTTGCCTATCTCTGCCTTCAGTCCTATCAATCTTTTTTTCATATATCTTGAACCTCCTTATTAGATGCATAAAAATTTTGAATTGATGTGTCCTCTTGATGAATTCAATACTTTGTCATTTTGAAATGTCTCTATCCTTGATAATATGCATTGTTCTGAAGTCTAATTTGTCTGCTAGTAATATAGCTTTCTTTCCATTGGTGTTAGCATAGTACATTTTTTCTATCTTTTTAATTTGTTTGTATCCTTACACAGCTAGGTCTGTCTTTTTATTTTTTTTTTAATTTTTTGAGTTGGAGTCTCACTCTGTTGCCTAGGCTAGAGGGCAGTGGCACATTCATGCCACCCCAGCATCGACCTGCTGGACACAGGCAATCCTTCCACCTCAGTCTTCCAAGTAGCTGAAACTACAGGCACACGCCACACACCTGGCTATTTTTTTTGATTTATTGTAGAGACGAGGTCTCACTAAGTTGCCCAGGCTGTTCTCGAACCCCTGGGCTCAGGCAATCCTCTCACCTCGGCCTCCCAAAGTGCTAGGATTACAGGCTTGAGCAACCGTGTCTGGCACAGGTCTGCCTTTTAATTGGCGTGTTTAGCAATTCACATTTAGGCTAGGCATGGTAGCTCATGCCTGTAATCCTAGCACTTTGGAAGGACGAAGCAAGAGAATTGCTTGAGTCCAGGAGTTCAAGACCAGCCTGGGCAATACAGTGAGGCTCGTCTTTACAAAAAATAAATAAATAGCCGGGCTTGGTGGCTCAGCCTGTAATCCCAGCACTTTGGGAGGCTGAGGTGAGTGGATTGCTTGAGCCCGTGGGTTCAAGACCCAAGTGGGCAACTTGGTGAAACCTCATCTCTACGATAAATAAAAAAAAATTAGCCGGGTGTGGTAGCGCATGCCTATAGTTCCAGCTACTTGGAAGGCTGAGGCAGAAGGATCGCCAGAGCCAGGTCGAGGCTGCGGTGGCCGGGAGCAGCCGCTGCACTCCAGTCTGGGCGACAGAGTGAGACTCCGACTCAAAAAAAAAAAAAAAAGAAGAAGGAAAAAATAAATAAATAAACAAACAAACAATTATCCAGGGGTAGTAGCACACACCTGTAGTTCCAGGTACTCGGGAGGCTGTGGCAGAAGGATCGCCTGAGCCCAGGAAGTTGAAGCTGCAGTGAGCTGTGATCGTGCCACTGCACCCTGGCCTGGGCAACAAAGTGAGACCCTGACTAAAAAAAAAAAAAAAAAAATTCACATATAATGTTCAATATGATCAGGATGGATGGGTTTACAACTACCATCTTTTCATTTGTTTTCTATTTGTCCTATCTGTTCTTTTGTTCCCTTTTTCCTCTTTTTTTTTTAAGTTGGAGTCTCACTGTGTCATCCAGGCTGGCATGCAGTGGCAAGCTCACGGCCACCACAACTTTGACCTGCTGGGCTCAGGCAATTCTTCTGCCTCAGCCTTTCAAGTAGCTGGAACTATAGGCATGCGCCACCATACCCGGCTAATGTTTTTTGATTGTAGAGACAAGGTCTCGCCAAGTTGCCCAGGCTGGTCTCGACCACCTGGACTCACACAATCCTCTTGCCTCCGCCTCCCAAAGTGCTGGGATTACAGGCGTGAGCCACCGTGCCTGGCCCTCTTTTCTTTTGGATTGCTTCTAATGACCCCATGTCCTCTCTGCCATGGCTCAAGAGCTGTACCTCTCTGTTTTATTTATTTACTGGCTTCTCTAGGGTTTACAACATTCATTTAACTTCTCATAATCTACCTGTAAATGATGCTGTATATCACTTCCTGTACAGTGGGAGAACCTTACAACAATCTACTTCCATGTTCCCCTTCTACTCTTTGTGCTACGTTGCCCACCAAGAACCTGACTCAAGTGCATGTAACCATGTCCATGCTTATTGTAGCACCCCCACAAGAAAACAACCTGCACACAGGGTCCACTACAGGGGGGCAGAGTGAGAAATAGAATATGTCCCCTGTATTAATATGGATTGTTATTTGGGAGAAAGGCTAATTGCACTGTCATCAGTCAGAACAGCCAGCAACCTGTCTTAGTCCTGGAGTAGGATGTTCCAAGGCCCTCAGCTGCTCTGGGTACTGGCCGTTTTTTTGCTGGATCATGGTGGTGTGTAAGAGAGGGTTAGGGGCCAGGCTTGGTGGCTCACCTGTAATCCCAGCAGTTTGGGTGCCGAGGTGAGTGGATTGCCTCAGACCACTGGTTCGAGACCAGCCTGGGCAACTTGGTGAGACCTCCTCTCTACAACAGATAAAAAATTAGCTGGGCGTGGTAGTGTGCGCCTGTAGTTTTGGCTACTTGGAAGGCTGAGGTGGAAGGATCCCCAGAACCCAGCAGGTCGACGCTGGGGGGTGGTGTGCATGCCACTGCATTCCAGCCTGGGCGACGGAGTAAGACTCCAAATCAAAAAAAAAAAAAAAAAAAGAGAGGGTCAGGAATTTCCAGGGCAAAGAGGGGGAAGCAGGAAGGTGGAGCTTGGGAGAACAGTTAACTACCAACCAGAAGTATTTCAGGATTTTAGCACTGGCAAGCCAGGCAGGTGAGTACCAGCTAGATCTGCCCGAGACGTGAGTGACACGAAGCATCCCCTATGTACATTTCTTTCTTTCTTTTTTTTTTTGAGTGGAGTCTCACTCTGTCGCCCAGACTGGAGTGCAGTGGCTGCTCCCCGCCACCGCAGCCTCGACCTGCTGGGCTCCGGCGATCCTTCTGCCTCAGCCTTCCAAGTAGCTGGAACTACAGGCACGCGCTACCATGCCCAGCTAATTTTTTTTGATTTATTGTAGAGATGAGGTCTCGCCAAGTTGCCCAGGCGGGTCTCGAACCCGTGGGCTCAGGCAATCCACTCACCTCAGCCTCCCAAGGCGCGGGATTACAGGCTGAGCCACCGAGCCTGGCTACATGTCTTTCTAAAGCCTTCATTGATGTGTGGCATGCTTGCTAATACTATTGCATGAGAGAATTCTCTGAGGGACAAAAAGAGGTATCCACTTTGATCCATAAGCAAAACCAGACATAGAAGCCAGAGTAGAAAGCAAGAGCTCACATCAGTATTATAAGTCATAATGACGGTAGGTATTTAGATGTCACCACGTATCAGACCCTGCGTGCAGCCAATCACGTTTGCAGTCTCTACTCCTCACAAGCCTTTGAGGGCATATTGTTACTCTCATCTTCAGCTAAAGAATAGGCACGGGAGATGAAGCATCTTCCCAGGGTGACAGCTAAGAAGAGGCAGGCCTGTATTGTACTTATCTGAACCAGCCAACTGCCCCTTTGATCAAAGCGATTCCTTCTAGTATGTGAATAATTTATTACTTTAAAATGTTTGCTTTAGTCAGGGTTTCACTCGGTTCCCCAGGTTGCTGGGCTACTGTGGCACAATCACAGCTCACCGCGGCCTTGACCTCCTGGGCTCAGGAGATCCTCCCACCTCAGCCTCCCAAGTAGCTGGGACTACGGGCATGCACCACCATGCCTGGCCAATTTTTTTGTAGAGACAAGGTCTCGTTATGTTGCCCAGGATGGTCTCAAACTCCTGGGTTCAAGAAAACCTCCCACCTTGGCCTTACTAAGTGCTAGGATTACAGGCATGAGCCACCAAGTCCAACTAAAAGTGTTTTTATTCTTTTTAATTTTTTTTTTTTTTGAGTTGGAGTCTCTGTCACCCAGACTGGAGTGCAGTGGCCGCTCCCGGCCACCGCAGCCTCGAAACCTGCTGGGCTCCGGCGATCCTTCCTCCTCAGCCTTCTGAGTTGCCGGAATTACAGGCATGCGCTACCACATCCGGCTGATTTTTTTTTTTTTATTTATTGTAGAGATGAGGTCTCGCCAAGTTGCCCAGGCGGGTCTCGAACCTGCGGGCTCAGGCAATCCACTCACCTCGGCCTCCCAAAGTGCTGGGATTACAGGCTGAGCCACTGAGCCCGGCCCGACTTGTTTTGTGAATGGGAAAGTGCTTGCTCGATAAGGATGAATCTGACTCACAGCCCCTACGTCTGGCAAAGCTTATTATTTTCCCCTGAAATGGAGCTCTAGAAATTGCTGGTCCCAGTTCTAATATCCAAAAGTGAAGACTTTCTCTAACACTCAGAACTCCCAAGTGTGTGACCAGAGCAGGAAGCACAATCACTAATGTAATAAAACAAATCTGGTTTTAAAGAGTTTTAGTTTAATAATTAACACCCCTGCAGGATCAAAGATAGCAACTGAAAAAGAAAGCCACATAAAGGGAATTGACTCATAACAAGTCAAGCAAATGCAAATGGATTTTATTCTTTTGTTCTCAGAATGCAACAAAGCTTTGCACCAGAACTCTTGGGTCTTCATGAACTCGCTAAAAATAAAAAGTAAATATCCTCAGAAGACAGAGAAAAACACCTATGTACACATTTATAGCATTAATACTTCTGTACTATGGAATACATAGGTGATTAGAAAAGATTCATCAATGCCAATTTAAAATATTTCACCTCAAATTTACCATTTGACAACTAATTTTCACTAAAGGGTTTGAGATTACCCAATTAGCTATACTCAAAAGTGGCAAATACTTAAAGATTATTGATCTAATTTAAAATTCTGGGGGGCACACCACATCAACAAGGGTACCTGCATAATGAACATTTGTATACCTAACCCTGAATTGTACCCCACATCTTTAAAATAAAAAAATTTTAAAAATATAGAAAATCTGAGTGATGAGTTCAGTTACTTATTAAATATAATCAGCGCCTTGGGCTGTGAATATCAGTTGCCTTGTCAATACCTAAATTAAGGTGATCAAGGTCAGACTAAATATTTGAGAAGCTTCCTTAATTTCTTTTGGCTCACAAATGCCTCCCATTCTGAAATTCAACATAGCACCGTTTTCCTATGGCTGACTGAAACCACATCCCTACCTATCTCTGCCTCAAGGTGGGTAGGAGGTAGGTTTGGAAGGGGCTTAAGGAAAGGATAAAGCAGTCCCTCCTTGGTGCATGACTACGTGGTATCAAGACACAATGGAAGTTCAAGATTATTTGTTTATCAGCTTAACAATAGACAAGTAGTAAAACGTTCAATTTTGGACTTTATAAAGTTCAGGGAACTCTGGTGGATATGAAGTTGCTATGAAATGGCTGAGATTACCAGAATATGAATCCATGAAAAGGGTTGGCAGTTAGTAAATGTTTATATAGTGCAGAGGAGCCAGAACTCCAGTTTCGATCTTGTAGCGCTTGTATGGTGTTGGAGAAATAACTAAGCATCTCTGTGCAGTAACTTCCTTGCCCAGAAACACATATGACTTACATCCCTTAAGGAATTATGCTAGACACTTTAGGAATTCAAAGATCATCATCACATCACTTTACTTTTGAGAAAGTTTAAAACCTAGTGGTGACTAGTCTTAAAACAAAGCCTAGTTGTGAGTGAAAGCAGTATACAGCAGTCATCGCACAGGGGAAGAGAACTGAATGAGCTGTGTGGACCCTGGAGCAAGACTGCTCTAGCTCCACCACTTTCTCTGAAAACGAGAGCAAGTTATTTAACTCTTTGAGCCTCAGTTTTCTCATCTCTAAAATGGTGACAGCAGCTACGCCTCAGAGTAGTGTATGAGAATTAAATCTGCATAATCAAAACCACAATGAGGTGCCACTTCAGACCCCTTAGGATGGCCATTACTAAAACTCTCACACATACCACAAGACAGAAAATAGCAAATGTTGTTAACGATGTGGAGAGATTTGATTTCTTGTACATTGATGGTAGAAATATAAAAGTACAGCCACAGTGAAAAAACCGTATGGTGATTTTTCAAAAAATCAGTTACCTTATGACCCAGCAATTCACTGCTAGGTATATATCCAAAATAAGTCAAAGTAGGAACTCCAACAGGTATTTGTACATCCATGTTCAAAGCAGCATTATTCACAATAGCAAAAGGTAGAAACAATCCAAGTGTCCATCAACAGATGGACAAAATGTTGTATATACACACAACAGAATATTTATTCAGTCTTAAAAAGGAAATGAAAGGTTAGGTGTGGTGGCTCATGCCTGTAATCCAGCACTTTGGGAGGCTGAGGCAGGAGGATCAACTGACCCCAGGAGGTCAAGGCTGTAGTGAGCCTTGATTGTACCACTGAACTCTAACCTGGGCAACAGAGTGAGACCCCAACAAAAAAAAAGGCCAGGCACGACGGCTCAGCCTGTAATCCCAGCACTTTGGGAGGCCGAGGCAAGTGGATTGCCTGAGCCCATGAGTTCGAGACCAGCCTGGGCAACTTGGCGAGACCTCATCTCTACAATAGATAAAAAATTAGCCAAGTGCAGTATCGCACGCTTGTAGTTCCAGCTACTTGGAAGGCTGAGGCAGAAGGATCGCCGGAGCTCAGCAGATCAACGCTGGGGTGGCCGTGAATGTGCCACAGCACTCCAGCCTGGGCGACAGAGTGAGACTCCAACTCAAAGAAAAAAAATGAAGTGGAATACATACAACATGAATAAATCTTGAAACATTATGCTAAGTGAAACAAGCCAGACACAAAAGGACAAATATTCTATGATTCTATCTATATGAGGTACACAGAATAGTCAAATCATAGAGACAAAAAGAATAGTGGTTGCCAGAGGCTAGGAGTAAAGCAAAAAGGAGAATGGGAATTATTGATACCCAAAAGACCCTCTGTTTGCGATAATGAAAAAGTTCCAGAAAAGGATGATAGTGACAGCTGCACATTAGTGTAATGTACTTCATGCCACTGAACTGACACTTAGGAATGGCTAAAATGGTAAATTTTTAAAGTATATTTTAACATGATTTTTTTAAATCCTCAAAATAGTCTGCCACATAGTAGGTGCTTCAATGAAACATTAACTATCATTAGTGTTAAGAGAAGTCAGAAGAGAAAATTATTTACAGCCAGTAGATCAGAAATGTTGGAAAAATGTTATTGGAGCTAGGACTTCATGGATAGGCATGATGAACAGCAGCTTTAGTGGCACTCTGAAAATCAAAACTAGGTGCTAGGTGACAGGGGTCTGAAAATGCTTTTGCTGCCAGATGCAATGGCTCATGCCTGTAATCCCAGCACTTTGGGAAGCTGGGGGGAAAGGATTGCTTGAGTCCAGAAGTTCAAGACCAGCGAGGCCAATATAACAAGACCTTGTTTCAACAAAAAAATAAAATTAGCCAGGAGTTATTCAGGAGAATAAGGTGGAAGGATCACCTGAGCCCAGAGGTCGAGGCTGTAGTGAGTCATGATCGTGCTACTGCACTCTAGCCTGCAAGACAGAATGAGAGCCCTACGAAAGAAAGTCAGAAAGAAAGAGAAAGAGAGGAAGGAAAAGTAAATGCTTTGTCAAAAGTTAAAATAGCCAGACTTGGTGGCTCAGCGTGTAACCCCGCGCCTTGGGAGGCTGAGGTGAGTGGATTGCCTGAGCCCGTGGGTTCGAGACCCTCCTGGGCAACTTGGTGAGACCTCATCTCTACAATAAATAAAAAAAAAATTAGCTGGGCATTGGTAGCACATGTCTATAGTTCCAGCTACTTGGAAGGCTGAGGCAGAAGGATCACTGGAGCCCAGCAGGTCGAGGCTGTGGTGGCCGGGAGCGGCCACTGCACTCCAGTCTGGGCGACAGAGTGAGACTCCAATTTAAAAAAAAAAAAGTTAAAATAACAGCTATTATGCGCCAGGCATAGGGGTTATACTGACAAGGATATAAACCCTGTTTTCAAAGAGCTCATCTTCCAGTGAAGGGGCCAAGCCCAAAGATGTAATGTGGAAAACTAATTCATTCAAGAACCAAACAAATGCCTCTTTTCATCTAATTCTGCATTTTACTGGATAGTTAGCAGTAGCTGATACTATTCTTAAAAATGTGAATATGGCTGGTCATGGTGGCTTACATTTGTAATCTCAGCACTTTAGGAGGCCGAGATGGGAGAATTGCTAGAGCCTAGCCTAGGCAACATAGCAAGACCTCATCTCTACAAAGAAATAAAAAATTTAGCCAGGAGTGATGGTGTACACCTGTAGGCCCAGCTACTCAGGAGGCTCGGGTGGAAGGATCGACTGAAACCAAGTCAAAGCTGCAATGAACCGTGATTGGACCATTGCACTCCAGCCTGGGTGACAGTGAGACTCCAACGCAGAAAAAAAAAATGAATTTAAAGATCTCTGGTTACATTTTAGGTCCTTTCCTTTCTCCACATCATTCTATTTTCCCACAACTCCTCCACCCCTCTTCTAATTTTCCACTTATTTCCCAAAAAAACACTAAATATGTCATTCAATTTCTCTTCAGATTCTTCCAGTTAGTAAAATAAATGCAATCATAATTAAAAACAAAATTATAAATTATGTCACAATATAAAATTGCTAATGATTCAAGTGGTTTTGACTACAAAAGCAACAATTTCATATGGCTCAACATTATAGTAACTCCCAAGTCATTGCTTTTAAAATGGTTAAAAATGAATGTTATATATTTAGAAATTACATATATATTTAGAAAGCACATTGGCAGCAATAGGACTTCTTATTGGTAGGTTGGCCTGTTGATTTCCAACTGATAAAAATCTGAGAGCTGCTTTCCTGAAGCCTAGCAGGGAAAACCCAGCAGCTGATCTGACCCAAATCCAATCAATATTTCTGCCATTGTCAGTTACTGAAATGTTTCATTTCTATTTGAAAACAATTTTTTTTTTTTAAATTGGAGTATCACTCTGTCGCCCAGGCTGGAGTGCAGTGGCATGCTCATGGCCACTGCAGCCTCGAGCTGCTGGGTTCAGGCGATCCTTCAGCTTCAGTCTTCCTCAGCCTGTAGCTGGAACTACAGGCCTCCACTACCACACCTGGCTAATTTTTTGATTTACTGTAGAGATGAGGTCTCACCAAGTTGTCCAGGCTGGTCTCGAACCCTTGGGCTCAGGCAATCCTCTCGCCTCGGCCTCCCAAAATGTTGGGAGGCTTTAAGCATCGGGCCTGGCCTGAATACAAAATCTTTTTTAAAAATTAAAAAAAAAAATTTTTTTTTGAGTTGGAGTATTACTTCTTTGCCCAGGCTGGAGTGCAGTGGTACACATATTCATGGCCACCCCAGTGTCGACCTCCTGGGTTCCAGCGATCCTTCTACCTCAGTCTTCTGAGTAGCCGGAACTACAGACACATGCTAATACGCCCAGCTATTTTTAAATTTTATTTTATTGCAGAGATGAGGTCTTGCTAGGTTGACCGGGCTGGTCTCGAACCCATGTGCTCAGGCAATCCACTCACCTTGGCCTCCCAAAGTGCTGGGATTACAGGCTGAGCCACTGAGCCCAGCCTAAAAACAAAATCTTTTAACCCGAATTCCAATACTCAAAATACTGCTATTCAGATGTGAGATGCTTAACATTTATAGCCAAAGTTTCACCTGAATGATCTGACATACAACAGAAAATACAACATTCAGCTATAAAAAAAGAATGGATTACTAGGCAGGCACAGTGGCTTGGGAGGCTGAGTGGGGAGGGTTGCTTGAGGCCAGGAGTTCAGAACCAGCTAGGGCAACATAGCAAGACCCTGTCTTAAAAATAAATAAATAAATAAATAAAGTGGACTATTGACACACATAAACAACAACATGGATCCATCTCAAAAATTTGCAGAGTAGAAGGAGGCATGGCCGGGCTCAGTTAAGCGTGTAATCCCAGCACTTTGGGAGGCCGAGGCAAGTGGACTGCCTGAGCCCACGGGTTTGAGACCAGCCCGGGCAACTTGGCAAGACCTCATCTCTGGAATAAATTTAAAAAAGAAAAAAAATAGCCGGCATGGTAGTGCACGTAGTTCCGGCTACATGGAAGGCTGAGGCAGAAGGATCACTGGAGCTCAGCAGGTTGTCGCTGGGGTGGCCCTGAACGTGTGCCACTGCACTCCAGTCTGGGCAACGAAATGAGACTCCAACTCAAAAAAAAAAAAAAAAGGCAGAGAACAAATCATAGTATTCCATTTACATGAATTCCAGAAAGTAAAATCTGATCAATGGTTAAAAAAAAAAAAGTAGATTTGTGGCTGCCTGGGGCTAGAAGTTGAAGAATTAATTGGAAAAAGGGGCATAAGGGAACTTTTGGGGAACAGTGGCAATATTCTATATCTTGCTTGTGATAGTGGTTATACAGGTTATAAATCTATCAAAATTCAAGGAAATATATACTTTGAATGGGTGCATTTTAATGTACGTAAATAGTATCTCAATTGAGTTGATTTACAAACACAAAATGTCAGTATATTTTAAATTAATGAGTAAAAGATGAGTATCTTCTTATTGAAAAAATAGCATATTATGGACAAAGTTAAAGTTTCCTTTGACCACACTTCCAATACTGGTTTCCACTCCTAATCTCTCCTACTTATACCTAATTGCTATTAGGAGTTTGGTATGAATTCTTCTGAATCTTTAAAAATATATTTACATATACATAGAGCTACATAAAATATATAGTACTGTTTCATACTTAGATATAACTTAATATATAACCACTTAAATATAACTTGCTATTTTCACTTAGCATTATGTTTTGAGATTGATCCATGTTAATATAGACCTAGTTTCTTTCCTTTAACTATAATTCAGTAATCTACCCAATATTGTATGACTATACCATATTTTATTTAGCGAGGCCATTCTTCAGATATTTCAACTTTTTCCCCCTATTACAATTCAATAGTATAATGGTAGAGTAGTTACCACTGAGGTGGGCATAGGTACTGCAGATGGCCTTCTAATCTACCCAATATTGTATGACTATACCATATTTTATTTAGCGAGGCCATTCTTCAGATATTTCAACTTTTTCCCCCTATTACAATTCAATAGTATAGTGGTAGAGTAGTTACCACTGGGGTGGGCATAGGTACTGCAGATGGCCTTCCAAGGGGACTTTACCCTCATCTGAAAGATTTAATTTTTTGCAATTCAAATGTATTCATGATTAATTTGTATACTTTAAGTATAAACTTTTTCAATTAAAGAACTTTGTGATATATAAATAGCAAAAAGAACAAAACAAAATTAGTATTAGGAAGCAAACTATTAAAATATAAGGAAAACAAAGTTGTGCAGCATAATAGTATACTCATAGTTTGATGCATAAGTATTTATTAAAAAATAACGAACACTAAATATATCATATAAACATATTCTCCTATGCAAAGCAATTCCAATTAATATATCAGCATATTGGTTATCGTGGTGTAAACATACATGCACAAATACTTCATTCATATTTTTTGCTTTCTTCTTTTATGACTATGATGTCTTTCTCCATCCCTGAAATGAAAGGGTAAAAAAGAACTATTATAAATGGTGGACATTTTAATATCAGAGCTTGAAAATAATAATTCAACAGTAATATACTACTTTCATCAGACATAAACCAGAACAAGTTAAAACTTTGCATTTAGCCTTTCCTTACTGAAAAGTATTTTTTGCTAATACCCAGTTTATCCTCTCTAAAGAACAATTATCTCATGCTTAGATTTTGAGGACTTCTAATTCCTATCTCTCCAGCTATCAAAAGTTTTCTAACAAGGGTGAAACCGACTGAGTTAGAATTTGGATCTTCTCTCTTACACAATAAACCCTATAAATGAGGAACAAGTAAGAGAAAGAAAGAATGAGAACAAGAATGAACAAGAGAAAGGGGGAAGAAAGGAGCAGGAAGACATCAAGGCAAAAATCCCTTATAAATACAGTTAACTCCCTTCCTAGACATTACTTTCAACTGTCCTGGTTAGGAAGCAAGTAGGCAAGTGATGAAAAAAGGGAAACCAATATCCAATCACGCATAAAGAGAATTATGTCACTAGAGTGGTTATTTGAACTGAACTATAACAAATGTTAACAATCTTCATCAATTAATTACACTCCTTGCCTTAACTTATTCTTACGGTCAGTTTTGTCGGTGTGGTCTACAACAGAAGGATCTGTTTTGCTTTTCAAAAGTAAACAATTCAATGCTGGATGATGCAAGATTAGACTCACCTTTCTTTCCTTCTTCTCGACTCAGAGTTTTTATCCTTATCTTTATTTCTTTTTCGTTTATATGGGCTCCTACTCCGATCTCTTCGATGTCGTGAACATTCAGCATCCAAATAGCTTCCACCAGACTGTCGTGAATCTACTGAAGCTGATCGCCTTTCTTCAGTCCTTAAACACAGAGAAAAACAGTACTCAGTTTGTTTTACCACTGGTCCTTATTGCACACATAAACACACACTGGCCTGACATGCAATATTCTATATCACAGCAACGTTACTAGGGTTTCAATAAATAATGTACAATCTTATATGCCATATAAGACAAAGAAACATAGCTCTTATGTTTCGTTATTTGAATATTTCACTAATATGGTTGCCACCCAAAATTGCAAAAGGGAAATGTCACAGAACAACCCTGGTATAATAATTCTGAGCACTGACAACAATAAACATAAACATTTTGATGACTATATAGTGTGCTATCAAGGATCTTAAAAATGCTTCAATTTAACAATCATAGGTAACAAATGAAACAGAGAATATTTTTGTGAATAAAGACAATGACATACTTTTCAGCATCCTCCTCTGCTTTTTCCTGCTCTTCCTGCCAATGATTACTGAGTTCTTCCATGTGCACGTTGATTACATCTCGAATCACCTTGGAAAAGGTAAGCACCAAATTTCAGATAAAACTGCTCAAAAAAATCAAGTCAGAAAAACCACTGCTAATAGTCAAATATTTACTAGGTGCTATGACATAATGGACTGTGGGACATGTGCAGTATAGAGAACATAAAAAAGGCAACGGTCAACCAAATATGAATAGTAGATAAAAGCACTACATCAGTGTTAAATTTGAAATGGATAACTACTATGATTATGTAAGAAAATATCCTTATTCTTAGAAAATACGTGCTAAGTGTTTTTTTTGTTTGTTTGTTTTTTTGAGTTGGAGTCTCACTCAGTCGCCCAGACTGGAGTGCAGTGGCCGCTCCTGGCCACTGCAGCCTTGCCTGCTGGGCTCCGGTGATCCTTCCGCCTCAGCCTTCTGAGTAGCCGGAATTACAGGCATGCGCTACCATGCCTGGCTGATTTTTTGATTTATTGTAGAGATGAGGTCTCGCTGCCCAGGCGGGTCTCGAACCCGCGGGTTTAGGCAATCCACTCATCTCAGCCTCCCAAAGGCACGGGATTACAGGCTGAGCCACCAAGCCCGGCTACGTACTAAGTGTTTAGAGAGAAAGAATTGTATGCTATGTACCTTACCCTCACATAGTTCAGGAAATTATGTAGACAGATTGAGAGTAAAAACATGTAGATGGAGGAGAAAGTGCAAATGATAAGCATGTGGGGCAAAATGGTAACGACAGGTGATTCAAATAAAGGCTACACAGGAGCTCTTGATGTTATTTTTAGTTTTGCAACTTACCTCTGTTAGAGAGACATAAATAATTTTTTTAAAACTTATAATTAGGCCAAGAGGACTAAATTTTGATTTAACAAGACAAAATATGTAACATAAAATAACTTCCCAGATACTTTCCCAATGAGACTCTAAGTACCTTACCTGTAAGAACCATTTGAAATTTTCTCCTTTTCTACTTACTCATGCCATCAAGTACAGGGTTAGTTGCTAGGGAGGCAAAGATGAAACTAAAATAGAAGCTTACATTTTCCTCATACTTAAATAGGAAATGTTTTAAGAAAAAAGGGGACAAGGGCAAGATACCATAGTCCATGCCTAACTGCATTTCTCCTCACCTTAAGGACACTTTCAATAATTCCCAGAGTAAAATGAAACAATATCCAAACTCCTCAGTGAAGCCTTCAAAGCTTCCCAGGATTTTACTACATTAGGTATAAGCAGTCTTGTCTCTCAGTGGAAAACTCATAGGTCTCTGAAAAATACCTTTATCTGCTTAAGAATGTTAGTCCTTCCACCTGGAATATACTTTCCACCACTTCGCTCCTCCACTATAGTCTCTAGGGAAACGTAGGTCACATTGAGACCTAACCCAGTAGAGTGACATGTGTCCCACACACCTTTGCTCAAATTCCAGCTTACACCTCTCTAGCAGCCCACGAGACTCCTTGTCTAGCAGCTATATGGGAGGCCACTAACACACAGAACCCACCCAGCACAGGCCTGCCACCCAGGAAAGTCTAGTAAGAAGATATGCCTTTACTCCTCCTTGCTTCTCCTTTCCCTCAAATGCGACCTTCTCTATGAAGCCCAGCAATCTTACCTTCTAAAAAGAATCACTCTCCCCTTCTTTACATTTAGATTCCACCTTTATTTTAGCACTTAACAAAATCTATATTTTGGAGTGTTTTTTCACTTATCAAGCTATGAGATTCACCACCCCAAGGTAGGGGAGAGGGCCAAAGTTTGAGGGTGGGGTCTGGGTGCCATTGATCTTTGCATATCCCACAGCAGTATGTTCTGCGAAGTAACTGCAGTACTTAATAACGTTTTGCCAAAAATTGTCAAAGTCAGTTTGTCCCAGTCCAGAGCAAACAAAAATCATGTACGATTTGAATAAAGTAAGGAATAAATAAAATGTTGAAAAGCCATGACCAGAGATCTGATAAATCATTAAAAGATCTGTAAACACTGAAGTATTCAGAGATGAAAGATATGACCAAGAAGAGAGCAGGGGAGATAGGGAATGAGTATAAATAGGGAATGGGTATAAATAAAACAAGAGGGCGGAATGTTGATAATTTCTGAAGCTGGGTAATAGGTACATAAGAGTTGCTGAGATTATGCCATCTGCTTTAGTATGTTCAAATATTTCAATAAAAGGTTAACCATAAAATTGTAAAGAGCCCTAGCAGCAACACTGAAACTTGATTACAAGGTTATAAGACCACAGAAGAAACAACTGATGAACCAAGTATCTGAGGGACTATAAGAACCCCCAAAGTAGAATGACATGGTCCCATATCTCTCCTGGGGGAGGCAGGTCTAAAACATATTTTAATTGCAAAAAGAATACATAAAATTAAGTGTTAAGCTACATGGTACAGAGTATTAGTACAAGAAACTAGTGATGGTTCAGAGTCAACTAGCACCTTGTGGAAACTGTGGTCCTTCAACTCATCAAGATTTAAAATGGCAAAAACAAAGAGCATTTCAGGTGAGAAAGTAATACAGAAGTATGAATAAATAAGTGTAATCAGATATAGTTTAAGAGACACGCTTGACGGAAACAAAAGGAAATGCTTAGTAAAACAAGGCCAGATTATGGACAGTCTTTGAAATCAGAAAGAAGAAATAATGTGGGAACAATTAGGAAATCAATGAGGAAGTTATCTGTGGAGCCTGGGCAAGGTCATTCATGTACCTAAAACTCCATCAACTCTAGCCATTAAATGACATCTGAAAATAAAAAGTCTAGATATACACCAAAAGACTGATGTATACATAATTTATGCCAACACATTTCTTAAGGCCCAAAATCTAGTAGAGTACATAAAAGTACACTAAGATTTTTGCAAAAACCAGATAATAGCTAATAGTTATTGAGAAATCTGTGTTCACACACATTATCTCAATCAATTCTCATAGTAACTCTGCAAGTGTGTATTATAACATTTTTACTGAATCTAAAAAGGTCAAACAACTTGCCCATCAAACAGTCAATGATAAATAGCAGAATCGAAACTCCAGCTAAGGTCTGTCTAAAGTCAAAACATGGTGCATCTTATCATGATGCAATACTACTTTCTCAAAAGTGGATATTTTGTAAGATTGTACAACCTCTTTATGTAGGGTTTTTGTACTATAAAAGTCTTTGCCTGATAAAAGGTGGGTCTAGACCTGATAGAGTAGATACAAATGGGGTGTGGTCACCCTGAGGACACTATTTCAGAAACTTCCTAGGAATTGTGGAAATTTATAGAATAAATTTAGCAAACAACCTGAGGGAAATTTTTGTTCTTAATAAAACTGTACAGGATTATGTAACACTTACCTCAGTATATGATTTTTTGGTTATGTGAACATTCTTAGCTCTATAAGACTGGCGTCTTCTTTTATAATCTCTCACTTCTGCCAGGATTTCAAGGTAGGATTTTGGACTTTTTCGACTATTATCTAACAAAAAATAAAATGATATTGTTATTTTCTTAGGAGTTTTTAAGTTCTTACAAATTAGCAGATAGGAACATCACAATACTCTATTTCAACTTTTTTTTTTAAGATAGGAAAATATAGTTTATTTAGAAAGTAAATTAAAGAGAGAGGGAGGGAGGGAAAGAGAGAGAGAGCGAGCTAGAGAGAGAGAGATTGAGAGAGAGAGAGAGAGAGAGAGAGAGAGAGAGAGTGACCAACCTCCCCAAGGTAGAGGAGAGGGCCAAAGCTTAGGAAAACATGGTGGCCATGGCTCAATGAACACATAGCCTGGCTAGTGCTTAGCAAAAACAATGGTCTATTTCAACAGATTTCAAGGTAGGACACAAAAAATTCTCAAAATTCTACATGATATATATATACATACATGAGCTAAGATTTATATTATTCCTTTTCTCTAGTCATTATTTGAAGACAGTTTGGGTACACAGATAAAACTAACAGCACAGATGGAAACATATTCTTACAGAAGGAAGCGGCCACTGCACTCCAGTCTGGGTGACAGAGTGAGACTCCAACTCAAAAAAAATAAAAAAATAAAATGGCGTGGTATTTGCATACCACACCCATATACTATAAATCTAGTACTATCTATGCACATCTTCCCATATACTATAAATCATGTCTAAACCACTTTTAATACCTAGTACAATATAAATGCTACATAAATAGTTGTATTGTATTGTTTAGGGAATAATGACAAAAGATTTCTACATGTTTAGTACAGACACAACCATCCGTTTTGTGTTAAGTAAGAAATATAAAGCTATGATAGTCATCTCAAACCTTGATTGACTTTGGCAGCCAAGTCTACAAAAAGGTCACTGTCATTTTCAATGATTTGAGAATCAGAGCGCTTTTTCTTTGTCTCTTCAATTACAAAATCATAGAGGGCAAGACGATCAGCTTGAGTTAAATCACAAACAAATCGTTTGTGATTCAAAGGCACTTCAACAGGCAGTGAAGAATAAATTCCTAGAGTAAAAATAAAACCACAAGAATAAACAATACATGAAGCATTGTGGACTTAAAATAGACTACTTATCTTTAAACATGTACTTTAATAATACAATATTAACACAAACTATTTTTTCATAGTAATCCTTAAATATACAAAATATTAATCTATGCAATTAATGGCAAACAATAACTTTTTCCTGAATGCTATATCCACAGAGAGGATGTATTATGGATGTTTGCTATTTTTTCCAACAATGTTAATATAGATCTCATGAAGGCAGGCAGAAATAACCATTAGAGACAATTTGCTCTAAGAAAACCTTCTGAGTAACAATCTTTAAAAGGCTACTTATATCACAAAAGTAGGGTTATCTTCCTGTTTTTATGCTTTTCCCCATAAAAGCTGAAAAAAAATGCTCTTAATAGGTAATACATATTACCGTCTTTTTGAAAATAAACTATGGAAATATTTTTAAATGTGTAAAAAATGTATTTTTTGAATGAGACATCAGGCTAGATAGTCAATATTCAAAATATATCCCACTTGTGCAATGTCTTAGGGCTAGGGCAAAAACACAAATTATGTGGCAGAAATTCCATGCTTCCTCAGACCAGTGAAAGATTACATTGAAACTAAACTCATTTTAATCTCCTGAGGAGGAAGCATATTGGCTTAACCAAATTAAGCTCATAGCCATGCCCTCCTGGTAATTACAGAACTTTCTAAAATCTGCTCATTAATTTAAAAAAAGTAAATACAATACCTTGATATGATGTACTAAACATCGAAGAAAATTTTTGTTTTGAGATTCAAATTTTCTCAACTAAAAAAATGATTGGAACTGTAAAAAAAGCAATTTAAAACAATTCTTTCTAGACTTCATTATTCACTAACGCAAACAAGAACATGAGCTACTAAAGAAATACTTTTAAAGCAGTAACTCGGGTTATAGAATAATGTAAAATCAGTAGCTCTTCCCAGATACTTTCATATTTGATAAAGCCTGACCTTGTTAACAGTTCTTAGATGGAGGCAAAAGAAGAATTCAAATAAGAGCATACCACAAACTAAGCATTACAATAAAAAAGAAATGACTTTACATTTCTCTACAAACTAAGAGAAGAGCTCACTGGATCTGAGAACGTGGCTTAATAGCTATGAATAACAATACATGTTCTTTCTAGACAAAGAGTTTTGAATTAGTGGGAAGGCAGGGGTCCCTTCGAGCCAATCAATTTTATTCTAATTCCGGTAGGCACAGAGGAAAAGCCTTTTTATGTAGCCAGGTGTTAAAATATTTAATTTTAGCAACTGGCAGTTGCAGGGTACTGCTAGGAGAGGAAGCGGGGTACATGATAGCACAAAGGGTACCTGGTCCACTAACAGGGAGAGTGAGGGCCAGTTAGAAGCCCAAACCTCACCCGCATGTAGTCTATATAGTTAAACCTCACTTGTATCCTACAACTCCGTAATAAATTTTTTAAAATATTTAATTTTATAATATAAAATTACGAAAAGTTAGTTTTGATAAGCTTAATTCCTTTAAATATAGGCTATAAATATCCAGGAGAAAAACACAAAGATTAGAAAACAATGACATATTATAAACAAGTTTCATATAAACCTTTGTCTGTTATTTTCAAACAAAGAAATATAATTTCCTCCTTAAAATATTTTGGCATTTTAAAAAATTTATTCATCCTAAATTTCTTTATGGTGAAGATTGATAATTAAATTCCTTGACATTCAATCAAAATTTCAAATCAAGACTACAATATTGCGACAGCTATTAAGTTAAAGCTTAGAAACTACAGTGATACTTTTAAAAGGATATCATTTGCAAAAAGGATACTGCATATCTTTAAATAAGGAGTACATTCAGGTTCCTAATTCCTCTTATACTCACCCCAATTACTGAAAAAGAAAAAGTACAGGAAAAGTTAAGCAACAAACTGCGTTTAAATCATTCAGAACATAAGAAAAAGGATAAACATACTTAAATAAGCTTACATTTACATAAAATGTAAATTTTCAAAATGCATGTTTCTATATGATTTAAAGGTACATCTGAATGTGCTGTAATCATAGTAACTCTACAAACTCTCTAGATACCTTTTATGCAGTAGCTTTTAAAAAAAATTGTAGCAAAATATCTGTAACAAAATTTAACTATTTAACCATTTTTAAGTGTATAGTTAAGAGACATTTAAGTACATTCACACTGTTCTGCAACCATCACCTCCATCCATCCCAGAACTTTTCATCAACCCAAATTGAAACTCTAATCTCCTGTTTCAATAATGCTGATTCTCACTTTTCCTTGTTAGTCACTTTTGCCATCACAGGGCATCTTAAACATATGACATACAATATTAAATAGCAGTAGGTGGTATTGTCACATCTCTCTAAAATCAGAGATAAATTAAGGCCCACAGAGGAAACATGACCTTCCCAGTCTCCCAAGTGACAGGAACAGTCTAAAGCTATTCTACCCTGTTTCTTTAAGGTTCTTTAATAGTACGCTGATCTTCAAATCATGGCCACGACTCAAATATACTTCATTAAATTGAAGTATAGCAACTTCACAGATCTCGTGATGTTTCAAGCTTTTATAAAGGTTAACAGATTGAGAATTCTGCACATTGGGTTTAAGCCTGACATGACAAATAAAATGAAAACATACATAAAACCGTGTCAAAAAACTTACATTTTACTGCATAACAAACAAAATATTATCAGATGAGAAAATGTAAAATAGTTTCATGTTAGTCATTTTCCTTTCAAAGTAAATGAATCAATAAGAAGATACTTAAAGAATTTCTTGTCCTGGGGTAAAAGATTTTAAAATGTTTAAGACATAAGCAGGCCACAAAAATAACCTCTTGAGAAACTGCATAACTTTACCAGTAATTAAAAAGAAATTTTAAAAAGAGGATTACAGATTGTAAAAAACAGTCATTCTTAACAAGTAAACCTTAATTTAAGATAATGTAAGAATTCAAAATCAGGCTGAGTATGGTAGCTCATGCTCAAAAGCCCAACATTTTGGGTGGTTGAGGCGGGAGAAATGCTTGAGGCCAGGAGTTCGAGACCAGTCTGGGCAACATAGCAAGACCCTATCTCTACCAAAAAATAAAAAAATTAGCTGGGTGTGCTGGTGCGAGCCTGTAGTCCCAGCTCTTTTGGAGGCTGAGGCAGGATTGCCCGAGGTCAAGGCTGCAGTGAGCCGTGATCATGCCACTGTACTTCAGCCTGTGCGATAGAGTGAGACCTCAACTCAAAAAAAAAAAAAAAAATTCCAAAATCAAATAAAGTTCCTCTTAACTATTTCTTGAAGGAACTATTTATTCAAAGTAGTTCTTTGTTTTTGTCCAAATATACCTTATTACCCAGTAATGTTAATTAAAAAACAGAATATTTTCTAAATTACTCATATATATAAAACTTACTCATTTCATTATCTTAGTATTACTTTCTGTACATTAATTTTCATTTAGATAATAGGAACTACCAACTATTGGAGATAGGGCTACTGAAACACTTTCTCTGTTCTCAACAACTCTTCAAGATAGTTTTATATTACAGACAAGTAAACAAAAACTCATAGAAGCTGTCATTAATAATACAAGGCCAAGCCGGGCTCGGTGGTTCAGCCTGTAATCCCGCGCTTTGGGAGGCTGAGGTGAGTGCATTGCCTGAGCCCGCGGATTTGAGACCCGCCTGGGCAACTTGACGAGACCTCAACTCTACAATAAATAAAAATTAGCCCGTGTGGTAGCACGCTCCTGTAGTTCCAGCTATTTGGAAGGCTGAGGCGGAAGGATCGCCGGAGCCCAGCAGGTCGAGGCTGTGGTGGCCGGGAGCGGCTACTGCACTCCAGTCTGGGCGACAGAGTGAGACTCCAACTCAAAAAAATAATAATAATAATAATACAAGGCCAAGCAGCTGGTTTATTTCTTTAAAATAGGCTAACATAAAGCAGAATAATAATAAACACTGCGGTCACAGTGAGTATGCACAGAATTGAAGTTTGTGATATTCTTCCACTTAACCATGGCAGACATAATAAATGCATTTCAGCAATATCTAGACTCTAGTCCATAAATTTCACTAAATGTAGGGAGTTTCTAACAGAAAGTAAAGCAACTCAGTTCAGAGTTTGTGCTATAATTCAGAACTTGGTTCTGGATTTGGCTTTACTATTATCTAGCAGAAATGAGTTACTTCACTTTTGTGTGCCTGTTTCTTCACCTTAACCATATTAGGGAAAAATACTTGTCCAACCTATCACAAGGTTATTGTAAAGGAGAAATGAATACATAAAAGAGCCTGGAAAAAGTCATTTAAAAAGTAAAAACATGGAAGACTTTTAGAACAAAACATAACAGAACTTTATCATATCTCTATCAGACAGTTTGTTTCCTTATCTATAAAATGCAGACACTGGGTTAGATGATCTCCAAGTTCTTTCAACTTTAAAATAAATTCAGTAAATAATATTAACTGGGCCAGGCACGGTAGCTCAAGCATGTAATTCCAGCACTTTGGGAGGGCAAGGCGAGAGGATTGCCTGAGCTCAGGGGTTCGAGGCCAGTCTGGGCAACTTGGTGAGACCTCATCTCTACAATAAATCAGAAAATAGGCTGGGCGTGGTAGTGCATGCCTGTAGTTCCAGCTATCCGGAAAGCTGAGGTGGAAGGATTGCCTGAGCCCAGCAGGTCGAGGCTGCGGTGACCATGAGCGTACCACTGCACTACAGCCTGGGCGACAGAGTAAGACTCTGACTCAAAAAATAATGATATTAACCCCTCCAAAAACCTCTACTTTTTTATAGGTGAGCTAACTAAACAGGGATAATGGGTAGAACGAATAACAGAAGCTAAAAAAGGCTTGACTGGTCACAGCTAGGTCATCTCTCCAAATAAAATGATAGTCAAATGTCTGCCTCAAAGAAAAAAATCTGGGATTTAGGTGACAGGCACAGAAGTGGGAACTTCAAAACAGAAAATGCAAGAAATGTGCTTATTACTATTGTAGGGAATCCACTCAATGTAGACAGCTAAGGGTATGATGGTCTTCCTTCTTAAGTCACAACCAACTCAGAGAAATCAAGTTTAGATACTGGCTTACACCAATGTCTGGTAAAGACCTTGAACTTCAACAAAGGAGAATATCAACCATGATTACCGACTGGGGAATCTAATTCAGCTAAAAAAAAGAGTATGGAGAAAATAAGGTGAGACATCCAGAGAAAGCTACCTACAGAAAGTTCAAACACAACTAAGAAATCCTTATAAGAGGAGCCAGTCAAGCTTTGGCTAGATGTCATAACTAGGTTCATGAGAAATCTAAATTCTTATTAACTCATTTATGCCTATGCTTTTCATGGATTAATTTTTCTTTCAATTGCCTAAACGCTTATGCTTAAAAATTCTAACCTAGTCTCTGTTGAAGTCCCAGACAGGAACTCTTTAACCTAGCTCCAAAGTTGGGCATGAAGGGATTCACAAATCCTTTGAAATTATACATAAGATGACAAAGCCAGGAAAAATAAACAAATAGTAAAATTTTTGTGTTTGTGCTTTTTTCTGAGAGGGGGTTCCTTAACATTCATCATCTCAAAGCAATCCAAGATCCAAAATGATTAAAAACAACTCATTTAAGGGATAATAACCTGAGGGTGGCAGTGGAAGCAAATCTCTTTTAGCTTAAGTCATTCTTTACATTGTATTTCAACATTCTCAAGAGGAACCTCAGGGTAAGACAATCTCAATGTCATTACAGATGCACCTCAACTTATCACAGAGTTACGTCCAGATAAACTCATCATAAATTGAAGGTATCATTAAATAAAAAATGCAACCCAGCAAGTCTTTGATAAAAGAATTACCAGCGCTTCAAATCTGAAGCTTGCGATTGTGTACTGCTTTTATACCACTGCAAGGTTGAAAAACCCTGTATCAAACCATTGTAAGTTGGGACCACATATATTTACTAAATAATAATTTTTTAAAAATTATCCACAGGGCATTCTCACCTATAAATCACCAGGTAATTCCAAAGCATGAACCTCTAACTAAGAAAGTGTCCCAGTGAGATTCTGGTGTATGTCAGTAGGAAATATCTAATAAATGAAGTTGAAACAAAGTGGATTAGCCCAATGTTAAATGTAAAACTTAACCTTTCCCATAACTGTCTTCAAAAGATTTTTCTTAAAGAAAATTAGCAACATGTGCCGTAGAAAAAAAAATTTTTTGATTCACTAATTTGCTCAAACCATGATGCCACTTACTTTGATTATAGCAATCACCATCTTTTCCAGTTGCAGTTCTAGCTTGCTTAATTATCTGGAATTGTGAGTCCTTATCTATCAAAAAGAAATCCATAAATACATTATGAATCATCAGTGTTCAAAATTATATATTAATTGATTTTCAATCCAAGCTCTTTGGGCACACTGATAAACCTTCCAGAATCTTGAGAGAAAATATCCACATCACTGCCTACGTAATCTGAATACAAAATTATTTCAGATATATCTACAGCCCACTAAGTAACCAGACTCCAAGCAGCTCAGAAAAACACTATAATTAGGCATGCAGCAGAAGCAGCTATAAATTTTAGTGACCAATAACAACTAACATTTCTTGAAGCCTACGCTTTAATTGGCCCTCTAGCTGCCTCCAGCTAAGTATATGACATATACCACTTAATCCTCAAGAAGTGCTATTATCATCACTCCCATTTTATAAAGAAACTGAGGCAATAAACAGATTAATCAACCTCTATCTATGCTACGAATCCCTGGAACACATTTCCATCCACAGATTCAATCTGTGTTCTGTGCTCATATTTTTGTTATAACAAAAGAAGGAAGGTATCTGCCGTACTGTTCAAAGCTTTGTAGGGTTTTCACTATGTATTAATATAAGCCTGGTGCCTAAATTTCAGATTAAATGAACTAGTTTCCCTGCACATTAATTAACAGACATTCTCTTAAGGTACAAAATGCCTTTCTTAATCATAAGCATGTTTATAAAATCCATTCTTTTGATAATTCAGAAATTAACAATCAATACCTATATTAAGATATTTTAAAATTATAATCTAACAACTTAATACTTACTCAAAGTAACTGATGGTATATTCATATTCTCATAGAAAAAATTAGGATTATACATTTCATCCTAAACAGTAAAAAAAAAAAAAAATAGATTAGCACTGTAAGATTTGTCACAATGATTTATAAAATTAGGCAAGTCCCACTCTACCCTACAAATAAGAGCTATTATTTCAAGTCAGAGAATCTCACGATATAACTTCCAAATAGCGTGAATTTATTAATAGATGAACTGCATGATTTACTTATAATATAGTAAACATATAGTACCTCTTCTTCTTTGGTATACCCCATTTTCCTCAATCTACAAGATGGCATGTGCTTTGCCAAAGACGATTTAGGCATGTGATGATTGGAATCATAAGGACATATCACGACTTCCTCCTATAAAAATATCAAACAAAAACAAAGTATGTAATATTTAAATAAATAATTATATAATTAAATGTTTATTATTTAATTAAGTCTCAGTACTATCTAGTATCTCTTCTTGTGCAGGTCTCTCTCAACTCTCATGCAGGTGTGTACTTAAAAAAAAAATTATTTCAGCTCCAATCCCCTTAAAGCCTCTGTCTCCACACCTTCAAAGCCTAATTCTCTGAAAGATCAGTTTATACTCACTGTCTCAACAACCTCACTTATAACCATTCTTTACTCACTGCCAATGTCACCCACTGAAACCAGTCATTAGTAGCTAACAACCTTGCTACTAAAGCCAAAGAACATGTCATTATCCTTGTAATATTTGAACTCTTGGAAGGTCACATTCCAATTACCCATTTCTGTCATCCTGGTATATCCTTCATGTTCTTTCTACCTCTTTAACTCCTTCTGCAACATGGTCTTCTCTAAAGGTCTGTCTTCCTTGCTCTACTTGTCCCTGTTTAAATGTTGACGTTACATGTAGATCTAACCAGTGATCCTTTGCTATTCAATATATGCTTACTGGAAGATCTCATGACTTAAATTCTCACTATACAGTGATGACTCCCAAAATCTAGATCTTTAGACTTCATTTCTTTTGAGTACCTATACTAAAGACACTAAAAGTTCAACATGAACAGAAATAAATTCATTATATTTATGGTTTCCTAACTCTCAAATCTGTTCCTCTTGTGCTTTCTTATTTCAGCGAAAAGTTTCCCCCACTTGCTCAAGCAAGAAACAACCTCTTCATATTCAATCAATCACTGTGTCCTATCAATTTTACTCCTAAATATTTCTGAAATCCTGCCACACACCCCATCTCCAATGTCATTTCCCCAATTCAAGGTATTATCATTTGTCTTCGATTACATCAGCCATCTCTGGACTGTGTGCGTGCTCACGCACTGCACTTACTCAGTTTCTCTCTCTCTCCTTAGTCTTGCTGCCCTCCATTTCATTCTCCACACTGTAGCTAGTTTGAATTCCAGCTCTTCCTCTTACTAGCTACATGAAATCGGCCTAGGTATTTAAACTCCCTTTGGTAACATGAAAATAATAATAGGACATTTCTCATAAAGTTACAGCAGAGAAGTTGACACAAAATATAAGTTGACACAAAATAATTCAAACAGGGCCTGGTACATGGAAGGTGTTCAATAAATGTAAGCAATTGTTATTTTATTAAAAGGCAAATACGATTGTGATTTGTCTGAGCTTAAAATACTTCCATGCCTCTCCCATTGCCCTCATTAAAAAAAAAACAGTCTAGATGTTCTTAATATGACCTACAATGACAATTAAGATCTGGCCCTTGCTTACCATCATCACTCCCCTCGTCCCATACCCTATGCTCTAGCTAGTCTTAACTATCTGAGGTTTCCTCATCTGGTCACTCCCTTGTCTCCGGACTTCCACACACACACACCATTGATGTTTCTTTCCTCCCTGCTTCACCTAGCTAATTCCTCTCACTTTTACTTATCAGCTTAGAGTTCACTTTGTTCAGGAAGCATCTGCTGACCTATCACAGTCTACAATAACGTGTACTACAGCAGTGCCAACCCCACCCATCACAAACTTTATCACATGATGATGTAATGACTGATTTTTCTGTAGTCTCCCTCACAACATAGATAATAAGCTCCATGAGTACAAGAACTATAACTGTTGTTCACTAAACTTCAGTATTAAAACACTAGCAAAAAAGTGAAGGTTCATTAACTATTTGGGCTGCACCTATTCTAGGAATTATGGGCGTCACTTAAGATTTTTAAACCAAGCCACTTTCTTGACTATCAGATATTGGTTTTGCAAAAATTAGATGTACATTCACAGATGATTTTCAGAATTTTGGAATTTTACAACAGAGTTTTAGAGAGGCAGAATAGCAATTAAGCACACAGACCCCCAGGAGCCAGAATGCCTGGGTTCAAATCCTAACTGCCATTTACCAGCAATGTATCCTCCAACAAGTTACCACCTCTCTGTGTTTGCTGTGTTTGTTTCCTCATTTGTAAAATGTGGTCAACAATACCTATTTCATAGGGTTATTATGAGTGTTGAAGGAGGTAATAATGCATAATAAGTTGCATATACAAAGTGCTATTTAAATGTTATTGCAAGGAATCCAATATTACTGCAATGCTGAGTAAAACGTTATATATAGAAAGGCTTGGTAGGCCCCACTAAATGAAATTCACAGCTTCAAATACCACTCTAAACGAACAGCAAACATTATTAAATTTCCACAGCACTTTTAATACAATAGTTTACATGTAAATAAAATACATTTTAAAGGCCTCTGGGAAATCAGTCAAGTAACTTAAACCTGGAAGAAATTAATACAGCATAGTAAATCCGGAAAGAATATTCGGGATTGTGAATAGCCCCCACACTGGAGCACTTTGCTTCCTTTCAACCCACCAAAATTAAAAAAAAAAAAAAAAAAAAATCAGGATTGTTCACTCCAGCACATTTTTTAAAAGGGCTATTCTAACGTCCAGAAGAGTAACTGATTTCCATCTTTACTAATCCTGGAATCGGTTCTATCTCAGTCAGAAGTATCCAATTTTAAGGCCGAGAAAGGCGAACCCCCAGCTCTCCTCCTGATACAGCATTTGGTGCAACTGCGGAAACCATATGACAGATGACAAAGCAGATCGCCAAGCCCTCTGAGGGCAGCACTCTGAGACCCATTCACTTCTTTTCTAAATAAACTCCAGATCGCTCTCTCCCCCCACCCTCGCCGCATCTCCCCGTTGTCTTGAAACCTTGAGTTCCGAGCGATGCACGGGAGGCCGGTGTGGAGCAATCGGGGCCTTCCGTGTGCCGCAGCCCAGGATCCGGAGGCGTCAGGGCTCCTCCCGGGCCCGCGACGCCCCTCGAGCCCCGGAAGCCCACCGCGGCTCTGCACACGGACGGGGCTCCTCGCTGTCCTTTCCGTGGCAGCCCGCGCGGGCGTCTCCATGGCCAGAGAAGACCGCAGGCCGACGGTCAGCAAAAAAGAGCCCCGCGGCCGCGTCCCTCACCTCCGCCGCCTCCTCTTCTCCGGGATCCAGGCTATCCAGGCTCCAGCCCATGGACGCCGTCACCTCTTCCAGGGTCCGGAAGCAGCTATCCACGAACTCGCTCAGCTCCTCCTGCAGCCGCCGCCGCTCCTCCGGCGGAGGAGGTTCGCCCTCCATGGCCGCAGCCCCCTGCCGCGAGGAAGCGCCGGATCTGTCTCCAGCGCGCTCGGGTCTCTGGGAGCTGTGGGCGGGGCCATGCCCCACGTGACTGGGACAGCCTATCAGGAAGAGCCCACAGAAGGGCGGGAGCTGTCGTTTTGGAAGGCGTTTTACGATCTCTGCCAGACGCCTGCTCAACCCTTGGGAGTATTTGCACTGGCCTCCCCGGGAAGTTTCTGATTCCCCGTCCTCTTCAATTTATTTAGTAAAAATGGTTTATATCTACAGAAAAGTGGGGTTAGAATAGTGCAGTGAGGTCGGGCGCAGTGGCTCACGCCTATAATCCTAGCACTCTGAGAGGCTGAGGCGGGAGAATAATTGGAGTCCAGGAGTTCAAGACTAGCCTGGGCAATAACGTGAGCCCTCATCTATACCCCCACCCCAAAATCAAAAGATTAGCCAGGCGTGATGATGCATGATGCACGCCTGTAGTCCTAGCTACTGGGGTGGGGGTAGGGAGGCTGAGGTAGAAGGATTGCCTGAGCCTAGGAGGTCGAGGCTGCAGTGAGCTGTGAACGTGCAAAAAAAAAAAAAAAAACAGTGATAATTCGTTTAGCACTCTCCAGCTCATTGTTAAATTTTGCCACGTTTGATTTCTCTCCGTCTCTCCTCTCCACTTTCACAGCCCCACACATTTATTTTTAACTGAATTCTTTGAAAGTAAGTTGCAGATTCTTCGCCCCCAAATATGTTAGTTAGCATGAATGTCCTAAGAAAAAGAACATTTTAGCTGGGCTCAGTGGCTCAGCCTATAATCCCGCGCCTTGGGAGGCTGAGGTGAATGAATTGCCTGAGCCCGTGGGTTCGAGACCCACCTGGGCAACTTGGTGAGCCCTCATCTCTACAATAAAAAAAAAAAAAACTATCCGGGTGTGGTAGCGCGCGCCTGTAGTTCCAGCTATTTGGAAAGCTGAAGCGGAAGGATTGCCGGAGCCCAGCAGGTTGAGGCTAAGGTGGCCAGGTGTGGCCACTGCACTCCAGTCTGGGGGACAGAGTGAGACTCCAACTCAAAAAGAAAAAAGAAAAAGAACATTTTGCTACCTAGCCACAATACATGATTAAACCTTAGAAAATTAATAATTTCATAAAATAATTTAATATACAGTTCATGTTTCTTTTATAGCAGTTTAACTTTTTAACCCATGTGCTATAATTTGTGGTCTGTGTTAGTCTACAGTTTCCCCCACCTTTTAAAAATTAAAACATTAAACTTTGTGATGGACTTAGGACAGTTGTTTTGTAGAATGTCCCTCATTTTAGATTTGTCTGAGTTTTTTTCCCATCATGATTATATTCAGTTGAGCATTTTTGCAAGACTACAACATAGGAGATGTTGTGTATCTCTCCTTACAAACCATAGAAACACATATCTTAGATTCTCCTATTAGTAATGCTAAATTTGATCACTTGGTAAAGGTGGTGACTATGTCTCACCTTTCTAATAGTACATTTTTCTCTTGGTATTTGGTAAGCCATCTATCATATTATATCTTGAGGCCATGAGAATATCCTGTTCCCAAACTATTAATAGCTTATACACTCCTTCACCATTATTGGTTGTTACATTAGAAGTTATAAGTGATGATTCTCCAATAGTATCACACCTTCTACATTTATTAACTTCACTGGTGTTCTTTCCAGTTTGTTGTTTCCATTGTTATTTGTTTCACTATGAAATCATGTGGTTTTAAAAATTACTGGTATGATTTCAATTCAGTGTCATATACTCTATTAACTTTATAATTCTTGTTGGTGCTCAAATTATCCTACATTTGGCCAGTGGAAGCCACATTAATTCATCCCATGTCTTTTTGGCATATCCCCATTAGTCTTTGAGTATTTTATGGCTTTAATATTCCAAATATAGGCTAGGCACAGTGGCTCACACTTGTAATCTCAGTGTTTTGGGAGGCTGAAGCAGAATTGATTGAGTCCAGGAATTCAAGACCAGCCTGGGCAACCTCGTCTCTACAAAAAAATAGAACAACTAGCTGGGTGTGGGGACTCACGGTTGTAGTCCCAGCTACTGGTGAGGCTGAGGTCACCCAGGAAGCCCAGAGGGTCAAGGCCGCAGAAAGCCGAGATCGTGCCACTTCACTGCAGCCTGGGTGGCAGAGTGAGACTCTGACTCAAAAAAAAAACCAAAGCAAAACCTGGCCATTGCCTTACTAGACTGTGGTATGGTCATGTGCTCTTTGAGCTATGTCCGTCGCCATGTTCCCTGGCTTTGGCCCCTTTCCCTACCCTGGGGAGGCGAATCTCTTCATTCTCTAATTTACTTTTTCTTTCTTTTGTCATTTTGTTTTATCTCTAATTTACTTTTTAAATAAACTATATTTTCTAATCTAAAAACAAACACTAAAAAACAAAACCCAAATATACTTTGTATGTTTTCTACCCAAAATCTGGTTATCAGCCTTTTTAGTTTTTCAAATGGTTTTAACTCCCAGAATCTAATCCCTTTTCTTTTTTCCTTTTTTTTTTTTTTTTTTGAGTTGGAGTCTCGCTCTGTCGCCCAGACTGGAGTGCAGTGGCCGTGGGCGCACCGCAGCCTCGACCTGCTGGGCTCCGGCGATCCTTCCGCCTCAGCCTTTCAAGTAGCTGGAACGACAGGCGCGTGCTACCACGCCCGGCTGATTTTTGATTTATTGTAGAGATGAGGTCTCATCAAGTTGCCCAGGCGGGTCTCGAACCCGCGGGCTCAGGCAATCCACTCACCACGGCTTCCCAAAGTGCTGGGATTACAGGCTGAGCCCCTTTTATTTTTTCAAAACTGATTGTCAAATCTTTGCTTCTCCTTGTAATTTATTTCCCCTGAGAAGGAAACTGTGGAGGTAATGTTTGTGAACAACTATTTCCAAAGGCAAAGAGCATAGTCCTCACCTTCTTTACAAAAAATGATGATAAAAATAGTCAGCACCATAAAACTTGTGAGCCAGTAGCTACAAGCAGATGTGGGGTAAGAGAGGACTCCTAAAAGTAATGTATTCATACTCTGACCACAGTATCCTTCCTTTTTATTTGCATTTCCATAGTTAGTCAACTGGTCTGGAAAATGTGAGACTATTTTTGATGTGACATGACTTGTTGAGAAGCTGTATTACCCCCTTTCCTTTCCTATGGATGTAACGTGTATGTGAACCGAATCAAAACTTAGCCCAGGTCAAGCATGTCCTTTCTCCAGGACACAGCCCCATCCCATCTGACAGCTTCATTGACAACTCTGGCAGAAGTTTGGAGGGAGCAGAATGAATAGGAAAAATTTGTCAATTGACTGTATTCTCCAGTTACTGTTTCAAGCAGAGGAACTGCTCTATGTTAATGCTGTTAGCATGTTTGATCACGTTCCTAGAGAGGTCTCCAAAACCTTGGCCTAAGCTAGGCCCCTATTATGACTACAACACGTTCCTATAAAATTCATATGTCAGCCAGGATCGGTGGCTCAGCCTGTAATCCAGCGCCTTGGGAAGCTGAGGTGAGTGCATTGCCTGAGCCCGCGGGTTTGAGACCCGCATGGGCAACTTGGCGAGACCTCATCTCTACAATAAGTCAAAAAAAAAAAATTAGCCGGGCATGCTAGCGGACGCCTGTAGTTCCAGCTACTTGGAAGGCTGAGGCGGAAGGATCGCTGGAGCCCAGCAGGTTGAGGCTGCAGTGCCTGGGAGCGGCCACTGCACTCCAGTCTGGGTGACAGAGTGAGACTCTACTCAAAAAATAAAATAAAATAAAATAAAATTTGTATGTTGAAATCCTAACTCACAATGTGATTATAATTGGAGATAGGGACATTAAGGTTAAATAAGGTCATCAAGAGAGGCTGTAACCTGGTAAGACTGATGTTCTTATATGAAGAGACACCAGAACTCGCTCTACCCACCTCTTCCTCCCCTGCATACACACAGAGAAAAAGCCATGTGAACACACAGTGAAAATGTGGCCATCCACAAGCCAAGAAGAGTTCCTACCAGAAACCAATCCTGTCTACATCTTGATCTTGGATCAGTATTTAGTGAATCAAATTAATTTCAAGTTCTCCCAACTGGGAGAGGGAACGAGAGGAAGAAAAGGAGAGGTGAGACAAGAAGTGAGTATTGTAGAGGAAAAATGGCCTGTGCAATGAGAATGAAAGTGACTTTCACCCTAAGTGCCAATAATTTAAGTATTATCTGACCTTAATGGTCTTTTTTGTTCTACCCAATTAGCACTTCATTTGCTTTCCTGTTTTCTGTGTACTACAAAACTTCTTTGATGAAAATTGTCCCACTCTCTTTTGTCCCCACCCATACCGGAAATACCTAGCAGTCAGAAGCTTGTAAATTCTACTGAATCTTCATAGTACTTAACCCAATATTAGATATAGTAGGTATTCAATAAAATCATGTTAATTTAATAACATGTTTGAATTTCAGTAGTTTCTCTTTGATCTGAAGAAATCGGTTTATATTTCATTGTCCTTCAACAGACAGCCAAGGAATCATTTTCATAGATTCTGGGATAATCCTTCCCCCGTAAGGGGCAAAGTGAAACACCATTTATTTTGAGGATACTAAAAAAGGAATCTTAACCACATTGTTTTTTTTCAATGCTGTAATGATGACTTTTGCAAACGCTAGTTTACTCACTGTTCAGAATAAAGTAGAACTGGGTATTGATCCCAGGACGGCCTCTTTATATAGGCTTCCTTTCCAGGACTCCACCTGGTATACACCAGGCACTTGAGAAATGCTGAAAGGACTAGCTTCAAAAGACCACCTTTTAACAAGAATTCAGAACTAGGATAGTTTTTTAATGGCCCTTCTTAATAGGTAGTCAGTAAATGGTTTTAGATCTATGTTACGATATACAAAAAGCTGCTGCTAATGCCCTCATGTGCATAAACATATTACATTAAAACACAAAAGCTTCAAAAGTTTAAAAGTTTATTGCCAGAATAGCAAAATTCATAGACACCTTTTTAAAGTACATAGAAAATAACAAGCAAAATAAACAGAAAACTTCGACCAAAGACTGCTGCTATCATGCATATACTGTCAAATTAATACCAAACCAAACAAGTACATTCAAAAGTATGGATTATATAATCCACACTCTAAAAGAGACTCATTCCAAAATGCTTGTATTTGGAGTAGAGGATGGGGGGGTGCAGGGCTGGTAGGGAAGGGTAACTTTCTCCTAATACAGAAAATGGAAATATTCAGATGAGAAACAGAATAATTACTAAAATATCAGTGATCAGCTTAGTTTTTCTCTCCAAGAATAAAAACCTGTATTAAATCCCCCATATTGAAGAACTGATTTTTAAAAATCTAAACACAGAGGAAACAAATTCTAAGTTCAATTTGTGCTATCCTTACAATTGATTACCACTTCATACACATCCAAGTCTACTACATTAACTAAGAGCCAAGAAGATAAAAAGCCAGAACAGCCTTTACTATTTGCTTTCAAAGACGGCTACGCTTTCTGTATGCAAAGAATGTTCTATCACTACACTGCAAGCACCGGTGTTCATTTTTATTATTTTAACAAAGTGGAAATTTATATAAATGAAGCCAAGGTATAGCAACCCTTCCCAACTAAATCCTAGTGCCCAATAGAGCTACTGCTAAACGAATAGGAGTAAGAGTAGGAAGAATTCCCTGTGGCGTCAAAACTTCCTCTCCGGGACCCACTGCGGGAACCTGAGCGCGATCCCGAGCGGGATCCCGAGCGGGATCCGGTGCGGGAGCCTGGAGCCGAAGACATGTTATACGGGCTAGGTAAACCCTTGGACGACACGGAGGCGGCTTCCAGAAGGCGCAACCCAGTGATATCTTCCACCATCGAGCGATTCATGGCATCCTTATAGGAGATCTTTAACTTGGTCTTGGGGCACGTCAGGATTTTGGCATAGCTGCCGATGTCTTGCAGCCTCTGTGCGCCGCGGCCGTCTATGAACCCCTTCCGGATGGCTTCTTCCGTGCTGATGCGCCCGTGCACTTCCGGGTCAACGAGCCCTCCCGTGAGATACTGGAACTCCAGGAAGCGCTGGCCGGCCTCGTAGGGCAGCCATTTTTCCTTCACCGCCTCTGCTGCCGACATCTTCTTTCCCTTCACGCCCTCGAAGCCAATGAAGGCTTTCTGAGCGGGCTTCAGCCTGGTGGCCATGTCTTGGTCAATCAGGCCCTGGGAGGCTGCATCCTGCAGCGACAGCTTCTGGCCCGTGGTGGGGTGGATGATGCCGCCCGTGCAGGCCTGAGCTTCCAGCAGCCTCTGACCAGTGATGCTGTCGACGATGCCGCGCTCTATCCCTTCTGTAATCGAGATTTTCTCCAGGTTTTCCGTGTCGAAGATGGCTGCAATGGGGCTCGATTCTTCCAGGGGATCAGACAGAGAGCTGCTCCTGATGGTTAAATTCCTGACACTGGATATGGTGGAAATCCTACTTACTGATTCTTGTCTGGAGCTGCTAAAAACATCATCACTGACACTACCACCTATGCTGCTGCTGCTGCCGACACCATTTTTCAAGGAGATCATGTCAGCAAATTGGGTGAGGCTGAGGCTGCCGGATCGGTACTGGTCAAAGAACTTCCTGTCAACAAGGCCCTTGTCGATAGCGTCTTGAATATCATACTGACTGCCTGTCTTCCTATCTACCAGAACCACCCTGGTGGAGCCATCTGATCCCGTGATGGTTATTTCTTCCCACTCGCATTCCTGCTCACACAGTTCTTTGAAGGTTTCATAATCAATAAGACCCTTCTTGTAGGCCTCCTGAACAGACATCTCCTTGTTGGTTTCTGGGTCAACTATGACCACTCTACGCTTCCTGAGGGTATTCTTTTGTGACGTCTGCACCTGTTTCTTCTTTTCTTTCAGGGGCAAGAGACAGAGCCCTGTTTCCTCATCCTTAATGCATCTTTCTTTTAGTTGCAGGTAGGTAAGATTCTCTTCAGTGTTGGGGTCAAAAAATCCTTTTGTATCATCACTTGGGTCTGTGAGAATCTCACTGAGCTCCTCATTAAAATAGCCCCTCTTGTATGCTATGTCAACTGGCAAACGATGGCTCTCCTTTGGGTCGATGATCCCACCGGTTGCAATCTGCGCTTCCAGTAAGCGAATACCATGGCCCTTCTCAATGAGTTCCTTGTTCATGGCTTGAAACAGAGAGATGATGTTTCCTGTTTCAGGATCATTATACCCAGTGACAGCTCGTTCTGCAGACAGGAGCTTCTCTTTGAACTCAATGCCCACCAGACCTCTTTTGTAGGCTTCCTCTACCGGCAACCTCAAGTTGCTAACAGGATCGACTATAAAGCCAGTAGCTGCTTGGGCTTCCAGCAACTCTAGAGCAGTACCAGGTCGGACCAAGCCAATTTTCATGGCCTCGTAAATGCCAAGCTTCTGCTTTGTGGTTTCATTGTATATGCCTGCTATGCAGCTTGAACCCTGGAGGAAGTCCTTAATTCTCTCACCAACCTCATCATAAGAAATCTGACCTGATTCCAGTTCGTGTACAGTGGACTGTCTCAATATACCAGAATTTACCAGCTCAGTGACGGTCACAGGTTGTCTGATTCCTTGGAAGGACATGCTTCTCTTCTGTACTGACAGCAAGAGTAGACCAGTATGTGGTTCAATTCTGCACCGTTCCCTCAGCTGCATATAACTGACCTTCTTTTTGGTGACTGGATCTATGAAGTTTTTCTGACTATCTCGGGGATCGTTCAGGGACCGATACAAATCTCTGTCAATCAGCCCACGGGCAAGGGCAACATCTTTTGGCAAAAAGACACTGTTCACAGGGTCTACTACACCCCCTGAAGCAATTTGGGCTTCTAGCAGACGCATTCCTGTTTCTCTCTCAATCAAATTTTTCTTGATGGCTTCTGAAACAGATACTGTCTTCCCTGAAAATGGATCATCAAAACCAGTGACAGCTTTTTCTGCTGTATATATCTGTTGGCGGTCATCAAAGTCGATGAGGTCCCGAGCTATGGCACTGTCAACCGTCAGCTTCTCATTCCGATGGGGATCAATTATACCACCTGTAGCTGCCTGGGCCTCCAGAAGCATGACTGTGGATTCTGGGGTGATTAATTTCTTTCTCTTGGCCTCTACCAAAGAGTATTTTTCCTTAGGAGAAGCAGATGCTCCAGCAATAGCTCCTGCACCCCGAAGGAAAGGCTGAATTTCAGAAGCAACTTCTTCCACTGACTTCTTCCCCTTCAATAGTCTGTCCAAAGTCGTTTTGTCGATCAGCTGACACTCATAGAGCTGCATTGCTGTCACCTTCTTCCTTAGCCCATCAAACACCAGCTTGGAGGAGTCAACAGTCCATTCGTATTCAGTCTGGGTCTCCCGATGAGACCCATATGGGCGCTGTCTGAGTTTATCGATCTCCCTCTGATATCGGGAGCGTTCTGTTTCTAATTGTGATTGTGTCTCCCTGGTGGAATCCTCCAGCTTACGCCTGCACCTCTCATCAATCCTCTTGATCTCTGCTTGGAGTCTTTCAATCTCACTCCTGAGGCTATTCTTCTCTCTCTCACTCTTTTCTCTTTCTGACTCTATCTTCCTAATAGCCTCCTCCTTGCGGGAGTACTGAGTTTTCCACTGATTCAGGTCATTCTGGATTTGCTGTTTCTCACACTCCAGCCGCTGTTTGACCCTGCACTCTGCATCTAGAGTTGCTTTTGCACGATTCAGCTCATCCTCCAGCCTCTGCAGCCTTGCTTTGTCTTGCTCTAGGACTTTGATTTTCACCAGAAGGCTCTCTCTTTCCTGCACCACCTGAGTGCATTGACTCTTCGATTCCTGAATCCTGTTAGATGCCTAGAATTTAAAAAGAAAGAAATGGGAAAAAATAATGTTTTGACCATACCATATTACTGCCACAATTAAACCTCTTTTCCTATATCTTTTTAATTTTAAACTTGTTTACTTAGTCTTTCTTTCTAGGTTTCCCTGGATATACTGTGAGCACAATTGTTTCTCACAAATTAATGGAAAAAATTCTGTAGACATATGCTGCCACTCTGATGAATGGCTTCATACTTACTATTTTTTTCATAGAAGGAATTAGGAGGTGTAAACCTGTCTTACTCTTAACAATAATTATGGTTTGAAAAACGATGGAGAGTTTTGTTCCAGATTATCATAACTGCTATACCTACATCTCATCTATTATACTATCATATTTACTAAAGCAATAAAATATATGAATATATATATACACACACACACACATACACCCCACCCAGCCCCACACAAATATTGTCCATAGAAGTAAAATGTATTAGAATTTAAAGAAGTTATTTTTCAATTAGGGGTTAAGAGAAGAAAAATCAAACTACAAGAAACATACTAGGGCTGGGTGCAGTGGCTCACGCCTGCAATCCCAGCACTTTGGGAGACGGAAGTGAGAGGACTGCATGAGCCCAGGGGTCTGAGACTAGCCTGGGCAAATTGGTGAGACCTATTCTGTACAATAAATCAAGAAAAATTAGTCAGGCATGGTGGCACGTGCCTGTAGTTCCAGCTACTTGGAAGGCTGAGGTGGAAGGATCACCTGAGCCCAGCAAGTCAAGGGAATGCCACTGCATTCCAACCTGGATGACAGAATGAGACTCCGACTCAAAAACAAAAACAAAACTAGGGCATGAGCAAAAGAGAACACAGTATAATGCATGTAGAAAAAAATCATCTAAGCAGGAGAAAAAGTGATTTTAAAATTGTATAGAAACACTCTGACATGGCTTCTATACAGGAAATTTTTCATTACAAATATATATCATAGCTATCTTCTAGAAAGTAGAATGAGACATTCAGAGGAAGTGATCTTAGATATCACACATAGGCTAGAGTTTTTAAAAGCAGGGTCAAACACAGGCTACAAAGAGACTGGCATTTGATGCAGTGACAGAACAGCAGGGCACACAGCATGGAAATTATTTGAAAGCAGTTATCTGGACTATAGTAGTAGCAGAGCAATACCAAGAGGAGTTAGACTTTCTGTAAGCATTCGTCTAAGCAGCAAGACACAGTTCAGACTAGACAGTAATGGGTGAATAACTTGAGAAACAGGGAAGCTGTGATCAAATATTTGTGAATACCTCTAAAGCCTGCTTTTGGAATTTCTCAATTTCCTGTCTCAAATTTTCCCTCTCTCTCTGTAAATCATTAATCAGCCCCTGCAGTTCCAGGGTTCGGTTGTTGCTGATCTGCAGCTGGCTCCTTAGTTCAGAGATGGTTGCATTCTTGTCACTATCCACTTCGCTTCGGCCCCTCCTCAAGTCGTCGTACTCCAGCCTCAAGTTCCGCAGTTCTTCCTCCAACATCAAGTGCTCTTTGGTCAGGTTCTCTGTGAGAGACTGCAGCCTCTCGATTTCTATTTTGCTTTCATTTAAGCTTCTGCTTTTATCTTCTATCGCCTTCTGGAAATGCTCATTCCTCAAGTGTGCCTGTTTGACATTTTCCTGTTCCTGGAGCAGCTGCCGCCTCAGGGCCTCAACGTCAGAGGAAAGTCTCCTCAGCTCCTCTTGGGTCCTCTGCTTCTCCCTCAGGTGGCCGTCCAGCACATCTCTCTGCTGCCGGAGGTCGTCCTCGCTCCTCTTCTTCACAATAGACGCCTGCTCCAGCTGCTGGGTCAGGCTGGTGATTTTGATGGCTTGCTCCTTCAGCGACCGTCTCATGCCTTCCAGCTCTTCCTCCAGCTTCTTTCTCTTGCAGGAGTCTTCAGATGCCGTTCTCTTCAGCCGATTCAGCTCCTCTTCCACCTTCTGCTTCTGCAGCTGCAGCTCTTTCAGAGAGCTCTGGAATCGTGTGATATCCTGGTCCTTCACAGTCCTCTCTTGGGAAACCCTTTCATAGTCAATTTTCAGGCGTGTCAGTTCATGCTCCTGAGTCCTCAACTTGCTTATCGTCTCAGTTGCACTACTGTTTGCTTTCTGGAGTTCATAATGGGCCCTTTGTAATTTCACATTTTCATCTTCCAGACATTTCCGTTCATTTGCTTCTTTGTCGATCAGTTGTTTTAACCTGTCTATCTCCTTGTTTTTATCCTGGATGGTTTTGGCAGCATCATCAAGTGACTGCTTGTATCTCACGCTCTCTTCCGTTCGCATCTGAGTGACCTGCCTCAGCTCAATCTCCAGCTGTTGTTTCCTCTGAGACACCTCTGAACCAGTGGCCTTTTGCTGCTGGACATTTTCTTCCACCTTCCTGAGATTCTCCGTGGTCTGGGCTAATGTATTCTTTAGCCTCTTTACTTCTTCAGACAAGCTCCTGTTTTCTCTGGTGAGATTGTCTATCTGAGCTCGGTAGCCACTGGTGTCCTCTTCCTTCTGCATGGTGAGCTGGTGGATGGTGGTCTTGGTGATGTTGATCTCCGTCTCAAACTGATTTTTCAAGCTAATGATTTCCTCATCGTAATTGTTTCTTACCTTACTCAGTTCATTTTCATATTCCCAGCGGCGCTTGGCCTCCTCCTGAAATTCAGCTTTGAGTCTTTCGATCTCCTTATTTTTGTCCTGAATGGTTTTTGCAGCCTCTTCCAGGGACTGCTTATGCCTTGCATTGTCCTCTGAGCGCTGCTGAATGACCTGCTTCAGCTCAATCTCCAGATGCTGCTTCTTTTGCATTATCTCAGAGCCACAGGCCTTCTGCTGAAGGGCATTTTCTTCAGCCCGCCTCCGCTGCTCAGTGGCCTGCAAGATGCTATCATTGAGCCTGACAATTTCATCCTTCAGATCTCGATTTTCCCTTGAGAGTCTATCAAGCTGGTTTCTAAGACTTTTGGAATCATCCTCTTTTTGCATGGATATCTCCTTGATGGTGGTCTTCGTAATGTTAATCTCTGTTTCATACTTGTTCCTTAAATTACTCATCTCCTCATTATAGTGGTTTCTTACCTTTGCCAGCTCATTTTCATATTCCCTCTTCCGGGCGCCCTCCTCCTGCAGAAGAACCCTCAACCTTTCTATCTCGTACTCCTTCTCCTTGATGGCTTTCTCAGACTCTAATTTCTGCCAACCAAGACTCTCCTTTTCACATTGCCTTGCTTTCTGCAGCTGGTCATAATCATTCTTCTGTTGGTCAAATCTGTCTTCCACAGATTTTCGTCTTCTCTTTTCATCTTCAATCTCGTAAGTCAGTCGGGTGATCTTCTCATTGAGTTCCTTTATTTGGCCATAGCATTTGTCTAGATTTTGCTTAGCTGACTTCCCATCCAGCTCAGCCTGTCTCCTTAGCTCTTCTAGGCTCGAAAGCTTGGCTTTGAACTGGGAGCACTCTGCCTGGTATTTCTGCAAATTCTGATCCAGGAATTTGTTCTTGTTGCAGTTTTCTGAGTTGGCATCTCGGGCCAGTCTGAGCTCCTCTTCCAAAACTTCAATCTTGGTATTTTTCAGCTGTGGAAGTAAAATCAGAAATACCGTTGAAAAAAAAAACCAAAACACTTCACATCCCAAAAAAGTACTTTCCCCCTCCCAGACCAATGTGCATCCTCAGTTCTCTTTACACATCTGCAAAAACATACGCACACATGCGCACACAAACACAGACACACACACACAGAGTAATATGAGACAAGAACTACTAGACAAAAATTCAAGAAATCTGGATTCTCGTCATAATAATTCTATCAACTGCTCATGTGATCTTTTTTGGTTTTTTTAAATTTGCTGGCAAGTATTGTAGACCAATGCTCATATGATCTCACAAATGATATACTGTCTTTGAGTTTCAGCTTCCTCATTTGTAAGAGGAGGTAATTTCTTTCAAGATAAAAAGCTTATTATTATATTCTCTTTATCTAAAGATATAAAGTAAGTTTCCATATAAACTCAATTCAAGTATCAGAAATGAGGAATAAAATGAACAATCATTATGAAAATTCAAATCCAGCTAGACCAGAATGTTCTCATCCTTAATTTAACACAAAGAGATAAAGCAAGTTCCTTAAAAAACATGAAATAAAATGGCTGTTTTTTGGCAAAGTAAAGTAGCTGCGATTTTGCAAATATTACTTAAGTCCATTTAGAGCACTGGAGCATGGAACTAACCCGACTTACAAATAAACTGTACTATACAAAATGTTTAGGGGAAATACAGTTTTACCAGGAGTATGTCCAAATCCATGTTATAATGTGGCAGTGATAATAAGGTGCTATTTTCTTTTTTGATGCTCCCAGGAAATTAAGTAAATTACCTTCAGATCTTCCAAACTCTTCAGCATCTCACTTAAGAACCTATAATAGTCTCCAGACCTTGTAAGTAGTTCAATGTACCGAGCATGAATATCTGCAGCCTTGGAGAAAAGGAAAGAAAAAAAAAATACAGAATTCAAAAAAAGTCCTTTGCAAGTTAAACACTTTTGTTTTCTAAGATAGTGAAATTATAATTTACAGAGTGAATTCCCGTCTTTCATGTGTGCTAATTCCAAAACTTAGAAGTAAGGCAAACAAAAGGCCAAAAACAACTGTATCCCATCCTCGTCACTGTAGCCTGTTTCCCTCAACTATCTAACAGGTGATGTTCTCTGACATCTTTGAGAAGTTACCTTTGAGACATCTGTAGATTTTCCACTTTTTAGAAGTCTCCCTCAGCAAACCCAGAATAAGTCCAATTTCTGCAAAGACTCTAAATAACAGATTTAGACTTACCCTGACCATTTCTGAAAATGTATCAATGACTCATACTGGAGGGGGTATAATGGGTTATTAAACCTTTCTGAGTGGATACCCTCTAACCAGGGAGAATTCAGGGATGGAAGGGAAGAGAGGCAGGGGACAGGAAAAAGAGGAGGAGCAGATTCTAAGAGGTATGTAATGACATGCATACCTCTTGTAGAATCACTCCAGAAGGGGACTGAACCATGGTTCTCTTGATAGGTATATTCAGTAGAGTTTCCAGTCCTGAAGTGTATGATGCCAGCTGGAGTTCATAATCCTGCAAAATAGCAAAGTTTAAGAAAAACATTCATCAAGGAGTTAAAAGCAGTCACTAACAGCTACAGTTCCACATTTTAAACCATCCAGCTACATTTCAAATGACCAACCCCAAAGACAATGTGCCACTAGTATCTAAGCAGCTAATATTACATGGCTAAGCCAAGCAGTGAATCTTTGTATGCTGACTGGATAATTTGGCACATACTACCAGTCTGAAGAATAAAGATTAGCCATCAGCATGGGTATTGTCCATGTGTAATGATTTCAAGTTAATGGATAATAAAACTTTTATAGTTTGTTCAGGAGAGAATATGTAAAAGGCATAATCACCATCCTCAAGAATAATTTTTAAATGAATCAGCAAATAATGTAGTTAATATTCTGGATGATACCTACACTTTACCTGTATGATGACCACATATGTACCTAACCCTCATTCGTATCCCACTTTTTTTTTTTTTTTTTTTGAGTTGGAGTCTCACTCTGTCGCCCAGACTGGAGGGCAGTGGCCGCTTCCGGCCACCGCAGCGTCGACCTGCTGGGCGACCTGCTGGGCGACCTGCTGGGCTCCGGCGATCCTTCCGCCTCAGCCTTCCGAGTAGCCAGAATTACAGGCATGCGCTACCACGCCCAGCTGATTTTTGATTTATTGTAGAGATGAGGTCTCATTGCCCAGGTGGGTCTCGAACCCACGGGCTCAGGCAATCCACTCACCTCAGCCTCCAGAAGGCGCGGGATTACAGGCTGAGCCACCGAGCCCGGCCGTACCCCACATTTTTAAAATAAAATAATTAAAAATATATATTCTTGATGAAACACCAACATTCTTTAAGAAACCAACCTACCTTAATTGAATTTGCACAAAGTTCAGCAATTTTTTGTACTTCTTCTGATTTGTCTCGTTTGCCAGATATTTCATTGTGTAAGTTCTATACAAAAAATATTTACAAATGTTAAGGTACACAAACATTTTAAAATCAATGTTATTTCACTTTTACCACGGTTATTTGTTGTTTTTCTTCAGTTTATTACTACATGTACTGGCCTCATAGTCTCACAGTTACAGCTTAGGAGATGAGCAATTTTTTCCATTTAAAAAACAGAAGGAAGCTCTTCAACTTATTAACTAGAAGAGGTTATTTTCTAGTCAGCAGTGCTTTCTAGTCTAACTCAATTTATAAAGTTGTTTTACTAGAACATGAGAAAAACATAACATTATTTCTATGTTCATAATTGCATAACTATCTCAGTTGCTTTTCCTCTGGACATTCTTTAAGCAGTCACAAAATGTATGAATAGTATTAAATTTTTATCACTTCAAAAAAAACACAGCTTACACCCAATTAATCCCAAAACAACTATGGAATGACAGGTTGGCTTACCTTCTGGTCATTCAAAAATCGCATGACAGTGTTGGAATCTCCAAATTTCATGGATTCTAAGGAGTCCTGGCGGCGTTTGGCATCATAGAGCCACTTGCAGAAAGCCTGATAGTTATCACGATAATTCCTTAGTTGCTTGATTTGTTTTTCCAGGTCCCATAATCTGGGTAAAAATAGATATAACAGAATCATTATTTAATTCATTCTTAAACCTTATATTAAACCTTTTTGAGTGGATACCCTCTAACAAGGGAGAATTCATCAATGATGGGAGGGAAGAGAAGCAGGAGCTTAGGGGATTTTATATTTTATATTATAGGCAGTGCCTAAAATAAATAACAGTGCCTAAAATATATAGCATAGAGTCAACTAGCAATTCACTCGGCATACATCCAAGATAATTGAAAACATATGCCCAAGCAAAAACTCATACATGAATGTTCATAGCAATGTTTTCACCATAGCAAAAATTAGAAACAATTCAGATATCATCAACTGATGAAAAGATTAACCAAAATGTGGTATAGCCAAGCAGCAGAATATTAGTTAGCCATAAAAAGAAATCAAGGCTGGGCTCGGTGGCTTGGCCTGTAATCCCAGCAGCTGGGAGGCCAAAGCAAGTGAATTGCCTGAGTCCGTGGATTTGAGACCAGCCTGGACAACTTGGCAAGATCTTGTGTCTACAATAAATAATTAAAAGAAAAAAAATTAGCCAGGCATGTTAGCATGCACTTGTGGTTCTGGCTACTTAGAAGTCTGAGGCAGAAGGGTTGCTGGAGTCCCCAACAGGTTGACACTGGGGTAGCCGTGAGTGTGCCACTGACTCCAGCCTGAGCGACAAAGTGAGACTCCAACTCAAAAAGAAAAAAAAAGAAGTCAAAAAAATAAAATACAACAGAAATAAAGTACTGAAACATGCTACAACATGGATGAACCTTGAAAGCATTACACTAAATAAAATTATATGATTCCAGCAATATGAAATGTCCAGAACAGCCAAATACAGAGAGTTAGAAAGTAGACTGGAGCTTGCCTTGGGCTGGGGGTTGGGAGGTCATGGGGAGTGACTGCCAGAAGGTAAGGGGATTCTTTCTGGGATGATGAAAATGCTTAAAACTCAGGCTATGGTGATGATTGCATAACTCTAACTACTAAAACCCACGGAACTGTACACTTTAAGTGGGTGAACTGTATGGTATATGCATTATATCTCAATAAAGATTTTTTAAAAAATTCTGCTAATAAAATGAACAAGCAAAGCAATTCTAGAGATGTTTTTAGATGCTCATTTGAAGAAAGGCACTTCTTTTGTATAAGAGTTAACTTTCATAAATTTTTGGAGAATACCCACTTAAAGCAGCTACTCCTTCCAACAGTCATAATAAAGGTTTATAGGACATGAAAGAGCCGTTGAAGTGGCTTCTGTTTCTCTAAGACCTTGGATGGCATCTGGCATGTATAGGGTTGACTATTGTGACACACCGTCTTTCCATTTCAAACAAAGCTGCCTCCAGGCAGTCCATGAAAAGCACATGTATCACGCCTAACACACAAAACAAAACTTCTGTTCTTTATAGTGCTCCCTTCAAGTGACATTATCTTGCGAAAATCAAAAGAGGAGAAAATAGGGAACAAGGTTGGCACACCTGAAGTCTATCTGTTTATCAATCCTTTGCCAGCGGTCTGTTAGCTGTGTGACTTTTTCACTGAACTTGCCCAGATCCAGGTCATAAAGTGGATACTGCTGTGAAGTCTGAGAGTGGATCTGCTGGGCTTTCTGCAGTTCCGTCTTCATGGTAGCCAACAATGACTTCTTCAAGTTCAAGTCATTTTTTACTTTCTGCAAGAAGAAAACAAAATTATTACAAATTAATCCCTTCTCCCACTGTATGCTATACTATAAGTCACCAAACGTGAAAAAAAAGTTTATATAGATTTTAGAATATTCATAATTTAAAGTGCTAACAATAAATCCAGGAAAGTCTATTTACTGAACTGTATTTGAATTTGTTCCAGTGATCTAGTTCCTTGTGCTACCCTGTTTAAAAAGGACTCAATGTATAAATTAGTTTGAGAAAGCACAATTCTGACATTTTGTTCCTGAATAATTAAAATGTATATTAACATATTAAAGGTTCTGAGAAGTCCCACAGTAAAGAAACCAGTTAACTTCTACATTTCGCAAACCAATCCCCCTACAAATTACTTGCTCACGTAGTTCCTGCTAACACACTCTGGAAAACAGAGTTCTAGAGATGATAACCGATGTTAGCCATGTGTGGCCACTGAAATCCAGTATCCTCAAAACTCATGAAAACCTCATGAGACTTTATCACTGGGAGCTGGGTCCTGAATTACTTCCCGTAAACTGGGCCATGTTGTAACCTTTCCAGTTACCTTCAGTCCACAGCGGTAAGCTTCCACCTTATCCAGGTCCAGGCAGACAGTCTCCTCCTCGGTGAGCCTGGCTTCATACACCTTTAACATGTCTTCTGTTTGGAGAAGAGCCTGGAGCAGTGCTCTCACTGCACATAAGCTGGAAAGAGCAAATAAAATTGCTGGTGACATAATTAGACTTTGAAGATTTGGTTCTCACTGGGAGAAATGAAAGAAAAGAATATTAAAGCAGATAAAAATTTATTTTGCCTATTTTGCTTTTGTGTGTGCATGTTGGAATCTCACCTGTCACCCAGGTTGGAGTGCAGTGGCACACTCACGGCCACTGCAGCCTTGACCTGCTGGGTCCAGGTGATCTTTCTGCCTCAGCCTTCCAAGTAGCTGGAACTACAGGCATGCACCACCACACCCGGTTAATTTTTTGCTTTACTGTAGAGACAAGATCTTGCCAAGTTGCCCAAACTGATCTCGAACTCCTGAGCTCAGGCAGAGGCGAGGGGATTGCCTGAGCTCAGGAGTTCGAGACCAGCTTGGGTAACTTGGCAAGACCTTGCAACCAGCTTATTTTGTCCATTTGATGAGCTGCAGAAGCAGTAACTTTTTCTCCATCACGACTCACACCGCCATTTTGCATTCACGAAAGAATTCTCAAGTTCTAGCCCTGAGAGTATACCTTAGTGCTAAGAAACTGTATTTTGGAATAGTGGAATTAATGCTCTCTCTCAAAATCCTTTAAAATGTAAGTAAATCTCTAGTATAAAGAGAAGTTGTAAGCCTCCAGTAAGTCAAGCATCTAAGTAAACGAAATCTGACAAAATGAAGCTTGAGAAAAGCAAAATATCTGAGATTAGTGTTAGTTGAGTTTACCTATTTAAGTAGCCGTCTGTAACACCATTGATATTTTCCAGTTTCTGGAACAGTCCAAATACCTCATTCTGCAAATAGCAATATTTTTCAGAACCTCTGAAGTTAGCAAGCATGTCTTTCAGCTGGTTGAGAACTTCAGCAATTGCTTGTGAATCATTCTGCACACTCTGTCAAATAAGAAGGAAAGCTCTGGTGATTTAGCTGTGATTTTTTTACATTTATTTTTTATTGTATATATTTAAGGTGTACAACATGCTGCTTTGATATACACATACATAGTGAAATGGTTACTATAGGTAAGAAAATTAATATATTCATCACCTTCCAAAATTACTTTTTTTTTGGTGTATGTGTAAGAGCATCTAAAATCTACTCTCAGCTAATTTTCAGTATACAGTACAGTGTTATCACCTGGAGTCCTCCTGCTGTACATTAGGTCTCTAGTATTATTCTTCCTACATAACTGCAAGTTCATACCCTTTGACCTTCATCTCCCATTTCCTCCTCCTCCCCACCCTTGATAAGCACTATTCTCTGTTTCTATGTATTTGACTTTCTTCTTAGATGCTACATAAAAGTGAGATCATGCAGTATTTGCCTTTTTGTTTTTTGTGTCTGGCTTATTTCCCTTAGTCGCTTAATGTCCTCCAGACTCACCCATGTTTCTGCAAACAGCAATATCTTCTCTTTATTTAAGACTGCCAAATAGCAGTCCACTGTATATGTGTGTGTGTGTATACATATGTGCATATATATACGTGTGTGTGTGTATACATATGTGCATATATACATATATACATAGTCATGTGTGCCGTAATGACTGAGACGTAGTTAGGTTGTAGCTTAAACTGAAAATTTAAAACAGGTAAACACTGGCAAGAGAAAATGGTTCCTTTTGTTTTTATAATAGGTTTGCTATAACTTTACAACGATTGATATGCTAGACGGTGAGGCCCAAGTTATTTTGTTAGTCATCCTATGTTGGATTAGTCATCCTTGTGCCTGGTCTACAGGTAGTTCAGAAGGGAATGGGGTAGGTGGGGTTCCTGAGGCTAGTACTCTGCATGGTAGCTGTGTGATACTTGCCACTTTTTGCCCTTTAAAAGTCCACTAAATGTAAAGGATTCAAGAAAGAAAGGTTGGCCTTTCCTTTCTTTCTTCAGTATGGCCTTATTAACACTGCGTAAATGTGGCCCTCTTACTTAGAATATATATTTTAGACATTCCAATGTAGTGGTCAGGCTTGATTGAGCAGAAAACATCACTGAGTTAGGAGTTGACACACCTGACTGCAGTTACAGCTCTGTCTATGGCTTTGAGATCTTATCCCACCAATCAAATCTCTTCGTGTCAGTGCTTTGTCTAAGTCCACCTATCTAGCCCATTTCATAGTTGTTCTATGGAGAAACCAAATTAATGTTTGTAAAACTTTTGAGTAGCCTAATTCAGCAACCTACAAACTAACAGCAAAGGTGGTTTAACTCCAGCCTGATAACCTACAAAATTTAGAAACATGGGGAAGAAAAATAAAATCCTCCCAGAAGTCTTTTTTCTTTAAAATTAATGTTTCTTGCCTATATACATTTAGCCAGGAGGTTTTTTATTCATTTGCAGATAAAAATAAATATATGAGGAAATCAGGCAAAATACTAATGGCCACCTACCTTGAGCTCATTTATTTTCAGTGTGATATGATGAGTAGACCCCTGGTCTGCTAGAAGGAGGTTTTTTATACTCATCCTCCCCTCACAGTGCTCCATCTGCCTGCGAATCTTCTGGAGCTCCATCAGCATCCATGTTTCTTGCTTGTCATTTTCTCTGTTGGTTTCAATTACTTTATTATGGTTGACGTCTTGGCAGGTACCAAGATGAGTGATTTCAGTTGTAGTTACTGTATAAAGAAGTGAGAGCCACAAAAATCAGAGAATTTCCAGCTAGCAAGGTGCTGGGCCTCAAAAAACATCCATACTGCATCAAAGTATACCTACTTCCTTTGATTTGACTCTGAAAATTTAGTAAGTAAATGACTTTGGATAGACAGCTTTCAAAGAAATGGTTCTAAAACTAGCTCTAGGTAAACAAACTTCTCTCTTTTTAAAACTGCATGTATTCAAAAAAAAAAGAGAGAGAGAGAGAGAGAAAAGATGAGAAAGAGAAAGGTGTCCCAGGCTGACCTGTCTGATGCTGGGGGTGGCCAGGGAGCTGAATGACCAGGGTCTGGTAATGCTTCTGGGCATCGGTGAACTGAGACTGTATTTTCCGCTTGTCATCATCTCCGAACATCTCCGAGCCTTGGCTATTTCTGATGAATTCTTGGTAATGTAACTCAAGGTCCGCTATTGTCTTCATGTAGTCTTCCTGGCGCATAGTTTTCAGCTGGAAGAAAACCAGGGAGAAGTGATTTGAGATTTACAATTGTCCCCACAATGCAACCAAGAAGAATCGGCTGAAAAAAGTCTCCCACTGGATGGGGCTCAAGGTAACAACCACCTTCGACCCATAAAGACAGAAGAGGTCTTTGAGGGTTTAGACGTTGCTCCCAAGAACCACAGCAGTGAGTTGACAATTTTTTATCCGACAGAATTTTTTTCTTCAATAAAATATTACTCAGAAGCTCCAAATGTAAAGCAGAGCAAAGCAAGACAGCTGACTAAAAAGAGAAAGGGGCTCGAGTGACCCCAAAATATATTAATTATGTGGCTCTTTCATTTATCTCTGTCACCACTAAAGGACCTCCCCTCCTCAGCCCCCTTATCTAAGAGTCTGTACATCAGTTTGAAAACCACTGATTTAGAGTAAGTAGTGCTTTGGGTGATTTTCCAAGAAGAGTTCTATCCCATCTTTTATTTCTGTGATAGCCCATTACTCATTTGTGACCTAACTTTCCATTACATCTAAGGAGAACAGGATCCAGAAGCTTACAGGACCACATGCCTTTTCCACAGGTACTTCTGGCTTGTAAGGTCACTTGAATTAGTAGTGCCTTTTTGTCCCATAATCAGCCATGTGCTCATTCCTCCCATTCTCTATTGGACGGACCATAACCTTTAAGAAAGGCTGTGCTGACTTGCTTGATGAGATACAAAAACATCAGCTGCGCAGCTAGGCGGTCTAACTGATAGAAATGCACATGGCAGGGAACAGCATGGCTCTCCCTCCATGAGTAGCACTGAGGACACACCTTGGCAATAGTCATGGCCCTGATTTTCTCAATGTCGATCATGCAGTAGTGCCAGGACACCAGGCTCTTCATGTTGATATAGAGCTGGTTCCACAGAGCCAAGATGGCTTCATAGTATTGCTCAATCCTAGGAGGAACAAAGGGAGAACACGCTAGAGTCAAGCTTTCACACTGCATCCCAAACGAGAAACCCAGATATGCTTACAACACTGCAATAAAAACTAAAACAATCACTTACAAAGTAATAGGTATGTGTACAATTTTCAAAACAGTCAGTGGATTTGGATTCACTGACTCATCAAAAATATATTCACGATTATCTACATTATTGGCTGAAATGCACAATGCAACTTTTTGTGATTGTCTTATTTGCAACTCTGTAATTGACAGAGGTCTAATGCAAGATGGCAGGCACATCAGACGCTTGACTGCTGAAGCCTGGTCATGAGCACACAGGAGTTCATTATGCCATTCTTTCTATTCTGTGTGTGGTTGAAGATTTCCACACTAGGTTTTTAAAAGAATCTGCCATGGACAATCTGTAAAGCGAATGTTCTACCTACAGATGAACAAATATTGACATTAACGGCATCATTTACTTGTGACCACATGTAAGAAGACTGATTTCCTAAGAAGGAAAGAAGAACCCTAAAACAATGCCTTCAGTGTACGTGACAAGTGTCATTCACTTCTGCCCTCCTACACAGACAGACATTCCTTTTTATCCTCCAGTAACAACACTGTCTACAACACAACATTGCCAAACAAAGTGAAGGGAACCTTCGCAAGGTTCCCTTCTCTTAAGAGGTGACTATTATCCCAAGGAATCAAGTGTCTAAGCATCCTGAATCAGCACTTGCCCTCTTGCTCCCCATGCATATTCATGCTATCAGGTACTCTGATGACTTACTTGCAGGAGAGGTCCACGGCCAGTGGATTTGGAGGAGGAATAATCAGCCCAACAGAGGGAACGAGCATGTCAACGCCTCCTGGGCCTGTCACGTACCACTTGCTGCGCTCATTGTTGTCCTTGAGGATGCACTCGTCCCCTTTGTGTACGATTTTCTGTAAGGCAAGTAACCCTTTGGTTTGGTTTTACTCTTAGGTACACATTTTCATCTTTTTCATCAAAGACGGATGAAAATGTGCAAGCTGATAAAGCTTTTGTCTTATTTTTCCCCTTAAATGAAGCCTATATCATTAAACAACTCAACAATGTTGATGCTTTAAACAATATGTATGAGCCTAAAAGGTATATACAAAGTGTATTAATTTTTTTTTTCTTTTGAGCCAGGGTCTCACTCTGTCTCCCAGGCTGGAGTAAAGTAGCACGATCATGGCTCACTGCAGCCTCAAACTCCCGGGCTCAAGCAATCATCCAGCCTCAGCCTCCTGAGTAGCTGGGACTATAGGTGCTTACCACCACACCTGACTAATTTTTTATTAGGTCTCACTATGTTGCCCAGGCTGGTCTCAAACTCCTGGGCTCAAGCAATCCTCTCACCTCTGCCTCCCAAAGTGCTGGGATTACTGGCATGAGCCACCACACTCAGCTGATTTTTATGCATTTCAATCTCCATTTCAACTTAATTCTTACTTCTCCATACCACACAAGCTCTGAGAACATTTCCACATGGCAGAATAAATGCCATTGTTTTATAAAAGTTATCTAACCTACTGATCACATTTTATACATCTTAAATCCTGCATAATTTTATAATAGAACTGTGGGAACCATACAAATAATTACTAAAAACAAGTAATCTATGTACATGCTTATATTTACTACAGAGCCTGCAGGATCCATATGCCCAATTACTGCATACAATTTGCAATGACACTGCTTTATTATTTTATTTATTTATTTATTTTTGAGTTGGAGTCTCTTTCTGTCACCCAGCTTAAAGTGGCATGCTCATAACCACCACAGCCTTGTCCTGCTGGGTTTAGGCAATCCTTCCACCTCAGCCTTCTAAATAGCTGGAACTTCAGGCACATGCCACCATGCCCAGCTAATTTTTTATTTATTTATTGTAGACACAAAGTCTCAACAAATTGCCCAGACTGGTCTCAGGCAATCCTCTTGCTTCTGCCTCCCAAAGTGCTGGGATTACAGGCGTGAGTCACCACACTCAGCAACATTCACTTTATATGCAGAACAATAGCATCATTTCTTGTCTTTTGTCAGAAATTTAAAGATAAGAGTGATCACAGATGAGTTTTACATACTAGAAGAAGTATGAAACCTTAAAAAAATTTTAAATTCTAAAAATAACTACTGTCCTAATTATTGACAGCTCTCATATGATTCAGAACAGAGTTGCTGCATTTTGTTCAACAGCTTACTGCTTTACACATAGAAGAAAAGACATTGACTACAGTGCTTACTAAAACCTAGTAAATTTTGCTTTTGCGTCTGACAAAAATCTATAATGTAAAGAAAGGGACAACTTTTGTATCATTCTGAATGACTAAGTACACACCTGGTCTTGTTTGTAGTCACAGAGAGCCCGAAGAATAATGGGTTTATTGCTTCTGTAGTCTGGGTTACGTGGTTTTAGCTGTACAATCTTCTTGGATTTGTTTACCAAGTTCTGCACCTGACGCTTATACTCAAGGATTTTCTCTCGTTCTTTCTGCAATTGTAAATAAAATCATACTTTAACATAGGTATGCTATAAGTTTTAGAGGAGATCTTCAAATGGCATTAATGTATCTACTATGTTATTACAAATTAAATATCACTAGAGTTGCATAAGTTGTAAAAAGTCACAAATTTGTCAGCAGGGAATATGAGAACCCTTCAAAACGAGTCTCCAGAAGCTACCCAGTCATGAATTAAGTGGGCAAGAAAGAATAACCCTGTGTGAAAGGTCTATGTTGATAAAATGTGAAGTATGCTTTCCCAAAGGAACTGTCATGTTAAGTATCAGTGTTCACTCCATTTTTGTTTTCAGCAAATTACTCAGGCTGAAGTAAAAGTTATTCTCAACAGTAGTTGAGCAAATAAAGAAGTTTAATTTGAAAAAAGCCACTGAAAGATAAAGAAAACACTTGGTAGGACTCTGGGTGTGCTTGTAAAATAATACCAATCAGCAGTGTAAGCTGTCACCTCCCACTCCAGGTGAGGCTGCTGTGGTTCTGGGTGAAGCCATACCTCCAGCTCCTTGATCTGTTCCAGCAGGTGTTGCAGAGGCATGTTCTTGTCACAAGGGTACTTCTTCCTGATGGAGTCTTGAAGCCCCTTCAGGTATGCTTCAGTTGACTGCGCTTCTTCAAAAAACTAAGGATAAGAGTGATCCCAATTAAAAGCAACTCAATAAGTAATCATCACCTAGTAGTTCCATTTCAAGAACCAACATCCCTAAGCCTCTCTTTGACAGGTGGCAAAAGGAGAAGGCTAGAGCAGAAAGTATCTGTGCTTGTGACAGCAATAGACTATGAGTACTGGTGATCAGGTTCAAATCTATGCTCCTCTACACTAAAAACTAATAAATAGGATTTATGTAATATTTTCAAGATTGTTTTCAGTGTTTTGTGAAACACACTCAAAAGATAAGGTAATAAGACATAAGAGATAATGAAATGATTATGAAGAACAAAAACCTGAAAGTAGGCAGCATTTTCTTTCAGATGAACATCAATGCATTTGGTGATCTGAAGAATCCAACTCCACTGTGTCTGCAGAGTATCCATATAGGCCTGAAATGAGAAAACATCAGCCACACTAACCCTGCACAGCCATACAGATGCAAATATTCCTCAAGAGATACATGGGCCTGAATGAAAAATAGGGATGTTTTTTATCTAATAACAAGTCAAGCAAACCTGTTTTCTAAAAATTAAAAAGGGAATTTCCCACCAGAGAACTCTTAGTATGATTGAAATTAAATTTCAACAAGTAGACTAGTTTTCACAAGTAAATTAGGAGTACTAGTCAAAATATATATTACTCGAACAGCAGAGCTCCTGACCAATCAGAACACCAAAGACAGGTCTCTCTGCTGCACTAAGCCCTGTTCCTGGACATTTGCTGGGTTGTGCAGCGGTTCAAGGCATGCTAGCAAAGGGCTCGGGAGGCTTAAGGCAGTGACTCTTACAAACTGAGATGAAAGTTTCGATTTTTTACATAATCATACCAGTGCTACCAGCTAATGTCAGCCTCAAGCACAGTCAATCTGGCCCACTTCCTTTAAGTATAAACAAAGTTTATTGGAACACAGATATGTTCATTTATTTACATATTGTCTATGGCTGCTTTTGCGCTACAATGGCAGAGTTAAGTAATTGTAACAGAGACAAAGTGACCCACAGGTCTAAAATATTGGTTATCTGGTCCTTTCCTGAAAAAGTTTGCCAACCCTTGGCCTTGGACACTGTCCCCAAAATAGAAAATAAAGCTGGCATGGCTTTATGACGGATAAGAATTATTCATTTGTATAGTCTTACTTTATGAAAAGTTTTCTTTTTTTTCTGACAAAAAATATAAACCTCACAAAGCCTACCTCAATTTTGTCTGAAGCTGGATGTTGATTGAGGACAAGTTGGTCACTTTCTTGTTTAAGTTTATTGAGCTCTTTTTCTTTAACTTCCAGTTGACTCATGCGTATCTGTGAACAAAAAAAAAACCCAAATCCTTCAGAGCAAGTCACCATTAAGAGTCCATCATTCCAATAGTATTTAAAGAAAGTTAAATACTGAACTGCATTTTGGAAATGAGCAATGCAATAAAATAAAATAGAATCATGCTATGTTTTCCTCAAGAAGCATAGCCTTTTTTTTTGAGTCGAGGTCTCACTCTGTTGCCCAAGCTAGAGAGCCAGAGTGCAGTGTCATGATCACAGCTAACTGCAGCCTCAACCTCCTGGTCTTAGGCAATCCTTCTGCCTCAGGCTCCTGAGTAGCTGGGACTATACAGGCACATGCCATCATGCCCAGCTAATTTTTTCATTTTTTGTAAAGATGAGGTCTTGCTATGCTGCTTAGGCTGGTCTTGGACTTGAGCCTAGGGGCTCAAGCAGTCCTCTCATTTTGACCTCCCTAAGTGCTGAAACTACAGGTGTGAGTCATTGTGCCTGGCCAGCATTTTTAGGCTAGAAAGAATGTTTGATACAGGACAGATTGTGGCTGAGGCCAGACCAGTGGCATGGCTGATCCAAGATCACATAGGAAGAGAGACTGAGCTACAACCTATCCTGAGGTTTTCAAATTCCAGGTTTCAATCCACCTACTATAATGCTATACATACCCTGGGTTACCCAAAGGAACCAATTTTTACCCCATCTAAACAAACTACTGTCTTCTGGGATATCAAACAATATATTTCCCCTCTTCACTCACTGAAAAGTTTTCAGGAGGGTTTTTCATGCCCACTTCATGTGAGGCTGAATTATAAGTGGCTGGTTAACTTTTTTTTTTCCCTGTTAGAGACAGGGTCTCACTATGTTGCTCAAACTGGTCTGCAATTCCTGGGCTCAAGGGATCCTCCAGCCTCAGCCTTCTAAGTAGCTGGGATTATAGGCACAAGCCACATAAACTTGATGAATTATTAAAAGGCCACTCACTTTCCCTATCCTTCCAAGGCAACACCTTGAGGCAGGTGTCTAAGACTACATGGGGGAGCTTACAGAGAAGGCCTCCTGTTTCTGAGCGATGTTGGTGTTCCTGTCACTCCAGTCGTACAATAGCTCCTCTTCCTCACAGTCGTTGATCCACATGATCTCCCGGGACGTGGCCTGGATGATGTTCTGCAGCTGTCGCAGTTGATCCATTCTCTCAAAGGACGCTTTCTGCACAGGAAGTTCAAAAGCAGCATTAGAATTATAATCTGCAGATGAACGGTGTTCCTCTGTAGAGTTCATCGATTAAACCCCAGACTTCTTTGCCACCATACAATGCAACCATGTAACCAAAAATTACTTGTACTCCCAAAGCTATTAAAATAAAATTAGCCAGGCTCCGTGGCTCAGCCTCTAATCCCGGCACTTTGGGAGGCTGAGGTGCGTGGATTGCCTGTGCCCACGGGTTTGAGACGAGCCCAGGCAACTTGGTGAGACCTCGTCTCTACAATAAATCAAAAATTAGCCAGGCGTGGTAGCGCATGCCTGTGGTTCCGGCTACTTGGAAGGCTGAGGTGGAAGGATCACCGGTGCCCAGCAGGTCGACGCCGGGGTGGCTGTGAGTGTGCCACTGCACTCCAGCCTGGTGACAGACTCCAACACAAAAAAATAAAAAAGCTTGGTTGTAATATATTTCTTAGTATATCAAACATCAAATATTTAGGTACCTAATATTACTAGCCTTCTTCCTTTATGTTACTAAAATACTCCCACCTCGGCCTCCTGAAGTGGTAAGATTACAGGAGTGAGCCACCACACCTGGTCCAAGCTCATTTTTTAATTTACAAAGTCTATTTCAAATGTCAAAAAAAGAAAAAGAAAATAGAGCAGCACCAGGTATCCTCTTCAGAAAAAAAAACTTTAAAAATTTACTTATAAAGAAAACTCAGCAATAGCAACAAAATTAGCATCTATGAGCCCCTAAGTACATTTCCTGGGTCTTTACGCCAAGCAGGTAGCTCAGCCCCAGAAAGTGCTTGGTATTCACGAAACTGAATTGAATAAAAAACAACGAAGACTATGTACACTTGAGAAATAAGTGAGCTTACCAGCAGGTTTTCATATTCCTCCTCCAACTGGTAGATCGCAGACTTCTCTCGCTGGAAGATGACAAAAGCACATCCTTATTTAATTCCTCTTGTGGATTTGCATACAAAAGTGGTCCTTCCAAACCTCCTTTTTGTCAGACACTGGTCTCAGATGGCTCAGTAGAAAGAGGTATTTGCTCTATGAAAATTTTCACTTCCATGTGGTTTGAAGACAAACCCTCGTTGACCTGGTAGTGCCATCTCCACAAACTAAAGTTCTGATCAAAGTCGCTTAAAGGCTTGTTACAACATTGTCTCTTAGGTTTGAAAATATGATTTAGGAGTCCCTAGATCTTACAGAAATTAAGGAAGAGGTTGGTCAGGTATTGAGGTGGACAAAAGTAAGGAAGAAAAACCCAGAAGTAGTAGTAAGGGTGAATAGCTTTGGTCTAAGTGAAAAAGTTAGTGACTTAAAAGGGCAGAGATCTGGGAGAAAACCAAGCACTTAAGATCAGATTCATATTTTATGCTGTAATTCTCAACCCAGTTTCAAGTCTGACTTTTTTCATCCCGGGAAAGGTGTCAGGATGAGACATGATTTCCTTCAGTAGAAGGAATGCATTCCAATATCCACCTTGGAAAGAACTCACTAGTGACACAAACTACCATTCGTGATTGTTGCACTTTCTTTTTTCTATTGGAAGAGAGGCTCTGTTTTCCGCAGAAACAAACTACCACTCCAAAGACACTTATTTACAAACTGCAAACAAATGAGTGTTTGCACACCCTTAGCCTTTTTGCTCGACTCTTTAAGTGTAACACGGTCTGCAGTAGGGCTAGCTGATTCCACTGCCCCATTTGTGAAATGGAATTTTTAAAAATTTCCAATCTCTTAGGAAATAAATTATAGCCTAATGTCTCAGACAAAAATGCCTGGGATAGAGTAATCATACAATCCTTCAGTATGCTTTCTGAAGACTCTGAAATTAAACACTGAAAGTACCAGATCCGCCTTAATTTTGTCCAGCTGCCAGCGATAGTCTCCAATGGCATTGTGGATGCCGCGGTGGCTGTTGATGTGCTGCTCAACTGAGGCCAGGTCCACGCCCCAGACCATCATGTCCATCTCTGCCTGCAAGGGAACGAGAAAGAGACACGCCCTTCGATTTCACTCCTTTGCATCTGAGTGATTTATGTACAGTATCGGGAGTTAAAATACTAAAAGGATGTACATAGCTTTGCTGCCTTGGGGGCAGGGGGACACGGATGACACACAACATCAACAATAAGGATACCTGATCTCAAATCAGACAAAGTGAGGACCAAAGGGAGGCCCAAACTTTACCTGTATGGTGACCACATATGTACCTAACCCTGAATTGTACCCACATCTTTAAAAACAAAACAAAACAAAAAACTAAAGATGTAAACATGAAGTATTTTTGAAACCAGAATTTTCTCTAAAGGTTCAAGATTCCCCATCAGCTAATGGGGATTGACAAATACTTCCCTTAACTTGCTTGATCCTAGCTTCAGATGGCTGAGGAGGAAGATCAGAAACGGGATCCCTGAAACTGAGATCGTGTCTACTGAAGAAAATAAATTCACATATGTATGTGTAAGTGAGCATGTGTACAGATATTAGTATGTATGCACACATGTATGATATAATGATGTTATACAATACGCACACATTTCTCCATTCAATCATTTTTAAATGTGCATCAAAAAAATTATTGATTAAGTGCAATCATGCAGTGCTTCCCAAGCTAAATGGCTAACCTAAAAGTATCTTTCACTGCTTATTTATTTACATTGTTTTGATGAAGGTAATTGATGGCTCTTTAAAATTCAACATTTGCCATTCCCTTTCAGGATGCAAAACTCTTTAAGGCCCATTTCAAAAGGAAATAGTATGTATAGTATAAATATACTTAAGGTCTTAATTAATGTTGGCAATATTACAATTGTGGATTTATATAAATGTTTTAAAAATTAAATCTGACTAAACTTATTACTCGAATCTCAAATTTAAGAATGCCACAGCATAAGAAGCAAACGCATTGTTCCACAAATTTCTCACTGGGCAAGTTTGTTATCTCAGCCTTCTTTTGCATGAGAACATGTAAATTTCCAAATCACCTGTGTCATCTCTTGGACATGCCAAGGGCAAACATTCCAGACTGGGATTACAGCAAGAACATAACACACATTGTTTTAAGTCACATCCCTGTTCTCCTACACCTGGCAACGCTCCAGAAAGGGAAGCCATTTCAGAGTAAGACAACTGGCAGTTTCCGGGGACTTTGACCCTTGTCTCTCACTGCAGTCTCGCCTTTAAAACAGAAACCGCCTGGTGTGTGCACTGGGACATTAGCGAGATGACCAGACTCCAACTCACGCCTCTCATTACCTGCTGGGTGTATAGTATCTGACCTGTCTATCAGCAAACACAAATCAGGGAAACAAAACAAAAACCTGGCACAGGAGACGTGTACCTGCCTCCTGATTGTGCTGCTGGGGCAACAGCTCCCTTATCAGCTAGGCCCTGCAGCTTGGTCTCCCGGGAATAAGGTAAAGAATGCAGGCCAGACATGGGGGAGGAAGGGATAAGAGGAAAGAGGCCAGAGCAAATTCCAGAGCAAACCTGCAGTAGTTGACCAAAAACCCTTCAGTTTGTTTGAAACCATGGGGGCCATCTGCCTGCTCTGCAAAGCATCATTCACTAATTACTTCTGTTAGAAAGTGACATAAAATGGAGTTCATGTGATAATGCCTTTTCCCCAAACTTAAAAACTTGGAGTATTCTTAAAAAGCTACTCCCAATGTGAATATAGAAAATGACAAATCACAGGCTACTGTTTTATATAACTGTCATACTATGGCGACATTAGGGCATTTCGTCACTAATTTAGTTCAAGGCTGTTCCACATACCATTAAGGATCTTTAAGAGGTACTTCAAGCCCCATGAGCCCCACAAGTCTTCCTTTGACTGCTATGTTCCACACCACGGTGGCTGGAGCACCCCCACTCTCTCCTCACTCCTAGTTCAGCAAGATTTGCTTAAAGCTCTCACTTGACAATCACACACTAAACTAGACAGAATTTTGGCATTCGGGTGTATGTAACTAGCTTTCTTAAATAATACTCATTTTCCAAACTATGAACCATAATTTTTGAATTCTCCATTTCTGGCACAGTGCCAATACAAGCAAACTCTTCAAGAAATGTGTTTGAAGATTATAAGAGAATTTGAAAACATACACATAGGTTTAGATTTAGGTTTCTGAGATTTTAGCTGACTTTTCTCTTCAATAAGTTCTGCCTTCTATAATAATGTATAGCTTTATAATACATGGGAGAAAAATTAACTGAACGAATGAATGTTCAGTCACAGAAGTCCTCAACACCCAGGAAAGCATACACATAAAAAAGTTTTAAGTAGTTGAGAAATTTTAGAACCACTGAGAAATTGGTCCAACAACTAGTCAAGCCAAGCTTTCTTACTACAACCACATTGCATAACAAATGATCTCTCCACAATTTATCGCTTGAACACATCCATGTTCTCAAGGGAAGGATGGCTCATTAGTAGCAGGTTTTCATTATAAAATTCCCATCTACATGATTATGGCATATTTCTACCACCACCTGTTCATTATGGGGCATAATTAAAACATAAAACAACAAAACAGTAATTAGCCTTGAAAAATACTTTGCAGAAACTCCAGTTCTAGGGAAAGGATCAACACATACTTCTGCCATTATTTTACTTCACTCCCACACCAATGACGTGATGGTTGCACAAGACAACTGACACTTCAAAAATAGAAGGGAAGCAACCAATGAGCCCAAACCAGAAGATCCAGTTTTACTGTGTTCTAGCGCCTCCAATTTGTTAATATTTCAAATGGACTGCCACAATGTGCTCTTTTTTTTAGTACCTATCAGTAATAAAGATGAGGTCAGTTGCCATCCAAGTAGAACAATGAAGTTATTTTGCACATAAACTCTCACAGAAAATTTTTCCAGTCGTGAACAGTAAGGGCTGGATATTCAAAGTCTGCTAATTAAATTATATCTGTTAAATATCACTGTGTGATAAAGCATGACTATAAAGCAATGAAGCTGATTCCCTAAGCCACACAGGAAAAAAAAAGTGCCTGAAATTTCATTTATTCTTCAACAGAAGAACACTTTCTAATTGTATAGGAAAAAAATTCCAGAAACAGCAAGTTGTTGCTGCCACCTGAGGTTCAGAACATTCTTTGTGACCCGAATGCAGGTGTTGACCCTGTCGTGCTCTAGACACTTGGCCTACAAAGATTTGGAGTGTTTAAAAAGCAACACTTGACCATTGAGAAGCTGCTTACCCTCTGCTGCCTCATCCACCCCAAACATTCGCTGGTGAGGCGCTTGGTGAATTCATCCCACCCGGAGCCACTCTGACAGGTGTATCCTCCACCGCCCTTGGAGCTGGCCCTGCGGACTCTAGGGACACTGATGGCTTTATAAAGGGCTCGCATTTGCTCTTGGAGCTGAAGCAGTCTGAAAGGAAAGGAAAACAATCATAGCATTGCAGGAAAACAGGGTCCAAAAACACATTCTGGGCAAATTTTCTCTCTTCTGAGTCTCCCTTGTGTCACTACAGAGGCCACAAATGTTTTATAGTAGATGGAAAATTATTTTTTCTTTACCTCATAGCTTGAATCTTAATCACATACAAAAAATCTTAGGTAGAGACTCAAAGTCTGAAATATCATGGAAAGTGTAACTGCCTTTGCCTAATCTGGCAGGGACTTTTGCTTTCTCCTGAGTTTTGTCCTAGTAATTTTCCTAGTACCCTGGGCCCCAGGTGGCAGGAGAGCAAATTCAGACTACACATTTCTGCCTTGGAGTCTCTGTTTCCAACTTTAAGAATCTCATTTTTGAATTTATTAAACTAAGCTAACTTGACATGAGACTCTTTTTTTTTTTTTTTTTTTGAGTTGGAGTCTCACTCTGTCGCCCAGACTGGAGTGCAGTGGCCGCTCCTGGCCACTGCAGCCTCGACCTGCTGGGCTCCGGCGATCCTTCCGCCTCAGCCTTCTGAGTAGCTGGAATTACAGGCATGCGCTACCACACCCAGCTGATTTTGTGATTTTATTGTTGAGATGAGGTCTCGCTGTCCAGGCGGGTCTCAAACCCGCAGGCTCAGGCAATCCACTCACCTCAGCCTCCTAAAGGCGCGGGATTACAGGCTGAGCCACCAAGCCTGGCTGACATGAGACTCTTAAGAAGTCAAATGCTATGCCAAAGGACTTTGCTGCCCTCTGAATGGAGATACAGTTTAACATCTCCTAGTGAACTGGTTAATCTGTATTAGCGGTACATAAAGCTACAAAATCACAAATAAGTCAGCCTTTCCTTGGGAACATTTGTGCTTCCTTAAGGAAGATCTGGGTCATGGGATTGATTGTAATTGGGTATGTGGCACTTTTCATGAGGCCAGACCAATCCACACTTCTGCTGCCCTCTTAATGAAAGCACAGTTACTATCGTCTTACAGACTGGTCAATCTGTATTAAAGGTACATAAAGGTGCAAAACCCAAGTAAGTGAGCCTTTTCTTAAGAAATCTGTGCTTCCTTAAGGGAGACCCAGGTCACTGGATTGATTGTAATTGGGTATGTGGCATTCTTCATGAGGTCAGGCCAATCCATGCTCTATGGCCGATACCTTTTCTGGTAAGCATCACAGGGCTGGCCCATCTGCCGCATCTCTCGGATCAAGCTGTCGACGACTTCCATGTGATCGTTGGCCTGGGCAAAACACTCATCCAGGTCTCTACTTCGAGCCAGCTGTATTCCATCTCCATATTTCAATTCCTAAAAGAAAGTATTCACATGAAAGAAAACACTTAACACTGGAAAAAGCCTCATGGAAGCAAAAACTTCTACTGTAAACATAAATATTGTATGTTTCCCCACCATCTAAGTGCAAAAGATTTCTAACTGAAAATGGTCTTACTAATTTGAGATAAGAAAGTGAATAGGGCGAAATTCATGAACCAAGATTTGTGGACTGTCTTAAATTTTCATTTGGTTTTTAGAAGCATATTTACCAAGTGTTCATCTTCTGCTTGCTTCAATGTTATTGCCAGTTTTCATATTTACACACAACTTTCACCTGATGGGAATTTCACTGAATTAAGAACACTGTACCACTATAGAAGACAGAATTTTTTACACACAAAATGGGAGTTTCCTATATCTTACGGTAACAGAACTTTTCAGTTCTTAAAAAGAAAGCTTGTGTCTGGCTAATTGTGTTGGTCCAGTCAATATCCTGGTTTTGATGATACACTTTAGTTGGTCTCACTCTGTCACCCAGGCTGGAGTACAGGGGCATGATCAAGGTTCACTGCTGCCTCAACCTCCTGGGCTCTGATGATCCTTCTGCCTCAGCCTCCTGAGTAGTTGGGGCTACAAATGTATACCACCACACCTGGCTAATTAAAAAAAAAAAAATTTCTAGAGATGAGGTCTCACTATATTGCCCAGGTTGAGTTTTTATTTTAATAGAAATTGTCCTCTGTTGCTCCAGTGCCATTTAATAAGCTTTCTCTAGAATTTTATGTTTGCTGCTTTCATTTGGCTTCAGCCAAGTGAACCTCATTTCTCTAAGCAGAGATGTTAGCAAATATGAACCTATTTCCCTAACGTGTTTTTATTGCACTTCAGTGCAGATAAGTAAAAATAAACTGAGAACATGATGCCATGTAAATGTTTAGAGCTACATGCAAAATATATCCCCATAGTTGATACAGATCACGTCCAGAGCTGAAGAGTGTGTGTATTCAATACTAAGTCACTGGTGCCTATTTTGCTTTATGTAAAGAAAACCAGGCACTCTATGAACACTGAGAGGAGCAGGTTTCATATCATATACTTGAAACCACCAGAACTGGAGCCAAGCTAGTTTGCTAAGTCCCAGGTATCTTTGGAGATGGACTAAAGTACATTTTTTATAATTGGATTAAATAAACCAGAACTAGAACCCACACAATATCCACAATATCTACATTAAGAAATTAGAAAATAACGATACTCTCCAAAGAGAACTCATAAATTTACTTGGTTAAAAATCTGTTTCAAAGGTCAGGCACAGCGGTTCACTCCTTTAATCCCAGCACTTTGGGAGGCCGAGGCGAGAGGATCGACTGAGCCCAGGGGTTCGAGAGCAGCCTAGGCAATTTGGTAAGACCTCATTTCTACAAAAAATCAAAAATTATCTGGGTGTGTTGGTGTGCGCCTGTTCCAGGGGCTTGAAAGGCTGAGGTAGAAAGATCACCTGAGTCCAGCAAGTCAAGGATTTGGTAACCGTGTGTGTGCCACTGCACTCCAACCTGGGTGACAAAGTGAGACCGACTCAAAAATTTTAAAAACTGTTTCAAATATAGATTATTTAACAGAGGTAAATTGTGACAGGCAGATTCCAGTTGCAATCCAATATCAATGTCAGCATCAGGGAGACTGAAACTCAATTCCTTTGCTGAAAAGATACAGTAACTCAGGAAAGAGAAAAGACGGCCACGGCCACAGCCCCACCATTCTCGACTGTTTTTTAGCAAACTGGGAACAAATGTAAATGATACAGTGTTTTAAAATGAAGATTTGAGCCCGGCTCGGTCTATATTTATAATCTATAATCCCAGCACTTTGGGAGGCTGAGGTGAGCAGATTGCCTGAGCACGCGGGTTCAAGACCCGCCTGGGCAACTTGGTGAGGGTTCATCTCCACAATAAATCAAAAAATTAGCTGGGCGTGATAGCGCGCGCCTGTAGTTCCAGCTACTTGGAAGGCTGAGGCGGAAGGATCGCCGGAGCCCAGTGGGTCGAGGCTGTGGAGGCCGGGAGCGGCCACTGCACTTCAGTCTGGGCTACGAGTGAGACTCCAACTCAAAAAAAAAAAAAAAAGATTTGACACACCAAATATCATAGAACCCATGACTCATAATCCTGATTTGAGATCCTAAAACATCTCAGTTATATTAGGAAATATCAGGATGTTCTTACAAATGTTACCATTTCTCCTCAATTTTCAATTGCTTATTTTTCCACAATTCATGTTTTCTCAAATAGAACTGTTCTCCCAATATAGTCATTTTCTCTGAAAAAAATCTTATTAAATTGATGGTGCACACGATAGATAATCCATCCCAACCCAGTGATAGAAACATATCAGGCTGCATTTCTCAAAAGAGAAAGTATTACAAAGTAACATAATAATAGGTTGCTGCAATTCCCAAAGGGTATTTGCTGGGGGAAAGAAATCTGTGTTTGAAAACTGGTTCCCATAATGTTAAACCAGCATTACAAACAGATTAAGAAGACACACATCCCTCTGGGTCTGTCTTGAAAAAGACTGTCTCTGAACATTAAGAGGTCAGCAAATAGGGTTGTGCAGGTTAGGACCAGGATAGTTAAAGCTCTCCAGTAACACAGTCAGGTGTGATGATACTTTGGGAGAAGTGACGAGAACAAAGAAAGCTTACAGGCTGCACGATCAGCTCTGCACGCATCAGGCAATCTGAGCAGTTCTGCAGAAGCTCCTGGATGGTGTTCTGGTTCTGGTGCCTGGACATCGTACCGGTTTGACTAAGGAGGCAAACACAAAGAAGCCAGACATGAAATGACTTTTTTTTTCAATTTTGAAATCATTGTACACTTTTGAAAAAGCTGCAAAAATGAGACAAAAACACTTCTATGAATCCCTTAATTCAGATTCCCTAATTGTTACCATTTTGCTGTGATTCCTTCTGCCCCTTCTCCCTTCTTTGTATATGTGTATATGTTTATTTAGGCATATTATTTTTTCAGAACCATTTGAGAATAATCATGCCATTTTACCTCCAAATATTTCAGCACATATTTCCTAAGAATAGAGAGATTCACTTACGTAACCACAGAGCAATGATAAAAATCAGAACATTTAAAATTGATAGAATATGATTTTCTTTTTTTTGAGAGAGAGAGAGAGAGAGAGAGCAGGATTTATTGAGAGGACAGAAAAGCTCCCACAGTGGAAGGGGACCTGAAGGGGTTGCCCAGAATATGATTTTCTAATAATTTTTTTTTCAAATTCTACCAATTAGCCCAGGCAAGCCCTTCACAGCAAGTTCTTCCCAATAGGTCCAGAACGCAATCCAGAAATATTTCTTTGCATTGTAAAAACACACTTCTAGCAATGACAATGACACAGAGCTATCTCAGTTTGTGTGTCACCCTACCTTCTTCCTCCCACAGCAGTCTCATTTAATGCTGGTCCCCAACACCACAAGTCCCTCTAGGGGATGATCTCACTTATGGTGTCAGGCATAGAACATGAAGATTTCCCTGGCAAGCCTGCATAAAGGAAAAGACAGGAGATGACAGAAATGCTTAATCTATAAAAGCATTTTCTGCAATTCCCAGTAATAGACAATAAAGGTTAAAAACAAACCAAAAAATAGTGTGAAAAAGTGATGAAAAATTTAAGTACTGTATCATTTTTTGTTTAAATACAGTATCTTTAATGCAGAAACAAGCCTCTTTCAAGATGCTCCTAGGATAAGTATTTTTCTCCACCATGAGGCTCATTTTACTTACATTTCAAATGAGGCACTTCTTTAGAATATGCATGGTAGAAACCTTAAGACAACAGTGACTGACTGAAGAAAAATGTTGCAGCTGGTCCACATTTTTTAAAAAAAGAGATTATAGGAGTTTAATTTGTTCCTTGACATTAAGTGAATCCACAAAAGAGCAAGATATAATAAAAATCTTACTTTTAAATGTGTCAGGATGCATTATGCCACAGCACAACCTAATATTGGTTTGGTTTAAGAGAGACTTAAAGCATGTCAAGTTATCGTTGAATATTTGTGAGAAGTCCTCGTTCATGAATGTGCTACAAGAAGCTAGAGTTCCTCACCGCAGGGCCAAGCTGTGCCTGCTTTTATCTGTTTGAGGCATGTCTGACCAACTGGATTTTCTCGTGTGTGTGTGTGTGTGTGTGTGTGTGTGTGTTTTAAAGAAAGAATTTCACTGTTTAAAAAAAAAGTCTGAAAAACAATGACTGTATTCTGCATAGATGGGGCATGTCTGACCAACTGGATTTTCTCGTGTGTGTGTGTGTGTGTGTGTGTGTGTGTGTGTGGTTTTGTGTGTGTGTGTGTTTTAAAGAAAGAATTTCACTGTTTAAAAAAAAAGTCTGAAAAACAATGACTGTATTCTGCATAGATGGGACAGGATCACCAGAATGTGGGAACTTTTCCCTTAGCGTTTGACTGTATCATCTCACCATGGGGAAGCACTTTCTTTTTCTGCCACCTATTTGAAGTCCCTCCCTGCAAGCAAGGCTCCCCAACAAGCCAGCACTAGCTAAAGGTGGGTGAAGAACCCCGCCCTCCCTGGGAACCACTCCTGAATGATGGTGACACAGATTCCTCCAGACAGGCCCAGGCGGTGCCTCCAGAACAGTCCACCTATCAAAACCAGGTAGCCTCCTCCTCTTTTACAAGGATGCAACCAGTCTCTGTCTTCCATTTAGAATTACACAGGAAATGTGGCACATTCCTCATACTGCTGAAATACACACAAGTCTACATCTGTTGTTCTAACTTGTGCAAAATTCCAACTGACTTAGAACACTTTCCAAAATGTACCTGTTATAAAACAGAGAAAAGAAACTCAGAGACAAAGGAAAAAAATTAAGAAATACGGAAACCTTATTTAGAATGCAATGACGAACAGGGAATCAGGCAGGTCCTGTGTAATTCTATTTGTTTCCTTTTCCTTTTTTTTTTTTTTTTTTTGAGTTGAAGGCTCACTCTGGCGCCCAGGCTGGAGAGCAGTGGCACGATCACAGCTCACCGTTAGCCTCCACCTCTTGGGCTCTGAGAATTTTTCTGCTTCAGCCTCCCAAACAACTGGGACTACAGGTGTGCACCACTACGCCCAGCTAATTTTATTTTATTTTTGTAGAGATAAGGTCTCCAAATGTTACCCTGGTTGGTCTTGAACTCCTAGGCTGAAGTGATCCTCCCGCCTTGGCCACCCAAAGTGCTGGGATTACAGGCATGAGCCACTGCGCCTGGCCTATTTGTTTTCTTTATTTTATGGGAACGGGAGTGCCCCTTTCTTCTGAAACATTTAGAAATTCTGTTCAGCAATTTGGTTCTGAGGGTAATTCCACAAAGAATGCCAGTCCCAAGCAATGAAAAAGTTACCTCTTAGCACAAGGAAAAGTCAGAGTTTCTTAAATGACTTAATAAAATGTGCCACTGTAAAAACAATCACAAACTGAGCTAATAAGACAGAGGCTGATAGGAAAAATTGGATGAGGGATATACAAGGACTTTGTACTATTTTTGCAACAGAGACAGGGAGGTCAACCTCAGTTGTGAATGACAGCCAGAAGCATTTTTAAAAACTTGTGTGTAATTAAAAACTTTCTAAGTCAGATTATATATATTTTTATTGACCAAATAATTTTAGTCTTTTTTTTGTTCTCAGAAAAGACCTCCATCCCCGTCTGTTGAGCTAAATGATATGAAGATGCCTTCACCTCACTCATTCTATAGCCCAGTTTTATGAAATCACCATACTCATTCCTCCTTATCGAAAATAACACAAAAGTCTATGTTCAGTTGGTGGTAATTAAGCTTCCTCTGCAATGCATATATAGTGCACTTTGGTAAAATGCAAAGTACTATTATGTATAAAGAAATTTTTAAAATACATGTACTTGTTTAACAAGCATACAAGGATTATAAAAATCTCTAGCCTCATATTAGCAGTACTGAAATATTAGCAATGTTAAGAGTGGAAAGATTTAAACCAGGTTAGGAATCTAACAAGTCACAAGGTTCAATTTGTAAATTCTATTTTGGTGGCACAGAAGGCAGGAAGTGTCACATGCTTTTTTAAAAAACAAAAAACCAAAACTCATTTAGGTCAAATAAATCAAAAGAATACTGACCTCTAAACAAAAATTAATTAGTGTCCTTGAAAAAAAAACATTCACCCTTAAAAGTTTTAACTCTTCTGAAATTCTGTTTTATCTTCAAACTCACAAAGACAAATGATTCATACTACAAGGTACCTAAGGCACAAGCTTTTTTTAAAAAGTTCATCCTAAAACTTGTTTAAACAAGTAATAGTTTCAAATGTTTGTGTAGATATTCCCTTCCTTAGTGGCTAAAAGGAAAATATGTTCTGGATTTTAATCCAAAGACGGACCACATGAACATGTGAACACTATTATAGATCTATATTTTATTTTACTATCTTCAGGTGGCACTCTTTTCTTAAAAATAATTTTGTAGTAATCTAGATTGTTTTTTAGACACTTGGCCCGTGACCCCCTAACTCTGCATTTCTGTTTGTACACTTTCTCACCCACTGGAATCCTCTCCTTCCTTGCTTCCTCATTCCATCTTTCTTTTCTGCTCTCTCCTCTTTCTTTTGTTCATTCAATCAACACAGGATCTTGTACAAGTGCCAGAAAGAGTCATATGTTCCTCTGGACTCAGATTCAAGGAATAATGACCAAGGAAAAGCTCAATAAATGTGTGTTGGAAATTATGGTAACTATGTAATACATTAATATTGATCTTAAGTCCCATTAGCTTAGTTCTTTGTAATTTTCAAAGCATTTTTCACATATGTTATTTTCTTTGAGTTTCTTGAAAGGATCTTATGTAAAAAGAAAAAAAAATATTTTTACTACCTTATTTAAAGATGACACCTTACCTCTAAGACTCATTAAACATCCTATGTATCAGCTGATAGGTCATGTATCCGTCCTTCAAAGTTACAGACCAAATGCTGCCTCCCCTATGGAACTTTCCCAATCACACCTCTGCCCTCATTCCTGCACTAGTTTTTACACACCTGGTTACCCCACTCCTGGAAAGCCAAGTCCCACATCTTAGTCATATGTGACACCTATATGCACCTAACCAAACAATGCAGAGTTTTGCACACAGAAGGTACTTAATGCATGTTTGTTTGACTTAGTGAAGTAGGAAAAAAAACAAAGACAAACAAGACTTATCTGAGGATATTATCACTCATCTCATTATCCTGATTTTAAAAGCTCAACCAGGCCAGGCTCATATCTGTAATCCCAGCACTTTGGGAGGCCAAGGGGAAAGGATTACTGAGCCCAGGGGTTCCAGATCAGTCTGGGCAACTTGGCAGGACCTCATCTCAACAATAAATTAAAAAAATTAGCCGGGCATGGTGGCATATGTCTGTAGTCCTAGCCACTTGGAAGGCTGAGGCAGAAAGATCGCCTGATCCCAGCAGGTCAAGGCTGTGTTAGCCGTGAGCGTGTCACTGCACTCCAGCCTCGGCAACAAAGTGAGACTGACTCAAGAAAAAAAAAAAAAAGCTCAACCAGATAGTGCATCTATCCCTCACCCCCATTCCCACCCCAAAAGTGGGCAAAAAGGGGGATTTTTTTTGCTCTATAGATTTTAGAAAGAGGGCCTCCTCTGCTCCTTCATTTTGTCCTTGCCCAAGAGCTGTGGAAGCAGTACTCTAATAAAAGCTTCAATTTCTTTCGGAGTGTTTATTTTCACACTGTGTGGTGGGTTGTGGTGGGGGTGGGGGTGGGAGGGCAAGCTGATCACATATCATTAACTTCAGAAAGACTTTGAAGTCAGATAGAGTCAGCTCAGCCACTTGCAGTTGGACAGCTTGTGACCGAGTACGTTAAAGTGACATCCACTCACCGTGCCTGGAGTTTCTTCCCCCAAAGGGGGGAAGAGCACCCCCTTTGGGACTCAGGTGAGGCTTGAGGGGACACTAGAAAAGTTACAGCCTCACTTCCTGACAGCTCTCACTTGCAGGCAGCCTGCTGGTGTTGTTATGACATGTTCTGAGATTTCATTTTTTTGTTTTTGTCTTTGTCCCAGCCCATAATTTTAAGGACATCCTGCAGCAAACAGAGTGGTGTAAGAAGAAAAAAAGGAATGAAGGGAAGAAATAAATGGATTGGGTATTAAGTGTCAGGCATTTTCAGGATTGAAAGATTACCTACAAGATTAAAAAAACCACACTGCTAGAGAACAGTTCATAGGGAGTGATATATTTTAATGACATAAAAGAAATGTACTGAAGGAATAAGAAAATTCAGAGAAAGTTGCTTTCCTTTCTTTTATCTTTTTTTTTTTTTAATGAGAGAGCAGGACCTCCCACAATGGGAAGGGACCCGAAGGGGTTGCTGCCCTTTCTTTTATCAAATGGGAACGACATATGAATACTTATTTAGTCAATGTCAAATTAAATGCCAAAATAGAACTAAATAAATATTCTATTTTGAATTTCCTCCCTATGCAAAAATTTACACTTATTTCGCTGAAGCCTTCAAAAAGTCATTTGCAATTGTGTGGATATCCATCAAGAAGTCAACGCACCCCCACCCCAGGTGCTGGCTGAAACTAGGGACGTTATGTTTGTGCATCAAAAACTGTAATTCCAAGCAGCATAAATTACTGAACTGTACTAGCATTTTATAGGAAGTGGCTTATATCTGAGTCTTAGGGTCTGCGTGGCATGGCTTCAAAATCAGAACCACACCTGAGTGCTTTCAAGCAGCAGGACCACAGGGACCAGTCCAGCAGGAGGGGAAGGAGAAAATCAAGGGATGCAGTAGGGTGCCCTGCCGCAGCACCAAAGTCTACTGAAAACACTCCTTCTAGAACCTCCTAGTCTGGAAAGACTGGTTAGCTGAGAGTCAAGTCAGACTCCCAAGTCACACCCAAGCCCTCCTTTGCTCCACCCTAAGAAGCCCAGCATTGAGGCATCAGCAGTTTTTTTTTCTTCCCAAGACATTTTGATTACCTGAATGACAATGAAATTATGCCTGTATTTAGAGAAAAAATTAACTACTGTTGAAAGCTGTTTTGTCCCATTAAATTGATATGACAAACAATTAGTTGGCTTGATGTAGAATCAAATTTTTTTTCCTATGTAGATGGGAATTCTACAAGAGTATTAATGAAAAAAAATGCAATGGTTACAAAATAAATATCTGAGGAATGCAACAGATTAAAAAGAAGTAAAAACTCAGAAGAGCTTACAGGTAGAAAAGATGAATTCTTACAATGAAGATTTAATCTCTTCTTGGGTCATTATGGTATACTGATTCCAATCTGGTTCTACCACTACTAGCTGTGTGACCTTAGGCAAGTCATTTAACTACTGTGACCTCAGTTTCCCATCTGTAAACTGGGAAGTTTGCTGTGAGATCTGAGATAACAAGTATAACATGGCTGGCGCATCGTGTTTGCCAGGTAATGACAACTACCATTACCACCGATCTGACAGTTTTATAAAATTGACAACTTACTCAAATTTAATAACCGTGTCAATCTACCTGCTATATATTAAACTACACTGAATCTTCCTTTGCAACCATTTCCCAAAAAGTATTTAGAACATCCATTCTATGAGTCACTTCGGCTCTGAGCCTGTTTTCTCACACTCTCCCTTGCTTCACATCCAGTCAGCTTCAGCTGTCACTCCACCTTGGCAATATCTGCCTACCTTCCTGTTCCACCGCCGCCGCCCTTGTCCCAATACCAAGGCCCTCATTCAGACTTTTACTCCCTCCCTCCTTTGCTAGTACAATGAATTCATTCCTCACAGTCTCTCCACACTCCACGCCTACATTGTGCTACCACAGAAACAGTCCTAATCATCTTATTTCCCTACTCCTTCAATGAAGGAGACATTCATTGACTTCAATGAAAACCTGCAATGGCTTCCCTCTGCGAGTTCAAATCACTGTCGATGGCATTCAATGCCCCAAATTCTCCTTCCTCCTTTCTGCTTACTGTCCTCTAGAATGCTCAGAAAGGAGACCACTCCAGAGGTTCTCAGACTTTTCTCATGCTCCTCTCTCCTCCAGAAGACTCTTTGCCCACCTATCTTTATCAACTGAGATACTCCAAAGTCTAATTCAACACTACTCTCCCTTACATGACAGATGTGATCTCACCTCCTGTGAAACCTCAGAGGCCCTCCTGCGCATGACCCTTCAGGATTCTAGCACTTATGTACCTATCTGCCTTCAAGGAGCCTACCTTCCTTTCGAGTCTTTATGTTTTCACCTTGATCTTATGTTTTCACCTTGATCTCCGACACCTAACACAATGCATGCAGCAGACGCTCAGTAAATACTTGCTAAATGAAAGACTAAATGGAATTGAGATACTTTCATCATGTCATTAGGAGCCTTAGGTTCTCAGGCCAACCCAGGCGTGAGTGGATTCTGAATCGCGGGCAAGTCTCCAGTTTTTTGTCTTGAAGTGGGAAAGTCGAGTTTCTGTAGGCTAAGTGATCCTTAGTCATCCTCCCTGCTTTGAAATTCAATGCAGATGGACTTGTTTATTTCATACGAGGAAATAGGCTTCTTTTAAAAGGTTATTTTTTAAAAAACTTCAAAATGTATATCAAATAGCGATCACACATATTTTGGTTTTGAAATCATGAGATCTGGAGAAAAGTAAGCATTAATATTATAACCACCTATTTCTGGAGTGTCATAACTATATTCTGCTTTTAATCTTCCTGCAAGAGTCACACTTTGATCAGAGACTTGTTACTTTGGTGACAAATGTCACTAGGGATTTGTAATTTGCTTTACCTACAGGAATAAGACTAGACCAATCCTGCTTTAATTGAAAACAGTATTAATATAGCATCCTATACAAGAAAAAGCTAAGGTTTACATTTTCAAAACTGTGCCTATATTATTAAGCACATAACATCTACCAAATATTAACAAAATAAAGTAGTTACAGATTCCATTCAACCTAAAATAAAAACACAAAGAACAGGCAGGTGGTGAGGAAAGAGGGAGAATTACAACACAAATGAGATCTAACACTGTCCTAATACTTAATGGACAAGTGCTATTTGTGGAAAGGGCAGGCAGAGGGGAGATGTTTTAAAGACATTTTAAAAGAAAAAATAAGAGTTGGGCTCTCTACACGTGTGAATAAATAAATACACGTGAATTTAAGAAAGGACTAAATACAAACACTCATTTCAAAAATCACCCATCTAATTCGCCAATACAACAGCAGTTTTTGAAATAAATGAATTAAATTCAACCAGTAGTTTTCATACAGTTTTTGTACTTAAAAATCTTTAGGGCCCTGTGCAGTGGCTCACACCCAGCACTTTGGGAGGCTGAAGTGAGAGGATTGCTTGAGGATGGGAGTTCCAGACCAATCTGGACAAAATTGTGAGACCTTGTCTCTACAAAAACAACAACAACAACAAAAATTTGACACTCGTGGCGGCATGCACTTGTAGTTCCAGCTACTCGGGAGGCTGAGAGGGGAGGATCAGCTCAGGAGATCAAGGCTCTGGTGAGCCAAGATCATGGCACTGCACTCCAGCCTGGGCGACAGAGTGAGATCCCAACTCAAAAAAAAGGGAAGGAAGGTAGGAAAAAAAGCTGGAAAGAGAAAAGGAAAAAAGAAAATCAAAAATCTTTATTTAGGAAAACTTTTGGTCAAAAATGTACTTATTAAATTCTTAGTCATCATTCATCTAGCAAAGGACAGTAGCTTCCTTGGGCAGAGCAAGGAAAAGTGCATGCAGGGGCAACCGTATCCCTCCGCACAAAACCACAGGTCAGGACTGGCAGTAGTGGGAAATTGCGGGGGTTCATCACCAAAGTGAGACCCAAACTTTATCTGTACAATGACCATTTGTATACCCAACCAACTTTAAAAAAATACTTTAAGCCACGGGAGGAACCGGTGCAGATGCAAGCCTGTCTCTCTTCAGTCAGTCACTGTTATTTGAAAATGGCAGAAGTCAGCATTTGTGGGCTATTTTGCACTCAGCAGCCTCACCACAGACTGAGGCGGCTTGGGAGGAAACTCCATTAACCTGGTCTGGAGAAACAATGACCGCCTGCTGACTCAAGCCTGGAGACTGACGCCGCTGCCAGCAGAGCGACACTAACGATTAGAAAAAAAAAAACCCTTCCTCAAGTTAGGTGATTTTTCCCTTCCCCACAGAGATGTAAAACTCGACAGGTTTATAAAAAGCCTTTAAGTTGGAAAGACAGAATACAAGATACTACACAATGAAAAAACATGGAGCCTCCCCAAAATTAAATGTTTCAGTGAGGAATCCTAGTAAAATACATATCGTTATGTAGTTCATAATTACTCAAGATTTTACTTCTCTACAAAATGTTGAAGAAGTCAAGGGAGTGAAACAGTTCATTAATAGTACTATTTTAATAGTACTATCTTCACTTTAAAAGATACGAAACCTAGGCTAGCAGAAGGATATTCAATAATAAGGAACAATAAATAAAAAGAACATGGTTCATAAAATGCTGAAAAGTTACTAAAGAAATTTTCCTTCTTACAATTTAAATTCAAGCATTCTGACTTGGATTTGAATCGTGTATAACCCACACATTTTAAAAACGTGCTTCCCAACTCCTGTAAGACTGTGAGAGAAAAGTAAAGTTTCAGATTTAAATAGCTGGCAAAATTTTAAAACAAACTTAAAACCCCGAGTTTTCATTCCTCCTACTGCTTGGCACATTTTTTCTGGAAAGCCCCAAGCACATTTTGTCTAGAAAAAAAAGAAAGCTCCAAGATTGAGGCAATTCTTTCCTTAACTCAAAAAAAAAAAAAGAAAAAGGAGAAAGCAAATTATCAAGACGCTCCAGAAATAACTAAATCTAAGCAGAAAACAGGTTGCAACTCGAGTGGTTCCTGCCTTCAAAACTGCTTGCATAACAAAACTCCGCGGGAGTTCGTCCAGGTTGCTCCTCCCCGGCCCAGGGCCACAACGCCGGGTGATCCCGTCGCGGAGCTCTCCTGCGGCCTGGCCCGAAGGCACTGCGTGGGAAGGGGCGGCAGGGGGCGGGGAGGGCGCGGGCCGCCAAACTCTCACGGCTCGCGACAGCAGGATCATTCGCTTTCCCCAGCCACGCAGACGGCCCCCTCGACCGACTCCGCGACGGCCCCGAGGAGAAGACCCAGCCCTCGCCCGGGGGGCCTTTCCGGGAAACTCTGGCCCGGCAGGCCCCCAGCAGCGCCCGCTCCAGCACAACCCCCTGCCAACAGGGCCCAGATCAAAGAGCAGACCCGAGGCCGGCGCTCTGCGCCCAGTCGCCGGGGCCCTTTCATCCCGCGTTTTCGCCCAGGAGGAAGCAGAGGGCCCAGGAGCGTGGGCACAGGTGCGCTCGCCGCCTGGGCCTGCCGCGCGGCCGATGCGAGGGGACAAGCACGTCCAGGCCCAGCTTCGCTCCCCGGGCCAGGAGGCCGCCCTAGAGGGGAAGCTTCATGTGGGGGCCGGGAGAGGCGGAGGCGGGGGCCCTCGGGACCGGACCCCGCGCCGCCGGGACGCGCCGCCTTCATCCCGAGGAGCCGGGCGCCGCCGCCGTGGTGGTCTCGGGGTGGCCGGGACTTTGGGGTGAACCGGAAGAATCGGCGGAGCCCTGAGTCCCACCGTGGCCACCGGACAGGCTCCTGTCTTTCTTTCGATTACGTTGGAGGGTGGATTTGGGGGCCGCAGCCCCGCCCCCTCTGACCTCCCACCCGCCGCCGGGACAAAGGCGACGGCAGCCGCCGCACCGCGCGGCCGGCATCCCGCGCTGCTCCTCGAGAGTGGGGGCGCCCCCTCTGGCCACACGCCCGGGCTCGCGGGAGGACAGAAGGGCGGGACGAGTCGCTCGCAGGAAAGGTGCCGCCTGGTCCCCGCACGCCCTCGCGCGCCCGCCCGGGTCACCGGCGCGCCGGGCGTCAGGACAGCCGGTCCCGCTCCCAGCGCGCTCAGGAGATGCAGTCGCGCCCTCGGCCACAGAGACCTCCTCCCCGGGGATCGGATCTCCTCGTCGCCAGAGGCCAGCGCCTCGCCGTCCCGGCGCTCGGGCACGCTGCCGGGACACCGTGGGAGCGCCGCAGCCCGGGCCCCGGCCCCGCTCCCGGCGGTACCCACCAGTAGCCGTCCGAGTTCTGGTCGGTGACCGCGCAGCGCCGCGAGTAGTACATCCTGCTGGTGCCCCCGCCGCCGCCGCCGCCGCCGCAGGTCATCTCGTAGCGCAGGTCGGGGCCGGACTCCGCGCGGGTCATGCGGCCCAGCGTGTTGATCCGCGGGTGGGAGCCTCCGTTGCAGCTCATGTCGGCGGGCGCTCGAGGGCCGCTCAGCGCCGAGGCGCACGCGAGGCCGGGGCTCGGGAAGGCGGACCCCCAGGAGCCGAGGTCGCGAGGACGCGGCTCTCCACCAGGCCGGCCCGGCCGCTGCGAGCGCGGGGACGGCGACGGGCGGGGCGGGAGCGGGAGGACGAGCTGCGGCTCGGAGGGCGGCGAGCGCGCACAGGAGCCGCGGCGGGGCTGGGCGTCGGTGTGGGTCGGCGGGGCCGCGAGTCTCCTCCCCGCTGGCGCCGGGCGCCGAGGCCACACCTGGCCGGGCCCTGCCCAGGGCGGGGTGCGGCCGCCGCGCCTCCCCCGCCCCCCGCGGTGTCGCCGACGCGCCCGGGCCGCCCTCCCCACCCGCGGCTCCGCCCTGCGCCGTCGAGGCCCGGGGAGCGCGCGGGGGCGGGGTCCCCGCCACCCGACCGCCCCCGGCGCCGCCACCGCGGGGGACGTGAGCGCGCGGGGTCGCGGCGCCCAGCGCTCCGGCCGCGGGCGGGGCCGGTCGGCCCGGCGTCGGAGGATTTCCGCGGTCCCCGGGGCGGGAATCGGCTGGAATGGAGGGGCCCCTCCGTGGGACGGTTACTTGTTGAACATTTCCTCTCTTTCATCCCTGGAAATGCTGTCGACATCGCTGTGAACAGAAACACAGTTAGGAGAGAACGCGCAGGTGACCGAATTTTGTTTGGGGGCTTTTTTGTTTTGTTTTGTTTTGTTTGTTTTGTTTTGTTTTGTTACTTAGGAAATTGCCTCAGAAGTCCGACTTCCGACGTGTACGAGCGATTTTTACAGAGCCGCCAGTTTCTGGAGAAGTCTTCACCAGAAATAATTTCGTTGGCATAAAGATGAAGACGAAAACAGCTCTTTTTAAAAAAGAGCTCCCCCCACTGCAGTTTCTTTATCGTCCCTTTTGATTCTCATTTTAAACGAGAAATTGTTCAGACTTAACCTCCCAGAGCCAGTTTCCAAATCGAGTAAAAGAGTCTGGGGGTTGCTTGTCCCTCGCGCTCCTGAGCCTCTTCTCCCCAGGCCCTGACCTCTTCGGAGGTCGGAGCTCTGCGCACAAGACAGGGCCTCGTGGGACTTGAGCCTGGGGGTGGCAAAGAACCCTGGACAGATGTCATCCGCTTGGTACTGATGAGTAAGTCTGAGGCAGAACATTCCAGCGACTTGCTCCAGGCCACTCCCAGTCGAATGGCTGAGTGTTCACTACACCTTAGTCTCCATGAACCGGGTTTGGGTAAGACTGGTCACACATCCCTGAAAAGCTGTGTCTGTAATAAGGAAAACTATTAAATTACTCTAATGAACACCATGTAAAGATATTTAAAATAAATATTTCTCATCTTCCCAGACAATACCGGTGTATGTATATGAACTGAAAACAAACAAAAAAAATCAAACTACATTTGCAAGTTTTGAAGGGAGTGGGGGGAGCTCTTTAAAGTGTGCCATGTTATAGCACTTCTAATGACATCTTGACCTTTTAGGCACAATCTTTGACAAAGCATCTTGTTCTGTTTCTTTACAGTTGAGCAGCTTAAATTCAAAAAATCAAACATGAGATAAAAGTTTGTCACTGTTAGTACATCCAATAATTTGCATAATTGTCTCAGTTTCCTTGGGTCTTTAAATAAAAGCAAATTCAGTTAAGTGTTCAAATGATTATACAGGTTAAGTATCCCTTATCCAAAAGGCATGAGCTGGGTGCAGTGACTCAAGCCTGTAATCCCAGCACTTTGGGAGACTGAAGCAAGAGGATCACTTGAGCCCAGAAGTTTGAGAACATCCTGGGCAACATAATGAGACCTCATTTCTAAAAAAAAAAAAGTTAGCCAGGTGTGGTGGTGTGTGCTTGTAGTCCCGGCTGCTCAGAAGGCTGAGACAGGAGAATCACTTGAGTCCAGAGGGCCAAGACTGCAGTGAGCTGAGATCACACTACTGCACTGCAGCCTGGGCAACAGAGTGAGACTCTATCTCAGAAAAACAAAATAAAGATAAAAGCAAAATAAAATACTTAGGACAAAAGTGTTTTGGAATTTTTCTCAGATTTTTGAATATTTGCATATGCATAATGAGACATCTTGGGGATGGGACCCAAGTCTAAATATGAAATTTATTTATGTTTCATATACACCTTATTAGCATAGCCTGAAAATAATCTTATACAATATTTTTAATAATTCGGTGCATTCAGCAAAGTTTTTACTGTGTCCTGTCACATGAGGTCAGATGTGGAATTTTCCACCTGTGCCATCACGTCAGTGCTCACAAAATTTTGGATTTGGGAGCACTTCGGATTTCAGGTTTTCAGATTAGGGATGCTCAGCCTGTACAATCATTGATGTATATACAAGACAATGTGTTTTATGAAACAGAATCAACGGCTGAAAGTCAGCCTCTGCACAAGCAGCCCATAATATCCATTGATGGAGGTGAGAAAGACCATTAACGGATGTCAGTGCATAATATACAAAAGTTGACTCAGGATGTTTTCCCCCAGTGTATCTCAAGTATTCAGCAAATAATTATAATCTACTACGTGTGAGAGCCAGTGTCAGACTCTGCAAAATGATTAATAGGGCACAGTTACTGTCCTGAAAAAATTGGCATAGTAAAACTTCTATTTAAAAATTTCAGGGATTTTTTTCTAATAACGTGTAATAAAAAGGGAACACAATCGCATAGTAGAATTATATGTATATGAACCACCTTGCAGTGGTGACAAAAGCTCCTCACAACCAAGATGAGAAGGTGAAAAGCACAAGCCACTGTTACCCTCCACCTTTATTCTTACTGCTTCCTGTGTGTCTCCAGGCCATCCCAAGAACACAAATGGCTTCCAGCTAATCAAACATGCCAGGGCTGGGAAGACAATGGCTTTCATTTATCTTTCTCTAGGAGTGATGGAGGAAGATAAGAGGATGAAATAAATAGATTCGCATGCTATGTTGTGTATATGGAACTCCCCCATATACACAACAGAATTTGTCTATGTTGGCTTTTCTCAGGATGAAGGTTAAGGATCACAGCCCATATTCTGATTTTAGTTCAACCATTTACTTGGGCAAAAGCTCAATTTCTTTATATGCAAAATGAAATAATAATACTTTCCACGACAACCTTCCAGATCTACAGTGAGTGTTGAATGAGATAAAATACGTGAACATTCTTGAAAACTTTGAAACATTATGTAAAGCTTAGGGTACCATCCATTAAACCAAAAGCTCTCTGTTGAATGTGAAATGTGAACCTTTAATGTTTACATCTTTATCCCACATGTAAATCAGTAAACTCTCTTGTACACATTTAACATGCTTTCATTTAAAAAGTAGTTTTTGAACACCTTTGATATGCTCACAGTAGTTTCAGTGCTAGGCACGCAGAGGTGGATAAGGCACAGCTCTTGCTCTGGAAGATATGAAAGTACAATAGGAAAACATAATTACAATACAACAGTAGATATGCCCTAGTAAAGGTATGTTTATAAATTGCACAGTAAAAGGGGCTTACAAGTAGCTTGTTTCTTACAACTAGGTTTAAAAAGTTCAGAATCCAAAGACTGGCAAAGTGTTCGCTAGCTGATCTGACTAAGGTCAGCTATTTTTTCCCCTACCACTCATAGATAGCGCCCCTGGCACTGATAAAGACAGATCACTGCCAGGCAACTTTCTCTCTGGCTGACCTTAGAAATGACCTTGCACTTAGGAAAGAGACATCCGTCATATCCAGATCAGATTTTTAAAATAAAACAGAACACCTTGATTTCAACGAGATTAACAGGAGTCATTTACTTGCTCAAAATTCCATGGGAACTCTTTTCATATCTCTGTTGGTAAATGATATCCCTTCATTCCAGGAAGATTTACAACCTGTAAGTTAAAACAACTGTTCTGCCTGCCAGGAGAGTCATATTTTAATCAATAGAGCTACAGACAGACGCTACGATTAGAACTATAACATAAGGTAAAGGAAATGCCTATAAAATGCCAGACACATTTTTAGTAATAGAATATATATGTGCAGTTTACTCTTTCTCTTTTATTTGTATGAATAAATTAGAATCCTCCGGAAATAATGAAATGTAGAATCTCATCACAAAAATAAGATTGATCTCTTTTAAAGTTGTTGAACCGAGCCAGGCGCAGTGGCTCATGCCTGTAATTCCAGCACTTTGGGAGACTGAGGAAGGAGAATTACTTGAGCCAACGAATTCAAGACCAGCCTGGACAACATAGTGAGACCTCATTTCTTTTTTCTTTTCTTTTTTTTTTTGTGTTGGAAAGCAGGATTTATTGAGAGTATGGAGACATTCCCACAGTGGGAGAAGACCTGAAGGGGTTGTCCCAAGACCTCATTTCTATATTTGTTTATTTCTTTGTTTTTTGAAAGCAGGATTTATTGAGAGGACAGAAAAGCTCTCACAGTGGGAGGGGACCCAAGGGGGTTGCCTCATCTCTATATTTAAAAAAAAAAAAAATAAAGTTATAGAAACTGTATAGAGCTTTCATTGAAGAAAGCAGTTTGATAAAGCATATAAAGTTCATTTTAGAAATAGGAAAGTGTTTGTAAAATATATACATTAGCTCAGAACTATCTTTATTTTCTTTAGTTTAAGAGTTCTTCAGGAACAGGATAATTTTTCTGGTTTTAGTGGATTTTTGTTTATGCCAGGAGAGTGTGGTGAACTTTAAAAAAATTAAATAACTAAGAAAATTGCCTCGTTTGCACTGCAGTGATGAGGTTTATGTTGTTGTTGTCGTCAATTGTTTTAGCTTTTACATGGGTAATATCTAATAAATCATGCTATCCTTTGTGTTTTAAGAGTACGTTTTTTGACTGCCTTGCATTGGCTAGCATGGATGTGGGGATTCAACCATACTTTCCTGCCTGATTCTCTTTTTCATTAAAAATCCAAGTTTGCAAGATGGGAGGTAGATGTTAAAGGTGCCAGTGATGACAATCACAGCTATGGACCACACAGGAGCCACCCAAGCCCTTGGCCAAATGACATCTAACTCACCAAGCTAAAGAAAAACACACCTGCTATATAGTGAGCAATTCATACAGACAATAAATACAAGAATGAAATAAGTTAACCATTTTAATAAACTCTTAAAGTAATTTTCTAAGTTGATCATGATTATGAGGGATTGTTAATCTATATAACATTCTGGAGCTGGAATGCTTACTCAAACTTCTACAAAGTCAAGATGCAGATTATTGCTGGTAAACCCAGTAATCAGCAAACACCACAAGGATATATAATGTGCTAATAGTTACATGAAGAAACATGAATAGCTACTCAGCCTTTACTGAGAGAATTCAAAACTTACATTCCATAGAGAATTTCAGTAACAAAAGCTGCCTTTTATAACTTTTATACTAGTTGTTTAAAAACTTGTAGAACCTCAGAACTCATTTCCTGGATGAAAACCTGTAAGGACATCCAGTAGTGGAAACACATGATGGTGAAGCCAGACTGGTTATAGACCACTTCCACCCACTGTATCTGGATCATACCTGCTCTGACACTGGAAGCATTCCCCCACCTAAGGCCATATAATCCAAAACCCACCTTTTTTTTTTAACCCACCTTTTAATAAAAAGAAAATAATAGGTCCAGAGAGATTAAGAAACTTTCCTGAGTTACTAAATATTTACAGTATCAGAATTTCATCTCTTTCTATTCCCATGTCCTTTCCACTATGTCAAAATTCCTGTCCCATCAGGCATGAAATAACTCATTTCTGAGCAGTGATTTGGTATCAACTTGAAAACAAGAAACTCTCCTATTGTTACTTTCCTCCTCTAGATGCATAGGATGTCTTGATATGTAGTAACTATACGGTAATAAGCCTGCTTTGCAGAACTCACACCAGAAATTACTACTATTATTATTTTTAGTCATATTCCTAAAGGTAAGGTGATTTTCTTTGTATCCTCAAATTGCAGTGCATGTATTTGTTTCGTTTTGTTTGAATGTAGCTTCCATTGTTTAGAAAAATGAAATTGCGGATTCATGTACCAAACAACATAAAATCAGAATGGAACAAAACTATAAATGACCTGATATCTTACTTTGGATGGAATATAATGCAAACAAAATGTAACCCAGTTTCTGAAGTGGCCATCTTTCAAAAGTCTAGACAGTTATAGGCAATAACAAGTTTCTGTAACCATTATTATCTTATCATCATGAAGTATTTGTTGCACATACATTGTTTTCCTGCTGCAGAGAAAAGCGCCGGCCTAAAGGAGATTAAAAAATAAGGAAAATGTCCACGTTTCTATCTTCAGTGCTCTTAACAGCGAAAGCAGGAGACAAAATACGAAACAACTGATGGTGGTATTAACGAAATGCAAAAAGTGAGCATCTAAATGGAGCAGGAGCTGGGGGGAAAGCACTTCCGTTTCAGCTGACTCTCCTAATCTGGGGCACCAAGAGCTTTTTTGTCAGACTTGGTTAAGATCGCAGATCATAGGGAAGAAACCCTTTTCAAACTCTTCATCTCATCCCACACTGTGCAAATTGAGGCCATGAGAAAGAATCTGTATTACTTGCCAAAGTTCCAGCTTGTAAGGGGCAAAACCCAGATTAGAGTAATAGGCTTTTGCTTAGAAGAATGAACCAAAAATTGGGAATTTTTTTCCTTCTGCCTATAAAAGCCTTATATGTTTGCTGTAAAAAATACTCAGAAAAGGCAGAAGGGAATGGAAAGCTGTTAAGAGAATGTAATTTATATTTATTGCTATACCAACCAGACGAGACAATTGTGCTAAGCATTTTTGGTAAATTTCCTTCCAGTGGCTTTTTCCCCAATAAATTTTTTACCTAACTGATGTCAGATTATATATACAAGTTTGTATTCAGCTTCTTAATTTAGCATTATATCATAGCATTTTCCAATCTGTTAAAATTGCTTTAAAAGATGCATATTATTTTCTGATGACTTTTTTTTTGTAAGGCTCTTTGAAAGTGGCAGGTGTGGACCGGGCTCAGTGGCTCAGCCTGTAATTCCAGCACTTTGGGAGGCCGAGGCGCATGGATTGCCTGAGCCCATGGGTTCAAGACCCGCCCAGACAAATTGGGGAGACCTCATCTCTGCAATAAATAAAAAACTAGCTGGGTGTGGTAGTGCGTGCCTGTAGTTCTGGCTACTTGGAAGGCTGAGGCGGAAGGATTGCCGGAGCCCAGCAGGTCGAGGCTGCGGTGGCCGGAAGCAGCCACTGCACTCCAGTCTGGGCGACAGAGTGAGACTCCAACTCAAAAAAAAAAAAGAAAGAAAGAAAGTGGCAGGTGCAGATCCTGGGGCTTTCCATGGGAGTGATCCATACCAGTTCTAGAACTTTTCACATAAATGCAAGTAGCATTCACTGTGGATGGGAAACAAGGGATGAGGCTGTGAGCAATCACTCAGTAGAGTGCAGTTACAACCACCACCAAATGGTGTTAGGAAAACAATCCTGCCCTGTGGGATGCAGGCAGTTCTTTGTAGGGCCTTCCCAGCAATCCTTCTGTAGCCCTTGGCAAGAATTTGGGGAGTTTCCTCCTAAAACCTGCAGTAATCCATTCCTACTTAGAAAACTCTCAGAGAACTGGGCTACTTCTGGTTTCTTTAAGCAGCTCCTCACAATTTAAGTGAACTGACTGCAAACCTCCAAACTTCTCTTTAGGAAGAGTTGGATTCAGGCAATCCCTTCAGGTTCCCTCCCGCTGTGGGAGCTTTTCTGTCCTCTCAATAAACTCTGCTTTCTCACTTAAAAAATAAAAAAAAAAAGAGTTGGATTCAAGAAAAAGTCATGCAAACCAGGAGAGCCCAAAAGATTATTTCTTCACCTAAAGGAAGTTAATGCCCATTGAATCTAACTTGATTCAATTTGGCATTTTTTAACTAATTTCTAGAATTTTAATCGGAAGCACTTAACCCATGCTGGTGTGAGACTGAAACATTTCAAATGTAGGAAAAAGTTACAGCACAGTTCCACAGCAGTTTCAAACAAACCAGTGAAGCCGTTCTGTCTTGCAAAGGTGGGTGTGGAGTGGGACACATCATTCTTGTTAAACCTGTCTGACTGCTCCTTGAGTTTTAACTACTTAGCAGGTAGAATTGAACAAAACAACCAAGTCCTTTCCCACCAAGGCACGCAGAAGAAATGTCATCTGTCATCTCTAAACAAGCTTTTGTTTTGCTTTACTGAGCAAGGAAAAAACCATCTCATTTAAAATGGGAATTACTGTGTTCTCAAAGCAAAAATTAATATTTCTAAAAAGGAATTTCCTAAAATCTCCTTTGTAATGACAGAGATTTGTTTTTATAAGAGGGATTTATATTAATATGAAAGATGTCTTGACCCCAGAGCTATCATTAAAAATAAATGTTAAGATAATGACTGTGTTTATATAGACATAGATATGGAAAGAAGACAAAATGCATTGTAAAGTCTTTTTAAAAAGTTATTTTAAATACATAATATGGTCAGATTTTTTTTAACATTAACAATTATATGTTAGAAGAGATAGATAAAGTAATCTTAAGGCATAGAAGTTATCGCGGGAAGACCAATGTACAGAAGACCTATTTACTACAGTATACATTTTTTTTTTTTTGAGTTGGTGTCTCACTCTTTGTCGCCCAGGCTGGAGTACAGTGGCACACTCACGGCCACTGCAGCCTCAACCTGCTGGTCTCAGGCAATCCTTCTGCCTCAGCCTTCCGTGTAGCCGGAATTACAGGCATACGCTACCATGCCCAACTGATTTTTTGATTTATTGTAGAGATGAGGTCTCGCTGCCCAGGCAGGTCTCGAACCCGCGAGCTCAGGCAATCCACTCACCTTAGCCTCCCAAAGGCGCGGGATTACAGGCTGAGCCACCGAGCCCGGCTTATGTTGTTTTTAAATAGTAAAATTATTGTAAACTCTTCCTTTCCTTTACCACTTCCTCATACCCCAGAGTTTTCCCCGTTTGCTTAGCTGTCTGTTGTTATTATTAATTTATTCCCACACTCTCCCCTAGTTTAATAACTATTTTCTCAATACAAACATTTACATCAGCTATTCTATGAATTTCATTGCTTGAAGACACTTTTCCGGAATCTTCTGACTGGCTCTCCAGACCATTTCTCAGCTATAGAGTTGGTATCTCCTTTCACCATCATCCTCATTGGATGTGTGTTGGTTGGATCCTCTGTTTTGGGCGTCTGATCCTTTCACTTACTTGATTTACTTCTACACCTTGGTGGCACACATATTCTACCAGCTTTACTGAGAAAGAGGACACGGGAGGTAAATTTTATTTTTTTAAATGTATTTATTTAGAGTCAAGGTCTCCTTCTGTCACCCAGGGTGGAGTGCGGTGGCACGATCAGAGCTCACTGCAGCCTCAACCTTCTGGGTTCACGCCATCTTTCCACCTCAGCCTCCCAAGTAGCTGGGACTACAGGCAGACACCACCACAGCCAACTAATTTTTTTATTTTTGTAGACAAGGTCTCACTATGGTGCCTAGGCTGGTCTTAAACTCCTAAGCTCAAGCAATCCTCATAGGAGGTAAATTTTTTGAAAACATGTGTGTCTGAAAATGCCCTTATTCTACTACACACTTATTTGATCATCTGGCCAGATATCAAATTCTACTTTGGAAGTAATGGTTCCTCAGATTGTTGGACACATCGCTCCATTATCTTCTATTGCAGAGTGACTGTTGAGAAGTCAAAGCTTCTCTGTTCTTTGTACCTTTTACAAAACTTCAGTAGTTGAGATGTGCCATCATTTTTAGAAAATAGATCTGGGGGTTCAACCTAAGTACCCTTCTTTCTCAGTCCCCAGTGAAGGAGAAATAGGGCATATTTTTGTTCTCAGAGTGTTGCTGTGGCCAGGACGAAGCCTGGAAAGATGAAGCTGCTCATTCCCTGTCACTTCCCCCACTGCCCGGTCCTCTTCCCATGTTGAAGACATGTTTTCTCGCTGGAGGAGAATAAATACGCTTCCAATTATGCAGAAAGGGCAGGCTTAAGCTTATTATCCTGGACTCTCACATCCTCCAAGGCAGGCTTCTGTCTTCACAGACTGGAAGTCACCCACCAGGTTGTCTTCAGATAAAAAATAATGTAGCCCTTTCCACTTTCAAAACCGTGGAATCCCTGCTACTGTTTGGGTGCTTTTCCAAGTTTCCCATCTTCATACTAAATGAGCATCTCTGCCGACCAGGCGCATCATCTTAATAATAAATCACAACGCTCACTGAAGGTTGACTGTGTCTCAGACACTGTAATGGCTAACTGTTCCCCATTTCATCTGGTTAATCCTCAAAACAAACCTAGATCATCATGACCCGGCTGAGGCATAGGAGAAGGCGTGTGACTTGTCTGGGGAATGCATCCCTAAGTGCAAACTAGCAATTCAAATTCTACTCTTCTCACTCCAAAATAACTAAGTGCTGAACCATTTCGCTAGTTTGCCTTGATCAGAAAATATACAACGGGGTTAGTTGGCGGTTCTTACCTAACCATAGTCCACAGGATACAAACACACCAAAAGGTTAGCAGTGACGATCTCTGGGTTTTAAAATAGTGAATAGATTTCCTTTTTCATACTTTTCTGTATTTTCCAAACATCTGTCTTTACAATAATTTTACTGTCAGAAAAGTAAAATAAAAACATTTGAATTACAAAAATTTTATAGTCATAAAAATACAGTAAAAACAGGACTTCACAACTGCAGTCTTTAACCCCAATTCAGTGTCTCCAGTGTTGTTTTGTTTGTCTGGAACAGGCTGGAAACTCCCCAGGGCAGGAGTGCTGTCCTTCACAGCACTGATTATCCCACTGGGCACTGGATGATAAACGCTAATAATATATCTCCTCCATTCCTCTGTCTGCCCAGCCTGCACTTCTATCTGAAAAACTATCAGATCTATCTGTGTCCTGCAAAACCTGGGACAGTTTCCCACCAGCCCCGCCCCCAGATGTGCAAAATTGAATTAATCATACAACATGGCTCATGACACACATTCATCTTTGGTCCCTGCATGCGCTCATCTTCCTATGTGTAAAATAATACACAGAGCTTCCACCAATCCAGCACTCAGAATGAGTGTTCTTACATCTGCCCACCTGAACTAACCATCCTGAATGTTGAGTTTGCAATTTACCATTCATTTCCTGGTATATGAGTGCCATATATCACTTTATCACATATATACCTATTCTGGAAATGCTTGTTGTCTGGCTTACGTTTGGGTTGGTTTTTTGTTTTGTTTTTGAGTCAGAGACTCACTCTGTTGCTCAGGCTGGAGTGCAGTGGCTCAATGACAGTTTACCACAGCCTCGGCCTCCTTGGCTTAGGCAATCCTACCTCAGCTGGGACTACAGGCATGCACCACCACATCCAGCTAGTTTTTTGGCTTTTTGTAGAGATGAGGTCTCACTCTGCAGTCTAAGCTGATCTTGAACCCTCCTGGGCTCAAGCAAGCTTCCTGTCCCAGCCTCCCAAAGTGCTGGAATTACAGGTGTGAGCTACCACACCCAGTCAGTTTTAGTTGTTTTTAACATGGTAAAAGGAGCTCAATGTTGCGTATAATTTTTTGGACTTAACTTTCTCACTCACTCATTATATTTTTAAGATTCGTTCATTTTGCTGCATGTTGCTATGGTTCATCTACCACTTAGTTGGTTTAACAATTTTCTGTTGTACTGATATATTGCAATGAATTTATCCTTTCTGCTGTTGATGGATATTTAGTTCATTTATACATTTTTGCTATTACAAACAGGTCTGCCCTGAATACCCTTAAATATGTCTCCTGGTTCTCTTACAGTTATACCCAAGGGTGGAATGACTGGGCTATGAGGTATGTGAATTTTCAGCTTCACAAAAAAAAGGCCAAACTATTGTCTCAAATTGTACTTTCACACCAGTTGTGTATGAGAAATCTGAAAGGCCACTGGGTTTTCAGATTTTTGTACAGAATCTCCAATACTGTTTGTTACATCTTTAACCAAGATTTTAGATCAAATTTATGCTAAAGTTCTAGTTCTGGGTTACATCTTACCATTTGTAAACTTCTTTAGGAAAATACTACATGTGATTTTTCCCAGTCTTCTTGGATGTATTTAATTCCCTAAAGAATTTTTAAAACCCTAGAGAATACCTAGCCCTAATAGCATCTTCTGTGTTACAGGAAAGGTGTTACTGAGTGGAGTGCTCTTACCTCTTCTGTAGTGCTCACACAAACTCACAGAGAAAGGACGTTGTGTAGTCAACAGAAAAGCAAAACAAGTAGTCAATGGACACAGTGGCTATCAGAAGAATAAAGTAGCTATTGTTTCAATTCAATAAACATAGTAATGTAAATGAATGACTGGATTCTCCCTAAGAGTAACAGAGTCCTTATTTTTCCTTTTTCTTTCTTTCTTTTTTTTCTTTTTTTGAATCTATTTTTTTTAAAGAAATTATCCCTTTATCCAGGAAAAAATAACTTTCTTCAGGGAAATGTAACAAAAGCAGGCAGTGTCTCTAGCTTCACTACCCAGGGTCCCCTGTGTCCTTGTCAAGTAAAAATGGAGAGGGGAAGAAGAGGTCTCCGTGGAAAGTCGAGGTGGGAAGAAAAGGTTTCCACAGAAAGTGGAGGAGGAGGGGAAGTTTCCATGAAAAGTGAAGGGGGAAGGGAGTGGTCTCCATGGATAGTGCAGGGGTTGCAGGGAGGAGGCTGCCATGGAAAATAGAAGGGGAAGAGGATGTCTCCATGGAAAGTGGAAGGGGGAAAAGGAAGTTTCAAAAGTAGAGCAGGGAGGGAGGTCTCCATGGAAAGCAGCAGGGAAGGAGGTTTCCATGAAAAGTGAAGGAGGGAAGGCGAGATCCCATGAAGAGTGGAGGGACAAATGACAGCTCTCCATGGAAAGTGGAGGGGGAAGGGGATATCGCCATGGAAAGTGGAGGGAGGCAGAGGAGGTCTCCATAGAAAGTAAAAGGAGGAAGGAGAGGTCTCCATGGAAAGGGGAGGGCAAATAGATGTCCCCCTGGAAAGTGAAGGGGGAGGGGAGGTGTCCATGGAACGTGGAGGGATGGGGAGGGCTTCATGGGAAATGAGGGAGGGAAGTGAGTTTTACTGGGAAAGTGGACAGGGAAGGGAGATCTTCATGGAAAGGGAGGGGGAAGAGGGAGGCTCCATGAACAGTGAAGGAGGAGAGGGAAGTTTCCGTGGAAAATGAAGAAGGAAAGGGGAGGCCTCCATGGAAAGTGAAGAGGGGGAAAGAGAGGTCTTCGTGGAAAATGGCGGGAGAAGGGACGTCTTCATGGAGAGTAGAGGGAGGAGGGAGTTCCCTATGGAGAGTGAAGGGGAAAGGACAGGTCTTCCGTGGAAAGGAGAGGGAGGAAGGGATGTCACCATGGAAAGTGGAGAGGAAAGCAAGTGACAAGCCACAGTATCTGCCCAGCAGGGAAAGGGGAGTGGTCAAGTCTGGGCTCCATTCCACCAGGCTTCAACTGTGCCCCCAGCCTCACCACAGGCAGCTCCATCTGGCATCTGCTCTCCATCTCCTCTCAGTCAGCCCGAGCCCTGCAGCTGGACTCCTAGTTCCCCTTCACCCATGCAAATGAGTCTCTCTCATTGGCATTTGAGCCACTTCAGTTCCATTCCACATTTTACAGACAATTCCCTAGCCACTACCCATCCTGTCTCTAATCACTATTTATCTTCCCAAGAAAGATAAACAAAAAGGAAAGGGGAAAAAAAACCTGATCCTCAAATCACCTCTACTGTTTGACTCTCAGTTCATGCCACATGCTCCACACTCCTCATCAGTCCGTCTCCCAGTTTAAGTTTGTCTCTTCTCCAACTCAGTATTCACCTACAATGATTTTCAGAAATGTCATCTTGTATTTCAAGAGTCCACATGCACGTTGGTAAATGGTTTAAGAGTCCACATTAAGAAGGAATGAAGCCGGGCTCGGTGGCTCAGCCTGTAATCCCACGTCTTTGGGAGGCTGATGTGAATGGATTGCCTGATCCCGCGGGTTCAAGACCCACCTGGGCAACTTGGCGGGACCTCATCTCTACAGTAAGTCAAAAATTAGCTGGGCGTGGTAGGGTGCGCCTGTAGTTCCAGCTACTTGGAAGGCTGAGGTGGAAGGATCGCCGGAGCCCAGCAGGTCGAGGCTGCGGTGGCCGGGAGCAGCCACTGCATTCCAGTCTGGGCGACAGAGTGAAACTCCAACTCAAAAAAAAAAAAAAGAAGAAGAAGAAGGAATGAATAGAGAGAATAGAGGAGATGTGGGGCCCCTGCCCTCTCCTTAATTCCCATAGTTGTTATCCTGGTCCGGGACTTAACCACTTCACACTTAGAATGCACGCCCCCCTTTCTTTCCATACTTTGTACCTCACACCAGCACCAGACTAACTTTCTGAAAAGTTCTCTCCTCATGTCATGTTCCTCCTCAGAAATCTTCATTGACAATCCGCTGTCAACAGATAAGATCCACACTCCCCAACCTGGCACACAAAGCCCTCCACACTGAATCCCAGTGTGCCCTCTACACATGGCACTTTCCTACCTCTGTCCTTTGGTTCGTTCCCATCTCTCATTGCGGTGCCCCCCTTCCTTCTCCTGGCATGTTACAGTCACCTGCAGTTAGGTTCTCCATGAGGCCCTCCCAGGTCACCAAAGCCAGTGTTTTATTTTGTAAAAATTCATCCCACCATCTACCCATTTATCCTTCTACACATTCATTCAGCAAGTTCTGTCTCTCTCTCTCTCTCTCTCTCTCTCTCTCTCTCTCTCAGTGCCGGTCATAACCAGGCATTGTGCTAGATTCTGGGGAAGCAAAAATAAGTCATACTTTTCATCCTGGAGGGATTTATAATTTAACAGAATAAATAATAGCTACTATTTAGTTTGCACATACTATATAGTACTAAGTATGGTACAAAGCATTTAATATACTTTGTCAAAATTATCTTCACAATAACACTGTGAGAGGTATTATAATTATAATCCTGATTTTATTGATGATAAAACCAGGGTTCATGGGGTCAGGTTATCTGCTATGGTCACTTGGGTGGCAATTAGCAGAGCCAAGAATAAAAGCCTATAAAAACCTGTCCTAGTGTCCAGACTCCTGGGGGACATACTCTGTCTCACCAGAATGCCCAGCCTTCTCACTCGCTCGCTCGCTCTCCTCCCTGCTTGCCCTCACTGTCTGGCCTTCCTTCCCCTCTCCTTCTCTCCCTGTACCCTTCCTCTGGTTCACAGCACTTAGTAATCGGTCACATAGTTATGTTTTCTTCTTGCATTTTCTTAGCCTATTATTTATTTTTTTGTGTGCTTATATAATATTTCTTCAATTAGATTTGTAAATACCATGAGACAGAGGGAGTTAAGAAAAGATGCAATCAAGAATATCATGCCTTAGGCTGGGTGCCGTGGCCCATGCCTATAATCCCAGTACTTTGGGAAGCTGAAGCGGAAGCACTGCTTGAGCCCAGGAGTTTGAGACCAGCCTAGGCAACACAGTGAGGCCTCATCTCTACAAAAAATAAAAAAATTAGCAAGCCATGATGGTACACACCTATAGTCCCAGCTACTCAGGAGGCTGAGGCAAAAGGATCATCTGAGCCCAGGAGGTCGAAGCTAAGGTGAGCCATGATTGTGTCACTGCACTCCAGCCTAGGTGACAGAGTAAAACTCTAACTATAATAATAATGATAATGGTAATAATAATAATGGCTTGTGCACAGCAATATTCACATATTTGTTCCAGTTATATTAGTTTTGTGATGTCAACACCTCGATATTTTATCGAGCTAGGAGGAAGTCATTCATGAGTAAAATATAGATCACTGATACTTTCAACGACCCCCAAATTTTTACATCGTGAAGACCTTTTTATTTTAAAAACTGCTAATCTGCACATAAGCAAAGTTATGCTCTGACAACAACCAATGGAGGAAATACTATGTATGTGTCAGTATTATAAAAAGCTTTCATGAACTTAGCAATGCATTTAAATTTATTTTATTAATTACAATTATACACCTCCATGTGCATGAAAAATAATATGTGCAGGTGTAAAACATTATTTATGCAGTCCATAGATTGTGCTTGCAAGCCCAGGCTAAGAAACACCTCATCGCCTAGAACGTCTGTGTCCTGTGGACCAGGAACCACCAATCTATGAGTTTGTTGGCCCTGAGCCAAAAGTGAACTGAGTGACCTCACCTCATAAAGAGGCATACTTCCCTTCTGAGTCCAGAATTCTTTTAGGGGAGGAATCTTAATTTAGGGCAGCGCTCTGACCTTCACCTGTCATCCATATTCAACAAGAACACAAAAGGAAGAGGGTCTCTGCACCCTGATTGTGCAATAGAATTACTCCGGGTATGAATGGGATTAAAGTCGTGAATTCACTGGAAGAAATTTAAACACAATTCTGTGAGTTCATTGTCCATGTCTCTTACCTTTTCCCAGTCCAGGTCTCAGAAATGTTTGAATTAACAAGTTTGAAGAGTTCAGTCAGAGCTGGAGATGCGCAAACTGTCAGCTGAGGACACAATACTGGCAACAGGAAGTGGAGAACTTTCCCCCCATGCCCTTTGTCAAGCCTTTTTGGTAATTCATCTTTGTTTTTTTAAATCAAAAGTGAAGGCTATATAATCTGGGTAGGGAATGTTCCTGAGGAAACCTGGGAAGAATCAGAAGCACAAAATATATGGCTTACTGTGTAGCACAAAAAGGACATTCAGCGTTTCCTTCATACATCTACCTAGTGCTTCCTTAAAGATGCCCGAGATCCTTCTGCCATAAGATGTTAAACTGGGGTGGGCTCGGTGGTTCAGTCTGTAATCCCAGCACTTTGGGAGACTGAGGCAAGCGGACTGCCTGAACCCACGGGTTCAAGACCAGCCCAGGCAAATTGGCAAGACCTCATCTCTACAATTAAAAAAAAAAAAAAATTAGCCAGGCATGGTAGTGTGCACCTGTAGTTCCAGCTACTTGGAAGGCTGAGGCAGAAGGATCACTGGAGCCCAGCAGGTCGATGCTGGAGTGACCATGAGTGTGCCATGACATTCCAGCCTGGGTAACAGAGTGAGACTCCAGCTCAAAAAAAAAAAAAAAAAGCTAAACTGTAAGGCAATACACAAAGGAAGAAGAGTATTCTCTCTCTCCTGGGAGAGCTAACAGAGAAAGGGGCAGCCTAAAAATCGGTGAATGTTATCTCAAGAAAAAAACAGACCCATACACAAATGACTACAGATATATTATGGTGAATTAACTGGCAAAGAGATTTGGTTGAATTTTAAAAGTAATAATAATCTGGACTCGTTTAAATCAAAACAATCCAGCTTGTACCAATTTACTCTAGAGAAACATACAAAATCCTATTGCCCTTATCCCAAAATATGTACAAAGCTCTTATCATGTGCATGGTATAATTAAAAGCAACGATATTTCATTTTAAGAAATTAGGTGCCTCTTATACTCTAAAAAGATTAGATCTATAAACACTGTACTCTGCTTGTGGTTCCAAATCCTTACTGGTCTGAAGAACAGACTTCCCCGTTGGAAAGTCCAGCCCCTAACACAGTGTCTGGCATGTAATAAGACTCTAGAAATACTTCCTGAATGACAGAATGAGTGAGTTGATAAATAGGATTTTTATGGCTTCAGCAAACACATATATAAATACAGAGCTGGATGTATGGAGCACACCTGTAATCCCAGTTCCTTGGAGACTGAGTTGGGAGGATCCCTTGAGCTCAGAAATTCAAAACTGCAGTGAGCTATGATCGCACCACTGCACACTAGCCTGGGCAATATGCAAAAGAGAAAAAAATGTATAAACACAGGCATTCCATCCTCATTCAAGAAAAACTCAGGCTGGAACTCAGGCAGATTATGAAAACCCATGCATTCTACTTGTTGCTTTAGCTACTCAGTTTCCCCTACCAAGCCTATATTTCTTATGTTCTTTTCATGAAAAGGGGAAGTAAAAGGGATTTCCAGGTTAGGCTTGGTGGCTCAGTCTGTAATCCCAGCACTTTGGGAGGTCGAGGTGATGGATTGCCTGAGCCCGCGGGTTCGGAACCAGCCCGAGCAACTTGGCCATACTTCATCTCTACAATAAATAAAAAATTAGCCAGGGCATGGTAGCATGCACCTGTACTTCAAGCTACTTGGAAGGCTGCGGCAGAAGGATCGCCGGAGCCCAGCAGGTTAACGCTGGGGTGGCCGTGAGTGTGCCCCTGCATTCCAGCCTGGACAACGGAGTGAGACTCCAACTTGACAACTAAAAAAGAGATTTCCAAGTTTGTGTGCCTCTTTTATGATACAGTAAATCAGTTGGAGGCAGATGTGCAGGGTGGCTGATTCTGGAGAGTGGGATTTGTTGAGGAAAGGTTGTATGGGGGACCCAAGACATGGATAGCCTGGGGTAGAGAAGGGTATCTCCTGGGGATAGAAAACGAAAAAAGGCTGAGGCAGGAAAACCAGGAAGTTGTGTGTGTGTGCACATTCCACAAATACATAAAATAAAAGTATACAAATACAAGCAACTTCAACTTGATCCACAAATAAGCACTGAAATGTACCAGTTGCCAAAGAGATGTTTGTAGCTCCTATTTGTCAAATGATTAAACAAAGAGATTGACTGCATCTATGGGAAAGGTGTTTTAGCCTTTGAGGTCTACAGTTTTATATCAAGCCAGGGCACTAGGTAAAAAGGTTTTTAAAAAGTGGCCAAGTGTGTTGTCTCATGCCTTTAATTACAGCATTTTGGGAGACTGAGGTTGAAGAATCACCTGAGCCCAGGAGGTTGAGGCTCTGATGAGCTGTGATTATGCCTCTGCACTCCAGCCTGGGTGACAGAGCTTCAGCCTGGGTAGCTGGGGCTACAAGCATGCACCTCCCTGCTTGACTAATTTTTTTGATTTTTTGCAGAGACAGGATCTCGCTATGTTGCCCAGGCTTGTCTCAAACTCTTGGGCTCAAGCAGTCCATGCTTTGGCCTCCCAAAGGGCTGGAATTACAGCATGGTGCCCAACCTCAAAACTTTACATTTTCTAGGCGGGCTCAGTGGCTCAGCCTATAATCCCTGCTTTGGGAGGCCGTGGTAAGTGAATTGCCTGAGCCTGCGGGTTCGAGACCCGCCTGGGCAACTTGGCGAGACCTCATCTCTACAATAAATCAAAAAATTAGCCGGGCGTGGTAGCGCGCCCCTGTAGTTCCGGTCACTTGGAAAGCTGAGGCAGAAGGATCGCCGGAGCCCAGCAGGTCGAGGCTGCGGTGGCCAGGAGCGGCCACTGCACTCCAGTCTGGGCGACAGAGTGAGACTCCAACTCAAATAATAATAATAATAATAAAAACTTACATTTTCTTTACAGAGTGTGGCTGATAGAAGACTAGTAATGAAGGGAAAGAATGCATATTAATGAGTCAAGTGTTTGGAGGTTCCCAAGGAAATGAGGACTAACATGATTAAAGGAAATATTAGGCTACATTTTACTACAGAGCCGGAACTGATTGGCCAGATAAAAGTCTGGGCTCTCTGCAGTGAAGAGGAGTGATGAGGACATCTAGTCTGTACTTTCCTAATTGTTTTCTTCACTGGTATTAACTAAGGCCTTATTAACTTGCTGGCAAACAATGAACACAGATTAGTGACCATTAATTAAGGTCATGGGTCACCTAATAGGGATGGCTCAGTGACTGGTTTCTGTTGGACTTGCTTAGTATTCAATGGATCATCGGGGTGAGAGGGTCTGTTATGGTTGCATCATGACCTTATTCTCACTCAGGAGGGAATGCTCCCTGCTCTCACTTTCCAACTCAACCCTGGCAGTTGAAGAAGGCAAGCACGACATGGGACCACGGTGTCCTGCATTCTTATCTAATCGGACTTTGATTTCTGCCTCTGCCATGAAGTATTCCACCCAGGGGTCCCACCTATGGGGTCTCAGGACTATGAGAGGTGTTAGTTCCCAAATTCTTTACCTTCAACACCCCCCACTTTCCCATGTTTTTTCCAACTTCAAGAGTTGGAAGAAGTGATTGGAAATTTCCCTTCATGAAAAGAAAATCCCCAAAAGGATTTTTATCATTTTTCTGATTCACAGGTAAAAAAATCTGATAGCGTCACTTAATGATGAGGAGGGGTTTTCAGGTCAAGGGTATCAGCATGCCAAAGAAGTTCATTCCCACTTCAACAGAGGCAGTTCCTTCTCTGTCCCTATTAAGTATCAGGATTCTGTGCAAGATTTCACAAGTCAAAAGAAGCTTTGGTGCTTTTAAGAAGTTTGAAAATGGTGTTCCTGGTGACTCAGCAGTGGTGAGAATTGCAGCATCCAGCCCAACTCCGCAAAGGCTCTCGCAGTGCTGTCCCCAAAGACACTCAGGCACTGAAACTCTGGTTTTAGTGTTCCCCATCTTGGCCACACAGCCTCTGCCAATATGCCCAGAGAAAAAGTCAGTTCAGCTCAAGAGGCAGTAATGGAGAAATTGGTGAGATGGCATCTGAACCTGCTCCTGCAAATGTTGAAACCAGTTTAAAAACATACAAACAAACAGAAAAAATAAAAACCAAGAAAAGGGAAGGGCTAGGAAAATTATCAAAGACTCACATACAGAAAATGGGAACACTAAAACCAGAAGAGACCAGCCCCCACTTTCCCATGTTTCCTGGTGAAGCAGGAAAGAGAGAGGCCACATCTGATTATTGTCCTAAAATGAGTCTCCTTGATAATCTCAGTATTGCCTTCTTGTAGAAGCCAGAGGAGTCGTATTTTCAACTATTTTGTAAATGCAAGTTTTGTTTTGTTTTGTTTTTGTTTTGAGTTGGAGTCTCACTCTGTCGCCCAGACTGGAGTGCAGTGGCCACTCCCGGCCACCGCAGCCTCGACCTGCTGGGCTCCGGCGATCCTTCCGCCTCAGCCTTCCAAGTAGCTGGAACTACAGGCGCGTGCTACCACGCCCAGCTGATTTTTTGATTTATTGTAGCGATGAGGTCTCGCCAAGTTGCCCAGGCGGGTCTCGAACCCGGGGGCTCAGGCAGTCCACTCACCTCAGCCTCCCAAAGGTGCGAGATTACAGGCTGAGCCACTGAGCCCGGCTCATAAATACTTTTTTTAAAGTGAGTTCATGGGCTAGTTACATATGTTTTAGGACAACCAGAATAAGTAGAAATCAAATTAAGGAGACTTTGATTATAAGCTGGGGATAGAGGAAGGTGGCAGAAAGAGTGTTGGTAGTTTTTACTATCCTATAGCAAGAAACATAAACAAATGGCAATTTGAAGTCATGCTCATGTATTTAACTTGTGGAAACATTTATATTTCTTAACTTTATTTCCTTGTCTTTGGGTAAAATTATTTATAAAACTGCTCCCTGATCTGGGATCCCCCAATAGAATTGGGTGTTTTCCATGACATATTTGGCCCTGGTAGTCCAGTATTCCTAATCAGTGTTCTGTGAAAGATTGGATATTTTTGAGTATGAAGTGTGTGATATTAAAGTACAAATGAATCGGATTTTAGATTTAACAAATTATCAGTGTTTTAAGATAATGGCATTTGAGTCTCTCTCCCCCTCTGTTTTTTGTTTTGTTTTGTTCTGTAGAGACTGGTCTTGCTGTGTTGCCCAGGCTAGTCTCGAACTCCTGGGCTCAAGCAATTCTCCCATCTTAGCCTCCCAAAGTGCAGGGATTACACACCTGGCCTCAGAACCTCTTTTTAAGAATAATGTGCCTCCAAATTTTAACTGGAAAGTCAATAGAAAGTTGTTTGGAAAGGAATCACAGTTGCATAACTTTTAATATTTTGTGTGCTTGCATTAAGAACTATAAATACTTTTTTAAAGAAGCGAGTTCATGGACTGGTTGTATACTCTTCAGTACAACCAGAATAAGTGGAAATCAAATTAAGGGAGATTTTTTATTATATTTGATTATAAGGGGGGTGGCAGAAAGTATGTTGAATGAATCATTATGGCTGTGTACTAATTACAAAAAAAAAAAAACTGCACACACACAAAACACCTCAAGTATAATATCAATTAGGGAAGACAAAAGTCTAAAAACACTAGGTTTGGTGGAAAGAGCACTAGATTGTAGGTAGGTGGACTCCCAACCCAGAGGTTATATGACTTCTCCGACATTGCACAGCAAACGTTATATGGCAAAGCCAAGCCTTGACTCATCCCTTCAGGTTCTCAGTCTTGCTGTTGCCATTACCTGACACAGCATCTCAGAGGGAACTTATCATCCTACAGTCATCTGTGGCTTGCCTAAGAGCCAGAAATGGGTTCAACTCTAGATTTTCTCATTCACTAGATTGCCTATAGCAAAAATCTAAATATGTGCTGTGTATCAGATCTTCTGAAGGAGCTTTGGAAAAATAAAGTTGTCCAGATTCCTCTTCCAAAGATTCTGACTCATTTGTTCTGGGATGGGGCCCAGGCAGTCTAATTTATTGAAAAATCTCCCCAGATGATTCTAATGTACAGCCAATTTGATGAGATTCATTGCTTTATGGTATTTCTTCTTGACCAAGGCTGCACAGTGGAATCATGCCAGGAGCTTTAAAAGCTACATATCTAGCCGGGCTCAGTGGCTCAGCCTGTGATCCCGCACCTTTGGGAGGCTGAGGTGAGTGGATTGCCTGAGCCCATGGGTTCGAGACCCTCATGGGCAACTTGGCGAGACCTCATCTCTACAATAAATAAAAATCAGCTGGGCGTGGTAGCGCGAGCCTATAATTCCGGCTACTGGGAAGGCTGAGGCGGAAGGATCGCTGGAGCCCAGTGGGTCGAGGCTGCTGTGGCTGGGAGCGGCCACTGCACTCCAGTCTGGGTGACAGAGTGAAACTCCAACTAAAAAAAAAAAGCTACATATCTGAGTCCCATCCACAGAGATGCTGAATTGCCTGGTCTGGGTGCAGCCAGGGCACTGGCATTGCACAGGCTTCCCAGGTGATGCTAATGTGTAGCCAGGAGTGAGAACCATGGGTCAAATGTTCCCAAACTATTAATCTTCAGTCTAAAATCATCTCCCAGGGAAGGGCCCGATCATCGGCATTCTGAACATTCCAGTGGCATCGGAGTTCAATCATGTTTATTGAAAGAATTGCCTCATGAGGATCAATGCAAATAGACAGGCGAGGCAAGTACAAGAAATCATGAGCATTTTGTATGCAAATGGCTGGAGAGTGGATTATATAGTCAGTTAAGCAAATATTATGACAATATGCAGATTATTTTATGAACACGTGGGGCTTTTGTAGGGAGTAGAGGCTGCTATCCGAAGCCTGGGATATCCTCATCTCCAAGGATATTGTGGTAATGGGAATAAACAAATTCTGCCTCTTTCAACTAATCTTTACCTCAGACAGAATCATTCTTTTTTCTTCTTCTTCTTTCTTTTTTTTTTGAGTCGGAATCTAACTCTGCCACCCAGGTTGGAGTGCAGTGGTGTGATCCCAGCTCACTGCAGCCTCTACCTTCTGGGCTCAGGCAATCCTTCTGCTTCAACCTCCCAAGTAGCTATACTACAGGCGTGCACCACACTGCCTGGCTAATTTTTAAAATTTTTTTGTAGAGACGAGGTCTCGCTGTACTGCCCCGGCTGGTCTCAAACTTCTGGGCTCAAGCATTCTTCCCGCCTCGGCCTCCCAAGTGCTGTGATTACAGCCTGAGAAACTGCACCCAGCCATTAAATGAAAATGTTTAATGACAAAGTAGAATAGCAAGACTGTCTATGCTACATAATCCCACATTTATAGTAAACATGACCAGGAAAAAAATTACCAAAATACCAACAGGACCTATCTTTAGATAGCAAAATTATAGTGATTTTTATTTTCTCTTTTATACTTTTCTGAGTTTTCTGTGAAATGCAGGTATTAGTTTTGTTTGTTTGTTTGTTTGTTTGTTTTTTGGGTAAGAGTCTTACTCTGTCACCCAGGCTGGCGTGCAGTAGCATGCTCACGGCCACTGAGCCTCAATCTACTGAGTTCAGGGATCCTTCCGCCTCAGCTTTCCAAGTAGGTGGAACCACAGACATGTGCCACCACGCCTGGCTAATTTTTTGATTTATTGTAGAAACGAGGTCTCACTAAGTTGCTCAGGCTGGTCTCAAACCCCTAGGCTCAGGCAATAATCTCGCCTCGGCCTCCCAAAGTGCTGGGATTATAGGCATGAGCCACCATGCCTGGCCTGGTATTAGTTTTTAATAAGAAAAAGAGGCTGGGTGTAGTGGCTTATAACTCTAATCCCAGAACTTTGGAAAGCCGAGGCAGGAGGCTCCCTCGAGCCCAGGAGGTAATGAGCTATGATCGCAATCATGCCACTCCACTCCAGCCTGGGTGACAGAGTGAGAAACTCTTCTGTCTTCAAAAGGAAGGAAAGAAAAAGAGGGAGGGATGGAGGGAAGAACACTTCCCCTTTAAAAAAATGTAATATACTTAGGTTTGGGGAATGATTGTTAAAGGCATTTCTAAACCTGCTGGCACTTAGGCAAGGAGGAGCAGACTTGTTCCACAGTTTGAAAGTTCAGCAGGTCCATTCGTGCTTTCATAAGCAGTTGATGATTTTGCAAGCCTGGTGTGGAGTTTGCCAACCTCAGCAAAGTTGGTATCAAATAGGTGACCAATAAAGATGAAAGTCTCAGTAGCCTCTGTCTGTCTACTTGTTGCCTACCCTGACATCTGACTACAGTTGGTCTCAATGTTTGTAAATCTATTTGTTTTGAAAGTCAGATGCAGATGCAGACGGCATATGGGTGAGTCTTTCAGAGAAAATCTAGCTGAACTTATGTGCTTAGCTTACCTGAGATGCCCAGTGAGTCAATTAGACCAGTGAAAGCCTCCCAAATAAAAACCTCAAATCCGATAGCAAGGTTTTTTCTTACCTTCAGCAACAAGGTCGTCTTTCCTCAGAAAATTCCAAATCTTTGTAACATCTGTAAGACTGTTTTTTTAAAAAAATTATTATTATTAAACAAACAACAACAGATGCTGGCGAGGATGCGGAGAAAAAGGAACGCTTCTACACTACTGGTGGGAATGCAAACTAGTGCAACCTCTTTGGAAGACAGTGTGGCAGTTTCTGAAAGAACTAGAAATTGACCTTCCATATCTACCCAGCAATTCCCCTATTGAGAATATGCCCAGAGGAACTCAAGTCATTTTACAAAAAAGATACCTGCACATTTGTGTTTGTTGCAGCTCTATTCATAGTAGCAAAAACATGGAACCAGCCATGTTGCCCATCGAAGCTGGACTGGATTAAAAAAATGTGGTACATATACACAATGGAATATTATGCAGCCATAAAGAAGGACAAACACATGGACTTCGCAGAAACTTGGATGGATGTGGAGTCAGTCATACTCAGTGATCCAACACAGAAACAAAGAACAGAGCACCATATGCTCTCACTCATAAATGGACCTTGAACAATTATAATACTATAAGAAAGGGATTGGCAGTAGTGAGAAACTGTCAGGAGAGGAGGGTGGGATTGGCATTTGAGGGAAACTGCTAGGGGAGGGAGGGGCATACCTAATCAGCAAGGGTACCTGCATAATCAAAATTTGTATACCTAACCCTGCATTGTACCCCACATCTTTATAATTAAAAAAATAAATAAATAAAATAAAATAAAAAGAAAAAATTATTATTATTATTACTATTATTGTTATTATTAGAGTTGGAGTCTCACTCTGTCTCCCAGGCTGGAGTGCAGTGGCACACTCACAGCCACCCCAGTGTCGACCTGCGGGACTCTCGCAATCATTCCACCTCAGCCTTTCAAGTAGCCAGAACTATAGGCGCACACTACCACACCCAGCTAATATTTGATTATTGTAGAGACGAGGTCTCGCCAAGTTGCCCAACAGGTCTCGAACCTGCCGGCTCAGGCAATACACTCGCCTCGGCCTCCCAAAGTACTGGGATTACAGGCTGAGTCACCAAGTCAGGCCTAAAAAATTATTTTTATTTTTTGTAAAGAAATGGGGGTTTCAGCCAGGCTCCGTGGCTCAGCCTGTAATCCCGCACCTTGGGAGGCTGAGGTGAGTGGATTGCCTGAGCCCGCGGGTTCGAGACCCGCCTGGGCAACCTGGCGAGACCTCATCTCTACAATAAATCAAAAATCAGCCGGGCGTGGTAGCGCACGCCTGTAGTTCCGGCTACTTGGAAGGCTGAGGGGGAAGGATCGCCGGAGCCCAGCAGGTCGAGGCTGCGGTGGCCGGGAGCGGCCACTGCACTCCAGTCTGGGCGACAGAGTGAGACTAAAACTCAAAAAAAAAAAAAAAAAAAGGAAAGAAAAGGAAATGGGGGTTTCATTATGTTGCCCAGGCTGGTCTTGAAATCCTAGCCCCAAGCAATCCTCCCACCTCAGTTTCTCCAACTGGTGGGATTACAGGCATGAGCCACTGCACTCAGTCTAACACTACTTTTTTATAACTCCGATGCTCAATCTCCTCTTACTAATAGTATTTTCCTCCTCTTTCCTGAATTTTCCTTCCTTCTCTGTTGCTTCACACAAATAGTCTTTCTTCAGTACTTTCCTGAAACAAAACTCTGTCCTAATGTCCTCCAATCTTGATACCCCTCAGTATCCCTTCAACGTGCTTCAATGTTTATCCCATCTCACTGCCGCCAGAAAACTTTACAGTCAGGTTTTATTTTCTGCTTAACTTAAATGCTATCTATTATCAATTTAACTGTGAACAACTTGAGGGAAGGAATCTACTTATTTGTGTCTCCTCCAAAAGTACATAGCTACAGTAAACTATTAAACATCTATAGAACAAGAGAGTTTTCTCTCAAAGAACAGCAGTAGCACTTTAAAGTGATACCACATTTATATAGAGAGAGACATTTTCAAAGCATAGGTAGTCCAACAATTAAGGTCACAAACTCATCCTAGAAAGTGTGACCTACCTCATTGCTAAAAATCACTACAGTAGCCTTCAAAGTACTCCCCCTTGGGAAGCCATGCACCAATGCCAGCACCTAGTCCATCCGTCAAAGCAATTTTGGAGTTCTTTTTCTGGAACAACCATCTGAGCTGTTGTTGTATTACCCTTGATGTCCTGAATGGCATCAAAATGTCTTCCTTTCAATATTGCCTTAATCCTTGGGTAAAGAAAAGTCACTGGGGGCAGATCAAGTGAGTAGGGAGCATGTTTCAATACAGTTATTTGTGCAGTGCTGCCAACATAAGGGCACAGTGGAAAGATTGCGAATTTAATTGTCAGACCTTAACAAATAACGCCAACAGTTCTGAAGGTCATTCTAGAAAAGAGTAGAAAAATTGCTTTGACGGGTAGACTAGGTGCTGGTGTTGGTGCTGGTTTCCCAAGGGGAGTGCTTTGAAGGTGACTGTAGTGATATTCAGCAATGAGGGATGTAGCACTTTTTCCAGGGTGAGTTCGCAAACTTAATTGTTGGACCCTATATGAGCCTTGCTGCTCCAAATGGGATCCCAGAATTGCTGAACTGATATCTTTTTTTTTTTTTTTTGAGTTGGAGTCTCACTCTGTCGCCCAGACTGGAGTGCAGTGGCCGCTCCTGGCCACCGCAGCCTCGACCCGCTGGGCTCCGGTGATCCTTCCGCCTCAGTCTTCCGAGTAGCTGGAACTACAGGCGCGCACTACCACGCCCGGCTGATTTTTTGATTTATTATAGAGATGAGGTCTCGCTGCCCAGACGGGTCTCGAACCCGCGGGCTCAGGCAATCCACTCACCTCAGCCTCCCAAAGGCGGGATTACAGGCTGAGCCACCGAGCCCGGCCAATATCTTTTTTTTTTTAAGTATTTCTTACTTTCTTATTATTATGTATGAAATATTTATTGTATAGAAAAGATAAAACGCATTTTATAAAAAATAAAGTTCAGAATAGTAAGGGAAGCATATATAGTCTGCAAAAGTTTCTATCTAGTATATAGAACTAACATCTTTGGGGAGGTTCTTAGAAAATAAGTGTCTTAGCCTCCTGCTCTTTTATCCACCCCCCTTCCCTTACACACATCCACTGAATCGGAATGGGGCTTGGATTTAATACAATCCCAGGCTATTCCTAGAACATTTAAATTTGAGAACCTTTGGTCTAGACTAGAGTATTGGCTCTCCACCTTGGCTACATACTGGAATCATCTAAAGAACTCTAAAAATACAGACGCCTGGTCTTCAGCCCTCTTGCTAATCCTGATTTAATAAATCCAGATGGAGCCTAGGTAATAGGGTTATTTTTTAATTTTTTTATTTTTTTGAGTCAGAGTCTCACTCCATCGCCCAGACTGGAGTGCAGTGGCCGCTCCCGGCCACCGCAGCCTCGACCTGCTGGGCTCCGGCGATCCTTCCGCCTCAGCCTTCCAAGTAGCTGGAATTACTGGCATGCGTTACCATGCCTGGCTGATTTTTTGATTTATTGTAGAGATGAGGTCTCGCTGCCCAGGCCTCCCGCGGGCTTGAACCCGCGGGCTCAGGTGTAATAGGGTTCTTAAAGGTGCCCCGGTACGCATTCAGAGACAAGAACCACTGAGTGTCTTTGCCGAAGTGCCTCCAAACTCCTACAATATTTCAGAAGCCCAGCACTTCATCTCTATAGCTGTTTCTCTCCTCTTTTCCACACAACCTTCCCTTGAAATTGTATTACTTCTCATCTTTCATGAAAATACCACTCGGTTTCATTTGCTCGTGGAGGTTTATTGAGCACCTAGGATTTGCATAAATACAAGACCTGTTCTTAAACTTTCTTTCAAAGTAAATTATCTGAATTCTCTTTCTTGAATTCTTTCTTCACTAACCCTATTTACTAATTTTGTAAGTATTCTTTGGTGCCAGTATAATTTTGACTTGTCATTTCAGAGGAAAAGAAAATTAATTCCATTTTGTCTGGTTTTAAAATAACCTACAGATTATTTTAAGCCACTGAGATACAAACGTTGATTTCACTTAAAAGTCTATAGACCCTGTTCTTTAACCTTGATAAATACACCATGTTCCACTTTATCATCCTGGCTGTAACAGCTAACATTTCTAGAAAGCTTGCAGTGCTCTGGCATATAACGCAATCTTAAGGCCTCTTCTATGACCATCCATTTTAATAGTTCTTTTCTTTCATTCTTCCCACAACAAGGGAAGATAATACAGATATGTGTTTGACCTGTATTATCTCATGTAATCCATCCAACAATGCTACGGGGTACGCTCTATGGTTATCCCTATTTTTTGGAAGAAAAGACTGCAGCACAAAGTTCAGTAACTTGCCAAAGGCCATACAACTTGTCTCCTGAAGACAGGCTCCAAACCCAGGCAGACACAGAACATGCTGGGAACGATTCTGCCACATATTCTATTGGGGATGGTGTTACAGGAACATCTGGTGACGTGGTGGTTTAGGCTTCCAGGGAAGTGGGGGCACCTCTTATTGTTTCATTGTTCCCCACAGATCATTTAGTGCAGTTTTTCCAAAACCTTTTCCCACTTTAATCTGTAGTCCATAAAACTGTTTCCCAGGTATAACCCACTGTGAAGTGTTGAAGGATTTCATGTTTGGACAAATTCTTCCTGAATATTAAGCAAGATAGGAGACAAGTTCTGACAGATACACTGGGTCCAAAGAAAGAAGACTGATATTTTATAAGGAATTTTCCCCTCCTCTCCAAATCCAGGTTCAAGGGTTGATATCCTATTGCAAAAGATGATAAAGAAATGTAGTAAATGTCGCCTCTGGTCAGCTCTGTGTGTGTGTGTGTGTGTGTGTGAGTGTGTGTGTGTGTTTGTGTGTGTGTGTGTGTGTGTATACAAGGGTCAAAAAATTAAGAAATGTCAAATAGTATACAAAAGGCATCTTTTTTCTTTAGGTCTGTTCTATAACCATTCCTTCTTTTCTTTTCTCTTCTTTTATCCTTCCTTCAGCAAGGAGGAAATTGTCTCTTTTAATCCCTTCTGGTCACTCTGGAGCAGAACTTCTCAACCTCAGCGCTACTGACACTTTGGTCTGGATAACCCTTTGCTATGAAGGGCTGTCATGTGGATTGTAGGATTTTTTGCAGGATCCTCTGGCCTCTGCCCATTAGTTGGGTGGCACCCTGCTTCAGTGTGAAAACCAAAAACGTCTTGCCACAGAGGGAGAGGGAGGAGCAAAATCACCCCTAGTTGAGAACCATAGATTTCAAAATATTCACTGGCCTTGCAACCCCATGTGTTCATATTTTACCATATGTCATTCCTGAATCTTGTCTCAAAGTTCTCAAGTCCACACATCAAGTCCCCTAGCGCTGTTTCTCTGTTTTTCTCCCTGTCTTTGCCCTTTGAGTCTTCATCAGATGAACTTCCCAGGCAATCTCCTGAAGGTCACATGTTGGCTGCTGCGGCCAGGAGTATAGAGACAGTCTTGGAGGGTTCATGAATCCCAGAATAGGACCCTGGGAATGGAGTCTGCCACCATCGAGACCTTAACTGCAGGGCTGGCTAGTTTCTGTAGGTCTTCCTTTGAAGCTCATGTGGACACCAAAACATTTCAGACATCATTCTGGTACTTCTTCATCGAAAACAAATGTGTAATCTTTGATAAACATAAAACATCTCTGCCCTAAATGCAGTTTGCCTAAGGGCAAAGCAGGACTCTGATATACAAAATTAGCAGAAAAGACAGATTAACAATGCTTGACTAGGGATAGGAGCTTGTCTTTACTCTGCTCACATGTAGGTCTTAATGATGGATGTGAATCCATGGCAGGAAATTACTGGTTCCATTTTTAAAATCCAGTTAAAAAAAAAAGACAAGTTAGATAAGACTGCCCATGGCCAGCTTCTAGTTGACCCTCAGCCATGATGTGTGATGACTCAATGAAAGCAATGGCTAACATTTATTGAGCACTTACTATGTACTAAAAGTGTGCCAAGGGCATTATCTCCACTGTCTCATTTAAACCTTATAACAGCCCTACAACATGGGTGTCATTATCATCTCCATTTGACAAAAGACCAGGCTCAAATCAGTCAAGTTACTCGCTCAAGTCATATTTTATATAAGCCATCAAAAAGGTATTCAAACCCAGATGGTTTGTTCTTAAGGTTTTTGTGGTTATTGTGTGGTTGCTGAGTGTGTATGTAGAATTTTTTTTCAAACTGTGACGAAATACACATAACATAAAATGGACCACTGTAACCAATTTTTTGAGTTGGGGTCTCACTCTGTCACCCAGGCTGGAGTGCAATGGCATGATCACAAGTTCTCACTATGTTGTCCAGGACTGACCACCTTTACTCTTTTTAAGTGCCCAGTGGCATCAAGTGCAAGCATAATTTTGTGCAACCATCACCTCCATTCATCTCCAGAACTTGTTTTTATCTTCCCAAACTGTACCCATTAAACAACAACTGCTCATTCCTCCTTTTCCCAGCCCCTGAAAACTTCCATTTTACTTTCTGTCTCTGAATTTGACTACTGTAGGTCAAATCAATGGAATCATGCAGTATTAATTGTGTGTGTGTGTGTGTGTGTGTGTGTGTGTGTGTGCGTGTCAAGATTCATCCATGTTGTAGCATGTTAGAACTTTCTCTTTGTTTTTTCCTTTTTAAGGTTGAGTAATTAATATTCTGTTGAGCTGGGCTCGGTGGCTCAGCCTGTAATCCCGCGCTTTGGGAGGCTGAGGTGAGTGGATTGCCTGAGCCCGCGGGTTCGAGACCCGCCTGGGCAACTTGGCAAGACTTCATCTCTACAATAAATCAAAAAATCAGCTGGGCATGGCAGCGCGTGCCTGTAATTCCGGCTACTCGGAAAGCTGAGGCGGAAGGATCGCTGGAACCCAGCAGGTCGAGTTTGCAGTGACCGGGAGTGGTCACTGCACTCCAGTCTGGGCGACAGAGTGAGATAGCCGGGCTCGGTGGCTCAGCCTGTAATCCCGCGCCTTTGGGAGGCTGAGGTGAGTGGATTGCCTGAGCCCACGGGTTCGAGACCCACCTGGGCAACTTGGCGAGCCCTCATCTCTACAATAAATCAAAAATCAGCCGGGCGTGGTAGCGCATGCCTGTAATTCCAGCTACTTGGAAGGCTGAGGCAGAAGGATCGCCGAAGCCCAGCATCGAGGCTGCGGTGGCCGGGAGCGGCCACTGCCCTCCAGTCTGAGCGACAGAGTGAGACTCCAACTCAAAAAAAAAAAAAAAAAATTCCACTGGCCAGGTGAGATGGCTCACATCTGTATTCCCAGCACTTTGGGAAGCTGAGGCCAGAGGATTGCTTGAGCCTAGGAGTTCAAGAGCAGCCTGGGCCACATAGTGAGAACTTGTCTCTACAAAAAACCAAAAAATTAGCCAGGCATGGTGGAGCATGCCTGTATTCTCAGCTACTGGGAGAGGTAGAGGCAGAAGGATCACCTGAGCACAGGAGGTTGAGGCTGTGGTGAGCCCTGATCGTGCCACTGCACTCCATCCTGGGTGACAGAGTAAGATCCTGACTCAAAATAATAATAATAATCCATTGTATGGATAGGCTACATTGTGTTTATTCATTCATTCATCATCGATGATCACTTGGGTTGTTCCTACCTTTCAGCTGTTGTGAATAACACTGCTATGAACAAGAGTATACAAATATCTCTTCGAGACCCTGCTTTCTATTCTTTTGTGCATATAACCAGAAGTAGAATTGCTGGATCATATGGCAAGTCTGTTTTGGGGTTTTTTTTTAAATCGGGTCTTACCCTGTCACCCATGCTGGTCGGAGTACAGTGGCATGATCATAGCTCACCACAGCCTTGACCTCCTAAACTCAGACTATCCTTCTGCCTCAGCTTCCTGAGTTGCTGGGACTAGAGGCACACACCACCATGTCCAGTGAATTTTTGTTTTTGTTTTTGTTTCTTTAGAGACAAGGTCTCACTGTGTTGCCCAGGCTGGTCTTGAACTCCAGAACTCAAGCAATCCTCCCGCCTGGACATCCCACAGTGCTGGGATTACAGGTGTGAGCCACTGCACCAGAACTCTGCTTTTAATTTTTTGAGAAACTGCTATACTGGTTTCCACAGTAGCTGTACCATTTCACATTTCACAGAGCACACAAATTCCAATTTCTCCACATCCTTATCAACACTTGTTATTTTGTTTTTGTTTTCGGTAATGGCCGTTTTTATGAGTGTGGAGTGTTTGAAATTTAGTTATACACTGTCTTTCCTTTCTCTCTTCCTAGTTCAATAGCAGCACACAGTCATTCAATGGAAATATCTTGATCATAATATGGTAACAAGTAAGGATTTGTGTCCATCCACTCTCCACTGCTCCAACTTGTCAGTTCCTTAGCCAGCTGGTCAGGTGGTAGCTGGGAAGATGGGAGTGGAGAGTATAAAACCACGCTTTTCTCTCTTACTCCCAGCCTCCTGGGTGTCAAAGTAGCTTCTTCCTCTCTCCTGTCTCTTCTACATTTTCAGGGGTCTCTAAGCACTTAGGAAACACCTTGGAAAGAAATCCGTCATGTTTCAGAAGAGATCAGACTATTCTGATTCCATTAATTTTAATGGGAATGATCTTTCTGAAAACCTGTTTGGACTTGATCAAGGGCGCTTGGTCTCGGCAGATTCTCCAGTTGGCATTTAGAACCTGACACAAGGTGTGGCTGCCCAGGCAGAGAGGGGTGACTCACACCTGCCTCCGACTCAGCAGGGGCCCTACCCAAGGCGGATCCCTTTCTCCTCCTCCCTGTTGTTCCTCTGTCTGCTGCAGGCTCTCAGGCCCTCCTTGCTTCCAGGGACCCTGGGAAACAGTGGCTGGAATAACATCACGATGAATCATCACCCATCTGACCAAAAGAAGGGAAGGCAGGAGTAGCTCTAGACAGCAGAGCTCAAGCCACAGCCACAAGGGTTTCAGAGCCGCCTCTAGCTCCAAGGCATCTTCCTCAGAATCTGAACCGAAGCCAGCTTTCATCAGGATGTCGACGCACTGATGTGGCAAGCGAGGGCTGTTAATTAGGTTTGGGGTGTATCCTGACAATTTGAAAAATCATCCAATCATAGAATTGTAGTGTTTTAGGCCTGAAGGGGATTTTAGATATACAATATCATAGAATTTCAGGATTAAAATAATGTGTAGTCCAGGCGTGGTGGCTCACACCTGTAATCCCAACACTTTGAGAGGCCGTGGAGGGAGGATTGCTTGAGCCCAGGGAGACTAGGCGACAGGGAAACTCGGACACAATCATGTATTTGTAATACCCTCAACAATTAGGCTTGGCTGCCCTTGAGGGGAAAAGGTGGCATGCCTCATAAACTGGGGGAAAGAGCATGACAAGTAAGAAGAAACTAGATGAGTAGACACAGACCTCATCTCTACAAAAGAAAAAATTATTTAATTAGCTGGGCTTGTAGTTTCAGCTACTCAGGAGGCCGAGGTGGGAGGGTCACCTGAGCCCAGGGGTTGAGGCTGTGGTGGTGAACCATGATTGCCCTACTGCACTCCAGTCTAGGTAATAGAGTGAGACTCCAATTCAAAAGAAAAAAAACTACAGTGTAGCATTGATCTGTTCAGAGTTACCCTGGAACTGGTTCACCAGAGCCGATGGTTTAATTTTCAGGAAATTTTCAAACCGATCGGCTTCAAGTTGGTAGGTTAAAATGTGTCTTTGGTGGGATTATTTACGCCGCAGAGATTGACAAATACTAGAAATCAGGGCTTTTCTTTCCTCCTACATCACCAAAAACTGGTTGTTTAAACATGTACTAGCATATCATTGATCTTATCCAAATTCTTCATTTGCAAGGGCGAAAATTAAGGCCCAAAGAAAGGAAAGGATTTACCTAGGGTGACACTATATTAGTAACAGAATTTAGAATTAAAATCTTTTGCCTCCTGTTTCAGTGAGTGGATACCTAAAGCATAGCCCCGTCACTGAGACACAGCGTCCTGTCAAAAAAAACAGAAGCACGAGGATGTTACCGCAATATCGGTAGCAAATGAGAGACGATATAGGCCAGGCAGAGTGGCTCCCGCCTGTCATTCCCGCAGTTTGGGAGGCCGAGGCAAGAGGATTGTCTGAGTCCAGGGATTCGAGACCACGTCTGGGCAACTTGGCGAAACCTCGTCTCTACCATAAATAAATAGATGATAGATAGAAAGATATTTAGATAGATGATGATGATGATAGAGATAGATAGATAGATAGATGGATGATAGATGGATAGCTAGGTATGGTTATTTAGCCAGCTGGTTAGGTGGTGGCTGGGAAGATAGGAGTGGAGAGTATAAAACCACCCTTTTCTCTCCTACTCCCAGCTTCCTGGGTGTCAAAGTAGCTTCTTCCTCTCTCCTGTCGCGTCTACATTTTCAGGGGTCTCTGTAAGGAAGCACCTTGGAAAGAAATACATTACGTTTCAGAAGAGATCAGCCTATTTTGATTCCATTAATTTTAATGGGAATGGTCTTTCCGGAAACCAGCACCTGTAGTTCCAGCTACCTGGAAGACTGAAATGGAAGGATCTCCTGAGCCCAGCAGGTTGAGGCTGCTGTGGTCATGAGCATGCCACTGCACTCCAGGCTGGGTGACAGAGTGAGACTTCAACTCAAAAATAAATAAACCAGAGAGAGCAGAGAGACAATATAGTTCTTCTGAAATCAGATTCCAGGGGAAAAGAGATTGCCCACTATTAAACCCATGCTGGAATTTCCTCTGATAGTTGAAACTGGGCAATGAGCAATGTTCTTACTATACTCACATGGAAAAAAGCAGGGAGACTCGGACACAATCGTGTATTTGTAATATCCTCAACAATTAGGCTTGGTTGCCCTCGAGAGGAAAACGTGGCATGTCTTATAGACTGGGGGAAAGAGCATGACAACAGGTAAGAAGAAACTAATTGGGCAGGTTGAAAATCCCTCCTTTAGGATAAGTTATCGGACTCACTCTGTTGTCTTCTGTGATGCATGAAGGTCAAATACAGACTCAAAATCAACTTTGAGGAATGCACTTTTTTCCCACAGTGCCATTTTTCTGTACTTGCACAGCTGAGCTCAATGCTTAGTCTAAGACTTCCACAGAAGGGTAAATGTCAAGAAAGCATGGCCAATGACATGTCAGAGGAGCAGGTGAGGAAGTGACAAATGGAGGAGATGGAAACCCTGACCAGAGGGCACATTCAAAGTGGGCCACAAGAGTGGACCCTCAGAAAGGCGAGGGGAAGGGGCACAGCCCCCACTCCACAGAGGACAGTGAACCAGAAGAGAGTGCTGAGGCCTCTGCTTCTGTGTGGTCGAATCACCTGGACCAATGACACTTGAGCAGCCACATCGGGTGCAATGAAGGAGAAAGAAGGAAGGGGTCAGATGTCTCCAGGGGATTGCCCATCCCATATCCCCCATACTCACGCTGTGACCCTTTGCAGTTGTTCTGGTGCAACCTGCCTTATGACAAAGGTACTCTGCCAAAAGTCACAGTGCCCTTCTCATCCTTTCTCAGAGGCTCAGTCTGTCCCAGTCTCCTCTGTCACCTAGTGTTTGCTATAACTGACTCTGAGAGAGAACACCTTTTCTCACACCCCCACCCCTCACTCCATGACTCTTTCTTATGCGCCTGCAGTGCTTGTAGCTCTCTTTATTTTTTCTTTTATTATTATTATTTTTTAGTAGGAGTCCCACTCTGTCACCCAAGCTGGAGTGCAGCTGCACACTCATGGCCACTGCAGCCTCAACTAGCTGGGCTTAGGTGATCCTTCCACCTCTGCCTTCCAAGTACCTGGAACCACAGGCATGCACCAATATGCCCAGCTAATTTTAAAAAAATTTATTATAGAGACTAGGTCTCGCCAAGTTGCCCAGGCTGGTCTCGAACCCCTGGACTCAGGCAATCCTCTCACCTCCACCTCCCAAAGTGCTGGGATTATAGGCATGAGCCACCATGCCCGGCTGCTTGTAGCTCTTTAACCTATCACTGTATTCTTGGCCCCCCTATGGCCACAGTCTCATCAGAAGAGTGACGTGATTCCTGGTGTCCCTGGCCAGGACAAGAGTCACTCATGGTGGGCAAAGAAGCAAAGAAACCCGGCCATGGACCGGCCACCATCTTGTCCTGATCCAGAGATGGTTCCCTTGTGGGAGGGAAGAGAAAGAACCTGGTCAAGTGGAAGCCACCAAATCCCTGGAAGGGAAAGAGCCGAAACAAACTTAAAGGAGTCATGCCACCTTTAGCTGAGGTGTAGAGAACTCTGTTCTTCTTTGGAGGGAAATCGTGAGTCCCACAAAACAACCTGGCTGTGCTGGCAGTAGAACTGTATACCTGGCAAATCTGACATTTATTGTATTCTCTTTTGTTCCCTGGTAGTACTACTTAGAAAAGCCCTTTTAAAAAAGTTTCAGCATATTTGGAGACCATGATACGAAGTGAACTATCACAGAAACAAAGAACTCACTTCCAAGTGGGCTCCGACACTGGTCGCTGGATCACTGGTCACTGGACCTGATCACTGGTCGCTGGAGCTCAAGGGTGGGATCAGCAGATGGTGAACACTACTGAGGGAGAGGGAAAGAGGAGGAAGGGAAGCACGTGGCAACACAATGGGTACCTGGTCCACTATCAGGGGAGGGGGACCAGCTAGAAGCCCAGCCTTCACCTGCATGCAACCTACTTAGGTAGTAAATCCCCTCTTGTACCTCACCATTTTAAAATTTAAAAAAAAAAAAATTTTAGGCCAGGCTCGGTGGCTCAGCCTGTAATCCCAGAGCTTGGGAGGCTGAGGCAAGTGGAATGCCTGAGCCTGTGGGTTTGAGACCCGCCTGGGCAACTTGGCACGACCTCATCTCCACAATAAATAAAAAATTAGCTGGGCATGGTAGTGGTCACCTGTAGTTTTGGCTACTTTGAAGGCTGAGGTGAACGGATCGCCAGAGCCTAGCAAGTCGACACTGGGGCGGCCAGGAGTGTGCCACTCCACTCCAGCCTGGGCGACTGAGTGAGACTACAACTCAAAAAAAAAATTTTTTTAATACCAAATAAATAAATAAATAAATAAAAAGTCTAGTATGTAACAGTGATGGGGGAAAAGGAAGGAAAGGGATGCATCTACTCTTCGGACAAAACACTAAGAAGAGGCAGCATGGTAAATAGCTAGGGCCCTCCATTTTGAAGTGATTTGTTATTTATGCCACCTCCTCTTTGAAATTCCTCTTCCAGGTTTCTGAACCTCTGTGCTGCCCTAATTCTCCTCCTCCATCGTCTCGGTCACCTTTGATGCCTCCTTCTCCTCCGACCCCATAAACGGGCTGTTTCGCCAGGCTGCATCCTCCCCTGCCTTTCCGTCTCTTCCCTCTGCCCCCCACAGTATCCGCTGTTGTCCAGCTGTAACCTCATGAAGATGATCCCAGACCTCGCGCCGACTTTTATCCAGAGACACTGTCAACCTTCTTCTGGGCTGCACTGCCTGGATAGGCGATTGTTGTCTCATTCCAGGATTCCCAAAACTGAATGTATTTTTTTCACCCCAAGCTCAAAAGTTTCATGATGGTCTTCGATTACTTCCCTCCCCACCCACCCCCTCCTTAGCCTTATGTCTAGCTGTTAAAGCTGTTGACTCTATGTCTCTTTACACCATTTATTCTCTCCAGTATCTGTGTCCAAACCCAACAAGGACCCATTACTTCTTCCTTGCATCATTGCAAAACCCTGCGAACTGGTCTCCCCACTTCCATTCTCCCCATTCCAAATTAACCTAGATCAGCCCAGACAGCCTCTGTCAGCAAGCCCAGTCAAGGGTTTCAACTTCTCCGCCTAAGACACCCTGCTGTGCCTGCATTTCAAGGCCACAGGTGGGGCGCCTTGACCAAAATCTACCATCGCTAGTCTCCACATACAACCTCATTCTCCCCTACCCGTTTCTTCTTCCTCGAATGCTCTGCACTGCAACTTCACCTTCCGAAACTCTTCTCCTAATCCAAGGTGCATTTCAAAAGACAGGGCCCCCTTGGGAGGCTTTCCCAATACCCTCCGCCAGGTGTCCTGCCTCATGCTCTTGGTCCAGGTCCAGGGCACATGTTCTCTTCTGCCCTGTGTCACAGCAATGCCTGGACTTGGCTTTTTTCTCCTGTGCCCTCTCCTTTTTCTCCATCTCAGGGAATGCCACGATCTCTCAGTTGGCTGCACCAGAACCTCAGAATCTGTTCTAGCCCCCTTTCTCTCCCTCACCCCTTTCTCAGGTGCTCTCAAATCTGCCTCTGAAATCTTTTTCCTTTCTGCCCCTTTTGGTTCACTTTCCCTTGCACTCCCTCAGCTCAGGCCACGCTCACCCAGGGGGACTGGGGCAGGACTTTCCATATGGCCCTGAGGTAAGCAGCCTCCAATCTCCTCCCTGCTCACTCATGGCTTGTATGCCCTCAGAAAGGTTTGCCCAGCGTTCCCAAGACTCAGTATCCTCACTTGTAAAGGGGAATTTTTTTAAAAACATGCTCAAAATGTGTGTGTGTGTGTGTGTGTGTGTGTGTGTGTGTGTGTGTGTGTGTGTGTGTCTCTACAGGTTTAATGTCCCTTATCAAATGCTTGTGACCAGAAAAGTTTTTAGAATTCAGACTTTTTCAGATTTTGGAATATGTGTATACACAGGCAGGTCTCATTTTATGGCCCTTCATTTTATTGTGCTTTGCAGATACCGCGTTTTTGGTTTTTGTTTTGTTTTTTTTGTTTTTGTTTTACAAATTGAAGGTTTGTGGCAACCCTGCATCGAGCAAGTCTATCAGTGTCATTTTTCACAATAGCATGTGCTCACTTCGTGTTTTGGTGTCACATTTTGGTAATTCTTGCAATATTTCAAACTTTTTCATTATTATTATATTAATATCTGTTATGGTGGTCTGTGACCAGTGATCTTGAATGACACTATTGCGATTTGGGGAGGCACCACAAACCACACCTATATAAGATGGCAAACTTAATAAATCTTGTGTTTGTTCTAACAGCTCCAGCGACAGGTTTTTGCCACATCCTCTGTCTGTCCTCAGTTCCCTGAGACGCAGCAATATTGAAATTAGGCCAGTTAATAAATCTAGAGTGACCGCTAAGTGTTCAAGTGAAAAGAAGAGTCACATGTCTCTCACTTTAAATCAAAAGCTACAAATGATTACGTTTACTGAGGAAGGCATGTTGAAAGCTGAGACAGGCTGAAAACTAGGCCTCTTGCACCAGAGAGGCAACCAACTTGTGAAAGCAAAGGAAAAATTCTTGAAGGAAATTAAATGTGCAGAGAGCACACAAATAATAAGAGAGTGAAGCAGGCTTATTGCTGATATGGAGAAAGTTGTAGTGATCTGGAAAGAAAAGTAAACCAACTATGACATTCTCTTAAGCCAAAGCTTAATCCAGAGCAAGATCCTAGCTCGCCTCAATTCTATGAACTCTGAGAGAGGTGAAGAGCTGCAGAAGAAAAGTTTGAAGCTAGCAGAGGTTGGTTCGTGAGATCTCAGGAAAGAAGCATCTCCATCATAAAAATGTGCACAGAAGAGCAAGTACTGAGAAGCTGCAGCAAGTCATCCAGAAGTTCGACCTAATATCACTGACAAAGATGGCCATACCAAACAACAGATTTTCCGTGTAGACAAAACTACCGGAAGAAGATGCCATCTGGAACTTTCATACCTAGAGAGGAGAAGTCAGTGTTTGGCTTCAAAGCTTCAAAGGACAGAATGAGCTTCAAAGCTCTTGTTAGGGCTAATGCAGCTGGTGGTTTTAGGTTGAAGCCAATGCTTACTTACCATTCAAAAATCCTAGTACACTTAAGAATTATGCTAAATTTACTCTGCCTGTGCTTTGTAAATGGGACAGCAAAGCCTGAATGGCAGCACATCTGTTTACTCCACGGTTTACTAAATATTTTAAACTCATTGATGAGACCAATTGCTCACAACAAAGATTCTCTTCAAAGTATCACTGCTCATTGACAAGGCACCTGGTCACCCAAGAGCTCTGATGGAGATGTCCATGGAGATTAATGTTGTTTTCATGTTTATTAACACAATGTCTGTTCTGCAGCCCATGGGTCAAGGAGTCATTTCGACTTTCAAGTCTTATTATTTAAGAAATATATTCCGTAAGGTTCTGGTTGTCATAGATAGTGATTCCTTTAATGAATCTGGGCAAAGTAAATTGAAAACCTTTTGGAAAGGATTCATCATTCTAGATGCCAGTAAGAACATTCCTGATTCACGGGAGGGGTCAAAATATCAAATAACAAAATTTGGAAGAAGTTGATTCCAGCCCTCGTGGATGACTTTGAGGGGTTCAAGACTTCAGTGGAAGAAGTCATCACAGATGTGGTGGAAATAGCAAGATAGCTGGAATTAAAAGTGGAGCCCGAAGATGTGACTGAATTGCTGCATGATAAAACTTGAATGGATAAGGAGTTGCTTTTTATGGATGGTTTCTTGAGAAAGAATCTACTCCTGGTGAAGATGCTGCGAACACTGTTGCAATAGCAACACAGGATTTAGAATATTGCATAAACTTAGTTGATAAAGTAGCTCCAGGGTTTGAGAGAACTGACCCCAATTTTGAAAGAAGTTTTACTGTGAGTAAAACGTTATCAAACAGCATTGCATGCTACAGAGAAATCTTGTAAAAAGAAGAAGTCAAGTGGCAAACTTCACTGCTGTCTTATTCTAAGAAATTGCCACAGCCACCCCAACCTTCGGCAATCACCACCCTGGCTGGTTAGCAGCCATCAACATCTGCCAGAAAAAAAAAAATTTAGACTTACTGAAGGCTCAGAGGGTCATTAGCATTTTTAGTAATAACCTGTGTGTGTGTGTGTGTGTGTGTGTGTGTGTGTGTGTGTGTGTGTGTGTGTGTTGGAATCTCACTCCTTTGCCCAGGCTGGAGTGCAGTGGCACGCTCATGGCCACTCCAGTGTCAACCTGCTGGGCTCTGGCGATCCTTCCGCCTCAGCCTCCCAAGTAGCTGGAACTACAGGTGCGCTACCACGCCCGGCTAATTTTTTGATTTATTGTAGAGACAAGGTCTCACCATGTTGCTCAAGCTCGTCTCAAACCCACAGGCTCGGGCAATCCTCTCACCTTGGCCAATAAAAATAACCGTTTTTAATTAAGGTATGAAATTTTTCTTAGACATAATGCTATTGAACACTTAAAAACTAGAGTATAGTGTAAACATCACTTTTATATGCACTGGGAAACGAAAAAATGTATGTGACTCACTGTATTGCTGTATTTGCTACGTTGTGGCAGTCTGGAACTAAACCCACAATATCTCCGAGGTGTGCCTGTATCTAATGAGATGTCTTGGGGGTGGCACCCAAGTCCAAACATGAGATTCATTTAAGTTTCATTTACACCTTATATATGTAAGCTAAAGATAATTTTTCTTTTTTTTTTTTTGAGTCAGAGTTCTGCTCTGTCACCCAGATTGGAGTACAGTGGCACACTCACAGCCACCTCAGCCTCAACATGAGGGATTTAGGCAATCCTTCTGTCTCAGCCTTCCAAGTACCTGGAGTCACAGGCTTGTGTCACCACACCTGGCTAATTTTGTAGATTTATTGTAGAGACGAGTTCTTGACAAGTTGCCCAGGCTGGTCTAGAACTCCTGGGCTCAGGCAATCCTCTCGCCTCTGCCTCCCAAAGTGCTGGGGTTACAGGTATGAGTCACCGCACCCTGCCTGAAGGTAATTTTATACAATAATTTTGAGCATAAAAAAATTGCGACTGCATTTTCACTTGTGATCCATCATGTGAGTTTCGGTGTGGACTTTTCTACTTTGTGGCGTCATGTTGGCTCTCAAAAAGTTTCAAATTTTGAAGCATTTCAGATTTCAGATTTTCATATTAGGGATCCAAGAGGAAGAAAAACTACCATGTATAATAGGTACTCATAAAATTATAAATTTAAAATTTTTTTGCTTGAATTAATAAAACGTCTTCTTAACTGGCCCCTTGGCTGCTGTGACACACAAATAAAATCTACCAGTGAGCTTTATAAAAGACATATATAATTTTATATATAACTTCTCTTTCAGGGCTAATAAAACAAAATAGAACGTGCGCAGAATAAAATTTAGGTGGTGGGGGTGGTTTTTAGCTTGGCCTGTAAGGACGTTTTCATCGTGGCCCAGCTGCCCCCGGTGGTACCTCCTGCCGCCCCGACATGACATAAGTGCACACAGTTCCCCCAATGCAGCACACCCTTCCATAGGCCCCTCCACATCTCACACTTGCACATGCAGCTCTCACTACCTCTCACACTCCCAGCCCCTCTTCATTCCACTCCACACAGTTTTCTCCAGTTACTAACTTGTCATTCCTCGAGACACAACTTAACCGTCACTTCCTCCCTGCTGGACTCTAGGTCCTTGTCTTGCTGGACTTTGTGTCCCCAGTGCTCAGCTCTGGATTTCACGTGTACAGACAGATAATTTTTGTATAGAATGAGTGAAAGAATGAACCCCAAGCCCTTTCTATCTATTACCTATCTGTCTGTCTATCTCTCTATCTATCATCTTCTACTGAAAGAGAGAAGTAAATACAAATATAAATATAAAGCTCATTAAAGGCCGGGGTTAAATCTTTCCTCTCACATTTGCCAGTTGGTCTTTCACTGAATAGCTTCTTGGTGAATCTTGGGTCGTTTAAAGAACAACAAGGAGAACAGAGCAGCAACAGTATAGTGAGCAGAGGGGACAGCAGGCTGAGTGGCAGGGCCCAGCCCGGGATGTAGCCTAGAGGGTTGGGAGGCTTCATTGCAGATGTAAAGGAAGCTCTCAGAGGGACTAAAGTAGGAGACGAACATGATCAGATTTATGTTCTTTTAAAAGCCAGACACAAAAGGCCACATATTGTACGGTTTCAGTTATAGGAAATATTTATCAGCCTTGCAAGCTCTCCTTCTCCTCCAGGGAACTCTGGTCCTCAGCTTTCTCATTTTAAGGTGAGGGTAGACCAGCTGACTCCAGGGTCACACTTAGTTCTCTTTTTTGGCTCTTTTTTATTTTATTTTATTTCTTTTTCTTTTCTTTTTTTTTTTTTTTGAGTTGGAGTCTCACTCTGTCGCCCAGACTGGAGTGCAGTGGCCGCTCCCGGCCACCGCAGCCTCGACCTGCTGGGCTGCGGTGATCCTTCCGCCTCAGCCTTTCGAGTAGCTGGAATTACAGGCATGCGCTACCATGCCCGGCTGATTTTTTGGTTTATTATAGAGATGAGGTCTCACCAAGTTGCTCAGGCGGGTCTCGAACCCATGGGCTCAGGCAATCCACTCACCTCAGCCTCCCAAAGGCACGGGATTACAGGCTGAGCCACCGAGCCTGGCTTTGACTCTTTTTAAAAAGTGACTGTTAAATAGGATAAGGAATCAAATCCAGTCTAGCAATCCCAGGGAAGGCACTCACGATCTCTCCATGATCTCTCCATCTCATGGCACTGTGACATAGTGGGAATGACCCTGGAGATGTAGATTGTTCCCCTGGGTTGAGCATTTACCACTGGAATGACCTTGGAAAAGTCACGAAATTCTTTGGTTCTTTGTTTTTGCATGTTTAAAATATGGGTGTTCTGGCCAACCACAATGGCTCACGCCTGTAATCTCAGCACTATGGGAGGCCAAGGCAGGAGAACCACTTGAGCCCAAGAACAGCCTGGGCAACTTGTAAGATCTTGTCTCTACCAAAAAAATTAGAAAAATAAGCCAGGTGTGCGTGGTGGTGCATGCCTATAGTTCCAGCTACTCAGGAGGCTGAGGCAGAAGGATTGCCTGAGCCCAGGAGGTCGAGGCTGTGGTGAGCCATTACCATGCCCTGCACGCACTCTAGCTTGAGTGACAGAGACCTTGACTCCAAAAATTAAAAATTAAAAAATAAAATATGGGCATTTAGGAGGTGATGTCTATGGTCCTTTCCATAGAAAGTTTGTGTTCTGACCCAACTTTGAATTCTGAAGGCAACCTAGATCTTTGAATAAAATACATTCACTCGTATTACAGATTTTAGGAATTCTAAGAAATTTGACATCATGGGCATTTTGCTATCAAAAAAAGACTGAGGGAAGTAAACGGAATACTACACACATATTAAAAAGCATGTGGTAGGGACAGGCACAGTAGCCCACACCTATAATCTCAGCTACTCAGGAGGCTGAGGCAGGTGGATTGCTTGAGGCCAGGAGCTTGAAACCAGCCTGAGCAACATAGTGAGACTACGTCGCTGCAAAAAAATTTTTTTTAATGTGGTAGGTTTACAAATACTGACATGGAATATGTCTACGAATATTGTTAAGGTAAACAATTTAGTTGCAAGGGCTGCCATAAGAAAGTCACAGACTGGGTGCCTTAAAGAACAGACATTTATTTCCACACAGTTCTGGAGGCTGGAAGTCCAACATCAAGACATGGGGAGAGTTGGTTTCTCTGAGGCCTCTCTCCCTGGCTTATAGATGGCAGGCATCCCCTCCCTGTCTCCTCACATGGTCTTCCCTCTTTGTATGTCTGTGTCCTAATTTCCTCTTCCTTTTTTTTTTTTTTTTTTTTTGAGTTCGAGTCTCACTCTGTTGCCCAGGCTGGAGTGCAGTGGCATGCTCACAGCTCACCATAGCCTCAACATCCTGGGCTCAGGTGATCCTTCCACCTCAGCTTTCCAAGTTGCTGGGACTACAGGTGTGCACCTGGCTAATATATTGATTTATTGTAGAGATGAGGTCTCACCACATTGCCCAGGCTGGTCTCAAACTCCTAGGCTCAGGCAATTCTCTCATCTCAGCCTTCTAAGTGTTGGGATTACAGGCATGAGTTGTTGCACCTGGCCCAAATCTCGTCTTCTGATAAGGACACCAGTTGGATTGGATTAGGATCCACCCATATGACCTCATTTTAACTTAGTCTCCTCTTTAAAGAATCTGTCTCCAAAGACAGTCACATTCTGAGGTACTGGGGGTTAGGACTCCAACATATGAATCTGGGGGACACAGTTCAACCTACAATAGTGCCCATGCCTGAGGCGTAGTAGATGGTCAGGAAATAGTGAATTAAGCAAATGAGATTGTTTTGTCTGCAGGTACAGTGGGCCACTAAAAGTGGGCAAGGCCAGGGAGAACCTTAAGCTTCAGAGAGAGAAGTCCAGATCCAAGCTGGAAGACACTCTTGAGCAAAGGAATACCATGGCGTTGACATTGCTACAGGCATGTTAGACAGGCATTGATTTGCCCTGTGGTTTGGAACAGAGGTGAGTGCAAGGGCAGGGAGATCAGATGAGAGGCTATTTCAGTCATTCCAGCTGTGGAGCGACGAGGGTCTTCATCAGGTGGTGGCCACAGAATAAAAACTGGAGACAAACGGGTGTGCCTGGAGGTCGTTCCAAGTTCCTGCACCTGCTGACGTGTCAGTGAAGGCCACATTCCACCTTCACCTTGAGAACAATGAGTCCTCTAGAAACTGGAAAGGCAGTGGCGACCAAGGCTGTGCAGGATGAGCTCATAAGTCCTGGACGCCAGCAATTCCAGACAACTCCTCTTGATTCAAAGCCTCTCAATTTGGCTCCACCCTGGCTCTGCTGGGCCCTCTCTCTTCTCTAAGATAAGTAGATGGCACTGACACAGATCCTTACTGGCTCACAGAGGCTTTAAATCCCCAGCATGTCTTGAGTACTGTTGTCAACTCCCCTCATCATCCTTCTTGCATCTCTCTTCTCATGCTTACCCCTGAAAGTCCATCTTGTTCTATATGCTGCCTTTCCCATGCAGCCTTTGTGATTACTGCAGCTCACATGGCAGTCTCTCTCAGATGGATCCCAATCCCACGTGCTGGCTATACCACAAAATGCACCATGATATTAAATCGTATATCATGTACATGCTTCAGAGAGTCGGAACATTTCTAGGCTATGTAAACACCACTAGAAGACTCTAAACTCCTTGAAGCCATGAATTTAGGACTTCTTATACATTTGTTACACCACTCAACATAGTACATAGTAAGTGCTCACTAAATTCATGCTGAGCCAGACATCTCATAAGTCTCCTGATCCATGAAATAGGATTAGTTGGCAAAAAGGGTAGAGACAAAATACAAGCATATTCATTTCAATCCATAGAAATGGCTCCTAAGTCCCAATTCCACCAGCTTTCTCCATGCTCTCTTAAAACAGCTCTAAAAATCATTCACCCCATGTCAAAAAGGGTTCTTAGGCTTCCAAAAGGAGCTTCATCAGTAGGAGCTCAAAGCTGATAAATCCTCACGTGCATAATGTTGATAAAAGTGTGGAGCAGATCATGCTCTTGGGAGTCGGCATCCAAGGAGATGCTTAACCTGTTCTGAGAGGCAGATGGGAGCAACTTCAGAGATAAGGATCGGGCAGAGAGCCTGAGGGGAACCAGTACCAGGTTGGCTTTTGGGGGAAAGGCAGTTAGTTGTTTAAACGCCCTTCATGGGAAGAGGACAAAAGACAGCTGGCAGTGTTTTTGCAGAAACAAGACGGTGATACTCAAATTTACATAAAACTGCAAATGTCCCCAAAGGGCCAAAAGAATCTTGAGAAAGAATAACAAAGAAAAAATAAATTTGACTTCAAAATTAAAAATTTTAATGCACCAAAGGATATGATTAAGGAAGTAAAAAGACAATATTCACAGCAACCCCCTCAGGCTACCTCTCACTGTGGGAGCGTTTCTGTCCTCTCAATAAATCCTGCTTTCAAAAAAAAAGACACTCATCAGAAATAGAGAAAAATTTTCAGGCCATATATTTGATAAAGGCTTAACATCCAGGATAACTTAATAAATGGGCCTGAAAGTTAAATATATATTTCTCCAAAAGAGATAGACAAATGGCCACCAAGCACATAAAAAAGATCGTCAACATCATTAGTCATTAAGCAAATGCAGATCAAAACCACAATGAGATACCATGTCACACACCATTAGGATGACTGTTGCATATATTTTAATAAAAGCACGGAAAAGTACAAGTGTTGGTGACAAAGTGAAGAAACTGAAAATCGATACATTGTTAGTGGTAATCAAAAATGGTACAGCCACTGTGGAAAACAGATTGGCATTTTCTCAAGAACCTAATATAGAATGGTCATATGATCTGGCAATTCCATTCCTAAACAATTGAAAACAGGGATGCAAACAGATACTTGTATACCAATGTTCATTGCAGCATTAATCACAATAACCAAAAGTGGAAACAATCCAAGCGTCCATCAGCAGATGAATGGATAAACAAATGTGGTCTATCTATTCAGTGGAATATTATTCAGCTGTACAAAGGAATGGAATTTTGACATATGCTACAACATTGATAAACCTTGAAAACACTATACCAAGTAAAATAAGCCCAGCACAAAAGGGCAAATATTGTGTGCTTCTATTATATGAAATACCTAGAAAAGGAAAATTGATAGATGCAGAAAGTGTAATAGAGACGACCAGGGGATGGGGAAAAGGAGGGTAATGTTTATTATTGCTTAATGCTTACAGAGTTTCTGTTTTGGAAATAGTGCTGATAGTTGTACGACATTGTGAATGCACTTAATGCCACTGAATTGTACACTTAAGTGGTTAAAATGGCAAATTTTATTGTATGTATATCTTAACATAATTTAAAAGTTTCAAAAAAAAAGATAAAAGGAGAGTTAGCAGATACGAGGAAAAGATGATCGCCAGGGGCACTGTGGATATGGTACTCTTTGGAATGAGATACTCATTCGGAGAGTGGGTAGTGATGACCAGCCCTTTATTCTGGAAATGTTTGGTGTTAGACACCAAAATATGCCTAAACACACAAAAAACATAGGCAGGAATGATTTGTTTCAGCAAATATGTGTGTGGCAAGGGTCACTCTTGGAGTTAGGAGACTGACCCCCATGTTTTCTGGCCTACCCTAAGATGTGAGATAAGGTCACTTTTTTTTGCTAAAGTTTTATAATTCTGGTAGCACTTACGTCCTCTGTCATGTCAAAGCTAAAGTCGCACACCAAATAAGGGAATATAAAAAAATGATGTCTGAAGCTTGCTTAGCTAGATTTTCAATCTTCCAGACTCTCTTCTGCGAGGGATAAAAAGGGAGAGGGAGAAGGCACTATATCTTGCAAAGACAACCCTTTTGATTTACTTTTCTTTTTTTGTCAGAGTCTCACTCTGTCGCCCAGGCTGGAGTACAGTGGCACGCTCACAGCCACCGCAGACTCGACCTGCTGGGTTCAGGTAACCCTTTCGCCTCAGCCATCCAAGTAGCTGGAACTACAGGTGCACGTCACTACAACCAGCTAATTTTTTGCTTTATTGTAGAGATGATAATTGTTTAATTGTCTCCCAAGTTGCTCAGGCTGTCTCCAATCTCCGCTCTCAGGCGGTCCACTCGCCTCCGTCTCCCAAACTGCTGGGATCACAGGCATGAGCCACAGCGCCTATTAAAAGCCTAATTTGCTTTTTAAGATAAAATATGTTCATTTTCTATACTGCAGCATTACAAATTCTGTTATCTTAAGAGAAAATTGCACAGAGCCATGTTGTCTCCACGCAGGGATTCACCTTTCGACCCTCCTCCTGGGATGGTCAGGATTCACTAGCTAGCCAGAGTAGTGCTGCCTTGGACTTCCTAGGGCACTGGTGGTGGTTAGGACCCAGCATGGCATGAGCCTTGAGAGCCTGTGCCTCACAGTGCTTGTTCATGTCAAAATATGTCTGCTGAACCAGAGAGGATTCCACTCTCTATGAAATGGAGAAAGGAGTATAAGGAGGTAATTTGGGGAGGGAAAAAAGTGGCATCCATGGAATACTAATGAAATTCAAGTTCAATTTTTAGACAGGCACATGTTTAAAAGAGAGCAGAGGGTCCCTCTTTACCTCCAGCCTCTTCAAATACCCCTGCAATTTCATTCGGATGATTCTAAACCTTTGGTTGGATCGGGGACTGATGTTCAGGGATATCCACTATTAAATTGAAGGGCAGCTGCCAGCAAATCAAGCATGTCCTCAAGTATTTAAGTCTCCTCAATAAATGGGGCTTCTGAAAAGCAGAAATGAAAAGGTGTGACTAATACATCATACTGGTGAAAATGTAAAAGACGACCCTTAAGATACTTACTTCTGAACAAGCGACATTTGATAACAGCTAGCTGGCTTGGTTTTATCTTGGTTGCTTTACTCTGTTTAAATTGTATCAAGCAGATACACTTAATACATGTGTGGAGGTCCCCCACAGACGGCCCTAAATACTAATTGTTAAGAGACAGCTCTTGCAGGGAAGTGAATTCAATTAGCATGACACCTGTAATTATATAGTATATTATATACTTCACATGTATAATTATTTATTTTATGGCATCATGCCATCTTATAGATAAACAAAGACTTTGAGAAAATTTACTAGCTTTTCTGGGAGTGTCTCCAAAAGGGTGTAATTTTCATTCTAACCAATAACTAAGATGGGGATGATACTACATCCAGTGAATTACCAACCTGTTGGAGGTACGGTAAGCTTGGAGAGTCCCCTCATGATTTATTTTCTTTGAATGCACAGTTGAAGGAACATTTGTCACATCCACATGTACAAGGAGCAGTCACGGTGTTGGAAACACAAACATGAGTAATACAGACATCTTCTATTCAAGGAACCCACAGTGCAGCAAGGGAGACTGATATGCAAGTAAATAATGAAACGAAGTCTGAGAAAGTCACAAGATGAAGAAGAGAGTAGGGTGGTGACAGGAAGATGTCATGGGAGAAAGATAAAGTCTAAGGTGGATACTGAAGAACAAATAGGCGTTTTCAGGGATACAAAAGGTGGGGGGATGTGCCAAGAAGAGTGAACATATGCAAAGGCACAAAAGTTTTGGGTTTGGACAACTCCTTACAGATCTGTATCACTGCAAGTGGAGGATAACTTAGTGGGAAGTGACAGTAAAAATGTAGCAGCTGAAGGTAGATCCAGACACAGGATTTCTGTATTTATCTTCCTCAGTAAGTAATAAAGGCAGTCACTGTTTGAGGCCGTAGGGTCGAGGGCCCTGCAGAGGGGACAGTTTACCCCTTCTCTAAGGATGGCTGCTGCTGGCAATTCTCCCTCCATACTTGGCTCCATCCACTAACCACGGATCTATCTTCTCTTGTAATATCTTGAGTAGCGTCATCATGTTTGCGCTACTCAAGCCTCAAGTGACAATTCCACACAAAACTGCCTGGAGTTTATCATGCGCTGCATGGAGGGCTCTGTCTCCCTCTCATTCCTCATTCCACTTTCCCACCCTCATGCCCAAAACATGAGAAATTCCCTTGAATCAAGACATAGCAAAGTTCACTGACACATTATATTCTTGTTCTAAAGTAAATAGCTTTTAGTTAGTTATGACAGTATCTAAATGAGAAAGGGGATGAGGAGGGAACATCATATTCACAAATCCATCAGGTGCTAGACTCTGTGGTGGGTGCTCTAAATATATTATCTCATTTAATTCTGTCCAAATACCTGTGAGGTAGGCATTGTTGACCCACTTTATAGATGCAAATATCATCCCAAAGTCTGTGGTATTGGGATCTCTAGAAGATATCTTTACCCAGCCCAGATTTGAGCACAGTGGTCCAAGCAAACATCTCCAGCACAGTAGGTGTTTGATAAAAGGTGGATGGGCTCAGCTGGATTCTTGTCCTGATCAAATTGCAAATGTTTACCTAGTTTTTCCTGATCTCTTGCTCTTAGAAGTTATCATTTCTGCCAGGCACAGTGGTTCATACCTGTAATCCCAGCACTTTGGGAAGCCGAGGTGAGAGGATTGCCTGAGCCCACGGGTTTCAGACCAGCCTGAGCAATTTGATGAGACCTTATCTCTACAATAAATCAAAAAAATTAGCCGGGCATGGTGGCACACACCTGCAGTTCCAGCTACTTAGAAGGCTGAGGCAGAAGGATCAACTGAGTCCAGCAGGTCGAGGCTGTGGTGACCATGAGCATGCCACTGCACTCTAGCCTGGGCAACAGAGTAAGACTCTTACTCAAAAAAAAGAAGAAGTTATTATTTCTTTTCAGCATTCAAGGCATATTTGATGCAGAATGGAGTTTCGCACACTATTTTAGGCTCTGCAAAGGAAAAGTCAAAGCCTTAAATGCTTTTATTTATGTCCCACAATGGATTTGAAGTGATTTGCCACAAAGATACATATGAGGGGGGAATCTCTAAAAAAAATTGTTCCTCCAGATCAAAAGGTCGCCCAAAGTTTTTTTTTTTTGTTTTTTTTTTTTGAGTTGGAGTCCCACTCTGCCACCCAGGCTGGAGTGCAGTGGCACCCTCACAGTCACCGCAGCCTCTACCTGCTGGGCTTGAGAGATCCTTCTGCCTCAGCCTTCCAAGTAGCTGGAACCACAGGCAGACACCACCATGCCTGGCTAATTTTTCGATTTATTGTAGAGATGAGGTCTCGACAAGTTGCCCAGGCTGGTCTCGAACCTATGGGCTCAGGCAATCCTCTCACCTTGGACTCCCAAAATGCTGGGATTATAGGCATGAGCCACCACCCCCGGCCTAAACCAAAGTTTTTATCTGAAAGTTTTGAAAAGGTTGTGTCGTGATTTGCAAAAGAAACATCCTGAGCTGTGGCAAACAGGTGACTGGTTCTCCCACCATGACAACATAACCGCCCACATAGCACTGAGTGTTCAGTAGTCTTTGACCAAAAAACAACATGACCCTTGTGCTCCACCTCACCCCAAGCAACATTTTTTTTGTTTCCCCGGATGAAAAAATTCCTCAAAAGGAAACATTTTGCCAATGTGGAAGGGTGAAACAAAAAATAGCAGAAGCACTAAAAGGCATCAAAATTGATGAGTTCAAAAACTGTTTTGAACAGTGGAAAAAACGTCTTGATCGTTGTATTGCATCAAACGGAGAGTACTTTGAAGGTGACTGAAGTCTAAACATGTAAGAATTAATACATACTTTTTAAATCAATAAATTACGGGGTTTTTTTTGGGCCCCCCCCCTTGTGCAATAACATGACTAAATATAAATAAAAATAAAACAATAGAACCATGGGTAAAATAATGTAAGCAGTTAATATAAAATAAAAGTTAATAACAGAAAAGGGAGAAAAACCATAAACATGCAGACTACAGAACTTATATAGTCACTATAATTAAGTCTCAATTTTTACTCTTTGCTTAATAGCAGCCAAACTGAAAAGGGAAATATGACCAGTTACATAATTTTAATTATTAGAGAGGAAAAGAAACTCTTCCTCAGGAGATGCTTAGATTTCTAAGAACTTAGTTCTAAAATATATACTTCATGTACAATTTCTTATCAGTTTTTCCCCATCTATACTTGTAACAGAGTAGACACTATTCCTACCATATATTTCTATAGCAAAAGCAGGAAAGTAAAGTAAAACCTAGTAAAGCTTAATAGAGTGGTTCCCACTCTGAGATACACATTTTGTATCCGTTACCTATCACTCCAACTTAAAAGAACCATCATTTTATTTGCTTATAATTCTGAAGGTCAGCAAACTGGGATAAGCTCAACTGGGCAGTTCTTCTGTCAATACTTGAGTCTTATACTACAGGGGTTCTGGGATGGGGTACATTTATCAGACGCCTGGGTGATTCTCATGTACTGCCAAGCTTAAAAACCACTGGTATAGTGCATCATTCTAAATCACAACTCAGTAAAGGCAATTCTTTTCTGGGTGAGGAAAAGCTTAAAAGAACTTAAGAAATATGAGACCCAGATTCACCAAAGTCATCTTGAAAAAGAAGAACAAAGTTGGAGGACTCATACTTCCTGATTTCAAATTATACCACAAAGTTATTCCAGTAATCAAGCCAGTGTGGTATGGCATACAGAAGACATATAGATGAATGAAACAGATTTGAGAGTCCAGAAATAAGCCCTAACATCTACAGTTAATTGATTTTCAACCAGTGTGCCAAGAGCGTACAATGGAGAAAGAATAGTCTTCTCAACAAATGTTGCTGGGACAACTGGATATCCACATGCAAAGGAATGATTTTGGACCCCTTCCTTACATCATATACAAAAAGTAACTCAAAATGGATCATAGACCTCAACGTAAGAGCTAAAACTACGTAACTCTTAGAAAAAAGCAGAGGACTGTATACCATGACCAAGTGAGATCTATCCCAGGAACGCAAAATTGTTTTAATGCCCAGTAATCAATTAATATGATTCACACTACTAACAGAATGAAGGGCAAATACCATATGATCATCTCAATAGCTGCAGAAAAGTCATTTCTCAAAATCATGATGTAATCTCTTAATAAATTAGGAATAAAAGGAAACTTCTACAATTTGATAAAGGACATCTATGAAAACCCCACAGCTAACATTATATTTACTAGTAAAAGAATGAACATATCATGAAATATTATTCAGCCTTAACTAGGAAGGAAATTCTGAGATATGCGACAGCATGGATGAATCTTGAAGACATTATGCTAAGTGAAATCAGTCACAAAAGGATAGATTCTGTCATTCCACTTATATAAATACCTAGAATAATCAAATTCATAGAAACAGAAAGTAGAATGGTAGTTGCCAGGGAATGGGGGTTGAGAAATTGGGAGATAGTATTCAATGAACAGAGTTTTAGCTTTGCAATGTAAAAAGAGTTTTGGAGATGGATGATGGTGATGGTTAAACAACGTGAATGGACTTAATGCCACAAAACTGTATACGTAAAAATAGCTAATATAGTAAATTTTGTTGTGTATACTTTACCACAGTTTAAAAGTAAGTAAATAAAATAGTGAAAGACCAAGTGTTCCCTGTAAGATTGGGGACAAGGACAAGGAAAGGATATCTGCTCTCACTATTTTTATCACATTGCACAGGAAGCCTCATTTAATGTCACTGATTGGTTCTTGGAAACTGACTTTAAGCAAAACAACATGTAACAAAAACCAATTTTTTTTCTCAACAACATTATAAAGAAATGACATTGACCAAAATGACATTATTCAAGGACCGGTTGTATGTCTAGTTGTGGTTTCCGAGAACTTATAAATGACCTAAGTAAGGACTTACTGTACTAGAGTCTTTAGCCAGTGAAATAATGCAAGAAAAATAAATAAAAGATATATAGATTGGGAAGGAGGCATATAGATTGTATCCATATGTACAGACAGCATGATGCTGTTTGTAGACAATTCTAAGGAAATTACAAAAAATTACTAGAATTAATAAGCCAAATCAGCAAGATGGACACAAGACAAGTACACAAAAATTAATTGTATTTTAATATAGTAACAATGAACAATCCAAAAATGAAACTAAAAATCAATTCCACGAATAGTAACATCAAAAAAATAAAATACTTGGGAGTAAATTTAACAAAAAAGTGCAAGAACCAAACACTAAAACCCACAAAGCATTGCTGAGATGTTTATCCTAAGATCTGAATAAATGGAGAGATATATCGTGCACATTGATCGGAAGGCTCAATATTGTTAAAAGGGCAAGTCTCCCTAAATTGATCTATAGATTCTACTCGGTCCCTATCAAAATCTCATGAGGCTTTTAAAAATAGAATTTGAAGCCGGGCGCCGTGGCTCACGACTGTAATCCCAGCACTTTGGGAGGCAAAGGCTAGAGGATTGCCTGAGCCCAGGGGTTTGAAACCAGCCTGGGGAACTTGGTGAGACTTGTCCCTACAATAAATTTAAAAAATTAGCCAGCTGTAGTAGTGCACACCTGTGGTTCCAGCTTCTTGGAAGGCTAGGATGGAAAGATCACCTAAGCCCAGCGTGTCAAGGCTGCAGTGGCCGGGAGGGTACCACTGCACTTCAGCCTGGGAGACAGAGTGAGACTCCGGCTCAAAAAAAAGAAAAAAGAATTTGATAAGCTGACCCTAAGAGTTATATGGAAATGGAAAAAAAAAATAACAACAAGAGCAGAGACAAACAATTTTGACAAAGAAAAAAGTTGGAGAACTTAACCTACCTGATTTCAAAAATCACTATATGAATAAAACTACAGTAATCAAGACAATCTTGTATTGGCCTAAGCATAGACATATGGGTCAATGGAATAGGACATCCAGAAATAAGGCCATACATTTATGATCAATTGATATTTAAGAAAGATGCCAAGGCAAAAAGAAAAAGTGCAGCCCTTACCTTATACTAGACACAAAAATGTATCTATGCTAAAAATCTTTTTTTAAAAAATCCCGGCTAAATAGCTCTTTGTTTTATTTCACTCCTAAAGACGGGCCAAATATCTTGTTTTGTTTTGCTTTTTTTTGAGTTGGAGTCTCACTCTGTCACCCAGACTGGAGTGCAGTGGCCGCTCCCGGCCACCACAGCCTCGACCTGCTGGGCTCCAGCGATCCTTCCGCCTCAGCCTTCCCAGTAGCCGGAACTACAGGCGCACGCTACCACGCCTGCCTAATTTTTTGATTTATTGTAGAGATGAGGCCTCACCAAGTTGCCCAGGCGGGTCACGAACCCGCGGGCTCAGGCCAATTCACTCACCTCAGCCTCCCAAGGCACGGGATTATAGGCTGAGCCACCGAGCCCGCTAGGATGGGCCAAATATCTTGAATAGTTTTGTCTTCTGTTTTGGACAACTTTTCCAACGCTTTTCTATGACCTGATATGTCAAGCTCTGAGTCCCTTGGAAGAAACCCTAACACATTACCCTGGTATCTGCAATGGAAAGAAAGGTTGTGGGATTTATAAGTTGACCTCCCAAAATACTAAAAAATCCTAGATGGACTCTAACTCAGATTTTGTTTTATAGAAGAAAAACTTATTTTCCATCTAAATAATTTGAAAGCTGTGCTAATAATTTCTTGAATTTAGCTGTGATCATTCTCTCTAGTGTTTCCTGAAGACATGACAAGGAAAATCAACCTTCCCAGGGGGCTTGCTGCTGAGTCTCTTCAGCCCTAAAGGGCTAAGAGGGTTTACAGAATCCTAGGTCAGCAGCTGTGGTTTTGGGACTTCACACACTGAAGTGCCTAAGTGTGTGCCTATCCTGACAGCCTAAAACATTGCTGATCAGGACCGAGCCTGCCTAAGTGCAATGCCTTCGAGGCAAGCAAAGCCTCAACTAATCTTCTCAAGGCTTCAGTAGACCTAAGGAGTGAATGGGCATGTCTCTCTCTCCAGGGAGGAGCTGTAGACTTGTTCACGTCTGCTGGACTCCTTCCAGCTTCTGGGTAGGTTTTCTTTCTGGCGATTCAGGAATGGGTGTGGAAAGTTTCAAGCTTGTCTTCTCCACCAGTGGCAGAATATCAGCTGACCCGCCCGCACCAGCAGCAACTTGCAGGACCAACACTTCACTTCTTTTATCCAGAGATTTGATACAAAGACAAGCAGGCCTCCTTTTATGAGGCTAACTTAAAAATTGTATTTAAGGCCAGTCATAGTGGCTCACACCTGTAATTCCAGCAGTTTGGGAGGCCGAGGCAAGATGATAGCTTGAACCCAGGAGTTGAAGACTAGCTTGGGCAACATAGAGAGACCTCGTCTTTATAGAAAATTTTAAAAATTAGCCAGGCATGATGACACGCTCCTGTAGTCCCAGTGACTCGGGAGGCTGAAGCAGAAGGATTGCCTGAGTCTAGAAGTTTGAGGCTGTGGTGAGCCATGATCATGCCACTGCACTCAAGCCTGAGCAGCAGTAATATGCGGACTAAAAAAAAAAAAACAAAACCCCATTCTTTTCTTTTTTGAGTTGGAGTCTCATTCTGTCACCCAGTCTGGAGTGCAGTGGCACACTCATGGCCACCGCAACCTCAACCTGCTGGACTCAGGCTATTCTTCTGCTTCAGACTTACAAGTAACTGGAACTACAAGTGTGGGCCACCATGAATTATTGTAGAGACGAGGTCTCATCAAGTTTCCTAGGCTGGTCTCAAACACGTGGGCTCAGGCAATCCTCTTGCCTCGTCCTCCCAAAGTGCTGGGATTACAGGCTTGAACCACCTTGCCCAGCCCATTCTTAATCCGTATTTCTTTGGGATAAGGCCACTTAAGTTTGGTCTTGAGCTTGTCCCAGTAGCCCTACCAGCCTAAGTCTTCCAATCCCTGCCCTGTGGTTCATTTGTCCATCCAACCTGACCCTAAATTCTACTCACATATAAGTCTAGGTTTAGATTTTGCCTTTATTTCTGTTTGACTCCTTGAACCTTGGGAATGTGAATTAAAAAGACAAAACTTCACGAGACTACTTTTTCTCTGCACCCAATATAACAAAAAAAAAGTAAGACTGTATTAAAATCTACATTCCTTACTGTTTTTGATGCCTTAGAAATTAATCTAGAGCTGGGCACGGTGGCTTGTGCCTATAGTCTCAGCGTTTTGGAAGGCTGAGGTGAGAGGACTGCCTGAGTCCAGGTATTCGAGATCATCCTGGGCAATTTGGCAAGACCTTGTCTCTACAATAATTCAAAAAAAATTAGTTGGGTATGGTGGCATGTACCTAGTTCCAGCTGCTTGAAAGGCTGAGGTGGAAGGATTGAGCCCAGGAGGCCAAGGCTGTGGTGGCCGTGAGTATGCCACTGCACTACAGCCTGAGGGAAAGAGTAATACTCTAACTAAAAAAAAAAAATGATATACAATACATATATTAATCTACAGCTCTATGCTACCTTTCTTTCTTCCTTTCTTTCTCTCTCTTTTTTTTGAATTGGAGTCTCACTCTGTCGCCCAGGCTAAAGTGCAGTTGTACACTCCCGGCCACCACAGCATTGACCTGCTGGGCTCAGGCAATCCTTGCCTCAGCCTTTCAAAAGTAGCTGGAACTACAGGTACATGCCACCAAGCCCAGTTAATTATTTTGATTTATTGTAGAGATGAGGTCTCGTCAAGTTGTCCAGGCTGGTCTCGAACCCCTGGGCTCAGGCAATTCTCTTGCCTACACCCTCCAAAGTGCTGGGATTACAGGCATGAGTTACAGCGCCTGAACTTGAACTGTTTTAAATGCAGGTATTTCATGTATTTTGATGCTGAACATGAGATACTTAAGAGCAGGCACCTGTTTGTAGTTATAACTCCATCATGTGGTCCACAGTAAGTACTCAATAATTTATGTTCGCTGAATATGTAAATATTGCTTCCAATCTGAGAGAATCTAATCAAAGCTTGAGATTAATAAGAGTAATAATAATGAATGCGGTTGGTGGCTCAAGATCCCTCACCAGCCTGAATCTCAGGCCTTTAATCCCTTAAATGACTGTTCTCTTGACTGGACCTCGCCTTCCCACCTACTGGAGTTTTCCTGCAGTCATGGACTCAATCTAGCTTTGTGGTTGCTGCTTCCATCAGCTCTCCCCTGGCTGGCACAAACGTTGCTCTACCATCAAAGATGGCAATAGGCTAGCTTGGCAGCTCAGCTGTAATTCCAGCACTTTGGGAGGCCGAAGCAAGTAGATTGTCTGAGCCCACATGTTCAAGACCAGCCTGGGCAACTTGGCAAGACCTCGTCTCTACAATAAATCAAAAAAATTAGCCAGGTGTGGTAGCGCGCGCCTGTAGTTCCGGCTACTTGGAAGGCTGAGGCAGAAGGATCGCCTGAGCCCAGCAGGTTGACACTGGGGAGGCCGTGAGTGTGCCACTGCACTCCAGCCTGGGCGACGGAGAGAGACTCTGACTCAAAAAAAAAAAAAAAAAAGATGGCAGTGGCCTCCCCTTTTTATTGACTTGAAATCTCATCTCCCTCACCTCCCACCACTCCACCTACTGCAGGCTGCCCATCCCCACACATATCTCTACTGAAACCATTCTTGCCGAACTCTACAGCCACTTTCCAAGTCTTGCCTCACCTAACTTCTTCAAAACATCTGACACGGTTGACTTCCTAGAACTGCCATCTTTGCAGTGCCTAATCCTTTCTCTGAGTTTTCCTCGTACCTCTGACTGCCCCTTCCCCGCTTCTTTCTACAGGATCTTCCTCCTTTGCCTGAACCTTAAGTGCTGGAATTCTTTGAGTTTTCCTCCTCAGCTCTCTTCTCTTCTCACCCTGCGGACTCACCTGTCTCATCTCGCCTGCTCTCTTGTCTGCACAGTGTAGCTTCTGCATGCCAATGACTCCACTCTCTCCATTGCTATCCAACCACCTACTGAGTAGTCCACTTGGAATGTCCCTCAAGATCAACAGGCCCGAAATGGAACTTAGCTCTTCCTCCCCAAATCTCCCCTTCTCTTGTCTTATGGTACCCAAGCCAGAAACCTAGGAGTCTCCATGCCCTTCTGCAACCCCAGATCTAATGAACAGTTCACCAAGCCCTGTCTAGTCTCTGGTTACGATTCATTCAGTTACTCTCCAGACTGTGACGTGCATCTGATCGTTTCTCTCAAGAGCACCCCAGGCCTCTTCTAAGGTCCAGCCTCCTTCCTGTGGTTTACGGGCCCTCTGGGATGGGTGCCTACTTCCTTCACTAGCTTCATCCCTTACAGTCCCGATGGCCAGTCATATCGATTCTCATTTGAAGCTCTGATGTCTCTCATCTCCGGATAGTTGCAGCTACGATTCCATTTCCTGGAAATTCTCTCGACCTCCTTCACCTGGCCATATAATGCTCCTCCTTAAGGTCTTAGCTGGGACATCCCTTTAAGGGAAGGTTTTCAGAAAGTCTTTCTGTTGCTCCAGATCTCTTGGAATATGCTCCTGGTACATCTGTTCCAAAAATGACCCATTTTAGCACTGACACACTGTCATTGCCTTCCAACTTGCCTAGTGCTGTGATTTTAATGTTTGTCCCACCATAACTTACGTTTAAATTTAATTGTCATTGTAACAGTATTAAGAGGTGAGATCTTTAAGTAGTGTCTAGGGACCTCATAAATGGATTAATGCCCCTATTAAGAGAGTAGGTTTGCTCCCTCTTACTCTTTCTCTCTCTCTCTGCCCCTCTGCCTTTCACCACGGAATGGCACTGCAAGAAGATCCTCACATGATGCCAGCCCTTGATCTTGGACTTTCCAGACTCCAGAACTGTGAAGAAACAAATTTCTGCTCTCTATACTTTTTTCTTTTTTTTTTTTTTGAGTCAGAGTCTCACTCTGCCACACAGGCTGGAGTGCAGTGGCACACTCACGGCCACCGCAGCCTCAACCTGCTGGGCTCAGGCGATCCTTCTGCCTCAACCTTCCAAGTAGCTGGAACTACAGGAATCTGCCACCACACCTGGCTAATTTTTTTAATGATTTATTGTAGAGATGAGGTCTTGCCAAGTTGCCAGTCTGCCCTCAAACTCCTAGATTCAGGCAATCCTCTCACCTCTGCCTCCCAAATGTGTTAGGATTATAGGCATGAGCCACTGCACCCAGCCTGCTCTTTATAAATTAATAGTCTGTGATATTCTGTTATAACAGCACAAAATGGACTAAGACAGCTGAAACTTCCAAGTAAGTGACAAGCCCTGGAAAGGCAGGGATCATGTTTTTCTTGTTTACCATTGTATTCCCAGCACCTGTCACCTATTTTTAGTTTTTTGAGTAGTCCTGGTTACTTGGGAGGCTGAGGGGGGAGGCTCACTTAAGTCCAGGGGGTGAAGGCTGCAATGAACCTCAGCTCTCTTTTCTTCTCACCCTGCAAACTCACCCATCTGATTTCACCCATAATGCTGGCACATAGTGATACTCAGTAAAAACACTGAGTAAATGTCAAATAAGTGAATGAATACAGGAATGAGCTAATAATGTTCTTCTCTCTTTTTCTAAGGACTTTTTGTCTCTTACCAGAGTGAAGCATATTTCTAATGGACTTTCCCCAGTTCCTATCCAATTTATTTTCTACATTTGTAATAAAGTAATCATTCTGAAAAGAAAATCTAGTTATAACATGCTCTGGTTTAAAATCAATGTCAGTGTCAGCTGGGCACGGTGGCTCATGCCTGTAATCCCAGCACCTTGGGAGGTGGAGACAAGAGGATTGCCTGAGTCTACAGGTTCGAGATCAGCCTGGGCAACATGGCAAGATCTCATCTCTACAGTAAATTAAAAAAATTACCCAGCCATAGTGGCAGCTATTGGGAAGGCTGAGGCAGAAGGATCACCTGAGCCCAGCAGCTCAAGGCTGTGGTGGCCATGAGCATACCACGGCACTCCAGCCTGGGTGACAGAGACTCTGACTCAAAAAAAAAAAAAAGAAAAGAAAAAATGTCTGTGCATTTCCAAGATAAATTACAGACTGAGCATAGTTTCTAGGCCCTTCATGACTGAGCTCCTGCTTCCTTCCCCTCTCACCATCTCACCCCTCACTAAACACTCAACCCAGCCCCACTGAACTTACTCTTGGTTCTTCCCACAAATCAGGCTCTCTCTTGGCACTAGGCTTTTGCACATGCTCCCCTCTCTCTCCTTGGTTTGGCCCACTCATACCTGATCTTTAGAACTCAGCTTAGAAGTCACTTCTTCCAAGGAGCCACCTCTGAGCCCTCCATTGCCTGACAGGTGGAAGTAGGAGCCTCTCTATGGCTCTCATTGCACTGTGAGGCCTCTAGTGGGCCTTCAATCAAGCCAACATCTGCCTCTCAGCATCCGGCTCCTGAGTGCTTAAGAGCCAAGTCCTCAACTCCAATGCACTGGCCTGAGCGGGAAGAATATCAGAGAACAGTGAGATCATTGACAAAGAGCTATTTTCCTTTTTTTTTTTTTTTGAGTTGGAGTCTCACTCTGTCACCCAGACTGGAGTGCAGTGGCTGCTCCCGGCCACCGCAGCCTCGACCTGCTGGGCTCCGGCGATCCTTCCAAGTAGCTGGAACTACAGGCATGCGCTACCATGCCCAGCTGGTTTTTGACTTATTGTAGAGATGAGGTCTCGCCAAGTTGCCCAGGCGGGTCTCGAACCCGTGGGCTCAGGCAATCCACTCACCTCAGCCTCCCAAGGCACGGGATTACAGGCTGAGCCACCGAGCCCAGTGACAAAGAGCTATTTTAAAACTGTTTTGAGGATAACTGGAATATCTGCTAGCAATCCTGTGTTAGTATCTCAGCAGTCACATTATATTTCGAGTCTGTGTGGGGAGATAACTGGACAGGCATGCGGAGCCAGGAAGAGAGCAGGGGATTAATACAAGAGGGTCCCTGCTAGACTCAAAATGAGACTGACCGTGACCAAGAAGAATCATTAACTTTACTTTCTGCATCATAAACTTCACTTTAAAGTATAACTAGGAAATTACATAGGATTTACCATATTATTTATTTCAGTTGTCTAAACCTTGGATATAGTTGTGGTTTTGTTTTTTTTTTTGAGTTGGAGTCTCAACTCTGTTGCCCAGACTGGAGTGCAGTGGCTTACTCACGGTCACCCCAGCATCGACCTGCTGGGCTCTGGTGATCCTTCGGCTTCAGCCTTCCAATTAGCCGGAACTACAGGTGCACACTGCCACACCCAGCTAATTTTTGATTTATTGTAAAGACGAGGTCTCACCAAGTTGCCCAGGCTGGTCTCAAACATGCAAGCTCAGGCAATCCACTCACCTTGGCATCCCAAAGTGCTGGGATTACAGGCTGAGCCACCGAGCCCAGCCTTAGATTTTTTTTTTTTAAGTTGGGGGGTCTCACTCTGTCACCCAGGCTGGAGTTCAGTCATATGATCACAGCTCACAACACAGCCTCGATCTCTTGGGTTCAGGTGATCCCTCTGTCTCAGCCTCTCAAGTAGCTGGGACTACACCCATATACAACCGCACTCGGCTAACTTTTTAATCTTTTGTAGTGATGAGGTCTCACTATGTTGCCCAGGCTGGTCTCAAACTCGTTATGTTACTCAGGCAATCCTCCTACCTCAGCCTCCCAAAGTGCTAGAATTATAGGCTTGAGCCACTACACCCAGCCAGATATAGATCATTTTTTGATAGACATAATTACAGTTGTAAATATTGATATTTTAAAAAGCTCTGACACTTCATACCCATTAGGATACCTAGTTAAAAAAAAATCAAACAAAAAAGCAGAAGATACCAAGTGTTGGTGAAGATGTGGAGAAATTGGAACCAAAATAGTATGACAATTCCTCATAAAAATTAAAAACAGAATTGCAATATGATCCAGCAATTCCACTTCTGGGTACACACCAAGAAGAATTAAAGCAAGGACTAAAGCAGAGGGCTGTGCACCCATATTCAAAGGAGCATTATTCTTAGTGGTCAAGAGGTAAAAACAACCCAAGTGTCCACCAACAGATCAGTAAATGAACAAAAGGTGGCACATGCATACAATGGAATACAATATTATTTCGCCTCTCAAAAGAAGGAAGTTCTGACATGTTATAGCATGGATGAATTTTGAGGACATTATGCTTAGTGAAATAAGTCCATTGAAAATAAATTCTGGGCCGGGAGCAGTGGCTCAAGCCTATAATTCCAGCACTTTGGGAGACCGAGGTGAGAGGGTTGCCTGAGCCCGTGGGTTCAAGACCAAACTAGGCAACATGGTGAGACCTTGTCTCGACAATAAATCAAAAATTAGCCGGGCGTGGTAGCGTGCACCTGTCATTGGAACCTGGCTACTTGGAACCAGCAGGTCGAGGCTGTGGTGGCCAGGAGCATGCCATTATACTGGGTGACAGAGTGAGGCTCCAACTCAAAAAAAAAAAAAAAAAAAGAAAAAATGGAAAGAAAAGAAAATTCTGTATGATTTCACTTATATGGTGTGTAGTCAAATTAACAGAAACAGAATATAGAATGGTGGTCGCCAGAGGCTGTGGGGAGGGGAAATGGTAAGTTAGCATTTAATGAGTGTAAGAGTTTCTGTTTAGGAAGATAAATTTTTCAAGATGGATGGTGGAGATAACTGCATAACAATATGAATGTACTTAATACTACTGAACAGTATACTTAAAAATGACTCAGATGGTGAGTTTTATGTTATGTGTATATTCCACAAAAGGAAAGAAGCCAGGGAGGGTTCCCTTTGGAAGGTAAAGTGTCTTGTTTAATGCAAGGAATCACACCTCATCTCTCCAACTAATCTATCAATCTGCTTAGGTTTATGAAGTTCGGGTTTGTTTGTACATATTGAATATCCCCCCCTCTTTTTGAGACAGTGTTTCACTCTGTCACTCAAGTTGGAGTACAGTGGCATAATCCTGGCTCACTGACCTCTTGGACTTAAGTGATCCTCCCACCTCAGCCTCCTGAATAGCCAGGGCTACAGACGCACACCACCTGGTGCCTGTGCCTGGCTAATTATTTTAAAAATATTTTTGTAGAGACAAGGTCTCGCTATGTTGCCCAGGCTGATCTTAAACTCCTGGCCTCAAGCTGTCCTCCCATCTCGGTCTCCCAGAGAACTAGGATTACGGGTGTGAGCCACCTCGCCCAGTCCTGAATGTCCTCAAGCCAGGCACATCTGTGATATGTCTTGCTCTGGGAGTTGCCCATTTGCAACCACTTCTCAATAAGATGCTGTAGAAATCACTCATTCACAGACATTTTATTTCATGTTTGTGCCTAAAAACCACTTTGAGAGTCAGCCATTTACTCACCTCCATCACTGTATGTTGGCACGTGTGACAGTCCACCTACTTTAAAATGTTCTTTTGTAATTACCCTTCCACAGGGAGGTTGGGGGACATGGATACATGGTCCCTCTTCACATCTCAACAGCGATGTGAGAAACTCATGCTCTTTTGCCCATGGGTGGGATTTCCGGGCTCTGGTGAGCCACAGGTGAGTTTGGCTCATCCATGCATGAAGCTCTTTATCCCCTTCCCCTGCCTGCCCTCAAGCCCTCCCCGCTGGCACACTGCGCCCCAAGTGCAAGGAGGCTACAGGATCAGGAGCCCGCCTGGCCTGGCAGCACGGGCCTAATAACACTCCGCCTGCACAGTGACTTCCATCCCAGGATCTCAAAGCCCTTCAGGAGCATTGCTGTAGGAAGCCTCATGCAGCCCCGAGGAAGTGATCTGGGCCATTTCAGAGTCAAGGAAACTGAGGCACAATGGAACCATAGTCGTGCTGAGAATCATACAAGGGGAGGATCTAACAAGAACTCTGGACCTTGTGTTATTTTTCCCATTCCTCTTCCTGCTCTTTTCTGGAATCCAGCTCATATTTTCAATGAGTGACAGAAACAGAATGACAATTTTGTGCAAAATATAATCCACACGTGCAGCCCAGTGCTTCCAGACAGCCCGGTGAATCTATGTTCCAGAGGCTTTGAGCAAAGTCTTTCTTCCTTAACCCTCCCGGAAGTGTCTGAGCTTTCATTAAGCTATGTTTCTTACGATGCCGGCATCCTAGCTGGGCGTGGTAGCGCCTGCCTGTAGTTACAGTTACTTGGAAGGCTGAGGTGGAAGGATCACCTGAGCCCAGAAGATCGAAGCTGTGGTGGCTATGAGCGTGCCCCTGCACTCCAGCCTGGGTGACAGAGTGAGACTCCGACTCAAAACACAAAACAAAACAAAAACAATACTGGCATCTTTTTGAAAAACCATTGCCTCAGGTTGTAAGAGTCAGTGTTTCTCAAACTTAAATGCTTATAAAAATCACCTGACACCAATCTAGGGACCACACTTTGAGTAGCCAGGAGCTAGACTGAGGAAGCCACCTGTAGACAAAGCCCTCTGGAAAATGATGTTGAGGCCAGGTGTGGTGGCTCACACCTGTAATCCTAGCACTCTGGGAGGTCAAGACAGGAGGATTGCTTGACACCAGGAGTTTGAGACCAACCTGGGCAACATAGCAAGCCCGCATCTCTACAAAAATAAAAATAAAAAACTAGCTCGGCATGGTGGTGTGTGCCTGTAGTACCAGTTACTCCAGAGACTGAGGTGGGAGAATCACTGAAGTCCAGGAGGTAGAGGCTGCAATGAGCCATGACCATGACACTGCACTCCAGCCTGGGTGACAGAATGAGACCCTGACTCAAAATAATTTATATGCTATCTGGAGCCTCTCCACTTCTTCCCTCACTTCCAGCTTTCTGGGAGTTTAATGATTCTGAGCATTTGATTATTCTGAGTTTAGTTATTCTGAGTCTTTAGAGTCTAATTTGCAAACCATGCTAATATGAACACATTACAGCACTGTGCAGAAAGTTGTGCTTGTTTAAAAGCCTATACAAACCCGGAAGACTACACTCAACATAGTTAATAGACATGCTCCTTTAAAGAGTAGTACCAGGTATAATGGTTTACTAAGCAACATTCCAATGCAGTAAACTAAGAAAATAATAAAATTAATAAGAGTCATTTGGGAGTGAAAAGAAAAATTACCTTTCCAACCAAGCATCCAATATGTCTCAAGTACATAGTCCAGACACCTAAGAGCTACAATATACAGCTATTAGTGTGTCTGATATGACCTTTCACCTCCACCATGTTATTCCTGTGTCCTGCGTTGTCATGGCAACACTGATAACTAGTTTCTCACACCTAAGGAATGCTGGCATCATCCAAGCAATCTCATCTTTTAAGACTTCCAGCCTGAAACCCTTTAAACTAAGAGGTGGTTGAGACCCTGAGGCACAGGTTCTAAATAATAAGGAGCATTCCCAGACTGAAGACCTCAAGGTCCAGGACAGGAGGTCATTACCACAGGAGGAGTCCTGGATGTGCGTCCTCTGGTCCAGATGTCAACTGTGCGGCCCCCAGCATAGGGACAACACTTGCATCTGGTAGCATCTTACCACCCGTCGGCACCTCCCACAGTGCGTCTGTGTAGTGAGGATGGTGGAGACAGCACCATCAATTTAGCCATCATATTCCACCCCAGGGAGGGAGGAAAAGAGTCTAGGCGGGGGGCTGGGGGGTGAGCCACTCCTCCTGGCTCTGGCTTCTGCTGGAAAGCAGAGTTTCATTCTCTGCACAAACTCCTATAGCCTGTCAACATAAAACTTCACTTGGTATTTTTCTTCAGTATTGGAAAATATTTCAATTGCACTGAAAAGCACAGCTAATATTGCCAATATGTCTATATCAGCTTTATAAAACATCAGCATTGATTTTATGTAAAAGAAGCAAACGGGCTGGGCGTCTTTTGTGCTCATGTCCCCAAGCTTTTTTACCTAAGAGTAGATTTGCTGGGGCACAGTGTAGGCATATCTCTGACTTAACAGGATGCTGCCGAGCAATTTGCTCTTCCCATGTATTCCAACTTCCACTTCCATCAGCATGGGGAGAGCTCCCGTCTCTCCACCTCTTCACCAACACTTAGAATGGTCAGACTTTTTACTTTCTGGCAGTCTAGTGTGAAGGAAATGCTATCCCCATTCCCTTTATTTATTGCTCTGTTTTAAATTTTTTCCAGCTTTATACTTAATGAAGGCATATTTGACAAACAAAAATTGTCTGTATTTAAGGTACACAACATGATATTTTGATATACATGTGGATGGGGAAATGATTACCACTATTAAGCTAATTACTATCTCTATGACCTAACATAGTTACAATATTTTTGTTTGTGGTGAGAAAACTTAAGATCTACTCTCTTAGCAAAATTCAAGCAAACAATATAGTATTATTAGCCATGTCATCGTGCTGTATGTACAATCTTTGTCCCTCACTTTTAAAAAACAGCTTTTTTGAGATGTAATGTATATGCCATACAATTCACCTGTTTAAAGTGTACAACTCAGTGACTTTCAGTATATTCCCAGAGTTCTGCACCACAATCAATTGTAGAATATGCTCCTTATCCCAGAAAGAAATCCCACCTCTCTTAGCTGTCACTCCCAATTTCTCCCTCCCCTCCCACAATCTCCCCTGCCCTAGGCAACCACTGATCTACTTTCTATCACTATCAATTTGCCTATATTGGACTTTTCATACATGTAGGATCATGCTTTCATTCTCACCACCAATTTCTATCACCTGAAATGTAGCACTTCACTCGTTCTTTAATTTTGGGAAATATTTCAATATGTGACTGGTACCCATTTTAATTTGAATTTCCTCAATTGCCAGTAAGTCTGGCAATGTTTTAAAATGCTTGTTGGTCATTTGCAATTCCTCTTCTATAAATGGTCAATTTTCATTCTTTCATTCAATTTTTTGATACATTTGCTTATCTTCTTGTTTGTAGGAGTTCATTAATGTATAAATATTAATTTTGTTTTGGATATATAAGTTGTAGCTACTGTTGGAAGGCCATCCTCCCTGGAGTTTTCAGTGTCCTTGAACCGGCTGGACCTTTCTGAGCAACAGATATTGACATGCTACGAATAAAAAGAATGCCTCTTTTTCCCCAGAACCATTTTCTCCGGGTCATAAATCTAGAGCCATTTGCTTACATTCTAGAGGGTTGTAAAAAACCAGGGACCTTCCTCCCTTTCCCTGGAGTGGATCTGTGTTTACATCAGAGAGCAAAGGTCTCTTTCTGCCTCCACCTCAGAGCAGAAGGGAGGCGCAGATGTGTCTACAGCTTGTGTATGCTGAGATCCATCCTTTTGAGACGTTTCTCTGTGATAAAAATGCCTGCAAATGCGGGGTGCATCTGGGTCTCACTGTAATGCCTGCTGGGAAATTGGGGTATGAGGAATTGACAATCAACTGCTAGGTGAGCAAATAATTGGCCTGTGTTCTGATCCAGAAATCTTAAGTTTCCAGGCAGGATAAATAAATGAATATAGATATAAAAACTGAACAAATGTCTTCTCTAGTCTGTAGTTCATTTTTGTTCTTTTTTAAAATCACAGTAAAATAAAAAATTTAGCCGGTTGTGGTAAATAAAATTTGCCATCTTAGTCTTTTTTTTTTTAAGTTGAAGTCTCACCTTGTCACCCAGGCTGGAGTGCAATGGCAGCTCACGGCCACTGTAGCCTCGACCTCCTGTGCTCAAGCAATACTTCTGCTTCAACCTTCCAAGTAGCTGGAACAATAGGCACGTGCCACCACAACCGGCTAAATTTTTTATTTATTGCGGAGACAAGGTCTCACTGAGTTGTCCAGGCTGGTCTGGAACCCCTGGACTCAGGCAGTCCTCTCACCAATGCCTCTCAAAGTGCTGAAATTACAGGGTGAGCCATCGCACCGAGCATCTTAATCATTTCTAAGTGCACAGTTCAATGGCATTAAGTACATTCACAATTTTGTGCAACCATCACCACCATCCATCTCCAGAACTTTTTCATCTTCCAAAAATGAAACTCTAGCCAGCATGGTGGCTCACACCTGTAATACCAGAATTTGGGGAGAGTAAGGAGGTAGGATTGCTTGAGCCCAAGAGTTCGAGACCAGTCTGGGCAACATAGCAAGACCTTGTCTCTACACACACACACACACACACACACACACACACACACACACACACACACACACACAACTAGCTATTATGGTGCCATGTACCTATATTCCCAACTACTCAGGAGGCTGAGGCAGAAGGATCACCTGAGCCCAGGAGGTCGGGGCTGCAGCGAACTGTCATTGCACCACTGCACTCCAGTCTGAGCAACAGAGCCATACTTCGACTCAAAAAAAAAAAAATTCAAAAGTGAAACTCTACCCTTTAAGCAACAATTCCACATTCTTCTGCCTCCCCACCCTTCCCCAACCCCTGGCAATCATCATTCTATTTTCTGTCTATGAATCTGACTACACGGGGTACCTCACATGAGTGGAATCACACAGCATTTGTCTTTTTGTGTCTGGCTTATTTCACTCAGTATAATGTCTTTAAGGTTCATCCACGAAGTAGCATGTTTCAGAATTTCCTTTCTTTTTTTTTTTTTTTCTTGAGTTGGAGTCTCAATCTGTCTCCCAGACTGGAGTGCAGTGGCACGCTCACAGCCACCACAGCCTCAACTTGCTGGGCTCAGGCAATCCTTCTGCCTCAGCCTTCCAAGAAGCCGGAACTACAGATGCCTAGCTAATTTTTGTGATTTATTGTAGAGATGAGGTCTCACCAAGTTGTCTGGGCTGGTCTCAAAACCCCCGGCTCGGGCAATCCTCTCACCTTGGCCTCCCAAAGTACTCATGTACACAAAATAATCATAGCTGTCCCACAATTTATGTATATCATATACTGTGTGCCAAGCACTGCTTGGATGCAGACAGATATACCCACACCCTCAAGGTGCTTGCAGCATGGCTGGTGCTAAAGAATTAATTGGGAGGTCATTAGATTGAGGAGGCTCTTTTGTCCTGCGTTCCCACATAGCAAACTGAAACCCAATTCAGTGCAAATGGTCATATTCTAGGCCAATCAGAAACTATCAACTAACTTTTTTTTTTTTAATTTGAGACAAGGTCTTGCTCTGTCACCCAGGCTGGAGTATAATAATGCAATCCTAGCTCACTGCAGCCTCAAACTCCTGGACTCAATCAATCCTCCCACCTCAGCCTCCCAAGTACTGAGATTACAAGTGTGTGCTACCACACCCAGCTACTTAAAACGAATTTTTTTTTGTAGAGATGGGGGGGGGGTCTCACTATATTGCCCAGGCTGGTCTTGAACTCCTGCCCTCAAGGAATCCTCCACCTTGCCTTCTCTCTCTCCCTCTTTTTTTTTTTTTTGAGTTGGAGTCTCACTCTGTCGCCCAGACTGGAGTGCGGTGGCCGCTCCCAGCCACCGCAGCCTCGACCTGCTGGGCTCCGGCGATTCTTCCGCTTCAGCCTTCCAAGTAACCAGAACTACAGATGTGCACTACCACATCCAGCTATTTCTTATTATATTGTAGAGACGAGGTCTCGCCAAGTTGCCCAGGCTGGTCTCAAACCTTCAGGCTCAGGCAATCCACTCATCTCAGCCTCCCAAAGTGCGGGATTACAGGCTGAGTCACCGAGCCCAGCCTGGAAATTCTTTTTTTTTTTTTTTTTTTTTTTGAGTTGGAGTCTCACTCGATTGCCCAGACTGGAGTGCAGTGGCCGCTCCCGGCCACTGCAGCCTCGACCTGCTGGGCTCCGGCGATCCTTCCGAGTAGCCGGAATTACAGGCACGCGCTACCACGCCCGGCTGATTTTTTGATTTATTGTAGAGATGAGGTCTCGCTGCCCAGGCGGGTCTCGAACCCGCGGGCTCAGGCAATTCACTCACCTCAGCCTCCCAAAGGCGCAGGATTACAGGCTGAGCCACCGAGCCCGGCTCTGGAAATTCTTATACCCAGTTTTATGATACAAATGTGGTAAAATTCAACTTGAGCCGCTCAAAATAATTTAATTGATGATGCCCAATTACTGGGCACATAGTATGTGCCTAAGAACTTTACATGGACCTTCTTCATGTAGTCATTATTACTTTTAGAAAAAGTTGATTCAGTTAAGATCTTTGGAGAGGATCAACTTCACAAAGGTAGCAGTGGGTGAGAGACATTTTGGCACATGTCAGCTTATTAAGGGAGAAAATAGTTCTGCAAAAAATCTTCATGTGTAAAGTTGGTCTCATGTAATTTGACAGTCATATGTTATACATCCAGCTCTTACCCTGTTCTCAGCTTCAGCTGGCTGCTGTGCCTTAGGAAGTTACTATGGGAGAAGTGGAGACAGAAACAGTCCAGGCCCAGGGAACTGCTCAGGCCAGAAGACCCAAATAACTTCTAACTAAAGGTTTCCCACTGAAATGATCTCTTTGCCTTGTTTCTGAGTTCACCCTATAAAGGTCTTCCCCTCATGCCACTTTGGTGAAGCCCCAAACTACTTAGGGTCCAGTGCTACCCAATTCACAAATCACAAAAAAATTCTTTAATATTTTAATGTGCCTTAGTTTACCTTTTTTTTTTGAGTTGGAGTCTCACTCCATCGCCCAGGCTGGAGTGCAGTGACATGCTCACAACTACCCCAGCGTTGACCTGCTGGGCTCAGGCGATCCTTCCGCCTTAGCCTTCCAAGTAGCTGGAACTACAGATGTGTGCTACTGTGCCCCGCTAATTTGTTTTTTTAATTTATTGTAGTGATGAGGTCTTGCCAAGTTGCCCAGGCTGGTCTCAAACCCACAGGCTCAGGCAATCCACTCGCCTTGGCCTCCCAAAGTGTAGGATTACAGGCTAGCCACCAAGCCTGGCCTAGTTTACCTTTTAACACTGAGGATCACACAATAAGTAAGTAAACATGTAAACCAACGAAACCATCACAGTCTGTGCTAAGGTTCTAAGGCAGGGGTGTCCAACCTTTTGGCTTCCCTGGGCAACATCAAGTAAGGAAGAATTGTCTTGGGCTTCACATGAATTATATAATGTAGTTAGTATATATACATAATAAGACCTCTTTTATATTTTTTATTATAAAGTTTAGAAAAATGAGAATAATATATAAAACTGGTAGGAGCTGAACACAGTGGCTCAAGCCTGTAATCCTAACACTTTGGGAGGCCAAGGCAAGAGGATTGGGCCTGAGCTCAGGGGTTTGAGACCAGCCTGGGCAACTTGGTGAGACCTCGTCTCTACAATAAATAAATAAATAAGCCAGGTGTGGTTGCATGTGCCTGTAGTTTCAGCTACTTGGAAGGCTGAGGTGGAAGGATTGCCTGAGTCCAGCAGGTGGACGCTGGGGTTGCCGTGAGCATGCCACTGCACTCCAGCCTTGGCCAAGTAAGATTCCGACTCAAAAAAAAAACAAAAACGTGTTTGGGTTTGGTGGCTCAGCCTGTAATCCCACACCTTTGGGAGGCCAAGGCGAGTGGATTGCCTGAGCTCGTGGGTTTAAGACCAGCCTGGGCAATTTGGCAAGACCTCGTCTCTACAATAAATCAAAAAATTAGCCAGGAGTGGTAGCACACACCTGCAGTTGCGGCTACTTGAAGGCTGAGGGGGAAGGATCTCAGAGCCCAGCAGGTCAACGTTGAGGTGGCCGTGAGCATGCCACTGCACTCCAGCCTGGGCGACAGAGTGAGACTTAAACTCAAAAACAAACAAAATTAGTAGGAAATTTGACCTTGTTTTTGTAAAACTGTGAGGTCTGACAGTTAAGTTTGAGAACTTGCCACCATACACTTATGCTGGCAGCATTTTGCAAACAACTCAGTAAGGTTTCTTAACTCTAATATAACAGTGTCTCACAGCTGGGTTTGTGTCAATGTATGGTGGTGTCTTGCTGAGTGGTATTCACTATTGCTGCATGCGGTCACAGGAATATCAGAGCTTGAATTAGAGCAACAAACCAGTATTAAATTTCTTGTTAAACTTGGCAAGAGTGGAAATGAAATCAGACATGTTAGTCCAAGTTTATGGGGATAATGCCACGAAGAAAACTGCAGTGTACAAATGAATGAAACATTTTTCTGAGGAGAGAAAGCATCACTGATGAAGAGAGGTCAGGATGGCCAGTAATGAGCACAACTGAAGAAAACATTGCAAAAATTCATTGAAGTGTATGCCAAAATTGGCAACTGGCTATGAGAAGCATAGCAGACCAAATAAACGTTGATAAAGAAACAGGAAAATCATAACTGAAAATCTTGGCATGAGAAAGGTGTGTGCAAAAATGGTCCCGAGAAAGCTCTTGTGTCACAACAATGCACCAGCTCACACAGCACTGCCTGTGAGGGAACTTTTAGCCAGTATATAAATAACTGTATTGGAATACTCTCCCTACTCACCTGACCTGGCCCCCAGTGACTTTTTTCTTTACCAGAGATAAAGGAAATATTGAAAGGAAGACATTTTGATGACATTCTGGGCATCAAGGGTAATACGACAACAGCTCTGCTGGCCATTCCAGAAAGAGTTCCAAAATTGCTTTGATGGGTGGACTAGGCACTGACGTCTGTGCATAGCTTCCTAAGGGAAGTACTTCGAAGATGACCGTAGTGATATTCAGCAATGAGTTACATGGCACTTTTTCTAGGACGAGTTGGTGAACCTAATTGTCAGACTTTGTAATCTATTAGTGTCTGTTTTGATGGCAGTGGTCACAATTCTTAGTGGGTTCTCAAGGTACTTGTCAGAAATTTTTATTCAAATTTTGCTCTACGTTCACAAATGTATGTGCTGCCAAAAAGTGATGTCATGTTTAAGGTGTGATTGTGAACTTCAAAAATGGAACTATGCATGGGGTCATAAAGAAAATAAACACTTTCGTGACCCACCTGGGCAACTTGGCGAGCCCTCATCTCTACAGTAAATCAAAAAATCAGCCGGGCGTGGTAGTACATGCCTGTAGTTCCGGCTACTTGGAAGGCTGAGGCAGAAAGATCGCCGGAGCCCAGCAGGTCAAGGCTGCGGTGGCCGGGAGCGGCCACTGCACTCCAGTCTGGGCTACAGAGTGAGACTCCAACTCAAAAAAAAGCCCAAATAAATAAACACTAAAAAACCAAGATGTTAAAAGATTTTGTGGGACCACATTACGAGTTGTCCTGGGCCACATCGGCCCGTGGGTTGCAGGTTGGACATGCCTCCTGTAAAGGTTCTAAACCGGATGTTATGCTAGAGAGTAACTTGGCCATGGGAATGCTGGTTCTGAAGTGGTTGAGGAGGGCCCCTTTGAGGAGGAGTCATGAGGGAGATCTGAGCCCTGAAGAGGTGAAGGAGCTGGAGGAGGAACCTGGTAGATCAAGGCCGGCTGCAGCTGCAAAGGTTTTCAAGGCCAGCAAAGGAGTCACCATGCTGCTGCCTGGGACTGAATCTCAGCTCCTGAGCCTTCGCCCTATCTTGTGACCCATTCTCCAGGATGCAACCCATTCTGTGACCTCCATGGCACTGCCTGTGTGGCCGTGGCTATGGGGGGGGCTCATCTCCACTTGGCTTCCTGGGAACTCTCTTGCCAGGATGGGCCTCTGCAGAGCTGCTGTTTCTAAGAAACTCGTTTAACAAGATTTTAAATAAGCATTGATGGAGGAGCTCACAGGTGACCAGCCCTGAAGATGCAAACTAAATAAACTAAAGAACCGACAGCAGAGTCTCGAAAAGATATTTGTACATCCATGTCCACAGCAGCCAAGAGATAAAAAGAAGCCAAGTGTCACGTCCATGTCCTCAGCAGCCGAGAGATAAAAACAAGCCAAGTGTCACATGTTTGGGTGAATAAATAATATGTGATACCAGAATATGATTCAGGCTTTAAAAGGAACTCCGACAATCTACAATGTGGATGAAATTTGGAGAACCTTATGATCACTGAAATAGCCAGTCACAGAAGGGCAGATATGAGTATCATTCCACTTATACAAGCTTCCTAGAGTAGTCAGATTCTTAGAGACAGAAGGTAAAATGGGAATGGCCAGGGGCTGGGAGAGGGAGGAATGAGGACAGAGTTTTAGTGGGGACAGAGCTTCACTTTTGGAAGGTAAAAAATTCTGGGATGGATGGTGGTGATGGTTGCACAAAAAAGTAGATGTTCTTGATACCACTGTCCTGTGAGAACTGCAAAAAACCTCAGCAGGAAAGACTTCATGTAAACCCAACTCTCACATGGCTTCCAGTAGTCTATAGCCCAATCCCTGGGAAAATCCAGCCCCCCTTGAAAAACTCAAGGTTGACAAGAGAATCTGCGTTCTTTTCCAAGCAATACCTGGTGTTCAGCCCCTGACTTCCCTTTCTCAGTGCATTTACTAAAAGAGAGCTTACAATTGTAAATCTTTCCTCTGTCCCTTTGAGATGTATATATATCTGCTACATTTTGGAGTGTCTTTTTCAAGAACCTGAAAGCCATTCCTTTTCAATGTGATCACCTGGAAGGCTGGGGGCCTCTCCCAGTCTCCGTGGGAAGGTGGAAGCCTAACTTTGACACATGCTGGTTGGCAGACACAGCAGCCTAATCGCATTTACACTGACCAGTCTTACCAGGCATTTGTAATGTTTCACTTCCCTGCTGGCTCCTCCTCCCTGCTCCCTCATTCTCTCTTTAAAATGTCTCCTCACGGGCAACTCCCTTGGGTCTCCTCCCCCTGTGGGAGCTTTTCTGTCCTCTCAGTAAATCCTGCTTTCTCAACTTAAATAAAATAGAATAGAATAGAATAAAATGTCTAGTCACCAGCACCTCTGGATGGAGCTCAGCTCTTTTCCCTACTGCAGCAGTTACTAAATAAAATGCGTTTTTATGCTTTTATCTGGCATCCATCTTTGCTTGTCTTTGACAACTGTACACTTGAAAATGTTTAAGATGGGACTGGGCGTGGTGACTCACACCTGTAACCCCAACACTTTGGAGTTGGGAGGCTGAGGCAGGAGGATTGCTTGAGGCCAGGAGTTTGAGACCAGCCTGGGTGACATAATGAGATTATCTCTACAAAAAAAATGTTATTTAAATTAGCCAGGCATGGTGGCATCTGCCTATAGTCTCAGCTACTTGGGAGGCTAAGGTGGAAGGTTTGCCTGAGCCCAAGAAGTTGAGGCTTTGATGAGCCACGATCATGCCACTGCATTCCAACCTGGGTGACAGAGTGAGACTCTAACTCAAAAAAGGGGGGGGGGGTTGAAAAATAAAGGAAATGCAGAAGGAAAATAGTGAAAGGTGTCATACTTGAGGTACAGAAAAGAGACTGGGAGTGTTTGGAGGAGGAAAAGATTACTCCTAGTGGCAGGATGGGAGAGGGACAGGAATTGAGGAAGCTTTCATAGAGACACCTAAAGGCAGAAGGGGAACAGCACACCAGGCCAAAGCATCCAATGAGCTCAGAGGTGAAGTGTGAAGTGATGCTCCAGTACTTCCGTCTGGTTGTAATTAGAAAGGCTCTGTTTTAGTCGGGTGTGGTGGCTCATGCTTGTAATCCCAGCGGAGACGTGGAGACAAGAGGATTGTCTGAGCCCACAATTTCGAGACCAGCCTGGGCAACTCAGCAAGACCTTGTCTTTACAATAAAACAAAAAATTAACCAGGCATGGTAGCATGCACCTGCAGTTCCAACTACTTGGAAGGCTGAGGCACTCCAGCCTGGGTGACAGAATGAGACTCCAACTCAAAAAAAAAAAAAAAAGAAAGAAAGAAAGAAAAAAAAAAGAAAGGCTCTGTTTGAAAGAAGATGACCAGTAATTCCAGCACTTTGGGAGGCCAAGGTGAGAGGATTGCCTGGGCCCAAGGGTTTGAGACCAGCCTGGGCAACTTGGTGAAACCTCATCTCTACAATAAATCAAAAAAATTAGCTAGGTGTGGTGGCACACACCTGTAGTTACAGCTACTTGGAAAGCTGAGGCAGAAGGATTGCCTGAGCCCAGGAGGTCGAGGCTGCAGTGACCATGAGCATGCCACTGCACTCTAGCCTGAGTGACCGAGTGAGACTCCAACTAAAAATAAATAAACAAATAGAAAAAGAAAGAAGAAAGGAGATGATGACCAGAAAAAAATTTGGAAAGTTAGCTCAGAACCAAGCCAGGAGAAAGCTTTTACTCTGTAGGCCACAGGTAGACACTGATGATTTTAAGTAGGAGAGGGAAGTGGTGCAAGCCATACAACAGGAAAAGAACAGCAGCCCATTGGGATGAGCTGGGGAGAGCTCAGAGGCAGGGAAGAAAGAGTGAGAGCTGGTACCGCTCTCTGGGTGAACTGGTGGTGTGACAACAGAGAGGAAAGGCCAGGGCCAGGCTCTGATTAGTGACTAGAGGAGAGGGCTAAGGAGGAAGGGAGAGCTAGAAAGAATGCCCCCGTTAGGGCATTCTTCCCCAGTTAGGGGAAGGACGGTGATAGTTCTTGGAAAGATATTGCAAGAACAGGAATAGATATTGGTAGGTGGGGAGGGATGCCTCGCAGTTCAGATTTGAAACTGCTGAACTACAGAAGCCAATGGGAGACCCGTTACATAAAACTATGTCATATGAATCTAGCACTTATCTATCACATACAGTAAGTCTACTTCAATTCCTGACTAGATTGGAGAAGTCGATGATAGATTTCTTTGAGTTAATGATTCAGTAACCCATGCTCTGCCCCACCCTCTCTACTAAAACCAACTCCCCTGAAATTGAACTTATACTGTAGATTGAATGGGACCAAAAATAATAATAATAATGATAGAAACAATAGCTAAATTTGTAGAAGTTGCATTACCAGTTCCTGGAGAGGAGGGCTTAGGGTTGTGAGAGATCAGCTTTTCTCAAACTTTGACGTAAATATGAATCTCTTGGGGTGATTGTGATTATGTAGGTGTGGACAGGGCCTAAAACTTTGCATTTCCAACAAGTCCCCTGGTTATCTCAATGCTGCTGCTCTGAAGACCATGTCTGAGTATCAAAGTGCTAGAACACACTACTGAGATACCGAGAAGGCAGAAGGAGTGGAGAGGGGGATGCCAGGAAACCTACCTGCTTGGTCCAGAAGCCACCTGAGCAACCTCTATCCTGCAGATGCCTCTGAGTTTGAGATCACCCCATAGGGCACTCGGACAGGTAGTAGTGAGAAAAGGACAGGAGGTGTAGTTCTGGCTACTTGGAAGGCTGAGGCAGAAGGATCGCCTGAGCCCAGCAGGTCGAGGCTGAGGTGGCCGGAAGCATGCCACTGCATTCCAGCTTGGGTGACAGAGTGAGACGCCAACTCAGAAAAAGAAAAAAGAGAAAAAAGAAAATGACTGGAGGAGCTCTGTACCCAGGCTCTGAAACTGATTAGCCATGTAATCTCTGGCAAATTACTTTATCTCTCCAAGATCCCCCAATCTGTAAATGACATCATCATAGTCACTTCCCAGGACAGTGAGCATTCAAGGGAATGATCATCAAGCCCAGCTCTTGGTGTGGACTCGAGATTCTGACGGCCAAAAATACCTTTCCTTTGAAATCTAGGCAAAGGCCGAGAGCAGTGGCTCACGCTTATAATCCCAGCACTTTGGGAGGCCGAGGTGAGAGGACTGCCTAAGCCCACAGGTTCGAGACCAGCTTGGGCAACTTGGTGAGAACTCATCTCTATAATAAATTAAAAACATTAGCCAGGCATGGTGGCACTTGCTTGTAGTTCCAGCTACCTGGAAGGCTGAGGTGGAAGGATCTACTTAGTCCAGCAGGTTGAGGCTGAGGTGGCCATGAGCATGCCACTGCACTCCAGCCTGGGCAACAAAGTGAGACTGCAACTTAAAAAAAAAAAAGAAAGAAAGAAATTGACGAGGCTCAGTGGCTCAGCCTGTAATCCCAGAACTTTGGGAGGCTGAGGCAAGTGGATTGCCTGAGCCCGCGGGTTCGAGACCAGCCTGGGTAACTTGGCAAGACCTCGTCTACACAATAAATCAAAAAAATTAGCCAGACATGGTAGTGTGCGCCTATAGTTTCAGCTACTTAGAAGGCTGAGGCGGAAGGATCACGGAACCCAGCAGGTCAACGCTGGGGCGGCCATGAGCATGCATGCCACTGCACTCCAGCCTGGGTGATAGAATGAGACTCCAACTCAAAAAAAAAAAAAAGAAAAAAGAAAGAAAGAAATCTAAACAAAGTCTATCATTGTCACATGAGCCTCAACAAACTTGTTCCTAGACTACAAATAGGGAGAGGGAGATGGGAAAAGGGTGCAGATTGGGTGCTGAATAATCTGGTAAGCTTTGAGCCAGCCTATAGGGGTTCAAATATGGTTCTACTACCTGATCACTGTGTCACCGCTCAGTCTTAGAACTAATGGTGATAAAATAAGGGCACACGTCCTATAGAGTCATGATGAGAATTAAAGGTGCTCATGCACTGAGAATAGTGTCCCTCAATGTAAAAACCCTCAAGGAATGATAGCAATAATTGTTACTATTATTTGTTTCAAACTGGCAAAGTTGGCCTACCATGAGGAAGTGGCCAAGAACTCTCTGTGCCCCTTAGCTGACCACCCACCTCAATTCCATATAAAAAACTGAAGTCTAGCCGGGCTCAGTGGCTCAGCCTGTAATCCCGCACCTTTGGGAGGCTGAGGTGAGTAGATTGCCTGAGCCCGCGTGTTCAAGACCCACCTGGGCAGCGAGACCTCATTTCTACAATAAATAAAAAAAAAAAATCAGCCGGGTGTGGTAGCGCATGCCTGTAATTCCGGCTACTGGGAAGGCTGAGGCGGGAGGATCGCCGGAGTCCAGCAGGTCGAGGCTGTGGTGGCCAGGAGCGGCCACTGCACTCCAGTCTGGGTGACAGAGTGAGACTCCAACTCAAAAAAAAACAAAAAAAAACCTGAAGTTTCCAAGAAGAAATTAAAAATTAGAGAATTTTTTTGTAAAAATTGTGAAGTGCGTTGACATTTCCCACTTCCTCCCCTCATAGAGGAAGGAGATGGAACATTTTCCCTCAAGCTAGTGGAGGGCCTCCAAGAGGACCAGTTGGAGAGTTTGACTGTGTCCCCACATAGGGATTCTCCCCATAGGGAATGCAATGGACTAATGTTGGACCCATATATTAGGATGCCTGAGGCAAGAGACCATGGGAACTATCTGTACTTTTAGAGTTTCTGAGTTGCTCCTATGGACCAGAGATGGAGCAGTCTAGAGAAAGTTGGCCTGAGGTTGTCAAAGAAACTGACTAAGAAGGTCACCTGGGGAAGTCATTAGACAGTAGCCCCCACGACCAGCTAGGGGAAATGCATTCACCTGTATTAAAGAAATCTCAGGTGAGGGATCCTTATGGCATAGATTGGGCATCCCTAAAAAATCTTATGGAAGTGTTTCACTAGACAGAATCAGATATATAAACATCTACCAAGCCTAGAGAACTTGGATGCCACCTCAAGAAAGAATGGTTCCAAGAAGATTCTCTGTCGCCCTCCCTCCTTACCATCCCATCCTACTGTTTTCCTGCCCTGCTTTGATCCCAGAGGGGTCAGAAACTATGGTTAGCAAGTCAGTAGAAAGAGCAGTTGAAACTCAAGGTATGGTATCCCGAGCTCTGCTAGTGGCAACCAACCAAAATTCAAACAAAACCGAAGGTGGGGTGGGAAGAGGTTCTAATTTCAAATGAGGTGTTCACACTTTGAGTTTTGATTGCTACACAAAACTGGACATTTACGTTTTTAAAGTGAGATTGGGCTGGGCAAGATGACTCATGCTTGTAATGCCAGCACTTTGAGAGGGCGAGTCAAGAGGATCACTTGAGACCAGGGATTCAAGACCAGTCTGGGCAACATGAGACCTCATCTCCACAAAATATAAAAAAATTAACCAGGTGTGGTGGTGCATGGCTGTAGTCCCAGCTACTTTGAGATAGAAAAACAGGAATTAAGCAGGAAAGCTGACTTCAAGGGTCTCTGCATCTGTAAACATAATTTAAGTAAGCTGCTGCATGCCATTTCCCTTAACTGCAAACTCTGCTTCTGTAGACATGCTTTATTGCACCTCATATGGAAATGTCCATTAAAATGTATGCTTCCATGCTTGGTGTAGAAGTAATTGTTACCGGTTCTAAATTTAAAATTGTAAACCCACCAATGGCAAACCCATGTATGTTGTAACCAAAAAACTCTATAAAAACAGCTTGAAACTGAGGGTCAGGGGCCAGGTTTCGGGAGGCTACTCTACCTGAGACTTTCAGAATAAACACCTTCGATTCTCCTCTCAGTCTCTGGTGCCTGTTCTGAGAGCATTCATTCCTGTTCCCAGTGTGCTGCTGCAGTTGCTGTAACAACCTGAGAGACTGAAATAAGAGGATCACTTGAGCCCAGGAGTTTGAGGTTACAGTGAGCTGTGGTAATGCTACTGCAGCCCAGGTGATAGCACAAGACCCTCTCTCAAAAAATAAAATAAGATTGATTTGCAGAACTTGAAACAACCAGATTTTTTTAATCATCTGAGAGTGACCAGACAAGTCCTGGGGCCTGCACAAAATTTCATCTGAAGTATGGAAAAGTCCAAAGAGTAGTTCTAAACAGACTGGGGAGTAGAGAATAGCTGCGTTTGTTGTCAATAAGCGGTGGTCAGTGTAGCACAAGGGCAACACGTCAATATCCCCTGACACACTGCAGAGCTGCAGACAGTAGCTTACAATATATGGTTGAACAAAACTGACTCCTGCACCATACACTAACTCCTAAAAGGAGTAACTGGGGAACAAGAAAAGCTTAGGAAAATACCAGTTCTCCCTGCTACTCATTAGGTAGTATTTCAGAGTTTTGAAATTTGGGGTACTGCTATACTTCTGACACTTTTGCACTCAACAATGGGTGATGCCAGAGGCACAAGGGGTACAGGTGATTGAGATTCATCTCAATTGTAATTTCTACTGATAAAGATCACATTGTTCTAATTGCTTCATAACAAACTACCCTGAAACTAAACAGCTTAGCCAGGCTCGGTGGCTCAGCCCGCAATCCCATCACTTTAGGAGGCCGAGTCGAGGGGATTGCCTGAGCCTGCAGGTTAGAGACCCACGGGTTCAAGACCAACCCGGGAAACTTGGCGAGACCTCATCTCTAGAATAAATCAAAAAAATTAGCCAGGCGTGGTAGCACATGCTTGTAGTTCTGGCTACTTGGGAGGCTGAGGTGGAAGGATCACCGGAGCCCAGCAGGTGGAGGTTGCAGTGGTCGGAAGCGTGCCACTGCACTCCAGTCTGGGCCACAGAGTGAGACTCCAACTCAAAAACAAAACAAAATAATAATTAAAAAAAAAAAACAGCACTTAATATCTTCACACAGTTTCTGTGGGTCTGGAAGTTGTTGGGGAGGCTTGACTGGGCAGTTCTGGCTCAGGGTTGCAGTCAAGAAGTCAACCAGACTCATTCAAAAAAATTAAAATTTAAAAGTTAATGAAAATAAGAAAAGAAAAATTAAAATTAAAAAAAAAAGTCAACCAGGGCTGCTAGCCATCTGAAGGCTTGTCTGGAGCTGGGGCTGGCGGATCTGCTTCCAAGATGGCGTGATGATATGGCTATGGGTAGGAGGCCTCAGGTCCTCACTGTGTAGACCTCCTCATAAGGTGGCTTGCGTGTCCTCACAACATGGCAGCTGACTTACCCCAGAGTAAGTGATTTAAGAGAGCAAGGAAGAAGCCACAATGCTTTTTGTGACTGGAAAGCCACACATCCTCACTTCTACATACTCTACTCATAGAGGTGAGTCACTAAGCCCAGCCGAAACTGAAGAGGAATTAAGCTCCACCTCTTAAATAGAGGAGTATCAAAGAATCTGTGGACACCACAGGGACCAATTTCTTGATCACATTTCCACTTGTAAGAATTTGAGCCTACAAATATCTCCTATATGTGAAATCATGTATGAAGGAAATCGTTGAAGTTCTGAAGGGTTTAAAAGAACTGAATGTCCATCAAGAGTGGGCTAGTTAAACAAATTACATGTGTAATATTAAGCACATAATAATATGTTTGAAAGAATGGCAGAGGTCTATGTGCACGTCTATGGAAAAATTTTCATCCTAATACATTGTCTAGAGAAATAAGCAAGGTACAGAACCATGTGAATGTCACTGTTTGCTTAAAAGGGTGTGGGGGAGAATATTTATATGTATTTATTTGCTTGTATACACAAAATCTGTGAAAGTCACACAAGAAACTGGTAATATTGCTTACTTTGTGTGGTGGGGACTGGAGGGGATGATAGAAAGAATTTTTACCTTATACCCTTTTATATCTTTTAAACTTTGAATCATGTGACTATCATACTATTTCTAGGAAGAAAAAGTGTAAATAAAAGCAAAATGAGCAGGACCAAAGTTGAAAATTATAGCCATAGAAATGCAAATTTTTGGCCAGGCTCAGTGGCTCAGCCTGTAATCCCAACATTTTGGGAGACCAAGGTGAGTGGATTGCCTGAGCCTGCGGGTTCAAGACCAGCCCAGGCAAAATGGCGAGACTTCATCTCTACAGTAAAAAAAAAAAAATTAACTGGGCGTGGTAATACACACTTGTAATTCTAGCTACTTGGAAGGGTGAGGTGGAGTGGCCATGAGTGTACCAGCCTGGGTGACAGAGTGCGACTCCAACTCAAAAAAAAAAAAATAAATGCAAATTTTTAAACACTGAAATCATATCAACGTATCATAAAATTCACCCTTTTATTTTATTCGTTTGTTTATTTTTATTTATTTTATTCCAGGCTATATGGAATGCAGTGGCAAGATCACAGCTCACTGTAGTCTTGACCTCCTGGGCTCAGGTGATCCTTCTGCCTCAGCCTCCTGAGTAGCTAGGACTACAGGCATGGGCCACCAAGTCTAGCTGATTTTTTATAGAGACAAAGTCTTGTTATGCTGCCCAGGCTGGTCTCTATCTCTTAGGCTCCAGTGATCCTTCTGCCTCAGCCTCCTAAAGTGCTAGGATTACAGGCCTTGACCACCACACCCGGCCCACCCAGTTACCCTGTTAAAGTATACAATTAATAGGGCTTTAGTGTATGTATACAGCTGTACAACCATCACCACTATCTAATTCCAGAATATTTTATCACCCCAAAAGGAAACCCTATACCCATTAGCAGTCACTCCCCATTCCCCCTTCCACCATTCCCTGGCCACCACTAATCTGCTCTATCTATGAATTTGCTCATTCTGTACATTTCATAAAAATTGAATTATACAATATGCGGTCTTTTGTGGCTGGCCTCTTTTACTCAGAATGTTTTCAAGATTCATTCATGTTGTTGATGTTGCAGAAGGATTTACTCATTTTGTAAGACTGAATCACAATCTGTTGTGTGGATATACCACATTTTGTTTATCTATTCATCTATTGATGGACATTCAGGTTGTTTCTCCTTTTGAGCTATTGTGAATAATCTTTAGAAATACAAAACTTTGATCCACACCAATGTTAAAATATCTTAATGCTCAAAACAAGGTTTGAGTGGCATGTACTGCCATAGGATGGATATCTTTTGTACACATTTTAAAAATTTTAGAATACTTTTTGACTCAGTTATGGAAAAAGACAAAATTTCTTTACCACAAATCTTTTATTTCAGGTTCCTTGTACTCCTCCTTGGTTATTCCTCATCTTTTCTTTCTTTCTTTCTCTCTTTCTTTCTTTCTTTCTTTTTTTTGTTGAGTCGGAGTCTCATACTGTCACCCAGGCTGGAGTGCAGTGGCACGCTCATGGCCACCGCAGCCTCGACCTGCTGGGCTCAGGTGAAACTTCCATCTCAGCCTTCCAAGTAGCTGGAATTACAGAGCCATGCCACCATGCCCAGCAATTCTTTTGATTTACTTAGAAACAAGGTCTTACCATGCTGCCCAGGCTGGTCTCAAACCCGTGGACTCAGACAATCCTCTCACCTCCACTTCCCAAAGTGCCGGGAATACAGATGTGAGCTGTCACACCTGGCTTCCTCATCTTTTAATTTCTCTTGCTGCTGTTCCGTGCAGATACCTGTTTGCTCTCTGCATTCTCAGCATCCCCTCCTCTCCCTCCAGCATAATACCTTTTGCTTTCTTCTTTTACCATGCATTTTTTCATTTCTCCCTGTTTGCCAAGATGCAGGATCATCTTTGCCAAATTAACTCATCCCGGAGGAAATTTAAAAGTTGGCCCACCCGAACTTTATTTGAATAGTCATTTTTGCCATTAGCTCTTTGCCTGCAGGCCAAGAGGTTTGTTGGAACCAGCCCTGCCTCCAATCCTGGATCAGTATGAAGCTGTGGTATTTTTCAAGCCCAGGCTTACTGAGCCCCAACAGACTCTCTCTCTTTTTTTTTTTTTTTTTTTGAGTTGGAGTCTCATTCCCTTGCCCAGGCTGGCGTGCAGTGGCACACTCATGGCCACCCCAGTGTCCACCTGCTGGACTCCAGTGATCCTTCTGCCTCAGCCTTCCAAGTAGCCAGAACTACAGGCGTGCACTACCATGCCCGACTAATTTTTTAAAATTATTTATTGTAAGCCGGGCTCGGTGGCTCAGCCTGTAATCCCGTGCCTTTGGGAGGCTGAGGTGAGTGGATTGCCTGAGCCCGCGGGTTCGAGACCCGCCTGGGCAGCGAGACCTCATCTCTACAATAAATCAAAAAATCAGCCGGGCTTGGTAGCGCATGCCTGTAATTCCGGCTACTCGGAAGGCTGAGGCGGAAGGATCGCCGGAGCCCAGCAGGTCGAGGCTGCGGTGGCCGGGAGCGGCCACTGCACTCCAGTCTGGGCGACAGAGTGAGACTCCAACTCAAAAAAAAAAAAAAAAAAATTATTTATTGTAGAGATGAGATGTCTCGAGGTTGCCCAGGCTGGTATGGAAACCGTGGACTCGGGCAATCACCTCACTTCAGCCGCCCAAAGTGCTGGGATTATAGGTTTGAGGGCCGTGGGTACAGTGGTAGAGAGCAGAACCAAGAGTCTCTCAAGAGAGAGCAGTATCAGCAACCCCCGAACAATGATTAGCTTCAGTGAAGATCTAGACAAGCAGGAGATCTGGAAAAGCTGCGAACATGCACACACTCACGCGACACACACAGAAACATGAGCATATGCACACGCGTGCACCCTTTGGAAGAATCTCTTTGCTGAGAGTCTCTCCTGAGAGTCACAACAAACGAAGCAAAACCATTAACACAAAAAGTAGGCACTTCCCCTCTTCCACTGCCTTCTTCTCTGGTCTCCAGAGAGAATCGGAGAATCCACCCGCATGTGGGGAGTAGGTCAAATCACAAGAGTGACATCCTTAGGAGCGAAAAGTCAGTTTCAGATCAATTCCTGTTCAGTAGCTGAAGCCATTTTGCTATAGCCTGAATGAAGCCTGGTTGGATTTTGAAATGATACATGCCGTTGTCCTATCAGTGACTAAAAAGTTCTTTAATGGGAAATACACACATCTTTTTGAACTGTGTCTTCTCCTTTACATTCTTACTCTGGGCAGGGCAGCATCATCTCCCTGAGCTATTGCAACAGTACTAACTGGCCTCACCTCCTCTTACCTGGGCAGGTCAGTCCTCCCTCAGCGGCACAGCCTGCCCTTCCCCACACATGGTGCTATCAGTCCCCTGCTCCAGACCATTCCATGACTCCCTGTACCCAAAACACAAAGACCCGATTCTTGGCTTGGTGTGTGGACATACAGGATGTGCCACAGTTGGGTTCCCAGCTGTCTCTCCACTGTCCTACACACACCTCAACTCCAACCCAACAGGTTGACTCTTTCCTCTGAACACCCCAAGTGCACACCAGCCCCACCCTCTCTACTCTTTGTTAGAAGGTCCTTTATTTCCTCATTCAACATATTTACAAAGCCCTCTCTATGTGCCAACAGGGAGGCACAGTGATGTAACTAGTAGGGGTGGCAGACATGGACTCTGGCGGCTCTGCCCCCTGTGTGAGAAGTGGTTCGGAGCTGGGGAGCAGAGTGAGGGTGCAGTCAAGCAGTGTTGGGAGGGGGGCAGGGAAGAGTACCATTCACTAACTACACTTGCTGAGCACTTCCTAACAACTCTGTTACCTAGGGAGAGCTACTGACGTTCTAGAGAAGGCACAGAGAGGTAGCAAGTGGCCGAGGTCTATGCGCCATTCACCACTCCACATCTCACGAGGTCTGCCTCCACACACAGCCCTCCAAAATCATGGCAGACCTGACTCTTGTTCTAGTTCTGTGTTCCTCTGGCAAGGAATGGCATCTGGCCATGTTCTTTGCAGTGTTTTTAAACCTTGGTGTGCATGTTCCGTCTTGCCTCCCCAGCTGGATATGTTCCTGTGGGCAGGGCACAGTTTCATACACACTATTTTGTACAGAGTAGGCAGTCCATAAAAATATCTGCTGAATGAATAAGTGAATGAGAACACCCACAGCACCTGGCTATCTATCCAAAAGGACCTATCCATAAAATAGACAAGAAGTAATTACTCCGTCTCACTTCCCAGGAGTGCTGGTTGCATCAACTGATTTGTGTCTTTGAGTCAAGAGAGTTTCAGCTAAAAAACATCGAATCTTGCTGGCTGAAAAAAAAGCTTACAAAAATGCTTACCTGATCATAGAGACCTTGATTAACCTTTGTTAATGTATGTATGTCTCATTTAAACTCAAACGAAAATGCAAACAGTGGAGAGCACAGAATGAGAGAGAAAAACTCATTTTTCCTTCTAAAAAAAATTGGGATCTTACTCTGCTGCCCAGGCTGGAGTGCAGTGACACAATCATGGCTACCGCAGCCTCAAACTTCTGGGCTTAGGTGCTTCTCCTGCCTCGGCCTCCCAAGTAGCTCAGGCAACAGGTGCATGCCATCACGCCCAGCTAATTTTTTAATTTGTTTGTAGAGATGAGGTCTCACTATGTTGCCCAAGCTGGTCTCAAACTACTGGGCTCAAGCAATCCTCTCGCTTCTCAGTCTTCCAAAGTGCTGGGATTATAACCCATTTTTCCTCTTCTAAACATCATTGTCTTTTGTAGTGGCTAGAATGATCTCTGAGCATTGGGCATACGCAGCAAAAACCAGAAGAAAAAGCAGAAGAAATGTACAACTTAATACACAGCTCTGATGTCCTCTTCCTGAAGGGTGGAGCGCACGGCTTCCGCAACTCACTCTCCAGGACACCCAAGCCGGTAGGGGAGCTTCTCACTCAGCAATTAGGGCTGCTGGAGCCACACCCAGGCCCCAAGCACCCCAAGCACTGCTTTCGTCTCTGGAAGAAAATGTTGCTGAGCAGTGACAAAATCTGCAAGAAGATTAAGAATAATTGAGGGAGATGCTCAGTTTTGCCCTCCTCACCCTCCCTCCCGGGCGGCAGCTACAGGATCCCAGGATGCGCAGTGCAGGCTGGGAGGTGGCCTTTGGCGAAGGCAGTGGGCCTGGCTGGCCACATCCTTCCTTACGGCTATCCTCCTCCAGTGTGGGGACATTGTGCTCTTCCTTTTCCACCCAGCTCTCCTTCCTGCCAGTTTTCTGAGCCTCCTACTTTCTCCCACCGCCACTCTCATTGTCCTACCTTGAAGGTGACAGCAACTGTCTCTTCCCTCCTCCAGTCCTCACCCTCTCTGTCTGGGCTACTCACCTATCCTATGACGCCCAGTCACTACCCTTTCAAGTGGTGAACCCCCACATCTTCAGCTGCCAGTAGGTAGCTCAGACTCATTATGCCCTAAAGGGTCTCATTTTCTCTCTCTCTCTCTCTCTGCTGATTTCCAGTCTTGATGGGCAGTGCCGCTGTTGGTACCTGTTACCCTCTGGGCCAGAAGCCCGGGTTATCATCCCAACGTCTTTGCTCCCTTCTCCACAGCTACATAGTCACTTACCCTCCCGATTCTGCCCCTACTTCTCTTTCTTGAGCTTCTGACGGGGGGCTTCCCTGCCTCCAATCTCTCTCCCAGTCCAATGTCCACATTTTGGTCAAAGGGGTACTTCTAAAATGCCAATCCGATTATGTTTTTTCCCCACTTACATTCTTTTAGTGGAATCGTTCTGCCTGAAGCAGTCGTTTTTTTCTTTTTTTGTCAGAATTCAACTCTGTTAGAACACTTACATAATTTTTTCAAGAATTCACTCTGTCACCCAGGCTGGAGTGCAGTGGAACGCTCACGGCCACCTCAGCCTCGACCTGTTGGGCTTGGGCGATCCTTCTGCCTCAGCCTCCCAAGTAGCTGGAACTATAGGCATGCGCCATCACTGTGCCGGCTAATTTTTCCTTGATGTATTGTAGAGATGAGGTCTTGCCAAGTTGCCCAGGCTGGTCTCGAACTCGTGGGCTCAGGCAATCCTCTCACCTTAGCCTCCCAAAGTGCTGGGATTGTAGGCATGAGCCACCACGCCCGGCCTCTGAAAGCAGTAGTTTGTACATCTGATTGACACACCCCACCCAGAAGCTTGTGAAAAACAGAGAAGGGTTAGTTGGATCTCCAGGGAGTCTTGGGCAGTTAGCCCTGCCATGGAGCTGATTTTGAAAACCACTTGCCTAAAGAACCGTTTCCAAATGCCTTCAGACCCTTGCCCTAACATACATCCTACCCTTCAGCCAAACGGAGTGACTGTGTCTCCCTGTTCTGTGCTGGAGCTGAAGGCCTGCTCCAGCTTTGGGTGTCCTTGATGTCTCCAGACACAATCAATTCCATCCCCCTTTGGGCCTCCTATCTAGCTTATAGTTGAGACAACTTCTCTGCCACTTACCACACTGTGCCTGCATTGCATTTCTTTTCCCTTTTTTGAGTCAGGGTCTCACTCTGTCACCCAGGCTGGAGTGCAGTGGCATGTTCATGGCTCATCACAGCCTCACACTCCTGGGCTCAGGCGATCTTCTTGCCTCAGTCTTCTGAATAACTGGCGTGTGCTCCTGGGCCCAGCTAATTTTTAAAAAACTTTTTTGTACAAACAAGGTCTCACTGTGTTTCCCAGGCTAGTCTCAAACTCTTAGGCTCTAGGGATCTCACTCTGTTGTCCAGGCTGGAGTACAGTGACTGTTGATAGGCACATTTATAGTGAATGTAGTCTCAGACTCCTGGGCTTAAGCAATCCTTCTGCTTAAGCTTCCAAAGTAGCTGGGACTACAGGTGTGCCCCACCACACCCAACTTTGGAGAGAGAGAGCACCTAACACCTCTTTTTTTTTTGAGTTGGAGTCTTACTCGGTCGCCCAGACTGGAGTGCAGTGGCCGCTCCCGGCCACCGCAGCCTCGACCTGCTGGGCTCCGATGATCCTTCCGCCTCAGCCTTCCGAGTAGCTGGAACTACAGGCGCGCGCTACCATGCCCGGCTGATTTTTTGATTTATTGTAGAGATGAGGTCTCGCTGCCCAGGCGGGTCTCGAACCCGCGGGCTCAGGCAATCCACTCACCTCAGCCTCCCAACGTCGCGGGATTACAGGCTGAGCCACCGAGCCCGGCTATCTAACACCTCTTAAAGGTCCTACATCCTAGTACCTCTGCATTGGGGATCAAACTCCCAACACATGATTCTCCTTCTCCTCTGTGTTTTAGTTTAGATAGGAGTTATAGACAAGGCATGTCTGACAAAAACGATTTTATCTGGAAACGGACTACTAACAGAAACAACACAATTCTTCATCCTAGAATACTACTGGGCAGAATCCTATTGGTCACCTGCAAACTTTGAATCATCCATCAAGAGTTGCTCAGGCCAAGTGCAGTGGCTCATGCCTGTAATTCCAGCACTTTGGGTGGTCAAAGCGGGAAGATTGCTTGAGACCAGGAGTTTGAGACCAGCTTGGACAACATAGAGAGACTTCATTTCTACAAAAAAATTAAAAAATAAAAATTAGCTGGGAGTGGTGGCAGATACCTATAAACCCAGTTACTCGGGAGGTCAAGGAGGAAGGATTGGCTGACCCCAGGATGTCAAGCCTACAGTGAGCAGTGATCATGCCACTGCACTCCAGCTTGGGAAACAGAGTACGACTCCCATTCAAAACTAAACTAAACTAAACTAAACCGAGTGATTTACATCCTCAAGCCAGATCTGGGCGCTGGGCCACAGCCAGTGTCTCCAGGTGGCTTCCCAGCTTGTGACAGGAACATCTTCAGGAGGCAAAGCAGCACATCCATCTGCACATAAATACGTGCAGCATGGACAATACAGTATCAGACGGCAGAAGGAGTGACTGTCATTTCTAACATCATTCATCCAGCAGCAATTCTGTTGGAGCCCCAGGCTGACTCTAGGTCACAGGCGCTTCATCAGTTCTAACCCTTCCCTTCCTTCCTGTCCAAAATGACCAGCAATAGTGAAAGAGGCAAACTTTTAGTGTAGAAAGTAAGTCAATGGGATTTTATTTTATTTTATTTTATTTATTTGAGTTGGAGTCTCACTCTTGTCGCCCAGACTGTAGTGCAATGGAACGCTCATGGCCACCGCAGCCTCGTACTTTTTTTTTTTTTTTTACTGTAGAGATTGAGGTCTTGCCAAATTGCCCAGGCTGGTCTCAAACTCATGGGCTCAGGCAATCCTTTTACCTCGGCCTTGCAAATTGCTATGATTGTAAGCGTGAGCCATGGCACCTGGCCAATGGGATTTTATTTTAAATGGAACATAAAATGGCTATAGTCCCTGGCAACTTTAAAAATCATCCAACCAGGAGGAGGTGGTAAGTTATACTGCCTTCACTTTAAAATGCTATGTCAACAAGCTAGAAACTTCAATTTCATTCTCCACAGTTCCTTCTCCCTCACTGTCAAGTCAGTGATTTTACTTATATGCCCATCTGCCTTCTAAGTACAGTAAGTTCCCTACATATGAGTGAGTTCCTTTCCAAGAGCATGTTCATAAGTCCAATTCATTCATAAGTCCAACAAAGCTGGCCTTGGCACCCACTTGGCTATATAGTATGTACTGTAACAGGTTTATAAGACTTTCCACACAAATAATACATAAAAATAAATAAAGAAAACATTTTTAATCTTTTTTTTTTGAGTTGGAGTCTCACTCTGTCGCCCAGACTGGGGTGCAGTAGCCGGGCAGCCTCGACCTGCTGGGCTCCGGCGATCCTTCCACCTCAGCTTTCCAAGTAGCTGGAACTACAGGCGCACGCTACCATGCCTGACTAATTTTTTTATTTATTTATTAATAAAATAAATAAATAAATTTATTTTATTAGAGATGAGGTCTCACCAAGTTGCCCAGGAGGGTCTCAAACCTGCGGGTTCAGGCAATCCACTCACCTCAGCCTCCCAAGGCGCGGGATTACAGGCTGAGCCACTGAGCCCGGCTACATTTTTAATCTTACAGTACAGCATGTAACAATGTACACCAGACAAGTGAACTAACTTACATGATTGAACATGTAAACACATGTTTGCCTCTTTGAAAGTTCACAACTTGAAGGTTCGTAGGTAGAGGACTTACTGTAGATATATTTACTATATCTACTCTTATATTTCTGCCATAGCTTCATTTACATTGCATCTATTATAATCTCCATGGTCTCTTCTGAAGGTTGAGCCTCTCCACCTCTCTCCCAGACTATATGACCGTCTCCTGGGTGGTTTTACTGCGTTTGATAAAGCTATTTATTTACCAAAAAACCACCCATGAACTGGGTGTGGTGACTCATGCCTGTAATCCCAGCATTTTGGAAGTGGAGGCGAGAGGATTGTCTGAGCTCAGGGGTTCAAGACCAGCCTGAGCAACATGGCAAGACCTCATCTCTACAATAAAAAAAAAATAATTAGCCGGGTGTGGTGGTGCATGCCTGTGGTTCCAGCTACTTGGATAGCTGAGGTGGAAGGATCACCTGAGCCAAGCAGGTTGAGGCTATGGTGACCGTGAGCAGTGTGCCACTGCACTCCAGCCTGGGTGACAGAGCAAGACTCCAACTCAAAAAAAAAAAAGAGTTGGTGCATGATGCTCTAACTCTCTCTTCCCTGTTGGCAGCTTTAAAGGTCTTGAGGAGAGATGGTGAAACCTCATGATGAAATGGCCTAAACATGCCACACGGTGGGGTAGGAATAACTGCTCTGGAAAGTTCTTTGAATCTGCTTTAGACTTCACGTAAACAAGAAATAAACTTTTGTTAGTTAAGTAAGCAACAAACAACCAAATAAAAACAAAAGTCAAATAATCCCCATCACTAATAGCTACCTTAGAGAAGTCTTATAGGGATTGATTAATTGAGATAAGTGCCAGCTCCATGGAAGGCTTGCAGTAAATATCTGTTAAAGAAATAAATAACAAAAATAATTTTAGGCCAGGTGCAGTGGCTCACACCTGTAATCCCAACACTTGGGAGGCCGAGGCAGGAGGATCACTTGAGGCCAGAAGTTCAAGACTAGCATAGACAACATATTAAGACTCCATCTCTACAAAAAAATTTAAATTAGTGGGTGTGGTGGCATGTGCCTGTAGTTCCAGCACCAAGGAGGCTGAGGTAGGAGGATCACTTGACCCAGGAGTTTGAGGCTGCAATAAGCTATGATCCACTGTATTCCAGCCTGGCTGACAGAGTGAGACTCTGGCTCAAAAAAAAAAGATAGATAATAAATTTAAGAATAAATAACTGAGGCAGGCACAGAGGCTCACACCTGTAATCCCAGCACTTTGGGAGGCAAAGGTGAGAGGATTGCCTGAACCCAGGGGTTTGAGACCAGCCTAGGCAACTTGGCAAGATTTCATCTCAACAATAAATTTTTAAAAATTAGCTGGGTGTGGTGGCATGCACCTGTAGTTCCAGCTACTTGGATGGCCGAGGTGGAAATATTGTCTGAGCACAGCAGGTCAAGGCTGTGGTGGACATGAGCCTGCCACAGCACTCCAGCCTGGGCGACAGAGTGAGACTCCAGTTCAGTCAATGAATCGAACTGTTAATGTATCCGCTTAGTTTAACACCATGGTTTCAAAGCCAGGCTTTGGACATTGATACATTTTGGGCCATGACTTTGAAGATCTGAAATAACAAGCCTACCAAGGACAGGGTATATTTCTTGCTTTCTGTCTTTCTTCTCAATGGTCTGGGGGTAGAAACATTTCCTTCACCCCTGGCACAGGCCTCTATGAAGAGCGAGTAGAAAGAGGCCACTAGCCTACCCCTAACCCATCGTTTGGGAGAGTCATTTTCTTGCTTTTCTTTACCAACCTGCCATCCTATACTACATAACAGAGTTTTGTGTTGTTTTAAACTGCATATGAATAGAATTTCTGTGTGATGGTCACTCTATTTTCTTTTGTGTCTTGTTCTGCTCAGCCATACAGAGGTCAGATGCGTCACTTTGTTGGGTGCACCTCTCTTTGTTCATGTTCATGTGCGTAGTGTTTCGTCACATGAATAAGCTACTTTCTCTGTTCTGTTGTTCATAGCCCCTTGAGCAGTTCCCATTTTGGGTTATTACAAGCAGTGGGCTATGAACATTCTTGTATACGGCTCGAGGTGCACATGTGCACAAGTGTCTCCAGGGTAGAGCTCTCCAGAAGAACTTTCTGGAATGACGGAAATGTTCTGCATCTGTACGGTCCAATATAGTGGCCACCAGCAGGTCAGGCAGCTACTGAGCATTTGGAATGTGGTCAATAGGACTGAGAGAGTCAGTATTTTATTTTGTTTTGTTTTATTTCTTTATTTCGGGTTGGAGTCTCACTCTGTCACCCTGGCTAGAGTGTAGTGGCATGCTCACAGCCACTGCAGGCTTGACCTGCTGGGTTCAGGTGATCCTTCTGCTTTAGCCTTCCGAGTAGCTGGAACTATAAGGCGTGCACCACCACGCCCGGCTAATTTTTTAATTTATTGTAGAGACAAGGCCTCACCAAGTTGCCTAGGCTGGTCTTGAACCCAAGGACTCAGGCAATCCTCTCATCTTTGCCTCCCAAAGTTAATCTTTTATTTTATTTTACCTGATTTAAATAGTCACACATTGGCCAGGTGCAGTGAGTGGGTCATGCCAGTAATCCTAGCATTTTGGGAAGCCAGGGCAAGAGGATTCCTTGAGCCCTGGAGTTTGAGACCAGCCTGGGCAACATAGTGAGACCCCCATCTCTCCAAAAAGTAAATAAATAAATAGTCACACATAGATTAGAGGCTACTATATTGAACAGCACAGGTCTAAGGGATATACAAAATAGTGGAATTGATGAGTCACTGGTATGGTAGCTTCAAGTCTACTAGAAAATGTCAAATTGAGCCAGGTGTGGTGGCTCATGCCTGTAATCCCAGCACTTTGGGAGGCAGAGGTGAGAGGATTGCCTGAGTCTACGGGTTCGAGACCAACCTGGGCAACATGGCAAGACCTTGTCTCTACAATAAATTGAAAAAAAATTAGCTGGGTGTGGTGGTGCATGCCTGTAGTTCCAGCTACTTGAAAGGCTGAAGTGGAAGGATTACCTGAGCCTAGCAAGTTGAGGCTGCTGTGGCTGTGAGCGTGCCACTGCACTCCAGCCCGAGTGACAGACTAAGACTCCGACTCAAAAAAAAAAAGGAAAGAAAAGAAAATGCTGCCGGGCTCAGTGGCTCAGCCTGTAATCCCAGCACTTTGGGAGACTGAGGTGAGTGGATTGCCTGAGCCTGCGGGTCCGAGACCCGCCTGGGCAACTTGGCGAGGCCTCATCTCTACAATAAATCGAAAACTAGCTGGGCGTGGTAGCACACGCCTGCAGTTCCAGCTATTTGGAAGGCTGAGGCGGAAGGATCGCCAGAGCCCAGCAGGTCGAGGCTGCGGTGGCTGGTCCAGTCTGAGCGACAGAGTGAGACTCCAACTCAAAAAAAAAAAAAAGAAAATGCCAAACTGGTTTATTTCCTAAAGTTCCCCAACTATCCATGTGTTTACGTGCAGAAAGAAGTTGGTACGTTTTAGCTGGGAACGGTAGCATGCCCCTATGGTCCCAACTACTCAGGAGGCTGAGGCGGAAGATCTCTTGAGCCCAAGAGTGTGAGACTGCAGTGAGCTATTATCGTACCACTGCACTCTAGCCTGGGCAATAGAGGGAGACCTTTCTCTAAAATAAATAATAAGTGAAAATTGGTAATGTTGCCAAATACTAAGTGTCAACCAGACTTCTTTTTTTTTTTTTACAGGCTCAACCTGTAATCCCAGCACTTTGGGAGGCTGAGGCAAGTGGATTGCCTGAGCCCATGGGTTCGAGACCAGCTCGGGCAACTTGGCGAGACCTCATCTCTACAATAAATCAAAAAATTAGCCAGGCATGGTAGTGCATGCCTGTAGTTCTGGCTACTTGGAAGGCTAAGGCAGAAGGATCATAAGGGTCACTGGAGCCCAGCAAGTTGACACTGGGGTGGCCATGAGTGTGCCACTGCACTCCAGCCTGGGTGAAGGAGTGAGACTCCAACTGCAAAAAAAAAAAAAAAAAAAAAGAATTCAGTGCAATGATGCATGTAAAGTCTCAGGTCAGGATGACAGTAAATGCTCACTAAATGGTTACCATCATTAGTCTATTGGTTCCACTGATTAAGTCCAAGTTTCTCCATCTGGCAATAAAGACCTCCTATGACGTGGTTTCATTTTCATGTGACCTAATTAGGGAAACACTGCTGGTTGCCTAACCAACCCCTTTTTCTCTTTCCTTCTGAGAGAACCCCAAGTCATTCAAGTGTGTGTCTTCCTCTCGGTGACATGTGCTTCAGGGGAAGTGGCCCATCCCTGATCCCAAGGGGAGGACTATGATTCTTTCCAGTTATTCCTGGGCCAGTGACTGCAGTGTGATGTAATTCCCATGGAAACTGGCAGGTAGGCTTCTGATAAACATCTTCTTGTATGATGAAAAGAAAATGGGAGCCGGGCTTGGTGACTCAGCCTGTAATTCCACGCCTTGGGAGGCTGAGGCAAGTGGATTGCCTGAGCCCACGGGTTCGAGACCCGCCTGGGCAACTTGGTGAGACCTCATCTCTACAATAAATCAAAAAATTAGCCGGACGTGGTAGCGCGCGCCTGTAATTCCAGCTACTTGGAAGGCTGAGGCGGAAGGATTGCTGGAGACCAGCAGGTCGAGGATGCGGTGGCCGGGAGTGGCCACTGCACTCCAGTCTGGGCGACAGAGTGAGACTCCAACTCAAAAAAAAAAAGAAAAGAAAAGAAAATGGGAATGGAGGGAGGGTATTTTTTTTTACCTCTGGATATTGTCATGAGAATATGATGAACCGAGGAGGTAGAAGAGAGTAATATAAGGAACCAGGTCCTTGATGGATACCCTGGACCTCTGAGTTAACCATCCAGAATGGTCCTACCTCTAAACTTTCCGTGTGTGAGATGATGTGCTTGCTTTGTTCCGGACTCATATTCAGCAAGTATACATTAGTGCAGCAAAAATGGTTGTTAGCACGTTGAAATGTGTCTATGCTGCTCTGTTAGTACCTGCTGTCCTGAGTCCTCTGAGTGTTTCTCCAAAAAAAGTCTTGTAACAAGTTTTTTTTTTAAAAAAGATGACATGTTTATCTTAGATTACAAAGAAAAGAATGGAAACAAAAAACAAAGAAATTCTATACTTTAACTCCATGCCACCCATGTTTTGACTTTCAGTTGAATCAATTTGCACACTGCTGTACTGCTTATATCTTAACAGCTTGCTGTAGCTATTACTACTTTTGATAGATTTGTCTTTTGGGCTTCATACTAGAGCTATGAGTACATTGTATATCATAATTACAGTATTAGAGTATTCAGTGTTTGTGCATTTAATTCTACCAGTGGGTTTTATATCTTTGATTTTTTTTTGCATGTTAGTATTTTAGATTGAAGAATTCCATTTAGCATATCTTGTAAGATGGATCTGGTGGTGGTGAATTCTCTCAGTTTGTTTGTCTGGGAAAAACTTCTTTATCTCTCTTTCATTTTTCATATTTAAAGGATAACTTTGCTGGATACAGTATTCTTGGATGACAGTTTCTTGTTTTTTTTCTTTGAGCACTTTGAAAATCTTGTTCCACGGCCTCCTGGCCTGTATGGTTTCTTCTTCTTCTTTTTTTGTATCTCTGAATTCAAAACTTTACTTACATAAGAATTTGTTTTTAAATTTTGAGTCGGAGTCTCACTCTGTCACCCATACTGGAGTGCAGTGGCACACTCATGACCAAGGCAGCCTCGACCTGCTGGGTTCAGACTGTCCTTCCACCTCAGCCTTCCATGTAGCTGGAACTACAGGCATGTGCTACCATGCCTGGTTTCTTCTCCTTCTCCTTCTCCTTCTCCTTCTCCTTCTTCTTCTTATTTTTGTAGAGATGAGGTCTCACCAAGTTGCCCTGGCTGGTCTCAAACCCCTGAGCTCAGGTAATCCTCTCACCTCAGGTTCCCAAAGTGCTGGGATTACAGGCTTGAGCCACTGCACCTAGCCAAAAAATTTTTTTTAATTTTAAAGATGTGAGGTACAATTCAGGATTAGGCTAACAAGTGGTCATTGTACAGGTAAAGTTTGGACTTCCCTTTGGTCCCCATTTCGCCTGGTTTGAGATCAGGTACGCTTATTGATAAAAATATGGGATGCTTCACAAATTTGCTTGTCATTCTTGCACAGGAGCCATGCTAATCTTCTCTGTATCATTTCAATTTTAGATATGTGCTGCTGAAGTGAGCACCTGTATGGTTTCTTTTGAGAAGTCTGTTGCCAGACAAATTGGAGCTTCTCTGTATGTTATTTGCTTCTTTTATTTTGCTTGCTTTTAGGATCTTCTCTTTGTCCTTGACCTTTGAGAGTATGATTATCATATGCCTTGAGGTAGTCTTATTTGAGTCAAATCTGTTTGGGGTCTCTAGCCTTCCTGCATTTGGATATTTATATCTTTCTCCAGTATTAGAAAGTTTTCTGTTATTATTTCTTTGAATAAGCTGTCCACCCCTTGCTCTTCCTCAACTCCCTCTTGAACACCAATAATCCTTAGATTTGGTCTTTATAGGTAGTTTTCTATATCATGTAGGCTATCTTTGTTACTTTTAATCCTTTTTTCTCCTCTGTGCATTTTCAAATAGTGTGTCTTCGAGCTCATTGATTCTTTCCTCTGCTTGATTCATTCTGCTGGGGTTTTGTTTGTTGTTTTTTGGGTTTTTTGGAGGGGGTTAGTTGAAATCTCATTCGTCACCCATGCTGGAGTAAAGTGGTATCCTCACGGCCACTGCAGTCTCAACCTGCTGGATTCAGGTGATCCTTCCTCCTCAGCCTTCCAAATAGCTGAAGCTGCAGGCATGCACCACCACGCCCAGGCTGGTCTTGAGCCCCGGGCTCAGACAATCCTCTTGCCTCGGCCTCCCAAAGTGCTGGGGTTATAGGCTGAGCCACTGTGCCCAGTCTGAAATAGTAGTTTTAAGGAAAATCGATAATCTCCAAGATAACATAGAGAAAGCAATTCTGAAATTTATCAGAGAAATTCAACAGATTGAAAATTTAAAAATTAAACAGAAATGTTGGAACTGAGAAATACTTTTGCTGAACTGAAAAGTCCCTTAGAGTCTCTCAGTAGCAGAATGAGGGCCAGGGTTATTGGTTCTCTGCTTTATCCATTTGGGGAGATCACAATTTGCTGTTGTTTTCCTTCCTTCCTTCCTTCCTTCCTTGGGGGTCTCACTCTGTCACTCAGGCTAGAGTTCAGTGGCACAATCATAGCTCACTCTTGGGCTCAAGAAATCCTCCTGTCTTTGTCTCCTGAGTAGCTGGTACTATATGTGTGCACTACCATGCCCAACTAATTTTTGTGTTTTTTATATAGACAGGGTCTGGTTATGTTGTCCAGGTTGTTGCTGTTGTTTCTTGTAGATGTATGTCCATATATTTGAAAAATTATTTATTCCAGTCTTCTCTGTCTGGCTTGTTTGGTTTTTTTTTTTTTGAGTTGGAGTCTCACTCTGTCGCCCAGACTGGAGTGCAGTGGCTGCTCCCGGCCACCGCAGCCTTGACCTGCTGGGCTCTGGTGATCCTTCCGCCTCAGCCTTCCAAGTAGCTGGAACTACAGGTGCGCTACCACACCCAGCTGATTTTTGATTTATTGTAGAGATGAGGTCTTGCCAAGTTGCCCAGGTGGGTCTTGAACCCGCGGGCTCAGGCAATCCACTCAACTCAGCCTCCCAAAGGTGTGGGATTACAGGCTGAGCCACCGAGCCCGGCTTGTCTGGGTTTTTATTGGATATGTTTGTATAGAGGCTCTTTACTGCCAGGTCACAGACTCCTTTTCCACTTCAGGTGGTGCCTTAAGCCCAGGTTCATCTCAGCTCTAGTAAACAATTGGCATGCTGCCCTTTCCGAGTGGTGGAGGTCGCAAAGGGAATGTCCCAGCAGAGTGGGAGGGCTGGCTAGGGTTTGTGCCCAGAGGGCCTATGGACCAAACCTCCTATAAAATGGTGCTGCTGAACAGCCACTGTGACTTGGTGCTTTTTTTGGTCAAGGTATAGAGCAGAATTTCTAGAACTGGGGATGGTAGTCCTGCCTCCACCCTTTGTTTCTGGCTGTCCTCAGGGATATCTCTCCCTTCGGGGACTTATGATGCTTTTGATGGGTTGAGTCAGGGGCAGGTCTACTCCTAGGGAGTCCAAGATGATGGGGAAGCTGGTTGTCCATGTCTATCTCACTTTTTTCATTATAGAAACAGTGAGTTGGTGGAATATTTTCCACATGCTTGGTGCCAGGTAGAATGTGGGGAGGGGTGTCACAGATGAGAAAGTCCAATTTTCTTACTATCTGCTCAGACTTTTTTCACTTCTCTATGGTCTTATATTCATATTTGAGTTCTGGGCTATTTCTGGTGATAATCTCAATGCTGTATATTTGGTTTTGTTTTGCTGTTGCTGTTTTTGAAGGAGTAAAGTCAGCTTTCTTCTGCACTGCCATTTTGGAACTGGAAGTCCTCCTGAGTGTCTATCACCCCAGTCCCTCTTCCCACTCCTGGAATTTGCTAGTTCTTCCCTATCTCATCACCAAAGGGTAAACACTGGGCACAGTAGAGGCCTGCAGGACTTGCTACATTACCAGGACCAGGGTCCATTCTGATTGTTGGGCTAAATGCTAAAACAGTTATTACATTTAAAACAATCGTCCTTCCTGTTGGGTTGCATGAGTCAGGGTTTACTGTTACCTGTAACCAAAAGCACACCAATTGACACACTTTCCCATCCGAGCAGAGCAGCTTATCTGCGATGTATCTCTGCCATGTAGCTCAGCTTTTCACCCTCCTACTCCTCACCCAAACCTACCCCCCTCTGCCTGGCTCCAGTCCTACCAGTCCCACCCAACCATTCCTGTCCATGCATTTTGCAGTCTCCTTCTCTGTGCATCTATAGTATACATTGCTTGGGCCTCACAATTTAACAATTAAGCTTTATATTATTTCCAAATCATTTTGTGTATGTGTATATGAGCATGTGAATGTGTGTGTGTGTGTGTGTGTGTGTGTGTGTGCGTGCGTGTGTTATTTCATGAGAAACAGTAACATTAAGGACAGGAGATAACATGTAACCTTTCTTTGTATGTTTCCCAATAGCTTATTGTCAACAGGCTCAGAATAATATTCAATTTAGAAAACAGAATACAGGGAATGAACTCTATGACTACTGTTTATTTTAATCAACTTTCTGTTTGTGAGAGAGAGGTTACCAGTTTATTTTATTTTATTTTGGTGGGGGAATGGATGTTGGGAAAGAATCTAAGCCATGCACGTCTCTGTTTACTGTAAACATTTACTTCTAGCTTTCAAATCTCTGTTGCAACCTCCATCCAGACTCCATGTGGTAAATGTCTCCTTAAGAATACAGCCCAGCAGGTCGAGACTGCGGTGGCTGAGAGCGGCCACTGCACTCCAGTCTGGGTGACAAAGTGAGACTCCAACTAAAAAAAAAATAAGAATACAACATGAGGGGCAACCTCTTTGGGTCCCCTCCCACTGTGGGAGCTTTTCTGTCCTCTCAATAAATCCTGCTTTCTTAAAAAAAAAAAAGAATACAACATAAGGCTGGGGGCAGTGGCTGATGCCCGTAATCCCAGCACTTTGGGAGGGAGAGACAAGAGAATTGCCTGAGTCCAGGGGTTTGAGACCAGCCTGGGCAACTTGACAAGACCTCGTCTCTACCATAAATAAAAAATTGGCCGGTTGTGGTGGCACATGCCTGTGGTTCCAGCTACTTGGAAGGCTGAGGTGGAAGGATCACCTGAGCCCAGCAGGTTGAGGCTGTGGTGGCCATGAGTGTGTCACTGCACTCCAGCCTGGGCGACAGAGCGAGCCTGGGTGACAGAGTGAGACTCCTACTAAAAAAAAAAAAAAAAAAAAAAAGACTGTGGTGGCATGAAAGGTGCATAAATCAGAACCCGGGGAAGGAAAGAGATCATTAACTGGATGGCATTTTTTCCTATTGTTCACATTTTTACCTAAAAAAAAAAAGAATTAGATTCATGGGAGACTGAGAGGTTTTGGCAATTCTGCAGCCTGTGGGTGCAGGAAGTAGCCCCAGAGCAGTGGTAGTCACTCCCAGGGAAGAACAGACCCCCGCCTTCAGAACCAGGGCAGGATGCTGAAGTCACAACTACCAGTGTGTGACAGAAAAAGGCCCCAACAGGTCATCAGAAAGTGGATCCTGCTTCCATGTCTAGGCATAAATCATATAGCTGTCCTGCCCCTAAGCAGAGGAATGGGCCATGGTCAGAAGGTACCCCAAGGTTCTTCCAGGGGCCTGGACTTCTGCACCTTCCTCAGCCTGCTTTGAGGAAGTGATCTGAAGGAAAGGGCACTAACACGAAGAGCAGTCCCAGAGGTCTGACCGCCAAATCCTAGAGGGGTCTGAGCCTCTTATGGGCCAGTCTCTTCATTTGCAGTTTCTACCCCATGAACGTTTGCAACCCCTGGCCGTCCATATTCCTAAAAACCACGGGACTTAGATGGATCCAGCACCTACCCCGTTCACATGCATTGAGTGGCTTTCTTTCATATCCTTTGATGTTTGCAGGTACTTGTTCTTTTTAAAAATTTTTTTTAGAGACGGGGTCTCCCTCTGACACACAGGCTGGAGTACAGTGGCGCAATCACAGCTCACTGCAACCTCGACGGCTCAAGCAAGGAGGTCCTGAGTAGGTCTACCTCAGCCTCCCAAGTAGCTGGGACTACAAGCACGCACCACCATGACCGACTAAGTTTTAAAATGTTTACGTAAAAGAAAGGGTCTCCCTATGTTGCCCAGGTTGGTCTCAAACTCCTGGCCTCAAGCAATCCTCCTGCCTTGGCCTCCTAAAGCTCTGGGGTTACAGGTGTGAGACACTGCCAACACGTTGCTTTCCATCAAGAATATGTGGTGCTAGCCGGGCTCGGTGGCTCAGCCTGTAATCCCGAGCCTTTGGGAGGCTGAGGTGAGTGGATTGCCTGAGCCCGCGGGTTCGAGACCCGCCTGGGCAGCGATACCTCATCTCTACAATAAATCAAAAAAATCAGCCGGGCGTGGTAGCGCAAGCCTGTAATTCTGGCTACTCGGAAGGCTGAGGCGGAAGGATCACCGGAGCCCAGCAGGTTGAGGCTGCGGTGGCCGGGAGCGGCCACTGCACTCCAGTCTGGGTGACGGAGTGAGACTCCAACTCAAAAAAAAAAGAATATGTGGTGCAACTGCAGCTCCAGCCTGCGGCACGTGGGCCTCCAGCATTGCAGCCAACCCTAACCACAGCCAGCCTCCACCAGCAGGATCCAGAGCCCCCCAGTGTGGTGACTCTGGTCCTTCTCCCCCTCAAAACACGTGGTTCTGGGAAACAGACGCCTGTGCGTGCTGGGATGCAGATAGCGACTGGCATGAAGCCCACACCAGAAGGGGTGAGGGCCCCTAGGAGGTGGCTGGACAAGAGAGAGCTCACCGAGGCTGGGGGTGGGACAATCCTTCTGGCTTGATGGAAGAAGCAATTGAAATTTCAAACCCAAAATACAACTAAGCAATCTTTTCGGCACTTGCTTTTTCGTTGGGGCTTGTTTTTTCCTTATTGAAATAAAGTTTTCCCTTTGTTAGGATATTTGAAGGATCTTTCCCCCTAGAACTGCCTTGTTTGCTGCAAGCCCATACTGTCAGAGAGCTGGACTTTCGTCCTCCTGACACTTTTGGAAACGTTGCCTCTCACTCTGGAAAGCTGTCCACAGAATCTCTTCATCCCCAGCCTCCAGTGGCAGGGGCAGGCAAGCCCACTCTGGGCCATTCCAGGGCCTCAGAACCATTCCCTCAAGGTCAAAGGTGTGGTTTTAGAGAGATGCTGGGAGAGGGCAAGCCCCAGGACTGTGCACTGCTTCTTTGGTCAAGATGCTTTTTTCCCTGGTGGACACAGACTAAAGGCAGCAAGCACAAGGTGTACTCGTTCGGAAACGCAAAGCAGCAAGGAAGCTGCTGCAGAGGGGAAGGGGGATCCTAACCAGAGCTGGGCTGGATGCTCCACAGGGCTGCCATGAACTTAAAATCAGCAGTGGAATCCTAAGCCCCCCAAGACAGCAACAGAAAGACCCCGGCTCTCCTCCAGAACCCTAATTACCACTTGGCTCATGTGCCAGAGGAACTCGGGTCCCTGGGTGGACTGGGATTGCGGCCTTTGCTGGTGTCCCAGCCCCCACCCCGCTGTCCTGTTCTCCAGGTGAGCCCGCAGCACCTTCTGACAGGGAAGGCCAGCTCGGGCTGCCAGGTGCGTGCCAGGCCGCAGATGGTCCCAGCCCCAGAAGCAGCACACTCAGGTTTCCTGTCCCAAACAGGGCATGGCTTCCTAAAGAGAGGAGGAGGTTCTGAAAGCGAGCCAGCTCCTCCCGTGGTGGCCGTGGCAGGCCAGGGCGGGGCTGGCTCAGGTAAACTGTGAAGTCAGTGAATTTGGTTTCTGGATGGCTCCACCCTCTCCTTTCTTGGCCTCTCATCTCACTCCCAACACACTCCTTCCACTGCCCTCCACCCGCTAGAGTTCCGAGCCATTTGCAACTTAGCCATTTGCAACTTAGTGTGAACTGATCTCCAGTGGAAATGAAAGCCCTGGTCTGCTCCTGAGACATATTCCCAGCAGCAGAGGACGGCGGGTGAAGGTAATTTCCACGCAACCCTCTCTCCTCCTCTAACGGCTGTTTGGGACTGAAGATCACTTTGCCCTGGAGTGCTATGTTTTTGGCTGGTTGGTTGTTTTTTGAATCGGATTCTCACACTCTGTGGCCCAGGCTGAAGTGCAGGGGCACGCTCAAGGCCACATCAAGGCCACAGCAGCTTTGACCTGCTGGTCTCAGGTGGTCCTGCCTCCTCAGCCTTCCAAGCAGCTGGAACTACAGGTGTGGGCCACCACACCCAGCTAATGTCTTCATTTATTGTAGAGAGGTCTCACACCAAGTTGCCCAGGCTGGTCTTGAACCTCTGGGCTCAGACAATCCTCTTGCCTTGGCTTCCCAAAGTACTGGGATTGCAGGCAGATTTTTTCTTTCCTTCCTTCCTTCCTTCCTTCCTTCCTTCCCTCCCTCCCTCCTTCTAAATGTCATAGAGACGAGGTCTCACTATGTTGCCCAGGATGGTCTCGAACCCTTGGACTCAAGTGATCCTCCTGCCTCAGCCTCTTAAAGTGCTAGGATTACAGGCGTGAATCACCATGCCTGGCCGAATTCAAGTTTTAACACAAATCTGGGACTTTTTCAATTATAGCACATGGTCACCTACTAACACCTGCGTAAATATTAACAAAACTGTAAATGAAATGGGTATCTCATATGTACTGTAGCAGTCTCAATGCAATGTTAAACCTTAAGGTACTCTTCCCTAATACAGTCAACAGTTCCCAAGTATAAGGAAAAAATCTGGTAGCCCCTATCTTTCATTTTTTATGGAATGCACCTCTTAGGAACCAAATTCAAGTAATAACCAATACTTCTGAAAAATATTGAATAGTTCCTCAGGTGTTCTTCAAAGAGGATTAATCTAAAAATCACCCACCAAACATGTGCCCACTATCATCAGGGTCAGTCAACTTAACCCTTCTTTGGGGGACTGTGTGCCCCATGCATTCTACAGTTATGACACTCAGCAGCCCATCAGTCCTGCTCAAAGCGCACATTGATATCAGAACTCAAGATCACACCTCCCTCTAGAGGAGCGAAAATTATTGCAAGGACAATGAGCAGAGTTCTCACAAAATTTAAACACGGTAAGAGAAAAGTTGCCTTAAGATAATCATAATTCAGGTCAGGCGTGGTGGTTCAAGCCTGCAATCCCAGCACTTTGGGGGGGGCTGAGGTGAGAGGATTGCCTGAGCCTGTAGGTTTGAGACCCGCCTGGGCAACATGGTGAGATCCCGTCTTACAATAAATCAAAAAATTAGCCGGGTATTGTAGTGCGTGCCTATTGTTCCTGCTACTTGTAAGGCTGAGATGGAAGGATCGCCAGAGCCCAGCAGGTTGACGCTGGGGTGGCCGTGAGTGTGCACAGTGGGTGATTGAGTGAGACTCCAACTCAAAAAAAAAAATAAGAGATTACGATTCATGGAAAAAGCAAACCTAACTTGGAAGGTAACTGGCACTTTACACCCATTTATTTTTAATTAACAAGCCCCCTCCCTTTTTTTTTAGCTGGAGTCTCACTCTATCGTTCAGGCTGGAGTGCAGTGGCATGGTCACCGCCACCGCAGCCTTGATCTGCTGGGCTTAGGTGATCCTTCCACTTCAGTGTCCAAGTAGCTGGAACTACAGGTGCACGCCACAACACCCAGTTAATTTATTTACGTATTTATTGTAGAGACGATGTCTTGCCAAGTTGCCCAGGCTGGTCTCAAACCCCAGGGCTCAGGCAATCCTCTTGCCTCCACCTCCCAAAGTGCTGGGATTATAGGCGTGAGCCACCACTCCTGGCAACAAGTCCTTTTAATAGATGTAATTCCATCCTGACCCCTTGATGTTTAAAGGATCTTGTTCTTAATCATTGATCTGATACATTTTCAAAATAACATAACTAAACAAAAAAATGTTTGAGAGACAGGGTTTTGCTATGTTGCCCAGGCTGGAATCAAACTTGGGCTTAAGTGATCCTCCCACCTCAGCCTCCCAAGTAACCAGGACTACAGATGCACAACGCTGCACCTGGCTTGAATACCATAATTTTAGAGAAGTGACATGATCGTTTTGACCAAATTACAGTGTCCAACTCCCTGAACTTACAGATGAGGAATTCTCCCCAGAAGGAAAGTGACTTACCTAGTTCCACGCTGGGTTACCAGCGACAGTCGAGAGAGGGATCTTGGGTTAAAAGTGAGCGACCCCTCCGCCTTGAGCAAGCCTTGACAAGGTTTACATGCAGAGGCAGCAGGAGACAGCCTCCCAGGATTGCTGTCAGCATTAGTTATAATTTAAGGGTAAACTAGTTTGGGTAGAAGTAAATTCCCACTAACAATCACACCAAGCCCCTGGGGCTGGGGTACTATTTTATGCCCTGTTGAAGGAAGGATCATGATGGTGTGTCACTGGGAGTTTGTCAGCTTCTCAAGCAGAGATCTTACTTAAACTCAGGACCCTCTCTTGAAATCAGTGTATTTAGATTTTTCAGTCAGTAACATTTGGGAAGAGATGGCAACATGCCCTGGTTTCAGGAAGTCTCCCATTTTCTCACAGACAGTGGTGATTTGGGATTGGGTAGTTCATTAGTCAGTCTACTTTTGGGGTCCAGCACTTTGGACGATTGTCAAATGGTTTCACATGGTCAAGATCAAAATAGCAACATTGCTCTGTTATCTTAGTCTAGGTTAAAACGCACCAGTTCCATTGTTTTGAGTGCGGTCCATGCCAAGGTCCAATGACACAACAGGCTGTGCCAGACCTGACCCTCTCCACCATTTGAAAGCATGCGCCATTGGTCACAGGGGCATACGATCAGAGGGCACAAATCAACCCACATTAACTCCTCGTTTTTATTTTTATGAACCTGAGGGATGTGTCCAATGGACCTCATAGCCTTGTTTTTGTTTGCAAAACAATGTATTATTCATTTAAATATTTGTCGAGCATAGACTATGCTTAAGGCACCATTCTAGGTGCTGGGATACAAAATGGAACCAAGACAGAAATCCCTGCTCTTATGGAGTTTACATTCTACTCAGAGGCTGGAAAGTTAGGAAGACGCAAAATTTATGCAAGTAAAGTCTGTATGTTTGTTAGAAGAGCTATAGCAGAATAATGTAGAGTAAGGGTAGCAAGGCGTGGGGGGCCTTCGGGAAGGGGGCAGCTGGCAACTCTAAATAAAGCGGTTTGGTTGCTTCTCAGGGAGAAGGTGACCTATTTTAAAACAAGGATCAGGTTAGGTTAGTTCTCATGGAGAAGGTGACATATTTTAAAACAAGGATCAGATCTAGCAAAACCAAAAATTCTATCAGCATTTGTTCAATACACAAATTCGCTAGTAGAATCTGAACTTCAGAATAGAAAGGGCATTTCAAGACACTAGGCTAGGCCAGTAGTGGCAGGCATGACAATTTTGCCTAGATTTTTTTTTTTTTTTTTTTTTGAGTCAGAGTCTTATTCTGTCACCCAGGTTGCAGTGCAGTGGCACACTCATGGCCATCGCAGCCTCAACCTACTGGGCTCAGGTGATCTTTCTGCTTCAGCCTTCCAAGTAGCTGGAACTACAGCTACTTTTTATGAACCTCAGGCACCACCACGTCCAGCTAATTTTTTGATTTATTGTAGAGACAAGGTCTCACCATGTTGCCCAGGCTGGTCTCGAACCTGTGGGCTCAGGCAATCCTCTCACCTCTGCCTCCCAAAGTGCTGGGATTACAGGCGTGAGCCACCATGCCTGGCTAAGACCTATCTTTTTAGCCCACATGATTCAACTTGATGCCAAAACAAGTTACTTAAATATAGTAAGTAAAATAACAAATAGATACTTATATAATATAGTACTACTTATTATGTGACAACTCATGTTAGGTGCTCAATATATTTTAACTCATTTAAAAAAACTTTTTCTTAAATAAAAAAATTAGCAGAGCATGGTGGCATGCATGCCTATAGTCCCAGCTACTTGGGAGGCTGAGGAGGGAGGATCACCTAAGCTCAGGAGTTGAGGCAGTGGTGAGCTGTGCTCATGTCCCTCCCACAGCCTTACACTATCTGGTCTCTACGACTTTCTCCCTGGATTGTGATGCTCTGGAGTGCGTGAGGCACAGTTCTGCCTCAGGACCTCTGCCCTTGCTGTCTGCTTCTAGAATGCTCTTCCTCCTGATATGTACATGACTCACCTTCTTCAAGTATTTGCTCAAATATCATCCAGTGTGGCCCTTCCAGAAACCCTATTATAAACTGCAAAGCCCCACCTCCACAGGTGCTCTCTCATCTCGGCATTATTTCTCTACATAGAATTTCTTACCTGCTGACACAATGAGTTTTACTTATTTCGCTTAACATCTGATCTTCCTGTTAAAATGTAAACTATCCAAAGGTAGTAATTTTGTCTGTTTTGGTTTCTGTTATATCCCCAGAACCTAAGATACTTAAATATTTGATGCATAAATGAACATGCCAAATGGTTGAATGTAAAATACCTTATGAACTAAGAGAACAAGAGTAAGAACACTGAAGATGAAGTATAAATGCATGACAATGATCATCAATACACACTAGAGCAGAGTTGCAGTGAATAATGATCTCAACAGTCAAGTGAATTCTCTTGTAAGTAAATGCCTTTTTATATAAATTATGGTCTTATAATCAGATGATTTCAAGTGGGTCTTTGGCATGTACAAAGGAAGCAAAAACAATTTTCCCAAGTTTGTCCAAAGTGCCTTTAAATTCACACAAAGGTTATAAATGTTCATTACATTTAGTTATGATACTGCCAAAAACAAATTTGCAGGAAAAAAAATATAAAAGTAAAATGTACAAAGTTCCTCATTAAAATAGCAGTTTAAATAAATATTGTCAATACTAGACAGAATCCATGACTGGATCTAGATTCTAGCTTAGAGTTTTTTACATAATTATATGAAAACACTTGAATCAGTCTCCACAGACAGTGCCATCATAACAATTCAATGAAAATCAATAAACCATCTTCCAGATGCAGCTCAGAGTTCAGGTAAGAAAAGTAATTGACGGAAAATGATTGTACCTAATATAGTTCTCAAGCTATTTGCCTTTTTTTGCCTTGGCTGTCTTCTCCTTTCTTTTTTTCACATGTTTAGGAATTTTGTTTTTTCTTTTCTCTCTCTGGGCTTCCTTGACCATCTTTTTTCTTTCCTGTAAAAACAAGCAAACAAACAAGACAGGAATTTCATTCATTTAGAGTATTTGTATTATTATTACAATTAAACAAACAGTATGTGCAAAAGAATACAAGTGAGTGTAACATTAAATAAAAAAGAAAGTGATTACAAGCTGGTGGTAGAATTAGGAATAAAAATTGTCTTTGAGTTTTCTTAATAGAAATTTGAAGAAAGCAAAATAGAAGTATCTCAGGATATTACTAAATGTTTGCAACTACTTTGCTTTACAAGTTCTATATGCTAATAAAAATAAAGGTAGGAGAGAGAAAAGTTATTTGTTTCTAGAAGACTTAGAAAATGTACTAGCAGTTGAGTATGTCTCTCAGAAGTCTTAGGACCCAAATTTTATAAGGGTTAAAAGATTAAGGAGGAAGAATAGCTACATAACCCTCAAGTACCATTCAGTCAGCAGTCTCTCTTATGTCTACAACCAGGGCTTAAAGAAATAGTCCTCCTTGACTGCCTGAGCCCATGGGTTTGAGAACAGCCTGGGCAACTTGGCGAGACCTCACCTCTACAATAAACAAAACAAAACAAAAAAAGACTTAGCCAGCCAGTAGTGTGTGCCTCTAGTTCCGGCTACTTTGAAGGCTGAGGCAGAAAGATCACCTGAGCCCATCAGGTTGATGCTGGGGTGGCCACGAGCGTGTTACTGCACTCCAGCCTAGGAGATGGAGTGAGACTCCAATTCAGAAAAAGAAAACAGAAATAGTTCCCCTTATTTGTGGAGGTTACATTTCTTTTTTCTTTTTCTTTTTTGAGTTGGATCTCACTCCGTCGCCCAGACTGGAGTGCAGTGGCCGCTCCTGGCCACCGCAGCCTCGACCCGCTGGGCTCCAGCGATCCTTCCGCCTCAGCCTTCCGAGTAGCTGGAACTACAGGTGTGCGCTACCATGCCTGGCTAATTTGTTGATTTATTGTAGAGATGAGGTCTCGCCAAGTTGCCCAGGCGGGTCTCGAACCCACGGGCTCAGGCAATCCACTCATCTCAGCCTTTCAAAGCACGGGATTACAGGCTGAGCCACCAAACCCAGCTGGAGGTTACATTTCTAAGACCCCCAATGGACGCCTGAAACAGCACATGCTACCAAACCCTATATAGACTATTTTTTCTATACATACATACAAGTTTAATTTTTAAATTAGGCACAATAAGAGATTAACAATAACTATAATATACTATAGTAACAATTATGTGGATGTAGGGTCTTTCTCAAACACCTTATTGTTCTATACTCATGTGACAGCAGCTTCTTCATCAGCAGATGCAGCCTATTCATGAGTTTTATACTTTTCAGTTCAAACCTACTCCTGAATCTGTGTAACCATCCCTTACAGTAAATGGCTTGCTGTTTCAGAGGATCCCTTGCTGAAGTTTTCATACAGGCTCAATGCTTTCGGTGTAACATGTTGTTGCCCATGCGGAACATGTTTCTATTCATATCTTCTACCCACAAATTTTAATACCTTCTCCATCTTAACTAAGCATGCATCATACACTGTGACCCTAACTTTTGAAGTCTGAGGTACAACAGCAAAACTAGCACAAATTTCTTTTTCCTTCTTCACAATTCCATGGATAGATTTGTTCTTACTATAGATCTCAGCAACTCCAGCATAAATGTCTTTATTAAGTCAAATCAGTTGCCTTTTCACTTCAAGGAAGAATTTTATGGCTTCTCTTTGGCATGTCTCAATTGCCAGCATCACTCTCTTATACTGAGGGCTATTATTAAGTAAAATAAGAGTTACTTGAGCATAAATACCACAATACCACAACAGTCTATCTGATAACCAAGATGGCCACTAAACGGCTACAGGACAGGTGGTCTCTACAGAGCAGAGATGCTGGGCAAAGGGATGATTCCCGTCCTGCCTGGGACAGTGCAGGACAGCAAGAGACTCAACATATTACTCAATATGTTATGCGATGTAAAACTCATGAATTGTTTCTTTTTAAAAATTTCCGTTCAGCCTGGGGAAGAGGGGCACACCTCATCAACAAAGGTGCCTGCATAATGAACATTTGTGTATCTAACCCTGAACTGTACCCCACATCTTTAAAAAAAAAAAACTTCCATTCAGTATTTTTAGACCACAGTTGACCTCAGGTAACTGAAGCTGCAGAAAGTGAAACCAGGATAAGGGAGGACTATTGCATAGTCTTTTAGATTCTAGAAACATCAGGCTGGGCTATAAATCCCCCTGAAAAGGTTCTTCAGTATTTTACCATGAGCCAATTCTAATATCATATGTACTTCATGTGAACAATAATCATTTTGTGTGTGTGTGTGTGTTGGAGTCTCACTCTGTCGCCCAGACGGGAGTGCAGTGGCCGCTCCCGGCCACCGCAGCCTCGACCCGCTGGGCTCCGGCGATCCTTCCGCCTCAGCCTTCCAAGTAGCCGGAATTACAGGCATGCGCTACCACGCCCGGCTGATTTTTTGATTTATTGTGGAGATGAGGTCTCACTGCCCAGGCGGGTCTCGAACCTGCGGGCTCAGGCAATCCACTCACCTCAGCCTCCCAAAGGCATGGGATTACAGGCTGAGCCACTGAGCCCAGCTGATAATCATTTTAAAGCAGTATCCTGGATTTAAGTACGTCTTCTCTATAGAGCAGTGCCCAGAGCTAATAGCAGTTCAGTCTCTAGATAATGTTGCCCCCACAAAGTTTACACTTAGGCATTGAAACTATAATGAGAGACACTTAATAATGTTTTCAGCCATCATAACCTAGCTAGACCCTTAAGCAAAGAGAAATGAGAGTGGCCATGCTACCACAATTAAGTTCTTGGCTAACCTTTTTATCAACGTCAGGGTCAGATGTGTGTTTCTTGGGACAAGCATGGTCTCCCTGTTCTTCAGAGTCTGTGTCAGAGCACTCAGAGTTTCCAGCATCTTCTGAATCAGAATAAGTCTTTTCTTTAACTTGACTTTCTAGGAGTGCAGGGACCTTGAAATTATTACAGTACAATGTTACTCTAAACCAACTGGTAATCTATTATTATTAAATGTGTTAATGCCAGAATTCCGATTTCAGCCTTACAGATACACTTTGGAAAAAACATCCTGGCCAGGTGCAATAGCTCATGACAGCTATCCCAACCCTTTGGGAAGCCAAAGAGGGAGGACTGCTTCAGGCTGGTTCAAGACCAGCCTGGACAACATAGCAAGATGTCATCTCTATAACAAATTTAATTTAATTTTAATTTTAATTTAATTCTTTTGCGGTGGCTCACACCTGCAATTCCAGTACTTTGGGACGTGAAGTGAGAGGATTACCTGAGTCCAGGGGTTTGAGGCCAGCCTGGGCAATTTGGTGAGACCTTGTCTCTATAATAAATCTAAAAATTAGCCAGGTGTGGTGGTGTATGCCTGTGGTTTCAGCTACTTGGAAGGCTGAGGCAGAAGGATCACCTGAGCCCAGTAGGTTGAGGCTGTGGGGGCCAGGAGCATGCCACTGCACTCCAGCCTGGGTGACAGAGTGAGACACCTACTCAGAAAAAAAAAAAAAAAAAATTCAGCGGCACAGGTTGGGGCAAGCCTGTAGTTCTAGCTACTTGGGAGGCTGAGGTGGGAGGATTGCTTGAGTTCAGGAGTTTGAGGCTGTAGTGAGCTATGATTATTGTATTAAACTGCAGCCTGGATGACAGAGTGAGACTCTGTCTCAAAAATAAATGAATAAATAAGATCCTGTACTGAAACATCAAAATAACAGAATCAACATCAGAGAGGAAGCTTGAAAGTAGTCATTTCAGTAAGGCTCAACATACCCAAATGAAGAAACTAAGTCTAGTACTGGGTAACTTAGATCAATTAACATCTCGTTTGCTTCTTTCAGCTAAGCAGGAGGATTAACTTGGTATTTGGAAGGATGCAAAATATATAGAGAAGTAAAAAATAAAGACCTATTTGGGTAACTTCGCTGCTGTTTTCCTATGAACCATATTCTAGGCATAAGCTAATCCAATCAAGAGGGAAAACTATATTCAAACAAGAGAAATGTTGATTTTTTTTCCCTAAAATTTAGCATAGCTTTTTCAAGCGGCAGGGAGTAGTTTTTAAAAGAGTGAGGTTTTCTTTTATAAGAAAAAAAACAGATCTTTTTATACAAAAGAATTTTCTAGCTAGTTTCAACAAAATCTTTGTGCTTCGGAATTCAAAGTGCAACTTCCCTATAATACCTCTTATATGTAACTCAGAAATGCAAAATACTGGAATCCCCCCAGTTCAATTCTTCACACAGACAAGAAAAAATTTTCAAAAGGCAAACTATCATCATTTAAATCTTTTAATTAGAAGATTAAAAAAGTAAGGACTGTCTTTATTGTTGCCTAATTAGAATTACTTAATCCTTGCCCTTCTAAAATGTAATACAAAACAAGATTGTTTTAAGAAAAAAGAACACTACAGGAATCCAGCAGGGTAAGAATGCTGAGCTCATGAGATTGCTCTTCAACAAGTTACATATGGTATGAGACCACAGTTCACATTGTTTTTGTAAGCTGGTTGTAAAAACTATCAAGAAGCACATGGCTATCACTGATTACTCTACAAAAAGATTTGGATACAAAAAAGAGAAATGCCTCACCTGCAATAACAGAACAATTCCGAGACAGAATGTAACAAATACATTTCCAAATTTCAATATTATGGTTAAAAAGAACACAAAAAAGGCATTTCTGAAAACATCCACAAACTTTGAAAATAGTTATGGTTAAAAATATAAAATATTATTAATTTAAACATATTTAAAATTTATTTTTGAGGTAGGAGTCTAATTCTGTTGCCCAGATTTAAGGGCAGTGGCATGATCACAGCTCACTGCAGCCTCTATCTCCTGGGCTCAAGTGATCCTTCCAGGGAGATGGGATTACAGGCACACCCCAGCACATTTGGCTTATATTTTAATTTGTGTAGAGACAAGGTCTCGCTATGTTGTCCAGGCTGGTCTCAAACTTCTGGGCGCAAGTCATCTTCCTGCGTCAGCCTCCCCAAGTGCTGAGATTACAGGTGTGAGCAACCATGCCTGGCCTACTTTAATTTTAATAATACTTTGTATTAGGTTTTATATCCTTTAAAAGAGTTTTCACATAAGCAAATGGCAACACGCTCTTCATACCTTCTGAACTCCCGACAAATCCTTCTTTAATCCTGTGACAGTTTGATATAGAATCTTGAAACCAAAAGGGAAAAAACAAGAATTAACATAAAACAAGTGAAATATACATATTGCACTATAAAGACTGTGGACTAAATGATATCTTCTGTGATTATAAAAAAGTATCTAAAATTAATCTCACAGTAACACAGAAATTTCAAATATGGGTATTACTCACGTCTTCAGGTATACCAGGCCTAGAGGCCAAATCCAACTAGCCTGGCAATTTTTCAATCAATTTGATAACAGCAAATACAAACTTTGAACCTCCAATTAAGTGAAATGTTACCTGCTTTCCCCAATAATGTCATTCTTCTCTTTAGTAGACTTATATTACAAAAGGATGTATTCAATTATTACTGAAGTATTTCTAATTTCCTGAATAAAAATTTGGGGAAGTTTCTCTATCTTATTATATAAAGAACTACACAGTAGCCTCAATTTTGCTTCTTGGTTTGCAAAGACTAAAATATTTACTAGCTGGCCCTTTAACAGAAACAAATTTTTCCTGAAATATGTTAGTAAAATATATATGCTAACAGACCAAGTATAATAGCCATTTATAGCCTAGATTTCTATAAGAATCTTCCTTTTCTTGTAATTATAGTCTGTGGGACTCATTGGGATGTGTTACTCCCTCTCATAAATACTAATGGAGTCCCTTTACATCCACTGTGCACAGAAGATATGTTACTACAAAGGGAACAAGTCATCTCACTAGCTCAGAGGCAAACATCCAAGAGGAGAGAAACTTAAAAGGCCCAGACAGGTCTCAGACAGCCTCCTTCTTTTGCAGTCCTACTTGTTATATACCAACCAAGCTACTGACATTGTCTTGTTGGGCATTCATAGCCAGGTCCTCTTCCTTCAATTTCATCATCATCTCCATGTCCCTCTCGTAATTTTTTACTTCATTCAGGGTTCTAGGAATATATGCTTGCTTAAACACCTAACAGAGAAAAAAGTAAAGTCAGAACTTTCATATACTTCTCATGTTCTTGCAGCATCCTCAGCCTCATCCGGTCACAGAAGAATCTCTAGTCATCATCTTCTCCAACACTGATTCTCAGCCAAGCTGTGTGCCTGCACTGGTGTCGCATCAGCTATGTGGTGTGCCAAAAGCAATGTTACTAATGATGAAACATTAAACATTGCATATGGAGTATTTGAAGGAAGAAGTCTACAGCCGATTTGAGGTTATCCTTAGAATAACACTTGTCTTTCATTTGTGTTCCAAAAAGCTTTTCTGAGTAGGAAGGAAAGGGGTGGAATTACCGTTGGTGAGCACTGCCTGGCCTCGCCTTGTAAAGGAGCATGCTTGTACATGGGAACATGCCCTACTGGCTGCTACAGTAAAAAGATCAAGAGCTGCTGATAAACACACCTCACATTCATCCATCACACTAACAGCAGTGAGGGGGAAAAAAGCCTACTATGCATCCTTCACAAAAAGATACCTTGACTCCTAAAATAATCTTTTTACCAAAGCAAAACTATTTAAAATTTACAACTATCTCTGGAAACAACAGTTAAGTCATTTACAAATTCAAATTAGCAAACTAAAAATAAGTTTTTCCTTCTTGATTCAAACACCCTAACTGGCTCTTTAAAATTTTTATTCATCTAGGACAATGGGCTAACAGGTTGCTGAGTAGACTGATATGATGGAATATAAATTATACAACCTGACTCAGTTAAATTATGTACCATATTATCTCTCAAAAAAAATTATCATTTTAAAAAATTCATTGCGTGTCTATTAAAATCAAATTCATGCTAAAAAACCTCAAAACACAAGTGTTTCCTAAGATTGTGAACAGATAATAATCCTACCTCTTCATCTACATGATCTTGGCTAGACCTTTCTTCCTTGGTCCTTTGAGATGCTATTTCCATGGCCTTGGAAAAGAATTAAAAAAAAAAAAGAGTTTCCTTTACATTCAACCTACAGACGATCCATCCATTTCCCAGTTTTAGTAGAAATTAATCTTTTAAACATTACCTCTTCACACTTCTGAAAAGATTCAGTGAGTTCTAACAATACAGGTTAGCTCTCCAGCATGGACCTCACCAAAAAGGTTGCCATAACCCTGAAGTAGAGGAAAAGTTACCTTTTCCTTTTCTAGACTAGAGGGATCCCTAGTTCCCCCTTCTTCAAAAGTAATACTACTTTTGACAATTTTTAAGTGATTAACAAAAGCATTTATAAAGAAAAACTGAGACCCAAAGTATAAAGAAAATATTCCTTAATTCTTGAGCAGTCAGTAAAGGCAACTGCAAACTAGGCTGGCTGTCCATAAGTCATGAGTAGACAGCTCTAATGCTGCTGTGGTATAAACCACCAAAGAAGGCTCCCTTTAAAAACATTAAAATTTTTAGAGAGACAGGGTCTCGCTCTATTGCCCAGACTAGAATGCAGTGGAATGATCATAGCCCACTGCAACCTTGAGCTCCTGAGTTCAAGCAATCCTTCTGCCTCAGCCTCCAGAGTAGCTGGGACTACAGGAACATGCCACTCTGCCTGGCTAATTTTTTTTCTTTTTTTGTAGAGATAGGGGTCTCACTATATTACCCAGGCTGGTCTCAAACTCCTGGCCTCAAACCATCCTCTTGCCCCAGCCTCCCAAAACTGCTGGGATTAAGGCACCCCAATCTCAAAGTTAACTGAGTAAACAATGACTGCAATGAAAAAGGTGACAAAGATTTTAAAGGGTCCCCCTGGCTTGTAAAACTGAGCATCTGCTCTCTACTCCATACAGAAGGAAAGAACAGTGGGAGTAAAATTTCTTATTTTGAAGTTTAGATGATAAAATCAGTGCTAAATTAAAGAGTTCAGGAATAAAAATGATGTGCTATTTATGGATTCAATTAACATATGTAATTACCTACTAGGTGTCAAGTACTGAATAGATACTGGTAATACACAAACAAAACTCCTACCCCTTTGAGTTCATCATCTAGTAAAGAGAGACAAAATAAAGCCAGGCTCGGTGGCTCAGCCTGCAATCCCGCGCCTTTGGAAGGCTGAGGTGAGTGGACTGCCTGAGCCCGCGGGTTCGAGACCCGCCTGGGCAGGCGAGACCTCATCTCTACAATAAATCAAAAAATTAGCCGGGCGTGGTAGCACGCGCCTGTAGTTCTAGCTACTTGGAAGGCTGAGGCGGAAGGATCACCGGAGCCCAGCAGGCCGAGGCTGTTGGTGGGAATGTAAAATGGTGCAGCTGCTGTGGGAAACAGTATAGTAGTTCCTTGAAAACTTAAAAATAGAATTACCATTTGATCGAGCAATTCCATTTCTGGATATACATGCAAAAGAACTGAAAGTAGGATCTTGGCAAGACATTTATATACCCAAGTTCATAGTAGCATTATTCATAATAGCCAAAGGTGTAAGTAAGCCAAGTATCCATCCACGGATGGATAAACAAAATGTAGTATATACATACACTAGACTAGTATACAGCCTTAAAAAGAAAAGAAATCCTGTCACATGCTACACCATGCATGAAACTTGAGGATATACTGCTAAGGGAAATAAACCAGACACAAAAGGACAAATACTGTATGATTCTATTTATAAAAGGCACTACCTAGTCTAATTCATAAAGACAAAGCAGAACGGTGCTTGCCAAGGGATGGATAGTTGTTTAATGCGTGCAGAGTTTTTGTCTGGGGTGATGAAAAATTTCTGAAAATGGATGGTAGTAATGGTTATACTATATGAATGTACTTAATGCTACTGAACAGTACATTTAAAAATTGTTAAGATAGCAAATTTTATGTTATGTCTTTTACCACAATTTAAAAAATATTCTGTATTAAGAAAGGCCCTGAGAAACAAGAAAAAAGAATTAATGACCAAAAAAACTACCACATTTCTTACTAAACATTCACAAACTCTGACAGTCTATATAATCTTGTCAGATAATGAAAGTAAAAAAACCTGGCTATCAAGTCAGTTCCTGAGGAGGGAAAAAAAGAAACCTGACTTTACCACTGTCTGTTTTAATATATTTTTGGTTCCTTATCTGTGAAATCAGAAGGAAAAGGTTTCAGGGAGCTGTCAAAATGAATACACAACACTATGCAATTTGAGTCCCTCAGAAATGTCATACAAATGCATATCACTACTGGTTTAGCTTCTTCAATCCAAAAATCTGAAGTGCTCCAGAATCTGAGACTTTGGGGCACCTATATGATGCTCCAAGGAAATGCTCACAGGAACTTTCAGATCTCGTGTTTTCACCTGGGATGCTCCACTGAGCTAAGTATAATGCAATTATTCCAAAATTAGGAAAAATCTGAAATCTGAAACATGGCTACTCCCCAGAATGCTGGATAAGGGATGCTGACCCTGTACTGCTATTTTCTTTTTTTGTTGTTGTTGTTGTTGAGTCGAAGTCTCACTCTGCCACCCAGGCTAGAGTGCAGTGGCATGCTCACAGCCACTGCAACCTTGACCTGCTGGGCTCCGGTGATCCTTCCACCTCAGCCTTCCAAGTAGCTGGAACCACAGGTGTGTGCCACCATGCCCAGCTAATTTTTATTTATTTATTGTAGAGATGAGGTCTCGCCAAGTTGCCCAGGCTGGTCTTAAACCTGTGGCCTCAGGCAATTCTCTCACCTCAGCCTCCCAAAGTGCTGGGATTACAGGCCTGAGCCATCACACCCAGCCTCGTACTGCTATTTTCTATTCTTCTGTCCTCTCCCCACCTTACCTTGGAGAGATAAGCATCCATGTTCTCATGTGTAATGGATGGATCTGTTACAAACTCAAAGAGCTCCCGCACAGTCATGACAGCAACACTGTGCTTTAAAAAGAAATCTGTCACAAGGAAAAACGTTAATGATAGCTTTTATGAGGAAAAACATTACTATTCCAACTGCTTTACACAGAAAGAGATAAAAATATAAATCATCTCCCAGCACATGGTTTACGTGTTACTGCTTCAAACAATTTAGTGACAAGATTTAACACTAATAGCTTAACTGAGTACAGAACCAACACACACAAATAAGCTGTTAAAAAATTCCAATTTCTACTCACCATTGACATTGGCACAGTCTTTCCTCAAGAACTCTAAGGCATGTGGGTGGTCATGCTCTACGGACTGAGAAACATCAATGATGTACACATCTCCACTGTGGTACCTTGTGGACAGAGACACAGAGGCTGCAGGATGCTACTACTTTACTATGTTCTGTGCTTTAAAAAATTCTATTCTTTTTCTTTTTTGAGTCAGGGTCTCATTCTGACACCCTGGCTGGAATGCAGTGGCCCGACCTCCTGGGTTCAAGCAATCCTTCTGCCTCTGTCTCCCAAGAAGCTGAGGCTACAGGTGCATACCATAATGCTCAGCTAATTTTTAAATTTTTTTTAAAATCAAGATGGGGTCTTGCTATGCTGCCCAGGCTGGTCTTGAACTCCCGGGCTCAAGCACTCTCTTGAGTGCTTCTGCCTCCCGAAGTGCTGGGATTACAAGCCAAAAAATCGTGTTTTTTAAAAAATTATTATTTTTTAATCAATATTTTTTATTATGATATTGTGGGGTACAGTTAAGGGTTAGGTATACAAATATGCTTCGATCAGGCACCCTTATTGATAAGAGGTGTCTCCCCATCCCCAGACAGATATTTACTACCATTAATCCCATCTCCCTTCCCCTCCCCCCCCATAGTTTCCCCACTGTCAGTCATTTTCTTATACTATTACGTTGGATGTTCAAGGTCCACTATATGAGTGAGAACATGTGATACTCAGATTTTTGCTTCTGTGAGAGATCACTCAGTATTATAGACTCTAGCTCCATCCAGGTTGCTGCAAAATTCATGATTTTGTTCTTTTTTATGGCTGCGTAGTATTCCATCATGTATATGCACCACATTTTTTTTAATCCAGTTCTCTTTTGATGGACAGCATGGTTGTTTCCAGGTTCTTGCTATTGTGAATAATGCTGCGATAAACATACGTGTGCAGGTATTGTTTTTTATAGAGTGATTTGAGTTCTTCAGGGTATATTCCCAGGTAGGGGGATTGCGGGATCATATGGGATGTCAATATTTAGAGCTTTTAGGAATCGCCATACTGTTTTCCACAGAGGTTGTACTAGTTTGCACTCCCACCAACAGTGTAGAAGTGTTCCCTTTTCGCCACACCCTCTCCAGCAACTGTTATTTTTTGAGTTATTGATAATTGCTATTCTGACTGGAGTTAGGTGGTATCTCAGCGTGGTTTTGATTTGCATCTTCCTGATGATTAGTGAGGTTGAAAATTTTTTCATGTGTCTGCTGGCAGCTCAGATGTCTTCCTTTGAGAAGTGTCTGTTCATATCCTTTGCCCATTTTATAATGGGGTTGTTTGTTTTTTTCTTTTCAGCACGTTTGAGTTCCTTATAGATCCGAGATGTTAAGCCTTTGTAAAAATCGTGTTCTTAAGAGCAAGGAAAGTAATTCATAAAATGACTGGGGTAGATAAGAAGAGGCCACCTTGACTAACAAATGAAAACTGAGCAAATTTCCAAAGTCCATTAATTCTGTTAATGATCAGAGTGGCCAATTCTGTGACCAAGGTCACTGAAGGCAGGGACTTCATCTTATACCATTTGGGATAACTATAAAACTACAAAAAAATACAAAAAATTGTGGTGGCTCACACCTGTAATCCCAGCACTTCAGGGGGCCAAGGTGGGAAGACTGCTTGAGACCGGCCTAGGCCTCATCTTTACAAAAAATTTTTACAAAATTAACCAGGTGTGGTGGTGTGTGCCTGTAGTCCTATCTACTCAGGGAGCCTGAGGCAGAAGGATCGCCTGAGTCCAGGAGTTTAAGGCTGTGATACACTATGACTGAGCCACTGCACTCCAGTCTAGGTGACAGTGAGATTCCTACTCAAATTAAAAAAAAAAAAAAGACATGAAATAACTTATGGGCAGTAAATAAGAGACAAACATACTCACAGCATGTTAAATTCACTGAGATCTGCATGGACGAGCCTGGCATCCTGATACATTCTTCTCATGTACTGAATGACCTGCAGATACAGCTCCCGAGCCTTGGATTCTGACAACTGGACATTTTTCAACAGTGGTGCAGGCCTTGAATAAAAATAAAGTGAACTAAAATAAAATAACCAAGAACAAGTTTTCTCATTCATACTACAATGTTACACGTCCTGCTCTAGAACTCATCATGTGAGCTGGCAATCACGTATGGGGGAGGCAATCTATCTCACTACAGATCAACCATTCCAGGAAACTGCCAACAAACAGGTGCATTCCCAATATGCCATATAAAATGCCCCTCAGACACAGGGTTACCTTGCTGTTATTCTGAAACATTTTGAGACTTAAAAAGGTAGAATGAATCAACAACACTTATGCACTAATACAGTGGAAAGAGTCATGAAAAAAGATACTCAAATGGGAAGTAGTCATATGGTGGATAATTCAAAGCATTTACAAATCCAGTTCTGAGACTGCAATTACTAGGCCTCTCATGTACTTACATGTCATCTTTACCGATGAATCCCATGACAAGAACATGACTTCTCAGCATTATTGGTTCTGGACATGGTATCTCTGCTGTGTTTAGCCTATAACATAACAGATAATAGGACAACTGAAAAGTTGAAGATGCACTTAAATAAATTACAACAGCTACAGGCCACAAGACTAATATTGCTATCAGGAAATAGCTAGCACCAAGACCTCTCAGTTGTATTATCATATTTCAGAAACTCTAAGACACCAATAATTTTAAGTAGCACCATTATGTACTTGTTACTTAGAACTCAAAACATAGGCAATTAAACTTTTACATCCCACAGCGTGTAATACCCAATCTAATTTCAGAGATGTTAAAGTGAAAAAAAGTATGCATCTTAGAATTGATGAAATAGAGCTGTGCTTATAATTATCTTTTGAGTTCATCAGTCCGAAAAATGTTTAATAAAAGAGTTGAACTTAAATCTAATAGTTAGTTGAGTGCAAGAAGATTTCAGTAAGACTTTCAAAGCAAGTAGTACTTGTTTAATACAAAAATATCCGATGTATTACCTGTATATAGCACATAAAAAGCTAAAGGCATTGAAAAAGAGAAAAATTAATTCTGGAGGGAAACTTAATCTCAACTAGTCAAGAGGCCTTTACCTGATTAAAAGGCATTAGTACAAAGGATATACAACCATGTCCAAAATCAGACTGAAATAAGAAAAGGATAAACTACGATAAACAAAGAGTTTTGGGCTTAAGATCTGTCTAAAATTCCAGATCTATGAAAAAGTGACACATCATTATCAGCAACTGCTTGTATCACTTTCCTGCTTAACATCCTATACAGGTCCTTATCATTCTCAGCATAAATTTTAAATGTTTTCACATGGTCTCTACAAAGCCCTCCAAATGATCCAGATTGCTGAATAACTATGAATCTTGGCAGCATTCTTCTGTAATGGATTCTTACAATAGAGAACACGTAGTTCTTATTTGTCTAGAATTTTCTTCTTCTGCTTACCTCTGCAGATCTAATATCATTAGAACTGAAGGTCCTAACAAGTCCCTACACTTGGGCAGAATCATGTTGGATCTGTAAGTAGAAAGAGCTGAGGCTGACATGTCGGGCACAGCAAACACACACACACACACACACACACACACACACACACACACACACACACACACACACACACACACAGACACACAGACACACACACCCAGACAGTCACCTGATTAAGTTCCTCATTTCTTTTTCTGCCCAAGTTTTCACCATTTTTCTAGGGTTTCCTTTACAATAGCCATGACGAAATCTTGAAAAAGAAAAAAAAAACTGTTATTTTAACCATTGCTTTATTCTGCTTTCATGTTTTAGAAAAATTAAACCCATTGGGGTGGAAAATCTGTGCTCACCTGAATTCTCCACTTACATACTTATCCCGATCTTTGAACACCAAAATAGAAGTTTTATAAATTTTGATTGCTCTGCTCTCTCCATCTGCCGTGCTAGCATGGTATACATTTGCCTATTTTAAGTCAAAAACAAGAAAATAAAGTTTGCATTATATAACTACAGTGTTTTACTTTTTCAATTTATTTGATTCTAGTCTCAAAAGTCACATGAACTGAAATAACATGGGTAAAGAAAACTTCAGTCTTTTGAAGATGTGAGTTAAAATATGAAACATCATATCAAAAGGAACAGTAAATACATCTTCAATATACAAATGTAGTCAACAATGGACACAAATACAATGGTAGTCCCATATGATTATAATACCATATTTTTACTGTATTTCCTATATTTATTTTTGGTATACACAAATACCACTGTATTGCAACTGCCTATGGTATTCAGTATAGTAACAAGTTGTACAGGTCTGTAGCCCAGGAGCAGTAGGTCATACCATACATCTAGCTGTGTAGTATGACATAAGCTTATGATGATTGCAAGACCACAAAATCATCTAACAGTGAATTTCTCAGAATGTATCCCTGTCATTAACCAATGCAAGACAGTATGGCAAAATCCAATTTAAATATATAGGAGAAGTGACTTCAAATTTTATTAATATTTCAAATATGCAGGAAATACATAAGTAGTGATTTTTTTTTTATTTTTTGAGTCTCATTCTGCTGCACAGGCGATCCTTCCACTTCAGTTTTCCGAGTAGCTGGAAATACAGGCATAGGCTACCATGCCCAGCTTCTTTTTTGATTTATTGTAAAGAAGAGGTCTCACCAAGTTGCCCAGGTTGATCTCAAACCCCTGAGCTCAGGCAATCCTCTCACCTTGGCCTCCCAAAGTGCTGGGATTATAGGCTTGAGCCACCACACCTGGCCTAGTAGTAATTTATAAATTGAACTTTACTGATAATTGCATTCCACGGAATAATTTGCTAATTAACAAACACCATGTCTAGGATGGGTACAGTAGCACATGCCTGTAGTCCCAGCACTTTGGGAGGCCAAGGTGGGAGGATTGCTTGAGACCGAAGTTCAACACCATGTACAGTGACATGTGCCTATAGTCCCAGTTTCTTGGGAAGCTGAGGCAGAAGGATCACCTCAACCCAGAAGGTTGAGGCTGGGGGGAGCCATGATTATACCACTCAAGCCTGGTGACAGAGCGAGACCCCGACTCAAAAACAAACAACAAAAAAACACCATGTTTATCTTTCTCTATATCTATATATGAAGAAAAAAAGGATTGCTGACTCAGAGAAATGAGACCATAGACCCCTACCCCATTAGTAATTTTTGATTACGACTTAGGCCTGTCATAATCTGACTATGTAAGCTTACTGTTGGACACAAGTAGACACAAAGATACAATGCAGTAATGGTAACGAAAAGGCAGTTATGGCCAGGCAAGGTAGCTCGCGACTATAATCCCAGTACTTTGGCAGACTGAGGCAGGAGAATTGCTTGAGGCCAGGAGTTCGAGACCAACCTGGGCAACATAGAGAGATCTTGTTTCTACAAAGTTTTCTGTTTTTGTTCTTAATAGAGTGAGGATATCGCTCTGTTGCCCAGGCTGGAGTACTGTGGCACAATCATGACTCACTGTAGCCTTGAACTCCTGGGTTTAAAAAATCCTCCAGTCTCAGCCTCCCAAGTACCTGGGACTACAGATATGTGCCACCATGCCTAGCTAATTTTTTTTTGTTTTTTGAGTTGGGGTCTCACTCTTGTCACCCAGGCTGGAATGCAGTGGCACACTCACGGCCACCACAGTCTTGGCCTGCTGGACTGAGGTGATCCTTCTGCCTCAGTCTTCCAAATAGCTGGAACTATAGATGCATGCCATCACGCCCGGCTAGTTTTTGTGATTTTTGGTAGAGACGTGATCTCACCAAGTTGCCCAGGCTGGTCTTGAACTCCCGGGCTCAGGCAATCCTCTTGCCTCAGCCTCCCAAAGTGCTGGGATTACAGGCCGACCCACCATGCCCAGTCAACCTACCTAATTTTTTAATTTTTGTGGAGACAGGGTCTCCCTTTGTTCTCCTGGCCTCAAGTCATCCTCTAACCTCGGCCTCCCAAAGTGCTGGGATTACAAGCATAAGCCACCATGCCTGGCTTTCTATAATTTTTTTTTTTGAGTGGAGTCTCACTCTGTAGCCCAGACTGGAGTGCAGTGGCCGCTCCCGGCTACCGCAGCCTTGACCTGCTGGACTCCGGTGATTCTTTCACCTCAGCCTTCCAAGTAGCTGGAACTACAGGCGCGCACTACCATGCCCGGCTAATTTTTGATTTATTGTAGAGATGAGGGCTCTCCAAGTTGCCCAGGTGGGTCTCGAACCCATGGGCTCAGGCAATTCACTCACCTCAGCCTCCCAAAGCGTGGGATTACAGACTGAGCCACCGAGCCTGGCTTCTACAATTTTTTAATTAGCTAGGAACGATAGTACACATCTGTAGTCCTAGCTACTCAAGAGACTGAAGAGGGAAGACCACTTGAGCCCGAGTTTGAAGCTGTAGTGAATTGTGATCATGGGCAACAGAGAGACCTTGTCTCAAAAAAAAAAAAAGGTACAGTTATGTGCACAACTCCCTATCTAGCCACAAATATTAATAAAGCCAGTTTCAGGAAAACTGTATTGAAGTATCCTATGTACAGTTTTGTTTTTCTTTTTAAAGGCACAATATATTTGCTAAATAAGTGCCTTAGTTTTATCTGGTATCTGAAATAAGAAAACTAACACGAAAACATTCAGTCATCCAAAGAAAAGCTCACTTCTTTTCCTGTACTAATGCAGCCATTTATCTCTGATATGATTCCTCTAGTCAACATCTTGAACAAAATCATTCGTGTTCTGGGATCCAACACCTAAAAAGAAATGAAAAAAAAATTCATAAAGACAGTACACCAAATCTTTCTCACTAAAATCCTAGGACAATTAGTAAACTGAAGAGCTTGATTGTACTATGCTATCCTGGTTGACTAAATGAGAATCACTATTACTATACTTTTACTTACTCTGATTTTTAGTAAGTAAAATGTGAGGCAAAGGTCAAAGGAACAAGAAACAACAAACCAACAAGTTCATCTAGCCACGGAAATCAAGGGCTACCTAGTTCGAGGAAAACAGAAATTGAGTCTAGGCCAATGTTAGCTAATAGAAATATAAATGACATAAGTAATATTACATTTTCTAGTCACCACATTTAAAGAAGTTAAAAAAAGAAACAGGTAAAAATGATAGTCTTTTACATATGTTGGGTAAATAAAATTTATTAAAATAATTTCACCTGTTTCTTTTTAACTTCTTTAAATGCAATGAGGCCACAGCTTGTTTTTCTACTGTCTGTAAACTAAGACTGGGTTTTACATTTTTAAAGAATTGCTTAAAAAAAATCAACAGAAACTATCTGTAGGCTGCAACACTCAAAATATTTAATAGTTGGCCTTTTCAAGAGTCTGCAGATCCCTGCCATTATAGATGAGTAAGTCAGAGTAAGGGCCTCTTTCCAAAGTTAAGAGTTGACCTTGAGTAAAAAGAGTTTCAAAGTCCTCTTTAATAAACAAAAGGCAATTAATTTAAAGTCTGTTCTTGTCCATCTCTGAAACTAAAGCAGCCAAATATCTATATGCAATTTCACCAGCCAATAGCCCCTGGTGGCTCAGGTGGTCCCTCCAGCTCCCGGAAGTGAGAGTCTAAACTGGCCAAACTCAGCTATACTTCAGGGTCTGTCCTTCAAGGGGGTGGCAGAGCTCATGCCAGAAATCTAGGTTAACGTAAACAAAATAGCCTTGGAAGACTGCAGGACTAAAAGCCAAACTACAATCATTGCAACTACAGATGAATGAAAGGAAAGTGAGTGAATAGGCACTAATTTCCAATCTTTCGCCACTGCACAGGTAAGAAAGAGGGCAAGTCAGCTGGCTGAGTTCACGGATTCAGGTACAGACCTGTGCTTCTGCAAAATTGGTAGTTAGACAAGTAAAGGGCATAGGAAAGAGTAACATATAGATGGTTTAAGAATAAAATAGGAAGCCGGGCTCGGTGGCTCAGCCTGTAATCCTGCGCCTTTGGGAGGCCGAGGTGAGTGGTTTGCCTGAGCCCGCGGGTTCGAGACCCGCCTGGGCAGCAAGACCTCATCTCTACAAAAAAATAAAATAAAAAAAAAATCAGCCGGGCGTGGTAGTGCATGCCTGTAATTCCGGCTACTTGGAAGGCTGAGGCGGAAGGATTGCCGGAGCCCAGCAGGTCGAGGCTGTGGTGGCCGGGAGCGGCCCCTGCACTCCAGTCTGGGTGACAGAGTGAGACTCCAACTCAAAAAAAAAAAAAAAAAATAGGAAAAGAGAAATGACAAACTTATAAACAAGTATATATTTTTAAAAGATAGCTTAAGAGTCAAATTATATACTCTCTCATTCAACATAAATTCTGAAGGAGAAAAAGGATTCCCTGCCTATGTTATTTTAGGGTCTTTGGAACATAAGGCCGCCTCACTGCCAAGGTAGATCAAGTATGATTATTTTGTGTGCTTTCAATCACACAAAATAAACTGGAGGACAATGAAGACACAAACCCCAGACCCTGCTTCTGCCTCATGGTGGAATTCAATAGTGCAAATCTGAAATCTGGATCTCAGATTAGGTGCTACTCTTGGAGACTAGGGATGGATGGAAGGGGTGCTTATGTCTTAAACCAAGGGTCTGTGGGGGAAGAGGTTACCACGCTAAAACATGTGTTGGTGCGTATGTGTATGGTGGAGAAAGGAGTGGCAGGTGTCAAAAGCAGTGTTCTCACCCATTGATCACTTTCATCGTGCTAATAGCCAATCACATCCCTCTGGATGTGGAGAAATTAGGGGCCAATTTCCCCCCATTCCTGAATAAAAACAAAACCAGCATAATTTCTAAACAAAGAAATTTAAAGGCATTACCAGCCTCTCTTTCTCTCATACCCACACCCCCTGCTCTGTGGCAGATACCTGACCTATCTTTTGGGAAAGCTCACAAAATTCTTACAGACCTTGCTTTAAAAAGATTCCTGGTCTGATCATCTCTCTGCTTCCCCCAGGAAGAAGGGAACAGCACTGCGTGGTGGCTCTACAGGGTCACAGAAGGACCATGACTCAGGCTTATCACTAATAGTATTATTAATAAAGCAAAATATAATCTCTAAACTGGAAACTATAAAGAGGCTTAATTTATATAGGAGTAATCTTAGGTAACATTAGCATTAAGCAAGAAGGATGATATAATTCAAAGAGAAAAGAAATGCTAATTCAAAATAAGAGCTTTCAACACATTTAAACGGTACCTGTTCTACAGTGGCTCTGTCTGCCTTATCTTTGATGCGATACCTAACCAAAAACAAGAAAGTATAGTTGACACAAAATTCAGTGAGAAGCCAAAATAAAAACCTTGTACATCAATGATGTACATCATTTCATGAGAATTCCTAAATAGGTAGTTTCTTTAATAACAGATTTTATGATCTTTTGTAGAGTCTTCACTCAGTGACACTTTCTTCATTTCTCCTAAATATGCAATTTCGTTCTCTAAGGTAAAAGGGGTATGTGTGCCACAGGCAGAAAAAAAATCTATCCATATTTCAGAAGCATTAAATAAAAAAGCAGCGAAGGCAAAGTGAACTACAGTGAAAAAAGTTAACATCAAGTCTGCTGTACTGTTCTTCAAATCTTTAATTATTGTATTCGTACAGAAGAAAAGTCATTTATAACGCTTTTTCTTTAGTTATTTTCCACAAAGATTCAACCTTTTTTTTTAAACTCACTTCAAGACAGTCTTTAAAGGTAGACTCTAATTTGCATCAGTTCACACACTGGGTGACTCAATCTAGCACACTCTCCTAAACTAATAAAGGCTTAACCACATACCAAGATTCAGACAGACACTTTAGTGAAATAACAAATGACTACGGTGGTTCTTAAAAAGTTGGTATCTCTTAGACATAGCAATAAATCAAAAAGGAAGTTGATTTTTAATTTCAGTTCTAACATTGTTAGTTGTATGATCTTAGTGTCATTTTCATTCAATATAGTGATAATACTTTAGAGTTATTAGTACATATGCTAGCCATATCTTAAACAATTGGTTTTGTGAACAGAAGTGTAAACAGAAGCAGTTCTCAGTTATATCATTAGTTAGTTTTTAGTTGTGTCTTGAATTTTTAAAAAATACTTTGTGGAAGGGAATAATTCTTAATACATTTTAGAAAAGGAATATCTTTACATATTTTAAACTGACATCTACAAACACTGTTACCCTCATGGAGCACATTTGTGAATTTCACAAGATTATAGTTTTACTATGTATTTCTTAAGAAGATTCATTTAATATTTTCAATTTACAAAGGGCATTTAAGCTAAAAAAAACAAACAAAAATGTTAGTTTAAGCACACAAATGAACATCTTCTGCAAAAGAATTATGACCAAGATGCTACTTAGTCTAGAATTAATCCCTATCTTCCACATTTTATCATTAATATATTACTTACATATCTGCTTCCTTTTGTCTATTCTTTTCAGTGACCTTATTTATGACAGAATCAGTAACATTCAGTTTATCTAGAAATATAAAAAATCCACAATGTAAACAATATGTAAGACAAAAGGATATTAACAGTTTTGCTAAAAAGGATACTTCTCCCCTCTTCCTTTTCCTCTGTATTTTCTCAATAATCTATTATAGTAGGATATATTTTAGTAACAAAAAAATTTTATGTTTTATTTTTAAAAGTAAGCACTGGCCAGGCTTGGCGGCTCAGCCTATAATCCCAGCACTTTGAGAGGCCAAAGAGAATGGATTGCCTTAGCCTGAGGGTTCAAGACCAGTCCTGGTAACTTGGCGAGACCTTGTCTCTACAATAAATAAAAAATTAATCAGGCATGGTGTGCGCCTATAGTTCTGGCTACTTGGAAGGCTGAGGCAGAAGGATCGCAGAAGCCCAGCAGGCTGACACCAGGGTGGCCATGAGTGTGCCACTATACTCCAGCCTGGGTGATGGAGTGAGACTCCAACTCAAAAAAATAATAAATAAATAAAATAAAAGCAAGTGTTAAGTTATGTTTCATAAAAAATGTCCCTTCATCACTACAGCTATAAATTTTGAGACAGAATTGTAGATGCAGAAATTTCTCAAAAATGCTATATTTACATATATTCAATTTCAGACTCTTGTTAATATTTTGTATGACCAATATAGATAATGTAACTGCATAAATTCAAGTTTCATTCTAAAAACTTCAGCTTCATTTCAAGTTACAAGTTTATGATAGACAACAAAGACCCTAAAATACTTTTATTAACTCAGCATGCACTGACAGCTTATATGAGAGACATTGTGCTAGGTTTATAACAAGTAAAGATCATAAGAATAGAAAGATGACTTTGCATTTATTTATTTTTTTTGAGTTGGAGTCTCACTCTGTCGCCCAGACTGGAGTGCAGTGGCTGCTCCTAGCCACCGCAGCCTCAACCTGCTGGGCTCCGGTGATCCTTCCGCTTCAGCCTTCCAAGTAGCTGGAACTACAGGTGTGCGCTACCACACCCGGCTAATTTTTTTTGATTTATTGCAGAGATAAGGTCTCACCAAGTTGCCCAGACAATCCACTCACCTCAGCCTCCCAAGGCATGGGATTACAGGCTGAGCCACCCAGCCGGCTTGACTTTGCATTTCTAAAGAAGTGGTGATTCAAATCAACATTCTGATTCCTTGCATTGGACAGCTACCTAATTAATTAACGCCTACATAAAAATAGGAAGTCTCTAGTAAAACAAAATGTAACTTTATTCAGCACTCTGGTATTTTCAACCACCTATAAGATGACCCTACTACAACATCAAATACAAAACAATGATCTGAATGAGTATCTGTAACTTCAGACTCCTACAAAAGGTGAGAAAAGAGAACTTTAAAAAGCATAAGTTAAAGTCTTTGCTTAAAGCTATGTTCATTTGTTGGGTTTTGAGTCAAGGTTTCACTCTGCTGCCCAAGATGGAGAGCAGTGGTATAATAATACAGCTCACTGCAGCCTCGTCCGGAGTTCAGGCAATCCTCTTGCCTCAGTCTCCCAAGTAGCTGGGAATACAGCCACAAGCCACTACACCCAACTAATTTTTGAAAAAATTTTTTGGAGAGACGAGGTCTTACTATGTTGCCTAGGTGGTCTCAAACTCCTTGGTTCAAGCATCCTCTTACATTGGCCTCCGAAAATCTTGGAATTACCAGTGTGAGCCATCATACAGGGCCTTTACTTGAAGCTATGTTTTAAAATCACTAAAATGTTTATTTTCTCTAATCATTTATTAATGAGTCGGTAACACCTGAATATATTCGTTTCTTGATGTAATAATAGTGGCTAATAAAACTGTATCACACTTCATGGTTTTTAATGAATTTCCTCATAGTCTAGTGAGGGAATTTTTTTTGTAAACTCACCTAGATTAATTTTATTCTCAAATTTCCGTAAGACCTTGTCCACTGGCGTAGACATTTTAGCCGAACTGCAGTTGGAAGTCTGTCGATTCACCTATAAGAAATGAGTTCCAGCGTCTAAGGTGCTAGTTGTAAATATAAACCTCAGGTTCATCATCACACTTTTTTCCCTTAGTTCACAGTTAGCGATTAAAGTATCAATACTTAGGGAAGTATCCTAAGGAAAGGTAAGAATCAAATAAATTATCTCAAAAAAAAGTTTTTAAGGCATTTGAAATAGAAGAAGGTTAAAGTTACTGGCTAGAACAAATAATCCGCATAATTTATTTTTCTTCTCTACAATATATACAATATAATAACAAATTAAAAGCGAATGTATTTTTCTAATTTGACTAGTTGATAGATTTAAAGTATGAGAATGCTCATTTAATCCCAAAGTGCATAACAAAGGACTAAGACAGACCAGTATTACACTGGTTCATAATTCCACTTTAGGCCCAATAACTCAACAGAGGGAAAGTATGAGCCTTAGCAATCAAGACTGGTGCTATGCAAAAAAGTGAATAGTGGCAAAAAGAGAAAGAAGTGGACACAATATCCAAATCCATAAGCAAGAGAACAGATTAAAAAGGGCCTATAACAATCACTGACTGAATTCTGTTATCTCAGCATGAAACTCTTAGGTTGGGTTGTTTCTTATTTGTATAGAACGTCACAATATTTTCCATTTAAAAAAAACTTCTGTGGCTGGGCTTAGTCGCTCAGCTGTAACCCCAGCACTCTGGGAGGCCCACGTGAGTGGAATGCCTGAGTCCACGGGCTTGAGATTTGCCTGGGTAACTTGGCAAGACCTCGTCTCTACAATATATCAAAAAATCAGCCGGGCATGGTAATGTGCACCTGTAGTTCCAGTTACTTGGAAGGCTGAGGCAGAAGGATCACCGGAGCCCAGCAGGTTGATGCTGGGGTGGCTGTGAGTGTGCTACTGCACTCTAGCCTGGGTGATGGAGTGAGACTCTGACTCAAAAAAATTTTTTAAAAATTTATTGTAGAGATAAGGCTCACAATAAATTAAATTTTATTTATTTTCTAAGTCAAAGTCTCACTCTGTTGCTCAGGCTGGAGTGTAGTGGCACGCTCATGGCTACCACAGTCTTGACCTGATGGGCTCAGGTGAAATTTTCCACCTCAGCCTTCCAAGTATTTGGGACTACACGCTCACGCCACCATGTGTGGCGACTTTTTTGATTTATTGTAGAGACGAGGTCTCACTATATTGCCCAGGCTGGTCTTGAATTCCTGGGCTCAAGCAATTCTCTTGCCTTGGCCTCCCAAAGTGCTAGGATGATAGGCGTGAGCCACTGTACCAGCCTCAATCCCAATTGATTAATTAGCTATAGCCCAGAGGGCTCCAAATCACCATGGACACAGGTAGGAATATATAAGCAGACTACATAAAGATATGAAGAGTCACTTATAAAATACCTGTGGGTTACTTCCTCCAGTCCAGGTATAACCCTTGGTGAGTTTTCCAACTCCTTCATCCCAGTCCCAATCATCATCATCATCATAATCCTCCTCTTCCTCCATCTCATCTTCACCCTTCTTCTCATTCATATTATCTTGAAGGTCTTCAAACAGGATGTCATTTTCCTCTTTAATTGTACTCAAGTCTTTGTTTTCACTAGAAATAATAATGTTTTGGCATATTTACACACATCCTAACTGAACTCACATATTAATTATTTATGACACAACAGACTAACTTATATTGATAAATCTAAAAGGTTTCCTTAAAAAAATATGTCTCCCAATAAGCTTAATCTTTTTAGTACCAAGTTCTTCTGCTTTTTAGTTTTGTTGCAGTTGTTTGCTTATTCGCCTTGCCCAAATCCCATTAGGACTGTACTAAATTTGCTTCTGCCTTGCTGAAGTTAGAATTTACATTGTTATCTTCTCTGCTGAATAAACTGACTGACCAGTACAACAGACTTGATTCTAGGAAAACCATTCGCAGAGCCACTATAAAAGAGCAGAAAAAAAGCTGGTGGCTCATGCTTGTAATTCCAACTACCTGGGAGGCTGAAGTGGGAGGACCACTTGAGGCCAGGAGTTTGAGACCAGCCTGGGCAACACTATGTGACCATCTCTAAAAAAAAATGTGTTTTAATTAACAAGGCATGTTGTCGCTCACCTGTAGTCCCAGCTACTTGGAAAGCCGACGCAAGAAGAGTACTTGAACTCAGGAGTTTGAGCTTGAAATTTGCTCTGATTATATCACTGCACTCCAGCCTGGGCAACAGAGCAAGACCCCTGTCTCTAAAAGTAAAATTCGCCAGATGCGGTGGCTCAAGCCTGTAATCTCAGCACTTTGGGAGGCAGAGGCAAGAGGACTGCCTGAGTCCAGGAGTTCGAGACCAGCCGGGGCAACTTGGCGAGACCTTATCTCTGCAGTAAATAAAAAAATTAGCTTGGGTGTGGTGGCGTGCACCTGTAGTTCCAGCTATTTAGAATGCTGAGGCAGAAGGATCGCCTCAGCCCAGCAGGTTGAGGCTGTGGTGGCCGTGAGTATGCTACTGCACTCCAGCCTGGATGACAAAGTAAGACACCGACTCAAAAATAATAATAATAATAATAATAATAATAATAATAATAGAGGAAAATTTACAAAAGGGAGGGAGAAAAAGTTTTGACAAAAATTGTGAATAAGTAAGTCTAGGCAGCCTTGCTTTGAACTCAATACTACTTTGCAACAAAAGAAGCTGCATCAAAATTTGCGTTAAAGAACTCTGCTAGGCCGAGCGTGGTGGTTCATGCCTATAATCCCAGCACTTTGGAAGGGCAAGTTGAGAGGATTGCCTGAGCCTATGGGTTTGAGACCAGCCTGGGAAACCAGGCGAGACCTCATCTCTACAATAAATCAGAAAATTAGCCGGGTGTGGTGGTGCATGTCTGTAGTTCCAGCTGCTTGGAAGGTTGAGGCATAAGGATCATCTGAGCCCAGCAGGTCAAGGCTGTGGTGGCTGTGAGTGTGCCACTGCATTTCGGCCTGGGTGACAGAGTAAGACTCCAACTCAAAAATAAAACCTTCTGCTAGTACTCTTGTTCATGAGGAAGAAGTAGTGAATACGGGGGCCAAACACTATGAACGAGTGAAGGAGGCTGGTATAAGATAAAAGAAGTAGGGACTAGCAAACTGGGGGAAGAGGTCCAGGGCAAAGGGAGCACAACTAGTAAGGTTGGGTTTTTGGTTTGTGTGTCTGTTTTGCCATATGAGAATTCAGGCCTATTGTTACCAGATCTTCTTAGTTTTTAAAGAGAAGCCAGAAATCTGTATTTTTATAGAAAATCTTCCACTTACTTGGCATATTCAATTTTTATAAAACACTGCATAACAAAACATGTCTGTAGGCCACATTCAACAGGGTACTACCAGTTTTGACCTCTTATATAGAGAATAAGGACAGAAACCATACAAAACAACTGCTAATATGCACTATCAGCTTAAAAAGTCAGACATGAGTTTAAGAAAATTCAGCTGTAAAACCCAATTTTTGAGTCGGGGTTTCCCTGTCACCCAGGGTAGAGGGCAGTGGCAAGATCATGGCTCACTGCAGCCTTGACCTTCTGGGCTCGAGTGATCCTTCTGCCTCAGCCTTCAGATTACCTAGGACTACAGGTGCACACCATCATACCCGGTTAATTTTTAAAAATTTATTTTGCAGAGACAAGGTCTCGCAATATTGCCCAGGCTGGTCATGAACACCTGGGCTCAAGCATTTCTCTTGCCTAAGCCTCTCAAAGTGCTAGGATTGTAGGTGTGAATCACTACACCAGCCTCAATCCCTATTAATTAGCCATGGCTCAGAGGGCTCCAAATCCCCATGGACGCAAGTAGGAAGAGAGCAAATAATCACTAAATGCCTGCTACTTACTAGGACTTCATAAATATGCTCCATAAATTGATCCTACTATTACCAATAATGTAGAGTGGCATGTTAACGTTATAACTTTGCACAAAGGCTTCTCAAGTTCATCCATATAATTCTTTGTTGTAGAAGACAGTCTTCTGCATTGTAGGACGTTTATTACCATCTCCGGCCTTTACCTCTCAGATGCCACTAGCATACTACCACACCCAGTTGTGACAAAATTGCTTACGGAAATTGCCAACAGCCCCCTGAGTGGAAGTGGGAATGGCAGAATTGCCCCCCATTGGAGAACCACTAGTTTATCCTCACAATATCCTATGGTGGATGGCTAAATTAGTACATTCTCATTACCATTAACTCATAACCAGCTACACTGGCTGTTTCTTCATGCTGCTTAACTTCTTCCCTAAGGCTTTTTGTATGCCGCTCTGTGACCGGAATGCCCTTCACATTTCTCTGGCTAATCCCTATTCATCCCTCAGGTATCAGTTTATTACTTGCTCAGGAAAGTCTTCCTTGTTCTTCACCCATTTCTCATTTGTACTACTTATCAATTCTAATACGAATGATTTGCCTAATTATTTAACATAGTTTCCCCTAACAGAGTGCAAGCTCTATTATTCAGGATGATGTTTACCTAACATATAGAAAGTGTCTCTTTTCTAGAAAGTGGTCGGCCGGGCATGGAGGCTTATGCCTGAAATCCCAGTACTTTGGGAGGCAGAGGAGAAAGGACTGCCTGAGCCCAGGAGTTTGAGATCAGCCAGGGCAACATGGTGAGACCTCATCTCTACAGTAAATCAAAAAATTAGTCAGGCATGGTGGTATGTGCCTGTGGTTCAAGCTACTTGTAAGGCTGAGGTGGAAGGTTCACCTAAGCCCAGCAGGTCGAGGCTGTGGTAGCTATACTCCAGCCTGGGCGACAGAGTGAGACTCCAAAAAAAAAGTGTTCAGCATAGATTCACTGAAAATATCCCACCTGATAATAATAATATCTACATGTAATGAATCCTTACTGTAAACATAAATTACAAACCATTTTCTTGGAATTCCGAAATAACTCTTTCATTTTGCTTTCAGGTAGAAGTTATCCTTCATTTTACTTTCCTCAGATTCTCCACATCCAATCTATCACCAAATCCTGCCACTTCTACCTCCCAAACATATCTCTAGGACTTGAGCTCTAGTTCCCACCATCTTTGAACCTGATTATTACTTTTGAACTGGTCTGTTCCATTCTTGCTATCCATGCTCATCGTCTACATAAAAGATTGACTTATTTAAATCACAAATCAAATGGACATCATTCTGCTAAAATCCTTCCTGTGGCTTTCTGTAAGACTAAAATAATATCTCAGCTCCTTACAATCACTTAGTGTAGGGCTCTACATGAACCTAGCCCCTTCTCACTACTCTATCATCACTGATCTATCTTCTCACTACCTCCATGGTGCTCTAAGGACACTGGCTTCTTCATCATCTTCCTGTCACAGCCATAAAGAATTCCACCTCCAGCCAGGCCTTTGGATTTGTTATCCCTTCTGCCTGAAATGCTGTTACCCATGCTCTTCAAGAGATTTGCTCCTTGTCATTCAAATCTGGACTTAACCTTTCTCTGACCAGTCAGGACTTAGCATGTTAACCTATTTTAATTATTTGCATAGTATACATCATTATCTGATTTTTAAATGGTATGCTCCCTTCCAAGCAGAAGATAAAGCTCCATGACAGCAGGGACTTGATTTGTCTTGTTCATCACTATCTCCAGCACCGAGGACAGAACGTGGCACACAGTGCTCAGTATTTGTTGAACGCTGGATGCGGTTAAAATGCAAAAATCTGTTTGTCAATCGCTAACTCCAACTCTGCCTCTCAGTGACGCTAATCGACCTGGGAACCGTAGACTCCCTTGACAAGCAGCTTCATTGATTAACGACCCGGCTGGGATGCAAAGAGAAGCAAAAGGTTACCAAGAGAGACTCTAGATGGTGACCCATTAGTCTCCCTCTAAACCACAAGCAAGTGTCACCTCCCCAAAAGAGGAGGGCAGAGATGGAGAGAGGAGAATCCCAACAGAGTCGGTGTGCCCTAAGGAGGTCTACCTGTCGGAGGAATCCGCATCGTCAAACTGCCCGGGGACCACCCGGCTCATCAGCAGCCGCCGGTAGTCCATGACAGAAACACGATCTCCAGCGCCACCAGGGGCCGTCTGCTCTGCGCTGGGACAGGAGCGACACAGAGACAGACCCACCCGCGGCGATTCCACGGCCTCTGCGCTGATCCCCGCCTTGCAAACCGCTCAGAATCTCACGGCGCCAGCCACGTGCTACAGGGAAACCAGACCAACAACACCGCCACTCTGGCACTCTGGCCCAAAAGCTCCGCCCTCCCGGAATTATGTCTAGCCGGAAGTCCCTCCTCCCCGCCAGGCTGCGCTCCCGGGCCGTAAGCGAGAGAGACATCCCGCACCGTCAGGCGGGCCTATGGAGTCGCCTGCCCAGCGAGGCACGTGCTGACATATCCTCCGGAAGTTTTCTGTTTCTGCGCTTCGCTCTGTGTGTCCGTTTGCGGAGGCCGCCCCAGCTGCCCACGGGCTGTCTGGGACCAGAGACGCTGAAGGCCCCCACGCCACGCCCGCGCAGAGGTCGCTCGGGCCTAGCGGGCGGCTCCTTTCCCCACCAAGATTGGCTGGCGCGGGCGGACGTCACACTGAGTAGTGGCGGCTCGCCTGCCGCCCGGCTGCGAGGCCGGGGAAGACCTCGGGGAAACGGTTGAAAAGCGTCTCCTCCCTCCCGCCGAACCCTGTGCGGAGGGAGAAGTGCGAAGTCCTTAGTGCGGGTCCAGGAAACTGCGGGCCCTGGAAGTGAGCACACCTTCGCGTTTTAAGTAGTTCGATGCCGTGTTTTTAGGTGTAAATTAGTGCTTTTAAAAAAGTCAAGGTGTGTTATAACAACTGAAGAAATTTTTAAACAAAACTTCAGTTTTTGCTAGTAACTCTTGTGACACGTCATTTAACGCCTATCTTAAAGCAACTTTAGAGGGTCTCTGGAATTTATCCAAATATTTGATGAATATTTAAAAGACCCAACAAACTTGATAAGGACAGAAATGAAAGATGGAAAAAGAAAGCCTGACTTTTTTTAAAGTGTAAATTGACAAATTGTGCAGTTCCATTTGAAGGATGAGCAACATAGTAAGTGTCATTGCAAGTTCTGGACTCACAAAGAAAAAAACCTTTAGAAATAAGGCCCTTGCCTTTTATCGCATTTGGAAGACGGGTCAGGAATTTTTCGGATCCCCTTCGCCACGACCCGGGAAACACTGTGTGTTTGAAAGAGGAGGAGAAGGTGAGCATGAAGGTGGACTTTTCACCAGTTCTGACTGGCCGGCTTGACTTACTGACCTACATACTGACGCACATACTAAATGATAACATACGTTTGAAAACAGTTGATCTTTTCTTTTTAAAGTTTTTGAGTTGGAGTCTTACTCTGTCGCCCTGGCTGGAGTGCAGCGGCACGCTGACAGCTGCCGCAACCTCGACCTACTGGGCTCAGGCGATCCTTCAGCGTCACGCGATCCTTCAGCCTCAGCCTCCTGAGTGAGACTATAGGCACCTGCCACCAGACCCGGCTAAATTTTTGATTTATTGTGTAGATGCGGCCTGGCCAAGTTGCCCAGGCTGGTCCCAAACCCCTGGGCACAGGCAATCCTCTTGCCTCTGCCTCCCCGAGTGATGGGATTATAGGTGTGAGCTGCTGTACCCTGCCTAATTTTCAATAAACTTTATTAATTCAACAAAATAATCCATGCAAATGAGTAGTGAGTGTAAATTGAGAGGGTTATGTAGAAATAAATAGAACAAGAGATTTATTGAGTCAGTATTTGCTGTGTAGACAATACAGGGACATTTGTAGTAGGGACTATTGAAAAACCATCAGTGGGCCCCTCTCAGGGCATTTATGATACGTAACTACAAACACCAACATTCTGGAAACAGTAGTGAACCTCTAAAACAGCAAATGAATAGGTGCTAAATTGTGAAATACAGATTGAGAGATTAAAAACATTGTAGGGATTTAAAAAATAGATGAACAAGTTAGGTGCAGTGGCTCATACTTATAATCTTAGCACTCTGGAAGGCCAAGACCAGAGGATTGCTTGGACCCAGAAGTTTGGGACCAGCCTAGGCAACTTAGCAAGACCTTGTCTTTACAAAAAAATCAAAAAATTAGCCGAGCATGGTGGCACACACCTGTAGTCCCAGCTACTCGGGAGATGGGAGGATCACCTGAGCCCTGGAGGTTGAGGCTGCTGTGAGCTGTAACCGTGCCACTGTGCTCTAGCCACGACAACAGACCCTGTTGAAAAAAAAAGTAGATGAATGAGTAGATGGGAAAGTGCCATGACAGATTCCTGAAGTAAAGAACATTACCCATTTGCAGGGAAATAAGCCTGATCTGACTAGGGCAGGGGAGTACTGGGTGGGTAATGGCAGTGCAGGCTATGGATGGCCTCGAAAGTCAGGCAGAAGCATTTGGACTCAGTATGATTGGCCATCCTTTCCACTCCCCACTCCTGACAGGCCTGAGAAGGTCATGAGGATATGGACCAGTATGATGACATAGGGGATGGAAAGAAATCATGGGTTACTGAAAGACTTCGTAAAAGTAAAAATGTGTGGGACTTAGTAGCTGACCAACCATGGAAAATGAAGTGGACAGATGCCGGGACACTAATAGATTTATTTTTTTTTTTTTTGGAGTCTCACTCGGTCGCCCAGACTGGAGTGCAGTGGCCGCTTCCGGCCACCGTGCCTTGACCTGCTGGGCTCCGGCGATCCTTCCGCCTCAGCCTTCCAAGTAGCCGGAATTACAGGCATGCGCTACCACGCCCGGCTGATTTTTTGATTTATTGTAGAGATGAGGTCTCGCTGCCCAGGCGGGTCTCGAACCCGTGGGCTCAGGCAATCCCCTCACCTCAGCCTCCCAAAGGCGCGGGATTACAAGCTGAGCCACCGAGTCCGGTTTACTTGTAGATTTTCATACTCAGGTACCTGAGAGAATAGATGTGACATATGAAAATGAAGAAGGAAAACTTTTATAATGTTGGGTTTCACTTGCTAATGAAATATTCAGGTAGAAGGTTTCAAGTAAAAAAAAATACAGCATTTTCTGGAATTTAATAGGTCCATGATAATATTTTGGTGGTAAATATCCTTTGATTAAGTAACAGAGATCTCTTCACCTTCTAAGTCCAAACTTTTTAGGCAATTATTGGATAGTAGCCATGCATATTGACTTTGTTTTGTCCAAATCAGTATTTACTACTTGCCAAATTATCATGGTATACTCAGAAAAAAATTTTATTTTTCTAATAACTTGACAAATGACATTTAAAAATTTACAGCATTTCGCTTTGCTGTTTTCTTAATTGGAAGAGGGATGAAGAAAAAAACCCTTTTTATTTGCATATACTAATAGACTGACATTATAAGTATGCATATACTATAAGTTTGCATATACTAATAGATAACATTATAAGTATGTTTTTAAAGAGGCTTTCCATTATTCAACAGTTACGAACAAGGACTATAAAAAATCCTGGTCATCACTTTCAAATGCTGTACATTTTGAAGTGGATACTTCTTGTGAAAAATTAAAAAGCATGTCAGAATCAGATGCCATGAATGTCAGTAGTCTTCCTCAAGGCTTAACACACTCAGGTTCTCCCATCTGTATGGAAACCAACAGTACCGCTTCTGACTTGCCTCAGGTGTGCTTTGCTTATAAGTTCTGGAAGGTTCAGACGTATTCCACACTCATGTTGTCTTCCATATGAAAACTTCCTAAAAAATATAAGGAACAATAAAAGAATCTCTAGTGGAAACATAAAGGAGGAGAATAAAGAGTCTCTTTTTCTCAGGTCCATTCATGTGCAAAGAAAGGTATAATTTTACAGACAATGTGTTTAAAACCGATTGTTTCTAGCCTCCCTGCGAAATCCCAAGAGTGCAGCCGGGGGACACGGCCACAACAAATCACAGAGGCAAGACAAAAGCCCAGGGGTCTGACCATTGGTCCAGTGCATCTTCCACTATGTTAGTGTGCACATATTTCACTTGTCATTCATGACTGACAGCACCCTGCATGTGAGTGACTCCCATCTTATCGTCATTAAAATTCCTAGTGCCCTTTCTTACAAAAGAAAAGACTAAAATTACAGTCTTTACAAATGTTATTCTAAATGTTTGTTACTAGGAGGAGTACAGAGAAATAATGGGAATGTATTAAGTTATGCCATATGAAATTGACAAATATTGACAATTTCATGTGGTTCTGCCTATAAATTGGCAAAGCCTTTCTAAAGGAGTGTTTAGTGATAGGAAGTCAAGAGTTAAATTCTGTCCCTAGGAAGTATTCAAATGAGATATCTGTAGAATTGCCCATAATAACTAAACATTGGAAACTACCTAAATTTTCACTAGTATGGGGCTAATTAAGTTATTGTACAGATATACTGTGTATGTAAACCTTAAATATGATAATAGAAATTTGTTGGCATAGAAAATGTTCACATTGGATTTTACTGGATAGTGAGATTTTGAGTGTTTTCTATTTTGCTTCTCTCTTTTTAAACAATGTTCAGGATTCTTTTTTATAATTATAAAAATCTTTTCATTTTGAAAAAATAAAATGGGTCATGCGCTATTACAGTGTTAATCAGGGTCCAAGATACTATGTACTAAATTTTTTTTTTTTTTTTTTTTTTTTTTTTAGTTATAGTCTCACTCTATCGCCCAAGCTGGAGTACAGCAGCACACTCATGGCCACTGCAGCCTTGACCTGCTGGGCTCAGGCAATCCTTCCACTTCAGCCTTCCAAGTAGCTGGAACTACAGGCATGTGCCACCACACCCAGCTACATTTTATTCTTTTATAATAAATTCATAGGCCAAAGGAACAAAATATTTTTATTTTATTTTATTTTTTGAGTTGGAGTCTTACTCTGTTGCCCTGACTGGAGTGCAATGGCACACTCCCGACCACTGTAGCCTCCACCGGCTGGGCTTCAGTGAGCCTTCCGCCTCAGCCTTCCAAGTAGCTGGAACTACAGGTGTGTGCTACCACTCCCAGCTGATTTTTGATTTATTGTAGAGATGAGGTCTTGACAACTGACCTGGGCATGTCTTGAACCTGTAGGCTCAGGCAATCCACTCACCTCAGCCTCCCAAAGTACTGGGATTACAGGCTGAGCCACCAAGCCTGGCCCAAAAGATATATTTTAGTTAAAAACCATAATATCAGAGAAGACTAATCAGAAATTATCTCTGAAATTCTATGAGTAGTAGAGTCCCAAGCAGATTGTGCAAAATAAAACATCAATGCATATGAAAGAAATATTTTTTAAGTATGTTATTCTCAATACTTTAAAAATCTAGTTCATAAATTCATAGGGATGTTTTAAATTGACAACAGATTGTAATAAGATATAACTCAGTTTTTATTGTACTTCAAGTATAGTTAATACATAGAACAATGCTAAAAAGGCATTATTGAATAGAGGTTTGTAGCCAGCTGACTTTAATAAGAGATAGCAATTTTTAAGAGTATCATTTAGGTCCACATGCTTGAGGTACTATTAATGATTAAACCAATGTTTTCCTCAGACATTTAAAATATTTTCCCAGGCTGAGTGTGATGGCTCCTGCCTGTAATCCTAGCACTTTGGGAGGCTTAGGCAAGAGGATTGCTTGAGCCCAGGAGTTTGAGATCAACCTGGGCAATATGGTGAGGCCTTGTTTCTACAATTAATTTAAAAAAAAATTAGATGGGCGTGGTGGTGTGTGCTTGTAGTTCCAGCTACTTTGAAAGGCTGAGGCGAAAGGATCGCCTAAGCCCAGCAGGTTGAGGCTGCGGTAGCTGTGATTGCTTGACTGTACTCCAGCCTGGGCAACAAAGTGAGATTCTGACTCAAAAAAATAAGAGTGATAAAATAAAATTTTCCTTACTATCTTATTTATATTATTAATTAACTTAATAAGCCCTTCATCTTAGATAACATTAAGGTAACTTTGAGAATAAGCCCTATGTGAATTTTTATAAATTCCCATTTAGTAGAATCCTTATTATTGGAATCCTGTATTATACATATATTCAGTGTTAAAAGACTAAATAACAACTACTTTAGTGCTGCTTACAACAGATTTAATAAACATCAAAGAATTATCAGTCAGATATGTATACCATCACATATTCCTATGTTTATGGTCACATGATTTGACTTACCAAAAAACCAAACTATTTAAATAGCAAGCTATTTGTCTCATCATTTAATATTGTGACTTTATTAGCATAGTTTTACTCAAAGGGAGCCAGATACACTGTGGGGAAAGTTACTAGCAAGCATATTTTACCTGTGCAACAAAATATTCTAAAAGCAGAATTACATAACAATGTATGTGCACCTTTAGAAGCAGATTGGGAAGTGTGCTTGAAGTATTAATATTAATGCCTTTTTATTAACACAGGATGAAATAAAGAGTATAAAAATGAAAAATGAGTATAACTCCATACTTTCTGGAGATGCTTATAGCACCGTAGACAATTTGTTAGATGGTAAGTATCGCTTTGTTGGCAAAATGCAAAACAGATTTTTTTTTGTTTTAGGATAATAGTAATAATAGCTACTTTGTATACATTGTTACATTTAATCTACAAACAATCTTATTGAAATAAGAATTTTTTATTATTTATTTATTTATTGAGTTAGAATCTCACTCTGTAGCCCAGGTTGGAATACAGTGACACACTCATGGCTACTGCAGCCTCGACCTACTGAGCTCAGGTGATCCTTCTGCCTCAGCCTTCCAAGTAGCTGGAACTACAGGCACACGCCACCATGCCTGGCTAAGTTTTTGATTTATTGTAGAGATGAGATTTTGCCAAGTTTCCCAGGCTGGGCTGGAACCCATGGGCTCAGGCAGTCCTCTCACCTTGGCCTCCTAAAGTGCTGGGATTATGGGCGTGAGCCACGTGCCCAGCCAAAATAAGGATTTTTAAAAAACGGAATCAAGATTTGTCTTACAGATAAGGTAAGTAAGACTCAGAGTAATTTACCGAGTCATGTAGCTTTAAGTGAATGAGCTGCGATCAAGTTCCAATCTTATACCAGAATTTTGAACTATATGAGTATGTTAAAAGATGCGTGTTGATATAACTCCACATCTCTTATTCTAGTCCTACAATGGTAGATGAAAGCTATTTTAGGAGTTAATCATGTAATAAGATACATTTATCTTATTTATATATTTATTTATTTGTTTGTTTATTTTTGAGTTGGAGTCTCACTCCGTCGCCCAGGCTGGAGTACAGTGGCACGCTCACAGCCACCCCAGCGTCGACCTGCTGTGCTCTGGTAAGCCTTCCACCTCAGCCTTCCAAGTAGCTGGAACTATAGGCGTGCACACCACGCCTGGCTAATTTTTTTATTTTTATTGTGGAGACAAAGTCTCACCATTTTGCCCAGGCTGGTCTCGAACCTGTGGGCTCAGGCAGTCTTCTGGCCTCAGCCTTCCAAAGTGCTGGGATTACAGGCTTGAGCCACTACACCCAGCTCGATCATATTTATTAAAGCAAATCTAAATGTTATATAGAAATGTCTTTATTTTAATACTTGTAAGTAATACTAAAATTGAAAGATTTGGCAAGCCTTATTGAAAATAAGGAATTCAGTACATGCAGGTATAAGAAAAATAAATGGTAAAGAATTCAGAAGGAATAAATGGTCATTATTTGCAAATATGTGATTTTCTACATAGAAAATTTATAAGTACCTACAGATGAGCTTATTAATAAGGCAATAGAAAAATGCTAGACATAAGATTAATATAAAAAGCCAACAGCATTCCGCTGTACTAACAACAGCAGATTTTAAAAAGTAATTAAAAACGTACTCTTATCAGTAGCAGCATAAACTAAGGTACCTAAGAATAAAACAAAAGATGTATAAGATTCCTATGAAAAAATTATAAAACCTTCCTGGAGGACATAAAAAATAGATACTAACATAATATCAATATAAAAAGTTGATCCTAATCCTTCCATTTAGAAGTGAAATAAGTTTTTAAAAACTACCCAACACAATTTTGCAAAAGATGTGAAGATTTGTCCTGTTACATAAAAAGATTTATTATAGTTATAGTGATTATAACAATGTGTTATAGACAGAAGGATAACAAACCAGTGGAATAGATAGAATACAGAGTCCAAAAATAGAGCCATTTATGTATATGGATACTAAGATACCATTATAAACCAGTGAAAGAATTAATCCAATTGTGCTGGAACAGTTGACTTTCTAAATGTGGGAAATGATTAGAACCTTACCTCACGCCAAATACAAAAGTAAATTCCACACGGGTGAAGACCTACCTGTGAACTGTAAAGCTCTAACTTCTAAAAGAAATTTTAGAAAATGCATTCATGACAAGAAAGAGAAAGACTTCTTAAGACATGAAAAATACAAACCATAATTGGTACATTGGACTATATTAAGATAAAAATACTTGTAGATGATCAAGGTATAATCAACAAGGTGAAAAAAATCACAGACTGAGAGAAGATACATGCAAAATATATAATATATAATTGACAAAGAATTGGTATCTACAATAAAGAATTCCAAGTCTATGAGAAAAAGGCATATAGCTCAGTAGAAAAACAGGCAAAATATTAGTTTGCTAGGGCTGCGATAACAAAACACCACAGCCTGGATAGCTTAAACAACAGAAATACATTTTCTTAGAGATCTAGAGGCTAGAAGTCCAAGATCAAGGTGCCAGTAGGGTTGTTTTGTCCTGAAGCCTCTCTCCTTGGCTTGCAGATAGATGGTCACCTTCTTGCTGTGTATCCACATGGTCTTTTCTCTGCAGACCTCCCTGATGCCCCTCTATCATCTTATAAGGACACCAACCATATGGGATTAGGGCCTACCCTTATAATAACATTTAATTACTTCTTTAAAAGCTTTGTCTCCAGATAGAGTTACATTTTAAGGTACTGGGGGTTAGACTTCAACATGAATTTTGGGGACACATAATTCAGCCCCTGACACAACAGTATACAACAGGCAGATCACAGAAAAGGAAACCTCCAAGACTATTAGATACAAGAAAGAATGTACATTAAAATATCAGAACCAGACACAATGGCTCACGCCTTGTAGTCCCAACACTTTGGGAGGCTGAGGTGAGAGGATTGCTTGAGCCTAGGAGTCCAAGATCAGCCTAGGCAACAGCCTAGTGAGACCTTGTCTCTAAAAACCAACAAATTAATTGGGCATGATGGTATACGTCTGTGGTCCCAGCTACTGGGGAGGCTAAGGCAGAAGCATCATCTTGAGCCTAGGAGGTCGAGGCTGTGAAAGCCATGATTGTGCCACTACACCCCAGCCTGGGGGACAGAGCAAGACCCTGACTCAAAAAATAAAGAAAACTGGCCAGGTGCGGTGGCTCAAGCCTGTAATCCCAAGCACTTTGGGAGGCTGAGGTGAGAGGATTGCCTGAGTCTACGGGTTTGAGAACAACCTGGCCAACTTGGCAAGACCTCATCTCCACAATAAATCAAAAAATTAGCCAGGCATGATAGTGTACGCCTGTAGTTCCAGCTACTTGGAAGGCTGAGGCGGAAGGATTGCTGGACCCAGCAGGTTGATGCTGGAGTGGTGTAAGTGTGCCACTGCACTCCAGCCTGGACGACAGAGTGAGACTCCAACTCAAAAAAATAAAAAATAAGTAAATAAATACCATTTCATACATAATGGTGTGACATGTTTTGAAGGGACATAGAGCAAAGGAATCCTTAGACTACTGGTAGAAGTATAAATTGGTACAACCTCTTTGGAGGATAGTTTTATAATATCAAAGTTAAAGGTGTATATTTTCTATAATCCAGCAACTTTACTTTTTGTCTACCTGGAGCCTAGAAAACATTCTTATGTGGTTTACAGGGAGATGTGTTTTAGGATGTTCACTACAGTGCTGTTTATAAGAGCAAGATTAGAAGCAAATTAAATAGCCAGCAAAAAGGGAATAAAGTATGATTGTTCAGTAGAATGAATAGATCTGTATGTATTTATGTGACTAAGTCGCAAAAGCAACATACTGAGTGAAATAAAGACTTTTATACGGATATAGTGTGATGCTATGTATGTAAATACAAAAGCATATAAAACATTACTATATATTCATTTTTTGCCTAGTGTATTGCAGGGTATTTTGGAATTTGAGGGAAACAGTGATACTGGGCATCTATAAGACCCTAAAACTATTAGCTCTAGGTAGTTTACTATTTCAATATAAACCAATACTGTCCTTTCTATGATGCCTTATATGCAAAGGAAGATTTTTGGAGGTTGCTATGATAAAAAGCAAGTCCTGTGTGAAAGTCAGTGTGGAAAGTCAGTGTTGCCCAGTCTGATTCCAAGGTTTGAGATGCTGTATGGTGCCTAAGGGTATATATCCAAGTAGTAAGTAAGTGTAGTTGTTTAAGAATAAAATAGAACATTATATTTTCTTTTAGTTGGTGTATATTTTCGAACAGCTAGTAAGTTATGACAGGCTGGGCGTGGTGACTCATCTCTGTAATCCCGGCTCTTTATTTTGGGAGACTGAGGTGAGAAGCTTGCCTCTTCCCAGAAAGTTCAAGACCAGCTGGGGCAACATGGCAAGACCTTGTCTCTACAACAAATTAAATAAATAAACAAACAAATAAATAAATAAACGGATGGGGTAATCCCAGCTACTTGGAATGCTAAAGTGGAAGAATCACTTGACCTCAGCAGATTGATGTTGTGGTAGCCATAATCATGCCACTGCACTCCAGCCTGGGCAACAGAGTGAGACTCCGACTCAAAAAAAAAAAAAGAAAAGGACAAATATAACTTGTTTGAGCTTAACTGCTTACTAAACACAACTGTTAGCTATTTATTTTGGTCTAGAAGTGCTATGAAAAAATTACTGAGACATTAAAGGTGCCATACAATGAGGAAGTCTGGGAACCTGGTTATTTAAGAACTTGATTACTCAGGATACATAAATGAGTGGTAAAAGCTAGAAAAATATGGATGAAAGAACGAATGAAGTCTTTTGTACAGGGGTTATCTCTAAGGAGGAAGAAGGGAGGAAAGTTAGAAGGGAGAGGTCATTAATTGACTTTGTAACATTTTATTTTCATTTGATTTTATTTACTTCTGATTTTTAAAAACCGGAATGCTGCATAATTTGTCATAGTGAAAAACAATATAACGTAGAATTGAGAAGTAGCATTTTAGAAACTGCTTAGCAATTCTGTGATCTTAGGCAAGTGACTTTACATCTCTTATGTCTCAGTTTCTTTATCTGTAAAATAGGGATAATAACAGTACTGACCTCATGTGGTTGTGAGAGTAAACAAGTGTACATGTGTTTGCTATTATGCTATGCTTGGTGCTTCTGTATCCTTGTGAAACACTTTATAATTTAAAACATTTTAAAAGTAAATCTTGGAGCTGGGCTTGGTGGCTCAGCCTGTAATCCCACGCCTTTGGGAGGCTGAGGTGAGTGGATTGCCTGAGCCCGCGGGTTTGAGACCCGCCTGGGAAGTGAGACCTCATCTCTACAATAAATCAAAAAATCAGCCGGGCGTGGTAGCGCGCGCCTGTAATTCCGGCTACTTGGAAGGCTGAGGCGGAAGGATCGCCGAAGCCCAGCAGGTCGAGGCTGCGGTGGCCGGGAGTGGCCATTGCAGTCCAGTGTGGGCGACAGAGTGAGACTCCAACTCAAAAAAAAAAAAAGTAAATCTTGGAACTGAAATGGTATTTGACCAAAATGATACATAACAATTTTTTTTGTTGCAGTCATTTGGTGACATCTTCCCCCATGTAAAAAGTTTTGTTTTGTTTCTGCTAGCACAGAGCCATACTAAAATCCACATAACAAATAAGGTTGAAATAATATATGTCTTAAATGGCTACCTAAATTTATATAAATATTATTGTTATCATATACGTTTATGATCGACTCATTTTTATTTCCTTCTCTCTGTTTCTAATCAGATAACAACATTGGAAATTACTCTCAGAATGCACTATTTCAGTCAGTTGATAGCACCAACTTTTCCTCTTTGAGACAGTTTGAACACATTTGCAAATTTCACTGGATAGAAGCATTTAATGATGAAATAACAGAGAAGCCAGAATTGCAAAACCATGTGTCTAATTATGCAGAAGACATCAATATAAAGCAAGATTTATTTAAGGAAGAAAATCCAATGGAAACTAGTATTTCTACAAATAAAGTCCAACCTGCTAATAAATGTGTTATGCAACCTCTTAGAAACCCACCTCTAATCCACTGTAGTGGAGAGACAGTGAAATTCACAGAAAAGTCACTGGCTAAAAGTACCACCAAGAAATCTGCCCACAGCCTTAATCAACCTCATAACTTCTTGTATAAGGAAAGTATGCACAATACTGAAAAATCATTTTATAAAGTGAATAGCTTTAACCCGCTTGATCTTAGAGTTAATTATAAAACAGAGGAAGTAAGATTGTTAATGGATGATAAAGCCTGTGGAGTATTAAAGGATGTGTTGTTTAAAAAATAAAGTATATAATCTGAGACTTTTCCAAGTAGTGTTAAATTATCTAGTCAACATGAGGGACTCCTCTGGGGAAAATGCATTCTGAGCTTTAACCAATTCAGAAACAAATTTTTCTAATAAAATCAAGTTTATATTTGGGGATTAGTGTTACCAAATGGTAAGGATCAGGACTCTGTCTTACTCATCCTTTTATGCACCATAGCATCTATATAGTTTCTTGAATATAATAAGTTTATATATTTGTTTAATCAAACTGGCTAGAACTAGTAGAGTTTACAGTAATGGAAAGATTGAGAAGAGAGAGTAAAGTAGAGATGTTAATTAAGTTATCTGACAAGAAAAGCTTAAGATTTTTTTCTATCATGTTGGACTTTTATTGACAAGAAAAAAATGGTAATTTTTCTAGCAAAGTAAAAACATTAGTTTTTTTGGTTTATTGATTCTGAGCACACTTGCAGTATCCTAAGAGTACTGAAGATACCAACAGTATAAATTTTATGTACTCTGAACAAAAGAAATAAAGATTCCTGGAAGTGGTGTGGGTAAATAGATATAATTTAAGAACAGTATAAATAATAACTTTTCAATGTGAATTTGATCAAAAACGCTATGGCTATTATGTTTCATTTACAAGCATGAGAACTTTTTTGTTTACCTGCTTGAAGTAGATGGTAGCATTTAAAAGAAAACTTTATTTCCCCATGTTGATTTCTGGTAAAAAAAAATTTTAAAACCTACTTAAGCAGGGTTTCTCAACATTGTTCTTTCCTCTTTTCATTGCATTTGCTCATTTTTCAGTCAGTCAGTAGATACTTTTAGGCATCTATTATATGCCAAGTATCTACTATGTATTGATTAAAAAACAAAAGATTTTTTTGTTCTTGTCCTCATGAAAATAACACCCTAATAGAAGAGAGAGATATTAATCAAATAATTACACAAATAAATGTAAACTTGCAAGTATGATAAGTTCTGCAAATAAAAGTCACATATAAAGCATATGTAGTGTTTATAATACTATATAAAGTTACATGTAAACTTGCAACTATGGTAAGTCTTGTAAATATAAGTAGGATGAGTGTCTGTGGTAAGAATATTGCCCTGCTCAGGGAATCTGAGGAAGGCATCCCTGAAGAAATGGTCACTGAGCTGTGCTCTAAAGGATGAGCAGGAATTAATTAGGTAACCATGGGTGGGAGAACATTCCATGCAGAAGGGTCAGTGTCTGCAAACCGTTTGACTGCCGGAAGCATGATACCTGCTAGGACCTGAAGGAAGCCCGGTGTCCAGGAAAATCAGAGTTGGTGGGAGCAGGAGGAATGTAGCAGATGAGGATGGAGTGGTGGTATAGGTCAGGTATTGTCTTAGTCACAGACTGGGTAATTTATTTTTTATTTTTATACTTTTTTTTTTTTTGGAGATGGAGGTCTTGCTAAATTACTCAGGCCGGCCTCAAATCCCTGACCTCAAGCAGTCCTTCCACATCAACCTCCCAAAATGTTAGGATTATAGGCATGAGCTACCATACCCAGCCAAGAGTGGGCAATTTATTTTTATTTTTATTTTTTTATTTTTGAGTTGGAGTCTCACTCTGTCGCCCAGGCTGGAGTGCAGTGGCACACTCACAGCCACCCCAGCGTTGACCTGCTGGGCTCCAGCGATTCTTCTGCCTCAGCCTTCCAAGTAGCCAGAAATACAGGCACATGCTACCACACCCAGCTAATTTTTAGATTTTGTTGTGGAGACAGTCTTGCCAAGGTGCCTGGGCTGGTCTTGAACCCACAGGCTCAGGCAATCCACTTGCCTCGACCTCCCAAAGTGCTGGGATTACAGGCTGAGCCACTGGGTCCAGCCAAAAGTGGGTAATTTATAATGAACAGGAATTTATTTGACTCACAGTACTGAAGGCTGGGAAGCCCAAGAGCGTGGTACCAGCATCTGGTCTTCATGTTACGTCATCCCATGATGAAAGGTAGAAAGCAGACAACTTTTACTGGCTTTTTAATGTCCTATTCATTTCACCATTTCTTATCACAATTTACTGTCTTTTTTAAAACACTCCAAAATCTGTTTTATGGGCATAAAGTTAATCATGAGACATAGTCTGCCATTTTAATGTTCTTAAGTGTCATAGTATATAGAGGCAATAGCTTGAGTAGGGAATTTTTTAAAAGGTCTTTATTCAAAAGAGAGCTTGCAGTCTGTATGGTAATTGATATATTTATTTGTTTTAACTCATTTGAAGTCAAAGAAATCATCTTATATGTGTTCAGAAAAATTTGCATCATAGGAGATGGCATAAAAGTTTAATTTTTAGTTTGTCAAAGTAAATGGGATCTCTCTTATATCAACAGCTTATGCTCTGCTGTGCTATTAGATGCCATACATACATTTAGCAATTAATAGTTAGGTATTCATTTTTGTTAAGAAGTTATTATTACTGGAAGTTGGTATCATTATTATTTTATAACTGAGGAGACTGAACAAGGGATCTAGAATTATCTGACTTCAAAGCTCATGATCTTTCTATTCTTTCACACTTTGTTTACTATAATTTACAGACTTCAGTTTCTTCAAAAGAAATACAGAATTCTGGGGAGATCCCAGAGATGCTGGTCAGTCACCAAAAGGAAGTTACAGTAGAGTGTGTGGAGAGGCCAGAAATTGTCTCAACTTGGTCTCCAGCAGACATCTCTAGTAGTGGAACATCTAGGGAGAACTGCAAGACAGCTGACTTGGAGGAGAGCTTGGAAAGCTCGCAGCCTCTGGAAGAGGACATGGCTTTAAATGAAGCCTTATGGAAATTAAAACATACTAACCGAAAGCAGCAAGCACAAATCCAAGACCTCCAGCATAGTAACCTGTGTTTAGAGGAGAAAGTTAAAGAACTACAGATGAAGACTACCGAACAGCAAGTATTTACTGATGTCATAAATAAGCTAAAGGAGAATGTTGAAGAATTAATTGAAGACAAATACAAAATACTCCTAGAGAATAAAAATACTAAAAAGACATTGCAGAATTTGCAAGACATTTTAGCTAACACCCAAAAACATCTTCAGGAATCTAGGAATGAGAAGGAAACCTTACAGCTTGAATTTAAGAAGATCAAGGCCAATTATATGTGTTTACGGAAAAGACACAAGACTGAAATGCAACAAAAAAATGAATGTCTAAGTTACTGCTTAGAGATGGATCAAATCTTAAGCAAGAAAGAAGAAGAGGTAGAGAGGTTGCAGCGATTCAAAGGAGAATTGGAGAAGACTACAGCTTCTGCTTTGGACTTGTTGAAAAGGGAAAAAGAGATCCGAGAACAAGAGTTCTTGTCTTTACAGGAGGAATTCCAGAAACATAAAAAGGAAAAACTTGAAGAAAATCAGAAATGGAAATCTAGGCTTGAGAAATTGCATGCTCAAGTTAAAAATTTACAACTTATATCTGAAAATGAACGGGCTAAGAATACAAAGCTTCAGCAGCAGATCAACAAAGTAAAAAATGAAAATGCAAAATGTAAGCAGCAGGTTGCAAGGAGCAAGGAGCAAAATGATGTTTTTGAATTTGAGACAGCTCAGTTAAAGGAGCAATTAGAAGTAATGGAGTCAGACATTACCAAGGTATAGATGCAGATTCTCATTCTCTAATGCAGAATTTCAAGAATTTCTAAGTCTAACAGACATGGCACACACATATATTTGCAGAAAGTATTAACAACAACAGCAAAAAAGAAATAAATATAGAAAGGAAAATATACCATAAGTTTAGAAAAGTTTCTTTTGGTTCATGAGTACTCAGCTTAAAGAATAGCCATTCTTGGCTTCTTATGATTATTTTGGTAGACGTGACAATAATCCTGGGAATTTTTTGGGTACCCATCACCAATCATTTGAAGCATTTCCCAGAAGTTACTTTTAAGAAAGGATTTTCTAAGTGTGGTCTCAATCCTATTCAGCAATAAAGCTAAATAATACAATTGTGTGTTTGGCTTACAAGGCAAAATAAACCTATATTACATCATATATTAATTTTATAAAATTATAAAGCACTTAAAGACAGCATCAGAACCTCCTATCTATGGAGGGAATGTAATCTTTTGTCATCTGTAATTCAAAAGAATCTTTTGGCATCAAAGAATCTGAAAGCACATTCCGAAAGTGGTAATTTTCACAGGCCAGAGCACAATTTCAGTTGTGTAGGCCTGCCATCAAGTATGTATAGTAAAATCTTATTAACTCTGGCTGTTTAGAGAGAAGACTAATCTGAATAAAAATATATGTTTATTTTATATTTGTTATAATAATTTGAACTGAGCTGATATTACCTTGAAGATGTCCTTAATGGACCCTCTTTTATAAATCTGTAGTCATTAAAAGTATTATTTGCAAGTAAATAATCCTATTGTTTTTAAAATCTCTCTAAGATCTAAGAAAGAAGAATTATCTAAACCGGTGATTCTCCAACTTGAATATGCATCAGAATCCTCCGGAGGACTTGTTAAAACAGATTTCTGGGCCCTACCTCAGAGTTTCTGATTCAGTAGTTCTAGGGTAAAACCTGAGGATATGCATTTCAAGCAATATCCCAGCTAGTCTGAGGACCACACTTAGAGAACCTATTAAATTAACTTAGAGAACTATCAAATTCACTTAGAGAACCACTGACCTAAGCAAAGATGACCTTAAGTGTAACTCTAACCAAATTGTGACAAATATTGAATTGGTAAATTCTGAATGAGTTACCTTAGCTGTACTGAAGTTTAGCATGGTATATAATTTTCTTCATGAGCTTTTTTAAACAAGTAAAACTGCGCCGGGCACGGTGCTTCACACCTGTCATCCCAGCACTTTGGGAGGCCGAGGTAAGAGTATTGCTTGAGCCCAGAAGTTTGAGACATCTGCAAAAATAAATTAGCTGGGCATGGTGGTGTGCACCTGTAGTCCCAGCAACTCGGGATACTGAGGCAGAAGGATCACCTGAGCCTAGAAAGTTGAGGCTGCAGTGAGCCATGATCATGCCACTACTCCAACCTGACTCAAAAAAAAAAAGAGTAAAGTTTCTTGTTTTATTTTTAAACTTTCTTGATTATTTTGACTAATCAATTCCTCTAACACTCTGAATTCATACTTACTCTACTTGTAGTTTTGCTTTTCAGAAACTAACTCTAGGTTTTCTCAAAGTATGGTCTCAAAGTATGGAGTATCTGTGAAGTCAAAAGTATTTTCACAGTAATATTAGATATTATTGCCTTTTTAGCTCTCATTGTTTCACAAGCATACAGTGGAATTTTAAGAAGGTATGTGACTTGTGATATAATTGCACTCATGGCTGATGGAATGTATAAAGCATATATGGGGATGCCAAAAAAGTATACATATCTATGTATTACTTTTCAAAGTAGAATTAAATTACGGTAGCAATGTGTAGTATGATTTTCGTGCAACCATGCTTCCACCATTTTCTTTGACTGTCCTGTCACAGGGTTATGCTAACATTTATTTGATTAACATCATCTTTTGAGTATACGTCATACTTAAAACGTGTAGACATTTTTTTGGCACCGCTCCCTCCCATCCCCCATGAGAATCCAGCTATCTTCAATTAAACCAGTATTAAAAATATTTCCAAAAAATGTAAAATAGTGCCACTCTTTTCACTAATTTTTTGTTTTGGAAAATATGGCCATTGTTTTAGTTAAAAAATTGTTATTTATATTTACATATAATGAATTTGTTGTTATTTAAATAAATTGGTAAACAAATATTTGAAAATTGATACCCGTATACACAAAAGGCTTAGGAAGGTCTTCAATAATTTTTAAGAGTACAAAGGGGTCCTGAGATTAAAGTTTGAGAACTACCACCCCAGGATTTATTTTTATTTTTATTTTTGAGTTGGAGTCTCACTCTGTCAGCCAGGCTGGAGTGCAATGGCGCAACTCATAGCCACCCCAGCGTCGACCTGCTGGACTCCAGCGATCCTTCTGCTTCAGCCTTCCAAGTAGCCAGAACTACAGGCACGTGCTACCATGCCCGGCAAATTTATTTTAAAAATTTATTATTGTACAGATGAGGTCTCACCAAGTTGCCTGGGCTGGTCTCTTGAACCCACAGGCTCAGACAATCCACTTGCCTCGGCCTCCCAAAGTGCTGGGATTACAGGCTGAGACACCAAATCTGGCCCGCCCCAGGCTTCAAAGAGTGATATTTTCTTCAGCATTTTATATAAAAGCTATTCCAGATTCTTCATCTTTATTATGACACTTCTGAACTGTGTGCATGTAGGATACAAAGACTATACATTCTAACCTGTTCCTGAATTGCTCACCTTGTGAAGAAGAGAGTCTGAATCCCCCAGATGTGCAAAGGACTTCTCAGCTGGCCTCCATAATCCACGGTCTTCTGGCTCTGATGACAGGACTTCTCACATGCCAGGTAATTTTCAAAAATCAGGTTTTTTTTTTTAATAAGGGAGGAAGGAATATTGGAGTTGGACTAATAGTAGAGAGGCAATAAAAGGTGACAGAATTAAGTTGTGGGGGAAAAAAAAAGGAAGATAAAATACAGACCCTAAACCAACCAGTCTGCCCTTTTTTCATCTACTGCTTCTTCCTGTTTATCTTTCTTGAACACATAATTCCCACAAGTCTATAGTAAGATAGAATGTAATAAGATAAACAGTAGAGGTGTCAAATAAACCCCTTCATTTAGTACTTCCCACATTTCAGGAGCATGCTCTGAGAGCAATAGTCAGGTACTCTGGGTGATTAGTGATTAGCAGAAATAGAGTTTGCATTAAATCAGGAACGCTACAAACCCACACCTCTAAATTTTGGTTTGGATGAGTGTACTTAAGATCAAAGAAATGTAAATAATAGATGGGAAGAGTGCTTCTAGTGATTAGTGATTATTTGCATTCACGAGCTGCTTGCCCTATCTAAGATACAGCTTTTGAGTGACAGCAAGGGGAGGGCAGTTTGGAGCTGTGTACATTGGTAGAATGAAAAGTGAAGTTAGTCAGATGAGTCCAAATCCTGCTTCGTCACTTCCTGGCTGTGTAACTTAGCCAAGTAACCTAACCTTTCTCTGCCTAGTTTCCTCATCTTTAAGATGGGGAAGTGATGATGCTGTCCTGGGAGCTTATAAGCACTACAATTAATGAAGAGGACAATGAAAAGCCATGCACTTGGTAGATTCTCAAACTAGCACGTTCTCTTTCTTCCTCTTCCCATCTATTATTTACATTTCTTTGATCTTAAGTACACTCATCCAAGCCAAAATTTGGAGGTGTGGGTTTGTAGAGTTCCTGATTTAATGCAAACTCTATTTCTGTTTGGTCTCTACTAAAATTTGAACACTAGCATGTACTGAATATTGGAAAGGGAACTAAGCATTTTATGCAGAGGTCACAAAGCAGTCGCTTACAGACTTTGTCTACCTCAAGTTTTGTTTCTTAGTATTTGAAATGTGGCACCGATTCTTCTTTGCTGCCTTTCCCTTTTGCCCCTTCAAACATTTGCTTGCTCACCTTACTTGCTTGGGTTTCTCCTTTGTCACTGGTGGCTGCTGTTCTTTTACAATCTTATTTTGCTGGCTGCTCGTTTCTACCAGACCTTTTGATGGTAAAGTGTTGCCAGCCTTCTTAGTAGATCTCAAAGAAACTGTTTCCTTATTCTGGATCTCCCACCCCCACAAGAGCACAAGCCTTCAAAATCAGAGACTTGGTATATATGGGGCTGATGCATAAGTTCATAGCATTAAAAAAATTTTTTTTTGGCTTGCCCATGGAATGTGTCACACAGTGATTGACTGGTCCATTTCACATTTGTCAATTCTTGGGTTGACTGACATGGTCATTGTGGATTAAGCATTTAAACGGTCTTCATCAAAGCCCAATGGTCTTCCTGAACATGGAGAATCACTCAGGTCAAAGTAGCTCTCTTTGAAACGACAAAACTATTTTTTAGCTGTACTTTCTTTGTTGGCATACTCCCTATACATGACACAAATGTTTTGAGCCACCTCTGCTGCCTTTACTCCTCTGTTAAACTCAAACAGATGACTATATTGGAAGTGTTCATTTTTTTCTGCTTGACACTCCATTTCTTTGACCCACAAACAGGACTAACTTTATTCAAATCTGCAAAATGCAAGGTGTATTCACAAGCACAACATTATCATTCCAAATGACAAATGAGAAACTATAAACTCCCAACATTGCCGTGTTGCCATGCCAAAGGCAAACGCTACCTACTTATGCATCAACCTAATAAATAGGCACGTTAGGTATGCCTAGTACCTAAGACAGGCTCAAGCTCATAATGGGCACTCAGGAGGTATTTACTGATTTCCTGACTTGTTTTTGGAGGCATTTAAGTTTACTGTCTGATTTTTATGCATTCTCTCTTTAAATCCTTATGCCATTCTTTATATTATTAGGTTTGTTTTTTTTTTTTAAGACAGAGAGAAACAACCCAAGGATTAGAATAGTTCAGTTTCTTGTCCAAAGTCTCACATGTGGTTAAGTCTCAGAAAGAACCCATACACTTCTGAACCCTAGGTCATGTTGGGACAAGTATCTTCATTCAGGGTATTCTTGAAATAACTAGAGTTTCAGTATTGTTAAGGTTGTGTGATTATTCTGGTGTTAAGTATAGCAATCTGTTTAAAATTTGGATTTGTAAACTGACTAGACTAAGGAAAGGGGAATGTATATATGGATGTGTAAGCATGGATAATTATTATAGACGAGTATTAGCTTCCCAGCAACTAGACTAATTGTTTCCAGTAATAACTTATATACAAGTGTGAATCAATATGAAGACTTTCTGTACCTACCCTTAGATAGATGTATTCTGATGTGCAATTGACGAATAGAATTCAATATTGTTTTACCTCCTTTGTTTTTGTCAGTTATTTTGGAAGGGAGATTTGTTGAATATAAATTTTTTTTCTGCCTCCTTTTAGCTTTACTAAAGACCTTTTAATATGTTAATAGTTTCTCAACTATTACCCTTAGGACATCACCAATCCTGATGCTGAACATTTCAAAGAGAGTGAGAAAATTAGTGATATAATGCTGCAAAAACTGAAGAGCTTCCATCTTAAAAAGAAAAATTTAGATAAAGAGGTATTTTATTTATTATTCATCTAAAAATTGTATACATTTTTTGGGGAAAAGTAGTTATAGGTCTGGGTGTTGTGGCTCATACCTGTAAACCTAGCAACTAGGGAGGCTGTGACTGGAGTATTATTTGAGGCCAGGATTTTAAGGCTGCAGTGAGCCATGATTGCACCACTGCCACTCCAGTCTGGACAACAGAGCAAGATGCAACTCTTATAAAAAAAAAAAAAAAAAAAAAGGAAGCCGGGCTCGGTGCTCAGCCTGTAATCCCGAGCCTTTGGGAGGCTGAGGTGAGTGGATTGCCTGAGCTCTCAGGTTCAAGACCCGCCTGGGCAGCAAGACCTCATCTCTACAATAAAATTAAAAAATTAGCCGGGCGTGGTAGCACGCGCCTGTAATTCCCGCTACTCAGAAGGCTGAGGCGGAAGGATCGCTGGAGCCCAGTAGGTCGAGGCTACAGTGGCCGGAAGCGGCCACTGCACTCCAGTCTGGGCGACAGAGTGAGACTCCAACTCAAAAAAAAAAAAAAAAAACCAGTTAAAGTGCAAAAAATTAGAAGTAACTTCTAAAATTTGAATTCTTTCAATAATTATTTTTGGAGACCAGATTGGTTTTGCTATCCCCCCATCATGAAGGAGATGTAGTATTTGACATTTGACTTCTTTTATAACTTGTCCATATTGGGAAATCTCATTCATCTACAAAAAGTTTAGTAAGATTATTTTTTTCACTTCTGCATGGCACTACTGACTTCCTGAAGAATAGTTTTTTGGTTTTTTTTTGACACTGCTATCATGATTTCAAGCTTCATAATTTGTCTTTTTTGTTTTGTTTTGTTTTTTTAATCAGAGTCTCACTCTGTGGCCCGGGCTGAAGTGTAGTGGCATGCTCACGGCCACAGAGCCTCGACCTACTGGGCTCAGGTGATTCTTCTGCCTCAACCTTCCAAGTAGCTGGAACCACAAGCATGTGCCACCACTCTTGGCTGATTTTTTAATTTATTGTAGAGATGAGGTCTTGCCATGTTGCTCAGGATGGTCTCGAAACCATGGTCTCAGGTGATCCTCTCGCCTCCGCCTCCCAAAGTGCTGGAATAACAGGCATGAGCCACCGCGCCTGGCTCATCTCTTTGAATAGTGGAAACATTGAACACAAGTGTATTTCTCAGGTGGGAGAAGGGTAAGGGCAGAGGTTCCTGGAGTTTCTTCAATCACTCTTTCCTTGGTGTAATGGTATAAAGATTGAAGGGTAAAATTAAGAGAATTAAGTGAATAGGGAAGGTGAAACAGGATGTTAAATTGTACCATTTTCAATTAGAGAGGAATATGGAAATGACAACTTTATCTGGCTAAAGGATCCAAAACATTCAAACCTGGAATCTCGGATCATAACAAATTCAGTTCTGGACCACTTCTCTGAACTGACATGCTGCAGATATCCTGAGAAATCGCTCTGCCTCCTAGTTGACCTGGAGAGGAAGGGACCAAGGCATGCACACAGACATTCTAGAAACTGCTGTAACCTCCACTTCTGTAAACAGTCTTCAAAACAAGCCCCTAGGACATTACAAAAATGCAGTTTCAGATACTTATGTTCTTTGGGTTTATTTCTATATGATAACTGAAATAATATGGTGTCTTCCATTTGATTCAGTGAAGGGGGATGGAGGGAGGAGGGCAGCAATTGGGAATAATTGGCTATTAGCTGTTAATTATTGAAGCTAAATGATAGTTACAGGAGGATTCATTAATTCTTTTCTGTATTTATTTTAAATATTAGAAAATTTTCATAATAAAGAATAAAAAACATTGTATAGCACACTTTACCCCACTGATACTTGGAGAAGTTTGAATATTGAATATTAAGATTTATTATCAGCCGGGCTCGGTGGCTCAGCCTGTAATCCCGCGCCTTTGGGAGGCTGAGGTGAGTGGATTGCCTGAGCCCGCGGGTTCGAGACCCGCCTGGGCAGCAAGACCTCATCTCTACAATAAATCAGAAAATCAGCCGGGCGTGGTAGCGCATGCCTGTAATTCCGGCTACTTGGAAGGCTGAGGCGGAAGGATCGCCGGAGCCCAGCAGGTCAAGGCTGCGGTGGCCGGGAGTGGCCACCGCACTCCAGTCTGGGTGACAGAGTGAGACTCCAACTCAAAAAGATTTATTATCATACTGAAGAAACAAAGGTACATATAAGAAATTATTATAAATTGCATCCAAAGTTGGCCATTTTTTTTTTTAAAGAAGAATTGAAGGCTGGGCTCGGTGGCTCAGCCTGTAATCCCGCACCTTTGGGAGGCTGAGGTGAGTGGATTGCCTGAGCCTGTGGGTTCGAGACCCGCCTCGGTAACGAGATCTCATCTCTACAATAAATCAAAAAATCAGCCGGGCGTGGTAGCATGCGCCTGTAATTCCGGCTACTCGGAAGGCTGAGGCGGAAGGATTGCCGGAGCCCAGCAGGCGAGGCTGCGGTGGCCGGGAGTGGCCACCGCACTCCAGTCTGGGCAACCGAGTGAGACTCCAACTCAAAAAATAAAAAAAATAAAAAAATAAAGAAGAATTGTAATGGCCTGGCTGTAATAACAATTGTATGTTAGGATAAGCTCCTTGAAGACCCTGAGGTCACTCCCAGGTTTTTATACACTTCATCATTTTTATACACATGTTACCATTTTTATACACAACATCATTTTATTAACAAGTTTAAGAAATTAACCTTCAAAACCTTGCTCATTAAAATGATCTTACGTTGACATCGTGGCATTGTTATTCACTAGCAAAAGTTCAGAACTAAAGTTTGCATTTTCATGATTTCAGATTTTTAATATTGTCACATCTGTTTGTGTTTAGACTAATCAGATTTATTTCTATCACAATGCAGAAATCAAAAAATATTTCATAGTGAATGTTGGAGTGCAGTAGCACGCTCATGGCCACCGCATGGTGGCCTATTGTGCTCTGATGATCCTTCCACTTCAGCCTTCCAAGTAGCTGGAACTACAGACGTGCGCCACCACACCCAGCTAATTTTTTTATTTATTGTAGAGACGAGGTCTTGCCAAGTTGCCTAGGCTGGTCTCGAACCTGTGGGCTTAGACAATCCTCTCACCTCCGCCTCCCAAAGTACTGGGATTACATAGAATGTAGTTTTATTTCTTCTCCTCTGAAATATAAAATGCTTTTTATTTTTAGCTACTGAAACATAAAAACAGAATCACTACCTTTAGAGAGTTAATTGCTAATGAAAAAGCATTTCAAGAACACATCATTGAGGTGAGTTTCACATTTACTATGTACTGTCTTTAATATTAAAAAAAATACAATTTCAGATATTTATGTTATTTGGTAGATGTCTTGAAGTCCTTCTAACTGTAAGTTCTACACTTCTGTGATCCTAGCCACTGATAGTCTCTTTGATTTTTAAACTAATAAAGTAATTACTTCCAAATGCTCTAAAGAGTATGAGAATATTGAAAGAGAACAAATATATTTAATTTCAGGTCACAGCCATTGATTCGGATGAAGCAGAGAATGTCAGAAATGTACCTATCTTATTGGAAGCCAAGCTGGATAAGTATCACAGTCTGAATGAGGAGCTTGATTTCTTGGTAAGAAAGGCCCTTTGTTGCCTTGCTATCATTTTTATACACAACATCATTTAAGAAATTAACCTTCAAAACCTTGCTCATTAAAATGATCACACTTTGGCATTGTGGCATTCTTATTCACCAGCAAAAGTTCAGAACTAAAGTTTGCATTTTCATGTTTTCAGATTTTTAATATTGTCACAGCTGTTTGTGTTTAGACTAATCAGCTTTATTTCTATCACAGTGCAGAAATCAAAAAATATTTCATAGTGAATTAATCATATTAATATTGTTACATATGCTATCACAATAGCTGTGTACAATAACCATGATTAAGGCATGCTTTGGGAAATAGCACTCATAGTTATTTAAACATTTTTGTAGTTTTATTTTTTGAGAGACAGGGTCTTGCTCTGTCACCCACGCTGGAGTGCAGTGGCATGATCACAGCTCACCACAGCCTCGACCTCCTGGGTTCAAGCCATTCTCTTGCCTCAGCTTCCCATGTAGCTGGGACTACAGGAATGTGCCACTGTGCCCAGATAATTTTTTGATGTTTTGTAGAGATGAGGTCTTGTTATGTTGCTTAGACTGATCTTGAACTCCTGGGCTCAAGTGATCCTTTCACCTCAGCCTCCCAAACAGGTGTGAGCCACTGTACGTGTCCTCATAGTTTACTTTAGATGGCACGTAAAGCTAAAGGCAGATAAAACAGGAAAAATATGTCAGGAGAAAATGAAAATTGATTAATTAACATAGTTTTTGTTAGCAGTTGGAGAAGTCTACCATTATATTTTTGAATTATTAAAAAGCAGCATTCTATACTAAATGTATTACATATTTATTTACCTTTAAGAGAAAAAAAGTTCAATAATGTGAGGATTCAAAGGATTCTTCTTTTCTAACTTATTATTTTTTTAAAGAAGTAAATATTAACTTCCCAAAAAGGTTATCACACTAAGGAGATAGAAAGCAAAATAAAACATAAACCCTACTACTAAGGAATCTAGAAAAGAAGATAAAATACATAAATGTTTATAAGGAGTAAAGGGAAAGTTTTTAGAAAAGAGGTACAGTTACTGGTATCTAACAGAGAAGATATTTGTCAAATGACTGGAAGAGACGACTTCCCGTAGGAAGGAGGTAGGAGGACCAAGGAAGACCTTATGAAGGTAATGGCAGTTGAGCCTTGAAGACCAGTGAAGTTTGGGGATAGTCAGTTAAGAGGAGAGCACTCAACACATTCTGTTGTTTATTAGCAGCATCTATGCTTCAGGTCCTGGTGATGTGGAGATGATGAGAGTGAACCTTAGTCTTCCAAGCACTTGAAGTGGGAACAAGTTTACAAATGTCAGAGTGTTAGATGCCATCTCACTTTTTAAATGGGCTGCGGACTTTGCTGTACAAACCCTATCTCAGAGAAACCAAATAATTGATGAGAGAGAGTTCTTCATGAAGAATGTAAGCAATATAAAGCAGAAGAAAAGATACATTTGGAAAATTATATTTTTCATCCTCGAATAAAATAAGGAATGCAAGGAGTTATCCTAATGACTGCTAAAACCTTTAGGTTCAAGACTGATAAGGAGCTTTTTGTATTTTATTTATTTTTAACCTGCAATCATGTCTGTAGTTTATGATAAGGAGCTTTTAATGAATGAATCACAATGGCAAGTACCTGAGCCCAAAGAGCAATCTCAACTCTGCTAAAGGTAAGACAGGCAGACCTGTGCCCCTGACATGCTACAGAGGAAGCACACCACACCATCTACAAGGTCACCATACCATCTTACCCAAGTCACTGAATCCGAAGGCTAGCTTCTAGATATAACTTAGTGGACCAGAACCACAGTGGGTGAATACACATGTTAAATGACGCCATGATGACAAGTCCAGAATGTGGAGAGTTCTAATAAGTAAATAATTGGCACAAGAAAAGGAAGGGACGAGGGAATAAAATAACTGTTATAGACTAAATGAAGCTAGAGACTTAGAGGACAAATCAAATGCAGCATGTGAAACCCAACAAAACAACTATAAAAAATTTATTTGTGAAGTAATAGCAGAAAATTGAACTCAATCTGCATATTAGATAACATTAAGATAATTAAATATTAATTTTAATAGATGTGATAGTGGTATCATTATATTTTTAAAAACCTTATCTGTTAGTGATACACATTGAAAAGTATTTTTGAGTAAATTAATATGATGACACGGCATTTTAAAAAATCCCCCAGGAGGACAAGAAGGTGACAGAGTGGCTGGGAGCATGGCTGGAGAGAGAGAAAACAATAATGGGAAAATGTTGATAATTGTTGAAGTTAAGTTATCATGGAGATTCATTATATTATTCTTTAGACTTTTTTTTTTTTTTTTTTTGAGTTGGAGTCTCACTCTGTTGCCCAGACTGGAGTGCAGTGCCCGCTTACAGCCACCGCAGCCTTGCCTGCTGGGCTTCCGCGATCCTTCCGCCTCAGCCTTCCGAGTAGCCGGAATTACAGGCATGCGCTACCACGCCCGGCTGATTTTTTGATTTATTGTAGAGATGAGGTCTCGCTGCCCAGGTGGGTCTCGAACCCGCGGGCTTAGGCAATCCACTCACCTCAGCCTCCCAAAGCGCAGGATTACAGGCTGAGCCACCGAGCCCGGCTTCTTTAGACTTTTGTATGTGTGAAATTTTCCAAAGTAAAAAGCATTTTGTTTCTGTTTTTTGAAGTGCAAAATGTTCTCCAGAAAGCTCATTGCTCATTCTGTAAGGCAAGTGTCCCTAGCCCCTGGGCCATGGACTAATACTTGTCCGTGACCTATTAGGAACTGGGTCATACAGCAGGAGGTAAGCAGCATGTGAGGGAGTGAAGCTTTATTTGTATTTACAGCCGTTCCCCCTCATTCACATTACTGCCTGAGCTCTGCCTTCTGTCAGATCAGTGTTAACGTTAGGTTCTCATAGGTATGCAAATCCTATTGTGAACTGTGCATGAGAGGGATCTAGGTTGCGCACTCCTTATGAGAATCTAATGCCTGATGTTCGGAGGTGGAGCTGAGGAGGTGATGCTAGTGCTAGGGAGTGGCTGCAAACACAGATTAACATTAGCAGTGAGGTTTGACTGCATAGAGGCCATAATAAATCAGTTGCTTGCAGATCCCTATCAAAACCTTATCTGTGAGTGGCAAGTGAGTTGATGTACTTTGATTGTACAGCTGCATCTGGTGGCAGGCTTTAAGTCGGAATCTGATACTTATTTTAATCTGTGCATGGCCTGCCCGTTATTTCATTAACCACTTCCTTCTGTACCTCTCCTTTTTATGGTGAGTTGCATAAGTATTTCACTGTATGTTACGATGTAATAATAATAGAAATAAAGTGCACGATAAATGTTATGCACTTGAATCGTCCCCAAACCATCTCCCCACCAGTCTTCCCCGCTAAAAATTGTCTTCCCAAAACCTGTCCCTGGTGCCTAAAAGGCTGGTGACTGCTGCTCTAAGGAACTCTGGACCAGCAAGATTTGGGGACTGGAGTTCAGTCTGATGGCTCACACCTCCCCTGGTTCATTGTCATGTACTTCTCTTGTGGTCCTTCTGACCCCTTGCCATTCTTCACTATTCTCATCCTGTTACCTACTCCATTCACCTCCTGACTGCCCCCATCCTGAGATAGGGTCCTTGACTTCAGCTTTGCTTTCCAACTAGCTTGAGCATCCTGGGTGTTTAACTGTCAAGTGCAAAATGTCTCCTGGTCCTAGAAGACCTTGATAAGGTCCAACAAAGTCAGAGATTTGGTCAGAAGGACAAGGCAAGAATCCATAATATAATACTGATGTTCAGGGTTCAAGTGGCCTTATAGTAAGTTCCTCGTAGAGTCCATCTTCAGCAAAATAAGAACCTTTTAATAAAAATAAGATATCCTCTAATCAGTATTAAAGGATAGTTAAAATTTAAAAACCAAAATGCTGTCCTAAAACATACTACTTTAGTATAGTAATCTATATGTTACATAAAACATTTACCTAATTTACTATTAATATTTTAGTAGCCTTTAAAATTAGTTATTTGTTTAAAAAATTTTTTGTTCTTCTTTTTTTGAGTCAAAGTCTCACTCTGTTGCCCAGGCTGGAGTGCAGAGGCACAGTCATGGCTACTGTAGCCCGTACCTGCCGGGCTTAGGTGATCCTTCTACCTCAGCCTTCCATGTAGCTGGGACTACAGCTACAAACCACCATGCCTGGCTAATTTTTTGATTTATTGTAGATAACAGGTCTTACTGTGTTGTCCAGGCTGGTCTCGAACCCCTGGACTCTGGCAATCCTCTTGCCTCAGCCTCCCAAAGTGCTGGAATTACAAGTGTGGGCCACTGTGTCCAGGCAATTTTTTTTTTAAAATAGAGACAAGGTCTCGTGCTGTCACCCAGACTGGAGTACAGTGGCATGATCACAGCTTACTACAGCCTCAAACTCCTGGCTCAAGCAATCCTTGTGCCTCAGCCCTCCCAAGTGCTGGGACTACAGGCACACAGTACCATGTCTGGCTAATTTCTGAACGACTTTTTTGTAGAGATGGACTCTTGCTATGTTGCCCAGGCTGGTCAATCCATCCTCCTGCCTTGGCTTCCCCAAGGCTGGAGTTACAGGTGTGTGCCAGTGTGCTCAGTCCAGCAGATTGTTAAATTGTAAAGGAAATACTCAGAAGGTAGCATATTCTTTTCATTTTCATGTTCATCTCCTATATTCACAAGAATAGATAAAGTAGAAAATTACTGCTCTAGGAAAAATTTTCTAATTGAGCCAAAAGAAAACAATCAAAACCCATGATCTCACAGTCCACCTGTACTATGAAGGATAGTGCCAGTACTTCTATTTGGCAGTGTTACCTTGAGTATACCTTATAATTTGTCCGTCTCTCTGCCACTGGCCAACCTTCCTAAGGAAGAATCTAGATTTGGGTCACACAGTTGGAAGGACTTTCCAACCAGGTGGAATCTTAGATCCTCAGTTTCTATAGGAAATGTCAAACTTACTCTTTTCTTGTTCTCTGGACATTTTACAGTAGTACTTCTGATATGTTGACCCTATTCCTCACCTTCCTGGTTCTGATTTTGCTAAGTCCTATTCTAAAGCAAGAGCAAGAAATAATATTTGCACTACAGACTCTTGTCAAAGGATATTACATCAATCCATTTACTGACTAACCCTTAGCAAGAGCTTGTTTAAGAGCTCTTATATCTCTGAAGGATTATCTGTGAAGTCCTTTTGTTCCTCTAGTAGTAATTCTCAGTAAAAAAAAATTACATCTTTATACTTATATGCACACACACAGTTGAAACATAGGGTTTTAAAATTGTTTTCTGTTTCATTTTTAAGTGTTTGTCATAAATTCATTTCACCACTTAATAAATAGTCACAACCTGGATCATGTTTATTATCTGAAAGCTGCTACTTGGAACATATTATCTTGACCCTCACAGAATTGCTTTTATTGAGTTGTGCTTTAGTGTTAGACCCTCAACAATCCTAGGAAACATCTTTCTCATTTGGTACAGAGAAATGATTGTTCACTTTTATGGGAACTTCCTTTGAGACCTCGGGCCTACTAGGACAGACTTCTCTTCAGGTGCATTTTCGTCACATGAATAATGACAGTGATGTAACTGATCAGATTTCCATTTTGTTTTAGCTACCAAGAAGTTAATTACCAAATATATGGCACTGGAGTGTATGTCTTACTGTTCTCTTATCTGCCTGTTATTTCCTCACCTGCTCTTTACATTCTGGCTTAATGTTTTGTTTTTGATTTGTGTTTTATTGCATGTATACAATCTCAGAAACTTTGTGTAAAGGACTGGAAAATCAATCAACCAGTATTCGTTTATCTTAAGGCTGTTTATAATGATGACTGATTTATCCACTGTCATGATGTACTTCTGCCTTGACATAATTTCTCTGTAAATTGACACTAGCAGAGTTGGAAGGGTGTTAATGTAAGTAAAAGCCTTTTAGAAAACCTTGAATTATGACCTTGAATTGTGGAACTAAATACCCTGGCTTTGCCACACGACCAGGCCACTTGTACTTCAAGTCTTGGAGGACCTTGGTGATCCTTTTACAGGTATGTGGTAGCAGGATCATGGGATTCCAAAGAGAGCCACACCCTAGACTTCAGAACATAGCAAAATAGACTTTGCATCCAAATTTAGGCAATTATGGCAAAAGTGTGCAGCTGTGATTAAATTAAGGTCCTTAAGATGTGGAGATAGATTATTCTGGATTATCAGGGTGGATCCAGTCTAATCACATGAATTTTTAAAAGTAGAGAACCTTTCCCAGCCATATCAGAGGAAGGTTTGACTACTGTAGATGAAGGTAGGGGACATGAACCAAGAAATGTGAGTAGTCTTTAGAAGCTGGAAAAGTCTCCCCTAAAGCCTCCATAAAGGAACACAGCCCTGTTGACACTTTGACTCTAGCCCAGTGGGACTTGTGGTGGACTTCTAAGCTACAGAGCTATAAGATGATAACTTTGTGTTGTGGTTTTTTTTTTTTTTTTTTTTTTTGAGTTGGAGTCTCACTCTGTCGCCCAGACTGGAGTGCAGTGGCCGCTCCCAGCCACTGCAGCCTCGACCCACTGGGTGCCGGTGATCCTTCTGCCTCAGCCTTCTGAGTAGCTGGAATTACAGACACGTGCTACCATGCCCGGCTGATTTTTTTTTTTTTTTTTTAATTGTAGAGATGAGGTCTCGCCAAGTTGCCCAGGCGGGTCTCGTTAAGTCACTAAGTTTGTGGTAATTTGTTAATAGCAGCAACAGAAAACTAATGTAAGATGTGTTGACCGGATTTTTTTAGTGATTTGGATTTCACTCTCATAATGTATTGATACAAGGTAATATGTTGTTAACCTGGAACTATGTCTACAAATCCAGAATACAGATGGCATTGCAGAGAGGACTCAAACAAGGAAATCTTTCTCTGGAGGGCTGTGTGACTGAGGAGTCTCCCCTCCATTGAGTGAACCTCATTCAACACCAACACCTCTCTGCCTTTCAGTAACGCTGCCGTGGAAAGCAGCTTTCCAAGAGGACTTACTCCTCTATCATAGCCAAATATGTGTTGCTGTGGGCCAGACGTGGGCGCTCTTTCTATCTCTAACCCTGCCCTGCCCTTAAAGCCTACATCCTCAAGCTGATCGGCAAGGCCCATCACAAGTCCTAAGGGGCTATGTCTGCACCATGTGCTCCAGCACACATGGGCAGGCCATACAGGAAAGGCGGTGCCCAGGATGTAGGAGAGATACTCAACGCCATGAAGATGCAAATTAAAACCACAACGAATACCACTGTACACCTATTAGAATGTCTAAAATTAAAACCTCTGACCATAGCAAGGTTGTAGAGGGGAGCAACTGCAACTCATATACCGCTGGTGGGGATATAAAATGCTACAACCACTTTGGAAAACATTTTGGCAGTTTCTTAAAAAGGTAAACATATACCTATCATTATTTTACTTCTAGGTATATTTACCCAAAAGAAATGAAAACATATGTTGATACAAAGATATATGAGGTCTTTGCAGCTTTATTTATAATAGTCAAAAACAGAAAACAGCCCAAATGTCTGTCTACAGGTGAATGGATAAACAAGTTGTATTTATTCATACTATGAAATAATACTCAGTAATAAAAAAGGAATGAACTGCTGATACACATGCAACACAGAATAATCTCAAAAGTAATTATGCTGAGTGAAAAGAACTAGACAAAAGAGTAAATACTGTTTACTCCACTGAATATAAACTCTAGATTGGACAAAGTAATCTGTGATGACAGAAAGCAGATCATTGGTTGTCTGGGACTGGCAGAGTGTGAGTCAGAAAAGGGAGATGGGCAGGAGGAAGGGATTGCCAATTGGCAAGAAGAAACTGTTTGTGGGAAATGTTGGGTATGTCCATTATTCTGAACATGGTGGTGGTTTCAGAGGTATAGAAATATGTCAAAACCAAACTATATACTTTATGTGCTGAGTATTATATGTCAGTTATACCCTTAAAGCTGTTAAAATTTACACTCTTTGGAAGAAACTTAAGGTGTTTTATTCCTTTCCATGGGAATGTAAACAAACTGTCTTTTGCTATATTCCTTTATCTCTAAAATATTATTCTATAAGAAAAATTCTCTTTCTTTATTCTGAAGTTAGAAAATAAAAAACTTCATTCTGCAGACTTAAAAGGGTTCTTACTTTGATCTTAAAAGACATTACAGAAATTTTAAATGTGCCATGAAGTTTATAATGAGAAAAAGGAAGTGAGAAGGAATTCCACATTGCTTCAGTAAAATGTCGTGAAGTATATGAAGATAAGAGAACCCTGCCTCCAAGATGAACTGAGGAGATGCAATGGAATGGAATAGAAAAAGTGCAATACACTAATGGTTGATAAATATGGATTCTAGTATTTTCCACTTCTAGACATTTCCTTTCAAAAATCTTTTAAGTTCTCTTCACTTTAGTTCCATCTGTTAAATTGTGGTTATAATAACTGCATGACCTACCTTAAATAATGCATGTAGTCAGAGAAGTAGGACCACTGATTTGATATTATCCCTGCTAATTTATTCACATAAGAAAGAAATAGAAAGTCACTATTTCTGCTATAAATTTGCTTTATCATTGCTTCCTCTAGGGTACTTCATGTTTCATTTAAAACATTAGACAACTGAAAGTCATTTTAACATCGTTATTTAATGGAAAAATTTCTGTCATTTTAATTCTGTAATTGCTTTGAAAATTAAGGTTACTTCTAGGGGAACTTGTGAATACCATTTCCTGTTAATTAACCTTAGATGTCACTTTTAGAAACACAATTTTTAATTTTTAACAACTCTGATGCAAATAAAAATTAGACCATAGGTCAGAACATGAAATTCCCTAAGCTGAACATTTTTAAAAAATTTGCTGTTGACCATTGCCTTACTAGACTCTGGTGTGACCATGTGCTCTTTGAGCTATGACTGTCACCATGTTTCCTAGCTTTGGCCCCCTTCCCCACCTTAGGAAAGTGAATCTCCTCTTTCTCTCTCTCTAATTTACTTTTTAAATAAACTATATTTTCCAATATTTTTTAAAAAACTTGCTGTCGTTCATGCAAGGGAGAGTGTTTCTGAAACCTGAAAATCAAGCATAACATGGGTGCTTTACTTCAGATAGAATCAAATATGTCTATGAACTAGTTATATATGGAAAGAAGATAATAATGAAGATTTGTACGCATCAGTAGATATTTAGTTACTTGCAAAGCTGTTTTGTAGTATAAAATAATAAAAAAGGGAAAAGCCTATTATTGGCTGGGCCTGGTGGCTCACACCTGTAATCCCAGCACTTTGGGAAGCTGAGGCAGGCACATTGCATGAGCCCATGAGTTTAAGACCAGCCTGGGCAACATAGCGAGACTTCATCTTTACGAAAGATTTAAAAAATTAGCTGGGTGTGGTGGTGCACACCTATAGTCTCAGCTACTTGGGATGCTGAGGTGGAAGGATCACCTGAGCCCAGGAGGTTGAGGCTGCCATGAACTGTGATCGTCGTGATTGTGCACTGCACTCCAGCCTGGGCAACAGAGTGAAACCCCGATTTAAAAAAAGTCCATTGTCATTTTGGCTCATCTGTTCTAAGTGCAATCAGTCAGGTCCATAGCATCTTATAATTCACCTATGGTATATCTCAGATTAAGAGAATATTAAAATAAAGTATAGCTCACTGTTCACATTTGTTCTTAGCATCCATATATAGCTTTCATGGCAGGTTCCAGGTTAGTACTTTTACTGCTGTTTCTCCATAGATCACAAAATTGGGAAATCTCCTAGAGTCAAAAGAAGACCACTGCAGTAGACTCACTGAAGAAAATGACAAGTATCAAAGACATTTAGGTGACTTGATAAATAAGGTACAAATTTTCTCATAGAAATATTTGTGTCTTTTAAAAACTATGTCAGCTATTAAAATAATAGAATTTTAGAGCTAAAAAGAATCTGTGAGATGATGTAGTACATTTCTTTTGATCCCTTTTACTCCATCACTGCATTGTACAACACCCCCCTTAGCCTTTTATCCGAAAGCTATCAAAGGACAGTGTATGTGTCTATCCATTCTGCTGTAGGAATGTCTTAGTATTGCTATTTCAATTTCAGCAGGATTCTAAATGTTACCAACGTAATGTTCTAGTTTATCTTTTTAAAACTGTGTTAACTTTAACAATGGACTGTAACCCTTATTTGATACATATAGTACTTGTGTGAAGGCAACTAGATTATGGTTGACTCACTACAGTTGTCCATTTTTTGACACTTTGCTCTTTCTGTATGATGAATAAGGATGTTATAATTCTATTTTTATTTATATTCCTGATCTCAAAATATAAGGAAGATGTTTTGTTTTTGCCTATTGTAAAACTTACATTATTGATACGAGTCAAACAGTTGAACTTGTAGTGGTACAAGAGGGAAAAATTAAATAAAATTCTAGAATTTATCAAAGAATAATTGGTTTTGTTTCTTTTTTCAAGACTACATCATATGAAGAAATTATTAAATGTGCTGATCAAAGGCTCAAAATATCCCACTCCCAGATTGCACAGTAAGTTGGAAAAACAAATTAATCTTTAATTTTGCAAATATTTACTAATACTTCACTCTCTGGCTTTTTTTTTTTTTTTTTTTTTTTTTTTAGTTGGAGTCTCACTCGGTTGCCCAGACTGGAGTGCAGTGGCCGCTCCCAGCCACCGCAGCCTCGCTTGCTGGGCTCCGGCGATTCTTCCGGAATTATAGGCATGCGCTACCACGCCTGGCTGATTTTTTTGATTTATTGTAGAGATGAGGTCTCGCTGCCCAGGCGGGTCTTGAACCCGCGGGCTCAGGCACTCCACTCACCTCAGCCTCCCAAAGGTGTGGGATTACAGGCTGAGCCACCGAGCTCGGCTTTACTCTCTGGCTTTTAAGTTCATTTTCTCAGACTTCTAGAAGGAGGAAAAATGTTCAGTTTTATAAATTAAGACCATTCTTCATTAATATAGCTAATTTGCTTAACGACCAGAACAGAGTTAAGCAACCACATTTTCATCTTCTTTTCTTAGATCTCCTTTTGATTTTCAGGGGTAATGAAGGAATTAGTAAGAAACATCCCAAAATTTTAGAGGACATTATCAGAGTATTCAGGTAAAGTAACCTTCATTGTTTAGAATTTATTCACAAAAGGTTACTGAATGTACATCAAATTAAAAATATTCATACAAATATCAAATACTAAACAAACTCATTAGAATGAGATTCATCTTGAAACACTTCAAAATGTGGGTTCTTAAATTCTCCATAGTTTTCCACTGATTTATTATCCTCATTTCTATTATGGTTTTTCTTCCATCCTTCCCCCAGTATAATTTATGCTGTTCTGGCTATCATGGAAGCTTAAACAGAACTCTAAACTTATGTAGAAAGCACCCCCCAAAATATGGGCTTTGTGTAAGACTAACCACAAGATAATTGAAAGTGCAGGCATTTGTATCTTGGAAAGTGTGCTTTTTTCTAAGTAAAACAAATGTAAAACAATTTTTCCATTTATTCAGACTTATGCAGGCAGGTTTTAAATTTGAAGTGGAGAGAGAATATTTTATGAGGGAGACCTCCAAAAAACCGGAATTATTTTTTGGAGGATGAGCCCCTTGTAGTATAGGCTTCTCCCACTAGGTAAGTGTTCTAGGAACCCATCAACATCAATGTACCTGCTAGCATTGTTGTGAGAGACTGCATTTGGCTTCAGTGAATTTTTTTTTTTTTAGATTCTTTCAACGTGTTTGCCCATTTCATGATGGATGATTTACAAGCACACTTGACCACACCACACTGAGTGTTCAGCAGTTTTGACCAAAACTGGCTTGACTCCCATGCCCCACCCTCCCTATTCACTGAATATCACCCTGAGTGACTTTATTTTGTTTCCCTAGATGAAGAAAAGTCCTCAAAGGGAAACATTTTGCTGATGTGTAAGAGATGTAACAAAAATGACAGAAACACTAAAAGTATCAAAACTGACAAATTCAAAAACTGTTTTGAGCAGTGAAAAAAGTGTCAATAGGTGTATTGCATCAAATGGAGAGTGCTTTGCAGGTGACTGAAGTTTAAACATGTAAGAATAAATACACAATTTTTAATAAATAAATTTCATTTTTTTGGTCCCCCCTTGTATACTCAGGAGATGTAAAATTAGACTCCTCCCCTACTTATAACCAAAAAAGTTCAGCCAATGCTCAATAATCATGGGCTCATGAAATATCAAAATAAAAAATAATTAAAATAATATAAAGCTATCATATTGGCCATATTTGTTTGGCCCAGTTATTTTTAAAATTTAAAAAAATGTATGTATTCAGTTGAATGGTTGAGTCAGTTTTGTTCAAGAAGAGATGTTGCATCTGCATTCTATAAGGTTTATTAAAAGTATTATCAACTAGCCGGGCTCGGTGGCTCAGCCTATAATCCCGCACCTTTGGGAGGCTGAAGTGAGTGGATTGCCTGAGCCCGCGGGTTTGAGACCCGCCTGGGCAGCGAGACCTCATCTCTACAATAAATCAAATAATCAGCTGGGCATGGTAGCGCATGCCTGTAATTCTGGCTACTTGGAAGGCTGAGGCGGAAGGATCGCTGGAGCCCGGCAGGTCGAGGCTTGCAGTGGCCAGGAGCGGCCACTGCACTCCAGTCTGGGTGACAGAGTGAGACTCCAACTCAAACAAAACAAAACAAAACAAACAAACAAAAAAGTATTATCAACTGTGGCTACTTATTAGAATTCTTTTGAATGCATTTTAAAAATACCAATATCCAGGTCCAACTCCTGGATTAAATAAACTGAAATAGGTCCTGGATTAAATAAGGACCTAGGTATCAGTATACGTCTCAAGCTGTCCAGTTGATTCTAGTGTCTAGGCAGTAGACAACCACTGTTAGATATCATGTGAATTGATTTGCTCTATGTGATCAGGGTTGTGATTTTTAAAAATCAAATCTAGTCAGTTAAAAGAGTGAAGAGAAAGTTTTTCTTCTTTCTGTTTTTATTTGTTTGTTTGTTTTTGCAGAGGAAGAGGACTCACTATGTTGCTTAGGCTGGTCTTGAACTCCTGGGCTTAAGCAATCCTCTCACTTTGGCCTCCCAAAGTACTGAGATTACAGGCATGAGCCACTGCGCCCGGCTTAACATCATTCTAGATGAAAAAAACTTAAACCATCTAGGTACAGAAGGGAGCTTCCTCAATAACATCAAACAGCACCTACAAAAAACCTGCTACTTAATGATGAAAGACTGACTTCGCAAGATCAGGAACAAGACATTTCAGTACATTGACATTGTACTGGAAGTTCTGTCCAGTGCAGTCAGGCAAGAAAAAGAAAAAAGATCCAAATTGGACATGAAGAAGCAAAAATGAACTTATTCACAGATGACATGATCATCTACATTGTAAATCAGATGGAATCTATAAGAAAGCTAGGACTGTTTAATTGAGATGAACAAGGTTGCAGAAAACAAGATCAATATACAAAAGTATATTGTTTTTCTATATACTTGCAATGGACAGTCAGAAATTAAATTTTAAAAAATTATTGAAAACACCAAAAATATCAACTACGTAAGAATAAATTTGGCAAAAAGGTGTGAAAGACATGTACACTGAAAAGCACAAAACACTGCTGAAAGTAGAATTAAATAAATGGAGAGGTATTCCTTTTTCAAGAGTCTAAAGACTCAATATTGTTAAAATTTTTTCATAGTTTGTTTATAGATTCAGTGCAATTCCAGTCAGAATTCTAGCAGGTTTTTTTTGGTTGTTGTTTTGTTTTGTTTTTAGAAATTGACAAGCTGATTCTAAACTCATATGGAAATTCAAAAGACATAGAATAGCCAAAAAAAACTCTGATAGAAAGACAAAATGACCCAAAGTTTACCTGTACAATGACCACTTATCTACCTAATCCTAAATTGTACTCCACATCTTTAAAATTAATTAATTAATAAAAAAATTTTAAATTTAGAAAAAGACAAAATGGTAGAGAAACCCTATTTTAAGAATTTCTATAAAGCTATGATAATTAGAGTGTTGCACTGGTATAAAAATAGAAAAAGATCAATGGAACAGACTAGAGAGTCCAGACATAGATCCACACATATGTGGACAAGTGGCTTTTTTTTTTTTTTTTTTTTTGATTTGGAGTCTCACTCTTGTCACCCAGACTGGAGTGCAATGGCCGCTCCCGGCCACCGCAGCCTCGACCTGCTGGGCTCCGGCAATCCTTCCACCTCAGCCTTCCAAGTAGCTGGAAATACAGCCATGCGCTACCACGCCCGGCTAATTTTTGATTTATTGTAGAGATGGGGTCTCGTCAAGTTGCCCAGGCGGGTCTCGAACCCGTGGGCTCAGGCAATCCACTCACCTCGGCCTCCCAAAGTGCTGAGATTACAGGCTGAGCCACCGAGCCCGGCCAACAAGTGATTTTTGCAAAGGTGAAAAGGCAGTGAAAATAAAGTATAGGCTTTTCAACAAATAGTGCTGAAATAATTAGCCATTTAAAAAAATAATTATCTTTGATTTATACCCTCCACAACATACAAAATAAACTGAAAATTGATAATCAACCTAAATATAAAGGCTAAAACTATAACATGAGAAAATTTTTATGACCTTAGGCTAGGCAACAATTTCTTAAATGTTACTAAAAACGATCTATAGAGAAAATTTTGAAAAATTAGACTTTATTAAAATGAAAAATTGCTTTTCTAAGAACACTGTTAACAAATAAAAAGACAAACCACATATTTACAAATCGTGTGTCTGACAAAGAACTTCTACCCAGATGTGATGAATTCTTAAAACTAATAAGAAAATACCCCAATGAAAATAGGCAAAGATTTGAAAGATTCTTCACCAAGACAATATATGGGTGACAAATAAACACATGAAAATATAGTCAACGTCATTATATGCAAATCAAACCACTCATTATACTCCACTCAGTGGTACTATTTTGCTTGCCTAGCTCTCGGTGTACATAGTCATGCCCTACAAGGAGGATGTCACTGCCTCCACAGAAAACAAGGATTCTGTTTACTTAGGCTTAGGTTGTAGCTTTTTGACTTCAGTTCTATACACAGGAGCACTGTGTGAATATATTCCACTGTTGCTTTGTTGCACAATTGGAAAATTTTTTCACTTTCTTTCCTTGGTATCCCTCTCTTTTAAGAGTTGGACCCATCCTTTTTAACTCTACAAATTAAAAAGGCTTATTCCATACCATATTATCTCTGATAATAAAGCATGATAGACTCAGGCTTTGGGTATACAGAGGGTCTGTTTAATATTGTCTTCCTGGGTTTGACAACTTCTGTTTATCCTTTGAAAACAAACGCCTGATAACCTCTGAACAAAAAGGTATAGGTTTCAAGATGACAACCTACAAGTTATATTCTGGGGTGCATGTTTTATTTTGTCCATGTAATATTTGAAATATTTTAAAATTAATTGCCCAAATTTAACGGGAAAAATCTAGATTTCTATCTCCTTGTTTAAAAACAAGGAGATCTGACATATTTGCTGTAGCCTTCCCTCATGGCAACATTTGGCAAGAGCTGAGTAGCAGCTTCTTCCTTTAGGCAGGGCCTAGGAGTATACAAGGGGGGGCCCCCAAAAAACTGAGATTATTTTTTGGAGGGTGATCCCCTTATAGTACAGGTTTTCCCTGCTAGGTAGGTATTGTAGGAACCTATCAGCATCAGTGTACCAGTTATTGTTGTGAGAGGCTATGTTTGACTTCAGTTAATTCCTTCAACGCATTTGCCCATTTCATAAAGGGTGATTTACAAGCACACCCGCCCACACCACACCGAGTGTTCAGCAGTTTTTGACCAAAAATGACATGACCCCAATGCCCTATCCTCCCTAGTCACTCGATCTTGCCCCGATGACATTTCTTTGTTTGTTTGTTATCCTGAATTTAAAAAGCCCTCGAAGGGAAATGTTTTGCTGACATGGAAGAGGTGAAACAGAAAAAAGGCAGAAACACTAAAAGGCATCAAAACTGACAAGTTCAAAAACTGTTTTGAGCAGTGGAAAAAGCGTCTCAATAGGTGTATTGCATCACCTATGGAGAGTACTTTGAAAGTGACTGAAGTTTAAACATGTAAGAATATATACACAATTTTTTAAATAACCAAATTCTGGGTTTTTTTTGTTTTTTTGTTTGTTTGTTTGTTTTTGGTCTCCCCTCATATGCTCTTTGGTTTGTCTGAATCACTATTCAGCTGGCTTCACTCATTTCACGTACCAGTCTGACCCTTCCATAGGCATTTGAGTTTTGACCTCTACAATGGAGTTTCATCTTCTCTGACACTCTGTTTATCCTTTATGGTAGAGGATATGGCCCCCAAAGATATTCCAGTCCTAATCACTAGAACCTGTGAATATTATCTTATATGGCAAAAGAGCCTTTGAGATGCGATTATATCCTGAGTTGGGGAGATTCTTTTGGATTATCTGGGTGGGCCCTAAATGCAGTCCCAAGTGCCCTTGTAAGAGCGGGATTCAGCGAGAAATCTGATGACAGAGGGTGAAGGGGAAGCCCGACAGCGGAAGCAGGGGAAGAAAGGGCGATGTGATGTGGGGCTGTGAGCCCTCTAAGGAACGAGGAGGTCTCCAGCAGCTGTGTCTTGCAAGACTAGAATTCTCGCCTGGAGCCTCAGAAGGTAGTTCATCCCTGCCCACGCCTTGATTTCAGTACAGCGAAATTGATTTTGGACTTCTGATCTCCAGAAGAGTAATTGTGTTTTAAGTCACAAAACTTATGGTAATTTGTTCAAGCAGCCACGAGAAACTCACACACCTTCTCTGAGTGGGAAAATGTGTCTGGAAGACAGTATTTTTTGCCCTCTTAAGGTCAACAAAGGAACCCACTAGTATCTATCTGTCTTACGAAAAAGATGTAAAAATAGAACACAAGTAAATCTCTAGCAGGCCACTTCAGTGTTGTGACCATACTGTAGCACGTCACACATGTTCTCATGTTAAAGCAGTTCCCAGCTCAGGGGTTCTGTTTTTAATATGTTACTCCCAGGATCATGTTGGGTTTACTCATACAGAGGAATCCATCCTCTACTTACTATTTGTACAAACAAATAGAAGAGTATCTAAATGCTAGTAAATATTTACTACTATCCGCATCCCTTCTTTACCATTGGAACCCATAAAGGGGAAAACTAATAACTTGAGCTGCTAGGAAGGAATCCCATTTCTGTACAGGGAGATGGATGGATGATGTATAAATAACTGGATTACTATTTGTATTTACTCAAATCCTCCAGTGAATCTAATAAAATACTAGTCTAGAAAAGTTCATTTTGATTATAAAGTGTAATTGTTTCTTCCCTCAGTTTGGAAGAGAGAAATAAACATTTGGAAGATTTAATTAGGAGGCCCAGAGAAAGAGCCCAAAAATCAGTGTAAGTTTACCTTTCCTATTACAATTAATAATGTCTTTAACTTTAAAATATATAGCATTATAAATAATGCATTGAAAAATTTTTCCTCTCAATTTAAGATAAACAAAAGAAGCTATATGAAAGTACTTTGCATTTTGCCTAGCATAAAATAATTGCTTTATTCATGTTTCTGTAGAACCTGAAATGGAAAGCCAGGTTTCCTCTCCTTGTGGAACATATAGTAGTAACTCTAAGGAAGACACTATAAAGATTATGAGCTGAGATTTTGTCTACAACAAAACTGTTTACCCTGCTATGTATTTTATTGACCATATTTTGTTACACTAACATTAAATCTTATAATCTGTTATATTAGAGAGTCTCAATATCTGATGCTACGAGGTATATGCACAAACCCTGTGTAGTTGATTAAGAATATAGTGTAGAGTGTTAAAATGGAACTTTTCCTGGCTCAGTTCCTTAGATGCTAATAAAATAATTACCAGTTCTCAAAGTGAGAGTGAGTTTTCCCCATGTGTGGAGTTTTGGAAGGAAATTATTTCAAAGAACCCATTCCATGACTCCTATCCCTTGGTCAGATCCAAGATACAAAAGTGTGGAAGATTTGAAAAGAGATTTCTTTGAATCTTTCATGTCACGAGCTCCCATCTCTCCCAAGTAATATTGCCTCTTTTACGTAAAGTCTTATGCAGAGTTTCCAGGGAATCACCCAAAGAGCTTTGAAGTATGCTCCCTAAAAGTTGGGAACACAGAGGACTGGTGACTCTATCATGCCTGAAAAAACTAAGGCAAGCTGTAGCAGCATGACAGAGAGGCTGCATTGGGTGGCTTTTCTCCCTGAGCTTGTCAGGATAAAGGACAAGCTTAAGAGCCATGAGATGATAGTTGAGTTATCTTGGACTCTGCCCAAGGTGTCCTGGAGGAATACCAGCAGCAAGAAATTGGAAGAGAATGCCAGATTCTTAGGGGCTGATGAAGGAGTAATGAGTGACCACCCAGAAGAGAGATACATCAGCTGGGGTCCAGGGAACTGCAGGACTCAGCAATGGCAAACTCCCAAGAGAAAGAATCAGCCTTAGCCATTTGACAAGCTGAGACTCTGAAACCACCCAGCCAAGTAAGAACTGTCCTCTGGCCTTCCTTTTCCTCTCTCCTCCTATAAATAGAGAAGGAGGTGAGCGAAGAGAGAGCAGAAACTGACCTCCAAAGGCAGTGGTGCCTACCAGCTACGGGCCTGAGCTGACAAAGGGGAGAAGTCCTGCTTTTGAATGAAGAGTAAAGGATTGATTAGTATTAAGACTGGGCATTCTGCTTACTGAACTGAGACCACTGATGCCTTATAGCAAAGGCTGACTATTACCTTAAAATCAACAACAACAACAACAAAAATCATTGGACCTGCTGTGTATTCATCCAATAGCAAAGAATAGCTTTTCTAAGTGAAAAAAGCTTAAAGTAGAAATGGGAGACCAAAATTAAAATTGTGTTTTGATTAGGTCATGAGTCATGTTTGTTCAACATACTATTGAGTTTTGAAATTCAAGATCCCTTAGCAGATTTAAACTGGTGTTTGCAAAGTGATAAGTTAACTGACTTTTTTCCTAATCTGAAAGAATGTGATCTGATGCTTGGCATATCACAAAGGCTCAGTAAATGCTAATTTTTTAACTGAATATGGGTCTTCTTTGAGTTGCTGAGAAACTATGGAATACTTTTTTTTCTAGAATTATTTCAAAATAAGAGAATTTGAATATAAATGTACATGTGTTTCCATGACTCCTATCCCTTGGCCTCAGGTATTTGTTTACTTATTCTTGGCCAATTTTCACAGTGGAGTTGAGGTTCATTTTTATATATCTAGACTGGTCTTGAAGCAAGGGTGTGAGCTGGGGCAGAAGAGCTCCTAAGGCCCTTTCCAGCTGGTAAAGTTTATTAGAAAACTCCAGACCTTCATCAGCCTTCAAGACCACCATCTTGGAAGCTTCCAATTGACCAACTGACTAACTGGCCTCAATACATTCATCATATGAACATGCGTTAGACTACCTCTGCGTCATCTCAAGATTATGCATTATGGAGCTGCTTTGCCAGTTGTCTTCAGTAGAAGTAATGGAAAACAAGGGATATAAAAGAGAGCACTTTACTCCTCTTAGATGTCTATTTTTGCTTCTAATTTGCCATCACTTTCAAAGAAATTTGTTAGGTTTTCAAGCCATAGCCAGAATTGTATCCTAAGTAAATATATGAGAATGTCAAATGTAATGAGACTGTGGCTTAATATTTTTATTTAAGTGCAGTAAAAATGATCTATATATTATACACTGAAAAGCTTTATCTCAATCTTTGAGGATCCCATAGTTCTATCTTAAATGACAGTTTTCCTTTGAAAGTAAGGAAAAAAATATACTAAATAATGGCATACTTGTTCACTATATTCACTATTTTAGTTCACCCCCAACCTCCTTTTTAATATATTTTTTCTATTTCCTACAGACTAAGAAACTTAGAAAATCAATCAAAGTCCATGACTGTGGTAGGTCACCTTGATGGTCATTTTAAAGAATGTTTTATTTCCATGTAATTTAACTATAACAAAAAATTAAATATGAGTTCCTGAAGTCATATTTCTGTAATGTTTAGCTTAAGCCTTCCCCTCTGTCCTCAGATAAGGGCCTCTTTTCCTGTCATAGCTTGTGCTACAATTGAAAGCCTCTCCCTCTAAACTTGTACAAACCCCTTCACTTCATCTTCACTGTTACTGCTTCATTTCAAGCCTCTCACTTTTCATCTGGCCTAATATAGTCATCTCCTGATTGGTGTTTCCACTTCCAGTTTTTTTGTTTGTTTGTTTGTTTGTTTTGAGTCAGAGTTGCCCAGGCTTAGTGCAGTGTCACTCTCACAGCTCCTGCAGCCTTGACCTGCTGGGCTCAGCAATCCTTCTGCTTCAGCCTTCCAAGTTGCTGGAACTACAAGTGTATGCCACCAAGCCCGGCTAATTTTTAGATTTATTGTCGAGACAAGGTCTCACCAAGTTGTCCAGACTGGTCTGGAACCCCTGGGCTCAGGCAGTCCTCTTGCCTCAGCCTCCCAAAGTACTGGGATTACAGTCATAAGCCACCACACCCAGTAGACTTCAGTTTTACTCTTCATTCCATCCTCCACAGAGTCAACAGAATGATCTTTCAAAGGCAAAATATGATTATTCTCCTGCCCTGCATTAACCCCTTTGATGGTTCACAATCTCATTCTGGATCAAATCCCAGCTCCTTAGTGTGGCATGTAAGGTTCTCCAAGGTCTTGCTCTTGCCTTCCTATCCAGTCTTATTGTTCGCTCCTTCTCATCATACAATCAGCCATGTCTAACCACTTACAGTTTTCTAAACATGCTATTTCTTTTTTTCTTTTATTTTTAGTTGGCTTATTAATTGTACATATTTATGGGATACAGTGATATTTTGATACATGTATGCAATGTATGATGACCAAATCAGAATAGTTAGCAAACCTGTCACCTCAGACATTCATAATTTATTTGTGTCATTCAAAATCCTGTCTTCCAGCTATTTAAACATACACAATAAATTACTGTCAACTATAGTCATCCTACAGCGCTATAGTACTAGAATGTATGTCTCCTATCTAGCTATAATTTTGTATTAGTCAACCTCCCCCATCCTCCCCTCCTTTCCACTCTTCTCAGCCTCTAGTAACTATAATTCTACCCCCTGCTTCTGTGTGTTCTGTTATTTCTCTGCCTTCCTGTTATTGCCCACCCAGCTTCTCCTGCCTGGTATGTTCATCCCCAGCACCTTTTCTCCCACTTCATTTCCCACCTCACACACACCTGCTAGTTCAAGCTGTGTCTCCTCTCTGAAGCCTGTCCCTCCCAGTCTCCCCAGTGGAATGGTCTTGCTTCCTCCCATGCGCCCACACTGTACCCTTTGACTTTAATAACACCTATAATATGTCATTACAATTCTCTGCTTATACGTCCCTTGACTTGACTAGGACTCTCTTAGTGCAGGAATTGTCTTATATCCATTTTGCTGTCCTCAAGTACCTACCCCATAATAGGTACCAAACAGGAGTGAATGTTAGTTAGACTTGGGACCCAGGACCAATGCTACACTAGCTGGGGTGATATCAAATAAAAACAGTTGCTGCTCCCTCTGTCCCACCCCAGACCATGGGTATGTATTTATAAACACTGTTTGTGACATTGTTTCGTGGAAGAGGGGAACAATCAATAGGGCATATCTCTATACATACCCCCAGAGACCCAGCTTTTCTAATAGTTGAAATATGAGGATTCCTTAATGCCATCAATTCTTAATTAGACTTAATTCAGATTCTTTTTTCTACATTCTGCCTGCTGCCAACCAAACTGAGAGAGATGAAACTCAACCAACCTTATTCCTAATGACATTCCTTAGTGGGAGAAAGGCTGAAACAAACTTCCTTCCTGTGAACAAGCAAACATTTTCTACTTTAACATAAACAGATGAACACAGTGGCTTATTTTCCAAATACCCTCACAGAATACCACTCCTGTATTATCAGGCAGCCTTCTCCTATTAACAACCAAATATTAAAAGACACTAACTCTGAAACTCTTTAGAATTAAAGTACAGTTGAAAGGAGAAGTCTGGTCCCTTAAGACCTCATCCTTGGCCGGGTGAAGTGGCTCATGCCTGTAATCCCAGAACTTTGGGAGGTGGAGGAGAGAGGATTGCCTGAGTCCAGGGGTTCGAGACCAGCCTGGGCAACTTGGCGAGACCTTGTCTCTATAATAAATCAAAAAATTAGCGAGGCGTGGTGGCACATGCCTGTGGTTCCAGCTACTTGGAAGGCTGAGGCAGAAGGATTTCCTTAGCCCAGCAGGTCAAGGCTGTGGTGGCCATGAGTGGGCCACTGCACGTCAGAAAAAAACAACAACAAAATAGCCAGGCGTGGTACTACACGTCTGTAGTTCCAGCTACCTAGAAGGTTGAGGCAGAAGGATCGCTGGAGCCCAGCAGGTCGACTCTGGAGTGGTCGTGAGCATGCATGCCACTGTACTCCAGCCTGGGTGAAAGAGTGAGACTCCAACACAACAACAACAACAACAACAACAAAACAACCCAAAAAAACCTCTTCCTTACAATTTTCACCTTATTATAGTTTGAGAAATTAGTTCTGAATTTAAACAAAGCAGCCGGAGACAGCTGATTTTGTGAGATGCATAAGAAAAATAAATGTAAGCCGGGCTCGGTGGCTTAGCCTGTAATCCTGCACCTTGGAAGGCTGAGGTGAGTGGATTGCCTGAGCCCGCGGGTTCGAGACCCACCTGGGCAACTTGGCGAGACCTCATCTCTACAATAAATCAACAAAAAAAAAAATCAGCCGGGCGTGGCAGCGCATGCCTGTAATTCCGGCTACTTGGAAGGCTGAGGCAGAAGGACTGCCGGAGCCCAGCAGGTCGAGGCTGCGGTGGCCAGGAGTGGCCACTGCACTCCAGTCTGGGCGACAGAGTGAGACTCCAACTCCAAAAAAAAAAAAGAAAAGAAAAATAAATGTATATAACATACATATTATTCTTTTGTTGAATCCTAGAAGCTAGTATAACTATTGATCATGATACACCTTGAATGAAAGTGAAGAAATTATTTTATCTCACCAAAGTTAATTTTGTACTTAAGATAATCAGGTAAGTACAAGAAGAATACATATTCAGAATCTAGTCTTGAAGGAAGTGCTGAATAAATAAGAGTTATTGACTGAGCACAGTGGCTCATACCTGCAATCTCAGTATTTTGAGAGGCGAGGCAGGGTAATTGTTTGAGCTCACGAGTTCAAGACTAGCCTGGGCAACATAGTGAGACTTCATCTCTATAAAAAATCAAAAAATTAGCCAGGCTTGGTGGCACTCACCTGTAGTTCCAGATTCTTGGGAAGCTGAGGCCAAAGGATCGATCGTCTGAGCCCAGGAAGTTGAAGTTGTAGTGAGCTGTGATCGTACTACTGCACTCCAGCCTGGTTGACAGAATGAGACCCAGATAATAATAATAATAATAGTTATTAGTATCACTTATTTTTGTTGAAGGATTCTGTAAGATAGGACTTATATGAATTTTGAAACAAAATTTGTTAATTTCTCAAATTCAAAAAGTTGGAATATAACATATGACAAATTCAACCATTTAACCATGAGAAATGCACAGTGAGTTGCAACTATAATTAAGCATTGAAAACTTTGGCACATATTCAAGTTTTAAAAAGGGATGATGATGATGATTGTTATTATTTTCAAGGGATCCTCTGGGGAAAATAATTGGAGAAAGATAACTAACTATTAAGATAAAGATAGGTAATGCAGCATCTGGAATCTGCACGTGAATGTGATGAAACAGGTGGAAAGGAAACATTAACACAGATTGTCTAAAACAGGACTACGTGTATAAGTGCTATATTCAACATGTGTATCATGGACATTTGTGCTCTTTTGCCTGCAGGTTGTCTCAGAATGAATGTGCCTGGTTTGGCGTATGGCTCAAGGATGCAGAGTTAAGGCCCATTTCTTTCAATAAATATTGAATGATTTTCAGTAAACTATGTGACAGGCTCTGTGTCAGGTGCCAAGGATACAAAAAAAAAAAATGAGGTGAAGATCATAGGGAGGAGACAGATAAGTAAACTGTTCTAGAACAGTGTATAGGTGTAGCTGTGAGAGGAAATGGTCCTGGACTATGTAGAAAATCTCTGGGAGGATTTTGCAGAAATGATGATACCTGAGCTAGATCTTCCCAGCTGACTGAGTATTCCCCAGGCGGAAGAGGAAGGGAAGAGCACACTCAAGGCATGGAGGCCTGAGATGCCCTGTTACACTCCCTGAACTACAAATCTAAAACTCAAGTTCTTCACAGGGTAAGAGATGACGATCATGAAGAGCATTCGATACCATGCTAAGAAATTTGAACTTATCCTGATGAGAGGCTCTAAAGGATTTTAAGTAGAGGAATTGCGTGGGCATTTTTGAAAAATCATTTTAGCAGTGACAGAAAAGGCAGGTCGATGATGGGTGATGCTAGGATCAGGAGTACCAGGTAAGCTACTGTTACAGCACTGCAGGCAAGAAAAACCAAGACCAGGAACTAAGTAGTGGCAGTAGAAGTATGTGGATGCTAGTGATTTCAAAGGTGAAAAAAGGGAAAGCATGTGGACATCGGTTAGCTATGGGAGTGAAGAGGGAGGAGTCTAGGAAGCCTAGCAGAGCTCTGGGTGGATGGTAGCCACCTTAACAGAGATAGAGAAGACAAGAGGAACAGCTGGTTTGTGGGAGAGACATGATGAGTTTGAGACTGCTGTGTAGAATCCATGTGGCAATATCTAATCAGCAGTTACATATGTGCTGAGAAGCCTCCAGTGGTCAGGAAGGGACTGAAGATAAAGGAGAGAGCAGGGATCATTGATGAAGCAAGGTATCAGGGGCGAAAGAAGGGCCTGTGTTTACCCACTGCACAGCCTCAGCACAGGGTCACTTCTTCTGAGGCCAGAAGACAGGAAATGGGGTCAGGCACGTCCAGGGCGATTATGAGCATGGTTGGAAGGGTTACTCTCTTCTTGTTGAAGGGAGTTTGAAGGTAGAGGCAAATGCTGAAAATAGCCACAGCTTCTGCCTTCACGGAGCAAAACCTTGGCCCCTGCCACAGGAGATTGCTGCCATTTCCCCTCCCCTCCTGATTGCTGTAGACTTACTGATGTTTCTTTCCTTTCCTCTGGTCCCTTTAGTCTCTTATCCCCTTGACTTTGACACATTGCATCTCTTTGAGGACTTGCCCCATAAATCATTTTTACCCTCTCACACCTTACTTTGTAACTCTATTGAATTCTTGCCCTATCCTTTAAAAAAATCCTTTCTGCAACCCTCTTCTAAAGCTATCATGGTTCCTCTTTTCACTCCCCATTATACCTTCCAAAAGTCTGTTATTTGCAATTTACAAAGCAGTTTCACATATTACCCTAGTTAAGTAGGCTATCTAAACTCATTGTGTTTCTAATAGCAATGTTCCCATATTGCCAACTTTTACTGTTCCATAATTAGTGTTCATTGCCTTCTGGGCTTTGGCCCCAAATTGTGTCTTTGCCCACATTGTTTCCTTTTCCAGGAATGCCCTTTCCTGCTCACTAAACATCCTCCCTTCTCCACCTCCACTACCCAGTTCCTCATATTTAGAACATTTACATCATCTGGGCATGGTGGCTCATGCCTGTAATCCCAGTGCTTTAGAAGGCTGAGGTGGAAGAATTGCTTGAAGCTGGGAATTTGAGACCAGCTGGAGCAACAAAGCAAAACCTCATTTCCACAAACATTTTTTTAAAAAAGTAGCAAGGGATGGTGATGCACAATGCACACCTATGGTCCCAGCTACTTGGGAGGCTGGGGCAGGAGGATCGCTTGAGCCGAGGAGCTCAAGGCTGCAGTGAGCTATGACTGCACCACTGCATTCCAGCCTGGGTGACAGAGTGGAACCTTGTTTCTAAAAACGGAATGGGCTGGGCTCGGTGGCTCAGCCTGTAATCACAGCACTTTGGGAGACCGAGGCTAGTGGATTACCTGAGCTTATGGGTTCAAGACCAGCCTGGGCAACTTGGCGAGACCTCGTCTCTACCATAAATCAAAAATTAGCTGGGTGTGGTAGTGCGTGCCTGTAGTTCCGGCTACTTCTTGGAAGGCTAAGGTAGAGGGGTCACCTGAGCCCAGCAGGTCAACACTGGGGTGGCCATGAGCATGCATGCCACTGCACTCCAGCCTGGACAACAGAGTGAGACTCCAACTCAAAAAACAAAAACAAAAAATGACTGGGCACGGTGACTCAAGCCTGTAATCCCAGCACTTTGGGAGGCAGAGGTGAGAGGATCGCCTGAGCCCAGGAGTTCAAGACCAGCCCAGGAAACTTGGTGAAAACTCGTCTCTACAATATATCAAAAAATTAGCCAGGCATGATAGCGCGTGCCTGTAGTTCTGGCTATTTGGAAGGTTGAGGCGAAGGATTGCCTGAGCCCATCAGGTCCAGGCTGCGGTGGCCTTGAGCATGCCACTGCACTGCAACCTGGGCGACAGAGTGAGACTCTGACTCAATAAAACAAAACAAAACAAATCCCAACATTTGTACCTTTCAAGGTCTAATTCCAGTATCACCCTCATCCTCATCTGAAAGAAATGCTTCTCTTTGCTTTATCTGTGAATTTGTAGTGTCACTGAGCCCCTCAATTATAGCACCTGTGTGGAATAGCAGCAAGAGCATTTGACGTGGAGTCATAAGATTTAGATTCAAGTTCTGGCTCCTCCATACAAGCTGTTTTGAGAAACTGGGGTCATAGTCACTCTAGTTTAAGAACAACTATAGGACTGTGTTAATATTCATTTAAGAATGTAGATATTTTATACATTATGTCTGTCTTTAAAAGATTGTTAACATTTGTCTGTATAAATGCAACTCTTAGTATGAGTGAGTAACATCGCTAATTCAAATCTAACAGATCTAGTCTGAAAAATTACAAAGGACTTAGGAAATTAGTCTGAATTCATGATTGTATCTCATGGGTAAGGTGTGAAACTGGACAAGCTAAACTTGCATGAAGAATACCGAAGATATTTTTATAAGATTCTGATGAGCACAATATGGTGAGAATTTAACACTATGATACAGCTGGGGATTCTTATCGCAACTGGGGCCATGATGAGCACAATATGGTGAGAATTTAACACTATGATACAGCTGGGGATTCTTATCGCAACTGGGGCCAAAGACCAAAGAGGATATTATGAGAAGATAATCTTCAGGATTTCACAGCACAGCTACTCCTCAGAAGCATTCCTCCATTTGTTTGGATGAAGGGATGTGATCATCCCTAGTGAACGAGCTTTGCTAACCTGGAATAGTATGTACAAAAACTACAGTACATGAGTGCATGAAGAGTTATTACAACTAAAAAATATTTTTAATATATTTCCCCTTTAGGGATGGTTTACATACTGTAAAGTTCACCTATTGTAAGTATACAACTCAGCAACTTTTACTCAATTTACAGAGCCATGCAGTAATCACCACAACCTAGTTTTATAATATTTCCATCACCCCAACCCTAGATTTACTCAATCCTATTTTCAGTGAGTCACTGTTTCCACTCCCAATTTCTCCAGGATTCTGGTCAGTCTTGTTCCTGGGGCGCATGCAAGAGGAGGGTTAGTGAGACAAGGGTGATCAGCTGCTGTGTTTGTGCTTGAGACATCGGGGCTATGACTTGGTAAAGTTTTAGTATTCTGCTGTCATCTGCCATGCTCTTTGCAGTTTTTGTACGGGCCAGTGGACGAGTTAAGCTGGGATTTAACAGAGACCACTCCTTTGAAGGGGGCACACACCTCTACCCTTCCCCAGGGATGTGGTTAAATTTATTATCTTGGCTGGGGAGGGGAGTAGTGGTGGCAATTTCAGAAACTTCCACTTGGCCTTTTGTACTCTTATTAGCTCTTACCCCACCAGTCAGGAAACCAATGTGAGGGTTCTTCCAACCACTAAGGATGCCCATTCATCCCATCTCTATTTTGGGGGACCAGTGTGGGTGGGTCTGATGACCTGCAGGACCCACTGTCAGCCAGATCTGGCATATGCACCTACTCTAAAGGGACCATATTTGGGGGCTACTTTGGGCCCTGGATATGATGACAGTTCAGACTTGTGGCCAACAATCCTTAAAAAGTCTGGGGTTCCCATTTCCTGCATGCATGATTACTGTGTGTCAATGGTTATAGGTTCCTTTGAGGAAGGGGGGTATTAACTGCTGAATGGCAATTGTTGTGGTGTTTCAAAACACTTCATCATAGAAACCTGGCGTTTGCTTTAGTTCTGGAATTGAGCATTGGCTCAGACCCAGCTGAGTGCGAGAGCTGTTTTAGTCCTTTCTTGCTGCCATAACAAAATACCTGAGACTGGGTAAAATATAAAGAACAGAAATTTATTTCTCATAATCCTAGAGACTAGAAGTCCAAGATCAAAGTGCCAACAGGTTTAGAGTCTGGAGAAGGTTACTCTCTGCTTCCAAGATGACGCCTTATCGCTGCATCCTCTGGAAGAGATGGATGCTGTGTCCTCCCCTGGCAGAAAAGATAGATGGACAAAAAAGGCCTAGCTAGTTCCCCGAGCCCTTTTATAAGGTCCCTAATCCAATTCCTGAGGGCTCTGACCCCATGACTTAATCACCTCCTAGAGGCCCCACCTCTTATTATCACATTGGGATTTAAGTTCCAACATGTGAATTTTAGGGAACACATTTAGATCATAGCAGGAACATAACTTTTTATGGATGACTGCTCTCAGCCTCCTGGTCTTTCTTGATTTCTTTGATTTCTTTATATAGGGGGAACCCCAAAAAGCCCTGGGACTTATTTATAATAAATTGTGTATTCTTGTATGTTTAAACTTCAGTCACCTTCAAAATTTGATGCAGTACACCTGTCGAGACACTTTTCCCACTGCACAAAAGAGTTTTTGAACACATCGATTTTGATGCCTTTTGGTGCCTCTACCATTTTTTGTGTCACCTCTTCCACATCGGCAAAATGTTTCTTTGAAGACTTTTTTCAACCAGGGAAACAAAAAAAAGTCACTTGGGGTGAGTTTCAGTGAATAGGGAGGGTGGGGCATGAGGGTCATACTGTTTTGGGTCAAAAACTACCGAACACACAGCACAGTGTAGACAGGTACATTGTCATGGTGGAAGAACCAGTCACCTGTTTGGCACAACTCAGGATGTTTCTTCAGCAAATCATAATACAACCTTCTTAAGACTTCCAGTACTTTGGTTAACTGTTTGATCTGGAGGAACAAATTCTGAGTGTACTACAAGGGGCCCACCTGACAAAAGATAATTGTGGGTTTTTCTGGCCCCACCCTCATATAAATTAAGCAGTACTCTTGTTGGATGCCCATCTCTCTCGCTTCTAGGAATGTGTTTTATCAACTATTATCATAGCTCTCTACAGGTTACTCCTCCTGCCCGTTCTCCATCATCTGTCTCCTATTCTGACCCTGAAGCTCATTGTGATCGTTATGCCCACTTTGTTTCTGATAGGTAAGTTGTACCACCTTCTCTCCATTCTCATCCTCTCATTCCTGCTGCGATCAGCCCGGCTCCATCACAGCATCTCGTGCCCTTACCCTGACCTTCAGATCAGCCAACCACTGATTTTCCCAGCTCCTATCACTTTGTGTCCTCATCGCTTTGGTAAATAGAAAGTCCCATCAGCCCTCTCATAGAACATAAGCAGGTGGGTTTTCCAGTCTTATGTAGTAGTGTCATCCCTTGGTGTACGAGGTGGATTGGTTCCAGGACCCCCCAATACACTCAAATCTCCGGCTGTTCAAGTCCCTTATAGTAATTGCATATAACCAACGCACATCCTCCTGTATACTTTAAATCATCTCTAGATTACCTATAATATCTAATACAATGTAAATGCTATGTAGTTATATACTATAGTTTTATTTTAATTTTTAATTTTTTTATTTTTCATGAGCTAAGAAAGATAAATTTATTAAAGAGAAGATACATTGCGAAGGGCACAATGGGCAGGACAGCAGCAAGAATGTGTGCTGTCTACTACCATACTGTAGTTTTAAATTTGTATTATTTTTATTGTTGGTATTTATTTTTCTCTGAATATTTTCAATCTGTGGCTGGTGGAATCAGAACGCAAAACCAGTGGATATGAAGGACTGACTGTGTATCCATCCTAGAAGGCCTTATTTAGGGGCAGGTAGAGGAGAAGGAGGGGCTGCTGAGGCAGAAGGAAAATCAGGAGAGTATGATTGTCATTGAGCCTAGACAACCAAACAAGTGCTCAAGAATGGGAGGAGGGAAGGTTCATGTGAGGGCCATACAATTTAGCAAGTTTTAGTGCAGTGTTAAAAATAAAAGCCCAGTTGGAGAAGAAATGGAGAGGTCAGATAGAGAGGTTTGACTATGTCAGCGAGCAGAGAGATGAGACTGTTGCTGAAAGAGGAACAGAGACAAAGGGAGAGTTTTGGTTTTTAAGACAGGCAATATGACAGTAAATTTCTATGTTGATGGGGACAGTGAATTAGAGAAGTTAAAATATATTGTGAAGTCAAGAGGGCTATTTTCAGAGTCACCTGTCCTTGGGCAGGAGATGGGATCTACGCTACAAATGGTGGTTTGCCTTTGATAGGCCGGTAAACATTGTTTTATTGTATCAGAAAGGAGGGCAGAGGCTGAATATACAGATCTGATACAAGGTGGGCTTTGTGGTGAGTGATCAGGTAGTTATGACTGCATGTGTTCTGCTCAGTGAAGTATGCCCTCCCTAGAAGGAGGACATGTTAGCTATTAGGAGGAGCTGAAGGCCTTCCTACGTGAGGAGTTGGGCCGGAGAGCCAGCACTCCCTTTAGAATTGTCCTTATTTCCCCTTTTCTTTTCTCATAATGATGCTTTTTAAAAAGATAATAAAAGAATTTTTTTCTCCAGAGTACACCTAATTCCTTGCTATGTGCAAGAGCATGTTAAGTCTTTGATAATATAGAATAGACTTACCTTTTGGGGTTTTTTTTCTGAATGTTTTTCATTTCTTTTTAAAAATTTTATAATTTATTTATGTATTATAGAGTTGTGGAGTATAAGCGAGGACTTACTACATAAGTAGGCTGCATGCAGGTGAAGTGTGGGCTTCTAGGTGACCCCCTTTGGTAGTAGACCAGGTACCCTTTGTGTTGTCACATGCCCAACCCCCACCTTTTCATGTTTTAATTAGGTCTACAGTCAAACTTCGGTTCAGATGTATAGAGCAAAGATGTGAAAATAACTACCTTACCATCATTGATTCAACAAATATTTGCTGAGTTCCCACTGGGTGTTAGGCACTGTTGTATAACATTCAGTCAAAGGCACAAGACCCCTGGCCTCAGGATGTTCACAGACAGGAAACAAACAGGAGACACACTGAACTGCATTGTGTGGGAAGGTAACAAGTGCTATAAAAAGAGAGGAGATAAATGGGAATGGAGAGTGTGAGGCAACAGGGTTGTAATTTTAAAGTGGGAAGTCAGGGTAAGCCTCACTGAGAAGGTGACAGTTGAGCAGAGATTTAAAGGTCGTGAGGGAGTTTGCTGGCTACACAGTTACCTCAGAGAATACAAGAGAGCACAAATTAATGATTAATAAACATTAGCTAGTGATGTGGAGGGAAATCTTATGCCACCCACAGGAAAAAACGCTCTACTCTTACGTATTCTAAAGGAATAAAATGACAGGTGTGGAGAATCAACTGTGAGCCAGGTGTGGTGGCTCACTCCTGTAATTCAAGCGCTTTTGAAGGTCAAAGTGCAGGACCTTCACTGAGGCAGGAGTTCAAGACCAGCCTGGACAACACAGTGATACCCTATCTCTGCCAAAAAAAACCCCCAAAATTAGCCAGGTGTGGTGGTGTACACCTGTAGTCCCAGCTACTTGGGAAGCTGAGGTAGGAAGATCACTTGAGCCCAGGAGTCAGGGGCTACAGTGAGCCAGGATCAGCCATTGCACAACAGCCTGTGCGACGGAGTGAGATCCTATCACAGTTTTTTTAAAAAAGAGAGAATTAACTGCAATTTGCCTGAGCTGTATTAATGGCAGTAACCAAGATGTGGAATATTCCCAGAAAACAAATACTTTCAAAGAGATCAATGCAGAGGTGAGAGTGAAGAATGGGGAGGACTTTGGGAGGACTTAAATTAGTAGATGGGATTCTTCATTCCATAAATTAAGGATTGGAACCATTTAAGGAAGAAAGCCCTGGGCACCTAGGGAAAGCTGCTTATTACAGGATGATTTGGATGACAGTGATGTGAACTGGTGAGCACTCCTGTTAGGGTGTTTCACTTCCCTCATCCATAGGCTACTATGGACAGTCACGCAGGTTTCTGTTTTGTTTGCAGATTGTTGTTTTCCCTAAGTTCATCACATCAGTAACATCCAGAGTAGGCACACTTTATTTGTTCCTGCTGCACCTTTAGTAGCTGGTTGTCTAAACTTCAAGTCCCAAATAAAATTCTTTAGTAATCATTTGATGACATCATTGGAGTGGAAGTTACAGTTTCAGCCTAAACTGCATTATTCTCACAGGTTCAGGCAATGTCTAAACATCTCCTGAGAATTGGTGAGACAGACCTACTAGGAATCTCTTTAACATAAGGAATGAGAAGTCCTGCCCTTCAGAAATCAGTCCTCTGAAGGGGAATGAGAGTTAGTGAGACACCCTTCATGCAATTATGGAGAGCAGAGGTGATTTTGAGTACAGCATGAGGTGTATAACTTAAACAGAAGGAGGTGTTTGTCAAAAAGCCTGTCAGACATCAAGGAGCTCAGAGAAGATCTCATTTGAAACTCATGAAATAGAATACCTTAAAGTAGGGCAGGGAGAGTCTTCCTGTCAGTGAACTCAGCAAGATTCAGCCACCTCAAAGCAGAGTCAGCAGCCCTGGTGGCCCTGGCACAGGCTGGCAGCATGGGTAGCCATCTATAGGAGTGGACACAGCAGCTGAGTGGTAGGAGGTTCTCTAGAGAACCCCCCCCCCGCCCCTGCAGGGTGCTGTAGTAGCAGCCGCAACACAGCAATGGGGACACTGGTTGCCTGGTGGAGTTGAGTGGAGTTGACTCAACCCAGTACTATCAGGTTGTGACTTTATTTATTTATTTTGAGTCGTTGTCTCACTCTGTTGCCCAGGCTGGAGTGCAGTAGCATGATCACGGCTCACTGCAGCCCTGACCTCCTGGGCTCAGGCTATCCTTCCATCTCAGCCTCCCGAATAGCTGAGACTACAGGCATGTATCACCATGTCTGGCTAATATTTTGTAGAGCGCTATGTTACTCAGGCTGGTCTTGAACTCCTGGGTTCAAGTGATTATCCCACTTGGGCCTCCCAAAGTGCTGGGATTACAGGTGTGAGCCACTGCACCTGGCCTAGGTTGTGACTTTAGAAGACAAGAGAAGACAGTGGCAACAGCAGCTATGAGCTGCTGTTGCAGGGACCCCAGGACTAAGAGACCTTAAGCAGAGGCAATGAGGGGTAAACAGCAGAAGTCCAGGCTAGTAGGGCATGGTTTCAAACCAGACTGCTCTGTTCAAATCTTGCATCTGCCATTTGCTAGCTCTTTCAGGCCTTGGGTAAATTATAACCTCTCTGGGTCTGTTTTCTCCTCAGTAAATAATATTCAGCTTATAGGGATGTTTAGAAAACTAAATGAGTTCATACATGAAAGCACAGTTCTAAGGAACAGTGATTGACAATAGTAAACACCTAATAAGGGCCAGCTTATTTTATCATCTACATGACATCTGACACTGGTCCAATCCAATACTACCTGCTATTCAGGTGAATTTCATGAAATACAGAATACTGCAGCAACCCAAAGTCCAAAATAGATGAGAAGAAAAGAAAACCGTCCAGCCATTTCTGCACTCATTGTATAGTTACCAAATACAATATGTCAGGCACTGTTCTAGGTGATTTGCGTTTCTAGGATGTCACATAAGTTTAAGAACTGCCATGATTCACCCAAGGGAGAGGATGTGGGCAGATAAGATTTTTCCACTGTGAATTTTAGTAATTTTTCTTTGAACAGTGTTATCCCCTCAAAATTTTTTCGCTTTTAAATGCCACATAAAGGCAGTTCAGATTCCTTATATCACTGTTACCAAGTGAATCGTCATTCAAATAAAGTGACCACGGACGATGCTAATTAGCCGGGAGGAAACGGGAGGCCGAAGCAAGCAGCAAGTCGCTGGTCGCCAGCCCCAGGCTGCGGTGGGAGGCCGACTCTCGCGGAAACGGCTCCGGCAGCCGACCTCGTGGCTTCCCGCGCGGCCCGCGCTCCCGGCCCTCGGCCCTCGGCGCCCCGCAGCCACGTCAGCGGCGTTCCTCGGTCAGAGGAGGCGTGGGGCGAAGGCCGTGCGTGGCGCGTGCCCCGCCCTCCCCGCTGGAGCCCGGATGAGGAGTAGCGCCATTACCGCCGGAGCCGCCGAGAGCCCTCGCGGACGGGGACTGGACGCAGGACCGGCCGCGCCATGAGACTCCTCCCCCGCCTGCTGCTGCTGCTTTTGCTCGTGTTCCCCGCCGCTGTCCTGCTCCGAGGCGGCCCCAGAGGTGAGAGGAGCGGGCGGCGGGGCAGGAGACGCCAGCGACGGCAAGTTCGAAGTTGGAGGCGACGGCCGCCGCGGCTCCTGGGGTTCGCGTCCACCTCGCCGGCCTCTGCCGCTTTCCACACCCCGGCCCGGAGTCGGGGCTGCGGCGCGCGCCGGGGCCAGACCCCGCCGCGGCCTCTGCCCCTTCCCTGCGGAGCGCGGGGCCGTGCCCGGGCTGGGCTTGCTGCTCCGGGCCTGGACCCCGCGCCTGCAGGGGCGGCCGGCGTCGGAGGGTCCTCGGCTCGGGAGGGCGGCGAGGGGGCGGCGGGCACGGCTGCTGCGAGCGCGCCGCGGCCCGTGCGTTTCTTCTGGCCGCCTGCGCTCCGCTCCGCCCCCATCCCCTCGCTCTCTGGGCTGACGTGTCTTTCGCTTCCACGCCGGAGGCCGCCTTCATTCATTTGCCGAAACCCTGGACGTCCGCACACCTGAGTTGTTACAGTGTCTTTCTTTGTGGTCCTCGGCCTCACTTACCTGCACCCGATCTCAGTGCGTTACCAGGAGACCCCGTTCCAGAAAACCTCGGCGTCCTCACCCCCGTTGATGCCCCTGCTGTCAGACGACTGCAGTCCCTGTGGGATGACTCTTATTTCTGCCCTTTCTCTCCTTTCTTTTCGTGTAACAATTTTTGTCTGGGGGAAGCTTTGTAGTCTACTTCGAGCTTTATGGGTTTTTTTTAATATGGGTTTTTTTCTTGTCAATCAGTTACTTTAATCTGGTGGGAAAGTAACTTAGCAGAACATAAAAATGGGGCAACTTGGATTCTTGCCTTGGGTTTGTACTGAACTTCGATTTTCTAATTTGTCAAGTGAAAGAAAAGGCTAACTGATCTCTAGAATTCCTTTTCATTCTGTTAAGTGCAGACGAGCTGTGTGGTTAATGAATAGTAGTGAGGGGTATCCAGGAGAAAAGTGAAGTGACTGGCTTCTGTTTAATAGATAGAAAACCATGTGGGAGAACTGACCAAAACCGTTAATACATTCATCTACAAGTTGAAAGAGGGCTTCTTTTCCTTTGCTTTGGAGTTGTTTGCTGGTTCTCGTTCAGCTTTTCAAAGTAAAATCTGACAGATGTACTTGTTTTAAAACCTAGCCTATGTTTTTCAAGTTTTAAAAGCGTTTTATCTTTAAGAAACATCAATTCATTATCTAGGCTGAATTAATATCTTGTAAACTTTTTTGTAGGTAATGATTTTTCAAGAAAATGTTTTTAAAATTTTTGCAATTGAAAATTGTTAGATTTTATAGGGACAAAATTGTTATTGGTTAACATTAAAATAATAAAATTGTTTAACATCCACTGAAATGTAGCTTGAAAGGCCGATATCTGTCCTCAAATTTAGTTAAAATTTTCAATTGCTGTATCAGACATGGATGTTTTTCTTATTGGTTTTTGAAAATGACTTGCAAGTTATGAATGCATTATTTTAGTCTTTGTTCATCAAGCAGTGGAAGCTGCTTTTCAGTTTATAATGTGTGGTTCAGTATTCTTTAATATTTTGTAGAAATCTTAACAGCCAGTAAAATTTCAAGGATGTGGAAAATACTTAAATTGCATGGTCCTAAATATATGCTTTTTCCTGGATATTGCACATGCTTCCCTTTGCACGTTTTTTTCTCAACTGAATTGCCACATCATCATTTTTTTCTGAGAAATGTTGGAAGACACTAGAACTTGGAGTTTAGTTTTAGGATCTTGCCTAGAATAGATTTAATGTGATTTCTTTAGAGTACTTTTGCCTATAAAACTATGATTTATACTTTTTTTGGCATTACAACTACACTTTGTGATATTAAGTGTGAGGAAAATAAAAAAAACTATCTTAAAACATGCTTGCAACCGTTTGTAGAAATATTTGAATTCTTTAATTGCTATCAACCCTGTAGCTACCAATATAGCTTTTACTAAACAGAATGGTTTTTGTGCTAGTTTTTACCATGGATATGATACAGATATTTGTTTCCGAAAATTACAGGCAGTCAAATTCTAAGTTTCAGCTGTAGTCAACTCTAATAACAACGTTTCTTGCCTAAGTATTTAAAAGGCTGTTTTCTTTTAGACCTGAGGGGTTTTTTTTTCTTTGCTTAGTTTTATATGGTTAATGATAGACATTAAATTTAGAGATTCTTCGCTTTGCAACAAATTTATTTTCCTTAATTTGCTTAGTAGAATTGCTTGAAGTTCTTTATTTGTGCTTCAAGGCATCTTGAGATCCTGCAGTTCATTTTTCCATGTGTTGGGTACTTCTTAAAATTAAACTGCATTTCCCATTATAATTAACATGCAGGCAAGGCATGGTGGCTCATGCCTGTAATCCCAGCGCTTTGGGAGGCTGAGGTGGAAGGATCACTTGAGGCCAGTCTGGACAATATAGCAAGACTCTTTTTCTACCAAAAATAAAAAATTAGTGAGGCATGGTGGTACGTGCCTGTAATAATAGCTACTTGGGAGGCCAAGGTGGGAGGATCACTTGAACCCAGGAGTTCAAGGCTGCACTGAACCATGATCACGCCACTGCCCTCCAGCCTGGGAAACAGTGAGAACTTGTCTCTTAAAAAAAAAAATGCAGTTGTTAAGACTACTAATAAAATAAAGTAATATAGATATTCTTAGATGCATTTCAATTTGGCATCATTCAGGTGAACTGGGAGAGCATGGGGACCTTTTCTTTTTAGCCTATACCTGATAGTAAAAAATGTTAGTATTCTAGAATAAAAGTTAACTGTGCTTGTTTTATGTTTTATTGTTAGGCTCATTGGCAGTGGCTCAAGATCTTACAGAGGATGAAGAAACAGTGGAAGATTCAATAATTGAAGATGAAGATGATGAAGCTGAGGTGGAAGAAGATGAACCCACAGATTTGGTTAGTGTTACATGCAATTTGGTACATGCAGAATGTATATCATACATCTAGAACTTATTCTTTTTATAAAAAATTTGATTTTATAATTCTCACTTCTAGAGGTTTGTTAATATGATCAGAGTAGATTGAAGTTGGCAGAACTGGGGCCAATCATTGAGGATGGAGCGTGCGTAAGTGTTTTCTGAAACAGGAAAGAAGACATGAAATGGTTAAGGAACAATTCTGAGTCTAGGAGGGTAGCAATATAGTGGGAGTAGCACCGGACCATGGGTAGATAGATTTTGGATACATGCTGCTTAGCTTCTCTCTCTGGTCTCAGTTTCCTTTCTTTCATACTTTCATTCAATAAGTAAGGATGTTTGAGTACCTTCTATGTGCCAGGCACTGTTCTGGGTACTAGGTTGAACAAACCAGATATTTTATCTGTTCTGTTGGACTTTGTGTTTTGGGAACAGGAATATGTGTTTTGGGGGCAGAGACTGAGCAGCAGACAATAAGCAAAATATAAGATATGTCCTTTGAAGAGTAAGGAGTCAGAGAAGATCTCTTAGAAGTTGTCCAGCTCTGAAATTTTTACTATGCAATTATAGTATGACAGTGAGAATATTGGGCTGAAATCAGCATCGTTGCAGCATGCATCTAGCTATTCTTATTTCCTAAGCTACACAGAATCTTTTTCATGCTACACTTGAACCTGGATTCTTTAATGATTCTGGATTTTTGTCATTCTCTGCAAGATTAAACTGCTAGTTTCCTATTTTCTTTTTCTTTTTTGAGTCGGAGTCTCACTCTGTTGCCCAGGCTGGAGTGCCTGGCACACTCACAGTCACCCCAGTGTTGAACTGCTGGGCTCCAGCGAACCTTCCGCCTCAGCCTTCCAAGAAACTGGAACCATAGGCGCATGCTACCACACCCAGCTAATTATTATTATTAGTAGTAGTAGATTTATTATAGAGACGAGGTCTCAGACGCCAAGTTGCCTGGGCTGGTCTTGAACCCACGGGCTCGGGGAATCCACTCACCTCGTCTCCCAAAGTGCTGCGATTACAGGCTGAGCCACCGAGCTCAGCCTCAGTTTCCTATTTTCTTATTGTTTCAGTATAAAAGTTTAGCCTTATATATAGATTTCTGCTTCTTTTTTGACTTATCTTCATTTTTATGGCGCGTCTTCCAACTAAGTTAATCTGCTTGCTATTTTGTTGATGTTTTTTAGTTACCATTTTTATGCATCTGCATATATGTTTCATCTGAATAAAATACTAATTTGTGTACTTACTTAATTTCCCCTCCTTTAGGAACCCCTTATTGATTACCTGTGTCAAGCTTTTATTTGTATGAGTTCCTATACTTTTAGGCATATATTAGGGTTCTATATCTTAAACCCAATTGTTTAGGTGAACAGCTTCATTTTTTTTTGTTTTTTGTTTTTTTTGAGTTGGAGTCTCATTCTGTCACACAGGCAGAAGGCAGTGGCACACTCCTGGCTGCCACCACCTCAACCTGCTGGACTGAGTCGATCCTTCCACCTCAGCCTTCCAAGTAGCTGGAACTACAGGCACACGCCACCATTTCCGGCTAATTTTTTTGGGGGGGGGATTTATTGTAGAGAGGAGGCCTCACCAAGTTGCCCAGGCTGGTCTCAAACCCACTGGCTTAGGCAGTCCTCTCACTTCAGCATCCCAAAATACTGGGGTTATAGGCGTGAGCCACCACGCCCGACTATTTTCGTTGTTAATAAATATTTGACTGTTATAAAAGTAATCTTGCCACTTGTGGTAGGATAACTTAGAGTGACTATCAGAAGGGAATTCTTTCTAGGAATTTAGGATTAGAGATGGTATTTAGGACTCTGAAATTTGGGCATATACAGAAATGAAGTGAAGGATAAAATTTTGTAGCTGTTTTTATCACTTGAATTCTCTGGCACTGGAATGTACTTACTGGGACAGACAAGGGTAGAGAAGGGAACTGTTAGATCCTTGATATCCTTACAGTGTGGGCCAGAGCTTTTCCACACTTTAGTCATTTCCACTGTCTTGAGAACCCTTAGAGGAAAAAGAACAACTCTGTCCACTTCGTGTGTTGGCCTATTAATACAAAAGTGTTGGTACCCTCTGCTTTGTCATTTTTCTCAAATAAAAAAGTTATTAGGGCATATTGAAACAGGATTGAGGGAAAGTGTTTTCTTCCTTTGGACTAGGCCATACTGGTGGGGATAGGTTTGTGTGTAGGCTAAGAAAGATGGACCCTCAGAGCCAAAGCTGCTGCAGAAGTCACCTCCAGAGCTGAATTAGCCAGAGTCTCACCTGTTACTGTTCTCAAGATTCGTGTAGCATCAACTAGCACTCAGCTGCCAAGACGTCAAGGAATTGGAAGATATGAAAGGATCCTTTGCCATGGGGTCTGTGTCCTGCAGCCAAGTGAAGGAAAAGGGGGTTTTTCTTAAGATCTGAGCAACAACTGGTTTAGATGCAAGTTACTGGTTTAAAATTTTTCAGGGCAGACTTTTCTACCCTGGTGATTATTCTTTTACTGTGTAAAGCTATGGGTTGCAATGCAGCTTGCCGTCATCCTGAAAGGATTTTTTTCCCACAGAGTAATAGTGGTTTTTGTGTCTATTTTTATTAAAACAACTATAGTAGTAATGACATTAGTTAACTTACAAATCACTATTTAAAATAGATAATATATTCAAATGACTTGGAACACAAAAGGTGTAGGTGTATAGTCACAAAGTTCCTTCATGTACCTGCACTGAAGTTATCTCCCTGTCTTTCCATAAGCAGCCAGTGCTCTCAGTTTCTTTATTCTCCTTCTGGAGATAGTTTGTAATCGCTGAAATATTTTGGAGTTTTATGAGGTAGCAGGTACTAAGCATTATCCAGCTTATGATATGTTGATTAGCTGTAAGATAAATGAATTATTTACCTTTACTTACGTATGCTTTCCAGTTTTCCACAACTGAGCCAAACATTTACCACTTTTAAACCCTTAAATGAGTCCTCTTAAATCTTGGCAGCAACATTGCCTTCATGTCAGAAAGTGAAGAAGGCCATCAAGTGTGAGTGCTATCAAATTTTATGTTTTCTACTTTTAAATATGTTATCTACCTATTCTTCTGCATTTTCTCCTTAATAATGAGTTGTCCTTATACTCTTTTTTTGAGTTGGAGTCAAATTCAGTTTTAGGATATTTCTGTCATCCCAATAAGATCAGTTTTAGGATATTTCTGTCATCCCAATAAAATCTCCGGTCATACTTTTTTTTTCACCATTTCTTCCAAATTATGTGACTGATTCTCACAAGTATTTTTCTGTTAATTGGAGTGGAAATCTTTCTAGGCTTATAATAAGGAGCTTGAGATAAGGGGTGGGCTAAACGTGGCTACAAGCTGAAACCAGCCTTGTCCATTCATTAATGTATTGTCTGGTTGCTTTCTCACTGTAGCCACAGAGTTGAGTAGTTGCAACAGGTACATTATGGTCCACAAAGTCGTATTTGTTATTTAGTCACTTATAGAAAAAGCTTACTAGGTCCTGCTCTAGAACCTTGCAGACTGGTGCATTGGCATGATCACAACTCCCCACAGACTCCATTTCCAGGGCTAAGGTGATCGTTTGCCTCAGTCCCCCAAGTACCTGGGACTGCAGGCACACATCAGCATGCCTAGCTAATTTTTGCAATTTTTCTGTAGAGACGAGATCTTGCTATGTTGCCAGTCTGGTCTCAAACTCCCAGGCTCAAGCAATCCTCTTGGCCTGGTGCTGGTATTACAGGCATGAACTACCACACCTGGCCTCTTATTCTTTGCTGAGGCTAGTACTTGCATCTGTGCTGTTGTCCTGTTTCTTCCTATGGGATCTTGTTAAATTTTTCTTTTCTTTTCTTACTTCAAGCATTGATCCTCCTCAGCTATTTAATTCTGTTAATCAGTACTACACATGTACTTATGTACTATTTGTCCACCTTCAGCTGCTGCTCATTTTCTTATCTTCATCAGCACCAATTACTTTTTGGAAGAGTAACCTGCTCCACTTTTCTCACTACACATTTATTCTCTGCCGTGGTCTGATCATGTATCTGGTAAAAACTATTCTTGCTAAGATCACCAGCAACCTAATTGCCAAATTCCTAGCCTGTTTTCCGTTATTATCCTGTTAGGGTTCTTTTTAGCATTTGCTGGTCACACCTTCCTTGAATCCCTTCATGGTGGCTTCTGTGACACTCCTCTCTTAGTTTTCCCTGCCCAGCTGCTGCTTTTTCATCTCTGCTACCATCTCTTCCTCTGCTCACCCTTTAATGTTGGTAAAACCTGTGGTCTCAACCACTGCCACCTTATATTGATGACTTTCAAATCTCATTTCTAGCCATCTACCTTACTGAGCTCCATATCTATATTTCCAACTCTTCACAGGATAAGTTCATCCGAGTGTTCCATAATACCTCAAATTTTATATGTCCAAAATGGAATTCAGCATTTGCCATCCATCCCGTCACCATAAACTATTTCCTGTTTTAATATGGCTCCAGTGATTCAAGCTGTTGCCTTGTTACTTCTTCCGTTTATTTTTGATTCCCAAACCCATTTATCAAATCTTAGGGATGATTTCTCTTAACTGTTTCTCAAGTATACCCTTTCCTTTTTATTTTACAGTTTATGATTTTACCCTACCTGTCTCTGGTCTCTTTTCTGAAAAGTAAAAATGACTAGCTCTTACCAAAGGAATGATATTAAAGATACTTAAAATATAATTTACAGCACAATTTCACACTTGTTGAACAAATGTTTGAGTCCCTTTTCTGTTAAGTGCATGAGCTGGGTGTGGAGAATTTTTAAAGTATAACATAATGTTTGCCCTTGACAAGTCTTATCTATTGGGGAAAGGAATATTTTACATACATGAAAAACAAAGTGCTAGTAAACAGAAATGCTTTTAAGCATCTCAATTTATTAAGAGCTTAGATGCTTTAAGTATATGATTATCTCTGTAATTCTCATTGATGCCTAGAGAAATGATGCTGTACTGAGGTTTATGGTTTTAAATAAAATTTGTTCACTTCTTTTATTTCAGTCAGAGTCTTACTCTGTTGCTCAGGCTAGAGGGCAGTGGCACACTCATGGCCACCACAGCCACAATCTGCTGGGCTCAGGTGACCCTTCCACCTCAGCCTTCCAAGTAGCTGGACCACAGGCATGCACCACCATGCCCGGCTAATTTTTGACTTACTGTAGAGACAAGGTCTTGCCATGTTGCTCAGGCTGGTCTTTAACCCCTGAGCTCAGGCAATCCTTTCCCCTCTGCCTCCTAAAGTGCTGGAATTACAGGTATGAGCCACCGCACCCCGCTTGTTCTCATTTTTTAAAAACTTTGTTGAAATACAGTTTATCATAAAATTCATCTGTTTTAAGCATACAGTTAGTAAATTCAACAAGTTGTGCAACTCGAATTCAGTTTTAGGACATTTCTATCACCCCAGTAAGATCTGTAGTCACATTTTTTTTTTAATCATTTCTCTCAAATTATGTGACTGATTCTCACAGGACTGTTTTTCTGTTCATTGGAATGGAAATATTCTAGGCTCATAACAGGGAGCTTGAGAAGAGGACAAAATGTGGCTGTGCGAGCCAAGCCTTCACTGTAGCCACAGGGCTGAGCAGTTGCAACAGGGCATTGTGGTCCTCAAAGCCATATTTGCTATATGATTACTTACAGAAAAAGCTTCTTAACCCCTGCTCTAGAACCTTGCAGTTTCAAAGAATGGTCTGAGTACTGACAGCCTTAGCATTTCCTGGGTGCTTGTGAGAAATACAGAATTTCAGGCTTCACCATAGATCTAAATCAGATCTGCAAGATTTCCAGAGAGATAGTATGCATGTTATTGTTTGAAATATACTACTCTAGAAGTTCTATTTTAATTAATAAGATATGCTGAAATTCATATCACTAATCCCATCATAGCTGTGGAGAAGCAAGATTTTGTCCCAAATCTAATGAAGTCTTTATTTTTTTTTAAAGATGATGTATTTTTCTCCCATGGTAATCTTTTTTAATTGTTGTTATTCTTAGGCAGAAGATAAAGAGGAAGAAGATGTATCTGGTGAACCAGAAGCTTCACCAAGTGCAGATACAACTATCCTGTTTGTAAAAGGAGAAGGTAATCCAGAAGTGTTAGCTTTAGTTCAGGTACAGGAATTTTAACATGACAAACGTACTTTTTTGGAGAAGCATTGGTAATGTTTAAGAACTTTACTCATCTTCCACTTTTATATAACAGGAATAGCAAATAAGTATTTTGAAAAAGCCTTCATACATATACATAGACACATATATATGAATGAATATATATGAATATGAATATATACAAACATACGAATATCATATCTGTAAGGTAGTATTGCTGGCATTTAGACAAAGGGGAAAAAGTAATTCTACCTGGTTTAACTAGTAATTAAATGTCTTTTCAAAGATAATGTTCTAAAGTTTTTTCAAACTGCCACAGCAGAGTAACTGTCATTTCTATTGTTAAACATTAGTGAAATAGTAAATCTTTTCAATTGTGTCTTGGTTAGAGCCTAGGTCTCATTAAAAGAAAATAAACTTACTGGCTGATATTTATTGAGGACTATATGGGAGACACTGTTCTCAATACTTTGCGTGTGTTATTTAATCCCAACCAATCCTGTGAATGTTGTTATTGACAAACTGAGATTTAGAGAGACTAAGAAACTGGTCCTGGGTTGCCCAGTTCATAAATAGTTTGTGGAGACAGAATGCAGACCCAGATCTGCATTAACCTTGCAGCCTGTACTGTACTGGATGAAATGCACCTCTGCAGACTACAGTGAAATTATTGAAGACTTAATATTGAAAGTTAATAATTTTCATGATCTTCTTGAATTTTCTGTTTTATTCCTGTGTACTTTCCAACCTGTGCCTACTAAAAGTATAATTTGATGAAGCAGTTATTTTTTTCATTTATTTTTGTAGCTGCCTTCTTGGGTCTTAACCTTCAAATTTGCATTTGGACTAATTGCTTTAAAGTGGATAGGGAATGCCCAATTAATTTTTATGTTCTAACAATTACTAGTTTTCAGATCAACCTCTTGCACTTTATCTATCACTCTTCCCTCCATTTATCTGCACTGAAATGGAGGTAAAAGTGACTTTTCCAAGATATGTAACCCTGCTGCATGATAATCTTGTTGCTAAAAGTATACAACTCTTTCTTAGACCACATAATTTGGATGTGATTTGGTCTGAAATTGAGATGATTAGTTTAATGCTCTTGTGGGAATGCTAGAGTACAGACAAAAGGGTTTCAGCTTATGCCAACTCTAATCTAGTTAATAGGTTACTGGAGTGCTTTATTGAACAGAATTCTGGGCTGGGCACAGTGGCTCCTATAATCCCAGCACTTTGGGAGGCCGAGTTGAGGGGATTATCTGAGTCTGGGGGTTTGAGACCAGCCTGGGCAACTTGGCAAGACCTCATCTCTACAATAAATCAAAAAATTAACTGGGCGTGGTGGCGCATGCCTGTAGTTCCAACTACTTGGAAGTCTGAGGCAGAAGGATTGCCTGAGCCCAGCAAGTTAAGGCTACAGTGGCCGTGAGCGTGAAAAGGATTCTGAAACCAAGTCCTCATGCAGCTAGAAAGGGTACCAAAATTCATTAGTAATGTCTGCTTTTTTTTTTTTTATTTGAGTTGGAGTCTCACTCTGTTGCCCAGACTGGAGTGCAGTGGCCGCTCCCGGCCACCACAGCCTCGATCTGCTGGGCTCCAGCGATCCTTCCGCCTCAGCCTTCCGAGTAGCCGGAATTACAGGCATGCGCTACCACGTCCGGCTGATTTTTTGATTTATTGTAGAGATGAGGTCTCGCTGCCCAGGCGGGTCTTGAACCCGCGGGCTCAGGCAATCCACTCACCTCAGCCTCCCAACGGCGTGGGATTACAGGCTGAGCCACCGAGCCCGGCTGCTTTTTGTTTTATACTCTTTGCATGTGTTTTAATTTTCTTGTCTCTATTTTGTTTCTCAGATTTTCCAGCAAATAACATTGTGAAGTTCCTGGTAGGCTTTACAAACAAGGGTACAGAAGATTTTATTGTTGAATCCTTAGATGCCTCATTCCGTTATCCTCAGGATTACCAGTTTTATATCCAGAATTTCACAGCTCTTCCTCTGAATACTGTTGTGGCACCGCAGAGACAGGCAACTTTTGAGTACTCCTTCATTCCTGCAGAGCCCATGGGTGGACGACCCTTTGGTCTGGTCATCAATCTGAACTACAAAGATTTGAATGTAAGGCCCTCTCAGCCTCCTTTTCGTTCAGATTGGATATGGATGTGAACAGTTGACATTGTTGAATAAACGTTCTTCTGTTTAGTTTAAGTGCCTGTTTTATGGTTGAAACTGTGATAGTCAGTCACCAGGGAAGCCAAGATAATTGCGATTTACGTCTTCAAGTTTATAATCTAGTGGGGGAGATGGATAAAAACAGTAAAAGTGTGATAAGTGATGCATACTAGAGAGATGTGTAAATAAGGTGCTGTTGTGTGGGAGTGGAAGGACTTGAACTGGGTCTTAACAGGAAAAGGAGCAGTATGCCACACATTGGCATCTACTGCTTATTAAGATATATTAAGTAATTTGTTTTTACCTCCTTTTGTTGCTTACATTTTACCCATTTTACTGTTTCTAATTGTAAGTTTTAAGAACTTTCTGTAACTTTTTCCATTTTATATGTTCATAGATAAAATATAGCCAAATGTTTTTAAAGTAGTTTTAGTAGCAAGGTTTATCATTGAGTTTTAATTTATGAGAACCAAATATCCTAATATAAGCTTTGATATCTTATGATTTTAGTATGTTCATTATTATATATCAGTTATACATATTAGTTATCAATGACCAAATGAGAGAAACTCACTGGAATTTTACTGCTAGAAGTTGACATTTAGATGGCAACGGTTAATGATGTTATTCAGATAAGGGCACTTCTAAACCAATCTCTTTCAAACAGTTTTCAGAGAAGGAAAATTCATTTCTCTTAGAAGAATATTTATGCTTTTCATCACACTAGTGTTAACAAGTTTACCATAAGTTTGAGTTAAATTTCTAGAGCTGCAATTAAGTTGTCTCTTTTTTTTCTAATTACTTAGTAGAGAGGAGAGAGGGTTTTCATCTTTCCTGTCTTCAAAATAGTGTATTAAGCACCTTAAACTTTATAATTAAAGAATTTGAAGAATTACTGATTTTATCTTGTTTCCAAGTAGAATTAAATTTAATCCAACAGGCATATGGGGGGGGGTCCAGAAAAACCTGGAATTATCTTTTGGAGGGTGGGCTCCTTGTAGTATAGGCCTTCTCTGCTGGATAAGTGTTCTAGGAATCCATTGGCATCAGTATACCACGTAGCATTGTTAGGAGAGGCTGCATTTTGCTTCAGTGAATTTTTTTTTGAGATTATTATTTTTTTTAATTTCCAGATTCTCTTTTTTATTTTAAAGATGTAGGATACAGTTCAGGATTAGGTACATAAGTGGTCATCGTACAGGTGAAGTTTGGGTCTCCCTTTGATTCTCACTTTACCTGGTTTGGGTTCAGGTACCCTTATTGATGTTATGCCACCACCCTTTGCCTGGCAGTTTCCTTCTACTGACAATCTCTTTCTTGCAGTATTATGATAAATGTTCAGGATCCACTTATAAGTGAGAATGTGTTACTCAGTTTTTTGTTTCTGTGATAGATCACTGAGTGTGATAGACTCTAAATCCATCCAAGTTACTGCGAAGTCTGTGATTTTGTCTTTCTTTATGGCTGCATAGTATTCCATCTACATTTCAGTAAATGTACCAATTTTTTTTATCCCATCCACTTTCGATGGGCAGCACAGTTGGTTCCTTGTTTTTACTGTAGTGAATAGTGCTGCAATAAAAATGCATGTACAGCCGGGCTCGGTGGCTCAGCCTGTAATCCTGCGCCTTTGGGAGGCTGAGGTGAGTGGATTGCCTGAGCCCGTGGGTTCGAGACCCGCCTGGGTAGCGAGACCTCATCTCTACAATAAACCAAAAAATTAGCCGGGCGTGGTAGCGCGTGCCTGTAATTCCGGCAACTTGGAAGGCTGAGGCGGAAGGATCGCCGGAGCCCAGCAGGTCGAGGCTGCGGTGGCCGGAAGCGGCCACTGCACTCCAGTCTGGGCGACAGAGTGAGACTCCAACTCAAAAAAAAAAAAAAAAAATGCATGTACAGGTATCTTTTGTAGAATGATTTGAGTTCCTCCTGGTATGTTCCCAGAAGGAGGATTGGTGGGTCATATGGAAGGTTGATTTTTAAATCTTTTAGAAATTGCCACACTTTTCTACAGAGTTTGTATTAATTTACACTCCCACCAACAGTGTAGAAGTGTTCCCTTTTCTCCGCATCTTCTCCAGCATCTGGTTTTTTTTGGCTTTTTTGTTTTTGAGTTATCACTGACTGGAGTTTGCATTTCTTTGATGATTAATGGCCCTGAGCATTTTTTCATGTGTGTTGGCTGTTCATCTGTCTTCTTTTGAGAAGTGTCTATTCATATCTTTTGCCCACTTTTTAATGGGGCTGTTTGTTTTTTTTACAGACACACGCCACCACACCTGGCTAGTTTTTGTGATTTATTGTAGAGATGAGGTCTCACCAAGAAATTGATTTTTAACCCACTGTTGTTATAGAACAGGATTTTGACTTTTGTTCAGGTCTAGTTCTTAAAGTGATTTGCTACAGCTACTACTGTACATCTTGTGCTTCTTGTTTTGGAGGATTGCAAACAGAAGAAGATAAAATAGCTGACATAAAAATGCTGTGAGCTAAATTGTTTCTTTCTGCACACTTTATCTCATTTTTAATGTACTTTTTTGGTTCCTCACACACCTTCCCTCTGCCATAAAGTAGTGGACAACTTTGGGCATGGTAGAGGAGACCTTTTTTTTGAAGGACAGTTTTCTTGGCTGGACTGAAACTCCTGAGCTCAAGTGATCCTCCTACCTCAGCATCTTGAATAGCTGCGACTTTAGGCACATGACATCATGTTTAGCCCAGAGACATTTTTATTTTCTAGGAGTAAGTAACATAATATTGAGTTCCTGACATGCAATTACACATGACTTTATTGAGTCTTACTGTCCTAAGTGATGAGAAAGCTATAGTTTAAGAAATCTTGCGCCGGGCAAGTGGCTTACACCTATAATCCTAGCACTTTGGGAGGCCAAGATGAGAGAATTGCCTGAGCAACTTGGCCAGACCTCATCTCTACAATAAATCAAACAATTGTCTGGGTGTGGTGGCACGTGCATGTAGTTCCAGCTACTTGGAAGGCTGAGGTGAAAGGATCACTTGAACCCAGCAGGTAAGGGCTGTGGTAGCCATGAGCGTGCCACTGCACTCCAGCCTGGGCGACAAAGTGAGACTCCAACTCAAAAAAAAAGAAAAAGAAAAAAGAAATCTTGCAAGTTTTCATTCTTTCGATGCATTTCAGAGTTTTATGATTATTTAATTTTTTTAAACAGGGCAATGTATTCCAAGATGCAGTCTTCAATCAAACAGTTACAGTTATTGAAAGAGAGGATGGGCTAGATGGAGAAACGTGAGTGAAAGTTGCATATGTAGATCTTTATCTCATAAGGTGTGACTAGAAGGCTTGTTTCAACATATTTAAGTGGTGAAGATGGAATGGACTATGTAGATTTGGTGAAATTCTTACTACATTCATTCATAGTTTGAATGATTCTTATAGCTACTAATAACAAGTTAGGAAATATAGTTGAAACTGACAAAAAAAATCTTTTAAAATGTTAGTAGTTGGCTTTCTGTCCTTCCTCTCTTCTAAATTATTTTCTACCCCATGCTTATAAACTGTTCACCATCCTGAGCTAAGTTGCATGCCTCTAAAATTACTATTGAAATATAAATTAAGCCGGGCTCGGTGGCTCAGCCTGTAATCCCGCGCCTTTGGGAGGCTGAGGTGAGTGGATTGCCTGAGCCCATGGGTTCGAGACCCGCCTGGGCAGCAAGACCTCATCTCTACAATAAATCAAAAAATCAGCCGGGCATGGTGTAGCGCATGCCTGTAATTCCGGCTACTTGGAAGGCTGAGGCGGAAGGCTCGCCAGAGCCCAGCAGGTCGAGGCTGCGGTGGCCAGGAGTGGCCACTGCACTCCAGTCTGGGCTACAGAGTGAGACTCCAACTCCAAAAAAAAACCCAAAAAACAAAAAAGAAATATAAATTAGAAGATTTTACCTTGAAAAAAAGCATTTTTTTCTGAATGATGAATCATTTCTTATTGTAAACTTATATGTACTTCACCTAAAGTAATTTTTAGATCAAGTTGTGCAAAATAATAGTTGAAGCAGTCAAAACCTAATTCAGTTATTTTAAGCTGTGAGCTTTTGAATATAGCATAAATTATAAAATAATTCACTCATTTTAAGTCATAGAATTGCTTTTTTTATTGACTAATTCCTCTTATATATAAATTGAAGGACATTTATAAGACTTACTGCCTGGATCTGATTTGAATGAAAAGTATTTTATTCCTTTTCCTTGCGAGTTACTTGAAAAGCTTATTTCATCTGTTAGAATTATAGTTGTAATTAGCTATGGTATTTCCTGTGAATTAAAGCCAGTGTATATTTTCTCCTTTTACGCCAGAATCTTTATGTATATGTTCCTTGCTGGTCTTGGACTCCTGGTGGTTGTCGGCCTTCATCAACTCCTAGAATCTAGAAAGGTAATTATAGATGAACACTTCCAGCCATACTTCACAAATTCTAAGTTAAGCACTATCTAGTTTTTTGTGACTTCTTACTCTCACTGTGGATTTGTATGCTTACAGCTTTGTTGTAGATTTTAAAAGTCAAACCTAAAGCTAGGACCTTGGATGTGCAAATTGGATTTACTTGGACTCTTACACACACATGCAATTAGTGTCCTTTGTACCCTCCAGAGTGATCTTTATCTTCTTATTGTAACTCTAAGTTAGCCTTCTTATTTGAAAAAGAACAAATAAGACTGTGCTTGCTCTGTGAGTCAGATCTCTTTTTTGTGTGGTTATTGTAGTAGATTGTTAACACCTGGGGACCTTTCATTATCATGGTTCTTATTCTGACCCGTTCCCCATGAAATCCTGACTTCCCTCCTTCTCGCTTATTTGTACTCACCCTCCTCCTTCCCTGCTCCTTACTGCACCAAAACAAAATCCTGTACTATTCCTCTCAATGGGGAAGGATAACAAATTTTGTCAAGTACATTAGTATAGTCCATTAGACCCTAAATAATTGCTAGCCATTTTTGTTTTTATTAGTCCTTAAATCAGGCAGTCAAATCTATATTAAAATTAACAGTAAATGTTATTAATAAGTGTTTTCTCTGTAAAAGAGAAATACTTAGTACTTAAATGTTAATTTTCTAAACTTTCTTTACCTCATTTTTATAATAGCTGAATTTTTGCCATAAATTTATGTGTTAGGTATAACTACGTCTCCTTTTTTTTTTTTGAGTGAAGCCGTTTTAGAGTTATCCATCTTTGTATTCAGATTCTCATTATAGACTATATAATTAATACTGTTTCTTAGGTAGATAATTAAGTTTTTGTTATTGGTGTTCGGGGGATTTTTTTAAAAAGCAAGACTAAAGAATGAGTCGCTTACTTTCTAGCAGTTTTGCTGTAAATACTGTGGGGAAAGATTAGATTAAATTGAAGTTGTTAAATGAGATTTTATGGTTTTGTTTTGTATATGCCAATTGTTTGATTGTATTTAGCTTAAAGGCAGGATTTGCCTGTGTACAACATTTGAGCAGTTATTCTGAATTTTATATATATAAATGTATATAGAAATACATTTATTTTTTGGTTACAATTTAGGATTCTAAAGGGAAAGAAAATAATGATACAGACATTCTTATTTGGTTCACCAATGGTATAATAACATATGAAGCTTTATAGCAAGGGAAAAAGTTTTCAAAGCCTGAAAATAAGTGTTGTCAAGATTTATTCTTTATTGTTAGTGCTAGATGTCATTTCATCTTCTGGTTAATAAAATATTTTAGTAGGAGTATATTTTAAGACCAGAAGAGAACATAATTTGTCTACTAAAAGGCTTAAATTAAGTAGCTTGATGGGTGTATTAAAAATTAGAGTAAACAGCTGTGTGAGGTAGCATGTCCCTGTAATCCCAGCTACTTGGGAGGCAGTCTGAGATGGAAGGATTGCTTGAACCCAGGAGTTCTAGGACAGCCAAGGCAACACAGCAAGACCCTGTCTCTTAAAAAAAAAAAAAAAAGAAAATTAGAATAGGCAATGTGTTGGAATACCTTTAAAATATGTTTTTATGTTCTTAGCGCAAGAGACCCATACAGAAAGTAGAAATGGGTACGTCAAATCAAAATGATGTTGATATGAGTTGGATTCCTCAGGAAACTTTGAATCAAATCAGTAAGTAGTCTTACAAACTTGACTGAAGAGTTTTTCTCTTAACTGGAAATTAAATATCTTAGATTTGGTTTAAAAAATGCATTTCAGTGCTATTTATTATTGATCTCTTCTATTATTTGTGTAGAATCTAGTATAATGATTAATAAAGACTTTAAAGATTTATTGTAGTCATTTTATGCTTCAATCTAGAAATGTTTTCACATCCGCAGTTTTTACAATTGTGTGAATTTTCTATATTCCTAATCCATTTCCTGTCTCTCTTTTTTCCTGTTGCTTCAGTGCAGAGTAGAAGAGGTGAGGTGTTCAATTTTTTTAATGGTGTCTGCTAGAGTATTGGGGGCTTTTATACAGTTCATAAACACCTTATAGCGAGTTAATGAGTGGTGGGACAGTTTTTAGTACTATATTTTATTAGAAAAACTACTAACCACTCTCAGCAATTTGAAAGAATAAGCCTAAAATATTACCTGTTAGTTTGTCTAACAGACATAATATTTCAGTTAATCTTAATGAAAGAATGTAGAAATTTTTTTTCTTTAGCTGCAGAGGAACTTCTTAAAAACATTTATCATAAAAGCAATACAACTTCATTGTAAAAAAAAAATTAAATGGCACAGAAGTGAAATACTTAAGGTCATCTCCTGGCTTCACTAATTCCATTTTCCATAAATAATTGATGTTATGTTATATATTCCAAATATTTTCTATACATTTATAAGCATATGTGTCTATTATTTCTAATGTAAATGGCATTGTGCTACCCATACACATCTACAGTTTCAGTTTTCATGCCTGGGATATCTCTTTATACTAGCTACATACACGTTTACCTCACTCTTTTTAATAACTAGACATTGTTCTTTTGTATAAATGTGTCATGATAAATTAAGCCTCTTCGGTATTGAAGGATGTTTAAGTTATTTTCAGATTTTCACTCTTACAAATAATACTGTAATAAATACCTACATACACATTTATAGGATAACTGTGTGTGTGTGTGTGCGCGTGCGCAGGCTTTGAGTTGGGGATCTCATTCTGTGGCCCAGGCTAGAGTGCAGGGACACGGTCATGGCTCATAGCAGCCTTGACCTCCTGGGCTCGAGTGATCCTTCCACAGCAGCCTCCTGAGTAGCTGGGGCTCCAGGTGTATGCCACCACACCCAGCTAATTTTTTTATTTTTTTGTAGAAATGAGGTCTTGCTACCTTGCCCAGGCTTGTCTCGAACTCGTAGGCTCAAGCAGTCCTCCCACCTCGACCTGCCAAGGTACTGGGATTACAGGTGTGAGCCATCACACCTTGCCTAGGAAAACATCTTAAAAGTAGAATAACTAGGTCTAAGTTTATATACATTTTAGTTTTTATAGAAAGGACCACATTTACCGCCTAATTTTTTGGCTAATAGCTGATAATTACTTCTTTCTGCATTATATCAAGGAATAAACAGTCTCTGGTTTCCCACCCTTAACGATGCTAAATTGAGCATTTAATTAAAGTGGTAGCCACATGGTTCTTTCCTTGTAACCAGGAGAGGTCAGATCTTTCCTCTTGCAATCCACACATTATCTGTATGGTGTTACTTTAGCATCACAGAGATACTCAGTTCTCTTAACTGTTCACCAGCTGGTAATCTTTGCATGAATTGGTCAGAATTTGGAATTGATTATTTTCTATTTTAGTGTTTTTTTTTTAATTTTACTAACCGCCATTCTTTTGTAAAATAGAGCTTTCTCTCATCACCTAGTACTCTTTTTTACCTAAATGACAGTTCTTACTGATATGGCAGGTTAAATGTTTAATTCTTTCCTTCACCAATTTTTAAGTTAAGAGTTAGTGTAAAAACCACTCAAATGATGACAAGTGAGTTTTTTCTCCTTTTTTAAAAAGTATACATAAGCTTGAATTTTCATAGAGTCAGTGTGTTTCAGTCAGCCATATTCTTTTTTGTGCTCAGATTGTTAAAGTTTTGGCTATTGGGAAGGGAGCCCATTTGAACTGCCTCTGCTCTTATCCCTTTGTTCTTTGAATGATCCTTTACTTGCTGGAATTGCAAGGTAATCCAAACTTGATTTTTTACCTTCTCTGCCCTAGTTGTGGTGTTAGTTATGTCTCTAAGGAGCCCGGCGTGATACTAGAAATTAAAATCTAGACTTTTGGGAACTGAGCTTAAAAAAAACCACGTTTTTAAAAAATAATGAGTCCCGAGTAGCTGGAACTGTAGGTACGCAACACCATGCCTGCCGTAAGTTTTTTGAATTTTTGTAGAGATGATATGTCACTATGTTGCCCAGGCTGGTCTCAAACTTCTGGGCTCAAGCAATTCTCCCGCTTCAGCCATCCAAAGTGCTGGGAATACTTTGGGAGGCCAAGGTGAGAGGATTGCCTGAGCTCACAGGTTCAAGACCAGACCCGGCAATTTGCCGAGACCTTATCTCTACAATAAATCAAACAATTAGCCAGGTTGTAGTGGTGCATGCCTGTAGTTCCAGCTACTTGGAAGGCTGAGGTGGAAGGATCGCCTGAGCCCAGCAAGTCGAGATTGCGGTGGCCATGAACACGTCACTGCACTCCAGCCTGGGCGACAGAGTGAGACTTCAACTCAAAAAAAGGTAGGGGGAATGTGCTGGTATTACAGGTGGGAGCCAACCATGTGACCTCATACTGATATTTTAAATTCAATTTTAACAACATTTTTGTTGAATTTTGTATATTTGTATTTTTTTTTCTTCTCATTAAGCTTGATTCTTTAGCACAGTGGTTCTCAAACTTCAGTGTTCATCAGAATCACCTAGAGGGTTTGCTAAACACAGACTGATGGGCCCCAACGCTGAAGTTTCTGTTCAAGTAGGTCTGTGTGTATCTAAGTTCTTAGGTGATCTAGCTGCTGCCGGACCATCCACCCTTTGAGAACTACTGTCCTAGAAGGCGGTTTTCTTAAAGTGGTTGAGCCACATTGCAGGTGGTTTAGGAAAAACACATCTCAAAGATAGGACATGTGCTTTGTATATTTGAAAACAAGAGAGAAAACCAAGAAAATGTTTGAAGATCATGGAAGCAGAAGGTCCCCCCTAGCTTTGAGGACTTAACTTTGCAGAGGGGCGATCTGACCTCTAGGCTGTTTAAGAGGCTTTTATTTGATTTGCCAAGAGCTCCCTCCTCTCTCTCACTTATTACTGTGTTGTAATGGGTGGGAAGGGACACTTGAAAACAATTTGAGCCTGTCACTAAGCAATTCCTGGCAAGTTTTATATTTCAGCTTAGCATGCTTCAGCGTACCAGAAGTTTTTAAACTATAGAGTGGCAGGTTAGCTGATTTTAATAGAAAACTATTAAATCTTTGCTTAACTACTAGTGTCTTAAATGTATACATAGGGAAATGTTTATTTGAAACTATAAGAATGAGGCTGGGCACTGTGGGTCATGCCTGTAATCCCAGCTCTTTGGGAGGCTGAAGTGGGCAAATTGCTTGAACCCAGGAGTTCGAGACCAACCTCGGCAACATAGTGAAACCTCATCTCTACAAAAAAGTTAGCCAGGCATGGTGGTGCACACCTGCAGTCCTGGTTACTCAGGATGCTGAGGTAGAAGGGTACCCTGAGCCCAGGAGGTCAAGGCTGCTGTTAGCTCTGATCACCGTCACCACTGCACTTGTCTTGAGTAAGACCCCAGCTTAAAAAATAAATTATAAGAATGAAGTATTTTATATAATTTAACTTTCTTGTTAACTCAGGGATCTAGTTAGAAAACTTGTGACTTAAATTAATTTTAAAAAAATTCATCTAAAAGTCATTTGTATAGTGCTGTTCCCCCCAGTAAGATAGGAAATTAGACTGATTTTGCAGTCTGAGAAAAAAGGAAGAGGAAGGCTAGTTTAAATTTTTGTTAACATTTTGCCTTTGTCTTTTCTAAAAATGAAAAAAGTCGCAATAAGTTAGTTTTACTATAATTAATTAGGTGAGTGGGTTTTTTCCAGTGTCTTTTAAATGAGCCATGTAGACATTTCTGAGTCTGCCCCATTCATTCTGCATCATTGAGGGGTTATGTGGGTATTTTTAAGACCTATGTGATTTTTTTCTCCATATACTTTTTAAATTTCCCTCTTGAATGCTGGAAATATTTTGATCTTAAATAATTTGTTGGAGTTTAAAAAGTTTTTGTTTAGGTTTTTTATGGGATGGGTAAGTGGGAGATTGTTGTTTTGATGGCTGAAAAACATCAGATACACATCAGTGATCTTTGCTGAATTAAAATGCTTTCTTTTGAACTGTTGAGTATTTGGAGCCATTTTCTCACAAGCTAAAGGACTCCAAAATGCTATCGTACTCTGTTTCTCATTTGTTTACTTCTTAGCCTTGATGTGCTAGACAACTAGGCAGATGACTAAGGTCTTGTAGACTCATTAAGGTCAGCCAAATTGGCTGCCTTACTGATGAAGTCTAATTTGTGTGTTAATGCAGGCTTTGCAGGTCCTTTGAGGCCTCTTTTCAGGTATTTCCACAATTAAAACCATGCTGCAGGTGGGTAAAATTATTGGAAGTGAATAATTGCCACTTCACTTCTGCATATTAATAGTAATTCTCACAGATGGCTGTTAGATTTGAAAGCACTTTTTGAGTCCTCAAAGATTATATTCAGCATATTGCTTATTTTGAAAAATTATTTAGAAATCACTCAGCTGTGTAAGAGCAGTAGTTTTTAGTCTAATCTTTTTGAAAATCTGTTAAAAGTTATAAGCTTTCTTCACCAGAATAATACATCTATATGCAAAACTGAGTTTTAGGCAAGTTGAAGAGCCCCCTAAACCCACCCATTACTAACCTATTTAGTAAGGTAGTGAGGGCAGTTTTCTTGTGATTTGTAGACTCAGTCTTAATACTTCAACCCTTGCCTCTTGAGCAGATTTCTTTCTTTTTTTTTTTTGGTTTTTTTTTTGAGTCGGAGTCTCACTCGGTCGCCCAGACTGGAGTGCAGTGGCCGCTCCCGGCCACCGCAGCCTCGACCTGCCGGGCTCCGGCGATCCTTCCGCCTCAGCCTTCCGAGTAGCCGGAATTACAGGCGCACGCTACCACACCCGGCTGATTTTTTGATTTATTGTAGAGATGAGATCTCGCTGCCCAGGCGGGTCTCGAACCCGCGGGCTCAGGCAATCCACTCACCTCAGCCTCCCAAAGGCGCGGGATTACAGGCTGAGCCACCGAGCCCAGCTGCAGATTTCTTTTTAAGCGAGATTTTTAGTCTTTGAATATTCTTGAGAAACATGTACTGTAAATGTTTTAGATATATGGTGATCTACTTCTGGGAAGGGGAAGATCTTTGGGATATATCTGTTTTTCATTTCATGAAATGCTTACAATTAAGTCCCATACTTTGGTGAAAACTTTGTTCTAACCTTTCGACCTGGAAAAATGATTTTTATCTTTAACTTATTATACAATGAGCTTATCTTTCTAATATTTAAAGTACCTGTACTCCCAGAAAATAAGAAGGAGACATTAAAAGAGAGAAGATAGGTCCAACCTTCCACCTTTTAAAGGAAACTTATAGATGATTCCTCTTACTGAAAGGAAGTTAGAAAACTCACCACAAGTTTATTTTCTGTTAAATAGACCCCACTAAGAGTCCACCATATAGGAGATAAAGGGAAAGAAGTAAAATGTAATGCTTATGTGCATAGAATGGTCTTAGCATTGAAATACTATCAAATTTCCTTTACTCTGCTGCTTATTCTAGGTAGATGTATTATATTGTGAAAAAATTATGCAAACTGCACGACTGCATTTGTAAATACTAAATCTTGAATTTGTAACCAAAAATATTTTTGGGCTGCAAATGTCATACCTTTTGAACTGTTTCTAAAAGTATTTACTTATGCATGTATATACACGATAAGTTGTAGAATTCAAGATTTGCACGATGTCTTCAACAGAACGGTAACCAAGATTAGCTCTTTTTTCCACCCTAACTGCAAAACAGTTTCATTTTAATTAGTTGCCTTTTAAAGGATTATGTTAAAGGTTATTTTAAAAGCCTGCAGCTAGACAGGAAGCATGTATTATTGAGTGGTATTCTTGCATGTGTGTGTTTTGAACTTAGTGGTAAAGTTGAAGGAAGGTATTTTAAAATATTTATTGAATCCAGGAAAGCTTAAAACCTTCTCCTTTCTTCCAGATAAAGCTTCACCAAGAAGGTTGCCTAGGAAACGGGCACAGAAGAGATCAGTGGGATCTGATGAGTAAATGTTCCTTTGTGCAACAATTCAGTCTTTACTTAACCTGCCCTAATGTTTTTCGGCCTGATGGGAATTAGTGCAGAGAAGCCATATCACCATAGAAGGCAACTACTACTTATGTGTGGACTGAGCAATCAGAGTTTATGGCGATAATATTGCTGAAATGCACTGCATTCATTTTTCTGAAGTAACAAATTTGGGTTTTTTTAAACCATTAAAATCTATGTGTGTGCGTGTGTATGTATGTGAGCAGTTGGTCTTACCAGAATCATTGTTGCACTACCTGAAGCAAGCCTTTAGAATACTAAACATAGTGCTATTGTCTCTTCCTTTTCTGATTTTTCCCTCAAAAAAAATCAATGAATATTTGTCCAATATGATTATAGATGTCACCTTGGATGGTTTTAAAGAATACAATTTGTTTCTTCCTTCGAATGGTTGAAATCCCAATTGATGGCACAAATTAGCATTTTGTCGTTGTTGCTGTATTACAATTTGTATTCTAAAGGCCCAAGCAGGAGTAGCTGCTTTTTAGCAATAGAATTGTGTTGGCGTTTTGCTGCTGTTTACTATAATGCACACCTTCAGAAAACTTCCCAAATGAATTCAAGAAATTTGGGGATCTTTTAGCAAAAGATTGTGAAATATGAAATTTCTGCTGACTTTGATATATGAAACCTAGGCCTGCCCCACCCCCGTTTTTAAACAAAAAGAAAATAGTACATTTGTGTCAACCGAGTTGGGTCGTCCATCATTTTATTTCTGACCCAACGATAGTTCTGGAATGATTTTAGACCGTCTCAATTTTTCTTTCTTTTGTTTTTTTTTAAGAGAGAATTTTTCTTTCCTTAATAAAAGCATTCTTTTTTAAGAAAAGTTATCTTGGTCTACAGACTAAGCAGAAAATCAAATTATAGAGCCAGATATATACCAACTAATCCTAATCTCTTAAAAAAATACACGAATTGGATATTTTTAAAGCAGCTGTTTCTTATTTAATTTGGGGGGAGTTTTGGTTCTTTATAAAACCTTTTTTTAGTTAGTCTGAAAAATTCCCAGAATTGTTGTTAAGTGCTTAAGACCTTAGTACCAACATTAGATTGGACTTCTTAAGATTCTCTTAGAGAGTTACTCTTGCCCTAGGTTGTGAATTAAGTTTGGCATTGTCGTCAGACTGGATGAAGGGCAAAGTAAGACAGTACGAACAAATAAGAGGCTTTCCCCCTCTTGTCTTTAAGCCATATTTCCCCACATGTATTTTGTAAGGGAATCAGATTTTGGTGGCTCTTTAGTTCCTGACCTCTCTCCATTCTCATCTTCAGTATAATCTCCCCTAACCCCATGCCCACATGACAAAACAAAAAAAAACTTTCTAAGCTGTTTAAGTATTTAGTCATCTGAGCCAAAGCCAATAATAATAGAATAGAAGTTATATGTAATTGTTAATCACTTTGCAAGTAGGGGCTAAGATGTCAAGTTACCTATATTGGCATTGCTGGACTATAAACTCTATATACCTGTAATATAAAGTGTTTGAGTTTTTAATTGGGCTGTATGATCAATATATTTTGGAAAAGCTCTATGAGCTCTAAGTAACTGCATGGTTTTTTGTTTAATGTAATATAGGAGACCCTTCACATTCTCAAGGAATGTATTCCAAAATATTTTTGTGAATATCTGAGTTTGTGGTTGATAATGCCGTAAGGTGTAATTACAAAATTGAAATGGCCTCTAGAGAGTCTTATTGAATACCTGGTAATATGCAGGCAGTTGCAAAACCACACTGAATTACAGCTGCCAGCCTTCCTTACTCCTAAGTAATTTGCCTTACATACCCGTCCTTCCACTTCTAAACTTAAAATCAGTGCCTCAGAAATGTAGAATTTATTATTTGTCATGTTTTATTTTTTAGTATAGATTGGAAACAGTTGAAAACTCTTAATTCCTCAGATGCCAGGGGTCTACTATAGCATCAGTAAGTATTTAGCAGAAACTAACTCCATAATGAATGGAATTCAATTCCACACATGGTTTGTTCAAGCACACTTAATAAGTAGCCTCTTTTTTAAATGTCTTTTTAAAATGTAAATATTTGGATGAAGGTCATGTTTTTTTGTTTTGATACACTCATTTGCTACAGCAACCGTGTTTTCAGAATTCATCTCTTGAACAACTTGGTTTCAGAATATGTAAAATGAGCTTTAGGATCTTGTGTATCAAACCTGTCACCCAAATGTGTGAGAATGATGTGTTCATAAAGCATGGATTTAACTTGGGTTGTATAGCTTTGTCATTTACTTCACGATCTCCATAATTAGTATCTTTAGGTCTAATCCTGCCCTCAAAGCACTGTCCAAGGAGGGGAAAAGGGAAACGGAATCTCAGAGTTAGAAGCCTCAGGGAAGCAGTAAAGTAGACACCAGAAGGAAAGAAACGCTGACGTGATACTAATGAAGTTTTAAGTTTTAAGTACCTTCAGAAAATGTGATTTTGATAAGAGGAAAAGACAGATTTAGACCTTAAAAAATATTAAAGATCTGCCTTAAAAGCATATTTGTAATGCATCAGCCTAGATCTGTATCCTGGCTCTGTCAGAGAGAAGTAAGTAATGATGGTAATGTAAAATTGAAAGCTTTGCTTGAAGATGGGTTATTTTGGAGGCAGGGTAGATAAATGTGGTAGGTAATAAGTGCATGGCTCACATAGAGCATTCATCTTGCAGTACCATGATATGCATACCTTGTTATGAAAGAAAAGTTTAATTGGTTAGTGCATTTGAGTAATGAAGTGATTTTTTAAAAAATTGGCAGTACATATCGTCTTTTGCCAAGAGTTTGATAGGTTACACCCTTTATTTAGTTTCAAAATTAGATGTTAACTTTAAAAACATTTTCAGGTATACTTAAGTACTTCCACAATACTTCTTTGATGGCATCATTTATAGCTGTAGAACTGAAATCACTAAATTTACTCTAGTTTTGGGGGGGGTTGTTTTGTTTTGTTTTGAGTTGGAGTCTCACTCCATCGCCCAAGTCTGGAGTGCAGTGGCACGCTCATGGCCACCTCAGCGTCAACCTGCTGGGCTCCAGTGATCCTTCCACCTCAGCCTTCCAAGTAGCCGGAACTACAGGTGCACGCTACCATGCCTGGCTAATTTTTTATTTATTGTAGAGATGAGGTCTCGCCAAGTTGCCCGGGCAGATCTTAAACCCACGGGCTCAGTAATCCACTCGTCTCGGCCTCCCAAAGTACTGGGATTACAGACTGAGCCATCAAGCCTGATCTGCTCCAGTTTTCTTTTTTTTTAATTTATTTTTTATTTTTGAGTTGGAGTCTCACTCTGTCACCCAGACTGGAGTGCAGTGGCCGCTCCCGGCCATGGCAGCCTCGACCTGCTGGGCTCCGGTGATCCTTCCGCCTCAGCCTTTCGAGTAGCTGGAACTACAGGCACGCGCTACCACACCCGGCTCATTTTGATTTATTGTAGAGATGAGGTCTCACCAAGTTGCCCAGGCGGGTCTCGAACCCGCGGGCTCAGGCAATCCACTCACCTCAGCCTCCCAAAGGCGCGGGATTACAGGCTGAGCCACTGAGCCTGGCTTCTAGTTTTCTTAAACAAAATTCTACTTTGAACTATTATCTCCAGCATATTGAAGAGCAGCCTAACACATAAACAAGATATGTCTTATTAGTGTAAGTGGAATGTTAGGTTTCGTTGTAAGGCTGATTTGTATACCTAGAAGATCTTGTTTAAGAAGGAAGAGCAACTTTACAGCTGACTTGCAGACGTCTAAATAATTTCTTCTGGACTCTTATGAACCTTACTTACTAGTATTTGTGTAATCTTAACCTTTTCCATTTATACAAAAACCTGGGCTTTTATATCATCTGAAGTTCTAGGAGTTTTCTTTTTTAGGTTTTGGAAGTATTTAGGGGTAGGGCTCTGAAGTTCGAGTACCATTTGGCTGCTTTTTTAAGGAAGTGGGGAAGGAACTCATTTATTAACCATCAGCCGTGTTCTCTTGGGCCTTTCCGTTCATCATCTCATAAACCTTTACGACTCACTAAAGGAAGGTGATATTGTTCTCTTTGTGGATAGAACAGCCCAAACCTGAATTTAAGTAGCTTGATGAGGAATCCAAGTTGAATATGGAAGGTTCAGGTAACCTCAGTACTGAATATACTATGTATACTTGCTGTACTGTACGATAGTATATAAATGCCTCTCAATTTTAGAGCACTATAAAACCCCAAAGAGTCTTCTGAACTATTAGAAATTGATTTTATTTGTAATATGTATATAAAACTATTTGAAACTTGACATTTTATTTTTGTTACATCTATGATAATTCAGTTATTCATAATACTCTATTTAGTCTCTCTCTCTTTTTTTTTTTTTTTGAGTTGGAATCTCACTCTCTTGTCCAGGCTGGAAAGCAGTGGCACACTCACGGCCACTGCAGCCTCGCCCTGCTGGGCTCAGGTGATCCTTCCGCCTCAGTCTTCCATGTAGCTGAAACTACAGGCACATGCCACACGCCTGGCTAATTTTTTGACTTATTGTAGAGATGAGGTCTCGCCAAGTTGCCCAGAGTAGTCTTGAATCCATGGGCTCAGGCAATCCTCTTACCCCGGCCTCCCAAAGTGCTGGGAATATAGACGTAAGCCACCACGCCTGGCCTATTTAGTCTTCCTTAATAGCACAAGTCTTTAAATTTCTTCCTGATTAACAGAATCATGGTCTTTAAAACATTTCTGAAAGATAAATGTAATAGGTTGTTTGGATTTTCAAGCCTTAAAGTGTTGAAAGATTCATCTTCATGTTAGTTGAGAGTGAAGGGTCTGCTCTTGAGTTACACAACCAGATAGTACTAGAACAGAGCTGACAAGCTAAGACTTCTCTCTGGTCTTTCTGTTCTATTACGGATTTCCTTGAAAGGCACAGTGGGACATCGAGAACAAAGTCCAGTGTACCTGGAAACACACAGGATAATCCTTATTTAAAATCTCTAAGTCGAAGTTGAAGATAACTTGACTGTGCCCTTGTTTATTCCCGTTTCCCCTTCTGTAGACTTCTGTCATTACTATGACAGTCTGTCACCTTGTTGAGACATCTGTCTCCCTCTGCACTGTAAGCTTTGTCTTGTTTGTTTTTTATCCCGGCTTCGCATTCACAATTATGTGGAAACCTGTTACTGCTTAAAGAAGGAATGAGAAAGTGGGGGCCAGTTTTCATTTACCACTCTTCTGACACTTATGGTTCATAAGTGTCCCTGATGGTCGGCCTCTGTCGTTGACAGATCAGTGAGGGTGAACAAAGAAGGATGCAGTGGTAAGCTAGCCTGGGAATTAGGAGACCTCTGGGTCCTGAGAGTCTGCCCTGGCCGCTAACCAAAGGCAGCTCATCCCTGGAGTCTCAGTGTCTTCTTCTGTAAATTGAAAGAGACTTGACGTGTCAACCCTAAACTGTCTGACCCTGTGACCTACAACCCCTTACTTAACCATGTTATTAAGTGATTTTATTCTTGAAACCTCATTGTTGACTTAGCAAAAAAAAAAAGAGGAACTGCTGTCAGGCTGTCTGGGTTCAAAGCCCAGATCCCCTCCTAGTTGGAGGCAAGTTAGGAATTCATGTATGTAAAGTGGGATTAGAATCTGTAAAGTGCTTTGAACATTGGCACCCAGTAAGCTATGTAAAGGATTGCTTTTATCACCATAAAGCACCATATTGTCATAAGATCCCATGACTTGAAGCATGGGGCAGAGAAGAGCATATGGTGCTTTTTGGAGTTTGATGTAGAGTGATGGTTAAATTCTGAATATGTAAACTAAATTCTGTTCTTTTTTAACTAAAGAATAAAAGTTTTAAGATGGGCATGTAACATGGCTAGCGCTGTGGATTTAACAATGAACCACAGTAAGAGGCTGGCAAGGGGAGTTGTTTTATAATAAACCCGTTAGCACCTGCACATCCAGTTGGTCTTATTTAGAACATTTGAAGAGGCTCCATACTTTCCAGTGAAGCAGTTGATGTTCAAATTATTATTGTTGTTGTTGTTGTTGTTGTTATTCTGAGTTGGAGTCTCACTCTCTTGCCAAGACTGGAGTGCAGTGGCACACTCACGGCCACCCCAGCGTCAACCTGCTGGGCTCTGGCAATCCTTCTGCCGGAGCCTTCCAAGTAACTGGAACTACAGGTGTGCACTACGACACCCAGCTAATTTTTGATTTATTGTAGAGATGAGGTCTCGCCAAGTTGCTCGGGCTGGTCTCGAACTCACGGGCTCAGGCAGTCCACTTGCCTCGGCCTTCCAAAGGGTTGGGATTACAGGCTGAACCACTGAACCCGGCCCAAATTATTTTTGAAACTCATCTCAGAGTCAGCATCAATCTGAACCACCCAAAGAACATCAGTCTTATTTCTGAATAGTTTTTTTTGGAAATCACATTGGTCTGCTCACCCATTTTACATTTGTCCAAATAGGTGCTTAAAGTCTAAAAGGCATTGTAGGAAGGAATGTATGAGAAATACTTGAAGCAAGAATATTGTTCACCTTGTGTATCTCAAGCATCTACAGTGCTGTTTAAAGGACACCTTCATTTCATCGTCACAACCACCCTATAAACCCCATTCCATGTTGAAACACCTTCAAGGAGCCCAGAGGCACCTACTCTTTACACTGGTTTGTTGCTGTTTCGGGCGTGGTTGGAATAAGATGTACGAATTCTTTGACAGGGATCACACTCGTGGTAATGCACAAAACACACTTGCCTGTGTTCTAATTGCAACGCTCCAGATTTGCATGAGATTTTATATTCTCTGAGGTGCTGCCTGCATTTTTTCCCCTGCTGTCACAGTTGTGTCAAGCTGCATTTATACATACTCAGTCTGGGCAGTGGCTCTTACGTAAAGCAGTTGGTCTCCAGCACGTATGAGAACAGCATTTCATCCCCTTAAGCTCATTCTCAGTTCATTAGAGTGCATGCGTTTGATAATCAAGTTACCTTTTCTTGGCTAAAACATAGTGATTATGTATTTTTTACACTTGGCCCCATTGGCACCTGGTTCTCTGTCTTCCCACTGTGGAAATCAGGTCTAGAGCAGACTGTAGTCTGCTGTTCATGAGGTTGAGTCTGCAGGCACCGCAATGGCCAAAGGGTCACTCTAAATGCGGGTATGATGATGTTTTATCTTGATTGCTTGGTTGCAGTGCACCTGAAGAGCACATGTCTGGTTTATACTGAAGCCCCTGCCTGGAAGTTCTCACATTTCAGGAACCACCAATAAGTATCTGTGACCCACTGGTCACCACACTGTGTTTTCAACTGATGGCTTCACCAACCTGGTTTCAGGGAATAGCCCTGTCCGTGTGTGTCTGTGGTTATCCACACAGTGAGAACTTGATTTTGTTGCCTGCAGTCTACACCAAGAGCTCAGAGCTGAGTCCTTATGGTTGAACCTCTTCCTTGTCACCACTTTCTGTCACATCCAGATTCTTGAGAGATTTCTATCTCCAGATGTAAACCTCCTTTCCCATCATCCTCTCCATCTCTGATTCTTTCCTTTTGTGCCCACCTTTATGAAAAACCCTCCTGTCTTAAGTCTTGCTCGTGGTTCTGCTTCCTATCTAGCGCCATTCATGTTTTGCTATTTTTCCCCTTTGTGAAAACGTCTCCTATGCTGGTGGTTTCCCTTTTACCAGACTTCTGGGTTTTCTTTTAAATTTTCTGCCCACCAAAGCCTGCTTTCTTAGGATTTCATATCCCCTCACTTGCAAGAACCTTCTTCATTCTCAGTTCCCTGGCCTCAACTTTTGAGTTTAACACGTTGACTCCCTCCCTCAAATTCACCTTTGTTTCTGTGACCCTGTTCCTCGCTCCTTTTCCATTGTGGATTCTGTTGACTGACCCACACTCACTCAGCCTCACTGTGGTGCTGTCTGGACCAGCCTTTGGAGTGAGCTCAGCAGTTCTCATGGCTGTTTCTGTGAACTGTTGATTACTTCTGTCCTGATTTGTAGACCTAATTATTTCATCAATGCCATTCAGACTACCGGGACTCATTTTCATTTAAAGTTTTTATCGTCTTCCAAGCCAACACATCACAATAACTTCTCCCCATAAACCTCCCAATCTAACGTGTCATTCTTCAACATGCCTCTCACCCGGTCTGAAATCAGCTTGGGCAGTGGCTCTTATGTAAATCATAGACCCCTGAGTATGACGTTTTGCACAGAAGTTTAACCTGCTGTGAATAAAATCAGATTTCAGTTCTCCCTACTTCAAAATCTAACAATTTACAGAACTTTGGAGAAACCTGAATTTATTCATTTTGGGCAAAATACCTCTGGTTCAGAATATTTGTTTATGTCTTCTAAATAATTGCAGGAGGTCTTGGGTTTGCTATTTTAATTCTAATGATTGCAAACTTGAAATGTGATTCCTAGCAGCATATTTTTAATCAGGTTTGTTTATTATAAAACTTTCTTCTGTTGTGTGAGGTTTTATCTGGTGATTATTTAAAATTGTTATTTGGCTGTCTTTTGGAACTATATAATGAAAGTGGGATGATCCTTACAGTTCTTGTGCAGCTTTGATAAATGTTTCTGCTCTTTGAGTATCTGGAAATCACAGTTTTTTAAGTTTGGTAAACCCAAGATGTAAACGAACACTTTTCTTCCTTGGTTATTTTCATCAGTGTGACATACTGCTCAAACTGGTCTGTCCTGTCAAATGCATCTTATTTGCAAATTAATTAAAGCTGATCTTGAAAGTATTTGTGTGCAAGCTGAGATGTTTCCTAAAGTACCAATGCATGTGACTGCTTGGTCTTAATGATGAGAAGTACAAGGGAATCTTAAATAGTAAGCAAAAAGAAAAAGGAAAGAAGGAAATTTGGTCAGAATTTCCTCCTGGAAATTATCTAGATGTTCATATATTTTCTACATTTTAAAAATGTAGACATTTCAAATAAGTAAATGGTGTTTTATAATAAAGGCGATTTCAGACAAGTTTTAAGTGTGCTGTTGGCTGGTTGGCTTTTCGCTTAATGGTCGTAAAGACACTCCCTCCCACACACATTAAGAGTAAGTAAAGATACCCCTCCCACTCAGATATTGAGAGTTTGGTTCCCAATAGTTGCATAGACTGTCTAAGCAGACAAAGCTGGATATTAGGGCAGAAAGGGCCAGCATTTTTATGTCTTCTCTCTAATGCTTGGAAATATTCAGTATTAAACTTCGGAATAATCCAAAGCCTAAAAAGAAATGCCAAATGGAATTTGTGTGTTAAGGTCGTGGATTTTTTTCCCCCATTTTCAAAATGTTTATAATGTGCTTATATTTTATAATGAAAGCAATAAATGCAAATGTTAAATTTCTCTGAGCCTCTTACGGTGAGTACAGTAATCACAATGGTTGTGGACAGCTTGTCTGTAGCCCAAAAAGAAAATGAGACTTTTTTTTTTTGAGTCGGAGTCTCACTCTGTCACCCAGACTGGAGTGCAGTGGCCGCTGCCAGCCACTGCAGCCTCGACCTGCTGGGCTCCAGCGATCCTTCCGCCTCAGCCTTCCGAGTAGCTGGAATTACAGGCATGTGCTACCACGCTTGGCTGATTTTTTTTGATTTATTGTAGAGATGAGGTCTCGTCAAATTGCCCAGGCAGATCTCAAACCCGCGGGCTCAGGCAATCCACTCACCTCAGCCTCCCAAAGCGCGGGATTACAGGCTGAGCCACCGAGCCCAGCTAATGAGCCTATTTTTAATCTTGGATGTATGGTCACTACATATTCAAAGAAAATCAAGATAGATTAATAACAAAACCCTAGAAAGTGTTTTTCCTTGCAGGGAACCAAGCTTCCTCTGCTGTTTGTAAGGTCACGAGTTTCCTCTCTGTTGCATGTTCACTGCGGCCACTCCCAGCTCACCCTCTTGTCTCAGGCCTTATACCCACGAGAGTTCAAGCCTGCTCCGTCTGGTCCTCCACGGGCACCTAGGTTAACATTGGTGTTCTACCTCTGTCCTCCAGGGCTCTGCCCTGTCTCACCCCTTCTGTGCTTCGCTTCAGCCTCCCTGGCCAGCCTCATCCCCATCCTTTTCCTGGCCACGCTTGTCCAGGAGCAGGTCTTGGCAGTAATCCCCTCTGCTCAAATCTCAGTCTCCTCTACTGTTAGTCAGCCTTCCCTGGCTGCTGACCTCATGGAAAGTATCACATACCTGCTTTGTGGTCCTCACGCCCTACTGGAAATTACCTGTCACCCCTTGTGAAGTATTTATAACTAGCAAGAATTGTGTATAAGACCCCAGCTCAACAAGTCTTAAAACAGTACCGGCACATATGGTAGGTGCTTAATAGTATGAATTCTATTATCACAACCACACAGTGAAGTAGGTATGTCCCCATTTTGCAAATAAGGAAATTGAATACACAGGTTAAGTAACTTGCCAAAGATCATTTCACTATTAAGTGACAGAGCTGGGATTTTGGCACACATATGTCTGCGTCCAGAGCTTTCATGTGATTATGCTGCTTCCCTCATCTGTAGCGGTTCTTCTTCCTCGTCACCCTTCCCCGAAAACCCAGGTGAAAATACGATTGGATTGCCATGCCTTGGGTTCAAAGACACAGATCTGGCTGGGTACTGCACCTTGAAGTTTCTCTCAAGAGTGAAAAGTTGGAATGGCCTGGTTGTATATGGCAGCTCAGCCAGGACACATGTACCAAAACAAAAATTAAGGATACTGGAAACCAAGTATGTAGGAGTCGTAGATGGGTTACGTGAAATTCCTTAGGTGAGCTCTACAGAGGGAAATGAAACCACAGGGAGAGATCACAGCTGTAGCTTCTTCAAAAATGAGAACTTGGCTCAGCCTGTAATCCCGTGCCTTTGGGAGGCTGAGGTGAGTGGATTGCCTGAGCCCGCGGGTTCGAGACCCGCCTGGGCAACTTGGCAAGACCTCATCTCTACAATAAATCAAAAATCAGCTGGGCATGGTAGCGCACACCTGTAGTTCCAGCTACTTGGAAGGCTGAGGTGGAAGGATCGCCAGAGCCCAGCAGGTTGAGGCTGCGGTGGCCGGGAGCGGCCACTGCACTCCAGTCAACTCAAAAAAAAAAAAAAGAATTTGGTTCCTAGATTTCGAGTGAGTGGTAGCCTTAAACATTTTCTCCTTAAATGCCCTATGACAAGCATATAACCAAATTACACCAAGCAGAAACAACTAAATAACCTATCACAGGCACACAAAAGCTGTCCACTGGCTGTAACAACACCCTAAGAAAAGAGACCAAAGGAAAGCTATTTGTAGAAGTTCAAGCCCCTTCAAGAAATGCCTCAAGTCTGGAGACTAGTTGGACATTAGGAATTTGTAAAATTATATAAGGGAGTAATTAGTTCCTTGCATCTGTGTTTTGATTTCATAATTTGATATTGGTAGTCTCCCAGTGATGGGAAAACATCTTAAAGCCTCTGGGGTTCCCAGGCTCCAGAGGCTGGTTTGATGGGTGTGTTGCTGCCCCCTCCTGCCCATGGACGGTACAGCAGTGACTGAACAACCCATTTCCGGGGTGGCCCGGTAGTATTGTCAGAAAATCCTGCTTTTGCTGAGACATCAGTGAAAGAATCTTGGGTTTTCAACAGTTACTTGAGTGGTTTGTGTTAGTAGACCAAAAGATGAATGCTGTGAGACAGCTGAATGGGCCCTTGCGACTGGCTGACCACTCTCAAGATGTGCTCCCTGGATTGATCTTGTCATCCCAAAGAGAAACAATCTCTGAGGACGGACCACGCTAGCCATCCCTCTACTGGCGTCCATCATGTTCCTACATACATGCATGCATGATGACTTCAGTAAACAAGTCGAATATTCTCACTGGGCATAGTTGTTGAGTTAGCCCTTGTTTGAATCAAGGCTCACCCACTTAGTGGCTAGATAACCTTGGGCAAGTCACCCAACTTGTCTCAGCCTCTTTATCTGTAAAATGGGGATGATAACGGCTAGTGTTATTAGTTAATCCAGTAAATAATTATAATGTCCTTGCTAAAGTACTTGCTATGCAAGTGTTTTGTTGACTTTTTGGAGATATGCACATAAATAAATAAGTAAATAAATAAAAAGGCTGATCCCAGTGCCTGGTCCAGAGTAGTCTTCTAATTTTCACTACTAGGGATGTTTATTTTCGCACATAAACAGTGTTCATTTGTCAGCCAACTAAAGACCATTATCAGCAACCCTTTCCCCCAAACTGTGGACTTCCGTTTGAAAGATGTGGGCCTCCATCTTTTCCTCTACTTAATGATAGAGTTGGAAAGAGTCTTGAGAGCATCCACTCTGGTTCTCTACATAATGCAGGACTCTTCTATGATCCGTTGTAGTCATACCTCCGCCTGGCCATGTGGCCTGTCTTGTCTTTGGACAGCTCACCTATTAGACAGTTCCTTCTTGTACTTGTCAGTGTCCTGGTTCTGGTCTTCAGATCTTAGGAGAAAAGATCTGCCTTCTCTCCCTTGTCATGGACCTTCAAATACTTGAAGAGCGCAGTCACTTCCTTTGTCAAAAACATGTTATCCAGGATAAGGTAAAATACAGTCACAAGCACCTCAACCTATGTGGGTCTTCAAAAAAAACCTCAAAGTAATTTCGTTCTCCAGGAAACACTGCCTCTACTAAGATGATAGGAATTTCCTGGCTACTTGAAACCTTACATATTTTATTGACTTCAATAAATTAAGGGGGCCAGATGGTGCCTCCAAAACACATTACTTCAACAATTAGTTCTTGCTTGTAAGCAGCATTCACAAATTGAATTGCCCATGAGATTGGGGCAAGGGGGTTAGGCTTACCTTAACGTGCAGAGTTCAGGGTGCTATCCCCAGGGAATCTGAGGGGTCTGAGCAGAGGCCCAAGAATCTGCTTTTTAACAAGCACCTCAGGTTCTCCCACAACCATATGCAAACTTCCTGGGGGACCTGGGGCTTACACCCATGAAGTCCCTAACTAGCCATGTGACAAGACGCCACAAGACACTGCCAGGTGGAGAGCCAGCTCCTGAATGAGTCTTTTCCTTGTGCAGAAACTGGATGGCATCCCTTGCCCGCTTCCTGCTGGTTGTCACCCACATGTGTGATGGCTGAGAGGCCGACTGAAAGAGGGCGACAGTGTCCCCTCATTTAATGATCTATTCGAGATAGGTTCTGCTGTCACCATTTTACAGCTGGGAAGTTGAGGCGTAGAGCTGGAAAGCAGCCAGCCACGGGTCACCCAGCTAAAGAGAGCGAGCCAGGCCGTGCCTGCCGGCTGCATCTGGATCTCTCCAGGGAGCACTCGCCCCAACCAGGCTCCTCGGGTCTCAGGGTGGGGACTGGACGCTTCCTTCCCCAACCCTCTTTCTCCTCCAGTGTTTTCTAGCTTGCTTGGTGCCGTCACGTCCACGAGAAACCCCCTTTTTGCCTGCCCCCTCCATCCTGCCTCTCAGCTACCTCCTAAGTCCAGATCTGCAGCCTCATCCCATGCAGCCTCCTCAGGAATGTGTGACAGGCCCTTGGCCCCACACGCGGGTGCACACTTGAGTCCTGTGCCCGGTGCTGGCTGCCAGAGCTCTGCCCCCTCCGATCTGCCAGTCTGGACCCTGCCAGCCCACCTCCCCCGAGCCGCTGCAGTGGCCATTGTCAAATGTCATTTTGATCCTGCCACTCTCCCTGACGGAAACCTTCCAACGGTCCCCACAGCCGGCAGGACGAAGGCCAGAGCCTCCACCGGTTGCCTCTGCCTTCCCGTTGAGCCTGCCCTCTTGCTAGTCCACCGCTGAACTTCAACTCTAGCAGAGCTGCTGGCTCCCTGCACATAGCACGCCGCCGCCACCTCCGGCTCAGGCTGCCCTCTCCCTAGATGGAAGTGCTGGACACCCTGTCTCCAATCAAGCCCCCGGTTTAGGGGCAACCTTTAATTTCAGACTTAGACAAAAGTTGCAAAATAGTACAAAGAAGTTCCCTGTACCCTTCACCTTCACACAGGTCATTGTTAGCATTTTGCCACACACATTTTCACATGTGCACATACCCACCATGTGTGGATGTTTTTCTGAGCTGCTTGAGAGTCAATTTTAGACACATCATGCCCCTTTACCCCTAAATATATCAGTGTGGATCTCCTAAGAACAAACACATTCTCTCACCAAATTACAGTGATCAAAATCAGGAAGTGTAATATTTATGTGGTATTTTCTAAGCTGTGGTCAGTAATGTCCGTAACAGCGATGTCTTTCCTGACTGGGGATCACGCGTTACGTTTAGTTGCCATGTCTCCTCAGTCTCCCTTCTGGAACACCCCTTCTGTCAGCGTCTCTCACAACACTGGCGTTTTTAATCGTGCAGGCTGGTTGTTTCTCAGAATGTCCCTCTTGAGAGTTTGCGTGACGTTCCCTGGGATTAGAGGCAGTCTGCCTTTTTGTCTGGAGCAGCCCTAGAGTGATGCCGTGCCCTCAGTGCTGCATCTCAAGGGCCACATGCTGCTGCTGGGTCGTCCCGTTATTGGTGATATGGACATGGAGGACTTGGGAAAGGCGGGGTCTTTAGTTTTTCCCACCCCCGTCCCCTGCCAGGTACCCACAGTTAGTGGGTGTCTGTCCCCTGACCTAAGCCCATCCGCAGGAAGCAGGTGGCGTCCCTTGAGCTGTGGTGGCGTGTTCCACTGCCCCATGCCTCCGCAGATCCCATGGGAGCCAGGAGCATGTCTTGCTCACCGTGGCAGCCTGGCTCCTGCTCCAGGCCTGACACACAGCTGGCACTTGATGAATTTCGCTGAGTGAATGAGAGTGAGTGAGGGTATTCGGGAGCTGATTCTGTTGCTCATCTCTTCAGTTCTGACTGTTTTCACTACTCATGAAGCATGGCTGCATTTTGGGGTTCTTGCTATGCCAGATCCTCGCTGAAAGCATGAAAGTCTGACTAAATCCCGAGAAAGGCATGGCTTTGGTTCCTCCTTTTGGGACTCACAGGATGGACCAATTTTAGACACTTTGAGCCCCATCCTAGATTTTCCCATTTCTTCATGGGAGGCGGGAAGGGAGTGGGGAGTCTCCGGGTCGCGGATTGTGTGGAGTATTTGGACTTGACCAAGCAGCATCGGATCTCTGACACCCAGGCGGGCCCTCTGCCCACTGCCCTGTCCAGCCACACGCTTCACGGCCAGCGGGGAGGTGCCTGGCGGACGACCCGAGGTCTCTCAGGGCATCACTCTCTCCCTTTGCTCTTTCAGGCGCAGGAGGAGAGACACACACTGACGGCCTCGGACCGTGCCTGACGCTCCGCCCGGTCATGTCTCCAGGTGCGAGGGCAGTGCCCGCCGCCCGGCTGCTTCGGGTCCCCTGGCCGCACGCTTCCTGGAGACCCGCCGTCTTTTCTGCACTGTTCTGCTGTTTGTGAAGCTTAGAACAGCTCCGGCCCACTCAACTGGGTCCTCCTCCGGATGACTCTGGGAAGGCACCGCCGGGCATAGCTGCGTCTCTAGGGCTTTGTGGCTGATGAGTAACAGCTGTTGTGCGTTGTTTCTGGGCCGAGTTCCCGGGGAGCCAGGCCTGCTTTGCCAGCTGGTGGGATGGAATCTGTGGGTTCCCGCCAGTGAGTGCTCCCCGGCAGAAGGCGCCTTGAGTTCTGCCTGCTCTGCCCCCACTGCGTGGTCAGGGGACAGAGGGCTCTGTGTGCAGGGAGCCAGCCAACCCCTGTGGCGAGGTGATGAGGGTGTGTACCTTAGCAGCTTCCAATCCACCTTAGGGACATGTCCGAAGACGAGTGTCCTTGGGAGGGTGTGGGGAGATGCCGCAGGAAGCGTTGGCAGCTGTGGCCATCACAGGCCTGAGTTGGAGAAGAGTTTGGTGCCCACGCTGAAAAGCCCTTCATGTGGCACGAGCTAGCCTTAGAGGCTCGGGGACTCCTCCCACCAGGACTCCCTGTAGCCTGGCTTCTGTGTCTGTGTGGATGCCCGGGATGGGCTCCCAGGCTCTTGTCTCGTGCCGGTGTGGATTGAGTTGAATGCACTGAATTGAACTGGACTAAAATAAATGGAATCGAAAGGCTACAAATAAGTATAACTCTTGCTGAGTGCCAGGCCCTGGGAAGCCAAAGATGGCACGGCAGGCCTGTCCTCACACCGGCCTGGCCCATAACCCACTCTCGCATGGTGGACCTGCAGCAAGAACTGACAGGGCTGGCAGGGTGGGGCGGGAAGGGGGGATGAGAGGCTTCGGGAGGGGCTGACCTCGAGCTGAACCTTTGAGAAGAGAGTGGGAATTTCGGGAAAAGGAGATAGTAGCAAGGAGGTTAAGGGGAAGCGAGGTGTGGTGGGGCTGAGGCATGTTGTCTTTGAGGAAAGGCAGAGAGACAGCGACAGGGATGTCACCCTTCATCTGAGGAAGGCACAGCCTTGCACATGGGTGTACATAGTCACGTGGGACAATGTGCATCACATGTGCGGCCTTTGAGCCACACCTGCAGAATCACTGACTACACAGAAGCCCCCTCACCTACTAAATCAGAGTCCCAGGGAGCTGACTCAGGGACTTACATTTAAAAACAAATACGTAGCCGGGCTCGGTGGCTCAGCCTGTAATCCTGCGCCTTTGGGAAGCTGAGGTGAGTGGATTGCCTGAGTCCGCGGCTTTGAGACCCACCTGGGTAATTTGGCAAGACCTCATCTCTACAATAAAATCAAAATGAGCCGGGCGTGGTAGTGCTTGCCTGTAGTTCCAGCTACTTGGAAGGCTGAGGCGGAAGGATCACCGGAGCCCAGCAGGTCGAGGCTGTGGTGGCCGGGAGCGGCCACTGCACTCTAGTCTGGGCGACAGAGTGAGACTCCAACTCAAAAACAACAACAACAACAAAAAACAAACATGCAGGCTGGGCGTGGTGGCTCACACCTATAATCCCAACACTTTGGAAAGCTGAGGTGAGAGGATTGCCTGAGCCTACAGGTTCAAGACCAACCCAGGCAACTTGGCGAGATCTCATCTCTACAATAAATCAAAAAATTAGCTGGGCATGGTGGCGTGCACCTGTAGTTTCAGCTACTTGGAAGATTGAGGGGGAAGGATCACCTGAGCCCAACAGGTCAAGGCTGCAGTAGCAGTGAGCATGCCACTATACTCCAGCCTAGGCGACAGAGTGCGACTCCAACTCAAAACAAACATGTGAATCCACACCCACTGTGTGTGTTGTGGGGAGGGCGGGAATCCTCATCAGGTCACAGGGACACTCAGTGACTTGCAGGTGGGGGCCAGGGCCCATCCTGCGGAGGAGGAGTCGATGTCACACGCCACCCACAGCAGTGGATGCCAGTAACTCGTGCACGTGCCGACTGCTGGGCTCCAGCTGAGACTCTGAGTCCCGGGGCTGGAGCAGGACCTGGGATTTGCTTTGCTGATAAACTCCTGATGGGCTGGGCTGATGCCACTGATCCAGGGGGTTCTGAGCAGGAGGCTGATGTGAAGGAGGCCTTGAAGAACCTGGCCAGACTGAAGGACGCCTCCAGTGGCTCTTCCGAGACTCAGAGGAGCCAGGACAGTCACAGTATGAGAAGCACTTTGACTAAAGCGTCAAGCCTGTCTCGTCTGTGTGCCCAACCCAGGTTTCATATCCTCTGTGCCAACGGTGTCGTGCTCTGGACGTGTGACAGATGCCCAGAGCCCAATCTGACAGTGGATGAGTGTGGGCCCTACTGCCCAGTCATCCCTGTTAGGGTCCCTTGCCCAGGGTTATGATACCGTCAGGCAGTCCTGCAGCGGCCCACGGCTCAGGGGCTGCCCAGAAGCATTTCTAGGCATCCATGCAAGGCCTAGATTCCTGCAGCCAGAAATGGTTCCAGTTCCCCAGGGTCACAGATGAGATTCCCTGATGTCCCTTGGAAGAGCTGTGCCTGCTGTCTCCCTTGGGGCCTGGTCGCCATCTCCTCTGGGGGTGCTTATTTATTAGCAGTCTATGCGGGTTAGAAATAAGGCCACACTCGAAGTGACAAGTCTGTTCTTTGTAACATCCCATTTCCCATTTCCCACCCACAAGAAGCCAGCGCTGTGCTTGGGCACAGCCAGACCAGTTTCTAAATCCCATCTTTGCAGATCTGTGTCCTGAGCCGACTCGTGGTACCAGCCACGAACCATGGAACCGGTCAGCGTCCAGTCAAGAGAAGAAACCACGCGTTAATTTCCATGGGGAAATTTGACTGTCATGAGGGGCTGGCTCATGGGAAGCAAAGAGAACTCAACAGTCTGGAAAGAGCAGCGAGGAGCAGCCCCGCCTCGAGAGAGCACTGCCGAGACTTGCGGAGTGGCCAAGTGGCTGTGGGTGCCACGGCCATGAGACCTGCCGGAACTCCAGTCTGGGGCACCGGGGTAAGCGGTCCCGTACGGGGAAGTGCCTTTCCAGAGGAACCCAGCCACAAACCACTTACGCCTGCACTGGAGGACCCGTGTGCACAGCAGGACTCAGCCGAGTGGGCACGCAGGGCCAGGAGGAAGACCTTGCCTCTCGCCATGTCCTGCCACCACTCTCTGACAAAACTTGCCGTGGTGCCAGCCAGCAAAGGAAAAACATCTAAAGGGGCCGGATCCATCTCCAGAGCAGGCAGTGAAGGAGGACCGCGGGGCTGCGTGGCACGTGCACTGTCTGGTTCCTGACTGAAGACTGCAGGGTGTGAGAGTCTGGCAAACCTATGCTTTCATCAGAGCAACAGGGAATCAGAAGGGGCCTCAGTCCAGTCCCTTACCAGACAGGTGCCAGTGCTTTGGTCAAGGCCACATGGCCCGGCAGGGTCATAGGGGTGGGAGAGGGGGACCCTCTTTTTTTTTTTTTTTTGAGTCGGAGTCTCACTCTGTCGCCCAGGCCGGAGTGCAGTGGCCGCTCCCGGCCACCGCAGCTGTGACCCGCTGGGCTCCGGCGATCCTTCCACCTCAGCCTTCCAAGTAGCCGGAACTACAGGCGCGCGCTACCACGCCTGGCTGATTTTTTGTAGAGATGAGGTCTCACCAAGTTGCCCAGGCGGGTCTCGAACCCGCGGGCTCGGGCCATTCACTCACCTCAGCCTCCCAAGGGCGAGGGATTACAGGCTGAGCCACCGAGCCCAGCAGGGACCCTCTTTCTGCCTTCGTGGGGCTTCTACCCTTCAACTGGGCAAGTGGACCCGTAGCGTTCATTTTACAGACAGGCTCCAGAGGTGAAAGACTGCCTTTAAATGAATAACTACTCCCAGTCAAAGAGAATTCAAGACACAAGCTGTCCAGCTTCTAGGCCAAGGGAATTTCCGAACTTTCCAAAAAACCAAACCCCCTCAACTCTTGTTTCTCTGAATTCTGTAAAGATACTTTTAATGAAATGTGGAAAAATGAGCCAAGATGATAATACAGCCCTTTCCACACCCAGCCTGGCATTGTAGGGCCCAGTGAGGCTTTGTGGGTTTGGTTGATAACTTGCTCAGCACAGGCCTTGAGACTTGTGGGAAGGAAGAGAACAAGTTTCGTGGTGATGCTAGTACCGATCGTGATATTTATTGAGCTTCCTGTGTGTCTGAGCCTCTGCTGTGAGCCTGGCCAGCAGCAACTCATGAGACTCCAAAGTGAAGAAACCCTACTCTCTCTCATCTGCTTGTGAGTTTGTACCAGGTACATGCAGAAAGTCAAACCAGGCAAGGTATTAGTTGGGTCTGAACACCACAACAAAGTACCATGGACGGATGGACAGAGGCTTGCTCACCAGAGATTGATTTCTTCGCAGTCCTAGGGCTGGAAGTCTGAGGCAAAGGTGTCAGCGGTTGGCTTGCAGATGGTGTCTTCCCTCTGCGTAGGTCTGTGTTCTCATCTCCTACTCTTATGAGGATACCAGTCATAGTGGATTAGGAACCTAATGGCCCCATTCTATTTGATTTCCTTTTTAAAGGCCTTATCTCCAGATACAGTCACATTCTGAGGTAGTGGGGCTTCATCCTATGAATGTTTGGGGGACGCAGTTCAGCCCATAGAAGCAGTATTTCCTTTACTCTAGCCTCGGATATACGTGTGCGTGTGCACGTGTGTGTGTGTGTGTGTGTGTGACTAAGGGCTCTGAATAATCACTTAAGAGATACCATCTCTTAAGTTTAAGCTGCCCTTCCTTACCTCATAATCCAGTAACTTTATCTACAGACAGACCTGTGCTATGTGCAGCCTCCAAGCTCTTGGAAATTATTGAGGCCCCTTTCGTTTTTAGAATTCTGGGGGGTTCTTGGTGAGACTCTTGCTAGTAGTGATAAAAAAATTGAAATCTAGGCCGGGCACGGAGGCTCAGGCCTGTAATCCCAGCACTTTGAGTGGCCAAGGCGAGAGGATCGCCTGAGTTCAGGGGTTTGAGACCATCCTGGGCAACCTGGTGAGACCTCATCTCTACAATAAATCAAAAAAATTAGCCGGGCGTGGTGGTGCACGCCTGTAGTTCCAGCTACTCGGAAGGCTGAAGCAGAAGGATCGCCTGAGCCCAGCAGGTTGAGGCTGCTGTGACTGTGAGCATGCCACTGCACTCCAGCCTGGGCAACAGAGTGAGACACTGACTCAAAAAAAAAAAAAAAAAAAAAAATTGAACTGAGCCAGGTGTGGTGGCTCACACCTGTAATCCCATCATTTTGGGAGGCTGAGGTAAGAGGACTGCCTAAGCCCAGGAGTTCGAGACAATAATAAAATTTTAAAAATTAGCCAAGCATGGTGGTATGTGCCTTTAGTCCCAGCTACTTGGAAGGCTGAGTCAGAAGGCTCGCCTGGGCCGGTGGGTCAAGGCTGTGGTAGCCGTGATCATGCCTCTGCACTCCAGCCTGGGTGACACAGTGAGACTCCAACTCAAAAAAAAGAAAAGTTGAACTCTGGGCCCAGAGTTTTCCCACCCTCCCTAGCATGTGGTATGATAACATAGAGGATCTTGTTCAACCACCCCGGGACGCAAAAGGGACTCGTGACTGCCACTGGCAAGCGTTCCGGGAGCACCTGCCGGGGGCTTGACTCCACCGGGCTGTCTGACGCGGGAAGGACTCCCATTATGCCACGGAGAGGGGGAGGCCTGTACTGCCAGAGTCCAGGGCCATCTGCCGGGCTCGGGCTCGGGTGAGAGCAACACCGGGACCCGCCAGCAGACGGCCGCAGCACCGAGCCGCAAGACAGACGGGTCCACACCCCAGCTCGCCCGGGGCCTCCCCTCCTCAGCGCCTCCCACGGCCTTTGAGAAAGGAAACGTCCACGCCCGGCACGTGGTCCGTGCAGATGGGAGTTTTGCACAACACACTGCAGGATTTCGCGAGGCCTTTTCTTCTCCCAGCAATGGAAAATGACTGTGGCTGGCATGGTTGGAGTCACCCCTTCTGAAAGGGCTGCATTGTCCCCGCGTGTCCCGGGTGTAGAAGCCTGAGAGTCTGCCTCAGTGGAGGCCTGAAGTGTGCGAGAGGCCTTGGAGACTGTCACCTTAGGGGCCGCTGGCTATCTGAAGCGCTGTGTCCTCTGTACCTTCTGGGCAACGGGCAGCCGATACCCGTTTCGGAGATGAAGAGAATTCGGTCCAGAGCGGCAGGATCACACTCAGTGGTGGGACCGGGGTGTGGATCTGGGGCTGTTTGGCTCCAGCTCCCATTGGCTGTTCACACTGGCACACTCGGGGTACACACCCATGAGTTCCAGCCCTCTCTGCACGGCAGAAAGCTCTCGAGATTCCGAGTGTGCCGCCCCGCCCAGCAAAGCTGCTCGAATTGGCCTGGGGGCAGGCGAACAAGCAGACAGGGTGGAGAACCCCGGCTCGGATGGAAGGCACTTGGGGCGCCCAAAGCCTGGGGCCCCCACCCACTGCCCAGAACACGGAGCCCACGCAGGGCCTGAGACTCGGAGCGCTGCTCCCGTCTGGGAGAACAGACACTCAGGTAAAGCGCGCGTGGCGCCGGGCTGTTTTACAGGGGACACCCCCCCCCCCGGTAATTGTCTCCCACCCTGTGCTTCAGGATCTGATCATTTAGCTGTGGAGACACAGCTCAGCGAAACAAGCAAAAAGTGGCACACGTACTCCCTGGTAAGAGAGAGCCAAATGGGTGAATGCCAGAGGAGAGCTGCAGCAGTCGGGGGGGCCTCGCGGAGCTGGTGAGACGAGGAGCAGGGTGGACTTGGAAGAGAACAGGGAGGAGCAGGGCTGAGGGTTTTCAGGACAGAGACAGGACAGGGCGGGAGCGCCCAGGCCCGCCCGAGGGTGCGCTCTGGGCTGGGGCCCGGGGTGGTCTGAGGGTGGTCGACAAGGGGACGCTCACCTGGGGTGTGCCCGCCAGGGGGCGTGGTCATCCAGGGGCGTGCCCGTGGGGGGTCGACCGAGGAGCGTGGGTGGGGTCAAACCTGGGGCCGCGTGGGTTGCGCGTGGCTGGAACCCAAGCCTCGGCGGCCCCGGGGGGGCGGGGCGGAGAAGCCGCCTGAGCGCGGAGCTGCTCGGGGAGGCCCCGTCCGACGGGGGTCGGCTTCAGCTGCTCGATGTCCCCATCGCTCGGGCCCTGCTGCCGCGGGCCGGGCCTGAGGGACAGGCGGGCGCTGGGGCGAAGACCGGGGTCTGCGCCCCCCCCGCCCGGGCCCCTCCCGAGGCCTCAGTGGGAAGGAGGCCGGCCCGCGCGAGGCCGGGAGAGCGCGCCGGGCCTGCCGCGGCGGGGGCTCCCGCGCTGACGCGAGGCCCGCCCCGCCGCCCCAGCTCCCCCGCCCCGGCCCGAGGCAGGGCTGGGAGGGGCCCCGCCTTCCGCGAGGCCCGCGGCTCCGCCCCTCGGCCGCGCTCGCCCCTCCCCGCCGGCGCCGCCCCGCCCTCCGCGGAGCCACCACGCGCCCGACGCCCGCCCCCGCCCGGGCAGGCCCCGCAGGTGCGCGTGCCCGGACCGCGGCCGCGGCCTCGCGCGGGCCCGGGCCTCGCGGGGCTCCGTTCCTCCCGAGGCCGCCCGCCGGTTCCCGCGGCTCCGCCGGCAGAGGGCTCCGCCCTCCTCCGCGCCGGCGGCCCTCCGGCCACGCCCGCCCGCGCCGGAGGTGTGGCCGGGACCCGTGGGGCTGGCGCTCGGCTGGAGCCGCGCCGCGCCGCCTTGGGCACGGCAGAGCGGGCGCTCGGGGCTCCCCGCGTGGCTGGAGCTCAGCCCGGCCGCCCCCGGCCTCGGCTGCGGCCTTCCTCGGCCCCGCCCCCGCGCCGGCCCCGCCCCCGCGCCGCCCCGCCCCCGCCCCGCCCCGCCGCGCTCGCCCGCGGCGCCGACGTGCGCCCCGGGGCCTGTCCGCCCTCGCCCCGGCGGCCCAGACCCGCCGGCCGCCGCCTCCTCTTCCTCGCGCTCGCCCCGCGCGGCTCGCCTTCGAACTCTCCCTTCCGGAGGGGGGCTTCTCGTTCCTCGCCTCCGGGCGGTGTCCCCGCATCGCCATCTCTTTCGCTGGGGGCTGCAGCTCCCACGGTGACTGCGCGCCGGCATCGCTCCCGCCCCGCTCCGCGTGCCTTCCCCTGGAAGTCGCAGGGCGCTCGCAGCCCCCCTCCTCTTCCTCCCGCTGGCTCTCCTCCTGGAAGCCACCTTCCACGCTCGTCCTGGAGGCGCCAGGACGTCTGACCTGGCCGCGGCTCCGAGAAGGGCCTGGCGCCCAGAGACGGCACGGCCCTCGGGCCTGTCAGGAAGGAGCGCCCCGGCCTCCCCTGGGGACGCGCGGCCGGACTTGCCGGGCTGGACACAAGGGGGCTGCAGGAGCCACGCTGCTGCCGGCAGGGACCCCGAGGAGGGAGGTGACGCAGGGAAGCGCGCAGAGCCGGGAGATGGGGCATGCAGCCTCGCCTCTCGCTCTGGGGAATGCGGCTCTAGCTGCCAGTGAAGCCCCTTTCTGGACATTTCCGTGATCGAAGCTGACGCATTCCGAGTGGGATGCTGGTCACTCGCTAACAAAGATCTCCCGTGGGCACCTCAAACAAGATGGAGGCCGCCTGGCTTTTTGGCTTCTGTCTTGGCACCCTCCCCAGCCCGCGGGGCCACGCTGCTGACTGACCACCGGCCGCCTTGGTCTTCCTGAGCCAGGCAGGGCCAAGTGGGACATTTCCGTCGAGCCTCTCTCCCCCGTCCCACTTCAGTCCTCGTTATCACTGGCCCATGGGGATCGTCTTTCCACCGGCCTCCTGTCTCACACTGTTGCCGAGATGTTTCTAGAGTGCAGCCCTAATGCACTCACCAACACGCTCAAGAACCTACCTCAAAAAAGAAACAACCAATTTAAAATCCACAGCAACCAGGCATGGTGGCTCGTGCCTGTAATCTCGGCACTTTGGGAGGCCAAGGAGGGAGGATTACTTGAGCCCCGGAGTTCCAGACCAGCCTGGGCAACATAGCGAGACCTTGTCTCTACAAAAAATAAAAAATAAAAATTAGCTAGGTGTGGTGGTGCACACCTGTAGTCCAAACTACCCGGGAAGCTGAGATGGAAGGATTGTCTGAGCCCAGGAGGTTAAGGCTGCAGTGAGCTGTGATCATGCCACTGCACTCCAGTCTGGGTGACAGAGATCCAGCTCAAAAAAAGAAAAATAAAATCTAAAGCTTTTGAGATAGTCTGACAACAGTAACTCAGATGTTGAGGCTGCTTTACATTCTAGAAACCATCATGTATCCACTGATGACTCCAGTGATGAATAAGCTGTAACATCTGTTGAAAATAAAGTCTGTAGGCCATTGCTTTGCTAAACTCTGGTGTGGCCACGTGGCTCTTTGAGCTATGGCTTCCATGTTTTCCTAAGCTTTGGTCCCCGCCCCTATCATGGGGAGGTGAATCTCCTCTCTCTCTAATTTACTTTCTAAATAAACTATATTTTCCAATCTAACAAAATAAAATAAGGCTGGGCGCGGTGGCTCAAGTCTGCAATCCCAGCACTTTGGGAGGCTGAGGTGAGAGGATTGCCTGAATCCAGGGGTTCGAGACCCGCCTGGGCAACATGGTGAGACCTCATCTCTACAGTAAATCAAAAAGCCAGCCGGGTGTGGTGGCACGCTCCCGTAGTTCCAAGCTACTCGGAAGGCTGAGGCGGAAGGATCGCCGGAGCCCAGCAGGCGGAGGCTGCGGTGGCCGCGAGCGTGCCACTGCACGGCAGCCTGGGCCACCGAGTGAGACTCCAACTCAAATAAAGTAAAATAAAAAGTCTGTGGACAGACTAGACATCCATAAACAAGCAAAAGGCCCGCCATGGTCTCCCCTCCACCGGGGAGCGGCCCAAGGGCTCCCCGCTCTCCCAGCCCCTGACTCGCCCAGGTTTACTCAGGCGCCCTGCGGGGCTCAGCCCGGCCGCTGCCCAGGGCCAGGCCCCTGCGAGGCCACGGGACCCCCGCGCCGGTGCCCTGGGCCCCTCTCCGTCCCGACCGCACGTCCCCAGCCGGCAGCGTCCCCCTCTCGGAGGCCCTCGGGGTGGGGCTGGCCCCCCTGTTGAGCAGGCTCCTTCGGGGAGGGTCACTGGCCCCGTCTTTTCTCCCGGGAGCTTCTGGAGGCCGTCCGTGTCCCCCCGCCCGAGCCGTCCTCCCACCGAGCCCAGGGCCAGCCGCGCCCTCCCCCTCCGCCCTCCAGGCGAGCCGCGGGCCGGGCCCTGGCTCCTCGCCGAGGCTCCCTGAGGCTCCTTCAGAGGCCGCGCGAAGCTCCCTCCGAGAAGCGCGTCTGCCAACGCTGGTTTCTCCGCGGTGACACCAACGAGAACGTTGACGGTGCACACCAGGAGAACGTGGCTGGCGCGATTTCGTTTCAGAAAAGCCGACGAGGCGTCTTCCTCTTTTTACCCGCGCCCGCCCCGGTGCCCCGCCCCGGTCTCCCGCGCTCCTGCCGCCCTCCCAGTCCCCTCTCCTGTCGCCCCCGCCACCTCCCCTCGCCAAGCAGGAACCTTCGCATTTCACTTCTAGCTTTCTCCAGCGGCATCCAGACCCTCAGGAATCAGGACCTACACCTTGGGAGGCTGAGGGGAGGGGATTGCCTGAGCCCGCGGGTTCGAGACCCGCCTGGGCAGCGAGACCTCATCTCTACGATAAATCAAAAAATCAGCCGGGCGTGGTGGCGCACGCCTGCAGTTCCGGCTACTCGGAAGGCTGAGGCGGGAGGATCGCTGGAGCCCAGCGGGTCGAGGCTGCGGTGGCCGAGAGCGGCCGCTGCACTCCAGTCTGGGCGACAGAGTGAGACTCCGACTCAAAAAAAAAAAAAGAATCAGGACCTAAGGTAACTGGGCAGAGAGGGTGAACTAGGAAAGAGACGAGACAGGTGGGAAAGTGCTGGGACGTTCTGGAGGATGGGGTGGGGAAGCCCTGCTTGGGGCCCGCCCGTCCTGCGCTGGGGGAAGGGGCCAAGACGTTGGGCGAGCATGGCGGGCAGGGGCGCCGGGGTGCAGGAGGCCACCCCAGAACCAGCATGCCCGGTATGAGTTCTGTGTATGCCCCAAGTGCTCACGAGCGAGGCGTGGCCAGGCCTGGCGGTGAGGTGCCTCGGACCTTAGCGGCGACCTGCCTGACCCTTGCAGGAGCTGATCACGAAACTAGATCTCTGTCTCAAGACAGTAGCAAATGCAACTGTATCCAGATCCAGGGACGCCAGTAAGCCCTGGGCACAAGGTCAGTGGGAGGACAGGGGTCCCCAAGGACACTGGCAGCCCCATCTGAAGCGCTGACGGGGTTGGGGCCATCTGTCAGGCTTTGGCATGGAAACGGAGTTCTGGGGGCAAAAAAAGGGAGGGCCCCAGGGGAGAAGAGCAGTGCCGCTCGGTCAGCAGGAAGCCGCGCGGGACCACGGCGAGGGCGGTGGGCGGGGCCGAGGGCGGTGGCGCTTCCTGCAGTGCAACCCCGGGCGGTCCCCAGTGCCCCACCTTCCGAAGGAGGCACCATCTTGAAATGAGGATACTGTCTTCCAGCCCGGGTTTTTAGCGAAGTCCAGCGGGACAGTGGAGAGGGCACTGGGGCTTGGAGCCTGGACTCCCAGGTGGTCTGGTCCTCCCCCTCCCTGGGATGGGTTCTTGGCTGCCCGCCTTCCTCTCCCTTGCCTAGCTCCGGTAGTCCCCTGGTGGGGGACCGGGTGTGGACGTAGGGAGGGTGGAGGTGGCCCTACACACCACTTTGCAGGTGAGACTCCAGGCACTGGCATCTGCATGCAAGTGTCCCCATGCCCGAGGGAATGTGACCTTAGACAGCAAATAAACGACACCCTGACTCTCCCGACAGAAAGAAAGAAAGGAAGAGGTTTTCCTGCATTTGGAACAATTTCGTTTTGCGTTGGGTCCCACACCGTAGTCCTGCAGCCAGCCTTGGCTAAGGGACACATGCTTATAAGAAGACAGGGTGGCCCCATGCTCCAGGAAGGTGAGTCAAGTGGAGGCACCGGCTGCTAGACTTGGTTAGGTGTCAAGGTCAAGCCCAGCTCCAGCATCTTAGAAGGTTCTTTCCAGCCGGGCTCGGTGGCTCAGCCTGTAATCCCGCGCTTTGGGAGGCTGAGGGGTGTGGATTGCCTGAGCCCGTGGGCTTGAGACCCGCCTGGGCAACTTGGCGAGACCTCACCTCTACAATAAATCAAGAAATTAGCCGGGCGTGGTAGCGCCTGCCTGTAGTTCCAGCTACTTGGAAGGCTGAGGCGGAAGGCTCGCCGGAGCCCAGCAGATCGAGGCTGCGGTGGCCGGGAGCGGCCACTGCACTCCAGTCTGGGCGACAGAGTGAGACTCCAACTCAAAAAAAGAAGGTTCTTTCCAGAGTATGGGTCTTGTTCCTCAGTGGGATGGGACCCCCTGTGCTGATACAGGCAGGTTGAGTAGCGGCAGAGGCTGGGAAAGAGGCCAGACATGGGTGCTGGAAGAAAGGTCCTGGTGCATTTTCTTCCTTTTTTTCTTTTTTAAGTTGGAGTCTCACTCTGTAGACCAGGCTGGAGGGCAGTGGCACACTCATGGCCACCGCAGCCTCGTCCTCTTGGGCTCAGGTGATCCTTCTGCTTCAGCCTTCCAAGTAGCTGGGACTACAGTTGTGCGCCACCATGCCCGGCTAATTTTTTGATTTATTGTAGAGATGAGGTCTCACTAAGTTGCCCAGGCAGGTCTCGAACTTGTGGGCTCAGGCAGTCCTCTCACCTCGGCCTCCCAAAGTGCTGGAATTATAGGCAAGAGCCACCGTGCCTGGCCTTTTAAAAAATTTTTAAAAATAGAGGCAACTGTCTTGCTATGTTGCCCCAGGCTGGTCTTGAACTCCTGGCCTCAAGCCATCCAGCCACCTCAGCCTCCCACAATAATGAGATTTCAGGCATGACTCATTATGCCCAGCCTCTTTTTTTCTCATCCTTAGTCCTAAAATGGAGCCCTGGTTTTGAAACTTCTCTGTGAATTTGCTAAAAATGCATATGGGTGGGTCCCAGCTCTTGAGATCCCAAATCAGTGGGTCTGAAAATGGAATTTTTTATTTTTTTTTTTTTGAGTTGGAGTCTCACTCTGTCACCCAGACTGGAGTGCAGTGGCTGCTCCCGGCCACTGCAGCCTCGAACCACTGGGCTTCGGCGATCCTTCCGCCTCAGCCTTCCAAGTAGCTGGAACTACAGGCGCACTACCACACCCGGCTGATTTTTTGATTTATTGTAGAGACGAGGTCTCGCCAAGTTGCCCAGGCAGGTCTCGAACCCGCGGGCTCAGGCAGTCCACTCACCTCAGCCTCCCAAGGCACGGGATTACAGGCTGAGCCACCGAGCCCGGCTTGAAAATGGAATTTTTAACAAGCAACCCAGGGAATTCTCTTCGTGGGTGGCTGGGTGAGTGCCTCCACACTGAGGCACTGGACATGAGGAAGGAGACTGGGTCTGGAAATTCTTCCTAGCAGATGCCTCAGGGATGCAGTGATGAGCCACCCCTGCAGAGCCCTGCCCAGACCACTGAATCCTGACCCAAAGTTTTGGTGGTGTTTGTTATGTGGTTAAAAGAGAACTAGAGCAATGGTGAATTCACTAACTGACCTTGCGAGCGTATGTACCAGAGATACATGTGTCAAATCCCATCTGTTTCCACATTTTATAGAGGCCATGTGCTCCTGGTGTTCAGTAACTGCCCATTCAGTGGACAACACACAACACACATGCTCTGGGCCTTCTGATTTAGAATTTTTCTGGTGGGCAGTTTTATCCTTACAAGACCACTCGAGCTGGCTGGCTGGGGCAAATCATTTCAACGCTCGTCCTTGCTCTGAAGGAATAAAGGATTTTTTTTTTCCTTCCAGCCACTGAACTTGGGTGAAGACAAGAAACAAAAAACTGCAGGAAAACACTCTGCAGTGTGCAAAGTCCTGTATAAACACATTTGAGAACGAGGAAGGGGAAAAAGTCAGGCCCAATGAAAACAGCAACATCGAGTTAAAACCGTATCTGAGAAACGAGATGACATCCTTAATTTTTTTCCTGCAGCTCCTAAATTTTCCACACTGAGCAGGCGTTACTTTTATGTAAATTCCCATACAAAAGCTCTGTCAGATCCACGAGGGAGGCAGGGCTGGGGAGCCGCAGAGCCCTTTGCCAGCCCTCTTAGCCTGGGAACATGAATTCCAGCCCTGACAGCCAAGCAGGGCTCAGGCAGCAGACAGCAAGTGCCAGGGATATCACTAACCCTTTCGGCTGTGGCTTCCTTCCCCGACCAGTAAAATAGGAAAGGAGTGACCGCTTGTTTCTTATTTAGGACACCGACTCCGGCAGCCTAGAATTGGAGGGGACTGTTTTGTTGCTGTTAAAGCGCAACCTTCAATTACAAGTTTAAAATAAACCCAGTCACCGTCCCCAGTTCCTGGCCTCCTCAGGGAGGTGGTGACGGAAAAGGGGGCCCGGGCACTCTGGGCCTGAGGCTGGGCACCGAGACGGAGAGCAGGCGGCTGGCGCGGCCGGCCGGCGCGGTGGAGGCCCTGCGCCTCCCTTGGCCCTCTCAGAGCGGCCTTTGGAATCCACAAGGAGGGCACAGACGCAGGGACTCAAAGTTTCCGGGGGTTGTGCTTGGGAAGTGGGCTGCAGCAGGGACCGCGGGAGGGACCGCGGAGGGCCTGGGGTCTACACACTCTCCTCCTTGGGGAGTGAGCATCCCTGCAGCAGGGGCTGGGCCTCTTCCTTCTGAATCAGGCCTGGGGGTCTAGACCAGAGCTGCTCAGACAAATGGTCCCGTGCCACACACCCCCTGGGGCTCTAGTAAAATGTGGATTCCAGCTCAGCAGGTCTGAGTAGGCCTGAGGTTCTCCTTTCTTGAGCTACAGGCGAGTGCCCCTCACCCAGCCGACCTGAGGTTCTCCTTTTTTTTCCGAGTCTGAGTCTCACTCCGTCGCCCAGGCTGGAATGCAGTGGCACACTCCCGGCCACCAGTCTCAACCTGCTGGACTCAGGTGGTCCTTCTGCCCCAGCCTTCCAAGTAATCGGAACTACAGGCATGAGCCACCGTGCCAGCCCCCCCCCGCTGGTCTCAGACCCCTAGGCTCAGGCCATCCTCATGTTTCCGCCTCCCAAAGTGCTAGGATTACAGGCGTGAGCCACCCTGCCCAGCAGAGGTTCTCATTTCCTTTCTTTAAGTCGGAGTCTCACTCTGTCGCCCAGACTGGAGTGCAGTGGCTCACTCCCGGCCACCGCAGCCTCGACCTGCCGGGCTCCGGCGATCCTTCCGCCTCAGCCTTCCGAGTAGCTGGAGCTAAGGGCATGCGCCACCATGCCCGGCTGATGTTTTGATTTATTGTAGAGATAAGGCCTGGCCATGCTGCCCAGGCTGGAAGGTCCTCCTTTCTAACAAGCGGCTCTGGAAGATGCTGCTGCCTGTCCCGAGGGCCCCGCCTCCCGCCCACGGGCCCCGCCTCCCGCCGTCCGCACACCCCCTCCATCCCCGCCCGCGGGCTCCTGGCCCGAAGCGAGGCAGGGTCAGCCCGGTCTGGGAGACGGGACGCCACAGGAGCGATGGCAAGTGGGCAGAACGGCCCGCAGGGAGCTCTGGGACGGAGGGAGCGGAGAGCGCCATCTCCCGGGCGAGGGGGCCCCTGCCCAGCATCGGTTCCTCTGCCCCGGAAACAGGCAAGGGCCCAGGCTCACAGCGTTTGCTGACGTCCCACAGCAGCGGGCAGAACTCTCCCGAGAGACGCAGTCTCTTCACCTCCAGAATGCCTTCTCCCAAGGCCGGAGTGAACCCGGGGGCTGGGCTGCGCACACCAGGCGGAGGGGTGGTTGGCCAGGGGATCTTTTCTATCCCACCTGCAGGGGCTGCCTCTTTGCGCCTCAGTGACCAGGTGCGTATGGCCCAAAGTTCACCGGGAAACCCAGTCCATCCACGTGGGGTGGGGTCTGTACACCGCACTAGGGACTCAGCGGTGGCCAGCAGCAACCCCCCCCCAGCTGGAGCGCTGTCCCTTGTGAGCTGCTTGTTTATGTTATCATCAGCCCTGGGTTATTTGCTTATTTTACTTCATACCAGTCAGGCCCTCCATTGGCATCTCCTCAAAACCAGTCTGCCAAGGGCTGGTGAGGAGGGGTAGGGGGGACCAACAGCGGGGCCGGGGAAGGCTGAGGGACCCCAGGGCCGCGGCCCTCGCCCTGCAGTGACTGGGCTGCACAGCACGCTCAACGCATTTCTAGCACCATCTACAATTAGCCTCCTCCGGAACCAACTTCCTTTGGTGCTGAGCTTTGAGAGCCACTCCCTTGAGGATACAGCGCTTGGCGCCTGGGTACTTTACCCAAATGTGGGTTTTGATCTGCACCGTCCCAGCCCCGGGGTCACTGTCCCGTCCCTTGGCTCGCTCAAATCCGCTGGCACTACCAGATTTCGTTCTCCCCCCCCCGGGTGCTGACTCAGTCCTCTGTAACTGGGTTGGAGGAAGAGGAAAGGGCAGGCCGATTCCCAGGGGCTGCTCGCGGAACAGAACCGCCGGCCTCAGAGCTGCGCCAGTGCCGGGAGCCGCCGGCTCCGCGCCCTCGGGGCCGCCGTCCTGACGTCCTCACTGCCTGGCTTTCCGGGGTCAAGGCAGTCCCCGCGCCCGCGGTCGAGGGCGTCGGAAAGGCGCGCCGGGGCGCGGAGTCGTCGTGGGCACGCGGGCGCCCGCGCAGGCGGGAGGCGGACCTGTGGCTCCCCGCGGCCCTCCCGCCTGCGACCTGCTGAGCGGACCGCGGGCTTGGGGCCCGGACGACAGCAAATCACAGGACGGCCGTGGACTGGCAATCTGCCGCTTTTAAAACATAACATTTATTGCTTAGATGGTTTGATACAGAACAGCTTTTTTCATTCTGAATTTGGAAGTTCTATACAACTGGATACAAAGAGAACAAAAAGTACCAAAACCAAACTTGTGATTCTCTGTTCATGTGGCATAAACCAGTTTTGTACATAACATGTAGCAGCAGTTTTTAAGTTCCCTTTAGAAAAATATGAATTCTACACATTTATTATTGTTTCCTGTTTAATGCATGGGCTGAAATCACTAGGATCAACTTCCTTCTTGAAGAAAGAGAGGAAAGAGACGAATGTCGGAAGTGACGGTGGAGGAATCTCTGAAACGGGCATCCCACTGCTACGTAGCTTCCCCAGAGCTGCTGCAAACAGCCTACTGCAAACAGCCCTCCAGGCATCTTCGCTTTCCACAGCCAGGTGTTTCATGTAGTGACTGAATCTCAACATTGTGTCCATTAATCAAAGAAAAAAAACAATAGAGAAGAAACTTGCACCTCAAAAAACTTTTCAGAAGATCCATATATATATATTTTATATATATATATATTTATTTATTTTTTGTAAAAGCCCTGAGAGAAGGAGAAAGAGAATCAAACAAAATGTATAGAAACAAATTAGCTGGACATGCATACTAAGCTATGATTCACCCAGAGTTTAAACAAATCACAAATTTCACAGTTTAATATTGGGGGAGGGGACAGAACAACAAACAAACAATACATTTCTCAACCTCGCTAATAAAATGTGGCAAGACCTTATTGACTATGAGGGTACAGATCAAGGCTAGATAAAGCTTTAGATCAATAGTGATTATTGCGAGCGGCAACCCCGGCCACCCGTGTGGCCGGAGCAGCTGACTGCTACATCTCATTGCAGCGGAGAGTTTAGTTACGGCATCTCCCCACAATATTGCGAGTTTAGTGTGGAGAGCTGCAAAGAAAAACAAAATGCAAGAAACCCCAAATAATAACAACAACAAAAATAACAATCATCATAATAATTAAAAAAAACCTAAGGGATGTATGAACTGGCTTTAACTAAACAGACCCAGGGATCATTGGTTCTGATTTGCATTCGTCTCTACAGTAAATAAAACCTCGTTTTTAAGCTGGTTCATGCATCCCTAATACAGTTAAGAATCACATGTACCTCAACCCTTTTCCTCTCCTATGCAAAGACATCACATCTCATTATCTCAAAAGTATCTATCTTCCTTTGAAGGCCGGAGGCTGGATCACAGCCACCAGCAATCGGAGAAGCGGAGAAAAGGGGCATGCGTGTCTCTGGGTGCACGAGGCTAGTGAAGGAGGGTCCCACGGGAGGGACGCGGAGCAGAGGGACATCTATCTCCCCAGGGGAGGCCGAGAGGCTCCAAGGCGGAGCAGGGGTTCCCGGCCGTGGCGGTGGGACGATGCTGACTTGAGCTCAGTAGGGCAGACTGTACTGAATGTACTGTCCCCACCGTGGGCCACGGCAGGGAGGGAGGGAAGTCTGTGGCCTGCATAGGATGCTCGGGGGGTCAAAAGAATCTTGTCTTTTCGCACCCAGAGGTTTAGGCTATTTAGTAAACTAGAAACAGCATGTTTATCATCAAGCACCAACTCCACATCGCAGGAAGGTGAAGATAAACCTTACTTCTCATCTGACATCTTGCACGTGTAGTTTTATTACCAGCAGTAGTATTTCCTTGCTTTGCAAATGACAGTAGCACAGCTGGGTAAGGCTTGGACTGGGCTTAGCAGGAAGACTGGGAATAACTTGCTTGTGAGCAACTGCCTTCCTTTCTCAAAAGCCATCTCTGCAGTGCCTGGGCACAGCCCTGGCTTCTCAACACCTGCTCTCTGGATGCAGGCGTCCTCTCTCTCCCCTCTCTGAGCTGCTCCTTGGCCGTGTTCGGGAGGACCACTTGTGGCCCCCACTGGATTCTGCAGTCACGGAAGAAAGGCTTGTCTGATACAGTAGAAGAGCTACCTACCACCCGAGGATGCCAACGGCCGCGAGCACACGCTTACACGGGGACCCGGGGGTGGTGCAGGTCTCCCAGGACAAATATTGCCCATTTGTTTCTGCTGACTGTAGAGACCAGCAAACTGATGAACTAAAAATAATAATATTAATATTAATAATACACATAATGAGAGGGGAGGGGGGATCAAATACATGCCATCATGCATATTTCCCATAGGTTAAGTTGGGGGGGTAACTCTTCTCTGTACATTGAGAATGGATGTCTTGAAACTTGAATGGTAACCATGTCTAACGCTGAAAGAGTGGAAACACATATGAGGCTGAAGCTAAAATCTTTCCTGGTTTTGGCTTGAAACCATATTGGAAACCTTCATCAACCACCTCCTATAACTCCAAGGACCAGATGACAGCTCCACCATGTAGCAAATAGATTTTTCAAAAAAGGGTGAATTTGAGAAGTTATCATTTTACCCATCTTTCTCTGGTCACTTACATGAAATTCACATCATTTTCTTCCAGTTATTGGCTGTGGGTATCCAAGGGTATGTTTTTTTCCTTCTGTTTCCAGCTCACAGAACAAACAGTATTATCACAGATTCACGAGAACAAGCTCACACACACCAATACAAAAGGTAACATTAATGCTCAAATGAAGAGGTCCTCTCCAGATAATTCATTAAAATATTCGTCTTTTTTGAGAAGTCATTTTGGAAAAACACAACATCCACGATGATGTGGAAGGATCTGGTAAGTAGTTAAGGCACTGAAGCGGGCCTGGCTGCGGCCTAGCCAGCCCACGGTAAGGCTATGGCACTGAGTGAGGCCACACACTACCTGCTGTGTCTGTCTGTCTCTCCCCCCTTCCCCACAGCCAAAGGGCACTGAGGAAGCCTCATGAATACAGACTTGGGACGCTTTGCTCTGCTGGCTTTTGTCTGCGTGCTGAGGGGAACCGGCAGGCTGTCTGTCATTCCATTCCCAGGAGTTGCGAGGTGCCGTCTGCAGTGGCCAGGATGGGGTGGGCAGGCCCCTTGGCCACCAGGCTTTCCGGGCCAGGGTCCCCCCGGTTGGACTCAGCGGCCCGCCCCACGGCAGCCTTCTCTTCCTTGCGGCTGCAATCCCTGGTGGCGCTGGCCAAGCTCTCCTTCCGACTCCGGGTGGCCGCCGCGTGGCTGCTGGCGCTGGGAGCTGCCTCGGCCTCATTCTCAGAGACCGGGTTGTGGCTGCTGTGGGTGGACTCGCTCTCACTGTCCTCCTCGCCCCGCTCGTCCTTGTCGCTGTCCTTCCCGCGGTGCCCGGCGTGCCTGGCTTTCTGGTGGATCCGCTGGTGACGAACCAGGCTGTGCTTCAAGGTGAAGGTTCGCGCGCAGGTCTGGCACTTGTATGGCCTTTCCCCTGGGGTGACGGAGAAAGAAATTGTGTGTCCGTTAGCAACAAGGCCACCAGTCCCCAACTCCCCGGCTCTGCATGGCAAGAACTGACCTTCCTGGGGACTAGGACGCCCTCCTCCTCAGAAGTGCCCTCTTTGCGTGAACTGGCAGACAGGACAGCCAAGCACAAGGGGTCACATTCTCTTGTTCCTCTCAGTCCGGATTCACACAGACTTAGGAAGCCTGAATCCCAGAAGCAGAAGCCTTGGGGAATGCAGACTGGCCTCGACCAGAGTATGGGAAAGAATCTAAGGGAAGGGCACGAGCAGATGCCCCCTGGGCACTCTACATGGACAGCGGCACCCCGTCAAAGACGCAAGGTACACTCTGGTTCTGATGCAAAACAGCCGGGGCTTTCCTGCCAGCTCTCAGATTTGGGAGCCGCTGGGAAGCCTGGGAATACCTCGGCCAAGCGCAGTCCAGCCCTGCCCTTCACACCTCAGCGGGCCAAGCCTAAGGCACACAGGCTGACCAGTGAGGGCACGTGTGCCCTGAGACCGAGACAGGGCCTGGGGTTTATCTTGGTGGAGAGAGGATGCATCTTTTGGCTTCATGAGTGTATCTAGGTCTTTCATTTTTTTGGCCAAAGCAACGGCCCTGCTTGGGGGCCGACAGTCGCCACAGGCTGTGGGTGAGTCCGAGGAGGAGTGTGAGCTCCGCTGCGGCCATGCGGCAGTGGCTGATGATCCCTCCCAGCCACCCCAGCGGGCTGCACCGCCAAGAGAGGAAGAGGCCCACCCACCTGACCCTGCTGAATACCCTCGGCGCCCTCCCCACCACAGGACGGGATGAGACCCCCGAACCCAAGTGCCCAGCACAAACCTTCTTCTCAGACATCGTGCTCCCTCTCTAGACGGGAAGCCTGAAGCTGAGAGGGGCTGAGGGACGGAGCACAGAGCTCTCGAGGGCGCCGAGGCTGAGGGGCCACGCTCCTCCTCGCTGCCGGAAGCCTGGGCTGTCTCAAGGGCTAAGAGAACAACTCCTTGGGACTCCGGTCTCTCCGGGCTTAAAGGACATACCTGCGGCCTCAGCCCCCCTCGGCGGGCCCCGGCGTCTGTCAGTGCCCTGGGGAGGCTCCTACCGCGGAAGGCGGGCTGGGCCTAGCGCGCCCCGCTTTACCTGTGTGGGACCGCATGTGCCGCGTCAGGTCCTGCAGGGACCAGAAGCGCTTGTTGCACACGCTGCAGACCTTCTTCCTCTTGTCCGCCTTGCTGGCCGCGCTCCTGGGGGGCTCTGTCTTTGGCTTCTTGTCGTCGTCGCCCTTCTCCGAGCACCGCTTCTCCGCCGCGCCCTCCCCGTCGGAGGGCGCCTCGGCCTCCTCCGGCGGCGGCTCGGCCGCGGCCTCCGCCCCGGCGGCGGGCTGCGCGGGCCTCCCCTCCGGCTCGGGCGCGGGGCCCGGCGGCGACCCCTCCGGAGACGCGCCGGCGCCCTCGCCCTCCCGAGGCGGCCCGGCCTGCTCGGCCCGGGGCTCCTGGCGGCCGTGCGCCTTCCGGTGGCGGCTCAAGGTCCCCAGGAACCGGAAGCTCTTTCCGCAGGCGTCGCACGCGTGCTTCTGGTCCTGCGGGCCGGCCTCGCCGCCCACGGCGCCCGCCGCGCCCGCCGCGCCCTCGGCCAGCTTGAAGTCCATGAGCTTGCTGGCGAAGTCCAGGTCCAGGCTCTGGTTGCTGGCGGCGTCCTCCTCCGCGCCCGCCGCGCCCGCGTCCCCCGCCTCCGCGCCGCGCTCCTCCTCGGGCGCCCGGCTCTCCTCGGCGCCCGGCGCGGGCCCGCACGCGGGGGAGCCGGGCCCGGCGGGGGCCTCCTCGGCGTCGGGGCCCCCCGCGGCCGCGCCGAGCTCGGCGGCGCCCTCTGCCGGCGGCCGCTCCTTCTCCCGGGAGGTGAGGTCCAGCACTTCGCCCGCGGCGGCGGGTGTCTCGGCGTCCGACTGGCTGTCTGCGGGGCAAGCACAGGGGGAGGGGCTCAGAGGGGACGCCGCTGGGCACCCCCTCGCGGCGCCGTCGGGCTCAGCTAGACCCACCCCAGCCGCCCGTCCTTCCCGCCCCGGAGGCCAAGATGAGCCTGGGCGCTGCCGCCTCCACATCCCCACCAGAGGGTTCCCAGGGCTGGCTGTGCCCCGAACCCCTGGCCGCCACGGACACGTGCAGGGCCGCTCGGATGCCCCTGGATCCCCAGGAAGGTATGAGTGACTCAGCGCAGACAGGGGCTGCGAGATAGGACAGGGGTGCATTCCAGAGACTCGCAGCACTAGGGAGGTTGAGGAAGCCAAGTTGTAAGTTATTTTTCCAGTGCAAAGAGATTACACAAACATGCAACACACAGGACCACCCCGAATCCTCCAAAGCATGGTCTCTGGTGAGTTTCACAGAAATGACCCCAAGCCTGCATTCTGTGCGAAGGGCACACACTCTGGCCTAACAGCTCCTATCCAGGTAGAGTTCAGAGGCCACAGGAGGTGCATTCCCGGTGTAGGCGTCCCGGCTGCTGTCTGCCTGTGGGGTGGGCGGCGGGTGGGGGTGGGGGGCTGGAAGCATTTCCAAGGGAAGCAAAGGGCCCTCTGGATGCCAGACTTGGCAAGAGCACACAGGGAGGGGAGTGGACCATGAGGGGCTGTGGGTGAGTGTGGAGACGAGGGACTCTGTGTAAGAGGGTCTCACAAACCCCGACTTCCCGCCTCTTGATTTGTTATCTGTCCATCCCCCCAGCAAAACTACACATGGAAACCCACCAACGTTCAAGGACCCTCTTATGGGATGGCGCAATGGCAACATTAATGACAGTAAACTGTGCCAGAAGCACTGCCTTCTCTTTATGTAGGCTGAATGAGGACTTGGTGACTTAAAAAAAAAAATGTGCTATGACACTGAATCCGAAGCTGACTGGGACCTACTATTTAGCTGTAGATCCAATGGCCAACTTATGACTGCAGCAATTCAGAAATTTCTCCGAGAACTGGGCAGATGGAACTGTTTCGTAGCATATGTGTTACAGGCACCTCCCTCGATATGCCAGACCTGCCTGCGTGCTTGAGCCAGCAGATTCGTGCACCTAATGGGATTCTCACTTGATGCGACCAGACATAGCACAGCGCCAACCCACCCCCATCATCTTTCCTCAGCATCACATGCCTGACCTTTTGCCATCAGAAGCTGGTCCTGCTTGCTCCTGTAGTCTGAGGAGACAGCACCTACTAGTCACACCTGCCTGGGGCTTTTGGGTCACCTACAGCCATCTGCACACCTTCACTTACATCTTTTCACTCCATTGGTTTTATTCTGACTGCACCTGTTAGTAGCCACTGTTTAGGTATCTCAAGAGGTTTCAGAAGAAAACAAAAAACGGCGTGATTACAAAATTTTTGAAAGAATTTTTTTTTAATGATCCAAAAGCTTAAAGAATACGAATCCTGAGACATGCACACCAATGTCTAGGTCATATTCCAAGGAAAAACTAGATGCTCACTTTCTAGAATCATTTCAATAGAGAGCATATATAGAATAGATTTTGGTATACACTCAACAACAAAAATACAGAAGGAGTAATTTATTTGTTGGGTTCATGGGTAATTTTTTTTTAAAGTTTGCTCTCTGTTTACTTCCTCTTTGTCCTAGACTGTTTCTATTTTTTCCAGCAAAGAACATGGATAAGTAGCTGTGTAGAACACATTTAAGACGATGTAAACCTTGAAAAAAGCAGAAATAAACTCTGAAGCCAAATCTAAGTAAATATATTAAAATCAAAGTGTTGGCTCCTGGGTCCTTCCTTTGCATGGATAATGGAGAGTTCACCTTAAGCACAATGAAAAGGCCAACTCACTTCCTCTTTGGACAAAGAGGGCTAGGCTGTATTCTACCAAACTCCCACAAGGGGGAGTGTTTTGGCAGGGTAGCCGTGTCCTTGAAGTTCTAAGCAACTCCCAATTTTTATTCGTGATTCTTGTGAGCAACTGACTTCACCTCTTCACATATCATGAATATCTAACTTAGAAGGCCATGTCCAACATTCTTGGCTAAGATCAAGTGAGTGTCTGTCCTTATCAGTTTTACAAGGTCAGATATTTTGACTGATGCCTTTTTACAGGCAATGTTACTTTACAAACATGTATTTCTCCCCTGTCTCCATCAGCCCCTCGTTTGTGTTGAAGATTTAAGAAAACTGCTAGAGGAAGCAGAAGGTGATAAACCTCCTTCTGCAGGACAGTGGAGACTTCCCTGGTCAGCTTAACCATTAAAGATCTATTGCTTCCTAAAACTTCATTGTCCCTCAGCTGATGTGACAGACTCCCTACCTAAGCAATCAATCTGACTACATGGGACGCCTCTGTGGAGGAGGTTCTCTGCCTTCACTTGAGGTAGTAACGCACCTGAAGAGCCAGAGGGTTTCCTGGAGTGAAGTCCATGCTGGCATGTGGGAATGCCGGGTTGGTAAAGGTGACCAACATTAAGGGACAGTTACAAGGCTTTCATGCTTACACGGATGAACAACAGTCCTATATACATTCCTAGCACCATGAAGACTGCTCCAGGCATCACTGGAGGAAGGACCAAGCATGTCCCTCAAGGGCAAAGAGTGAATGAAGAGTCTCAGTCTAAACCTCATGCCTGTAATCCCAACACTGTGGGAGGCAGAGGCAAAAGGACTGCCTGAGTCCACGGGTTCGAGACCAGTGGGCATCTTGGCAAGACCTCTTCTCTACAATAAACCAAAAAATTAGCCAGGAAAGGTAGCAAGTGCCTGTAATTCCAACTACTTGGAAGGCTGAGGCAGAAGGATCGCCTAAGCCCAGCAGGTCAAGGCTGCAGTGGCCATGAGCATGCCACTACACTCCAGTCTGGATAGTAGAGTGAGACTCTGACTCAAAAACAAACAAATTAATTAATTAAACCTCAATATTCAATATGGTCCTTTAAGGGAGAACTGCCCTGCACTGTGACATTTTTATATTCTTTTGTGGGAAAATCTAGGGTACATTTTCATGAAAGACCTTATTGACTGAAAAAGTCAGACCTACATTATAAAACCTATTTAGGCATTGTAAGAAAAGACCATCTAGGTCTATAAACCTAGAAAATCCCTCAAGGATTTTCTTGGTGATTGCTTACCCCCTCCCCTTTTTTTGTTCGTTTCAAATAGTCTTCCTCCAAAGTCTCAATTTTAACTTCATGGGAGGGAGCTCCGAATAAAGCCTTCACCCCACTCCCATCATGCTTACCTGGTTTTTAAAATTCCTTGAGATCACTAAACTCTTATCTTCCTGACCTCTTCTCTTTTAAATCTCAGTCCTCTTTCTCACCATGGACTGTGACCACAATTAAACCATGCATATATTTTCGATTTGCTGGTTTCATGTTACAACTTCCAGTGACTTGTCTTTTTCTGGAGGCTTTGCCCCTTCAAGAAAACCTATATAACTTCCAGGGCAAGGCAGAGGCGGGGAAAGGTTTTGATGGGATTTGGAAATATAACACTGATAACTGCAAGGTTATAAATAACACCATGGTATAAAACTTGGTGCTGAATAAGGCTGAGACCATGAATTCGGACTCAGCTCTGTGCCTGTAGATGTCCCAGGAATCCCGAGTTTGTGTTCCTCTAGTGCGATCAGGAAGCTGAAAGCAAAGCACCAGGTGCTACACTTTAAGACTTGTTTGCAAGCATGGGAACCCAAGGGCTCCCCCAACTCCCTCAATATGGGCTGCTTTCCCTCCTTTGGGACTGCTATGGGAAGGTCACATGGCCTCTTTCTAAACCAGGCTGAGGAAAACGTTCCAGACTAACAGGTAACGTGGCAGCTGATGGTTAAACATTAACAGGACGGTCTGCAGCAAGAGCATACCCTGCTAGCTTTGCTGTGGGTTTCCTGTGGGTTGAACAGCAGACCACGTTTGGCTCATGGGGGTCTGAGTCATGGCAACATTCTGTGGGTGTCCAAGCCTTTCTCTCAAAGCTCCTGGCAAGTAATGTGGACATGGAAGCTGGGGAAGGAATAAGCAAACTGGTCTGCTCTTTGATACCCTGAGAGGGGCTGGTCCAGACCGAAAGGCCAGGCAGTCAAGAGCACTCAGCTGGTTTCAGGGCTTGGCAGGAGGTGTGGAGAGGGGCAGAGGGTGGCTTCTCCCCGGTCATCAGTTCCTCCTCTTGGAAGTGCTTATCGGGGCGCAAGCTGGGATGAATGCCTGACTCTGTGTCCATACAACTCCCAGGTTGTGGTGCCTCCCAATTACTTGGCACCCTATTCTCACCCAAATCTGAAGAGAGGCCACAGGACACAAATACACCTTTAGAAAAATACAGTTGGGGGGAGTATCCTGGCTCTGCTAAGTTTTCAAGACTCGCAGGACTGAATCTAACACGTGTGATGCTATCCCTGTTCCTGACCAACATCAACTGACGGAGTGTCTAAGTAACCTGTGGCAGGCTATTTTTTTGTTTTGTTTGTTCTGGGGGGTGAGGATGGAGAACCCCAGCAGTCAGGGAGGAAGGAGTGTATTGAAAAGGGACATGAGTAAATACAGAAGCTGTAAGGGAAAAGAGGTGGCAGCCGTTAATTGCTCTGTGGGGGCTGGAGGGAGCAGCACACAACAGCACAGGAGAATAATACCCGGATTCAGGTCAAGCAGAGATGTGATTAAAGGAAGGACATGCACAGTGCTTTTTCAAACAAAGACACAGTTTTATATGGGGAAGAGAGTTATGGAAAAGAAAAATACCATGCCCGAACCCACCCGGGGCTCAGCACCCCTCCTTCCCACAAGACGTGACATCCCAGGGAGCCCATCCCTGCTCCTAAGGAGGCCGCAGAGGCTGGAGTTCCCCAGACCTCTGGGGCTTCACATTTCTTTAGACGTGCTCACACCAAGGGCTAAAACTGTAGGCCTTCCCTCATATCCCGCCTCCCAACATCAAGAACAAAGGTGTCTTCTGCTGAGAGGGAGACATCTTCCCCAGCAGCCACAAAAAGTCACCTAGGGGCATGTCATTGTTTCCCAAATTCCTGGGCTTCTGGCTCAAGAGTCAGGCCTACTGTACATGGAGGCTGGCCTGACCCAGGAGTTGTCAGCAGGGCTCGCCTTTCTGGGCTGACGTCTCCAGTTCTACTAAGAAGTGGACAAGCCGTCCCACCACAGCTCAGACGTCAGAGTGTGCTGCAACTCTTAACCAAACTCCTTGCCTCTCCCTCTCTCTGGGTTCTCTGTCACCTGGAGGCACTACCTGTGCTATCATTGGATCCAACATCACTCTCTTTTGACTGGGGGATAAGCCCGTTTCTTCTCAGAGAACAGGTGGTAACTCCGTGTTTGCGCAACTGGTGGCGTTCACAGTTAGATTTGGTAGAAAAGAAGGCATCGCATTTTTGACAAGGGAAGGGTTTCTGACCTGAAGCAGGAAAAAAAATATATATTTATCTGGCTTTCTACTGAAACAAAAAAGAAAAGTCGCTTTTGATTTATTCTCCTGGGATTATTGGCATTTGTTTCCCCCCTCCTCCACCCCTTCCTTTTAAGAAAATGAACAAAACACATTTAAAAAGGCACTGAGAAGAACACCACTGACTAAAATGATCCTTCTCCCTTCTCCTGAGTGGAATGGAATGAGTTTTTGTCTTCAAAGTACTAAAAGACATGAAACCAAGATATATATGCTTAAAGTAAAACAACAGTATTACAATTTAAAATATTAAGTAACGATAATGACAACAAAAAATAAAAGTGAGTGATGGGATTTTAGAGCACAACAGAAAACCCCTCAAAACAAACAAACCAAAAAACCCTGTATTTGCTCACAAAGAGAAAGATATGTTTTAGTGATTCCTGGCGTGGCAAGAACGCTGCAGTAAGGATGCTGGGAAGTCAGAGGGGGTGAGAAAGCATGCCCTAGTCCTCTTGGAGGGATCTTGAACCCCCTAGGCATCTTTGGGGATCCACCAGAGAAGCTGGGGAGAGCCCCGTGCAGGGTGGCTATGGCCCTCCCACGGGTGGGGGGCAGCAGTAAGTTCTGACTTGCTGAGATGTCCTGCAGTGCCTTCTGCTCAAGATCACTGCGGTCCTAGCTGGCAAGACACAGGTCTTCTTGTTCCATTCAAGTCTCTTCCCCTTGTTCTGAGCTCTCACTTGGTAGTGAACGGGTGACCAACAGATAGCTAAGTCAGCATTCGATCATGTGCTCCACACACACATGTGCACGCAGAGAGACCACGTGGGCTATGCCCACCCTGCCCCCAGGCCCACCCCAACCCCAAGGGGGTGACCTGCTGAGAGAGGCACTTCCCTCGGGCTTTCCTGCTTTGGTCTGCCTATCTTCTTTTACTTGAAGTCCTTTGTACTGTCAACATCATGTTTCAAAATATAATCGAACCTCCTCTGCAACTTGTCCTGGGTCTGAGTGGATGGATGTGCAGGAAAAAGAAAGCTAGAGCAAAGGGAGATGGTGTGTGTAAGAAAGAAGGAGGGAAGGGATCGGGGGCTTTGGGAGAGAGAAGATGATGATATACCACTTCCTGTACCACTGGATTCTTCCCTTTTCCTCAAATTGCTAGAGTCTAACGTCTCCGTTTCCAGTTTTACAGGATAAAAGGTTCCAAGTGCTCACAAACACTTCAGAACTGCGGCCCAATACTTCTGTATTGTAACCTTGGGACTGCCACAATCAAACACATGTGTCAAGAACTGGCAGGAAAGGCCATAGGCACCGCTCCCTGGAAACAGAAATCACGGGGCCTTTGTCCTCCCTTTCGATTAATGTCGACAGAAGCCTGAACCAGTGCAGGTGCTCAACGCCACGTGCCCACTGCAAATGCACAGTAGGGGCCTGGCACCTGGGGGCAAGCCGGATGGGGTCACATGTTTTCCCAGAAAAAGGAAGGACTAGCCTAGACCAGCACCACTGCATCACATGACCCCAGGAATGTCGTTCACGCAGAGAGCAAAAGTACAGACCCAGCACCACCATGTGACCATGTCTGCACATCGGGACTACCCAAAGACAGGGGACGTTTACTCCCTCCTGAGCTGCAAGAAAGGCCCTTTAAGACAGTGCCGCGGAATCTCTTGGGAAGGGCAGAATCAGAAAACGAGAGAGAGATGGGGCCTGCTCTGCTGCCTAGGCTGGGGTGTAGTGGGGCAATCATGGTGCACTGTAACTTTGAACTCCTCAAGCAATCCTCCCACCTCACCATCCCCAGTATTGGGATGACAGGTGTGAGTCACCACACCTGGCTGCCTGTACACTCTGAGGAGTTTCTCAAGGGGCCCTGCACATGAAGTGAAAACCCACCCACAGTTTTAAAGGGTCTCCCACATCGCTGTGTATGTTTCTGCTAACTATGTTTGTTTTTTGTTTTGTTTTTTTTTTATGAAGTTGTGGGGTACAGTTAAGGGTTAGGTATACAATTGCGTTTCATTCAGGCACCCTGTTGATATGGGGTGTTTGCCCATTCCCAGACAGATATTTGCTACTGTTAATCCCATCTCCCTCCCCCCACCATAGTTTCCCAGTACGGTCAGTCATTTTCGTATAGTATTGCATTGGATGTTTAAGATCCATTATGAGAGTGAGAACATGTGATACTCGGGCTAACTATGTTTTTAAAAACCCACATTAAAAAAAATCAGCTGGGCATGGTGGCTCATGCATATAATCTCAGCACTTTGGGAGGCTAAGGTGAGAGGATTGCTTGAGGCCACAGGTTCAAGACCAGCCTGGGCAACTTGGTAAGACCTCATCTCTACAATAAATCAAAAAATTAGCCAGGCATGGTGGCGTGTGCCTGTAGTTCCAGCTACTTGGAACGCTGAGGTAGAAGGATCGCCTGAGCCCAGCAGGTTGAGGCTGCAGTGGCCAGAAGCTTACCATTGCCCTCCAGCCTGGATGACAGAGTAAGACTCTGACTCAAAAAAAAAAATCAGCTGGGCACTGTGGCTCATTCCTGTACTACTAGCACCTTTGGGAGGTCAAGGTGGGAGGATCACTTGAGCTCAGAAGTTCAAGACCAGCCTGGACAACAGCGTAACACTTAGTCTCTATTTTTTTTCAAAAGAAGTCATGCTTTTAACTTTCTTAATAGGCAGCTTTGGCCATTTTTTAACCCAGCCCTATATACATCCCTACCAAATACAGACAGAATTATAAAGTATTTCAATGTTTATGGCGCATCTTTCAAATGAGTTCTTACTTTTCACTAAAAATTGAACACAGCATTAATAATTTCAAGGAAGAATAAAATACTTTAACTTTTTATTGTCAAAAAGCTTCTCTGAGTCCAGCCAGATCAAGAGGAAAATAAGTAAAAGAAGCTACTATGGTAGCATTCTTGAGTTCAAAGAAAACAATTGTTTTCTCACTCCTACCTATTAGCACATGGTTTACTATGTAGTTTTCATGCTGGTAAATGCGTCACCTTTACAGTTGGTTAGGACAGCCAGGCTGACGTCCCATGATGAAGACTTCAATTAATGCCAATTTCAGAAAACAATTCCATGATGCCAAAGTATTGCATCAAATTATGAAGGTTCCCAAAGTGACAACTCACCTGAGTCATTAAAAGTTCACATTTCACTGCGCAAGTCTTAATATTTTCACATAGCTGTGGGCCCTCTGGGCTGCAGGGATGCAGGAAAATATGGGCCCTTTCAGTATAATAGCTTAAGTTTCAAAAATACTTGTTGACAAGCAAAGTAGCAAATGATTTCATTCGGTAACTGCCACAAATTACCACCTTAGAAAGGGTGTTTTGTAAAAGCATCTGCCCCCACAAGGAGTTACCTGCATACCCAAGAACTACGGCATTCTCCAAGCCCCAACGTGAGCGTGAAAACCCTCAGCCAGCCAGTCTTTGTTCTTACAGAACGATCAAGAAACCAAGAGAGGCAATTCACGCTAACCAATATGATCAGGCAGGCACTGGAACAAGGGCAAAAGAGAGAACAGTGAGAATAAGTCTGATGAGGAAATCATGACCTTGGCTACCAAGATGGAGGAAACAGAACTGAAAGTGTTCCTGTTCATTTTTCTTTTTTTTTTTTTGAGTTGGAATCTCACTCTGTCGCCCAGGCTGGAAGTGCAGTGGCACACTCATGGCCACCCCAGCATCGACATGCTGGGTTCCGGCAATCCTTCCGCCTCAGCCTTCCAAGTAGCTGGAACTACAGGCGCGCGCTACCATGCCTGGCTAATTTTTTATTTATTGTAGAGACGAAGTCTTGCCAAGTTGTCCAGGCTGGTCTCGAATCTGCGGGCACAAGCAACCCACTACCCTCGGCCTCCCAAAGTGCTGAGATTACAGGCTGAGCCACTGATCTGTTCATTTTTCAAAGAAAATCATGGTTAGAAAGGTGGGTTTTGACCAGGCACAGTGGCTGACGCCTATAATCCCAGCACTTTGGGAGGTCGAGGTGAGAGGATTACCTGAGCCCACGGGTTCGAGACCAGCCTGGGCATCTTGGTGAGACCCCATCTCTACAATAAATTACAAAAATTAGTCGGGCATGGTGGTGAGTGTCTGTAGCTCCGGCTACTTGGAAGGCTGAGGTAGAAGGATTGCCTGAGCCCAGCAGGTCGAGGCTGTAGTGGTGGGAGCATGCCACTGCCCTCCTGTCTAGGTGACAGAGTGAGACTCCTACTCAGAAAAAAGAAAAAGAAAATGAAAAAGAAAGGTGGGTTTTGACTAGGAAGGAAAACCTCACAGTTACTTTTCTTTTTTTTTTTTTTTTTTTTTTAGCAAGACAACACAGCTCCAGCCCCTCAGCCTTCTCTCCGTTGCTCCTATACCCTCTTGTGAAAGTTTCTTCCTTTTGAGACTTCCTCTCTGCATTTGGTTGGGTAAAAACAGCCAAAGCTGCCACTCAAGAAAGTTAAAAGCAGCCCAGTACAAGTGGTGTCCGAAGTGCTCTCCTTGCTCGGGTCTGGACATCATACTGATTTAAACTCCGATGCTTGCTGCCCATTAGGAGGGGATAGGAGAGGGCAAGAGGGGAGAGTCCCAAGTTGGCAAAGAAAAGGAGCTCAGAGCACTGTGAGAAAGTGAATGAGCCAGGGAAGCCCAGAATGGACATCCTAGGGTCCCAACTCCATCATCATGGGATATGGAACCAGAGCAAAGGGAAGAAGGAAGCAAATGAGGACAGAAGCCGGAACGGGTCGGCTGCATTTTCTGGCATTCTCTACCTGTGGCCTAAAAACACATGAGACAGTCCCGAGGGGGCAGAGGCAGGAACAGTGCACTGTTGTCTCCTACAGGGCTGGCCTGTTCCGGCAGAGAAAGGTAAGGAACCAGGAACTGTCCCCACCAGCAGGAAGCAATGGGCTGGGAGAGAGCTGGAGAGCAGTGGAAGGAAGGAGGAAAGGCAGGTGCATGTGGAGATGAGCCAGGGAGGATGAAAAATGACAGCCACGCCAGCTTCCTCATCAGACACAGTTCCTGGAACCTGAGCCGGAGAGACAGAGGGCTGAAGCCACACACTCCTTGCCTGAAGCCAGCAGGTGGACCCCGTCAGACACTTGATACTGGGGCTGCTTCTTGCTGCCCCTGAGGGGTGGGTGGATTGGAGAATGTGTGTGAGAGAAAACACAGACTGGAAAGTAATCCCATGAATGTGCCACGACTGCAGGAGGAGGCGACCTTCAAGGCGCAGACAGTGCTTTAGTGCAGCCGAAAACCGGACACTGCTCAGCACTTTTGGCTGGAAATCAGCTAGATCTTAATAATACACCTAAAAGCCGGGCTCGGTGGTTCAGCCTGTAATCCCGCGCCTTGGGAGGCTGAGGTGAGTGGATTGCCTGAGCCCATGGGTTTGAGACCCGCCTGGGCAACTTGGTGAGACCTCATCTCTACAATAAATAAATAAAAAAAAAAATAGCCGGGTGTGGTAGCGCACGCCTGTAGTTCCAGCTACTTGGAAGGCTGAGGTGGAAGGATCCCCAGAGCCCAGCAGGTCGAGGCTGCGGTGGCCGGGAGGGGCCACTGCACTCCAGTCTGGGCGATAGAGTGAGACTCCAACTAAAAAAAAAAAAAAACTTAAAAAAAGAGATGTCTTTCTCCCCTGCGTAACACCTTAGTTTGCAGGGTTGTTGCAGGTCAGTGTTTAATTTTTATACTCTTAAGTGTTTTTTCAATGCTTTGGAGGAAGCATCTCACAAGACACCTAGGGAGCCAGGGGTCCAAGTGACTCTGGACAAAGCGGAGCTGCCCACCGGGACCTGTGGGGAGAGGGAGTTGATCAGATGACTTCTCAGGATCCCGCCAGCCATGACGCTTGATGAATGGAAAATGTTCTAACACAGCACTGGACATGGCCCAGCACGCAACACAATAGGGTTTAGCAGAGGTGATGCTGGGACCATCCTGGAAACCAGATGGTGAAGCCCAGCAACACCAGCCTTTACACTGCGTCTATGCATGCAGCGAGCACAACTCTGTCATCGCTGAGTCTCCAATGGCTAAAAGCATTCTGGTCCGCAGCCATGCTCTCCCCTACTTCAAGTCACTGCCCAATCTTCTGCAGCTGGATATGTGAGAACTCGAGGAGGCACGTTTGCCTTCATGCAGAGGACCAGCCAGCCACGTGCCCCCTGATCGTGGGGCAGCTTCAAAGAACTCAACCCTGGCTTGGAGTACACTGCCCTCCAAGGACCGTCATGAAGACTAGCACTTGGTGGTTTTTCTACCAAGAATGTAATATGGTAGGACGTCAGGGACTGGTCCAAATCAGGCACATCTAAGAAGATTTTCAGTAACTACAAAGCGAGAAGAGGCAGAACAGGTTTATATTTATATACACTCCATCTCATCTTAGACAAAACTCCCACTGACTTGCTTGGTTTAAGATGCTACCAAATTTTAAGCCAACACTGACATTTTGGCATTCAAAAGCCAGGCAATCACGACTGGATTCACAAGTGGGAATGTATTTCAGGCATGAACAAAGACAGGCACAACTCCTGAAATGAAACACTGGTTTCTTCAGTTCCCTAAGGCCATCAGTTTGCTGGGAATAGAAACATCAAAGTAAATGGCCTTCTCTGGGGAAAATGTACACAGTATCCACTGAGGACGGAACTCTCATGTGGAGAAGGATGGGTTGGTGGAGACCAGATGACGGCAGGGAGAGGGAGGAGGGTTGAGGAAGAGCCAAGCCAATGATCAGATTCAGACCACCTGCTTTCTGAAAAACGGTAACAGAAAGACTCACTTCTCCATCAACTCTCCGCAGGCGACAAGCAGGTATCACCCAAAAAGGGTAGTAAGAGACCTCTGTGAGGGGCATCTTCTCTTGAAGACACATTTCCCTTCCTGAATTGCTGTCTTCGTTCGAATGGCTACTTCACTCTGTCAGGCCTAAACTATTTCAATGGGAAGACAATGACGGCCTGAAAAGGCAGCACGTACTTTACGAATCTAGAAATCCTGGTTCCCCTCTTAAGTGAGACTTCCTGGACAGGCACTCCTGACTTGCTACCCCTCAATTCTAGGACTCGATGCCCGACACCAGGAAGAAATGTCATCTCTATATGGCAATCTCTGGCAACCAGTCAGTACAGCCTGAGAGGGACCCTTGCCCAAGGCTTCATGACTTCCCCTGACTCCCAGCTTCCTTCCCTCCCCAGGCTCCGCATGGCAGTTTGTCTACGTCTCCAGTGATGGCTCTGTGACTGGCTTCCTACTGTCCCAACTCCTCTAAAAAGGACAGCCTTAGGAGCTCTGTGGGATGGTCAGTTCTAGAGAATATATTTCTACCTGGGCACAGAGCATGGTTTGCATCCCATTCTCATAACCTTCCCCTTATTACACTATTGTAAACTCCTGACTACCTCAAGATAAAATACTTAGCGAGTAAAAATACATGATTCTCAGTTAAATTTGAACTTTGGATAAATAACAAATAACTAGCCGGGCTCGGTGGCTCAGCCTGTAATCCCACGCCTTTGGGAGGCTGAGGTGAGTGGATTGCCTGAGCCCGCGGGTTCGAGACCCGCCTGGGCAGCGAGACCTCATCTCTACAATAAATCATCTCTACAAAAAATCAGCCGGGCGTGGTAGCGCGTGCCTGTAATTCCGGCTACTCGGAAGGCTGAGGCGGAAGGATCGCTGGAGCCCAGCAGGCGAGGCTGCGGTGGCCGGGAGCGGTCACTGCACTCCAGTCTGGGCGATCAAGTGAGATTCCAACTCAAAAAAACAAACAAACAAACAAAAAAAAACAAATAACTATATAACAAATATATCACAAACTCTGTAAGGAAAATACCTACACAAAAAATTATTGTCTACCTGAAATACAAATTTAACGGGTATCCTCTATCTTATATAGCAATCATATACCATACATACAGTGCCATTTAGTTTTTGATCCTATCTATTAATATTTAGGTTGTAAACTCCAAAGGGGTAAAGATCTTACTCAATTCACCCTTAGTTCAATAATATAAATCCTGTGAGAATATTCAGAAAATTATAATCCAGATGAGAGTTTTACAGCCATTTAATACTAGAAATTCTTGGTATAAACTTATTTAAAGTATATTTCTATGCTAAACTTTCTTTAAAAATCAACTTCTAGGCTTGGTGTTGTGTGGTGATTCATGCCTGTAATCTCAGCATTTTGGGAGGCTGAGCCGGGAGTATTCCTTGAAGCCAGGAGTTTAAGATTAGCCTGGGAAACAAAGCAAGACCCTTGTCTCAAAAAAAAAAAAAAAAAAAAAATCAACTTCTAGAAACTAACATTTGAAAAATGCTTTCAAATATCTTTTTGGCAATTTAAGTCTGTTACTCAGAATATTATTCATGTTTGGGTGTTTCTCCAGAACAACTTAAAACTGTAGCATTAAAAAAAAACCAAAAAACAAAATTCTTCCACTATTCACTCACTGCTGATTTTTATGATAAACAGGGGACGATGCAACCACCTTAGTAAACTCAAAAGACAACGCCCTTGGGTACCCTCCTGCTCTGGGAGCTTTTCTGTCTTCTCAATAAATCCTGCTTTCTCATTTTCCCAGGGCTATGGCCCTCAAAAAAAAGAAAAGAAAATGAGCCGGGCTTGGTGGCTCAGCCTGTAATCCCGCACCTTGGGAGGCTGAGGTGAGTGGATTGCCTGAGCCCGTCCGTGGGCTCGAGACCTGCCTGGACAACTTGACGAGACCTCATCTCTACAATAAATCAAAAAATTAGCTGGAGGTGGTAGCGTGCGCCTGTAGTTCCGGCTACTTGGAAGGCTGAGGCGGAAGGATCGCCAGAATCCAGCAGGTCGAGGCTGCGGTGGTCGGGAGCGCCCACTGCCCTCCAGTCTGGGCAACAGAGTGAGACTCCAACTCAAAAAAAAAAAAAAAGAAAATGCTGGGTGTTGTGGCTCACACCTATAATCCCAGCACTCTGGGAGGCCAAGGTGAGAGCACTGTTTGAGCCCAGAAGTTCCCCAGCCTGGACAACATATTGAGAACTTGCCTCCACAAAAAAATTAAATTAAAAAAAAAAATTAGTTGGGTGTGGTGGCATGCACCTGTAGTTCCAGTTACTCAGGAGGCTGAGGCAGAAAGATCATCTGAACCCAGGAGGCCGAGGCTACAGTGAGCCATGATTGCACCACTGCACTCCAGCCTGAATGAGATCTCCCCCAACCAAAAAAAAAAAAAAAAAAGAAGAATAAAGGCCAGCACCATAATTTGTAATATTCCTTTAAGAAGACATGGTAGCCGAAAGAACTTCACAGAACGTTCAAAATTTTTAAAGCTGCAATGAGGATGCCAGAATAGAATGTCTCATGTCAAAACACAGAGCTCATGATGCCCCAAAACCTTAATACAAAGTCCCACTTCTCTAGAGCCGCCTCCTCGCTTAGGCCAGGAGATAATCCTGTCATCTTCTTGAGAAGGGATGGGGCATACAGAAGTGATCTGAGGGCCTGTGGCCACTTTCACCTGAAAACACCCTGCAAGAACACATCCCTTCACCAGCTGCCCTTGGAGGGCTCAGCCCCTGGACACAGGCCACTGGAAACTAAGAGCCCATAAGAAAAACCCACAACCCCAGGCAAGCCCAGGGCTTCTGAGACCGAGGAAGAAGAGAAGCCAGGAATGAACAGAGGTGTGGGGGAAAAGTCCCTCGCTCTCAGCCCCACCTCTTGCTCTGCCCACTGGCCAGCGCACAGTCCCCCACCAGGAAGCAGGACTCACCACCTGGGAGCCCAGTGGGCCCTCTTACCAGTGTGTGTGAGCATGTGCCTCTGCAGAGAGCTGGCCCAAGGGAAGACCCGAGGACAGTGGGGACAGTTGATCTTCTGTAGGCAGTTGGCGTAGGAGTTCCGCTTCGCCCTCTGCAGCTTGTCTTCTGGGGGACTGCCCTGCTCTTCGTCACTGGGCCCGTGGTGGTCAGCGGGGGCTCCAGCCACCTCCTCCTGAGCGTCGTCCTCTGCAGTCTGCAGAAATGGACTGAACTTGTTGGTGTCCGTGGTGGCTAGCATCTTCTCAATGCTGGCAAACTCCCCACTGGAGTCCAGGTCCACCCCACTGCTGTTGGCACGGGGTTGGTTTCTCATTCCCCTTTTCCGGCCCCTCTTTTTTGATGAGCCAGCTGGTCCCAACTCGGTGGGTGAGGCTGCCTCTGGGCTGCTGGCTGGAGGAGGAGGATCACTGGTCTCTCTCAGGCTTGTGGTGTCAGTGGAAGGTTTGGGGAGGGAGCCTCCTATGGTGTCTGAAACTGTGGTGTTACTCCCAGTGCCTGTGGGCCCTAAGTCTGCCATCTTGGTGTTCAGCAGGGTGGGGGCCGAGGACACGGATGAGATGATCTGGGCAATAGAGGCCAGTGGGGGCAGCTCTTCTGTCACAGGGGGCTTTGGCAAGAGCAGGGGGGGCTTGGGCCGCAGTGGCCGCAACAAAGCTGGGCTGCTCAGGAGGGCCGAGCTGCCCAGGAGGGGAGGGCTGCTGACGAGCGCTGAGGAGTAGATGGGGACGGCCAGCTGAACAGAGCCCTGCAGGGGCTGAGCATGGGGCTCCAGGGGAGCGGCTGTAGTGGCAGCTGCTGCGGGGGCCGTGGGGCTTTCCAGGACCCCACCCGGCTCCAGAGTCACCGGCAGGGAAGGGCAGGGGGCTGGACAGGGAGAGGGCTGCTCACTGTGCCCCGCTTCCTGCTCAGGCTCCTTGGCTTCGCTGGGAGCAGCTGCATCCTTGTCTCCTTTCCTGAAGTTCTTGGGTATAGACAGGTCAATGGGCTCCAGGGAGCAGTCATAGGGGGCCAGGGAAGAAGGGCTCAAGAAGGAGGAGACGTTTTCCTGCTTCACTTGGACTAGGGCCAGGCCTTTCTGAGAAAAGTCCAAGGGCTCGCTGAAGTCCACTGCAAAGCTGCTGGCGGGCTCCAACTTGACTGAGACATGAGGAGGAGGCTGGGTGGGGCCCCCGTGAAGAAAGCCGTTTTGGGGCTCCAGGAAGGCGGCCAGTGGCTTGTGGTCGCTAAACGCAGCACAGCTGCCCTCCTCCCCCCTCCTCGAGGCCTCAGCAGCCGGCGCGTCCACGGGGCTCAGGCCCGCGTCGGCCGCCAGCACGTAGCTCTCGATGTCGTGCTCGGGCACGTGCAGGTGCTGCTTGAGGATGTGGTGGATGCAGTTGCGCTTGGCAGCGAACGCGGCGCTGCACTCTTTGCACTCGAAGGGCTTGCGGCCCTTGTGGCCGCCGCCCAGGCCACGGCCGCAGTGCGTGCGCATGTGGATGCGCAGGGCGCGGTAGTGCTTCAGGTCCTCGCCACACAGCCGGCACACCGTGTCCGGGGCGCAGAAGGCGTCCACCAGCTCGGCCGCGCTGCTGCTCACGTACTCGATGTTCTTCTCGATGTCTTTGCGCGTGGCCTTGAGGTGCTTCTTACGCAGGTGCCGCTCGCAGTTGGCCTTGACGGTGAAGGGATAGTGGCAGATCTTGCAGATGTAGGGCCGCTCCCCGCTGTGTGTGCGCAGGTGGCGGATGAGTGCGGCTTTGTCGGCGGCGATGTAGTCGCAGATGTTGCACTGATAGGGCGAGATGCCGAGGTGGGAGCGCACGTGCGCACGCAGCACCCCAGAGAACGCGAACACCTGGTTGCAGAACCGGCACGGGTAGAGCACCTTGCGCATGGCGGGCGTCTTCTTGCCGCCAGGCGCAGTCATGATGGCCTTGAGCTCCCCCTCCGTGATCTCTTGCTTGATCTTGGCCTCCATGCTCAGTGGCAGCAGGGCCTCGATGATGCTGTCCTGCTCCAGCTGCGTCTGCATCTCAGGCTGGCCCGGCAGCTCCACCCGTGACTGCTGCAGGAAGAGCGGTGTGGCTGCATTTGGCTGGGCCCCGGACTTGGACTGCAGCAGGTGGGCACTGGACGCAGCCTCTGCCGAGCCTTTGAGGAGCTTCAGGGGTGGGGGCGGGAGACTGGGGCTGATGGAGCCAGGGGAGGCCTGCTGGGCATTGACAAGAGGTGGGGGCGTGGAGGTGGCCACCACCGTCCTCGGTGTGACCAGGGGCTTTGGCTTTAGAGGGGGCATGTGCTTGAAAATTGCCTGCAGGGGGGCAGCAGGGGCCTTGGAGAGAGGCGGAAGACTGATCTGAGGGGGGGCTGAGGCCGCCATCTTCAGAATCTGCTGGATGTCTGCCAGCTCGATGGCCGACTCGCCAGATATGGGCTTGACCACAATGCTACTGTCTGGCTGGATGATGAAGCCCTTCTGGAAGGGCTGCAGGGACAGATGCTTTATGTTCTCCTTGGTCGCGGGGAGAACTGTGAGAGAGCTGCCCAGGGAAGCAGCTTCGAAGGGAGACAGACTTAGCACGCTGGTGCAGCCGGGGTCCTGAGGTAGCTGACACTTGAGTGTCTGGAGCTGTATTGCTTGGTTGTCATCCGGCAGGGGCTCCTCGGCGGGGGTGGGCCTGATGTCTTTGGTGTGCTGCAGGCCCAGTGAGGCCAGGAAGGCCTTCTGGTCTGGGGCGTCATCAGGCAGGGCCTTGGCCTGCAGCTTTTCCTGACCCTGGTCTGCGGCAAGGTGGGTCTGCTTGTGCAGGGCAAGTGAGGAGAGCATGGGGAATGCTTTGTCACAGGTGTCACAGATGAAACGGTGCTGCTCACTGATACACCTCCGCAGGTTTGTTTCGCACCAGGCCTGCACGGAATCCCCCGGCAAAAGCAAGGGAACAAAGGTGAGGATGGAAAAAGAAACACTAAATGGAAATGCAATAAGTATTTGTTATACCATTGCCCCAGTGTACAGCCTTTCCTCCATAACAGAAAAGGTGCTGCCCTTCTCCTACTTGCTAACCCTGGACCGAGTAAGGAAAGCCACAGAGCATCTTAAGAATCACATACACTTGATGAATGGTATCAACCTCCAGGGTATCTTACCAGAGACGTGCTGAAGTACAGTTAAGTAACAATAATAAAAAGGCAGGATTAATTATCTTTATAAAAATGAGTGTCACTGGCTGGATGTGGTGGCCTAAGCCTATAATACCAGCACTTTGGGAGGCCGAGGCAAGAGGACTGCCTGAGTCCAGGGATTCGAGACCAGCCTAGACAACTTGGGAGATCTCGTCTCTACAATAAATCAAAAAACTAACTGGGCGTAGTAGCTCCAGGTACTTGGATGGCTGAGGCAGAAGGATCACCTGAGCCCAGCAAATTGAGGCTGTGGTGGCTATGAGCATGCCAATGCACTTCAGCCTGGGCGACAGAGTGAGACTCTAACTCAAAAAAAAATAAAAAGGAAAAAGGATATCTCATAAAAATGATGGTGACAGAGGTTGGAGAACCAGCTACCTCTATGATTGTGAGAGAGGGAACACTGTAGAGGTGGAGGAGAGAGGTGGAGGGAGGAACGTCATCTGGAGGGGTTACACAGGTGTTCATACATGGGTGAACATATATGGAACAATCCACTGAGCTTGAGGTTTGTACAACTGAAGAACTTCACTGTTGATATCTTCTAACTCAATTTTTAAAAAGGGAAAAAAAATAATTTCAAGGCAGTTTTAGTAGGTGCTTTTAAGCAGAGAACAAATATGGCTCTTCTCTCATTCAAGTCAATAATGACGCAAATCATTTTAATAGAAACTATAATGCTGGAGGTATTTAGCTGAAGTGCAGATACTAAAGAGATTTTTTTTTTTAGTTGGAGCCTCAATCTGTCACTCATGCTAGAGTGCAGTGGTACACTCACGGTCACTGCAGCCTGGACCTGCTGGGCTCAGGTGATCCTTCTGCCTCAGCCTTCCAAGCAGATGGAACTACAGGCACACACACCACACCCGGCTAATTTTTTTATTTACTATAGAGTCAAGGTCTTGCCAAGTTACCAAGGCTGGTCTTGAACACCTGGGCTAAGGCAATTCTCTTGCCTCCACCTCCCAAAGCGCTGGGATTACAGGTGTGAGCCACCATGCCCAGCCTAAAAAAATATTTTTAAAAATACAAATTCAAATCTTGATAGGGCTGGGATGTTTTACAATTCATAGCTTTTAAATCCCAAGGCCCCAAGAATGGGCAAAAGGCACAGACATGCATGTTAATAGGAAATTTAACCCCAAATAAGAGACTACGCACCCTTTGCAGCCCAACAATCCTAGGAAGATTGAAGGGATCAAGTTGAATTATAAAAAAGATAAAACCCAATTAGTACAATTTTAAGGAAGGACCCCTCAGGGTGAGGAAGTTTAGTCTATGTGACCTGTGGAGGTGGCTGCCGGCTGCTTCCATGGGCCGATGAGAATACCTGAGAAATGCGAGGAAACTTCCTACAGGAGAAGTCAGTGAATCCTAAGTCATGGAAGCCAGCAGGAATCGAAGGGTTGTTCTGTATGAAAGGCCTTCCCATTGCGTCCCTGGGAAGTTGTTTGTGGACAAGTGCATTGTGGCGCAGCAGTCCGCGATGTGTTCGAAAGGTGACACAGCAAATGTCACATCTAGAAGAAGAGAGGGACAAGATGTGAGAACACAGCTAGGTCAGAGTTTCCACTCGTCCATTAGCCTTATATTTTTTATTGCTTCATTTCAAGTGAACAAAATAAAAATGATGTGACATCAAGAAGCCAATCTGCATGGTTAGTACCAAAACCTCTTCCTTTTTAAAGAACTGCATTTTACCAACTTCTGGATACCAGTTCTTTGCAGGTAGCACAAGATGTATAAGTGACCCAAACATCCATAGTCTGTACACAATAAGAAGATGGCTGGAAACCTGAAGCCACCTCTGCAGACCTGCTCCTTCTCAGCTGAATCACGCTGTGCAGGGGGATCATGTCAAGAGGTTTTTCTCCCTCTCTCAACTCAATGGATTTGCATTATTGTAAATGTTTAAGTCAAAAGAGCATATATTTTACAGCATCCAGAGCAATCCCATCAACATCCCTGGCATCTGACGAGGATAAAATGATTACTAAATTCTCCAACTGAATTAAAAGTGACAGTGATTGTGTATTAAATTGTGATACTATTACCATCATTATCTGAAAAATGACCATAACTCATAACATACAGAGCCCATAATGAGTGCAAGGTATCCTGCCAGGACAGTGCATATGACAACCCAGGCAGGCAAGGCCACACAGCCAGTAAGAAGCAAAAACAAAATGTGAGCCCAAGTCCTGCTCCCACCCACGCCCAACACAAGGCTGACTCCCTTTCCTGGAAAGACACTCACAAGTACAGTCCACTTAAAAACTGTGACCCTTTCAATTCAGAGATAATCTTCCACATCCTAAATTCTGGGCCACATAGATGCACAGCAAACGCCACTTTATATAATACTGTCTCTGGTTTTCATACCAGTGTTGTCTTCTAGTTCTTCACTGAGAACCATATTAAAAACCATACAAGGCTGGGCGTAGTAGCTCATGCCTGTAATCCCAGCACTTTGGAAGGCTGAGGCAGGAGGATTATTTGAGCCTAGGAATTAGAGACCAGCCTGAGCAACATAGTGAGACCTTGTCTCTACAAAAATAAAAAAATTAGCCGGATATGATGGCAAGTGCCTGTAGTCCCAGCTACTCAGGAGGATAGGGTGGCAGGATCGCATGAGTCCAGGGGATTGAGGTTGCGGTGAGAAATAACTGTACCATTGTACTCCAACTTGGGCAACAGAGTGAGTCCCTGACTCAAAACAAAACAAAACAAAATAAAAAACCACGATGTAATAATAATTATATTATCAATACCCCCTCAGAACTATACTGAATACAGTAGCTACTAAAGCCACACGTGGCTACTGAAATTTAAATTTAACTGAAATCTCCTCAGTCGCATTATTCTCATCTCAAGGGCTCAGTTGCACTGGGCAGTGCAAATATAGTATGTTTCCACGACTACAGAAAGTTCTGCTGGACAGCGCTGTATGCCAAACATCATTCCACATACTTACAAGTGCAAATGCATATAGCCCCCACAAGATCTCAATGGGAGGCTCTCTGTCACTGTTTCAGAGAGGTAAAACAACTTGCTCACATTCAAAATGCATACACCTCAATGGAAACATTTTCTTTTTTTGCTTTGAAATTCTCCTCTGGAAATAAAGAGATAACACAGTCACCCACAAAGCTGCTGAGCTCATTTTCACAAAGCGTTGAAAGAAAGAAGTGCCAAGTATGTGCAGTCTTATCGCACCGTGGCAGTGTGGCAGAACACGGTCCTGCCACACACATGCTGCTCCTGGCCCCTTGTTAGCACAGGGGCCTCTCCCTAGCAAGATTCCTGTCATCATTCAACTGCATTTAGAACCCTGGGTTCCCATGAGCCACTCAAAACGCAACACTCCTTTTGAGGGAATCCTGCTGCGCTCACCAGTGGGGTCAAGGCCCCAGGGAAGGGATGGATCCAGATAACCCAGAACACATTTAGGGACTGGAAGTTCTCACACAGAGGACCCAGACGTCAGTGGACCCAGAGGTCTAAGTCACAGGTCATGGGACAAATTCAGCAGGGAAGTGGAAGAGATACAATCTCAATAGGTGAGGTTCTCTTTCTGGCTGGAACATGTTCAAGCTTCAAGCTTCACTTGCAGAGGGGACAGTGACCCTCAGAGGCTGACAAGAGCCTCTGCCCTGTCCCACTGCCCTAATGGAGCTCTTCTACCACCCTGACTTCAGGCCGTCCAGGTGTCAAATTCAACTGCACACTCCTTGTGGTCCCATCATACTTTGTCACCGGTCAGCTGAAAGCTCTGTACTGAACAGAAAGAATGAAAAAGATGTCTGAAATGGAGAAATTTAACTCTGACCAGATATTTGACTAAATTTTTTAGTTATGATAATAGTACTTTGACTATTTTTAAAAGAAGATTTATTTTCTTTTAAAAATATGTAATGAAATATCTATAAATGAAATGTGGGGCATATGGAATCTATTTTTAAATTATCTGGTTTAGGAAGAGACGACAATCTCCGAAACTGGGTGAGGGTACTGGGGGGCTCACAGTCCTGTTCTTTCCACCTCTGTGTATGTTTGAAATGTTCCTTCATACATCTAAAGAGAGAGAGAGAGAGAGTTCCTATTACGAATAGCTAACGAGAGTGGACTGACTTTTTGTCTCTTTCCCCAAGTTTCAACAAATCCAGATCACTATTTGTGGCCAGTGTATGTCAGGGGCGCAACTTACGCAAACTCCAGAAGAAAAGCCCCTCCTCTAAGTGCTCCTGTGGCATGGGTAACGTGAAAGGCTCCACTCATCAGCAAGGCCAGGTTTCTTTTGGCATACTAACGGAATAATGAGAGATTCTGGGGGAAAGGAGCAGGGGCCGGGGTTCAGGAAGGAGGTGCTGACACCAGGGCTCAGGAAGTCTCCGTAAACGTGGGGTTCACACTCAGGGCGAGCTGGGTGCTCAAGCCTATGGCACCAGCTGGTTTGGCACTTTAGAAACTGGAGACAGTGAGGGGAGCTCGGGGGCCGAAATCAGTCTGTTCCTTTCCTAAAGGGTAAGATAAGGAGGAGGAGGGAAGAAAGACCCAAGCAAGTGTAAAGGCAGTGAGACTCGTTACTCCACAAATCCTACAAGCGTTTTCCCCTGAAGTCTATAATAACTCACCCTTCCTTGTAACAAACAGCATTTACTACATATATTTCATGTAGAATGCTTGCAGAGTGGTTTAAATTAAATTTTAATATTACTGGGCACTATCCTGGATGCTGGGACGTCATGACACATACCTAGACTAACTTCCTCTAAACAATCCAATGAGATAGACAGCATAAGAATGAATGAGTGAAAGCTGAGCATTTATTCCCAGCACAACTTTCCTCTGAAAACAGCAGAGGGGGGATTGCTAATTAAAGTCAGGCAAAGGCAGGGCTGATAAAGCAATTCATATATACCTTGAATATTTTACTGAACCTAAAACATACATAATATGTCTAAAACATATTATGTGCATGATATAAATGTAAATAAGTGACATAAAATAATAAACCTTATTTGTAGGTTCAGTATTTGCAAATTTGCCTACTTACTAAAATTTATGTGTAAACCCCAAACCAATACTTGTGGTGCTTTGGTGGTCATCTGCAGACATGTGCAGAGTGGTGAAAATTCTGAGTTGCCTGACACACCCGTTCCCTGCTGAGGTCAGAGAAGACTACACTCGGTTCTCTTCAGTTCTTATACTGTACATACTGTCCTTTGGCTGATTATTCTGTGTTCCTCATATCTTTGTGCTTTTTCTTGGTGATTTTTGATGTTGATATGGCCCCAGACATAGTTCTGAGGTGATGTCTACGTCTCCAAGCACAAGGGACTATGATGTGCATTAGAGAACATACGTGTGTCAGATAAGCTTCATTCAGACATGAGCTACAGTGCCACTGGCCACGAGTGCAATGTTAACGAATCAATACTTCATATTAAATAATATGGTGACCTTAAACAGAAACACACACACAACACGGTCACACACTGATCAGTTGATGGACACATGACAAGAGGCACCCAGGAGCCTAAACCTGTGTTTTCCCTAGGTGCGATAGTTCGGTATTCACTAATTCTGTGTTTGCAGCAACTCTGCAGAACCCAGCTTCTACGAACAACAAGAATCAACCGTACATACACTTGCCAGTCCTTCCACGAAGGGCCAAGGACTCATATGAGTCTCATCCCCCGGACTGAAGTTCCCCATTGCCATTACTGATGAATCACAGTCACAATACGATATCTTTGATTTCCAGTTTCAGATTCTTTAAAGAAGATCAAGAATTTAGATTTTTGCAAACAAACCAAGCAGAATCCTACATTTTCATGATTATTTTTCTCAACTGTGCACAGGTGTCTTACCTGAAAATTAAAAAAAAATACTCTGTCCAATCTGCGCTGTAAACAAGCCTTTCCAATGTAAGTTTCCACAGAGACTATTTTTTAAAAAAATAATACTGTACTGGCTTATAAACAATTTAATTAAATTACAGTAAATATCACAAGTATTACTGACAGAAACAGATTGGGAAAAGATAACTCTTGTTAGCATGCAAGTCAATTGCTAAAGGTGAGCACGTGGGCCTGAGTGGTCTGCAAACTTTCTGAACAGTGCACCACAACTTATTAGTAAGAATTTTTTTTTATTTTTATTTTTTAGTCAAGCTCTCACCACTGCCTAGGGTGGAGTACAATGACACGATCATGGCTCACCCCAGCTTTCACCTCCTGGGCTCAGGCAATCCTTCCACCTCAGCCTCCCCAATTGCTGGTACTATAGGCATGTTGCTACCATGCCAGCTAATTTTTTATAGAGACAGAGTCTCTATGTTGAGATTTTTAAAAAAATTTATTTTTTCTTGTACCCTGTTGATCTTCCTGAACACTTTCCACTTTTGAGGCACTTACATTAATACATGGCCTATTGGCCATGAATATTAAGAGTGAAGGGCATCACCTACTAGGTTTTACAAAGAGAATACTTCTTTTTTTTGAGAAAGCAGGATTTATTAAGAGGACAGAAAAGCCCCCACACTGGGAGGGGACCCAAGGAGATTGCCATTTTTTTTTTTTTTTGAGTTGGAGTCTCACTCTGTCTCCCAGGCTAGAGTGCAGTGGCACGTTCATGGCCACTCCAGTGTCGACCTGCTGGGCTCTGCTTTCCTTCTGCCTCAGTCTTCCAAATAGCTGGATCTATAGGTGCACACTACCATGCCTGGATAATTTTTTGATTTATTGTAGAGACGAGGGCTTGTCAAGGTGCCCGGGCTGGTCTCGAACCTGTGGGCTCGGGCAATCCATTCGCCTTGGCCTGCTAAAGTGCTGGGATTACAGGCTGAGTCACCTAGCCCAGCTGAGAATGCGTCTTAATATGGTCATTCGATTTAGAATTTGCTTTACTTGTATGGTGGTAATGAATTTTTAGTGACACTGAGTTTTCGTCATTTCTCTCTCTGTGTCTATCTGCTCCTTCATTCTCTCACTCATCCTCAACGCCCTCCTGTTTCTGGACAGAGTTTCATATGTAGGAAGTGTTCGATAAACACATGGCAGAATCAGCCAATACTGACCATGAGCTCTGTGTCCCTGTGGGTCGCAGCTGTGGAGCAGTAGGGATGGGAGAGTATGGGCCCAGGGACCAGAGACGCTGGGGTGGAGGTGGGCGTATTCAGACTGTGTAACCTTGGACAACTTATTTCCATCTGCTTTTCAGCTGCCGGCTACGTAAAATTTCCCAGACATGCCGAGATAAGAATCCCCTCATGATCTTGTTAAAGCAGATTCCTGGATCCCACCCCCAAATCTACTGAAATCAGAATAACTAGAGAATGGGGCTAGGAATCTGTACGTGCACAAGCACACCAGCTGACTCTTACAATTCGACAAGTATGAAAAACAAATTATAGTGAGAATTAAGTGCGAGAATCTAGACTCTAGAAATATCTTAAGCCACAAGCCTGTTAGAGTTCCCCGAGAAAACAAACTGCCGAGACTTCACTTGTCTTTGTGGCCTCTCTCCTGTTCCTTCTCTAAGCCTCATTTTCCCTTTTCAACTGTAAAAGGGGGAATCTTTGCAGTTACTATGAACAACAGATAACAATATGCTTTGAAAACTGCAAAGTGCTATTCCAAATTTAACCTGCTAAGGAGAAAAAAAAAAATCAGGAAAAGCCCATTTCCCAGTATGTTTTAGCAAACATGAAAACGCAGGAACATTTTTTTCATTTCAAACGGATATATTTTCTCATCTCACTCTCAAGAACGTCTTCACAACTGCCCTCACTACTTCTGTTTACTCTTGTGACTCATGGGAAGAAATCGGTGTTCTTTCTGGTCAGTCCTCTGTTCTATCCTATCCTGCTTCCTCACCCCCTCTTGAAAGCAGGACACACTCTCCCAACCAGCACATGCTCTCTTCCTCCTAACAGGCTAAGCAAGGTCTAGATACACACTTCACACTTCCTTTTTCATGGGATTTTACCAAGGCGTTCCCATTTCGCTTACAAAAAGATATAAAACGTCATCTCATAAGTAAAGCTGCTCAGAAGTGGTATAGAAAAAAAAAATTCTGCTTTGAAACCTGAGCATATTGTGAGGATGGTTAAAAAGAAACACCCACACACACAAAAAAAAGTCGTCTCCAGGCCTAAGACTCAGCACCTGTTGATAAACTTTAAATAAAACCACTGTGGAAAACCATCACCCCAAATACTGGATGTGCCTTTATCAGGCAAAGGCCCTCTGGTTCAACCAGCCTCCCAAGACCTGGGGAATAATGCTTTGCAACCTTGTTTCTAAGCAGCTCTTCAAGGACAATGGAGGTAACTGCAAATCTGCAGACCAAGCTGCTGGATGTAGGCACCTGGGTATTTGTAAACCTCGCTTGGGCTTCGTTAGGACCACAGCCATTGGCCAGGTGGTCCCCATGAATCCTCACCCCGTTTGTGGGGTATTCCAATGCTGCCAGGAATTCATAAAAAACATGATTGCAAAACATTTAGATGGGCTAGAGCTGTGCTTAGAGTCACAGAAGAGGGGCGGGCTATAGGACAATTTCATTTTGCAAGAGATCTTGACAATGTGCCAGAGAGAAATTTTACAGATCTGATTGGCTGCCTTTTGACTTTCTGGCAACACAGATAGGCCCTATGTTGGAAACTGAGGGCAATTTTTCCAAATGAAAACAAACTGCACTGTCAGTAAGGTAAATGTATTTAGGGGAAAGTGTATCACTTTGTAGGATTTAAAGAAGCTAGCAGAACCCCACTGACCCTTCTAAAAACAAACTTTTTCTTTTTAAATCACATACAGATATAGATTACTCTTAGGGAAAAAAAATTCCCTAGTGGGAAAACCTCCAAAGGACAATTTAAAGTGAGATGATATATGGAACAAAAGGTCGGACATTCAGCCCAACATCAATTTATAGAAGCTGCTCAGAATATGTGAACTCCAAATCATTGTGCTCACAGAAATAGTGTCTCTGTACCCCAAGGCAGTGCATAAAAGTCAGATTCACCTAGAAAAACATCTGAATTCTAGCATGCCAGCCAATGTTTCTATGAGGATAAGCCATTTTAATGTAAAATGCTGGAGTGGGTTTGACCATTTCCCACCCTGACATATGATATCCCAGCCCCTGAACTGTGGAGCCACTATACTGGGAGGGCTCCCGTTATGGGGCTTGGGGTCCCCAGCAGTTCTTAGGGTAGGTAAGTGGTAGGAGGGGGATGTGGTATCAGGGTGCAAAGGCAGGGCTCCTCAGAACAGGAGAGGGGACAGGACGCAGCTGCTGCACTTACTCTCTCCTCACTCCCCACCTCTCAGCATCACTTGTAAAGTTACTGGGAGTACTGGGTAGGTGTGAAGCATGAAGATGAAGGGCTGGGACAGGCAGGGGTCTCGGGGAAAATGCCTCCCAGCTCATGAGGGGAGCCAAGTTTCAATGTGGCCGCTGGTATGTACACAAAGGCACAGATGGTAGAAAGGGGCTGCCAACACCAGAGGCTGGGACCCTGATCACAGAGAGGCTTCGCTATGTGCTTAGAGAAGTGCCTTTGGTTGCCAGTGGCTAGGCAGACATGGTCACAACAAGAATAGGTCCTAAACTCTCATGGCCACCCTCTAAAACACAGGCAAAATTCTATAGCACATGGCTCTGACTCTCCCTGAGCTGGAAAAAGTGCTAACATGGTCAGAGGAGAGTCTGACTCCAAAAGAGTTGGAGACTCCACTGTGTTCTCAAGTCACAGAGACCCAACCCCGCCAGCCACTGCTCCAATATGTGCCTCGAGTCACCAAAGGCATAAGGAACACAAGGCCAGGGGTGGAACCAACCAGCTGTAATAGGTCAAGGAAAACACTCTTGCTCATTAGCTGAGGTTTTGTCCTTTCAATTCTCAAAGAACTTTAATGCAACAAATAATGGTCTTGCCCATATTTAATTTTATTCTTAGAATTAAAACTAAAGTTAAATTTCTGAAGTCAATGAACTGACAACTGACTATGCTATAGGATGCCTAATTAGGTCACAGAGATAACAGTTCTTTTAACAAGTAATGTCCTTGTAAGAAGATAGGACGTCCTTCTTTCATTTGTTTTTTTGTTTATTTATTTATAGAAAACTGCATAATTCTGGACTGGGGTAGAAATGCAGTGTGATAAATATGCTATTATGGTATGGACATTGTCTGTAGGGAGTAATGGTAAACGCTCAAGAAACATCCAGCAGTTTTGAAGCTTCATAGTAGGGCTAAGTTACTTACCAGGAATAACTATCACCACTAAAAGCATCAGCCCTGAAATACAAATCTGGAATCTGTAACCACTAACTGGAGCAGTTGCCCAAATAACCTTCAGGAAGTATCTAAAATGGGTGGGGGAACATGCACACACACTGCAGATAAGAGGCAAGCCTGAAGGCAAAGTTATCAGCAATGTGCTTTACAGAAATGAAAAACAATGACACCAAGTCTTTTTCTCCCCCTTTTCAACCTTGTGGCTAAACAACTTTGGGATTAGTGCCATCCACCCCTCTGTGCTTGCTATAGTAGTATTTTATTCATCTGGTGACCTTAACTCTCCAGAACAAGATGAAAATCCTGAAGTCAACAAAAGCTTAACAGAGTGGCTCAATGAGATAATAAGCCACTCAGGTGTTTCCTTGGGGCCTCTTCTCTGTCATATAACTGTATCGAGTCTACCAGCGTGACAGATGAAGGACAGACAGATGAACTCTTGCCATCAGTAAGGGAGGGTTAATTCTTTTTAACTATGCTAAGCATATTTTTTAAAGACTGCATTGGCAGATTCCATACACTAGAAAATTACTTTCTTTAGATTCCCAGGTTTCCCCACAATCTAAGAAAAATGATGTGCAGTTCTACTATTTAAAGGTGTCTAGTGCCTTCAAGTTTCTAAATAATCTGCTTTTCAACACAGAGTACGAAACGTGGGATGTAGGACTCAAACCATATTTAAACAGCCACTCCATTTTCCAATCTTTACAAGAGCAAAATTAGACAATAAAGAGTAAAGGACACATTGCTTTCATGTTCTCTGTCAAGTATTGTATTTGGGAGAAGCCCTGGAATTTGCCTCTCAGTTCCATTGGAATGGGGTAACAGCCAGAGTGGGTGCAACAAAGGATACCTGTAAATGGTAGAAGGTTTGAAATATTAAAAAAGACAAGTTCTAAGTATCAGAAGAAAATGTCCATTTAGCGTTTGTAACAGTCTGGGGACCGCGTATTGTCCTCATGCAGTCTTCAGATCTATTTTCCAGATGGGGAAACTGAGCCACCACTTGCCTGAGGTCAGAGCTGCCAGGCAGCATGCTGGGTTGGAGCTGGCTGGATCCACACACTCCACCATGCTGTGCACTCAGAAGACAGTTATTTGCAGACGCCCCAGCTCCTTACATGACCCATGCAACATCCTTGGTGCCTGGACACCAGCCTAGCTGGGAGCCTTTCCTAACACTGACACTCCCTACTCCCTGCAACCCTGGCCAGCAGAACCTGTGAAATACCTGCTCAGAAGGTGCAACTCAACTTGGCCACCTCCTTGAGATACTGAATTCTTTCCTCATTATATCGTTTTAATCGAGACTGGCATTCCTTCCTAAAGGGGATTTCATGCTCCATTTTTCCTGCTCTGTCTCCAAAGGCCAGAGGAGTAAGTGCAAACAACCTCTCCTCTGGAGCCCCACCCAGCTCAGACATTCTTCTCCCTCAGCCCACCCTCCCCTGCCCAACCCAGGGCAGAGAACTGACATCCAACAGCTGCACTAATCTCTCCCATTTGCTGCGGGCAACAGTGACGGCCCTGTGACAGGGCCCTGGCTGGGCAGCCTCCCCTCCCCACAACCCAGGAATCTGATTAGGCTGCACACCACGGCCCAGCGCTCTGCTCAAACTGTTCAACCAAACCAGCGTGGCATGAAGCACAGGGCAGAGGCTGAAGGAACTGCACAAGGGGTGGGTGTACAGGGTATAGAAGCTGGGTGGCCTGTCCTTGGGTGGGGTGGAACAGGGTAATCTGACCAAGGTTACCTGCCAGGCAGGGGAGGTGTCCTGCCCTCTGTCCACAGCTCACAGTCCCTAGCAGGGTTTTAAATCTGCTTCCACCTGGCCAAATCTCAGACCCCTGGACTTTTGAATATGCTGACAAATACTTTGTAATACCTTTTCCCTGTTTTTAGTATGACATTCAATAAGGATGGGGCCAATGTCACATGACTGAGTCTTAGGGTCTCTCTGCAGGTGAGGGGTGTGCAGTAGAGGTAAACATTCCTTGGAATTGTCGAGAATAGAGAAGAAAGAAGGTTCTGGCATCTCCCTCTGGTGGCCCTCAGTCCGCCCTCTTGGCTGCAGCAATGCTTACCCTTCCCACTCAGGGAGCCAGGGCACTGGCCAGAGTCCCACGTACTAATTCCCCACACAGATTTGAGGGCATCGCCTTGAACTTTAAAATCACCTCAGAGATGACCAAGGTCGATAATGTGACCAGTGGAAGAAGGCCCTGATCTGGAGGAAACGCAGCAAAGAGCCCCAACCTGTGAGGTAAGATTCAACCAAGAAGCTCTGCACACCCATCAGATCTCTCTGCTTGGACAAGCAGGCATGCTCTTCTTGGTCCTGTACTTTGCTTTATAACCAACCACCCATCTTGCTTGTTTTCTGACTAACCTGCACCCCTGTCCCAAACATCACTGTTTTCCTCAAGCCCGGGCAAGTACCTGGCACACAGTAAAAATCCAATCATTTGTTGGATACATTTTAACTGAAATAATGCTAACATTACTTATTACCTGATCTCCCTTAATCAGGAACCATCTAAGATTATACAATAACTTTGGCCAAGTTTTGCCCTCCATGGCAGTCCTTTTAACATGGTGACCTTCCAGTCACTGCCCCTCTCAGCTCAGGAGACAAAGCACTCACACACAAGACTGGGGCTACACATCAAAGCCAGTGCCTTTGTGCTTCCTGGCCACAGGTGGCTTATCTGAGACCTGCTCTGTCATCTGTTAAGCACGTGAACATGGCTGGGGCACTCTGAGATGGGCTGGGGTTGCACCACATACACCAGACTTCCGACAGTCAGTAGATGAAAGCAAGACATAAACCTTGTCACTAATAATTTAGACATTCATTACACATTGGCTTATCTTCACTATATTGGCATAATCAATAAAGCATTATCCATTTCACCTGTTTCTTTTTACTTTTTTTGAGACAGGGTCTCACTCTATCGCCCAGGCTGGAATGCAGAGGCACAATCCAGCTTACCACGGCCTTGATAACCTGGGCTCAGGAGAGCCTTCTGACTCAGACTCCCCAGTAGCTGGGACTGTAGGCATGTACCACCATGCCTGGCTAATTTTTTTGTAGAGACAAGGTCTCACTACATTGCCTAGGCTGGTCTCAAACTCCTGGGCTCGAGATTCTCCGCCTTGGCCTCCCAAAGTGCTGGGATTACAGGTGTGAGCCACCATGCCTAGCCTCTTTTTATTTTTAAAAATGTGGCTACTAGAAAACTTCAAAAGACACAGGTGGCTCAGATTCTACTTCTGCTGGTTGGCACTGACCTGGACACTCCTCCCAAACAGACTTCATTCACAACAGGATCTGGCCTGTCACTGTTCTATTCTGATAGCCAAGTGAGACACTCAATGCCCAGCAACATCCTCAGACAAGGGACGTTCTGTACATTCGCCTGCTCTCTGAACACTCCGTCCCTCACCTCCTATGCCAAATGCCAGCTCTCGAAGATATGCCCTATGCTGCTCTCTTCCCTGCCATCTCTCCCTCATCTGGGGAGCTGTATGGAGGTTGGTCCTATCAGGGCTTAACCCACACCCAACCATAAGAGCTAGCATTTCTACAAGCAGCTTTGTGTCTTCTTTTGTTCAATGCCAACACTTCATTCATTTGAAACACAGCTGAGTAGAAGAAAATAGACTCAGTGTTTACACAAGTTTAGATTTCCAACACTTTCTATTAAGGAACAATGGGCCCCTTGCCAGCATGGGGAGTGAGGGACGAGGGACGAGGGGGACGGGACAGGAGAGAGAGAAGGCAACAGCTGTTTTGAGTTACAACTTTTCTGTCTAAGCTGGTAGCATCCCCCTGTGGTTCTGCATCCTTGGGGTTTGAAATGGAGCTGGTGTCTATTTTAGTTCTGTGTTAACAAGCGTTCTCTCCCACCAGCTACCGTCCCAGTTCACTGCCTGGCTAGGCCCTGCTGCCTCAGGCTTCCTCTGAGAGCAGGCTATTACATATAACGGCAGGCAGAGCAAAGAGGAGAAAAGGGAAGTTAGCCATGTTCTGTAATCAACTCCTTTTGGTTTCCAACAGCCAGCCCTTCCTTACCTAGCAACAGTTACAGAGCAAGCCATGGGGCAAGGGATGGCCTGCTCACTCCCACAAAGGATGCCTACCTGATGACCTCTTCTTACCAGCCATCCCCTTGCCCGCTGCTGTGGGGCCAACAGAATGAAAGGCTGCCCAGGGGGTCGACTACTCACCAGGCTACAAAAATGCCTCAGCCTACCCCACACCAAACATAGGACGTTATCACTGAATAGGAGAGAAAAACCCTCTGCTCTGCTAGCTGGACAGGCAGGACAAGAGGTTTAACTCCACAGTCCCTCTGGCACCACTGGACTTGGCATCACAGCAGGTGAATTTCCTACCAAATTTGTGCCCATCCTGCTTGTGAATTACATGACCAGCGCCCACTACAATGTCACTTTCCACCCTCTCTGAGGAAGAAGACTGCTTTCCCTTGGAGCAGCTCCTTGTCCAGAGCCCACTCTAGGAGAACACAGTCCCTCGCCCAGGTCAGCATTCCTATTTTTTTAGTTGGAGTCTCGCTCTGTCGCCCAGGCCGGAGTACAGTGGCATGCTCATGGCCACCGCAGCCTAGACCTGCTGGCCTCAGGTAATCCTTCTGCCTACAGGCATGCGTCACCATGCCTGGTTATTTTTAAATTTATTGTAGAGATGAGGACTTGCCAAATTGCCCAGGCTAGTCTCGAATCCATAGGGTCAGGCAATCCTCTCACCTCGGCATCCCAAAGTGATGGAATTATAGGTGTGAGCCTCTGCGCCCGATCCAGGTCAGCATTTCAAAGGGGACACTGGATCTTATTCTATCACTTCCACACACCAAGCTGTGCAGGCTTGGGCTGCCCAGAAATCTCTCGTGAAAGTCAAATTATTTTTTTCTGTAGAAAAGAATTATCTAGAAGGAGGTAAGATGATATGCAATCACAAAATATATAGAGGGGCTCACAGATAACCTGTATTCACCATCTGCAGTGCCAGATTAGACGGCTGCTTGGTGGGAAAGTGAGCAGGAGTTGGGGTCTCACAAGCTATTCCCACCTCTGCCCATGACTCTCCTTTGTCTGGCAACCTCACCTCTATGGGCTCAGGCCCTTGACCTAGAGAACTACTTCAGTGTTCATCACCTACCACAAGCCCCTATCACGGGGATGCTGTGGACATGCATGAAACTGTGAAGTCAAGTTCCTGAATCTCTCAGAACTCAAGGGCCAGCAAAAGGAGGAGACCAATGCCTTTTCTTGGAAGACAGAAGAAAATGACTGCTAAGAGACAGTTTTCAGAAACACAGGGATCAACTGGTCCAGTACTCCTTCAATTTGAAGGATGAGAAAACAGATTCAGATGTAACTGGCTGAGGTGTCACCGGAGCAGAGAAAGGATTGGGGTCTAGGCCTCATACCCACCCCATCACATCCAGCAACTTCCTGAGAGTGGGAAGTTCCATAAAGACATTTTATAGCACTTCAACTGCCCAGCAGTTTAAACTCTTCATAATTTTCTTTCCCTGCCAATGGAAAAATGTCAAGCTAAAGTGATTAAGGATAATGATATTTGACCTGGCTTCAAGTTACTGTACAATTTGGCATTTTCCACATACATAAAATTCTTTAGTTCACTCAGAACTTTTCACTCCTAAGTCATAGCTAAACAACTGTCCTCAGGAAGGAAATGTGGTCCATATATCAGGGATTCAGGCAAACGGATGCCCAAATTCCTACATTCCTGAGTTATCTTCTAAAATGCAAAGCTACAAGCATGTATCGGTGCTCCCTCTGCCCATACATGAACCTTTAGCTGTGTGTGACCCCCATGATGGGGTACATTCAAGTCACTCAATAACAGCAGTGCCTCCTAAGTAGCTCTTTTATTTTTATTTTATTTATTTATTTATTTTTGAGTCACGGTCTTACTCTGTCGCCCAGGCTGGACTGCAATGGCATGATCATGGCTCACTACAGCCTCAAACTCCTGAGTTTCCGCCTTAGCCTCCCAAGTAGCTGGGATCACAGACATGCACCACCATGCCCAGTTAATCTTCTTTTATTTTTTTGTAAAGATGAGGTCTCGCTGCGATTATAGGTATGAGCTACCACGACCAGCTTCTTTGCTCTTTTCAATGCCTAAAACCTATGGTAGTAACATTTTTATTTTCTGACTTTTGATTTTTTTATTTTAAAGATGTGGAGTACAAGGCCAGGCATGGCGGCTCACACCTGTAATCCCCACACTTTGGGAGGCCAAGGTGAGAGAACTGCCTGAGCCCACGAATTCAAGACCATCCTGGGCAACTTGGTAAGACCTCATCTCTACAATAAATCAAAAAATTAGCCACGCGTGGTAGCATGTGCTTGTAGTTCCAACCACTTGGAAGGCTGAGGTGGAAGGATCACCTGAACCCAGCAAATCGAGGCTGTGGTGGCTGTGAGCGTGCCACTGCACTCCAGTCTGGGCAACAGAGTGAGACTCCAACTAAAAAAATAAAGAAAGAAAGGAAGATGTGGGGTACAATTCCGGGTTAGGTATACAAATGGTAGTAACATTTTTAAAGTGGCTATTCTGTAGGAAAAATATTTAAATCTATCTGTTCATCAACAATTTTTTGATGAACATAGGATGTCTTGCTTGGTGAGTTATCAGAGAAGGTAGAGAAAGAAAGACAGGTCCCCCTAAAGTCTGCTGGAAAGTTTTATCACCGCCCCCCAACGTTTTCTGCCTGGTGAGGCCGAGGATCAGAAACACTGGAGCCAGGAAGCCCTACAACTGAAGCTGGACCAGCAAAACAATCATCTATCTTGAAGTGTAACAGGCTCCACTTTCAGTCGAGTGTCTTGCACTAAGTAGCACTGGTGATAGGCAACTCCCTAGTGCACAGGAAGCTCAGTAGTGATTTCAAGGGACTTTGCCAGAATGAAGGGAAGAAAAGTGAACCGCATAAACACTCTGTGGCTGCAGCCACCCCTCTGACAACTCTCAGTCCAACTTCTTCCCCACAATAATACCCTTCTTTTTCTTTATTTTATTTTAATTTTTATTTTTTTTTGAGTTGGAGTCTCACTCTGGCACCCAGACTGGAGTGCAGTGGCCACTTCTGGCCACCGCAGCCTCGACCTGCTTTGCTCCGGCGATCCTACCGCCTCAGCCTTCCAAGTAGCTGGAACTACAGGTGTGCGCTACCACACCCGGCTAATTTTTTTTTTTGATTTATTGTAGAGATGAGGTCTCGCCAAGTTGCCCAGGCGGGTCTCAAACCCACGGGCTCAGGCAATCCACTCACCTTGGCCTCCCAAAGTGCTGGGATTACAGGCTGAGCCACCGAGCCTGGACTTTTTCTTTATTTTAAACATATTTTTTATTTTAAAATTGTGAGGTACAGTTAAGGGTTAGGTATACAAATATGCATAGTTCAGGCAGCCTTGTTGATAAGGGGTGTCTCCCTGTCCCCAGACAGATATTGACTACCATTAATCCCGCCTCCCTTCACCTCCCTATCCCCCCCATAGTTTCCCATCACTGTCAATCCTTTTCTTATAGTGTTATGATAGATGTTCAAGGTCCACTATATGAGTGAGAATATGTGATACTCAGATCTTTGTTTCTGTGAGAGATCACTCAGTATTATAGACTCTAGTTCCATCCAGGTTGCTGCAAAATTCATGATTTTGTTTTTTTTATGGCTGCGTAGTATTCCATTGTGTATATGTACCACATTTTTTAAATCCAGTCCTCTTTTGATGAACAGCATGGTTGGTTCCAGGTTCTTGCTATTGTGAACAATGCTGCGATAAACATACGTGTGCAGGTATCTTTTTTATAGTCACTTGAGTTCTTCAGGGTATATTCCCAGTAGGGGGATTGCAGGGTCACATGGGAGGTAGATATTTAGAGCTTTTAGGAATCACCACACTGCTTTCCACAGACGTTGCACTAGTTTACACTCCCACCAACAGTGTAGTAGTGTTCCCTTTTTACCACATCCTCTCCAGCATCTGTTATTTTTTGAGTTTTGATAATGGCCATTCTGAATGGAGTTAGGTGGTATCTCAGTGTAGTTTTAATTTGCAACTCCTTGATGATTAGTGAGGTTGAATATTTCTTCATGTGTCTGTTGGCCGCTCGAATGTCTTCATTTGAGAAGTGTCTGTTCAAGTCTTTTGCCCACTTTATAATGGGGTTGTTTGTTTTTTTTCTTTTCAGCACATTTGAGTTCCTTGTAGATCCAAGATGTTAGGCCTTTGTCAGACCTGGAGTTGGCAAATACTTTTTCCCAGTCTGTGGGCTGTCTCCCTGCTCTCTTGATGGTTTCTTTGGCTTTGCAGAAGCTAGTCAGTTTAATGAGGTCCCACTTGTCTATCTTATCTCTTATGGCCCGGGTTTTGTTCAGGAACTGGATGCCAGTTCCAATTTCCATAAGGGTGTGTCCTGCATTTTCTAAGGTTCTTATGGTTTTAGGTTTTATATTTAGGTCTCTGATCCATTTAGAGTTAGTTTTTGTGTATGGGGATAAACAGGGATCTTGTTTGAATCTTCTGCATGTGGTCAGCCAGTTTTTCCAGCACCATTTACTGAATAGGTTCTCCTCTCCCCAGGGGTGTGTGGTGGAGGCTTTGTCGAAGATGAGTTGGTTGAGAAATTGAGGTTTTGCTTCTGGAATCTCAATTCTATTCCATTGGTCTATATGCCTGTTCCTGTATCAATACCAAGCTGTTTTGATTATTGCAGCTTTATAGTAAAGTTTGAAGTCTGGTAGTGTGATACCTCCTGCTTTGTTTTTTTTGCTGAGGATTGTTCTGGCTATTCTTGGTCGTATGTGTTTCCATATGAATTCCTGTATTGTTTTTTCTAGCTCTGAGAAGAATGTTGCTGGTAATTTGATGGGTATTGCATTAAATCTGTAGATTGCCTTAGGTAAGACGGACATCTTCACAATGTTGATTCTTCCAATCCATGAGCATGGGGTATTTTTCCACTTGTTTGTGTCATCTTTGATTTCTTTGAGCAGTGTTTTGTAGTTTTCATTGTAAAGGTCTTTCACGGCTCTGGTTAGGAAGATGCCAAGGTATTTCATTTTTTTTGTGGCTATTGTGAATGGGATTGTGCTTTTTATTTGGGTTTCTATTTGTTTATTATGGGTATAAAGAAATGCGATTGTCTTTTGCACATTTATTTTATACCCTGAGACTTTGCCAAAGTCCTTTATCAGTGCAAGGAGACTTCTGACAGATTCTCTTGGGTTTTCAAGGTAACAATCATGCTGTCTGCAAAGAGAGATAACTTGACTTCCTCTTTTCCTATTTGGATACCCCTGATCACCTTCTCTTTTCTGATTGCTCTACCCAGGACTTCCAATACTATAGTGAACAGGAGGGGAGAAAGTGAGCATCCTTGTCTTATTCCAGTTTTCAGGGGAAATGGTTCCAATTTTTGTCTGTTTAGGAGTATGCTAGCTGTGGGTTTCTCATAGATGGCTTTTACTATTTTGAGTATGTTCCATGTATGCCTAGATATTCGAGGGTTTTTATCAAGAAGGGGTGCTGGATTTTATCAAAAGCTTTTTCTGCATCTGATGATATAATCATGTGGTTTTTGTTTTGACGTCTGTTGATGTATTTAATTACATTTATTGTCTTGCGAATGTTGAACCAGCCTTGCATCCCAGGGATGAAGCCTACTTGGTCATGATGGATGATTTTTTATTTGTGTTGTTGAATCTGGTTTGCTAGGACCTTGTTGAGAATTTTGGCATCTATGTTCATCAAAGATATTGGCTTGTAGTTCTCTTTCTTTGTTGGATCTTTACCTGGCTTGGATATCAAAGTGATGTTAGCTGCATAAAATGATTTGGCGAGGGTTCCATCTTTCTCAATCACCTGGAATACTATCAGTAGGATTGGTATCAGCTCCTCCTTAAATGTCTTATAGAATTCTGCTGGAAAGCCATCTGGTCTGGGGCTTTTTTTTGTAGGGAGTTTTCTTATTACATGGTCAATTTTCTTGATTGTTATTGGTCTATTTAGGGTCTCGATTTCTTCTTGTTTCAACCTAGGCAGGTTGTGTGATATCAGAAAATCTTCCATTTCCTTAAGGTTTTCAAGTTTCCATACAAGTGTATATAGTAGTCTCGAATAATCTTTGTATTTCTTCAGGGTCAGATGTGACTTCATCTTTTGTGTTTCTGATTGTATTTATTTGGGCTTTTTCTCTTTTTTTCTTGGTCAGTCTACCTAGGGGACCACTGATCTTGTTTATTCTTTCAAAGAAGCAGCTTTTTGTTTCATTGATTTTTTTGTATTATCTTTTTGTCATCTATGTCCCAGATTTGGGCTTTTATTTTGGTGATCTGGATTCTTCTGTTGAAGTTAGGGTTTTGGTGGTCTTGCTTTTCCAGTTTCCTAAGGTAACTTGTTAGGCTGTTAATTTGTGATCCTTCCATTTTTTTCATGTGTGTTTGTATAGATATGAATTCCCCTCTTACTACAGCTTTCATGGCATCCCAGAGATTTTGGTAAGATGTATCTTCATTTTCATTTGTTTCCAGGTATCTTTTAATCTCTGTTTTGATTTCATTGCTAACCCAGGAGTTGTTTAGCATCCTGCTATTTAGTGTCCATGTCTTTGTGGATTTGGGGGGAACCTTGTTGGTGTTGATGCTTATTTTTATTCCACTGTGGTCCAAGAAGGTGCATGACAAAATTTTGATCTTTTGAAATTTGTTTATGCTTGATTTATGGCCAAGTATGTGGTCAATCTTAGAGTACATTCCATGCAGTGATGAGTCGAATGTATATTCTGTGGTCGTTGGGCGGAGTGTTCTGTAGGTATCAATTAAGTCCATTTGTTCAAGAGTCACACTGAGGTTCCGGATCTCGCTGCTGATTTTTTGTCCTGATAATCTGTCTAGAGTTGTGAATGGGGTATTAAAGTCCCCATCTATGATCGTGTGAGAGTCAATATCTTTCTTGAGTTTTCCTAGAAGCTGCTTTATGAAAGTTGGCGCTCCTATATTGGGTGCATATATGTTTAGGATAGATATTTCTTGTTGGTGGAGTGAACCTTTTATCATTATGTAGTGGCCTGTATCTTTTTTAATTTTTGATAGCTTAAATGGTATTTTGTCTGAAATTAGGATCGCGACTCCTCCTTTCTTTTGTGTTCTGTTTGCCTGAAAATTTGTTTCCCATTCTCTTACTTCGAGTCTGTGTGTGTCCTTTCTAGTGAGATGGGTCTCTTGAAGGCAATATATTGTTGCCTGGTGATATTTTATCCATTTTGCCATTCTATGTCTTTTCAGTGATGCATTTAGTCCATTCACATTCAGGCTAATTGTTGAAATGTGAGAGTTGGTCCCTTATAGAGTTGTTGTTGTTGTTCTTCTTTGTTTGTTGTCTTTCTTTTGGTTTTGGGGTTGGTTCGTGTGTGTTTAACTCTTTTTCCTGTACTCTTGTGAAGAACGTTGTTGTTCTTTTTTCCTTTTCTTCTGTATTTAGTACTTTCTTAAGTGTTTCTTGTAGAGGTGGTCTGGTGGCAGCGTAAGTTCTTAGGGATTGGATATCTGGGAAAGATTTTAATTCTCCCTCACTGATGAAGCTTAGCTTGGTTGGGTAGGTTATTCTTGGTTGAAATTGTTTATCTTTTAGAACTTTGAAGATAGCACTCCAAGCTCTCCTAGCCTGCAGGGTTTCTGTAGATAAATCTGCTGCTATTCTAATTGGTCTTTCATGATAGGTGATCTGGCCTTTTTCTCTTGCTGCCTTTAGGATTTTTTCTTTCATACCTACTTTGTTTAGGCGAATTATTATGTGTCTGGGAGTTGGTCTTCTCATTTGTTGTCTTGCAGGGGTTCTCTGAATCTCTTGTGTTTGAATTTTCACGTCACTGATGAGGTGAGGGAAGTTTTCTTCAATAATCTCATGGAATGTTTGTTTCAAGGTGGCCTCTGTTTCTCTTTCTGTTTCAGAAAGGCCGATTACTCTTAGGTTCTCTCTCTTGAAGTAATCGCTCATCTCTAGAAGGTTTTGCTCTGTCTTTTTAAGCTTCTTTTCTATGTTTTTGACAGTTTGGGTTAGTTCTATATTTTGGTCCTCAAGCTCTGAGATTCTTTCTTTGGCTTGGCTAATTCTGCTTTCCATGCTTATCAGTTTGTTACTTATTTCATTCACAGTATTCTTTATTACTGTAATCTCAGTTATCAACTCCTTCCTAGTTTCTTCTTGTCTCTCAATTCTTTTTAATCTCTCCACTAATGTCTTGATATCTAGGTTTGTAGTTTGAGACCAGTCATTCTGGGGGCTCTTCGTTTTTGCATTCTGAAGTCAGTTTTCTCAGTGTCTTCCCTACCAGGGGTCTGGGAGAGACCCATACTCTTCTTTTGGTTTTTCTTCATTTGTGTAGATTTTTCTCTCTCTCCCCCTTTCCCTCCCCTTCTTTAATTCTGTTTTTCAGGGAAGGTGGGGTTGCTTTTATTTCTTTTGCTCAATCTCCTGTTCTTCCTTATGAGGGTCCTCTGGCTTTGTTCATTTTTGAAGCTAGAGTGTGGGCTGGGGGCTGTACTTTTTGCAGTTTAGAGGGTTGACTGAGGGGGAAGCTGTGATTCAGAATCTATCTGCTGATCCCAGTATCCACCAACAGGTGTATGGGCACACTGGAATCTATTTCCCACTGCCTTATAATTTGTCCGTGCAGCAGGGTGTAGGCTTGGTCCCAGGGCAAGGACGGCCCATCCCGGGTCCCCGCCGCCCCGCCACCGGCGGTTCCTCCATGCTCCTGCGGCCCCGGCTTGCTCGCGGGTACCTCCCCAGGCAGGGCCCGCCGCCTGCCTGGAGGTCCAGTACTGCCTCTGCCCGCCCACCAGCTGCGACAGCTACGGCTCTCGGGGCTCCGGTGCCCAACCCGGAGCGACTGGAATCAGTAATACGTTTCTTAACTGCCTCACTAATGTCATATATGATTTAAATTGCTGGAGCCCTGGGTAGAGTAACAGAAATATGAACATGATATATGCCAGGAGAAACATGAATCAATACGATCTAGTTGATGCCTTGTCCTACCTTAGTGGGTTATCCGAATGAGTCTCCATGTGGGTCTCCAGTCCATACTTGCAAACGAACTCCTTGAAACATACTGGGCAATGGAAGACCTCATCAGCCTTCTTCTCCAAGTCACCTGACTGCCCATCCTCTACCATCTTAGGAAAAAAGAAAAACAGAGACATCATGAAGGAAGTCTTCCACATGGGTGGGCCTCTAAAGAGAGGCCAACACCAAATGCAGAGATTTCTAATAATAGGAAAGGGATGTGTTCCTCACCGAGTACTAAGGATTTGACAGACCATTCATTTGTTCACACAACAAATACTCACTGGACACTACCATCCATCCATCCATCCACTCATCCACTCAGTAAGTCTTCATGGGGCACCTAGTACCTGACAGACACTAGAAGTAAAAGAGTGAAGACAGACAAGTCTCAAACACTTAGGAAGCTTCCATTTTAGGTAGAAACACAATTTTTAAAGTGTGGAAACAGTTCTAAAAGTGCTTCGTTCCATCTCTGGGCTCAGCAAGGGGGCTCCAAAGAGGAAGTGCACACAGGTATTATTTTCTTAGACACTTTACAAAAACAGAATGGAAAAATACAGGTTAAAAGCTTAGGATGAATGTCTGCCAAGTTCCTACACTGTGAAAATAAAGATTAGAGGTACTTCTGACTAAAGTTCTGTGAGGAGGCACACACGTGCTGGGAGCCGAAAGGACCTTTTTAGCTGGTGTTGGGTCTTCTCTCTCTGACTCAGCATCGAGACTCAGTTTTCTTTTGGAGGACAGCCGCCTGCGCTTTAGAGGAGATGGAGGAGCTGCGGCCGTGGCACTGTTAGGGTCCTTCTCATGGATCTTCATATGTCTGAAAAGAACATGCATACACAACGTGATTTAACAAGAGTCTGTTTCTTTCTTTCTTTAAAATTTTGCATTTTGGCAATAGCACTTAATGTCTCTTTCTTTAGTCAAGAGATATGGGGTACAATTTATACAGTTACTTCTGTCTTTTTAAAACTTTATAATCTCCTTGAACCTCTCTGAAAGCTCTTGTAAGTGCTATCCAAAAGTGTTGCTCAATGCCTTACTGTTTGTTGGAAGACATTCATGAACTTAACCGGCATTAACGAGATTGAAAACAAACTATCTGATGACTTGTTATACTTATTCAGACAAATATTACTATTTTAGGACACATCATTCTATAGAAATGGAATTCTCCGATACTTAAACTGTCCCACTAGTTCATAAGCCAAGTGATAACTCTATATTTACCCCCAGAATCCACCTCCATCTACCCTTTGTACATGTCTCTCTTCTGCCTTTGGAAGCATTTCGGGGGTCAAATGTGAGATGTGCTGGCACAGCACATGTCCAGAGTGCTTAAGACCTCAAAGCCACTCCATGTCGTCCATGGTATTATGTGGATTTATAGACCATGAGAGTAGCCTGGACAGTGGAATGAGAAAGTTCCATGTTGCAACTCTGATATCTATGGAACGAGAATACACATATAATAAGAAAGTATTCGATAAAATATGTATATGTGTGCTCCACAAAGAGAATCTTATGGGTGACCTGACTTAAAAGACCTCACTTTACTGAGTTCTCAACAAACCCCTAAAAACAAGGTCCCAAGATATATAGCAAAGAATGACACTACAAATGAACAGTCAGTCTCAATTTCCTTGTTTTGCAACCAAAAAGGTTTAGTTTGCTAATAACAATCCTCCTCCTCTTCACCCTGTGACTGGCATTAAACTGTGCCAGATATAGGACTGTAGCCACAGTTTTTTTTTTTTTTTTTGAGTTGGAGTCTCACTCTGTCGCCCAGACTGGAGTGCAGTGGCCGCTCCCGGCCACCACAGCCTCGACCTGCTGGCCTCCGGCGATCCTTCCGCCTCAGCCTTCCAAGTAGCCGGAATTACAGGCATGCGCTACCACGCCCGGCTGATTTTTTGATTTATTGTAGAGATGAGGTCTCGCTGCCCAGGCGGGTCTCGAACCTGCGGGTTCAGGCAATCCACTCACCTCAGCCTCCCAAAGGCACGGGATTACAGGCTGAGCCACCGAGCCTGGCTCCACAGTTTTTTATGAATAAGTATTTTACAGGATTATCTTACTTGAGAAGTTCTCCGGAGTGGAGAAAGACAGTAAAGTTCTCATGAACTACCCTGTCAACCATTCTGAAAATATGTTTCACTCCCCTTTTTGCTATGCCCCTCCTTTAGAGGGGAGAGGCTGAGGATGAAAGGCCAAGACAGAGAGAAAGCCTCGTGAATCACAAGCAGTTCCATATCGAGGCTGCTCAGGCTGATGGCCCAAGACGGCTGTGATGATGCCTTTCCCACAATGAACCCCTGCCCTGTGTCTGGGGGGGGCCTTTCTTCCGTGAGCATGTGAACGTACAATGCTGGAGGCTGCCATGGAACTTCTCTGGTTTGGGTTTCACAGACATACTTTCAAGGGTGGAGGAGGTCCCCAGATTAGCCTCCTGCCCGCACTATCCCCTGCCAAAATCACACCAACCCCACCACCATCCACCAGCTAGGACTGCTGAAGACCGGTCTAACCTTGGAGGATATGGGACTTGGGAAAGGAAGCTCAGGCCCTCTTAGAGTGAAGCAGAAAGATCTAGTAAGGAAAAGAATCACAGACAACCAGCATGCTACATACGCATAATTCCTTGCCTAGATTATGAAGAAATGATGCTTTATTTAGTTCTTGGCACCAAAAGCCTTAAGAAAGTTAATGGAAACAAATAGCTTTGTTCTAAGCACGGCCTCCATTCCAAAGTGATTGTGATCTGAGGAGACCATCACTTAATATCAGCATTTGGAGGAAAAAAAGAAAGGCTGGCAAGTTTCTTCTGACATTTACTGTACGGCTCATCCAATTTTAGAAATGTTAACTTTTGTATCACACGTTCTCACTCATGAGTGGACCTTGAACAACTATTGTAATACTATAAGAAAAGAATTGGCAGTAGTGGGAATATGCTGGGGGAGGGTGGGGGGCACACCTCATTAAAAGGGGTGCCTGCATAACGAACATTTGTATATAACAAATTGTACCTCACAACCTTAAAATAAAGAATTTTAAAAAGAAATGTTAACATCTTTTCCAAAAAAAGCATCTACGAACTGAGGAAGTGTGAAAATACCAAGGAATGTAAAATAGTATAAAACCTAACCTTTTCAATAAATCACTCAAAGCTAATTTTAAATCAACACAATTCACACCCTTTTCCACAGCCTATAAAATACAAATATTAGAAATTAGAGACTGACAATTGTAAACAGTTCACAGGTCCATTCCAAGCTACATCTTTTCATATAACACAGCATTTACAGAAATATAGAATGACACTTTATTATTTTATTCTTGGGATTTATAAGAGAAACTATTTCCACAAAGGAGAAGAAGCAGAGGGGACTGGGACAAGCACTTAGTAGGGGACTAGTGGGAACTCCACACAGATCACTATTTCCATTTTGCAGATTTGGCAGTTGAGGTGCCAGAAACGCTGACCTGCTTGCGACAGCCTTATTACTTGAACCAACACAAGTGTGCCAACTCTGACTATCATGCTCTTCCTCCTACCCTAAACTTGCCTCCAAAGGACACGCCAGTCAATTAACTCAGATCTGAACCATCGGCTGGAACCTTAGGGCTATGCCCTGAACCTAACCTAGACACTTCCTCTCCAGTGGACTGTGACCCAAAGTGGAACAGCTGGTACCAAACTCTAGCCATATGTCTTTCTTTCTTTCTTTTTTTTGAGTCAGAGTCTTACTCTGTTGACCAGGCTAGAATGCAGTAGCACATCATGGCCACAGCAGGCTCGACCAGCTGGGCTCAGGCGATCCTTCCACCTCAGCCTTCCAAGTAGCTGGAACAACAGGTACAAGCACATGCCACCACACCCGGCTAATTTTTTGATTTATTGTAGAGATGAAGCCTCATCATGTTGCCCAGGCTGGTCTTGAACCCGTGGGCTCAGGCAATCCTCTTGCCTTGGCCTCCCAAAGTGCTGGGATTACAGGCATGAGCTACTGTGACTGGTCTAAACTCTAACTACATTTCAACAGAAGAGAGGAGCAGGTGAGGAGCCCACAGCTCGGACATGGAACATTACCTACCCCCAGTCTTGCTCAAGGACTGCAGTAACTCTGTCGTAACCAGGGCTGCCCCTGAACTGTATCACTTCTAGGGGTAGAGTGAGAAAAAGCAGGTCTAGTCAGTCTAATGGACAGCGACCCACTCCAGGTCTGCAACTGAGCCCTGCCAGAGCCTCAGGTTCAAAGCACAAGCTCTGTGTCATCCCAGGGTGAAATTTGTTTGTTGGTCACAACATGGAGAGCTCTCCATTTGTCTATCCAGTCACATGACCAACAGCAGTAGGCTCATCTAAGACCTCAATTCAGTCAACAAGTGAGCTGCCAGGGCCTGAGAGGTTCAGCCAGATCTGCTGTTGGATATGACATCAAGATTCCCCACTCTGAACCCTGCTCGGCTTCCCTGGCCTCCAACAGCAGGAGTGGCAACTTCAGCTGTTCATTTCCTCCCAAACACTCACAGGAAGTGGAGTTGAAACCAGAGTCACCGTGATGAGCTACTAATAGCCTCTTCCCTCAGAGTGTGGCCAAAACAGACAGCAGGGGTGGTGGGGAAGAGATAATTCTAATCTTTGAAGGCTTGGGTCTATTTCTTATTTCAAGGGCTAATCCATCTAATGTCCATGCATCCTATGTCAACAAATGACAGAGAGCCTCCAAGCTAGATGGAAGCTGAGAAATCATCTGGCCCCTCTCTCCACACAGAAAGTCCCTCTCCATGGCAGACTGGAGACATCACCATTAAGTTCTGTTTGAATACTTCCAGCAACAAGATGTCTCCATTTTCACTAGTTGTTCTAATTGTAAAAACTTCTCCATATGGAGTCAGAAATTCCACCTTTGCTTTTAATGTCTATCTATCGCAGGGGCAACATAGCACCTGTCTATAGTCTCTTTCTCATGGCAGCTCTTCAGGTAGTACAGAAAGATCTTTGCATTTCTCTTCAAAATTAAACAACTACAGCCCTACCCCCAAACTCTGCTCAAAAGTCTGTTGAATTATGCTCGTCCTATCTAGACTTGGTACCCTCTCCAGTTTACAGATATCCTTCATGAAATGCTAGAATTGGACATGAACATCAGCCCAGATGTGGCCTAAGGGCTCAGGACACCTGGCCTGGGCTATGACCTCCAGAAACTATTTAAATGGGGCCTGGGTCAGTGCTGCAGTGTGTGTTTAGCAGAAACCTTAGTTCCTACCGAGTTTACTTCACCTCCGATTCCCATGATTCCTTCATTCAAACTGCTATCAAACCACGTCCCCTCCATTCTGTACCCGTGCAGTTAACAGATGTCTTTTCACCTTCTATACCGGTAAGAATAAGACAGTTTTACAATCTATGGTGTTGGCGCGGTTCAGAAGACTAGAACTTTCATGCATTGCTGGTGGGTGTGAAAATTGGTAACCCTCTTTCTGCAAAATGACTAAGCAACAGGGATGAAAACTTTAAATATTTAAATCCTTACCCCTAGTAATTCTACTCCTAGACATTTGTCTTAAGGACTAATAACTAGCAAAGATCTATGTACAAGGGGGACCCAGAAAAACCCAGAATTTTTGGAGGGCGAGTCTCTTGTAGTACAGGTTTCCCCTGCTAGGTAAGTATTCTAGGAACCACCAGTGTTAGTGTACCAGCTAGCATTGTTGTGAGAAGCTATGTTCTGTTTCAGTGAAATTTCTTTTGGAGATTCTTTCAAAGCGTTTGCCCATTTTATGATAGGCGATTTACACGAACAACCTGCCCACACCTTGCTGAGTGTTCAGCAGTTTTTGACCAAAAACAGCATGACCCCCATGCCCGACCCTCGCCGTTCACCCAATCTCACCCTGAGTGACTTTTTTTGTTTCCCCAGATGAAAAAAGTCCTCAAAGGGAAACATTTTGCCTTTGTGGATGTGGAAAAATAATGAAACAAAAACGCAGAAGCATTAAAAGACATCAAAACTCACAAGTTCAAAAACTTGAGTCCAGAAGTTTGAGAACAACCTAGGCAACATAGCGATACCGCATCTCTACAAAAATAACAAAAAATTAGCCAGGCATGGCAATGTGTGCCTATGGTTCCAGCTACTCAGGAGGCTGAGGCAGGAGGACTGCCTGAGCCTGGGAGGTCAGGCTGCAGTGAGTCATGATTGTGCCACTGTACCCAGGCCTGGGTGACAAGAGTGAGTCCCTGACTCAAAAAAAAGCCCACAACAGTTGTGAGCAGTGGAAAAAGCATCTTGATAGGTATATTGCATCAAATGGAGAATACTTTGAAGGTGATGAAGTTTAAACATGTAAGAATAAATACACTTTTTAATAAAGTCTAGTTTGTTCTGGGTCCCCTCCCTCATACAAGGATTGAAGCATCACCATAATCCACTGATGGCTACACTGTACAGATGCTAACCACAACAAGGTATTCACCGGCTGGCCTTACTATTTCTAACTGGCTGCTCTGCATTTCCTCTTGCCCTCCTACTGCCCATTCTCGACATAGCAGCCAGAGTGAGTTTCTAACACGTAGGTCTAATCATACCACTCTCCTGCTTAAATTCCTGTTCTTAAAATTAAATCTGATTTCATCTATTTCCTGGACTTTATGAGTGAGCACCTTGCCTTCTCCATCCCAAGGCCCTTTCTGACAGACTAGCACCCTCTGGGTCCCTCAAACTCACCCAACTAGTTCTCACCTCAAAGACTCAGGCACCTGACCTGCTGCTCCTTCTGCCTAGGATGCTGCACCCCAGACCTTCCCAGGCCTAGATCCTGCCATGCAGGTCTCACCTCATGCATCCTTCCTACGAGGCCTTCCCTGCGGCTCCCCTAACCCACCCATGCTGGTACAGTTTGGATCTCTATCCCCTCCAAATCTCATGTTGAAATCTGAACCCCAGTGTCGGAGGTGGGGCCTAAGAGAGGTGCTTTGGTCAAAGGGTCAGACCCCTCATGAATGGCTTGATGCCTCTCATAGGTGAGCAAGTTCTCTCTCTTGATTCCTGTGAGATCTGGTTGTTAGAATCTGGCGTCTTCCTCCCCCTATCTTGCCAAGATGACACACATTCCCTTCCTCTTCCACCATGAATGGAGGTTTCCTGAGGTCTTAGTCAGAAACAGATGCTGATGACAGGCTTCCTATACAGTCTACAGAGCTCTAAGCCAAAGAAATCCCTACCCCACCCTTTTTGAGTCAGGGTCTCATTTTGTTGTCCAGGCTGGAGTACAGTGGCATGATCATGGCTCAACCACAGCCTCGACTTACTAAGCTCGGGTGATCTTCCTGCCTTGTGTGCCACTATATCTGCCAACACTTCAACAGTAGGAATCCTGCCACACTGTGGTCTAAGGAAGGAATTTTATCAGAACTTCTGGAGTCAAGTGAAGTTTTCTTCTATTTATAACACTTGGGTGGCTTTTACAGTGATGAACCAACACAAATATTAACAGATTAGTTTTTAAACTAGGGGGGAAAAAGTCTAAATCTGAGTAATTTGGGGCATTGATAGGAGCCTATTCTGAATCTGGGGAAAAGTTTTCCTCCTGTAAATGTAATCTTGCTTTCTAAAATTTGAGAAGGTCCATTTTAGTAGGGTGGGCTGCCTGTGAGAATACTGAAGAGATTGGAGCCAAGCCACATAGAACACCTGTGAATGCCAATTAAGTAACTCCAGGGAGACAGGCCAATCCCTAAAATATGCCCTTTCCTATCTCCCTGAATGACTTCCTTTCCACTTCCAAATACAGGAATTTTTCTGCTGATCTTTCTTAGGCATGTAAGTTGTTAGAATTTGGGAATGGGGTTAGGCTCTTAGTCATTCATACACTGGCTTGCTCTGAGCAGCAAGCAGGAATTTGGGTAAATGAAGCAGCAATATGGGCAGAAGGAAGTTGTAGTAGATAGAGACCATGTGATGCAATGAAGTTCTGCAGTGGTCTTTGGGCCGTAACACAGTTTACATGTTAGATCCTGGTTCTGCCACCTTGTAACGACAAAGATTCCACAGTATCTCGGGCTACTTCTGTTTCAGTTTCCACATCTGTAAAATGGTGATAATGCTTTCGGTCTCCCAGAACATTGGTTTTCAAACTTTGGGCCTTTGACTAGCAGCATGGGCAGCACCCAACAGCTTGTTACAAATGCAAATCCTCAGACCCCACCCCAGAGTTGCAGTCTGGCAGGCTCTGGGTTAGGGCCCAACAATCTAGGGTCCACAAGCCCTGCAGGTGATACTGAAGCCTGTTCTTGTATGAGTACCACAGGATCACAGTGAGCTTTTTCAGTTCTTTGTACTGTTTGCAGGTTGGGTTGACTGTCTGACTAGGATGCTGACGTTTTATTGGTTGCCAGCATTAAACCTCTCCCAGACTCATTTTCCAATATACCAGCAGTCTCTGCATCAGTTTACCAGGCATAAAAACTGAACAAAAAAGCTGGGAAATCTAACATTCTTAAATTCTTTTGGGGGCAAAATCTTCTGGGAAACTCTCAGCAAGTTTAAATGAGTCTCAAACCAAAGATTACCTGGTAGTTTTCTTCACGGCAGATCTGAGACATACTTCAAGCTCCCCCATATCTAATTTACATGTGATGGCTAAATCTCAGGATAGGCTGGGCATGTAGACTCACACCTATAATCCCAGCACTTTGAGGAGCTGAGGAGGGAGGACTGCTTGAGCCCAGGAGTTCAAGACAAGCCTGGGCAACATAACGAGACCTCGATATTATAAAAAAATTAAAAAATTAACCGGACTTGGTGGCACATAGCTGCAATCCCAGCTACTCGGGAGGTTGAGGTGGGAGAATTGCCTGAGCCCGGGAGATTAAGGCTGCAATAAGCCAAAATAGTGCTATTGCACTCCAGCCTGGGCAACAGAGTGAGGCCCAGCAGAAGAAAGAAAAAGAGAGAAGGGGGAGGGGGACAGGAAGGAGGAAGGAAAGGAGGGAGAAGAGAGGGAGGGAGGGAGGGAGAAAAGGAAAGATCTAGACACTTTCAGTATTTGCTAACTTTTCAGTCTTAACTTCCTCATAGGATTATTAATAGAGGAGCTGAATTATTTGGTCCGCTGTGTGAATGGCACCGTAAGGAAAGTCACTCTGCCAGTAAACAGAACATCGTACACAATGAGCGTTCGGCACTGCCCAGGGCCCGCCAAACTGAGGGAACAGGTTCAAACAGGTTCTGGCAGCCTGGTTATAGAAACATCCCTGTCCATACCTGTTGCTAGCTTTTCTTGACCCACAAAGCCTTGTGATAACTAAACAGGGAATAAGTAAGATTAAGAAGCATCACAGCTGTACAACCTACATTTCTGGCCCAAGAAAAGTATGTCTTTATAAACACCTGTGTATGTTTTCATAACAAATGCCTAGAAGAGGAGTCCAGGGTGGAGGGATGTGGGTGATGCCTGTAATGTCAAGTTCTGGGCAAGCACACAGGGGGATGAAGAACTAGACAGAGTGGGAGAGGACTGGGGAGGACGGTAAGGCAGAAGCCGAGCGAGTCCCAGTGCAGCCCCACCTGTAAGCACAAAGCCACCTTCTAGTAATTCAGGTGTTGTTCAGGCTCAGTCATGCTTGTCCAGGAGGTAGGTCACACCAGCTGTGCCAGGGTGTGGAGGAAGCTTTGACAATGCATAAGCACCTGTGCTGACCTAAAAGCCAAGCCTTTCAGAAAAAGTCTAGAAGTTATCCTGGCATGAAGTGTCAACCTGCTATCTATCGGCTTGCTGTGGGAATGTATTGGCCAGGTGGCTCCCAGGACTCTCAGGATGGTTTTGGTGAAAAGCCTGGACACCACAACTACCCACCACTGGCCAGTTAGATTCCACTGCCTCTGACATGATCGATGTGGCCCACGAAGGCAGTGAAAAAGTAAAGTTCTGCGCCTTGGTCCTGACACTGAGGTTTATTCCCACTACCCTCACTCAAGGTGGTGTCTGTAAAGACCACATCCTTCAGAGCACAGATTAAATCTCTAAGAGACTCTCCTTCCCTGAAATACTAGGGCAATGCATCCCAAGGGTATCTCTCTCATCTTGCTGACTGCAGCTTAGCACTGACGGATAAAGCTAACGTCAAAGTTACTTCAAAGCAGGGGTATGCCAGAAGTTCATTTTCATGCTCCTCGTTAGCAAACGCTTTTGGGGATCTGAGTCGCCACTGCTCATCAGCCCATAGCTTTTCTCTAACCCCAGACTTGGGGGTCACAGTTTTTTGGATGGACCACTATTTCTGCTCTCCTGTCTCAGTATTGGAGATGACAGTTCCTTTTCTATCTTGGCCCTGGGTAATGACCCTCCCAGATTCTTGGTACAAATACCCCCTTATTGATGGACTGAGCAAGAAATGTAATGCCTGAAGATTATTTTTTCCTTAAGAACCCAGCCATCCTTCAGGCAGGAAAAGGGAACCCTTTGGCTGCTGCATTCCACGCCTTTTTCCTCCTTCTGTGCTGACACTGGACACTGCTGACTTCAGAACAGAGTCAAGAGATGATATTCTCTAGCTACTTACTTCTACTTAGAGAACAGAGGGCCTTTCTCCGCTGAATCTACAGCTCCTTCCTCCCCTACTGACGTTTACATCCAGTGGTGGGGAGCTTGGCAGTCGGACTACGTCAACCAACATCAACCTTTTAAAAATCTTTAACACACTATTTCTAGCTGCCCTAGCTTTGAACCAGGACACCATAAACCCTCTTGGACTTTTATCTTTCCTTTTCCTTCTCTCGTTTTGCTAAAATAAATTTTCATTTGCTATACTCTCCATGCATTATTTAGACCCCATACCTGCTTAAACAATCCACACAGATACATAGTAAATACTTCCATACAAAATCACAGATTCTTACAAATAATAATAATAATAAAGACCTCAGAGGTTGGAGGAGTTGACCTTTCTCTCAAACAGAGAGAACTCTTCTCATTCACACAGAGCTGAAATCGGTTAGCTAGGACCTTCCCTGAGTGAATCCAGAGAAACAAGTGGAATGTTACCATTTTCCCATCTGACAATCCGTTAAATAAACATCTCTGGGCAGTTGCCATGTCAAAATAGACTCTTCTTCTTCCCCAGGCTAAACTCCTTCAATTTCTTCAACATTCACATACAGCCTGGGGTCCAAATCCCATACTCACAGCTGGCCCTGTCCCAGTCTATTTACAGTCTTAGGTGATGAAGCCCCAGCTGAGGTCATTATTCCCAAAGTCCAGAGTCTGTTACTCTAAGGAAGGTCACTGCAAGCCCCACCACAGAGATAGGCTTCCCCAGGCAACAGACAAAATCATACACACCAATCCCCAAACCCAAGCTTTGTGGAAGAATGAAAACGCTGAAGTCACAGAGACCGTTTCTCACTTCAGCCTTGAAGGGAGCTCGCTTTAGGCAGAACCTAGACATCCACAAGTGTTTTCTTTTTGCAGAGGAGGAGGAGATGCTTATCTTCATAAAAGGTTAGTGCTAAGTCATTGTTACTCCTCAGCCTCTTCCAAAAGAGGAAGGAGAAAGGCTCAGGAAGGCTCATTCAAGATGGTCTGCCACGTGCCCAAGAGGACAGTAGAAGGTACAACTAGTGGGTGCAGAAAGGGAGCTTGGTAAAAAGGAAAGCTACCACCACTCTGGGAACACCATGTTACAGTGTTCAGAAGTTAGTGAGAAACAGCTGAGAAGGAAGGGGGAAGCAAGACCAGAGAGAATATGAATATCAATGAATACAAGAGCAACATCACCTGCCCAAACCACCTAAGCAACAGCCCCTCTGTACTGTACAGGGCAGTTTACAGCCACCTTTTATCTCAAACGAACAGATGTGATACACATGTGGCTTCTGCTTTCCAGAGGTGGCACACAGAATCAAAAGATGAGCTACGAGGGAAGAGTAGCACACTGTTTTACCAAGAGAAATCGAGGAAGAGGAGAGTCCAGGGAAAAAGGCTTCTGATCTTGGCTGGATCCACAGCATTACAGGCCTCAGTCTTCCCGCCCATAAAATTGGAACAGCAGTTCTCTTGAGTGAGCAGGATTATATAAGCATGAAGAATAAAAAGTAAGTGCTGACACTACATGCCAATGAACCCATTATGCAACTGAATCTCCGGGTTTAAGGAAATACAAAATCTTTCTCCACTGATGGCCAACAACCTCTCAATTAAGTATCCCAGAGCCCTGAGAGAACAGAGAACAGCCCACAGACACACACATGTGGCAAAGGTGAGGTGGAGATCCATGTCATGAGTATACAGGCTACAACTTCTGTGCTTCTTGCTCACTTGTTAGGAGGAAAGGGAGGGGGGTGGATGTTGCTGCTAATCACCTTCCTTACAAATCAGAAGAGGGTTGACAGTGAGTGGGCACACTTTGATGTTTGCTAGCACCAGCTTGCTCAGCCCAAGCAGGTTGGACAGGTTGGATATTTAAACAAAGGCAGAAAAATGTGAGGCATAAAGCCCTAGAAGTGCTACACTGGAACGGCTACACTGGAACTGCCGCCAGCACCCTGCAGGTTTCAGTTTGTGATCTAACGCTAGAAGTCAGTCTCCCTCTCTTCCCTCCTCCTCCTCCTCCTCCTCTTCTTGACTTTGCCTTTTCGTGTTACAAAACTAAACTGGACACACATTCAGGATCTGTTCAAAGTTCTTGGGGTGTCAGGCAAGGGGCAAGGTGGGAGAGAACACAGGAGCACGATGTACTCCAGAGCAAAGGTCGTCTCCCCACTCACCCTAACCCTACCTCCAGCAAGCCCATCCTCTACCTTCCTTGGCCTAATTTCTTGCTCTCACAACTGCCAGCCTGTACAAGTGTAGGCAAGCATGATGCTCCAGATTTTGATGCCATCTACCAGTTTTACCTAGTAAGACTGAGCTTTAGAAACACTTCAACAATATATGTCAAAAAATACCGCACTGCCTGCATTTGAGACAATTTCTTTTCCATCTGCTTGCTCTCTAGAAAACAAACTCACAAACACCACCTCTGCCAAAACAGAAGAAAGCTGAAGCTATAAATATTAGCATCCAGTTGGCTGAATAATAAAAAGCTGATTTTAAACCAGATCATAAATCTGAGAAACAATGACAGGACAAAAAAGGCTTGACTGGCGCTTAACATGTCCACGTGCTTGGACAGTTTTATAAGGTTATGCTCTCTGGCATAACTGAACTCAAACTGGTCCTTCAGAGAGAAACTTAGAATCTAAAGTAAGCAACAGTCACAAGTACATTTTTCAAATGTTCTTTCAAAAATATAAAATAAGCATGCTGATTGTTAAGGGGTATTAGAAAAGAAGGGGAAAAAACAGTAAAAGGGAAAATGTTCTGAAGAATGTCAAGCTAGCAAACAGGTCACACAAAAAATTATCAATTACTACAGGCCAGGTTTCTGCTTTCATACTTTGTGTTTTTTCTTATTTGAATAATAAAATTCTGTGACAAGTCACGCTTACCTATTTTTTCTCTTAGAGTGTTGGTGGCTTTCTATTAATACTACTCACAAATTTCTAAAATGCAAAGTAAAAATTCTGGGAAAAACCACAAAATCATATCTAATAGTATAAATGCAAATCCACACTAAAAAATCTAAAAACACCACATAACAAGCAATAAAATAATAGGTAAAGTGTTTAAATAATAATAGGGATTTGCACAATTCAGAAACTGTAACTTAGCATATGGCAAACAGGTACTCTACAAAACATGGTTATCAGACTCTTGGGTTCTTAGAAAGCAGTCTATGTCATCCCCCATTGTTAAAGGGCCCAGAGTCTATTTCTCACTTTTATAACTCCACATGGTTAACTCATAAAAGGAACTGATGGGGTATCTTAAGGGAGATGAGAAAGTAAAGTAACTACAATTTGTTGAGCAACTAAAGTGGCCCACAGGCTTGGACATATAACATTTAACCCTTACAGCAAACTCTGTGAGTAAAACATTACCCCCGTTAAAGATGAAGACATGAAGCCTCTCTTGACCATTCCCAGAAGTATCCTTTATCAGTCCTAGCCAGAAAGGAAGAGTTATCAAAGAACTCAGAAGCATCACAAAAAATGCCGTTCCAGTAGCCTTTATTTAAACCACTACTGAAGTGAAAATAAAAGCACACAGGTTTCAAATCCAACCAATGAGATGTAAAGAAAGGCTAAAATTGTTGAAATATAATCAAACAGTAAAGTTATGTGGTGAAAGCTTAATAATGCTATTAGGGGAAAACTAGTAGCTTACACATTCTGCTGTGATAAACAGACTTGTAAACGTTCACTCTTGAGGGGAAGATTATGGGCCTCTTAATGATGTGGGCTCTCTCTCAAGAGAGTAAAAAGCACGTAAGTGGAATGATCAGGGAATGGGATATTATACTTAAATAATTTTTATTTTCTAGTTAAGAAATTGAAGTTTCAACCCCAGTTATAGAAAAGCTCTCTAAACTATACCAGAATTATGTGTATTTCTGTATACAGAGTACTAAACGTGCTTAAAACTGCTTTTGATACCCCAATACTACCATGAAACTACAGTTCCATCCATTTGATGTTCAACATATGTAAGGATATACATATATGCGCCTTCTTATAATTATGCTATGTATTTATCATTTACATTACATTTATGCAAACTCCTCACCAATGTCTGCAGAGAGCTGCATGTGTGGCCACAGAACATTTGTGATCTTCTAAGTGGAGTTAAATGTGTGAAGATCTCTGGGCATCCCTGAAGGGCATTTTCTTTTGTCTTTCCTCCTTAGATGCAGACAACTGAATATTTTTTTCTTCTTTTTTCATATAAATATTTCAAGAGAAACACAAAATTCACACAGTCCTAGGCAGGGTAACCTACATATTTTTATCCTGCAAATAATTTCTTCCCATGCGAACTGTCCTGATACTTTCCTTCCTGCAGAGGAATATGTCAGTAGAAACAGGCACCTGGTGATTAAAGGATTCATTACAAGATGGGACTGGCTGAACCTTGGAGTGGTCACCTCTACCCTTGAGAAGCAGCAAGTGCCAGAACTAACTACAGGGTGTCCTCAGAAACTTGCTATGACCATGATAGAGGTTCACAGGGCCCTTCCTCTTGCTGGGTATCAAGAGTAAAGAAATGACTGTCTCTTGCTCTCAGAAACACTGTCCTACCTCTGCTCTTTCTCTCGCTTAACACTAGCCACCTGTTCCAGATACCCAAGTGCAGTTGTGCATGCCAGGGGCTGGCTTAGCCTAAGCATCTGAGAGTAGCATGCTAAATTCAGAGCCTCCCTGGTCTCATTTGTCATGGAGTAGGTCACATTTCTGTGCAGCTAATATTTTCTTCAAGCATAATAGGAACACATAAGCCTCTGTTCCTGAAGACTATCCGTTGTCCAGAGGCATCCTTGGGGCCTATGTCTCCTATACTTAGCAACAGAAAAAAGCATGCCCGTAGCGGGAGGAAATAAAGCCTGTGACAAAACAACTAGATGATGTTCCAAGGATTTCTCTTTCTCATCTTCACACTTCTAATGACAGCTGAATTACAAACACATCCTCACTCTTCAGAGTATAAATGGAGAAGTTAGTCACGACAGTCTGCCCCTGCCAGGGTCTCCAGCGTATCCTTAAACATAATACATAGCCAGGTTCGGTGGCTCAGCCTGTAATCTCACGCTTTGGGAGGCCAAGGTAAGTGAATTGCCTGAGCCCGCGGGTTCGAGACCCGCCTGGGCAACTTGGCGAGACCTCATCTCCGCAATAAATCAAAAATTAGCCAGGTGTGGTAGCGTGTGCCTGTAGTTCCAGCTACTTGGAAGGCTGAAGTGGAAGGATCGCCGGAGCCCAGCAGGTCGAGGCTGCGGTGGCCGGGAGCGGCCACTGCGCTCCAGTCTGGGCGACTGAGTGAGACTCCAATTCAAAAAAAAGAAAACAAGCCAGGCTCGGTGGCTCAGCCTATAATTCCGCACGTTGGGAGGCTGGGGTGAGTGGATTGCCTGAGCCCGCGGGTTCTCGCCTGGGCAACTTGGTGAGACCTCATCTCTATAATAAATCAAAAAATTAGCCGGGTGTGGTAGCACGCGCCTGGAGTTCCAACTACTTGGAAGTTTGAGGCGGAAGGATCGCCGAAGCCTAGCGGCTCGAGGCTGCGGTGACCAGGAGCAGCCACTGCACTCTAGTCTGGGCGACAGAGTGAGACTCCAACTCAAAAAAGAAAAAAACAACAAACAAAAAAAAAAGAAAACAAAAACAAAAACAAAAACATAACACATGCTCCATGACTCTACAATTTAAAAGTCTATAGTCTGCAAAACAAGGAGCAAAGTGGAAATCAACTCCCTATTTTCCTATGGCAATTAAGGTCTGCAAAATACAAAATATCAATTTTAGAGACAGGCTTTATTCCAAATGAAGCACATTTTTCAACCTTCTGTTTCAAGTATCATTTCTTCATAGCTCTGCAGCCTGTCAGTTTCTAAAACAAGCTTTGCAAACTGCAAAGCTCAATGCCCTTTTTCCTACATTGAGCTCTCACAAAGGGTGTGCTCTGGCTCAGTTTCCCAAGTTTGTTTTGGAAGACAAGCACCATTCAATCCAAATTTTCAACGTGGGAGCAACTGATAAAGAGTTCTGGGAAGTTAAAAGCTGGGGCCACGGTGATGTTTCCGTGATACATGTTTTGCACTTTATGGCAACCTGTTATCCTGCTCAGGAATGAAGCCGTGGTTACAAACGCTCGGGACAAAGGATTTTCAAAACTCAAAAACATGAGAATCCTCAGACAGGGAAGTGGCAACTCACAAAACTATACCAGCTATGGTAACAAATTAAGACAGTCTTTCCCCCATCCTTTCTCAAAATGAGCTGGAACTAGCATCACTCTCACCTCCTTACTTGCCAAAATATAATTACTTTTAGAATGTCACATTAATTTATTTACTGGGAAAAAAGTCTAAGAAGTTACAGGCTTAATCAGTGCTATAAAGCAACTGTCAACGACTATACATAATTTAAGATACTACCTTCATTCTGTGAAGTTTATTTTATTTTACCAATACAACAATTCTACTGAGGTCCTCTTATAAAACTATAAGAAGCACCTCTATATCAGCTAAGATTAACTTGCAACCTGGAAAGGATGCAGCTCCCAGAATCTGTGTTGTGAGATGAGACCCACTGAGCGTTTAGCAACAAAAATTCTGGGGTAGACTCCAGATCTGCCTCAAGCAGCCAACAGCGGAGGGCTGGGCTCATCTGGAAGAGTGTGCACTCAAGGAGGTGTGCATCCCACGTGTGTGTATGGACAACCTTCAGAGCAGGGGGTGAGCAGAACGTGGGGGAAGGATGAGCCGTATGGTTCTCATCTGTGCTATGTCCAGACTGGCCTTGTGGAATCAAGCCCTTGGAGAAATGAAAACCTAGAAATCCACACTACAGGGAATCATGCCACAGCGTGGTCCTACCCAACCTGTGCCCCTCAGGGGAGAGATCAAAAATAAACTCACAGGAGAAACCAACTAAATCTATAATTTAAGTAAATACCATTATCTATTTGGGATAGACTAAAAGAGCTCAGAGCCACATCGGATGAAACTGGCACAGTTGAGGGAGGGTCTATAGCAGGTTAGAAACAAGAAGGAATGGTGGTGCCCTGATGTGGGCACTCTGGGCGCCCTGTTCTCTGATCCCTCCGCTCAGCATCGGCTCTGAAGCCCACGTGAGCAAGCTCCTGGGCACTTGCTTCTCAATCCCAGCAGGTGTCGACAGACCATGGGAAGCAGTGGTAGTGAAAGGGGAACAAGAAAAAAAAGAAATTTGGTGCCGAGCACCACTCTCTCACAGTCTACTAATTTCCTTGCATGCTCATCAAGACCTAGGTTTGCATTGCTCTTTTAATTTCTGCACACATGTCCCAGGGCAGCTCTGGTCCCTGATTAAAGTAACACAGGCCCACAGGTATGTGCTTGGACGAGATCACAGCTCACTACTGGAGTCTCAAATTCTGGAACAGATCCACCAGGGCAAATAAATCTAACTCCACTGTCTCTGGCACATTTTTATAATTTTTTTTAAAGTACCATATTGTCAACAAATGAAGTTGGTAATGACTTTACTGTGATAGATTACCAAAATCTGAATGTTCTTTTAACTCATTATTTGCAATTTTTTACAGAGACAATAATAAATTTAGTGTGATAACCTCCAATATTCCAAACAAACTTTTATTATTTAAATTACAGATTTAGTATAGCAAAGAGCAAAACATACAAACTTTAAAAAAAAACCCTCTCAATTTATTTCTGGCATTATATGAATATATTTTCCCCCTGTGGTACATACAATATATACTTTCCCTCTGTGGTACATACATACTTAATATATTTTCCCTCTGTGGTACATACAACAACATTAGTAGCCATTTATATGTATTATTTAACAAACACTAAGTGTTTTGCATGTATTAATTCATTAATCAGCACAACATTCCTTTTGGGGAAGGTACAAATAATACTACCATTTACAGATTAAGTACTTAGGCACAGAGAGGTCAAGTAACTTATCACACGGCTAGTAGTGGAACAGTTCTCTCCCATTGTCATTATGGTGCTTTCAGCTCTAATAATACAGACTCAGAAATAACCCCCACCCAGGACATGTCCATAGCACATTGTAAGTAATCCTTCAGAGCCCTTTTACAAACATTATTTCATTTGGGCCCAAGTTCAGAATGTGGCATTACTAAGCCATTTTGTTTTAAGTGTCAAAAAATTAAGAGATTGCCACAAAATTCTACAGAATTAGGACTGGAACTCAGCCTAACAGTTTAGTCCTCTTCTCTGAATCAAGATGCCTTAAAATAAATAAAATCAGGAGCAAAAAACCAAAAATTATCACAGACAAATATCCCTAAGGCCTGCATTTAAAAAATATTAACTTCAAAATAAGTGATCATAAATGAGAAATGTATCTTAGGATATAAAATCAAGGGCTATGCTATAAAAAAAATTCAAGGCTAGGTACAGTGGCTCATACTTATAATCTCAGCACTTTGGGAGGCTGAGGCAGGAGGACTGCTTGAGGCCAGGGGTTCGAGATCAGCCTGGGCAACATAGTGAGACCCTGACTCAACAAAAAATTTTAAAAATTAGCTGGGTGTGGTGGTGCTATTCAGGGGACTGGGCAGGAGAATCACTTGACACCAGGAGGTTGGGGCTACAGTGAGCAATGCCTGAGCCACAGCACTCCAGCCTTGTTTACAGAGCAAAATCTTGTCTCTAAAAAAAGTTAAAAATGAAAAATTCAAGATCATTTTTCTTTTCTCTCTCTTTCTCTCTCTCTCTTTTAAGTCAAGGTCTCACTCTGTCACCCAGGTTGGAGTACAGTGGGACAAATCACAGCTCACGGCTGCCTCAACTTCCTGGGAACAGACAATGCTTCTGCCTCAGCCTCCAAGTAGCTGGGACTACAGGAGTATGCCACCACAACTGGCTAATTTTTTTAAAAAATTTTTTGTAGAGGCAAGACTTTGCTACGTTGCCCAAGTGCCCCGGCTTAAGCAATCCTATGCTCAAGCAATCTCCTGCCTCAGCCTGCCAAACTGCTGGAATTATAGGTATGAGCCACCATGTCCAGCAAAAATTCAAAATCATCCCTAAGTTTACCCAAGTATACTCAAACAACATGCAGTAATAAAATTCAGTTAAAATAGTTGCTGCAAAAGGTATTCCATGGTCATAGTGGACTATGCTAATAGGGTGACAGAGATAGTCTATCTTTGAAAATAATACTCTATGACAGCATAGAATGTTGAGAATAGGAAAAACAATGAAAGAATGCTTGTTTCTAACTTGCAAAGTGACACAAAAGCTACATCAGTTATTTTTCACTTATAGGTTGGACACCCCAATCAGAAAATTCAAAATGCTCCAAAATCTCAAACATAATGCCACAAGCAAAATTTCACTTTACCTCATGTGATGGGTCACAGTCAAAATTTTGTTTCATGCACAAGATTAGCAAAAATATTCTATAAAATTACCTTCATGCTATATGCATATGGTGCATATGAAATATAAATAATTTTTGTGTGTAGACTTGGGTCCAGGTCCTATCCCTAAGGTACCTCATTATGTATATACAACAAATATTCCAAAATAATTTTTAAAAACCACAAATCTAAAACAAGCATTTTGGATAAGGAATACTCAACCTGTTGCAGCTAAAAGCATGGTTTCTGAAGCCAAACAACCTTTGTTCAAATCTTAGCGGTATCTGTGACTTTGATCATTTTTTTCATCTGAAAATGGGATAATTATACAATCTTTACAAGGTAGAGCACATAAAAATAAAGAGAGATCAACAAGGAAGTAGAATATTTGAGCAATACTATAAACCAACTAGACCTAACAGCATATTTATAGAACACTCCACCCAACAGCAGCAGAATACACACTCTTCTCAAACAGACATGGAACACTCCCCAGGGTAGACCATATGCTAGACAATAAAATAAGCCTCAATAAATTTACAGGAATTGAAATCATGCAAAGTATATCCCCCAGTTACAATGGAATGAAATTAGAAATCAATAACAAAATTTGGGAAGTCACAAATTTGGGAAAACTGAACAACACACTCCTAAATAACCAATGAGTCAAAGCAGAAATCACAGGGGAAATTAAAAAATATGCTGATCAGGCACGGAGGCTCATGCCTATAATCCCAGTACTTTGGGAGGCAGAGATTAGAAGACTGCCTGAGTCCACAGGTTTGAGATTAGCCTGGACAACTTGGCGAGACCTCATCTCTACAATAAATCAAAAAATTAGTCAGGCCTGGCGGTGTGTGCCTGTGGTTCCAGCTACTTGGAAGGATCACCTGAGCCCAGTAGATTGAGGCTGTGGTGGTCGTGAGCGTGCCATTGCACTCTATTCTGGGTGACAGAGTGAGATTCCAACTCAAAAAAAAAAAAATGCTGAGATAAATGAAAGAGAAAACACAACATACAAAAAACTTTTGGATACAACTAAACCAATACTTACAGGGAAACATATAGCTGTACAAGGGGGGGAGGGGTCAAAAAAACCCAGAAATATTTTTTGGAAGCCAGGCCCCTTGTAGTACAGGCTTCCCTCTCTAGGTAAGTGTTCTAGGAACCCACTGGCATCAGCATACCAGCTAGCATTGTTGTGAGAGGCTGCATTCAGTTTCAGTAAATTCTTTTTTGGAGACTCTTTCAACATGTTTGCCCATTTCATGACGGGTGATTTACAAGAAACACCTGCCCATACCACGCCGAGTTCAGCAGATTTTGACCAGGAATAGCATGATCCCCATGCCCCACTTTCCCTATTCACCTGATCTTACTCTGAGTGACTTTTTTTTTTGTTTCCCTGGATGAAAAAAGTTTTCAAAGAGAAACGTTTTGGTGATGTGGAAGAGGTGAAACAAAAAATGGCAGATGAACTAAAAGGCATCAAAATTGACAGGTTCAAAAACTGAGCAGTGGAGAAAGTTCCTCAAAAAGTGTATTGTATCAGATGGAGAGTGCTTTGAAGGTGACTGAAGTTTAAACATGCAAATACACAACTTTTTATAAATAAATTCCAGATTTTTGGGGTCCCCTCTCTCATAAATGCCTATATTTAAAAACAAGCCCCCAAACCAATAATCCAATCTTATAAGGGCAAACTAAATCTAAAGCAAGAGGAAGAGGGGAAATAATGTTTAGAGCAGAAAATCAATGAAAAAGAGAACAGAAAAACAATAGAGGGAAATCAATAAAACTAAAAGTTGGTTCTTTGAAAAGACCAGTAAAACTGACAAATGTTTAGCTAGACTGACTAAGGAAAAAAGAGAACTATAACCAGATAAGAAAGAGAGGCTATCACTATGACCTTACAGAATAAAAAGGATTATAGGGATATCATAAATAATTATATGCCAATCAATTATATCACTTAGATGAAATAGGCAAAATTTCTAGAGAGATACACACTACTGAAACTTGATTCAAGGAGAAATAGAACATCTGAACAGACATATAACAAGTAAAGAAATTAAATCAGTAATTAAAAAATATGTCCAGAAAGAAAAGCCCAGATAGTTCCACTGGTCAATTCCACCAAACATGTAAAGAGTTAATACCAACTCTTCATAAATGTTTCCAAAAAACAGAGGAGGAAGGCAAGCTTTCCACCTCATTCTATGAAGTGAATATTATTCTGACACCTAAACCAGGTAAAGACATCATAAGTAAACTGCAGACCAGTATCTCTTATATAATCTAAAAAATTCATCAACATATGAAAATAACTATACGCTATGACTTAGTAGGATTTATTCTAGGAATACGGTAGTTTAACATTTAGAATAGAGGGTAAAAACAGATGCAAGAAACCACCTGACAAAATCCAATGCCCTTTCATGATAAAACACTCAACAAACTTGGAATAGAAAGGAACTTCCTCAAACTAATAATGGGCATATATAAACACAACTAACATACTTAAATCAGAAATAAGACAAGTATATCCATTCTTTTCTATTTGACATTGTACTGGAGGGTCCTAGTCAGGGCAATTAGGTTAAAAAAAGAAAGAATACAGACATGATATAGGAAAACTTAAGGAATCCACTCAACTATTAGTGAATAGTTTAGGGAATGAATAAGTGACGTCAGCAAGATTACAGGAAACAAGATCAATATATAATATTTAACTGTATATGAAAACACTAGGAATGAATAAATGAAAAATGAAATCAGAAAGCAATTATACTTATAATAGCAGTAAAAAATTAAAATACTTAGGAATGCACTTAACAAAATAAATATAAAACTTGTACTCTGAAAACTATGAGACATGGTTGACAGAAATTCAGGAAGCCAGGCATGGTGACTTACACCTGTAACCTCAGCACTTTGGGAGGCAGAGGCAAGAGGACTGCCTGCGCCCAGGGGTTCGTAACCAGCCTGGACAACTTGGCAAGACCTCAACTCTACAACAAATCAAAAAAATTAGCCAGGCATGGTGGCACATGCCTCTAGTTCCAGCTACTTGGAAGGCGGAGGCGGAAAGATCACCTGAGTCCAGCAGGTCAAGGCTGTGGTGGCTGTGAGCATGCCACTGCAGTCCATCCAGCCTGAGTGACAGAGTGAGACTCTGACTCAAAAAAAGAAAAAGAAATTCAGGAAGACTTAAATAAATGGAAAAATCTTTCATGTTCAAGGATTGAAAGATTTAATATTGTTACAATGGCAATACCCTCAAACTGATCTAGAGATTGAACACAATCCCTGTAATTGTCCCAGCTGCCATTCCCCACCATTTTGTTTTTTTTTACAAAAATTGTCAAGCTTATCCTAATATACATATAAAAATTAATGCAACCCAGAAAAGAAACAATTTTGAAAAAGAAAAGCTGAAGGGCTCATACTTTTTGATTTTAAGACGTACCAAAAAGCTGTAGTAATCAATACACTGTGGTACTAGTCTTAGGAGAGATGTATAGATCGGTGGAATGGAACTGAGAGTACATAAGTAAACCTTTACATTTATGGTCAAGAATGGCAAGGAAATTCAATGAGGAAAGAAAAGTCTTACCAATAGTACAAAAGACTGAACTTGGATCCCTTCTTTACACTATACACAAATATTAACTCAAAATGGATCATAAATTTAAATGTAAGATCTAAAACTATGACACTCACGAGATACCACTTCGTACCTCCTAGGATGGTTGTAATAAAAAAGAGAAGAAAGAAGTGTTGGCAAGAACATAGAGAAATTGGAACCCTCAGACATTGTTAGCGGGGACGTAAAATGTCGCAGCCACTTTGGAAAACAGTTTGATAGTTCTTCAAATTTTAAATACAGAGTTTCCTAAGTGTCTGTCAAGAAAAATAAAAACATATGTCCACAGAAAAAGTTGTACAATAATGTTTAGCAGCATTATTCCTAATAACCAAAAAGCAAAAACAACCCAAATGTCCATCAACTGATGAAATGAAATGTGGTATATCCATACAATGAACTGTTATTTGGCAATAAAAAGGAATTAAAATCCACTTAATCGTACACTTTACATGGGTGAAATGTATGAATTATACCTCAATAAAGATGCAAAAAAATTAAAATAAATGGAAAGTGCTTAGCCCAATGTCTGACTCCCAAGGGATCACAGCTTCAGAGATGATTATTTGTAAAATGCACTGCCAGAGATGTCACTGTAGAAGACAGTACTTTTATAGGTGTGCTTAATTCGATCACAGTGTCTCAAAGTGGAAGTTTCCCAAATCAGGAGTGATTGAACTTATGACCAAAAAATGTCTCATGGAGGACCACAAGTGGGCAGTGGTCAGGGTCACAATGCTACAAAAAAGATCCTCCTCACCAATGTGCCCACTGACCCCGGCCAACAAAGAGCTGGCCCATGGGGAGTTCCACTGAGCAGGGGCTCAGTGGGAAAAAGTGGGGGAGCCACTCAAGCCAACATGTAATACCTCTAGGACCAGATTTTAAGAAGGAAAAGTATGCAAAGAACAAAGGACTTTTTGGGTAGGCTATAGGGTGAAAGGAGTAGGCCTAAACATTAGGCAAAATGATACCAACAGGCTGACATGGTCAAAAAACAAAAGGCAAAAATGTAAAATGTGTTAAAAAAAAAAGTGACACTATTCAATTCCCTCTTTGCACCCAAAAACACTCCTGGGAGGAGATGAGGGGCAAAGAAAATAACCCATCAGGATTGAAATTTATGAGGAAAAGAAAAGCAAAACACTTTTAAAAGTTCTTAAAATATTCATACCTTTCTTGAAATCATATCTCATTTCTAGGAGTTCAGAGTGAGATAGTCATAGGGGTTTAATTATTACAGCATTACTTTCAATGCAAATAATAATAAATAATATTTATTGAGTGCTTACTCAGTACCAGGAACTGTGTGTGTGTGCTAAGCTAATCCTCATCATAGTCCAGTGAAGTAGATACAATTACAAATATTGTTTTAGTCCGGACACCGAGGCTCATGTCTGTAATCCCAGCACTTTGGGAGGCTGAGGCAGGAGGAATGTTTGAGCGCAGGAATTCAAGACCAGCCTGGATAACAGAGCAAAACGCAATCTCCACAAAAAATTAAAAAATTAGCTGGGTGTGTTGGATTGCACCTATGGTCATAGCTATTCGGGAGGCTGAGGTGGGAGGGATCACTTGAGTCCAGGAATTCAAGGCTGCAGTGAACCAAGACCTTGCCAGTGCACTCCAGCCTGGGCAACAGAGTAAGACTCTGACTCAAAATATATATAATAAATAAATAAATACATCATTTTAGAGATGAAGAAACTGAAATACAAAGAGGTTAAAGAGCTTACTCAAGGACAAAAAATTTACAAGTAGCAGAGACTTGAATTCAGGTGCCCAATTCCAAAATTAAGAAACTTACCACTATACCAGTATGTCCCAAGTATATCATCGTGGCACATAAAATGATTTTAAGTAGAATAAACAGCCTATCTAATTTTAGTATTCATATATAATCAAATATAACTATTATATCAATTTTTAAAAAGTTATATAAAGTTTTCTTTGAAACAAATATGGACAAATTTTACTCAACTTTTTAAAAGAAAACAGATTAAGGACTGGACAGGAATATGGAAAAATAAACTCCTTAAAACATCTGCAATCACTCTATAAAGTATATTTTCCATTGGTTCATCCTACAAAATTTCAGTATGTCTACACCAAGCTCTCTCCCACCTCTGAGAGAGCACCTTTCTCAGGAAGTAATGTCCTGACATTTTTCTTTTTCTTCATTTTATCCTGAAGGTCCAGGACCTGCCAACTTAACCATTTACCAAAAGGGTCCAGGAATATTTTGCAAGGAAAAAATCCTTTGGGGAATCTAGTAAGCACACAAATATTTTTTAAAGGGCAGGGATACATGAATTCTCTTCCCCCCGGGGTTCCTCTGTATGTGATAAGTTGCCCACTTCTGGCACCTAAACAAAGAAACTCCAATTAGCAGAGGAGGAATAACTCTTTCATCCTGAAGAACCCTAAAGGGACACAAACCTAGCCAAGACACCTTTATTTCCCACAATCAGACACTTCTAGCACCCCCTGAGATAGCATGCATAGCCAAACAAAACCACCCCTAGTTATTCCATACAGTGAACAGGACTCAGACTCTGCACCTCTAGACAAGTCTATCAACATCCAGGTGTCAGCCAGCTACTCAGCAAAGGGTGCCTTCACCCACCTGTGCATGTTCCCATTGGTGGTAAATGACTGGCCACACACAGTGCACTTGTAAGGTCTCTCGCCAGAGTGCACCAGCATGTGGCGATCCAGGGAGCTGGCCGAGCTCAGCGACTTCCCGCAGATGCTGCACGAGTGGTCAGCTCCTCCAGTGTCCGTGTTGTGCTGCGGAAGCCAATAATCGCAGTGGTCACTTAAGAAGATGGGTCAAAAACTTGGCTCTTAGGAAATACAAATCCAGAGCTTTATAAAAAACCAGTGAAGTATAATGGCCGTTTTTTCCTGTTTCATTTTAAAGATCTTCCTAAAGGGGCAAAAAATTTCAGGAACACAGGCAAATAAAATCTTTGTATGATCTTCCATTCCCATGTTCCGGTTTTGAAAAATACTTTTACTTACTACAAGGCTCAAGTCTTTCTTTGAAACACAGAGATTAACTGACTATATGTATTAACTCCTATAAGCAGGAGGCTCTCAACAACAAAGCAAATTTGTGAAATTCAGTTCTCACATTAAGAGTCAACATCCCTCTTTCAAATTTGATGACTTAGGCCTGCTGTCAGAGAAAGAGAACTGAAACCAGCACAGAGCACAGAGTTTTAGTATCTGAAATATGGTGAGAAGGAATATTTCTAGCCGAACCCAAGTTACTTTAGTTACTTGATGTTATTATTCAGAACCATGTTATGATTTTATTTAATTAATTAATTTATTTATTTATTTATTTTTTGAGTCAGAGTCTCACTCTGTTGCTCAGGTTGGAGGGCAGTGGCATGCTCCTGGCTACCACAGCCTCGACCTGCTGGGCTCAGGTGATCCTTCAGTCTCAGTCTTCCAAGTAGCTGGAACTACAAGCATGTGCTACCATGCTCGGCTAATTTTTTGATTTACTGTAGAGATGAGGTCTCACCAAGTTGCCCAGGCTGGTCTCAAACCTGTGGGCTCAGGTAGTCCTCTCACCTCGGCCTCCCAAAGTGCTGGGATTATAGGCGTGAGCTACCATGCCTGGCCCATGTTATGATTTTAACAGATCAATCCTTCACTGTTCTATACTCATCAATAGTCGAGTCATTTATCAGCCAGAACAAGAAAGGGAGAAGGGTACATCTTGCAATAAGGAGAAAAGGTGAAAAACATCCCAAATCAAGCAAATCCTCTGCTACATGATGTACATTCATATTGATATAAAGAATAGGGGCTGCACCTACAATCTCATTGTGTTGTAAGGGATCTGGTTCACAATGACAAGCCACATACAATGAAAGGTCTTATGTTTTATGGGTGGCCAGTTAACTTGATGTTTGTAAATTTTTTTTTTTTTTTTTTTTTTGAGTTGGAGTCTTACTCTGTTGCCCAGACTGGAGTGCAGTGGCCGCTCCCGGCCACCGCAGCCTCGACCTGCTGGACTCCGGCGATCCTTCCACCTCAGCCTTCCAAGTAGCCGGAATTACAGGCATGCGCTACCACACCTGGCTGATTTTTTGATTTATTGTAGAGATGAGGTCTCGCTGCCCAGGCGGGTCTCGAACCCGTGGGCTCAGGCAATCCACTCACCTCAGCCTCCCAAAGGCGCGGGATTACAGACTGAGCCACCGAGCCTGGCTGATGTTTGTAAATTTTGAGAAGGGATTCTGGATTGACCTGGGACTTTGTCACAGAATACACACACAAGTCATTTCAATACCCCACCCCCAAAGTGATTTAAAATATTAACTCTAAAACAGATACAGCCATAACTCATCCATTAAAATCCAATCATCCTGCCCTCTGTTAACAAAGAGTAATTTAAAACAAAAACAGAAAAGGGCAGCTCACCTGGCGAATGTGCATGGTCAGCTGGTGCTGAGTAGTGCAAATCTTCTCACACAAGGGGCAGTTATAGGAAGACTTCTCCTCTTTTGTTTCCTAAAAAGAGAGATTAAGAGGGAAGATAAATTTCAAATCATGGTCAACGAGTACCTTTCTTTCTGAAGAAGCACCTGTGCACTAAGTGGCTAAGAGCATGGGCTCCAGAGCCTGTCAAGGTTAAAAGCCTGGGCAAGTTGCCATCCTGCCTGCCACAGTTTCCTCATTTGTAAGATGGAAAAAACAATACCACCTACCACATTGTGCTGTGATGCAGGTTAAATTAATTAACACATGCCAAGCACTAGAATAGTAGCAGGCTCATAGTAAGTGCTCAATAAATACTAGCTTTCTTATTACACAGGTACCACTTACTTAATGGTCTGTAATGGTGAAAAATTTAGCATCGAGTCATGGAAGAGCTAGAAAGGAGTAAGTTTTCCCCCAAGTCCAACCCAGACTCTAGGCACTATTTCCCATTGGGTTGTGGGACCCACAAGAACATATGAGAGACAGTGAAGCCTCACCCTGCCAACAATGGGAGCCCTCAGTGCCCATCTGTGCGCCAATGGACATAACATGGCTCCTTTGTCCACTGTTAACATCTGCTTAACACTGTTCATAAATAACAAATGTAAAAAATAAAAACCAATTAGTAGGGAAAAAAAACTCATTTAACTCATTTGTTGAACCAGTAGTATTTTTTCTGATGTCTAGGGGAAATAGATTCATTTTTTTTTGTTTTCTTAAATATATTGAATGATGTTCTGAAGAATAAATGCCATTTTCCATGACTGTACATACAGAAAAGAAATAGAAACTTAAAAATAAATAAACAACAAATGAAAATATATTTAAGAAAGTTGCCTGTCAAAACTTTGATAGGAATGACAAACCAAACTGAAGACTTCCACAGAAGTAACAAAAGAACCAGTTCACTATCTGGTAAGGTGGATCATTTTATGTTCTCTCAAAACATACAGGACAAGCTCCTTTCAAGCAGCACATTTTACCTTTTTAAGAAAAAGGCCAACCCCTACTTACCTAACCCTATGTTATAGTTCCTAGAGTTGCTAGTGGTACCCATCCTTAAGCCTCATAGGTCCCTGTCCCCTTCCCAAAACTAAATGGACTAAGGCTTAGATGCCTCTCCCAAAAACTTGGAATTGGGATGCTCAGAGACTAAGATCAGTGGTTTTCGAAAGATCAGCAAAATCACCTGAGAAACTTTTTGAAATATAAATATACATTTCTAGACATGATTCTTGACATGTTAAATAAGAATCATTCAAGGGGTAGAAATTTAACCCCAGAAATCTGTCTCACAAGCTCCCCAGAAGATACTGTAATGTGTCAGGTTTGGGGATGACTAAGTTACTAAGTTAGGTGGCCAGGAGCACTTGAATTGAGAGTTCATGTGGAGTTGGGGCCGGACCCACGGCTTGAGCCTTGGCAAACACAAGCCATGGGAAGGCAGCAAAAGATGTCAGAGCTAACTGAAGCAGGAGATCAGGTAACCAGGAGTGGGGTAGGGGGAGAGCATTGTTTCTAGGGATGGTCGCTCTGTCTAGGCTATGGGTTATCTCTTGTCCTAGGGTATCTTTCCATAGAACCCTTTTTTACTTGCACTCATCTGAATGAGTTTCTGTTTCTTGCAAATAGTACTAATTATTGAGCACTTACTATGTGTTAAACTCTATATACAGAAGCAGTAGGGTTTTTTTACAACCACTAAGAGATAGCCACTGTTATGAATCCCATCTTCTGGATAAGGAAACTGGAGTAGAGAGAGTCAGGTAACCTGTCCCAAGTAATAGAGTTATTAAATAGTAGACATGGTATTATAATTCAGGCAAGCTGCTCCACGGCCCATGCCCTAAATCACTATGCTATATAAAGTCTGACCCAAAAAAGGATTAATCCCAAGGCACAGAAAGGAAATACCCTTGTGGATGCTTATGGGAGACGATGGAAATAAAAGGCACCCCAAAGAATATAAAAACAAATGGCGCCATAAACCAGATGGGTGGAGTGAACACATGATGTCTAGTTCATAACCACTGTCTCTCTAGTTCCTCTTCAAAGGCTAACAAGTCTCATTCTAAGCAATAGGACCCTTTTTCTAATCTGTGGAATTGAGTCTAAGAACTGGATGTTGTACATATTTTCTCACTCTCAAAAAGAATTAAGAATATAAATACTATGAAAGCTGAACATCCTAAAGACAAAAAAATTTCCAGTCTCACGCAGTTAGCCATTATGCTTCCAGTCCTCTCAGAGATATAGTGGGATGGGGTCAACACCTTCTCAGTTCAATTCTATGACTACAATCAGAATGAAGCTGACTAAGGGTCCCCACAGGTAAAAACAAAAGCAACAGCAACAAAATAAAGCATTTGCTATAACAATGAGGGATGTCTCAAAGCCCAGTCCAAAGCTGGGATCCAGTTCAATCTCTGGCATATTGTTGCTAAGAGATGCCAAGGATGTAAATATATCTTTAAAAACCAGGTCTACAAGTGGCCAGCCTCTTGAGGAGACAAGTTTTTTGGGTTTGTTTTTTTTTTTAAATCATCTTCCATTCACCTTGAACAAGACACCAAACACACTGCAACTGGAGGAGCTGTCTGATTCCGGGGTTGATCATTAACAGACACAAACCTTCTCTGAGGTACGCTGCAGACCATTATATAGGCCCACCAAATCTAAGGTGATCTCTGGGAGGAGGTCTGCAGACTCAGATTTACTTTTTAAAATTAAACCAAATAGAAAAGTGAGCATTACGATACTGGAAGAGGCCTTACTGGGGAATTCTGAATCTAGATACTACAGTCATGCTGGTGGAAGGAACACAGTTCCTGAGCTGAAAGATAAAATTAGCAGCTAATGTGATAACTAACCATTCCATAATGAAACAATCTGGCACCCCTGTCAGCATCCGGCTGTGGCTAATCTCTCCTGGAACTCTGAGCTCGCACCAATGGGACTTTCCCCAGGCTCCCTCTCTCAGCCCTCCCTGTCCAAATCACAGGTAAGAAGAATGCTTCCTTCTTCCCTATACTCTCTCCCAATGGGGTTTGGTTTTTTAGATTAAGAAGTGAATATATCAGGCTACCTCTGGCTGACTCCCCCTTTCAAAAATGAAGCCAGTGCACCAGGTCCCTGAAGGAGAAAGGAGGAGAATGAAAATGGCCCAGTTATACCTGCACAGCTGCTTCCTCATACTCAGGCATGGCGGGCGGGGGGATGGGGGGATGGGGGGGTGGCTGTGTATCCTTCAGGGCCCTAACTACTATCTCTGAACTGGGGCCTGGACTTGAGCCAATTCTGAACTACTTAAGGAAAAGGCTCTTCCCTATCACTCCGCTTGTTCCTAACAGAGGAGAGAAGGATGATGGAAGATGACCTAGTCCATCTTATTCTTCTCTAAATTCCTGGCATTTGGTGTAGTAGCTGGAAGAGCCAGGAATATATTGTCAAATGGATTGATGGATGGAGAGATGGATGGATAGATGGATGGATTCACAGTAACATGAGAGTGGAAGTAAACCTTTTCTTCCCAGAGCTAGCACTCCTTCTTGACTCAGGCCACAGTGATACAGGCTGAGCATTTTCTCAGGCACCCAGAGGAAGACAGGCAAGGAAAAAGAGAGAGAGAGGAATCAATGCTCCAACCTTAAAACATCACTGAACTTTGCCAAGTCCCCATCCTAGAGCAAGGTGTGGAGAAATGCACACTCCCACACACAGCTGGTGGGGTTTGGGGCTGGTACAACTTTTCCTGGAGGACAAGTTGTATCTAAAGTCTTAATTAAGATAGTTCTACCTCTAAGAATTTATAGAAAACCATCATAGTTATACTCAGAAAATTCTATATAAGGACAGTCACAATAGGAATATTAATTTAAAAATCCAACACATTTGCTTTCTCATCTATCCCCGATTCCTAGGTAAACTCAGAAGTCTGTCCTGTTCCTGAGAGTTTAGTGTAGTAGGCCCATTATATCCGTTAAATCAAAAATTAAACAATTCATAAGGAAGTCAATTCCTATTATATAGATTCAGAGATGAAACAAGAATTATTCTGTCTCCCTCTTCAACCTATCCTATGTGAACTTGTTGCCTCCATGAATATCAAAAACTCGTCCCAAGTGCCCCATTTTTTTGTAAATTAATTTAAAGATTCATCTTATTTTCCAACAGAGAAGTTAGAAACTTTTATAGCAGCATTAATCCTTCCCAAACTCACCTGTCTACTCTTTCCCAATTCTGACCAATGCCCAGTGAAAATTCAAGAGGACTAAACAGCAACATTTTGTTGATGTTGTTGTTAGAGTCACTCCATTGCCCAGGCTGGAGTGCAGTGGCACACTCACGGCCACCCCAGCGTCGACCTGCTGGGCTCCCGCAATCTTTCCGCCTCAGCTTTCCAAGTAGCTGGAACTACAGGCACATATGCTACCACGCCCGACTAACTTTTTGATTTATTGTAGAAATGAGGTCTCACCAAGTTGTACAGACTGGTCTCGAACCAGCAGGCTCAGGCAATCTACTCACCTTGGCCTCCCAAATTGCCGGGATTATAGCCACCGAGCCTGGCCTAAACAGCATCTTAAGTGCAATTCCCTGGAACCAAATTCTGTGCTTTTTTAAGTATGGAAAGCTGAATGACAGCCTCAGCACAATCAGTACTTATTTGCTACCTAATCTGAAGGCACTTTAAAAAAAAAATCAAGGAGGTAACTCTTTGAAATTTAACCAGTTGTGTGAATAAAGAAACAAACCACATCACAGTGGAGGAGTCAGTCACGTTCTCTGCCATGGCCATCACATGAAGAAAGCTTGCGTACACATCAAATGGCGGGGCCAAGAATAAGAGTGCTTTCACCAACATGGACACCACAGCAAAAAAATATTTCTCCATGAAAGGAAACTGGCATAAGCTGTGAAAAATTGGTCCTTGAAAAATGATCAGGCTGGGCGCAGTAGCTCATAACTGTAATCACAGCACTTTGGGAGGCAGAGGCAAGAGGAATGCCTGAGCCCAGGGGTTCGAGATCAGCCTGGGCAACTTGGCGAGACCTCATCTCTGCAATAAACCAAAAAATTAGCTGGGCGTGGTGGCATGCATCTGTAGTTCCAGCTGAGGAAGAATTGCCGGAGCCCAGCTGGTCAAGGCTGTGGTGGCCATGAGCGTCCCGCTGACTCCAGTCTGGGTGACAGCGTGAGACTCCAACTCAAAAAGAAAAGAAAAATGATCAAGGCCCTTGGGTATGTCTGTTTCATTTCAAACACTTCATTTCTAAGGTTTTGTCTGAGGGGAACATCTCCCAATATCCTCATAAATTGAAACCACCAGATGTCGCTGCCTAGGCATACGAATGCTCACCTGGTTCCTTCTGCCAATCCGATTTGGTCCTGGAGGCTTCGCTGGGGACTTGATGCCCTGGGGGCTCCCGCCATTCTCGGAGACCTTCCCTACACTCATTACCGCTGACATCATGGTGTTGATGGAAGACAGGTCTGAACCTTCCAAGCCAACTGGTGAACTTGACGTCATTGGGACAGGGATTTAAGCTTCTAAGAAGCCTCTGCCATAAAACTGAAAACCGGAAATTGCTGATGTGATCATGGGGAAGTTTAGCTTCTGTCATAGCCAGGGGGCACTGGCCATGGCTACTCTAATTGTAACTTGGGTCAAAGACTTCCAACACACTCCTTACTCAGTTATATCCCACATTTATGCCCAGAATGACTGAAGCTTTCATCTAAAAGAAGTCTTGGCACACCAGGGACTAACCCATAATCTAGCTCCCTTCCTGAGTGTTTGCCACCAACAGGACTCAAAGTCACTGGAGGCAGGCTTATTTGCCTTTCCTCATCTTGGTTAGGCAGAGGTGGGAAAGGTCAAGACAACAATTAAAAAACCCAGGAAACTGCCATCTGACCAGCAACTTCCTAAGAACATTTACTCCCTCCTATTCCACAAAAGCTCTAGACCTAAAAACTAGTGATGAGAGACTTTGGGTTTCATGTAATGTCCTGCTGCAATACAGTGATTTAATGGGGAGCCTGAATTTCATTAGAGATTTCAGAAGCCAACCCTACCAGAATTACAACCAAATTTCAAGTTGACAAATAAAAACCTGTTTCTTTCTTTTTTATTTTTTGGAGTCAAAGTCTCTGCTGCCCAGGCTGAAGTGCAGTGGCACGCTCACAGTCACTGCAGCCTCGACCTGCTGGGCTTAGGTGATCCTTCTGCCTCAGCCTTCCACGTAGCTGGAACTACAGGCACGTGCCACCATGCCCGGCTAATTTTTTGATTTATTGTGGAGATGAGGTCTCACCAAGTTGCCCAGGCTGGTCTCGAACCTGTAGGCTCAGGCAATCCTCTCACCTCAGCCTCCCAAAGTGCTGGGATTATAGGAAAAGCCTGTTTCTTAAAAAATTACAAACAGGTAATATACCCCAGAAAACGGAAAGAAGACTTCTTCTCCACTGCTAATTACCTCCATTTTCTGCCCCGAATGACGGACTATGAAATTTCCCCCTGATGTAGCTATCATCCACATGGAGCAGGAAATGAGTCTGGGATGACTTCTTTTCTTCTTCTCTTGTTGTCACTTGCTGACACTGGAAGGGAAGCAAAGGTAAAAAGATTCCATGAACATCTTTTCACTTAATGAAGAAAAACCTGAAACCATTTGTTTGGCATAATCTCAGGCCGCTATAGTCACGAAAATAACAAGGAACACAAACGAGTGGCAATTTTTTTTCTTCCCTAACCCCATCTGTAGCTGTTTTTCAACCTTAACCCAGACCCTAGGATGCTGCCACGCTCACTCCCCACAGCCAGGAATACTTTGTAGTGTTTTACTTTTTTTTTTGAGTCAGAGTTTTACTCTGTCACCCAGACTGGAGAGTACTGGCACGCTCACAGCCCCTGCAGCTTCAACCTGCTAGGCTCAGGCATTCCTTCCACCTCAGTCTTCCAAATAGCTGGAACTACAGGCACATGCCACAATGTCCAGCTTATTTTTCTTGATATTACTGTAGAGATGAGGTCTCACCAAGCTGCCCAGGCTGGTCTCGAACCCACAGGCTCAGGCAATCTTCTCACCTCAGCCTCCCAAAGTGCTGGGATTATAGGCATGAGCCACCATGCCCAGCCTAGTATTCCACTTTCTGAAGCTCATATTTATAAACAGACACCAAATTTTCTTTCACATGGTGGTACAGTCCCTCATGAGGACTCTCACTCCACTTGACCCACCTCATGCCCTACCTAAAAGTGACCAGAGACAAAATAGTCAAGGCATTCACTAAAGGCTCAGAGTCAGCAGAGTATCAGGTCAGACCTACAAGAAACTTGGTAAAAAGGTACCTGCATAATCAATGTTTGTATACCTAACCCTGAATTGTACCCCACATCTTTATAATAAAAAAAAAAGACTTGGTAACTTCAGGTGATCCTCCCATCTTGGACCCCCATAGTTGTGACTATAGCTGTGCACCACTACACCCAGCTAATCTTATTCTTTGTAAGCACAGGGCCTCCCTGTGTTGCCCACAGGCTTCTCTCTTTGAACTCCTGGGCTCTAGCAGTCCTGCCTCAGTCTCCCAAAGTTCTGGGATAACAGGCGTGCCACTGCCCCAGCCCTTGAATGCTTCATAGCTTAGGCGGCTTTCTCAGGTCCTGCTCTGGCACTTGGCACTTAGCCAACTGACTAATATGAAGTGCTCCTGATGCCTAGGCATTTCACCAGCAGCCAGTCTATCAACTGTTTCTTGCATACCTGGATTTGGAGTTTGACCTTTTTTCTCCAGTTGTTAACTATCTCTCTTAATAAAAACTGCTTCTTATTGTCAAAAAAAAGAAAAAGAAAAAGAAAAAAGAAACTTGGTAATGTGAAAAGAATGAGCAAAGGGAAAACTATGGCCCGTGGCCATGTCACAATCCACTTCCTCAGGCCACGTGTGTCCCTTGTAACTAAAAGTACTATGGCTACAGGTATGGCCAGTAGGTAAGAAGTTCACAGGTAAACTGTTTCCCTCATTTTATCTGGGAAGATATACTATAGCTGAAGGCCTACCATTAGGATGATTTCCTATTATTCCACAGTATGTGTCAATCAGCAGCTAAAGATCAAGCTTAGCATCTCAGCTATAGAGAGAATGTGTAGAAACAATACAAGAAATAACATGATTTTTCATGGTTACCTCCTCCAACTTTCAAGGATGTGACCTGGGATATAACAAACAGTGCCACCTAGAGCAGTTACACATGCACGTGCAGCAGGAAAGCCTGGGGAGAAAACTTCATTAAGTGATGCCTCCAGCAGCAGAGAAGTACCAGCCTGAAATTCTACCCAAAGAGAATCTTAGGAACAGTACTTTCTGTGTCAAGAGACAAAAGGTGCCTTTCATGTTAACAGACTTTTTTTTATTTTTATTTTTTTTGAGTTGGAATCTCACTCTGTCACCCAGGCTGAAGTGCAGTGCCATGCTTACAGCCACCACAGCCTCAACCTGCTGGACTCAGGTGATCCTTCCTTCTCAGCCTTCCAAGTAGCTGGAACTACAGGTGCTTGCCACCATGCTCAGCTAATTTGTTGATTTACTGTAGAGACAAGGTCTCACCAAGTTGCCCTGGCTGGTCTTGAACCAGTGGGCTCAGGCAATCCTCTCGCCTCAGTCTTCCAAAGTGCTGGGATTACAGGCTTGAGCCACCGTGCCTGGTCAACAGCCATTTTGAATATGTCAGCCAAATGGTTTTCTAACGAATCAGCAGGGAAAAGCACTAACTGCAGGAACATACAATTTAAGACTATAGACCTAGGCTCATCCCTACAACTTTCCCATAAGGAGGGACAGCTATGGCCAAAGTTAAAGAAGAAAACCAAAACTCTTGTCTTTCCATATGCTAGGAGACCATTTAAATTTATTAAGAATTTTGCTTCAAACTTCCTGTTTTTAACTGTCTTTGAAAGTTGGTTTGGGTGATTTTTCTGTAGGGAAAACTGATTGACTGAGTCTAGGGGTTCAAGTCCAGCCTGGGCAACATAAGACCCCATCTCAAATTAGAAAAAAGACACACACACACACACACACACACACACACACACATATATGTGGTGCGTGCGTGCACGTGTGTGTGTGTATACAGAGGATGTCAAAAAATGTATATACATTTATTTAATTAATTTATTTTTTGAGTTGGAGTCTCACTCTGTTGCCCAGGCTAGAGTACAGTGGCACGCTCATGGCCAACGCAGCCTCGACCTGCTGGGCTCAGGTGATCCTTCCACCTCAGCCTTCTAAGTAGCTGGAACTACAGGCACACACCACCATGCCCGGCTAATCTTTTTTATTTTTTATTGTAGAGATGAGGTATAGCCAAGTTGCCCAGGCTGATCTTGAACCTGTGGACTCAGGCAATCCTCTCACCTCAGCCTCCCAAAGTGCTGGGATTATAGATGTGCACACTGTGTCTAGACATGTATATACGTTTTAAGGAAAAGTATATATGAATAACAAAAGATAAATACAAGTTATGATTGACTTACGCAATTATGAGAGGTGCTCAAAGTGGTTACCATCAACATCCAGACACTTGTGAAAGTACTTCAAAACATAATACGTAGATAACATCTCTTAAAATGTGTGTACATTATTTTGGCAGCCCTGATATGTGTGTGTGTGTGTGTGTGTGTGTGTGTGTGTGTATAAAATACATATATGATTAGGCACAGTGGCTCACACCCATAATCTCAGCACTTTAGGAGGCACAGACAAGAGGACTGCTTGAGCCCAGGGGTTTGAGACGAGCCTGGGCAACTTGGTGAGATCTCATTTCTACAATCAAAAAATTAGCGGGGTGTGGTGGCACATACCTGTAGTTCCAGCTACTTGGCAGGTTGAGGTGAAAGGATTGCTTTAGGCTAGCAGGTTGAGGCTGCAGTGGCTGTGAGCATACCAGGCACTTCAACCTGGGCAACAGAGTGAGCGCCCAACTCAAAAACAAACAACCAAAAAAAATCCAAAAGTGGTAGAGATTACTCAAATCTGGTAAGAGCATATAGTAAACACCTTTAAATTTAAAATTCTATGTTAGAAAAAAAGGTTCTAATTCTATCACTGAGTAAGGAAAGAAAGTAGAGACAAGGGAAATAGTCAACAGACAAATTAACAAAAATATATTCACTAAGCAGATCCAAATTGCTGATAAGAATTATTTTCAGTCAGTATGATATCAAAGATAACATTCTTGCAAACTGTCTATGTGTTTTACAAGATGTAGAATGACTAGCAATAGTCACTATAGTTAACCAATGTAAGGGCTGAAAATTGCAAGGTCTTATCTCACTTGGAAAGGAGGAAAGGTGTGCAAATGTGTTTCACATTTAGTCTGGACAGAAAGACATTTACTAAATTTATTTCCTCCTTGGGGATAAAGTGTAAAGTGTGATATTACACACTGATGACACCAAGAGCACCTACATTTACATACTTTTCCTATTTTTTTTTTTTTTTTTTGAGTTGGAGTCTCACTCTGTCGCCCAGACTGGAGTGCAGTGGCCGCTCCCGGCCACCGCAGCCTCGACCTGCTGGGCTCTGGCGATCCTTCCACCTCAGCCTTCCGAGTAGCCGGGATTACAGGCATGTGCTACCCGCCCAGCTGATTTTTTGATTTATTGTAGAGATGAGGTCTCACTGCCCAGGCGGGTCTCGAACCCGTGGGTTCTGGCAATTCACTCACCTCAGCCTCCCAAAGGTGCGGGATTACAGGCTGAGCTACCGAGCCCGGCTACTTTTCCTATTTTAAATGTAAGTAGATAGCAATTTTTTAAACAGAGACTTCTCCTCTCTGATCTGAAAGTGTAATGAACAAAACTCTTACGTATTTGAAAAGAAGAGTCATTAGACTCATCTCTGGGAACCTGTTTCAGAAGCAACCAACAAAATTGTACTCCAGCTTGTTCTTTTATTTGCATTCTCCCTTCAGGACCATGGAGCGGGACAGAAGGGGAAGAAACTGGTGCAAAGCACAATGAAGCTCACTGTTGTATGTTTTTTAAAAATCTACCAGAGCATGAGGGCTCACCTACGTGGTAATTTAACCAGAGCAAGTTGGCTCATATTAATTGATTCCACCTACCCCATACCCCCACCCCAGACTATACTGGGACAATAACCCAAACTAACACAACTAAAAACCCGATAATCTCAGGGAACAAAAGATAATTTGAACAGTTTGAACAGTTTGAACAGCCCATTCACAAAGCATTTTTTTTTTCTTTCTGGGTATTTATAATCCTAGAATTTTCTTTCTCTCTTCTGCACCATTTCTTTTCCCCGACATCACCCGTGATGCAAAATAATAATAATAGCAGCAGCAGCAGCAGCAGTAGTAGTAGTAGTAGTAGTAGTAACAATAACAAAATATAAAAATCAATGGCTTTATTCTAATACAATCCCTCCCAACTGGAATCAGAGAGGACTGGGAACCCCGACAAAGCTCCCAAGTCACAGATATGATCGATATCACCAATTGGACAAGTCTGATGTTTCAGTTTTTAACCCACAGTCTGAATTTGGGGGAAGGGAAGGAGAGAAAAGAAGGGAATGAGGTGTCCAAAGTATTCCTTCCTGTGAGACAAACCCTCAGCATCCTCAGATTTCTCACCCCACATCTCAGGCCCATCAGATCAAGAAGAACTAGCAGTCACAGTTACAATTTCAACACGATTTAGCACCAAAGCCTCAGGACGACCTGGACAAGAGGAAGGACAATTCAAAGGGAATATGGGGAGGTTGGGGGGCAGGCTCGAGAAGACTCAACATCCAACATTACTGTGGCTCAAAGAAAGTCAATAAAGTTTCACTGACCTGTTTTCTTTGTTTTATCAAGCTGCTCTCCTTACTGAGGAGCTGACACTGGCTGGTCCCAAATGTAGGCAGGGTCACACCTCAAAGCCACCACTCCTGAAGCGCAGAGTCAGAGCAACCTACAAAAAATGAGAGAAGGAATATTAAAAAGGGCTTTCAGACCAGAAATGATTCTTTACTCAACATCACTGAAGTTACAAATTACGACAGAACATCTCCCATCCCCTGCCTGCAATCACAAACAAATTGCTGGCTATTCCAGAGGTGTCCCTTCAGCATCCAAGCAAAAGCGCCTGGAGTCACGTGTGTCCCGAACAGACAAAACACCACTCCCCCAAGCACATTCATTCTCACAATATCCAGGGCAACACTACAGGAGAATGGCTTAGATTACTGGGCTCCAGGTGGCGCTTCCAGCATCCTAATGGCATGCCCATGGCAGATTACAATGGACCACCAGTTTTACAGGAAGAGAAAAGGAATACAGCCATCAGTGCTAAGAGAAACAGAGGGGAAGAAAGAGAGATTTGTAGAAACTAAGAAACATGCAACTAAGTGCCTTAAAATAAGGAGACAAAAATAAATACATAAATAAACGAATAAATAAACAGACACAGTGGCTCAAGCCTCTAATCCCAAGCACTTTGGGAAGCCGAGGTGAAAGGATTGTTTGAGACCAGGGGTTCGAGACCAACCTGGGCAACTTGACCAAACCCTGTCTCTACAATAAATCAAAAAAACGAGTTGGGCTTGGTGGCACATACCTGTTGTCCCAGATACTAGGAGGCTGAGGTGCAAGGATGGCCTGAGCCCAGCAGGTCTCCAGCCTGTGTGGCAGAATGAGACTCCGACAAAATAATAAAAATAAATAAATAAGGAAGGAAGGAAGGAAGGAAGGTAGGGAGGGAGAGATTACTATATCTTTTCCCAAGTGAAGGTCCACATCAAATTGGACCTTTCCTTTCTGTAGGAAAGACATAGAAAAAGGCTCGAATTACATGTGACTTTCAGGAGTTTGAGTAAGTCTGTTCTGTGATTTCAAGGGCCTCAAAGCCCCTCATTGGGAGAAGGCTGGGTCTGGCCCTGGACAAAGTTGGAGACAGCTGGAATTTCTCCAGTGTGTGCTTCTGAATTATAACACACAGTCACATCCTCTCTGGCTCTGAACACAGCATCACTCAGCTAAGCTGAAGAGTACTTTAAAACCAGGAGAAGATTCAAGACGTAAAGTAAACCACACAAGGACAACACCTGTCGAGAAACAAATGTTAGGCGTATTTTCTTGCTCTTATCTCCTTTTTAGAGTGTCTGGAGACAAGCCACCCAATCGTGTCACACACTAACATCTTGAATCCTACTCACTTTGTCCACAAATAGATACTGGACATCTTTGGCAGGCAAAGCCCCACTGTAGGCTGGCCCGTTGGGGGCAAGAAAGCCCACCAACCAGCCCAGGCTCGGTGACTCACATCTATAATCCCAGCACTTTGGGGGGGGCGAGGTGAGAGGACTGCCAGAGCCCAGGGGTTCAAGACCAGCCTGGGCAACTTATTGAGACCCCCATCTCTACAATAAATCAAAAAATTAGACAGGCGTGGTGAAGTGTACCTGTAGTTCCAGCTACTTGGAAGGCTGAGGTGGAAGGAGCGCCTGAGCCCAGCAGGTCATGGCTGCGCTGGCCAGGAGCATGCCACTGCACTCCAGCCTGGGTGACAGAGTGAGATTCCTACCCCTCCCCCAAAAAGGAAAGCCCACCAACCCCATCTACGGAAGCAGCTACTCATTGATTCCTCAGTGATTCTCCCAGGACAACTGTCCCTCTTTACATTTCTGTTTCCATTTTCTGTCTTTTTCTTTGTGGCTTTCTCTTTTGAAAAGTTCTTTGGGTTCTAAACAAAGTATCTAGAAACAAAGAGTAACTCTCAGGGACATTCCCTGAATAGGATACAGAGACCCTGAAGCCTAGAGGTACCCTTATCACTACCTCAGTAGTTCATAAGGTTTCTTGCAGCAGGACCCTTGAGAATCTAATTAACATCATAGACCCCCATCCCATAGCAAAATGCACATATTCTATATTCAACATTTCATTTTTGTTCAGTATCAGTTGTTCAGTATCAGAAGGGTCAGGAACCATAGAAACTCACTCAGAGAATAGGATAAGAATCCTTGTTTTACCTGATAAATGACCCACCCTCCCTTAGAATATGAATCAAGTCAATTTTACTAAAATTCCCGGGAGTTTTCAGAAATGTACAAAACATCCTTTCTGATTATCCCCAGCTAAACTTAAAGAAACATCATTTTAAAACAAAAGCAAGGCTGGGCGTGGTGGCTCACACCTATAATCCCAGCACTTTGGGAGGCTCAGGTGAGAGAACTGCCTAACCCCAAGGGTTTGAGACCAGCCTAGGCAACTTGGTGAGACCTCATCTCTATAATAAATAAAAAACAATTAGCCGGGTGTGGTGGCACACACCCGTAGTTCCAGGTACTTGGAAGGCTGAAGTGGAAGGATCACCTGAGCCCAGTACGTCCAAGTTGTGGTGGCCGTGAGTGTGCCACTGTAATTCAGTCTGGGTGACAGAGTTGAGACTCTGACTCAAAAAAATAAAATAAAATAAAAACAAAGTTATTATTCATTTTTAAATTAATGGCAAACTTTATTAGGAAGAAAGTTTGGAGAGAAGTAGTCTCATTTATTTTTCCTCTAGAAACTGCTGGCTGAGCACGGTGGCTTATGTCTGTAATCCCAGCACTTTGGGAGGCCGAAGCAAGAGGTTCGCTCGGGAGTTTGAGACCAGCCTGGGCAATATAGCGAGACCTCATCTCTACAAAAATAAAAAAAAGAGCCAGGTGTGGTGACACATGCCAAGAATCTGTTACTCCAGAGGCTGAGACAGAAGGACTGCCTGAGCCCAGAAGGTAGAGGCTGTGGTAAGCTGAGCTCGTGCCACTGTATTCCAGCCTGGGCAACAGAGTGAGATTCCCAACTCAAAAAAAACTGCCAAGGTATCAGACCTATAGTTTTACACAGTATTGGTCAAAACACGCTTCAGTGTCAGACACAAGTCTCTGGAATGAAAAATTTCCAGAATATAACTAAAATTTTCAATACAATTTGAACCCATTCCCTCCCCTCCTTTAAAAAACTTGAACAAAAAGTCCAAGTAAGTAGCTTCCTTGAAATACACAGATATCAAGGAAGAAAGATCATTTTAGAGCAAGAGGGCCAACCTGAGAGGTTTGACCTTGAAACTTCCATCCTCTTGACCTGAACTTGAGTGTAAATGATTTGAATACTGAGGCCCTACAATAAAGCTGAATAACAAGAGTTACCATGCTGTTTGTTTGGGGCTCTATTTGGCCTGAGGGATTCACAGAATTTAGAGAGTGGAAAAGTACAAGAGAGTAAGTATCAGAAAAAACTTCAAGATACTCCTTACCTCCATCACCACCGCCTCAGCAAGGAAAAAGAAAAAAAAGGGCGGCGGCGGGGGGGGGGGGGGGGGGTAACTGGTTATACCTTAGAATGACTCCTTTTTTTTTTTTTGAGTTGGAGTCTCACTCTGGCACCCAGACTGGAGTGCAATGGCCAGGCAGCCACTGCAGCCTAGACCTGCAGAGCTCCGGTGATCCTTCGGCCTCAGCCTTCCAAGTAGCTGGAACTACAGGTGCGCGCTACCACACCCAGCTAATTTTTTTTGATTTATTGTAGAGATGAGGTCTCGCCAAGTTGCCCAGGCGGGTCTTGAACCCGCGGGCTCAGGCAATCCACTCACCTCGTGCAGGATTACAGACTGAGCCACCAAGCCCAGCTAGAATGACTCCTGTTGGTGAAATGTGACAGACAAGTTGGGACTTTGGGAGGTGAGTGGAGGCTACTGAATTTCTGGATTTGCATTTCCACAGGCTTTGGGCAAAGTCAAAGAAGACAGAAGGACTAGAGAGGGCAGAGATCCCCCCATAGGGGGAGGAGGGTGGGGAAGGCCAGGCCCCAGCCAAAGAGAGATAAGGGGCAATGATATGTAAAGCCAGAAAGAGAAGATTAAGGGGCAGGTCTCCAGGTCTAGGGAGATAGCAATGAAGAGATGAAAGATAAGGGCCACATCCCAGCTTCTGAAGTGAAGGCTTCTTGAAGTGAAATCTAAACTCTGTCCTAAGGCCCCAGGAAACATGGAATAAGTTTAGATGCCTAGGATGACGGTCGAGGCCCTGGAAAAACCGTTCCCATAGATGACAGAACAGTGGGCCTTACAACACTTAACCAGAATGGGTGCAATGCTGAGCCTCCACAATGCCCACAAATGATGCCCACAAAAACTTGGGATGGTTGATCCATACTGCATACAAGCCTAGCTGACACAGGGTTTGAGTTATGACAAGTTCAGACCCTAAAATGGTCTGAGCTAATAGGGAGCTTGACAATCAGCAACAAAAGCTTCTCTTGAAGATGGGCTGAGTCTTGAACCAAGCCAGTCTGGATGTTCCACCAGGGCCATGCCTGTTCTTCCCCTGCCTGCAAAGCTCGGGGCAAAACCATCTCTTCTAACCAGGGTGCCTCATACACGCTCTGAAGACTGAGACATCTGTGATGACGGCTCTGAGCTCCAGAAAGTTGATGTATTTCTTGGCTTGGGGTTCAGGCTATGCCTTGAATAGGGCGGCAACCCGCGGCTGGCACAATCTTTGGTAAGACAGCCTTAGAGCATTGCAAAGCACCTCTTAGCATCTGAGCAGGCCCTGCACAATTGGGCACCATGAGCTGCTTCAGCCACTTCTAGATCTTCTCCCTCTAGGTGAGTAGGAACTCAGAAAACGTGGAGGATGCACCCCTTGGCACAGGCCACATTCAAGACAAAGCACAGAGGTGAAGGGGTGGCAACCTCGGGACCCAGGAAGTGTGTGTGGGCCTCCTCTGGTTGTCTTCTGAGCTTCCCCACTCCTGTCTCCTGAAGACTACAAGAAGTGGTCAGACTCTTCACCTGCTTTTCAAGGTTCTCCATGCCTTAGCTCAGTTTACCTCCTGGCCTTGTTGTGCACCAATCTCCATGATTAACCCTCTTGGTTCCTTGCCCCAGAATGCTCACCTGCAGAACTCTCAACATCATCCCTCATAGCCACTTTCCACATGATGCCTCCCTGATTCTTTCTGACCTGTAACTCTTGGTTCCAAACCCCAGGACACTCACACCCACATTATGTGCCACATGCCACATGCATTGTCTCATTTACTCCTCAAAACAACAACCCTATGAGGGCTATTCCCACTGTGCAGCCACAAAAACTAAGTTAAATCACTTGTTCCCAAGATGCTAGAGCTGTTATGTGGTAGAGCAAAGTGAATCTAGTTTCTTAACACGATTAAATTACTTTTGGACAAAATGTGTGACCCTGGCACAGGGTTTGAGAGCACAGACGTACCCCCTTAGTCACTTTTATAATTTCTAAAAATCTCATCCTGAATCACCACTGCCCGTTCAGATGCTCAGTAACTGGCATTCCAATTTTGCCTGTATCTAGGCAGGACAAAGCTCTCCTCTCCCAGCTTCATCTCTGCCTTCCTCTCCCTAGCCAGAGGCAGGACTGTACTTCCATCTCAGACTAGAAGGCTCGCTCCAGCAGGCAAGAGTTTGGAAACATTATCTTTGCTGTGCAGAGTGATCGGACATTTCATATTCTAGAAGTGGCCAGGCAAGTGAGGCTGGAAGGAAGCCATGAGACTGCTTCAAAGTCTGAATAGTCCAGTGTGGGGGACCAACTCAACCAACCCAACATGACTCAGGGAGGTTAACTACTACTAGGAGCCCTGCAGCACAGCCTCCCCAAAGAGCATCATAGTTCTTTGTTAGAAATACAAGTTCCCAGCCCCACCCCAGATCTACTGAGCCAGAAACCCTCTGGGGGTGGGCCCAGCGGTCTCTGTGTTAAGAGCACTCCAAAGGATTCCATCCAGCCCTGAGAACTGGCTTGTGTAGAAGGGTAGCATAAAAACAAGGATCTTTCTGAAAACCTTCTAAACCACAGGAAAGAGCTGCTAGTTTATCTGCCCCCCACCCCCACTCCCCAGCAAAAATCAAGGTGCTGTGGGAGAGGGGGAGGGAGAGAAAGAGAAAGAAAGAAGGAAAGAAAGAAGGGAGAGAGGGAAGGAGGGAAGGAAGGAAGGAAAGAAGGAAAGAAAGAAAAGTAAAAAGGCGAGAAAGGGTTGAATCTATGCAGAATCCATTTCTTCCTTCCTCAGGAAAAGAAAACATCAGGCGAACTGCAGTGAGGGTGGCAAGACTGCCAGGCCTGGGCCTTCACACCGCACTGGATCCTAAAAGCCACCTCTCCAGCAAATAGCACTGGCCAAGCCTGTGCTACTCCCTGAAACTTCCTTCTTGAATGTTATGCAACAGCCTCCAAACCTGAGTCCTCCAGCCAGGGTTTCTGATGGCCCTGCACACCCCCTCTGGCTTCACTGCGGCTCCTGGGCAGTAAGGAATGTGCAACAAGGGCGTGAGAGGAGACAGGAGTTAGGGAGGATGACTCTCAGGGAAGGCAGCCTTAAGGTTCCCTCCCACAGCCTTAAAAACAGCTCACCATCTCCTGCAGTTTGTTTCTTAATGGGACTCACAAGCATAGGAAGGAAAATGCAACAGAGATTATTCCTGCAGGGATTACCCTTGCTCAGATCGATCTTGGCCTGGAGCACTTTACAAGGAAGAACACAAACTTCTGAAGCTCTTTTTTAAGAGGTATGCCAGCTGTCCTTAGGTAAAGGAACACTTGGATACAGAAGGAAGGTGCAGCTTAGGGCACAGTGACAGGTTCCATGAGGGAAGTACTTTTCCTAAAAGCAAAAATCACTTGGACATTTTAACTGTAACATTAAATACAACTTCAGCAGGGAGGTGTGTGTTGACTGAGAAGACAGGGTCCCTGTCCACCAAGCTTATCTACATCAGTCAGATTAAATTGAATATTTAAAGCCTGAGCTGCAGAAAAGGTGGTGAGATTTTCTGGTAAGCAAGATAGAACCATATTGTGATGCCCCAGTCTCCTTCTTGCACCTTCTGCAAGGCTCTGTGATTCTGTGAAGGAAGGAAACGGGCAGAGCCCGATGATAAGCTTTTCTGTTGGTTCATGAAGACCATGAAGAAGCTGACTCCACATTTTGCAGCTCTTCTCCAGGGAGCACGTCTTTCTGCCAGGACCTAACTACTGCCAGATTTGTGAGGCCAAGATGCAGCTGCCACATGGCAGCCATTTGTCACACAGTGCCCTACTCCCCAGGGAGGGGGACACAACAGCCTGCAGCACCCAGCTGTGGGAAGGGCAAAGTCTCTGGTCTGTTCCCCAGGCAAGTCAGACTTTTTCTAAACAGTTTTCGGCCTGTCCACCAGGCCCCAGTATTTCATCACCTTGCCTAACTTAGCAAAAACTTGTATCGTTCTCTATTCTGCCCACAGAAGCTGGTGAGAAAGGGGAGAGGCAGTCAAGGAGGCATGTGTCTGATTAAGGGAACGCCCACATTGGACTGAAGGGGCAGAAGGCACCCTCCCCTACTCCAGGGGCAGGGAAGGGTCTCCAGGGCTAAAGATGTCCCACAGGGGATTAAGTATAGCCTCTCCCACCCTAAAAATCCATTCTGCTGGCTTATCTGGTAGACATAGGTAAAAGAAAGGGTGGGGAGAGGGCGCCATGACACACCTGGGTTGAGGAATTTAAAAATAAAAAATAAGGACATTTTTATAAGTAAAAGAAAACAGGATTCAAGTCTGAATATATCAGAAGTCTAGTGTGTATCTAGTTATGTCTCTCCCACAGTAACCTCTTCCCTGACACCTAGGGACATTCACTATTTGTGACACAAACCGTGCTAGAGATGTGTTTTGTGTTTTACATACATCTATTTAATCCTTTCCAAAAATCGTACAAGGTAATGATTAGGTTATTTGCTGGATACAATGCAGCTCTTAAGAGGAAGGGCCAGGCTCTAGCCCGGGGTTGCCTGACTTTAAAAATCTTGTACTTTGCTGCTATGCCACAGAGAGGATCACTGAAAGACCATTCAGAGAAGGGCCACAAGCAGGCTAGAGTATGGGAAACCAAGTCATGGAGAAATAAGAAATGACTGTAGGAATGAGAGATGCTCAGCTTATTGGAGAGAAAGCACTGGAGATACACAAGAGCTGCTGCTGCTGCAAAAAGCTGCAGGACTAGCGTGTGCAAGGAGGGCACACTCATCCCATGGGTCTACCACAGCTGGAACACAGGATGTGTGGGAGGTACAGGGAGCAGTTTCAGAGCTGGAACTCCATACTGCTATAAACCAGAGCACTGAACAACCAGAGCAGCTCTCAGAGGGAATGCAGTCACCAGGAGGAGTCAAGCAGAGGGTGAGTAGCCACTAGTTTAGAAGAAAGCAAACAAGAAAGTCTCAGTTCTGAGGGTGGGAAACCAGGGTAAAAGGCTCCTCTGAGTTTCAGATTCTGTACTTTACCTCCCAAGTAGCTGGGACTGCAAGCATGCACCACCATGCCTGGTCTACAGTCATATACAACTGCCTAGCAGAATAACTAGGTTTTTAATTTTTAGCCAGTTATGAGTTTGCATCATTTCCTACTGCGTACAGTACATATTCACATCTGGACATTGGGTTTGTTTTCAAGTACTTAATGTGACTTGCAATTTGACAGTCATATTGATTCATTCATTCATTTATTTATTTTTAGCCAAGAAGCAATATCCTTTTAAGTTAGGTATTGAAACATAACTTAAAAGGTTTTTATCACTATGTTTCATACAGTGGCAGCATGAAGAAAAAAATAATAAAGAGGCTGGTCCCTTTTGCATAAAATTGTTTAAGACCCAGAAGCACGCACAAGGAGAATAAACCATCACAGGATAATTTAAGGGGCACATGACATGGAGTCTTAAACCTTGGGACTGGAAACTAACTTGCCACCAATGGCAAACTTAACTCTTTGATCCTCAGTTCTCCCATATGGAAAGTGAACCTGGTAACACTGCCCTCCTTATCTTACAATATAGAAACCAAAGGAGCATTTATTAAAATACTTTACAAATAATACACCACACTCTACTATAAGCTATCAGTATACTCCCAACATTCCAGGTAGCGCCTGGGCTGAGTCCCCCAGCAACTCCTCAATTCACCCAACTATTTCCCTACTGGGCTGCCAGAGCTTTGAGGGCAAGAGCCCAGCTTGGTTATCTTTTTAAAAAATTCCCAACCTAATCCACAAGTTGGACAATCAAAAATAAGTATGTGTTTTCATGATCCATTTGAGATGAAAATAAGCAAAATCTGGCTTCTCCCAAATGCAATCCACTGACAATGAGCAGAACAGCTGTCGACACACTCGCCATTGCTATATGGCGAGCAGGAAATAAAAGTCCTCCAGCTTCAGTGCACTTCTGAAACCAATCCTGGTTAGCTTCACATTCGCCTCATCAAGGAAGTACACACTCCTAGCTCCCACAAGGACATGGCTCACTCTTTTCCATATTCACCGACACCTCTTCTTTCCCAGTGGCAGCACCTAACACCCAGCAACCTGCCCAGACTCTCTGGCAACTGTAGTCATTGGACTGTTCGGGACGCATCTCTGAAGGAGATCTAAGTGTCTTCAGTCACTTTTACAGCTTCTGGGAAGAAGCTGGGGTAAAGTTCAGCAGCAGCTTGCAGAGAGTTTTAGGCAATATCCTGCAACTCTTTCACAGGCCCTGAGGTCCTGGGGCTGGCCTTCTGGACATGCTCAGGGAAAGGGCGCAGCAGCAACAGGATTCTCTACTTTTCTCCAGAGGAGGAGCTGTCTGCAAGCTAAGCAACCCCAGGGCAGGTGGTTAACCTCGGATCTGTGCTTCGCATTCCCAGAATTCAGGGCAATTTCAGGATGACACTCCTCAGAAAACCAAACCAACTCCGTGGAAGACGAAAGCGTTGTTTGAAATGCCTCTCCTCCAACAGCTTAGAGAAGATAGTGGAAGGAGGCGATCACATCTTTCCTCACCCACTGGAAAAGTGGTCAGCTGTGGTCAAAATTTCACAGAGAGTAATCAGACATTACAAACTGTCAGCTGGGAATGACTGTGCGCAGTGGGTGAGTTTACCGTGCCCAGCTCCCAGGAGTTTGATGGGCTGACCTCTATGCCATGTAACGGACAAAATTCTCTCCCCTCACTCCCCCAATTTTGCCTCTAAGAAAAATATTCACCACTGTGCCTATGAAGGAATACAAATGCTCTGAGATATAAGTGGTTGATAAACAAGCCAAGCAAGAACACTGGTAAGCAAATGGTTTTCTTAAGGTAAACTGAGCAGCTGGGTGCGGTGGCTCACACCTATAGCCCCAGCACTTTGGGAGGCCGAGGCGAGAGGATTGCCTGAGCCCACAGGTTCGAGACTAGCCTGGGCAACATGGCTAGACCTCGTGTCTACAATAAATAAAAAAGTTAGCTGGGTGTAGTGGCGCACACCTGTAGTTCCAGCTTCTTGGAAGGCTGAGGTGGAAGGATCACCTGAGCCCAGTAGGTCAAGGCTGCGGTGGCCGTCAGCGTGCCACTGTACTCCAGCCTGGGCAGCAGAGTGAGACTCTGACTCAAAAAAAAAAAGTAACTAAGCAAACCAAAAGTGACTACTGGGCAGGATGGGCTACTCCAGAGAGCTCGGGTGCAGTTGGGAAAGGAGATGGCACGTTCCTGGACCAGCAGAGGCACCTCTGGGAAGGAAGGCAGCGGGCAGGCGGTGGGGGGATTAGCATGACCCTGGAGGAAGTCCGAGGCACACAGGCCCTCCAGGCGGTGATTAGTTCACAACAACTGCGCTCCCTGGGGGGTCTAATTTCGTTGCAGCTTCACTAACACAAAAGGCTGAACCACCCCCTCCAGCCCAGGAGGCCCTGGAACAAGAATCGCATCCCCAAAGCACACTTGTTCACTTGCCTGGGATTGAGCTCACATGGGGGCACCAAGCATGCCCAGGCTCTTAAATGTGGGTTCATGTTTTACAAGATATTTGTAAGCCCCTAAACATCCCCCAAATGTTACAAAGGACAGAAAGGAAAACTGACAAGGAGAGATAAACACCAGTGGGACAGGTCTCTTCCCTTAAACTCTCTCATACCTGGGTAAAAATTCAGCCAGCACAAGAAGTACACCTAAAAGAGGTACAATGCTGAGAAACATGCACCTCGCTGCTCAGGAGAGCCAGCCAGTCCCCAGCAATCCACCTACACACCCTGCTCTCTGCTTGGTCCAAGGACAACCCGACACTTCCACACAGTGCCCATGGGTCAGATGCCTTGACAAGGAAAATCTCTGGAGCACACAGATTTGGAAGCCCAAGCTGATGCCCATTTAACCTAAGCAGTATGTAATGTGAACATTCCCCATCAAAAGAACTGGCCTTTACCAATATTTTCATGACATGAAACTGTTTTAGCATACTTGTGAAGTCTGGTTCCACTTCACAGAGTTCTCCAACACATTTGAATCACAAGAATGAAGCCATCTCTTGCTTCCCCCCTTTAATTTACTTGCATGCCTTTTATCTTCTCTTAACAGTTTGCCATCCAGTGATAGGAGGGGCCTAGCCTCCAACAGCCCACACTTTTATCTCCTGCTGACCACCCGAAGCCAAGGGCTGGACTTCCTGCGGCTTGCCTAGAGTGGCTGTTTGACTTGTTTAAAATACTTGCCTCCAGACCTTGGAACAATGCCTGAGCAACACCTACCCAGCATCCATTTCAGCTCCAATTTAACAGCCTCCAAGTCCAACGGACTAGCACTCCCTGTGCCTCTGTGTGGGAGAGGCTCAGTGCTTCCAAGAAGAGAACTTACTTTCCAGGCTCCCTTATATATTTGTTTTCTGTCTGCAGCAAACACCAGAGCTATCTTCATCAAAGTCCAGAAACCCCAGAAGTCAGTTACAGTAGCTCAAGTTAAACATAGCTTACACTACTATTCTTAAAATAATTCAGTAGCATATAATAGTGTCCTTTAACCATGGGAACTGAGAGCAGTACACCATGTGCTTGCACAAGCAAATGACCCGGAATATACTGGACCCCTCGCCCATGAAGTGTGGCCAGGCCATGGTCTTTGATGTCTCTCCCAGTCCTGACTCTGCACCTGAGACTTGACTCTGGAGATATCTGAGTGTTTTTAGATCTTGACTCAAAAGTACTTCCATCTGACTGGTGCTAAGAGCTTTCCTATGAATATCTAGGACTCAGGATAACAGCAAAATCCATTCCTTTGTGCATTAACCAAGGCGGCTGTGTGTCACTTATGGGAGGGATGACCAAGGGATTCACACATCAGAGTATGGAGGACTCTGACTCTGTCATACAATAGGAGTTCCATTTTCTTTTTATTTATTTTTTATTTATTTTTATTTTTTATTGAGTTGGAGTCTCACTCGGTTGCCCAGAGTGGAGTGCAGTGGCTGCTCCTGGCCACCGCAGCCTCGATCTGCTGGGCTCCGGCGGTCCTTCCGCCTCAGCCTTTCCGAGTAGCTGGAACTACAGGCGCGCGCTACCACGCCTGGCTGATTTTTTGATTTATTGTAGAGATGAGGTCTTGCTGCCCAGGCGGGTCTCGAACCCGCGGGCTGAGGCAATCCACTCACCTCAGCCTCCCAAAGGCGCGGGATTACAGGCTGAGCCACCAAGCCCCGCTAGGAGTTCCATTTTCTTGGCATCCCATCAGCAAACATGAGGTTAATGGATTCAGAAGATACTAAAGTCAGACATTTACAACAGTGCCCCCAGAAAGAGTTCATCTATGGGGCATATAAAAAATCTTTTCCTAAAATCAATTTTAAATAGGGGAAACTTTTGTGTCCAAATACCGACCCCTTAAGCACACAGGTAAGAGGGCTGGGTGGGGGAAAGACGACAGCGGCAGCGAGGAGTAGTGAAGGTGGGATGCGCCATGGAGAAAAGGGTGGGGGGTGAGGGACAGAAGCCAACTTATGGATTGAGTGCACAATCCCAGTTTCTGTGCCAACAATCCAAAAAGGGAGCCAGCATTTTTTAGCATCTTTTTTTATGGGGCTAGTAAAACAGGGTGTGCAGTGACCAGAGAAGCTGTGCTGTCCTCACACAAAACCCCAAACAATGCCTCTCTGTGGCCCCTCTCCCACAGGAGCAGGACCCAGCCCTGTCAGAGGCCCGTGGGAGAACAGGAGCCAGCAACTCGGCTGGGCCCCACCAGTCAAACGGTAAGTACTCTTCAGCATCCTCCATTTCCTCCCAGCCATGAAGTCAGGAACAACCTGTACAGACAAAGAAAATAAAAAACTTACGAAACCACAGCAGTCACCACACTCGCTGAATATGCCCGAGGAAAGTTTTTCAAAGCTCTTGAAGATGCTTCATTATGATTCTGGAAAGAAAACAAGGTCCACGACACCCAGGCACATACATGTTCATACGAACCCAATTTTATGCTCTGCCGGCCCCACAACTAAAACACAGATGTCCAAAGAACAGCCTCAGTTACTTAACTGATTTAGAATGGTAACTAATACATTTCCATAAAGCACCTTAGAGGCTAGTGACTGCCTGGCACATTCCCAATCTAGAAACACAATTTTCCTGACGAAGAAAAAAAAAGTCTAACAGATTTTACAATTTGCTACCTGGCCACAGTGAGAAATGCTATTTGCAGGGAAGGAAGACACAGATGTGAGGAAAAAAGCACCACCTCTTTATTCCTTGTAGTTAACCTTTAATGTTGTGCTCTGGCCAAGGCAAGAATAATACTTTCAAGGTTTCCCCACAAGAAGCTACTAATTGTGGTGTGGACTTTTTTAGTCCTACAGCCAAGACTCACTTTTAATGGGATGAATTTGGAAGACAGATATGCAAAGTAATTCTAGTTCACCTACCTTACATAGAGGTTGTGAAAGTGCCATGCTATAGGTTCTAATCATATAGTCTATGCAACTCAAATTTATGGTCAAATATTATTATTTGCAATCACAACATTAGACAAACTATCCTTTACTTTTTTTTTTTAGATTGTAGAAAGAGAAAACAAAGGGACATATTAATGTATCAAGGTTGCCAGTCCTTAAAATTTCCACAGTTTCTCTATACTTATCACTCCTTAGCTTCAGCCACTAAGTAAATGTTTCATTGGGGGGGAAAAATGGGTCTCCTCAGTTTCTAGCAGTTGGAATTCCAGGCCTATCCTTGCTGCTTTCAGAGCATGCCCCATCCATAAGCAACAGAAAATGGGCATTCTCTGCAAGGCATTAAAATTAGTGGGTTAAAATGGTTTACACTGCTTTGTACCCTAGATGTAAGGCAAGAGACTTGTTACCAGTACAAAAACCTGAGCTATGATAATGATCACTGCCAGACATTTGAGGCTACTAACATTCCAGATGTTAGAACCACCAAGAACTGCAAGAAAGAGCCACTGGTCTCACAGGGTGATAGGCTGGAGAGGCAGAGGAGACACGGAGAGGGAAATTCCAACCCAAGGGAACATGGAGGGTGAGCCAAACACTTCAAGGACTGCAGGGCTCACCAGAGGTAAGAGTCACGGAGCGTGAGGGCACTGGGGCAAAAGCAAACCTGAGCTTGAAGGAAGGATCTGGCTTCCAGCTAGCTACACACTGAAAGCTAGAACACAGGGAGGAGAAAAAGCAGACATCTGTTGAGTGTCTCACAATACTGAATTCATTTTTTTTTAAGGTTCATGTGCCCCCTTTTAAATGAGATGACAAACGGTACATGGTAGAGATCATTTGTAATGCCCTTACTTGGCAAAAGAAAAAAATGGCAACCCATGTATAAATGTAAAAGTTTCATGTTTCTGGCCCATGAAAGCAAAACCCCTGGGAGCCATCAGAGCACCAGTGCATTGTGAGAATGGAGGGAGAGTGGAGTGGGGAAAATGGCAAAGATGCAGCTGGCAGAATGACACTGGGGTCAAGGTGCTATCTAAGAGGGAGGAACTGCATCCTGAGGCTCTGAAAACCCACTGAAGGGCCCTCCCACCTTAAAAAAAAAGTTTAGGATGAAATAATTATTTCCATAGTTTAAAAGGCTCTGGAAGGCAGTTTTAAAAATGGACAATTAGGGCACATAACCCAGTTAGGAGGCTACTGCAATACTCTACAGGAAAGACAAAAGTGGGAAGGGGGGGGGAGCGAGGACAATGTCACGAAGGGAGAACTAACCAAAAGGAAGCAGGGCCGTCTACCTGTGAGGGCCAGGCAGGCATCCAGAATGATAGGGCAGGGGCACCGGCATTTGCAAGACAGGAATCATGAAGAGAACTCCTAGAATAAGTGAATAAAGAGCATACTGCAAGATGGTTATCAAGTGTCAGGATTAAGAGAAGTTTTGTTTTAAAGAAAATCTACAAATGTCCATAATAGTCAGAAAGGAGCAGATAGGAGGTGGTCTTGGGGGAGAAGGAAAAAGAGGACAGGGGGCTCCCGGACACAGGAAGATGAAACACCTGCAGCAAAACGTAACACACAACATAGACAGCCCACATAAATAGACATGTTAATTGTCAGATCAGACTCTACTAATGAAACGGACCATCATAAGCTGCTAATGTAGGGTAAAGTACTTTAAAAGGCTTAATTTGAGGCTGAGGCAAGAGGATTGCTGGAACCTAGGAGTTCGAGACCACTCTGGACAACATAGTGATACTTTGTCTCTACAAAAAGAAAAAATTCAAAAATTAGCCAGGTGTAGTGGCGCGGGCCTGTAGTCCCAGCTACTCCACTCTGGGTGACAGAGTAAGACCCCGACTCAAAAAAAAAAAAAAAAAAAAAAAGGAGGGGGTGCTTAATTTATAGATGGTCACAAGCCTACAAAACAATATACATTCTTTCCTTTCAAAGAGCCTATCATATAAAACATGCTAGATACTGGATAAAACATTGTATTAAATTGATCTGATCTTAAGTAGTTATGTCCAGTTAATGGACAGTATCCACTATCTGCACTGTCCAGTATGGTAGTTGGCAGTCACACGTGGCCACTGAGCACTTGAAATGAGGCTAATGTGACCAAGGGATTGAACTTTTAGAATTTTATTTCAATCTAATTTAAACAGCTGCATGAGGCTAGTGGCTGTTGCGCTATACAGCACAGTTCTATGGTATTTTTTCTTCAGCAATCTTGAATTACTAGATTATATGGACGCTCCCCGACTTAAAATGGGGTTAGAGTCCCATAAACCCATCATAAATTGTAAAGTATCTTAGGTAGAAAATGCATTGAATACACTTAACCAACTTAACATAGCTTAACCTGGCCTACATTAAATGTGCTCAGAACACTTATTTCACATAATTTATACAATACTGTAGGAAAGTGAAAAACAGAATGGTTGTACTTATTTACCTAGTGTTTTTAAGAGTTTCAGTTTATAGAGGGAAATAATCCATGAAACCAGTAATAGCAGGTCATCTCCTAAGCAGGCTTACCTCTGTAAGGTGAGTCCTTACCACCCGCCTCATCTACCCAAAACCTGCTTTCAATTTGGTCCCACCTCAAACATAAAGGTCAATGTGTGAAAACATGGGAAAATGTTTATAAAGTTGAGTCAGGTTTAAAAAGCAAGTTGGCATATTTAAGCATTCTATGTTATACTAACACATTTAGGGATAAAGTCTAGAAGAGGTTATCTGAAATCAAGTGTATGTCATGGGAATATGATGATTTTAAAAATAAAACAAAAGAATAATTTAATGTCACTGTTAATTTCTAAATATGCTGACATTATTTTTGAAAGTATACAAGAAATAAAATAATCAAACTTCAATCTTTCTTAAGATGTGAAACTGCTCATTGCCCTCCCTCCACCAATTTATGTATCTGTAGTCCACAGCTCAGTGTCTGGCACACAGTAGGCACATGATTCTCTCCGTCTGTAAATGTGTACTGAAAGCCTACAATGGACCAGTTGATTGGAACAAATGACATGCTTGGGTTGACAACCCTTATTTTATGTTATTTTATTTTTTTTAAGTTGGAGTCTCACTCTGTCACCTAAGCTGGAGTGCAGTGGCATGCTCATGGCCACCGCAGCCTCGACCTGCTGGGCTCAGGTGATCCCTCCGCCTCAGCCTTCCATGTACCTGGAACTACAAGCATACGCCTCCATACCTAGCTAATTTTTTGCTTTATTGTAGGGATGAGGTTTCACCACGTTGCCCAGGCTGGTGTCGAACCCCTAGGCTCAGGCAATGGTCTCTCCTCCACCTCCCCAAGTGCTGGGATTACAGGCGTGAGCAACCGCATCCAGCAACAACCCTTGTTTTATACACAAGTACAGGAGACATACCCTTGAAAGCAAACATAAAATTTACATGGCATTCATTTTATGAAAAAGACTCCATACATTTGATCAGATTTTCAGACGGACCTATGATTTCCAAGAAAGATCAGAACTACAGCAGTGGTCTGAGCCTCTGACTTGACCACCTCTAGAGTTAAGGTGACCCAAAGACTTTCTCCTCACCATTATTACCCAGTTTCAGGTCACAATAAGTAAGATCACTAGCAACACCAAATCTTCTCATATTCCCTTTTCTCGTGAAAATGAAATAAACCATATAATTCACGTAAAACAGTATCAATATATGGCAGCAATAGAACAAACATTAGTCAAACTAATTTCCAAAACAATCCCCTAATGCCTACTCTAAAGTTATAATTTTAAAACAAATCCTCCAGAAAGAAAGGGGAAGGGCAAGGTCACTGTCAGCTCTATCTATGATTTTGTGTGGTTTCATTCCCTCTCCATACCACCTTAGTTTTTCCAGGAATGATGCTGGGATTCAAGTTAGTGTCTTAATGGTAACTATTAGGTTAAAGCTTTCTGAGTGTGATTGTGAACATCTCTAAGCCATCAAAGATAGCAGTGATGTTTCCTGTAGGTGTAAATATGGCCCCACATTATCAATTCCTGGGAACCTCAAAGGGGTCACAGAATAGAGGGTGGTCTTATGGAGGATGTTTGTTTTGCAATTAACAAAAGGTAATGAGGGCCCTTAGTAAGCCTTTTAAATGAAAGCCAAGAATTAAATCTGAGTCTCCCTATGCACTGAACAGTTCAGCTTACTTAAATTGCAATGCTTAAATAGGCTATAAAAGGAGGGACTATATCAACTATAAAATTCAAAAGTGAGAATCAGGGGAGTGGGAAATGTGACTATGATTAAAAGGTGTTGGGGGGGTGGGGGTGAAGAGGCTCAGTTCTTGTTTTCTCATGTGTCCTTTGAAGATGAAAACTAACCAATTTTTTCTGGTCTTCAAGCTGTCAAGAGGTTAAAAAAAAAGACTATCTGAAAAAAATAAATGGAACCTGCAGTCTCCCTTCAAACGATTTTGGGGGAAAATATTCTACCTAAAGCCCTCAAAAAAATTTTTTTTTCCTAAAGTTGAGTCTTACTATGTCACCCAGGCTGGAGTACAGTGGTGCTATTATGGCAGCTTCCATTTTCTTTCTTTCTTTCTTTCTTTTTTTTTTTGAGTTGGAGTCTCATTCTGTTGCCCAGACTGGAGTGCATTACCACGCTCCTGGCCACTGCAGCCTCAACCTGGTGTGCTCTGGCGATCCTTCCACCTCAGCCTTCCAACCAGCTGGAACCACAGGCATGCGCTGCCACGTCTGGCTAATTTTTGATTTATTGTAGAGAGAAGGTTTCACCAAGTTGCCCAGGTGGGTCTCGAACCTGCGGGCTCAGGCAATCCACTCACCTCAGCCTCCCAAAGTGCTGGGATTACAGGCTGAACCACCGAGCCTGGCCAGCAGCCTCCACTTTTTAGGCTCAGGCGATACTTCTGCTTCAGCCTCCCAAGTACTTGGGATGACAGGTGTGTCCCACCAAACCTGGCTAACTTTTTTTTAAACTAATCTCGATCTATTTTCTAAGGATCACATTTTTATCTCTTATAAATGTGCCGAGGATGAGATCGAACTCAACATTCTTATATCCCATAGCATTTAGAAGACCAATAGTCATGATTCAAGATCCTGGCTAACTTTTTTATTTTTTGCAGAGATGAGATCTTGCTATGTTGCCCAGGTCAGTGTCGAACTCCTGGGCTCCAGCAATTCTCTCATCTCAACCTCCCAAAGTGCTAGGAATAGAGGCATGAGCCAACGCACAAGGTTCAAATATTTTTTGATAATAAAAAAGCATGTCAGTTACTTGAATTAGTAACTATTAATTCATTACTAGATTGGGAAGGGGGGGGACTTCATGAGCTCACCACCTAGGTGAGAGGTTTAAAACAAACAAACAAAACACAGAAAGGTAAGAGAATTAAGTGCTGGCTGTGCAATTGTAAATTCAGAAAAAGCAAAGACTGGTGTGGACTGGTGTAGTGTAAGCGAAAGAGTAAGGAGGTAGAAGCTGGAAGGAGCTGATAACCCAGAAAGGGCCCCAAGAAGCCAAGGAGCCAGGCCCTGCTGCAGGGCAGGGGATCATTACAGAGGGTGTGGGGGCAAATTACAGGAGCTGGGAAAGCTGGGGTTGGGTCTGGGGCAGAAGGGGGTGTAGTCTGAGAAAGGTGATGTCAGAGTTTTAAGAAAACCTGTTTGAACATGGTATGGGACTGCAGGGGAAGGAGACCTGACTAGAACCAGGAACAAAGGAAACAGGGAGGGAAAGGGAAACCTGAGCAACTTTCAAAGAAAAGCAGTGACCTGGAGGCAGGTGGAAAGGACAGAGAGGACGAAAGTTGCTCTGGCCACAGGCAGAAGTCCTGAGGCACTAGGATGGTGACTGGGAAGAAGCTTTAGATTATTTAGGGGGTGGGGCTACATCCTTTTTAGAGAGACTGAATGTGAACAAAAGGGGAGGGGATCCATAAGGCCTTGGTCCTGTGGGATTCCTACTTTGTTGAGTGTGTCTGGAATGAACCTTTCCAGAGAGGCCAGGCCTGAGCCAGGTGAGCTGATAAGATTCAGAGATAAGAGGGTCACTGATGTGAATATGAAGTCCCAGGTAAGCCACAGGGATAGAAGTAAGTGCTGCCAGGAATGAGGTCTCCAGGAGGAAGGAGAGGGTATTCAGATAAGCGTGAAAGTATTAGCAGCAAGTTGGCAGAGTCTTCTTCTTGAGACAGAAAAGATAAATGAGTCAAAAGAAACACTGGAGAAGGTACAGAACAGAACCTGTAGGTTGGATGGTCTTCATGGTGAGCACACAGTAGGCACTCAAATATTTTACTGATTAGTCATCTTCAGAAAATACGTAGTTGGATCCTAGGCCTTGATGGATTAAGAAGCCAAGCACCCCGGGAGCTGGCAGTAGGGACGATGAAGCTGAACAGAGAGGCAGCTGGTGGTTAGCTCAGGTATTTGTGGCCATGTGACCTCAAGATGCTCTTGAACAAGAATGGGTACACAGGAGCAGCCAAGTGGCACTCTGGAACCCTCTCCTCCTACTCAGGGTACATATGGTATCCTGTTTCCTACTCTGGATGGCTGGCTGAGGACAAGGAAGGAAAACCCTGTTATTTCAAAGTGCTGTATCTTATATTCCAGCTATTAGAGGCAAGCATATTAATACTTCTTCCCAACAGATGCCCAATTCACACGTGGCAGCTCTACTAAAACGTAAACAAGCATAGATTCTATATACAAATACCAAAGGCACCAGGTCTCCAAGAGGTTTTCCAAATGCCCAACCCAAAATGGCTTTTCCTTTTTTTTGTTTTTTGAGTCAGAGTCTCACCCTGCTGCCCAGGCTAGAGTTCAGTGACACCATCATACCTTACCACAGCCTTGACCTCCTGGGTGCAGGCATCCTTCCACCTCAGCCTCCCAAATAGCTGGGGCTACAGGTGCCTACCACCACACCTGGCTAATTTATTTTTTGTAGAGACAAGATCTCACTATGTTGCCCAGGCTGGCCTTGAACTCCGGGCCTCAAGGGATCCTCCCAACTCAGTCTCCCAGAGTGCTAGGATTACAGGCATGAGCCATAGCACCTGGCTGACTTTTATATTTTTTTTTCAGGGCTAAACTTTGAAACACTAACCCAGATGTGGCTCAGTGCAGAATATGAGAACCACAAGGGACTAGTTGGGGTTCCTTCTTAAGAGGCCTAAAGTCCACCAAGGGCACAGTGTTCCCTGGCCTTTCTCACAGGTTAAGTTGGTTTGGGCAAATCTGTGATTCAATTAGTGTGAGTTCTTTCTTAGGTCAGTTCTTTTGTTTAGGTCTGACTCAAGATTTATTTCAATTATCTACACCTCTGTTGGAGAACCTAAGCAAATTAAATCATTTAAAGTGATGAAGGGAAAGGAAGTAGATGGGCCTTTAAAACAACTTGTGCAAACTGCTTCCTCCCTCTCCCCATCTACAGTCTCTGTTCTCTTCAATTACTAAACCCCAAGACAAGCAACAGCTCCTCAAAGAAAATGTCTAGACTCTAGGTCTGAATGTGAAAACCCCATGGTTAAGCCCTGGCTTGCAGAAAACTAAAAATTTCAGCAACTCTGGAATGAAATGTTATAGAGCTATACAAAGCTTAGCAGCTGTTCCCAGACAACATTAAACCCCAAAAGGGTGATGCTATCTTTATTCTGTACCTAGAGTCAAAGCTGGTCCAGGACAGAGCCACGAAGGAGCCGTCTCTGTTCTAGTCTGCTACACACAAAAGACAAAGAGCCAAAGGAACACATGGGCCAGCAAAGGGCACCCAAACAACAACCAATAATAAACCCACTTGGAAGAAAGAAAACGCAGTTAATAATTAAAAATTTTAAAAGGATGTAAGGAAACCAAGTTCTCAAGGTCATTGGGAAAATCCGTTTCAATCAGTTCAAAATTTAAAAGATTAGATTGCATCTGTCTAACTATCTGAATTTCCCAAGTGAAGAAGGCTTTTTATCAAGTTTCTTGGAAGGAAAAACACATTTTCTCTACTAAAACTAAAGTCCAGCTTCATAAAGACTTAACAGAAACCTTCTCCAGACCATCTGATGGACTCAGGGAGGGCGAATGGATAATAGAAAAATGAAAAACCTGAGAAGAATCACAAGGAAAGGCAACCAGAACAGAGCCTCTCTTTTCACACACCTAAAAATCATACATAGGCTGACTGGAGAAAATGCGCTTCTAGTGTGATGGAACTGCTTCCCTGAGAAACCACTAGGCTCCTTCGTTCTATTTACTGTTCGGTGTTGAATGACTAGACAGCTGCTGCCTGGCCGTGCACCTCCAGGATTGGCCAACACTGTCACTAGCCCACCACACACGTAAACCACCAACGAATGAAGTTCGTGGTGAGGGGGCTTAACTTGGAATGTGAACTGTCACCAGCTTACCGCACTTCCTGCTAATTCTGCTAGACTGTCTCCATTCAAAAAAAAAGTGAAAAAACGACCCACAGACCTGGTGGGTTACCACCCAAAGATCAGCAAGCTAAACTGCATGGCAGTTAAGGAGTGGACTGTGGAGCCACATTGCCTGGGCTTAAATCCTGCCTCTACTGCTCATCAGCTATGGGAAGTGGGCTGACTGTGAGGCACTGCCTTTAGACAATTAGGGAATCTCTCTGTGACTGCCGTGAGAAATAGATGAGTCAAATCTGTAAGGTGGGACACACAGTACCATCCCCTAAGTGCTTGCCATTATCATATGTGCCCACACCTAAGCACAGGTATACTGCACATACACACTAACAAGTACCTATCATTACTTCAGGCTTAATTCACCAATCAAATTCAACAGACGCTAAAGAAATTCTTTTTTTTTTTTTTTTTGAGTTGGAGTCTCACTCTGTCACCCAGACTGGAGTGCAGTGGCCACTCCCAGCCACCGCAGCCTCGACCTGCTGGGCTCCGGCGATCCTTCCGCCTCAGCCTTCCAAGGAGCTGGAATTACAGGCATGCGCTACCACGTCCGGCTGATTTTTTTATTTATTGTAGAGATGAGGTCTCACCAAGCTGTCCAGGCTGGTCTCAAACCCGTGAGCTCAGGCAATCCTCTCACCTCGGCCTCCCAAAGTGCTGGGATTATAGGCATGAGCCCGGCCTGCAGAGCTTACTTTAACAGATTTCTCGGCCCCACCTCCACAGTTTCTGATTCAGATGTTCATCACTCAATATCCATGTGTTCCTCTACATTTCCCAGCACCCCTGTACCCTGTGGTCAGGCAGGCCACATGACTAGTTCTGGCCAATGGGCTGTGAGCATAAGTACACCTATCACTTCCAGGCTGCAGCTTTTCAAAGCTGATGTGTAACCCTCTAGCTCTTTCCTTCCAGTGACAGCCTGGAAGCATAGCAGAGGAAGGTATAAGATGACAGCAGCCTAGATCCCTGGTCACTACTTGGAAGAGAACTATACTAGAGAGCTGCTAAATCTGCAGAGGATTTGACATGAACAAGTTATGATTTTTATGGATTGAGCCACTGGAATTTCAGGGTTTGTCTGATACTTCAACACAGTTTCACTAACCCTACTTAACCAATGCCTACTATTGTTATAAAATGATTATCCACATCATCAGTCTTAAGTCCAACCCATCAAACACAGATGTGAGGTGCTTTATCCAATCAGTCAGCCAGGATTTCTACCCTATTCTCCCTCACTTTTATTTACCAAAATCGATGATTTTTTTTAAATGTCCTATTTTGGGTTTTTTTAATCACCAAATAGAAAAATTCTTCATTGCAATGATTATGCAACAGTTGCTAATAATTTAGAAAGTTCAATACACCAAGATGTATTGAAAATGTCAGTTGGAAAGGAAGGATATACCTCATCAACAAGGGTACCTGCATAATCAATGTCTGTATACCTAACCCTGAATTGTACCTCATATCTTTATAATAAAAAAAAAAAAAAAAGAAAATGTCAGCTGGGCATGGTGGTTTACACTTGGAATTCACTTTGGGAGGCAGAGGTGAAAGGATTGCCAGAGCCCAGGAGTTTGAGACCAGCCTGGACAACTTGGCGAGATCTCGTCTCTACTATGAATCAAGAAAAAGTAGTCAGGCGTGGTGGCACACACCTGTAGTTCCAGCTACTTGTAAGACTGAGGTGGAAGGATTGCCTGAGTCCAGTAGGTCAAGGCTATGGTGGCCATGAGCACGCCACTGTACTCTAGTCTAGGCTCTAACTCAAAGAAAAAAAAAGAAAAGAAAATGTAAAAAGTAAATACACTGAAGAATTTGAATCAAGAGCTCTATGAAACAAAGCATGTTATGTATGTGCATATATATGTATACGTATGTGCATACACATATGCATACACACGTGTTAAGTGTGTAAGCTCTCACTACTGGTATCCCGTGACTCTAATTCAGTTCCTGCAGGGCAGACCAAGAGTAAAGGATTTAGATTTTATTTATTTAATCATGTGCAAATTGATAGCCTATTTTGCCAAAATAGGAGAAGGTAGTCTCCTTAAAAGCATCAGAATTTAACCAAAAAAAACTGTTTAAAAAACAACAACACATAGTTTCACTAATCTAGGAACATTTTGCAATTTAACTTGTAGGTAGTAAGTTGTTCACAGGATACTACCTAGCAGACTATGTGGACTAAAACATAAAAGATTCTCCTCTCACAAAGATTAACATCCTCACAGGGGCAAAACAAACTATAATCCAGAACACCTTAATTAACAACTTAAACTAGAAAATGTACGAAATACACAAAATTAAAAGAACTGAAGAGAGAGAACTAAAAAACACATAACAGTTACATTGACTCTTTCAGGTCTATGGAGCAAAACAGCACCTCTCTGGAAGACTATCTATGGGAACTTTTAGTGGGATCAACAACTTATCTCAAAGGAGGTGGAAATTCCTGCTAGAATTCTCCCTAGCTCTTTGTACAAAGAGCAGGAGGACAATTCCTTTGTGTACACACACACATTTTGAAAACTCACTTGCTAAGGAGCTCTGGGACTCTGCCCCCCACTTGGCACAGCAAAGCTAAGCACTAAGACGAAGGGACCCTGCTGCTACTGGCCTTCTCAAGTTCATAGGCCCCTTAAGTGCCTCATTTTCTGGGTGTGTCACATTCCATCTCTTTAGGTAGCCAAAAAGAAAAGAAAAAAAAAAAAGGTAAACACTCATGTAATGCATTTGGATCACTTATTGTAACTCAGCTGTAAAATCAAAGTTGAGAATAATAAAAAGGCCCCAATGCTAAAAGCTGAGTTTCCCTAATATATTTTTATAGCTATTCAGCAACTGTCAAGTTTTTTGGTGAGTGAATCATTGTTACTTTTCTCTTTTTTTTAATGCCTTTCAGGAAACATGAAAAAGTCACCTAAAAATAGTGAAAATGTACAGCTGCTCACACCTGTAATCCCAGCACCCCGAGAGGTCAAGGTTAGAGGATCTCTTGTGAACAGGAGTTTAAGACCAGCCTGGATAACATAGGGAAACCTTACCTCTTTAATAATAAAATAAAATAATTTAAAAATTAGCTGGGCATAGTGGCATGTGCTCATAGTTCCAGCTCCTCAGGAGGCTGAGGCAAAAGGATTCCCCTGAGCCCATGAATTTGAGGCTACAGTGGGCTACAGTGGTGCCACTGAACTCCAACCAAGACAACAGAGTGAGACTCCAACTCAAAAAATATATATATTAAAAACAGCAAAAACCTGAAAATCTAACATTAGTGAGGGTCTATTTTTTTTAATTACATAATATACTTTTTTTTTTTTTTTTGAGTTGGAGTCTCACTCTGTCGCCCAGACTGGAGTGCAGTGGCCGCTCCCGGCCACCGCAGCCTCAACCTGCTGCGCTCTGGCGATCCTTCCGCCTTAGCCTTCTGAGTAGCTGGAACAACAGGCGCGCGCTACCACGCCCAGCTAGTTTTTTATTTATTGTAGAGATGAGGTCTCGCCAAGTTGCCCAGGTGGGTCTCGAACCCGAGGGCTCAGGCAGTCCACTCACCTCCACCTCCCAAAGGCGTGGGATTACAGGCTGAGCCACCAAGCCCGGCTAGTTCTTTACTTTTCATAAGGTGCTAACACTGGGGGACATTCCCTTAAGATATCAAAGATAACAGGAATAATGTGGAATTAGATAATAAATGGATTTATTACTAAACATATAGCTAAAGAGAACTCAGTATTGCATCTTGCCGAATGCTCTATTATCCAGCAAGGTGATTCTTTTTTTTTTTTTTTGAGCTGGTATCTCACTCTGTCACTCAGGCTGGAGTGCAGTGGCACAACTCTCGGTTACCACAGCCTTGACCTGCTAGGCTCTGGCAATCCTTCCACCTCGCCCTTCCAAGTAGCCAGAACTACAGGAGAGTGCTACCATGCCCAGCTAATTTTTTGATTTTTATTGTTGAGATGAGGTCTCGCCAAGTTGCCCAGGTTGGTCTCGAAACTGTGGGCTCAGGCGATCCTCTCACCTCGGGGCCTCCCAAAGTGCTGGGATTACAGGTGTGAGCCACCACGCCCGGCCAGCAAGGTGATTTTTAACACTCATACTGCATCCTTAAATCAGAGTCCTTGTGAGTGCATCTGCAAGAGAAACACAATAGGAATCATCCAATGTTTAGAAAATAAAAGCCATATAAAAGTGATTTCATGTAGTTTTTGTGACCTTACTTGCTCAATTTATTTGTCCCATAAATCATGTTCACAAGAGAAAAATCAAGTTATAAGTAAATTCCTGGCAGCTTATAAACAGTATGCTATGCTTTATCTAGTCAAAATGCCCAAAGAGGTTTGTGGCTTCAGAGTTCTCACACTGTCCCCCAATCAGTAATTTATTTGCAAAGCTTAACAAGATGATCTCTCTCTTCCCAGTCCCAACCTGCTGGGGCCCCCTTCTCTTGGGCTCTGCACCGAAATAAGTGTCCTCAGTAGATGGGCTATATAGCCCACTGGCCTCACTGCTGTTTCCTCCTCAAGTTCCACCAAGTTGCACCCAAATAAATCTCAGGCCATTCATGTGTCATGTCCCTGCAATGTGCAACTTTTATGCAGACGTTAAGGCCATGACCAAAACTGGTTCTCGGTTAAATGACTCCCAAGTCAGTACATCCCACCCACTTTGAAGTTCTTCCTCTGTGTGGACTCCGCACCACAGAGGCTGCCAGAACTTGCTGCTCCTGGGGGCTGGGTTGTAGATCATATGACTGTTGAAATCCCTTGGATAAAAGAAGGCATTGTCCACTTTTCCTTGAAATCTCAAAATCCTGGATAAGACCAGCAATCAAGTAACATTTCAATTCAACAACCTCAAATCAATTGATCAAATTCTTCTCCTTGGGTCTCAACTTTTCTCCTTATAAATGGTGTCTAGTAAAAGTACTTTTACTCGGCTTTTAAAGTAGCCTGACAGTTGTTACTTTAAATAAAAACTAGTATTATATGAAGGGGACAAAGCTTTGAAAACAAACAATAAATATTATGGAGAGAGATGCTACTAACTGCCCAGCAAATTTCTGCAGTCTTTGAAGTAATCTGCACCCATCAGAGTATTAACTGAAAGCATGCTCCCTTTCTTAGCTCTCCACATTCAGTCTCCAGTCCCACAGATAAGTTCCCTGTGCCTATGATTCACAGAGGTTGATCTCCAGGCAGCTAGCAGCTGTTCAAATCCACGCCTCCCGCTCTACTATCCCAACCTCTCAACAGGTGTCCTTGAGGCTAGCCTACCCAGAGAATGTTACAAGCACATCATCTCAAACCGAGTCACCACTGCAACGAGCTCAAGTCACTTCCTCAGGCTATCACACAGTACAGGAGACAAACTTTAACACCCTTGGTGACATCCCTCTGTGCTGTCCCCAAACCAAAAAGAGTCAGCACACAGACCTGCTTACTTGCTTCTTGGGAAGTCCTGGTTTTTATTACTTTCCCATGTGCCCTGAGTGGCTACCATTCAGACAACTAATTCCTATTTACTGTATGCAATTCAGACGTATTTTCCTTGCCTGAGAGGATCACCAATGTCTACACTATAAAAGAATACTGTCCACCTTCAGCATGGCCATCAGGAGGTATAGTTTCCACGCATATGAACAAGACCAAATTTCAAAACTAATTATAATTTCAAAGGTAACAATTCATCTTATGTTAAAAAAAAATTTATTTGAACCAGAACAGAAAAGTTAATACCAACCGTATTCATGTTAACTATGTGTTACAACAAACCTAAGTACACAGAAGACTAAAGGAAATTTAGTACTACTGAAAACTAATATGCCAGTGTTTAAAATGTATCTATCTGTCTGATTATTAAAACCTGGGCCCAGCAATGCTCCATACTTATGCAATATTATCAAAACGCTTGGGAACCATTAGCAGACATCAGCAAACCTGGGGAGTTTTCAACTCTGGGATTTCCATGAAAATGTCCATTAATACTTAACAATGCCAAAAGAGAGTCTGGTGAAGCACCATAAGTACTGAAGTGTACTCTACCTGTAAAATGGAGCTATTGAGAATAATAACATCAGCAAAATAACCTTTAAAAAAAATACACCTAATAATTTCTGCTGAATAAGCACATTTTATTTTTCAAGTTAGGATTACTACCATGGCCCAAAAAGTCATGTGGACACTACTCCAGGTGACTTGATCAATTCTGGGTAGACATGAATTGTGGAAAAATACTGAGCAAAATGAAGACAAACTCATAGAAACACACCAAATGACCTCCCAAATCCCTTCCAGTTCTAAAATTCTATGGTTCTTACAATGTATCTATAGTTAGGATGAGGGGGGATAACACTTCTTCCTTCCAATTCACCATCTGATGGTTTGAAGTTAACTTGTTTATATATTTATATTAGGTATTCTAAGGCTTCCTTTAGTTCAGGTTCCTTTTCTACAGACTGTGTTTTCCAGGGTGTCTATGACTTCTTTATACCCAGGGATCATCTGCATCATCTGCTTTTAGAAATTCATGACATTTCAGTATAATACATAGGTTAAAAAAAATTAAAAATAATTTATTTTAACTCCATGACATTTTATATATTTTTTTAGTTATAAATACAAAATAACAATTCATGTCAGGAATACAAACAACCTAATAATGGTATTTGAACGTCATCTGAATCTGTTAATGAATAATTTTTTTCTGCAAATCTGGGCAAAATCACTATTTTAATATATCTGACTACACTGGAAGGTTTATTCTAATACATCATGTTAACTCATAAGGCAGCTGCTCATCACTGAGGGGGCAGAGAAGTATTCAGAAATTAATTTTCCATATAAAACTCCTGGGTATAAATCATCCTAAAGCATCTTTCAAACTTCCCTATCTCCTCAAGCAGAGCATGGTGAATCAATGTAAGATTAATTTAACCTTCTAAGGGGATGACTCAGGATCATCATGTTGAGCCACCCCTTTAGACAAGGTTGCCTTGGGAAACTAGTGAGAAAACCCTCTACTTCAGTTTTGCCCCTATACCACACAGCTCTGTAGGTCACGCTTTTTTTTTTTAACTGAAAATGTTAAATTATTATAAATTATAAATTATTTAAATTATTATGAATGAAATTATGGATACACAAACAGTTGTCAGAAATAACGCAGAGAGTTTCTCTCTCCAGTCCGCCCAGTTCCCCCAATGGTAACCGGCCATGCTGTTTGAATTCTTGTCTCATCCCCTGACATCTTTTCAGGTTGCTGTCAATGTATCTCCTTCTGATGGCTCTTCTCCACTCCCAAACTCCAATTTTGGCCTCTGATGTGTTGTTGACTGGAAAATGTGAGAGACAAGGTGGTCAGGGTCGTATCTACAGTGAGAATAATGCTAAAGTGCAGTCCTAAAAGATCACTAGGAATCAAGGGTAGGAATGAATGTCAGTACCAGAACTTCCTAACACCTATGTGGCTTTTGAAAGCTTCATTTTGCATACCCTCCCCCAACATACACCCTGCTGGTTCTCACTCACATGCACATCAGTTGAATATTCTGGACCTAAGAATGCCAAATAAGTGACTTCCACATCAGCAATGTATTACTTCTGAGTCAACTAGCTAATCAATTGCTGTTTCCACACTGGTAACTTGTATTCAGGCTGTGCCCAGTGTCTTACTCTGAACATTATTTACAAGCCCTGTAAATAGTTTGGAATGGATACACATAGCTTAAAAAAAAAAATTAGTGTTTCTTTTCTGAACTCACTGGTGTTTCTGAAGAAGCTTATTTATCACTCACTTGTGCTACGGAACAATTATATAAGTTGAAGGAATGAAGCCATAAGATATGATAAAAAAAGCATTATGAATGCACTTAAGAGAGTTCAGTAAATAAGGAAACTGTCACTTTGTTCTTCTATAGCATTAGGAACGTCTCAAACAAAGAGGCTTGATGGAGGCAGACAGAGAGGGGCTTATCAGCTTAGGAAACGGGAAGGATGGTACAATTAACTGTCACACAGTCAGATATAATTCACTCTGATGAGGCCAATGAAAGGAAGCAAGGCAAAGAAAGGGCCCATCTTGTCTCTTTACACAGTACCCAAATATCCCAGTGTGGCAAAGCATCTATTCCTCACAGGTTATCTATGCATGTGGCCTGAGAAGAAAGATAGCAAGCCTTTGGAGAGTAGGGGAGGAAAGAAAGAAAAGAAGAGGGAGAAAAAGGAAGAAGATCTCTTATGTGAATGAACCACACATGCCTCAAACTGCTCATTCCAAGCTGAAATGCAGTCTCCTAGATATTCCAAAGAAGAAAAACAGCAACAACTACATCTGCTGTCTCCTTTCTGCTCCACAGACCCAAATTAGCCAAGTGGAAACCGGCTGCCATCAGTTCTACGGAGAGCTGCATATCCTGCCCTGGCAATCTCAAGGTGGAGCAGGGTAAACAAACGCAGACAGCTCAGGGAGGATCCAGAGAGGAAGCAGAAGGATACACAAAGGCAACTTCTCCACAAGCCACCCATAATCCACGTTAGAGTGCACCCTCATAAAGTTAAAAGATGCTCCCAAAACAAACAGTTGGAAACCGGGGACCACAAAATACAAAACGTGTGTGATGTTAAAGATACTAAGAAAAACAAAGTTTTTATTCTAAAACAGATGCACATAGAGAATTCAGCTCCTCCTGTAGTGACAATACAGTTCCTTTGCTTTCAGAGTGAGACAAACTAGGATTAGAAACGTGTTTCAAATAGCGTGAAGATGGAAGGAAAAAGAGCTCCCTTTCCTCTCTCCCCCTAAAAAAAGACAGAAAAAAGAAAGCCACGACACACCAGAAATAGCCTATGTGAGCCTGCTTCTAGGAGCCAAAGGATGTGTGCACGATGAGCGGTTCCCTTGCAGTGTGTTATAGTGAGCTCAAACATGACTATATATGGTATGTTTATGGAGTGGATGGACACAAACACGAAGCAGAACTTATATCAGACCCAAGCTGGCTTTAAGAGCTGGGTTCCCCCGCATTATGGGCCACAAGACATCCCGTAAACCAGAGGTAATTCCAGATGCTTCCAGCGGCAATGTCTTCTGACTTGCTGGCACTGTGGCACAGTGACTCCACCTCACTGCCTCCCAGGCTGTCTGTATGTGCACACACTTCCTTCTCCGTCCCCACCTCGCCTCCTCCCCTCCCGCCTCCTGCTCTCCCCCTCGGCCTGTCCACCCCGCAGTCCTACAGAGGCATAAATGCACACTCAAGAATGCTGCCGCTGAATGGGGCCTATGTTACACGATGGAGAGCACCGGCAAGCGTGCCATCAACTGCCTGAGAAACAGCTGGCAAGGCTGGGGCCCACAGCCGAACGCCTGCCTCTCGCACAGGCTCCTCATCGGCACAAAGTATTTTATTCACTTCAGATGTGCTGCTTGGAAGGAAAGGCAGACACTGAAGTAGGGTGGCTGGGAGGGATGGCTTTAAGATGTGTTAAAGTCCTGGGAGAGGTAGAGAGAGGTGGAGCGGGAGAGAAGGAGAAAAAGAGAGAAAGAGGGAGGGGAAGGCTTCATCACTGGCTTTAACAGTCTTGCCCAACCTGTTCTGCGGTATGTTCTGTTAACTCCTTTCTGGCAAATGGAAGCAAACAGCAACCCCTTTCTTCCCTCTTCTTTCCCCCACAGCCATACAGCAAGCAATTAAAGGCAGACTTGCAGAGAAAAGACCCGAAGAAAAAGGCTAATCCCATTAATAACTGGAATCAACCCATAATTTAGATCATGTAGTGTGAGACCTTCACCATCAGCTACTGGGGCTGACATCTCACGGGAAACTACCAACCCCTTACCTCTCTCCATCTCCCAAATTCTCTTCCTCCCCCTCTAAAACAGGTAAATCGAGGTTAGGCTGAGCTAGGTCCAGTTTTCACACACTTGAACAAAGCACTAGGTAAGAAAGAAGCACCGAGGAGTTTTTTACCATACTTTTTGCTTGACATCAGGCATTTACAGGGTTAATAGGCAGCCTGCAGACCAGAAATTTACCTGCTTAGCAACAGAAGCATCAGCTAAGCCGCAATGGTTGTTTTGACACAGGAAAAGCAGTTTCTACCTGGTGAAAATTCCTGGTGATGTTTCAGTTGCCATTTCAAGCAACACACATATTAATCACAGGTGAAGAGACGGCAAGAAACTACAGGAAAGGGAGAAAAGTCCATCTTTACTCAGTTTAAGGATGCAGATCAAAACCAAGCACCAAAACATGGGACCACATACGTCAAACATGCTCTGAAGGTTAGAACAGATTAGGGCTGAGAAAACTACTCTTGGAAGTACGGACACGTGAGCTTGCTCTCCCCTTAACTCGTTTATGGCTTTTTAGTCTTCACATCTGACCTTAAGATTCTTCAGGTAGTGGGAGGAGACTTAATCGTCACAAAAAGACAGATCTTCCCTCCACACAGTAAGATGAAAAAGAATGAATCTCACAAAAGATTATACTTTTCCCCCATGTCTGTACGTCCCAATTTCAGCTAAAAAGCAAATGCAACCCAGGGCCTCCACAGTTGCTATGAAGGACAACAAATAAATACATCTACTGTAAAATTCAACTACAGAAGGCTTCTTCATTTTCAGCAAGTGTTTCATTTTGTAAGCTACAAGACACTATGGCTTGTAGACTTGGTTGCTATAGGACTTGTGTTGCTGTTTTAACAGAAATTCATTTCCTTGGCCAAAGCAAGGCCTAAAAGCAGTTAGAACTGATAAGTTGTAGAATATGTACAACACAGCAGAAAATGATGTCAACATACTCCTACCAAAATACAAAGAAATAAACTATAAACAAGGAATGTCCATGTATACAACAACAGAACACAATACTTTTATAATTTAGAGGGTAAAAGAACACATATGTGAGAAAAACACAAGTGAAAATTCTAACATTAATGGTATTGCTTTTGGATGAGACCCTGCTTCAAAAGAAGAATGATAAAGAGTTATTTATAAATACCTAAAATACCACATTGTATAGCTTGGTTTTGACAGCCTCCCTCAAATTGTTTTTTAAGCTGGGAACAGTGGCTCATGACTGTGATCCCAGAACTTTGGGAGGATGAAGCAGGAAGACTGACTGAGGCAGGAGCTAAGACTAGCTTGGACAAAATAGAAAGATCCTGTCTCCACAAAAAAATTTTAAAATTAGCCAGGTATAGTGGTGCACCCCGACTGTCCTAGCTACTTAGGAGGCTGAGGCCAGAGGATCACTGGAGCCCAGGAGCTCAAGGTTACTGCAAGCTATGATCGCATCACTATACTCCAGTCTGGGCAACAGAGCAAAATCCTGTCTCAAAACAAAACAAAACAAAAAATTATTTTTAAAAAAGTAATCTTTTTATTAGGCTATATTTGACAATATTGCATATATTTATAGGGTACAGGTGATGTTTTAATCTATGCTTACATTGTAAAATGGTTAAATATACTTGTTTTTTGCTATAAGAACATTTAAGATCTATCTTAAATTCTAAACTGAAGGCGGTATTTGATGGCAAAGGTTGTGTGTGAAGCTCAAAGAAAAGATAATGGTCTAGGAAATAAAACTTTCTAACTTCAATTCAATTTAAAATAAAATTTCAAAGTCACATGGTACTTTTGAGTTTTTTTTTAAATGCACAAAACCAAGTCACAAAAACAATCTCTCCATTTAAAAAAGTAAAATATTTCAGTATCCCTAGATCAACAGAGCAAATTAAAACCTTATTTCTGAAACTTACATTTGAGAACATGTAAATTGGACCAAAGAAACTCTACTGTGGACAAAATACTGTGGTATTTAAAGAAAAAATTTGACCTATGCAAAAAAAAAAGAAAAAAAGGCTGCAGTGATGCACACTGGCTGCAGGCAGAGTGGGCTGCTGAGACCAGTTGTATCTAACAGTTGTGCTCCAAACAACAAATGGTGCATTCATGAACTGCAAAAGCAGAGGCTGTTCAGAGGCTGTAAAGTCTGCACCCGAAATGATGAGCGGCCGACTTTCCTGTTGTTCCACAATAAGGGAGGGAAAAAAAGACTGAATTCAGTTAGAAGCACAGGCTGTCACTTCAGCTGTGGCAAAACGGTCTAGATAAAGAGGCCCAAGTACCATTCACCCTCTTCTCATTGGAGCTGGGCCTAAGATAATTGAGTCAACACCTCTACCTAAGATAATACTGCAAGAGCCGTGATGGGGGAAAGCCCGATGAGAAACCAGAATCTGTACCTCCACACAGCCTTCTTAGTTTGTGAAAATGTTCAGCATCCCCAAAACTCGCAGCCTGACAGAAGGAGTGAACATCCGTAGGCTGATTATTTGTGACACTGCCTCTACATACCCATAACAAAAGAAACATCTGGTACCAGCTACTCAGCATCCCCGACAATTCTGTCAGAGCTCCAACGTCTTAAAAAATTAATGAGTGGCATTTACACCTGCCAGTGCTGAAGGTCTATCAGGGTTCTAGCACAGGTACAACACCTCACTTAAGAGAAACACTGTTTTGCAGTTAGCAGATGAGAAAATCTCCTTAGTGTGATTTCCTAACCCTTTTTAGCCGTATTGTCCCCTCAAATCCCAGTGGCTCAAGAGAAGTCTCCAACACAAATAGAAAAAGTACCTGTTTCTAATGCACAGTTTTGAAAACTTCCATTGGTCACACCCCAGCCTCAACCCAGACCTGCTCCATCCAAACCTCCTGGACTAGGGCCCTGGCACGTGCAGAACCAGTTTTGAGAAAAGTGATCACCGAAGGTGGCACAGCAAAAATGAGACAAGTCCAAAATCGTGAGAGATGTGGGGCCATATAAGACACCGCACAAGGAGGGCCACGCATGAGGCCTCCCTGCCCGGCCTGGGGGCAGATGTCAGTGACCCTGCACGCTGGCCTGCATGGTTCCCCGAGGTCACATGGCTGCGAGAGGGGCATCTGCCCGCGAGAGAGGCCTACTGGGGGGTCTAGCCTGACCCTACGAACTGTCTAGAGGTGAGACAAGACACACTTTGCCAGGTGCCTCGGGGCAGGCAACCTTCAACCACCAGGAGCAGCCGAGTGGTTCCCGAACAAGGCCCCGCTGTGCTTACCGGGGATGTACTTCCGGGCCAGAACATCAAGAAACCGAACCCCAGCAGAGCGGGCTCACTTTCACTATTAAAAACCGATTCTGGAAGGAGAGGGCAAGGGCACTCACTGAGGAAGGGACAGGCGCCCGGGTCTGAGGGCAACGGCGCTGTGAAGGCAGGAGAGAGGCTCCCAGGGGAGTGCAGAAGCCTAGGGTCCTGGAGCTGGCGGAGTGTTGCGTCGGCCTCCATTTCCCAAGGAGAAGGCAGCTGCCCAACGCTCTGCCGGAAGGGCCAGAGAGGATGAGGCTGTCCTGCCTTCTGCCCCACTACTAAAGGCTTTGGGAAGCATTTTCTACCTACAAGTAGCTTTTTCTTTTTTTCTTTCTTTCTTTCCTTCTTTTAAAAAAAAATTTTTGGTACCCCACAGTTTTAAAATAAAAAATATGTACTAAAAAATTTTTTTTTGCTGGGCTTGGTGGCTCAGCCTGTAATCCCGCGCCTTGGGAGGCTGAGGTGAGTGGACTGCCTGAGCCCGCGGGTTCGAGACCCGCCTGGGCAACTTGGCGAGACCTCATCTCTACAATAAATCAAAAGGCCACTGCGCTCCAGTCTGGGCGACGGAGTGAGACTCCGACTCAAAAAAAAAAAAAAAAAATTTGTTTTGGAACTACCCATCAAGTACTATCTAGCTATACGGGTTGTTTTCATTCCAAAACAGCCATCAGGGAAACCAGACATTCTGAGAGGTATTTATTCTAGGAAATAAATACAAAATGCGAGTGGGCATGCTCACTATGCAAAACTCTTGAAAATTTAAAAGTAGTCACAGGCTAAAAGTTCTCAAATTAACCACCAAAAGGGTTGGGGGGGCTCGCTCGGAGCAGTTTCTGATCTTTCCCTGAGAGGAATTTTTTTTTAAGAGCTTGGTTATTAAACAGGTCTTTGGAGAGCTTGGGTTATTCCTTAAGCTGCTACTCCAATGGCCACAGGCCGACCTGCCCGCTGCGGGCCGAAGAGACCGCGCCAAGGTCTGCTGAAGAGAGCGCGGCGCTCCTCACCGGGGAAGGCCGGCAGCAAACGCGCCAAGCCCCGCCCCCGCCGGCCCGTTGACCAATCGATGCCCGCCACCCTGACAGACAGCACCGCTGCCGACTCAGAGGGCGCCCACCACGGGCGCCCCTGCGGGCGGCTGCAGCGGCCCAGCAGCCGCAGAGCCCGATGGACGTAGTCGGGCCCCGGCAGCCAGTCGCCCGCTTCCCGCTTGCCGCGCTCGGCAGAGGAGGGCACGGAGGGCACGGACTGACCCTCCAGGGCCCCGCGACAGCGGCTGAGCACCCTCCGCTGTGCGAACACAGTTCTGCTCAGGCAATGTTGCCGTTCACAGTGTCTGCCTGGGGCAGAGGCCTGGCTCTGACGGAAGGCGCCCGCAGTCTTCCTCACGCCCCTCCCCGGGAGCGGGGTCGGAGACGATCCGCAGCGGGGGGCAGCTCTGCACGTGTGACAGGTCGCCAGCCCGGAGCTCGAGGGTCAGCCAGCGCGACCACGACACGCATTCCTGACACGTGCACACCTGGCTCGCAAGCACAGGACCCAAAGCCCCTTTAGTGCTTAAACTCGGAGCTTCGGTTGAGGGACACCCCTCTCAGGACTCCTGCTCTCAAATCGCGACGTTACGCTTGGGGTAGACCTGGTACCCAGCGGCCAGCTCATAGGTTCAGTGCTTCAGCGCCTGCTGGGTCGGGGTCGCAGGAAGGGGGTCATTTTTACTGCAATTTTTTTTAAACTTGCTCGTCCTTTTCACTCAAAATAAGCCCAAATCACATTCCTGTTTTCGACAGTGATGCAGGCAAGCTGAAGTTTTGTAACTTTACACGCTATCCGAACGCACAGGTTTATTCATCTGGCACTATTTCATTCTAGCACTTGGTTTATGAATTGCTGTGCTCACTCCAGAAACGAAACTGATGATCAGAGGGCAACCCCGTATAATCTCTGAGGAAAGGAAAAAAAGGAAGTTCCTATAAAATTGAAAAGGGTCTTCAGAATCACCATGGTAAATGTTGTTTTACATCTTTGATGGGACCTTGAGGAACTTTCATCCTAGAATAAAACAGATTTCCTTTAATTGACAGGAAAGAAAAGACAATGTTTTAAACTCATCTTCCTTGCCACTCTGAGCATCTGAACAAATCTGTTTTAGCCTCAGTATGTAAAAATGCTAGGCAAAGTAGCCGTGTGGTAGGCCCATATAAAGAGGACATATTTAAAGTCTGAAACCTGATGTCTTTTCCCTAAATTCTCAATAACTGAAAAAAAAAAATTCAACATCCATGTGACCTTGGACTCTCATTTTCATCTGTCTTTGCAGTACACTCTCTTTGCTAACCATTCAGCACACTGCAAGCCCTGATAAAAGTAGTTAATGTTTACTGAAACCTGCGCATGAACTGTACTAAACCCGATAGGAGGTAAAAGACAAAGTTCTGTTAACAGCATCTATGTACAATAAAGGGGGGGGGCAGACCAAAAAGGAGGTTTGTTTTTTTCCTAGTCTGAACCTAAAATTTCTCACTGATAAAATACAAATTTCCAAAGTCTAATGAATTAAGTCAATATACATAATAGTGAAAAAATACTTTTAATCTATTTGGTTATCTTTTTGGAAAATTTGACAACTATACTTCAGTGATTTCAGATTTTTCTAATTTTTTTTTTTACACAACTTAAAACTGAAACAAATCTGTTTACAGTTCATGTTCTCATAATTCCTTGACGGCCCACCCACCTGATCAATAACCAGTTAAATTACACTCTCAAGCATGTATTCATCTCAATAGCTAATGCAGGTTACAGCAGAACTATTTTATGCAAAAATAAATTTAACATTTCAACAATTATCCTCTAAAATATTTTTCCTCCCCATTAACTCTTTAATTTTCCAAATGTAAAGACAGTCTATTCTATTTTTAATTCTAACATTTCTTAGCATTACATTCACTCTAAGTATATTGAGTTAAATACCAGAACTTACTAATATTTTAAACTTACTGATAGTGCTTTTTCCTTCCATCTCCACACTATCCCCTTTTCTCCAATTACCTCAGTTAAAATAAAATTGCAACTTACACTCATACACAGACTGTATCCAGAACAGGATGCTCTCAGGTGTTTAAAGCCAACCTTCTCTCTTCCCCATCCCCCACTTAAAGGGCAGCAATAGAACCAGTCACCTTGGAAACAAACATCACCCAGTGTTTGCAGAACAAACAATGGTACCTTTTCAGCCAGTACCAGGCAGGCAGGGCAAGGGGCAGCCAAGCGATTCTGGGCCATACAGGAGTGTTAACATATTGCATTCATTCACTGCACGAAGTAGTTCAGTACTAAAAATGAAGTGCTCTCAAACATGTGAACCTCTGGCCAGAAACCATACACAAAGTGAGCAAGACTTAAAGTCAAATAAGGCTACCCTTAGTTAGAAAAAATGTATGTTTTCATTTTTTTGGAATTGTTTTACATACCCTATAAATAAAGTAAACTACACTCTTGTCACTGAGAATTACCTTCTCCAGCAACTAAGAAGAAAATGCTTTTAAAAAAAAGGATGTTTCATTTAATTACTTCTACAAAACTACCATATTCCTGTCACTTAAAAAAAAATGGCACTATATATTATTTTTTAAGATGTGTATATTGCTTGGTGCCTTACCCACTTGTGAATTTCTGGTATTGATAAAGAAATGTGACTATAAGCTAGAAAACTGTCAATTTTCACCTTTTAAAAAATAGGAACAAGCATACATAAATTTATAAGTGTCTTGGATAACAACAACTATTTTTTGACCTTGGATAACAATTATTAAACTTTCATTTTCTAAAAACTTACAAAAGCTAATCATTTGGGGTATCTCAAATTTTAAGGGAGAGTCTGTTATTATTTTTAAAAAGCTTAATTACATAGTTAATTTTAAAAATATTCAAGTGTTCTTCAGATGCTTCAAAATGAAATTTCTAAATGTTCAATGTAAGTAACCGTTTCCTCCTTATTCTGGGTGTGTACTGAAGTTTTCCTTCCTACCAATTAAGAGAGAAGGCTGGGCCCAACTGAATTATTTGGACAAGAGTTTGATGTCAGTTAAATACCACAGTAACTGGCATTTTCTATCACCTCCAGACTAAAGGACAAATGCCTAATTAACATGGACCAACATGCAGCTTAAACTGGAAAAGTGCCTGTCCTTTTTCTTTCCTTTCTTTTTTACGGAAAGATTTAGGTCTTTAACATCCTTGAGTTAAAGTGCACAAAGGGTGTCTAATGCCATCTGACTGAGGTGTAAAAGTCTAATTAACTAATGCTTTTCGCAGAGACAGTAAATCAGTTAACATTATTAATCTTCCTGACTGGGCAGAAGTGAGGAGGGCTATTGAAAAGGAGCTAAACGGTTAGACGGGGTCCCCTTGAAAATGAAAAGGAACTCTGAAAGTGATGACGGATGACACTGAAAACTACTGAGAAATACTTTAGGATCCCAGCACCAGGCCTAGCACCCGGGTGAAGGGCTCTGAAAGCTGAAGCTGCAGCTCCAGGGCAGGGAGAGGAAGAGGAGGAGTCAGGCGACGGTGAAATGACTCTCATCTCCCATCCTTTCCTTGCAGCCAGCTTTGAGAGACATAACGCACACACTGGAGCCTTCCACACCCACCTTAATACTGCACTTTTCCCAGTAACTTGTTTTAGTAGACCAAACAAAAGCTATTTCCTGGAGTAGTTTGGGCGAATGACTTGAACAGTTCGGCCAGTTGGGCTAGTTTCAATTCATCAGTGAAACAACAACTATCTTAACGTTTGACTTTTTAGCTTTTTCTGCCTAAGTATCCAGCACCCAAAAATGAATATGTGTATCAAACTCATGTTAGCAACCATAAATTCATCAAATGCATTTCCTGAATGCTAACAACTGAAGAGAAAAAGCCAGCAGCCAAACAACTTCTGCACCAGTTTGGTCTGTACTGAGACAATGGCAGTAACTACAATCAGCCCCTCCCCTCCTCTCTGGATTCCAGCTCCCTATTTCCCCCTCCCAGCAACCCATTCCAGAAGGCAGCTCCTTCTCTGGCGGCCCAGGGGCAGATGGAAGCATCAACTCAGGCAAGGCCCTCTTCTGGTCCTCCTGCTCCTGCCTCCTCCTCCCAGGCCCTCCCGGGAAGGCTGGAGTGCAGGTCTGTCCACCTCCTGACTGCGCTCAATGTGAGAGTCAGCTCTGGGCTTTGGGGAGGGAACTCCCAGTGCAGAGCCACTCCCGTCCTCAGATCCAAAGGAGCAGCCGGACCCGGGGTGACAACCCTAAGCACAGCAGCTTCCTCCATCTTCTCGAAGAACATCTCAAAGGGTCAGAGTTGGGAGGGGAAGTGAAAGAGAGAGGCCAGGTGCCACAGTTGCTTTGTCTTTTTCCCTCCTCAATATTTCTACCAAGTTTCTGTTTCACTGTCCCCTCAATGTAAGGGGGATGTGAACCTATGCATGCCTTTTAAATGAAATTCTGAGGGAAATACACGTTTGATTAACGACAGGCTTTCACAAGCCACCAGATAATAAAGAACTCTTGATCACATCTGGCTTCAGAACTCAATCCATTTCAAATAAAGATATTTATGCCTTGTTTATAGTTGTAAATGTCTTTAGAGACCGTTATTCATGACTCTGTGGACTATCATACCTAAAAATCACCCTTTCTCCTGTTCAAAAAGGTAGGGAGGTTCAGAGAAAACGGTACACATGTATTCCTAAATTGATTATGTATTTATAACCCCCTCCTCAAATAACATCTTTTACAAAGAGCTTATCTCCACATTGCCTAGTCATTGGGACCTGAGGCAAGTTTCCAAAGGGGCAAAAAAAAACCAAACTTTAGCCAGTTAAACAATTCTTCGAAACAAACAAACCAACTGGCATTCATTGTATCCTTAAGATATAATTTATTACTCACTACTTTTAAAAATGTAATTCCTAATGTCTATAAAACAAAGGCAAAAGACAAGGTGCAGATGGAAACAGTCACTTTTCAAATTAAACCTCTACTCAAATCAAAATTATAAAATTGCCTTGGAATTCTTGAAATTATGTTTGGTGGATTTTTTCGTCCAAAAACCTTTGTGAGGTCAACATCCATCAAAAGTAATAATCACCTCTGATCCAGGGAGCCTCACACAGCTGGGTGCACCCGTTAAAGGAGGTATTGGTCCCATTGTACAGAGGAAACCACCATAGCCCTTTTACCTGAAGCCAAGCTGACTCTCCAGTTACATATCACCTCTCTTACCAAATCTACTACCTATTAGTAGATTTTAAAATTCTGTTTTAGTATTGGCAGAAAAATTCAAACACTGTCTATTCAGGGTACTGGCTTCCAAAACCCTGCTCTTTCCCAGGCTCAGCTGAACACAGTCTACCCTATTTTGCTAAGAAAGTGCTAAAGATTTCCTAGAGCAACTTGACAAGGCTATAAAAGTTTGGAATAAAGATCACATTAAACATACCTGCTCCCAGCCCCAACTCCTAGAAAAAGGTGAAACATTGCTATTTTTTCCTGCAGATAATATGGGGACATCAGAAATGCGGCAGCTGCTTCCCCTGTCTGCATCTTGAAAGGTTAGTAATGCAAGAACTTTGTTGTCAGAACCCTAAGAAAAGGGCCAGGTGTGGTGGCTCACACCTGTAATCCCAGCACTTTGGGAGGTCAAGGTGAGAGGATGAGAGGATTGCCTGAGCCCAGGGTTCTTCGAGACCAAGCTGGGTAAAATGGCAAGACCTCATCTCTACAATAAACTAAAAAATTAGCAGGGTATGGTGGCAGGTGCCTGTAGTTCCAGCTACTCAGGAGGCTAAAACCAAAGGATTGCCTGAGCCCAGCAGGTCAAGCCTGTGATGGCTGTGATCATGCCATGCACTCTAGCCTGGGTGACAGAGTGAAAATACAAAATACAAAATAAAATAAAAATGCTACTAAAAAAAAAAATCCTAAGAAAAACAACAGTAGAAGCATCATTGTTGAATAACCACAACTAAGCTACTAGACCCCCATTTTAAAAAGAGGGGAAAAAAAACAGGACCAGAGGAGAAATGGAAATAGTTTCTGAGGAAGGTCTCACTCTACCAGCTGGTCTTTTGGCTGCTCCCCTGCCTTAAAGCAGCTTTCAGGATGCTTAGAATTTCTCTAGATTTATGGTACCATTCCTTTATACAGTACTTTTCAATAGCTTCTATCTTCACAAAGGTTTTTCTGTTTGCTTTTACTGATTAAAAAGAAAGAAAATGTTGCCTATGGGCATCATTATTCACCTCCTAAGAATATGATACAAGGAAGATATTCTGCCCATTTTAAAGATGGAAAAACCAAGACGCAAAGTATATCTTTCATCATAATCAAAGTCTATCATTCAGCATAATTGAGGCTGGGCTCGGGATGTCTTGCTAATAGATCACAGCAGATTAATTAATAAAAGGGCCAAGGGAGCTATGTCCTGTGGTCTGTTGAAATGTTCCTGTATGAGGCTGATTTAATTCTCTTCTCCAAAACAATTCTTTCCTTTGAAATGACAGGAGAATGAGGTGATATCAAGAGTCATTCTGGGAACTGTTCAGTCAACAGGCAAAAGAAAATGTATCCTCCTAACTTGTCATACAGTGGTCTTAAACTCTGGAGTTAAGAGTTCTGCTTGCAATTCAGAACTGATCTAATTGTGATTTTCTTGACATTAGGCCTTAGAGTTATTCATGCAGGATCTGTCTTCCTTTGGGACAAGGGCACCCTAAGGAGTGATTTCAAGGGATACCCTTACTTATCTGCTCATCAAGCATCTACAAACCAAGCAAAATTACACATATGTATTAATTCTATTATTTTGCAAATGTATGAAGATGCAACTGTAATTAATAATAAATTCCACTAAAATACTATTTATTTATTTATTTATTTTTTTGAGTTGGAGTCTCACTCTGTCGCCCAGACTGGAGTGCAGTGGCCGCTCCCGGCCACTGTGGCCTCACCTGCTGGGCTCCGGCAATCCTTCCGCCTCAGCCTTCCAAGTAGCTGGAACTACAGGCACGCGCTACCACGCCCGGCTAATTTTCTTTTTTTTTTTTGGATTTATTGTAGAGATGAGGTCTCACCAAGTTGCCCAAGCGGGTCTCAAACCCGCGGGTTCAAGTAATCCACTCACCTCAGCCTCCCAAAGTGCGGGATTACAGGCTGAGCCACCAAGCCCGGCTCACTAAAACATTTTTAAGAGGGTTTTTGCCATTACAGCTTCCTAACAAATTCTTTGAAAATAATTAAAAACATAGTTGGTCTGGAAATTTTTTTTATATTAAGAGTCCCTTATATTTGAAAAGATTAGAAATAACTCTCATAAAATTCCACATATTAAAGCAAAATATCCAATAAAAATACAACCATAAGTAAAGAACATGTCATGCCATTCCTAACATTCATAACAGTTCTCTGTGTGAGCCGACATGCATCTTCCTCTCACCTAACCCTTTAGAAGGACTTTCTGAGCTCAATTTGTTTTTCCATCAGTTGTTTGGGATACTAAGATGGCAGATCACACGTGAGTCACAAAAACAAATAAACATATTTCATCAGTTCAGTATTTTTCTTCTTAAATCAATTTCTGATTAACTACATAGTCCTAATTTACACTAAAAATCTTAATCATAGATTGATTTCCTTTAATATACCATACCTTCACTCACCTAGTGAGGATCCAGGGAACACAAAATAATTAAAACATTCGCCTCTGATCTCACCCCTCCAAAATTATGCCACATCAAAATGTCATTTTCATGTCAAAGTATGCTTGAATACACCAAAGACTTGTCATATCATATTAAATTTTAATAGATATGGTATAATTTAAAGGCATGTATTTAAAGGCATGGGTTTTTTACTGTCCACAGAAAGCCAGCTAGAAGAAGATATACAGTAAAGGATCAACAATGGTTACCTCTCACTTGTAAAACTCTAATGACTGAAATAAGTAAAAGTCTAATGAGAAAAATAATTTTTAGTCCTCTGTAATCTCAGAGTAACAGGACAAGTTATTTTGACATTCTTCATATTCCTTATTACTTACAGTGAATGTGAACATTCATTCATTCGCTTAGAGACAGAGCCTAACTATGTTGCCCAGGCTGATCAGCTCAAACTCCTAGGCTCAAGTAATCCTCCTGCCTCAGCCTCCTAAGTAGCTAGGACTACAAGGGTATGCCACCATGCCTGGATAAGAACATTTTATGATGAGTTTTTTTTAAAGTTTAAACAGTAGTGATTTTGATTTACTGGCTCTTGGTGGATTATTGATATAATCTGCTCACTAACAGCATAGCAGGAATAATTGTGGTTCTACCATACAAGTGTTCAGACAAGCCTATTGAGGACAAAACTCCAGGCTCCAGGACTTGGCAGAGTGTGCTGACATCTAAGGGAATCTAACATGCAAGACCAAGGTTCCACACCCAAACCTGGGTAAATTAAGGAGGTGTAAGGAGAATAAATGAACCATGCTGCCTGAGGTCCCTTCCCTGAGGCAATAGATCATAAACAGAGAAACTGCAAATAGAGTTTAATCAAATCTTGCCAGCCATAGCCATCTGTCTGTAGTAGATTTGAATCGATTTCACCAATTTTACTACTCTTATTGCTTAATAGTATGGCAAAGATAGATTAATTAAACATGTTTTTAAACATTTCCAGCCAGGCGCAGTGGCTCACGCCTATAATCCCAGCATTTTGGGAGGCAGAGGTGAGAGGATTGCCTGAGCCCAGGAGTTTAAGACCAGCCTGGGCAACATAGCGAGACCCTGTCTCTACAAAAAAACCCAAAAAATTAGACAGGCATGCAGTGCCTATAGTCCCAGCTACTCAGAAGGCTGAGGTGGAAGGCTCAGCCTTTGAGGTGACTGAGGCTGTGATAAGCAGTGATCATACTGCTGCCCTCCAGTCTGGGAGTGAGACCCAAACTCAAAAAAAAAAAGTTTCTGTAGTTTTTTGAGGTACTAGGAGTTAGTACCTCAAAAACAACAAAAAGGCTTCCATGGCCAACAAATTTTCAGCTTTACTAATTTGTGTGGCAACCTTGCCCCAAATGAAGGCACATGCAGAAGAGAAGCTCCAACCACAACAAACACAGTGACACTTATTGAAATGTTTACACTGGGCGGGGCAAGATGGCTCACGCCTATAATCCCAGCACTTTGGGAGGCTGAGGTGAAAGGACTGCCTGAGCTCACGGGTTTGAGACCAGCCCAGGCAACCTGGTGCCTATGCTTCCAGATACTTGAAAGACTGAGGCAGAAGGATCTCCTGAGCACAGCAAGTCAAGGCTGCAGTGGCTATGAGCATTCCACTGCACTCTAGCCTGAACAACAGAATGGGACTCCGACTCAAAAAAACAAACAAAAAAAAAGGAATGCTTACACTGTACCAGATCCTGGGTAAGTATTTATAGTGTTTTATATCACACTCTACAGTCCCATGATATAGATCTGATTACTCCCATTTTACATGTGTAAAAAAGATCTGTTAAAAAATAATCTGTGTGTAAAGAGCAAAGGAGTCTTCAATGACAGCATATGGCCTAGGGGCAAGTCACCCAATGGCTGTCTCATCTCCACCTGTAAAAGGGTCAAATAAACCCTGCCACACTCATGCCCTCAACAAATAGTGACTAAGCACCCAGAATGTGCCAGGCACAATGGTAGGTGCTTGGGATGCAACAGTGAAGAAAATGTTTAAAAAGAACAAAAAGCCCTCATGAAGCTTACACTCTAGTATGAGGGAGGAAAAAAAAGCAGTATTTTTCTATATTTTTTTAAAGCAGTAAATGGGCCTAAAATTCAGTGAGTGCTTAATAAACATTAGTTTGCTCTCTTTCTCCATTTAAAAACAGAAAAGGCATTAGGAAACAAATCCAGTAGAAGCCATCAGTTTTATCAGCCCTAAACTATAAATTTTTACTTAATAAATACAGAAGAGCAAAGATTAAGAGCATTGTACTGAAGTATACTGGCCTGGTTTCAAATTCAAACTCCCTCAGTGACTAGCTGAAGTAACCTTGGGCAAGTTATTTAAACTCTCTAAACCTTAACTTCTCAACTATGAACGGAAATAACAAACTCAAAGGTCCATGGCAAAAATTAAATGAAACCAGGCATGACAGCGCATGCCTCTAATCCAACTACTAGGGAGGCTGAGGCAGGAGGATCACTTGACCCCAGCCTGGGTAACATAGTGAGAGCCAGTCTCAAAAATGAAAAAACAAGTAAAATAAAAGTTAGAAAAAATATTTAAAAATGAAACGAGATAAAGTACAGAAAGCAAGGAATGGTGAGGGCAATCTCCCCAAAAGCCACCTTCCCTACCTGCAAAATGAGGATAATTACACCAACTTGACAGAGTTGTCTTGAGGACTACAAAGATGATGAACATAAAGCATGACTTAAATATGATGGTACCTATTTGCACAAGTGAAATATGGTGGTACATACTTGCTTCTTAAGAATGACTACCGGCGGGGTGCAGTGGCTCAAGCCTGTAATCCCAGCACTTTGGGAAGCCAAGGCAAGAGGAATGCCTGAGACCAGGGTTCGAGACCAGCCAGGGCAACCTGGTGAGACCTTGTCTCTACAATAAGTCAAAAAATCGGCCACACACGGTGGTGTGTGCCTGTAGTTCCAGCTACTTGGAAGGCTGAGGCTAGCAGGTAGAGGCTACAGTGGCTGTGGGCGTGCCACTGCACTTCAGCCTGGGCGACAAGAGTGATACTCCAACACACACACACACAGAGACACACACACACACAAAAGACTATTAACAAAAACGAATGTAGGAGGCAGGCATGGCATCCTTCCCCAGTAGACCCCACAGCCAAAGCCCAAGAGAAAGAGCTGGGAAAAGCCATTCTGGGGAAGAGCAGTGTGCTGCCCAAACCAGGCACTGGGCAGAGACTCCCTAGCACAGAGTTTGCCCACAGAGCAGGATTTGATGCAGGTGGTTGTGAAATGACAAATGCAACCGAATCTGAGTCATCTGGGGTGACGTCCAGAGCGTGCGGATTACGTGGGCCCTGGCTCCGGTTGCCTCTCTTTCAGGCACTTCCAGCTTTACCAGAGGGCTAAGAGAGCAAAGGAGAGGAATAGAAAGGGATTTACTACTGTTTTGCAGGATTTTAGAGGAAGGAGTGTTGGCTATAGAGGATAAAAATGATTTGGGGGAATTATCAGTAAAAGTCACTCATCCAGCCTTGCTCTTGCCCCCAGTGATAGCAGCGAGGGCACTGAGGGCACCCCTTCTCCCCACCTGAGATGAGGCAGAGAACACCAACAGCCAAAGACTCAGTGTGACTCCAAAACTGGGCTGGGAATGGGGAGTCAGTAAAGAGGGCTCAAGTGCCACACCACAACATCTGGGGCCACAGGCAGGCCCACCAGCTCACAGAGCTCTGGGCCAGGCGTCTTGCCCAACCCGAGGTTTCACTCAACATAGATGTGTAGGAAAGCTCTCGGTCCTGCCTTCGGTATACCAGTGGTATTCATAGTTAAACCCACCTACCATCATTCTAAACCGGATACATCACTTAAGTAAACAAGCAACCGAAAGGAGCCTACCAGACCAAAGAGACATGAACCAAAGTCTCCTATGTCAGGGCCAAACTGGAACCCATGTCCCCTGTTGCCTGGTCACACCCTTCCAACAACAGGATGTTACCCCCTCTCGAAAGTGGCTCTCCTGGAACTGGTAACCATGAAGTCAAATATTAAGCCAGAGTATGTGATTCAGCTTTTCAACAAGTCTATGGCTGTAAAGAAATAAAGCTTCCCTGTGTGTGCACATCACTGCAGTGGCTCTAGGCAGTTCAGAGATCCTGAGAGCTGCTGCTCGGTTCATCCTGTACCAGCTGCTGTGGGATGTGCTCTTTGCCTCAGGCCAGAAGCAAACAGTGAAGTGAGCCACAACAGACACCCAAAGCACAGACACCCAAACCACGTGCCCCCTTGGAGGGTGTCTCCAAGGCCTCAGCAGGCCAACCTGTCACTTCTCTGCTCAAAGACTTAGGATGCCATTGGCACTTACAGAAGAAAAGGTCAAATCCTGTCCTACCCTCCCCCTTACCCCACATATCCCTCCAAACCCTACCATCTTCTCATATGCCATCCTCAACACCAAATTACATCCTAAACTCCGAGCTGACCTGTCCTTATCCACTAGGTTCTTAGCCTCTGCTTATGCTTTTCCTAGAAGCGCAGACCCATCCTGTTAGCATCTGTGAGCCTTGGCCTTCCCATAGGAACTTAGCTCAGGGGTCACCTGACATGTTTTCATGTCAGCTCCCCAAAGGCAGGAACCACCAAGCTCAACCATGCCTAAATCTAGCTCCCTAAACACAGTAGTTGCTCAATTAAGGATATTTCCGAGGAAGTTGGAGACATTCAAATAATGTGTTACACTGAAATCTAAACAAACTGAAAAGAATCAGGACAAATGAATTGAGTCAGATGGTAGAACCTCTCCAGGTTGAAGATTATCTACAACAAAAAGAAGTTATTTTCCACTTATGGAAGAGGCCATAAAGCTCCTTGGTCATCTGCTACTAGCTACATGATCTCAGAAACAGGAACATCTCCAAGCCTGTTTCCTGTCTTTAAAAGGGGAGAATACAGCCGGATACGGTGGCTTACGCCTGTAATCCCAGTACTTTGGGGGGGCGGAGGCAAGAGGAGCTTGAGCCCAGGGGTTTGAGACCAGCCTGGGCAACTTGGCAAGACCTCCTCTCTACAATAAATCAAAAAATTAGCTGGGTGTGGTGACGTGTGCCTGTAGTTCCAGCTACTTGGAAGGCTGAGGAGGAATGATCGCCTGGGCCCAGCATATCAAGGCTGCAGTGGCCGTGAGTGTGCCATTACACTCCAGCCTAGGTGGCAGACTGAGACTCCTACTCAAAAAAAAAAAAAAAAAAAAAGTGGGAGAGAGAATAATAGCTATACTTTACCAGGTTGGTGAGCTCATTACACATGGACATACATGGTGCTTTCCTTCACCCAACTAGCGTGCTCAGGGTTACATATGCAGAAGGGGCCCACTGAGAAACTCCCTTCCAGGTCCCCCAAAGCCCTGCTTCAGCTTACCAACATTTCATGTTCCCCTGCACAATCCTAGCTCAAATGAGAAAACACATTTTTTAAAAAACTAACCAAAAAAGCCTTGCCAACAGTTCAGAAATTCATAAAGTATATCAATCTCTTTTGTGATGAAAATGATTAAAATATGTGTTCCATCTAACCTCTCACATTACAGGGGAACTACCCATATTTTGCACAACTGTCTTAGCCAGATCTCTTAGTCTTAGTCTGTGAGTACAGGTTTTGAAATGCATAAAGTCAGGTTATAAAAAAAATTAGTATTTACTCTCCAGAGGACAAAGAGCTAAGAGTACAAGGCAATATTGTGCCTCTACAATAATTACTACACCATTAATTGTCTTGGGGGCCTGCAACCTGACTTCCTCCACCTCAACAATCCGCCTTGGGCACACACTGCTCCCTTTCTTGGCTGCTTGGTATGTAGTGAAGGAGGTAGACCTGAACAGAGAACCCAGGGCATCTGAGGGACGGAGCCGTGATCTGGTTGATCATGGCACATGCTTGGCAGGTAAGAGCTGCAGTAAGGCGCTCTGCTTTCTGAACAGATTCTCTTTTCACCAGAGGCCTGCAGTCCCTAAATCTTTCACCCACAGGGTCATCAAGAAAGCAAATCAGCTGGCTCTCTGCTCATTCCCTGTCCCGTCCCAGTTCATGTTCACTCGTAGCTGACATACCAAGTCATTGGCTACTAGGAAGGAAGACATGCCCCCATTCAACTCCCAGTGTCCAACCTCAATATTTTAGAGAAAAGAAATGAGTCCCTCTCCTCTGAAGAATTCCACTCTCTAATGAGCTTAAATAAGTCCCAATTAGTAAAACACAATTAGGGAAGCCTAAACATTGTCAAATAGAATTTTATTTGCTGAAAAAAAATGTCCCCACCTTTCCATTATCATTTAACAATGCTTCAGAAGGCAGACCACATCCCAGGCTGAAAAAATCTCTTTTTAAAAAAATCTCTTTTTGCTAAGAGGGTACCAAATTCCAAGTTCATGCTGTACTTTGCTGAACATCCCATCTCCTCTCCAGCTTTTTTCTAAAGAGTTATCCGTGTTCTCTCTGAAAGACAGCTGCTCACATCACAGCCTGCTTCAAAGCATCTGAGGACTTACACCGGCCTACACAACTGAGCCCCTATCTATTTTTCCAGGGTCAGCACCTCTCATCATCCCAACTTGATACAACACCTACAAATCTCACCCTCTAGTCACACTCCACTTCTTGACCTACCTGTCCTCAAATAAGCCTCCTATTTCCATAGTCCAGGGCCTGTACTTACACTGTTCTTTTTGCCTAGAAATACATTTTCCCTTCCCCACATCCTTCTCTTCCACGTGGCAAGGCCTGCACATTTGAGGGCATCACTTCCTCTTTCCCTGACCACTTCCTACTTGCAGGCCCTCTGCTTGTCCTTGCTGGTTGTGAGACACTGCTGAGTCTGAGGCAGGGACCCTGTTTACTCATTCTTGCGTTTCCAGAGCCTGGTACCTGGGATAGGTGTCAAGAAACCTTTCCTGATGCAGGCTCACTGAATGTGATATTCCACAGATGAGAAAAAAAAGAGCCAAGAATACCGGTTTCCTAATCCAGATTGCTTTTCACTAATCTTCTGCCGAAACTACCGAACTGCCACAAGCAAAATAACAATGGTAACAACGACAGTAGTAGTAATAGTAGTGAGCTGGTAGCAGGCAAGGCTTAAATTCTCTATCTGTTGCTAGTTTTAAAACAGTGCTTCTCCACAGTTCCACCAGAAACAGGAAACAGACCTTCAAGTACTTGTCACAACTCAAGATCTACCAGGTCCATAACTTGCTCCAGCACCCTCATAAAAGGAACAAGGCATACTGGTGACCCCATCCCAAAAACACTCTATGAGAGACAGGACACGTGGATCCTACTGCTTAAAAAGTAAACAACACCTCCCAGAGGCTGTCGCACTTGAACCTGGACAGGTTTTAAGATTTAGTAATTAGATCAATTCAGTTGCTGCCCCTACTTCGCCAGTACCACAGGTCATTGGGGCTTAGAATCACCCCAATATCAATTCTGTGGCGAAAAATAGTGAGTTTATATAACATTAAAATAACAATAAACTCTTATAACATAAAACAACAATGGACCTGTTTTAAAGGCATCAGCCCTACCCAAATCAAAACGAAATTCCCCAAAAACGCTTACAGAGCTTACAGTTTCTAGTCTCTTCAAAAGTGGCCAACACTGATGTCTTTGAAACAGGGCTCAGGCACTTTCAGTGAGGTCAAAAGTGGAGTCCACAAGAAAAGTCTCAAAATACTGGAGAGCCTCCCAGTACCTGTCACTCGGAGGACCGGTGGTAGAATCCAAGCCCACCCTCTTCCACTTCCAGGGCACCTCCCTCTATGTGGGATGAGATCACCTCATTGCATACACGTGTGAACCTTTCCAAGGGGAACTTGATAAAAATCCCATCCCCAGCAGGGTGTGTACAGGCCTTAACTCTACCTCTTTAAGAGGTCCTTCCCCCTCCACCTTCTGCCCTGGCATCTTGCCCACCTCCTCTTTTCTGGGGCACCCAAGTCCCAGTCGGCTGGCTTACATACGAACACCACCTCTGCTTCACTCCACGGAGCACAGATCTCCCCCTCTTGACCACCACAGAAGTGATGTTCTGGATCATTTCATCAAATACCAGCTAGAATGAGCTGTTTCATGGGTAAACTATAAACTATTATTTCTGGAATCCCAAATCCTGTCAATGGCACACTTGTTTTTGATGTATATCATAGGGAGGGCTCTGTACACAGCAGGGGTCAGTGAGTATTTGCTGGCGAATGGATGTCACTATGGCAGATAGGTAAACAGAAGCACAGGCTCTGGAGCCTGAATTCACTGAGTCCTACTAGTGGCTGCCTCTCTGGGTCTCAATTTCCTCATGGGGATAATAATTGCATGGGTCAAGGAGTTGTTGTGAAACAATGAGATGAAGCAGAGTGTGTAAGTAATTTAGGATGCTGGTAACTAGTATGTGCTCAGTAAATGTTAACTCTTATGGCTACTGCTCCTACTACTATCATGCTGAGAATATTTCTACACAAAAAGCCTAACAATCAAAAAAGGGTAAAAATTAAAGTGTAATAACTTTAGGTTGTTGAGTTGTGAGACTGGAGTCACATGGAGTGAGTCTAGCAAGGGCAGAAGAGAAACTGAAATACTTAACTTTTGGTTTGTCTGATTTAAAACAAATATAGGCAGGCCTGGTCCAGGGATGTCTTTCACTAAAAATTGTCTATAACTTGAATAATGTAGGTTGAATTTATTTTAAAGTACTCTAGACAGACTCATTTGTACTATGAATAACCACATCAGAGTTTCTGGTGTTTAACACTGGATTTCTGTGTATTCAGTTTTCTGAAGGGATACAAAAGGCAGTACTAGCTACTATCAGATTTCCTAGAGACAAGCTGGCCAAGTGAGCCCTTCCAAAATTCCATTTACTGTAAAGATAACAATGAAATAAATCATGGTCTCTAAATATAATAATGTGACCAGTGCTAACCACACTACCTCCCCAGTACAAAGACACTCCTCCCCTTTTCTCTTGAGAACACCACAAAATGGTCACATGACCACCCATCATCTACTTTCCAGTGGAGAACAGAGTTAACAAAGGCACAAAGCAAGCTTCAGCACACACATGCCACAGTGTTCACCTACATCTACAATGAGCTGTTTGAAAAAAGAAATAAGATCAACAACAAAACTGAGAAGATGGGTGACCACCCCATTTTCAGCACTTACTGCCACAACAGGATCAAACATGCCTACACACTCTCATTCTAAGGTAGAGAGAGCATCCACCTTCTTGAGGAAAAGGTAACTTTTACAGCTTATATCCCAATGTCACATTCTTAGCGAGATGACAGTGACTCTGGGTACACAAAGAAGGGACATATCACAGACACCCTTAAGACACATCACGTGGCCTGGCCTAACTGATACCACTTTGAATTTCTCTGAAGAAAGTGCACTAGAATTCCAAAGGAGGCATTTCTTCATTAACTCATTTCACTAATCTCTTCAGGAGCTTAACATAAAATTCAGACAATTTTCATTCACTTGATCTTAACGCAACAGGGAGTTTAACATATCCAAAAGACATCATATGTAAGACATGTCAATACCCCAAGGCCTAGAGAACTTAACACACCAGGCCCAAAAGCAAGCAACATCACAGTGGTGCAGACACACAAAGGTTTAAGAAAAAATAAGTCACCCAACAGAGAGCTTGATCTCTGTTGGTCAAAATAAGTAACTCCAGATGGGTTATCCAGAAGTGAACTTATATCCCATAGGGAACAGTGACTAGGAAGAGAAAATTAAAAATAAATTTTAAAAGTGGAAACAAAAGTAAGCTTATGTATGCTTTTGTCACCATAAATTGGTTATTGAATACACTATTGATGTCAATATTCAATATTCACCACATGGCAATCATCTAGTAAGCTATACTAATACCAAACTTCTCATTAGACCTCCAAACCTATACATCTACTGGGGTCACATCGAGGGAAGGACTCTGCACTGTTTGTAGAGTACCTTAAAATTTAAATTTTCAAAAAATACGCTTAAGCCCAATTTCAAAAGTTTTCTTCCCTCCATCTCCGAACTATTCCAACTAGAAAAAGCAGTCTAGGGGTGGGGCAGACCTGTGTTGAGTTTCCTTTGTCTATTCAATTCATCTTATCAAATACAGGACTGGAATAAAGTATGGTGACTGTCCTAACGGGACTTATGGTCACTGTGATGCAGAAACTTCCACGCTCCCAAGCAAGAGATGGAAAATCAGGCCGGGTACGGTGGCTCACGCCTATTATCCCAACACTTTGGGAGGCTGAGGTGAGAGGATTTCCTGAGCTCAGGGGTTCAAGACCAGCCTGGGCAACATGGTGAGACCTCGTCTCTACAATAAATAAAAAAAAAATCAGCTGGGCATGATGGCACACACCTGTGGTTCTAGCTACTTGGTAGACTGAGGTGGAAGGATCGCCTGAGCCCAGCAGGCCGAGGTTGCAGTGGCCATGAGCATGCCATTGCACCCCAACCCCAGGCAACAAAGTGAGACTCCAACTCAAGAAAAAAAACAAACAAAAAAAGATGGAAAATCATATTCTTCCCAATGAGGGGTGACCAGTACTACCTGGGACCCAAAGGGATATTCAGTTACATCCCACAGGGTTGATACCATAAAAGAGGAGCTTCTCTGGTGCATGCTGGGGCTCACCTGAGGTTTTGATGAGTCACTTGGATGATATAAGAGAAAAGTATTACTATAAACAGGATCCCTGTTAAGCCTTTCATGTGAGACCATCTTAAAGGATGGTGGCCCAACTCCCACACAAGGGGATGGCTGTGCAGTTGAGTGAGGTCACACCTTCCCTCAGGAAGAAGAAATTCTAATGCAGGATACAGCTACTTGCTGAGTAGCCAGAGGACTCCCTGATGGCTCTGAAGGTCATATTGCACACTGCCTCCCCAAGTTGCACAAAGCACAGGGCAGCATGCCTGCACTCCAGCTTTTGGTGTGTTCCAACTCAGCAGAAAACACGTCACTATCTTGTTTCAAAAAGATTTTGTTTGTCATGGGGAAAAAATTAATTAATGTAGTAGAAACCCAAGAACTGCCTGGGGTTAGGTAGTAAGTCTGCCATCACTAGAGGTATTTAAATACCAGATAGACAACCAGTCCATGGGGACAAGTTCCACTCCTTGTAGAAGGAGTTAATCAATCCTTCCCTTTGGCACCCACAGATCTAGTGGAGAGCCTAGCACACAGCAGATACACAACAAGTTTTGTTTACTGAATGAACTTTGTTTCCACACAGATTACTGGTCAAAATATTGATGTAACTCTAAGACATTTAGGGCGTCAGGTGACCATTAGGTTCTTTATGTGGTTCCGATTAAGAAATAAGTTGGAAAATCAGTTCATAAAAGGAGTTCTGATACACCTAAGTAAAAAGCCTGAGCAACTGTGAGAGTCCTAGCTTGGTTCTTATCCAAAGCCTCTTCCCACTAGCCCTATGCTCACGGTCAAGCATCACTAAAACTTAAACAACACTCTTAAAATGTAGGTATACATCTCATCTGAAAATTATGTAAAAGCTCAGTCCGTCTGCAAGAAATCTGCTCTGATCCTTCTAGCATCAGGAAATTAAAAGGAAAGAAGGAAAAGAAGGAGGGGAGGGAAGGAGAAAGTCAGTCATTTGTTTCCATAGGTAAGAACATAATGTCTGTTTCATTATTATAGAAGTACTCTTCGTGCTTCATCCATGCTAGCTACATAACTTTCAACTAACTAAAACACAAGAAGAGAAAGACACTTAAAAAACGGGAAACATCAACATAATTATTTAAAAGGTAAGGAGCATACCTTGATCATAAACCTTGCTTAATCTAGAGTTCCAATCTCAGAGAAAGGCACCACCATCCACCCAGCTACAAAGGCCAGAGACCAGGAAGTCATCTCTCCTTTCCCCCACCCCACCCAGTCACCGAGTCCCTCCTACCTCTTAAGTCTCTATCAAATCTATCTAAGCTCCGGGTCTCTACTGCAACCATACTCCAGGCCACCACTGGTTTTCAAAGTTTTCAAAAGCCAGTCTCCTAACTGATCTTCCAAACCAAAGGCAAAAAGTTGCTTCCTTCGAGCCTGGTCTATTCTCCAGTCTGGGTAGAAATAATCTTTAAAAACGTAAACCTCATCAGTCCGCTCCAGCCCCTACCTACCTCACCATCTGTGCCATTCACTTGTTCTGCAGCCTTCCTTCCTCCAAACACACTGTGCTCCTCTCACTTCCCTGGGTACCCACCTCCCAACCTCAGGGTCTTTGTACAAGCTATTCTCAGAAGCACTCTTTCCTTCCTCTCACCACCCTTCAGATGTCAGCTCAAATGTCACTTCTAGAGGATGCCTTCCCCGACTGGCCTTGCAGCATCCTCCACGTCTCCTCTACATAGCAAAGGCCAAACTTCACTTCATATGTTCTTGTCATACTTAACTTTCAGCACTTAGAACAGTAATAAATGACTTGTGAGCTGCTGAACGTGCTTCTTTCAATGCTGTATATGCTATATGTGGCTAGAAACTGTCTCTTTTCCATACCAGTAGGCTTGGTGTCTATTAATTAATGCAGTACCCTCACATAGAACACATTCAAATATTAATTGAATAAATAAAAATCTGTAAATGTTAAAAAATAAAACCATGGGATTGGCAAGTTTGGTGGTGGAAAACTGCCTGTTTTCCAAAAGAAGGCTGAATCTGATACTGAATCACACTTAAGAAAAGGAGTTTGTGAAACCTTACTAAACTCTTAAACAACAAACTGTTTTTAGAAACCCTGTTTTCAATGATTTAAATACAAATCAAATTCAGAGACATACAAGTTAAGTTTCCTTTAAATTATACTTGGTTTAAAACGTTTAAGTAGAACAGTTTAACAAAATATATAGATTTAACTAATCAAGTCAAGAAATACCTGCTTGAGATATTCATTAAACAGTTTTATAAAATTATTCCCAAAACAGCCAGGCGCGGTGGGGCTCCCACCTGTAATCCTAGTACTTTGGAAGACAGAGGCGAGAGGACTGACTTAGCAGTCAGCCTGGGAAACTTAGAGAGACCTGTCTCTACAATAAATCAAAAAACTAACTGGGCATGGTGGCGCACTTCTGTGGTTCCAGCTACTTGAAAGGCTGAGGCAGAAGGATTGCCTGAGCCCAGCAGGTTGTGGCTGCGGTGGCCATGAGCATGCCACTGCACTCCAGCCTGGACAATACAGTGAGACTCTGACTCAAAAAAAAAAATCCTCAAAACAATTAAAAGCCCTAAAGTAAAAGAAAATGTCTTTAAAAAGGAAAAAAAAGTATTTTATATATCAGAGAGGAAAATATAGAAGCCTAATCAGAAATAAAACTGTGAGAATATTATATTTGAATGCACCTGCCAGACCTAATCCTAAACTCTAGTAAACAAAAGAACTTACTACAGAATATTTAAAGTTAGTAATGTATTTTTAATCAAACAAGATTTCATCTTGTATAAAAGAAAACAAGAACTTCCACCATGCAGTTTTTCTTTTCTTTTTTTAATTCACTGTTTGAAAAGGAAATCCATTCACATGGTTCACTTTGTGTTTCAGAACACTCATCCCCATCTTCCTGGTATCTTCCCTATTTCTGAAGATACATGTACCTTTTTAAAAAGAAACTTTATTTTGTGTATTCAGAGAAGCATTTTTTTTTTTAAGAACAAAGTCTCAGGAAAAAAGAAGCTCCTCTAAAATTATTCTTTTTATAAATGTGAAATTTATTCTTTTTATAAATGTGATCTATAATTAACTACAATCACGCTATATATATTATACATGCACACACACACACACAAATAAAAATAAAGCAAAATTTAGGCCCTGTAGTTTTCTGGTTTGGTATTGTTTTAAATCCAAGGAGTAACGGAAAAAAGAGAAGTTAAATTATACACAGACCAACACTCCTATTAACTCATACCACTAATGAAACAAAACTCTAACTAAGCAGAGAAAATGGGCCCACATATTGGAGCTCTGAAACGATTTTGGTCTTTGATCTGTGTGCCCATCTCTCCTATTTAATGTAAACTTCAAACCAAGAGCCATGAAAAATGGTTATAATTAGTAAAGACCCCAGTGTGACAGCATTTAGCGCAACCAGGCATTAACAAAGATTTTCTTCTCTTTAAATTAAGCTGAGTCAACTTTTATTTTAGAATTTCTCTAATTCAAAATTCTTTCCCACCAGTGTGCACCTAGCATCAGACCTCTGCATGTCGGATGTGCTGAAAACATTAGTTTAGGTCTGTTTCCTGTGCTGGATTTGTAGCATTATTTAGGCCTTAGCTTCCAAATTACATGTGGCTCTTCTCCAAAATCCTCAAAATTCTCATTTTTGTATTAGAAATCAACACATAGTATCAAGTGAGCATCAACTGTGCAATCATGCTAGGTATAGGGAATGGAAAAATATCCTTGAGGTGGGGGAAACATGTAAGAGAGAAATTACAATAGACAGAGTTGACAGATGGGGTAAGTTATTTGGGATGGAGAACCTAACTCTCCCTAGAAGTGGCATTTGAGTTGGGTCTTGAAAGAGTAAGGAATGTTCTTTGCTGGGGAAGGGGATGGGGACACAACAGCACAAACAACCCATGTAAAAGCAGAAGCAATAAGAAATTATTCAGTGTGGCAGTGGTGTAGAAGGCAGTGACAAGAGCTGAGGCTAGAAATTCAGTTTGGAAGCAGACGAAGGTCCTTGTATGCCAAGTTAAGGAGTTTGGATTTCTTCCTGTAGACAACAGGGAGCCAAGAGATGTTTTTAAGCAGGCAAACAACATGCACAGCGTTAGTTTTTGAGGACGATGACTCTGGCAGCAGAGTGGAGGATGAACTGCAGCAGGGAGAAAGCAGTGGCAGGAAATTAACTTGGGAGACATTTGTGACTCAACAAGAGCCTTAGGTCAGAAGCAATGGGATAGCCAGTGTCAGAGCCAGACTGGAGCATGGTTTCAGGGAGAGCCTGGTGACTGATTTAACATGGGGGCAAGAGAGACATGAGTCAGGATAGCAGTGAGGTTCCTGGCCTAGAAGACTGGAAGGATGGTGCACTTAAGATCACCTTCCAGAAGGGAGGGAGATGACTTTCACTTTTACAAGTACCTGCAGAGTGAGGTACCTGCAGGGTGATCAGGGTAACAAAAGGTTCCAGCTTGGAGAAGTTGTAAACAGAGATAGAGAGTTGGCAGTTGCTGGTTTATAGGTGAGAGGAGAGGGCAAAAAAGCACCAGAATGCACAGGGCTTTCCACAGGAGCACGTCTCACTCCCAGGTGCAGGACAGCAAAGGTGGGTGCACAGCAAAGACACTGAGCACTGTCGGCATGACTACCATCCATGGGACTCTTACAACAGGTTTAAGAAGTACAAACAGCTATCTTTAAGTGCTGTACATGTCTATAAGACAGGTAAGAACCCAGGCCACTTTGGGGGTAACTGTTTGTCCATTGCAGGCAGCCCTGTCTTTTCTGGAATTCGCCTTGTCTTCCTGCCTTCTCTCCACCATGGTTTCCTTGTCTTCTAAGTGATAGGCTGGAGGAGAGGGAAGGCCGGACAAGAGTCAGGGCAGTGGCACTCGTGGCTAAATCATTCCTGCCACTATATTAGACATTTCTGGTTTGTGGCCCAGGGGTCTTGAACAATATTTGCTGACTCCTTCCCTGCATCCCCTCATTCTCTCCCAGGATGAAGAGATGGATACACAGAACACTCAGCTCAGAAACACTGCCCTATACAAAGGGCAAACAGTTATGTAAGAATTTTACAAAAACTTGAGAAAACAAAATAAAGGAAACTACAAAAATCAATGAATGCTCAAGCAAGTAAGGGCTAGTTCACACACACCCACGTGCACACACACGCGTGCACACACACACACACACACACACACACACAATGGTATATTCCAGATAACTTAAAACATGAGGGACACTGGCAGACGCAACACCAGAGTAAGTTTCCTAACTAACTCATAAAGCTGAGCCACCTACAAGAATGGCTGCACAGAGCCAATGAATCTGATTTGTTTTAGATGCAGATGAGTTCTAGAACTTTTATTTACCACAGGGTTTTCAAATACATTTAATGCCACTTAATGTTTTTCCTAGCCCCACATTTTCTGTGATACTTTGAACCTGCCAACCTTAGAAGCGTACTTGCCTTAGGGAATTACAGATCTCTAAATATATCACATGCAATACAGACAGTGCACCCGTGAACTTGTACATGCGACACAGGCCACTGCTGCTGTACCTTTCAAACAGGTTTTCTCAACCTCAGCTCTGCTGAAAGTCCAGGCTGACCTGTGCATTGTAAGATGGGAAACAGCATCTCTGGTTTCTATGTACCAAAGGCCAGTAGCACCCCTCCCCCAAGCTTGACATTCAAAAATGTCTCCAGACATTGCCAAATGTTCCCTGGGGGGAAAACCACCAGGTTGACAACCACTGCTTCAGAGGGTAAGCCTAAACTGCCTTTTCCTTAAAACCCACACCCTAAGTGAACATCTTTAAGAAGAATTTGCTAGTTCAGTTTGTCTCCCAGCCCTCAAAGCAAAAAGAAAGCACTGCATTTCTCCAACTTGAACAAAAACTCCTAGGCACATTTTGCCTAAGGTAATGAAGTTGTACAAAATTCCAGAAAGTAAATCCAGAGTGGATACTCTCAAAGCTTCTTGAATACATCAAAGCTTCAAAATACACCACTTTCTTCCATATATAGATTTTGACTTTCTCAAACATTTATTTTATCCTTCTAACAATCCCATGTGGTAGGAAAGCTACTGAAAAGATGTGCATGATCACATGCATCAACAGGCATGCTACCAAAAGCTAAAGTTTCTTTTTAAATTCCTTCATACCTTCAAATTCAACCACAGATTTATTTAGAAAAAGATTTGGTCTTATTCTAAAAACAAAATAAAAACTCACATACCCAAAGATAAACAGGCAGTATATATTTAATGCTAAGTCCTCTGAAGCCACACTGACTCTAAAAAGCAGCTGGGCTATGGAGCTAGGCTGGACTTAAGAGTTCTGGGTCCGGGGTTTGATCTATGGCTAGACCCTGGGAGCATTTTTGTTGTTGTTGTTGTTGTTGTTGTTGTTGTTGTTTTTACAGAGCAGCTGCAAAATAGGTCCATATACCCATCCAACCTTCATAGTGATCTGAACACAAACTCAGAAAAGATTTTCCTAAAAACTCAGAAAAGATTGTCCTAAAAGCCTTCACAAAAGCAGGGTGAAATGAACTCAGTCCAAGAAGGTCCACCCTAATGAAAAAGAAAATGTGTCAAGTAATTAAGCCACTAGAAGTATCACACATTCTTACAACAATCCTACCCCACAGTCTCTGAAAAAGGCAGAAAAAGACATGAGATACCAAGCAAACTAGGGAAAAACAAATAGAGCATTTAAAAGTTTTATCTAATTACCCCCACTGAGACTTTTTCTCTTCTGTCTGGCAGTCTGACAAAGCCTGTGGGGGTTTTCATTCTCTTTCTCCACCCACCCCCATGATGTCTGCAAGCCCTCAGGTAAATCCCTGCAGGAGCAGTCAGTACCCAGTCCCAGGACTTTACAGAGGTTTTTGAATTCTCTTAGCATTACTTGCTTGGATCACACTGAACAAACAGTCTCCGCCCTCTCCCACTGCTTTTGTCTGAAGTACCTATTCACAGGCAGCCACCTTTACTGATGGGCAGACTGGCTAACCTGTACCCTGAAGTCCTACCAAAAACAAGATGCACCGGTCGCTCCCTGTTCCCTCCTCCCCATCCGCTTCACCCACCCACCGCTGCCAACAGCAGAGTGTAATCCCTAGCTGCACCTAGCTGCACTTCAGACCACACTGAACACCAGGGAACGTAACAAGAGAAACTGAGATGAGCACAGTCGCAAACACTGCCCGAAGGACTGCTAACATAAAAGGAAAAACTCCTCTCCACCTTCCTCATTCTTCTACTTTGGAAGCACTAAAAACATCAGTGGATAGCTTTCCTTTCCATTCTGCCTTCTATGGGAGTGAGGGAAATTAAAAATAAGTGATGCATTTCAGAAAGCACATGGTATGCCTCTCTCTGGGTTTCATACGGTGCAACTTTTGCCTTTGATATACAGGGAGGTCCCCCAGTCCCCTGATGTGGAAATCACTACCTGACCCTGCCTTCTGAAGAAGGCCATGGCTATTTCTACTAAAAAGTCACTTTCTAAAGTGTGTGGGTGGGGGGGAGAGGGAGGCGGGCAGAAAGCTCATTTACCAATTTCTTAATTATATTTGGATATAAAAATATGACTCAACATCGCCTGTTCAATAGGTCAGACGTACACAAATACCTTGAGACAGGGAAACTTCTGACTTACAATAGGGTTGCCATTCAACCAAGAGATGATAGTTACCAATCATGGCTTCAATTGGATTTCAACCATTTTATCTCCCTGGAAAACGTCAAGATCCTTAAACATACCTAAAGCAAAAATATAATGTAAATCACACTTTTTTGTCTTCTAACATTTGGTCAATTCCTCCAGAGATGCTCTGAATCTAATATAATTATTTTTTAAAAGGTACCTATGAACTAAGCTGAATAAACTTGCACCAGGGAGGTGGAGTCAAATGGAGGAAGAACCCTATCAAGACTTAATCTAAGGGAATGGTAATCTCAGTAAAGGGGAAAGAAAGCTATTGTCCCCTTATCAGGAGAGACTACACTGCATACTTTCTGTTGATACTATATTGCATTTATGTCTTTTGAAAGCAAATCTATTTAAGAAGTAAAAGACATCACTTTATGGGTTATGTAGAATTTCCAAAATAAATAAAAAATCTGTTACCAATACATAAAATAAGGTGACGTTATAAAAACATATCCCTGGAAAGAACTAACCTGAACACACTGGTAACAATCAAGAAATCCACCCAGACAAGCTGCTATTTGACACCACAGGGCTGGTCAGAGTACTAAAGTACAATTCAAGACACTTACAAAAGAAAGACTATTTAAATATAATAACAAAAACAAAACAAACTTTAACATCCTACCTTCCCAGGTCAAAGGACATAGAGGATTCAGAAATTAATTAAACCTAGTAAATAATGTAAAACAGAGAAGGACTCCCTTTCAAAAATGCTTCGGTTAATTTTAGCATCCTTCTGTTTAGCTGCTTAGCAACCCTTATCCTATGACCTTCTAAGCACCACCTACTTTTCAGAAGGATAATGAATAGAAACATCAAAAGAATTCACTTCTGACTGTTTCCAGAGAGCATGCTTAACCAATTTTTGTAGGAGTTAAATTTACATTAATTATCCCATGTAAGACCCTAAAAAGGGTAGAATTTTTTTTATTTTTTTTTTGCTTCCTTAACTAGGAAATTTCCTTAGCTAAAAGTGATAAATGATGTTGACAAGTGAGCATAAGATAACAAGCAAAAAAGACTTCCAAACTGGCCTCGGAAGTGGAACAGCAGTTCAAAATTGAATAGTAAAAATGGAAGCCACATAAGGGAAGCTGCATTGTGCAGTGCCTGGCATACGGCAGGTAACCAATAAACAGCTGTTGAGCAAACACAGGACTAATAAGGTTAGGCTTATTTTAGTCCTTCAACATGCTTCAATGCTGTACCTGTGATGGATGCAACCAAGACTTCAGGAGTCGGCCTGAAGACATTTAAAGTAAAAGACCCTTCAATCAAAAGGTCACTTGTTAGATGATATAACTAGTTAGGAATGGATGCACCACCTGTACAGCTGAGTGAGACTTACGTTCCCCTTCACATAACAAACACTTGTCTGCCATAGAGCTTAGAGTCTGAATTTCTGGTGAAAAATAAAGTAGTTATCTAGAAAAACCCAGAGGACGACGTTCCATTTGAAGGTAAGCATCAGCAGTACTTCTTAAGTATCACACAATCAGCAAATCCTTTTTAAAAACAAAGCATCCTAAAATGCTACCAGTTTAGCAGTATTTTTAAGAATGATAAGACAATGCAAATTAATTATCTTAAATGAAGCACAAACTAAACAACTAAACCGAAGAGTTCTTTTCTCCCTTTATTTTGTAAAGGGTGGGAAAGGTATTTTTTTAAAACACATTTAAAACTTGATTAAAGCTGTTCAAATGTTTAATTCATCAGTGTAACCAAAGCTCAAAGCACATCAAAGCAGGACCCATCAGTGGGTACCCAGAATGCTCCCTCCAAACGGTGGAGGGAGGGGGAAAAAAGCCCGAAATTAGTGGTCCACCTTTGCATAAATTACTTGAAGAGTATTTTGAATCCATTCCTTCAAAAGTTCTATGGACTCTTGAAGGTAGCAGTTGTTGCACAATGGTAGCACAATGCTGTATGTGTGTGTGTTTTTCCCCCCAAAGAGGTTTAATCAAGACTTTAGCCTCAAACTCAAGACTTCCGGGTTAAAATATGTCTTAGAAACCATACCTGCCTACTTGAAAAAGCACCAAATCTAGAGGATGCTTTTCACGGGGTGAAAACAAAAAACCACATTCCTGTCTTTGCAGTTGTCCTCAACCTTCCACTTCCATTAAACTTGAAATTATTTTTTTCAAATGTAAAGCACAAATTGTAACAAACACTTTAAAGAATAAACTCATGCACAAGCAGAGACCATCGCATATCTAACATTAAAAAAATCTCAAAAATATTAGAATGCACTAGCAATTCTGCCTTTGCACAAATCATTTCAAGTCTCCTCAAGACAGAAATTCCTCGCTATTTCCAGCATCCCTATCCAACAGGCAAACTTTATTTCCATTAGCTTTTAAAGGGCTAAGCTTAAATCTAAATTCTAAAACAAGAACGAGGGTTCATTTTTCTACCAAAGAAAAACCCCGACAAGTTTTTCAACATACCCAAAAGTTATGCTTTTTATTCGCCCTCCTATCTCTTTCCACAACCACCAGCAGCAGCAGCAGCATCCTCAAAAGAAGAAAACCCCTCCAAAGTGCCCCGAATGTGTGCTGCTGCTAGCTCTGAAGCCGTGTAGAATTTCGTAATGGAATGCGAACTGCTCGTCCGGATCTGGGCTCACGTTCTATCTCCTAACCAGTAAGGAGCGAGGGAGGGCAAATCTGCTGAGCAAGGAGAAATACTTTCCTCCTCTTTTATAACCCATCACCGATGCACCGCGGACGAGGGACGAGAGTTGCACGCGGCGCCTGTCAAGCGGCCCGCCGACCGGCCCGTCCTGTGCCCCGCGGGGTCCCGGCGCCCCCAGACCCCTGCCCCCCCCCGGGAAGTAGGCTCGGCAGAAGCGCCCAGCACTCACGCGCGGCCGGGGAGCGGGTCACATCCTCGACGCGCCCTTGGCCGGGTCCAGCATATACGCCGCTTCCCAGGGAGGGGGTCGGCGACGGGAAGGACCTCCCCTGCTCCTTAGCAACCATTTAAGGTCGCAGTTTCCTAAGAGACCGCGAACGGGGAGGGGGCGCGGGGGGCCGGGCCCGAAGCTGGTGCGGGGGGGGCACAGGCCTCCTCGCCCGCTCCCCCCACCCCCCGCCGCCCTCCTTCCCCCTACTCTCTCAGCTCGGCTCTGCGGGCTGGGATGGAGAAAGAAGGGAAGTCCCAGAACTCGCGAAAAATTGGTCCAGCGGGCGGCGGACAAAAGTTTCCGAGCGCGCTCCACAGCTGGGCGGCGGAGCGGGCCCCGGCGGCCGGCCCCGCCTCGGATGCTCCCGGCCTCCTTCCTGTGCTCGTGACGGCGCCGGGCGCCCCCCCCCCCCGCGATGCAGGCTCGCTCCACACCGATGGCTCCCACGAAAACACGTACCCCGCCAACGGAAGGGCAAGGGAACAATACGCGCTGGCTCGGGCCCGGCCCCCTCCTCCCCCGGGGCTGTGGTCTGCGTGACCGCTGCCGCGAGCTGGGAACCGGCGAGGGCGCGGGTCTGCCCGCGGCCCCCTCCCGGCTGGCGCCGTCCACCGGGGAGGATCAAAGTCCGCAGAGCAGGGCGCGGCGGATGCTCCCACCAAGTAGCCCCGAGCGGTCAGCCCCGAGCGGTCAGCCCCGAAAGAGACAGCCCCAGGCAGACAGCCCCGAGCCGGCACCCCCGATACCTTGCGGCGGCGGCGGGCTGGCGAGCGCCGTCATCTCCGCGCTTCCCGGCTCGAGAGGGACTCGAAAGTATGTAGGAGAAAAGTTTCCCCTCCCACACGGGGGGGGAGGATGTCGGGGGAGAGAGGGCGGAAGATGGAGAGCAGCGCTGGGAAGATGTTTCTGGCCGGCGGTGCGCGCACCATCCGAGTCCCGGCGGTGCTGGTTAAAAATAAACTCGGCGGCGCGGGTCGGGCCGGATTCCTGCGCTCGGACGGCTAATATGGATGCGCATCAGGTCCTGCTGGCGGGCGCTGCGGCGGCTCGCGCCGGGAGCTGGTTGGCAGAGCCAGCAGCTCGGGAAGGGGAAAGGAGCAGAGGAAGGGGAGGAGGAGGAGGAGGAGCGGCCCGGCGCGCAGCCCGAGGGGAGAGGGCTGCCCCGCTCATCCCCGCGGCCCCACAGGCACGAGCGCCCGCTGCGCGGCGTGGGGCGTGCGGCTCCTCCGCTGCGGGAGACGCCGACTTTGCAAAGTACAACGCGCTTTGCAGACTTCACCCTCCCCATCCCCAAAAGTTCTTTAAAAGGTCGCCCCGGCTGTGCCCCAGACATCTTGCTGCCACCCAAGTACCGCGAGCCGGAACCCGGGGCACGTACTTACTGCCGGGCAGGGCGCTGGGCTTCTAGGCATGATGCGGGGGCACCGGTGGGCTTCGGGGAGAGAACGAGGAGAGATGCAAACTTGTTCCGGAAAAGGAATCAAAATGGCGTTTCTGGATGTGCAAAGTTCATCAACTCCGCAGTCACTTCCCCTCCTCCTCTTCTCCCACAGGGAGGGAGGTGGGCGAGGAGCTGGCGACCCCGGCGCCCCAGCCGTCGTCCTGGCCCCCGTCTCGGCCCCCCGCCCCGCTTCCTCGCCCGCACGCTCGGAGACTCGCTCTCCCCCTCTCACCCTGATAAGTAGACACATCACGTGTTGCTCCTGCGAGTCTCCTGGGGACGTGTTACTGAGCGGCCGCGGCGGCGGCGGCGGCGGCGGCGCGGGCTGGGGGTGGGGGGAGGACCGCGGTACCCGCCTGTCGCCCCCGCCCCGGCTTTAGCGGGGTGACTACCGTTGCCATCCCGGGATGGATGGAGGTGAAGTCCCCACCCCACCCCCCGCCGCAGCCCCAGGTTGCCCTCCACCCTCCCGAGGCGCCCCGGGACATGGGAGGGCCCAGCTGCCCGAGGGGAAGGGTCCCAGAGGCCGCAGCTGAGCGCGATTCCAGGCAGCCGAGCGCTCGCCGGCCGGCCACCTTCGGCGGTCCCCGCGCCCCCTCCCCTCCAGCTCCCCGCTGCGGGCGACTCCCCGCCCCCGTCTTTCCATCACTTCACTCCACGGTTTGTTTCCCTATTTTAACGGAGAGACAGCGATGCCTGGAGGCGCGAGAGGGGCGCCTCGGAGGCCCGAGGAGGTGGGGGGCGGCGGCGTGGGGTTCGGGGTCCCGGACCTGGCACCGCCCTCTCGGTCTCGGAGGCATCTGGGAGGAGAGCCCCGCCCGCGCCGTTTCCTTTCCACGCGGTCCTCGCTTCGCATCCAGGTGGGGCGAGTAGATGATGGGGCAGGAGATTAAGGAGCAGGCGCTACACCCTGCCCCCAACTTCAAGCTGTTTCTCTCCCAGTTCTTTCCCAGGGCCATCCTCTCTGGGGCTGCCACCCTGAGCGTGCTCTCCGTCTAACAAATTCAACTCCGATTCGACTTTTGTCACCTTCCCTTCCCCACACCCCACAAGATGTTTCAGCGGGAGAGTGGGCTGCCCACCTGCTAGGGGCCGAGGACGAATCCCCCCCCCCGTGTCCCCCACCCCGCGATGGAACGGCTGATGCTGTGTCATCCACGTCGCCCTCCAAGGCATCAGGGAAGCCACACGCTATATCTCTTTCTCTCAGAGGGCTCCAGTTTCAACTCTGAAAAGCAGGGCCCTCCTCCGCGCCGCTCTCCATCTCCCTGGCTCCTGCCACCACGCTTTGCCAGCAGCTGCCTTGCCCCAAGTTATCACGGAGCCCAGAGAAACCAGGCCTGGGCTGTGCTTCCTCCATAAAGCAGCTGACAGGTTTCCAACTGTTAATACATTTACTACTGAGTTTCTGAAAGGGGCTTGTCCCGGCCTTGGAAACATCTCCAGAAAGATAAAGATGATTGTAATTGTTGAAAATAAACAGCCCCTCCACCCCCGAAATTTTAAAGACGAATGTGCAGAGAATACTAGTGTAAAATTATGCATTTGAGACTGGTTAGGCAAGATGATGTTATATAGGCAGAAAGCTGGCTAGTTTCTATTTACTATGACCTTTGACCCTAGCTCCACCACACCAGCTCTGAGAAGGCTTCAACACTGCAGAAAGCTGAAAGCCCAATCATGGGCCTTTAATTTGAGGCCTTCCACTGAACTTTAGATTTCAGGGCTACAGACAGAGGTATCTGTCTGAGGAAAGGTCCTGGCCAGAAAACTCTGTAAAACCAAGGGAAAAGCAATTGGATCATTAGTTCTGCCTTGAGATAAGTAAGCTAAACCACTGCCCAAGAGGGAACTGATTCAGCTGGCTGTTTCTCTGACTTCCAGTCATCAAAATTAAGTTTTCATAACCTGTTATGTTTCCCAGAGTCTACTGTTTACTGAGGAAAACTATCCAGAGAAATTTTAGCAGTTGTATTTTTCTGAGCCTCCCCCCATCCCCACTCCTGTCCCCAAGTGTAAAATCAAATGCTTTTTGAAGACAAGCCAGTCATGGAGGAAATGAGCAGGTATCTAAACCGAAGTAATAAGTCACGCAGTCATAGAATTGATATCTTGTGCTTCCAAGTTGTAAGGTGTTCCAGTGAGAGGGCAAAGGGAGGGCCCTGTGGGGCCTACTTTAGTTAGTCCCCCTGCCTCTGATTCAGGAATTAGCCTTTCCTGATCTCCACATTCAGGGATAAATTTTGAGTAGGGAAAATAAAGTTGGAATATTACTCATCATTTAGTTATTCTATAAGATACACTTAAACCTACAAAGTTACATGAATTTTTTCTTTTTGAGTTGGAGTCTTACTGTGTCACCCAGGCTGGAGTGCAGTGGCATGCTCACGGCCACCATAGCCTCGACCTGCTGAGCTCAGGTGATCCTTATGCCTTAGCCTCCCAAAGAGTTGGAATTATAGGCACGCGCCACCACACCCGGCTAATTTTTTGATTTATTGTGAAGATGAGGTTTCTCCAAGTTGTGCAGATTGGTCTCGAACCTGTGGGCTCAGGCAACCCTCTCACCTCGACCTACTAAAGTGCTGGAATTATAGGCGCGAGCCACCATGCCTGGCCAAGCTACATCAATTTTTATGACAAATCACTGCCTTTATAAGGTCAACTAGAAAATACTGGCAATGAAAAGAGTCATTTTTTAAAAATTGAATGCCATTGATACTGGATCCTGTGTTCTCATTTCTGACTAATAAACTTGGAAGTCAAATCACCTGTTCAAAGGTTTATGTGTTCATATTTCATATGAATATCATTTATCTAACAAATATTTATTGAACATCTAATAAGTAAAAAGAGCCATGCATTTAAAACCACATTGAGATGCCACTTCACACCCACCAGGATGGCTATAATAAAAAAGATAGACAATAAGTGCCGAGGAGGGTGTGGAGAAACTGGAACCCACATACATTGCTGGTGGGAATGTAAAATGATACAGCCACTTTGAGAAATAGTTTATCAGTTAATCAGAATGTTAAACCTAGAGTTATCATATGACCAGGCAATTCCACTCCTAAATACATATACAAGGAATGAAAACATATGTACACACAAAACTTGTACTCAAATGCTCATAGAAGTACTATTCATAATAGTCAAAAAGTAGAAACCACCCAAATATCCATCAACTGATGATGGATAAATGAAATGTGGTATGTTTATACATGGACTATTACTCAGCCATAAAAAGGAATGAAGGATCGAGACATGCTACAACATGAATGAACCTTGAAGACATTATGCTAGGTGAAATAAACCAGGCCCAAAAGGACAAATAATGAATTATTCCATTTATAAATATATATAATATATATATGAAATAATTTCCAGAATAGACAAATCTGATTAATGGTTGCCTAGGGCTGAGGATTTGGGAAGAAATGGAGAATCAACTGCTAATGTGTATGGGGTTTATTTTGGGGATAATAAAAATGTTCTAAAATTGAGGCCAGGCGCAGTGGCTCACACCTGTAATCCCGGCCTTTGGGAGGCCGAGATGGCAGGAATGCTTGAACCTAACAATTCAAGGCCAGCTTAGGCAATATAGTGAGAGCTCGTCTCTATAAAAATTATCTGGGCACTGTGGTATGTGCCAGTAGTCCCAACTACTCAGGAGGCTGAGGTAGAAGGATTGCCTGAGCCCAGGAGGTTGAGGCTGCAGTGAGCCATGGTAGTGCCACTGCACTCCAGCCTGGGGGACAGAGTAAGACCCCAACTCAAAAAAAAATGTTCTAAAATCGATTGTGATTGTGGTGCACAACTGTAAATATACTTTAAAAAAACAATGAATTGTACACTTAAAAAAACTAGAGACAAACTCTCACTCTGTTGTCCAGGCTGGAGTGCCATGGTATGATGACAGCTCACTGCAGTCTCAAACTTTTGGACTCAAGCAATCCTCCCACCTCAGCCTCCCAACTAGTTGGGATTACAGGCAGGTGTCATCATGCTTGGCTAATTTATATATATACATATATATTTTTTAATGTATTCTTTTTAGTTGGGTCTCACTTTGTCACCCAGGCTGAACTGTGTCATCCAGGCTGGAATGCTGTGGCATGATCACGGCTCACAACAGCCTCAACTTCCTGGGCTCAGGCAATCCTTCCACCTCAATTTCCCAAGTAACTGGGACTACAGGCACGTACCATCACACAAGGCTGATTTTCTTTTTGTTAATTTTTTGTACAGACAAGGTCTTGCTATGTTGCCTAGGCTGGTCTTGAACCCCTGGGTTCAAGCGATCTTTCTGCCTTGGCCTTCCACAGTGATGGAATTAAAGGCATGGTCACCGCTCTGGCCAAATAGAATACTTTATGAATGAATTGTATGGTATGTGAGTGATATCTCTAGAAAGCTGATATGTATATACACATACGGAATTGTGCTAGGTTCTATAGTGGCAAAGTGATACGAAGATCATTTATAATCTGCGCCTCAGAAAGGTTTATTATCGAATCTGCATCCATATGAAGTAATCATGAAATGCAAAACAACATATATTGTAATAAACAAAATAGGTACAAAATTCAGGAGTTCAGAGCAAAGAGATCACTTCTAATTGTGATCAGAGAAAGGTTCATGGAATAGAAAGCAGTGGATTTGGGCATGGAGAATGGCAAAAAATTTAGTAGATGGAGATTAGGATTAAAAACAGCAGATGTAAAGGCACAATTATAGCCATTAAATTATGGATTCTGGGCCGAGCGTGATGGTTCATGCCTGTAATCCCAGCACTTTGGAAGGCTGAAGTGAGAAGATTGCCTGAGCCCACGGGTTCGGTCTAGCCTGGGCAACATGGTGAGACCTCATCTCTACAATAAATTTAAAAAATAGCTGTGTGTGGGGGCGCATGCCTGTAGTTCCAGCTACTTGGAAGGTTGAGGCAGAAGGTCACCTGAACTCAGCAGGTCAAGGCTGCGGCGGCCATGAGTGTGTCAGCTGCACTCCAGCCTGGGCGACAGAGTGAAACTCAAAAAAAAAAAAAAAGTACAGGTTTTGTTCTTAAATCAGTAAGAATTCCTTTTTTTTTTTTTTTTTGAGTCAGGGTCTAGCCCAGGCTAGGGCACAGCAGCATGATCATGACTGATCATGACATTTACAGCTCATGATAGCCTTGACCTCCTGGAGTCAGGCAATCCTTCTACCTCAGCATCCCGAGTAGTTAGAGCTGCAGGCATGTGCCACCACACCTGGCTAATTTTTTTTTTTTTTGTGGAGAAGAGGTTTTGCTATGTTGCCCAGGCTGGTCTCTAACTCCTGGGCTCAGGCAATCCTTCTGCCTCACCCTCTCAAAGTGCTGGGATTACAGACATGAGCCATCACACCTGGAATAGATCAGTGAGGATTCTGACATGACTGGATTATAAACATGAATAGATTAGGTGATGAGACTAAATGGTAAATAAACTAAAGCTATCCCACAAAGAATTCTGGATATCAACCATGGAAAAGCTCAGGTACCGAAGGCCTCAACGAGAGTGGCAGTGGAGAGAATGGAGAAAGGAAGATTAAGAAACACTTCAGAGTAAGAACTGACAGAAAAGCAACTGGTGTGACCAAGAATGGAGGGGGAGAAATGGGTGGTGTGAAGTCAGAACCGAGATGATGCCTAGGTCTTGGCCGGGTAGCTGAGAGAATGACAGAAATGAGAAAATTAGAGGTGGGAGCCCATTTGAGGTGGAGGGTGGCAGAGTAGGTGATACTGAGCCTTGAGGTAGAATAAACGGAAAACAGAGCGAGACCAGGAGAAGGATCATGAAGAAAAAAGATGTGGAGGCTGGAGAAGGCCTCTTGGATAAGGGGCACAAGCTGATGCATCTCACAAGATGTATAGGTGTCCCCCAGGCAGAGGGGAGGGGGCAGGGCACTCCAGCCAGAGGGGGAAGGGAACAGCAAGCACAAGGGCACAGAGGCGTAAAACAAGGTCAGTTTCCTGGACTGCAAATACCTCCCTCTGTGGCTGGAGCAGCAGAGGGAGGAGGGGTGACAGACAGAGACAGGGCTGCAGAAACAGTCAGTGGGCCAGATTGCCAAGAGTGCTGCGTACCTCGCAGTGGACTTGGACGTCATCCAACAGCGAGGCTGTGAAAGGGCTTGTAGAGGAGGATACCAGGGAGGATGGTCTGGAGGATGGTGAGACAAGTCAGAAGAGGGCTAGTTGGGAATTAAAAGAAGGGTTCAGCTAAGAAAGAGTAAGCATCAGGGTCGGGTGCAGTGGCTCATGCTGTAATCCCAGCACTAAAGGAGGCTGAAGTAGGAGGATAGCCTGAGCCCAGGAGTTCGAGACCAGCCTAGGCAACATAGTGAGACCCTGTCTCTACCAAATAAATAAATAAATGGAAATAGAAATAAAGAAAGAATAAGGACATAGTAAGGCTCTGGCTATAGGGGAGAGAGCAATGGACTGATTTGAAACATAATTAAACCACAGAATCAATAGAACTTGACCAACTGAATATGGGAGAAACGGAAACAATCTCTCTGGAGATTGGCCACTAAAAGAAGTGATAGCGTGACCCACGACAGCACAGGAGGGACCAGAGGCAGAAAATGCTGAGATTGAATCCGTCGAGCTTGGTCCCCTTGGTTGTGGAGTGAGAAAACAGGCTTGCTGGATGAAAGATGGGTCCATCCACCAGTGGCATGAGTCATGGGAAGAAGGGAAACCATGTGTGGAAGGGAGAGAAGGAGGGAAGCCTGGAGAGACATCTCAGGACAGAGATAATGGACAATAAAAGGCAAGCAGCTAGACCTGGGGAAGTGCCTGTCATTCTGTGGAAAAAGAAGAGCTAAAGAAGCAGAACAGCCAAGGGAAAAGGTGGTCTGTGGTGTCACAATGAAGAGAAGCCACATAGTGTGGGATAACAGAATTGGAGAGTCAGAAGGATGGGAGGCTGGGGAGGGTTGAGGAACGGGAAATTAAAGAATGGATACAATGGACATTGTCTCGGTTAGAGTTCTACTAAAAGCTCCGACTTCGCCGCTAGGTAACATATCCACGTAACAAAACTGCACTTGTACCCCTTGCATTTATGCAAAAAGTAAAACAAAACAAAAAAAACAGAAACCAAGGCAAGTTACAGAAAAAAGGGGTGGGAGCTGAGAAAGTTGATGTGAATGTGGAAGGCAAGCACCAGAAAGTAAGGGGTTAAAGAGTGAGTAGGCGCAGAGGAAGTAAAGGGCCCTGCACCAGCAAGAAGTGAGTGAGAAAGGGAGAGAAAGGAAAATAATAATAGCAGTGATAATTAACAGGCAACATGTATTGAATGCTGACTACATCCAGGCTCTCTTCCAGGGCCTTCTATGTCTAGTCTCGCTTGATGCTCTCCACGCTCAGTCAAGTAGGTGCCATATGGTCCCACTTTTGCAGCTGAGGAAGCTGAAGCAGAGAGGTTCCTCGACCTCTCATCATCCCCCAGCTGGGAAGTTAGCACTGAGATGCAAACCAGACAGTCTAACCCCAGCCCAACTCTTTGATTATTGTTGTCATTGTCGTTGTTAGCCAGTGGAATAAAATCGTTTAGTGCTACATTTTTTTTTAAAGGCCTACTTGATTGTCTTGACTAATTTCAATAAAATGCTCTTGATCGAAGTTTTGCAGAAAAGCCATTATTGTCTACGCAGTTGCATATTTTAAAGTATTGCTGGTTGGGCACAGTGGCTCAGCCTGTAATCCCAGCACTTTGGGAGGCCGAGGCAAGAGGATTGCCTGAACCTAGGGGTTCGAGGCCAGCCTGGGCAACTTGGTGAGACCTCGTCTCTACAATAAAATCACAAAAACGAACTGTGCGTGGTCACATGCATCTGTATTCCAGCTACTTGGAAGGCTGAGTCGAAAGGATTGCCTAAACCCAGCAGGTCAAGGCTACAGTGGCCGTGAGTGTGCCGCTGCACTCCAGCCTGGGCAACAAGAGTGAGACTCCAACTCAAAAAAACAAAAGGTATTACTAATTTGGTTTACAATAACCTCTCCCTCGCATGAACATAAAGTACAAGCCTTCTTTTGTTCTCTAAGTATTACATTCCATATGTGCAGAAAACATTCAAAAGCTATGGCTGGTTATTGTGTGGATTCCAACATGCCCAGCACAGTGATATTAGGGATGGCCTGGCAGAGTCCACACTTTTAATGTCTATACCAGTGGTTCTCAACTGGGTGATTCTGATGCCCAGGGGATGTTTGGCAATGTCTGGAGACATTTTTAGTTGTCACAAGATGCAACTGGCATCTAATGAGTAGAGACCAGAGATCATGTTTAACATACTACCATGTACATGGAAAGACCCCCTCAGCAAAGAATTATCTGGTCCCAAATGTCAATAGTGCCAAAGTTGAGAAGCCCTGCTTGACAGAGCCTTGAAAATTATCTCTAGGAGCTGGGAACGGTAGCACACACCTGTAATTCCACCTACTTGGGAGGCTGAGGCAGGAGGATCCCTTGAGGCCAGAAGTTTGAGATCAGCCTGAGTAACATAGCAAGATCCTGTCTTTCTCTTTAAAAAATTAAAATTAGGCTGAGGCAAGAGGTTTACGTGAGCCCAGGGGTTCGAGATCACCTGGGCAACTTGGTATGAGGTCGTCTCTATAAAAAAAAAATTAGCTAGGCATGGTAGTGAGCACCTGTAGTTCCGGCTACTTGGAAGGCTGAGGCGGAAGGATCACCTGAGTCCAGCAAGTCAATGGTGGGATGGCCATGAGTGTGCCACTGTACTCCAGCCTGGGCGATGAGTAAGACTCTGACTCAAAAAAAAAAAAATTAAAATTAGGCAACAGCCACTCTCATTGTTGTCCTTCCTGTGGCGCCCTTCACAACATGTCTTTTCCTTAATAAATCTATCTTTGCTTAAAAGAAAAATTAAGATTAATTAAAAAACTTTTCCCTGGGGGTATCAGAGTCCAGGGAAGGAGTTTCAGAAGGGGAAAACCACCCAGACAATTTATGTCAACAGGAAAGGAATGTAGATCCAGAGAAGGAGCAAATACAGATATGTGAAACAGAAAACAACTCTGGAAGGAAGGGGACACACACACACACGCACACACACACACAGATAGAGACAGAGAGAGAGAACCAGTCTACTGCAAAGGAGAAAAAGTAGAGAGATCAGCCTAGGGAAAGAGAGGCAATTCATATTCTAAGATGAGAGGAAAGAGAAAAGAATAGCAGGAACATACTGAGAAATATTAGTGGGAAAAAGACAAGTTGTAGGAGCTAGTATCTGATGGCCTTGACTGTGCGAAGTGGCAGTGAGGAGAGCACAGGTGAGGCTTAAGGAGGGAAGAAGGTAGGAACTGGAGAGAGTGGACTTCAGGTCTGTCTCAGCTTCCTTCAATGCTATGGAGATCACTGAGTAGAGGAAACTCACAGTGGGGATGATGACAGGCAGTCAGAAATTTAAACCAGCAAGGCAGACACAGAAGTGTCCAGAAGGGACACAGAAGGGAGTCCCGAAACCTCTGGAGCTCTGGGTGTGATTGGGTGCCAGTGTGGGCAAGACCAGGTCCAGTGGGAGCAAGGAGGATGAGGCAGGAAGGGGGATGAGGTGATGCGAACTGGGAGTGGTTGAGGGTCATAGGGAGAGCAGGCTTAGTGGCTGGGAGGGTGAGGCAGGTACAGGGAAGCAGGGAGTGATGGGGGAGACACAGGGATAGAGCCCTCAGGGGCAGAGCCCAATGACTCTCTGAGATGGAACAGAAGTCATAACCACTGGGCTGAGGAAATGGAGCAGATACGAAGCAAGAATAGGACATGGGTCCTTGATCAGGATGGTCCTGTCACCGAAAATGAGAAAGAGAACAAGAATGAGAAGAAAAAGTATGGTACGACCACTTAGGCTGTGGTGAAGAAAGTATGTCTTAGAGATGAGAAGATGAGAAAAGGCAGGTATAAACAGATGACGCCAGCTTTACAGGAGATGCGGTGGGCTGAATTGTGTCCCCCAAAATGCATATGTTGAAGCCCTAACCTCCAGGACCTCAGAAAGTGACTATTTAGAGAGATGGTGTTTAAAGAGGTAATTAAGGTAAAATGAGGTCATTAGGGTGGGCCCTGATTCAGTCTGACTGGTGTCCTCATGAGAAGAGGAGATGAGGACACAAAAACATACAGAAGGAGAACACGTGAGGATATGGGGAGAAGACGCCATCTACAAGCCAAAGAGAGAGGCCTCAGGAAAAATCAACTATGCTGACACATGGATCTTGCACTTCCAGCCCCTAGAACTGTGAGGAAATAAAATCATAGCTGTTGAAGCCACCCAGTCATTGGTACTTTGTTACACAGCCCTAGCTAGCTGATACAGGGAAGAGGGAAGAAGGGAGAACAGAGAGGATGGTGAGCCCTGATGGGGGACAGCAGAGAACACACTCAGAGCCCTATGTCCTCTCCATGAAATAGTCTTCTTGAAAAAAGGCTTAGAATGAAGTGCTATTTCTACAAGCCAAGTTTCTGTTGGGGTTTGAAAGTAGGGGAAGTCTAGCCGGGCTGGGTGGCTCAGCCTGTAATCCCGCGCTTTGGGAGGCTGAGGTGAGTGGATTGCCTGAGCCCACGGGTTCGAGACTCGCCTGGGCAACTTGGCGAGACCTCATCTCTACAATAAATAAAAAAATGAGCCGGGCATGATAGCACACGCCTGTAGTTCCAGCTACTCGGAAGGCAGAGGTGGAAGGATCGCCGGAGCCCAGCAGGTCAAGGCTGCAGTGGCCAGTAGCGGTCACTGCATTCCAGTCTGGGCAACAGAGTGAGACTCCAACTCAAAAAAAAAAGAAAAGAAAAGAAAGTAGGGGAAGTGCAGTGGAGAAGGTTGAGAATGAGAACTTCTCAGAACAAGGGTGGGTTCTCAGTGGGTAGGACAGTTTTTGAAAGTAGGGACTTGCCTTAGTGAATGATTTCCCTATTCCAGCACTAGCACAGGGACTGGTAAATTGCAGGCTCTTTTTTTTTTTTTTGAGTAGGCGTCTCACTCTGACACCTAGGCTGGAGTGCAGTGGCACTCACACAGCCACCTCAGCCTTGACCTGTTGGGCTCAGTTGATCCTTCCGCCTCAGCCCTCCTCCTTGCCAGTTTCAATGCTGTACACTTAGCAAAATATGTTTATTTTGTGCCAGGTATGGTGCCTCACACCTGCAATCCTAGCACTTTGGGAGGCAGAGGTGAGAGGGTTGCCTGAGTCCAGGGGTTCAAGACCAGCCTGGGCATCTTGGCAAGACCTCGTCTCTGAAACAAATAAAAAAATTAGCCAGGCATGGTGGCATGCACCTGTGGTTGTAGCTACTTGGAAGGCTGAGGCAGAAGGATCACCTGAGTCCAGTGGGTCAAGGCTGTGGTCGCTGTGATTGTGCTACCACACTCCAGCCTGGGCAACAAAATGAGACTCCTACACACACACACACACACACACACACACACACACACACACACACACACAAAGAACAAAATGATTAAACGATTATGATCACAAACTTCTAACAGCATATTGAATTGTCAGACGACAATAACTTTTTTTTTTTTTTTTGAGTCAGGAACTCACTCTGTTGCCCAAGCTGGAGTGCAGTGGCATAATAACAGCTCACCACAGCCTAGACCTTCTGAGTTCAAGCAATCCTCCTGCATAGCCTCCCAAGTATCTGGGACTACAAGCATGTGCCACCATGCCCAGCTAATTTTTAATTTTTTCTGTAGAGACAAGGTCTCACTATGTTGTCTAGGCTGGTCTCAAACTCCTGGGTGGAAGCAATCCTCCCACCTCAGCCACCCAAACAATATTTACACTGGGCCACAAAATGGTCACGTCCTCAAAAAACTGTTCATCTGTTCATCTTTGAACAGTTAGCTAGGTGTGTCCTGGCTATTTGCTTGCATACCGTAAGAATCCACAGTCAATTCCAAGTTGAGTTTTCTTGTCTGCTTATTATTTCTCCTCCCTCACTATCTAGGTGTTCTTTGTCACTTCTTTTTGGACTCTGTCTGCCTGCCAATAGCAACCTCCTCTTCCCTTTCTAATTGATCACTTCTAGGATGCAGTGGCTAGGAAACAGTATAACCATGATTGTTAGAAATGTGTCCAGGCCAGCCTGAGGACCAACATCTCCTTTTGCTGCCCAGAAGCCAAAAGTTGCTTATTTCCTGTTTCTCAGTTGGGTTTTAGAATGACGAGTTGTTAGCATACTTCTAAACTATAAACCTTGTTTCAAATACATAAATTTCAGAATAGTAGAGAGGGTTAAATAACTCTTCTAAGACAATCTTCCATCTATGACACTAACTCATTTCTTACTAGAATTTTAAAGTTATCAAACTTCAGGGAACATGGAAAGGCCAGTTGTCCCTCATTCTGCCTCCAGACAAGAAGATAATTAGAAAAAACTGCTCTACTCTCATTGGACAAAGATTCTTTCTTTGCCTAAAAGACTTGTATTTATTATTCAATGTTTCTTTGTAGGATGGAGCTCTTCATTCATGAACCAGGGTACAAATAAGTGAAATAAATATTTCTTTAATAAGTAGCATAGATGTACATCTCTATGTGTTCACTTGAGTAATGCATAGAAACAGAGTAAAATTTCTGCAGTTTCAGTTAATAGACTCCCAAATGGTGCTTATAAGTGGGGACCATGAACAATGCTTTACTCTTATAATCTCTGTCCACAGTGCCCAGCCACGGGTCATCATGCTCACAGAACGGGTCCCCCTGTTTCCCAGGTCAAAGAATCATGTCAGCGTTTTCAACTCTCAAAAGTGCTGAAGAAGTTGCAGTAACTCACAAGACTAGATGGCCATGAAGAATTCTGCCCATTTGTTAACACTGAAACTAACAATGTGTATATCTTACAGGACAAAAACCTTTTCCTCTCTTAGTAAGAAATAAAGTCCGAGTCAGGCATGGTGGCTCATGCCTATAATTCCAGCACTTTGAGAGGCGGAAATGAGAGGATTGCCTGAGCCCAGGGGTTTGAAACTAGCCTGGGCAACTTGGCGAGCCATCAGCTCTACAAAAAATCAAAAAAATTTGCTGGGTGTGGTGGTGCACACCTGTAGTTCCAGCTACTTGGAAGGCTGAAGTGGATCACCTGAGCCCAGCAGATTGAGGCTGCAGTGGCCATGAGCATGCTAGTACACTCCAGGCTGAGCAACAGAGTGAGACTCCAACTCAAAAAAAAAAAAAAAAAAGAAAAAGAAACAAAGTCAAATCCAGTGATTGTGTATCCACTTTTCGTTAGAAAATAGGAAGTTGGAATGACTGACCCTCTGTCTCTGACTTTTCCTTAGTAATTTCAGGCACTTCACCATATAAGCACCTCAGGATCCAGTGGTATCTTATGGGAATATGTGCTCAATAAGAGATATTATTATTATTATTATTATTGAGTTGGAGTCTCCACTGCAGCCTTGACCTGCTGGGCTCAAACGATCCTTCTGCCTCAGCCTTCTAAGTAGCTGGAACTACAGGCAAGCACCACCATGCTTGGCTAATTGTTTTACTTATTGTAGAGATGAAATCTCACCGAGATGTCCAAGCTGGTCTTGAACCCCTGAGCTCAGGCAATCCTCTCACCTCCGCCTCCCAAAGTGCATGAGTTTTGTTCGGCTTCAATAAGAGAATTTAAAGTCACATAGAGTGACACACACTAAAAATAAAGTTTTCAAGTCACCATAGAAGGTTGCCATTCATTGATGCATTCATTGAACCAGCAATTGATGGGCACTGATGCTGTTCCACGCTCTACATACAACAATAAAAAGAGCATACAGATCCCTGCACACAGATGATCTGTTATATATTTTAAATAACAAATATCATAAAAACTTTAAAAGCTACACTACAAGTTGCCTCCTCAGTGGGACCTTTTTGAATAAAGTTGGTGTGTGCCATTCTTATGGGCTTAATTGTGTCCCTGACCTTCCCCCTGACAAATTCACATGTTAAAGTTCTCCTACCCAGGATCTCAGAATGTGACTGTATTTGGTGATAGTCTTGAAAGAGGTGATTAAAGGAAAATGAAGTCATTAGGATAGGCCCCAAGCCGATGTGACAGGTATCTTTATAAGAAGAGGAAATTTAGACCACATTCACAGAGGGAAGATCACGTGAGGACACAGGAAGAAGACGGTCATCTGCAACCCAAGGAGAGAGGCCTCAGAAAAACCAACTCTGCTGACACCTTGACCTTGGACTTCCAGCCTCCAGAACTGTGAGAAAATAAGTTTCTGTTGTTTAAAAGCCACTCAGTCTGTGATGCTTTGTTATGGCAGCCCTAGCAGACTAATATAGCCTTCAAAGCTATAATCTGCCCAAGTGTAAGAAATATTCTATGAATTGGAATCAGAACTGTAGCTAGGGTGTTGAGATGCAAGTACTTATGTGTAGACACAATGAAATGAAAGACCTTTAAAAAGCAAGTCAGTATTGGTTGGGCATACCGGCTCAAGCCTGTAATCCCAGCACTTTGGCAGGCCGAGGCGAGAGGATTGCCTGAGTCTAGGGGTTTGAGACCAGTCTGGGCAACTTGGCGAGACCTTATCTCTACAATAAATCAAAAAACTAAGCAGGTTTGGTGGCGCACGCCTGTAGTTCCAGCTACTTGGAAGGCTGAGGTGGAAGGATTGCCTGAGCCCAGCAGGTCGAGGCTGCAGTGGCCGTGAGCATGCTACTGAAGTCCAGCGTGGGTGACAGAATGAGACTCCAACTCAAAAAAAAAAGCAAATCAGTATTAAGTGGTATTATCATAAAACAAACTTGTGATAATCTTGGAGTCTCATTCTGTCGCCCAGACTGGAGTGCAGTGGCTTCTCCCAGTCATCATAGCCTCGACCTGCTGGGCTCTGGTGATCCTTCCGCCTCAGCCTTCCAAGTAGCTGGAACTATAGGCGCACGCTACCATGCCTGGCTAGTTTTTGATTTATTGTAGAGATGAGGTCTTGCCAAGTTGCCCAGGCGGGTCTCGAACCCTCAGGCTTAGGCAATCCACTCACCTCAGCCTCTCAAAGCATGGGATTACAGGCTGAGCCACCAAGCCCAGCCGTGATAATCTTAAAAATAAAGCTCATTGAAAGCAATCTCTTTAAGAATCTGAAATTAGCTATTAAACATATATATGTTTATCCATGAAACAAACACTTTACAGCTATTAGAATGAACCAGAAGAAGAATATTTCATCAAATAAAATCACAATACATTTTTAGGTGGAAAAAGCCAGCCACAAACACATAATCCTTTTCCTTCCCCTCTAGTGAGGACAGGGTTCTCTCTGTCATCTAGGCTGGAGAGCAGTGGCATGACCATAGTTCACTGCAACCTACCTCAGCCTCCTGAGTAGCTGGGACTACAGGAATGTGCCACCACACCCTGCTATTTTTTTTTTTTTAATTTTATGTGGATACAGGGTCTTGCTATGTTGACCACACTAAGCAATTCTCCCTCCTTGGTCTCCTAATGTGTTGGAATTATAGGCATGAGCCACTGCACCTGGCCCTTCTTATTATATATTTTTTAACTAGATGCTTTATTTGCATTTATAAGCAAGTGGTAAGTAATTTGTACACATGGACATAGAGTGATCTGGAAGGGTTGGGGGAGTGAGGGATGAGAAATGGCTTAATGGGTACAATGTATACTCTTCAGGTGCTGGTTATAGCAAAAGCCTAGACTTCACAACTATTTAATATATCCATGTATCAAAAATGCACTTGGATCCCTTAAATTTATATAAGGAAAAAAATAAAAAATAAAATTACTATTTTTTTTTAGTTGGAGTCTCACTCTGTCACCCAGACTGGAGTGTAGTGGCATGCTCACAACGACTGCAGCCTCGATCTGTTGGGCGATGCTTCCACCTCAGCCTTCCAAGTAGCTGGAACTACAGGCATGCACCACCACATCCAGCTAATTTTTTGACTTATTGTAGAGATAACTTGATGAAGACTACTTTTCCTGTCATTCCGTGAAGTGTAGTAAAAACAACTTGGGCTGTAGACTCAGAAAACTTGGATTTTAATCCTGACTCCACCACTTGGTAGTGATGAAGCTGAGCATCTTACTCCCTCTGAGCCTCAGGTTCTCTATTAAAATAATCGTGAAAAAATCAACACTCCCCATATTCATCTGAAATAATGGGGCCGAACTGACAAATCATAAAGTCACATCACTCAGGTTTATAACTTACTATAAAATAAGTGATTGTTTTAATGACTGCAGAAAATCTGTAAGTCAGTATTTGGATTGTAACAGTTTTATCTTGCCTGATGTCACAGTAATATAACTTTAATAACACTAAGAAAGATTATGAGTAACTTTATTTTATAAGCACCTTATATGCATACACATACCCATATATATAAACCCAGCTATATAAACATACTCATAAATGAATGTCATCATTAGCAGTTTAGTAATAATGACCTTGATGTGGCACTATTCTCTTTGTAAAAAAAAAAGGGTACATAGGGCATTTGATGTAACCTCAACACTTATTGGATTAAAAAATATAAGCCGGCCACAGTGACTCATGCCTGTAATCCCAGCACTTTGGGAGATGGAGGCAAGATGATTGCCTAAGCCCACGGGTTTGAGACCAGCCTGGGCAACTTGGTGAGACCTTGTCTCTACAATAAATTAAAAAAAAATTAGCCAGGCATGGTGGTGCAACCCTCTGGGATCAGCTACTTGGAAGGCTGAAGCAGAAGGATCACCTGTGCCCAGTGGTTCGATGCTGTACTGGCCGTGAGTGTGCCACTGCACTCTAGCCTGGGTGTCAGAGTGAGACTCTAACACAAAAAACAATAAATAAATAAGCTGTAATCCAAGTATGTATTACACCCAGAAACAAACTAGCAGTTCTGAAAACAATAGAGGCGGTTGAGAGGAGAGGGGATGAGTGCCAGATGTTAATTATGTTGTGAAGCTTGAGTGTACATGTGATGCACATTCTGTATACTATAAGTATAGTGCCTGGGCAACAATAGGTTGGTCAACGGAATCACACAGAAAACCTAGAAGTATTTGGTGTATGATAAAGGTGGCATTTCAAATCAATGGGGGAAAAGGATAGATTACTCAACATAGTTGGAACAATTTCAGGGGGAAAAAATTCACACCAAATACCAACTTTACACTGGAAATTAAAAAAAAAAATTTTTTTTAATAAGTTGGAAACCAAGGCACTAAATATTAAAACTTACTCCAAAATATGAAATGATTGAAGAACCCAAAGAAAAGTAGGTAAATATCTATCTGCTCTTTGAGGGTGTGGAAGGATTTTTGAGGAAAATCAAATAAACCAAAAAGAAGATGTGTTTTCATTTACTTAGCAAGTTTAAATTTGAATATATAAAAAGTTCCCATTATTGGCTAAATTGAAAAGGAAATTACAAAGAAGAAAAAACCACATTTATAGGCAGAGTTAGTTAAGAGATTCAATATGATAAAAGCTACACTTTATCGACCCCTTAGTGGGTGTAAGACATGCACTTTGCATACAATATCTAGTCATAAGAGAGATACAATTAGTTCCACTTTTATAAAATAAAGAAAGAGAGACACTGAGTGGCTAAGAAGTAACAAGCTCAGCCTCTCATCACTAATAAGTATCAGAACAGAGATATGAAGGTAGATCTTTCTGAGTTCATGCTTTTGATCTTAATTATTATGCTCTACTGACTCTCACAAATCAATATGAAAAAGAACACCTGAGTTGCAAAATTGACAAAGGATATGAAGAAACAACTTCAAAAGGAGACAGAAATACTCGAACACATTTTTAAATGTTCAGCCTCAATAGTAATAAAAGAAAGAACATTAAAACAACACAATGAAATTTTTTTCTCCACTACCAAATTGGCAAAAAATATTTTAAAATTTCAACATTCAGTTGTGGTGAAGCTGAGGAAAATGGATATACTTATATATTTTTGTGGAAAGCAACCATTTTCAGTTGCCCTGAATGGAAACTTGGAAATTTAGGGATTATATTCTTAAAAATACATAACTTTTCCAGTCAGTCATTCTACTTCTACAAAAAAATTCTAAAATGACCTTAAAGAGATACATACTAGAATATTTATTTAAGGATGATTGTCATTAGATTTACCATCATGGAAAAAAACTGGAAACAAGCTAAATGTCTACTAGGCTTGGTATACAAATGAAAATGTATCTACATGATGGAACAACATGCTAACCATTAAAACAATTATGTAAGGCTAAAGCTATTTAAAATAGGAAATTTTTCAAAATACAGTAACAGATAAAACATTTAATATAATAAAACTACACTGTGCTATTTTTAATTTTTGTTTTTGTGCTTGTCCACATTTTCCAAGTTTTCTCCTTCCTTCCTTCCTTCCTTCCTTCCTTCCTTCCTTCCTTCCTTCCTTCCTTCCTTCCTTCCTTCCTGTCGGAGTCTCACTCTGTCGGAGGCTGGAGTGCAGTGGCACGCTCACCGCCACCGCAGCCTCGACCCGCTAGACTCAGACAATCCTTCTGCCTCAGCCTTCCAAGCAGCTGGAACCACAGGCACGTGCCAGCATGTCCAGCTAATTTTTTAATTTATTGTAGACACGAGGTATGCCAAGTTGCCCAAGCTGGTCTCGAACCCATTGGCTCAGGCCATCCTCTCACCTCGGCCGCCCAAAGTGCTGGGATTACATTTGTGCATGTCCACATTTTCCAAGTTTTCTTATGTTGCCGAGTGCATTGCCACTGCACTCGGCAACACATTTTCCACATTTTCTACAATGAGCATACAGTATATTACTTTTACAAGAAGGGGGCCCGCAAAAAACCGGAAGTATTTTCTTGGAGGGCAGGCCCCTTGTAGCGCAGGCTTCCCAGGCTGGGTGAGCATTCTAGGAGCCCATCAGCATCAGTTGTTGTTATGGGAGACTGCGTTTGACTTCATTGAATTTTTTTGTTTTAGAGATTCTTTCAACACACCTGCCAATTTCTTGATGGGTGATTTACATGAACGACGTACCCACACCGGTTGAATGTTTTTGACCAAAAAACGCAAGACTTCCATGCCCCACCTGCCCCATTCACAAGATCTCATCCTGAGTGACTTTTTGTGTTTCCTGGATGAGAAAAGTTCTCAAAGGGAAATATTATGCCTATGTGGAAGAGGAGAAACAAAAAATAGCAGAAGCACTTAAATGGCATCAAAACTGGCAAGTTTAAAAACTGTTCTGAGCAGCGGAAAAAGCGTCTAGAGAGGTGTATTGCGTCAAATGGAGAGTATTTTGAAGGTGATTTAAGTTTAAACATGGCATGTAGGAATAAATACACAATTTTTTAGTAAACAAATTCTTTTTTTTATGGATAACCCCCCATACATCAAGAAAACAACTGTTAAAATATCAATAAACATTAACCAGAATACTTAGTTTAAGATGATAGAATTACTTAAAATGTAAATGTTCTAAGTTTCATTATATGTGGGAATCAAAAATAAAAACGTGCCCTTGGGACCCAAACCAGATATAAAAGTAAGGTACATCTTTTGACAACATAAAGAAACTAAGCCGGGCTCGGTGGCTCAGCCTGTAATCCCGCGCCTTTGGGAGGCTGAGGTGAGTGGATTGCCTGAGCCCGCGGGTTCGAGACCCGCCTGGGCAGCGAGACCTCATCTCTACAATAAAAAAAAAAAAAAAAAAAAAAAATCAGTCAGGCGTGGTAGCGCATGCCTGTAATTCTGGCTACCTGGAAGGCTGAGGCGGAAGGATCGCCGGAGCCCAGCAGGTCGAAGATCCGGTTGCCGGGAGCAGCCACTGCACTCCAGTCTGGGTGACAGAGTGAGACTCCAACTCAAAAAAATAAATAAATAAATAAACTAGCTGGGTGCAGTGGCTCAAGCCTACAACCCCAGCACTTTGGGAGGACGAGGTGAGAGGATTTCCTGATCCCAGGGTTTGAGACCAGCCTGGGCAACTTGGTGAGACCTTGTCTCTACAATAAATCAAAGAAACTAGCTGGGCATGGTGGTGTGTGCCTGTAGTTCCAACTACTTGGAAGGCTGAGGTGGAAGGATTGCCTGAGCCTAGCAGGTTGAGGCAGCAGTGGCTGTGAGTGTGCCACTGCACTACACTCCAGCCTGGGTGACAGTGAGATTCCAATTAAAAAACATAAAGAAACTGGTGGTTAGGCCAGTTCCTTCCAAAAGGAAGATGTATCCCCAAACCCACTCTCAAACAAATTAAATTAATTGCCTTTCAGTATTCAAACCCATAAAAAAACTCATAAAGACTTTGTACAGAGCTGGGTGTTTTTAGATTAAATAATAACCTCTATATTAAAGAGAGGACTGACCCTTAATTTCTATCTTTTTTTTTTTTTTTTTGAGTTGGAGTCTCACTCTGTTGCCCAGTGGCTCCCGGCCACTGCACTGCAGCCTCGACCTGCTGGGCTCTGGCGATCCTTCCGCCTCAGCCTTCCAAGTAGCTGGAATTACAGGCATGTGCTACCACATCCGGCTGATTTTTTGATTTATTGTAGAGATGAGGTCTCGCTGCCCAGGCGGGTCTCGAACCCGCGGGCTCAGGCAATCCACTCACCTCAGCCTCCCAAAGGCACGGGATTACAGGCTGAGCCACCGAGCCCGGCACTATCTTTTTCTTAGGTAATGTTAATATGATAATTTGTAAATAAAATTATTCAAAAGTTCCAAGATAACTGCTTTCTAACTTAGAAACACTTAAAAAACAAAAACTGAAATATGCTTCTCCAACCTATAAAATGTGTTCATTTCAAACTACAGTGAACATTATACTTAACAGTGAAAAGCTAGAGGCATTCCTTTTAAAATCAGAATAAGATTTTCCTGGAAAGAATATGTTAACATAATTGTATAGGATTGTTCTGCAAGTTTTCCTGGCCATTGCAATAAGACATGAAACAGGTATAAGCGATTTAAATATTGGAAAGAAAAAGTTAACATTATCATTAATTACAGAGCATAACATTGTATAACTACAAATAAGTTAATGGAAGTTATTTAAACAAAAAGCTACTTGTAATAGCCATCATTTATTGAGTATTTTATGCAAAACATTGTTCTAAAATTTTCTGAGAGTGGGTGGTGCATCTGGTAAATAGTAGAGCTGGGATTCAATCCAAAGTCTGACTGACGGCAAAGACTGTATTCTTTTCAATATGTTATTGCTTTACTCTGTAAAGTAGTCAGTTATAACACACTCTCATATACACATATGCACACATACTCACACACATGCATTTTCTAGTTGAAGGTAATAACAATTATAAATATACAATTTTAGTAATCCCATTCACAAAGTAACAAATTCAACAAGAAACAGACAATAGCAAGTGTTGGGAAGGATGCAGAGAAATTGGAACCCTTATACATTGCTGGTGGGAATGTAAGATGATGTCACTTCTATGGAAAACAGTATGGCAGTTCCTCAAAAAGTAAAAAACACAGCCAGGTTCGGTGCCTCAGCCTATAATCCCGCGCCTTGGGAGGCTGAGGTGAGTGGATTGCCTAAGCCCGCGGGTTCGAGACCCGCCTGGGCAACTTGGCGAGACCTCATCTCTGCAATAAATCAAAAAATCAGCCGGGTGTGGCAGCGCATGCCTGTAATTTCGGCTACTCGGAAGGCCGAGGAGGATGGATCACCGGAGCCCAGCAGGTCAAGGCTGCGGTGGCCGGGAGCGGCCACTGCACTCCAGTCTGGGCGACCGAGTGAGACTCCAACTCAAAAAAAAAAAAAAAAAGTAAAAAACACAATTGCCACTTGACTCAGCAATTCTTCTTCTAGGCATATACCCCAAATAATTGAAAGTAGGGACTTGAACAGATATTTGTATACCTATGTTCATAGCAGCATTATTGGCAATAGCCAAAAGGTGGAAGCAACGCAAGTGTCCATCAATAGATGAATGGATGAACAAATGTGGTAGGTCCATACAAAGGAGTATTATTCAGCCTTATTATTCAGAGGGAAGTTCCGACACATGCTACAAGTGGATGAACCTTGAAGACATTATGCTCAGTGAAATAAGCCAGTTACAAAAGGACAAATACTGTATGATTCCACTTATATGGATACCCAGAGTAGTCAAATTCACAGAGACAGAAGGTAGAATGATGGTTACCAGAGACTGAGGGGAGGAAGGAACAGGGAGTTAGTGTTTAATGGGCACAGAGTTTTAGTTTGGGAAAATGAAAAAGTCCTAGAATTGTGAATGTACTTCATGCCACTGACCTGTACACTTAAAAAATGGTTAAGATGGTCAATTTTTATGTGACTTATATTTTACTGCAATTAAAAACAAAAACATTGTCGCATGCCTGCTCTAGGCACCAGTCACATCCAGTGAGGATTTTATTCAAAAGTACAGATTGCCACTTGGGACATCCTCAGTGACACAGCACACACCTGTGACTGGGCAAACGGGATGTCCACTGCACTGTAGCCAGGTTTAGGTATCTAGCTGAGAGCAGGGTGACTCATGACTCAAGTCAAAGAACATGGGATGCCACAGGAAACAGAATGCTGGAACCATAAGACAACTCAGACTAATTTCCTTATCACCAACTCCTCAACTTAGAATTTTCTACAAAAGTAATTTACAAAGGGCAAAGTTCTCAGCCCACAGAACTCCAAGGGTTTGTTCATCTGGCGCAGACAGGGATTTTTCATATTCCATAGAGGGGCTTTCCTGTGGAGTTGTGAAGGATGATACCATGTTGTGAGTTAGAGGCAAAAATGAGGTGTGGCTTAGGTCTGCTCCCAGTACTTGCTTCAATAGACTGAGCTGCAGTTTCAGGGATTATTTGGAGAACTTAATTTATCTATAGTCAAACATGTCCATTTGTAAGGGGCCTTAAGAAGTCACCTGTCCTTCAGCTTCAATCCTGAAGCACCATTCAGTTCTCCCAGCATTGTTGGCTGTACAAAGATAGAGCACACTTTTCTTTTTAAAACCTAGCCCAATGGCTCTCTGAAACTGCCTTTAGTCTTCTAAAGGCTCTTTGGCCACCTACTGGATTTTTTTCAGCGCCAGAGCTGGGCAGAAAAAGAGCAGCATACTGCCCTTGTTCAAAGGAAAGCGAGAAGAGTTGCAGACTGGAAGCGAGACAGACTTTATTATGCAGTACCCACAGGGATTTGCAAGAGAATAGCTCAGACACAGTCCGTCACTACCCTTCTCTCAAGGAAAAAGCCAATTATTTCCCCTACCTAAGGAGTTCTGTGGGAGTGTGGAATGGAAAAGCTTCCATGACATCTTTATCCTGGGCAAAAGGAGCAAAAAAGAAAAGGTGACAAAATTCAAGAAACTTTGCTTATTTTTTCTAAGTTGCCGGAGGAAAATATTTAAATGACTTGCCATGTATTTTTTTTTAATATTTAAAAAAGGATTATCAGCTACTTTCACTTTCTAATGAACAGCTCTAGTCTTCTAAAGGAGTTCTGCATAAGACATTTAATTTAAACTGAAATGGCTCTGATTAATAGAGAAAGAGCCATGGAAATCCCCCTTCTTTTTTTTTTTTTTTTTAATTTAACATGAGCATTCTGTTAGATGCGGCCCTTGAGATCAGAGAGTGAAGCTAGAAAAAAAAAAATGGAAGCTCCGACTCATTCAGGAAGAGCACACTGAAAGCAAAAGATTCACTGAGGACAGGTTTCTAATTCTTAGAGTGTTGCAAGGAAAAGAGGCAGGCAAAGGTGGAAGCTGAGGAGGGCAAGGCTGAGGGGGTAACTGGGGTGCAGTTGGGCTGCAGGGTATGTTTGAGAAAACTTGGTCTTGGTTGTGTATAACAGGCCCTCAAAACTATAGGTTTGTTTTGTTTTGTTTTGTTTTTGAGTTGGAGTCTTACTCTGTCGCCCAGGCTGGAGGGCAGTGGCACACTCCCGGTCACCGCAGCCTGGACCTGCTGGGCTCTGGTGATCCTTCCACCTCAGGCTTCCAAGTAGCTGGAACTACAGGTACACATCACTATGCCTGGCTAATTTTTTTTTTAAGTTGTCCTGGCTGATCTCAAACCTGCAGTCTCAAGCAATCCTCTCACCTCATCTCCCAAAGTGCTGGGATTATAGGCATGAGCCACCGCGCCCAGCCTCAAAACTATAATTTTTCAAAAACGGATCAGGGTCTGTGAGGGGCTGGTGGTGAGGGAGGGCTGCCTCCAAGGAGAAGACTTGGAGAGGTGACTTCAAATGCACACTGGCCAGCTGGGAAGGATCTCAGGGCCCAGTGATTAAATGAGTCTAATGCTCATTTATTAAATTGGGAAATGGGGATTCTGAGAACAACTGGGACTTGCTGACGATCCAACCTACTAAAGCAGCAAAGCTGGGCAAAGTTGAGACTTAGATTCAGAACTCCTTACCCCTAGAACTGGAGTTGAGTAGTCTTCTCACCATGTGGAATCTGAAAGCATCTGTCAAGGAGTGGCTGGACAAGGCCAAGGCCACGTGGCTATGAGCTAGCATCACCTGCCTCTGCTCTGTCATCAGGAGGTGTGCCATTGGTATGAGTCCCTGAGTCTCTGGAGCCCTGCCTAGCACCCAGGGCTTTGGGGTAGTCTCTTCAGCCATGAAAGAAGTCAGGGAAAGAGAGGAATGCCCCTTCAAGGCCAGCAGGCTGGGATGCAAAGCACCCAGGCCTCCTGGGTCTGCAACTCTCCTGGTGTCTTTCATCTGCCTAAGACCTTTCTCAAAGTTTTCCAGGCAGCCTCAACCTGCTGGGCTCCGGCGATCCTTCCGCCTCAGCCTTCCGAGTAGCCGGAATTACAGGCATGCGCTACCACGCCCGGCTGATTTTTTGATTTATTGTAGAGATGAGGGCTCGCTGCCCAGGCGGGTCTCGAACCCGCGGGCTCAGGCAATCCACTCACCTCAGCCTCCCAAAGGCGCGGATTACAGGCTGAGCCACCGAGCCTGGTTCCTCTTTGCCTTCTATCTTTCAAGCAGCTATGTGGACCTGGTCTCCTTCAGCTTTCTTTCATGTTTTTTTTAAAATAATTTTATTCTGTGTGACAATACAAGTGACACATTTCATTTCATTTCATTGAGTGACAGATATAACACACAGACTAGAGATTAGTAATTTAGATTTTCAAAGGTCCTACTCTTTTTTTTTTTTTTTTTTGAGTTGGAGTCTCACTCTGTTGCCCAGACTGGAGTGCAATGGCCGTTTCCGCCACCGCAGCCTCGACCTACTGGACTCCGATGATCCTTCCACCTCAGCCTTCTAAGTAGCTGGAACTACAGGCACGCGCTACCACGCCTGGCTAATTTTTGATTTATAGTAGAGATGAGGCCTCACGGGTCTCGAACCCGTGGGCTCAGGTAATCTACTCACCTCAGCCTCCCAAGGCACGGGATTACAGGCTGAGCCACCGAGCCTGGCCTCTTTCATTTTTTTTGTTTTTTGTTTTTTGAGTCAGAGTCTCACTCTGTCACCTAGGCTGGAATGCAGTGGCATTCTCATGGCCACCACAGCCTCAACCTGCTAGGCTCAGGCGATCCTTTTGTTTCAGCCTTCCAAGTAACTGGAACTACAGATGTGCACCACCACACCCAGCTAATTTTTTTGTGTGTGTGTGTTGGAGTCTCTGTAGCCCAGGCTGGAGTGCAGTGACACACTCATGGCCACCGCAGCCTTGACCTGCTGACCTCGGGCAATCCTTCCTCCTCAGCCTTCTGAGTAGCTGGAACTACAGGTGCGTGCTACCATGCCCGGCTAATTTTTTGATTTATTGTAGAGACAAGGTCTCACCAAGTTGCCCAGGCTGGTCTTGAATCCCTGAGCTCAGGCAATCCTCTCACCTAGGCATTCCAAAGTGCTGGGATTATAGGTATGAGCCACCATGCCCAGCCCCAGCTAATTTGTTGATTTATTGTAGAGACAATGTCTTGCCAAGTTGCTCAGGCTGTTCTTGAACCCATGGGCTCAGGCAATCCTCTTGCTTCCACTTCCCAGAATGCTGGGATTATAGGCATGAGCCACCGCGTCCAACCTCCTTCAGTTTTCTTAATGTTAATTGTAGTGGGTTTCAGAGCAACAACAACAACAAAATGGCACTGTCAACAGATTTGGATTATGAAGTTGGATCAAAATACAAGTTAGGACATATTGAGAGCCCTTACTCAATTTTGAGCCAAGTTGCTTGCCTACATGACCTCATTTAACTCTTGACACTGCCCTTCAAGACAGACAGTCTGTTCCCATTGATGGAAGAGACGTTTAGACAGGTGAAATTGCCCAAGGTCACAGAGCAAGCCCATGTCACCCAAGTCCCCACTGCAGACAGTGAAATGATGCAGTACTGTTTGCTAACACCCAAAAGCCAAACCGGTGAGGAATCCCTCTGAGTGACGTGGTCCCTAGATGAAACAGTGATTGTGACCTCCTTAAAAAGGGTTGTGAGCCGGGCTCGGTGGCTCAGCCTGTAATCCCGCGCCTTTGGGAGGTTGAGGTGAGTGGATTGCCTGAGCCCGCGGGTTCGAGACCCGCCTGGGCAGCGAGACCTCATCTCTACAATAAATCAAGAAATCAGCCGGGCGTGGTAGCGCATGCCTATAATTCTGGCTACTTGGAAGGCTGAGGTGGAAGGATCGCCGGAGCCCAGTAGGTCGAGGCTGCGGTGGCCGGGAGCGGCCACTGCACTCCAGTCTGGGTGACAGAGTGAGACTCCAACTCAAAAAAAAAAAGGGCTGTGGTTAAAACAGACCAACAAATCTAACTTGCTTTGTTCAGACAACCCTGAATCCCACCCTCCCTGTGGTCCTCCCCTTGAGGTTGAGAAGTAAGAGGACTGCAAAACTCAAGGAGGCTGGAAGGGAGAAACTGCCTACTGATTTTCTGAGATGAAAAGAGAGAACAAATTTCACAATCACCAGCTGTGAATACCTAACCAGAGTTGCTATTCCTTCTTCCCAAATGCATACCCAGACACCAGATTTGGGAAAGATGGAAGGAAAAGGGTTCTTATTTAAATTTGAGTGACAAGGAGAACCTTGGGAGGAAAGAAACTGCTCTGAACACAGAGGTCTATATCATTTTTATGCCTGCCGCTCCAATGCACCAAAACGTCACCAAGTTACAGACCAAAGGTCAGAGATAGGCTGACCTGCAGGGCGAGAGATTTGTGGTGAGACTGCAGCAGCTATCTGAACGCTATGAAGATAAGCCACAGGAGGAAAAGAGAGGAGATGCGGAAACACTGCAGACCCAGCAAGAGGGCTTAGCTGACGAGCCAACTAGAACAAGGGGCTTTTCACAGAAGAAACCATCCAGAGGACGGGTAAAATGGAACATTTTGAACTCAGATATATGATAAATGGTGTTCCTCTCTGCAAATCTGACCACCCTCAACTACCTCTTTATGCTTCACCCGCTGCACTCATAATGGGTGTTTCAAACGATAGAACAACACCAGTTGAGGTAGGATGTAACTCAAATCTGACAAGCAGAAGCCCTAATTCCATCCTGAAATGAAGATTATTTGTGAGTGTGCGTGTGCACACTCTCCATTTAGAGGAGATTATTTCCAATTCCTTGGGCTTCTGAAAGATTCCAGGATTGTAGTACTTCCTGGTGGGGTTCCTACACAAAGCAGTCACCACCCTGAGTATGACCACAAGTCACAGTGTCTTTCTGGCAGTGGATGGAGAAAGTTCTCTGGAAGGGTGGGAGGGAAAAAGAGGTGTGCATGGACAGCTCAGAGAAAGCTCCTATGGAACAGAAATCCCTACTGCGGCAGGTGCCACAGTACCCCAAGTGGCTGAAACTTGCTTTGAATCCAAGGGTATTCCTAGCTTGGGCCCACCGTCACTGTAAATTAAAACTATTTCCAAGTCTAGAAAGGTCACCTTTAGGAGATGATTCACAACAATCTGCCCTCGCCAAGAAAGAAGTGAGTTGAAATCCTAACTGCCTGTGGTAGAAAGATGGTGCAAGAACACAGACCTTGTGTGAGTATTTTCCTAGCATGTAGTACCATGTCAGCCCCCTGTGGGTGGACTCAGCCCGTTAACTGCTTCCACTTTTTTTTTGAGTCAGAGCCCCACTCCATCACCCAGGGTGGAATGCAGTAGCACGCTCATGCCCACCACAGCCTCAACCTGCTGGGCTCAGGTGAGCCTTCAGCCTCAGCCTTCAGTAGCCGAAACTACAGGCATGCTACAACACCCGGCCAATTTCTTTGATTTATTGTAGGAATGAGGTCTCGCTAAGTTGCCCAGGTTGATCTCAAACCCATAGGCTCAGCAAACCTCTCACCTCAGCCTCCCAAAGTGCTGAGATTACAGGCTTGAGCCACCGCGCCTGGCCTGCTTCTACTTTTTTGTAGATAATGTCAGTCACATGCTCCCGACCACTTTTGCAGTGGAAGATTCCCAGCCTGGATGTGAAAGTCTCTTCACGATTGCTCTCTGCACCTGTGTAGGAACATGATCCAAAAGATACCTTGCAATAGACATAGGACGAGCCCTGTCCCTGTCCCTAAAGTGGATGTGGAGATTGTTAAAGGGGAAGTCTACTATCTCCTTACAATAGGAAGACTCCTTAGAGCAAAGGTGCACAAAAAAATGCACAATTCCTGGTTCTAGTTCTTATTAGCTAGCAACTCAGATTAATTATCTAATTTCTCGGGGTTTCTACTTCTTCATCTATAAAGGCACATGACCTTACATACTATTTAGGATTGCTACACAAATAAGGCATACAAGCACTCGGCATGGTTCCTGGCCTATGGTGGACAGCGAGATTCAACGATCAGAGGTTTTCTTTCTACCAATTCCACAGTCTCAAGTACTAACTATATATATAGGTATTTTCTGACTTTGTGAGGCACTTTTATTAGAAATAAGCTCCACGGGGGCAGAAATCTTGCCTGTTTTATCCGTTGCTATAGTCCCAGTGCTAAATAAATATCTGTTGCATAAATGCATTAATAAACAAAAGGGAGTTGGACGTGGTGGGTCACGCCTGTAATCCCACCACTTGGGGAGGCTGAGGTGAGAAAAGACTGCTTGAACCTGGAGTTTGAGACCAGCCTAAGCAACGTAGCAAGACCTCATCTCTACAAAACAACAACAACAACAACAAAATTAGTCAGACTTGGTAGCACATGCCTGTAATCCCAGCTACTTGGGAGAGGGATTGCCTGAGCCTAGAGGTCAAGACTACAGTAGCCGTGATCATGCCACTGGCCTGGGAAACAGAGTGAGAACCTGACTAAAAAATAAATAAGTAAATAAACAGAGAGAGATGTCAATACTATTTGGAATAATTGTGGATATTTACTTGTAGGTTTGCATCCAGTCAGTGCTAGCAGCATGTCTTAGATCTTAGGAACCACAATTGCTCTGTGTAGCATAATTAGTGCATAGTAACTATAGTAAACACACACCTCACACAAGGGTTCTCAAGTTTTTAGGCTGCAGGACACACACTTAAAACTACAGACAACTTCAAACAACTTTTGTTATTGTAGGTTATGCTTATCAGTACTTACCATATTAGAAATTAAAACTGAGTAATTTAAAAATATTTATTTATTCACCTAAAATAACAACAATAAATGCTGGGTATAGTGGCTCATACCTGTAACCCCAGCATATTGGGAGGTGAAGGTGAGAGGATTGCTTCAGCCCAGGGGTTCCAGACCAGCCTGGGCAATTTGGCGAGACCTCATCTCTACAATAAATCAAAAAATTAGCCAGGTGTGGTGGTGTGCACCTGTAGTTCCAACTACTTGGAGGGCTGAAGCAGAAGGATCACTTAAGCCCAGCAGGTAGTGGCTGCAGTAGCCGTGATTATGCCACTGCACTCTAACCTGGGCGATAGAATAAGACTCTGACTCAAAAACAAACAACAAAAAGTATTACATAAATAGCATATTTTATGAAAAATAACTATGTTTCCCCAAAGAAAAGGTAATGAGAAGAGTGACATTGCTTTAGAATAGCAAATCTCTTTGAATGTCTGGCTTAATAGAAGGTGACTGTATTTTTCTGTATTCAATCTGTTGCAGTATCACGCATTGTGTATCCTTTGAGAAAGTCCAGAGAGAAAGAGAGAGAGAAAAGCATATCATAGCTTATTGTTGTTATGAAAATAGTCTTGGCCCCACAGACTCCTTAAAAGATTGGTCCCCAAACCAGACTTTGAGAACAGCTGCCTCACCAATGACAACAATAATATACCATTATTTGTTTTTAATAATAAGGTTGATTTTATTTTGCAAACATCTAAATTTCAAATGTCAAAACTGAATCCTATATTTTTTTTTGAGTTGGAGTCTCACTTCATTGGCCAAGCTGGAGTACAGTGGCACACTCATGGCCACCCCAGCGTCAACCTGCTGGGCTCCAGTGATCCTTCTGTCTCAGTCTTCCAAATAGCTGGAACTAAAGGCACGTGCTATCATGGCCTGGCTAATTTTTTTTTTTTTATTGTAGAGATGAGGTCTCATCAAGGTGCCTGGCTGGTCTCGAACCTACAGGCTCTGGCAATCCATCGACTCAGCCTCCCAAAGTGTTGGGATTACAGGCCACCAAGGCCAGCCTGAACCCTATTTTTAATTATTTGCCTCTATGCATATGCCTTCATTTGGCTGGAATCTGCCAGATACTCTGGTTAAGGTAATACAAATTATATGTATTTTGTACATACATGTAGCTGCCCATGCAGTGGGGAATTAAAACTCAACAAGTCCAAAGCTGACTTCCTTACCTACTCCTAAACCTGCTCCTCAGAGGTGAGGGTACAATAATGTTTTAAGTCTTCAATAAAGTGTATTTTTCACCTCTCTAAAGTCAAGAGGGCCTTCCTGACACAGGCCTGTGTTCTCTCACACTGTAGCTTATACCTGGGAAATTGGCTCCGCCTCCGCTTCTCCTCACTTCTTTTTCCTAAGCCCTTCCAAAAGCCATACTCCTCCCTTGGGGTCTTCTTTAGAAGAGTAGCGAAAAGTTCTTTCCCCATCTGGTCTTAACATAGAACTCCCATTTACCATGCCATCTCATACATGAATTTATCCTAGGTTACAGATGTGTAACCAGTCTGTGTTAATGTTCATTGTATCACTGTCAAATTGGAGAACAGGATTTAATCTATTTTGTGGTCATTTATCAAACTATTTTTCCTTTTTTTGAGTGGGAGTCTCACTCTCACCCAGGCTAGAGTGCAGCGGCACGTACATAGCCACCACAGCCTCAGTCTGCTGGGCTCAGGCAATCCTTTTGCTTCAGTCTTCCAAGTAGTTGGGACCACCACAGGCACATACTACCACACCTTGCTCTTTTTTTTTTTGGTAGAGATATGGTCTTGCTAAATTGCCCAGGTTGGTCTCGAACTCCTGGCTTCAAGCAATCTTCCCACATCAGGCTCCCAAAGTACTAGGGTTACAGATGTGAGCCACCATGCCCAAACACTTTATTGTATATTTTTAAATAGCTAGAAGAGTTTTGTTTTTGTTTTTGTTTTTTTGTTTTTTGAGTAGGAGTCTCACTCTGTCTCCCAGGCTGGAGTGCAGTGGCATGCTCATGGCTACCGCAGCCTTGACCTGTTGGGCTCAGGTGATCCTTCCACCTAAGTCTTTCAGGTTGCTGGAACTACAGGCAAGCGCTACCACACCTGGCTAATTTTTTTATTTACTATAGAGATGAGGTCTCATCAAGTTGCCTAGGCTGGTCTCAAACCAATGAACTCAGGCAATCTTTCACCTCTGCCTCCCAAAGTGTTGGGATTACAGGCATGAGCCATTGCACCTGGCAGAGGAGTGGATTCTGAATGCTTCCAACACAAAGGAATAATAAATGTTAGATGTGATAGATATGCTAATTATCTTGATTTGATCATTATACATTGTATACATGTATTGAAATATTACACTGTACTCCATAAATATATACAATTATTATGTGCCAATTAAAAATAACAATATGAAAACACTGCAATAATCTGAAAGAAACTTTTGGCAAATACAACATAATCTGAAAAGACTATCATCAGGTCTCCCCCAACTCATGACACTGTTTAAAACAGCCTATTTGAGATTAAAACAGATTCATTGAGCCGCTGTAAATTTAACATTATTTTTATTACTACAAGAAACATTTTCCCACGGAATAAAGAAATAAATACTATTATACTACGTATATTTCTGTAATTTTGGGGGGGGTGAAGTGGAATAAATATGACTACGTAAGTAGAGTGACCCTTTAATCTTCTACTTTATTATTTATTTATTTATTTATTTGCCCAGGTTGGAGTATGTGACCTGCTGGACTCAGATGATCCTTCTGCCTCAGCCTTCCAGGTAGATGGAACTACAAGTGTGTGCCACCATGCTTGCTGATTTTTTTTTTTAATTTGTTGTGGAGACAAGGTCTTGCCAAGTTGCCCAGGCTGGTCTCAAACTCCCGGGGCTCAGGCAATCCTCTCACCTCGCCTCCCAAAGTACAGGAGTACAGGTGTGAGCCACCGTGCGTGGCTTAATCTAGTACTTTAACCAACATTCTCAGGTGAGTCCCTAAAATGAATGATCAAAAATCAGTAGTGGCAAAGTAGGAAGTAGGAAGTTGTTTTCCATAGTCCCTATTATTAACTACACTTCAGATACAAATGAACTGTTACTTAACATTACAAACGTTCAACTACCACACATTTTATACACATTGAGGGTGTCTATTTGCAAAAGCTCTCTTGGGATTAAAGGATTAGAGGAAAAGGAAGAAAAATGCCAGGTGTATATATCGTCTTTTACTCCTCATAAGTTCCTAGGAAATCTGTACCCTATTTGACAGGTGAGAAAATTGAGGCCCCCCCAAATTAAATAATTTTTCCAAGGTTACACAGATAGTAAATGGTGAAGCTAGAATTGGCATTCAGATCAGTAGTATTCAAAAGATCGTAAGGCCTGGGTACAGTGGCTCACGTCTATAATCCCAGCACTTTAGGAGGCCGAGGTGAGAGAATTGCCTGCCTGTGGATTCGAAACCAACCTGGGCAACTTGGTGAGACCTCATCTCTACAATAAATCAAAAAATTAGCTGGGCATGGTGGCACGTGCTTATAGTTCCAGCTACTTGGAAGGCTGAGGTGGAAGGACCACCTGAGCCCAGCAGGTCGAGGCTGCAGTGGCCAGGAGTGTGCCACTGCCCTCCAGCCTGGGTGACGGAGTAAGACTCCAACTCAAAAAAAAAAAAAAAAGATCACGGGTTCATTTTGTGAAAATTCAGAGAGCTGTACATTTATGATATGTGCACTTTTTTGTGTGAATATTACATTGCAATAAAATGTGAAGAGAAAAGAAAAAGGCCACAGGGTTCTATTATATCTCAGTAAGAAGTCAATATAACAAAATTAAGAATATAGGTAGAGAAGAAAAACAAAGTACAGTTGTCCCTTGATATCCCCAGGAGATTGGGTCATAGACACCATCCATGGATGCTCAAGTCCCTGATGTGAAATGACATAGTATTTGCATATAACCTATGCACATCCTCTTGAATACTTTAAATTATCTTTAGATGGCCAGGCACAGTGGCTCAAGACTGTAATTCCAGCACTTTGGGAGGCCGAGGAGAGTGGATTGCCTGAGCCCATGGGTTCGAGATCAGTCCTGGAAACTTGGCGAGATCTCGTCTCTTCAATAAGTAAAAAATTAACCAGGCATGGTAGTGTGCGCCTGTAGTTCCAGCTACTTGCAAGGCTGAGGTGGAAGGACCGCTGGAGATTAGGAGGGCAACGCTGGGGTGGAGTGTGCCACTATACTTCAGCCTGGGACACCAACTCAAAAAAAAGAAATTATCTCTAGATTACTTACAATACGTAATGCAATGTAAATGCTATGCAAACAGCTGTTATGCCATATTGATTTTTAAGCTTGTATTTTTTTCATTTTTTTTCCCCCAAATGTTCTTTATCCTCAGTTGGCTGAATCCTTGGGTCCTGATGATACTGTCTTCACTACTCAACACTGAAGGAATCATTTTTAATGACTGAAATAAATGTGAGGAATGGATTCTTTCTTAGGTTTCTACCACTCATATGCCCATTCTCTAAGGACGCTGAGTCAGAGGGATGACTAAGTACAACCCAGGCTTGTATGTTTGAGGCCTTATCAATAAGGTAGTGAGCCTAGAATAGATGAAGTCGCAATAATAATGATAACGATATGGACCTCCTCCTTTATTATCTTTCTGTTAGGTTTTCTTCTTTTCCACTAAAAACATGTGCAAGCAGATGGAATATCTGCAAGTGAGTTTTCCACTTTGCTAAAACTCTCCATCAGGCCTGACAATATTTTAGGAGTGCCTCTGCCATCACTTGCCATCGTATATTTGGGAATGCAATTTAGCATTAGTCTAAATGATGCATAGTTAGGAAGCTACCTCTAAAATGAAATAGCCTAAATGATACATAGTTAGCAGGCTACCTCTAAAATGAAAGCCCCACCATAGGAATCGTTTTGAAGTTAAAATTCTTATGGTTTATTCATGACACAATTCAGCTTGACTAGGGCAGTTCACACATTAAAAAAATCAGATTATAGGGACAGAAGGAACGTATTGCACTAGGTATCAGGAACTGGATTCCAGTTTTGCCATTTAACCAGTTGTCAAAACAGACTGGTCGAGGTTAAAGCAAATTAATTGAGTCTTTGTAAATTTAATATTATTTTTATTCCTATAATAAATATTTCCCTCATGGAATAAATAAATAAGTACTGCTATATTATGTGTATTTCTCTAGTTCTTTTTGGGGATGAAGCAGGATATATATGAATATGTATGTAGAGTGACTTTTTAATCTACTACTTTAATCAACTTTCTCAGATGAGTCCCTGAAGTGAATGAACAAGTCACTTAATATATAGGTTCTTCCTCCTCCAGGAAAATGGAAAGATCAAACTAAATAATTTTTCTTTTCTGAGTTGGAGTCTCACTGTGTCACCCAGGCTGGAGTGCAGTGGCATGCTGCTCATGGCTACCGTATCCTCAACCTGCTAGGCTCAGGCGATCCTTCTACCTTAGCCTTCCAAGCAGCTGGAACTACAGGCATGTGCCACCACACCTGGTTAATTTTTTGATTTATTGTAGAGTTGAGGTCTCACCACATTGCCCAGGCTGGTCTTGAACCTATGGGCTCAGGCAATCCTCTATCTAGCCTCTGCCTTCCAAAGTGCTGGGATTACAGGCGTAAGCCACTGCATCCAGCTCTAAATAATTTCTAAGGTTTCTTTCACTCTACCATTCTTAAGTGGTTAGACAATAGTTATATGGAATTTCCACCTGAAAATGGCACAACACGAAACATCCTCTCTCGAAAATGATGTAGGGCACAGGAGGCCCCACCCCCAACCTCTGCACAGCAGCAAGTGCATATAGGCAAAGCTAAGACGTTCCTTCAGAAAACTGTGCTTGGTCTCCTTTGGCCCACAGACATCTGCCAATGTGGTTACAGGTTATGGATGTGGCCTTGATATCAAAGATTCTGAAGGATTCTGACTTGGCCTAGGGGTTGGGGAGGACACCAGAACCAGAGGACAACACAGGGAGGCCAAGCAAATGATGACTGACATTATAAGCCACTGAATGAGATCTCTAAACTCTAAGCGCGATTCTGGTGACTAGGCAGTCTAAGGGATGACAGTTCTCTCCTAAAAAATACAGTTCTATTTGATCGTATAGCTAAAGGCAGAAAATACAGTGGATAGGCAACCCCTTTGGGTCCCTTCCCGCTGTGGGGAGCCTTTCTGTCCTCTCATTAAGTCCTGCTTAAAAAAAAAGAAAATACAACGGATAAAAGCCAGGTTCAGGAAAGGAACAGGCATTATCTTTATATCACAACCATGACGTAGAAGTTGTGTAACCATGGGTGAGCCCCTTTACGTCTCTAAGCCTTAGTTTCCTGTTCAATGGATTATTCATAAAATTTAATGAGGAGGGCTCTTGTGAGAAATTAATGAAAAAATATATCTAAAACACTCGGCACACAGCCTGTTACAGTAGCTTCCTTAACACCTTCTTCCCCAACAAAGTCCTCTCATCTATGCTAAGCTATCTCAGCAACTGCTAAGAAGTTTCCAGTTTGTCTGATACACAATAAGTTCCCAGACATGCCTCCCTTTTGTGGATTCCCTGTCCTAAGCCATAGGGACTCTGAATGCTCCGTAAGGACTTGTTAAAGGAGAATACTTTATAAAGCCCCCAACACAACAGTAGGGCATGATTATGATCCCAGAAGACCTTTAAGGCCCAGTGCCAGAGACTAGTTTATTTTGTAATTTACAAATGTCAGAGTTTTACTTTGAAGATTCACAAAGAACATGACAATTCTGCATCAGCTGTTTGACTCAGGGCAATTTTTTTAACCTCTCTGTACTTCGGTTTCCTTCTGTAAAATAAGACTACACATAGGTTTAAACATGGAGTGCCTGTGTGACACATGACATTTAATAAGTGCTAGCTATCTTATTAATTAATTAATTAATTAATTAATATAGAGGCAGGGTCTCACTATGTTAGCCAGGCTGGTCTTGAACTCCTGGACTTGAGTGACGTTCCTGCCTCAGCCTCGGCCTCCCAAGTAGCTGTCACTGTGCCCAGCATTAGCTATCTTATTTTAAACATGGTAAAATTTTCCATTGGAAGGTAAGTTGTGATCTACAAAAACCTGAACCCACAATACATTCATCACTGGTGCTAGTACCACCAGAGAACTGGCAGACTTTAATCTGCCTCCTTCTCTTACGCATTCATATTTCTTTGGTCTAGGTCAGGCCCTGGAATCTGCATTTTATTTATTTATATTTTATTTTATTTTTAATTTGGAGTTTCACTCTTGTTGCCTAGGCTGGAGTGCAGTGGCATGCTCACAGCCAACGCAACCTTGACCTGCTGGGCTCAGGCGATCCTTCTGCCTCAGCCTTCCAAGTAGCTGGAACTACAGACACATGCCACCACACCCAGTTTTTGTGATTTATTGTAGAGATGAGGTCTCACCAAGTTGCCCAAGCTAGTCTCAAACCCCTGGGCTCAGGAAGCTAGTCTCAAACCCCTGGGCTCAGGAATCCTCACTTTGGCCTTCCAAAGTGCTGGGATTATAAACTGAGCCACTGCGCCCAGCCCCGTAATCTGCATTTTGAAAGAATTCCTTGAGTGAGTTGAACACAGGTGATCACTGAACTAACAACTATAAACAAAAAGAAAAAAAAGAAAAAGAAAAAACCACTGACAAATACTGCCCTGGAACAAACTGAAGGAACAGGGCCAAATTTTGGGTGATTCCCCTCTCCGTCTAAGAGAGGGATTTATGGTTTGGGTAAAAACCATTAAGAACACATTGGTTTTTCATTGGTTTCACTTTGAGTTTCTGCCTCCTGCAACCCAAAGTGAAATGACACAGGGCCTCGCAGGCTGAGCAGGGCCTCCCGCGTGAACAGTGCCACGTGACTGGGGCCACCCCACACTGAAGAACTGAAACCAGAAGAGCACTCAGAAACCAGAAGGGCAATGTGGAGATATATATTTTCCTTTCCTTCCTTCCTTTCTTTCTTTCTTTTTTTTTTTTTGAGTCAGAGTCTCACTCCATCGCCCAGGCTGGAGTACAGTGGCACACTCACAGCCACAGCCATCCCAGTGTCGACCTGCTGGGCTCAGGCGATCCTTCCGCCTCAGCCTTCCAAGTAGCTGGAACTACAAGCACGCACCACCGCACCCGGATAATTTTTTGATTTATTGTAGAGACAGGGTCTCGCCATGTTGCCCAGGCTAGTCTCAAACCTGTGGGCTCAGGCAATCCTCTCATCTCCGCCTCTCAAAATGCTGGAATTACAGGTGTAAACCACTGTGCCCAGTAAGATACAATAGTTTAAGAGCATGCAAAATGGATAAAATGTTCAACCCTATGAGAACAGAGCAGTAATCATGATGGGACATCACCCGGATAAAAGTATCCATATTTCTTGCCTGTTCTGAGCAGTGTCTCATGCAACACAAGCACTTAACAAGTATTCATCAAAGATGATCAGAATCAACTCATAAAATATACTAAATAAACACAATGATATTGTACACACGAAAAATACTTTAAAATACCATTTATAATAGTACCAAAGATTTTAAGGGATTTTTATGTTTTATAAATTACATATATTCGTATATGCTATATGATTTGTAGGAATGTGTACTATATACTAATATATACATGATATAATATTATATACTACATACGTAGGAAATATTACATTCTACATATATAGCAATATGTAGAAATATATAAAATCATGATGTTTGGTTAACAACAGACCACTTACATAACGGTGGTCTTTTCTTTTTTTTTGAGTTGGAGTATCACTCCATCGCCCAGGTTGGAGTGCAGTGGCACACTCATGACCACTCCAGCGTCGACCTGGGCTCCGGTGATCCTTCCACCTCAGCCTTCCAAGGAGCCGAAACCACAGGCACGTGCTACCACATCTGGCTAATTTTTATTTATTGTAGAGATGAGATCTCACCAAGTTCCCCAGACTGGTCTCGAACCCATGGGCTCAGGCAATTCGCTCGCCGTGGCCTCCCAAAGTGCTGGGATTACAGGTTGAGCCACGCGCCCAGCCCCAATGGTGTTCTTTTAAGAAACCATATATATACATGCCTTATAACACCATATTTTTCTTATACTTTTTCTGTGATTAGATATGTTTAAAGACAGAAATACTTCTCATTGTGTTCCAGTGCCTACAGTATTCAGTACAGTAATACGCTTTACAGGTTTGTAGCCCAGGAGCAACAGGCTATACCACATAGCCTAGGTGTGTAGAAGGCTATACCATGTAGGTTGTGTGAGTACACTCTATGGTGTCCATACAATAACGAAATCACCTAATGATGCACTTCTCAGAACATAACTCCATTGTCATGACTGGATTACATATACTATAGATAGAGTTTTATAAAGAAAAAGCGAACTTTGGATTTTGAAGACGATATAAATAAACATAGAAGTGATCAGTGTTCATGCACTTATATACTTTAACTATGTTCTAGACACTATTCTAAGCACTTTACATGTATTATATGGAACATGTTTAATCTTTTTTTTTTTTTTTTTTTTGAGTTGGAGTCTCACTCTGTCACCCAGACTGGAGTGCAGTGGCCACTCCCGGCCATCGCAGCCCCGACCTGCTGGGCTCCAGCGATCCTTCCGCCTCAGCCTTCCAAGTAGCTGGAACTATAGGCACGCGCTACCACGCCTGGCTAATTTTTGATTTGTTGTAGAGATGAGGTCTCGCCAACTTGCCCAGGTGGGTCTCGAACCCGCGGGCTCAGGCAATCCACTCACCTCAGCCTCCCAAAGGCGCGGGATTATAGGCTGAGCCACCGAGCCCGACTATGTTTAATCATTTAACCCCCTCAATTACTCTATAAGGTAGATACTCCTATGATTTCTATTTTACAAGTGAGAAAATTGAGATACACCAAGGTTAACTAAATTTGACCAGGCACGGTGGCTCACACCTGTAATTCCAGCACTTTGAGAGGCTGAGATGAGAGGATTGCCTGAGCCCAGGGGTTTGAGATCAGCCTGGGCAACATGGTAAGACCTAATCTCCACAATAAATTTTAAAAAAATTAGTGGGTGTGGTTCCAGCTACTTGGAAGGCTGAGGCAGAAGGATCACCTGAGCCTGGCAGGTTGAGGCTGTGGTGGCCTTGAGTGTGCCACTGCACTCCAGCCTGGGTGACAGAGTGAGACTCTGACTCAAATAATAATAATAATAACATTAATAATAATAATAATAAATTCTCCAGGGTCACGTGGTCAATGAGGAGTGGAGCCAGGATCTGCACCCAGGAAGTCTGCTTTTTTTTTTTTTTTTTTTTGAGTTGGAGTCTCACTCTGTTGCCCAGGCTGGAATGCAATGGCTGCTCCCGGCCACCACAGCCTCGACCTGCTGGGCTCCGGCGATCCTTCCGCCTCAGCCTTCCAAGTAGCTGGAACTACAGGTGCGCGCTACCACGCCTGGTTAGTTTTTTATTTATTGTAGAGATGAGGTCTCACCAAGTTGCCCAGGTGGGTCTCAAACCCGCGGGCTCAGGCAATCCACTCACCTCAGCCTCCCAAAGGCACGGGATTACAGGCTGAGCCACCGAGCCCGGCTGGAAGTCTGCTTTTAATGATTCTGCACACTGTCTTCACTGTGGGAGAACATGTCCATTCTACCCAAATTGGCCTATATATTCAGGGCAGTTCTAATAAAAACTCCAACAGGTTGTACTAGGGAATTTGAGCTGTTTCTTAAATTTATACAGAAGGGCAAAAGCCAAGAACACCAAGACATTCTCAAAGAAGAATGAGGTGGAAGAACATGCCCTCCTAGATGGCACCTTGGTGTATCTCAATTTTCTCACTTATGAGAAAGCTGTAATAATTAAGACCATATAGAGTTAGAACTGGGGTTGACAAAAAACAGATGGAACAGAATAGAGCGCCCAGAAACAGAGCATACACATGACACAGGTAGTATTCCAGACTGTGTGGAAAACAGTGCTTGAACAACAAAATATCTATTTAGACAAAAGCTGAAAATGGACTCCTACAACACAACATTCACAAAAATCAGTTTCAGGTGAGTGAAACACAATACCATAAAATGTGAAAGGAAAAAGAGCCTATAAAGAATACAGGGTAATATCTTCAAAAATCTATGAAGAATACAGGAGAATAACTTCAGGAATATCTTCAGAAAAAGAGAAGAAGTTCTTAAAAGTGCATTAACTACAAAGAAAAAGACTGGGTGTGGTATTGTGCACCTGTAGTCCCACCTACTCAAGAGACCAAGGCAGGGGGATTGCTTAAACCCAGGTGTTTGAGGCCAGCTTGAGCAACACTATAAGGCCTCATCTCTTTTTTTTTTGAGCTGGAGTCTCACTCTATCACCCAGGCTGGAGTGCAGTGGCACGCTCACGGACCGCAGCCTCGACTTGTTGGGCTCAGGTGATCCGTCTGCCTCAGCCTTCCAAGTAGCTGGAACCACAGGTGCATGCCACCACGCCCAGCTAATTTTCTTTTTTTTTCATTGTAGAGATGAGGTCTCATGTTGCCCAGGTTGGTCTTGAACGTGTGGGCTCAGGCAATCCTCTCACCTCAGCTTCCCAAAGTGCTGGGATTACAGGCGTAAGCCACTGCGCCAGGCCAAGAGACCCTGTCTTTTTATTTATTTGGGTTTTTTTTGTTGTTGTTGGTTGGTTTTTTCTTTTTTCTTTTGAGTTGGAGTCTTACTATGTTGTACAGGCTGGAGTGCAGTGGCACGCTCATGGCCACCGCAGCCTGGGCCTGCTGGGCTCAGGTGATCCTTTCACCTCAGCCTTCCAAGTAGCTGGAACTATAGGCACGTGCCACCACGCCAAGCTAATTTTTTGATCTATTGTAGAGATGAGGTCTCACCAAGTTGCCCAGGCTGGTCTTGAAGCCCTGGGCTCAGGCAATCCTCTTTCCTTGGCTTCCCAAAGTACTAGGATTACAGGCTTGAGCCACCACGCATGGCCTCGAGATTCTGTCTTTTTAGTTTTAAAAAAACAAAGGGGTAGGGGAAGACTGATAAATTTGACAATATTAAAATTAAGAATGCAGTGGGATATGGTGGCTCATGCCTATCATCCCAGCATTTTGGGAGGCTGAGTCAACAGAATTGCTTGAGCCTAGGAGTTCGAGACCAGTCTAGGCACTACACGCCAGAACGGGCAAGAGTGAGACCTCAAAAAACACAAAGGAACCAAAAAACAAACAAACAAAACAAAACAAAACAAAAGAGCATGCATCTAAAGGCACCATAAGCAGAGTCAAAAGACAAGTCACAAAATGAGAGAAGAATATTTATAACACTTAAACTTGACAAAAGATTCATATAGACTATATAAAGGAGTCCTATAAATCAGTAACAAATCAGTAAAAAGAAAAAATCCATAGAAAAACATGCAAAAAGTTTGAATAAATACTTAAGAAAAAAGGCTATATAAATGGCTAACAAGCCTAATCAGTTATCAGGGAAAAGCAAATTGAAACCACAATAAAATATGATTTCATATTCACCAAATTGGCAAAAATTAAAAAGTCTAACAACACCAAGTTTTGGTGAAGATGGGGAGTAATAAAAATTTTTATTCAAAAAATTTTAATTTATTTTTGTTTTTTAGAGAATGGTCTCACTATATTTCCCAGGCTGGTCTTGAACACCTGGCCTCATATAATCATCCTGCCTTAGCCTCCCGTGTACCTGGAACTACAGGTTTAAGCCACCATGCTCAAAAAATCTTTAAAAGGTAATTATATGAGGTATGGATGTGTTAATTAACTTGATTTTGGTAATCACTTCACAATATATACATATATAAAATCATAACATTGTGCACTTTATTTTTAATTTTTATTTACTTATTTATTTTTTAGTTGGAGTCTTACTCTATCACCCAGGCTGGAGTGCAGTGGAACGCTCATGGCCACCACAGCCTCGACCTGCTGGGCTCAGGGGATCCTTCCACCTAAGCCTTCCAAGTAGCTGGGACTACAGGCATGTGCCATCACGCCCAGCTAATTTTTTGATTTATTGTAGATATGAGGTCTCGCCAAGTTGGCCAGGCTGGTCTCAAACCCGTGGGCTCAGGCAATCCTCTTACCCTGGCTTGCAAAGTGCTGGGATTATAGGCATGAGCCCCCGTGCCTGGCCTACCGTACACTTTAAATATATACAATTTTATTTAACAATTAGATCTCAGTAAAACTGGAAAAAAAAACCCTTTCATTAACTGTTGGAGGGAGTAAAAACTAGAACAACCACTTTAGAAAATGGTTTGGAATTACAGCACAAAGCTAAAAATGCAAACATTCTATAACCCAACAATCCACCTTCCACATATGTAAACTTTTGCACAACTCTACTAGGAGATGTGTACAAAAATGTTCTTGACAGTCTTTTTCATAAGAGGCAAAAGTTGGAAAGAGTTCAAATGTCCATCAACAGTAAAATGGATAAATGCATTGCTGTAGTATGTACAAATATTAAACAATGAAAAACAAACCATAGCTGTCAGCATCAACATGGTCAAGTCTTGCAACCCTATTGTTGACAAAAACAAACAAGTAAAAATTAATATATATAGTTCTAATTTACATGAAGTTCAAACATTTGCAAAAACAATAGTGTCATTTAAGGGTACATATAGAGTTGTAAACTCAGTATGGAGAGAGAATGATATGGATTTGAAGTATTTCTTAATCGATTGGGACAGAGTGTCCACTTGAGAAGCAATCCTTTTTTTTTTTTGAAAGCAGGATTTATTGAGAAGACAGAAAATCTCCCACAGTGAGAGGGGACCTGAGGGGGTTGCCCGAGAAGTATTCTTTAAACTGCAGATATCTGTTTCATACATTATTTTGTAGTACAATGGCAACTTTCTAAATAGTAAAGAGGCCTACTTAAAAAAAAAAAAAAAGCACACCACAATTAAACTTTCTAATTTAGAATTTCAGCTGGGTGTGGTGGTTCATGCCTGTAATCCCAGCACTTTGGGAGGTGGAGTTGAGAGGACTGCCTAAGCCCAAGGGTTCAAGACCAGCCTGGGCAACTTGGTGAGATATGGTCTTTACAGTAAATTGAAAAAATTAGCTGGGTGCACGCCTGTAGTTTCAGCTATTTGGAATTTGGAAGGAAAGACTGCCTGAGCTCAGCAGGTTGAAGCTGTGGAAACAGTGATTGTGCACCCTGCACTGCAGCCTGGGCGACAGAGGGAGACTCCAACTCAAAAAATAAAAATCAATAAAATTTCAAATATATATTCCAGAAGATAATCTATTATAGACAGCAAGAATGTTCAATTACAAGAAACCCTAAATAAAAGCAACAACAGCTCACCAAAATTGGATTTTACTACCATCTTTATAAAGACAATGGCTGACAATTAGCATGGATGTTGGGTTGTATTATACAATGTAGTAATTATCATAAAAATAATTAGAAAAGAGGTAAGAAATTCAGAGCAGAGCAAATACTTGATAATGTTTTCATTGTATTTTAAAGGTAGGCTATAGAATTTAAATATAGTAGACAACTATACTTTGTATTTAATAAGTCTTTTCTATTTCTTCACTTTTGTCTTAAAAAAAAGAATCAAGGGCCCTTACCAAAACCTAAGACTTTCCACTCTGTCACTAAGTATAGAACTATACAGAAAGTACAAATTATTTCCCTGAAGGTCTAAACTCTCGCTGACAGCAAATAGATTTCTGTTCAGTCAGAGTTTTCTGAAAATGGCTCTGCATTTGTTTTTACTAGGAGGACACTTAAATCTTACCCACTTGTTTAGCTGCAAGGATTGAAACAAAATGTTTGCTGGCAAAACAAACACTGGTTTTAAAATTCTCTACTTGGGCTGCTGGATAAAACACTTGTTTACTGAAACAAATGTTTTATTTGGAAAATGCCTGCCAGTGTGGACAGTTTCCAAGAAACACACCAGGATGTACCAGGATAGTGATGTCACGCCCTTGATAGAAGCTGACATCTTATGGCAACTTCACAAAGTTTACTTTCAGAGAATAGGACAAAAATCAAGCTGTTAAAAATTCAGCCCCCAAGGCCTGGGACATTAAATAGGCTGAATCCATACCCCTAAAGCTAATTTCTTTATATAATCAAATGAGTTTTATAAATAACATTATAATAATAATAATTTTTCAAGCTCTTCCTTTAATCTGTTTAATTTAATCTGTGCTTTCTGGTTCTCATATTTGACATGGTATGATAAGCCATTTCTATCTCTTAATAACTAGCACTCTGAAATGCCATTATTCACCATAAAATGAGGTTGAACCAATCTAGATGGAAACCCATACAAGGAGACTTTCTCTTTTTTTTGAGCTGGAATCTCACTCTGTCACCCAGACTGGAGTTGGCACGCTCGCAGCCACCACAGCCTTGATCTGCTGGGCTCAGGCAATCCTTCTGCCCCAGACTTGCATATAGCTGGAACCATAGGTATGCACTACCCCCCGGCTAATTTTTTGATTTATTGTAGAGACAAGGTCTCACCAAGTTGCCCAGGCTGGTCTCAAACCCCTGAGCTCAGGCAATCCTCTCACCTTGGCCTCTCACAGTGCTGGGAAGGATTGAACCACCACACCCGGTGAGATTACTTCCTTAAGTACCAAGGAAACACCGTAAAAGATAGCTTGGGACCTTGTGGTTAATTTCATATGGAGGGTCCAGTAAGCACATTATTTTTTACCAAATAAGATTCCCCCATTCAAGCTTAAGAATTTTCATCAATAGTTTCCTGTTAATGTTAGGCTCTAAGGAATAAAATGGATCATTGTTATAGTCCATAATAGTGGTCTTTTAACTTTTAAAAAGTGTATCCTCCTATCTTTAAAAAACATCTTGCATATACCAAAGCATATGCATATTTGTATTATTATACAATAAATTACATAATACTATTATACATTGTAAGACATGGAAAAATGAACAATGCAAGGGACTTAATAGACATTTCTCCAAAGAAGATTTGCTTATGGTCAATAAGCACATGAAAAAATTAGTCATCAGGGAAATGAACATTAAAAACCACAACGAGATGTCACTGCATGTCCAAAAGGATGGCTAGAATTATTTTAAAAATGGGAAATAACAAGAGTTAGTCAAGAAGTGGAGAAATTGGAACCCTCATACATTGCTGGTGGGAATGTATAGTGGAGCCACTGTGGGAAATAGTATGGAGTTTCCTAAAAAATTACATATGTAATTACCATATGATCCAGCAATTCCACTTCTGGGTATATACCCAAAAGAACTGAAAGCAGGGTCTTGAAGAGATATTTGCATACCTGTGTTCATAGCAGTATTATAACCAAAAGGTAGAAGGAACCCAAGTGTCCACAGACAGACCAATGGACAAACAACATGTGGTCCATGCATACAATATTACTCAGTCTTAAAAAGGAAGGTAATTCTGACACATGCTACAACATGAATAAACCTTGGAAACAATATGCTAAATGAAATATGCCAGATCCAAAAGGACAAATATTGTGTTATTCCACTTAAATGAAATATCTAGAACAGACATAAGAGACAGAAAGTAGATTAGAGGTTACCAGGGACTGGGGAAAGGGGGAATGGGAGTTACTGCTTAATGGGCATGGAGTTTCTGTTTGGGGTGACAAAAAAAAATTGGAAATAGTGGTGATAATTGCACAATATTGTGAATATAATTTATAATCAATGCCACTGTATTTTTTTATATGTGCGCACATTTATATACACATATATACATATATAAAATAATGGTTATAATAGCAAGGTTTATGCCATATATATTTTACCACACTAAAGTAGTTTTTTTTTGGGGGGGGGGGATCAGAGTCTTACTCTGTTGGCCCAGGCTGGAATGCAGTGGCATGTTCACGGCCACCACAGCCTCGACTTGCTGGGCTCATGCGATTTTTCTGCTTTAGCCTTCTTAGTAGCTGGAACAACAGGCATGCTTCACCAAGCCTGGCTGATTTTTTGATTTATTGTAGAGACGAGGTCTCGCCATGTTGTCTAGGCTGATCTCGAACCCATGGGCTCCGGCAATCCTCTTGTCTCAGCCTCCCAAAGTGCTGGGATTACAGGCGTGAGCCATTGTGCCCAGCTAAAGTAGATTTTTAAAAAAAGGACACAGTAAATATACAAATAGAAGTTCAAATATTTTCTTATCACACCCTAGTGGGTCACCCTACATGCTACAGAGCAGGGGGCAGGGGGAAGTTCCCAAAGTCAAACCAAAAATTAATGAATTAGGAGTGGGGTAGAGGGAATATTGGAAAGATAAAAGGGGCTGAGCTTTGGTAATGCCCCTCAAAGATAACTTTATTTTTTTATTTTTATTTTTATTTTTGAAAACAGGATTTATTGAGAGGACAGAAAAGCTCCCATAGTGGGAGGGGACCCAAAGGGTTTGCCTTTTATTTTTAATTCTAAAGGAAAGAGGACCCTTTTCTGTAACCTTTTCACAGAGTTAAATACAGACCACCTGGAAGTTCTCACCATCCTTGTACCACAGACCTGCGATCGAGTCACCTGAATCCGTGCAAAAACACCAGGAAAGCCCTCTTCACGTCTACCACAAAGCATTATCATTAGCATGCTGGGTCCTCACTGCAAAGGCCTTACAAAACACATCATGTACTTTTTCAGTGGTGTTATAGTCTCAGGTAAGACCTAAGTCTAACTTAAAATATCCTTTTCAAAGCTGTTTTCAGAGTCATTTTCATCACTCTTCCCTCCCCTGGTTCAAGAGCATCAATCATGGGGAAAAGCGACAGGAAATAATAAAAAGATTAACAGCTCGACATCAAGAAGCACTTACACTGCCCGTGCTGAGGGTGTCAAATATGAGGCTGGCTGAGGACCAAGGTAATCAAAAGGAGAATAGACATGAATTTGAGGGCTAAGCTGACATTTCGGGAGGCAGAAAGTCCTGTTAAGCGCAGCCATGACAAAGCAAAGGGGCGTCGCTAGAGAACAATGTATTTCTGTACTAGCAGGCCATACCCAAATTTCCTAAGTTTATGGTCACAGAGCTTTGCTGTAAAAACAGGCTCCTGTAGATTGCTATATTGTTTGATTTGAAAAGCTAGAGTATTTTTCTAGTAAACTGTTAAGAATTCAGCTTTAAAATAAAAGTTTAAGATATGCAAGACTTTCAGGGTCATCTCAACTTGCCTTTTCTATGGATTTGTGATGCAGCAATATGAATCAGGGCCCCTTTCTTCTGTCAATCCGGTTGAAACGCATGACTACACTGCATTGGGAAGGACAAACATACTCTGGAACCACAATATGGAATAGTTGATTCATACCCCTCAAGTTGCTAGAGTGACTGTGTCTTATTAAAAATAACTGTGACTCCCCAATTAAGCCTCCAGAGAGAGTTCTCATCTGAAATACTGTATTTGTACATGATTACAGTACAAAGTATTCAAATATATTTGTAAAGGCAGCTTCTAAATAGACTCCAGCAAATTATGTGTGTGTGGGAGGGTTTGTAGGCAGGCTTGTGAATATGTAGGTATCATACAGAATAAACCATTTGCCGAAGTTCTAAACTGCCCATGCCTGGAATGGATCTACCATTGGGAAATCTTCCACTGGGAGTTGAAATCTTCCACTAATGCAAAATCCTATCATGAAATCATGGCCTAAAAAAGATGAGTCCTCCAAACACAAAAAAATATGTATCATGAATATTCTTGTTTAAAAGCGTTCTGTTTTAGTTCCACTGCTGATATTGTTTCAAAACTCTCTTCTCAAGGCCTTCTAGCATAGTATATTTAAAAAGTTGCCAAACTGGTTTTAACACATCTTTTCAAGACCGATAAGCAGAAGTTTACTAAAGCAGGTCTGAATAAGATAAACTCAGAATTATTTTATAAGTTTTCTCAAATCCAGCAACACTTTTTTAGTGGAGGGCTGTTAAATACGCTGTAAGTTTCCAAAGCCACAAGAGATACGAGAAGGCATTTCTCCCTTGGTAAAACACAAACCTACACCTTGTCTGGAACTGTAGCTCACATCCTGTTGTACTGACTGCCTTCAAACCTGTTTTGTGGGTATTATGAATAACTGAGTGCAAACAGTAAGTGACTGTGAAAATAAATTTTCTAATGCAAAAAAGAAGTGTACTGTTCATACATTTAAGTTGACTAAGAACTTCTGTGAGCTACAATAATGTTTCCAATCTTTCTTGTGAATCTTAAGTAATATTTGTTTAACCTTAAAAATTGTTTCATTTAATAACGTGGTCATTTACCTGATAATAGATTTAGAGTTCCCTGCATGCTTAGATTTTTATTTGGCTGTTGATACCCCTATTTTCATATACAGTAATAAGCTGCTTCACTAGGATAACAACAGCAAATATCACCAACTTTCAGCTGTGTTTCAAGATAATATTTTCATAGAGCATAGGAAACTGGAAATTCTAGGAAACTGTGCAAATTATTTATGTCAATTCACATTTGACTATGTGCCTTCTTTCATTATATGCTTGCAGCCTCAAGAAAACTTGAAAACCTGTATCAGGATGCTATTTCTGGCTTCTTAAAAGCACCTCATGCACAAAACTGTCTTTTCCTCTGTACTGATTCACTTCACAATTTGTTACCATGAAAGGACAAACTCAAGCAAGCCTGTCCTATGAGAAAAGGCATCTATATGCCTTCTCTTAGGAGAGAGTAAGAATACCATGTTTGTACTTTGAACCATTTTTTTTCATTTATAGTTTTTTGTATAACCTGGATTTTATTTTCTGACATTTTTAGAATAACCCCTTATATTCTAAGTGAAATTTTAAAATCTAGATTCTATTGCACAGCAACATGAATACACTTAAACTACTAAACTATGTGCTTAAAAATGCATAAGATGGTAAATTTTATGTTTAAGTGTATTTTTCCATAATTCTAAAAAAAAAACAACCTAGATTCTATCATCTTCTACTGCTTCTTGGTGGGGTGAAAGAGAGGCTCAATGCATAATAAATATACTCTTGGCTTCAGCAGTGAGAGACCTAGAAAAATGGGTAGTTTCAATTCTGTGTGTGTATGATGGCATAGTGGGGTGGGGGGTGAGGACAGGGGTGAGGAAGCAACCCCTCACAACCTCCACCATGGACACACAAATTGATCTCTCTACAGTTTATAGACAGAAAGGGGAAAGGAAGAGCAAATGATCATTTATAGCTAGGTCAGCAGCAGCAGGCTAATTGAAAGTTGTTTGCAACACGTAAACTGCGGTGCCATAGGACAGACATTTATTTTCTGACAATAAAGAAATAAACAGATATACCAGTCAGGCGCAGTAGCTCAGCCTGTTATCCCAGTACTTTGGGAGGCCGAGACGAGAGGATTGCCTGAGCCCGGGGGTTGGAGACCAGCCTGGGCCACTTGGTGAGACCTTGTCTCTACAATAAATCACAAAAACTAGCTGGGTGTGGTGGCGTGCGACTATAGTTCCAGTTACTTGGAAAGCTGAGGTGGAAGGATCGCCTAAACCTAGCAGGTCGAGGCTGCGGTGGCCGTGAGCATGCCACTGCCCTCCAGCCTGGGTGACAAAGAATGAGACTCTAATTAAAAAAAAAAAAAAAAAAAAAAAGACATACCTAGATAGCCAGGTATTCCTTGAGAAAGGTGTTCATAGCCATTGCCATTTAGAAACCCAGCCCCAGATTTCTGACAAATGAGCCATCCATCTCTAAACTAGGAGACCTCATGGGTTTAGCCCTGACGACCCAGCTCCCTTGAAGATGATCAGCTAGCCTACTCCTGAAAATACTGCCCAATACCACACCCTGGGTCTGCATATCCAAAGGTACAGGAAGTGGTCTGCCCAGAGCCTGGGTTATTGCATCATCCCAGCATGCTTCAATGTACAAAGTTTGAGTCACTCCCTACCACACATAGCTCTTACACCCAAATCTCTTTCCAATCTAGCAGCAGGGCAGAGGACTTCTGACATAACCCTCTACTTTTCCAGACCAGGTCTAAATTTGGAAAGCAGCAGGTCATCTGGATAAAAACAACTTCGAGCACTGCTATCAATGACTGTCCATCAGATACAAAAGCAAAAGAACAGGTTGAAATGAACACGTGAAGGGTTTAAACTCTCTTGCTCTCCTTAGGAGAGACCCAGGAGGCCTCATGGAGAGGGCTGAGGCTGCACAACGAACTGTCTAAGGAACTGGCTCCCCAAAATGATCCCTGCAGAGTGATCTACAAGGCTTAGTAAAATACGGATGGCCAGCCCAGGAGATTCTGATGCAGCAAATAGAAAGTGGGTCCCTTAATCTGATGAGCCAGGATAGGGAGCTACTGGGTTAAAGCACTTTGGTTAGGACAGTGCTGAGTCAACATATTGGCTCTAACTACAGTCCCAGGAATGACTAATTTGTGCTTTATGAGGAAGGAGGAGCATTTGCAAAATTATATTTTGAAGCAAGTTGTAATTATGAGTGTTCCCTAAAACTGGTCCTTTGCCACCAAGTTCAAATTTAGGAGTTCGTTCACACCTGTGAAGAACTTTTACGATCACCTCTACTCAGATGTCTCACATCTCTTTTAGCCATGACCTATCCATAACCCCTCAATCACCTAAACCCAGCAACCCCTCATGGACTCGAATTCAATCAGCCCTTCAACCTACCATGAACACTGGTTTCCTGTTCTTATTTCTGTTGCTAGTCCTACCTCAAGATGTCTAGAGTTAAGCCCTCGGACATCTTGGGCTCTTCAAGTCACCTTTCCTCCATATCCCAACACTATAAAATGTCAATTTTTATTTCCTAACATCTGACAAAGCATTGCTTTCCAACTAATTTCCATTGATACTATCCATATCCAGGTCCCCTTGTGTCCCTGCAATAGCCACTCTTGGTCCCTAAACTTCCAATCCAATCTATTCTACAAGATTAACCTTTCCCAAATCCAGCGTTGGTCATGTATTTCCCCTGTTCAGAATCCTCTGATAGCTGGGCACAATAGCTTACACCTGTAATCCCAGCACTTTGGAAGGCAGAGGCAGAAGGATTGCTTGAGCCCAGAAGTTCAAGATCAGCCTGGGCAACATAGCAAGACCTCGTCTCTACAAGAAATCAAAAACTTAGCCAGGTGTGTTGGTGTGTGCCTACAGTCCCAGCAACTCAGGAGGCTGAGGTGGAAGGATCGCTTGAGTTCAGGAGGTCAAAACTGTGGTGAGCTGTGATGGTGCTACTGCACTCCATCCTAGGTGACAGAGTGAGACTTCGACTCAAAAAATAAAAATTAAAGAAATCCTTTCATAAACCCCCATTACCGGCAGATTAAGTCTTAACAGCAAGCTTGGCCAGGCATTCACAGTCCCTAATTGGTCTGGCCCGAATCTATCATTATTCAAATAACAAATTTCATACTTGATCCATCTCTTCTAGCAAAGCTGACCTATTCAAATTCCTCAAAAGTGCCCTGTGCCTTCCTGCCTCTTGGCTTATATCACTAGGCTTATGCCACTAGGAATGCCTTTCCTTCTCTAGCTTTAAAAATCACATACATCCTTTAAGGTCTGAGTTCAAGTCCTGCTATCTCCCTTCAAGCACTTGCTGATGGTTGCCACCTGACAGCTGTCCTCCCAGAACACACCCAATACCCTGTACCATCTGAGCCTTTCCTCTTTCCCTTCCCTAGTACCCTCTGCATTTTACCTCTGACAAAGCTGAACTTGGTTTCTGGTACTCTCCGGATTCCTCTCAGTCCATTCTGCTTCACTCCTTGCCCCTTCTGGAAGTTCCTGTGGCACTTTTTGTCTGAACCCTCACTGACAGTCATTCATATACTGACTGCCTGGCAATGTCTTCCTAAAAAGAGCAAATCTTGTATTCTTACACAGAAGCAATTCATGTTCAATACTAACATTTGGGAGAATAAGTAGAAGGAGAAAAAAATTTTAGAATCTCTCATTATTCCACGTCTCAACTCCTTGTAACTTCCATATATGAATCTATCATGTCTTTTTACAAGCATATGTGCATTTTTTACTGATGTTTTTATTTAACTCTTGAACAGTTAAACTTCTTATATTTGTCATCTAGCTGTCTAGAAACATGCATATGCTTCTCTGTAATTCCTACAGTGCTAAATACAATTCTGTATACAGAGTATGTGGTTCAGTGTGTAAAACATATGTTTAATCAAAAAAATATTTTGGGGATGTCAATGAATAAATGGTTCCAAGTGCATTGTCCACAGTAATCTATGTGAAAACTTGTTATACATAGATGACTTATTGTACCCCAAAATGTATATATCAAGTGTTTTTGTTTGTTGAGTTGGAGTCTCACTGTCACCAAGGCTGGAGTGCAGTGGCACACTCACGGCCACCACAGCCTCGACCTGCTGGGCTCAAGCAATTCTTCCACCTCAGATGTCCAAGTAGCTACAACGTCTGGCTAATTTTTGATTTCTTATAGAGACGAGGTCTCACTAAGTTGCCCAGGATGGTCTAGAACTCCTGGGCTCAGGCAATCCTCTCTGCCTTGGCCTTCCAAAGTGCTGGGATTACAGGCATGAGCCACTGCACCTGGCCCATATCAAATGTTTTAAATATACAAGAACACTTCATAATACTGTATTAAGAACCCTGTAGTTAATTCTTTCTTAACAGATGTTCATTCTTTAATTTAATTTGCTTTATAAATATGGTTTATAACTAAAATGCAAATCACCCCACATACAAATATTTCATGAATTCAGAGATGAAATTTGGGGGTATGGAGAAAGTGGAGGAGAAAAAGAAAATTTGTCACTTCATCTTGCTTAACTTGTTTTTACTTCATTTCCATAGTAACAACTCTGGTTTGAACCAAGATTTCAAAGTCTAATTATCTCGGCTGGTACGGTGGCTCAGCCTGTAATACCAGCACTTTGGGAGGCCAAGGTGAGAGGACTGCCTGAGCCCAGGGGTTCGAGACCAGTCTGGCCAACTTGGTGAGACCTCGTCTCTACAATAAATAAATCACAAAAACTAGCCGGGAGTGGTGGCTTGCATCTGTAGTTCCAACTACTTGAAAGGGTGAGGCAGAAGGATCGCCTGAGACCAGCAGGTCGAGGCAACGGTGGCTGTGAGCATGCCACTGCACTCCAGCCTGGGCAACAGGAATGAGACTCCAATTAAAAAAAAAAAAGTCTAATTATCTCATATAGAAGGAAATCATGCTCCTTAGCAGGGTGACAAAAATCTAAGATCATGAATGTGTTAATTTTTTTCAAGTTTCCAGAAAACTTTTTATTAGAGATTTGCCATCTTCATTTGGAATTTTCAATGCATGGAATGTGTCATCTTCCAATTCCAGCTGCTCTACAACTTAAGCAAACACCATTAGTGAAAACAGTGCCTTTTGCGAGCTGATCTGAAGACCCTCTATCTAGAAAGTAATGTCAAAAGACCAATTTCCCTCCCAAAAAGCCAACTTTTATTACTATTATTCCCATTCTATTAGTGAGACAACTCAGCAAACGTCATCTAGTTACCAAATAAATAAGGATGGTTAGAGGTCCATAAAAGTTTTTACAACAAAATAACCCTCTTTTATAAATATAGAATATGATTCAATTTATAAAAAATTTAATTTAATTTACTAGTTCTTGTCTCCTAGGAAGATATTGTATATTTCTTAAAGCAAAATATGTCTCAATGTGCATTTCTTATTTAGGATGTCTTGGAAACAGAACGTTACATTAATTCCTAAATCAGCTGTTCAGATAACCCTTCAGATCTCTTTAGAGGATAACACACCCCTTTTGCTTCTGAATAAAAACTCCAGCAGTTGCACATTTCTTCTGGGCTTGCAGCTTCACTGCTCTCTGGGCCTTGGTTCAGCAGCCCTGACTACACTTGTGATTAAGGTCCACTGGACAAACCCGACGCAAAGAACATGGGACAAAGACCAGGAAGGGTGCTCAAGAAGTTGGGGCTATAAACTCAACAATACTAAACTTTCCCTTTGCAATTGCAGCCTTAATTTGTTTTTTTTTTCTTGAGTCTGCTTGTCTCACCAGCATTCAAACCCAAAGCCTATCCCTTTTAAATCTCAATTCCTCCCTTTCCTAATCATGTGCTTGGGGTGTGAGATGCCACTGTGCTTATGAGGGAACTGAGTTGTTCTTGCTTCTTCTGCTTTGAGAGGAGCTGGGGGTTTTTCTTCTTCTCCTTTTATTTTCTTTTCTTGAGTTGGGGTCTCATTTTTTCACCCAGGCTGGAGTGCAGCGGCATGCTCTCCGGCTCACTGCAGCCTCAACCTCCTGGGTCAGAGTATCCTTCTATCTCAGTCTCCCAGCTAGCTGGGACTGCAGGCACATGCCACCACGCCCAACGATTTGTGTGTGTGTGGTAAAGATGTGGTCTCACTACTTTGCTCATGCTGGTCCTGAATTCCTGGGCTGAAGCAATCCTCCCGCCTTGGCCTCCCAAAGTGCTGGGATCACAGGCATAAGCCACCACGCCCGGCCTCTTTTCCTTTTAATAAAGGCCTTTTCACGTTTGTTTCTCAGGCTCTCCTCAAATACAAGACAGTCACTGTCCCCTGCTCCTTCCAACTCTAGGGTATCAACTTCAAACTTTTGTATCAATGAGGTCAGCGACTGTTAGGAACTTTGGTAAATGTATGGGAGTCTGGGTTTCCATTTAGAAGACTCAAACCATAAAGCAAAAACGTTTAATTTATGTTATCTGAGGTATTAACACACACACACACACACACACACACACACACACACACACACACACACACACACACACACACAATACAACAAAACTGCACCGGCTCCCCAGCCTTCCTCTCACGTCTTGGTTCAGTAACAAGAAAAGTTAATCCACCCCCTAGCGCAACTGCAGCTTCCTCCACGGCCAGGCTCACCTAGAACATTCAGTGCATCATGCATCCAAGCCAAACTCGGTTACTGAGGCAACTAAGTTTTTCTTCCCAAAGGGTCACAGGGAAACACATCCCTCGGGATCCCCTGGTAACCGTCCACCGATAATGCGGGGGAACCACAACAGCAAATGCCTCGCTTTCCAAGGCTGGAGCTGGCCGCCTTGGTCGGCCACAGGGGGGGTGTGCGTGGGGGGTGTGCAGCATCCAGTTACATTCCTGACCCACTTTCGCATCCCTTCCCTCCCCCTCCTCTTCCTCCTCCTGCCGGGCAGGCCGCGAGGGCGCCAGCGCTCAGAGGAGCCACCCGCGAGCACTCCCTCCATCGCCGCCGGCTGGGAGCACCCGGCGTCGGGCACTGCGGGGGACCCCGCAGGAGCCCGCCCCCACCCTCGCCCCGGCTTCCCCTGCGCGCTCCCTCCTCGGTCACATGGACCCGCGAGCACCTGTTGGCCACCTCGGCCCCCAGCCGAGCCCCCCCCGCCGCCGTCTCCGTCCTGCCGCCCCCCCCACCTCCCCCACTGGCAAAGCACCCTGAGAGAGGGAATGGGAACTCGAGCCGGTTCCGGTTCTGCTAACTCCGCTTTGCTTGGAGGGCACAGGGGCCGGCGGGCGACGCCCGCTTAGCTGCTCAGCTTTGCAAAGTGCAAAAGCGCCGAGGCCAAGCAGCGACTGGGTAGAGGGGATCCCACTTCCTCCCATCACCTCCCTCCCCAAGGCGGAGCGGGGAGATGGATGCGCCCGCCCCCAGCCCAACTCCGCTGGAAACCTGGGCTCCTGGCGGGCGCGGGGCGGGGATGCTGCGGAGTCCAGGCCGGGGCCGCAGGGGTGAGGGCAGGTAGCGGGTGGTGACGGGTGGGAGTGCGTTCCGAGCCGCCGAGCAGGAAGGGGGCGGGAAGCTGCCGTCGCAGCTGCAACTTCTGAGCGTGCAGAGCAACTCAGCAACTTTGCCTGCGCCGCGCGCCCCTCCCCCGCGCCGCCGGGCCGGGCCGGGCCGGGGGCTGCGCGGCGCCGGGGGGACAGACCTGGCGCCCGGGCCAGTGGGACGGGGACTGGGGCTGCGGAAGTGGTCGGAGTTGGGGGCGCACCCATGCGCCCCGAGCCTTGGAGAGGAGCGCAGGACCCGTGCCACGCACGCCCCCCGCGATCCCCTACCGGCCAGGCCGGCGACGGCGGCTGGGCTCCGCGCGAGGAAGGGGCGGGAGGATGGCGGCGGAGCCATGGAAACTGTGCTGGGTGGATAACTAAGGAGAGGGCCGCGCAAGGCCGGCCCCGGGCTGCCAGCATCTCGGAGGCGGATGCAGCGCGCCAGGGAAGCGCGGCCCAGCTCGCACAAGTTGTTCCTCCCCAGCCGCTCCAGCTCCGCCGCCCTCGGCGCCCCACTCCGCGCCGCGACAGCCCTCGGGGGGCGCCGCCTCGAGGCAGGCCCAGCCTGGAAGCGGGCCGGCGGTGTGGACCGGCCGGGGGTGGCGGGAGGGCTGCGAGGTGTTGGGCAGAGGCGGTGTGAAGGTGACCCTGGGGTCAGCTGTTTGTTCTGGGCCCGAAGGACAGCGCGAGGCCCTGACGGGTCCCTCCCGTCTCGAGGGCGGCGGGGGGGGGGCAGGTGCGAGCCCAGGAAGATGGATTCGTGCAGTTCAGACATTCAGAAGCTTCACTGGGGCTAAACCCAGGAGTATGGGGGAAGAAGGGGAACCTGGGCCAGCTGCTATGGTACCTGATGTCCCTGAAGTCCTGCCCACACCCCCTCAGGGAGTCGGCTTGGCAAAGGGGAAGCAGGATGTGAACGGCCAGGCTCTTGCGCTCATGCAAAGGAGTTTGGCGAGCCCAAGCTATCAACCACACCCCGGCCCTGGAAGCAAACTTAGTAAACCTTAGTCCAACCTTCCTCCCCAACACTAAGACTTCATCTGACTCACTGTTAGCGCTACGGATGCTTTATACCCAAGTCTATTGCCTGTAAAGCCAGAGATTTTAATGGCGGTGTTATGAAGTTGAGTCACTTCAGGGTGTGGGGATCTTCAGGCGCAAAGGAGTTATTTCGAGTGAAAGTAAACTACCTGCATGGAGAAGCCTGTCAACCAGCTGAACGATTTAATTACATGCCATCTTAATTTAAAGAGATTTACATGTTCATTGAGGACAGCTGGACAGTTACATTGTGATGTGTACCTGGAAATTACTTTTTAACTGAAGAAGATAAATGTATTTCACACCACAAACGGGTGACCAGTACTTCTCTTTTTTTAATTCAGAATTTTTAGTTTTTTTACTTCTTTCCCCACCCCAAATCCCCTAAGAGATTCGTTTCTTCTACTCCTTAATGGGAAACAATAGCCCTTTACCTTTTTCCTCTGAAATAATTGTGAAAACTCTAGGCCAGAGCATAGTTTTCTGGGTTGGTGTTCCAAAGAACGTAATCCTCAGTATGTCCATAGGTTATATTTGAAAAAAAGGTTCTGTGGTAATATACCACATTTCATTCATTCCCAGATGCACATAATTTTGAATCTTAACATCTCTGATGCCTTATATTTTATGACAACTTGACATTGAGTCATAGTTTCATGGGCAATGGTATTTTTTTTCTTAGTAGCTCATCAAATAAGAAGTTAGAGAAATGCTGAGTTAAACAAGTTAAATCAAGTTTGTTACATGACAAATACAGATAGCAGATTTACAGCAAGGCCTTTAAAGACCTTGAATGTGCTGAGGAGTTTGTGGGTCTCCAAGAAGAGGGTATCATATGTGAACTTTCCTAAATATATTTGTCCAGTTATGGTTTTTGGTGAGGATTGCTGCCTAGGGCTAGTGTTCCTTTCCGGAACTGCTGCTCTCAGGGCTGTGCCAGATTTGAACAGCAAAGGGAGATGTTCACCTTTCAAAGTGGTGTAACTGAGAATTATCGAATTATAAACTAAATTTAATGTAACTACAAAAGAGATTATTTGAGGAAATAGTTAAAGGCAGAACTGTTCACATTTGGCAGTAGTAGAAAATGAATCAGGATTATCTTTAGGGAACTTCGGTGAAATGTTTAGTAAATCAGAAAATTCATGTATTTGATATATATAATTGATGTTACACTACCTCCTGCATTATTTTGATTTGTGGAAGTTAATAAAAATGTTTTATTTAAATTAAACTGGTTCTTAGCTACTCACCAATTCCAAACATTTTCCCAAAACCTTATTATAGAAAAATTAAATATGGTGGTGAGTGCATAGGAGTATACTCTAATTATAAAGAAAGAATGAGGCATATACAATTTTCCAGAGATAAAATTGGGTGTAGAAGAGAAAACAGTGCCTAACACTCATCCCTTACTAAAGGTTAGAAGCAAGGCTGGATTTTTTGCAAGTGAATAAAATATTCTACTTGGATTGTTTCAAGTATGAATAATGACATTTTATGTTTTTGTAGTTTATAGAGACAAGGGTCCCTCTACGTTGCCCAGACTGGTCTTAAACGACTGGTCTCAAGCGATCCTCCTGACCTTGGCCTCCCAAAGTGCTGGGATCACAGACATGAGCACTATGCCCAGTCCATTTTAGGTTTTAAAATATGTAATATAAAATGTGGATTTACATACATTGGCTCCTTTCACCATGCAACAATCCTGTAAGGTAGATGGAGCAGCTGTTCTTACCCTCAGATTGCACGCCTACCTATTCATTTGTATGATAAGCATATATTGAGTACTTACCAGACACACCCCTAGACTTCGATCATAGACAAATACAAGAAAACCCCCTTCCCTAGAAGTTCACATCTGGTAGGAGAGATGATATGTAAAATAAACAATTGTAATACAGTGTGACATTAAGGCTTAGAAAGGTTAATAACTTACCCAGGGAACTAGAGTCAGGACTGGTATTATGCTCTACTGGTAGTAGACATGCTCTCTTCTTTGAAAATAGCACCATGCAGATAAAGCCTTTGAAATGAATGAAACATAAAAACAAACATGTTGACTTTTAAGAACGAGAAAGAAATTTAGAAATCGAGACACAGAGAAGATGGATTTGCTCAAGGTTATACAATTATATAATGAAAATTAAGATTAGAATCAAGATTTCCCAACTCCCAGCTTTTTTTGCGCTCTAAGGTATTACTACAATGAGAAATAGTGAGGATAAGGCTTAGCAGAGCCTGTTTTTACTGCTGTGCAGTGTTTGGGCCCATCTCAATAAAGACCTGGAGTTATTGTTGAATCTGGGATGCCCCATGACTAAGCACTTACTATTATTTATGAACTGATTTGACTAAGCACTTATTTAAATACATACTTCTAAGTAACAGCAAGGGGGTTTCAGCTATGTGAGTTCCTTAAAAACAGTCACTATCCCTAAAAGTTGAAGCTACAGTTGATAAAAAGTAAATAAATATGGAACATTTGAGGAAATTTGAACACTGACTACATGTTAGAGGCTACTAAGGAATTATTATTGCTGGTTTGAGTTTTAGTGTGTTTGTGATCATGCTATTTTCTTAAGGAGTTCTCATGCCTTAGCTATACATAGTGAAATATTTACACTGAAATGATATGACGTCTGGTATTAAAATAATCCAGCTTTTTTTTTGGTAGGGGCAGGAAAAGAAAAATATAAATGAAATAGGATGCAAGCTATATACTGAAACTGAGTGATAGGTACGGGAGAATTCATTATATTATTATCTCTAGTCTTGTGTATCTTTAAGAACTTCCAAAAAAGAGCTTTTTTTGGTCTATATGAGAAAATGTTTTTCCTTGCATTTTAGGGATGCACAGAGAGGAATATGCTGCTATTTAGTTCAGCCAGCTAACATTCTTCCTATGGAATAGTAAGCCCATCCCAAAGCCACATCATCATGGAATCTGTGGTATCGTTAAGGGCCTCTTTGTGGCTAAGAAGAGTTCGTGTGTTGCTGTTTTTATTATAAGATTTATGGAGCTGGTTTATAATACTGTATTCTTAATTGTATGGGTAATATATTTAAAACATGTGCGGTAGCTGCAGTTCTGGTTCTATTTTGACTGACTTTGTCTTTTCTCCCTTTTCTGTTCCCGTAAGGTGTATCTCCATCTGGAAGCTATCAAACTATCACAAAGACAACACAATGAATGTGGTTAATTTAAGGGATAGACAGCACTGTGGTTATAAGCAAGATCACTATCATTCAATAAATATTTGATTGGCAAAACTTCTAGCTTTATAGAGTGGGAAAACTGTAACATGGGTGAAATATCCAAGCACACAGAAATGAAACTAATTGCAAGATGAGACCAACTTCGTGTGCTCAGATGTTTAAGGCAAAGTATTTTTTATCTAATCTTGCCTAAATTACAGAAAACGCTGTAAGGATGTGTTGAGCATCCCTTCCTGCTTTCACATCGTGTTTCTGCTCTAAGTTGGTGGTTCCCAACTGAATACTTCTTCAGGGACACTGAGTTATTGCAGAGGGTCAGCGATGCTGTATGTACATATAACTCTTCCTGTAAATGGAATAATAGTACCGGCATATAAAGGCACTCTGTCCAAATGTATGTCTTTGTCATTAATTAATTTATTTAAGAGCGGTTCTAAGTTAGTACTATCTCTTTGTTCTTATGTATCTTTTAAATCAGTGAATACTAAAGGTACCACTACTGTCTTATCTATGGAGGGGACTGCAAAAGGGAACCAACTCTGATGAGGGGCTTTTTGTCACTTTGGTAAGATCTCTCTCCCCCTCTCTCTTCCCCTCCCTCTTTCTCTCTCTCTCTCTCCCTCCCTCCCTCCCTTCCCCCCCCTTCTTATTTTAAGTAACACATGTTTTTGTTGCTTTTTTTTTTTTTGAGTTGGAGTCTCACTCTGTCGTCCAGGTTCAACCTGCTGGGCTCAGGCGATCCTTCCACCTCAGCCTTCCAGGTAACCGGAACTACAGGCATGTGCTACCACACCTGGCTAATTTTTTTATTTATTGCAGAGATGAGGTCTTGCCATATTGCCCAGGTTGGTCTTGAACCCGCGGGCTCAGGCAATCCTCTCGCCTCAGCCTCCCAAAGTGCTGGGATTTCAGATGTGTGTTTATTGTATGATATTTGAGATAAAATGGTACGGGGATAATTCCATGCACTCATCAGATTTGTTTTACCATTTGACTGTCAGGCTGGAAGATCTAAATGTCCTTTCTTTGTCACTTTTTAAATACTTGCCTAATCTACTTTAGTGTCCAAAGTCAAGAAAAAATTTTACACTATCAGACCAAAAATACAGATATACAGGTCTCTGCTGGAACTTTTTACAGTAGTGAAAACAATATTGTATGTTACTTGTGAGAAAGGCAAATCGTGTTCAGAGTGTCTTAGAAATTCTTGTTGCAGAGTAAATTTTTACTGTAAATATCTCTACTTATTCTTTATTATTTTATCTTCTGCAAGGCTTTATTTCCCACCCCCCACCCCCCACTCGATCCCTGCCAAGGGTCTTTATTCTTGGATTATTACAGCAAGAAAACAAGCAGATGGCATCACTGCTGAGCAGGGTTCCAGTGTGAAGGATGAAACACTGAGCTCTCAAATCATAATTGGAGGTGGGATTAGTTGGAAGAGTCTTGTTTATTAACAAAATCCTCTTCATTTCTTGTATTCCCCAATAATAATTTGCCACTTACTAAGCCCTTGCTCTGCACCTGGCATTTTATGCGAATCTTCACAACATCCCTATGAGGTAAATGTTACTATTCTTCCATTTTACAGATGAGGAATTTGATACTTAATGAGGTTAAGTAATTTAAGGTCATGCAGCCAGTAGGTGACAGAATTGGGATTTGAACCCAGTTCTGTGACTCCAAAGCCTTAACTAGCAGACAGAGCCTCCCCACCAGTTCTTTGGTTGAATGAGCACTTGGTTGTCTTTGCGAAGGTGAGAATTGCTGTAAACTGAACCCAAATAAGGACAGCTGTTTCCTCAGCCCACCATCATCAGCGACTTCTTTCTTCATCACTTCCCAGTGGATAGTAGGTTAGTAAGTGGCTTAACCGCTACTAAGGTCATCTGCACATTCAATGCACAGATGGCACTGGGCTAGATATGACTTAACCTAATTATTCTGGCCTTTCTGGCTTTTACTTCTAGAAATAGTCATCAGAAAGGGGAGCCTCTGAAAGCCTTATTTAGGTCTCACTGCCCTAAAGAAGAGAGAAATTATTTTTGAGGCAAATGAGTCCCTAACCTTCCTGAAGAAAGGGAGATGGTTTGTTTAGTATTTGTAAAAGCAGAAGTTAATTAAGGGGCGATTGCACACAATAGCTATTAAGTCAACAAATGGCATGTGGAAGTGGGAAGATTCTACTATTTGACACATACGATAGCTAAAAAGTGAAGCATATTCTGGGTTTGACTCTCCTGCATTTTTTTCTTGAGAGCTTTGATGGGAACTCGCCTCTCACTTTCTACACTTTGCTCAGGATCCTGATCCATATGCCTATCCGATGAAGTCTCTAGCTAGTTATTTCCCTCAGTATATTTTTTCCTCAGCATGTTCATTTTGAGAAAGATGGAGAAGAAGCCTCTCTAACCACCCCTGCTTTAAATCCAGAGTGGTCTGCCAGAAGTAAGCTCCTCCCCTCTCGTATTAGGAAGACAAAAACCAAATGTTGGCAGTAGAACAGGCCCACAGTTTCTGAGATCTCCTCTGCACTGCATAGATTGTCATCACTCACTTGGCAGAGAAATAAGAGGAAGCCACTGATATTTGGGAGTTAGGAGGAAGAGGTGTGTGTGCCTCTGCAAGTCCAGAAACAGTGGTTTCTGAGTTCGAGGAAGCAGCAAGACAGGGAGCATGTGCTACGTGTCAGGTAGCCAGCACTGCCGCTGGCCCTAGGGGGAGGGGTGGGGAAGGGGAACAGCAGGAAGACCAGAGCACTCGCCTCTCAAAGATACGTCTCAGGGAGACTGAGAAGCTGTATGCTTTGAGCAAATAGCTGAAAATATAGTGTGAGGTTAGGGCCTGAGAACTGCCAGTGGCAAAGAGAAAAGCCAGGGTCTCCCATGTGTAAAAACAGGGCAAGGAATGGGACCTTTGCACACCTGGGCCTGACCTACCCACCTAGGATGTCAGCTTTCAGCTCTGCCTTGTGGAAAGAGCTCAACTTTTTAACAGCTTGTCCTCTTGCCTGAATAACAAAGCAATCTAAATAAAAAGATTATGTGTGTATGCACGTGCGCTTGTGTGCATGTGAGCGTGCAAGTGTGTGGTTCACCAAATTACATAGTCAATTTGGGTCACAGTTACAGAGTTTACACTGAGCCTCTAAATTTCATGTTGGAAAAAAAAATCTAATATCTTAAATCCCAAATTCAGCTGCTGAGAGTCTGTTTGTGCTGTTGTTCTTAACCAGATGGAGCAGGTTAAACTCTTGTCAGCCTTACGTTGACTTGTTAACTACTCACGTCCCAGGTAGTAGGCTCAGATGGGTCTCAAAATAGACTAGGCACACATGGCTGATAAGATCCCCAGTGGGCAGAAGGTAATGTTACACCATCTATGACATAACCCCTAGAATAATCGCTGCTGCCCTTTGCTCCAGAATTCAGCTCCAGTGGATGAAAAAGTGGAAAGTCCTCAGACAGTTGGGAGTTGGTGTGTGCGTGCTTTCCTTGAAGTTGGTTAAACTTCCACTCAACTTTGAAAGCTTCTAATAAGCAATTCACAGTCTTTCTTCTCTTTCTTTCCCTTTTTTGCTTCAGAGGGACAGATAGATGACCAAACAAACTTTCTGGTGGTCGTTAAGAGGAACAAAATTCTTTGCTGAAGCACATGCCAGTGTTTTACAATACACGACACACATCGGAGGCTTTTGGCACACGCTGGGACACAACTGGATTCTGGAGCTCAAGGGACAAAGAGCACTGCTAATTTGTGCAGCCTCTGTTGTGGAATGGTGAGCAGGGAGGACACTCTGCTAAGGAGAGCAAGTCTGGGCGTCCGGGTAAATGGGCTTTCCAGGCCCAGAAGGGAAAAGTCCCACCTTGGAAGAAATGTCATTTTCTGTGGACTGGTGTGCTTGACGTCCGGTTACCTGGCCCCTCCCGGCACAAGCAGAATCCCGTGCCTTCTCTCCTAGAAAGCTGTCCCTCTAAGCTAGAGAATTGCTGCGACAGACCTTTTCTGAGAGAAGGGAATGTACTCTAATATTTATAGAGGAAACCAGGAAGTGAGGAGTCGCAGCCCTGGCTTCCTGGTGGGGCTGCTGACTCACACTGCCATCCTTCAGGCGATTTCCTCCATTTCTTTCACCTCAGTTTCTCAGTGAAATGAAGGATGAAGATGGAATTCCCCTAGAGTCACTGGCAACATATAACGAATGTTTATGTGTCTTTTCGATAACTGGTACTAGAGGTCCTATTACTGAGAAGAAAATAAAATTACATCTTTATTGTCAACTAGAGGCATATCTGTGAATAAGTATCATTCAAGGTCTTTGGGGTCATCTTTCCTACTATCCATTCCATGACATCCCCTCCCCCTCCCTTCCTATTCTTCTCCCTGGTGACTTCAAGTGACGTCATTTGCTTGAAGTTCTGCCTCTGAAGGGGAGGAGGCTTTAATTTCTCTCAGCTCATCCCAGAGCCTGGTAGCCCATAGGGACTGAGAGGCAAAAGTTGGGAGTCTCAGCCCCAACCTCCTTGCTCTTTAAAAAATGTAAACCCCCACCCCTGCTTTGTACTCCATTCTCTTTTTCCCCTTCAAAGTGTTGATTTCATTGTTTGGCTAGGGTGAATACATCACTTCCTCTTTGGGGGTCTGTGTTTTGTCTCCTGCTGAGTTTGAACTGTCATGTAATTTGTTGGGTTTTCACTGGATTATGTTTGGGGTTTGTTTGTTTTCTTGGTGTTCCCAAATCATCGCTGGTCACCAGAACCTTCTCCACTTCTACCTGCAGATTAATGATGTGATGGAAATGTGCAGTCCGCAGCATTTACGGAGAGATACGCCTTCATCTTTAACAGCTCTCTGGGTTCTTGCTGCCTATGAAGGGAGTTCCCCTGCTAGGGCCAAAAAACCAACAGAGCCCCACACTGCTGTTATCTCTTCTTCCTGCTTGTGGTCAGGCTGTTCTGATGCCATGCTCAATATCTGGCCAAGCTCACTTTAGCATCGATCTCCATGCTTCTCAGCCAGAACGTGCTGCAAACCTCAGGTTCTTTTCAGACTCACCAACTTTTCCTTGGCTCCTCACAGATGACTTTTTCCATTCCTGGAAGCAATGTTTCTCTGCTCTAATAAGCACATTTTGGTAGATACACTTGGAATTTATCTCCTCATCCCACAAGTATTATGGACTTACTGCCATATGCCAGGCATTGTACTAGACATTGGGTGTGTAATGAGAATCACGAGACTTGGCTCCTGCTCTCTCAGTACGGGGTTGCAGGCAGGGCAGGGGTGGTGGAGGCTCGGGTAGTGATGGGTGGTGCTGGAGGAGGTTGAGAAAGACCTGCAGACTCATAAGTTACAATGCAAAGAAAAAGATTTCTGATGGTGCCTGAGATCTAGTAATAATAACATTTATAATCACTGCAGAATATTACTATCAATCATAATAGGCCAGGCACAGTGGTTCCTGTAATCCCAGCACTTTGGGAGGTTGAGGTCGGGGGATCACTTGAGCTCAGGAGTTCAAAACCAGCCTGGGTAACATAGTGAGACCTTGTCTCCAAGAAAAATAAAAAAATTAGCCGGGCATGGTGGCGTGTGCTTATAGTCCCAGATACTTGGGAAACTGAGACAGAAGGATCATCTAAGCCCAGGAGACTGAGGCTGTAGTGAGAAGTGACCGTGTTACTGTAACAGAGTGAGACCACTGATTCAAAAAATCCATATGTTATTATCAGTGATAACACAAACATTTCCCTGAGCTTTTACTATGTGCCAAGCACTGTGGCTAAGTAATCTAAATCCCTACTCAGTCTTTTGTACTGAGTTTTATTTTCCTCCTTATTCTACAGAAGTCTTTCTAATAATCTAATACTGTTGAGATTGTCTTGTAGACATCCAATGAGCATCACTGAAATTGACATGCTTGCCAAGGTCTTGGGTGATGTCCTTGCTGTTGTACTTAAGAGGCACAACACGGTTATTATCTGACTTCTCAGCGTCATTTGCTGCCGACTATCATCTTTTGAATGAATCTATTCTCTTGGTTTCCTGGTTTCCCTGTCTCCATGGGCAATGCTTTACTTGTTCTTTGGGGTTGGTGTTCTCCAAAGTTACATTTATTCTCTTGTACTAGGACATTCATTTTCAGAGATCTCATTTGTTATTAGAGCTTACATTTTCAGCTTCAAGTGAATGACTTCCAAGTCTCTATCTTCAGATCAGATCTTTCTTCTGAGGAGCAGAACATATGCCTAATTATTTGTGTGGCTTATGGTGACCTCAAACTCAAAAGTTCCAGTACCTAACTTGTTCTCTTTACTCCAAACCCTCTTCTTGTGTTCCCTCCCTGTGAAGGATACCACTGGTTATCCATTTGTCCAAGCCAGGGGCCTTGGAATTCTCCTTCATTCTTTCTTCCCATTCCCTCTTCTCACAATTGCTAGTCCTTCAACAAGTTCTATTGCAGAATTACTCAGATTTTTAAAAACTTCTCTCCATTCCATCACTGCCATCTCAGTCATTTCTTCTCTGCATGAATTCTTGCTCCTGCCAATCCATGCAATGCTGATGATGTGACTCCCCTTTTAAAACTCTCCAATGACTGTAACTTCCCTTAGAACAGCTTTAATGTGGCTTATAAAGCCCTATGTGACCTGGTCTCAGATTTTGTTCTATTCCCTCACTTCACATGCCTAATTCTTCAATTTAGCATGCTACATCTTGCCTATCTCATCCTCAGTACATACGAATCCATCTACCTAGAATATCCTCCCCTCTCCTTGTGTGCTTTCGCCTGGCTGATCCCGGCTTATCGTTCAGGTCTAGAGCTCAGAAATCACTTATGACCTCCCAGACTGGGCTAGGTGACCCTCTTTTCTATTTCCTGTTTAACCTCCCACTTGTTGGTACCTCATTCTTCCTATGAGAGCATTTGTCCCTCGATATTAATTGATTTCTATCTGTATTTCTTAATAGACTGAGCTCTGTGAGGGCAAGGACAGAGTTGTCTAATATATCTCTAGAGCCTTGCACGTAGAGTAGAGGCCTATATTTGTTATTTGTGACTTCATAACCAATTACCCTAAGACGAAGTGACTTAAGATAATAAGCACAGTTTTTGTGGGTCAGGAACTTGGGAGCGACCTGTCTCGTGAGGTTGCAGTCATCTGAAGACTTGACTGGGGCTGGAGGCTCTTCTTCCAAGGTGGCTTGTCGACATGATTGTTGGCAGGAGGCCTCAGGTACTTACTGCTGTGTGGTCCTCTTCAAATATCTGCTTGAGTGTCCTCATGATTGACAGCTGAGTTCCTCCAGAAGGGATGGCCCAAGAGAACGAACAAAGAGGAAACTCCTATGCCTTGTATATCCTACGCTTGTTTGGGTCATTATTTTGGCCATTTTGACAACATTGAATTTGTTAAAAGAGACTAAATACAGCTCACTTAGTGGGAGGAGAATTAGCCTTTACTTTTTGAAGAATAGAGTATCAAGTAATTTGCGAACATCTTTTAAAACCACCACAGAACTTGTTGAATAGATGAGAATGTGTTGAATAAATGCACCAATGTAAGACTGCCCCCTCTCCCAATTCATTAATCAGTCAGATATTTACTGAGCACCTACTACTATAAAACTTTTCCTAGGTAGAAGAAGGCTGAAAATTCCCTTGGGAGAGTGGGAAATAGAAAAGTAGAGGTGGCAATGGTGTTTCCTTCCTGAAACGTGTGAGGAATAAAAACCAAAGGGCCATTCTGCTCCAGCAACTCTGTCGTTGCTGCCCCAGGACTGTCCCAATTCTGATCTGACACCTCCATTGCACGGTCCTATTAATGCCAAGTTTTGGTTTTTTTTTTCCAATTTTAGACACAGGGTCTCACTCTGTTGCCCAGGCTGGAGTACAATGGTGTCATCATAACTCACTGTAGCCTTGAACTCCTGGGCTTAAGCACTTCTTCTGCTTCAGCCTCCTGAGTAGCTGGGACTACAGGCATGCACCACTACAGCAGCTATTTAAAAAAAATTTTTGTAGAGACAGAGTATTGCTATGTTGCCCAGGCTGGTCTTGAACTCCAGTCCTCAGGCTGTTCTCCTGCCTCAGCCTTCCAAAGCTCTGGGATTACAGGCTCCCCAAGCTTTATTATATATATATTTGAAGTCTCACTCTGTTGCCCAGGCTGGAGTGCAGTGGTACGCTGATGACCACCACAGCCTCAACCTACTGGGCTCAGGTGATCCTTCTGCCTCAGTCTTCCAAGTAGCTATAGGAACTGTAGGTATGCACTACCACGCCAGGCTTATTTTTTTTATTTTTCTTGAAGACGAGATCTCAACAAGTTGCCCAGGCTGGTCTCAAACCCCTGAGCTCAGGCAATCCTCTCGCCTTGGCCTCCCAAAGTGCTGGAATTACAGGCTTGAGCCACCACGTCTAGCCTCCAAGCTTTTAATAACAGTTTTTTCTTTTTCTTTTCTTTTTTTTTTGAGTTGGAGTCTCTGTCGCCCAGACTGGAGTGCAGTGGCCGATTCCGGTCACCGCAGCCTCTGTCTGCTGGGGTCCAGCAACCCTTCCGTCTCAGCCTTCCAAGTAAGCTGGAACTACAGGTGTGCGCTACCACGCCCGGCTAATTTTTGATTTATTGTAGAGATGAGGTCTCACCAAGTTGCCCAGGTGGGTCTTGAACCCGCGGGCTCAGGCAATCCACTCACCTCAGCTTCTCAAAGTGCGGGGTTACAGGCTGAGCTACCCAGCCTGGCTAGTTTTTTTTTATTTTTTAAATAATTTTTAAAAGTTGGGGTCCCAGCTGGAGTGCAGTGGCCCAATCATGGCTCACCGCAGCCTCAGCATCCTGGACTCAGGCAATCCTTCTGCCTCAGCCTCCCAAATAGCTGTGACTACAGGTGTGTACCACCCCGTCTGGCTATTTTAAAAATTTTTTGTGGAGATGATGTCTTGCTATGTTGCCCAGGCTCATCTTGAACTCCTGGGCTCAAGCAATTCTCCCACCTTGGCCTTCTGAAGCCCTAGGATTATAGGCATGAGCTGCCATCCCCGTCTAATAACAGCTTTTTGGGGAGTTCTTGTTTTTTACTATATATTTTGGAGTCATTTTCATGACTATTTGTCTCATGTCTCTTCAGATCATCAGCTCTTGGAAGACAAAGCTGATCAGTGTCATGTTTAATACAGAGCTTTTTACCCATTAGTCTCTGCATAAATGTTAACAGACTGTGTAGGTACAATCTATCATGCATATGAATGTGTGCACTTGATAATAGCTTTGGTTTGCCCAGCACAGGGGTCTTTAGCTGCTGTCATTGCCTGAAGAGCTGGGGATCTACCTATGGTCACTCTCTCCCCCTGGCCCAAGGTAAAGGGTCAGAACCTTGACTTCACTTTTTTGATAGGTTGCCAACCTCTGGTAGAGACAGCTCTTTCTAAGTTTTGGAGCTCCTTTGTAAAGATTGCCTCATTTTCTTCCCTTGCAGTTCCTAAGACTCAAGGAAGTCAGACTTGAGGTTTCTGGAAAATCAGAATGGAAAAACTAGGAAATATCTGTAAGTCGTTTAGTCAAATAAGTTTAGATTTTCCTCTATTTTACTCTGTGTTAGAACTAGCTAGTGGCAAGGACATAAGAAGGTCTTGAAGGCAAGCCAGTTTCCTGATTCCTGTCCCCCATATTCTAAAGTACACTCTACAGGGAGGCAGTAGAGCTTATTAGTTAAGGATATGAGCTCTGCAGTAAGACTGTCTGGGTGCATAGCTTGGTTCTGCCACTTGCTAGACTCTTTAGCCCTCAGTTCATCATCTGTAAAATGGAAATAATATTGGTTTCTACCTATAGGATTGCTGGGAGAGCTAAATGAGATCATGCTAAGTTTGGCATATGATAACTGCTCAGTAAATATAAACACTTAATATAGTACCCTTGTCTGTAATTTATTGGTAGAAGGGCTGGCAAATAGAAAAGCTTTCTTATTACCCTACAATGAGTTGAGGATCTACATTTCCTTGTTTTTGGATCCTAAATCAGCAGCCCCTAATACCTTTTTTTGTGTGTACAAAATACTTTTGTTTCTCTGAAGTAGAAAACTTGCTAGGAGCAGTTCTGACAGTTGAAGATTAGGGTGGGGTGTGTGTGTGTGTGTGTGTGTGTGTGTGTGTGTGTTGTGTGTGTGTGTGTGTACATGCACGCATATGTGTGCGTGCTTGTGCACACATGCTTGCATACTATTTACTTGACATTTTGCAGAAAGTTCCTGTTGTCAGCTTTTGCTTTAAGAGACTGTATTGGTAGAACCACTCCACTATGGTCAACTGATTGGAGACTCTTGTTCCATACCTACGGAGGGTGGAGAGGGAGGGAGGGAAATGTATTCTTGTAGATTTTGTTTGACACAGGCAAAGACTTAGGCTGGGCAGAGATTGGATATTTGATGCATGAGTCATGGAGTGTAAAAGGACAGGGCATGTTCTCAACTATTTGGATAAAGAGAGAAAGGAGAAGGAATTAAAAGACATTTCTTTTTTAGATGGGTAGCGCATCCGAGGAAGGAACCACAGAAATAAAGCAACAATTGCCATATTTTTTGAAGTTTCTTTTTCATGCTGTTTTCTATTTTATCTAGTTCTTTCCCACCTCTGCTAACTTTTTTGAAATTAAAGCCAATTAAGAATAATTTTATTTGGGAGTTGAATTATATCATAATTCCCTAAGATGATGATTGAAATCGTGGGGTTCATTTAAATTAGGCCCAAGAATTCCATGTAATGTTGTCTGCTGGGTGTTCAGTTGTTTCCTGTGACTGAGGGGTGCCCAGGCCAGTTTCCCTAGTGTCATCCTCTTGATACCCTTTCTTGAGTTTCATTATTTTCCAAAACATTGGTGACTGCTTTTTTTCTTTCAATCCTTCCGAAGGGAATTTTCCCTTAGAAAATTTTCCCTTAGAAAATTCCCTTGTAGCTACTTTATTTGGGAGGGGAAATGTCCAGCTTTTTAACTAACCTCAGTGCTTAAACGTGTAGCTTCCATTTCCTTTAATTCTCTTATCCCCGTGTAGATAACCTAAGACAGAAACTTCAGACAAGGTCTGAGGAAGCAGTTAGAGTCTTTGCAGTATAGACTAGATAGATAGGGGGCCTCGGGTGGCTTTACTGAACCCCAATTCCAGCTTTATTTCACTAAAGAAATTTGGAGATGGAGAGAGGAGGGCAGAGACAGTAATTTGTGTCTTTGCTTGGAAAGTGCCGAGATGCCCTTTCCCCTTCTTCTCTTCTTGTCACTTGGCATGGCTCTTCTTTCCCAATCCCGTGTAGGCTTGCTCCCAGAATGCCTCCCAATGCCTGCTGCATTTTCCTCTCTATCCAGTAAGGACCCACCAGTAAAGGCAAGGGCTGATGTTCTTGAAAATCTGAATGTACTTGTTAGGGAAGAGTTTTCATTTTGAAAGTTTGACGGAATAACTTCAGTTGAGTGCTCCTAGTTTTTGCCTTCCTTTAATTTTGTAAATTCTAGGTTCTGGATTCTAGAAGTCAGATCTATTTAAGTGAATGCATGATGGAGAATAATGGATCCTAATAGAGGAACAGGGTGATCCAAGTGCCTAGAATTTGGGCTAGGGGACCTCACTGCCTCACAAGCGGTGATCAGTAACTGCTTGAAGTGACTTGGAAATGAAGGTATTCCCAAACTCCATGGGGATATTTACACATGACTTGCCTCTCCTTACCAGAGGGCATCAGTTTCAACGTTTATAAAGTATATTTTCAAGCTGGGCTTGGTGGCTCAGCCTGTAATCCTGCGCTTTGGGAAGCTGAGGTGAATGGATTGCCTGAGCCCGCGGTTTCGTGACCCGCTTGGGCAACTTGACGAGACCTCATCTCTACAATAAAAATCAAAAAAATTAGCCGGGCATGGCAGCGCGTGCCTGTAGTTCCAGCTACTCGGAAGGCTGAGGCGGAAGGATCGCTGGAACCCAGCAGGTCGAGGCTGCGGTGGCCAGGAGCGGCCACTGCACTCCAGTCTGGGCGACAGAGTGAGACTCTGACTCAAAAAAAAAAGTATATTTTCAGCTTACAGCCATTAAAAGGTTTTCAGCTCTTGATGTTTTTGTTTGTTTTTTGCCCTGTGCTTGATTGTTTTCCTTCCTGTCCCCCATTGCTGCAGCTCTTCATTTTTCATAGGAGCATGCAAGCCAAGCGGCATGGAGTTGGGGTGGGGGAACTGCTCAGAAGATATTGGCCTCGCAGGCTTAGAATTCAGGGCCATGGTTCCATTTCTGGCTGTGGTCCAGCTGGGCAACAGGGCAGAGCCCTGGGATAGGCCTGTGTAATCTCCCTCTGTTCTCCCACTTGGCACAGGGGCTGTTTGGGGGCTCCCCGCATGGTTCTTCCTGCCTGGTGAGCCACAGTAGTCCTTGCATCAGCCCCTGGATGCTGACTACATTTCCCATCGCCTGTTGCCACACTTGTCTGCCAACCATCTTCCTCCTGAGAGGGACTCCCTCTCTCCCAGTGGGTCCATGCTCCCTAGAGCTGGCTTTGTCCTCCATGCTGGGAGGAGTGCCTGCTTGCTGCCATGAGCCTTGTAGACCCAGGCCATCCCCAAACAGGACATCCACGAGAAAGTAGTGGAGATAGTGGAGAGAGGCATGAGAAATGCAGAGGTATGGGCACAGTACATGGGCACAGTTTGCAAAATCTGATCAGAAAGTTCAGAGTATGAAGCAAATTTTAACTGAGCCCCTACTTCATGCCAGTTGTTAAGGGTACAACGGTAAGCAAAGCCAGACAAAGTCCCACCCTCTTAGAAGTTAGGGTCTTTTGAGGGAGACAGTTATGGATCAAGCAAACACACAAATAAATGAATACTCAGAAACTGTGGGAGGGCCAAGGGAGTGTGGGTGGAGCTTGTGACAGGGTACCTGGCTGGTCTGGGGCAGAGGAGGGGTTTGGGAAAGGAGAGTGTCATTTGAATTGAGATGTGAAGAATGAAATGGAGTTAGTCAGAAAAGGAGGGTACTAGAGAGCATTTAGGTAGAGAAGTCGCTGGGAGGCTTGGCGGTCGAGGGAGAACTGTACTTCTGGAATGCTGTGGCTGGAGCCCAGGGTGGCGGACATAGGCCAAGGCCACGTCCCAGGCTGAGATAAAGATCTGTTTAGGCTTTATCCTAAGAATGATGGGAATCCAAGTTTGGGTTTTAAGCCGGAGGGCAGATATTGGACAGGTACTGGTGGCGGCATGATCAGATGTGAGTTTTGAAAAGTCCTCTCTCTGGCAGCAGAATAGAGGATTAAGAGGATCAGAGTGGAGGCAGTATTTCTTTATACATACATGGGCTTCTACTGCATGTGTTGGTCCACAACTTGCCTTTAGCCATCTATCTGTCTGTCTGTCTATCTATCTATCTATCTATGTCATCTTCATCTGCCTTACCCCAATTTTTTTTTTTGTTGAGTTGGAGTCTCACTCTGTCGCCCAGACTGGAGTGCAGTGGCCGCTCCGGCCACCGCAGCCTCGATCTGCTGGGCTCCGGCGATCCTTCCGTCTCAGCCTTCCGAGTAGCCGGAATTAACAGGCGTGCGCTCCCACGCCCGGCTGATTTTTTTGATTTATTGTAGAGATGAGGTCTCGCTGCCCAGGCGGGTCTCGAACCGCGGGCTCAGGCAATCCACTCACCTCAGCCTCCCAAAGGCGCGGGATTATAGGCTGAGCCACCGAGCCCGGCTACCTTACCCAAATTTAACAACATCACCTGTTTCCACAGTCTAGGTATACACAGTCTATGTAACCATTCACAGTCTAACCATTTCTAAATTGTTTCCAATTTTTCAACTTTACCAGCTACTGGCAAGGACATCCTTGAACATGGGGTGGCAAGCAGATTTCTAAGAGTGCCCCACAATTCCCCTCTTCCTTGGTGCACTCACCCTGTGTTATCCCCTTCGTGTGAGCAGGACCCCAGAATAGGATGGAATATAACCCTGACTGGGTTGATTGACTTGGATCAATCCTGAGCAGGTCTGTTCTAATCAGGGGATCCCTTAAAAGGGGACCCCTGAAGGGAGAGATTCGAAGAGTGAGGGGACTTAAGGAAGGAGGTCATGTGATCCCTGTAGGAACTGATAGTGACCTCTGGTTGCAGAGAGTGGGCCCTTTCTGACGGCAAAAATAAAAAAAAATAAATAAATAAAATGGAGACTACCCTTATATGATCAAGAGAAAATGAACTCTGCCAACAACCTGAGGGAGTTTAAAAGCAGATCTTTCCTTTGTTGAGCCTGTAGATGAAAACACACTCAGTCAACATCTTGACTTCAATCTTGTGAGATGCTGAGCAGAGGACTCAGTTAAAATGTGCCTGACTCTTACCACTCAGAATTGTGAGAGCAATTTTGTGTTGATATAAGCTACTTTGTGGTAATTTGTTATGTCGCATTAGAAAACTTGTACAAGTCGGGCTCGGTGGCTCAGCCTGTAATCCCGTGCCTTTGGGAGGCTGAGGTGAGTGGATTGCCTGAGCCCGCGGGTTCGAGACCCACCTGGTCAACTTGGCAAGACCTCATCTCTACAATAAATAAAAAAATTAGCTGGGCATGGTAGCGCACACCTGTAGTTCCAGCTATTCAGAAGGCTGAAGCGGAAGGATCGCTGAAGCCCAGCAGGCGAGGCTGCGGTGGCTGGGAGCAGCCACTGCACTCCAGTCTGAGCGATAGAGTGAGACTCCAACTCAAAAAAAAGAAAAGAAAACTTGTACAGCAGCCATTCGAATTCATGTTCCAGTGTTTCTCTAGGATAGACATAGTGAACTGAACTTGTGGGATTTCCAAAGTATGCATTTAATATTAAAAAAATATGGGACACTTCACAAATTTGTGTTATCCTTGTTCAGGGACTATGCTAATCTTCCCTGCATTGTTCCAATTTTATTATATGTGCTGCTGAAGTGAGCACTAAGTTGTGTTTTTTTGTTTGTTTGTTTGTTTTGGAGTCAGAGTCTCATTCTGTTGTCCAGATTGGAGTGCAGTGGCACTCTCAGGGTCACTGCAGCCTCTCCTGCTGGGACTCAGGCAATTCTCCTGCCTCAGCCTTCCAAGTAGCTGGAAACACAGGCGTGTACCACCATGTCTGGCTAATATTTTGTTTTATTGTAGAACCGAGGTCTCGCCAAGTTGCCCAGGTTGGTCTCGAACTCATGGGCTCAGGCAATTCTCTCGTCTCCAACTCTCAAAGTGCTGGGATTACAAGTGTGAGCCACATGCACAGCAGAGTACTAAGTTTTAATAAACATTTTCAAATTGTTCCCTAAAAGGTTGTACTGATTTACATTCCCACCAGGGGAGAATAAAAGTATCTATTTTTTTCACACCCTCATCAACAATGATTATACTTTTTTTTTATGTTTTGTCAGTCTGATGGGTAAAAGTGGTATCCCATTTTTGCTTAAAATTTTGCTTCCCTCAATAGTATTGAAAGTGAGTTTCTTATCTATCTATCTATCATCTATCTAAGAAATATGGGGTCTTGCTCTGTTGCCCAGGCTGGAGTGTAGTGGTGCGATCATAGCTTAGTTTACTGCAGCTTTGAACTCTCAGCCTCAAGCAGTGCTCCCGCCTCAGCCTCCTGAGTAGCTGTGACTACAGGTGTGTACCACTGTGCTCCATCTGTTTCTTTTTTTTTTTTGAGTTGGAGTCTCACTCTGTCGCCCAGACTGGAGTGCAGTGGCCGCTCCCGGCCACTGCAGCCTTGACCTGCTGGGCTCCGGCGATCCTTCCGCCTCAGCCTTCCAAGTAGCTGGAACTAGAGGCGCGCGCTACCACGCCTGGCTGATTTTTTGATTGATTGTAGAGATGGGGTCTTGCTGCCCAGGTGGGTCTTGAACCCGCGGGCTCAGGCAATTCACTCAGCTCAGCCTCCCAAAGGCGCGGGATTACAGGCTGAACCACTGAGCCCGGCTTCCATCTGTTTCTTTGAATATCTGTCTATCATCATCTATCTATACTTGCCTACTTATGTCTTTGGTTTTTTTATTCTATAAGGTTGTTTATACATTTCTTCTGTGAAAAGAAAAAGTATATGAAGGTCCTGGCACATGCCAAATGCTTGGTAAATGTTAGTGATCATCAACATCATCGTGATTGTTATTGATTTATAGGATTAAAAATATAGGCCAGGCGCAATGGCTCACGCCTATAATCCTAGCACTTTGGGAGGTCAAGGTGAGAGGATTACCTGAGCCCACAGGTTTGAGACCAGCCTGAGCAACTTGGTGAGACCTCATCTCTACAATAAATAAAAAAATTAGCCAGGCATTGTGGCACATGCCTGTAGTCCCAGTTACTTGGAAGGCTGAGGCAGAAGGATCACCTGAGTCCAGTAGGTCGAGGCTGTGGTGGCTGTGAGCGTGCCACTGCACTCCAGCCTGGGTGACAGAGTGAGACGCCAACTCAAAAAAAAAAAAAGGAAAAAAAGGAGTTAAAAACATAAATGTTAATTTGCCTCCTTAGTGCAGCAAGCAGTGCATCAGTCTCATAAAAATATAAATATTCGATTAGTCTTTTGTTACAATTATTGCACATGTTTTATTTCAGTCTGATTCTTATATGAAACATTCCAGGTTTTAAATGTTGGCCAAAAATTCAGCCAATTAAAATGAATGAATAGAGAGAACAGTGTGGGTCAAACAAAACTGGCATGCCACTTCTGCCGCCCCCTCCCTCCCTTCTTCCTTCCTTCCTTACACTTTGTTATCCATTTTGTAGTACAGTGATATTTATCCCTGTTAAAAGAGTGGAGAAGCTTTGGATTTTTTCCTATGCCTGGAAACAGTTTATAAGTAAGAAGTATCTGTTCTTTGAGGACTGGAAGAATTTATCAGTGAAACCTCTCTGCCCTTGATGCTGTCTTTTGGGGGTGGGGGTAAATTAATTAATTTTTTTTTACTATCTTCAATTTTTTAAATCTGGCTGTTAACCTGATGTAGTTTTCTATCTTTTTTTTTTTTTTTGAGTTGGAGTCTCACTCTGTCGCCCAGACTGGAGTGCAGTGGCCACTACCAGCCATCGCAGCCTCGGCCTGCTGGGCTCCGGTGATCCTTCCGCCTCAGCCTTCCGAGTAGCCGGAATTACAGGCGCACGCTACCATGCCCGGCTGATTTTTTGATTTATTGTAGAGATGAGGTCTCGCTGCCTAGGCGGGTCTCGAACCCGGGAGCTCAGGCAATTCACTCACCTCAGCCTCCCAAAGGTACGGGATTACAGGCTGAGCCACTGAGCCCGGCTCTATCTTTTTTTAAAGTCAACTTTTGACATTTATACTGTCTTAAAAATTACCCTTTTAATCTAGAGTAACATATGTATGGGTATAAAAACATAAATGAGGTTCTTAATACTTTATGAATTTTTATTGAATCTGTAGTTATGACTCTTGTTATGAATCTGTAGTTATGAATTTTTATTGACTCTGTAGTTATGACTCTTGTCACTCCAAATGTAATTTGGGATTTGTAAAATATTATTTTGTAGCTGAATAGGTTATCTTTATAAATGAGTCAAAACTCAATAAGCACACATATAGTAAAAATATATATATATTTTATATATATAGTTATATATATACAGGAATGCCCCTGGGCCCCTAGCTGTCAAGTTCCCCTTCCCAGAAGCAACAACTGTAATTTGTTTCTTGAGCAATTTCTACCACAATCAATTTTAGAACATTTTCATCATCCTAAAAAGAAACCCTGTACCCATTAGTTACCAGTCCCTGTTTTCTCCTTTCCCTCTTCAGCACCAGGCACCACTAATCTAATTTCTGTTTCTAGATTTGTCTATTCTGAACACTTCATATAAAAGTTCTCATAACGTGTGGTCTTGTGTGACTAGCTTCTTTCCCACTTAGCATGCTTTCAAGGTTCATCTTTGTTGTAACAGATATCAGTACTCTATTCTCGCTTTTATTTTTTAGTAGGAGTCTTACTCTGTTGCCCAGGCTGGAGTGCAGTGGCACGCTCATGGCCACCTCAACCTCAACCTGCTGGGCTCAGGTGATCCTTCTGCTTCAGCCTTTCAAGTAGCTGGAACCACAGGCATGTGCCACCATGCCTAGCTAATTTTTTGATTTATTGTAGAGATGAGGTCTTGATATGTTGCTCAGGCTGGTCTTGAACCCCTGGGCTCAGGCAATCCTCTCGCCTCTGTCTCCCAAAATGCTGGGATTACAGGTGTGAGCCGCTGTATCCTATTCCCTATTGCCAAATATTCCATTGTATGAATAAATCACATTTTGTTTATCCATTCATCAGTTGATGAGTATTGGGGTTGTTTGCACTTTCTGACTATTATGAATAATGCTGGCCAGGTACAGTGGCTCAACCTGTAATCCCAGCACTTTGAGAGGTGGAGGCGAGAGGATTACCTCAGCCCAGGAGTTCAAGACCAGCCTGGGCAACATGGCGAGACCTCGTCTCTACAAAAAATAAAGAAAAATTAGCTAGCCCTCGTGGCATGTGCCTGTAGTTCCAGTTACTTGGGAGGCTGAGGTGGAAGAATTGCCTGAACCCAGCAGGTAGAGGCTGCAGTTGCTTGATCATGCCACCGCACTCTAGCCTGGGCAACATGCCTGTAATTCCAGCTACTCAGAAGGCTAAAGCAGAAGGATCGCCTGAGCCCAGCAGGTCAAGGGTATGGTGGTCATGAGCGTGCCACTACACTCCAGCCTGGGTGACAGAGTGAGACTGACTCAAAAATAAAAAGAGAGAGAGAGAGACATGGAGGACAGATCCATGAGTTACAGCAGCTACCTTATAGGAATTCCAGAAAGACAGAACAGAGCAGATTCAGTATATAGAAGAGTTCTCAGAGATGGAAAAAGATTCAAGTCTTCAAATTGAAAGGGCTTAGTAACTGACATACAAAAATAATTTAAAAATCACTACAAAATATGTGGCAAGTGTTTAAAACCCCCCAAATACAGGGACTATTACAGGCATGAGCCACTGCACCCCTCCAATGTCTCTTCTTTCTTTTCTTTTCCTTTCCTTTCTTTTTTTTTTGATCAGGGTCTTACTTTGTCCCCCAGGCTGGAGTGGAGTGGCACAATCACAGGTCACCACAGCCTCAACCTTCTGGGCTTAGGTGATTCACCTTAGCCTCCCAAGTAGCTGGGAATACAGGCATGCACCACTATGCCCAGTTAATTTTTTAATTTTTAATTTTAATTTTAATTTTTTAATTTTTATTTTTGAGTTGGAGTCTCACTCTGTCACCTAGACTGGAGTGCAGTGTCTGCTCCTGGTCACTATAGCCTCGACCTGCTGGGCTCCAGCGATCCTTCCACCTCAGCCTTCCAAGTAGCTGGAACTACAGGCGCGCGCTACCATACCCGGCTCATTTTTTTGATTTATTGTACAGGTGAGGTCTCACCAAGTTGCCCAGGCGGGTCTTGAACCCACGGACTCAGGCAATCCACTCACCTCAGCCTCCCAAAGCGTGGGATTACAGGCTGAGCCACCGAGTTCGGCTAATTTTTTTATTTTTGTAGATACGAAGTCTTGCTATGTTGCCCAGGCTGGTCTTGAACTCCTGGGCTCAAGCAATCCTTTTGCCTTGGCCTCTCTCAAAGTACTGGGATTACAGGCATGAGCCACTATGCTCGGCCTATGTCTCTTAATTTCTAACCCACATTTTAAATCTTTTTGAGCTTTGTTTTGGGAAAACCAGCCCAGTCTTCCATTTAACAAGTTCATTCTTCCTGTGTGCTCTCCTGGTTCATTCCATCGACTGAGTTTTCCCTCAGCAACTATGTCTTCAATTTCCAATAATTCTGATGGTTTCTTTTTCTGAGCAGCCAGTCATCCATGGGCTTGACATTTTTGCTCATCTCTCATGGGACACTAATTACACTTAATTTAAGATTCTTATCTCTTTCCTGTTGTACCTATTTCCCCAGGGTCTAATTTCTTTAGTGCTTTGAGCTCAGTGTTTGTCATTCATCTGCTGGGTTTTCTCAAATGTGTGGTGATCCTTGGCCATCTTTTACATGCTAGATGAGGATCTGAAAACTGATTGGCATTGGTAGCTGCTGCGTATTTTTCCAGTCCTAGGGAGAATCCTTTAGGTTATTATGGCAATAAACATGGGTACTGACCATGGGAATCAGAACTTGGTGGCTGTACAGGAGAGGGAGAAGTGCAAATTAGAGGAAGTAGAATCCGGAGTAGAGACACAGATTAAGAGATTTGGTTAGACTGGATAAGAACCGAGGGTAGAGGTAAATAGAGGTTATAGTTGGGGGGCCTGTGAGGTTGATAACATTCAAACCTATTGGTCTCTCTTTACTCTGAGCAGCACGAGGCCTGTTTAGAGATGGTGCTTGGGCCTTGAGGACAGAAACCAGAGATATGGAGGCAAGAAGACCATTTTGGGGTAGTTGCAACTAAGGTGAATGGTACCTGTAGCTAGGATGGTAGCTGTGGAAATGGAAAGGAGGGGACATATTCCCAAGCTTGAGGAAATAACACAGACTAGGCTCCAACGATCACTAGGGAGAGAAGAGTCGAGACAGGTTGAGGACTCTAGTCTGGGCAGACGGGTGACTGCACTACCAAAGAGAACTTTCGAAGAAGTCAATGGTTTGGGGAGGATGGTGAGCAGTTTGACTCTGTTGAATCTAAAAGGCCCGTGTGACACTCTCAAGGGCAGCAAGGTTGGAAACGTGCGTGCTGCGCTCAACCAGGAGGTTGGAGCCACAGAGACAGGCTTGGGAGTTACTCATAGGAAGGCAATAGCTGGAGACACCCACATGAGTGGGGCTGCTGAGGAGGAGCTTGAGGACAGAGCTTTGAGGAACTCCTAGAGGGTGGGAAGATGAAGAGGAAGCAGGAAAGCAATCCAGAAGGGAACAGTCCCAGAAAGAAAACCAGGGTAGTCTAGAGTCACAGAAACCAGAGGAAGGAAGAGAGTTTCAAGAAGGAAGTGGTGATCAGTAGTGTAAAATGCAGTAGGAAAGGAAATCACAACAGTAAAAGGATAATAGTGATAAAATAATGACAGCTTACTCTGCCATGTCCTGGCCTAGGCACTTTACTTGTATTAACTTATTAAAGCTTTCTAACTTCCCCATAAGGTGGATATTGGGTTGTCTTTCTCATTTTGCAGACAGGAAAATTAAGACCAGAGAGGTCAGCAACTTGACCCGTATCACAACTGGCAAGGTCCAGTGCCATCTTGGCTCTAGAACCTACGTCCTCATGAAATGCTGCATCTCTGTTTAAAGGACTAGTGTATTTTGAATGTAAGTCTCTCTTTCTCTCTCTCTCTCTCCATATATATATGTTTAATTTTAAAGATTTGGGTTGCAATTCAGAGTTAAGTATACAAATGGTCATACAGGTAAAATTTGGTCCTCACTTTGGTTCCCATGTCACCTGGTTTGAGATTGGGTACCCTTGTTACTGAAGTGTGCCCCCCTGCTCCCTCCCCTGGCCGTTTCCCACTACTGCTAGTAAGTATTTCTGATGTAAATCTGTATTTCTTATCCACACACCCTAAATTGGAATAATAAACTTCTCTACTTTACCCACTGAGCTTTGGAGCATGAGAAACCGTTGTTTCATGTGTAAGAACATGAATACATTTTAGTAACTCTGACAAACAGTATAGAGTTGAGTCTTTAAAGAGAGAATTTGGCCAGGTGTGGTGGATCATGCCTGTAACCCCTGCACATGGGAGGCCAAAGTGAGAAAACTGCCTGAGTCAAGAAGCTCAAGACTATCTTGGGCAGCATGACAACACTTCATCTCTACAATAAACAAAAAAAATTAGCTGGGTGTGGTAGCATGCGCCTGTAGTTTCAGCTACTTGGAAGGTTATGGTGGAAGGATTGTCTGAGCCAAGAAGTTTGAGGCTGTATTAGCAATGATTGTGCCACTGTACTCCAGCCTGGGTGACAGAGTGAGACTTCAACTCCAAAAAAAAAAGAGATAAGTTAGAGTTTATTCTACACATTGGGTCCTTGTTATCTGGAGACTCTGTTACCCGAATTCTGCCTGCAATTCAAAAACCACTGAGTGAGCCTAGTAAATCGTCCGTCCTGCTTTGAGGCTTCCAAGGGCTGCCCACACCCTTCAGGATGATGCCATTATGCTTGGAGTGGCATGTGTGGTGTGGCACATGAGGACCTTGGGGTGGCATGGAGAATCTTGTTGGTCTGGCCCTAGCCTGAGTCTCTTGGCTAGCCTCTTTCCATCTCACCTGATGCTCTGCACCTGGCCACACACAGTGGCCTGGCATCCCCTGGAAGGGGCCACCTCCCCCAGGGCCCTTGCATATTTCAAGCACTTTCCCTCCTCCCCACTCCCTGGCCTGACCAAGCAGTGGGGTGATCACTCTAAGACATAAATCGGATTCTATCACTCCCGGGCTTAAAACCCTTTCATGATTTCCCGTGATGCATATAATAAAGCCCACGTTTGTGACCATCATCTATAAAGCCTGCCCTGATCTGGTCCTTGCTTATTTCTCTGACCTCAGCCATGTCATGCTGCTCTGGCCCACTTAAATTCTAGCCATACTGGCCTTTGTCCCCCACCTCCCTCTCCCCGCCTCACACCCACTGGTAGCACATCCAGCCTGTCCTTGGCTCAGGCCTGTCGAAAAGCCTTTGCTTGAAAATCCTTTCTTTCCATCCTTATCATTAGGGTCTCAGCTTAAAACCACCACCTCAGGCCTCCCTGGCTACTGGGTCACTCTCAGTCATACTCCTCTACCCAATAGCGGGTCTCTTCCCTTGGGAGTGTGAACTTCTAGGGAGCAGGACTTCATATGTCTGGTCCACTGCGTATCTCAGCACTCAGAGCAGTGCTGGGCACATGATAATTGCTCAATTCACACCAGTTGAATGAACGTAGGTGTTACAGTCCCCTCGTCAGGCAGTCTTCCTTGACTCTTATTGCTTCACTCCTAGCTTGGTTTAGGCTCTGTTCCAGTGTGCTCGCATGAAGCCTGGACTTCCTTTGGGTCCAGCACCTTCCATACTGGGTTGCGACCATCTTCTTGAGTGCCCTATGCCTTGTAAGCCTGGAGGCCCAGGACAACCCATCTTGGTATTCCTGAGTGTGGCAGAGTCCAGATCTGCAGCCAACGTCTGTTGACTGTGAGTGAGCACAGAAGGGGGAAGTGAGAGCGACACAAAGGGAAGAGTCGCCTCTCCCTGCGACTCCAGGAAAACATGTGGGTTCCCTTGGCTTCCTCCTCCCTGCAGAAGCAGGAGGCAGCCATTCTTTCAAAACCAAGGCTCCATGCCCACACTTCTGGCTGTGTCATTTTTGGATTTGTCTGTTCAGGACAAATGCTAGCCAATCCTCCTGGGAGAGCCAGGTACCAGAGTATCCCTGCGAGGACAGGCCACAAGGGACAGATTGCCCTGGAGGCTTGCCCTCTGGAGAAGAGGATAATGTCCAGAAACTGGTCTGGCTGATTTTTATCAATCTGCCTTTCAGTGAAATTGTATGGTGCGAAATGGAACAATACAATGGCTTAACAATCGCTATCGGCAATGCTGTTTTAGATAAAAAACAGTTTTCACTCAGCCTGATTCTGGTAAACTAATTATGAAACTTTTAATAATTGAAGTCCTGGAGTTGAGTGCAAAACATTGTTTGAGAATTAATATTGCTAAAATTTAGCTTTCTAGATCGCTTATTGATTTTGTCTTTTTTTTTTTTTTAGTTAGAGTCTCACTCTGTCGCCCAGACTGGGGTGCAGTGGCACACTCACAGCCAACCCAGCTTCCACCTGCTGGGCTCCAGCAATCCTTCCACCTCAACCTTCCAAGTAACTGGAACTACAGGTGTGTGCTAACACGCCCGACTAATTTATTCATTTATTTATTGTAGAGATGAGGTCTCACCAAGTTGCCCGGACTGGTCTCGAACCCGCTGGCTCAGGCACTCCATTCACCTCGGCTTCCCAAAGTGCTGGGATTACCAACTGAGCCACTGAGCCTGGCCTGAGCTTTTTGGTTTTTTTTTGTTTTTTGAGTTGGCGTCTCTGTCGCCCAGACTGGAGTGCAGTGGCCGCTCCCTGCCACCGCAGCCTCGACCTGCTGGGTTCCGGCGATCCTTCCGCCTCAGCCTTCCGAGTAGCCGGAATTACAGGCATGCGCTACCACACCCGGCTGATTTTTTGATTTATTGTAGAGATGAGGTCTCGCTGCCCTGGCGGGTCTCGAACCCACAGGCTCAGGCAATCTACTCACCTCAGCCTCCCAAAGGCGCGGGATTACAGGCTGAACCACCAAGCCCGGCTGAGTTTGTTTTTTAATGACACCCCTAGGCATTAACCACAACTGTGGTGCTAAGGTTGAGCTGCTATAATTAATTAAATAACTAATTGTTTAATCAGGGGGTGGGAGATATTTGGTTCTTGTCACTGAGAGGAAATACAGTTCAGTAGAGCACATAGAAACTAAAAAGTTAAAAAAAATAAATCCAACCAAATGAATGTTCTTTGGCCTTTTTTGTTCCACTGTCCTTCCACGCTCATTACTGATTGTCCTTGTCTCTTCTCCTCAACCCAGTCCCTGCCAATTCTTAACTCCTGCTCCTCAAAAAATGTTTGATTCCAAGTCATGCTTCCTTGTTCACTAGAGCCACAGGCATTGCCTCAGAAAGCTGGTATTCAGGCTGTGGATCTCACTGAAATGGAAGCAAGAGAAAGAAGAGTTGAGGCACAGTGGAGCCTTGAGAGAGAGAACAATAAAATAAGGTAGATTTATTGTATTATAACAAATATTTGTTAGATACAAATAAAGATTGAATTACAATACAATATAGTTTTCTTTTGTAGAGATGAGGTCTTGCTATGCTGCCCAGGGTAGTCTCGAACTCCTGGCTCAAGCAATCCTCCTGCCTCAGCCTCCCAGATTGCTGGGATTACAGACATGAGCCACAGCGCCCAACCACAATATATGATTGTATGAAGGGGAACCCGCAAAGACCCTGGAATTTATTTATAAAAAATTGTGTCTTTATTCTTACATGTTTAAACTTCAGTCGCCTTCAAAGTACTTTCTGTTTAATGCGATACACCCATCAAGATGCCTTTTCCACTGCTCAAAACAGTTTTTGAACTTGTCAATTTGGATGCCTTTTAGCGCTTCTGCCATTTTTTGTTTCACCTCTTTTGCACCGGCGAAATGTTTCTCTTTGAGGACTTTTTTCATCCAGGGAAACAAAAAAACATCACTGGGGGCGAGACTGGGTGAATAGGGAGGGTGAAGCATGGGGGTCATGCCGTTTCGGGTAAAAAACTACTGAACACTCAGCGTGATGTGGGCAGGTGCGCTGTCATGGCAGAAGGACCAGTCACCTGTTTGTCACATCTCAGGACATTTCTTCCACAAATCGTGACGCAACCTTCTTAAAACTTCCAGTTAAAAACTTTGGTTCGCCGGGCTCAGTGACTCAGCCTGTAATCCCGCGCCTTTGGGAGGCTGAGGTGAATGGATTGCCTGAGCCCGCGGGTTCGAGAACCGCCTGGGCAGTGAGACCTCTTCTCTACAATAAATCAAAAAATCAGCCGGGCGTGGTAGCACACGCCTGTAGTTCCGGCTACTCGGAAGGCTGAGGCGGGAGGATCGCCGGAGCCCGGCAGGCGAGGTTGCGGTGACCGGGAGCGGCCACTGCACTCCAGTCTGGGCGACAGAGTGAGACTCCAACTCAAAAAAAACACAAAAAACCAAAAAACTTGGTTGACCGTTTGATCTGGAGGAACAAATTCCGAGTGTACTGCAAGGGGAAAAAATGTTAAGTGAGGACGACAGTCCCATGAAAGGTGAGGAAAAGGCTATTTAGGGAGATACAAGTAACCCACTGTTCACCTTCATGTCCCTTACTCCCATGGACTCACTATAGTAAAGGCCTTCCCTTCAAAAGATAATTTCAGGATCTTGGGGTCCCTGTTATAGATAGGCACACAGCTACCCTGAGATACTGACCCCCAAAATGACAGGCTCCTCTCTCCGTGACACTTGTAGAAGTGCTGGCAGGGACAAGGACCTTCTGCTAGTCCCCAAGTACTGTGGAGCCACAGGGGACCCTTTGCTGGTTCACTTCTTAAATGCACTTCCAAAAGTGTGGGCAGTGGAAATGACTTTATTCCTATTATACAATTTATTACTAATATAGCCTCCCCTCCTTTGTGTTGACTTGTCTGTTTTTGAGAAACTTGTCTTGCTATTTCTTTTTGGACGGAGTTGGGTGGAGCAAAGGTTTTCAGAGGCCCTGGGCCCCAGCTTCAGGCAGAGCCTGCTTTTTCCTGGACAAATATCTTGATTCCATCAGTACTTCCAGCTTTTACCATCTCAGGCCTTGGCTGAAATGAACATTCTCACTGATCTTTGCCAGTAAATTAGCCCTGCTGGTCAGATGGGCCTCCTGGTCAACCTTGGGCCCAGGTGCCTCCTGGGACACCTGTGGAGGTTTCTTCCAGAGAGGTGTCGGCCACTCACGATCCTAATTTAATCTATTGACTTTCATATTTGCTCCTATGCCAAAAGGGGTGTTTTTATACAGCTTCTAATACTGCTAAACTTGGGGGATTTTGTTCCTCATTTCTTTTCTCCCTGAAGGCCTAAGCTTCACCTATATTTTTGCAAAGGCTCTCTATGAAGTTGGCCTGGAATTTCCCACTTGCGTCTCTTGCATATAGACTTTTCCCACTTTCCTCTCTTGTTCCCTCCTCCTTTCTGTAACTCTGCTGTGACCAGGACATCTTGGACAGATCCCACCACTCTGATCATTGCTAGATCCTTCTAGCAGCCTGTGTCTTTCCTACTCTGAGTGAGTAGGCCTTGGAAAGCATAGTTAAGCTTCAGAGCCTCAACTGTTGTGACCAGCACTGCAGTTGAGACCTTAACTTAGGAATGAGAGGTGGAGCTGGCCGTTTTCCAAAACCTGAAGTCCCCTTTGAGTCTCCTTTAGAGTACTACAGAGGTGATAATGACAAATAGGCTTCCCTGAGGAAACTCATATCCCAGTAGAGGAAAAAATGTTAAGCAAGGATGATACTCCAAGGAAAGGTGAGGCAAAGGCTGTTTAGGAAGATACAAGTAGTCCACTTTTCTCCTTGATGCCCCTTACTCCCATGGACTCACGATAGTAAGTAATGTCAGAGAACAGAAAGGAACCAGATGGAAAAATCCACTATTATCTTCCCCACCCAACATATCATTTTCCTCACCTCTCCAAACCTGCCTCCGGGCCCTGACTTCTCCATTCGGTAACTGCACCACCTACTCCCTGTAGTGGGTCACGTGGGATTCCTTGCTGCTTTCCCTCTCTCAGAGCCCACTGGAGCAAGTCCAGTAGATTCTGTCTCAAATAGGCTGTGTCTTTCCTCACTTTCCTGCTGTCTTACTCTGTTGTCCTTTCCCCAGCTCCCAATGACCTGCACTACCGTCTGTCCCATCCTGGACCCTAAATCTGGCAGACCAGCCTATGCATCACACTCCTCTTCTTGGTTCCAAGCCTCCGGCTCCATCTTCCTCCTTGATATACCCTGTCCTCCTTTGGCCTCCTAGATGTGGTATTTTCTTTCGCTTGCTACCTTTAATTGGACCTCTGATCTCCAGTGTGGTTTCTTGTCTGGCCAGAGCCCATTCCTCCTGGTATACCATGTTGTAGAGATAAGCAATCCCTTTGTTTTGATGTGACTTTCCCTCAAGTCAGAGGGGCTCTAAGGAGACTGAGGGGATTTGTTCTGAAGGGGCACAGTACAGCCCAAATCCTCTGTCACATCCCTGCTGAAAAGCCTACAGAAAACCTGCAGAAGATCTAGGGTCTGATCCATATGTGTTAAACAAAAAAGTGCTCATTGCAAAACAGTATATAAGACACACAGGTATGTGTATGCTTAGAAAATGTGCTGGAAGAATTTATACCAAACTGATCAAAGGGATACTTCTCTGCTTGCCTCTGTAGTCTTTTTTAACAAGAGTGTACTAATATAATGTGTATATAATTGACAAGTGCTGGAAAGGACAGTCTTTAAAGGGTATCTTTGAAAATCCCAACCCAGTTCTTGAGGCTCTCAACACAGTGACAAGATCCCTAAAACCTCTTTTTTGTACTGTGTCAGTTAGTGGTTAGCTTATAATAGTCCAGTGTGCTTCCTTAGGCTGTATGAGAGAGGATAAGAGGACCTCTGGGAAGAATTTTAATAGGTAATGTGAGCTTGGCCTACTGGGACCTGAGAGAGAATAAAACAGATGTTGACTCAATTAACAATTATCTTGCCAGAGACGTAAACCAAACATTACCACTGTGGGAATTGGATGAATGTTACTCTTTTATTTTATTGTTTAGGTTAATTTGGTGTGAACTTATTTTGTTATTGTGGACTCTGTTTATCAGATATGACATGCATTGCGATGGCAGGACCATGGGAACACTATCTTCTGGATTCTCACCAAAGCATGGTAGATTCCTGGTTTCATAAACGATATAGCTAATTGTGTAAAATGTCTTAATTACTGTGATACCTGGCTTTGTCTGAGTCACTCTATTTTCACAACACTTTGATTCTTCTGCAAATATAACCGTAAATCTCATGTCTCATTGCCCAATTAGTTATTATTAATTATTTTAACAACTAGAAGGACTTTTGCTCTCATTGGCCCTGATTTTTGGGAGTACAAAAGGCTGTGTCCTTCACTTGTAGTTATTGTCAAATGTATCTGTAGGGGCAGACTTTCCTTGGGCTACCATAATTGTCTTTTCCAACCTTGTGGTTCTTCCACAGGCATAGGTGGAACCACCTCACCGTGTTGGAATTGGAGGTAGAAGTAACACTTCTCTTAAGAATCAACCTTACTATCTAGCCAATATGGTTGCTGTGTTTATAGAAAGCAGTTTCTGATCTGAGGAATGTCCAGATGCTTGACCTAATAAGCTGAGTCATAGTTAGGGTTCTCTTAGTCTTACTTGCTATCTTGCAGACAGAGTTATCTTGCAGACAGAGCTCCCTTAGCTCCATCATGAAACATGTTTTGGCGCTGGAGAGATTGAAACCTGTTGAAACAAAATGACTTCCTCAGCTGTTGATACATTTGGGCATGTTCCATTCTTGTTAATGAAAAAAAAAAAAAAGTCTTTCCTTATATGGCTGAGAAAGCCTAGCAAGATATGCCATGAACATCCAGAACTGAGTCAGGGCCCCAGGTCACGAATGGAAGTCCTATACTGTGACATGAAGCACACAGCATAAGCACTGCATACAGGGCTGCGCTAGCCAGAGAGAACACTGGAATGCTGCCTGAGTTGGTCTTTTGCCTTTTCTAGCTTGACTTTGTTGGGTTTTCAGAGTCTGGATATTGACCACCTCTGGATACCTGCAGCTTGTGGAGTATCTGTGCTGAAAATCTCTTGAGATACCACCTCCTAATTGAGCTGCCCTGTGCAGGCTCTATTATCCAAGAACCCTACTCTGAGCTTATTGTTCTGTGGAAAACCAGTCTTTCAAGACAAAGGGTTGTGGGTCAACAATGACTCCCCCCCCCCGCCAGCTATTTTTATTTTACTAGGAGATTCCTGGTAAAATTACCAGTGCCTTCATCTAAGTAAATAAATCTCCCGTGTGGGGAATTTGAGGTATGTAGCATGACAAGTTGGGTGGATAAATTTGCCTGGGAAAGGGGTTCCTTTCCAACAGCCCCTCCTCCCCAAACATAGAAACTGACATTGTACAAGCCATCTAATTAAGTCACTTCATGCCTGTTTCCTCATCTATAAATAAATATAGATGATGATTTTATAATTGTTTCCTGCTCTCACATTTACTTATTCTATGAAATAAGTGATTTCCTGGTACCAGAGAGATAGAGGTCATCTATTTTATTTTCCTGCACACATATGGCTCACCGATTCTTAAGTTTGCATGGAATATTTGCACACATAGTAGCATAATTAAGAGTTCATACTAGCACTGTTCGCAATAGCCAAAAAGTGGAAATAACCCAGGTGTCCATCAACAGATGAATGAATAAACAAAATATGGTAAATATGTACATTAAACTATTCAGCCTTAAGAAGGAAAGAAATTCTGTCACATGCTACAATATGGATAAATCTAAATTGACCGTGGTTAGAGAAGCCATGCTAAATAAAACAAACCAGTCACAAAAAGACAGGTATTGCATGATTCTACTTATAACGAGTACCTAGAATACTCAAATTCATAAAGACAGAGGGTAGAATAGTGATTGCCAGAGGGTAAGAAATTGTTTAGTGGATAGAGTTTTTTAGTTTGGGAAGATGAAAAAGTTCTGGAGATGGATGGTGGTGATGGTTGCACAACATTGTGAATATACTTGATGCCACTAAACTGCACACTTAAAAAAATGATGAAAATGGCAAATTTTGTGTTATGTATATTTTTATTACAATAAAAATTTTGCATTGAACTTGGAGTGAGAACCCAATACTTGATGATTGATTAATACACGAACACAAGTGCATCATACTTCAATTAGTAGTCATCTTATTTTACTTTATTGGCTTTGTACCTGCAAAAAGTAGTTTAATCAGGTTGCCATGACTCTTTCTTTTGTTTTTAAACAACAGCTTCTCTAACCACGGTCAATTTAGAAATGCAGGCGTATGTATACATTCATGAGTTTGCCACATTTTTTTTTTTGGTAGATTATCAACAGGAGGTGTGATGCATTTGGCCAGGCATTATCACTCATTTCAATGAAACAAATATGAAATAACACAGGAAATTCACAGATAATGTAGTGGTAGCCTCAGTTTCTCTTTTTTGTGTTACAGAGGAAAAGATCTCACCAAGTATATTTGTATCCCTCAGGCACTGAGTTTAAATTTAGAATTTCCTATGTACTTATTTATTTATTTACTGAAAGCAAGATTTATTGAGAAGACAGAAAAGCTCCCACAGTGGGAGAAGACCCGAAGGGGTTGCCCTATATATTTATTTTTGAGTCAGGGTCTCACTCTGTCTCCCAGGCTGGAGTGCAGTGGCACAATCACAGCTCACCACAGCCTCAACCTCCTGGGTCCAGGCGATCCTTCTGCCTCAGTCTCCTGAGTAGCTGGAACTACAGACATGTGCCACCAGCCCAGCTTATTTATTTCATATTTTTTTTTGTAAAGATGAGGTCTTGTTATGTTGCCCAGGCTGGTCTCAAACTCCTAAGCTCAAGCAGTCCTCCCACCTTGGCCTCCCAAAGTGCTGGGATGACAGGTGTGAGCCACCACGCCAGCCTAGAATTTCCTTTTTAGTAATACATAGTATAAAACATAAAGCTAGCCGGGTGTGGTGGTGCATGCCTGTAGTTCTAGCTACTTGGAAGGCTAAGGCAGAAGGATCACCTGAGCCCAGTAGGTCGAGGCTGTGGTAGCCTGACTGTGCCATTGCACTCCAGCTTGGGCAACAGAGTGAGACTCCAACTCAAAAAAAAAAAGAAAGAAAGAAAGAAAGAAAGTAGACTGTTGGATGCCAGGAGCTGGGAGGATGGAAGTGTCGAGTTACTATTGAATGGGCACAGAATTTCAGTTTTGGAAGATGAGAAAGTTCTGGAGGTGGATGGTGGAGATGGCTGCATAATGTGCATGCACTTAAAGTCATGAAACCATACACTTAAAAACAGCTAGCACAGTCCATTTTATGTCATATGTATTTTACCAAAATAAAAGAAATTAAAGAAAAAATATCTACAAGTATGTATTTTATTCTGATGCTTGGGGGAAAAAAGTGAAATTAAGGAAAAAGTAAACGAGCATGTTGGTTTCGCCAAGATGCTCTGCCTTCCAGCGCTCACCTTCCCTGCCTGGTGCAGTGTCCACATTCATGCAGCCAAACAACCAGCATGCCAAGGTCAAGCCAAAGAGAAACCTCCAGACACAAGCTCAGATACATAGAGAGGCTCTTATTTAGGAATGAAGAACGAAGGCTAATTGTTTCCTTTTAATAACTGCCATGTTGCCTAGGCTGATCTCAAACCCCTGGGATCAGGCAATCCTCTCGCCTCTGCCTCCCAAAGTGCTAGGATTACAGGCATGAGCCATCATGCCTGGCTCTACTCTCTGTCTCTATGAATTTAACGACTCTAGGAACCGCACATATAGTGAAATCACATAGTATTTGTCTTTGTGTGTCTAGCTTATTTCCCTTTGCATAGTGTCTTCAAGGTTCATCCATGCTGTAGCCTGGATCAGAATGTCCTCATCTTCACTGAGCCTTTGTATGGATTATACCACATTTTGTTTATTCTTTCATCTGTTCATATATATTAGGATTCTTTTTTATTACAGATAATTTTGGAATTGTAGAAACATATAAAGAAAAAGAAAAAAAGAAGTTCTATCTTAATCCCATTGCCAGGAGGTAGTCTCTGTTAACAATTTGGCACATTTCCTTCTGTGGTGAACAGAGATTTATGGCCAAATCTTCACAGCTGTAAGTGATGAATATATTTAGAAATGTATCTTTGTCTGAATTTCTGATAATGATTCTTATAAAGGGAATCACTGGGTCAAGGCATATGGCTATCTTAAAGCACTTGATAGATGATGCCAAAAGGACTTTCCCAGAAATAACTCTGAAATTTTAACATGAGGAACTGAGGAGCTAAGAGGCTTCCTTTGTGTCTTTATGGCTCTCCTTACAGTAGGAAAATATTCTGATAAAAACTGAACGTATATATTTAGTTGAAAAGTTTCACACATGCACACTCTTGGTACCACAAAATAAAATATCTGTATACTTGATTTCCCCTCCCTCTCTCCCTTCCTTTCTTCCTTTATTTCTTTAATCTTCGCTCTGCCAAGACTGGAGTGCAGTGGCGTGATCATAGCTCACGGAGCCTTGAGCTCCTGGGCTCATGTGATCCTCCCACCTCAGCCTCCTGAGTTGCTGGGATTACAGGCATGAGCCACAGTGACCAGCTGATTTCTCTTTCTAGCAGAAATTTGAACATTTCCCTTCATCTAGGATAGAATCATTGCTTCTATGTGCAGGTCCTGTGGGGATTTGGGACCAGGGATTAGAAAGGGCCCAGGGGTTTATACCATTGCACTGATTTACAAGAGATGTTCACAGCCAGAAGGAGGATCTGAGATCAGGAACATCCTACAGCTGTGTGGAGCCTCACTTCCTGTGGCCCTAAGGAGTGTCTCCCACTTCAGTGAGTGTGGGAGGGCTGTGCTGCATAGGGAGAAGATTGGTTTATAGTCTGGGCACTTGGTTCCACACTTGGGGTCTCTCCATTTGATGTTGCAAACCAGCAATGGTCCTGGGTCCTGATGAGTCTTTGTCAACAATAGGCAACCACTTGGCAATGCCAGTCTGCCCAGACTAGGCAGCTTCTTTCCAGAGGCAACATGACTGTGTCGACAGGGTATCTCAAGAAGCACTGGAAGTCCAGCCCGGCCATTCTGTAACTCAGTGGCCTTGGGGACAAGGTTGGCTGCTGTGAGCTTTGGTTCCCCATTTGGTTTCCTCAGTGAGAATCAACGCAGACGGCTGTATAAAAGGCGCTTGGTAACCAGCAAGGGTCTAAATAAATATCCGGTGTTGTTATTACACTGGGGCAATTCTTTCATGCTGAGATTTTATAATCATTGTAACAGTATCACTTTTAGAAACAGAGCATTTCTTACTCATATTATTGCTTGATGCAATTCACCCGATGTCATTTTACATTGACCAAGTTCTGTTACCAATGTTAATCTCGTTTCATCCTGACGCAACACCAAGAACGGGTGCCGGCGCTTCTATTGGCAGAGGAACACGATGCCCAGTGAGGTTTAGGGGTGTATCCGAGGTCATACAGCAGCAGAGCTAGGGCTGAGATGCAAGACTCCTGGGTTCGAGGCCTGCACACTCTATAGCAAAGCTCCAGACCTCAGCGTCCCCAGGCTGGAAGATTCCCCTGCTCATTTCCTGCTTCACCTTGTGTAAACTTCGGCAAGTTAGTGCAAACTGAGGACTAGGCAAACTTGAGTTCAGGGAACACAAAAGTTCTTTCTAGATCTAAAACTTTGAATTTATCTGGGATTACCTCCTCAGGCGGTGTTTGTAGATTTTGCTCTTGGCACTCTTTATGGGACCCTGCCTCTCTGCTATGCCGGAAGTAATAGTAAGAACAAGATGTGAGTCTTGAAAACATTCTGTCACAGCCCCCTCTGCCTAGTGTAGCCCTACACACAATATGCTTCTTTTTTGTTGTGAATTTTAAAGGCAAGAGACATTATTTCTTAGCCATTCCAAGACAGTCTATTTTGAGCCGTTATTGCCTATTTTGCAAACATGCTTTAGGGATATGTACATATTGTGGTGTTTGACCCTGCAAATAAGAGTTTATTATTACCCTCAAATACACTAAAAAAGTAACATTAATATCTTACATTTTCCCTCCCTGTGGTTAATGCTTACCAGTAATCTGTGTTAACCATTTTCAGACTGTCTTTACAAGGGAGGGAGAAAGGACTTATGCTATTTGTGAGTGTGGAACATGGCAGAAAGTTGAGGGAGAGGTAAATGGTTAAGGTTTTAGGGCTTTTTCCATTTTCAGATGTGTGGAACCCCTGTGGAAATCCTTGCTGGGCAAAGGAGTGGGAGTAACCAAACTTTGGCATGCTGAGTCTGACTTTACGCAAAACTGTAATACTGTCAAAACTTGGCTTCAGCATGAGATGTCCAGACAGCCCTCTGTGAACTTGGCCATGGAAAACCACTGGTCCAGACCAGCAAATTCAGAGTCTACTGAATACCAGCAATTGTCCCACCCAGAGCAGTTCTGGGCTTTGTGGGGATGGGGGATGCTAGTTAAGGAAATTATAGGCTGCTGGGCCACTGGGCTTTCTAAAAAAGATTATGGGGTGACTTAGTGATCTTGAGGTGGGCCAGGGATTTTGAGGGAAGGTTAGAATGAAAGTCTGGAGTAAGCACTGAAAAGGCTGGGTTGAGATTCTCAGAGCCTGGGAGACTGGACTTGGGATCTCAGAGAGATACAGGTACAGGCAAAGAGATTTGTCTGGGCTCTTGCACTCATTCAGACGTGGCCAGTGGGCAGACACGGTCACTTACCCTCTTTGAGCCTTGGCTGGCTCATTCAAGAAGGAAAAGTGGCACAGCCAGCCTGTCCGGCTCCTACATCTTACCAAATGAGATGCTGCAGCTCAGGGAGCAAAGTAAGTGGCAGGTTCAGTTGTCTCCAGCGGAAGAGAGTGAGAACCAGGGCTACAACCCACACTTTCTGATGCCCAGGCCAGGATGCCTTCTATGACCTGATAGCATTTAATTCCAGTGATTCTCCATCAGATTTTCTATACCCCATTGGTGGCTTTCCGGGTGCTTCAGAGAGTCTACTTTTAATGTGTTTCACACTTAATAAAAGTGGTGTCACTGGGGTAACCACAGAAGGAGTGAATACAAGAGGTCACTATGAATAATGAATAATGACCATTGCCCCTTGCTGTGGACTGAATTATGTCTCTCGGATTCATATCTCAAAGTCCTAACCCCTGGTACCTCAGAAGGTGACCTTGTTTGGAAACAGGGTCATTGCAGATGTAATTAGCTATGATGAGGTCATACCTGAGCAGGGTGGGTGCCTAATCGGATATGACTGGTGTCCTTATAAAGAAGGAAACTGGACACAGACACACACAGGGTGATGCCATGTGAAGATGAAAGCAGAGATTGGGATGATGCTTTAATAGGTATGGGACACCACAGATTGCCAGCAAACCATCAGAAGCTGGGAGAAATCAGGGAACAAATTCTCCCTCACAGCTCTCAGAAGGAAGTTAAATTAAATAAGTGGGAGGCTAACTGGCCTGAGGCTATCTGCATTCTTAGAGTTTCTGCAATAAGCCACAACCTATCTTAGTATATTTTTGTAACAAATAGCCAGGTTTCAGTCAATCACAACCAGCCAACTGATCACACCATGCCCAACTAAGGCAAACGCCTAGCTGTAGCCAACCAGGTGCTTTCTCTACTTTGCTTCCAGGTTGGCCTTTAAAGCTGTTGACTCACATCACTGGGTGGGGTTCTCTGAACCTCTTTGTGTTCTGAGGGCTGTCCCATTCATGAATTGGTCTTTGCTCAAAAAAAACCTCTGCTAAATTGAATGTGTCTGAAGTTTTTCTTTTAACAGAAGCAATCCTGCCAACATCTTTACTTTGGACTTGAGGCCTCCAAAACTGTGAGGCAGTACATTTCTGTTGTTTAAGCCCTCCAGTCTGTGGTACTTTCTACAGCAGCCCTCACAGACTCATACACTGCCCTCATTCTGTGCTCTTCTCACATTGTCTGTGGTGCTGCTTTCTTCAGCTGTTCTCTTGCCCAAATAGTTAGCACTCTCTAAAATATTTTTTGATGTACAGAAAAGAGTTTGATAACAGGCAAAAACAAAAATTGAGAAAAAAGTAAGCATCTCTTTTAAATTTTAGACTTTTAGTTCAGTGGGTTTTTTTTGACACTGAAAATGCAAAAACTCTTTCTGAGGTAACATATGTGATAATTTCTCTCAGGAACTCTATTGGCATTCTTCTGTTAAGGCTAATAACCTGTGTCACTTATTCCTTAATACAGTCCCAGAGTTTCTATTGTCTGTGAGATCTGCATCAGACTCCACCTAACAGAATGCATTATTTTTCTTCATCCTAAATATTCTTCACGCTTCCTAGTCCCAGAAGGGCTACCATAACCTTGGGCTGGCTGGGGCTCTGTGGAGCAGTTGCTGAAGGATCCTACTTCTCCCTGTGAATCTCTCTGAGGTCTACTCTCCTACTTGTGTCTTTGGCTGGTGCTGGACACTTACAAACCATGGCAGAGAGAGCTTGGCTGCCTCTCTGTGGCCAGGTCCCTACAGGGGTGCTGCTGGCATGTGACTGTCACACGCTTAAGGGCTATCCTTGGCCTTGTAGGACCTGAAACTTTCTGTTGTCTACTCACCCAGAACTGTTCCAGCTGTGTTTTGCGAACAAAACTCGTCAGGGAAGGAGAGTAAGCCTGCGTGTTAAGAGGTGCGTATCTTTCCAGGGACCAGAGTCCCCATGTTCTTACCACCAATGCTGCTTGACAAGGGTTGAGTGAGAACAGAGGGAGGTGGAACCCTGAGAACCTCATGCTATACCTGCCCCTCAACACCAGGAAGTCTTCAGAAGACTGCTTAATTAAAGTTGTATTTCGTGCAGACCACCCTTCATCTGTTGTCAAAGTTCTTTCAGACAGGTTCAAATACAATTAACTCAGTAAATTCAATTAATTAATCAATCAAGTCAATTCATTCAGTTACAGCTTTCCTTTAGATTAATCATATGGTTAACTGTATGAAATTGCTATATTTTTGAGTCAAAAACAGTTCACAGTGACAATTTCATGAGTTTAATAGTTTTTTTACTTCCTATTTTAAATTAATTGCAGGTGAACAAGAGGAAGCAGGAAGCTTCCTGCTTCCTCCGCTGGTGGTATCTTACATAATGCAGTACACTAATGAAAACCAAGAAATTGAGATTGGCATCATACAGTTAACTAGTTTACAGGCCTTGTGTGGATGCTACTACCTAATAGTTTTTTGGGGCTACCTCCTGGCTACTTCCACTCTGACACATTTAGCAATCTTTTAGGGTCTGCTTATTTTACTGAAGATAGCTTTTTTTTTTTTTTTTTTTTTTGAGTTGGAGTCTCACTCTGTCGCCCAGACTGGAGTGCAGTGGCCACTCCTGGCCACCGCAGCCTCGACCTGCTGGGCTCCGGCGATCCTTCTGCCTCAGCCTTCCGAGTAGCCGGAATTACAGGCATGTGCTACCACGCCCAGCTGATTTTTTGATTTATTGTAGAGATGAGGTCTCGCTGCCCAGGCGGGTCTCGAACCCGCGGGCTCAGGCAATCCACTCACCTCAGCCTCCCAAAGGTGCGGGATTACAGGCTGAGCCACCGAGCCCGGCTTGAAGATAGCTTTTTAATGTTATTTTTAAGGTTTTGAAAATATTATGTTATTAAAAACAAATTCAAATAATATAATTGTGTATAAAGTATAACATGAAAACTTCCTTTTTCCCTTCTTGCTCAGTCTGCAGAAATAATAATTGGAAGTTTGATGTAAATATTTACTTTTTTTTTTTTTGAGTTGGAGTCTCACTCACCCAGGCTCAGTACCACCGCAGCCTCTATCTGCTGGGCTCAGATAGAGCCATCCTTCCACCTCAGACTTCCAAGTAGCTGGAACTATAGGTGCACGCCAACATGCCCGGCTAATTATTTTTTTGATTTATTGTAGAAATGAGGCCTCACCAAGTTGCCCAGGCTGGTTTTGAAGCCTGGGCTCAGGCAATCTTCTCACCTCAGTCTCCCAAAGTTTTGTGATTACAAGGCATGAGCCACTGCGCCCGGCTAATCTTTACTTTTTACTTATGGATATATACACAGACACATATGGAATTTCTTTTACAAAACAGTAATATTTTATAAACCTTTTCTCATTAACATGTTATGACTATATGAGTTGTGACAGTACCACAGTTTTCACTTATTACCATTTGATTTTTTTTTGTTTCTCTGAACGGAGGATCAAGTTGCAAGTGTGATTTACTCTGCCCTCGGCGTTGACCCTCCCACTTTCCATTCTCGCCTTTAATCCAGCCTCCGTGCTGCAGATGAGATTGTCTACCTATGATACTCTGATGTTTCTTTCTTTCTTTCTTTTTAAATAAAGATGTGATCTTACTATGTGGCCTAGGCTGGTCTTGACCTCCTGGGCTCAAAAGATTCTCCCGCTTTGGCCTCCATTTTCCCAAAATGATTCCATCTGCCAGGGTCTGAATTTCTGGTGTGACCTCTGCAGCTTCCAGGCTTCCCACTCCATTCCATTTACGCTCTCCATCGGGGTCAGCCATGTTTGCTGACTGGCCTATGATCTCTGTTGAAACCTGCCATGTCTGCCATTTAGGATTTCTCATTTGTCAGACCCGTGTCTCTCCCAATATTGTTTAATTTGGGGCACGGTTATTAAATCTCTTTGGACCTGTATCTTCTCATCTTTAAAAGGATCATCTACAAGGTTATAGGGTCTACAGCAGGAGGGGGAAAACTTTTTCTTCATAGGCCCAGGGAGGTGAATATTTAGACTTTGTTGGCCATAGTGTTGCACCCACTCAACTCTGCCACTGTGGCACAAAAATAGATATAGATGACATGTAAACAAACAGGGTTGGCTGCATTCCAATAACACTTTATTTATGGACACTGAAATTTGAATTCCATATTGTTCTCACGTGTCACAAAACATTATTCTTTTTTTCAACTGTTCAAAATGTAAAAAACATTTCTGACTCACAGGTAGTACAAAAATAAAGGTGGTGAGCAGGATTTAGCACATGGGCTGTAGTTTGCCAACCCCTGTCTGGTGGAAAGAGCCTGGACTTTGGGGTCAGACAGATTAAGATTTGAATTGCTTTTGTCACTTGCTTAAGTTGTATGGCCTTGAGCAGGTTATGTAACTCTCTTAAACTTTAGACCTTGAAAAGTTGCTGTGACCATTAGAGATAACTTATGAACAATTTCTGGCATGCAGAGGGCACTCAATAAGCGTGAGTTCCTTTTTTCTTTTGCTTGAGGATACTTCTGAAACTAGAACTCAGTAAGCCAGAGCAGAGAGGTCATTTCCGCTGTGGAGCCTTCTAGGGTGAAGGAGACTGAGAGGTATATATATGCTGGTTTCACACACTCAGCATACTCTTTGCCCTTGCAAATGTACACATGTGCATAGAAATTTTATGTTTACATGTGGATTCCATGCCTGTCTGTAATGACAGAGCCAAAATGACCTCTCACTGCGTCCAGCAACAAGGGGTCTTGACTTTTAGATCGTTTGGGAGATGCCTTCAATTTTGCAATTTCTTACTCTTTTATAATTTTATAGCACTCTATGGCATATTTCTTAAATCAGGAAGTCTTGATAAAATTTAAAAAATCAATGTGCGTTATATATTCTGAAAAGCAGATACTTCAATGACTCAGAAATGTCTATCTTCTCCAAATGCCCTGACACAAAAGTTCAGGTGATATAGCCTTTGGATGAGGAATCTTTCCAGCCCTCTTCTGAACTTACCCACTTCCTGTCCAGACAGGCCCCATGCTGGGATATTTCAACCCACTGTAGAATTTAAAATGATTTATATGTTGTCATAGCCCATTTTGTGTTGCTATAATAAAATACTTGAGACTGGATAATGTATAAAAAAGAGAAGTTTATTTCTCACATTTCTGGAGGTGGCAAAGTTCAAGCTCAAGGCACTGGCATCTGGTGTGGCTCCTCCCTGTTTCCGGGATGGTACCTTGAATGCCACATCCTCCAGAGGGGAAGAATGCTGTGTCCTCACATGCCAGAGAACAGAAGAGACTGAACCCACTCTGAAAGTCCTTTGTTTAATAATAGCATCGATCCATTCATTAGGGTAGAACCCCTGCGACTAAGCACCTTCCCAAAGCCCCATCTTCCAATACTGCTGCATTGGGGATTAAGTTTCTGTCACAGGAATTTTGGGGGACACGTTCAGACCATAGCACATGTATTATTTCATTTGACACCCAGAACTGGTTTTTGGCTGATGAAATAGGCACAGAGACATTAAAACAATTACTAGCAACTCCCAGCTATAGGAGACACTAGAATATAAGTCCTTGGACTCCTGATTTAGTACTCTGTCCAATGTGCACCCTCCTTCTAAATCTTATATTTGGTCCATTTTGCTTCTTCTTTTTTCCCTCTTTCTTTTTTTTGAGTTGGAATCTTACTCTGTCACCATGTGCCACCATGCCCTGCTAATGTTTTGATTTATTGTAGAGATGAGGTCTCGCCAATTTGCCCAGGCTGGTCTTGAACTTGTGAGCTCAGGCAACTCTCTCACCTCGGCCTCCCAAAGTGTGGGATTACAGGCATGAGCCACCATACCCAGCCAGGCCTCTTTTTCTTTTTTTTTTTTTTTTGAGTAGGAGTCCCCCTCTGTCACCCAGGCTGGAGTGCAGTGTCATGCTCACGGCCATCTCACCCTTGATCTGCTGCACTCGGGTGATCCTTCCGCTTGAGCCTTCCAAGTAGCTGGAACCACAGGCGTGTCCCACCATGCCCACCTGATTTTTTGATTTATTGTAGAGATGAGGTCTCTCCAAGTTGCCCAGGTGGGTCTCGGACCCGTGGGCTCAGGCAATTCTCTTGCCTCTGCTTCCCAAAGTGCTGGGATTACAGGTGTGAGCCACTGAGCCCAGTCCCTTCTTTATTTCAATAGCTTTAGAGGGTACAAATAGTTTTGGTCTGGGCTTTAAGTGTACCCATCACCCCCACTTGTGTACACTGTCCCTGATAGGTGATTTTTAGTCCCTCCACCCATTCCTCCTTCCCCTTTCCCCCTCCCGAGTCTATAGTCCCTTTTCTTTCTTTCTTATCTAGTTTTTGAAGATGTAGTCTAAACAACTTTACATAATTCAATTTTCTTTCTTTCTTTTTTTATTTTGAGCCAGAGTCTCAGTCTGTCACCCAGGCTGGAGTGCAATGGCATGCTCACGGCCACCGCAGCCTCGACCTGCTAGGCTCAGGTGATCCTTTCACCTCAGCCTGCCAAGTAGCTACAGGTGTACGCCGCCAGACTAATTTTTTGATTTATTGTAGAGATGAGGTCTTGCCATGTTGCCCAGGCGGGTCTTGAACCTGCCGGCTCATCAGGCTCCTCTTGCCTTGGCCTCCCAAAGTGCTGAGATTACAGGCATGGGCCACAGTGCCCAGCCCATAATTCAATTTTCAATTTGCTTTCAATAAATATAGATGCTCCTAGATGTATAATGTTGTTACATCTAGATAAACCCATACACGGTAATTTAAAAATATGGAAAGTTGTAAGAAAACATTCACCTTATAATGTTTTCAGCTTATGATGGGTTTATTGGACCTAATCTCATGTTAGGTCAAGAAGAGTACTGAATGCATCTTGTTTTGCACCATCACAAAGTCCAAAAACCATAAATGAACCCATCATAAATTGGGGCTGTCTGAAGTCATTTATTCACACATTCAGCAGCTGTTGTTTAGTCATAGCCCCTCAGTCAGTAGGCATTTGCTGAGTGCTTTCTGTGATCTCAGAGAAGATGTAAATATTATGGAGTTTGTCGGGAGGTTTTCCAATTTGGTTGTAGTTTTGTTTTGTTTTTTTGAGTTGGAGTCTCACTGTGTCGCCCAGACTGGAGTGCAGTGGCCGCTCCCGGCCACCGCAGCCTCGACCTGCTGGGCTCCGGCGTTCCTTCCGCCTCAGCCTTCCAAGTAGCCGGAATTACAGGTGTGCGCTACCACGCCCGGCTAATTTTTTGATTTTATTGTAGAGATGAGGTCTCGCTTGCCCAGGTGGGTCTCGAACCCGCGGGCTCAGACAATCCACTCACCTCAGCCTCCCAAAGGCGCGGGATTACAGGCTGAGCCACCGATTTTGTAGTTTTAAAAGCAGGAGCCACAGGCATTAAACCGACTAAGTCCAGGTCTCCTTGCTGGTTCCAATCAGGTGTCAAGTTACTCACCCTCTACAGATCTTGTTTCCTCATCTGAAAGGTGGGGAAACAAATATCTACCCCTTAATAATTTGTAGAACACAAATGCTTGGTTTACAAACATTGCTTATGAAATAGTAGCTTTTTTTTTTTTTTTGAGTCGAAGTTTCACCTGTTGCTGGGGGTGCAGTGGCATGGTCATGGCTCACTATATGTAGCTTTGACTTCCTGGGCTCAGGCGATCCTCACACCTCAGCCTCTGGAATAGCTGGGACTACTACTGGTGTGCACCACTCCATTCGGCTAATGTATTTTATTTTATTTTTTGCAGAGATGGGGTCTTGCTCTGATGCCCAGGCTGGTCTTGAGCTACTGGGCTCAAGCAATTCTTCAGCCTTGGCCTCCCAGATTGTTGGAATTACAGGCACGAGCTACTGTGCCCAGCCAAATAGTAGCTATTATCAATAATTAATTAGCAACCTAGGCTACGCTGTGGTAAACAGAGCTCCACATTGCAGTGGCCTGCCGCTTCATTTCTCATATATGCATGCTCTCTGTACGCTGCTCCAAGTCATCTTTCCTTGGGACTCGCACTGACTGAGAAGCTTCTATCTGGAACACCAGAGAGAAGCAGAGGAAAAAGAGAACTTGGCAAAGCCCATGCTGGCTCTTGGAGCTGGAGGTGACTTGCGTGTCACTTCTCCCCACCTTCCACCGGCCAAAGCAAGACTCATGGCCAAATCTGACAGGAATGGGAAGAGAAAATATAATCCTCTCCTGGCAGAGGCTGTGAATATTTTGGAGCACTATTATAATTTACCACAATATATACAAAGACTAACCTGTAGGAAGTACAGGAAAGTGCAGGATAGAAAAGACATGGACATGTGGAATAAGCAGTAATAATGAGTGTGCTGTTAGACTTAATTTCTTCTAGAACAAATGATTCTTTAAGACCTTTCTGAGGAAGACTTGTCATCGTCATTCTCTTGTCAGGTTTATATAAAACTGAAGATTACTGTACATATACTCCTAACAGCTGTCAAATACAGAGTTCTGTGAAAGCCAAGCTTCTATTTATCTTCTTCAAGGCTTTCAGAGGCAAACACCACTCAGATCAACTTATTTTTGTCAGTCAAGCTAGGTTTTTAAAATGAACTTGGAGAAATCAATAGCACTTTGGAGATTCATTAATTTAAGTGCGTGTGCACAAACTCGGTTGTCGATCTTTTGGATTCTGCATTGGTCAGTCTTTTAGTTACAAACAACAGAATTCATACTAGGGAAAAAAAAATCTAGTCTCAGTAATTGGGTAGCATAGAAAATTTCCAGGAGAGCTTTGTACTTAGAAACAATGGCTAAATTACATTGATTACATTGCTGGCCGGTTCCAGCAGAAACCTGACCGTTGCCAACATCGGGCATGAGGCATTGCTGCTAGAACCTTTGCCAAGTTCTCCTTGGAAGGTAGATGCCTCCCTTCCTTGTGCTCTGCCACCTTGTCAGGATTGCTGTGGGCGACTTCCTCCTTTTTAAAAACCATTTTTTAAATTTTTTAAAGCAATCTTTTCCAAATCAAAATTGCCCATATTCACCACCTTAACTGAGTGATCAAATGCAGCATCCCTAATAGTGAAAAAATCTGATCTAGTATGCTTCGTAACGTGATCCATTGTGAACGACACAGCATCCCCTGTGAAATGCTCTTTTATTAGGGGTATATAATAATCTCTGGTTGTCTCTGTTTTGAGAATGATAGCAGCTATTGGTTAGCATTACCTAGAGCCATTGATTCACTGAAGATTGTAAAATGATGATATTCTAATTGTACCTTTCCTTAGAAAATTTTTTTGGTTTAAATAATTTAAGAGGGCTGGGTGTGGTGGCTCAAGCCTGTAATCCCAGCACTTTGGGAGGCCGAGGTGAGGGGATTGCCTGAGCCCACGGGTTCGAGAACAGCCTGGGTAACTTGGTGAGACCTCATCTCTACAATAAATCAAAAAATTAGCCTGGTGTGGTGGTGCGCGCCTGTAGTTCCAACTACTTAGAAGGCTGAGGTGGAAGGATTACCTGAGCCCAGCAGGTTGAGGCTGCGGTGGCCGAAAGTGTGCCACTGCACTCTAGCCTGGATGATGGAGGGAGACTCCAATTCAAAAAAAATATTTAAGAAAGATGTTCTTCCCTTTATCTACTTTGGTTACAGATTGTTCAAGTCATAATAAAAAAGCAGGATGAATATTTGGTTTTTTCCCTGTATATATTCATTTTCAAAATCATGAATTGGCTTCTTATCACCCTATCATTCTTTAAAGATGACTATTAGCTTTTAAAAATAAATCACATGACTTTGTGAATTAAAACATTTGATGAGATTCAGTCAATTGTAGTTATCAATTTTGAAGCTCAAATTGTTCTATCTTTTGCTGGACCTCTTCACTTTGGCTCCTGAGTTTTTTGTCATGACCTTTGTGGTCTTTAATGATTTCCTTACTCTCTGGTATGACAAGAAGTTTCAGGATCAATTTGAACATTTCATGTGTCAGACCAGATCGGTCACTTCTCCAAGAAATTGCGTTTTCTTTCAGTGACAAATGACATTTCAAAACCATGATCTGGCAACTAACAATATTTGTTGCTATCGGGTTGGCAACTGTTTTTAGGCCATACACATACACATGCACACGTATGTATGCATATATATACATAAGTATATGTATGTGTGTGTGTGTATATATATATGAATGTATATAATTATATTTATTTTAAGATTAAAGATAAGATAAAATACTGTATGGGTTTATACTGGTACTTCCAGTTCAAATCCATCACTAGGTTTTTATATTTTACCTTTTCTGTATTAAATCTACAGACCTTTCTTTTATGCTGAAAATCTCGATCCTTAGAAATATAGGGTAAGCCGGGCTCGGTGGCTCAGCCTGTAATCCTGCGCCTTTGGGAGGCTGAGGTGAGTGGATTGCCTGAGCCCGCGGGTGCGAGACCCACCTGGGCAGCGAGACCTCATCTCTACAATAAATCAAAAAATTAGCCGGGCGTGGTAGCGCATGCCTAGTAATTCCGGTTACTCGGAAGGCTGAGGCGGAAGGATCGCCGGAGCCCAGCAGGCGAGGCTGCGGTGGCCGGGAGCAGCCACTGCACTCCAGTCTGGGCGACAGAGTGAGACTCCAACTCAAAAAAAAAAAAAGAAAGAAATATAGGGTATATAGGCCAGGAGTGATGGCTCATGCCTGTAATCCCAGCATTTTGGGAGGCGGAGGAAAGAGGATTGCCTGAGCCCAGGGGTTCAAGAGCAGTCCGGGCAACTTGGTGAGACCTCGTCTCTACAATAAATCAAAAAATTAGTCGGGTGTGATGGCACACACCTGTGGTTCCAGCTACTTGGAAGGCTGAAGCGGAAGGGTCACCTGAGCCCAGCAGGTCGAGGCTGTGGTAGCCGTGAACATGCCACTGCACTCTAGCCTGGGTGCCAGAGTGAGACTCCTACTCAAAAAAAAAAAAAAAACACAGGGTATGATATAACTAGAATATTCTATAATTATTCATCTAATATTGAACACACAATAGTCTTAGACTAATAACATGACTACCACCGTCAGTAGAATTACTGTGAACAGTTAAATCTTTTTTTTCCACAGAGTCTCCCCATTTCCCCAGTCATACTACATCTATTTTATCTGAGCATGTAATCTAATCATTGCATACTGTACTTTCTCGCCTTTAAACCTCAGTTAGTCTTAGTTCTACAAGTACCTATATGACTAATATAGCCTGTCCTTATGTTGATGGCTCTCTGGCCATTTTTATTATCTGAAGCTTGTTTCTAGTAGATTCTTCAGAAAAGGTTAATGGCAACAATATTCCCTGAGTGTCTCATGTGAAAAGTTTGTACCTTTTATATTTCAAACTCAGTTTTACAGGATGTAAAATCCTTGAGTCACATTTCTTCCTTTGAAAATTTTAATATATTACTCTATTTTATTCTGGTATAAAATCTTGTTACCAAAAAGTTTGATGATAATTCTATTTTCTTTTTTTTTTGAGTTGGAGTCTCACTCTGTCACCCAGACTGGAGTGCAGTGGCCGCTCCTGGCCACCGCAGCCTCCACCTGCTGGGCTCCGGCGATGCTTCCGCCTCAGCCTTCTGAGTAGCCGGAATTACAGGCACACGCTACCATGCCTGGCTGATTTTTGATTTATTGTAGAGATGAGGTCTCGCCAAGTTGCCCAGGCGGGTCTCGAACCCGCGGGCTCAGGTAATCCACTCACCTCAGCCTCCCAAAGCGCGGGATTACAGCCTGAGCCACCGAGCCCGGTGATAATTCTATTTTCTTCTTTAAAAAGTCACTATCTGCTTTTGCCTAGATGTCCAAAGATTTTTAATTCTTCTTTCAAAGTTCAGTAATTTTTTACAAGAATGTATTTTGGTGTTGGTCATTCTGTGTTGATATATTTAGGTACTCAGTGTGCTCTTTTAGTATGTAGTTTCTTTCAACCAGATTTTTCTTTTTCTAGGAAAGTTTTTGATATAAAGTTTTAGCATTTGTTCTGCTTCCTTGCTTGTTTTTCTTTTCTTCAGGGGTTCCTATTATTCTAAACGTTGGATCTTCTTTGTCTATTTCCAAAATTTGTCCCTTTTAAAATATTCTATTTATTTTTTATTTTAAAAATTCATTTTTTTTTAGAAAGCAGGATTTTTGAGAGAACAGAAAAGCTTCCAAAGTGGGAGGGGACCCAAAGAGTTTGTTTTAAAAATTTCTTTTACTTTCTTTTCCTTTAAGGCATTACTGATTGCGTTGATTCATTCTAGTTTTCTCTTGATTTTTGAAATGATGTTACCTTTTACACCCAATTTTTCTGAGCTCTGTCCCTTTATTTCTGAGTTTTTCTTAGTTCTGACTTATGTTGTTTTTTATGTCTAATAACCTTTAAACATTTATTTTAGTTTTTTTTTTAATAGAGAGTGACATTTTTAACCTGTTCTTTAGGCATGCCTTTCTGATAGGTTTCCAATACTGATATAGATGCTTTTTCACCTTCTTATTCTTCTTTTCAAAATAATAACTTCAAATGGGATTTATCTTGAGGTTTTCTTTCTGTTTATTTTTTAAATGAATTGTCCCAGACCTTTAGAAGGAAGCATGGTTAAGAGTACTCTTTCTAATTTTATCTTCTGCTGTTTTCATGTAGTGTTTAAAAATATGGTAGCTTAGCTGGGTATGGTGGCTCTTGCCTGTAATTCCGGCATTTTGAGAGGCAGAGGTGGAAGATCACTTGAGGCTAGGAGTTCAAGATCAGCCTGGGCAACATAATAAGACCTTGTCTCTACAAAAGAACAACAACAAAAAAATTTCTTTTTGGAGTCTCACTCTGTCACCCAGGCTGGAGTGCAGTGGCATGCTCATGGCCACCCCAGCATCAACCTGCTGGGCTCTGGCAATTCTTCTGCCTCATCCTTCCAAGTAGCCGGAACTACAGGCGTGTGCTATCATGCCCAGCTAATTTTTTGATTTTTACTGTAGAGATGAGGTCTCGCCAAGTTGCCCAGGCTGTTCTCGAAATCATGGGTTCAGGCAATCCACTCACCTCGGTCTCCCAAAGTGCTGAAATTACAGGCTTGAGCCAACACGCCTGGCCAAAAAATTTTAAAAAAATATTAGCCAAGCGTGGTGGTGTATTCCTGTAGTCCCAGCAACTAGGGAGACTGAGGTGGGAGCATTGCTTGAGTCTAGGAGTTCCAGGCTGCAGTGAGCCACACTCACACCACTGCACTCCAGCCTGGGTGATAGAGTGAGACTCTGTCTCTAAAATAAAAATAAATAAATAAAATAAAAATATGGTGGCTGCCGGGCTTGGTGGCTCAGCCTGTAATCCCAGTGCTCTGGGAGGCCAAGGTGAGTGAACTGCCTGAGCCTGAGGGTTCGAGACCCACCTGGGCAACTTGGCAAGACCTCATCTCTACAATAAATAAAAAATTAGCCAGGCGTGGTAGCGCGTGCCTGTAGTTCCAGCTACTTGGAAGGCTGAGGCGGAAGGATCGCCGGAGCACAGCAGATTGAGGTTGTGATGGCCGGGAGCGTGCCACTGCACTCCAGTCTGGGTGATAGAGTGAGACTCCAACTCAAAAAAAAAAAAATACGGTGGCTTATTTTCTTGAGATTTTCTGACTCTGTTCTTCTCTTCAATTTTAATTGGACCTGCTCTTTCCTTTGTCTCTACCCACTTTGATTTTGATTCTACTCTTAGAATTATCTCCTCAGTAGGTGGCCCTATACTGTGAGCTAGACTTGCCAGTTTTTAGAATTCCCAGGAGGTCTGGATTCTCCAGACACATTGGTTCTTACTGAACGGCTCTTGTACATACCTCCTATGAGATTTGGCAAAGGCCCTTCCAGGTTCAGCTGCTATTCTCAGTGGTCCCATTGAGCTCTCTTTTAAATATTTGTTTTTTCGGGTTCTCCGGTTCTCAGGTCCACCAGTACACCCTTTTGCATCTCTCTACTTCCTCCCACACAGACTATACAGACTATGTGACTGGTAGTGGTGTGTCCCATGAGCTTGTATTTTGAGGCTCATGGGAGAAAAGTTGTAGTCCAGTTTTGTTGTAACTGTTGTTCGTGGCAATTTGGTTTTGAGATCTGGTTGCTTTAGCTGTTTTTATGTGGGGATTCAGAGAGATTAAAAAGTGTCTCCATCTTCTCAGAATTTTATCTACATGTATTCCTGTTTGAAACTTTTTGCAAGATAACTGGAAAAAACAATTATGCAGGTGTATCTGATTGGTTGAGGCTAAATCATTGTCTTGGCTGTGATTACAGATGAGGCTGGAACATAGTTTTTGGCTTCCACTTGGGAAAGTAAGGCCCATAAGATTAGAAATGCCCTAACATAAGGAGGATATTGGAAATGCATGAATTATGTCCACTATGGATCAGGTCTTGGCTTTTCATTTATACGTCAATTTGACTCCAAGTTTCCAACTGCCTGAAATATTTGTCATAATGACTTTCCGGAAATGAGGGACAGTAGACTTCCTCCTAGAATAAAGGCATTGTATATTAAAACTCCAGATTTTATTTTAATAATAAAATTAAGACTTTTTATTGCTCTATTTCCCAGTCTGGTCTCAAATTCTTGGGCTCAAGTAATTCTCCCACCTCAGCCTCCTGAGTAGTTGGGACTATGGGCGTGCACCACTGAAATTATGATATTTAAGAGATTAGGTCAGTTGATTAGATCAGGGGACTGGGAAATTGATTAGATTTCATCTCATAAGTCAGTTGTTTGGACAAATGATTCTTGGGTTGATGTGAACATCATAAAGTGGTTGTGTGTATACATAGAACTTTTGTCTCAGAGATTTAACAGAAGCACCCTGAGTTTAATCTTGCGGCTTTTGGATATTTCTATGGACTGAGGACGGGCCACTCTACCACCTCTCTTAGGGCACTGCTTCTGTACTGCTGGAATCTTTTTTGTGTGTGCTAGTTATTGTAGTTCAATTAATTTTAACCCTTTCCTGGTGTATCCTAACGTGTTCAGCTTCCCTTCTGACCTGCCACAGGGTCCTAACATACTTTGGAGTAAACTCTTACAGGTTCAGACATCAAGGCATTTAGGAAAAGAATCATTTAAATCTGTACTTGTGTGCTCACAAAACTAAAGCATGCAAAGTTTCTTTAATTCTTTCATCACAATGGCCCAAGTTGCATAGGAGTTAAGTAAGCATCCTGCAGATGAAATTGACAAATTTGTGATGTGTGTCATCTACCTAATCCCTTCCAGTAAATAGACCACCTATTTCTGCAGCAGACCAGTTTTCCTGGTAGAACGTGTTATTTATAGCCCCACATATATGTACCTCTCAATGCAGTATGGGCCATGAAACATGACAAACACAAGTGAATTTTTAGGGGAAGGAGACTTCCTTTAATATCACCTTGTTTCCTGTTTTGTTGCTATATTTACAAAAAGTGTCCGAAGCATGTCATTTCATGAGTGCCTGGTCTGAAAACTTTTTTACCCAGACAAGCCATGACTACCACTGACTGTCTTCTAGGAGACATTTTTGTTTCTGGGGACAAATGGAGCTGAGCTGCCAAAAAGTCCTAGCAGGTATTGATCGCTTACCATGAGTCAGGTTTATTGTATATACATGCTTATCGTTTAATTCTCCCTAGAACATCACGAAATAAGTACCATTATCTTCACTTTACAGAGGAGAACTTTAAAGCTTAAAGAGATGAAATTACCTGAGTTCACAAATCTGATAAGTGGCAGAATCAGAACTCAAACCCAGCTCTAGCTGATTCCTAAGTCCAGGCTCTTAAGGGCTACATCACCCTGGGCCTTGAAGCCAAAAGGCAGAGCCAGCCTCATGAGCTGGGTCATGCCAGTTCCTGTACTTAGAATGACCCAGATTTTGGTTTAATTCTCTACAATCATTGTCTTGAAATTTTTAATAATTTTTGTTAAGAGGAGGCCTTGTATTCTCATTTTCACGTGAGTCTCAGAAATTATGCTGCACTAACCAAATCACTAATGCCTGAACTTGCTAAATGCCCACATCTTTTTTTTTTTTTTTTTTTGAGTTGGAGTTTCACTTTGTCACCCAGGCTGGAGTGCAGTGTCACAACAATGCACGGCCACCACAGCCTCGATCTGTTGGGCTCAGGGAATCCTTCCACTTTGGCCTGCCAAGTACCTGGAACTACAGGCATGCGCCACCACTCCCGGCTAGTTTTTTGATTTATTATAGAGACGAGGTCTCACCAAGTTGCCCAGGCTGGTCTCGAACCCCTGGGCTCAGACAGTCCTCTGACTTCAGCCTCCCAAGGTACTGGGATTATAGACATGCGCCACCGTGCCCGGCCTGCATCTTTTTTAATGGCAGCCCTGGCTGCCCTTAACCTCCCCGATCTAAAGAGGCAGACTGGGCCACTCTGCTACCTGGTGACGGTGCTTCCTGAGCAGGAGGAGGTGGTTAGGGGGAAGAGGGATGTTGGAAGGAGTTCCCCATAGGTGCTGGCTTCAGCCCACTCCTGGCTAATGTCTCTCTCTCTCTGCCTGTTCTTCCCTTGTTCCCCAAGTCTGCTTGCCCTCACCATCCTGCAATACCGAGGTGTGGAGTATGGAGCACTGAAATTGGGATCCAAGTTTCCTGGTTCCAAAGCCCATGCTCTCCGCGCTAACCCTATGTGTGGGCAGAGAGGCGTGCCTCTTCCTTCCACACATTTTACCAACGTTGGATTAGCCCAGATTCGCACCACCCACATTCAGTATTTTATGCTCTGGCTGGACTCATTTGCGCTCAGAGGATGTCTAGTCCAGAGCTCCCTTCTGAACTCCAGGCTTTTATTTCTAGACACCAACTGGACAAGTGTTCCTGGAAATTCTGCAGGCACCTTGCTCTCTGGTAACTTGCTGTGTTCCAAATAAAGGGTCGCCTCTGGGCCAAACGCCCCAGCTGAATGTCTTAAAGTTGTCTCCAGTTCTTTCCTGCCTCTTATTTTCAAAATCACTAAATGTCACTGGATCCTATGGGTTTTTTTTCTCCCTTAATAACCTTGAGCCCCTTGAGTACTGCCTTTGTGTGTCCCTTGGGTATGTGTGTTGGCATCTGCAGCTGTGGTAACAAGTCTCTTTTCCTTGTCATCTCCCCTTACAGGCCATGCTTTAGCCCACTGCAGAGTTAGTTATCCATTGATAAAGCAATCCTGATCGTTCACTCTCTTGCTCAAAACCTTCATAAAATCTCCATGGCTGCCTGTTGGCCACAGGACAAGGTCCAAACACCTTTCACCGTCTGGCCCTACTCTGCCTTCCTCGGCTTCATCTCCTTTTGTTTCTCTCCTGTACTCGATGCATCCGCTACCTGAAGTCACTACTCCTCAACAAAATACCCTTGATGTTTCTTTCTTCGCATGTGCTCTTGCAGCCTGAGATTCTCCATCTTGCTACCCCCCCTCCTACTTACATATGCATTCTCCGAGACTCAGCTCAAGCCTCACCAGCGCTAGGAAGTACCCCCAGAGCCCTATTCACTACCTTCCTGATTACCCCTCCTTACTCATACCCTGCTGTTTTGTCAGCATTTGTCAAGTGTCTGTCAGCAGTAGTGGGGCAGGGATTGTGGTTTTCATTTTTGCATTTCCAGTGATTAGCACAATGCCAGGAGGGGCTAATGACATATGTGAGTGAATTAAGGGTTTTTTTTGATACCTAATGAACGTACATATTTCGGGGGTACATGTGATATTTTGATGCATTCATATAGTGTGTAAAGATCAAACATGGTAATTTGGATAATTGGGATATCTGCTATAATTTTTTTGTGCTAGGATCATTTGAATTATTCTCTTTAGTGATTTTGAAATGTAGAGTATGTTACTATTAACTATAGTCACCCTACAGATCTATGGAACACCTAGTGTTATTTCTTTTACCTAACTATATATTTGTTCATTAATCAGTCTTGATTGATTATGTTTTTGCAATTATTTTGATTTTTGAATTTTTTCACAGATAGTTGACATGACATGTATTACTTTTGAAACAGAGTAAATGCCATCAATAAGTATATTTTTAAATGGTGTATCCTTAATAGACAATAAAATGCACCGATCTTAAGTGTTTAGTTTGATGTATTTTGACAATTGGCATACACCTTTGTAACCACCACAAGCAAGACAGAAGCTTTTGTCATTTTAGAAATTCCCTGTATGTCTCCTTTTCAGTCAAACGCTCCTTGACCTCAAGAATGACTTACTTTTAGATTTATGCAATCACAGTAGGTTTTGCCTGTTCTAGCATTTCATATAAATGGAATAATGCAGAGTAGACTCTTTTGTATCTGCCTTTTCCTCCACCTTCCAATGTATTTGAGATGGTTCCACTTAGAACTGGCTTGTCCTTTTTTGCTACTGAGTAGTATTCTATTGCATAAACATACCAAAATTCATTTACCTGTTCTCCAGGTTTGGGTGGATGGGTGAGCAAGTGAGGGATTTTGAGCATCTATGAGGTGTAAGCCATCCTGCCCTCTTGGAGGATGCATCAGTGACAGCCAAACAGTCCCTCTGGCTCTGACCATGGACACTCAAGGTCTAGGTAGACAAGTCTTTGGTAAATGACCCCAGGTTGATTCACTTTTTAAATTGTGCTTGTCTTCTTCATTGAAGTTAGACTGATGGCCAACACAACTTTCTGCTCACAACTTTCTGATTTCTTGGCCTTTGTGTTGCAGTGGAAGACAGATGACCAAACATCTTAGAATTGTATGTGAGGCATGGTCTAAGAGGGGCTCTTTTATGAGGGACTGTGATGTTGATTTTGGCATCTCTGAGGTCTCTTTTCTCCTTTTATTTCGGGTTTCTCAGCTCTGTTCCAGATGGTTGAAATTGCTGCTGGGTGGTACCCTCCAGGCAGTTTGGGTCTCTGAGCTCCAACTTCCTGCTACTCTGAACATGCGTCTCCTGTGCCTTCTGCCTGACTTTCCCTCTCTCTTGCTGGCCCCAGCTGCAAACCATCCATGTCCTGCCTATCCTTGTCTTGCTTAGTTTCTTCAACACTGACCCCAGTCTCCTGCTGTAGTATTGAAACTATTGTCTGTGTCCTTGAGCCCAACTTGGTGTTCCAGACCCTGACCTCAGCTTCACCCCCATGACTCCTCATATCACAGCCCTTGTTGGCATAGACACTTTGTCAAAGTGAAATTCTACACAGGTGCCAGGTCATGGGCACTGGGGATGGCCAGCTGCACCCTTGCTCATCACACCTGCCCAGCACCCTTCTGAAAAATATCAGTTTCTGCAAAATATCAACTCTCCACATGCACACAAGTGGAACACTTTAACCCTCCCAGTGGAACTCTGAGGCTAGTGATAGCACCCCTATTTTAGGACAATGCAGGAACAAATACAGAAAAGTGAAGTGACTTAACCAGAAGAACCCCCCCACTCTCAAAGGCCATGCATACCATAATGGGGTCCAAGTTCCCCATCATTTAATAGGGTGGCCAACTGTCCCCATCTGCCTGGAACTCTCCTAGGTTTATCATTGAAAGTCCTGAATCTTGAAAGACCCCCCAATTGTGGGCAAACTGGGATAGTTAACCTAAATCTTCAAAACAACTTTGTAAATACAGCCAGTTTTATTCAGAAGAACCTCTTGCATTTAGTTCACTCATTGAAACAATGACACTGTAATCTCAACATGCATTTATTTATCCAAAGGAGGTAAACATTTACCTCCTTTGGATAAGTACAGCTTGCACAAAGTACGCCCATCTATAGTATCTGCCAGCTACATGTCTGTTTGTCAGAGCATCTGGGTTTGGGCTGGGCCAGATTAAGGAGTGCACAGGGCTCACCTCCCCAGAGAGTCCTGCCACTCACATGTTCACATCTGGAATTTAACACATTGTCGAAGCACTAAAGCTTTAGGCACCACGTTCCTAGAATGCATGTAATTCTACACATTGTGCTATGGGAGGGGACACTACTCCAAGTCCCCATATTTCGGGAAGTGCCAGCTTGCAGGATCTCTTTATTTTGGAAATTCTCCTAGAAGAAGCAAAAACAAAGACAAGGAATGCTCTCAACTTTCTCACACAGGAATGCATACCCCGGACCAGGGGAACATGGCCTTCTGACTTCAGGACAGTGGAGATTTACAGCTCTTTGCTTTGTGTTTTTACAGCCTTGGGAGAAGGATGTTGTAACGTCACTGAGATTTAGACTCTTATCAAGAAAATGATTCCATCTCTGCAGATATCTGAGGTTTGGGGAAGACTTTTAAAAACAAAGTTGGAGCTCTGGTGGCAGAGGAAGTGGCAGAACAGAGGCAGACTTAGATCCAGGTAGGGAGGGCTGAGGCCGGGGAGACAGTGTGGAGATCGAAGAGATGGAACCATGTTCTGGACAGAAAGGGATCTGTTTTCAAAAGAGTGATGGAGACAGCACCTCAGAGGGGGCAAGCTCATTGAGGGCTGCAAGGTTTTGGGGAAGAAAGGGCTACCCAAATTCTGTATAAAAGGGAAACTGCACATGAAAGAAGGCGGAAGGATGGGGAAGGGATATGTAAGCACAGGCGCCCAGGTTGCTGCTGTTCGCTCCAGTGGGACACTGCCCCCAGGGAAGTGCCATAGAGGCACTGAATATGGTCTGCACTTTTTTTATTTGAGTTGGAGTCTCACTCTGTTGCAGACTGGAGTGCAGTGGCACGCTCACGGCCACCTCAACCTTGACCTCCTGTGTTCAGGAGATCCTTCTGTCTCAGCCTTCCAAGTAGCTGGAACTATAGGTGTGTGCTACCATGTCTGGTTAATTTTTTGATTTTATTGTAGAGACGAGGTCTCGCTAAGTTGCCCAGGCTGATCTTGAACCCCTGGGCTAAGGCAATCTTCTGGTTTCTGTCTCCCAAAGTGCAATTACAGGTGTGAGCCACCATGCCAGGCAGTCTGTACGTTTTTACTTGAACCAGTGAAAGTCTTTATTTTTGTGAAGGATCCCAGAGTCCCATAAGCCTGGATTTGATTTCTAGCTCTGTCATTTATCAGTATCACACCCCTGGGCAAGTCATGGGTCCTGTGACCCGCAGAGTCCTCCTCTCTAAGTGGGGTAATGTCCGCCTGTCTATCTCCAGATTTGTTGTTAGGATAAAAGACAAGAATTACATGAAAGTGCTTTGTAAACCGCGGACTTCTAGAAAAATAAGGCAGTCAGTTGTTATGGACCTCACTGGGCTCCCTCTCCCCCCAGATTCATATGCTGAAGTCCCAACCCCCTATGTGACTGTATGTGGAGAAACAGCCTTTAAGGAGGTAACTAAGGTTAAATGAAGCCATAAGACTGGGACCTTAATCTGATAGGATTGGTGTCCTTACAAGAAGTAAGAGACACCAGAGAGCCCTCCCTTTCTTTGCATGATCACAGAAAAAAACATGGGAGAACTCAGTGAGAAGACAGCCACCGTAAGCCAGGAAGAGAGGCCTCATCAGGAACCAACCTTGCCAGCACCTTGATCTGGGACTTCCAGCCTCCAAACTGTGAGAAAATGAATTTCTGTTGTTTGTCACCCAGCCTGTGGTATTGTTTTATGGCAACCCAAGAAGATTGACAAATAAATAGATTAACATTTGCACGGCAATTTAAAGCTTGCAAAATACTTGCCTGTGCATCTTCTTTAAAAATTTTTATGTCTGCTAAAGGCGTAACAGAATACTATCAAAGTAGCATGTAGAACTCTATTTTAATCAGGTGCATAAATTTCTTGCCTCATGACGTGTTATGAGTTTGCTTGTTGTCTTTCTCCCGGCTGGTTTGTGTTCTACAAAGCAGGTGGAAATGTTTGACAGTTAAGTAGGGCAACTAAAAGTATAATTTGGTATACTTGGTATACCTAGTATAAGTGTGATTCTTTGGAAGAAACTCTTTGCGTTCTTGTCCCTAAATCCTTCCCAGCAGCAACCCCCGCCCCTACCCCCCATGCATTCCTGCATGTTGCTAGTGCTTCTGGAGCTGATATCATTTTTTTACTTTTTATTTTTGGTATCTGTGATAAATGGTGTGCAATACTGCTTAAAGATAAGGGGCTACAATTTTGTGCAAGGAATTCTCAGAAACATGAACACCTCACTCCCCGCCCCAATCCTGACGTCTTGGACTGGCAAATCACAGACACAGTCGCTGTACTCTGGTTCCAGCATGCTGCTCTCAGCAGTTTACATGAATTTATCTTTCCTTTCTTCCTCTTGACTCTTTTTTTGGAGTTGGAGTCTCACTCCGTCGCCCAGGCCGGAGTATAGCGGCACACTCACAGCCACCCCAGCATTGGCCTGCTGGGCTCCGGTGATCCTTCCGCCTCAGCCTTCCAAGTAGCCGGAACTACAGGCGCGCGCTACCACGCCCGGCTGATTTTTTGATTTGTTGTAGAGATGAGGTCTCACCAAGTTGCCCAGGCGGGTCTTGAACCCGCGGGCTCAGGCAATTCACTCACCTCGGCCTCCCAAAGCGTGGACCTCTTGACTCTCTACTGACTCCTGTCCTCCTGCACCCCATGCCAAAATCCCTGCCTCTCCCTCTTCACCTTAGTGAGAACTACAGACAGCTGGAGCTAAGAGAGACTGTCCCCTCTTCCCTTAGTCTGGAAGGGCCTCGGAAAACTAGAAAGAAAGAAAACGTCACCTTTGGCCTGTCAGTGATGCATACTAGGTACTCAAATGTTTTGACTTCTATTGACATGGTTGGGGTTACTCATTTAGCCATGGAAAACAAGGTCTCTGTTGGCCCTTTCTCGCTCCTTTATGAAATATGTGAATCTTGCCCAGCTGGGGCAAACTCCAGTTCTGCAAAGCCTTGGTGCATCTCCCTGTTGTCTCAGAGGGCAATGGTTTTTAAGGTCTGGGTAGAAAGGATCAGGGTCAGTGTGGCCACAGGCATTAAGGGTTTGGAGTGCTGGATTATCCTCAGGGCAAGCACTGCTTTTCTTTTCATTTATTGTGATAAAATATATGTAACATAAAATTTACCATTTTTACAACTCAGTGACACTAGCTACATTCACATTGTTGTGCAACCATCACTACCATCCATCTCCAGGACTTTTTCATCTTCCCAAACGAAAACTCTGTTCCCATTAAACAATAGCTTCCCATTTTCCCTTCTTCCCCAGCCCTGGGCAACCACCATTTTACTTTCTGTATCTGTGAATTTGATTATTGTAGGGACCTCATATAAGTGAAATGACAACACTTGTCCTTTTGTGTCTGGTTTATTTCACTCAGCATAATGTCTTCAAGGTTCATCCATGTTGTAGCATGTGTCAGAATTTCCTTCCTTGTTAAGACTGATTAATGTTCCATTGTATGTACATACCACATTTTGTTTATCCATTCATCTGTTGATGGACACTTGGGTTGGGTCCAATCTTTTGGCTATTGTGAATAATGTTATGAACATGGGTATACAAGTATCTGTTCAAATCTCTGCTTTCAATTCTCATGGGTAAATACCTAGGGTAGAATTACTGGATCATATGGTAATTTTTTGTTTATTTTTTTTTAAGGAACCCTCAAACTGTTTTACACAGCAGTTGAACCATTTTAATTTCCCACCATCAATGGTAGGCACCTTTTTAAAATGTGTGGTGATTTATTGGGTACCTTCAGCTGCTCCATTAAAGTTATGAAAGAACAACAGTTACACAATCTAAAAGTGTAGTGGCCATACATAATGGCTTATATGCCCTACAAAAATATATATATTTTTAATGTTTTTCCATCCAGCTAGCTAGGTCATGAATCCTAAGCCTAAGGATTAATGAACTTTAATAGATAGAAATATTTGACCAAAGACAAACCAAACTCCTACCATTCTAATGAAAGTGACCTTCTCTTCTAATAAATAAATTCTATGAACAAACTTGTGACTTTAGTCCTAAATATGACATGGCAGTTATAAACCCAATAACAAAATCTATTTACTCATTAATTCCACAAGAGTTTGTTGAGATTATTAGGGAAAAATTATCCTTAATCTGTTTTTACTCTTTGCATTTGAGTTCAAATAAGTATTTACTTCTTCAACTTAAAATTCTAAAACATTGGCTGAGTACGGTGGCTCATGCCTATAATCCCAGCACTTTGGGAGGCCAAAATGAGAGGATTGCCTGAGCCCACGGGTTCGAGACCAGTCTGAGCAACTTGGTGAGACCTCATTTCTACAATAAATCAAAAAATTAGCCAGGCGTGGTGGCGCGTGCCTGTAATTCCAGCTACTTGGAAGGCTGAGGTGGAAGGATCACCTGAACCCAGCAGGTGGAGGCACTCCAGCCTGAGCAATAGAATGAGACTCCAACTCAAAAAAAAAAAAAATCTAAAACATTCATTAATTTATTCAATGGGCATTTGAAAACTACCCACTAAGAAAAGTGTTAAGTTCTGAAGATACAGAGATAATTATGACGTATTTCTCAGCACATTATAGTTTGTCTACACTTTATGCCCATCGTCTCATTGTTGTAAGCATTGTTGTAAGTATTCCTAAGATGTAGGGTGCACATGCATTCTGATGAACCCTTCTTTCCCTCTGACCTCCTCCACTGTCAGGGGCTGGCATAAGCTTTCAAAAGAACAGAGCAGTGGCTGAGAGTGTGTCAACCTTCCTGCCTGAGGGAGACAAGGGTGTGTTCAAGGTCAAGGCTTGGAAAAGAGATGGAAGTCGTGGCTCACTCACTTCGGCCTAGCTGGCGTGTAACTGTGGTTTAGGGGGTCCCTTCTCTCGTCTCCCATCTGTGCAGTTTTCTTTCTCTTACCATTACTTGCTATCTTCTCTTCCTCATCCGTCATTATTCCATCCTTATTCCAAACTCTGTTTGAGGGACTGAAAGGAAAAATGGCCACTTTTGTCTCAGATACCAACCCTGCAAACAAAACGACTTCTCAAAGGAAAACTGAAGGATTTGTCCAGATATATCAGAGCAGTGGATCTCACAGTTCGGCTTGCACCGGCATCACCTGGAGGGCTGTACAGGTATCGTCTGCTGGGGCCCAACCGGAGTTTCAGATTTAGTGTGACCAGGGTAGGCTGGAGAATTTGCATTTCGGACGACACAAGGGTGATCCCAGGACCACACTTTGAGAACCACTGTATTGCAACATCTGCTCCCCTTACATACCCACATAATCAAGGGCAGAGTACAGTGGCCAAACTCTTTCCTTAGGATTTCTGGCTAGTGCCCACAGCTTCTTCTCTCGAGTAGCTGGCCTCACCTTGTGTCCCTCTGAATCCCACACTCGCTCATCATCTGCCCAGTTTCCACTGTTGTTACCTGCACTCCACACAGAAACCTTGAAGACAACGGAAGGTCAGCATTTTAGAGGGATATTAGGAGAAATCAGGACAGGCAGCCCGAGGGTTGCCAGAGTCCGACTGATCCTGTCAGGGTGAGCCAGGGGAAAGTCCACCTCCAAAAAGTGATGCTTCTCTGCCCTAACAAGACAACTTAGAAGTCAGCAGAAGAGGATTGGAGACCACAAAGAACAAGCACCAATCCTGGCCTTGTTGGGGAGAAGAGGCAAGGGTTTCCTTTTCCAACAGCAGCCGTAGCAGCAGCAGCTGCTGCCATATCCCAGGACCCACTGCCACACCCAGAGCCAAAACTTGTTCTCCAGCATGTGCATGCACAGCCCTGCTCATTTGTGATCTTAACCTTTAGGGGATATTATCATATGATGTGGACTCCCTATCAAGCACAACAATAACAGCACAACACGAATCTCTTGCTAGCACACATGTTCATCTGAACGGGGCTCATGGTGGCCTGTGGCAGGTGCTATTCTGGGAAGAGCCTTGTGATGAGGCTGCATCCTCTCAGAGATGAGAGCTCATGTCCTACTCAAAGACCACCTCCTATGCGACCCTCATCTGGAGGCTAGAGATCCACAGTAACCTTGAGGCTCTCACCAACAGGAACCTCTTCCTGGTCGTTTTGGCAACTGAACATGAATTCCATGCTGAAAGGGGAGGTTAGTGGTCTCTAAGCAGCTTCTATGATGCTGTGTCTGTTTGTCTTTTGCCTACGGCCTGCTTATTTCATACTTTGATCTTAATGTTCATACTTCCTTAGTGTAAGCTCCAGTCCTCTGGCTGACTGAATGGTTGCCCAGTCACTAGGACACAGGGCGTGTTGACACTGACAGTTATCTGTAGGGAGGGTGTGTGGGTACCAGCATCCTGAGCATCCTTTTTGGTGACATCAAGAAGACACTTGGTTAAGCCAGGTGGGACCATAGCAGATTTGTTTTTCTCACCTTTTCATATTTTCACTTGTTTTCCTCATGTGTCCTCACTTTTTCACACATGGGTTTCCCTACCAGTTGACTTGAGTTAGCCATCTGGAATCTGGGTGCCTAAGTGAGCTGAGTGCAGGAGGCTCTACTCTTGGGGAGGATTTGCCCTTTTCTTTCCACGTGTTTTCTACCTGCCTTGTAGCCAAGTGGGAGGGTGGTCACACCTAGGGTTCTGGGGCTTTTTCTTTTATATAAGAATTTGTTCTTCTGACAATATTCCTACCTCTTGTTTCCTCACTTTTCTCAAGGCAGCACATACACTGAGCACGTATATATGTTTTTTGTGGTTGATTAAGGGCAATAATTGGCATTTAAACTACTCTTTTGATCTCGATGTTCTGACTCACCAGCTAGTTTTATTGTGTAAAAGAATAAAGTGAAAAACAATCCATATTTAAAATCTGTGTTCTTTGTGATACTTAGCACACAGCTGTCTTTATTTATTTATTTTTTTGAGTTGGAGTCACTCCACTGCCCAGGCTGGAGTGCAGTGGCACGCTCATGGCCACCCCAGCGTCGACCTGCTGGGCTCATGCAATCCTTCCGCCTCAGTCTTCCAAGTAGCCAGAACTACAGGCGTGCACTACCATGCCTGGCTATTTTTAAAAAAAATTTTTCATTGTAGAGACGAGGTCTTCCCAAGTTGCCCAGCCTGGTCTAGGACCCGCATTGCATGTTCAGGCAATCCACTAGCCTCGGCCTACCAAAGTACTGGGATTACTCGGTGGCTCAGCCTGTCTTTATATGTTAAACATCACCAATGGTAGTGTAAGTAAGAGATTGTGTGAATCTCAGTGGGTAGATGTTATTCTTGGATACATTCTAGAATTACTTCTGGTTTTGATCAGACTTGGTTCTTTTTATCTTTGCATGTTGGTCACTGAGACACTAAGGTGTGTTGTTATCATGGCATAAGGAGACAAAGAAGACACATTCCTTGCCTTCAAGGAGCTTGGGAAAGGGACTGAGAAGCAGTCACATCAGTGTGGTAGCCACTACAGGAGAGGTTAGGACTCGATGCAGAAACTGTTTCTCTTTCTTTCACAGAGGAGAGGAGATCTCTTGGGGAGTGGGGCAGGTGAGGCTTCAGCTGAATCTGTATCTAGGTTTTCAACCTCGGCATTGCTGACATTTCAGAAAGAACAATTCTTTGTTGCAGGGGCTGTCCTGTGCATTATAGGATGTTCAGCAGCATCCCTAGACTCTAGCCATTAGATGCCAGTGATAGCAACCCTTCTTCCTCCTGGTACATCCATAAAACATGTCTCCAGACATTGCCAATGTCCCCTGGGGGAAAAAATTGACCCTGGTTGAGTATTACTGAATCACCAAAACAATCTGCTCAGGTGTGGAGGTGGGGGAGAGCACCGTCCATTCGGATGCCTTCAGGTGATGCAAAACCAGACAGAACTCAGAAGACCTGGAGGGTGGGAGGCAGATGGGCCTGACCTTAAGGTCTCAGGTGCGGGGCTTACACCAGTTCCTTGGGTGCAGGGGCAGCAACAGGAACAGCACTTTGGAATCAGCTAGCGGTACTCTTGGGTGGCCTTCCAATGGGTGTCATTAACAAAATGTACCATCTGGCAACTTCCTCTTTTGACTAATTAGTCTTGCTAAGCACACGCTAAGCTTTAAAAATCATTCTTTTAAAATGCTACACACACTAAAGTTGGGTGCCTCGAGGCAAAGCCCAGGTCTCTCTGTTTATGGTCACGCTTTGAAGAGACGATTTCATGTGCATTCACCAGTGGAGAGGGGTTTAGTAGGAGGCTTAGCAAGACTGGTCTGCTGTGAAAAACCAGAGGCCACCAAGACTAGAGTCTGGGATACCTGGGAGAAGGCACAGAAATAACGAGGACCTGAGACTTAGACAACCTGCACTGGGGTGGGCAGGAGGGGCTGGGTTGTGAGTCAATTAGAAGTTACAGTAGACTGGGTTTGGATGCGGGGTGGGGGAGGGAAGAGAGTGGTCCAGGATGGGTTCGGGCTGTCTGGTTTGGGGTCTCCCCTTGGTAGAGGCACAGAGATGGGAGATGGGAAGAGAGCCAAAGCAGACCAGTGGGGGGAGGAGGGAGGAAAGACAGCAAGTTAGTCGCCAGGAAGGATGGAGGGAAATTACCTCACGGACCACTGGAGTCTGGAGTTGAAGCGAAAGGGCCAGACTGGAGACAAAAATGTGTGAGTCATGGTATTGAGGTGGTAGTTGAAGCTGTGGGTGGGATTGCCCAGGGGGAGTGTGTAGAAAGACAAAAAGGAAGAATCGTGAGGGCAGGATGGAGTCTTGAGGAGCAAAGGCTGCTTTGCATCCCAATTCAAATCCTCCTTGAATCCCATGCCCGTGATCCCTTTCCAAGCTCACAGCTCAGAGCGCTTGCCTGGTCTTCTGTGCCTGATGGGATTAACAGTAGCAAATATCTGTCTGGGGACAGGGAAACACCTCTTCTCAACAGGGTGCCTGAATGAAACGTAATTGTATACCTAACCCTTAACTGTACCCCACAAAACCATAATAAAAATTATTTTAAAAAAAGAAAAATGGCACATCTAAAAACAAACAAACAAACAAACACAAAAAAACAACTAAGCTGCTCGTGGTCCTCCGGAATAATTCCATACCGGAGGATGTCTCAGGCCCAACAGCTCTACTTCTGCTGCCTCCTCTGTGTTTTGCCCTCATCTTCTCAACCCCACTGCAAGCTCGTGAGAGCGGGGTCTCCAATTTTGTATCCCATCCCTCCTACTCAATCAGTTACACCTAGTAACAGACCCCCACCCTGAGAGTTTTGACTACCCGTGCTAGGGAATCCTTACAGATTCTGTGTCCAGTTGGATGTTTTTTTGTTGGAGGGCAGCGTTCAGTTTCCCTCTGAAGAGTCTTGCATCTGCATCCTTCCTGCCAGCACCTGGGGCTCAGGGCTGGCTGAGTAAATAAACACTGCTTGGGTCTGCTTGGTGAATCCCAAACCCTGACTCCATGAGCAGTCTGAAAGCAGAAAAACCTCCTTGGCCTTACCTCTGAAAACACCCCTGGGAAGACTGGTGGTTTATTTTACTAAAAATAAGCTAGATGTTGAAGTAGCATGCTGGAAAATAAAACACCAGGCTCATTGTTTATTTTGGGGGAAAAAAAGGCTGAAATACTGTTAATCCAGTCGTAATTGGTGATCAGTACCAGAAAGACGGGTTGGAGGCCTTCCTTAGCAAGGCTGCTGGAAGGACAGCTCAGAGGCATTGTAAAATGTTCTCTCTCCACTCGGGGTTATCTACTAGGAAAGGCGCAGAGCTTATCGCTAGGGATGTTTTCACCAGGCTGCTTCTGAACTTTAACCCACTGTCAAAACCAGGGTCACATGAGGGAGCCACAGGATCTGGGCCCCCAGCACAGCTAACCCAGGCTGGGAGCCTGATGTCAGCCATGTGCTTCAACTTGCCCCTGGGGCACTGGCTGTTGAGGGACACTGGTGGCCCAGTGGGTTAGTGTTGGTGCATAAGTTAGGGTGAGAACGGCAGTGGGCAATGGGACTTCAGGGAGAAGACAATGTGGTCCAGAAAGAGCCTGACCGGCTTCTCCACTTAAGATTTTCCTCTGTTTCAGGGGGTATGTGAACGTCTAGGGCAGAAAGTGGATGGGCAATTGTACCATTCACTTACCCATTGGTCTGTGTATTCTGAGTTTTTGCTCTCTTCAGCTTTTGCCTTGAGTGCCGGACCATGCATGATTCTGCGTCTTGCCCATGCTGCTGGGTTCATAACGGTGTGAATCAGAGGGGTGAGGAGCCAGCACCCACAGCGAAAAGCACCAGGTGTGCTGCAATGGAGCAGAAGCTCTGGAGTCCCAGCTCCCAAGAGCCAGGGCTTTATTTTATGGCTATGTCCCAGGGCTGGGCTCTCCCGTGGCTCGCCCCTGCCATCCTCCCTCCTGCCCAGTGGAGATTCTTTCCTGCCTGCCTGCACTACACCTGCCTCGACTCCACCTCCTTGTGGTACCTCTGCTCAGGGAGGGAGAGTGGCTAGCTCTGAACTTTCTGAGCCTTCTGACACTGCTGGAAATGCCAGAGCCGAGGGAATGGCTGCATGGGTGCCGACACCCCCACGATGCCTCTCAGTGTTGCCCTTTCAGGTTTAAAGGCATCCTGAGAAGCCGGGCAAACTTCCATTCAGGATGATGTGACTGAAAATCTGTTGGTCCCACTCTCTCTCCTGTGTATAATTGCACATCACTTTTTAAATTTTATTTTTGGTGGGAGACATGTGGAGGCAGGAGGAAAGATACGTAAGCCCAGCTTCCCCATCCCCACCCAGAGACCTTCCAGTGTGCTTCTGGTGGGTTGAGAGGCTTAGGGGCTGTTTGGATGGAGGGTGGGGGGTTGAGCAAGAGACAGAGACCGCCTTCCCTCTGAGGTCTTCAGGGTCTCATTGGAGGTTCTGAGCAGCTTGCAGGGGTGCATTGAGTTCTCCCTTTTCGTGCCAGGGTGCTTTTTGTGAATCTTTTTTTTTTTTTGAGTTGAAGTCTCACTCCACCGCTCAGGCTGGAGTGCAGTGCACACTCATGGACACCCCAGCATCCACCTGCTGGGTGCGGAGATCCCTCTGCCTCAGCCTTCCAAGTAGCCGGAACTACAGATGCGTGCTACCACGCCCGGCTAATTTTATTTATTTATTTACTTATTGTAGAGACGAGGTCTCACCATGTTGCCCAGGCTGATCTCGACTCCGCGGGCTCAGGCAATCCTCTGGCTTCGGCCTCCCATGGATCAATCCTTTGGAGATGCAGAAGGCAGAGGAATAGTGAGGAGCCAATCAGCAAAGCTTTTTGCGAAGTGCTCGGAATCCCATCTCTCTCCATGGCTGATGGACCCCTCCACTGTCCCTCCTCCAATGGCGAAGCTGGAAACGATGACAGTTCCCTTGAAGGGGCTCCCCTCGGGTTAGCCCGGAGGACACAGGCCGCTGCCGGCTGACTGCCGCTGGCAGGAGCTGTGGAAACACGTGGCTGCCACGTAGACCGTGAGTCAGCATCCCACTTGCCCAGGGGCCCTGGGAACCGGCAGAGGCGCTCAGCGCCCCGGGTTAATATTAACTGTTCCAGGCAGGCCCATGGCGAATCCAGGAAGAGAGGTGTGGCAGCCTCGGGCAGGGGGCAGGGTGGAGGGTGGAGAAGTTGGAAGCCACTGTCCTCTGGGTCCTTCAAATCACCTGGTTTATTCCCTCCTGAAAATGTATTTCAGCCCTTTCCATACCGCACAGGTATTTGGGTGAGATACTGGCATGGCCTGGCCCGTGGAGGGGAGGGGCCAGAGGCTCAGAAGGGCTCCTGGGTCAAGGGGCCAGGGTCCACTGAAGGCCTTGGAAGAGTTATTTTCTGAGCGTTGGTTTCCTCGCCTGAGGTGACATCAGGTGACACATGCTTGAGGTTCGTTGTGAGGGTAAGGTGAGATAGAGTGATTACAGCACGGTCTAAGAGGCAGCTACTATTTTTCTTTGTATAAATGGCTTCTCTTGCCTCTTCCCCCAAGGTCCACCTTTCCTACCCCTTCAACTAATAAGGGAAGAACGTCTCAAACAATTCTGCTGTGAAGTCTGGAGATGGGATTTTATGCGTTGTAACGACGACGGGTTTCTGTTTCCCTGTGTGTGGGAGGTGGGGGCGGGGTTAAGGGGGAGCGGCTCGTGACTGGCGACCGCGAGGACGCTGTAAGGGGGAGGGACTGCGAAGGGGCGATGCCCGGGCTCGGGCTGTTGCCTCAGTGAGCCTCGGTCCCCTTGTGAGCCTGGAATAACCCCAGGCCTCTGAAATTCGGAAGGGTGAGTTAGGCACGGTTGAGAGGGAGGACTCCAGCCCCAGGGATTAAGCAAAGGAGATGTGAAGTCAGGCTGTGCCCGTTCAGCTCCTGTCCTTGGAGCCTTATCGCTCGCTGACAGATAACCGGCGTCCCCGCCAGATGACTCACAGGGTGGCTTAACTCCTGGGATCGTTCAGGGCCAGCTCCTTGGAAATTGGGGAAAACAAGCAAATGTGGGAAGATGTGTTTGTGCACCTATTATATGACGGCCCCTTTCTAAGTCACAGAAGGTACAGAGCCCTGAGCCACTTGGGCAAGGTTCCAGTTTTCATGCAGCTGGAATCCTCCAGCGAGTGAAGACAAGAAAAAAACCAAAATATTCAAATAAACAAGCAAGACAACTCAGCTTGCAGTAAGCGCTGTGACAGTAAGGAGCTAGGTGGTGGCTCTCAAATTTGAGTGCATCAAAATCACCTGGAGGGTTTGATAAAACATGGCCAGGTCCCACCCCAGAGCTTCTGATTCAGTGTATTTGGGATGGGCCCAAGAATTTTTGTTTCTCACAAGTTCTCAGGTGATGTTGATGATGCTGGTCCCTGGACCAGCTTTGAGAACCACAGACTAGGATAAGGAGTAGTGGTGGGGGCTAGTTTAGAAACAGTTCAGGAAGATAAAGTCAAGGGCCTGAGATTGTGACCTTTTCCATTGACTGGAGGCAGAAAAGATGGAGGCTACGTATTTTTTAGTTTTTTTGCGGAGAGGATGGCTGCAAAGAAAAGTTCCCTCTCTTACTTCTCTAAGTTTGTTACTCTTCAGATTAGATTCGGGAATCTCATTGCTCTAGGGAGGCTTAAGACGGCAGGCATGATGCTACTGTGCAGAACAGAGTATTCTCATCTGTTTGTTTGCTCTTGTAAAGCATGAGTTTAAAGGCCGGATCTGAGTCTAAACATTTCAGAAACATCACTGATGGCACAGGGAAGGACATTCTTGTTCTAGGTGTAACCAGCTTCAGGGGACACTGGATCTGTTCTCAATGGCTGTCCGTTGGGTAGCTGTGTTTTTGTAAAAGACTATCTGTATGTGAAATAAGTATAAAACATCGTCATGGATTAGTAGATTGCAGTTTATTTGAAGGCAGTGGGTATTGCTTCATCTTTCTATCCTCAGTGTCTAGCAGCAGGCCTGCCATAACGGTAAGCCATAAATGTCTGTTAGTTTCATATATTCATTTGATCGTTCATTCACAGCCAGCCAGTAGGCTAGGTGTTAGAGATACGATGGTAAAGAAGGTAGACCCAGTCTCTGTCCTCATGGAGTTTATGGTCTAAATAGGGGGTGCAGACAACTTAACTGGTAATTGTTATTCTGCGTTCTATTATAGGGCAAGTACAGCGTCATATGAAAACACGTAACTGAGAAATGGTAGGAAGGCTTTCTGGAAGAAGTGGCCTATAAGATGGGGAACAAGTGGGGTGAGTAAAAAGTGGTGCAGGTGAGGGAACCAAGCAGAGAGTTTTCCAGATAGAGACACGGTGTATGCAAAGGTGAGGGAGAGCAGGGAATATTTTCTTACTGGCATCAGTTCAAGACAGGGGCCAAGAATTGGGTCTAGAGTCTGAAAACCTTGTAGGGATTTTAGGGGACATTGAAAATGTCTTAGGGATTTCATTTTTTGGTGCTGTTTACATTGCATGTAAAGATTCTGATCATTTGCTAGGGTGATGACTGGATTCTGCTCTGAGTTGGCTGTCTTTGCAGGTCTGGGTTTCCTGATTTTCCCTTCCTCCTACCTGTGGAGCTAGGCCATTCAGGAAAACCAGTTTGGGTCAAGGAAGAGGCTTGTTGAACTCTTCATCAGCATAGAGCCTTCTCAGAACCAAAGTGACAACTCTATTACAGTGTGGTTTGGGGAAGGATTGTGTACAAGATGGTTGTCCAAAGGCACAAATAAAACTTTTGCGTTGATGACACTGGCCCCCGATCTGCACAGATGGTTTGCTGTGTACCCTGTTTCCAGACCTGGCACATGTCCCCGACTATGGCTCTGTGACCTTGGGCAGGTTAGTTAGGTTTTGGCATCTCACCTTTTATAGTTACAACATGGGACAAGTCTAGGAACATCCCGAGAATGTTGTGTAGAGAAATGAGATAGTGTCTGTGAAAACACTGGCTTCTGGAGAAAATGTTCAGACTTCCAGGATGCTGATTGTTAAAGACTTTTCGTCGTTGATGTGGCAATGGCCAGGGTTCGCTTGCTCTCTCTCTCTCTCTTCGTGTGTGTTTAATGATTAGCTATTCAGTCTAGCATCTGTATGTAATTTATTTCCATAAAAATACTTTCTACTTTTTAGATAGACTGTCTTCTCTTTTATTTATATAGAGAATAGTATGTTCAGAGACTCCAAGTTAATAAAACTTCCAAATAGAATGAGAAGAGGCCCAACACAACTTTTTCTTCTTTCAGTTAATTTTTAACATGCTTGGTAAGGCTGCACATTGTCAGCTAAAAGTCTGTGTGACAAGTGTCTACCGTCTCAAAAACTCTCTGAACCCCTCACCTTGCATTTTGAAATGCATTTTCTTATAAGAATTACGATTCCTCTGCGCCCCTGTTCTTTCTGCATCAGGCAGGGCCCCCTTTGAACAGCTTGGGTCTTGTTTAAACTTGAAGGCTGAATCATTTCTATCCTGATGTGTTCGTTGTCTGCTCAGGCTTCCTTATGCTATAGCTGACCTATAGGAAAAAAAAAGTTTTTTTCCTCTTTTGTGGTGCCTTTTCTGACCCTAAGAAATAACTGAGGTTCAGACTGAAGTTACCTGTAGGGGGTTGGACTTTTCTGATCGTGCAGGATGTTTCCCAGGCTGACTCACACGTACGCCTTCCAGACAAGACAGTCTTTTCATGAGGTTTCTCTTTTTGTAAGTCTGCTTTCCTTCCGTTTTCTCTCCACCGTTTAGAAGGATGGCATGGATGGTAGAAAAATGAACTTACATGTTAAAACGTGACCCATGGGCTTAATGCAAGAAAGATGGAAGCTGCTCATTCTAAGTGGCTGATGCCTAATGCAGACTATAGTTCTTGGCTAAGAGAGAGTTCACTTCAACTTCTTTTTTTTTAAATCCTGAAGTCCAATGTATAGATTCCTAGAGGGAAGCTAAGTGCCTTTAATCAATCTTTGGAGGAAGCATATTCAAACCAACTTTCCTATAGAAAGACATTTGGTTTGTGTCTAATTTTGAAAAATTACACACAGTGAAGCAATGCATGTGAATATTCTGTAATATAGGTCCATAGAGTCAGGTCAAAGGGTACTAAATGTTTACATTTTGGTAGATAATGTGAAGTTGTCCCTAAAACGTCTGTGCTGAGTTATGCTCCTGTTCCCCCGCATCCTTGCTGACAGATGACATTATCAATTTTTTACATTTTTACCAGTTAGGTGGAGGAACAATGGCATTTTCTTTTCATTTAAATTTTTCTAATTGCTAGTGAGGCTGAGCATCCTTTCAGGTATTTATCAGCCATTTATGTTTTTTTCTTTGTGATGTATCTACTTCTATTTGTATTTTTAAAATTGGCTTGTTTGATATGCACTGCATTGTCATCATCATGATTTTATTTTGTTTTTAGCATATACTCAATTCCTGTTAGCTATTCACTGGAAATAAACATTGAAGGAGGAATGAAAAACAATGCAGTCTGGGCACGGTGGCTCAATCTGTAATCCCAGCACTTTGGGAGGCTGAGGCGAGAGAATTGCCTGAGCCCAGAGTTGGAGACCAGCCTGGGCAACTTGGTGAGACCTTGTCTCTACAATAAATCACAAAAACTAGCTGGGTGTGGTCGCATGCGACTGCAGTTCCAGCTACTTGAAAGGCTGAGGTGGAAGGATCACTAAACCCAGCAGGTGGAGGCTGCAGTGGCTGTGAGCATGCCACTGCACTCCAGCCTGGGTGACAAGAGTGAGACTCTAACTCAAAAAAAAAAAAAGAAAAGAAAAGAAAAGAAAAACAATGCAGTACATTAGGAAGATCATGGCATTGGGAAGTAGAAAGAAGGTCATGGAGATAATTTTGTCCAAATGCCATATTTTATAGATGAGAAAACTAAGGCTTTGAGAGGTAAAAGGTGTCTCATAGCTGACTAGTTCTAAAAATTGATTCTAGTTCAAGTGTTTTTTTTTCTCCCGCCTGCTGCTTCTTGTAGAACAGTGCTTATGAAGGGTATCCCTGGTTATTTTTTTTTAGGGTACTGTGTCTTTCCGTACATCTTTATTAATGTAACAACAGGCAAGTGCACATCTGTTTGTAAGGGGAGCGGGAAAACTTTCTCAGACATGTGGGAATGACTCTCAAGAGTTGTCACCATGCACAAAGTAAAACAATGATTTTTAGACATGTCAAGTAGGTGAACACGTGTAGGTTTTGTGGGAAAAGGGCTATCATATGCTGATGAAAGAAAGAGATTCTTTTTTATTTCACTTATTTATTTTGTTAATATTACTGTTATTATTATTTTTTTAAATTTTATAAAGACAGAGTCTCACTATGTTCCCCAGGCCGGTCTCAAAGTCCTGGCCTCAAACAATCCTCCCACCTTGGCCTCCCAAAGGATTACGGGTGTGAGCCACTGTATCAGGCTGGGATTCTTATTTTTAAAAGGGATTTCTAATGGGTCCACTGCCCACATGTGAAGCTTCTAGAGACCATATGTTTTCTATTTGCTAGTCCTTTCAGAATCTATAGCAAAGTACCACTAGAAATCATCTAATTCAGAGGACCCTTCCTGTAGTACTTAAACAAACAAACAAAAAACGACTCTATATGTTCTAGAAGTGTAGTTTCAGATATGCAAAGTGTTTGACTTGCAAAGAAGACAGTGTGTGAACCTGCTTTTAAGGGAAAAAAGTATAAATGGCTGGGTAAAGAGGTGGTCTTCAAGTCAGGATAGAGACCAAAGCAGGGAGCTTCTAGATTCAGGAGCTCTTCACTCTGGGAAACCAGGGTGACCTGCTGAAGGCAAAGACATGGCTGCAGCGTCTTATGCTGTATGGGTGGGGGGATCAGAGGTGTGTGAGTTGTCTTGGCACTTATGCACTCTCACAGGGAAGGAGGCAACATGGGCAAGACCAGGCATGTCCCTGGGCCTGTTGGCCGTACCGACCAGTGTGGCCTGAGGCTGAACTTCCTGCACGCAGTGGACAGGAATTTGGAAAAGTGGAACAGAGTTATCACCTAAATACGTGTCTGTAATGCTGAGACTGGAGAGTTCCCTGTATTCTCAGCAGTGTTTGCATTTACAGTCTCTCTTCCCTGAGTCAAGTCGCCACTAGAACTATCCCAGAGTCATGCATTTTACTGGGAATGACCTACCATCAGGGTAAAACCAGGATGTTCCCAGGAAAACCAGGATAGATGGTCACCTTGTGTGGGTAATCAAGCTCTTTTAGATGATTTCTGCAATCAAAAGTCAACATCATTGGTCAGAGTCAGAGCCAAAAGCTCAACAGGCAAGAATGAGCAAATAGGGCACTTCGCTTTGAAATAAAAGATGAGACCAGCTCTTTGGGAGGCTGAGGCGAGAGGATTGCCTGAGGCTGCAGGTTTGAGACCAGCCTGGGCAACTTGGGAAGACCTCGTCTCTACAATATAGCAAAAATTTAGCAGGGTGTGGTAGCACGCCTGTAGTTCTGACTCCTTGGAAGGCTGAGGTGGAAGGATTGCCTGAGCACAGCAGGTTGACACTGGGGTGGCTGTGAGTGTGCCATTGCACTCCAGCCTGGGCGACGGAGTGAGACTCCAACTCAAAAGAAAAGAAAAGAAAAGAAAAAGAAATAAAAGATGAACATTGAAGTACAAGCTCATGCAGAGTAACACATCCTGCTCCCCCACACTAAATTTAAAATAAAAACCTATACATAACTAAACTGCCACTTTATCTTTTTTCACAGTCTTGGTTTAAAAAAATTGCCAGCTGATGGGACAGACTGAGACTTTTTGGGAGTACCACTGTCCCATACTTTGGGCATCATTGTCTACTCTGGCTGTGCATTACAACTACCTGGAGAGTTTTTCAAAAAAGGTGGACAAGGCCAGACGTGGTGGCTCATACCTGTAATCTCAGTATTCTGGGAGGCTGAGGTGGGAGGATCACTTGAGCCCAGGAGTTTGAAACCAGCCTGGGAAAATAGCGAGAACTTGTCTCTGCAAAAAATAAAAAAAATAGGTAGGATGGTGCCTGTATTCTCAGCTACTCAGAAGGCTGAAGTTGGAAGGATTACCTGAGCCCAGGAAGTTGAAGCTGTGGTAAGCTGTGATTGTGCCATTGCACCCCAGCGAGGCAGGGTGAGACCCCCATCTCAAAAAGCAAAAAAAACGTGGACAACCAGGCCCTACTCTCAACCAAGTAAATCAGAATTCCCAAGTAAAGTGTTATTTCCAAGCAGGGGATGCTTAAAAGATTCAGAGGTAACTGAACTGTGCAGGTTGAGAGGTATTGATCCGGGCAGGAGTGGGATCCCAGAAACCAAAGTCCAATAAAGCAGGGTGGCCACGCATGCTGGCTTAAGCTTGTTGTCCTAACAGTTTTGAACAGTGTTTGTTTTTACTGCTAAGACTCTCCAAATTTGGGTAATGTATTATATGATTACCCAACACATAAAACTCCCTGTTAGAAATTTTTTGCTTAAGAAAAACATAAAACTGAAATACAACTTTCAGTAAAGCACATCAATCTCAAGTGTATACTTGATGGAATTTAACATGTGTGTGAATCCAAGTAACCAGAAAGTATAAAACATTTCCAGCACCCCTGAGAACCCTCAGGCCTCTTTCCGGTAAGCAGACCCTCCTTCACCATGAATGTGCTAATTTTGGCTTCATATGAATAAAATATGTACACTTTTGTGTCTGACTTCTGACACTTAGCATTATGTCTGAGAAATTCATCTCTGTTGCAGCATGTATCCAAAGTCTGACCTTTTTTAAAGTTGCTGTATAGTATCCTATACGATTATTTATTTACACATCTGCTGTTGATGGACAGGATTTTGGCGATTAGGAATAAAACTATTCTAAACATTCTTGTACCTTTCTTTTGGTGCACGCTCTGATAGCTGTTTAAGTCTTTAGCTCTGAGCAGTTGTGAGCCCACTATGTCTAGCAACCATGTCAGGCACATTGGCTGGACATCTTCAAGCTCTGGAGAGTCAGATGGGCCTAGAAAAATCTGCTTTTGGCTGTAGGCGCTAGAGAGGACCAGCATTCCATTCAGTGATGACTGGAGGGCCTAAGGGTGTCAGGGCTATTCCAGGTGGGGTGTGGGTGGATTCCAGTCAACTTGGTACTGGGGTGGGAACATTCTGGAGGAGTTTGAGATGATGCTTCAGAATCATTGGTGGGAATATTTCCAACCTTTTAGTATGTGAAATTGCAAATTGCAAACACACACAACAGTGCAGTAGAACAGCATAAGACGCCTTAACATTCGCATCACAGCTTCAACAATTGTTAAATGTGGACAATCTTTTTTTCATCTACAACCCACTGCTTTCCCCCCCACTCCCTGATTATTTTTGAAGCAGGTTTCAGACATTGTATTTTTTCATTCATAAAGATTTCAGTATCTCTTAAAGATAGGATCTCAACGCCCCCAATTTTTATTATGATTCCTAAAAATCATTTGCAGTAATTATTTATTATAATTCACTATCCAGACATTTCTCAATGATAAGATGATGATGGTGATGGTGAAGATGATGATGTTGATAAATTGTAAGACGGTTTGCTTGCTTGAATTAGGGTCAAAATAAAATTAAATAGTGGGATTGGTTGATAGTTCAAGTCCGAAACTATAGTTTCCCTTCATCCCCCCCCCATTTTTGTTGCCTTTAAAGGAACTAAGTCGTTTTTCCTGTGGAGCTTCCCAAGTCTTACTTTCGCTGATTCTGGCCCCAAGGTGTTGTTCTCTTGCTCTGTCCCCTGTATTTCTGAACCTTTAGGTTGGGGATGTGATTTGATCAGACCTGAGTTTGATTTGCTTTGAGCCCCACATCCCCTTGGATGCAGTCTTGCCATCTCTCTGTCCTCACCCCCACCCCACTCCCTCTGTTTAGCCCCTCTGGCTTGGAACATTCTAGGCCTGCTTCCTCTATCAATCTGCTGCACGGCTGTGTCTTTCTGTTTCTCACTTTCAAGTTTTTCTCTTCTTTTCTCTTCTTGCCGGGTTCTGCCATGGCCACCTGTTGAATGCCCGTCACCCACAGCAGCATTTCTGATCCTAAAGCAGTGCCTGGCACATGATAAGTGCTCAGTAAGTATGCTCAAGGTGATTGAAGAAGAGGAGAACTCCTCCTCCAACTTTTACTTGGCCTGTGATGACAATGACAATGACAAGCATTTACTGAATGCCCACTCTGCCGCAGGCATGCCACGTACTATACACTTAGATCATTTCATCATGGCAACAACATAGGGTGGAGCCTCTTCTTACCATCTCCTACAGACAAGTGTGGTAGCATGAGCTATGCCACCCTGAGTCTCCTGCAGTCAGCCCTATGTTCAGTGCCATGCACATCCTGGGCTGTCTGTCTCCTTTGACGGCTGATCCAGGCCTGGCCATTCTGGCCAGCAGGGCTGACTCTGAGGGCCTGAGCACACTCTGCGTTCCCATTGGGTTGGCTGAGGCTTGGTCAGGCCTGAGTTGCAGATCAGCCTCTCCCTCTTCACTACCTTTCTTCTGCAGGTGCTGATTTCTAATAAAACTGCATCTCAGTGTCTTCCTCCTGGAATCCCCACCTTGTGATACCCAGGAAATAAAAGTTTAGAGAGTTAGTTCCCTCTAAGTAGGTGGTAAAGCAGGGACTTTACTGACTTGCGGTCTCTTTGATGTGATGTGCTATTTCTAGAAGTGTCACACCTCCCCAAATGCTGAATGTAGGGAGGGACCAGCAGCACTGTGGTTCAGTGCAATTCTGGGTTTGAGTTGTTCTTGTGATAGAGGCTGTCAGCCTTTAACATGTTCTTAGAGGAAACTGAATTCTTAGTCACAAATGGCTGACAACATTGCACGGCAGGACAAGAAGTTACAGATTTCCTGTCCCATAACCAGGAAAAGGTGAAGAGAGGAGCAGCGGTGGGAAGGGGTGGGGCTGAGATGAGGAGTGGTAGGCTGGGAGACTAGCGGGGAGGGCCCCTCTGTGGGTAGCCTGGAAAGCTCGCAGAGGACTCAATCTGTCCAGTAGTCTGGAGCCTCTGAGCTTCTAAGGAGGGCGTGCTCTGATGGAAAGGATGTCTTAGCAAGATAAGCAGGCACACAGAGTGGGCTGGTGGACGGGAGGACTGCGATAGGGAGACAAGTTGGGCCAGGAAAATAGGGGAGTGGTAATGTGGGCTTGGACTGAGCTAGAGGTGTCAGAAATGGGGAAACAGGAACCAAGCAAAGAGACATCATCTGGCCAGGCGCGATGGCTCATGCCTGTAATCCCAACACTTTGGGAGGCTGAGGCGGGACAATCGCTTGAGCACAGGAGCTTGAGACCAGCTTGTGCGACACAAAGAGACCTCGTCTCTTCAAAAAATCAAAAAATTAGATGGGCGTGGTGGCATGCACCTGTAGTTCCAGCTATTCCAGAGGCTGAGGAGGAAGAATTGCCTGAACCCAGGAGGTCAAGGCTGTGGTGAGACATGATTGTGCCATTGCACTTCAACCTGAGTGACAGAGTGAGGCCTGGACTCAGACAAACAAACAAACAAACAAAAAACCCTTCCAAGAAACTGACATAATCAAATAAAAAACAACAGGGCCCTGGAGCAAGGGACAAAGAAGGAAGAAGTCAATTAAAGATGAATTCCATGCCATGAAACTTGACCACATGTTTAATTTTGCTAGTAATGTAAGAAATGTAAATAAGCACAACCATTAGATTCCTTCTTTACCTATCAGAGTAACATTCTTGTTTCAGTGAGGGTGCCTGGGCTTTTCAAAGGTTTGAGGAAATGAGCATTCTCATACTGCCCAGCAGGATAACTGTACCCTTAACAACCATTTCCCAATTCTCACGTGAGGTGTTAAGAATGGTGGTCTTTGATGTCTTAAAGTGATATGTGAAGGGGATAGGGAAAAGAGGTAAGAAGGATCAAACACATTTCATAAGACAGGGGTCCCTGTGAGTCCCTGCTTCCATCACCTGGAACTTTTGGTGGCTTCAAGACCATAAACATCTCCTCTGTGTCCCCTTAACATTGGTTCCTTCCCTCCCTCCCTCCCATCCTTTTACAGATATCACTCAGTATGGGCTTTATTTTGCTGTCTCCCTTTCTAGACTTTGGGCTCTCCAAGGTCAAGGGATGTGTCTCCAGCGCCTAGCATGGAGTCGGCATTGATGACATATTTGATGAGTGAATGGTGGGAGGATAAGTAGTAGGCAACGACGTGTTTTCACGTCTGGCCTCTAGAAGCCAACAACATTAGCGGGCTATAGGTGTGAGTGTGTGAGGGTACAGCACAGGGTGTTCGACAGCCTTATCCAGTTTTAGCAAGAGCCCTTAGAGCAATGAGCTTCTGATTTCTTTCTTCAGCTCCAGGGTCCAGCCCTGGGACTTTTCTCCCTGTTTCCCTAAGAAGTATGCAGTTTTCGGGGTCCTGTCTGTCTTCTGCTTGGGTTCAGGTGGAATTCCCTTCCAGGTCATGTGCCACTGAAGGAAAAAGATCCCTTCAGAGTCTGAGCTCAAGGGCAAGTGTTTCCCAGGTGGGACAGAACTGACCCTCTTCTTTGGACTCCCTTGGCTTGTTTGGGTTCTCCTTGGACCTATTTTCTCATGGACACTGGAGCACACCTTGAAGAACCTCCCTTTGTTTATCCAGTAGCAGTGAACTCGAGAATAAACCACCTTCCACCCGAGTTCTCCAGTAGGCGTTGAACACGGACGGACAGTCTGAAAGCTGTGGCGCAGCTGCCTCAGAGAGGCGGTGGGAGGGACTTTTTTCCTACAGAGAGAGTAGATGTCATACTGCTGCAGAAATGGAGGCTGTGGGCGGAGCCACTTGCTTGTGGAACTCGGGGGTAAAGAAAGCAAGGCAGAACGATAAGTGGAAGGAAGATGAGATCCAGTGGATGTTTCATATCCACATAGAGAGCTTTGTCCATGTGGGAGATTAAAAATCCATCTTAGTATTTTTTTTGAGTAAGGGTCTCACTCTGTCACCCATACTGGAGTGCAGTGTCTCAATCATGGCTCACCACGGCCTCCAACTCCTGGGTTCAAGCAATCCTCCCGCCTCAGCCCTCTGAGTGGCTGAGACTATAGGTGTGCACCACCAAGCCTGGATAATTTTTTTATTGTTTTTAGAGACAAGGTCTTGCTCTATTGTCCAGGCTGGTAGGATTTTTATTGCACTCAGGAGATGAGGCAAATAGTGTGGCAGGAGCACTCCCAGGAAAATGATAAAATCCAGGTATGGAATCAGCGTAAAATTGGCTCATGAGGGTTCTCACCCTGGACTTACACTAGAAGTATTTGGAAAACTGTATTACTGTTGAGCCCTTTTCTTTCCTTTTTTTTTTTGAGTTGAAGTCTTACTCTGTCACCCAGGCTAGAGTGCAGTGGCACACTCATGGCTACCACAGCCATGACCTGCTGGGCTCAGGTGATCCTTCCGCCTCAACCTTTCAGGTAGCTGGAACTACAGGTGCATGCCACCACACCTGGCTAATTGATTTATTGTAGAAATGAGTTCTCGCCATATTGCCCAGCTGGTCTCCAACCTGGGCTCAGGCAACCCTCTTGCCTCTGCCTCCCAAATTGCTGGGATTACAGGTGTGAGCCACTGCACTTGGCTGTTGGGCTCTTTTCTAAAATATCTTAATTTAATTGACCTGGATTCTGGCCCAAGTATTTGTCCAGGTGATTCTCATGTGCCAGTTGGTTAAGAATGACCACGGTAGATTTCAGAGAGGATAAAATTTCTCCTGGAAGCGGGAAAGAGTGTTGAGAGGAAGAGAGGGATGCTGGAGAAACTCGGACACAGGATACATCTATAGCAGCTTCCGTTCTCCTAGTTCTTTTTTTTTTTTTTTGAGTTGGAGTCTCACTCTGTCGCTCAGACTGGAGTGCAGTGGCACTCTCCCGGCCACCACAGCCTCAACCTGCTGGGCTCCAGAGATCCTTCCGCCTCAGCCTTCCGAGTAGCTGGAACTACAGGCACGTGCTACCATGCCCGACTATCTCCTAGTTCTTTAAGTCAGCGCTCCTCAGACTTTAAGTGCAGGTGCACCCCCAGGGGTCTCGTTAAAATACAGATTTTGATTTAGGAGATCTGGGTGTGGCCTGAGATTCTGCATGTCTAACAAGCTCCCAGGGGATTCCGCGGCTGCTGGCCCATGGGCCATATTTTGGGTAGCAAGGCTTCAAGTTTACAAAGTGCTTTTGGGTCAACTGTCTTATTTTGCACATGCCTTAATATATGGCCCATATGAGGTAGGTCTCACCTCCCTGGTTCTAGAGATGATGGAGACTCAGAGAAGGGAAGGGGAGCTGAATGTGGTCCTGGGAAGAAGCGATGTTTGGCAACTCTTTCAGTCCTGGCCAGATACCTGACACCTGCTGCCTATTTGACCAGTCGTCCTTGGCTTATACACCAGTAAGTGGGGCACAGGGCTTCTGACTCCTAACCCAGAACCTGGCTTTTTGTACCCTAGCAGCCTTCTCCAGGACACGAGAGGACTTCAGAGAGGACTTATCTCTGAAGTGAAGAGGGTGGAGGAGTGAGTAATTAGGGAGAAAGAAGACCATCCTAGTGGTGCCATTACGGGAAGTCAGCCTGGGGATGGGAAAAAGAGGCAGGGCCATGGTCACAGCCAGCTTGTGTCAGTCTTCCTAAGTCTGACGTGGACCAGATCCTTGTTCCCTGAAGGGGATGTTTCCGCCGAGCCCTGAGTGAACGTCAAGGAGGCACAGGGGTAGACATTGTGCAGTCAGGGAGATGACGAGATTCATAAAGTAGGACAGTGGCTGTCAAACTTGAGTGTGTATTAGTACCATCTAAAGGGCATGATAAACCTGGAGAGCTGGGCCCCACCCCCAGAATTCCTGATTCAGGAGGTCTGCGGTGGGGCAGGAGAATCTGTACCACTCACAAGTTCCCAGGTGATGCTGATGCTGCTGGCCGGGGGCTGCAATTCGAGGACTAGTGGTTTTGGACCTGGCCTCAGACCCCCGAGAGGAAAATGAGGTTGGTGGAACCAGCATGCGCTGTTGACCTCAGTGCCTTTGAGTGATGAAGTTCGGGGCGAGAAAGATTAAAAGAGGGGAAAGGTGACAACTTGATAGGACTCAAAGTGGTACCTGTTTGTGAGGCTTGGCCCCAGCCCCCTTGCCACCTGGGGAACCCACCTGTGGAGGATGCTTCCAGCTCTCTGAGTGATGCTGATGACCCCAATGAAACTAGACTTTACTGGGGAGAGTTCAGCTGCTTGCAAAGTTGAAGAAAAAGAGGGATGTGGTGAGAACAAGGTTTGGGAGTTTGCCCCGATGGAGCATAGCGGCTTGAAAACAACAGGATGGATTGCAAGGTGGGTGCCCAGAGAGGGTCCCAGTGAAGGAAGAGGGTGGGAGGAACCCTTGGGCAGTGCAACAGCAGCGTGGATGGACCCAGGCACTGCAAGGTAGATCGTGATTTATTGCAAATGTAATTCTACCTTCCACCTGCAGGCAACGGCTGGTCTTTCAGCAGTTCCTCCCAGCATCCCTGCGAGTATGTGGGGCCAGGTGCTATCACTTTCAGCTTAAGGATGAGGAAATGAACATAAAGAAAATTGTACAGCAAGCCCGAAGGGGCCGGGGCAGCTGTAAAGCTCGCTTCCCCCTGTTCTGGGAGGTGGGTGGGCCACAGGCTGCCACACTCAGTGGACATGGGGTGGGGTAGCCAGACCACGGCTCGGGGATGGGCCCTGGTCCAGAAGAGGACCTTGCTGCGTTAGTCTGGCTACTTCAGGTGGTGGAGAGCAGAGGGCAAGGCGGGTTGCCACAGGTGAGGGAGCTGGATGCCCAGGAAGGAAGGTAGACAGGTACCTCGTGGGAATCTGTTCTAGTGACTCTCCCTCAACAGTGGCCTGAGGCTGGGGCTCTTCTCTCCATTCATTTCCCTCCATCATGGTAGGTCAGAGCTGCCTCCATTGTTCCTGCACTCCTGCTGCTTCCAACTTGCTCTTCTCCTTCCTGAGTCAGCTGCTGCCCCGTGGCTTCTGTCACTGCATGCCTGCATCCTCGTCATGACCTCTCTTTATGCACATTGCCCTTAAAGCTTTTTTTTTTTGAGTCCGGTTTCACTATTGCCAAGGCTGGAGTACAGTGGCATGATCATGGCTCACCGCAGCCTCGACCTTCTGGCCCAGGTGATCCTTTCAACTCAGCCCCCCAAGAATCTGGGTTCATAGGTGTGAGCCACTCTGCCTGGCTAATTTTATTTTTTGTAGAGACGAGGTCTTGCCATGTTACTCAGGCTGGTCTTGAACTCCTGGGTTCAAGTGATCCTCCTGCCTCGTTCTCCCAAAGTGCTGGGATTACAGGCATGAGCCAGTATGCTCAGCCTTGTATTTAAAATGCTAATGAAGAAAGGCCTCGTTGGAGGATGAGCATGGGGGTGGGGTCACCACACCCATCTCCTGCTGGTCTACAGGTGGCTACTTTTGGGTAATGTCTGCTCCTGGTCCAATAAGCAGAGGCCACGGTGCAGGGGAACACAATTCAAAGCAGGTGTCTGGCGCTGTCTATGGCTCTGAAAGGGTGGGGAAGGGGTGGTGAGCCCCCTGAAAATATTCCGGAAAAGGCTGAAGCATCACTGACTAACTCTCTTACTGAAAGGTGCAAGCATTTGGTTGTGGCAGGGGTAGGGGATGGACCACAGAGTGCAGGCCCCTAGAGGGGTGTGCCCCATGCCGTTGAAAAAGCAAAGCGGGGCCCCTGTCTGTGGGAACGTCTAGAAGGACTGGGATACTGAGCAGATTTCCAGATAAGGGGAACGAGACGAAATCTCATTTTCCAGAACAGAAGTGTAGGGTAGAGGTGTGGGGCCTGGAGCAGCAGGCAAGATCGCAGCTGGGTGAAATAACAGAGCTGGATGAGGTGCCGAGTGTCACCCCCTCCGGCCTGCCTTGGATCCTGCCCTCTCAGATGCGAATGAACGCCCAACGGCGGTGCAGGGAGGGCCCAGCTCCCTCATGCGGGCTCAGCTGAGTGTAGGAGGGCTGGGGACGGTGACAGACTGACCAGAGCCACAGCAGACAAGTGCAGACGGACTCACCTGCAGCAAACCAGGAAAACACCATGTCTACACGGAAGAGGGTGTTACATCTCACACACGCTGGGACCCATTTTCCAATGAAGAGGATTCCCTTCTTAGTTGTCAGTTCTAAGTGCTAGTGAGAGCACTGAATCTGAATCTGTGAGCATACTCCCAAAGCCACCTCTAAGGAGATTTCTACCCAGGAGTTTAACTAGGTTAAATGGTCAGAATCACAGCTTCATGCAAGGAAAGGGTGGGGAAGGGGTGGTGAGTCCCCTGAGAATATTCCGGAAAAGGCTGAAGCGTCACTGACCAACCCTCTTACTGAAAGGTGCAAGCATTTGGTTGTGGCAGGGGTAGGGGATGGGCCACATGGTCTTTAGGACCCTCCCAGCTCTGACATGGTATCATAGTTTGGTAAGTCTCAGGTTCTGCCTCTGCTCCACCTACTGTTCACAAGGCTGCCTCTATCCCTCATGCAAGGAGCAAAAGGAACCTTGAAGAGACAGTTCTGTTGAGTCCCCTGCTGTAGGTAAATGGCAACTCAATCAAGATGTGTGATTATTTGAGTGGAACATAATAATAGGTCCAAGTTTATTCTTTTGCATGTGAATATCCAGTTTTCCCAGGACCATTTATTGAAGAGACTATGTTTTCTCCATTATGTATTCTTGGTGCCCTTGTCAAAGTTTAGTTAACCGCAGATGCGTGGGTTGATTTGTGGGCTCTCTATTTTGTTTCATTGGACCATGTGTTGTGTCTGTTTTTATGCCAATACCAAACCGTTTTGATTACTATGGCTTTACCATATAGTTTGCAATCAGGAAGCGTGATGCCCTTAGCTTTGTTTTTTTCTCAAGATTGCTCTGGCTGTTTGGGGACTTTTAGTGGAATCTTAGAAAGTCGAACTTACAGAAGTAGAGTGTAGAAGGGTAGTTACCAGAGCCAGGGGAGTGGGGGCAGGAAATGGGGAGTTATTGGTCAAAGGTTACAAACTTTGAGTTATAAGATGAATAAGTGTTGGAGACCTAATGTACAGCATAGTGACTATAGTTAATACTGCTGTGTTGCGTACTTGAATTTACTGAGAGTAGATCTTAAGTTTTCTCACAGCAAAATGATAACCATGCAAGCTGATGGATATGTATTAATTAGCTTGATTGTGGTAATCATTTTGCAGTGAATACGTGTATCACAACATTGCATTATATACCTTACATGTATACACTTTTTTAATACTTTTCAGTTGGAGTCTCACTCTGTTGCCCAGGTTGGAGTGTAGTGGCACGCTGCTCACGGTCACCTCAGCCTGGACCTCCTGGGCTCAGGCAATCCTTCTGCCTCAGCCTTCCAAGTAACTGGAACTACAGGCATGTGCTGCCATGCCTGGCTAATTTTTTGATTTATTATAGAGATGAGGTCTCGCCATGTTGCCCAGGCTGGTCTCGAACCCACAGGCTCCCAAAGTACTGGGATTACAGGTGTGAGCCTGGCCTGTGTATACACTTTTAATTTGTCAATTATATTTACTGCAATAAAGTTGTAAAAAAAATTCAAAACAAGCACAAAGGGAATATACTGTATATGACTGTTTTTTAGAAAGCCTCTCACACCAAAGCTGACTGAAGTCGAAGCAAATGTATTTTTTTTTTTGAGTTGAAGCCTTACTCTGTTACTCAGACTAGAGTGCAGTGGCCGCTCCCAGCCACTGCAGCCTCGCCTGCTGGGCTCCGGCAATCCTTCCTCCTCAGCCTTCCAAGTAGCTGGAACTACAGGTGCGTGCTACCACACCCGGCTGATTTTTGATTTATTGTAGAGATGCGGTCTCGCCAAATTGCCCAGGCGGGTCTCGAACCCACGGGCTCAGGCAATCCACTCACCTCGGCCTCCCAAAGCGCTGGGATTACAGGCTGAGGCTGAGCCACCGAGCCTGGCCCAAATGTCTTCTTTTAAACTTCCCTGGTCCTTGATGGGCACCGCTATCACATCAGATCATTTCCTGCCTTGGGCTGTAGGTATTGGCGTACTTGTCTGTCTTCTCCAGCTAGACTGTGAGTTATTTGAGCAGAGTCCATCTTTTTAAATAATGACTTCATTTTGCATTTGTGTATACCTTTCTTTGCAGAGACTGCCTTCTTCAGGCATCCTATCATTTGACCTTACACTTGGTGAGGGAGGTCAAGTGGGCATTAGGATTATATACTTGTTTGATAGTGAGGATTAAATACCTTTCCTGAGGTGATATGGGATAGTGGTTTTGAGTGTTATAGACCAGCTTTGAACCCTGGTCCTGCTCACTCCTCCGTAGCCTTAAGCAGGCTACTTGACCGCTCCAAGTTTTTTTTTTTTAGATCTACAAAAAGGAGATAATACCTTCTAACATTTTTGTGAGGCTTGAGATGCCATGTGTGAATGTGTGTGTATATATACCTACATACTATATACACACACACAACTTTTAGCACAGTACCTTTTACATACGAATTGCCCAATAAATATTAGTATTATTGCTTTAAGCATAAAGCCCGCGTCTTACTCCTCTAATATTATTATTCTTTACTGGGCAATTATTATACACTATGCTTGTGCTGTGTTCTTTGTCCCAGTTTATCTTCACCAAACCCTGGGAGGTTTTCTTTTCTTTTTTTTCTATTTTATAGGTGAGGAAACTGAGACTCAGAGAGGTTAAGTTCCTTTACTGTGGTCATCCCGCTGTTAAGTGATGCAGCGGTATTTAAACCTAAGTCTTGCTAACATTAATGATTATGCTTGTTACCATCAGGCTAAGCTGCTCCCTCTTCCTGGGTTTTTCATTCAACTACTCCCCTTGGGGCCTAAACTTCGTTCTGGATTCAAAGGCAGGCAAGAACAACCTCTCTGTCTCTGCCCAAGTGGCTTTCAGCTGGGTTTACTTCCAAGCCACCCAACAGAGCAACAGAAACACGGCTACAAAACAGTGTAGTTTTATGGCTACAAAACAGTGAGTGGACAAGCTCCCAGGACTACCCTCATTCCACATGGAGGAATGCCCTGATACCTGTGGCCAGTGCAGCCCTCGGCAGATAGGGAGTTTCCCAAATGAGCAGCTGGCACGGCTAGGGGCTGGGCCATGTCTGAAAGCTTGTTCTGACCACCTCCTTGGGAAGTACGTTGGCTCCTAGTCTGTATTCCAAGGCTTCAACAGCCAGCAGCAGGTTGCCATGGCCACCAGTCTTGCACACAGAAGATGCTCAAGAACTGTGACCTGAAAGTGAGTGCGTGTGTGGTGAAGGCTAGGTCTCATGTTCTGTGAGCATTATACGTAGAAAGAGTTTTGAAGACAGATTTGAAGAGATGTAAAAACAATGATAGACCCTGCCCAGAAGTGACTTCATTCAAAAGCATTTTAGTTAGAGGACCGAAGAAAGCTAATATGAATAATATCGTTAATAATATTAATTATATTTTGTTAATAATATTAATGATATTGACTGCTTATTGAGCACTCTGCCAGATGCACTCAACATCTTTCCTCATTAAATCCTGCCAAAGCTATGATGACAATAATTCTCTGATCAGGCAGAGTATATTATAATTACTGGGGGTGATTAAAAATACGAAGGTTAGCTGGGCTCGGTGGCTCAGCCTGTAATCCCGCGCCTTTGGGAGGCTGAGGTGAGTGGATTGCCTGAGCCCGCAGGTTCGAGACCCGCCTGGGCAGCGAGACCTCATCTCTACAATAAATCAAAAAATCAGCCGGGCGTGGTAGCGCGCGCCTGTAATTCCAGCTACTCGGAAGGCTGAGGCGGAAGGATCGCCGGAGCCCAGCAGGTCGAGGCTGCGGTGGCCGGGAGCGGTCACTGCACTCCAGTCTGGGCGACAGAGTGAGACTCCAACTCAAAAAAAAAAAAATACGAAGGTTGCGTCAATTGCAATCTTTACCCTTCACCCCCAGCAGGACTTTTGTGAAGGTGCAGGGGACAGTGCAGCCTCCCTTCCTTAGTCCCTTCTGTTGAGAACTCTGCCCTATGAAATTGCAATTACAGTTGTACTGGGGACACTGACCCTAAGCAGTTGAAAATCCAAGTCTAACTTTCGACTCCCCCCAAACTTAACAACGAATGGCCTACTGTTGACCAGAAGCTTTACCGATAACATAAACAAATGATCACATTTTGTACGTTCTATGTTTTATATGCTGTCTTCTTCCATACAATAAGCTGGCAAAAAGAAAATGTTATTAAGAAAATAATAAGGAAGAGAAGAAAATATGTTTACTCTCCATGAAGTGGAAGTGGATCACCATCAACGTCTTTCTCCTTGTCTTCACGTGCAGTAGTCTGAGAAGGAGAGGGAGGCAGAGGAGGGGGAGGAGGAACTGGTCTTGCTAGGGAGAGGAGGTGGAGCGGGACAGGGGGCAGACAAGGCAGGTGCACTCGGGGTAACTTTTATTGGAAAAGTTCCCATATAAGTGGAACCACACAGTTCAAACTCATGTGACTCAAGGGTCAACTGTATTTCCCCCATTTGAAGTCTGAGACTACAAGGATCAGAAACTTGCTCTTGCCTAAGAGAACATAATTAATCATATGGCCGAGCTGGGATTAAAACTCATTTTTGTTTAGCTTTTCCCACTACGACACACTGCCACATACTCTTTGGTGAACCGGAACTTAAAGGGAACTGAATTTATTTTTGACCTTACCTGCTGACTTATCGCCTCACCCTCAGCAACCTTCTCAGTCTCTTGCATTTTTCTCTCTCCCCTGAAGGAAACCTATCCCCACCTGTCCCATTCTCTCAAGCGGAAGTGGGAGGGCTCAAAGGAGCAATAGCTCAGTGTCTTCTGAAGGTGCCTGGGGTCAAGGTTATGTTTAATATAGAGTGTACTTGCTACCCTGAAAACATTTTAATTGATTGTTTGCAAATGTATTTTTGGCCACAGGCAAAAATGATGAAAGTCTGGAAATTAGCACGGGAGCAAACCAGCTATTTGGAGTATGTATTCTGTGTCCATGGCTCCAAACCTTGGGAAGAAAATATTTGAATAATTGAGTGTACGTGCTTTTGTTTTGAGATGTTTGGCAGCATGTGAGCCAAACGCGGATCAGATTATGTTCCTGTTTTCTCAATGTCTGATTTTGTTGCTCACGTGTGCTTAACATGGAATCCATGCTCAAGTAGTGCTTGTTGAATTCATGTAAAATGTAGACTTGCTTGCTTACTTTTTTTTTATTGTGGTAAAATATATGTAGCATGAATTTTACCATCTTAACCATTTTCTTACTGTACAGTTCAGTAGCATTTACATTCACACTGTTGTGCAACCATCACCACCAACCATCTCCAGAATTTTTCATCTCTCTAAACTGACACTCTGTCCCCATTAGATACTAGCTCCTCCTTTCTTTCCCCTGGCCTCTGGTAACCACATTCTACTTTCTGTCTTTATGCATTTGACTACTCTAGATGCCTCGTATAATTAGAATCATACAGTGTTTGTCCTTTTGTGACTGGTTTCTTTCACTTAGCATGATGTCCTCAAGGCTTATCCATGTTGTCGCACGTGTCAAAATTCCCTTCCTTTTTAGGGCTGTATAATATCCCATTACATGTATATATCACATTGTCTTTGTTAATTCATCTGCCGGTGGACAGTTGGGTTGCTTCCACCCTTTAGCCATTGTGTGTTCATAGCTGCTATGAACATAGTGATACAAATATCTATTCCATTCTCTGCTTTCAATATTGTGTACTTGCTTTTACCTCCTGTGTCATTTTTAGTGCTAAGAATTAATAATCTTTCCAGTCCCCCAGAATAGCATTTTGGAGTCCTTTATTTTTTTATTTGTATTTTTGAGTTGGAGTCTCACTCTGTCACCCAAGCGGCAGTGAAGCGGCGCACTCACGGCCACCCCAGCGTCGACCTGCTGGGCTCTGACGGTCCTTCCACCTCAGCCTCCCAAGTAGCTGGAACTACAGGTGCGTGCTACCACATCTGGCTAATTTTTTTTTTATTGTAGAGACGAGGTCTTGCCATGTTACCTGGGCTGGCCTCAAACCCGTGGGCTCAGGCAATGAGCCTGCCCACCTTGGCCTCCCAAAGTGCTGGGATTACAGGCTGGGCCACTGCGTCTGGCCAGGGTCCCCTCCTTTAATACTGTGTTGTAAACCAAAGCAAAAAAATGATTGGGAAATGTTTCTGACAATAAACATATAGAAAAAGCTATTTTGGTTCCTGCTTCGAGTGTTGTTATTAAATCGCTTGCTTGCAATTCCATTTCAGGGCACGCTGAGCAGTTGATCTTTCTGTTTACTGGCCAGCTTGTTTGTAATGTGGGGAGGCTGCAGAGAGTGGAGTGAGCCTCTCCGGCACGATGCTGGGGCTCCTGCCAGCTTGCCTGCTCCCCGCTCACGGTCTGCACATGTCCACTTGAGACGGGCACCTGCCCGGCTGCATCACTGTCACTTTCTTCACTGTATTTCCAATTGAGCTTTCAAAGTTCAGAGCAGTCGCCTGGTTGAGATGTCATTTTAAAAAAAACCCCAAAAACAGCACTTAAAGAATAGCTCAGTTCTACTAACTCCCTTTAAAAAGTGAGTCATTCTTCAGGTGTTAACCGCGATGCCTCACCAACCCTCGCATCTGCATCTCTGTATTTTGGTTTCCCGGGGCCCTGCACACTCTGTTTGGTGGGAGTGGGGGTAGCCCTGCTTCATCACGGGGAAGTTATTCTGGGTCTCCCAAGGCCTCATAAATCTGCTCCCCAGATGGAAGTTTCCATAAAAGGCTCCTCTCTTTGTGCAAGTCTCAAATTTCCCTTCAATTTAAATTCAACTAATGAATAAAGTGGATGAGGTAAATTGTAATAACCATCCCTCCACATCCCCCCTCCATTTTTAAAAAAAGGTGAGCACTTTTGTGAATTCTGGCTACTTTGCTAAGTTTATGATTAGCCAAGTCTGCCGCAGGTTAAGTGGTGATTCCTTAGGAAGGGAAGGCCAGGATAAGCTGAAGGCCGTTAACCAACACATATCCTTGAGTGAGCAAAATCTTACCACGTCACAACATACCTATTTATTATTAAAAGAATTCCATAACACAAGCGTGAGTTTATGGGGGGAGTTTATAAGAGCTTAAAATTTCATTTTAAAGGTAAGTTAAGGGGCAGGGAGATCTGGGGCCAAAGGCACAAGTGGCCTTAGAGTAAAGAGCTCCCATGCATGTCACGGGTTCCCCTCTCGGCACAGCAGATGCAGAGAGGGGTTGCTGGTGTGTTTGGGGCTGGTGACCTGGTACTCATGACTCCGCCAGGGACAATGAGCTTCGCACTCTCCTCTCAATCAGAAGCCACACTGCAACCCCACAGCGGGGTTCATTCTTCCCTCTCTCCACGCACATGTGTGGCTGCAGCTGGGTTTTCCACTCTGCTTGTGAGCTGTGGCTTTGGATCAGGGATATGAAAGATGTATGATTCTATTCCTACCTGGTACATGATCCTCTCAGCTTTTTATGATATTTTGTTTTATTTACCAAAGCATCACATATTGATGAAAACAATTTTATTTTATTATTTTATATATATATTTTGAGACAAGATTTCTCTCTGTTGCTCAGGCTGGAGTGCAGTGGCAGGATCATGGCTTACAGCAGCCTTGAATTGGGCTAAGTGATCCTCCTGCCTCAGCCTCCCGAGTAGCTGGGACTACAGGTGTGCATCACCACACCTGGCGAATTTTTCTGTTTTTCGTAGAGACAAGGTCTCACTTTCTTGCCCAGTCTGGTCTCCTGGCCTGAAGTGATCGTCCCTACTCAGCAATTGAAATAATTTTTAAAGATACAGAGCAACATCAAGAAAACATGTAAGTGGAGCATGGTGGTATGTCTTTTACCAGTACTCAGGAGGCTGAGGCAAAAGGGACCCCTTTATGATTAGCCAAGTCTGCCGCAGGTTAAGGGGTGATTCCTTAGGAAGGGAAGGTCGAGGCTGCAGTGAGCCCTAGATCACACCATTGCACTCAGCCTGGGTGCCAGAGTGAGACTCTGCTTCTAAACAACAGCAATAACAACAACAAACCCAGAAAGAACATTTAAACCCCCCATTCCCTCGTTGTGGTTTCTCCCACCCCTCCTGTGAATCCTTTTGTTTTCCTATTTTAACACATCATATATTGGATTGTTTTATATTAAAGAATGGAGCCATGGTACACATACTAATTTGAAAATTGTTTTTCACTCAAGAGGATATCATGGATGCCTTTCCAGATCAATATGTTGAGACCTAACTCATTTAAGAGTTGCATAATATTATTTATAAAAATTTGCTGTAGTTTATTCAGTCACTCCTCTACTCGATAGACCTTGAATTTGTTTCTGGGTTTTTTTTTTTTTTACTATTATGAACAGTGCTGCAACTGAAATTCTGTGCATAGAAATACTGAAGCTTTTACTTCTGTAGAATAGATATCTTAAAGTGGGATTGCTGGGTATGCCCAATTTTAATATTTTAAACACATATTGACAGTTTAATTTCCAAAAATGAGAGCAATTCACACTGCCACCTGCAGTGTGTAAGAGTGTGCATTTCTCTGCAATCTCACAAAGATTGGATGCTGAAAGTGTTTTAAATTTTGGCCAAAGATATCTTATTATTGTCTTAATTGATAATCCCCTGATCATTAATTAATGAATGATTAATTTATAATCATGGAGAGGTTGAGCTTCTTTTCCCCATAAACTTATTGGTCATTTGCATTTTCTCTTGAGTGAATTTTTTGTGTTACGTTTTGTTTCATATTTCTTTTGGGTTGTTTCTCTATTGTTTTATAGGACTAAAAAATGTTAGAGATAGTAACCCCAAAGCTGACACAGCAGAAACAAATGTCTTCTAGTCTCTTGTTTATCTTTTGACTTTGTGTACCTTTTGTTATGCAGGCACCATGACTCCATGGCGACATTTTCTTGTAGTAAAATCTCTCAATCTTTATTTTTTGGCTTCTGAGATTCCCATTTTGCTCAAGACCTTTTCTCTTTCAAGCAAATATTTTTTCCCCTGTATTTCCTTCTACAACTTTTATTGCTTATTTTTGACATTAAATCTGTTCATCTCTCTTAGAATTTATATTTTTAATAATGGTATGGAGAAAGAAAAAAAATTACCTTTTTTTTTCCAGGTGCTTTCGGGTTATGCCAACGTTATGTATGAAACAATGTTTTCCCCCCTTGGACTGATGCGCTTCTTTTAGCATACAGTTAAGTTTTCAAGGATCCTTGGATCTACTTCTGGGCTTGCTAGTCTCTCTCATTGATCCATTTTTCTGTTCTGTGCCAATTCTGTAGAGTTTACAATGGCTTAAGTCATTAGTTTTAATATATGGAAGGGCAAGCTCTCTCATCATTTTTATTTTAAAACTTTTTGACAATTTTTCACGCATTTATTCTTCCATGAAAATGTTAAGATTATCTTATCTAGTATGTGAACGTTTTCTTGGTGTTCTGATTAAAATTCTTAACAAATCATTACATTAATTTTGGATGATATACGTTATTTCACTAAGTTTTCCCATCCAAGAGCATTTTGTTTTATGTCCTTTAATAAAATTCTATAGCTTATTTTGCATAAGGTCTATATGTTTCTTATTATGTTTATTCACAGATATTTTGTTTTTTTCCTCTCTGTTGTGAATAACATTTTTCTACTTCTGGTTTAAACTGATTATTTCTAGTATGCATAAAAGCATTTGCATTTTGTATATTTATGATATGTAGCTACTTTATCAAATTCTCTTAGTATTTATAAATAGGTTTTTTAAAATAGAATCTTTTGGTTTTCTAGGGTGTCTAGTCATCTTTAGATATATGTGACTCTGTAAAAATATATACTGTATATATACTATATATATATACTGTACTACTATCTATATTATGTATACTATATATTTATATAAAATATAGTATATATACTATATATTTTATAGTATATATATTTATATATAATAACCTTATTTCTTCTACTATTTTTACTCCTTATTTAATTTTTTCGTTTTATCACATTAGTGAGAACTTGTAAAAGTAATTGAATGATTTTGGGAGCATCGATGTCTCAGTTCGGGTTTTAATGGAATAACTTTAGTATTTCCTTGTTTAGTATAATGTTTGTTGGTATTATAGTTTTAAAATCATATGTGAAAAAAATTGGGTGAGCTTCTAAATTTTATCAAATGCCTGTTTTATTTAATATTAATGTCATTTTCTCCGATCTAAATAAACCTCTCCCAAAGGGCCCAGCTTTAAAAGTTGTTACCAACAGTTGGCAATGAAAGTTTCTCAGCTTCAACTGCAGTCAACTTAGGTAACCTGCCTACTGTATCCAATGGAGGCCCCGCAGGATGTCAGCTTAGAGTTGTCATTGACGTACAGCAGGGCAGGGCACAATAAGACAGAAACCAATGCCTTACAATAAGGGGTGGAGGTGAGTGTGTCACTTGGGAAAGAGCTCCCCAGCTCCTCAGGTAGAGTCCAGGAAGCAAGAGCAGGGTGAGGATGATTACCGCGCTGCCATCAATCAACATGTCAATGTGAGTCCAAAGGCAAGGGTGGGGCCAAGGGTGGAAGCCAGTAAGATCCCCCATCAAGCCTAGGGTAGAAAAGGCAAGAAAACTTCGGAGCAAATACGAGTCTGACTGAACTGCAGCCAGGGTCATGGGCCAACCCAGGTGAATGAGGTAGTAGGAAACCGAGCTCTAAGTAAATGTGGGTGGTCCAGTGTAAGTCCTGTGGCTTAGGGCTCCTTGTTAAAGGACCAGGAACTTGCTACCTTGTTGTCTTTTGAGTTTTCTTGAAGTTAGAGTTTCATAGGCATCTGAGAATAAAATGTTGGATAAAAAATATTGAGCAAGATACACAACAATGTATTAATGGGTGCTTTCAGCCTTTGCAAAGAAAAAGTTAACTCAAGCCCAAATTAAAAAATAATCATTAAAAAAATACAATGCTGACAAAAAATATGGTCTGGAAAATGTAGAAAAAATAAAATAGAATATAACTTCACCCCTTAAAGATGACTTCAGCTTTTTGATGTATTTTCTTTTGTTTTTTTTTTCTGTTTTGAGAGGATATAGACTCTATATAGATAACTGCTTTGCCTTCACCATTGTACCACAGGCATTTGCTAGTCATTGACGGTCCGATCAGGGATTGGGTCTGTGTTTGCCCACTATCCCCGGTGCCTGGCACAATGCCGGGCATATACACAAGGAACTTTTTTGTTGAATGAATGTACTAAGTCATTAATGAGGCCTGTGAATGTAACTTTTAATAGCTCCATGGAATTCCTCTTGTGCGTATGTCCCAGCGTGCAGTAGCATTCGAGATGGCCACTCTCCTTGCTCTCTAGCCACGTGTCTTTCCATCCCTGGGGGGGTTCTTCTCACTCTCCGTTTTGTACTTGATGTTTTCTCCTCCCTTGGCCTCCCAAGCCAGGCTAACTTGCTCTTGGCTTTTAGGTTCTAGCTTAGCAGACACTTCTGGCAAGACTGCCATGCCCCCACACTCATTGGTTAGAGTCCCTCAGGCAGGTGTGGTGGTGCGTGCCTGTCATCCTAGCCACTTCAGAAGCTGAGATGGGAGGATTGCTTAAACTCAGGAGTTTGAGATCAGACTGGGCAAAGAAAAGAAAAGAAAAGTTTCCCTCATCATTTTCCCTCATCATGGTATATGATTCAGGCTCCTGGAGGCAACAAGTAATGTATTATTGGGTGATTTTAGGGCACGATCTAAATAGGTTATTGAGGAGACTCTCAGGACAGTCTGTTTACAAGGGTGTGGGCAGGGTTCCAAAAAAACAACTTAGCACTGGGGAAATTACAAACAGATCAGAGCCTGAAGGGACAAGAAGCAGAGGTCCCTGAAGCCTCAGAGAAGGCTATTGATAGATGCTTCGGGAGGGAGCACATACTGTGCCCACCTGAAGCCTGACAGGGAGGGAGTCTTCCTTGCTTTCTCCCTTCTCCTGCTGGAGCCTCCTACTGATCAACCCTGTGGGAAGCCAGAAGGTCAAGAAGCCATTTGAGGTCAGTGGCCTGGGGTCAGAGCAGGGCGGAGAGTGTACCTGGAGGGGCAAACAGCATGTCCAGCATGTCTGTACACCTCTGTCCAACACTTGTCCAAGTGTGTGACCCCGCACAGTACCATCTTTATCTCTCACACGATCATAAAAGATCCTTCAAGTCACAAACCATGCCTTAGCTTTTTGGGAGAAATACCCTCCCAGAAAATAACTGAAAGGGAGAAAATCAGTAACATGCACAATCATATTCGCAGCACCTCTATTTTTAATGGTGGAGAATTAGAAATGCCCCCAACAATGAAGCAGTCCAGCAAAATAGCCTGGATGGGCCATTCACGATACAACCATAAAAAGATTCTTGTGTGGGCTCTCAACATGCACAAAATGGGATCAAAGAATAACAAATAACAAAAGCAAAACGCCTGCTGATTGTAAGTTTGTCAACTTGTGTACATGTGTCCCATATAAGAAGAGATTCAAGCCCTGCATCTTCATGGCAGTTAAGAAAAACTGATCAAATGTCAAATCCCATAATAGAAGAGAAAATAGCAAATGATAGTATGTATAAGCGGTTAGGATAGTAAGGTCTCTGCACAGCATAAACATGGGGAAAAGACATCTTATTTAAAGACATCTATATTAGGAAAAGCCACTCGTTTTTGTCAGTGATTCCCCTAGCCCCCAATATTCTCATTGGATTTGAAACTCTTGTTTTTTGTTTGTTTGTTTGTTTGTTTTGAACTGGGCTCTCACTTTGAGGCTGGAGTGCACTGGCATGATCATGGCTCACTGCAGCCTCATCCTCTGGGTCTCAGGAGATCCTTCTACCTCAGCCTCCCAAGTACCTGGGACTATAGGTGCATGCTAATTTTTTTGGATATTTTGTAGAGACAAGGTCTCACTATGTTGCCCAGGCTGATCTCAAACTCTTGGGCTCAAGCAATCCACAAATCTTGGCCTCCCAAAGTGCTAGGATTACATGTGTGAGCTACCTCTCCCAGTCTGAAACTCCTTTTCCAATACATCGTGGTGAGTTTGGAATGAATTTTTTTGCTGATACACAGCAAAGGGTCTTCAGAGTTTCTCGAACTTCCATGTGCCTATGAATCCCTTGGGGATCTTGACAAAATGTAGATTCTGAAGCTCCAGATCTGCTCCCTTTCTAACAAGCTCCCAGAGATGCTGACACTGGTCCTAACCACAACCTGGGCAGCTTCCAATCAGTGGGATCACTCGCTTGTTTGCTTTTTCACATTTCAAAACTCCTATCTGCTGTTTGTATATATAGAAACTACATCACCCCTTTCCTTCCAGATTCTGGTATGTCTCTGATACAGTTGAGAATCTCAGTGTTTTCTGGGCTTCTCTATCAGCCAAAAAGAACTGGTTGAATTTTATTCTCTGAGTTTGTGTTCCCAAGACAATACCTTTAGTGTTTGTTCCTGACATCAACATGCTAATGCTGAGCAGGCTTTTTCAAACTGCGTACGATTGCTACCCTTTTTCCTCCTAGCCACAGTTATTTTTATGGTTAGCAGCTTGTATTTCTCATACTGTTTTCACATAAGAAACTTAAAATTCTCCATGAATCCTTCCAACTTCAGGAATTACTCCAGGAAATCCCAAGGAAGAGGTTCAAGGGTTTGATAATGTAAAATTCTAAATTATACGTAGTGACCTAGTGTGATTCACGGAAACCACAGAGGAGATGGGCTCTCATAAATGCTTAGCATTTGTTGTTCGTGTCCATGGTTCTCAGGCTTTGAGAACCATGGACACGGACAGGTACTGCTTTAGCTGGGTCTAGCATTGGGATGAATTTCTTGGAGAAAAAAATATCATTTGTCTTCACCGATGACATTATGCATTTTCCCATTTTAGGCTTTACTTTGTTTTGACTGAAATACTCTTGTTTTGCACGTCAGCAAAGAAAGCATTTCTACTGTGGTTATAGTTAAGGTGTTGGGGTTTTATTTCCTCTCTCATTTTCCATTAAAAAAGTTATAGAGGCTGTGTAGAGACTCACACTTGCAATCCCAGCACCTTGAGAAAGGCCGGAGGATCGCTTGAGCCCAGGAGTTCAAAACCAGCCTGGGCAACATAACGAGACCTCATCTCTATAAAAAACCAAAAAGTTAGTTGGGCATGGTGGCATGTACCTGTAGTCCCAGCTACTTGGGAAGCTGAGGTGGAAGTATTGCCTGGGCCCAGGATGTCTGTATGTAGTGAGCCATGATTGTGCCACCGCACTCTAGCCTGGGCAACAATGAGACCCTGACTTAAAAAAAAAAGCATCAAGAATGTAAATTAAGTTCCTATTTGCATAAGTAGATTTTTGTTACTGATTATACTTTCTAGTTGGGGTCTTAAAAGTTAACTGTTAGGTCCAGTGATCTGAGAACAACTCTTACCTCTCTGCCCTATTTTTTCCTTCTCCCTGCCTTATCTCTCTTCACTGTTTCCTTCTCCTAGCCTGACGTTGCTGCTGAACTGTATTCATGGACAGTTGGAGAGTAGTAGCATCCTCCACTGGTATTCCAGGGTTGCCTCTGCGGGTCATTGTGCCTCTGTATGTACGACCGCCATCATAGTGAGTGAACACACCTCAATACCCAGGCAGAGCGGCCCCGCTGGGAGTGAGAGTTCTCAGGAAGAGTGGTTCCCTTCATGGTGTCATCCCTGACTTGTGTGTGACTGTGGGCGTACCCTTTGGTGTTTGAGTCTTTATATCTCTTTACTCTGAATTATGCACATTCCTGTAGCTCTAGAAAGCAATGTCCAAAGAATTATGACATCTTTATCCTCACAGATGTTTTAGGAAACAATATGTGAACAGACTTGTTCTCTGGCCCTGGTTTCTTGTGTTGTTTATGTACACACCTACCTCTGGCATGAGAGAGAATCAGCTTTCACAGCTCCCCAATTTTGTGTGTGTGTGTGTGTGTGTGTGTGTGTGTGTGTATGTTCACAAACACAGACAGGTAAAACATGAAATATGTCCAACAGTAAGTAGACATCTGCCTGGACTGCTTCTTTGTCATCACTCTCCTCCCTGCAAAAATATAGCCACCAGTCAGTTCCTCTAGGGTACCCTTTTGGTGAATGAACTTGACACCAGCCTCACATTCTTACCAGACATTTAAATAACTCATTAATAAATACTCCAGGTCTGTTCAGTGTTTTCTATCCCTTTGTCATCTCAAGCAATTAAATATTTTTATCCCAACATTTGCCTCTCTTGCTCTCCTTTTAAAATTTAATGCCCTCTCCAAGTCCTTCTTTGGACACCCTGCACCTTTGTCTTGCGACACGGACCAGTAAATAGCCTGGCTCATAGACTGTGGAGGGATGGGAACAAAGATGTCAGCTGAACCATCTGCCTTTTCTTAGCTGTAGAAAAAGAGAGGATTTGCAGGTTTAGGAGGAGATTATTTTTCAGGACTTCCAGGCTTCTGATGTTCTTCTACCCCTGTTTGCAACATTCTTCCCACAGGTTGAGCAAGTCACTGTGACCTCTACAGAGAGCAAATGCCCCCGAGATACACTCTCGTTTGGAAATGTTCTAAAAATATAGAGCTGGGAATTGTGGAACTCGCTCCAATTCTGTGTGTGCTTCTCTTCTCTGTGACAGGAACTTCTGCCTCGACTCCCTGTTTCCAGCAGATGGAAGGACAGTTACTGTCCTGCATGAAAGGCATTCTGTCCTAGAGCGGGGCATGGAGAAAAGGGGGATAAGACAAAAGTGAAGCCAATTTGCATTCAGATGTTTGCATTAAGTATTAATAGGGCTTGGGGTGAGGGTAGTTTCTCTTTTATTCACGCTCAGGTTGCCATGGGTGTCTGGGTTTGCAGGGCTGTCTCTGGGTGGAGGGGGATGGCAAAAGGGAAGAAAAGGGCTACCATGTCACCGTGAGCAGCTCAAGGTCAGAGCCTCACCATGTGCCCTGGCACTATGGCCCAGACTGCTAAGAGCAAGTTCAAGGACCTGAAAGACAGAAGCTTCCAGTAGTATCCAGGGAACATCTGGTGGCTTCTCTTTAACCAATGAAAAGCAATAATCTGAGTGTAGGCTAAACAGAGAATATCAGGAGAGACAGTAAAACAAGGAATGGCATGATAGGAGAGCCCGAGTTCAGATATTGAACCCACTGGCAGTGTCCTGTAAACCTTGGAAGGTGTAACTGGAGAATGCTTTCTGTTGGGAACAGACATGCCCTGTCCTCTGCCAAGGAGCTGGCAGCCCAGGCTTTCTCGTTCGAATTCACAGAATCTGCAAAGAGGAGAGTGTGGGTGGGAAGGGCTGTACCCTACTTCATCTACTCTTACTTTTGGAGGGAGGTCAGGAAGTTGTGTTGTCAGTGGTTGTGAATGGACGCAGCTACTTACTGAGGAAATGATAGTTCTGTGCCCAAGGTGGTCTTTGTGACCAGGGAAAGTCCTTTTCAGAGGAAGCCCTTGAGGCCAAGTATCCTGTAAGGAGAGGTTTGTGTGTCTTTTTCTTATTTGATTTTATTTTTTTGAGTTGGGGTCTCACTCTGTTGCCCAGGCTGGAGTGTAGTGGCACAATCATGGCTCATTGCAGCCTCCAACTCCTGGGCCAGGTGATCTTTCTGCTCAGCCTCCTGAGTAGCTGGAACTACAGGCGCACACCACCACGCCTGGCTAATTTTTTTTATTTTTAGTAGGGACAAAGTCTCATTATGTTGCTCAGGCTGGTCTTGAATGCCTGGGCTCAAGCAATCCTCGCACTTCAATCTCCCAAAGTTCTGGGTGTTAACCACTGTGCCTGGTCTTATCTTTTTGAAAATGCCTCTACACTTGCACCACCTGAGCAACTTAGGTTAAGTTTACTTAACCTTCTTGCAAAGCTGGCACTTGTCACCTATTCTCAGCCTGTCCCTATGTTATCCTCTACCAGGGAAACCTGGTAATTTCCATTGCTCTCCCCAATCAAACTCTACCTTGCCTAGCCAGGCCACTGCAGGGGTGTGGTAGTTTGACAGCAGAGAGCAGTTGTTCTCAGTCTTAGCTGTTCAACTGCAACACTTAGACATCTCCTTTTTTTTTTTAGATGGTGTCTCACTCTGTCACCCAGACTGCAGTGCAGTGGCCCCCCCTTGCCACTGCAGCCTTGACCTGCTGGGCTCCGGCGATCCTTCTGCCTCAGCCCTCCAAGTAGCTGGAACTACAGGCGCACGCTACCACGCCCGGCTAATTTTTGGTTTATTGTAGAGATGAGGTCTCGCCAAGTTGCCTGGGCTGGTCTCGAACCCGCGGGCTCAGGCAATCCACTCACCTCAGCCTCCCGAAGGTGCGGGATTACAGGCTGAGCCACCGAGCCCGGCTAGACATCTCTTAAAAGTTGGGATGCCAAGATGACACATGACAAAATAAAGTCAAAATCTCTAGAGGTGGATCCCAGGCTTAGTAGTTTTTAGAACTCCCCAGGGTGACTCCAGCGGTTGCCAAACTTGAGAACTAGCAGGAGAGGTTCTGAGCACCTCCAGATTGTCGGGACTTGACTTTTCCCTCTGCTACTGGTACTAGCCTTGGGACAGTTATTTCCCACTCTCTGCCTCAGTTTCCTCCTCATCTGTAAAGTGGGAATCACAAGGGTACCAACAGCACGTAGCATTCATGTGAGGGTTAAATGAATTCATATGCACAAAGGCCTTGGAAGTTGATTGGCTCAGAGTCAGCATTCTAAGTGTTTGCCATCTGTGGTAGCAAGGAGCGTGTCTTAAGAGGGACCCCGATAGGTGGGACAGGCAGAATGGTGAAGGAATCTCAGCATAGGTCCAGTTAGCAGAGAGGAAAGAGCTGGAGATGTTTCTCCTGGGAAGGAGGAGCTTTTGTTGAGACATGATGATTGTCTTTGCATTCCTATCAGATGGGAAAGGATTAAGCCTTGTTGTGCACGACTGTGAAGGAGATGAGAACTCAAGGACCCAGGGGATGGAAAGTTTCCGACAGAGCCATTCCAGTGAGATGGACGGTGTCATGGGGCGTGAGTTCTTAGGCTCTGGGGCGTTCAAGCAGCTGTGGGTCATTTTTTGGTGGAAAAGCTATAGAAGGAATCAGAATGGAATGGAAGTACTTCCAAAGCCTTCTTTATTCAGCTTATGCCTTGCCAGTACTGACCATTGCTAAGTGTTTGCTGTTATGAACTGCTCTCTTGAAATGGGCGAGGACTGTCAGGGGCTGATGGTGGGGCCATCCATGAATCAAAAACTGTGTCCACTGTGTCCAATGGAGGACCAAAGTCAAACGAGGTGGAGTCAACCTGTTCTCAAATCAAGTGGTGAACCCAGGGCTGGGGTGGTAGGGGGAGGGTGGAGCCTGGCCCATGCAGGCCTGGAGAGGAGCCCATGAGGAAGCTGCTGGGGAAAGGGTCTGCGACTTACACTGGAAGTGGGGGTCCAGGTGTCCAAGGGCCCTATATGCTGAGTTCTGGACACAGGATAGATGGGTGGGTTAGCTATGCTTAAGGCATAGGGTCCGAGAAGACACTTTCTAAGCCTGCAGACCTCAGCCCTGGCTGCTTCCCCTATCCCAGGCATCTTCCTCTCATTGCACCGTCTTGCTTCCCTCTCCCCCCTCACTGCGTGGATTTCTACCACACTTCATCTATGCTGGGAGAACTCCAGAAAGCCTGTTTTACTTGCCTTTTCTTTCTAGGTGTGAGGGGAGGCCTTAGTTGGGATGCTGCAGTATTTCACTAGAAATCAAGCTTCCCTTCCCTTCCCTAAGTCAGCCCCCCGTCTTGTGTCTGCCCAGCGCATGTTGAGTCATGTCCCTCGTGTATGCTTGGCGGGTGGCTTCTGCAGGGTGCCTGGTCCTCGTTGTGCCCTGCTCTGGCTACCTTCCTCTGCAGTGCTTGCAGCTCATGACGCTCAGTCCTCCTTCTCCCCTGCCTCCTTGACCTCTTCAACCCCAGGGACCTCCTTGACCTCAGCATCCCTGCCACTCAGAGTGTAGGCACACCCTGGATCTTATCACCCTGTGAGAGTCTCCACCTTCCAGATGTCCATCTCTGAAATGCCCTCTGTAGCCACAGCCCTGTCTTTCCACTTGTTGCACCCACTCATCCCCAGCAAGCCTCCTTTTTGCCTTCACTGTGGCCCCTGGAGCCCCTCCTCTTTTTCTGGCGGCTCGGACCCATCCTGGTTGCATCTGTTCCCAACCACCCCCTTGGTGAGCGGATTTGGCCAAGTTCTAGGAAGCACTTCCCTTGCCGAAGCCTCTTGATCTTCCCTGGATGACCCTTTTGTCTACTCCTAGTCCCAAAGTGCTGAATTCCACCGAAGAGATTTGTGCCCCGAAAGTAATCGAACCCCTTGCCCCGTCCTGCCGGGGACTCTCCCAGTGCCCTCAGGCATCTTCCTTCAACTCCATTTTTAGCTCCCTATCAGATTCCCACAACAGCTGCTCCAAATCTTTTCCACTCTGCTCAAGCCCTAACTGACCCAGCTCATCCCCTCTCTGGAACAGAACTCTCACAGGATTGGCTAAAAAAACTACCCCACCACACTGCTGAGATTGCTTTCTTTAAACAACAACAACAACAATAACAAAGGACAATGTCTTGTTCTCTTTTCCTTTCATCTGGTTTTGGGGAAGAAATGGTCCTTATTCTTCCCAAGGCTAAAGCTTCTACCTGTGGAAGCTCGTCCTCTCTTTTTCTTTTCTTTTCTTCAGAGACAGGGTATCCCTCTTCCACCCAGGCTGGGGTGCAGTGGCACCTCACAGTTCACCGTAGTCTCAAACTCCTGGGCTCAAGTGATCCTCCTGCCTCGATCTCCCGAGTAGCTGGGACTGCAGGCGAGCGCCACCATGGCTGGCCTCGCTTCCTTCTCTGTGATCTTTCTCCATTGTCACTTCTTGTCATGTCCAGTCTCCTATTCTTCTGACGCCTGGATCTTGAGACCTTCTCTAATTGCCTTCATCTTACAAAGCAACTTTCTTTGATTTCCTCTTTTCCCTCCTTTCTCAACCCTCTTCCCCATTTTCTCCAGCCCTTGCCATCCAAGTTCCTCTGTTCCCATGATCTAGCCACACTGAGCTAATGTCCCTAAAATATGCCTTGCCTTCTTCCCCTCCCTGGGAGATAGCCTCATGAGGTAGAAAAAACACTGGCTTGGAGTCAGCCTTGCAGGGGTTTAAATCCTGGCTTTGCCCCATGTGTGTTATATAATCTTGACCCTCACTTGGCACATGATTAATCTTTCCAAGCTTCAGTTTCCTCTTCAGAAAAATGGAAGCAGTGATAACTAATTTATGAGACTGTTGTGAGTATAAATGAAGTTACAGCTTTAACCTGCCCATCACACAGTGGGTAGAAAATTAAAAAAAAAAAATCCTGCCATCCCTTGCTTTAGCTAATGCTGATTCCTTCATGTGACATGCCTTTGCCTTCTTCCATATACTTGTTGATTTTTCACCCAACTTCCAAGGCCTGGGTACCTCCTTCCCTTCCCTCCAGTTGGGCTCAAGCTCTTCCGGGTCATTTCCCCCCAGAACCTTGCTTCTCTACTACAGCAGGTGCTGTGGTCTACCCTGTGTCAGGGTCATCTGTACATGTTTGTCTGGTTGCTCATGAACTTGGGAGCCTTGGGGGCAGGAATATTGAATTCGCTTTTGGATTCTCTAGAGTACCTGTCAGAGGGTCTTGCCTATAACAATACCTCAGTAAATGTTGTTAAGTTTTTAAAAATTGCTTGCTACAAGGCATATCCTTATTACCTAACACAAAACAGAACAAATGAAAATCTAAGTTGATCTGTCTCCTACCCATGGATAGCCTTCTAAACCTTGTAGAATGTACAGTGAAGTAGAGATTTACAATGTAAAGCTCTGAAAAGATCTCTTAATAAAGACCACCAGGTCTAGCCAGATTTTTGGAGTTCTTATGCTATCTCATGGAAATGGTTTGTCTTTAGATTACTAAGATTCCATGTTGGCAAGTAGTTAAGACATTCTGCACTTGGTGGAATCGATCACATTTCTGTTGTGTAAAGGGAAACAGGCTGGCTGATATCTAAGATTCCTTCCAGTTGAACAAACTGTGAGTCAGTGATCACATGGTTGGGGTGTGACATAATGAAGACGCTCATTTATAAAAGTGACCAAGGATGCCTCCCATGTTTATCCTGTTATGAAAGGTCTTTTAGGGGGCTGTTTTCTGCAGAGGCATTGGTTAATGGATTTGCTCATGCAATATATCTTGAGCATGGGCTGCATCTGCCTGGTTTGGTGTTAGGTACTGGGAACACAATGAGTCAAGCTCAGTCCTGTCAGAGCCTGGCTGGCATCCCATGTGCTCTTCTTGGGGAGGACACAGATGCGTGGAGGTGGGATGTGGGCTGGGCGGCTGCCTGGGCTTAGTGGCTATCCTCTAGGACAGGCCTGAGGGACAGTCTTCAGCAGCAAAGCACCTGCCCCTCCTGGCAGGACCCTCCACGTGGTTTCCCTGGTTGCAAGGCTTTGGGCTTGTCACATTATCCACATGCAGCCTGAAATGCCTCCTGCTACAAACACCAGCTTCCCTCCATTCATCTTTCAATCTGGAGGATTTACAAAGATTTATACCATTAAGAGCAAGATCTCAACAACATGCCGTATGGGAAAAACCTGTTCTGCTTCTGCCTGTATACATATTAGTCTGTAAGCTCTTCTGGGCAGGGACCCATTTTCTGTGTCATAGTTCTCTGTGCAAAACTTTATTCCTTCTAAGGGCTGATGTTTCAGAAACTTGGGTCTCTTCCTCCATTCGGGATTAACACTGAGGAATGAACAACAGTTCTTGGTCAGTGGTGAGCAATCTGCATTTTATAGTGAGGCATGTGGGTCTGAACTCTATCTTATATACCCCAAGGAAACAAAAGATGGAAGGAGGAGAGAAGACCATATGTCTCAGTGTCGAGCCTTCTTCTTGGCTAAGGAGCAGCTGGGTTGCAAGGTGCTCATCTTCCTCACAGCCTGGAATGTGGCTTTTGTTCCTCCAGGGCCCTGGAGGTTCACACTGAGCACAGGTGCGAGAGGAGGTTGTCTGTGTGCCTGCAAATCAGATGCGCATGCCTGGTGTGTAGATGGGTCACACAGAATCCAGACTGCCCTCTAGGACAGGGAAGTCACACTACAGTCATCTGGGGCCATGGAGAGAGGAGGATTGTGGAATCTTTCCTAGATCTTTCTTGGTGATTTTGGGAGAGCTTATAAACCTCTTTGTTCTCTCTCAATTGTGGTCTTTCACCCTCAATGGTGGACCACCTGTCAGGAACCTGTGTGAGAAGACCCAGATTTTCCACTCGGGTCTCTATGTAGACAGACCAGAGGGGAGGGGAAGGCAGAGAACAGGTAAAGGGCAGTGGTATTCACACCTTCTCTGTGTGTGTTGGGAGTGGAGGAAGAGGAAGAGAGGCACGTAGGCAGGGGTGCTCGACTGACTTGGCCTCGTTAGCTTTTTTTTGTTTTTTTGAGTCAGATTCTCACTCTGTCACCCAGGCTAGAGTGCAGTGGCATGCTCACAGCCACTGCAGCTTCGACCTGCTGGGCTCAGGCAATCCTTCCCCCTCAGTCTTCCAAGTAGCTGGAACCACAGGCATGTGCCACCATGCTCAGCTAATATTTCGGTTTAGTGTAGAGATGAGGTCTTGCCAAGTTGCCCTGGCTGGTCTCGAACCTGTGGGCTCAGTCAATCCTCTCACCTCGGCTTCCCAAAGTGCTGGGATTATAGGCGTGAGCCACTGTGGTTGGCCTGGCCTCATTAGCTTTCAAAGGCGGACAGTGTTCCTGGCTCTGGAATAAGCAGATCCTAGATGAAGGAATCTTGAGGCCCCTATCCTGTAATCCTGACTCTTTGCCTCATCAAAAAGTTAGCACACCCCCAGGGAGATCTTTTCTATGCTTGCAGCACATTTGCCTAAAAGGGCACCTGAAACTGACTACTTGTTTGACATGACTAACATTTGGGCAGTCTGAGGCTCAGGGATCCTGTCGGGACTCTTTTACATTTGATTTGATGTTCATAGCATCCCTCTGCGGGCAGGGGCAGTATTACGTACTTGCCTTGGCTTTTAGATGATGGATTTCTGGCCAAGTTACATGAAATGACTCTGGAGAGCTGTCCAGGGAGGAGGCAACACCATACTCCACTGATTAAGCTGGTCTGTGTCTATCGTCAGATCAAAAAGGCGAAAAAGAAAGGCAGACACATCTTTCTTCATGATGGAATCCCTTAGGGCGTTAGGTATGTGAATAAGCTTGTTGAAGCTTTCTACAATGTATATATAAAATATATTGTCAAGACTCTAAGGGTTCAGATATTGGTGGTGTTCATGTATAAAATATATCATATTATACCCCAGAAATATACACTATTTATTTATGTATCTATTTTACTTATTTATTTTTTTGAGTGGGAGTCTCACTCTGTCGCCCAGACTGGAGTGCAGTGGCCGCTCCTGGCCACCGCAGCCTCGACCTGCTGGACTCCGGCGATCCTTCCACCTCAGCCTTCCAAGTAGCTGGAACTACAGGCGCGCGCTACCATGCCCGGCTAATTTTTTTATTTATTGTAGAGATGAGTTCTCGCCAAGTTGCCCAGGCAGATCTCAAACCCGCGGGCTCAGGCAATCCACTCACCTTCGCCTCCCAAAGTGCTGGGATTACAGGCTGAGCCACCGAGCCTGGCCTATTTATTTATTTTTTAGTTGGAGTCTCACTCTGTCACCCAGGCTGGAGTGCAATGGCACGCTCATGGCCACCACAGCCTCGACCTGCTGGGCTCAGGTGATCCTTCTGCCTCAGTCTTCCAAATAGCTAGAACTATAGGCACGTGCCTCCAGGTCTGGGTAATTTTTTGCTTTATTGTAGAGATGAAGTCTCACCAAATTGCCTGGGCTGATCTCAAACCGTGGGCTCAGGTAATCCTCTCACCTTGGCCTTCCAAAGTGCTGGGATTATAGGTGTGAGCCACCATACCCAGGCTTATTTATTTATTTCCAATTTATTTTTAAATTTTTATTAGGTCAGGAGTGGTAGGTCATGCCTGTAATTCCAGCAGTCTGAGAGGCCAAGGCAGGAAGATTGCTTGAGCCCAGGAGTTTGAGACCAGCCTGGGCAACATAGCGAGAACTTGTCTCTACAAAAAATAAAAAATTTAGCTGGGTATGGTGGCATGCATCTGTAGTCCAGTTACTCAGGAGGCTGAGGTGGAAGGATTGCCTGAGCCCAGGAGGTCAAGGCCGCAGTGAGCTGTGATCATGCCACTTCCCTTCAGCCTGGATGACAAAGTGAGACTTTCACTAAAAAAAAAACTGGCAAATAATAATTATGTACTTTTCTTCATGATAGAGTCCTTCAGGATGCTCCTGGTCTCAAAAATAGTTCACTTTTTTCATTATGTAATATTATTTATGTGGTAGAGGATAGAAACTGGGATGCTTCAATGTCTTTGCCACCATAGAGATCCCGACATCTAATTTTACTGATGGAGGACAGGGACCAGCATGGGATTTTCTAGGCCAAGTGTACGTGGACACAGCCCAGATGCTAACTAAGGGGCATGGAGAAGCTGAGGTCTGCTGATGAGGTTGCGAGTCTTACCCTGGCTGGAGGGGACCCCAGCCCGCAGTAAGACTACGGAATTTCTTTCATACTTTTAGGAGAGCAGCTGACTCAAGAGCCCTTCTCCCATCTCTGACAAACCTACAGATTCAGAGTACATGCCTTTTATCTCTGGTCTCTGTCTTATCTCCTCCCAGAAGACCAGCGAGAAAAATACAACAGGGCCCTGTTTCACACCGGCTGAATTTCTGACCAGCCAAAGAAAACTTCACCAACAACCGACAGACAACACTGGCAGCCGTTATCAAAAATTCAGGGGGAGGTTGGCCGTGGTGGCTCATATCTGCAATCCCAGCACTTTGAGAGGTGGAGGCAACAGGATTGCCCGAGGCCAGGAGTCTGAGACCAGCCTGGGCAACATGGTAAGACCTCGTCTGTACCAAAAAAAAAAAAAAAAAAAAAAAAAAAATTAGCCAGATGTGGTGGATCATGCCTGTAGTCCCAGCTACTCGGGAGGCTGAGAAGGAAGGATTGCTGAGCCCAGCAGGTCGAGGCCGTGGTAGCTGTGAGCATGCCAGTGCACTCCAGTCTAGGTGACAGAGTGAGACTGACTTAAAAAAAAAAAAGATTAGTTGAAATGGAAATTAAATGAAAGTGTTAGTTGCCTGTACAACAGGATGTAAGATCTTTTAACACTTTAGACAATTTATAGTAGTAAATGGGTACCTTGCTGTTGCTGGTGATTTCAGGATCTGTTAAAAATCATCATTCAGTAACATTTTAGTGTAGTCTATAAATGACTCCTGAAGTCAATTTTATTTTCTTGATTCTAAGATTTAATTGATGAGAAAAGAACTGCTGTCCCCAACATTTCAGCAGAATCTGTTACTCTGGTTAAAATGTAGCCAGATGTGGATGTGCCTTTAGAACAGAAAGAAAAAATAAAAAGCACAACCAGAGTTGTCCTAGTGTAAGGAAATCAGAGAGGGCCTTTGAATGCTAATGTAACAAAACTGTAGGAAGTTGTTTGTTAACCAGTATCCATTTAGTCAGAAATGTCAATCAGTAGGAATGTATATATATGCCACTTTTCGCAAGCCAAGGCAAATAATTACAAAACTTTTTTTTTTTTTTTTTTAGCAAACAAAAAAATAAATAGCAACTACCATTTGCTGACAGCTTATTATGTTTCTAGGTACTTTATCTTACAATAGCTGCATGGTAGATATTGTGTCCATTTTCCATATGAGGACGCCAAGGTTGTGGAGCTGAGTATCTTGGCTAGTCACAGAGCTAGTAGTAAGCAAGTTCTGTCTATCTGATTTCAAAGTTCATGTTTCTTCTTGTTCAGTGCTGCCTCTGTGAAGTGTTAATTCAGAAAACATTCCCGCAGGGAATACCCACGGTCCATGAACATGTTAGCTCAATCTCCTACGACTTTGACAGTATACCTACGTGTATCTATGCATCCGTACCTGTATATTCGTGGAATGGAATGTAAAGAAACAGATCTGTTGTCTGCTTTACGCAGAGCCTTGCTGGGGGTGTTTCCTCAGTGGAGCCACTGGATTCTTAGATTCTGAAACTGGATTTTATCAGTTAAATGTTATCTAGGGATCTGACTCATGCTAACAAAACTGATTGATAAAACAGCTTGAACTGCTCTTGCTAATCAAACTGATTGAAAACAAAACAATTGCTTGCCAGTCAAATGTGAGCAGAAGCGAAGCAATTCTCAAGTTTCCTTCCCATCTTGGTAGTGATTATATAAGCATGTGTTGAGATGGAAACTGGGCTCCTGAGTGACTATGAAGAGCCGACCTGGACTGGGTGTAGACCAGAAGATTAGCCTGCTATTTATTTAATCCACAGAGATGGATGGGATTGTTTGTTACATATACAACCTGGCCTATCCTGACTGATGAGATAAATTGGCCACTCCCTCTTGTATTACAACGGTTAAAATCCAGCCCCAATCCTGTGAAAGAAGGTTGTGCTTGAACCTAAGTAAGATTTTTAAAGTAGTCTACATGGAAATCTCAATGACCTGTAATTTCACCAAATAGAATTTTGTTAATTTGTGTTCTTCTCTCTCCATCTTCTGTGCACTGGTCCAAGCCACCGTCACCTCTGGATTATTGCAACAGCCTCCTTTTACTTCCTTCCTGCATCTACCTTTGCCACCCATCCTTTCTTCCCTAATCCAATTCTGGGAAGAATTTATTTACCCTTTAAAAAGAGTGATATTTCTGGCTAGGTGCAGTGGCTCATACTTGTAATCCCACCACTCTGGGAGGCTGAGACAGGAAGATTGTTTGAGCCCAGGAGTTCGAGACCAGCCTGGCAACAGAGCAAGACCTCGTCTCTACAAAAAAATGTAAAAACTAGCTGGGAGTAGTGGTGTGTGCCTGTAGTTCCAGCTATTTGGAAGGCTGAGGTGGAAGGATTGCCTGAGCCAGGAGGTTGAGGCGATGGTCAGCCATGATCGTGCCACTGCACTCCAGCCTGGGTGACAGAGTGAGCCCCCAACTAAAAAAAACCCACCATTAATATTTTAGTTAATAATAAATAGGTAATGTCTTTTTATATTACTGAAGTTACTTTCCACAGAGGAAACATGACTTGAAAATCAGAACCAATCATTTGCCTAAGGCCCTTCCTCCTAATGGGCTGATCTTGATGTACTATGCCAAAGAGATAGACAGGTGGTAACTTGATGTACAGGGAATTAGAACAAAAGGAACAGGCTCTGCGAAGAACATTTCCATCTGGCATGGTGCTCTGATAGGTTATTAGGTATCCTGACGCCTAGCCCAGTCCATCCAATGCTTGCTTAGTCAGAAAACATTCTGGTTAACTGAGATTTCATGATATGCTCTGTTTTATAATAAAGCCATAGTTAAGAACCCTTGGGTTGTTAAAAAAATTATTTGTTCAATTTAATTTTTTTGAGTCCGCTATGTTGCCCAGGCTGATCTTAAACTCCCGGGCTTAAGTGATCCGCACATCTCAGCCTCCCAAAGTGCTGGGATTATAGACATGAGCCATTGCACTTGGCCTTCATGTCATATCTGAAAGTGTGTGATGGGGTGGGGGCTGGAGAGGACAGGGAGGCAAGGGAGAGAGTGAGGAAGACGCAGGAGCAGATGGGACTGATGGAAACAACCTTCTTCTGCACCCTGGACTGCTACACTGGACAGACGAATCCCAGCGTTGTTGTAGGAACTTCCCATCTTTAGGCACAGCAGACTAGTGTAGAAACCCCAAGAGGAAAAAGGCGAAATTTCCTCATGATAGCGTGTTCTAGACAAAGTCATAGAATGTGCAAGAGAGACTTTACTTTTGACCGAAGCTGAAGGGAGAAAGGTGGCCTGTGGCAGAGTGGGGTATTTTAGAAGGTTGGTATACTTGTCCTAAGGAATTTTGAAAAAGTTATGGTCTTTTGCAGGCTCCTGGGTGATCGGTTGCCATGGAAACCATTAATCTCATTGCTGAAACTCTAAGTGATTTGAGATGAAGAATGTTCACTTGAACACATTTTCCCTCTGACCCTTCTTCCGACATGCAGCTCTACCCTCACAGCTGGAATGTCTCCTGCTGCCATGGGGCCACAGGTGCTGCAAACTTCTGGATATTCTGCAGATTAACCCAAGTGGTCAGGACTGTTGTTGGGAAACTCTAGCAGGCAGACAGCTCGAGCAGGTCTGGGACAAGTGGGTGTAAACGTTGGCACGGACTGGCTCACCTGTTGTGTGATTAAGTCATGGGGTAGCCGCTTGTTCTCTTTGGGATGAAGCCAGGCAGCATTTGTTCTGGTGAAAAAGAAGGCTCTGTGTGCTGTGTGACTGTATCAATAGACACGGGCAAACAGATTCCGGGAGAAGAAAAGAATGAAAAAGTGGGTGGTGAGGACAACCAGCAGCTGTGTTGAAAGGTGTCTTAGCCAGGGCCAGCTTGGCTGTGAGAAACAAAAGCCCACTTAGCTTAAGTAAAGCGGGATTTGTTGTGGGATGTCAGGGAAATCTCGGGGAACCCAACCAAGGGAAGTAGAGGATGACATCGTGGGAATTGGAGAGCCGTCGGCAGCTCCTCACACTCTGGTGCTGCTCTCTCCTCTCTCGGGCTGTCTGCCGCATTCTTTGCAGCTTGGCTCTTTGCAAGGCCTCTCTCCCATCGCAGGGGATCTGAGTTGCGTGGTGCCTAGGAGAGCTCTGACTCAGCCTGCCCTCACAGCTCAGGTACTCCAGTAAAGCAGACTCTATCAGGAACTCTTTTCTTTTTTTTCTCTGAGTCGGGATCTCACTCTGTTGCCCAGGCTGGAGTACAGTGGCATGATCATAGCTCACTGCAGATTTGACCTCCTGGGCTCAGGCTATCTTTCTCCCTCCGCCTCCTGCGTAGCTGGGACTACAGGTACCTCCACACCTGGCTAATTTTCTGATATTTTTTTTTGGTAGAGACAAGGTCTTGTTATGTTGCCCAGGTTGGTCTTGAACTCCTGGGCTTAAGTGATCCTCCTGCCTCTACCTCTTAAAGTGCTGGGGCTATAGGTGTGTGTCACTGTGCCCAGCTCTATCAGGAATTCTTAATGTAGGAATCCACCACTGGTTAAGCCATCTGTGGGCAGAGGATGAGGTCAGAGGGTGAACCTCCTTTCTCTGCCTGAGCCTGTAGGTAGGTTCTCTGAGAAAGAGGTAGAGTTTGGGATAAAAGGGCAGAAGGGGAAAACGGCTGATGTTTGCAGGGAGATGCTTGGCATGGGCACTGACAAGTCAAAAGGGGCCAGGCTGGATGCCCATAAACAATGGGTTAGCTGGACTTGTTTTTTGTGGCTAAATAAATATGGGTGTTGGTGTGAGGAACACAGGATTCTGAACAGGACAGCATGTAGCACTGTAGTTCCAGAGGGGATGAACAGGCAATGTAGCCAGGAGAGAGTTAAAGGGCCTCCGGCTGTATAAAGAGGTTGAGTAACTGAAGGCCCTTGAGAGAACAGTGATCAGAACTTTGGAGGTCACGAGGAACAAAGATTGCCCTGGGCCCAGGGGAGAGGTAGGCCTTGGAAAGATCGAGAGTAGCTGGAGAGAGCAGGTGCTGGGTTAGGCTTGGGTGAGCGCTGGCTGTGGCCAAGCTGTCCAAGATGCAGACACACTAATAAGTGTCGTTTCCATGCATGGCATGGGAAGAGGCCACTTACTGGCTGAGAGGTGGCACTGGACTTCAAAAAAAATGCTAGCCACACTCACTGATGCCACAGAATGGGGGAGACCAGGCAGGAGGAGAGAGACCTGTTTTTCTTTCTTTCGTTTTTCTTTTGAGACAGAGTCTTTGGGCGTGATGTTGACAGTTATCTCTCTGTTGCCCAAAGTGGAGTTCAGTGGCATGATCATGGCTCACTGCACTTAAACTCCCAGGTTCAAATGATCCTCCTGCCTCAGCCTCCTGAGTAGCTGAGACTACAGATTGGTGCCACCATGCCCAGCTAATTAAACAGTTTTTTTTTCTAGAGATGAGTTCTTGCTATGTTGCCCAGGTTGGTCTAGACCTCTGGGAATCCTCCTGCCTTGGCGTCCCAAAGTGCTGGAATTAAGGGCGTGAGCCACTGCACCTGGCTAGGAGATGTATTTTTTCAAAGACAGCCAGAGGGCTGAAGAAAGAGGTGAGAGAGAAGGTGTTTGCGTCATGGAAAGGTGGGCCAGTTGAACTGCAGTATGTAGGATGAGGTGAGAGGATGTGGTCGAAGAAGGCTAGGGGGAGGGCCAGTGAGCTGGACCGTGGGGAAGGATGGTTGTTGGGGTTGGGGACCAGTGGAAGCTCCCCGTCCTGTGTGAAGGATATGGGTAAAGCACATCACAGAAACGCTGGGCTGAAGGAGAACCCAGCCCTGTTAGCAGAAGGGTGGTGTTAAGATGGCCTTGGTGGGACGCTGCCACCCATTGAGGAAGCACACACACAAACAAACAACCCTTGCTTTGTCTGAGGTGAGCCTGGAAATTCTGGAACAAAAGGAATCCTAGGTAGCTTAGAGCTTGCCCAGGCTGAATTAGATTTGGAATTCTTTGGGGGCTTGGGTGTGACTGGACCCTTGGGCCTATTGTGGTCAGGATCTGCACTCTAGGCCGCCTTGTAATTAAAACCAGTTTCTGATTTGCTTTTTTTTTTTTTTAATAGTTGAGATCTCACCGTGTTGCCCAGGCTGGAGTGCAATGACACAATCACAGCTCACACAGCCTTGACTTGCTGGGCTCAGTCGATCCTCCCACTTCAGCCTCCCGAGTAGGTGGGACTACTGGTGTGTACCATGGCTTCTGGCCTGTTTTGCTTTTAAAATCCACTAGTAAAACAAAACAAAACAAAACAAAAAGCACTAGTAAACATATAGCTAATCTTTAAACTTAAATTATATTGATAATTTATATTCTTTGTATTACAGGCCTTCAGTTACATTGTAATCTTTTGACCAAGGTACTTTCCTAGTGCTTGGCTTTTGGATGAATTCCTGGTGACACTGTATCTGGCATTATTGAATTTATTATTTTAACATTCATGACCTGTGTTGTATAGCAATTTTAAAAAATATTATAGCCTACAGTGCATGCAGCAGTGATCTGGAAATCTTTTTAAATTCAGACATAGGGCTAAAGATAGTATCTGTATGTATATTTGATAAGAATTGTGGAATCCATTTGTTGTAAGATTTTTACTTGACAGACAAGTAAGAATGCTTTGGGGCCCAGTCTTCGTTAATAAAGCTCTGAGTTGCAAATGTCACACACCTGTCAGCCGTGAACGGTCCTTTCTTTCTCGAGTTGCTGTGATGTCATTTTGCCTTATTTGGCTTCCAACCTGGGTTTTCTTTCCAGAGCACTCGATTGCGATGAGTCATTTCAGCAGGACTTCCCCACCAACATCTGCTCCACGAGCCAGCCACATGTGAAAGGACGTGGGATGGGGCTTTGAATGTTGCAAAGGGTTATTGTGCAGATGATGGTGAGGAGGCGATTCTGCTGTCCCATGTGAAAGACCAGCGTGATGGGGATTACCTCGCCCAAGCACCCACACACGTGCTAGTGCTTGGCTGATGCCTGCTCCTTCTCTGGGAGCTGCAGTGGGATCCTCCCTGGGGCGCTCACCTCCTGTCTCTGCAAGACCCTTGTGAGGCATGAATCGGATGGAGAAGGCATAGTTCCTGCCCTCAAGGAGGTCACTGTTTGGGAACACATGTTGCTTCCCCCCTTGCTGTGCCTGCCGCCTGGCCTCTCATCTCTTCCTTTAGAAGGTCCAAGCTCGATGGCTTCCTTTTGAGTCTTGTCCTGCTTGACTTGTGTGATAGAAAGAGCATGGGAATGGGAGTCAAAATATTGACACTGGAATTTTACTCTTCTTTGATGGTGGATGGCTGTCCTTCAACCCGAGCATGGCAGTTGTGTTCCTTGGCTTAAAAGCCTTGCACGGCTCCCCATTGCTTATGGGGTACAGTACCAACTTTGTTTTTAGCTTGACACCCCCTTCCCTTCTTTTCTACCCTCTTCACCAGAGTCCATGCAGACTTGCCATTGTCTAAGTCGTAGTATTTCGGGCCTGGGCCCTTAGTCTGTTCGCTTGGTCGGTAAGATCCCTCCTAAATTTGCCCTCCGCTTCCCCTGCCCTCCACTGCTTCCTATTCATTCTTCAGGGGGTCAACAAAAAACTCATACTTGGCGGCTTCCCTGACCTCCATGTACATAGAAGGTTTTATGCCTAATACTTGTTTATTCCAACTGTGCTGTGCCGCTTATAATGTATTACAGTCAGGGTAGCCAATGTGCTTTTCCACGCTCTTTCCTTTGTAGACCTCAGCTCAGTGACTGTGACATAGTAGATGCTAAATAAACCTTGAAACTGGTCATGTAAGAAAATGCCTGGACAAAGCAACAATGCAAGACTTGCCACAGAGCATTCCAAGTTAGGGATCAAGGCGGGAGAAAGATGGCAACATTGTCAGGGGAGAGGGCGTCTTGTGGGCACAGCTCTTGGACTTCCTAGTTTGCTACTTATTTTACTTCTTGGGACGCTTCCAAGGCTTATCTCAAGTAATGCTGGTGAATTTGGTGGGTATTCCCCACCGAGTCACCTCACACAAGTCCTAGGACCTCGGGAGAGCCAAGGCTCTTTTCAACAGAGCGTGTCCACTAGGTGAAACGTGTACATGACCCCAGCACTCTCCGCCAGCCCCAGAAGGTCAGGGCTTGTTTGTGACATGGGCCCCGCATCCCTCGCTGTTTCTGCCCCACTGGAGATCAAAATGGACACTGGATCCAGTTCCGCTTTCCGCCAGGGCATCAGGTTCTTATGTGACCAACATGGAGTTGTCACTAAAAAACCTGTGTTAGCCGGGTGGAGTGACTCACTCCTGTGATCCCAGCACTTTGGGAGGCAGAGGTGAGAGGACTGCCTGAGCCCATGGGTTTGAGACCAGCCTGGGAAACTTGGGGAGACCTCGTCTTTACAATAAATAAATAAAAATAACCGGGCATGGTGGTGCATGCCTGTGGTTCCAGCTACTTGGAAGGTTGAGGCGGAAGAACCTCCTGAGCCCAGCAGTTTGAGACTGCGGTGGCCATGAGTATGCCACTGCACTACAGCCTTGGTGACAGAGTGAGACTCTGACTCAAGAAAAGGCATGTGTGTCAGGTGCCATGGCTCACGCCTGTAATCCTAGCACTTTGAGGGGCCGAGGCAGGAGGATGACTTAAGGCATGAGTTCGAGACCAGCCTGAGCTGAACTGTGAGACCCTGTCTGTACAACAAACAAACAAACAAACCCATGTGGATTTCTACCTTTTTTTTTCGTGTTTTCAAAAATTGGTAGCAAAGGATTTGTAATCAAATACTGCCAGTATTTTTCTGCCTCCTACTTCTTCTTTTTATACTTTATTATCGAATGTGGGGTACAGGTAAAGATTGACTACACAAGTAGGCTGCATGCAGGTAAAGTCTGAGCCTCCAACTGGCCGTCACTTCTCTTGGTTTGGGACCAGGTACCCTTTGTGTTGTTATGAATTATTCTTTTTTGGAACTTGGCTCATTCGCTCTGCAACATTGAACAGAGTTTCTACTGCGGTGTGCCAGGCATTCTGCTAGAAGCTGGCATCTGGTGAAGGACCAAGTGGACACTGACCCTGGGCTCACAGGCTCCCAGACCAGGAGGGGAGTCAGCCCATGCTGGACTAGCATGCAGGTGGGCGGTGGAGGTGAGACCAAGTACACAAAGTGAGAGGTCGGGGCAGGGCCGAAAGGGGAGTTTGTCCAGACTGATGACTCAGGGCAGCCAGGCCAGAGAGAGAAACGACCACTGAGAAGGACCTGAGGAAGAGGCTAAAGGAAGAAGCAGTTCAGAAAGGAGGAAAGAATATGCAATGTTCTTTTTTCTGCCCACATGGCCAGGTGAAACTGATGGGTCTGGGAGCTCCCTCTCCGTTATGCCCAGCTCTGTCTGGCTCATTCTGTTCTCCTTCCCCCAAGAAGTTTAATCCATCTCCATTTGCTCTGCTTGCATGCAGGCATGCCAGGGTACAGACGCCACACACACACACACACACACACACACACACACACACACACACACGTACACATGCATACACAAGTGCTCACACACCCGTGTGCACACACACACACAGAGCTGTGGTCTTTAGATTTTAGAATGTCTGATTTTCAGAAGGGGTGGAGTTGCCTTTCCTCTGTCCTGCCACCTCTAGCTAGTGAGGTTTTGTTCCTACTGAAAAGGTAGGGGAAAAAAAAAATGAGAAAGAGGCAAGGAAAACATGGAGTTCCAGCAAACAGCAGGAATGGAGAGAGTTAAACTGTTTTGTCATGGTGGTTATGCAACCAAACACTTTGCTAGCCCTTACCTGGAAAAAAAAAATTCGCCTCGTCTGATGGTTGCAATCTATTTTTGGACTGGTCAAGCTGATATAAAAAGTGAAACCATCATAAACGTTAAAACGGCAAATACAGATTTCCTTATTTAATGGATTTCACAACTCAGGCAGAAGAGGAGTTAAATTGTAGTAGTGCAAGGAAGTAGCAGAGCAAAAGTCACTGTGCTATTTCTTGGAACTATTTCTGCCTAACCAGTTATCATTTCTCAAGTCCGCTGAAAGCCAGCCAAAAGCTGTCTGCATAAGTCGCAAAGGCTGAGCAGCCAGCAAGGGCTGTTCTGTCTTTGGGCGTGATGTTGAACAGTTTTTACAGTTATCTCTCTAATTGGCCTCTTATTTGCTTTTATTTTAAGCAACACCTTTTGGTAGAAAGTGCACTGAACTAAGTGTCAGAATATCTGAGTTCTAGTTCTACTAGGCCCCAGCAAACTACCTACCTTCCAGAGACAGGCTGTTCTTCCCCCATGAAAGCAGAAGCCATCAACAGCCCACCCTTATTCCAGAGGCCGGGGTTTGACAGACTACAGCCCCCAGGCGGGCTGCTCCGGCCTGCTGCCTGCGTATTTATGTACCGTCCTCAAGCTAAGAGTGGTGTTTACGTTATCTAATGGTTGAAAAAAAATTAAAAGCACAGTAATATTTCATGATACAGAAAAATGATGTGACTTCACACACCAGTGTCCACAAGTAAAATAGTATAGGAACATGGGGATGTGCTCGTTCATTTGTGTATTGTCCCTGGCTGCTTTCCCACAGCAATGGCAGAACTGGTGGGTGCAGTGGAGACCGTGTGGCCAGCAGAGCCCATTCTCTGGTCCTTAGAGGAACACTGTGCTGATGCTGGCTGGCCACAGTACAACCTATTGTCTTATTTTCTGCATTTATACAAATAGTAAGATCTCACTGAGTGACTGGAAGAATGAAATGCGACACGATGCAAAAGGATTGCGAGAAAGTTTATAGCATAGGTAACTATTCAGTATTCAATTAACACTGACAAAGGCTGTCCGGTGCACACATGCCCAGCTACTAGGTGTTGCTGGATGGAGAAGAAACAACTTTTACTAATAATGCGTATAAAACCAAGTTATATTTTTATTCGCCAGGATTAAAAATGTACAGGATAGGATTGCAGGTGTGGGAAATTAGGTGTGCATCTGGAGGGAAAAATTCCAAGAACTTCTTTGCTAGATTGGTGTCATTCCAGATGAGTTATTTGTGCCAGGATTATTTAAACAACTGTTACAATTCTGTTTTAAAATAAATAAGAGCAAAGGGAATGTAGCCCTCCCCCTAACTTACTTAAATCCTGATGTTTGAGAAAGGTTTTTTAAATTTCCAAAGTGAATGTTGAACTGTAATGGGTGAGGTCTAATTGTCTGTATAGTCTATACTAAGTTGTCTGCAGACAACACTGTGTCTCAAACACTTGAAAGCTTTAGAGACAAGTATTGGAAACAAAATATAATTTTAGAAAAATTACAATAGCTCTGATTTATGGTTTTGGTTGCAATAATATTGGAATAACCTGTCACCAATTAGATAGCCCATCTCCTCGTATGAGGAGAGGAGGCTGGCGGGCACCACACTAGCCCATGTTGGACTAGCAGGCAGGTGGGCAGTAGGGGTGAGATCAAGCACACAAAGCGGGCCAGGGTGGGCCCTGTAGAGGGAGGGGAGTTGGCCCCAGAGTCTTTTGTCCAGACTGATGACTCAGGATGGCCGGGCCAGAGAGACTTATGTGTTCAACAAGAAAAGCTGAATTCGGCTTGTTTAAAATTTAACTTATTCAGAAAGTTGCAGGGGGATGGGAGTGAACATTTAAAACGGGATTGAATCAATTTCAGGGTTGGCGAAATGCAAAATAATTGAAGTTTTCCAAGAGAGATTGAGAGATTCCATGTGCCAAAGAATAATCTAGAGATAGCAGAACTTGGATTTTAAATCCTATTTTCTGATCGTGATTGTCTAGAAACCTTCCAGATCAGCTCACTCTGCTTGTCTCCTTTGGAAAGTTGCTAGTAAAAATGATGTTCTTTCCCTATGAAAGTGACCAGCTGTTGGGTTCAACTAGTGGAGTTCGAGGCATGGGCACAGCCTTACTGTGAGCTGTGAATGAACTCCTCTGCAAAGAAAGCAGGGCTACCCCTCTTCCTCCTCTGAGGTGCAGAACCACTGGGCACCTGGACAAAGAGCTACAGGGGGCTGGGGTGCTGACACCTGCATTGGTGAAATGGTTCCTCCCAGTGTTAGCTGTGGCACCTCGGGCCCGCCACTGAGTCCCGCTGGACCTTGACTTGCTCGTTTTCCAATCAGGTGAATCTGTGAATGCTGACTGAGGACAGTCCATGGAAAGGGCTGACCCGGTCGGTGTCTTGCACGTGGGCCTCTTCCAATAAGTGCTAGTCATTTTTGTTAGCATGGGTGGTGAGGTAGCTGAAAGGCAAAAACAAAACAACATTTCCTGAGGGTGGCAGGGGTTTGAGAAATTGCCTTTCCTTTTTCTGTGAGCCCTGGGTCAAGTGGTAGAGGCAGGCTGTCCAGCTCCCCAGTTCGTGAGGGATGGAATGTCTGGCAACATTTATCACCAACTTTTAAGTCTCCGTAGAATGCCTTAGGCAGAAGGCAGTTCTTCAGCGCCTGATGAGTGACTTTTTAGCATTAATATTCATCCAACAAAATGATGAAGTGCACACTTATCATTCGATGTGTCAGGAATGGTCAATAAACAATGACAAAGGGTCTTTTACGTGCTCACAATAAACACTGCTGCTCCTTACCATCTTCCTTGATAGACACCATCTGGAGTTAGCATCCTCGAGAGGCGGCTCACTGCCATGATGTGGGATGAAGCAAGTGGCTTCCAGAAGATTTATTTTTGTTTTTTTTTTAAAGCATGGTAGCTGGCGTGGCTTCCTGTTTCAGGGTTCTGGGTTCTAGTGGTTCCCTTCTTGAATTGAGGCGTCAACTCTAGGTCATGACACTGATTTTTGTCTTTAGCTCTGTCATTGCCAGCTTCTGCTTTGCATTAAAGGAGGGGCCGAGCTGGATGTAGGGAACTGGGTGTTTAGGGAGGAGGCTTTAGGGCAGTTGCTGCTTGTGAGAGTGGCAAATGGGAGCATGGGAAGGAGGATTTAAACAGTGAGTGCTGAGCCAGGTGTGGTGGTTGACGTCTGTAATCTCAGCACTTTGGGAGGCTGAGGCGAGAGGATTGTCTGAGCTCATGGGTTTGAGACCAGCCTGGGCAACATGTGAGACCTCATCTCCACAATAAGTAAAACAAACAAACATACAAACAAACAAACAAAAATTAGCCAGATGTGGTGGCACAAGCCTATGGTTCCAGCTACTTGGAAGACTGAAGTAGAAGGATTGCCTGACCTCAGCAGGTTGAGGCTGTGGTGGCCGTGAGTGTGCCACTGCACTCCAGCCTGGGTGACAGTGTAAGACCCTGATTCAATAAATAAATAAATAAATAAACAGTGTATGCTGGATAGCGAATGAATACTTCATCTTTGGTGTTTTTATGAGAAACAGCAGTAGAGGACTAAATATATTTTTGGATGTTGAACTGGTATTTAATTGAATGCTATGCCAGACCATTACGGGGCCACCACTGTAAGCTCCTGCCCTATCTATCCCCTGTATCTCGCCAGTGCCTGACGCATTGTAGGTGTTTAATGAATATTTGTTGAATAAATTGTTAACATCCTGGTTCCAGGTACGTATCTTATTACTTTAGTGTCATAGATCTTCAAATGTATACATTTAATTGTAAACATCCTCTAAACCTCCTTTTCAAGGAAGGCCCCAGCTATTAGAACTCTCTTTTGGCCTTTCCCTACTGTCTTAGTCTGCTCAGGCTGCTATAACAAAAATACTTTAAATTGGATGACTTATAAACAACAGGAATCAATTTCTCACAGTTCTGGAGGCTGGGAAATCCAAGATCAAGGCACCAGCAGATGCGGTATCTGGTGAGGGCCCACTTTCTGGCTCATAGATGCTGTCATCTCACTGTGCCCTTGTAAGGGGCAAGGCTTCTCTTTTCTAAGGGCTCTAATTCCATTCATGAGGGCTCCCCCCTCATGACCTAATCACCTCCCAAGGGCAGCGCCTCCTAGCACTGCCACCTTAGCAGTTAGGACCTCCACATAATGCCTGCCCGGCCCCACCTCTCCCCCTTCACCCACTTCCGATGTAGTTTGGATATTCGTCCTCTCCAAGCCTCGTGTGGAAACGCGATCCCCAGTGTTGGGGGTGGGGCATAGTAGGAGGCGTTCTGGTCATGAGGGCAGATCCCTCACTAATGACTTGGTGCTGTTCTTTCAGTCATGACTGATTTCTCTCTCTCTTCGTTCGTATGAGAGCTGGTTGTTTAAAAGAACCTGGAACCGCCTTTCTCTCTCTTGCTTCCATTCTTGTTATGTGACACGTTGGTTCCCTCTCTGCCTTCTGCCATGACTGTAAGCTTCCTGAAGCCTCACTGGAAACTAGCAGATGTCAGCGCCACAGAACTGTGCACCAAATAAATCTCTTTTCTTGATAAATTACCCAGTCGCAGGTATTCCTTTATAGCAGTGTAAAATGGGTGAACATAACCATCCACATTCCAGAATCCGCTCTCCCTTAGAGTTTCCTAAGTCTGCCCTTATGCTTCCTGAATCAGCTTCCTCATAACTTGGCAGGGGATGGAGGGTGATGCTATTGCAGGGCTAAAAGACAACGTGTGGCTGGGGAGGCCAAGGAATGCATACGTTCTCCCTAGGCCAGCCAGTGTTCCCCTCCCAGAAGTCCCAGAGGAAGATAGATGCATGGTAGCAGCCATGGCCAAGCTGTGATGTGGAAGAGAGAGATGGCCTGGGTCACCGTCATGAGTGGGAGAGGAGGGAGTCGCAACCACATGGAGTATTGGCTTATCCTCTGGTACCTCCCCATGGAAACCTGATGCAGCACACTCATTCTGACACCTCTTTGTACTGTGTGAGTGTGTATTGCATGTGTGTGTGATATGGTGAGGGAGGGAACTACATTCTTGTCCTTGGCTTTCACTCCAGATTCAGCAAATGGCACTATAATGTATGTGTGAGGCACCTTGAGTTCTCTCCAGAGGTTGAACTTACTGTCCTTGTGTGGGTCACAACTGTGCCACTGTGGGCCCCTTGTCCTGGGTGTGGGAGTTGGGAGGGCTTTAAAGGAACCAGTGGTTTTGGGATTAGTCATTCATGTAAGACTATAAATCATGATCATCATGAATGCAAATGTATTCAACACAATAAACATTTATTCTGCTCCTACTGTGTGCCAAGTGCCAGGGTTAGAAACATGAACAAGAGGCAAAATCGACTCTCCAGGTCCCACAGCTCAGTGAGAGGAGAATAAAACAACACCATAGTCATCGTCATCATGGTGTATAGAGGTGCTGTGGAAAGAAAGGTGGGGAGCAATGCATTTCTGTCTGGGGGAGGGCTGGGTCAAAGGTCAGAGAGACAGGCCATCGGGTTGGCCATGCAAGGTGGTGAGATGGTCCATGCAAGGCAGGTGACGTGGGAAAGAGAGGGGAGTAACACTTCATGCAAGGAGAATAGCAATGAATCAAGCAAGGCCATGAAACCACATGTGGTCTTCTGCGGGCATGAACTAGTTTTGTTGTTGAGGGATTCTAAAGTGTAGGGTTCATGAAAGAGCGAGAAGAGAAAGGGGAATGTGGACAGATATATCCTATTTCAAGACCATTCAGCTGCAGGTGGGGCTCTCCAGATGTGGAGATGGAGTTTGGGAGCAAGACGCTTATTAATGATCCGGGCCAGCAAAGGGGACAAAGCAGGATTGGGAAGAAGGATAAGCTGAGTCACAATGCAGGCACCGTAAAGTTTCAGCCAACCTGGTGGGGGGCCTCGTCTGCCTCCTCGCTTGGAGTGCCACTGGAAGAGTAGACCATCCAATGGCATGCTGGGAAGTCAGTCCCCCACCGGCTGTCTAATCCAAGTTCTTAGAAGGGCCTGGTTGAGGTGGTGGCATCCTAGGAAGGGTTGGCTCTCATTAACCCCTCTGTGACAGTGGACGTGGGTCCACCCAGACCAAGAGCCAGCTGTGGTCAAGAGGTCCACTTGTGAAACCTGCATGTCAGCTCGGTATGAGTAAATGGTACTGCAGTTGTTGAAGAGAAGCTGTGGGTTGCTGGGGCGAGCTTGTCCATGAAGGACGTTACCCCACGTACCCCTTGACTGGGTCCTGAACATATCCTTGGGATCCATTCTTCCTCCCCATGCCCTCTCTGTTGAAGGGTCGGACAGGCTGTTGTACTTGGCATTTCCGATGGCCTGTAGAAGGGCCGTGAGTGCTACCTGAAGGACACACCAGGGTGCAGCCCAGCTCCGGGGTGAGTCTGCCATCAAGAACACCCCTGACTGAGGGGGGGTTTGCTTCAGATGCTGGGTAAGGCTGAGAAATGACGGGAGCGCAGGACAGAGTTGTGATCCATTTGCTCATCCTTGTTTTTAATACCACACAGCCTGAGTTTAGGTCCTGGTACAAACACTTCCTAGCTATGTGACTTTTTCCAAGGTACTTAACTTCTCTGTGCTGCAGTTTCCTTGTATTTACAATGGGAATAGTAACGACAAGTTGTGGAAATGATTACAAAGATTAAATGCCATATGACTAAAGTGCTTAGAGTGAAGTCTAATATAGTAAGTGGTCTATGTAATTTAGCTCTTATCATGATTCTTTTAAAACCATTTAAAAGACAAGACCTCAGAGACCTCTGGAGAAGAAAAGAAGATGAGATGGGAAGAGAGAGATGGGAATGGATGTGGTACTTGATCCTTTCCCTTCTTTAACTAATTTCTTTTGACTTTATACCAGGTACCAGGTCCCGTGTGAAGAAGTGAGGTTATCTAGATGAATAAGACAGTCTCTGTTCCTGAGGACTCACAGGTTAGTGGGGTCACACAAACCATCACAGTGTGACCACGCCTGTGCTGTGTATTAGAGGTGTTTAAAGAAGGCCAGGAGCAACCAGCTGTACAGAGGGCTTTCCAGGGAAGGGTGCCCGGGGTGAGGAACTCAGAAGTGAGGAGGGAAGAGGATATACAGAATGGAGGTGGAGCCGGAAAGAAGGAGAGGAGGTATGGAGAAGCTTGGGCTGTCCACCCACAGGAGAAGTCGTGTGTAGCGAGCAGGAGAGGTGACAGTGATGGCGCCATAGGCCAGCGGGTGCCACTGCCCAGAGTCTTGAAGTGCCAAGCTGGGCCCTGAGCCTCACTCTGCCGGCAAAGGGCAGGGGCCAGCCGTGATTGGACTCTGTCCCAAAAGGCTTATCTGGCTTCTAGCAATGTGGAGAATATATTGGAATCGGGGCAGAAATGGGGCTCAGGGAGAACACATTTGTGGGCTCCTTCACTGTTGGTGTCCAGAGTCCCCTTTCCTTTCTTGTTAGATCCTTGGCATCCAAAGGTGAGATCTGAGAGCCACAGGGCCTGCCAGCCTCGCCTGGAAGCCTGGCAGAGACATGGCATTGGCCCCACTCCAGACCTGCATTATTATTATTATTATTTGAGTCGGGGTCTCACTGTCATCCAGACTGGAGTGCAGTGACATGACCACAATTCATTGCAGCCTTGACCCCCTGGACTCAGGCAATCCTCCCGTCTCAGCCTCCTGAGTAGCTGGGACTACAGGTATGTGTCACCACGCCCAGCTAATTTTTTGATTGTTGTGTAGAGATGAGGTCTTGTTGTGTTGCTCTGGCTGGTCTCAAACTCCTGGGCTCAAGCAGTCCTCCTGTCTTGGCCTCTCAAAGTGCTGGGATTATAGGCATGAGCCATCTTGCTGGACCCAGATCTGCATTTTAACAAGACCCCAAGGGACTCTAAATGGCTGGAAGACATTGCATATTTAGGTTCTGAGTTTTTGGCTTACAAATGCTGCCCTGACGCTCTTCTGTGGCTGGAAGGTTGAGTTGAAGGAGTGAGAAGGGCATGGGGCTTTGGAGCCAGGGCCGCACTGGTGAGACACTCTGAAGGGCCTGCGAAGTCGAGACTGCTCGTCTGTGTCTATCTCCCATGGCATTTCTCAGTCAGGGTATTTGTACCTACTAGTCGGCACACAGGCATGTTTCAAGATGTTTCTGCTCATCAAGTGCTTAAAAATCATCATTATCAGATTTTCATGTCCAGCCTAAGGCCACATGGGAAGTTATAAGCTGTTCCCACAGTTCTCTGTCCCAGCAGGGTTTCTCCCGCATTAAGTTAGCAGCCCCATTTATGACCTTGATTTTCTAAATCTTTTTTCTACCCTGCCCTTCTAGAAGTTTCCAAACTTGCCTCTGGGTCTTTTTAGGGGAGGAGGATCTTTTCAAAAAATTATTTAATCTGCCATCACCCCTTCAGTTTATAAACAAACGAGAAGGAAGCCTTCCTCCTTTTCCAGGATGTATGCATATTAACCTCAGAGAAATAAGACTGTGAATCTGAGCAGAAGGAGAAGCCACATCCTGATCTCAGGGAGCTGCTTTTCCCTGGCTCATGCCCAAGGGCCAAGGCATGTGATCTAACCCTTGCATTGCCCCAAATAAGTGAGCCTCTAGGCTTCAAAGTCTTTTTACAAAGGCTGAGCATATAGCTTGCAGCCCAGCCCTGCACTTTTCTCAAGCTACTGTAGAATTAGTATGATACTTCAAAGCACAGTATAGAAAAAGACAGGGAAACCATAAGATAATTCTTTTTCTCTTTTCAACTTCTGAGGCTAATTAGAAAATACATATCTGCAAACCTGTCTGGCTGTAGCTTACGGAGTCAACCAGAAAGTCTATCACAGGACATCCAAGTTTTACATACTGTTCCCACAGAGTGAATGCTCTGCCAAGCAGTTAATCATCCCTTGATTCCAACTCAGGGAAAGGAACAGAGATGAAGGAAACCAGGGAGCGGCAGGGGGTGAGGGGAAGGGCAGAACTTTTTTTCCTAATATGTCAAGGGTAAATCCTAAAGAGACATTGCTGGAACCTATTCTGACAAAGACATCCTAGCACATATAAAGGCATTAAATAAACCAAAAAAGCATTATAATGCAATAAGTATAGTGGTAGACCAGGGTCTCTGCTTTGACACTTCTGATACTTGGGGCTGTGTCATTGTTTGTGATAGAGGCTGTCCTGCACATTGTAGGATGTTTAGCAGCATCCCTGGCCTCAACCTACTAGATACCAGTAGCATTCCCTCAGTTGTGACAAAACAAAGCGTCTCTAGACATTGCCATATGACTCCGGGCAGGGAGCAAGCAGAGTCACCCTTGGCCAAGAGCAACTAGGTTAGATCAAAGAATTAAAGAATGGGCTGGTTGGATTCACATCCTGGCTCTGCCACCTACCAGCTCTGTGATCTTGAATGAGTCTCTTAGTCTCTCTTGAGCTCCCTATCTTCATCTGTAAAGATGGGGATACTTTGCAGGATTAAGCACTTAGATATGCATCATCTAGCACATAGTAAGTATTCAATAGATATTAACTGTTTGGGGGATGATCATGACATCCTCTCACCTGAGGTAAAATACTGTAACCAGTAAACTAGACTCACTCATTGATAAGAAGATTAAAGACAAAGACCACATCTTACATTATCACGTGGGAAGAAATTCTGCTGTAGTGAACAAAAGCATTGATTTGTCCTACATTCACACCCAGCTAAAAGAAAAGCACTACACACATCGGATTAGCAGAGAGGCTCTGGAAGTGCTGAAGGACTCAAACAGCCTTAATAGGGGTACTGGATTTAACCTTGGAAATCTGGAAAACAACGGGGCACAGTGTAAACAGTGAAAAAAGAACAGAGGGCCTTTTAGAAGAGCAGTCAGGCTAAAGTGAAATCCTCCCTTGCTGTAAAAAACCCTACTGTCTCACTTAAGTGCTTCACTTAGAAAGTTCCTCTAAAATCTGGAACTGGAAAGTTCCTCTAAAACCAGCCATCCTTGCTGAAGAATGTGGGGTCTCCTCCTTGCCAGTCTAACTTTCATAGGATCCCTGAAGATTGAAGCAGAAACATCATGGTGTTCTCTAAGATGCTGAGCCAAGAGGTCTGGGGAGAAGCTGGGGCTGAGGGGGCAGGGCCAGAAGCACTATGAGTTAGAGCTGAAATGGATGAAGAGCCATCAGCTTTCGATCAGTTTCATCATGGATGCACAGATCAAGCAAGACCTGAACTTTAAATCGATTGCAACAAGTTGCGTTATCAGTGTGTTCTCAGATTACCCAATTTCTGATCTGATCTTATCTCATATTTCCCAAGATGCTTCTGAAGGTTTTCAAGTGTACAACCTAAATCACACTATCTTTTCTCCTGCCAATGTTCTGTGTTCCCAGAATTTGTGTAGATGGGGGAAGGTGTTATACAGTGCATGGTAGCACTTTTGGGACCTCTCCCTTGCCTACAGCAAATTCCTTAGGGTTTAAAAGAAAAAAAATGTATTTCTAGCACGTCCTCCTTGATTTTTGGTATATCTTTAATCGACACAATTATTCCAAATCTTGATTTACTTTTACATAGTGCTCATCTATTTATTCGTTTTATATTTCATTTTGTTCCATATTGAAGTCTTTTTTTTGAGTTGGAGTCTCACTCTGTAACCCAGACTGGGGTGCAGTGGCCGCTCCCGGCCACCGCAGCCTCGACCTGCTGGGCTCCAGCGATCCTTCCGCCTCAGCCTTCCAAGTAGCTGGAACTACAGGCGCACGCTACCACGCCTGGCTAATTTTTGATTTATTGTAGAGATGAGGTCTCACCAAGTTGCCCAGGCGGGTCTCGAACCTGCGGGCTCAGGCAATCCACTTACCTCGGCCTCCCAAAGCGCTGGGATTACAGGCTGAGCCACCGAGCCTGGTCATCTATTTAAGTCTTAATATTTCAATATCAACTTGAGTGTTATCGGGTTATTTTTTATGCAAAAAGGCTCTTATGCGGTTTTTCCAGGCTCTTTTCTTTTTTTTTTCCTTCTCCCTGAGATGCTGTTATTAGTCAGGATCATGGTAGAAAAAGATTGAAATGAAAAGCATATTAATGAAGCACTTTGGGCAGAGTTAAAGGAGCCAATCTTGGATATTAAGGTGCCCAGGACCAGGAGCTACAAGGAGCTGTCACAACCCTGGGCCTGAAGGACAATGGGGGTGGTGACAACAGGATTGCCAGAGTCTAGTAAGAAAGGAGCCTCCAACAGGGTGACAGCCGCATGGAAACACAGCCACCAGCAGACCCTAGGGAGGCTCGGAGGGAATGGGGAGGATAAACACCCCAGTGTCTCTCTTCTCTTACTTTTTGATTTCCTGGTGGTGCCTTCAGTTGGCCAGTTTGAATGAACCAGTCCAGACAGTTGAGCCTCCTTGTCCCAGAGAGGGGGAGAAAATAGATCTGGATTGAGATGGGGATAAGGCACAAACCAAAAAATCAACCTCTTCTTCATTTCTGGCTGTTGAAATTCTCATTCGATTATCAATAGATGAGCAATTCTCAGCAGATTATCAGTGGTGATGGCATATGTGAATGCATGCCAATTCTATCCTTGTTGTGATGAAATCCATTTATGCTTTTTATATTTATGTTGGAAATATATATATATTTATATATATTTCTAACAATGAATATATTTCTATTCATTTTAGGAAACTTCTCTTTCTTCTGCTTGATCAACCTTGTGTCTGTACAGAGTGGACAGCTGTCTTAAAGGTCTTCATGCTGGAATGTGCTGGAAATGCTAATTCTCAGCCCTTCCCCAGGTCTACTGAGTCAGGAACTCTGAGGGTGGGGCTCATTGATCTCAGCTACAAGCCCTCCGGGCAACTCTGACACATGTTCAAGGTTGAGAAGTGCTGGACTAGATGCTATGTAGAATTCTCTGATGCTTCTCTCATGCCACACCTTTCTGCTCCAGGTGTTGCTGTGGCAACCAGCAGTGCACAGGTGTAGCCTGGCCACACCTCAGCTCAGCTGCACCACATATCTCTTCTCTGCCTCTGGGCTCCTCTGCTCCCACAGTGGGGGATGTTGGGGGAGCCTGCTCAGCCATTTCGGGCATGTGCAAACCTGGAAAGGCTGACAAGTTGATTAACAGCCCCGGGGCGGCCCTGGACCAATGGAGCATGGGAGCTAATGGAGCGCTCACTCTCCCCAGCCTTGGGGTGGAGGCGCATTCTGCATGGCCCCTCAGAGGGTCCCAGTGGGACTGAGCCCCTTTCACCTAAAACATTGGGAACACACTTCCGGATCAGCTTTCCCTTTCCCAGTTTCCTTCATTTTTGTTTTCTGGGATCACTTCCCAAAATAAACTACCTACATGTAAAGCCTTTGTTTCAGGTGCTGTTTCCTGAAATGCAAGCTAGTTCAGATGGCCCGTTCATCCTTTCTCAGTGTTTTGCTCACCTTTTAGGAATTAGTTCAGACATCACCTGTACCTCAGAAACATCTGTCTTCCCAGTTAGAATCAAATATTCCCTCCCTTGTACTTTTGTAGCATGGATTTTTTACTACTGTAGCAGCAGCCGTGGTCTGTCTGGCCATATGGTTGTGTGCTATCTGTTCTCCCAGCTAGATGGATGTTCTTGAAATCATGGACAGTGTCTGTTCATTCAAGGAACACTCCTCACCCTACCCCACCCCTGTCCTACTGGGTTTTTGGACAGTATAGAGCACAATAAATGTCTGTTGAATTTACTAGAATGTCAGATTACGTCTGATGGCTTTTAAAGTCACATAGGAATATTTTCAGTTCATCTAACTTAGAAAAGTGATACTCTTTATTGCTGTGATCTTGAAACTACAAGGCTTTCTCTTTCAGCAATTTCCAATCCAGTTGTTGCTTGAAAGTTAGGTACAATTGATTGTGTCCATTCAGTGCAACCAGGGCCAGCTCATGGGCATGCCCCCAGGGATGCTGCACAGGGCTTTGTCCCCACGAGGGGGATGGTTTAATGCTCAGCTGTCACTATCCTGACGTTCTTAACCATTTCATCTTTGAACTTATGTTTTTTGAATGAAGTCCTACGGGATAATGCAGATGTTCATGAGCAGAGGAGATATATGCAGTGTGTGTGTCCTCCCTTCCCTGCTGCCTGTCCACATGTAGTGTTTGGGACGCCCTTGAGCGTGGGGTTCTGAGACCCACAACACATGGGAGTCCAGAGAAACTCAAAGCGAGTACAAGGCAAGCATGTTAAGCCCATGACTGAGCGAGAGGGCAAGCAAGGGAGTAATTAGAGAGGGAGGAGAGAGGCCGTGCTTTCTGTTAGAACCGGGACTTGCTTGGAATGCACAAAGAAGGCAATGGCGTTCTCATAACCACAAATCACCAAGGAGGATATTGTGTCCTTTCTCATGCATGTTAGGATTTTCCCTGTCTTAGCCAACCAGTGATGCTGAGAAAGTGACATAGAATAAAAGGTAAAATTAGGGACTCGTAGTTTCCTTTCCTTTTGGTTTTTCCTGCCCCCTCAGTAAGCTGAAGGTAGAGTGTTGGTGGAATGTGCCCATATCAAGAGGTGAAGTAAAAAGTTTGGCTAATTTTATGCAGTGTTAGAATAAAATACATATGCATATGTAAGCTACAAAAAGTGAATTGTATAATTGTGATGATTCTGCGTACCGTTTCTTTTTTTTTTGTCATTGCACAGTATAAAGATGAATGGCAAGATTTGAATACATTTATGTGCAGAAAAAAATCAGGAAATATTAATTCAAAAAGAAATGAAAAACAGAGCAATACATTAAAAAGTATTTTGCAGTGGGCCAAAGTTTGTGCGACTGCGTGCATGTACTTATACATAAACATACATTATGAAGTGTTTGGATAAATAAGAAATATCTGTGAGGTGAGCTGCTTCTCTTTCCAGTTAGAATGAGCCAGGCTTTGGGAATGCAAAAATAAAAGCCATTGTCCCTGCCCCAGGACTTTACAGGTTATCAGGGGATTTGGATAAGCAATTCAACCTCCAGAGAAAAGGGTGATGAGAACATAGGGGAGAGAGGTAGGAAGGGCTGGCATCTCAGTGGATTGGATGGTGTCCCATTGAACTGGACCACCAACTACCCTCTACCATGGTTCTGGGTGCAAAGTAGGCACTCAGTCATCAGAGGAATGGACCAGGCGTGGTGGCTTATGCCTGTAATCCCAGTACTTTGGGAGGCCGAGGCAGGAGGATTGCTTGAGCCCAGGAGTACAAGACCAGCCTGGGCAACATAGCAAGATCCTGTCTCTACCAAAAAAACTTAGCTGTGCTTGTGGTGGCTGAGGTGGAAGGATCCCCTGAGTCCAAGAGGTCAAGGCTGTGGTGAGCCATGTTCCTCCCACAGTACTGTAGCCCGGGCAACATAGGGAGGCCCTGTCTCAAGAAAAAAAAAAAAAAAATAGAGGCGTTAATCTGATTAGGGTAGGTTTTGGAGTAGGTGACTTTTTTTTTTTTTTGAGTTGGAGTCTCATGCTGTTGCCCAGGCTGGAAGTGCAGTGGCACACTCACCGTCACCCCAGCATCCACCTGCTGGGCTGTGGCAATCTTCTGCTTCAGCCTTCCAAGTAGCCAGAACTACAGGCATGCGCTGCCACACCCAGCTGATTTTTGATTTATTGTAGAGACAAGGTCTCATCAAGTTGCCCAGGCTGGTCTCAAACCTGCAGGCTCAGACAATCTACTCGCCTTGGCCTCCCAAAGTGCTGGGATTACAGACTGAGCCACCGAGCCTGGCTAAATCAAGTACGTGAGTTTGTGGTCACCTCCCTGCAGATTTTGTGGGCCCAATTAACTGCAGACATCACCATGAGCTGGTGGATGAAATGACCAGGGAGATACCTAGGAGAAACATCTCTTAGGATGATAGTGTTTGTGCCTAGCATCAGTTGAAAAAAGAAACATCAGGGCCCATTCCTACCTGACATGTTATTCTTGTTCACAAGGATAACGTTTAACTCAGTATTATAAATTTCATGGCTAAAAAGTTGAAAAGTCTTTCTGTGTTCCTTATGTAAATATAATATTTTTCCTCTCCTTACATTTAATAATTCAACTATTTAACCCGTTCTTTTTTTTCTATGCACTTCGTATTTTCCCCCACATAGACTGAACAACCTTCACCCCCCAAAGAAAGATTTGTTCAGCAAGCCTCTTTTTTTCAGACGGCTCCATGACCCCCAGAAGATATGTGTCAATAACTGTCACCTACAGAACCACCAAAGCATGTCACCTGCCCTGCTTGTGGCTCTTCTGCCTGGTGTCACTGCTACTAGTGTAGTCATTCGATTTGGTTTCCTGAGAGTGACTTGTGTCTGTGTTACCACTTTGTCTGTTCCAGGACCTAATATAAGTGTTTGTTGCTTAGGAGGAACATAAGAAATGAATGAATAAGCTGATACCATCTGGCTGTCCTCTAGGCTTCCTTAGTTGTGGTCTTTGGTGTCTTACCTTTTTGTCTTATTTACTCTCTTTCCCTGATATCTTTTATATAGAATACACACACATGCATACATGTAGGCACTTACACTCATGCATGCTGGCACAGTGCGATCTGAATGAAAGATTGAATTGGGACACCTGTTAAGACAATTCCCCCCAAAACATGAAAAAAATGATAGATTGTATAGTCCCGGCCCCTCGCTCATTCTAGCACGATAGAATCTCTTGAGAGTGTCTGATTTCAGAGCACACCTGTAGACCTAGTGACAGCCTAGACTCCTGGGTGGGTTTGGGAAAGCATTTATTTATTATAAAGCTAAAATTAAACTTCAAGTTTTTACTTGTTGTTTAGCGGCAGAAGCTGATGCAAATCTTTGTCAACACAGAACTTTTCACACCTCGGGTTTCAACTACAGTAAGTGGATCACTATGTAAGAATGGTATTGGGTTTTTGGCATTGAAAATGAATAAACTAGCTTGGGAAAATTAAAAGTCGTGTTCTTTATTTTCCTTTGAGCTAAAATCTTTTAATTTGAAGAATTTCCAGAATCTGGGCTGCACTTCTTTTTTTGTGGCACTTCTGAGCTTCCTTGCTGCAGCCAGGACGCTTGGATGAAAATGGAAACGCCAGGTGCTATGCCGGTGAGGCGATCGTCTTTCCCAGAGTGGGAAGTGTTGTTGTCTGGAGTCTGAAATGCTAATCTCACCAAGCTCTTGCTTGTGGTGCTAAAAGTACCAGTCTTTGCTTCGTGGCCTCCTACCCTGCTGCCCATGTGGTTCTGTGGCTGGCACACCCCTTTGTCTTTTTGCTGTGCCCCTCATTACCCATCTTTGACAAAACATCCTATTCGAAGTGAAAGACCCAGGATGATCTCGTGGGAAACCTGCTCACTGCACAAGGTTTCTCCTAGTTCATGTGCCGCTGTGGATGACAACCCTCTGTGCATAATTTTTCACACAATCAGCAGAAAAAAAAAAAAGAATTTCTCTCAACACAAACCATTACAGAGGCAGCTAAGGGCCTCAGAAACAAGATGGGAGCCAGAACATAGGACAATATTAAAAAAGAAGATGTACTCCCTGAAATTGAAGCCAATGAGACCTTCATACCAAGGACTGGATGAATTGTACGTAGGAAAGCTGCCAATTATAACCCAACCTCTGTGCTGTTATTATCTGTGGTTATGATGATGATGACTTTAGAATTTAGATACTAAGGTCTTATAACGTGTTTTAAAAGTGTATTGCTTATTTTGATTAAAGACAATTTTAAAGAAGAATTAAGAGCAAAGTAAGAGAGAGTTCCCATGTGCCCACTTCCTGCACTGGCGCCCCCATACCAACAGCCCCCACCAGAGTGGTTCATTTGTTGCAACCAGTGAACCTGCACTGACACATCATTATCACCCAAAGTCCACAGTTTACATCAGGGCTCACTTTTGGCGCCATAAAGCATTTTTATGTCCATGATTGTTGACCTTTAACCAGAAGTGGGTGTTGTAATCTTTTATATATGAGGAAATCAAGACTTAAGAAGCGAATGACCTTATACAAAGACACCAGCCAGTAGATAATAGAGCTGGCACTAGAAACTAAGCCTATGGGTGCTTCACACACTCTTTTGAGTGATGAAATTAGGGTACCGTATTTCCTTAGACACCTTTAGGAAGCAGCCAGTCTTAAAGGGGATCAATCACAAATAATTTGTAAACTTGTTAAAATGAGCACACAGAAGGGAGATGAGCCTCCTGGGGGTCTAGAAAGGGAGGATAAAGCTAAGAACTGTTGAGTATATTTCCAGCACTATCAAAGGAGAAAACATTGTGTTCAGTGAACACGCACATGCTGGTCAATAAAGTATATTCGCCATCTGGGAAGAGATAGTGCAACTACCTAATGCATCCTATCAGATAAAGCATGGCCCCAAGGTCATTTTGGTTTGGTGTACCACATAAACATCTGGTTATTAATTGTTTCCTCAGTACCCAGCAGGTGGAGAGGGGCTGGGTGCCCTGGATATTGGACAAGAAAACTATAGTCATTGGAAAAGTTTGTCTTTTGCTCTAAAATGAAGGTCTTCTCTCTCTGCTTTGTCATCAGGCTCTTGTGAATTTGGTTGGCATGAGGTAAGCTAGACTTGATGGAATTTCTGCGAGGCTAAGTGCTAGATCTTAAAACTCTTGATGATTATATCAAGTGCTGCATTCTAGAAGTCCACCAGCTCACGCTTTTCATTACTCGGTATAAAAAGAAATCTGATTAGATGGTCCACCGAAACAATGTCCTCCCCAGCACCATCTTCAATTTGTGACTCCAATCTCTGCACCATTAGGGGTCCCATAAGTAGTCATCTAAGACAGTAGCAAGCTTATGACCTCAAAATCTATTCTGCGATAACTCTAATTGTTAAAATGTGTTTTTCTTTATGTATTGAGTTGAATTGTTTTTTTGACCTGTAAGTTCATTTCTCTAGAGCTACTTAGAATAATTCTACTTCACCCACAAGAAAACCCTTTGAATATTAGACTTGCAGCAATTATATACAAGATGTAAAAATTCCTTGCAACAGATTTCTCCATAACCATTTAAAGACTGTTTAGTTTAAGAGAAGAACTTGAGTGAGTGATTTTTTTATTGTAGGCAGAGGAATAAGTCTGACTGGAACTAGAGCAGAGTCTGTTTTAATTTTCCATTCTGTGGTGACTATCAGGATTTGTGTAGGTTCTGAGTTTTTACGCTGATTACAAAGTTAACTAGTGATCCTGCCACAGTTTCACAGATGCTGGCAGAAGACCCAAGACTCCAGGGTTAATGATAAAGAACAGTTTAATACTCACAGCAATGGCAATAACTTGAGTATTATCATTTTCTTGTGCTGGTTCCTCAAACTCCAATTCCCACAGGGCAGCAAACATGGACAGGCTAACACAAAGTGTGTTAAAGGAGAGGAATCCTGAGTTTAGAAAACCCTGATCTTTTATTACAGGCTATAAGCAAACCTGCTAACCTTTGCCTGGAGGAAAACATTATCATTGTTATACTGGACAGCAAACAACCCAGCCCTTTGCTCCACAGGGAGATACTATCTCTGTCTTCCAAGGCTGTTCTCTGTGCAAACACTCTTGAAAAGATTGTCTGGAGCAGAGACAGTCAGTGCCTCTGCTTGAAAGATGTGCAAAAACCTGCGAGACCCCTGGAGAACAGTCTGTTATCAGCATCTACCTTTGACTCCATTTCAACTCTTCCATACAAATCTGTGAATCACCGAAATCAATGCACTTATTCTCTTAAATCTCCCACCAAACCCAAATGTCACACCAAAAGATACAGGAGCTGGAAAGGAGAAAAGGGAGAGTGGAGCTGCGGTATTTAATTATTTCCCAACTAAGATTTACTTGCAGCTTCCTCTATAAAGTTCTTTTCATTCATGTCCAAGAGACTCTTTCCCCTCCACATATTGCTGATTAGAAACTGAATTCTAGCAATGCACGAATTCAACAGAAATTGTATTATCGATTAAATAAAAACTAGACATCTTATGTGACCCACCTGGCAACTTGGTGAGACCTCATCTCTACAATAAATCAAAAATTAGTGTGGTAGCACGTGCCTGTAGTTCCAGCTACTTGGAAGGCTGAGGCGGAAGGATCGCTGGAGCTCAGCAGGTCAAGGCTGCGGTGGCAGGGAGCGGCCACTGCACTCCAGTCTGGGTGACAGAGTGAGACTCCAACTCAAAAAAAAAAAAAAGACAAAAGATAAAATAAAGTTATTAAAAGTCAAGTGAGGCCAGGCATGGTGGCTCATACCTGTAATATCAGCATTTTGGGAGGCTTGCTTGAGTTCAGGAATTTTAGACCAGCCTAGACAACATAGCAAGACCTCATCTCTCCACACAAATCAGAAAACTAGCCAGGCATGGTGGCACATGCCTGTAGTCCCAGCAACTTGGGAGGCTGAGGCAGAAGGATCACCTGAGCTAAAGAGGTCAAGGCTGCAGTAAGCCATGATGGTGCCACTGCACTCTAGCCTGGGTGACAGAGTGAGACTGTAACTCAAAAAAAAAAAAAAATAATAAAAAACAAAATTTTTTTTAAAGAGTCAAGTGAGAGACTTAGATAAAACATTTGCAACTTTTAATAGACCAAAGATTAATATCTAGATTATTGATCCTGTGTGCTTTTCCCTTGCAAAAGAAGACCAACAACCCAGTAGGAAAGGGACAGAGAGTCTGAATAATTAATTCCTAAAAAAGTAAATAAAATGAATGATGATCTTTTGAAGAGATGTTTAACCTCAAACAGCAATAAGCTGAAAGCAAATTTAGATCGTGCGATATCCTCAATGTATTTGTCAAAATGTAGAAGACTAATAATAGCCAGCATTGGTTAGAAGTTTAGAAATAAGCTCTTACAGTGTGACTGGGGGTAATGTAAATTGATATAACCCTTTGGAGGCCAACTTAGCTGAATTTCATGAGAATGCTAATTAAGTGGAATGGTTAAGTAAACTATGGTATATGGAACAGTGTCATGCAACTGTTTTTTGTTTGTTTTTAGAGATGGAGTCTTGCCATGTTGTCCAGGCTGGAGTGGTTATTTACAGGTGTGATTACCACACACTACAGCTTTGAACCCTGGACTCAAGTAATCTTCCTACCTTAGTCTCTCAAGTAGCTGGCTTATGCATCTTTAAAAAAAATCAGGAAGAAGCCAGGAGCAGTGGCTTACACCTATAAACCAGCACTTTGGGACGAGGAAGCAAGAAGATTGCCTGAGCCCAGGGGTTCGAGACCAGTCTGGACAACTTGGTGAGACCTCACCTCTACAGCAAATAAAAATTAGCTGGGCGTGGCGGCGCACACTTGTGGTTCCAGCTACTTGGAAGGCTGAGATGAAAGGATCACCTGAGCCAAGCAATGAGCATGCCACTCTACTCCAGTCTGGACAACAGAGTGAGACTCCAATTCAAAAAGGAAAAAGAGAGAGTCTACTTATTGATTTTAAAAAATATCCAAGAAATATTGCTAATTAATAAAAGGAAGAGTAATACTTGTGTATCATCTTATTTTTTCTTAAAACATCCAAAACTTATTTCTGCAGGTAAATGTGTGTGCATATACATGCATATAAAGAGGCAAAGAAGAATGCACACACAGCTGCCAACACGCATTGGATCTGGGAAGGAATGTGGAATGGGGAGGAGAAGGGAAGGGACACAGACGAGGAGGAGAAAGGTGTGACTTTTGCTTTTATTCGTTATTCTTCAGTGTTGATTGTTTTAATCAAATGTGTTACCATATTGCTGTGTAATTAAAAAATAATAATGGAAATTATACCGCAGCAAATCAGTTGTAGTCACATCATAACACACTCCTTATGGACCAGCAGTGCAACTCTAGCTGAAAAAAACAAATGGAATTTTAGAACAACTGTATGGGAGAAAAAGGTAGCATGATCATGACATTCTCCCATTTTTGCACAGCAAAGAACTACCTGGTTTTCTGTGTCTGGTGCAGAGTTTCCTAGTGAACTGAAATCAAGTGAGAGATCAAGGTTAATTAAAGTGATGGAAATTAACACATACGAAGAGGAGAATGCAGTAATTCCAAAGACCGAGGGAGACAGCCTACATAGTAAAGAGATATTACGGACCCTTGGTGACCTGAAAATTAAGTATTACATAAAACAGCTGCTCAAGGAAGACTTCCCAGTGGTCTCAAAGGGTGGTCTTTGACCAGCATTTTCATCACAAGAAAACTTGTTAGAAATGCAAATTCTCAGGCCCTATCCCAGACCTACTGAATCAGGAACCTGGAGTGGGGCCCAGCCAGGTTTTACCAAGCCTTCCAGGGGACTCCGAGGTGCTCTAAAGTTTGACAGTAGGGAGCTCGTCAACAGCACATTCAGATTCAGTAGGAACGGGGCTGGGGCCTGAGGCTCTCTGTTTCTCACAAGCTCCCTGCTGCGCTGTCCCTCAGGCCACACTTTCGAAGGCAGATGGAGTGAGCATTCAGTGATTGGAGGGCTCAGGAGGAAACAGCAAAGGAACATACAAATAGTCGCATCTTTTTGGTGCCACTGGTATTTCAAAGGACAGAAGCAAGACTATGCTGCTTGCTCTGAATGGCTTGTTGCCTGGCATTCTGCTGATGCTTTCCCTCACAACAATGTCTTTGCGTATCTTTAACATGCTTCCTGAAAGCGCCAATTCACTGCCTGCTACCCCTGAGTTGTGTTAAGCTCTCCTCTTTCCAGATGCAGAAGCCGAGGCTGGCCCACAGAGCTATTTGTGTTCCAAGGTCACAGAAACCTTGGACAGATTGGGCTGGCAGAGGTCTCCTGATGGCCTGGCTGGCGCCCTTTCCACAGGCCCCTGAAGACTGTCTTAGTCGCCACAGTGGGAAGTAGTGACAGAGCTCATGAGATTAACATTGCTGTGGCTCCGTCGTAAAACCGAACCAGCTTAGTCTTCAGGCTCACTGGTGAATAATAGGAATCTTTATCATCCTTTCCGTCAGAAAGCATTTATTTAAAACCCCTTGGCTAACTCACAGGGTGAGCTGGCCTGTCACACATCATCACATGGCGTGGAAACTGGCAATTAAATTTAGCAACCCACCTCGGCAAACTCAGACCGAGATGTTTACAGGCCAGCCCAGCCCAGGCGGAGCCAGGGGTTTTCATTCCTAAATCGAGAAGTTTCCAGAAAAAGTGAAATAAGGCTCGGGTGAGTTATGCTGAGCTATGAACACCTGTCCCCATCAATAACTTGGCATCCTCAAAGTGCTACAGCAGGACTCCGAGGGCCAAGAATGCCCGATCTGTACACAGCTGAGGGACAGCTACTGGCCTCATTGCAGAGCTCAGAGACAGGAGATGCCGAGAGGGAAGTTCTTGCTCCAAGGACAGCTTGTTTGTTTACTGACTCTGGGGAAGGTGAGAGACATTAATCAAAGAATAAATGTCATTTCCCTTCCACACCCTGAAAAGAGTGCTGCAATTGTAGCCTGCTGTTTATCTGCAACAACGTAGGTGAGAAACACTAGTGGATTTCCACAACTGCCCACAGCAAGGTGGACACACGAGGAGTGAGTTTCACCCATGTGCAGGGCGTGATCAGAACCATGGTCCAGGTTTGCTGGTGTGGCTGTGCCCACGGTCCAGAAAGCTTTTCAGTGATAAAGTTCTACTTTCTGCATCACCCTTGGGGTTGAAAATGAGCAAAAGCAAGAGGGGATGTATATATGTGTTTTCTGGAGCCACTGAAATGTGTTCGGATCTATAAATAAGAGGAGTTGCCATTTCTCATGTTAGCCAGAGACTCAGTCAGAGTCTCCTATGTTAGCGTGACTGGGAATATGCTTGTGAGAGGGAGTTGAGAGGATGAGTCTTGCACAAGCCAGACTCTTGAGTCACGTCTTTCCCAACCCTTGACATGCCTGGTGAATTGCAGCTGCCCAGCTGCTGTGAGCACTTGTCTTCCAAGGGAGCCTGGACGGATATTCTGCTGTGGGAAGGAAGAAGAGAACCCTTGCAGCCCAAGGAAAGGTGCCGCTTCCACTCTCCATCCGCGAGAAAGCAGCCCACTGTTCAGATTCAGATAAAGATGTCTGAGCCCAGCACACCCCCATGTATCTGTCCTCCCTCCTTACACAATAGCACCTTGCAGAACAGGGAACAAAACTCCAAGTGTCGTAAATAGGGCCCTGAGGGGAGGAAAAAGGCCAGCTGATAATGAGAACTTCCTTGCAGAGTGGGTGTTGGTACCTAGGGGAGTGTCTCTTTGTTCTCCTGAACGTGCAACCCCAGTGGATTTCCAGTAGTGAGGGTGGAAGGGCATCGTAGCCTTGAAGGCTGGTGAAGCATGGCTTGCCATGCCAAGTCTCCACATTCAACGCAGTGGAATTGCGTTCACATCCACCTTGCCTACCACAGGCCTGTCTTCATCTCCGCTTTTCTCCCTTCTCTTTTTCCTTTGCTCCCTCTTTTTTCTTTTTTCTTCTCCCTTCTCTATACCTAAAAGCAAAGAGTGTTGCCCTCCACATCTTCCTAGACTGCACTATGGCCCCCAAGGTTGAGAAGGTAACTGTCCTCATGGCTCAGGAGAAACAGGTCAGGGTCGACATGCATGTGGTCTTGAGTCCAACGACAGGTTGACCCACTGTGCGGGCTGTTGACTGTTTTCAGTGCCTGGTTTCTCTCTCTGTAAGACAGGGATAATGGCTCCTCCCTTTCCTTCACAGGGCTGATTTCAAGAGCAAACAAGCTCATATTTAAGAACAAGAACACGGTGTGAGCACTGGGCATTGTCAGCCTGGGTCGTTGACTCCCAAGTCCTTCACCGACATTCTTACGTCTTCCTCATCTCATAAAGCAGGTTGCATCCTAAGAGTTGTGTTTGACTCCAGGTCAGACAGGGTTGGGTGCCTTAGCTGAATTGAAACAAAGAACAATTGAGTGCCAGATCTAAGGCTCAGCCCATTGGTCCACAGTGACCTCTGGTCTCTGTACCTGGAAACCCAGCCCTGATGGAGGAAATAACATGCCCGCTCTCCAGGTGGTGTGGAAACCTGTTCTGCCGCCACCCCCCCAGCAACCAGGTTGAATCCAGTTCTCTCTGTGTTCCCCCGACATCTCATACCTGCCTAGTGCAGCCCGCTCCTTGCAGAGTGGGTGTTGGTATGGAGACTCTCAGTCTGGCTAGGGGAGAGCCAGAGGACACACACACACTTGGGGTATTCAGAAGTGATGGGCAGGCCCCCATTGTGAGCTTTCCAGGCTAATTTAAAAGTTTCCATTCTGTGGAACTTTGCATTCAATTCATTTGCATGTGGAGCATCTAAACCAGAAATGTCAGGCCAGAAAAAAAAGTGGAAAAATCCCATGGCTGGATGATGGGGGGTGGGGGACAGTTCTTTGCCTGGATTCTCTGCTCTGCTTTGGGTCGCCACGGATGATCTTCTGCAAACTACATTTCCCAGGTTCCCTTGCCTAGGCTGCCAGCAGCTCACCCCAGGGGAGTCAGTGAAGATAGACTGAATGGTTAGGGGAAGGGAGATGCTAAGTCTCTCTCTGGCCTGATCATCGTCCCTAATTCTGGTCCTCTGTGGCCGGACAGCCCCTCCCTCCACCGTTCCCCCCAGACAGCCCAGGATTCGGGTTTGAATAACCTTTCCAGGCCTAGTAGGACCAGTAGAAACTTCTTCCTGCTACTTCTGCCTATTACTTTTGGCTCTTTGGCTCCTCCAAACATCTTTGGAACCAGTTTCTCATGTTGCATCTCTTCTACCAAAGCTCCAGGCTGGGCACTGTTTTCCTAACCGATCTGTGGATGTAATCTCTGGGGACTGACACCTGGTCTGTCATACAAACGAGGAACCTGAAAGCCAGGGAAGCTGTCAGACCTCCCTGTGTGAATTGATTAGAGGTGGGGCTGGACCCAGCTTTCCCAGAGTCACTTAGAGACTCCTATGGAGGTGTTTCCTTGTTGGGCAGGAGGCAATTGAGATTTTAAGGTCAAAGTAGGCTACATTTTATTGGTAAGGGGAACCCCAGAAAATAAGCTGAGATTGCCAGTTGGTCCACAGAAATGGTCCAAATATTCTAACTCAGCCAGAAAAAAACTTTTCCTTTGACTTAGAAACAAAACTGAAAGACAAAAAGAGAAACCCGGTGTCAGCATATGAAGAAAACAGGGAGATCTTATTTCTCCTTTCTTTTTGCCTCCTTGGACCTGCAGGAGGCGCCCTGGCTGGGGAGGTGACTTCTAAGAGAAGCAAGGGTCCTCTTCCCTTGCCTGGCAGGACTGGACACTGGTGGGACACCAGTGATTTAGCCCAAATATCTTTCGATGAATCTGTGGGGCACTTGTAGGCACCTTATGCTTGCCACAGCCAGGCCCCAGCTCCTGGCAACCTGTGCTTTTGCCACGAGGACACCAGCCTGGGCCATGTGAGACTCAAGCCCTGCACCTGCTCTTCCATGGCCCAGACCGGCCTTCTCAAAGAGCACTCTGAGGTCAGCAGGGCCTGCAGAGCCCTGGAGGAGCCCTCCCTGACAATGGCCCTAGATTCGTGCTTTTCATGGGTCCCTGAGTCAGTGCTGCCCTGCCCAGCTCAGGGGAAGATGCAACTTCAGAGGCACGGGTATTCCAGAAGGATGTATGATGAGAGAATTTGTTCTTTAACTGTTTTATTTTTTCTTGTGGTAAAAATACATACCATAAAATTTACAATTTTAACCATTTCCAGGGTACAGTTCAGTGGCATTAAGTACAATCTCACTGTTGTGCAACCATCCCCACCATCCGGCTCCAAAACTCTTTCATCTTTCCAAACTAAAAGTTTGTATCCATAAAATAACAACTCCCATCACCTCCCCCACTTCCTGTCTCTGAATTAGACTGGTTTAGCACCTCATGTAAGTAGAATCATACAGTATTTGTATGGTTTATATGACTGGCTTATGTCACTTAGCACATGTCCTCAAGTTTCATCTGTGTTGAAGCATGCGTCAGGATTTCCTTCTTTTTTTTTTTCTTTTTTGAACTGGAGTCCACTCTGTCACCCAGGCTGGAGTGCCATGGCATAATCAGGACTCACTGTAGGCTTGACCTCCGACGCTCAGGCGATCTTTCTGCCTCAGTCTCCTGAGTAGCTGAGACTAGAGGCATACACCACCACGTCTGGTTACTTAAAATTTTTTTTTTTGTAGCGATGAGGTCCTGCTACATTGCCAGGCTGGTCTTGAACTCCTGGACTCAAGCCGTATTCCTGCCTTAGCCTCCCAAAGTATTGGAATTACAGGCATGAGCCACCACACCTGGCCCATTTCTTCCTTTTTAAAGGCTGTATCATATTCTGCTGTGTGTATACATAATATTTTGTTTACCTATTCATCCATCAGTGGATACTTGTGTTGCTCTTTGGCTATGGTGACAAGTGCTACTATGAATATATCTCTTTGAGTCCCTGCGCTCAATTTTTTGGGGGTGTCTACTCAGAGGTGGAATTTCTGTATCATACGGTCATTCTCTGTTTAACTTTTGAGGAGCTTACATCCTGTTTTCCACAGCGACCACACCACTGACATTCCCACCAGCAGAGCACAGGGGCTCCAGTTTCTGCACATTCTCACCAACACCACTAATTCCTACCCCTCGTCCTTCTCCTCCTCCTCTTCTTCTTCCTCCTCTTCCCTCTTCCTCTCTTCCTCTTTAAAAATAATATCATCCACATGAGTATGGAATGTCTTTTAAGTTTTTAGTTTAATATTTACAAAATTATTCTATATATGAAATAAAAATTTCACAATGCATAAGAGAGTGCACAATGAAACCTCTATTTTCTTCTTCCTTGACCCCAATTTCCCTGTTTTCCTCTCCAGAGGCAGCCAGTTCTCACCCTCAGGGATGCTCTCAGGATGATCTATTCATCGCCAAGCTTCTATATATGTGCATACATATATTTTATTTGTTTTTTTTTTGAGTTGGAGTCTCACTCTGTCGCCCAGACTGGAGTGCAGTGGCTGCTCCCGGCCACCGCAGCCTCGACCTGCTGGGCTCCGGCGATCCTTCCACCTCAGCCTTCCAAGTAGCCGGAATCACAGGCATGCGCTACCACGCCCGGCTGATTTTTTGATTTATTGTAGAGATGAGGTCTCGCTGCCCAGGCGGGTCTCGAACCCGCGGGCTCAGGCAATCCACTCACCTCAGCCTCCCAAAGGCGCGGGATTACAGGCTGAGCCACTGAACCCGGCTGTTTTAAAAAACAAATAGGAGCATCAGCTACACACTATTCTATCATGTTGCTTTTTGAAAAATGAAACATGCCATTTTTCATTTAATATGACTCTCCATAACTGTATCTCTAAGTAGCAAGAGATTTTAATCTGTGTAGGACAGGACGGCTATAATTAGAGTCTTCATCCTTTCAAAAGGACAGAAGGTCTGAACTTCAGAAAGGTGATTTTGGGTGCAGTGGCTCATGCCTGTAATCATAGCACTTTGGGTGGTTGAGGCAAGAGGATTGCTTGAGCCCAGAAGTTTGAGGCCAGCCTAGGCAACATAGCAAGACCTCATTTCCACAAAAAATAAAAATAAGTAAAAAAGAAAGATGATATGTGGATATATTGCATATTCAAACCATGCCCAGCAAGGGGACTGGAGCAGCAACCTGCCATCAAACACTTTAACATTTCTGCAGAGAAAAACAAGAACAAATGACATTAAGTGTGATACATAGCCATGCATTGATTGCAGTCAGGTTTTGCCACCAAATGAGTTTAGGAAACTTTCAGTTTTCAGAGTTTTTTGGATTTCAGAATTTCAGATAAGAAATTATAGCCGGGGAGGGGAGGGGGCAGGATTGGCATTAGTGGGAATCTGCCAGGGTGGGGGAGCGAGGGCGCACATCTCATCTACAAGGGTACCTGCATAATGAACATTTGTATACCTAACCCGGAATTGTACCCCACATCTTTAAAATAAAAAAATCAAAAGTTAAAAAAAAAAAGAAGTTATTATTTAGTCAGGTTTCGGACTGGGAGTTTTTCAAATCTTACTTTTGATCCTCATCCTAATCTCATGTGATACAAATTTTGCAGGTGGGGAAAGTGAGGCAGAAAGTAATTTTCCTAAGTATATGTTTAAGTTAGAATTTGAACCCAGGTCTGCCTAATTCCCAAACCTGGTTCTTCCCGCTCTATCGCAGGGGACCATATGTCATCGTCCGCTGTGATGATCAATAATACCCCTTTACTCAGAACATGGTCTCAGAATATGGGTGACATAGTCATGTTAACCATACCATGCCATGACTTGCTGTCCTTGATAGTTGGGGCTTGGCTCTCAATTCCCATAGACATTATTAGGTTTAAGGACAGTCTTCATACTTTGCTGCACTTCATTTTACAAGTAGATAGCACTTAATGGCTTATTGAAATGGGTGTGGACAGCCACATGAGGTCTTCCTCTTCCAGGAAACCTCTCCTGACTTCCACAACTTCCCAGGATCTCATGATCTGTGCTACACTGCTTACCTACTAACTTTGTGGGATTATTTACTCTAACTTATTCTATTTTTTAAAAATAAAATTCATGGTAAAACTCATATACCATAAAATCTACTCTCAATTATTTTTAAGAGTACATTTTAGCAATGTTAAGCATATCGCCACCATCCACAGTCAGAACTTTCTTCATCTTGTAAAACAGAAACTTTGTACCCATCAAATGCCAACTCTTCATTCCTTCACCTTCCAGCCCCTGGCACCCCCCCAGCCCATTCTACTTTCTGTTTCTATGAACTTGACTACTTAGGTACCTCATGTAAGCGGACTCATTCTGTATTTGTCCTTTTGTATCTGACCTATTTCACTGAGCATAATGTCCCCAAGGGTCATCCGTGTTGTAGTAGGTGTCAGAATTTCTTCCTTTCAAAGGTGTGCTCTCCAAGTTTTATGTCAGTGCTCTTGGGGTTTTTGGGTTTCACACAATTGGCAGTGTATTTGACTGCTTAGTCAATGTGAATGGATGGATGATGTAGATGTGGCCCTTCTTTTTAGATCTTGTAGCTGCCCTAAGAGTGAGACCAGAGACTGGCAAGCCAAGAGGCCCCCCAGGCAGTCTGTGGCCTAGCCCCTGGGGCATTAATGCTTTCAGTCACATCTACATTATCGTTTATGGCATGGATTGATAATTGGATTATTTACTTCATCAAAAAGCAGTTGTTACACACTGATGTCTTCTAAATTTAGCAGCAATGCTACCCTGCAATCAGAGGTGTGAGAGTAAGTGTCTGTGTATGTGAGTGTGTGTGACTGTGTGATAGGGTGAGAGAGACAAGAGAGAGAGAGAGAGAGAGAGAGAGAGTGAGAGAGAGAGAGAGAGAGTGTGTATGTGTGTGTGTTTGAATCTCTTTGCAGTGACAAGCTAGAATTCAGACTATGGACACTCTTTCTTCCCATTTACCCTGTTTAAATGGAAGCATTAGTTTAGAGAAATTATGGATACGCTAAATTCTAAGTTTGGGGCCCTAACTGGGCTTCAGTGGTTCTCAAAGGAAAGAAAAAAAAAGTCTTGCGTTTCTTCCACTTTTTATGTGGAGTATTCTCTTCAGAGAACAGGAAGGAAGGAGGGTGTTGGATTAAGGTCTGTGATCTCTTTTGTCACATAAGGCCGAGAGCGTGATCACAGCCATGCTGACATTAGTTAGGGTCTTCTGTGGGCAGCTGCCAAACCACGGGCTTTATGGTCAATGTCCAGGCTAGTGCTTTATCATCATGCTTTACATTATAGAAATGAGGGCACAGAAAGACCAAATGACAGGTACATGGTCACATAGCTGACTCAAGTATGGACAGTCTGGCTCTGTTGCTAGGGTTTGCTAAACAGCTGGTGAAGGGTTACACCTCAGAGGCATCGGGCATGCCTGTCTCCAGCTGCATCTGCAATGGAGTGACTGGAAGTTGCTACACACTGTGTGCTGATGCCCTGGCCTGGCTCTGCACCCTTTCATTTTCAGACAGCGGCCTGGTTCTGGCCTTGGCCTGTTCTTCTGTTTTGCTGAAGGAGCCCCATGAAGTGGCCGACATTCTCTCTCTGTGGAGTCTCAGGCCATGAGTGGCCTTGTGGCTGAGCAGCTCACTTGGGTGCTGGACTTTGCTCAGAGGTCAGCCTGGAGTTCTAGCTGGGCCTGGTGATCCTGAAACTGTTCCCATTCAACACTGCTCCAGCTTCTCAGAGGCCCACGGCTGTGGTGACCACCAGCAGCACCACCCTTTCCAGAAGCGTCCCTGCATGAATAGGAAGCACGTCACCCAGGGGAAGAGGGGAAGATGGGGGTGGCCTTCCAGCTTCATCATCCGGTTATAGTTCTCCTCTCGTTACCTGAGTTCCTGTGAGTTCTGAAAGCCAACAGAAAGCATACAGAGTTTGAACAAACAGAGAAACAAACAAACAAATGAACACAGGTTAGGGCACAGTCACCTCCAAGATGCTATGTTCTAAAATGTGCATGGTGTCCCTGGAGTGCTGTGGCAGATCCCGTCTGTAGAAAAAGCACTTGGTTGCTGGGCTCACGCCTGCAATTCCAGCACTTTAGGAGGCTGAGGCAGGAGAATTGCTTGAGCCCAGGATTTTGAGACCAGCCTGGGCTCAAGCAACTTGGTGAGACCATGTCTCTACAAAAAAAAAAAAAAAAATTAGCCAGGCATAGTGGCACATGCCTGTAATTCCAGTTACGGAGGAGGCCAAAGCAAAAGGAATGCCTGAGCCCAAGAGGTGGAGGCTGCTGTAAGTCGTGATTGTGCCACCGCACTACAGCCTGGGTGATGGAGTGAGACTTCAACTCAAAAGGAAAATGCTCTTGATGGAAATGCATTTGGGGCCATGATCAATCAATTCCAAACCAGTGGAGACACAGTCAGATTTGGGCCCAGGATTTGAACTAGAAGTATTTTTTTTTTTGAGTTGGACTCTCACTCTGTTGTCTAGGTTGGAGTGCAGTGGCACACTCACAGCCACCGCAGCCTTGACCTACTGGGCCTCAGCCTTCCAAGTAGCTGGAACTACAGGCACGCACCACCACGGCTGGCTAATTTTTTTTTTTTAATTGTAGCGATGAGGTCTCACCAAGGCCCAGGCTGGTCTCGAACCCGTGGGCTCAGGCAATCCTCTCACCATGGCGCCTGGTCTCGAACTAGAAGTATTGTAGGTGTTGTGTGTGTGAAGGGAGTCATGTTGGAATGCAAGTTCCAATGCTTTCCACAGTGTTGGGAAGAAGCCCTGATCGGCACCCAGGGTTGCAGCCTGCACAGCAGGCCGGGAGGGGCTGGAAGCAGCTGACTGACCGTCAGGCCAGAGCCAGTGCACACATGGAGCAGCCCTGGGCCTGCCGGCTGGCCAGTCCACAAACAGAGGAGGAAGGAGCCACACGGGGCATTGGTGGGTGAGGCCACCAGGGGAGGACGGGCTTGCAATAGACTTGACCTGTCGCCATGAGGGCGGAGACTCGGGCAAAAGGCCTCTTCAACCAGGATCTGGTTCCTTCTGAACCTCGTACAGCACGGAATGGATCCAAGACAAGCAGACAGTCTGGTTTTACTCCTTCCGTGGATATATTTGAAACTCTTGGTGCACAGTTACATTTTTGCCACACGTTGACTTACAGTTTGTGTGGGAGTTCTGTGCTCTCCTAATGCCTCACCGCAGTGAAGGTCACCTGAGGCTGGGAGGCTGGGCTCATCCGTGCAATCCTGAAGACGGATCGTGGGCGAAGTGTCCGGAGCCCTTGGGTAGCTGTCGTACCTGGTCCGAGAAGTCCCCCAGCTGGTGCCTGCTGGTGCTGGGCCAGGACCTATCCTTGGTTGCCAGCTCAGTGTGTCTTACCCACACCCTATGCTGTCTGTCATCTGGCTAGGCCCTGTCCCAAGGGCCACTGGGTAGGGGTGGTGGGGTGGGGAGAGGTGATTCCTGGAGGTGGCTGAAGGCCTGTCAGGACCAGCAGGAGTGAGCCTATACAGAAGGCAGCCCCTGCCTGGGAGCCTGTGTGTTTCCAGAGCTCCCTTGCACAATGCTTCCTGAGTGCGTTTGCATCACACTGTCAGCAACTGTCATGTCAGCAAATGACCTTTAAAACTGTTGAAAAGGAGCCACTTCTGGAGAATGTGCTTGTGAGGATCCTGCCACCCTCCCCGGGGTATGTCCGCCTGCCTTATGGGTTGAAGGGACCTGCTGCTGGCCACTTGACATTGCTCTTGTTTTTCAAACTTTTTTCTTTTTGGATTTTATTCCATTTTTTCATTTAAAAATTACATAATTATTTTATTTGATTATTTAATATTTTATTATTATTATTATTTTATTTTTTAAATCTTAAAATTCAAAATTTTATTATTATTTTTAACCCCAGTGTCCCTATGGGCAGCTGTTGGGGAGCTGACATCTCTCCACCTCTGTGAAGATCCGAGATCAGTTCCCTGTTCCTGGTCTTACGCCACCCAGGTGTTGTTTGGCAGCCGCCCTACCACACACATGCCTGCCCTGATACTTTCTGATTCTTAGTGGGGCCCATGGAGCCATCTGACTTGGAGAGGACTTGGATGAAAGGGAAAGATGCAGGCACCACGGAGAGGACCTGGCAGAGGAGGACACAGAAGGAGACATTTCTGGACAGGAAAACACCAGTAGAGTCTCTCAGGTTGATCTGGGCATGATCCCTGCAATTCAAGGCTGGCCCTAGAACACTCTGGGGGGAAGGTTGTGGTGGGGGATGCCTTTTCCCTCCCTCTTTCCAATTTAGGCTGCTCTTACTTGGAACACACAAGATTCAATAGGCCAGGTAAGGAGCAGAGAGAGAGGTGATTCCAGGAAGAGGAAATGGCACATCAAACCCTTATGCCTGGAGGGAGACATTAGTGCCATGGGAACTTGGTGCACTTGGAAGCTGCACGTAGTTGAACGAGGCACACTGGCCAACAGGGAAACTGGTCAAGGGAAAGGAAACTTGAGCTTCATTGTGCATCCTCTTATGCCTCGTTTTGTTTGTTTGTTTGTTTTTGAGTTGTGTCTCACACGGTTGTCCAGGTTGGAGTACGGTAGCATGATCACCGCTCACCACAGCTTTGACCTACTGGACGCAAGTGGTCCTTCTGCCTCAGCCTCCTAAGTAGCTGGAACCACAGGCATGTGCCACCACATCTGGCTAATTTTTTTATTTTTTGTAAGAGACAAAGTCCTGCTATGTTGCCCAGACTGGCCTTGAACTTCTGGGCTCAAGCAGTCCTCCCACCTCAGCCTCCTGGAATGCTGGGATTACAGGCATGAGCCACCATGCCTGGCTTTATGAAGTTTTAATTTGTCTCATATATAGCATAAATATTTTTAACATTAAATTTAAAAAGTTGTAGAACTCTTCACTGATTTCTTAGGTTATTTTAAATCCTGAACTAGGTAGCTGTAGAGTTTCTCCTAGTGAACCACAGCCAGTCTCTACTCATGGGCATGGGTGAGCACTGATAGTTTCAGCCCCCTGGTCTCCCCTCGTGCCCACTGAAGTCTTCCTTACCCTCTTCCCAAGGCCAACGAATCACCAAGTTCTACTAGTTCTACCTCTTCCACATTCTTTCAATTCATTTTCTCCATCACCCCCTAATCCAGGAGCTAGTAACCTATGGTTCTCAGGTCCAATCTGGCTACCAGCTGTTTTGCAAATAAAGTTTTATTGGAACATAGCCATGTTCATTTGTTTGTACACCATCCACAGCTACTTTCTAGCTACAAAGGCAGAGTTGAATATGCCCTAGATATTTACTATCTGGCATCTTACAACTTATTTTTGCAAACTTCTGCCCTAATTCACTGATTAAACTCTTTCAATGGAAGGACTGAAACTTTTTTGATTTTTAGAGATGGGGGTCTCACTCTGTTGTTCAGGCTGGTCTCGAACTCCTGACCTCCAGTGATACTCCTGTTTCCACCTCCCAAAGTTCTGGGATTGCAGGTGTGAGTCACTGTGTCGAGTCAGGAAAGTCTCCTGACTTCCTGAGACTGAGTTAGGAGACTTTTCTATGTGCTTCCACGGCTCTAGTTTCTTCTTCCACTACAGGATATAACAGATTATATTAAAATTTCATTTCCTTCTTTCCTTCCTCTCTCAGTCCCTTTTTCTTTCCTTCTTCCCTTCCTTTTATCCTTCTTTCTTTTTATATACTATATTAATCACTAATTTAAGGGCTGTGGATACAAAACAACACAAAACAAAACAAAAACAAAATAATCCAAAGTTCCCTCTTGCTCTCAGTTTACATGCTGATGGGGGAGATAGAAATTAAACAAGATTCAAAAGTAGGATAGCAAATATTAGAAAGAAGAACAACTCAAGAAGAAAGAAATCAGGAAGAGGGCGGAAACACTAGAGGTATTGACATTTTAGATAGGGTTACTAGAAAAGGCCTTGTCTCATATATAGGTATCATTTGAGGAAAGTTGCAGGAAGGCAGGGAGCCATATTGAGATTTGGGGAAGAGCAACTAGACAAAGGAAAGACAAGCACTGTACAAAGTTCTTCTTTTTTTTGAATTGGAGTCTCACTGTCACCCAGGCTGGAATACAGTGGCATGGTATGGCTACCGCAGCCTCGACCTGCTGGGCTCAGGCAGTCTTTCCACCTCAGCCTTCCAAGTAGCTGGAACTACCGACATATGCCACCACACCTGGCTAATTTTTTTGATTTATTGTAGAGATGAGGTCTCACCAAGGTGCCCAGGCTGGTCTCGAACCCTTGGGTTCAGGCAATCCACTTGCCTCTGCCTTCCAAAGTGCTGGGATTACAGGTGTGAGCCACCATGCCCGGCTAGAAGTTCTTACAAAAAAAGTGTATGTTACTTTATTTCATTGTAGAGACAGGCTCTTGCTCTGTTGCCTAGGCTTGAGCACACTGGTGCGATCACTACAACCTTGAACTCCTGAGCTCAAGTGATCTTTCCACCTCAGCCCCTGAGTAGCTGGTACTACAGGAGCACATCACCATGCCTGGCTAATTTTTTTATTTTTTATTTTTTGGTAGAAATGAGATTTTACTATGTTGTCCAGACTAGTCTCAAATTCCTGACTTCAAGCCTCCAAAAATGCTAGCATTATAGGAATAAGCCACTGTACCTGGCCAATATAGTACAAAGTTCTGAAGACAGGAGCTGGTGTGTTTGAAAATGAGACCAGTGTGGCTGGAGGGGAGAGAAGGAGGAAAGAAGGAGGAAGACGGAAAAGGAGCGTTATGGGATGGCCAGATCACATGGAGCCGTGGGAAGGACCTTAGCCTTTCCTCTGAGGAGCATGGGAACCATTGCAGAGTATAGAGCAGAGGAGTAACATGATCTGGCTTGAGTTTTTATAGAGTCATTCTGGCTGTAGTGTTACTCTTCATCAGACAGACAAGCTACTTGAGGGCTAGCATTGTTTCTTACTGACTTTTATTCTCAGGACATAGCACATCGAGCCTGCAGAAGACCTTGATAAGTTTTATAAATCAATGATGAAGGAATGCATGGATGAATGAATGTTATCTCCAGCAGCCAGATCCTGGCTCCTAAGGACCCTGGGAGGCTCCTCACTGCTGAAGGAAAGCTCTGGTAGAAATGCTGCCAATAGCCATGACAGCGGGGTTCTTAGCTGCTAGCTTGGACGTCACTATGGCAGCAACACACATCCAGACTGGTTTTCCTTGTTGCCACAGAGTGGGCTGCTTAATGGATCAATGTCACCCAGAGGATTTCAAGGTTGACCCTGCCCTTTGCAGTCTTTTGCTTGATGGAGCCATAGAGTGTTATCACTAAAATTGCAAAAGGCGGTGGGAGAAATGGAGGATTTGTTGATGGGTAGACTCATTGCTATCTGTGTAGGTTCAAACCAAGAGGCCCTAGTGACAGAAGAAGGTGAAACAGGGAGAAATGCAGGTTCTGTGTCAAAGCCCAAAAATAGCAAAAACGGTACCAGTGGGTGGCAAGCAGGATATGAGTTAAAAGTGTGAAGCAATTGTCAAAAGTCCTGAAGCACTCTGAGAAGGCATTCTAGAAGTATATGACTGGATGCCCCTTATCTGAGAGCTGCAATCCTCCTCTGACTTGTAAGGCCACTCCTAGGATTTCAGGTAAGACACCTGAGAGAGCTGTGAACACACTGGGAGATGACTGAAGAGGAATCTTTGGGAACACAGTGGGTAATTAGTTTGGAGAAGAGGAATCTGGATGGGACTTGATAGCTTTCTGCAAATACCTGAACTATGAGGTCTGAGAAAGCTTAGAGTTCATAGTTATAATAAATGGCCTTAAGGTGTTGATATGGGGCCAACTAGATGTCAGCTCAGCTGCTAGAAGCATTGTCCAAACATCAGATGGGTAGCTACAGACCTCATTTTTTTCAGCAAGAGGAGAGGACAATCAGTGGGTAGGAATGTTGTAGAATTCACTTAAACATCAGATAAGTGCTTTTACTGGATACTTAAAAACATTTTTTTTAACTTTTAATTTTTGTATTTTAAAGATGTGGGGTACAATCCAGGGTTAGGTATATGAATGTTCATCATGCAGGTACCCTTGTTGATGAGATGTGCCCCCCCTTCCCCAGGCAGACTCCCACCACCGCCAATCCCGCTTCCCCTGCCCCCTTCCAGCAGTTTTCCGCTACTGCCAATCCCTTTCCCACAGTCTTACGATGATTGTTTAAGGTTCACTTATGAGTGAGAACACGTGATAATCAGTTCTTTGTTCCTGTGAAAGATCACTCAGTATTATGGACTCTAAGTCCGTCCAGGTTGCTGTGAAGTTCATGATTTTGCTCTTCTTTATGGTTGCATAATATTTCATCATGTATATATGCCACATTTTTAAAAATTACTGAATACTTTAAAAACTCCTTTTCACCCTGGGCTTCCATGAATTGATTCTCCTCTATTTCTGTGTGTGGTAGAATCTGCTAGTTGTTCCTTAATATCCATCCTTACTTTCTTAATAATAATGGCCCACATTTTTAGCATGCCTTCCCAGAACAAGGACTACTTTTCCCAGCCTTCCTTGGAACTAGGTGTGGCTAAGGTGGAAATTGCGGTTAATGGACTAAATTGGATGTATCATGTTCAACTTCTGGGAAGTAGTATTAAAGAGAAGGGATGTGACCTTATTTCCTCCTTCCTCCCTGTTGTGGGCTGGAGCTCAGTGGCCATATGGGGCCATGAGGTAGAAACTCTGTGGTGATAAGGAGCCTGGGTTCTTGATGATCTTGGCCACTATTGCAACCCTGGGTTGTTTACCTTTAGTCTTTATTTATGTGAGAGATAGATAAACTTGTATTTTTAACAAAATATAGTTATTTTCTGAAAATAATTGAAACTTATGGATGAACCATTCCTACCAAATATGCTGGGAAAGTATTCTCTCTCTCGAGAAGAAGAAGAAACAGTTCCGTGCTGTCCATCGAAAGTGGGCTGGATAAAGAAAATGTGGTAAATATACACAATGAAATATTAGGCAGCCATAAAAAGAACAAAACTATAGCCTTCACAGCAACTTGGATGGATTTACAGTCTATAGTACTCAGTGATTGATCAAAGATCAAAGAAACAAAGATCTGAGTACTATCGGTACTCACTCATAAGCGGACCCTGAACACTGATCATGATACTATAAGAAAGGGATCGGCATTAGCGGGACACTGTCAGAGGAGGGAGGGCGGGCACATAACATCAACAACCCAAACCTTACCTGTATGATGACTGCTTATGTACCGAACCCTGAATTGTACCCCACATCTTTAAAATAAAAATAAAATACATTTTAAAAGAGAAAAGAAACAGTACTGAAATGAAGGACATGAATAGTCAGACTGCTTGGCTTCAAATTCCAGCCCCTCTACTTGCTAGCTGTGTGCCCTTGAACATGTTTCTTAACCTTCCTGTGTCTCCATTTTCAAATTAATTAACTGGGAATAATTGTAGTAATAACTGTGTAGTTTTTGTTTGGTTTCTTTTGGAGGAGATTAAATGAGAGAATACATTTATTTAAAGACATAAAACAGTGGTCGACACAGAGTAAAGATGGAATGTATGTCGGCTTTTATCATCGCAGAGACACAAGTCACACTCGGGTTTGCTTACTGAGGCAGCTGTAGAGTTGCACCAAGTATATTTTCCCTTATTCACTTGATGACTTTCGTTAAGGTCCCAGGACACAAAAAGAAACACCATAAGCATAATCAAAATGTCATTTATGCATATACATTCAAGATTTTTTCTTAAGACAATGTGTGCTAAGGCCTGGGTTGAGGAATTAGTTATATTTAGAAGGTAGGTCATCGGGATTTGCTGTGTGTTCTGAATATCTTCTCTATTCTGGTCATTAGTTTTTAGATTGTTTAGAAATACAGATTGCATAGCGGAGAGCAGTCATCAGTTCCCAGAGAAAGAGCTTTCCTGCTTAGAGACTTTCTGAGTTTTTCTTTTTGTTTCCTTTCTCTCATTTTTTCTTTCTTTCTTTTTTCTTTTTTCCTTCCTTCCTTCCTCTTTCTTTCCTCTCTCTTCTTTCTTTCTTTCCTTCCTTCCTCTTTCTTTCCTCTTCCTTCCTTCCTTCTTTCCTCTCCTCTCCTCTCCTCTCCTCTCTCTCCTCTCCTCTCCTTTGTCTTGCTTCTTAGGAAACGTTCAGTTGGAACACCATCTATTCATTTGTCCACAGGAATACAGAGGTGAAGAAGGAGGGGTAGGTACTCTGAAGATGCTCATGCTCTGATGAGAAGGCAGCCATATTTCCTGCACCTCTCTGGACTTGCCTCTTCTTATGTCTGGCTCTCGGAGCCGTGGGTGTCAGAGGTGACTAAGGGTTTGCCAGGAATGGAAGGTGGGGTGGCACTTCTGGGAACTTACCCTCCATAGGTGTCTGCACATGTGTGGAAGGATGCACGAACATGGTTATTCATGGCAGCATCACTTGTAGTGGTGGAAGCCTGGAAGCAACTTGTGTCCATCTTGAGAAGACTGGATAATCTACGGACATGCCTTCTGTGGAATACCATACGGTGGGACAAAGGTTTGTTCCCCAGCCACTTTCCAGAATACACTGTTAGGACAGAAGAACAAGCCACAGTGTGTATATATAGTTGGCTACATTTTGTGTAAGAAAAGGCAAGGGGATGATAGCAAATATATCCATATTCGTTTGTATTTGCAGATAGGCTGGAAAGATAGAGCAAATACAAACGGTTGTGCCCGTTTGGGAATTGAAGCATGGGATGAGCCAGGAATGGGGCAGGTCAGGGTAGGAGCAAGGCTTCCTGAGCATTCTATAAAATTTTGCTTTTGGCTGGGTTCACAGCTGTCATCCCAGCACTTTGGAAGTCCAACATGGGAGGATAGCTTGAGCCCAGGAGTTTGAGACCAGCCTGGCAACCTAGCAAGACCTTGTCTTTACAAAAAATATAAAAATTAGCCAGGTGGCGTGGCAGGTGTCTGTAGTCCCAGTTACTCGGGAGGCTGAGGAGGAAGAATCACCTGAGCCTGGGAGGCTGAGGCTGCGGTGAGCCGTGATTGTGCCCCTGCACACTGACCTGGGTAGCAGAGTGAGATACCGACTCAAAAAAATTAATTTTTAAACTGTGACAAGGTATTACCTACTCCATTAAATAAAAGGAAATTTAATAAAAGAAAGGAAGATCAGTCTCAGCAGAGTGAACAGCACAGAGATGTTCAGAGGCAGGAGATAGCAAGCAGCCAGAGAACAAGGTCCCCTCACTTTAATCTAGTGTCCGGACTTGCAGAGCAGTGTGAGTCTCAGTTTTTGATTTCTAGGTACCTACAGGAATATAAGTTCCTTTAAAGCAAGAACTTTGTCTGCTGTGTTCACCACCTTATCTCCTGCAATTAGAGGTGTGCCCTGGCACGAAGCAGGCACGAACTGACATTAGTGGACTGATTTTATGGACCGACTGTCTTGAGAACTCACTCTCATAAGCACCTTTCCATCACCTTGTTTTGCTTCTTGGCTGGGGTCCTGCGTTTTCCCTTTTCTCCAGTTTCCTGGACCAGGAGTCGTCTCTCTTTAAGAAAACTAGGCCGGGTTCGGTGGCTCAGCCTGTAATCCCAGCACTTTGGGAGGCCGAGGCGAGTGGATTGCCTGAGTCCGCGGGTTCGAGACCTGCCAGGGCAACTTGGCGAGACCTCGTCTCTACAATAAAATTTAAAAAAACTAGCTGGGTGTGGTAGCGCACAACTGTAATTCCAGCTACTTGGAAGGCTGAGGCGGAAGGATCGCTGGTGGCTGGGTGTGTGCCACTGCACTCCAGTCTGGGCAACAGAGTGAGACTCCAACTCAAAAAAAAAAACCAAAAACAAAAAACAACAAAAAAAAGAAAACTAGAAGAAGCTACTCTGGTAAATAGAAATGCATAGTTCTGAATAAATTACACATCAACATTAGTCTATATGCATATATACATAAGAACACGCCTATAATACCAGCACTTTGGGAGGCCGAGGCAGGAGAATCACTTGAGCCCAGGAGCTGAAGACAAACATGGATAACATAGCAAGATGCTGTCTCTAAAAAGAAAGGAAGAAAGAAAGAAAAGAATATACATGAGCTTGTACTCACACATACACACAGAAAGCTCCATGAAATACATGCTAGACATGTTTCATCTATAAATAGGGACTGCACAAGTGTGTTTTTTACAGCAGTGGTTTTCAAGAATTTGAGCATGCATACCTCCTAAAAGAATTTTAAGAAAACCCTCTCAACATTTATAAATCAACATCTAAACTTTTTATTGTGAGTTTATATAGTTGCAGAGAATGTAACTTTCTGGCATATTGTAAAATGTTGGCATATTAAAGTACAAATGATGGGTGTAAGGGTGATCTGGCTGGGACATCTGTCACCCCACTGATTGCCAAGGTTGACTTGGCTGATCTGGCTAGCTAGGTGGGCATCCCCTTTCTCCCTCACTGCTCTCTGTGTGTCTCTCTGGAAGCTGCATGCTCAGAGGAAGAGAATGACCATTCCTGCTAGTGGGGGACCGTTCTTCGGTCAAGGATCTACAAGTCACTGCACCCCTCTGACAGACCCTCTAAATAATCTCTAAAGTAAAAATGTGATACTACTTTAAAATATGGGCCAAATGGAATGAATGTAAATGGTGCAGAGAGTTGATACCCATCACATTTTAAGTTGCAGGAACAATGCTTGTTAACATTTGGAAATTTTTTCATCTTCCTTTTTTTCTTCTTGAATTCCTATTTTTATTCCATTTCTTCACTGATTTGTGTCCTAATATAGTCTCATGCTGGAAAGTCTTTTATTGATCTGATGTTTACCAAGTCTCTGCATAAATTGCCATGTTATATTTATTTTATTTCCTGTGATAAGCTACTAAGTGTAAAAAAAGAAAGATTTGTTTTTCTTTTGGATTGAGTTAGCACCACAGTAAATAGTAGAACAATTTGTCAGAACAAAGTATTTCAGTTTTCTCTTGCTTCAAGAATGCCCATGACTTTGTAAACCCTAAAATAATAAGCATTCTTCTGCCTCAGGAGTCCGTGGGCGGCTGGAGTCGTTCTTCAGGTCTGGAAGGCTGCAGCTGATGCTGTGTCTGCAGCCAGCCCCCTAGCTGGCTGAACTGAGGTCTGGAAGGGCCTTGGCCGGGTGCCTTGCTTCTGTTTCATGTGGGGCTCCCAACTCTCCAGCAGGCTAGCTGGGGCTTCTTCACAGGGTGGCTGTGTGGGATTCCAAGAGAGTAAGGAGAACGGCAAAATTCTTGTGCACAGTTTCAAGATGGACTCTTCACTCCTGCCACCTTCTACTGGCCAAAGGGAGTCAAAAGACCAGGCCAGATTGTAGTGGGCGTGGCAGGGAATGAGAAGAACTTTGAAGCTCTCGTTGCAAGGGGGATGAGCACAGGGTTGTGCGAGGAGTTGGAGACGTTCTGGTAATACAACTACTACCAAATATGATTACGGTTGATAAATAATCATTAAATGTAGGAAAGTAAATTTTTATCAAGATTTATGAGATAGATTACGATCAGATCTTTCCTAAGCACTTATGGGAGAGAAAGGAGTAAGTGTTGAAAAATTAGTTGAGCAAACAAATTTGTAAGCTTTTTTTTGAATAGAAGTTTAAAAATACTGGAGACTTTAGAGGATAAAACAAGATAAAGGGTAATTCTAAGTGGAGTGAGATTTTAATGATATATATGATAACTTTCTTATTAAATAACACATATTAAATCTGAAAGAAATCACATGAAACTTTGATCCTGGAGCTTTAGCTAATATATCTTGAACATTTTAGAAGTTGTGAAAAACATTCTAGTTCCAGTAAAATGAGCAGCATCTGTAAATTATCAGGCTTAACTATTTGAATGTACTTTTCTTTGCAGCTAATGACACCTCCTAGGGATGAGTTTTAAGAACAGCTGCAAAGAATTTATTTATTTATTTAACTTAAAAAATTTTTTTTTGTAGAGTTGAAGTCTTGCTATGTTGCCTAGACTGGTCTTGAACTCTTGGGTTCAAGGGATCCTCCTACCTCCGCCTCCCAAAGTCCTAGGATTACAGACATGAGACCCTGTGCCCAGCCTAAGAATTTCTTATATTAAAAAAATGGTGAAGAAGCCTTTTTAAGGATTAAACAATTATTTTAGATGCTTCCCTTGATTTGCTCTCACCTTAGAACTAACCCTTAAGAGCGATGATTTTTCTTTTTTTTCCTTTCTCCTTCCTTTTCTCCCTTTCTCTTTCTCTGACAGAGGTGAGGAAATATAAGTGGCGACTTCGTAGATGGAAAGCTGTTTCTCCCTTTACTCTGCCTTGTACTTGAATTCAGACCATCCCAACAAGAGCCAAATACACGTTTTTAATAATTGGTGCTCTCTTAACAAATAAATAAGCAAAGGTATAAATCAGGGAAATCCCCAAAGTCCTGAGCGTTGATGAGGGCTTTATTATTCATTGAAGGACACTTCCCTTTTGTTTGCTGCCCTGGAGTTTCCCCATCACGGGATAAGGAACTGTGGTAAGATGTGGGAGAGCGGAAAGAGTGCCTTCTTCTGCAAAGTGGGAGAAAAGCTGCTATGAAAGAGCTCCAGGGCCTTCCCAGTCCAGCCACTTCAGGAGAGAGCACACGTGGAGGGTGAGGGTCTGATTCTCCTAAGACTATGCAAGCGTGCCTCCCAGCAAGTCTTCATGTACCCCAAAGTTAGGGGGTACCCAGTAAGTTAGGGGATCTTCCAGATTATCAGGATAAAGAGGGATTATGAAGAGGTGAAGAGGGCAGACATTTCTTTCATTTCATTTCTCATTTTATTTTATTTAGAGACAGAGGCTCACTCTATTCCCCAGGCTGGAGTGCAGTGGCCTGATCATAGCTCATTGCAGCCTTGAACTCCTGGGCTCAAGGGATCCTCCTGCTTCAGCTTTCTGAGTAGCTGGGACTACAGGTGTGCACCACCATACTTGGCAAATACTTAAAAAAAATTTTTTTGTAGAGATGGGGTTTTGCTATGTTGCCCAGGGTGGGCTTGAACTCCTGGCCTCAAGTGATCCTCCTGCCTTGGCTTCCCAAAATGCTGGGATTATAGGGGTGTGCCACCATGCCCAGTCGGCATTTCTTAACAAAGGAAAGAGCTTCACCCATGATCATGACTCGCTACAAGCAGCAGAATTGGGGACAATTGCCCAGCAACTTTGAGAATCCTCTTAGGGGGTTGTGTACTGAGATACTGTAGAAATTGCTTTATAAGTAGATCATAAACACCCAGATACTATGTCACATCCTTTTTTCATAGTTCCCAGAGGGCCCAGGAGCATGCCCAACACATGGTAGACCTGTGTACACACAGTGAAAGGACTTTTCCGTTTCATGGAGGTGAAGGACTTGAAGAGACTCTAGAGGTCTACAGCTCATTCTCTTGTGTGTCTGTTGAAATGAAATCTAAACCCTCCAACACCACTGAGAATCATCAGAGTTCTAAAAAGCAAGAGAAAGATTTCAGGTCAGGCTCAGCTGCTCACACTTGTAATCCCAGCACTTTGGGAGGCTGAGGTGGGGAGATTGCTTCAGCAGAGTTAGAGACCAGCCTAGGCAACGTAGCAAAATCTTGTCTCTACAAAAAAATTCAAGCCGGGCTCGGTGGCTCAGCCTGTAATCCCGCGGCTTTGGGAGGTTGAGGTGAGTAGATTGTCTGAGCCCGCGGGTTCGAGACCTGCCTGGGCAGTGAGACCTCATCTCTACAATAAATCAAAAAATCAGCTGGGCGTGGTAGCGCACGCCTGTAATTCCGGCTACTTGGAAGGCTGAGGCGGAAGGATCACCGGAGCCCAGCAGGACAAGGCTGCGGTGGTCGGGAGTGGCCACTGCCCTCCAATCTAGGTGACAGAGTGAGACTCCAACTCAAAAAAAAAGAAAAAAATTCAAAAAATTATCTGAGTGTGTGGCACACGCCTGTAGTCCCAGCTACTCGGGAGACTGAAGCAGAAGTATCACCTGAGCCCAGGAGGTGGAGGCTGCAGTGAGCCACGATTGTGCCTCTGCATTCCAGCCTGGGTGACGGAGTAAGATCCTGACTCCAAAAAAAAAAAAAAAAAAAAAGGATAACATTATACATTGCTCCATTCCAGCATCTACCTACAGTTCAGAAATGTATGCTTACATACCTTAAGCGGCAGTGTTCTTTCCTCTGTAGACTGAGGAAGCCGGTCCCATTGTCAGTGACCTTCACCTTTCCAGATGAAAGAAGTTACATCTTCCTTCCACCCTCCTTTTTTCAGGCTGGAAAATCTTTGTTACTTTTATGTCTCAGAGGTGTAGCAGATTTTTGAGAGGTGATCTCACATTTTCATTTATTTGTTTATTCTTTTTTTAATAAATAGAGACAAGATCTTGCTATATTGCCTAGGTTGATGGTGAACTCTTGGGCTCAGGTAATTCTCTCGCCTGGGCCTTCCAGAGTGCTGGGATTGCAGGCATGAGCGACCACACCCAGGCTCACTTACCTTCTCTTATTCTGAGCTGGGGAGAACTCAAGTGTAAATGGAAAAATTATGTAAAAGTTACCTTTCTAGCTGTAAAGAAGACCCGTATTATTCATGGGAAAGTGTTGTGTACTTGTTTTCCGGTCTTCTCTTCTGTCAGAGAGTGCTAGTTGTTCACCGTGATATCGTTCTCCCTTCATCCTCCATGCCTTTGGTGGTAGCTGGGCACCAGGCTGAACAGCATAAAGCCTGCATTTCCCAGCCTCCCATGCAGCTGGTAGTGGCCAAAAGGAATGCTGCGTGGCAGCTCATGGGAAAGCTTCTTAAAGATCGTGGACATGTGCTTTTCGCTTCTTCTCTGCATCTTGTGCTTATTGTTCTTTCAGTTATCTACTACTGTGCATCCAATCATTCCCAGAATTAGTGACTCGACCTACTACAGTATATTACTTTTTGTGAGTCTATTGGCCACCTGGGAGGTTTCTCATGTTGGTCTTGTCCACTGGGCTGTAAGATCTCAGATGACCTTATCCACTTGTCTGCCAGTGGTGACACTTCAGATCTTCCCCGTGAAGTGTCTCATTCTCCCACAGGTCTCACGAGCTTTATCACATCATGGTGGTCTCAAGGTTTCAAGAGTTAGACAGAGGACTCTTTGAGACCATTTAAGGCCTAGGTTCTGTAATTCATACCATGCCACTTCGGCCAAATTCTACTGGTCAACTTGGATTCAACGGGGAACTAGATCTCACATCTTGATGGAAAGAGAGACAGTGTCTCTGACATTACAAAGATGGTGTTTTTTATTGGGATACCATTATTAAAAACAATCTACCACACCCATTGGCTGGAATATGGCTGTGATGTCTAGAATTTAAGCAGCTGTCTTAGACAAGCCATGGAGGCCATATGCTAAGAATATCGAGCAACAACATGACAGATCCTGAGCCCCTGGCAACTCCATGAAGCCTCCTTATGAGCCATTGACTGTCTACCTCCAGCGTGGTTCTGTGTGAGAGGCCAATGAGCACCTATATTGTTTAAGCCACTGTCACTTTGGACTATCCATCGCTTGTAGCCAAATCCAGTCCTAACTTACATACTTCCCAATGCTCAACTGCTTAAATTTTCATCTCTGCTTATCGGCTTAGGTTACCACCACATAGCATTTTCTGCAGTTTCTGGATCGGAGAGGAAGGGAAGAAACACTTGGGAGACACCATCATGATGTTTTGATGTAACTGTCTGTTTTACTTGGCCAGTCTGGTCAAAAATCAAATGAGGAGGGTGAACAGGAGGATGTTGCCATGAGATGGGGGAAGGTTAGGAGCTGTCATGAGCCTGAAACCTTGTCTAGTCCTATGTTGGTCAACATAACCCAGCAACTAACCTGGGAGAGCCCAGGAACCACAGTGGCAGGTCTAAGAACGTCCCAGGCAAACTGAACAAGCCTAACTTGCCTGTGCATAGACTTGTGGATCAGTGGTTCATTTGGATGTGGTCAAAAGCAGGCCTGCTCCCTGATATAATGAGAAGCTGTCTATCTCAGATGCCATCTGGAAACCATTTGTAGATTTCCATTATGAAGAGATAATGTTGAGTTGGGTCTCTCTGAGCTCATCTGTTTTACATGTGCACGAGGGTGGGCTTTAGAGATGAACAGCAGCTTTTCTCCTCTGCACTTTTTTCTTCAAGTTTTATGGTTAGGCTTGGGCTTTATTTATAACCTGTCACATGTAGAAATTCAGCAGGGCACTATCCAGAGGCCAAGCAGCATCATATCATTTTACATATGCCCCACTTATAATTAGTTTAGGCTGCTTTAAGTCTGCATTTTTTTCTGTAATGATACAGTAGACACAAAGAGTTAACTAGAAACAGAAATATTCCCTTCTACTTCTGTCCCACCCTTGCTGCCCCTCCCCCATCATGTCCCCTCCTCCTGCCTCCCTCGGGGGTACTCTGGTAGTACAGCTCTCCCAGCGAAAAGCAGATTGATCTGGAGCCTTCAGCCTCCTTGGAGGCTGAGGACCTTGAGCACTTATCTCATCCTTCTCTCTACTCCAAACAGAATGGTACACAAACAACTCGGAGAGATAGATGTTTCTCTATCTACTTTCAGAGAAACTTCTGCGACCTTGCTTCGACTCTCATCTCTGGGTTGAGAGGCCTCTCTGCCAGGAACCTTGTCCAGAGTTTCTGAGACCTCCAACAGCCTGTGGTCACTTTTGGTCACTCAGACCCTGCCGCTGACTTCAGATGCTGTATCTGGCTGATATTTGAATTGCCTTTAGCTCTCCATGGAGGACATGTTGGTGAGGTCACATGTGGGAAAACCATGACACCACAGAATTATAGTCTAGCTAAAAAACCCAGGCTGGGCAGCATCACAAAACCTCATCTCTATGAAGAAATAAAAAAATTGGCCTGGTGTGGTGGCGCATGCCTGTAGTCCCAGGTACACAGGAGGCTGAGGTAGAAGGATGGCCTCAGCCCAGGAGGCTGAGGTTGCCATGAGCCATCATCATCATGATCATGCCACTGCATTTCATGCACTCACAGAGTGAGACCCTGACTCAAAAAAAAAAAAAAAAACCAGAAAAAAAAAAAAAAAAATATATATATACACATATATTTCCCCCCAGGAGTCTTGGCTTAGAATGCATATTTGCATATATTGTGGCATAAATTTATATATATTTGATACAGGTTGGCATACTAAGTTCCTAAGTCTCTACTTCTAAATAAAGTTACAAGAGAACCCCTTATTTACACATTATAATTTGTTTTGTACCCCTTAGACCTATGTCATCAGCTGTGCTAACATACTGAGCTTTCCCAATTTGCCTTCTATTTCCCAGAATTTGTTCTAATTTTTAAGAAATGCTTACTAAATATTACCATTATGTGTTGTGAAACCCAGCCCTGAAGGACTGATTGCAATTGCCTCTTGTGAACTGGTAGCTATTGTTAGGCATTGTCTGTAGAAACACTGAGCTTCCTGGAGACATCCCACAGAACCCTCCAAAAAGTGTTAGTTATTAAGTTGGACCTTTAATTGTCTTTATATAAATTATACTATTATGTGTAGGTTTAGAGAAAAATATATCTAAAAATTATATTGTGTGTAAAAAGGATCTTACCAAAAGTACTAGAACGTGCATTATGGTTATTCTCAAATGTAATTCAGGAACAATATTATTAGACCTACTGGAAAAATTATGTGTGAATTTGAGCAAGCTGTGTTTGTTCCCTGAGTCTCAGTTTCATCCTCTGCAAAGTGAGGGTAACTACACCAATCTCAGTGTTTCTCAAATCTTAGGCCTCTGGCATTACCTTTATAATTTTTGTCATAGTCTCACCTATACTATTTCTTCACATTTTTCTGGACTTCAATAACTTTTAAACTTAAACTGGCAAGATCTGCCTTAGCCTGTTCCTAAGCAAAAATCTCTATGGAACTACATTTGATGTATTTTTTCCTTGCACACTAAAATAAATATATTATTCTTAAACTTTTAAAAAGAGTATATCTATATTTTTAGATTGGGGGACGGGAATAAAAAGAAAGCAGCCCCTATACTGGGTCCTATTCAGTGGCAGCTTCTTGTTCCTTAGGGAAGACTTTGAGGAAATAAAAGTTGTTTGGAAAAATCCTGGTGTAGTTGCTTTGTACATTGTGATGGGCAGAAGGTATGAGGTGAAGTGTGAAGGCCCCTCACACCCTCCATCTTGCCTCAGACTATGTCCTGGAACCCTGGGGAGCGTGCCACTTTCACTCCTGCTGCTTGGGGTTGTTGACTGCCAATGACTAGTAGGAAGAGGGACACGCCCAGCATGTTGAACTGCATGCCATGATCCACGATCATCCCACCCAGCCCGCTCCCACAACCTCCCCCCTCCCCACGCCACTCACTCCCCCCACCCTCACCGTCCCCGTCAGCGCAGTCACTCAAGGAGACCAAGGAGACTCTTAAGCATTTCTAAACGTGCCTATCTGTATTCACCTGAAAGTTTCTCAGGTACAACTGCACTTGGAGAACATGATAAAAAAAATTAAAAGATGTGCATGGATAGTTTGGTAAAGGCCCGGCAACTGCAGTCATAAAAGGTAGCTGCAGCAGAGACAGCTATTTTCTATTTCAACTTTCTCCCTTCTTCATCCAAACAGCATGCTGACTTTAACCTGGACACACAACTAAAAATAGACATGTCCCAGGACTCTGTGAATCTAGATATAACCATGTAACGATGTTTTGGACTGTGTCGGGAAAAATGGTGGTACATGCTTGTAGTTCTAGTTACTCAGGAGGCTGAGGCTTGAGGATTGCTTGAGCCCAGGAGTTTGAGGCTATAGTGTGCTATGCTTCAGCCTGTGAATAGCCACTGCACTGCAGCCTGGGCAGCATAATGAGAGAGACAGTAGTTAAACTGGGTCTCTATGCATAAAATAAAACAATAAGAAAAACATTTGGTGAAATTTCTAAGAAGCTTCTTAGGAAAGAGAAGGCATGTACTTCTGCAAGTTCTTCTATTCTACTTACTCAAACTTAGAATAGAGACATTTTAAACCATAAAGATGAGGGCTGTCCCCTAGGGATGGCAGAACCAAAGGCTGGAGGGAGGCTAAATTCTTGATAACTGCAATGGGACTGCCACAGAGCCTGGACTGCGGAACTCTAGGCTTCTGCTACACAAGGGAGAAATATACTTTTCTGTTAAGTCACTGCCTTTTAGGGTTTTCTGTCACTTGCAGCTGAATATAATTCAAATGGACATAGTATTTTGAGTGGGGGGGGTCAGTGGTTAGCTGGGACTGTCACACAGAACCGATTGTTAAATTTTTATGCCTTTTGCCTGCAGGTGAGTGTCAAGTTACACTGGTAGCTTGGAATTGGCCACGGTGTGAGCATTTGCACTACCGAAATTGGCAAATACTACATACACATCAGGGCTTTTTTTTTTGTTTTCTCCAAGAGATCCAGTTATTGACCACTTGCCATTTACTCTCACATTGCTGATAGGATTAAAGGGCTTTACCCACTAAAGTTTGATAATGTAGTGAGGTGCTCTAATCTCTTAATTTGCTCAAGCTCAAATTCAGGGACTATATCAGGCCTAGACTACCGTATTGTCTAGCTTTGTTCTTGAATCGGGGGAAGCTTAAATGTTCTTCGGAAGTCCGCTGTGAAGAGCGTCCAACAGATTGGTGATAAAAGAGCCTGCCTGCTTCTTACTGCAGGGATAATAATTAGAGAAGACAAGAAATTAGCATTCTGACGTTGCCATCAGATGCTAAAAACACTGAGGCTCACATTCATATGATTATCTATTACTCGATTTTTCTTTTTCCTTTTAAAAAATGGAAGTAGATAATTTGGCAATAGACATGCACACATTTAGGATTTACTGCTACACCACAAGTAATTTTATTTAAAATATATGCTTGCACCTCACCGATAAGGTACCTGCATGGTGAATATTTGTATACCTAGCCCTGAATTGTACCCCACAATTTTAAAAAAAAAAGAGAAATAAAATAAAATATATACTGCATATTAAGCATGAACATAAACAATTCACATAAATGAAGACAATTAGTTTAATTTTTCCATAGTCAAATTTATCTGGAGTTATTCTTTTTCTCATTGTCTAACAGGCATAAAGTTGGCAGAGTTACAACCATTCTCTACTGCTAATGATTTTTCTTTCTGTTAATGCTCACATACTGTTTTACCTCAACCCCAGGAGACAGTCCCGCATTTTGGTGTTTGACTTAGTGTACCTTCATGGGACAGCAGAGGCTTTGACACAGACAAGTTGTGTTTAAATTATGATTCCTCTATGCTTATAGCTGTGTAACCTTGAGAAAGTTATTTAACTACTGTGTCAGCTATCCAAGCTACCTCAAGATTTAGTGACTTAAGGCCAGGCACACCTGTAATCTCAGCACTTTGGGAGGCCAAGAAGGGAAGATTGCTCGAGCCCAGGAGTTCAAGACCAGCCTAGGCAGCATAGCGAGACCTCATCTCTCCAATAAATAAATAAAAATTATCCAGGTGTGGTGACATACACCTGTAGTCCCAGCTACTTGGGAGACTGAGGCAGAAGGATCACCTAAGCCCAGGAGGTTGAGGCTGCGGTGAGCTGTGATCATGCCACTGTATCCCAGCCTGGGCAACAGAGTGAGACTCTGACTCAAAAAGAAAAGAAAAAAGAAAAAAAACAACTTGATGGTTTAAAACAAACACAAATTTATTATTTCTCATGATTCTGTAGCGAGAAGAAACAGACCACATCTGATTTTTTTTGTGCTAGGCTTGCCTGGCCTCACTCATGCCACTGCATCCAGCTGGTAGCTGGGATGAAGCTATTGACAGCAGAGTCTTGTTTTCCACGTGGCTGCTCTCTGTAGGTAGCTTGGGCTTCCTTATGGCATGGCAGGCCTCAGGTCTCCAAGAGGGGGAAAGCAGAGGTTGCTGGTTCATTTTAGGCCTGGTCTCAGAAGCCCTAGAGTGTTGTTTGTGTCACATTGCATGATCAGAGCATGTCACAAGGCTGGAATAAATTCAAAGAGAGAAGAAACAGACCGCATCTCTTTTTTTATAGAAAGCAGGAATTATGAAGAGGACAGAAGAGCTCCCACAGTGGGAGGGGACCAGAAGGGGTTGACCTTGACTCCATCTCTTGATGGGAGAAGCTATATGCACACCAGGGATGAGAGGACTTTTTGTCAGCTATACTTTCAGGCAACTTGCCAAAACCCCCTTGAATCTCAATACCTGTTTGGCAAAGTTATTGTGAAAATTCAATGAAATGTATAAGAAACTACTAACATGGTACATGAAATAGCTGTTAAATAAACAGTGGTTCCCTCTTCTTTCCCCTTCCTGGGGTGCTACTCACGCATGGCCATCTACTGGGCTTCTGTCATATGTTATGTCTCCTGTGCTCTCCAAGCACGCACATGCCCAGATGTTTGTTGAGGTCTTAGGTGTCTAAAGATTGAGTCAAATGATAGAAGTTCTGAATATCAAAACTGGAAGTTGTAAACTTGTTTGGGGTATTTGAGGATGGGGCAGATATAAGGGGTGGCACAGAGGAGGATATTAAGAATAGGGTCTAGGAACAGGGTATGGAGGAGTGGTTGGCAGATGGGGACAAACAGAGAGGGGTCACTGTTAAGTCTGGGGCCTTCCTGAGTACCTTCTGCTTCCTTCTGATCTTAAAGAAGTGAAAGAACACTCACCATCTTAAAGAAGTGAAAGAACACTCTTTTGCTAGTGTCATGGCTCTCAATATGGGTGTATATGTTTGTGTGTGTGTGTGTGTGTGTGTGTGTGTGTGAGGAGAGAGAGAGAGAGAGAGAGAGAGAGAGAGAGAGAGAGAGATAGAGATAGAGAGAGAGAGAGAGAGAGAGAGAGAGAGAGAAAGAGAGAGAGAGAGACTTTGCCCCTCTCTAGCAATATCTGGAAACATTTTTGGGTGTCACAGCTTTGCTACTGGCAACTTGTGGGTAGAGATTAGAGGTGCTGCCAAACGTCCCACAATACACAGTTCAGCTCCCACCACAGAGTCATCTGGCCCCAAATGTCAACAGTATGAGGTCGAGAAACCCTGCTCTAGAGTTATTGTGATTTCTGCTGGGGAAAGAGAAGGTGCTCTGCACATACTCCACCCCTATAAGATGAGCTGTTTCTGATGGTTTCAAAACTCTTTTCACAAGATACACATTTTTTTTCATACCACGAGTAGAGCTAAATCCCATAGTAGAGTGGGCTTCTGCATGCATGTGCTGTGGTCAAAGGAAGCTAGAAAGATACAGAGAATGTGATTCAGGGTGGCATGGAATAAGGACATAATAAGGATTTAACGAGAATTAATATTTATTGAGTCTTCACTGTATGTCAGGCCAATCGCATCATGCATGTTTCTGATGTCAACAGCCTGGTGGCCAAAGTTCTCTAGCCCACATGCCACACTCCTCTTGAATATTTACATACTGATTACTCTGGCCAGGAGTCATGGCTCACACTTGTAATCCCAGCACTTTGGAAGGTCAAAGTGGGAGGATTGCTTGAGCTCAGGAGTTCAAACCAGCCTGGGCAACATAACAAGACATCATCGCTACAAAAAAATCAAGACAAGCAAACAAAAATTAGACAGAATGCATGCCTGTAGTCCCAGCTACTTGGGTAGTTGGGGCAAAAGGATCCTCTGAGCCCAGGAGGTTGAGGCTGCATTGACCTGTGATTGTGTCACTATGCTCCAGCCTGGGTGACAGAATGAGATCCTGGTGAAAGAAAGAAAGGAAGAAAAAAAAAGGAAAGAAGGAAGGAAGGGAAAGAATGAATGAATGATTTCAACTATATGTTATTTTGGAAAAGGCAAAATTATGCAGACAGTAAAATATTGGTGGTTGCCAGGTGCAAAAGGGAGGGAGGGATTTTTAGGACAGTGAAGCTACTATGCATGGTACTATAATGATGGATATGTGCCATTACACATTTGTCCAAATCTACAGAATGTCCAATCCCAAGTGAATTCTAAGGTCAACTATGGATTTCGGTGATGATGTGTCAATGTAAGTTCGTCAGTTGTCATAAAGGGCCCTCTCTGGTGGGAATGTGTATGTGTGGGGTTGGTAAGTATATGAATCATTTCTGTATCTTCCCTCTAATTTTCTGCCAACCTAAAAATGCTCTAAAAAATGGTTTTAGGAAAGAAAAGAAACTCCATGCCTATTAACAGCCACTCTCATTCCCTCCTCCCCTCATCCCACTAATTACTTTCTGTCTCTATGGAGTTTGTTCTAGACATTTCATATAAATGGAATCACACAATACATAGTCTTTTGTGGACGGTTTCTTTCAAGGTTCATCCATGCTATGCACATGTATCAGTACATTACTTTTTATTTTCTGTCAAACAGTGATCTGTTATACAGATGTAGCACATTTTGTTTATCCATTCATCAGCTGATGAACATATGGGTTGTTTTCACTTTGGGGCTACTATGAATAAAGCCACTCTGAATATTTACGTATAAGCTTTTGTGTGGACATGTGTTTTCATTTATTTTGGATAGACCTAGGAGTAGAATTGCTGGGTTGTGTGGTTTAACCTGTTGAGGAACATCTAGAGTGGTTTCTAAAGCATCTATACCTTTCTACATTCCCACCAGCAATGCAGGAGGGTTCCAGTTCCTCTGTATCCTCACCAACACTTGTTATTATGTCTTTTTAAAATTTTTAGTTACTCCTGGTTACTTCTTGCCACATTAAAAAAAATTCTCAGCCGGGCTCGGTGGCTCAGTCTGTAATCCCGCGCCTTGGGAGGCTGAGGTAAGTGGATTACCTGAGTCTGCGGGTTTGAGACCTGCCTGGGTAGCGAGACCTCATCTCTACAATAAATCAAAAAATCAGCTGGGCGTGGTAGCGCATGCCTGTAATTCCGGCTACTTGGAAGGCTGAGGCGGAAGGATCGCCGGAGCCCAGCAGGCGAGGCTGCAGTGGCCAGGAGCGGCCACTGCACTCCAGTCTGGGCGACCGAGTGAGACTCCAACTCAAAAAAAAAAAATTCTCAGCCAGGAGCAGTGGCTCATGCCTGTAATCCCAGCACTTTGGGAGGCTGAGGTGAGAGGATTGCCTGAGCCCATGGGTTCGAGACCAGCCTGGGCAACTTGGCAAGGCCTCATCTCTACAATAAATCAAGAAAAAAAAATCAGTCAGGTGTGGTGGCATGTGTCTGTAGTTCTAGCTTCTTGGAAGGCTGAGGTGGAAGGATCATCTGAGCCCAGCAGGTTGAGGCTGAGGTGGCCATGAGCATGCCACTGCATGCTAGTCTGGGCAACAGAGTGAGACTCCAGCCCCTCTCCCCCCCAAATTCTCAGTTTTTAATCTCACATCTCACCTCTTGTGTTTGTTCTCCTCTTTCTAATTCACACTAAGCCAGCAGAGTCCTTTTTTCTCTTGTCCCCAAAGATAGTTGCATGTGGTAGAGTTTGACAGATTTGGAGGTGGGGGTGGGGGGAAGCAAATCCAGAGACAGTAGAGGGTGACCGGGGAAAGACATCCCTGTACAGCACAGGAAACAACTTAAAATTAAGTGCTAATTTCTTTTTTAAGTGCTTTTTTTCCTCCCCAGTTCCTCAACCATTGCAGACATAATGACTTTCTCACTAGCCAATCTTCCTCTCCAGGAGCTATGACGTCCTTCACTGTGTTAGATCTCTCCCTCTGTTGCCATTTATTTCTGGGCCCCCAACCCTTGCTGGAGGACTCACAATTCTTCCCAGTCTATCACTCAAAACTATCTAGCTCCCCAATCTCATCCTCACCCACTCCAGCCTTAACACAGCCAAGATATTTTATGTGTTGCTAAACTGGGTAGTTTCTTTGAGAAGTATCTGCCACCAGCCTTTTTTTTCCCCTGAAAATTTTCACAAATCAAAAGCAGAAATGAACATATGACTTGACATCTCATCCACTAGCAAAGTTATGGAATGAAAAAAAATCTCCTCATCCCAGCCCACTTCCTAAAAGTGGCCACGAATATCTGGTCGTTATTTTTCATGATTTTCAAGACCCAATATAAACAGGCATACACATGTGCAGCATAATCACACTAGACGTTGGTCTGCAACTTTGCTTTTTCACTTAACAACATGTTATGGGTATATTTCCATGTTTGAATCTTCCTTAATAACTTGATGGCCTATGGTGTGAATTCACTAGAGTTTACTCTCCCATCTTTCTTTTTCTTTCTCTTCCTTCCTTCCTTCCTTCCTTCCTTCCTTCCTTTCTTTCTTTCTTCCTTTCTTCCTTTCTTCCTTTGTTTTGAGTTGGAGTCTCACTCTGTGGCCCAGGCTGGAGTGCAGTGGCATACTCGTGGCCACCACAGCCTGAACCTGCTAGGCTCAAGCAATCCTTCTGCCTCAGCCTTCCACGTAGCTGGAACTATAGGCATGTGCCATCATTCCCAGCTAATTTTTCTTGATTTATTGTAGAGATGAGGTCTCGTCAAGTTGTCTAGGCTGGTCTCGAACCAATGGGCTCAGGCAATCCTGTAACTTCGGTCTCCCAAAGTGCTGGGATTACAGACTTGAGCCACCATGCCCAGCCTCCATTTTTCTGACAATGGGCATTTATGTTGTTCCCAAGTCCCTCCTGTTACCAGTGATGCTGTGGTAAAATTCTCTGACAGGTACCTTTACTTACCAGGGCTGGGGCTGGGATAGGGCAAATGAACATCTCAGGCACACTTGGGGAATGCACACATCCCTGAAAACAAGCACCTTCTGACATTTTGCTCTCAAGGCAAACCTCTCTTGCCCCACCTTGGTTCCGACCCTTATCTACTGTATTTCAATCTTGCTTAGCAATACATGGGATAGAGTGGTTTTTAATCTTCCCCTCCATTGTCCCTGTTTATTGAATTGAGATGAAACCGTATCCTATATTAAATTTTTGTATATACTTGGGTTTATTTTGGGTTATCTACTTTGTTACACGAATCCATTTATTTTTACTATGTGAGAACCATATTGGAGCTCAGTGACTAACAATAAAATCGTCTATCTGCCACTTGGTTGCCTTCTCTTAGGCTGCAGAAGGTCCTTGACTGGGGACCATATTATTTTGGTTGTAGCTACTTTATAGTAAGTTTGAATACATAATAGATCAAGATCCTATCACATATTAAACTTTTTCAAAAACTCTGGCAATTGTTGAAGATTTATTCTCTCAGATGACTTTTAGAATCATTCTGACCCATTCCACAAGTTTTTAAACTAATTTTTAACTAGTATTTTAGTGAGTTCAAGCTGCTATAACAGAACACAGTCTGGGCAGCTTAAGTAAAAAGTTCAAGGCCACAGTCTTGGAAGATATGGTGCCTGGTGAGGGCCTGTTTCTGGTTTGCAGATAACTATCCTAATTGTACCCTCATATGGCCAAGAGGGTAGCGATTGAGAACAAACTTTTGGATCACTCCTTATAAGGGCACTGATCTCATTCATGAGGGCTCTAATTTCATGGCCTAACCATCCCCCGAATATAGTCTTGTTGAGGGTTGGGATTTCAACATGTGAATTTTAGGGGGACACAAACAGTCTATAACAAAAAGTCATGCATCATTTCCCCTAATCTTCATACCAACCTGATGAGTATGAACACCCTTAAATACTGTAGAAACAATAATGAGGGCACAATCACAGACAAACTGCACGTGACAACCATATTTCAGATCTTTGACTGAAGGAGAGTATAGCTGATGGGATGGGTCTTGGTGCCCATCACCACGGCTGTGTGGAGGCCATGCTTCCTCTAGGCTACCCCTAGTCAAGAACCTTCTGCAGCTAAATAGCAGACACAACTGAGTGGCAGACCAATGATCTCATTGTTAGAGTCACTGAGCTCCCAAGTTGTTAGGAGGCTCAAACCTGTTGAAGTTTAGGGCCCTGGTGGATAAAAACTGGGGTCCTGAAACATGGATTCAGGACAAAGGAACGGAAACAGGAGTGCCTCACCACCCCTCACAGTGACTCACTGGGGGCTTTTGTGCTTCCTGTCCACCCAACAGTGCATTCTTTACAGGATGGAGGTCCTGGGGTGATGGTGAGGATACTGTTGAACTTTAAGGTATGTCTGGTGCTGGGACACCTTGGACTTGTGTCCAGGGACCAGCAGGTAAAAAGAGTCACCATCCCGGCAGAAATCGGTGACCTTGATTGGCAGCAGGAAGAAGGGCTCCTTTTCCACAATGGTCAGGAGGAATTCATATGGAATCCAGGGATCTACTTGGGTGCCTCTTAGGACCCCTCTGTGACATAGCAGGAATAGATGTGAGTAGATACGCCCAGCAACCCCAGACTGAGAAGGGTATTGGGACCCTTTATGAGTGAGGTCCTGGTAAGTCACCAGGACCTACCAAAGTGAAATCTGAGGGTGAGGCGAATTCAGACTGGAGAGCGGAGGAGGGAGAGGACGAACGTGAGTTTGGCTCCAAGATCCACTGCAGCTATGGAGTTGTGCTTGCCCCATGAATTTTTTTCTCCTGAGCTTCCCCTAGGGAAGAGAGACACATGGGACTGGTGGAGTGGCTGTGAGGAGAGGCAGGTATGTGGCGTGTCGTGGATCAAATGATGTCCCCCCCATATTCACATGTTGAAATCCTAGCCCCAGTATCACAGAAAGAGACTGTGTTTGGAAATAGGGCCTTTAAAGAGGTGATTACGGTTAAATGATGTCATTAGAGTGGGTCCTAGTCCAATCCGACTAGTGTCCTTATCAGAAGAGAAGTTGAGGACACAGGCTCTCACAGAGGAACACTATGTGAGGATATAGGGAGAAATATACATACACAAGGAGAGAGGCCTCAGGAGATACCAACTCTGCTGACTCCTGGAGCTTGGACTTCCAGCGCCCAGAATTTGAGAAAATGAAGTCTGGTATTGAAACCCCCAGTCTGTGGTACTTGTTGTGGCAGCCCAAGCTAACTGACACACGGCACAAGGGGTGGGCCGTGGCACCCGAGAAAATGTGCCGGTCACTCAGGGAGTGGAGTGACCTGCCCTGGCTGCCACACTCCAAAACTCATCACAGAGATCTGGGTGGGTGAGGTTTGGCTTCCCATGGGCCACTCCCAGTCTGAGATGAGCATAGCAGGGATACGGAGGCAGGCCTCTTCTCCAAAGGCTGCAGCTTTGGCTTAACAGCTCTCTGTCAGCTCAGCTGAAACTGCACGGCAGCATCAGACTCTTTGTCCCGTCCTTCCCTCCTCACCTCTTGGAAGGCCCAGGCCACTGCCTGCTGGCTTTCTCTACCTCCTCTAGTTCTCGCTCCATTTTCTCTTACAGATGTTTTCATCGGCCAGGCACGGTGGCTCACACCTGTAATCCCAGCACTTTGGGAGGCCAACGCGAACGGATTGCCTGAGCCCACAGGATCGAGACCAGCCTAGACAGCTTGGTAAGACCTCGTCTCTACAGTAAATTAAAAAACTAACTGGATATGGTGGCGCATGCTTGTAGTCCCAAGTACTCTGGAAGCTGAGGTGGAAGGATCACCTGAGCCCAGCAGGTTGAGGCTGCAGTGGCCGTGAGCATGCCACTGCACTCCAGTCTGGTGATAGAGTAAGACTCCGGCTCAAAAAAGAGAGAGCATTTGCACTTATTTATCTTGTTTATTGTTTGACACATCACTTCTTAGGGAATGAGTGAATGGCCTCAAAAGGTACTATCCTCACTGCTCCTGAAATTTGATAGCAGAGGTCAGTGAAAATTTCCCCTAACTTGGTGTTTATCTTGCCGCATCTTTAAGCACTTGTTAACTTCTTTTCAGCCTTTTCTACATTGCCCTCTGCGAGGGCTGGCTAGAACTAATGAATGAATGAGTGAGTGAGTGACTGAATGAGTGACCTGGACTCCTAGGTTCATCCTAGCTTGCGTGTGGGTGTTTTGGGCAGGACTGTGCCAGCCTTGCCGTCTTCACTCTGCCCCTGGATAGCTAACGTAGAGAGGAGGTAGCAGTCCAGCTTGGAGGTGATGTGGATTGCTTCAGGGACTGAGGCTGCAGGGAACCAGACTGAGTTCAACCCACGTAAATGAGTGTGAGTCAGAACCAAGGTAGGAGCCATGTGCTCAGTGGGGCAATCGCCCAGCTCATCCGTTAGGACACATAAGGATGCCATTATATTAACAAAGAAAAAGAAGTCCTGGAAGGCCTCACCAGCACAGCACCACTGAAAGAAACAGTGCACAAGGCTCCAGTTGATTTAGGCAGCAGGGCCCTTGTGCTGGAAATTGGTCCCAGAGGTGCGAGCTGGGAGCTGAGGCAAGGCTGGGGAGGAGGGAGGCCAGTCTGTCCTTCGAAAGTCTAGGCTTTATGAGGCAGGAGATCCGCACTGACCAGGGCTGGGCCCACTGCTCCCCTCAGAGGCTGGTGTGATGGCGATCATGTGCCCTGGAGTGCGGCGTGAGTGGCCACCCCGGGTCTGGGTCTGGAAAGGAATTTCTTTCTGCTCCTGCTCCTGCCAAAGGCATGGGGCTAGTTGAGGGCCTTTGTGGAGTTTGTGCCTCTGTTGCAAATGTTATTGAACAAACTGATTTGGCAGCATGTAGGTCTTGATGACATTCACTTTTTAAATTTTTGTTTTGAGTCAGGGACTCACTATGTTGCCCAGGCTGGAGTACAGTGGTACCATCATGGCTCACCACAGCCTCGACCTTCTGGGCCCAGGCAATCCTCCTGAGTCAGCCTTCCAAAAAACTGAGACTACAAGTATGCTAATTCTTTGATTTTTTTTTTGTAGAGATGAGGTCTTGCTATGTTGCCCTGACTGGTCTCGAGCTCCTGAGCTCAAGCAATCCTCCTGCCTCGGCCTCCTAAAGGGCTGGGATTACAGGTGTGAGCCACTGCGTGCAGTTGACATCTGCTTTCTGAAGTCAACGTATAATAAGTTTACAGTATTAGCTTTCAGTGAGATCCTACATGACCAAGATTATATGAAAATTTCCACCTAATTAAACCCTTATGCCTTCTAAAAGTCCTTAAAAGAAGGCTTAATTTCAGGTGCAAAAAAATATACACGTTATTTTTTTTAGGAGATGGAGAGTCTCACTCTCTCACCTAGGCTGGAGTGTAATAGCTATTCATAGGCAAAATCATGGCTCACTGCAGCCCCAAACTCCTGGCCTCAAGTCATCATCCTTCCTCAGCCTCCCAAGTAGCTGGAATTTTAGCACCACACCTGGCTAAAAAGTACATGGTAATGTGGACAGGTTTATATTCCAATAATATTTTTAGGTGAAATTGATTTAAGAGACATGAAAAGAAATGACAAATTCTTTCATTCACTCATTGTATTGAGTGTCCAATAGGTAGGCTATCAGAAGAGTGATAAGCCAGTGGTCTGTCTTTAACAAAGAAAACATGGAAGAATCCTCAAAGATGTGACTGGTAGCCCTGTTCTGTCCAAAACTGCAGCGACTGGCCACACATGGCTCTTGGGTGCCTAAAGTGTGCCTGGTCAAATGGAGATGTACTGTGGTTGTGACAAACACATGGGATTTAGAGGCTTAAGTGAGGAAAAGGAATGCAAAAAAATCTCATAATTTTAATATCAAAATGTAATGTATATAAAAGTTAATATTTAATACGTTCAAATGATAATATTTTGGTTTCATTGAGCTAAATAAAAGCTATTACTCAGATTAATTTCACCTTTACTTTCCTTTGAAAGTGGGGACTAGAAAATTTAAAATCACACACATGACTTGTATTATATTTCTGTTGGGCTGGGCTGGGTTATACACTCAGAACTTGTTTTCATATTCAACTTGCTATGAAAACTTAAGACATAAACTCTTTCTACATTTAATGTAGATTCAAGATACCATACACAAGGGTGTCTGGAAATGTTTATTCACTTGGGGCTGTTTTTGGAAAGCTGAATTTTTTTTTCCCTAGAAGATAAAACTTTAGACAGCGTCGGGCACATGTGTATGGGAATGGAGGATAGAGGCAGAGAGAGGGGTGTCGGCCAGACACTTCCAGAGGGAAAGAAGCAGGATGTCCACTGTCTGGAGAAAGGCAGCAGATCTGAGTCTTAGTGCTCCTTCTGGTGCTGAGAGGGAGAGCTGGGAAAAAGTCCACGTGTGGAAACGCAGGGTCCAGGCACAAGGGAGTGCTGGGAACTAAGTCTCTAAGGGCTAGGAAAACAGGCACAGGTGAGAACACTTTAACTCAGATTTTATTAAAAAAAAAAAAAAAAAAAAAGGATTTCCTGACTATAGTGTCCCTGGATCCTTTGAGCCTGGAACTCACCAAAGTTTAGGAAACATGTTAATAAAGCAAAATGAGGACAAACACAAAGGAAGCCTTGTGACTGTGGCCAGCCTCCCTTCCTCCGGCACATAACTCACTGGAACATGACTTACGACCGATCAGCTTCAAGGCTGTCTCTCTACAGAGTCTGTGAGGAAAATATAGCCTTGAAGCACTCATACTAGATGTGATCGGCAGAATCACACAGGATCATGTGCATGGGTGCCTGGAGGATCCAAGGCTGAGAGTTAGAGCTGCCAGTAGCGGAAAGTCTATTTCTCAGGTCTCATTTCAGTGTCATTAATCCAGACACTGAATTATTTAACTGCATTAGGTGATCTTTGGGGTCTGATTTGAAATCTACAAAAATGAGAAAATGCAAGGTTATTCTTTAACCCTGTGCAACACTAGGAAATTTCTCCCTTGAAAAGAATGTGGGTTAGAAGTTCCTTAAGATTCTTCAAAGTAGGCCAGGTACGGAGGACTCATGCCTATAATCCCATGACTTTGGGAGGCCTAGGTGACAGGATTGCCTGAGCCCACGAGTTCGAGACCAGCCTGTGCAACTTGGTGAGACCTCATCTCTACAATAAGTCAAAAAATTAGCCAGGCATGGTGGCACGTGCCTGTGGTTCCAGCTACTTGGAAGGCTGAGGCCAAAGGATCACCTGAGCCCAGCAGGTTGAGGTTCCAGTAGCCGTGAACGTGCCACTGCACTCCAGCCTGGGCGAGAGTGAGATTTCAACTAAAAAAAAAAAAAAAAGATTCTTGTAAGTTGAGTTTGCTTTCTTAAAGGATTTAAACCAAAATATTGCTTTTATTTGAGTTGTACTGGTGATAAATACTTAAATTCCACAAAGTAATTTAATTTTCAATGTACACGATGTCCAGCAAAGAGAATTCTGTGCAATATTTTTTTCCCGTCCAATACTGAAAGTCTATTCACACCAAGTCATGCTATAATTCCACAATTCCATTCCAACATATCTCCTGTTTACCTTGCACAGCAATGCAGTAATTTGAGTCAATTCATAATAGGTGCTTGTTTATTATACTTAACACATAAAAAACAAAGATAATTTAGACAACTTATTTACTATGTATTTTGAGCAAAATACCACTGAGAGCTCTGGGTTGGGATGGGGTTGGAACAACAGAAATAAAAAAGAATTTTCTTTAATCGGCGGGTGGGGGATGGAATTTCATACTGAAATATAGATTTTTAGAAAAATACAAAGCAGAAAGGGTAATGTGTGTCACATTGTCTTTTTTCTTTTGTCACAGCTATTTGTAATCTTTTTTTTTTTTTTTTTGAGTTGGAGTCTCACTCTGTCACCCAGACTAGAGTACAGTGGCACGCTCCTGGCCACCGCAGCCTCGACCTGCTGGGCTCCGGTGATCCTCCCGCCTCAGCCTTCCAAGTAGCTGAAACTACAGGCGTGTGCTACCATGCCCGGCTAGGTTTTGATTTATTGTAGAGATGAGGTCTCGCCAAGTTGCCCAGGTGGGTTTTGAACCCCCAGCCTCAGGCAATCCACTTACCTCAGCCTCCAAAGCGCTGGGATTACAGGCTGAGCCACCGAGCCCGGCTTATTTGTAATCTTGATTGATTTAGAAGTCGAGGCATCCTGAGATTCCACTGGGTCCGGTTCTATTTTGTATTAATACATACCCTTCTCTTTGTTGTTACACATTTGGATGCATGGGTGTCTTTTATATTTCTTGACTTTTCTCTAGTTATCACTCATAACACATCCTAGTCAACCGATTAACAATTATTCCCATGAAACTTCTCCTAAGAGTTCGGGCACCGGAGTCAGATGGTTGGGTTCAAGTCTCACTTGCAAGCTATGTGACCTTGGGCAAGTTCGCCAATCTTTCTAAATCTCATCTGTTAAATAGGCATAATAATGGTGCCAACTCACAGGGCTGGTGAGGATTAAAAGAGATTATTTACATAATGCCCTTAGCCCAGTCTGGCACTCAGTAAATCGTGACTGTATTTATCATCTCTCCCCTGCCAGCCTCACCCTGTCTTCACATAGAGCAGTGTGCCTCCAGGGTGACCCCGGCAGCCTCAGCACCAACATCCCTGGAAGAAATGGCAACTCCCTGGCCCCACTCAAGCCCACGCAATCATCTCTGGGAGTTGTGAGTGCGTGGCCGAGCGTCCTAGATCCCAGCTTCCTTCCACCTCCCGGTGGTTCTGCATGTCGGCTCACACCTTGCTCTGGGCCCTGCCCCACCTCATTCCTGGGAACAATCCGGCTGCAGGTGTGGGAAGACACGGAGGTGAATTCTGGGAAAGGGCTGTTGACTCAGTACTTCCGGATGGATAGACTGAGGGTGTGGAGGGATTTGGCCCAATCCCCACCTCAAGCACAGCCAACAGAAAGGAGAACTGAAAGGAATTTCTGAGTGGGCCCCAAAAGAAGCCAGGGAGAATAAAGCAGACCCCTGGGGGGGGCTGCATCCCTAAATAAAGGTGAAGGAAATCAGCTCTGAGGGGGCAAATGTGCCAGTGATGTGCCACTGGGTGCCCCCCGCAAGGTCTGCAACTCTCCCTCCCCTTCCCAGCCCACATCCTTCTGTCAGCCACAGGGGAGAGCAGCTGCTATAAGTGGTTTCCTCCAGAGCTCTACCAGGAAGACACCCCACCTCCACCCCATCACTCCTCCAACAGACATCCGCCCCATTGCCACCCACTTGTATTTGCTTATCTATTTTCGAATTGGGGGTCTCACTCTGCTGTCCAGGCTGAAGTGCAGTGGCACGATTGCAGCTCACTGCAGCCTTGACCTCCTGGGTTCAGGTGACCCTTCCACCTCAGCATCCCAAGTAGCCGGGACTATAGGTGAGTGCCACCATGCCTGACTAGTTTTTTATTTTATTTTATTTTTTTGTAGCGATGAGGTCTCACTATATTGCCCAGGCTGGTCTCCTGAGCTCAAGCAGTCCTCCTGCCTCAGCCTCCCAAAGTGCTGGGACTACAGATGTGTGCCATCACACCCATCTAATTTTTTAAAGATCATAACTAATGTATTTGCTTCACCAGACCAGGGTTGTGCTCATTCTCTCAGCTACTATTTACAAAGTGCCTACTGCAGTGGGCTTTGTTTGGGGGCCGAGGACATAGCCGGAAACAAGGCAGACAGAAGCACAGCTAGCAGCCTCTCATCCAGGCTGACATCGCCCCATCCACTAGGTCCTCACTAAGTCCCCCGCTGTGGCCCATTCCTCAGAAGCCCTAAGGCAGTATTTAAGAACACAAATCACTTTACTTCGCTTCTGAAAATCCTCTGATGGCTTCTGGTCACATTTAGAATGGATCCACACCACAATCCATGACCAATCAGGCTTCATATGCTCTAAGACAGGGGTCCTCAAACTACGGCCCGCGGGCCACATGCGGCCCGCCGAGGACATTTATCTGGCCCACCGGGTGTTTTTGCCACCACTGCCTGTCCTGCCTAGCAGCCGACTTGTCCGGCCTGCAGTGCGCATGTGTGGAATGTGCGTCGCACTCTCCAACTCCCCTCCTTCTCTCTGTCTCTCGACTCCTCCTCTCAGTCTAGACTAACTGATGCACACTTGCCTCGCTTGTTAAGACTAGCAGTGACAAATATGGAACCAGACATTGACCATCTCATTAGCCAACAGCAGGCCCATAGTCCCCATTGAAATACTGGTAAGTTTGTTGATTTAACTTTATTGTTCTTCATTTTAAATATTGTATTTGTTCCTGTTTTGTTTTTTCACTTCAAAATAAGATATGTGCAGTGTGCATAGGAATTTGTTCATAGTTTTTTTTTTTTTAGACCGCCCCTCCAATGGTCTGAGGGACAGTGAACTGGCCCCCTGTTTTAAAAGTTTGAGGACCCCTGCTCTAAGACCTTTGCCGGCTCACGGCCCTCACATCCTTGCCTCCAGTGCCAGCAGTCTCCAAACCTGGTCCTACTGCAGGGTCTCTGCCCACTCTTCCTTCTGGGCTGTCCTTCCAGACCCCCTAAGTCTTGCTGCTTCCTTCCCACTGTCCGATGGCTCTGTGAAATGTTACCTCATCCACCCATCTTCTCTATTTCCTACTCTGCCTTGATGTTTCTAGTATTTATTTCCCAACTTCTCTCTCTTTCTCCAGCATTTAGAGGTGCCATGGAGGCGAAGACTTGGTTGGCTTGTTCACTTCTCTATCTCCAGGGCCTGGACTATGGCTGGCACCCATGAGGAACTCAATAAATATTTGTTGAATGAATGAGTGGACACATGATTGGATTTGGCGTTTATAGAGTTCTCGCATTAGAGTCTGCTCCTGGGGGTTCAGTCTTTTTTCTCCTGCTCCCTCAGTAGAGGCAGAGGCTTTTGAAATGTCCAGCAGGCTGCAAATGTGACTTGGTTCTGAGGATTTGTGAGGGTGTCAATGCTGGAACCCTAATGACACGTGTGGGTTCTAGGAGAGGTCCTCAGAGTGTCAGAAAACAGTAATGTGTTGTTATACATAGATTGAAATGAAATTTGCTATTGAATATCAGCCTGGTATCGGGGATCAGAAATTGATAACCCAAAATATGGCGTTCTGACGAAGCTGCAAGTTCTCTCTGATCCCCCACCACTCTCCCAAAGCCTTCTGTTGTTCTCTGAAGTTTATCTGCCTATGATTCAGACCCATCAAGAAGAGCAAGAAATGTAGCCACACCTGAACTGACCCTTTCACAAGATAATGGCCAAGTTCATCTCTGTTCCCTAGTGCTCCCACAACAGAACTCTTCTTCTCCCCCTCTGGTAACCTATGTTGCCGGGATGGTATATAGGCTTCTGAACCCTGTGGGAGATTGGCTAATCACTCCGTGGTTCTCCCTGTGTGTGCGTTAATAAAATGTATATGCCTTTTTCTCCAATTAATGTGCCTCTTGTGAGCTGATTTTTCAGCGAACTCTCAGAGGGAGAAAGGGAATCTCTCCCATGGCCCCTCCACTGGGAATAATAAACATTCACTGGTAATTTTCTTACAGTACAGATACTGCTTTAAAAAGTTTATGAAATACTCTTTAAAGCCCAGACAGAGGCACAGGATGGATTCATTTTAAGTTATTTGTCAGAAAGTATTAAGTGGCTTCAATAGCACAGAGCCACTGACGAAAGATGGTTTAGGCAGGTGAGTTTTCCAGTGTAATGAAATATCAACCTTATTAACCCTAACATCAAAACACACATATGAAAGTCTTTTTGACAGAAGAATTCTCACAAAGTGAAATGTTTATATGTACCTACACCCATTACGTTAACTCTCCTTGGGGGTGGTCTGCAGAGAGAGGAAGAGTCTGACGTCAGAACAAAGGAAATGATTCCCAAGACTCTGATGATATCTAGTTCTGATCTTGGCTCTGCCATGCTTTTGTGAGTCCTCCTCTCTATTTATTTAAATTAGAAACAAGGTCTCACTATGTCGCCCAGACTGCTTTCAAACTTTTGGGTTCAAGCAATCCTCCCACCTCTGCCCCCCAAAGTGCTGGGATTATAGGCTCGAGACACTGCAACTGCCTGGCCATTCTCTCCCTTTTGTTTTACTTACTTTCCTTGTTTTTTTTTTTTTTAACTTTTTTTTTTTTGAGTTGGAGTCTTACTGTCACCCGGACTGGAATGCAGTGGCACGCTCTCGGCCACTGCAGCGTCGACCTCCTGGGTTCCGGCGATCTTTCTGCCTCAGCCTTCCAAGTAGCTAGAACTACAGGCGTGCAATATCACATCCAGCTAATTTTTTTTATTTATTGTAGAGATGAGGTCTCGCCAAGTTGCCCAGGTGGGTCTTGAATCCATGGACTCAGGCAATTCACTCACCTCAACCTCCCAAAGCGCGAGATTACAGGCTGAGCCACCGAGCCAGACCCCCCCCCTTTTTAATTCCACTTTTCCTCAGTTGTGACATGGAAATTTAAAATGTTCCTTCTTTCCACCTGTTGCTTTGAGGCCTCAAGGGGATGTGTGAACACATTGCTTCTACTGTATTAGCAGATTCTGTGCCTGAGAGACATTCATCTCAGCAATCAAATACACTGATGGACCCTCAGGGCCATCCCTTAGGAGGGGTCACCAAGGATCTGACGTCCCAGTTCTGTGCTTAGGTGTCTGGGACATGAGAGGCTGAAGCGTGGGAGGGAGGTTAGAAGCGAGTTCTTCTATCCCTTCATCCCAGTGGGGCCCTGCCTGTCACCTGATGGGTTGACTTCGCTCTCCTGACAGATCAAGATTTTGACTTGAAAGAGAAAGAGCCACTGAAACAATGTGCTCTTTTGTACAGAAGCAAAATCCTATCTTGGAAGGGCCTCCATGTTAGCCAGTGAGACCTGAATTCTAATCCCAGATCTGCTCTCACTAGCTGTCACCTTCGCTGGTTCTTTATCTAAGAGGTGGAAGGAAGAATCCTGCCTATGTCCACCTCTCTTCACTAGAGGTACGTACATTTCATGAAGACAGGGGTTTATATGTTTATGGTGTAGTGCCTGGCATATAGCAGATGCTTAATAATATTTATTAAATAAATAAGGCCAGGCATGGTGGCTCATGCCTGTAATCCTAACACTTTGGGAAGCCAAGGTGGGAGGATTGCTTGAGCACAGGAATTTGAGACCATCCTGGGCAAGCGAGACATTGTCTCTACAAAAGATAAAAAATTGGCCGGGTATGGTGGTGCACACCTAGAGTCCCAGCTACTTGAGAGGCTAAGGTGGAAGGACTGCCTGAGTCCAGGAGGGTAAGGCTGCGGTGAGCCATGATTGTGCCACTGCACTCCAGACTGGGTGACAGAGTGAGATTCCAACTCTAAAAAAAAAAAAAAAAAGACTTCTAGTTTTCCACTTCCCATTTCTAACAGAAGAGGATGATCGTATACTAGAAAGAATACTAGTTGAGCTCCAAGAAGGCAGGAATTTGGTCTTATTTGTAATTATGTTTTTGATTTATTTGCAAGGTTCAGCTCACAGCAGGTGACTGAAATACTGGTTGAAATGAACTGACTTCATCATAGAATTGGGAGGCTTGAGCTTTAGAGCAGGGATCTAAAAACTTTTTCTGTATAGGGTCACACAGTAAATATGTTCAGCTTTGCAGACTCTACAGGCTCTGTGGGAACTGCCACAAGTCAGCCCCTGTAGCACAAAAGCAGCCACAGACAGCACAGCGAGAAATGGGCATGGTTCTGTTCCAGTAACACTTTGTAGGTTGACACTTGAACAATAGGAATTGAAACTGCACAGGTCAGGTCCACTTATGCAAGTTGTTTCAACCAAAGGCAGATAGAAAAGAACAGTATTTGTGGGATGCCAAACCGACTTTTCATATACTTGGGTCTGCAGCACCAACCACACGACTTGAATGTGTAATGGATTTTGGTATATGTGGAAGCAATCCCCCTCGTGTACTGAGGGATAACTATACTTACAAAACTAGGTGGTAGGCTTGTTCTATGGGATGGTGTAGCGCACATTGATTGCCATTCTTTTATACACACACACACACACACACACACACACACATATTTTTACTTATTTATTTTTGAGATGCAGTCTTGCTATGTTGTCTGGGTTGGTTTTGAACTCCTGGGCTCAGGCGATCCTCACTTTAGCTTCCCAAAGTGCTGGGATTACAAGTATGAGTCACCGTGCCTGGCCTATTGTCATTCTTTAGATTTGTTTTCTCACTTCTAAAATGAGTATTTATATGAACTTTAAAAGCTCTCTCCCAGCTAAATACTCTGATAGAAAATTCACACACACACACACACACACACACACACACACACACACACACACACGTAAAATGAGGAAGCAATTCCTCCACCAGCTAGGATGGAAATCAGACAACTGTCCCTTTAATAATTTCATGACAAAGTAAGAGCAAATAAGCATGGCCTGCCAAAGTTACACCCCAAACTGACCACATTCTGTCCCAAAACACGTGGTGACAGATAAAATAGATCCCTGTGAACTGTTGCTTGGTACAGATGCAGACACAAAAAACCACAAGGGAGGGCTGCAAGTTAGAAGAAAACTGCCCTCCTCAATTGATTAGCAATGCAACCAATTGTTAAAGTTTAATTTTTCTCATTATTTTTTAACCTTCTGCCTAGCAGCTATTTCGTTAAGCCATTCCAGCTTGTATCTTATTATAAAAATTTTTGACCTTTTTACTAAAATACATCAGTGACCTTATTTTTTTTGTCTTTGTACTATCTGTATCTTTGGTAATATACATTCGTGTTAGGTTAAGTCCTTTAGAATGCTGTGACAAACCTTTTATGTCTACTTTCATGATTCATAAATTGTCAGACTAGTATGATTTTTCCTGATTTTTGCAGAATTCTTTATGCTTACATAATATAAAGAAGATTTTTAGCCAAGTGAGGTGGCTCACACCCGTAATTCCAGCAAGTTGGGAGGAGGAGGCCAGAGGACTGCCTGAGCCCAGGGGTTTGAGACCAGCCTGGGCAACTTGGTGAGACCTCTTCTCTACAACAAATAAAAAAAATTAGCTTGGCGTGATGGCATGCACCTGCAGTTCTAGCTACTTGGAAGGCTGAGGTGGAAGGATCACTTGAGCCCAGCAGGTTGAGGCCGAGGTAGCTGTGAGTGTGCCACTGCACTCCAGCCTGGATGGCAGAGTGAGGCTTTGACTCAAAAGAACCCCAAAAATAAACCGATTTTTTTTACAACGTTCCATTTTAACACGTGGTCAAATCTGTAATACGGCCAAGGAAGCAAGGAGATGAAATTATTACATTATTAAGGGAATGTTTCTTTGGCTAAACAAATAAACCATTTTCCTTTTTTTTTTTTTTTTTTTTGAGTTGGAGTCTCACTCTGTCGCCCAGACTGGAGTGCAGTGGCCGCTCTCGGCCACCGCACCCTCCACCTGCTGGGCTCCGCGATCCTTTTTCTTGCCATTTCTAGAAGTTTCTGAATTTTCCAGATTAACTCAAGTCGTCAGTTGCCTGCGTCTCCTTCATGAGGACATCTTCCTTGTAAGACGTAAGGGTTCTTGCTTTCCTTGTGCTTGAAGGAGTTTACTTTTCAGAAGGACTTTTTGTACTTTGTATCTGTGATAATTCTTTCAGTTGCAAGTTGACAAGAAATCGAATCCAAACAGGCTTAATCAAAAAAGGAAATCTGCTGGCCGTTGTAACCAAGCAATCTAGGGTAGATTGGGTGTGGCTTCAGGCATAGCTTTATTCCAGTCTCAAATGATACAACCCAGACTCAGTTGTCTCTTCTTTTCCAGCATATGCCTCTCCTTTTGCAAGACGGCTGCCAGTGGATCTCAAGGTGAAGGGCTTCCGGGTTCAAATGCAGCAGGAAAAAAAGAGATCTTTGGCTCGGCATCCTGAGGCAAAGTCTCACTGCATTTCGTGGTATCTGATTGGACCAGGAGCCTGTGCCTGAGCCAATCACGACCAGAGGCTTACGAGATGCTGATTGGCTTAGAACCAGGGCACGTGGTTTAAACCAACACCACTTAGCTCCACATAAAGCAAATAGGCTGCAAGGGGCGGGAGGATCTATGGAGAATCTGGGGACTGTTGCTGGGGCAAAAGCCAAGACAATGAAGCTGGAGAGCCAAAGTGGCAGGCCTTGCTACCGACCTGCTGCGTTTTCATGGGGAAGCTACGCTAGAGGAAGTGGTGGAGCACATCATATTTAAGAAATCCTACAAATGTGATCACACTTCCTTTTGGGGCGGATTTAGCCAGAAGTAGCAGTTCCCAAATTACATATAGTCAAAATGACTGAAGCGGTTGGGTCGGGGTGGGCCCCACCGAGTATGACACATCTGTATTCTTAAAAGGATTCCAGGTGATCGGAAGGTCAGATGGAGGTGGGAATCCTCGGATGTACCCCTGCTCTTTGCAGCTCCAGTTCCAGCACAGGGGCAAAGTAGGCCAGGTTGTCTCTGTCAGTGTCCCCGTTGCCTGCGGGGTCAAATCCAGAATGCTTAGCCTTCTGAGGTCTGGACTTGTGGATCTTTCCAGCTGATAACTTATGGTTCTTCTACATGCACTTTTTCTTTGTCTGGATAAGTCGCTTACCTCAGAATGCTCTGTTCCTCTCCCACTTTCCTGTACTTGTTCATGCCATTTTCTTCTGAAAGCCTTTCTCTTCTAACTGTTGAACTCTTCACCATTCTTGAAACCTCGTCTTAAATTCCCCCTCCCTTTCCCCCGACTTCCCCCCTTTTTTTAATATATAGGGTCTGGCTACGTTGCCCAGGCTGGAATGCAGTGGCTATTCACAGACACAATCATGACACACTACAGCCTGGAGCTCCTGGGCTCAAGCAGTTCTCCTGCCTCAGCCTCCTGAGTAGCTGGGACTACAGGAGAGCACCCCCACCCCCCTTTTTGAAGTCTTCCCTGATTACCCAGCCAAAATTGATCTCCTTCCTTCTCTGCCCTGTGTCTGTACCTTATATATTCAACTGTGAAATGTAGTGCTTCACTTCCCTTCTGAAGATGACCAGACCCTTGATGACAGGGACCATGTTGTCCCTTGAATCTTGTTTCTCCATAGGCCCTACTGCATTCTTATGTAGAGGAGACACTCAATTTATTCCTATTGTGTGGATGAACACATGAGTGCAGGGAATTCTCATGCCTCCACTTTCTTCCTACTTCTGTTTTTGGCCTTTTATCTTTCCCAGGGTTTCTGTCATTGGAAAGCTCTCTTAAATTCCAGCCTGATTTGTTGACAAAGGCTTGAGATGGAACTTCTGCAGGGTTGCTCACATTTTAAGAGGAGGTTGTTGGAAGATAAGGAGTTTTAATGTTCTAATAGTGAACAGAGAAGAAGAAAAGACCTATGGGGACAGGATTCTTCTGTCTGAGGGAACTTTGTCTCCTGATTGGGCTCTAACATGAAAGGAAGACAGAAGCATATGACAAGAGAAAGAGCAGAATAAATCTAGGAGGACAGACTGGGTGCAGTGGCTCAAGCCTATAATCCCAGCACTTTGGGAGGCCGAGGTTAGAGGATTGCCTGAGCCCATGGGTTTGAGACCAACCTGGGCAACTTGGTGAAATCTCATTTCTAAAATAAATAAAAAAATTAGCTGGGCGTGGTGGCGCGTGCCTATAGTTCCAGCTATTTGGAAGGCTGAGGCAGAAGGATCACCTGAGCCCAGCAGGTCGAGGCTGCGGTGGCCATGAGCATGCCACTGTACTCCAGCCTGGGCGACAGAGTGAGACTCTGACCAAAAAAAAAAAAAAAAAAAAATGGGAAACTCAGAACACATTAAAAAGAAAGACGAATAGACCTGACAACCTAAAAAATTAGACATCTACATGAGAAAATACACCTTAAACAAAGTTGATGGATTATGGGAAAAATTGCTAATACTTATAACAGGAGAGGTTTATTAATTAATAAATGTTTACAATTTGATACGAGAAAGCTAATATCTCAGAAAAATGGGCAAAGGATAAAAATAGACAATTTTTTTATAGAAGGGGAAATACAAATGGTCAGAGTACATGAAAAGTATCTGAAAAGATGCTGAGTCTCACTGCAGTCAGGGAAACAAAAGTGAAATTATCTAGATGTCAGTTTTTACCTATCTAATTTTCAAAATTTAAAACAATCTGTAGCATCCAGAGCCAGGAAGTTTGGCAAAATAGGGATGTTATCCACTGCTGGTGGGAGTATGAATTGCGTGTTTACTAAAGTTGTTTGGAAACATCTAGAAAATAAATGATGTTTATATACTTTGATTGAACAACTAATCCTATTTCTAGGAATTCAAGCTCACAAAATAAAAGCACAAAGATGTGAGACTGTAGGTATAAAGATTATTTCAGCTTTATTCGAGATGGGTGGGGTGGGGGGTGTGAAACAGAATATTCCATCATAAAGGAGTATGCATTCATGCTATGGTGTTTCACGAAGCTAATAAAAATGATGAATTAGATCTATATGTGGAGGGGAAATGACTGGGCTATATATCTATAAAATATATACATATATATATATATAAATATTTTTTGAGTTGGAGTCTCACTCCATTGCCCAGGTTGGAGTGCAGTGGCACACTCATGGCCACCCCAGTGTCGACCTGCTGGACTCTGGCAATCCTTCCACTTTAGCCTTCCAAGTAGCTGAAACTACAGGTGTGTACCACCACATCTGGCTGATTTTTTATTTATTGTAGAGACCAGGTCTCATCAAGTTGCTGGGGCTGATCTCGAACCCACAGGCTCAGGCAGTCCACTCACCTCACCTCCCAAAGTGCTGGGATTACAGGCTGAGCCACCAAGCCCGGCCTGGGATAGATACTATATTGTGTGTTGAGATGCTATTTTTAAAATAGAAAAGTGAAAGAGAGAAAACCCCTTTCATATGTGTTTATATTTCTATGTGTTTATAAACTCATAAAGAAAGGTGCGAAGGTTACGTACCAAAACCATTACCATTGTCACCTCAAGGGGATGGGATTATAGTGGGGAAGGCTGGCCTGCCCTTGACGTCATGACGTAAGTGGTAAGCTCAAGATGATTGGTCAAATGGAAACTTGGTGTTTTCTGCTGCTCTACTTTTTACTCTAGTCTTTTGTGTGTCTGAGGAGAGCTTGTGGACATATGTGATAGCACCCCATCCTGCACACGCCAGTTCCTTCCATTCCCCACAAATGCTCCTGGGGCCTAGGGGTGAACTCCTGGTCTAGTTAGCCCTTGGGAAGAGGCCCAAGAGTAGACACACTTGGTCTTGGAAGAGGGCTTGAGGCCATGTGAGCAGAAACTTCTAGAATCCTGGGTACCTGGAATGTGGTCTAGAAGGAGAGTCACTACTCCAGGTGGGCACATCTTCTTGGCTCTGAAGACTGCTGTTCCATGAGTGAGCCTTAGGCTTTTAACACAGAGAGCTCTGGGGAGGAACTCTCCTTGCCCAGGTCTCGACTGCTGTTCCATGAGTGAGCCTTAGGCTTTTAACACAGAGAGCTCTGGGGAGGAACTCTCGTTGCCCAGGTCTAAGTGTGGTTTCAGGGGAGTGGGGAAGGTGATTTAATGCTCTTCCTTATGTATCTCTAAATTATTCAACTCATTACAATAAACATTCAAAAAAACTGTTAAATTTAAAACATTCCCTCGAACATTTTATACCAAAACTCAAAAATCTAATAGGCAGAAAGAACCCAAACTAAATTAATCTCTACTGTAGAAATGTCAGGCACTGTGGTGAGTACATAGGTAGGAGAAAGCTGAGAGTGGCTACCACTTCCTCACACCTCCTCGCTCCATTGTCCCATTTTAATTTGGTGATTTTCTCTCAAGCCCATGGAGTCAAGCACATATAGGCACATAAATCTCTTGGGAGGTGGCCATTTGGTTTACATATTCAGTATTTACTGAGGGCTCCCATGTGCCAGGCAGTTTCAGGTGCTCGAAAAACAGCAATAATTCTTTCCCTCATGGAGACAGACACTAAACAAGATAAATAAAAGCAAAGGTTTATGAGATAGTGCTAAAAATAAAGCCAATGAGGGTCAGGGGCTGCAGCTTTAGATGGGATGTCCAGGAAGGTCTTTTCTGGTATGATATCAGAATCCAGATAGGAAGGAAATGAGGAAGCCTGGCTTGGGCTGGGAAGGAAAAATAGGTGAAGTGACAGATCTGGGCCGCTTATTCCCCACCCCCACCCAGAGTCAATTTAAAAAACAAACCAGACACACGGAGGAACTTTGAATGCATATTCCTAAGTGAAAGAAGTCAGTTGAAAAGACTGCATACTGAACAATTCCAACTGTATAAAATTCTGGAAAAGACAAAACTATAGAGGCAGTAAAAAAGATCAGTGATTGCCAGAGGTTAGTAGGGAGGGAAGAGTGGGTATAGCAGGGGATTTTTAGGATGGTGAAGTAATTCTGGATGATACCTTAATGGTAGACTCATGACATTATGCATTTGTCAAAACCCATACAACTTTACTTAATGAATTCGAATTTTTAAAAAGTTATTTAGAAGGAAGGAATGCTGACTGTGGTAAGAGATTCAAAGTGTTATTAAACATGTATGAAAGAACCTCACTGAAGAGACAGCCTCACTGGGAGAAAAGGTGTTGACCTAGGTAGTACTAAAACTAGATGGAGTCTGTAAGACCAAAGGCAAAAAAGGAACTGTCCATAAACGCTGTGTTGTTGTTGAAAAGTTATTTCCCACAGTGTTATGGGTTTTAACAATTCTGATTACTACTTACCTATACTGAAATTAAACATTAAACAAATGGATAGTGGATGGTAGGAGCCAGATTTCTCCTTGTTGGAATGGGAATTTACAGATAAGCAAAGGAAGAAGCTAGAATGATCCATGTGGTAAGAAATTAGAGTTGGAAACGTCAGTAAAAACTCCTGTCTATCTTAATATGCAGATGGTTGCACATACAATTATGTATGTATATATACAAAAGTGAAACCAGCCCAACTTCTTCATAGAACTAATAGTTACTGGGTTTTTTTGTTTTAAATAAACATAGCGATAGATGCTCCCAGTGTTAAAGCCTGACACTGAAGTTTGTCTTCTCGAGCTCCTTTACCAGGAAATTGACCCTCAGGCCTATATACCAAGGACCTCACCAGATCACCACCTCCAGACAATGAGATGCCAGACCCCTCCTTAATTCCTGTTTACTAACTCCTCTTCCCTACCCCTCCCTAATTCTTGTTTTCTGCATTCCTCTCCCACTATATAAATCCCCAATTTCATTCGGCCAGGGAGACAGATTTATTACAATCACCTGCTCTCATTGGCTGGTATCCCCCAAATAAAAAGCCATCTTCCCTGGCAATACTCATCTCAGTGACTGACTTTCTGTGCAGCAACAGAACCCTGTCTAAACCCCTGTAGTTTCTGATACATGTATTTATTAGTATACTCACAAATATTTCTTTTCCCTGTCAGCGTATAGAGCCTAAAAAAACCCAACTAACCAACCAACCAAAGACAAACAAAGACACCTCAGTAGCAAAGACCACCTAGACCTTGGTTTCTAGTACCGTTTTCCCCTAAAATGACCAGAGCTCCTTGAGACATCGGACTGGGGCTAGAAATACACAAAATGAGCCTGTGGCATATTGTAGTGACAGAAAGTAAGAAAGTGCTCTCCTCCCTCCCCAGAATTGATGGGGATATGTCAAAGGGGGCACCAGAGCCATCCGAAAGAACTACGGATGGCCAAAGTGGGAACAATTTGAACAATGAAATAATGTAGTATTGGGTTATAACCCAAAGTATAAAATTAAATGAGTCCACAGTTATGTAAGCAAATAAATGGGGCAAGTTGACAAATCTATACACAAGAATTGCAAATACTAATTTATGCAGATGCTTCACCCTCAGGCAGGTGGAATATAGCTCCTCAGTCCTTAAGTGTCGGCTGCACCTAGTGGCTTCCTTCCAAAGACTAGGGTATGGAGAAAGGAGGAAAAGAGTAAAGTCACAGAGGAGAAATCGGACAAGCAGTACCTCAGCCAGGGACTCAAGGTCAACATCGACAGTGATAAGTCATGCTGATCATATGTCCCCGTGATACGACGTGATGAGAAAGGCACTTTGCCTCTATGTCTTCCTCCCCAAAACCCATAATCCAGTCTGATCATGAAAAAAATGTCAAACCTAGTCAAGAGATGTTCTACAAAATACCTGGCAGTATTCCTCGGGGAGTGTCAAAGTCTTCAAAAACAAGGAGAGTCTAAGAAACTATTGCATAGCAGAGGAACTCAAAGAGACATGATCTCTAAATGTAATGTGGTACCCAGAAAGGGGAAAAAAAGTAAGGACAAACTAAGGTTAAAGAAAAAAAAAAAGAGGAAATCTGAACAAAGTATAGACTTCAGTTAATAATAATATATCAATCCTGATTCATTAATTGTAACAAATGTACCATACTAATGTAAGATTTAATAATAGGGGAAATTGGGTATCGGGATATATGGAAACTTTATGTATTATCTTGTCAAATTTTCTGTAAATCTAAAATTGCTCTGAGAAATAAAGTGTGTGTGTGTGCATATGTGTGTGTGTGTGTGTGTGTCTATTTAAAGACACTTGTGAAGATTGTAAAGTTACAATCATGATTTTTTTCAACCCTCTTCCCTTTTTTTCAAGTCAGAATCTCACTCTGTCACCCAGGCTGGAGTGCAGTGGCACCATCATGGCTCACTGCAGCCCTGACCTCCTGGGCTCAGGTGATCTTTCTGCCTTCAGTCTACTGAGTACTGGTGTGTGCCAAGACCCCTAGCTGTTTTTTTTTTCTTTTTTCTTTTTTATTCTAGAGGCAAGCTCTTGCTATGTTGTCTAGGCTAGTCTTGAACTCCTGGGCTCAAGCAGTCCTTTCGCCTCAGCCAAAGTGCTGGGATTACAGGCTGCCACACCCAGCCACTCAGTCCTGTTTTTATTCAAGGGAAACATAGTCATGAGTTGTTTTTTGGTTTTCTTGTTTTGTTTTGTTTTGTTTTTGAGTTGGAGTCTCACTCTGTTGCCCAGGCTAGAGTGCAGTGGCATGCTCATGGTCACCGCAGCCTCAACCTGCTGGGCTCAGGCGATCCTTCCGCCTCAGTCTTCCAAGTAACTGGAACTACAGGTACACCCTACCACGCCCAGCTAATTTTTTGATTTATTGGTAGAGACAAGGGCCCACCATGTTGCCCGGACTGGTCTCAAACCTGCAGGCTCAGGCAAACCTCTCGCCTTGGCCTCCTAAAGTGCTGGGATTATAGGCTTGAGCCATTTCGCCCCACCAGTTATGAGTTTTTGTTTGCATGCATACCAGAAAGACATTGTCAGCATTGGGACACTGGAGTACAGGGCTCTTCCCAAGTCCTACAGGCAGATGGGTCAGTCTGTGGCTTTTGGAGGCTATAGAACAAGATGAGGACTTCTAGAACGAGTGACTTCAAAAATAACTCCTGGAGATCTTTCCTTAGACTTCCAACCTTTCATAATGGGCTTCTTTACTTCCAAGAACCAGAGAGTTTCCTGACAAGGCTCACCTGTGCTGCCTTCCGGACATGGATATTTACTAGTAAGGCATAGGTTGTCCTGTATTTGGGTACAGAGTGTTACCTGGAAATGTGTCACGTTTCAGTCCACATTTGCTATTTTACAGCTGGCCTTTGTACGCTAAAGAACTCCATTGGCTCCAGGTAATTTTATTTTGTGTCTTCCAGGGGAAGCTGTCAGTAATTTATACTATACGATTTTAGGTTATTATCTAATAACTCTGGACTTTCTGCTCTAAGAATGGGTGTAGGAAAGTGAATTTTTGTCTTTTAAAATAAAAAAAAAAGCCTTAAACTTATGAGCAAGGAAAATAGCGATTCGGGGTGACTCTCAAATCCTCACTGCTAATGTGAGACAAATTTTTGAGCAGGTAAATGTTGCCCCTAAGGTGACCACCCGCCTACTTTGCGGGATGCCTGGGAGTCACGATCTGCCCGTCTCCCTTACATTTAAAAAAATAAAATAAAATAAAATAAATTCACAGCTCCCCTCAGTTGGAAGTGGTAGGAGTCAGAAGCTGGCCTGAATGTGCTCTGGAGAGGGCCATCATGGGGATTAGGTAGACAGAGAGGTGGAGAGAGGGGTGTGTGGCAGAGCGGGCCTAGTGCATAGAACTTCTGGAGTAATTATTTGTTACATAGACGGCCAGGTGAAGTCAGGGTAGACTCTTTTGACCACTCTTCAGCCCTTCTCAAAGGCAGTTCTTAAAAGGATTGGGCTTGTTTGCCTTTAAAATGGAATGGAAAATACCCAAGCATTTTGAGTCACTCTTCCCAGCCAGGTGTATTTGTAAATACCTTTTCTTGGAGAGATTCCCCCTACATTGCACTAGTAGTTGAATTCTGCTTCTGGGAAAAAACAAAAGATGTGCGAATTGCCAGTTTCATTGAAGGTGTCGCCCTAAAACTACCACCTTGGCCATGAGGAAGGGCTGAAGTGACATTCTGAGGGGGCCCCTGCTTAACCTTGATGAATTACAAATAAAGAGTTCTCTGGTGGAAGACCACGGCTTTTGTGCAACCTCTTGTCTTAACTTTCCCTTGCACACATCTCATCCGTAACACTTGAGCCATTTTTAAGCCTCAAGGTGCTTCTGGAGTTTTTTAACTGTCAAAATGATATGGAGTGAATGAACCAAACTATGAACTTCCCAGATGGGGTAGTGCAGCCTGATTCTGCTTCTTCCCTTTCCCTTAAGGCTTGTCTGCTAATCTACTTTGTACCTACTGAACATTTAATACATTATCTAAGTCCAAGTGGCAGGTGAGTCAGACCTAGCATTCTGTGGCATTATCGGGGTGGAGGGTGGGGTCTGGAGAAGCCAGCTTGTGGAATCCTCTAGGTTGGCAAGTATGTGGGCGGACAACCAGGAAGGAATGAGTTGGTTGCAAGGCTTTCCTTTCTCGCTCACCCTTTCCCCAAGTGCTAACTTGTTTTATGTTACAGTGTGAGTTGAGCAAAGTTGTGGTTTCTCCTAATTTCTCCTGGGATTTCCAGACATGATGATCCTTCTCCTGGCCTTCCCTCATGAGACTCTTGGATTGAATTAATTCCTGCTATAAAAAAAAAAAATTTTAAAAAGGAGAAAGAAAGAAAAAAGGAAAGGAAAGGAAAGGAAAGGAAATAAACAAACTTGTGAAAAAAGTCTGGCTGACACTCTCCTGTGCAAATACCGTTTCCACACAGAGTTATCTTTTAAGTCAAAGAGTTAGAGAGCAAGCATGGATGGTTTTCCCTTCCTGGTTCCCTTCTTCTTTCCCCCTCTTCCTTCCTCTCCTCTGCCCCCCACTCTCCTACCTTTTCTCCCCTCCGCCCTCCCTTTCTCCCTCTCCCTCTGTTCTCTCTCTCTCTTTTTCTCTTGCTGTCATCTTTTCATTTAAAAGAACTGGGTGTTTGCCCATCCAGACCAAGCTGGCTTCTAGAGGAAAATCTTAGGGAGGAAGCAGTGTGAGGAGACTGGAAACAGGAAGGATCTGGACACACTTTGGTTCCTAGCCCTTAACTTGGGAGAGAAAGAAGCTCTTCCTGCTCCTGTCTAGAGCCTGGGAAGGAAAGAGTGGCACCCACCCGTCTGACTCGTGGGCACTCAGGATTGGAATTGCCACCTGGCAGCAGACAAGAGCCTGTGCCATCCCCGGGCATCCAGGCTGCTCTGCCGGGGATTCGGTGGAACATGTGCACAGAAGATACTCATGGCTGGGCTCGGTGGCTCAGCCTGTAATCCCGCGCCTTTGGGAGGCTGAGGTGAGTGGATTGCCTGAGCCCGCGGGTTCGAGACCCGCCAGGGCAGCGAGACCTCATCTCTACAATAAATCAAAAAAAAAAAAAAATCAGCTGGGCGCGGTAGCGCATGCCTGTAATTCTGGCTACTCGGAAGGCTGAGGCGGAAGGATCGCCGGAGCCCAGCAGGTCGAGGCTGCGGTGGCCAGGAGCGGCCACTGCACTCCAGTCTGGGCGACAGAGTGAGACTCCAACTCAAAAAAAAAAAAAAAAAAAAAAGGAAGATACTCATGGTGTTTTCCAGACACAAGACCGCTTTTCAGCCTGAGAAGTGCTTGGAGAAACAGGGCATTAGGTAGAGCCCCGCCCCGGGAGGGCGAAGATTCTGTTCACCCAGCTGCTCCTGGGTGTTCTCATCTCCCTCTCTCCCATGATGTCTTCTTTCTTCTTCGTTTCTTCTTTTTCTTCCCTCACTTTTTCTTTTCTTTGTTCCCGCACCTGCTTCCTATTCACTTTTTTCATTCTCTACTTATCCTGAACTTTTTCTGTCCTTCCATATTGCGCCTCTACTTTTTGCTCCTGTCAGCCCTTCTTTGTCCTTTGCTTTCTTCCCTCCCACATCTTCATGTGTATTGCAGTTTGTTCTGGGCTCATCTGTCGGCTGAGATAGCTTGCAGTTCTCATAGATGGAGGATGCAAGCTGTGCAGTTGGAAGCCATTGTGTGCCTTCATGTTTCCGCAGGAGCAGGAGTGTTAGAACACAAATAGTCACTGCTGTTGGTGACCGATAACTTTTACTAACTCTTTCAGCAACCCCGCTAAGTAGTGGGGTGGTTTCTGGTTTTCAGATTGGGAGGTCCAGTCTCAGTCAACAGACTCAGTCTCTCTACAAGGTCACCCTAAGAAAAATTATATTTTAAAATATCATTTTACAGAAAAATCATAAACAGTAGAAGAAATCAAGTGAAGAGAAAATCAAAGTAGGAGTTGCGTATGCATTGTGAGAGTCCAATAAGGATAATTCTCCTTGTTGGCTGAGTTATGCTGACTTTCTTTTTTTTTTTTTTTTTTTTTTGAGTTGGAGTCTCACTCTGTCACCCAGACTGGAGTGCAGTGGCTGCTCCTGGCCACCGCAGCCTCGACCTGCTGGGCTTCGGCCATCCTTCCGCCTCAGCCTTCCAAGTAGCCGGAATTACAGGCATGTGCTGCCACGCCCGGCTGATTTTTGATTTACTGTAGAGATGAGGTCTCGCTGCCCAGGCAGGTCTCGAACCTGCGGGCTCAGGCAATCCACTCACCTCAGTATGTTGACTTTCATTTCATTTGTTTATTCTCGGGTCCTGTTTTTATTTTGGGAAGAAGACTCTTGAATAAAATTCTCTTTCTGCCAAACTGCCTGGCAGAGAATGTTTTCTTCTTACTTAAACAATTTAGCAGGTATGAGCCAATTAAGCTTTATCTTTTTTCATTTAAAAATGACCTATAGGGGCCTGGTGCAGTTGCTCAGCCTGTAATCCCAGCACTTTGGGAGGCCAAGGTGAGAGGATTGCCTGAGCCCCGGGGGTTTGAGACCAACCTGGGCAACTTGGTGAGACCTCATCTCTACAATAAATCACACAAAAAATCAGGTGGGCATTATGGCGTGCATGTGCATAGTTCCAGCTACCTGAAAGCCTGAGGCGGAAGGATTGCCTAAGCCCAGCAGGTCGATGCTGGGGTGGTCGTGAGTGTGCCACTGCACTCCATCCTGGGTGACAGAGTGAGACTCCAACTTAAAAAAAAAAAATTTTAAATGTCCTATATTGCTGGGCACAGTGGCTCACACCTATAATTCCAGCACTTTGGGAGGCCGAAGTGAGAGGATTGCCTGAACCCATGGGTTTGAGATCAGCCTGGGCAACTTGGTGAGACCTCATCTCTACAATAAGTCAAAAACTTAGCCAGGTGTGGTGGTGCGTACCTGTAGTTCCAGCTACTAAGAAGGCTGAGGCGGAAGGATCGCCGGAGCCCAGCAGGTCGAGGCTGCAGTAGCCGTGAATGTGCCACTGCACTCCAACCTGGGTAACAGAGTGAGATTTCGACTCAATAAATAAATAAATAAATAAAAATGACCTATAAAAAAATGTCAAAATGGCATTTATGCAACACGTATTAATTGAGCACCATATATGTCGGACATGTCACTTGCATATCATAGAAGAGAAATCCAAGAAGTATAATGAGGTACTCATACAAGATCTAAAAATAGGACTTACAACCTAGTTTGGAGAAAAACATACACAGACGAAACAGTAAGATAATAATTACACTCTTTAATGACGATTCTGAGTGTAGCAATTCACATAAAGGAAAGGTCAGAGTAGGTTGGTAGAGGCACAAAAGGATAAAATTTAACTTGATAAAGAGGAAAAAAAATGTTTTGAAGAGTTTTACCATAATTCAGATATACAGATATACAATTATATCTTTGTATAAACAATTATACAGATATACAATTATATCTTTGTATAAACAACAATGAAAAAATTCAACACATATACAGCTGTGGTATAGTTAAAAGAAGTAAATTTGCAGCCAGAAAGCTTGGACTGAGAGTTATAGATTTGCCACTTACAACTGTGTGACCTTGTACCAGTTGCTGAACCTCTTTGAGTCTTGGTTTCTGCAAAAATGAAATAGGGAGTTCTAGCGTCTGTATCAACTGAGCCTCAGTCAGAAAAACAGAAACCAATATTTGAAGCAAAGGGACACTTAATACTTGGAGTTTAGGTGCTAAAAAACCATAAGAGGCTGGATGTGGTGGCTCACGCCTATAATCCCAGCATTTTGGGAGGCTAAGTTGGGAGGGTTACTTGAGCCTAGGAGTTTGAGACTAGCCTAGGCAGCATAGCAAGATCTCATTTCTATAAATTAAAAAAATAATAATTAAATAACTAACTAAACAAAACCAGACTTGGTGGTATGTGCCTATAGTCTCAGCTACTTGGGAGGTGGAGGGAGGAGGATTGCTTGAGCCCAGGAGTTCAAGGTTGCAGTGAGCTATGAGCACTCCAGCCTGGAGGACAGAGTGAGACCGGGGGTGGGGAGGGGGGGAAGGGGGGAAAGGAAAGATTGGGGGAACAAAAGTTGAAAGAAGTATCAATGCTTTCTGGTTTTCTGGCATAACTATGAAGGTCAGGGAGTTGCTATTTCCATCCATAGGTCAAGAAATGGAGCTCTGGGGCTAGTGGCTGGCAGGATAATGCCCAGTCCTCTGATACCAACAAAGGCTCACATTTACCTTTAAGCGGCCTGCTGGTCAGTGGCTGCTCTTGCTGGAGGAAGAATGCCTTCCATTGCCTTTTGCCAGCAGATCTCACACAAGGGCCTCGTTCTGGCAGAAGCAACACCAGATCCCCATTGGTAAGGTAGTTTTTTCTAGCCCTGAGAATTCTGGAAAGAGCTGAGAAGCTGGTCAAGGTGAGGGCAAAAGTCTCAATGTTCTGCCCACCAACTCAAAGGCTCATTGAAGGCTGGAGGTTGCATCCCATTTGTGGGTTTCAAAATCAATTTAGAGGGTGGTGGGTAACATTTTAAACAAATCAAGTGAAATAAAATAGAAAATAGCACAGGGCATTGCATGGAGTGAGGGTGAATGTTACTGTGTGAAACTTTTGTTCTGCTCTGTGTTTGTATGATATACTGGGTCATGAAGTATAAAGGTCAAAAAGGTTCGAAAACTATGAAATAAAGACTGAATAAGATTGAAATGATTTGTGCACTTTGTAAACTGTAAAGTGCAGAACAAGTATTATGAATTACTAACACATCTGCCTTTCCTGAGCCCCATCTTCCATTTTCTGGCCTCATTATTGCACCTTTGCAGCAGAGACAGCCCTAGCATCCCCGGTCAGGATTCTCCCACATTCATCGATGCCCCCCGCCCCTCAAAAAAAAATCCCCAAACCCAACCAGGCCAGAAAAGAGAGACCTGCATGCTCAAGAAACAGAGAACAAACTGGCCTTAGAGTTTGGTTTCCTTTAGACCCAGCCTAACTTTCCTGGTTAAAGACATACTTCACCAGTGAAAATGGCTGATGGAATTTAGCTGGAGGAAAAGCCCCTGGATGGTATGTGAAATATCTTTTAAAAGATAAACTGAACACCTTACTCATAATAACAGTCTATTTCCAGATTGAGCGATATCTCCGTTCAGATGCAAGTGCCTTGGGAGATTCCAAGATAAAACTCCAGAGTCAGAGTCAGGCTTTGCTGAAAGCAGCCTTGGAATTTTATTAAGTGAAAAATCATTGTCATGGCTTTCTCAGAGTCCATGTTATTTCAGGGAGTCTCATCTCTTTTGTAATGAGTTGAATGTCCCATTGCTGGAAGGTAAATGAAGTTTTAAATTGGGTACGAGTTTAATCATTTTATTTATTTATTTTTGGTTTAGAAATTCCTTCCTATCTGTCTTTTCCTGGACTTCCTCCTTTTTAAAATTGCTTGTAAAAGCCTGTCCATGATAGAAAAACTGGTTTTTCCTGGAAAGGCTGATACATAATAAAGAGGGTACCATTCATGAACAATTTACTGATTGTCCTTTGAGCTTCCCAGGAGGTGGGTGAGTGTTGTGACTCCTCTCTATAGCAAAGGTTATGACAAGCTAGTAAGATCCAGGTCAGCGCCAAGAAGGAATTCAAAACCAAGTTGTGTTGACTTTATCAAGAACAGCATTTTTGTCCCCACTCCACCCCCAACTCAGATGACCAGAGAGTTGCTACCAGCCTGAGGCTGCACGTATTAAAATACACCTGTGCTTTTCTATACTGGTGTTTGTCCCTGGCAGCAGAGGGACCAGGAAGTGAGAACACACTCTTTCTGCCACCCGGGAGAGCTGGAGATTACTAAGAAGGGAGATGTAGGCAGGACGGGGGCGATGGGGGAGGGGAATACAAGCCGTGTACAGGTTGGGAGCATGGGGACAAATGAGTTCAGGGAGCATAGAGAGTAAAGGCTATTTGTATGGGGTTGGAATATGGGCCAGGAGAGGGAGATTTAATCTCAGAATGTCTTGCGCCCTGAGGAGTTTTAGAGGTTGTCAGAGAATGGATCTGAGAAGTTTGGGTACTCAAGGGAGGAAGTTCCCAGTTGCTGAGCGCTGAGGACACTTCAGGGATGATGCCAGTTGCTCAGCGCTTCCTCCCTCCCTCCCCTTCTCTCTCCTTCCTTCCCGCCTTCTTTCCCTTCCTTTCTCCCTCCCTCTCGTTCCTGTTTCCTGCCTTCGTGCCCTGCTCCCTCATTCTCATCCCCTCCCCTCCCTCCTTCCCCCCTTCCTTTCTTCCGTCTTTCCTTCTTTTAATCGCAAATTACTTCTCCCAGCAATTTTATGATTATTCCTACTTGAAAGATGAACATTTAAGATTCCGAAAAATTAAATAACATATCCAAATTTACACAAATAAATGAAAAAAGCAAGATTCCAACTGAGCTCACCTTAACTCTTAAACTCATATTCTTTTAAAAGATTATTCCTCAGCCAGAAAATGAAATGGAAAGTGTCGGTGGAAACCCAAATACTGCTCTAGGCTATATGGCAAAACAAGACTGTGTTTGGAGTTATCTTCATGTATTTGTTCTGTACCCAAAATCCCCATAAAATTTGGTCTCTACATGGTTGGTTATATGTTCCTAGGAGAGGACTTTGTGGAATTGCAGCCCTGCAGGAGAAGTAAAGGAAAGGCAGTGAGTGATCCAAAGGGCAAGTTCTTGGAATAGAAATTCCTTTGCCACTAAAGGTTATCACTGTGAATGCCTGGCAGTACTGCAGTTCAGTGGTGGTATTTTATTTTCCCTTGAATTTCCTGTGGGTGTATACTGCATGCTTAATGCTGGGGCTATCCACCACCAGCCACATAAGTTGCAGGGTCCGGTGCAAAATGAACATGCTGGGCCCTTGTTAAATAACTATTAAGAGTTTCAAAATGGCAAACACAGAGAACCTCTGAGTCCACGGTTGCACAGGATGTGTACCCATGAAGTTAGCTCTAGGGCTAACCCATAGTGATTTGGATAATTCACTGGAGCCCTGCTGTCCTTTGCCTGTTATACCGTGGTTACTAAGGTAAGACATCAGGTAAGGCAGAGGTGGGATTCTGTTAAAAAGCAAATTGAGTCATATGGAAGGTCAATTTCTAGTTCTTTCAGAAATTGCCACACTGTCTTTTAAAGAGGTTGCACTAGTTTGCAATCCCACCAGCAGTGTAGAAGCATTCCTTTTTTCTCCACATCCTCCCTAGCATTCATTGTTGTTTGTTTTATTAACGATGGCCATTCTTACTGGGGTTAGGTAGTGTCTCAATGTGGTTTTGATTTGTATTTCTCTGATGATGAGTGAGGCTGAGCACTTTTTCATGTGTCTGTTGGCTGCCTGTATATCTTCTTTTGAGAAGTGTATTCATGTCTTTTGTCCACTTTTTAATGGGGCTGTTTGTTTTTTCCTTTTAGCACATTTGAGTTTCTTGTAGATCCTAGATGTTAGGCCTTTGACAGATATATAGTTGGCAGGTATTTTTTCCCATTCTGTGATCTGTCTCCCTGCTGTCTTGATGGTTTCTTTTGTTTTGCAGAAGCTCGTTAGTTTGATAAGGTCCCACCTGTCTATCTTATTTCTTAAGGTATGGCCATTTAGGGTTCTGATCAGGAATTGGTTGCCAGTTCCAATTTCCATAAGGGCATCTCCTGCATTTTCTAAGATTCTTATAGTTTGAGGTTTTACATTTAGGTCTTTGATCCATTTAGAGTTAATTTTTGTGTATGGTGATAGGTTGGGGTCCTGTTTCAATCTTCTGCCTGTGATCAGCCAGTTTTCCCAGCACCATTTACGGAATAGCTTCTCCTCTCCCCAGTGGTTGTTGTTGGAGGCTTTGTCAAAGATGAGTTGGTTGAGAAATTGAGACTTTGCTTCTGGAATCTCTATCCTGTTCCATTGGTCTATGTGCCTGTTCTTGTACCAATACCAGGCTGTTTTGATAACTGCAGCCTTATAGTATAGTTTGAAGTCTGGAAGTGTGATACCTCCTGCTTTGTTTCTTTTGCTAAGGATTGTTTTGGCTATTCGTGGTCATTTATGTTTCCAAATGAATTTCTGTGTTTTCATTTCCAGGTCTGAGAAGAATGATGTTGGTAACTTAATGGGTATTGCATTAAATCTGTAGATGCCTTTGGTAGAATGCACATTTTAACAATTTTGATTCTTCCTATCCATAAGCATGGAATATTTTTCCATTTGTTTGTGTCTTTTTGGATTTCTTTGAGCAGTGTTTTGTAGTTCTCATTGTAAAGGTCTTTCATGTCTCTGGTTAGGAAGATGCTGACGTATTTCTTTTCTTTTTCTTTTTTTGTGGCTATTGTGAATGGGATTATGCTTTTAATTTGGTTCTTTGCCTGCTTGTTGTTGGTGTATAGGAATGCAACTGTCTTTTGCACATTTATTTTGTACTCTGAGACTTTGCCAAAGTCCTTTATTGAAGCTGGACTGGATTAAAATAATGTGGCACATATACACAATGGAATATTATGTAGTCATAAAGAAGGACAAACATATGGACTTCGCAGCAACTTGGATGGATTTAGAGTCAATCATACTCAGTGATCTATCACAGAAACAAAGAACAGAATACCATATGTTCTCACTCATAAGTGGACCTTGAACAATTACACTACTATAAGAAAGGGATTGGCAGTAGTAGGAAACTGTCAGAGGAGGGGGTTGGGATTGGCAGTTGAGGGAAACTGCTAGGGGAGGGAGGGGCATACCTCATCAACAAGGGTACTTGCATAATCAACGTTTGTATACCTAACCCTCAATTGTACCCCACATCTTTACTAAAGAAAAAAAGCAAATTGAGGCTGGGTGTGGTGGCTCATACCTGTAATCCCAGCACTTTAGGAGGCAGAGGTGAGAGGATTGCCTGAGTACAGAGGTTTGAGACCAGCCTGGTGAGACCTCATCTCTATAATAAATTTTAAAAATTGTTGGGTGTGGTGACATGCCTGTGGGTTCCAGGTACTTGGAAAGCTGAGGAGGAAGGATCTCGATCTGAACTCAGCAGGTCGAGACTGTGGTAGCTGTGAGCATACCATTGCACTCCAACCTGGGCGACAGTGAGACTCCGACTCAAAAAAAGAAAGAAAAAAAGCAATTTAACACTAGCAGCAATCATATATTCTACTCTTGGCTCTTTCATTCATGAAGTCATTCATTCAAAAGGCATTTTTGACCTTCTTACTGTGTGCCAGGTACTGTACCAGGTATTGGGGATTCCATTCTGAAGCATAACATATACATTCTTGTTCCTTCCCAAACAGTAGCCACTGGCCCTGAGGACAGGGCAGCTTAGACACTGAAAGTAGAAATAAATAGTCAGTTAATCTCTCCACCCAGAAATGTGTTCTGTGAGAAGACACTTGATGCTCTCCCAGGAATGCATTCATTGAGGATTTGTTGGGTTCTTTGGTGATAGGCAGTAGAAACTGACTCTGCTACCTTATGGGAAAAAAGGTGTTTATTGAAAAGACATGGAAGAGCCCACAGAATGGAAGGAAATAGTGAAAACCAGACCCTGAGAGGGACAGAAAGTCAGGCAGATTTGGGCAATTAGACAAAAGGAAGTAATAATCTCTTCAGACTGCTGCTGTAGGAATGAATCAGCTTGGCTTAAGTATACATATGTATATATGTATGTATCTATGTGTATGGATGGATGTGTGTGTGTGTCTGTGTGTATATATACGTGTGTGTGTGTGTGCGCGCGCGTGTGTGTGTGTGTGCGCGCGCGTGTGTGTGTGTGTATCAGCTGGGGTTTCCTTCTTTTGCCCAGGCTGGAGTGCAGTGACTGATCGCTGCTCACCGCAGTCTTGACCTCCTAGACTCAGGCAATCCTTCCGCCTTCGCCTCTGCCTCCGCCTCCCATGTATCTGGGAATACAGGCATGCACCACTATACCTGAAAACTTTTTTAGTTTTTTGTAGAGATGGGGGTCTCGCTATGTTGCCTAGGCTGGTCTTGAACTACTGGGCTCAAGCAATCTTCTCGCCTTGGTCTCTAAAAGTACTGGGATTACAGGCATGAGCCACCACACCCAACCATAAAACATTTTTAAAAACTCAGATAGATGCAGAACATTGAGTTAAATCTACTCTTCAGTTCATGGTGCCCTGCCCTCATGGGTCTGAGTAAAGCTCTGTCTTGTTTACTTTGTATATTTTCCTTATTTGATTCCTAATTCTCAGTCTCCTCCATAGGCAACCACTTCAAATATGCTTGGTTTATGTCCTTGATTTATGTACATAGACATGTATTAAAAACACACAGTGTCTTTGATATGTGCATGCATTTAAAATGTTCATAATCAGACCAGGCTCAGTTGGCCCATGCCTGTATTCCCAGCACTTTGGGAGGCTGAGGCAGGAGGACTGCTTGAGCCCAAGAGTTCAAGACTACTTTAGGCAACACAGCAAGATTTCCACTCTACAAAAAAATAAAAAACTAGCTGGGTGTGGTGGCACACACCTGTAGCCCAGCTACTTGGGAGGCTAAGATGCGAGCATCACTTGAGCCCAGGAGGTCAAGGCTATGGTGAACTGTGATCGTGCCACTGCACCACAGCTTGGGCGACAGAAAGAGACCCCGACTTTAAAAAAATGGTTTATACCACGAATATTGTTCTTATCCTTATGTTTTTGCTTAATAAAAATGTTCCCAAAGGACTCTTGGTGTGGCTGTTTAGTTTGCTGGTTCTGTTACATAGCCCTATACCCCGTATTTTTGTGGCTCATTTTTCTGAAGAAAGTCACCTTCTTGGTCTCCAGTCCCCACTTCACAATCCAGGCTCCATTATTGCATGCTTTCTGTGTAACCCCAGGCAAGATACTTAGCCTCTCTGTGCTCAGTGAATTTTATATGAGGTAATGCATGCAGAGATCTCAATCTACCCTATGAGTGATAGCCATCATTACTATTATTGTTGATGTTTGTTATACATTGCTGATGTTTACTTATATAACCAATGTTATATAACTAAAAAGCCTTTAAACAAGGGGCATGGAACCTTCCCTAGGCTAACTTAATTCAAGTACAGTAATTTGGTAGGATAAAGTATTAACGTGGTACCATAGAACATTACTACATACATGTATGTGTATGTGTCTATATGTGTGTATCTTACAATAAATGTAAGGTTTTTTTCGTTTTGTTTTGTTTTTTGCTTTTTTTTTTTTGAGTTGGAGACTCACTCCCATCACCCAGGCTGAGTGCAGTGGCACACTCACAGCCACCCCAGTATCAACCCGCTGGGCTCAGGCAATCCTTTCACCTCAGCCTTTCAAGTAGCTGGAACTACAGGCACGTGCCACCACGCCCAGCTAGTTTTTTTATTTTTATTGTAGAGATGAGGTCTCGCCAAGTTGCCCAGGCTGGCCTCGAACCCACGGGCTCAGGCAATCCTCTCACCTCAGACTCCCAAAGTGCTGGGATTCTAGGTGTGGGCCACCGCGCCCGGCCTCCTTTGCGTTTTGACAGCATCTCTTGTCCCCATGTGATGTAGCCCTGGGATATCCTCTACAAAAAAATAAAAAACTAGCTGGGTGTGGTGGCACACACCTGTAGCCCAGCTACTTGGGAGGCTAAGATGGGAGCATCACTTGAGCCCAGGAGGTCGAGGCTATGGTGAACTGTGATTGTTAGTTTCTCAGAAGCTCCACCTGCATCATTCTGAGTTATCAAGACAAATGAATTAGGAAAAAGCAAAGCAGTGGTTGTCGAGGTAGGTGAGCTGGTCACCCATGACGCCTCTACCCAGCTTGATGGCCAATACAGTAGAAGCTGTCATGGTTCTGCCCACGTCCCTGGGCCCTCAACCATGGCATCATGCTCAGGCGATTTCCTACTGCTGGTGTTGGCACCCCTGTGCCCAAGGACTTTTTCTGGACCTGGAGAAAGCCACTCTGCTTTCACAAGAAAGGCAGGTGGGAAGTGCCATAGAGTGAGAACATTCAGGAGAAGCCCTCCACCAGGGGCTTGTAGGAGCTGATGACAACTCTGGCTTGGTTAACCCTCAGTTGGAATGGTTTTGAGGTGTGTGGCTTGGACTGCTTCCCAGAGCTCCCTCTCAGAGTCATGCACTGGGCAGCTGCCTTAATATGGCGCCCTTACTGGCTTTCTTCCTCTCCCTGCAGCTCCTCCCCACTCCCCAACTGGTATCATCTGCCCCTCCCAAATAACTTACCTGTGTGGAGTCCTTGCCTCTGGGTCAGGTTCTAGCGGAGATGCTGACCTTCGCTTCACCCTCCTCTGTATACCCTGGCCTCTCACCAGCCTTTCAAATTATACGGCTGAGCACCTGATAACCATGGTTGGGTAATATGAACCTGTCCTCCTGACCAGTTGGTTGGGCCAGGAAGAGAGAGCTGAGTGCAGCTGGACCAATCAGCTTTCCTTCTGGAATTTGGAAATTGGCAGGGATTATTGGAGGCGGGGCGGGGGGCGGGGGGAGAAAAGGGAAAGGGAGAGAGGGGGAGAGAGGTGAAGGGAGAGAAGGAGAGAGAAAAGAGACAGAGGGAGAGAAAGAAAAGAGAGTGAAAGGAGAGAGAGAGAGAGAGAGAGAGAGAGAGAGAGAGAGAGAGAATGACTGAGTGAATCCTGCCACAGGTGGGGGCTGGAGTACTTGGGGCTGTGAGCATCTCCTCCGGGAGCTCAAGTAGTCTGCAGAGAGAAAAAAATGATAAGGCAGGTGTGCAGAGCAAAACACAGGTGAGGAACACAAAAATACTGCTGGAGTTTTGGCAGTCTTCCAGTTTTCAGTTTCGGTCTTCTCAGAGGCCTGGTTCATTTTTGTGTTGACAAGATACCCATTTTCTTTAACAAAGTGCCCACTTTTTGCTTAACTTAGGACGAATTGTTCTCTTTTACTTGTAGCTAGAACGTCCATGCATGTAACTTTTACTCCCTGAGAAATTCTTACTAAAAATAAATGGTGTTTTTAGGACTGTGATTTTTGTTTTGGAACGTGATATTTTATTTTATATTTGTTCATCTCTCTCTCTCCAGGAGACACGCTAACACAAGAAAGAGGTGATTTCCACTTCCCTATAAGGAGAGACAAGAGGCCTTCTTTGGTGGAGTTCTTGTGTCCTCTGCTCTCTGGGTACCTGATGGAATAAGAAGCTGGATCACCAAATAGCTGTACTGAGGGTCAGGAGGCTGGAGATGCTGTCAGGGCAGGAGGGTATCCTGGATCCACAGGTTGCTAGATCTAGGTGCCCCTTGATCAGCACTGCTGAGGACCTGGCGTGGACAGGACAGTAGGATTGGCTAGCAGACCCTGCGGCCTTCGGATGCTGGCCAAAGCCAAGTGGTTCCACCTGTGCCAGTGGGGAGGACAGCTGTGAGGGGCTGCCAGGGTGGCAGAGTATGGCAGATGGGGAGAACCAGATCCTGGCAGTGGCTCTGAGCAGGAAAGAAGAAAAAGTGGCTACTCAGAAATAAAGCCAAGGCCTTTAACATTTCTCTGATGGGTGTAAGCCCTGGGATTCCTATGTGTTCTAGGGTGACAGATGGTGAAAATTGTCTAATACTAGTCATTGTAACCAACCATGGCAAGTGGGAACTGGAACTGGGATTGAATTTAATCGAGAGAGTTGAATGGGATATTCGCCATACCACAGGTGTGGTGGATTAATTCATACCGGTTCCATTTGTACCTTTGGCTGACTGTTCTGATTGAGGGTAATCATTCTTTATGGGTGTGTTTCGTCCTATAATAAAATCTCAAAGGTGACTGCTTCTTGGGGATGCTTTTAGGTGAAAATGTGTAAGCACTTGTCTCATCTATTACAAAGGAGTGCAAGGAAAACAAAACCAACTAAGGAACGATGGGTTAGACCAGCTAGAAAGTCAGGCTAAACAAGAGAAATTGACTCGAGAGAGAGATTTGAGGGAATATGTCAAGAAGTTCACAAAATAGAAAGATTAAGAAAATGAGTGGAAGCCAAGGGAAGCAGCTTAGTCAAGGGTTAGAGGGACTCTTCTTCCAGACACAGGCCCTGGCCACCAGGGACACTGTGGGTACTGACCCGGGGGAGCCCACCCAGTGGTGCCCTTTGCTTTCTTGTCGCTTGCTGCAGACTCCACTGGATTGACAGGCACATGCTGTTTGTTCAGGCCCAGCCTCCAGGCCTGGGTTTCTTGTTACTAGAGTGGAAGATGTGACTCCCACCGAAACCATGGCAAGTTCCCAGTATGGCAAGGGGGTTCACATGCCGAGCAGCCAAAAGCCTCCCACACAAGCCATTATGATGTGTTCCTGTCTTGTCGGTGAAAAGCCACCAATGCCAAGTCCGTGCAGGTAGTTTGGGAGTATCTGTGTCCCCAAGGGTGTCTCCCAGTCCCCTTCTCTTCTCATGGGGTGCAGCCTCTCTTCCTTCCCCTGTGCACTTCTGCAGCTGCAATCTCACCTCCCTGTCTGGAATCCCTAGTTCCTTCGCTATCTCTCACCCCTCTTCTGAGTTTCAGACTGCTCCGTTCAACTGACTATGTCACATGTCCTCGTTGGTGTCCCTGAAACTCAACTGAACTCAAAGCTTTAAGAAAATCTGTATGGGAAGTGTTGAAGGACTCTGGAGCTGGCTAGTCTGGGAAAAGGTGAAGATCTTCTGTGGCTCAGCCTTTCCATCTGTAAAATGAGGAGAGCATCTGCCTCATAGGTTATTATGAGGATTAACTGATTTAATATATTGAAAGAACACTTAGAATATTGCCTGGCCCCTAGTAAGTGCTCAATAAATTACTATTTTCCACCAAACTAAGACCTCTCCTTATTTCATTTTCTCAATTAATACTCCTTGATCATACAGGCTGGAAACTTCTAGGCCACACATGACTGCCTTTTTGTCCTTTCTGTATTATTTATTCCAAAGTCTATCGGTTCAACTTCCCAAATACCTCTTAGCTCTTCTGCTTCTTTCCAATTCCACTGCCCCTTCCTTGGTTTTTGCCATTGTCGTCCCTGGCTTGCATGATTGAAACAGTCTTCTAGCTGGTTTCTTAGCCTCCAGCTACTTCCAGCTTATAGAAGGACATAAATTATTTCATGTGATAATAATAACAGTTAAGATTTTTGAATCTCTACTATAAGCTAAAAAATGTTCTAAGAGTTTTTCATGGATTCATTCATTTAATTGTCAGACCAACCTCTTGAATAGGTTAACATTTTTTTTTTTTTTAACAGAGAGAGGGCTTCACTATGTTGCTCAGGCTGGTCTCAAACTCCTGGCCTCAGGCAATCCTCCTGCCTTGGCCTCCCAAAGTGCTGAGATTCTACAGATGTGAGCCATCACTCCTGGCCCTGAACAGGTATTTTTATTTTCTCCCTTTATAGACAGGGAAACCAAGGCAAAGAGTGCTTAAGGGCTTGTCCAGGGCCACACAGCAATAAATGGCCAAGGTGGGATTTGAACATAGACTCCCTGAAGCAGATATTCATGTGCCTGGCTGAATACTGTCCTCTCTGCAGGTGATTTCCAGAGTAGCTGCACAGTCCCCTGAGAGTGTTGTGGGTGAAGCATTTTAGACTTTCTATTTTAAACTAAAATTATGAAATGAACTGAGCTTGATTAATCTGAAACATGTGATTAACACTGGTAGTCTCACTTGGTCTGTCAGATGGTCATTGCTATATACGGTACCTAAGGTCCCTGGGAAGAGAGGAGGCATTTGGCAGTTTGAGTGTGACAACAACACACTCACTCGTTTGCTGCCATTGACTTGTTATATGTAGCTCTTGCGCTATAAGGACGTCATTGATGCAGCTAAATAATTATGTGTGTGTATACACACACACACACACACACACACACACACACAGTATGTCTTCTAGATAGAGCTTTTACACTTTTTTAGGAAATGGGAAGTAGGTATAAAATATGTACTCCAAATAGAAGTTTACTCAAGGTAAAGCTCTCAGAAGAGTTGTCAGATTGGAAGATGCATGTTCCAAAATTTCTGACCTTTGCTATCTCATAAGTAACTATCAATTATGGGCTATGTAGAAAATAATGTTGAAAATTAAGAGCAATTTAATATGTCCCTTCTAAGTAGAAGTAGTATTTGAATGGTGAGTGAAAATATAAGTGATTTTCAAAAGAAAATCATGTTGTGGAGAGAATATGTTGAAATAGATCTTTGAGATTATTTCCCAATCTTGTAACTTCCCTCCCCCTTCCCTCCCTCCCTCCTTCCTCCTCTCCCCCTCCATCTCTCCCTCTCTCCCTTCCTCCCTTTCTTCCTCTTTCTTTCAGATGAAAATTATATATATTAAATATAAAACCTCATGCCTGCAGTCTTTAAAGATATGAAAAAGTAACTTTTAATTCTTTCCCCACTATTTTGAAATGTAAAGTTTCAATGAGGTTTGAAGTCATTTGTTAAAGTTATAAAGTACAACAATTTCTGATTAATTTGTAATAGCTGATCAACATAACCAAAGATTGATACTTACCAGACAGATTTCAATAAATCCTTGGTGTAGGTGGCAGATAGTATTAAAAAATAACTACTAAGGTCCCTGTTAGGACCTCCATGTGTTTGTGAGGCATTTTTAAACCTATCACAGTTATTAAAATCAAATATCAAAATAGGACCTCCAAATCATTGTATCATAACAGGCTAACCAAGGTTGGGAAAAATAACTAAAATTATTCAATCATATTAATCTCATGTAGAATAGTAATGGTACCCATAAACCTTTTTATATGGTTGACAAAGAAAACATTTTAAATTATTTAAATTTTTTCTTTTAAAATGTTCATTTTTATGTCTCCTAATGTTTACAATTATTTTTCCTGGTAAAAATGTTTGCAGACCACTGCTCAATACTATAAATACTACTATATTTTGATAATTGTTTTCTGCCAGTTAGATTACTTTAAATTTGCTAAGTGCTTGTTTCGGTAGGTTTCTGGAATAAAAATTGCTGCTCTAATTAAATGTATTACATATATATGTAGTTGTTTCTCTTTTTCTCTAAATTTCAGATCTCAAATCCATCTTATTGTGTAGCCTTGTTTCTAAGTAGTTAATGGTTTTTTTTTCTCTCAACCTTCTCTATTTTCTTAATTTATTTTTCAATTTAGATTTACCCAATGTTGTGTTTTCCGTCCTTCTCTGTGTGCGTCCACTCGGTTCCTGCAGGGTGGCCAGGGCCTCTGTCTTGTCTTCTGCACCTCCACTTTCTACCTTATCTTGCTGGGTCACTGGTTTCAGATGTCTTACTTTTCCCCTTTTCTCCTCTCTCCTCCCTCCATTATTCCCGAGCCCTTCTGAAACACAATCAAATCTCTGGGGAGCGTCTGTGGCGATTAGTGCATCAGTGACTTCTGCTTCCATTGTTGGGGCCCCAATGTCCAGCCCAGTGTGGAAAACGAGGCTGGGCCTCCTGGCTCCCGGGGACCAACTGTCAAGGGCAACCTGTGACTGGGAGGCCACACCCACAGGTCTTGCCATCCTGAGCTCCACACTCTCACATTCTCACTGAAAGATCTTGGACACCAGCAGGTATCAGAGAAAACAGAAATCATTAGTAATGTAAGGAAGGACTTATGGCTGTCTTACAGGAGGCAGAAAATTGGGGGTGTCTGGATCTTCCAGCGGAGTCTAATCTTTGTAAATCCCAGGCAAGGTGTATGCTGAGCAGATTAAAACAGAAATGTAAAATCACCTTGTTATGACAGTTTGTTGTAGGGCAGAAACCAGTGCAAGTCAGACTAGCCCTGGGTCTGCCCAAGGGTTTCATTTCCTGACCCACCAGAACTCTTTCCATCTGAAGGCTGCCCCTGCCCCAAGCCCCAGCTCAGAGCTCCAAACCCAGAGGCTCCAAGGCTGGCATTCTTCTGCCACCCCAGCAAGTGTAGCTTCTGTCCCCATGAGGAGCTTCGTGGCCCTGCAGACTGTCTCCTATCTGCCTGCGTGATTCCTCTCCTTGTCCACAGCTTCATGGTGCTGCCACAGCAGTGTCAGCAGCCAGCGTGGGTCCAGGGACAACTGGGGGCAGCGTGAGGTTTGGAGGAACTCACAGCCATCCAGAATGGAGACTGGATCCCTGGGGCTACTTGGAGAAGAGGCGGTGGCCCAAGGTCCCACTCGGTGGAGTGTCCTTTTGGGGTCGCCATCCCTCAGTCTCAGCAGCATGTCCCCTCTGACAGGCCACCCACAGCACACCGAGTCGGTAATCTGAGTCCTTTCCTGGTGGGCAGTGGCAGCCACTGAGCCAGGGCTACTCTGCTCTTACTCAACTGTTAGCGAGTCCCGGCTCTTCTTCAGTGTCAAAATATTTTCCCATGAGTGCCAGGGTGGCATTGTCCCTGCCTTCTCAGCCCTAGCAACCAGAAGCCAGGTTTCCAGGAAAGCAGCCACTTGATCCAACCTGGAGAGCCCCTCTCCCTGGCCCAGCAGCTGCCATGGCATCTATGCCCCGGCCCTCAACCACCAGCCCAGTGGTGTTTTTTTTTTAAGCTGTGGCCACATGACATTCCCAGTTGGTCAGCCTTCTTCCCCCTCCTCGGTCCTGTGCGACCCCCAACACCTCACAGTCTAGGCTGGTGTTTTGCAGGGTGGTGGGAGTTCTTTGGACTCTTTTGGGAGGCCAATTCCCCATGTTTCTCAGAATACCCCCAGTCCTCTAATCCTTTACCTGGGGCAAGACAAGGTGTGCTGTGCTCCAGGAACACTTGTCAACCTGCCCGAGACAGCTCTGCAAGGCCTCAGGGAAGACCCTCCCCTTCCATGGGACACTTCTCTCCCTATGACATGGAACCCCACATCCTGTGAGGCACTTCTTGGATCTGGTGTTGTCTTTTTGGCCATCCATGAGAATGCTCTTGTGAGACCAAGAGGTTCTTTATTTTCTTTTGTTTTATTTTATTTATTTTTTGAGTTGGAATCTCACTCTGTCACCCAGGCTGGAGTGCAGTGGCACACTCCCGGCCACCGCAAGCCTCGACTTGCTGGGCTCAGGTGATCCTTCCGCTTCAGCCTTCCAAGTAGCTGGAACCATAGGTGTGTGCCACCACACCTGGCTAATTTTTTTATTTATTGTAGAGATGAGGTATTGCCAAGTTGCCCAGGTTGGTCTCGAACCCCTGGGCTCAGGCAATCCTCTCACCTTGGCTTCCCAAAGTGCTGGGATTATAGACATGAACCACCGCGCCCGGTCGTTTATTTTATTTTTAAGTTGGAGTCTCACTATGTCTCCCAGGCTGGAATGCAGTGGCATGATCACAGCTCACCACAGCCTTGACCTGGGCTCAGGTGATCTTTCCACCTCAACTTTCTAAGAAGCTGGGACTATAGCCATGGACCATAACACCCTGCTCTTTTTCTTTTCTTTTTTTAAGAGAGAAGATCTCACTATGTTGCCCAGGCTGGTCTCAGCCTCCCAAAGTGCTGGGATTACAGACATGAGCCACCACACCCAGCCTAGGCAAGAGATTCTTTTTATAACCATGTACATTTCCTCAGGAGAGCCAGTGAATAATGCGGTCACTCTGGTCGGTTGCCCTTCCATCACTACCCCCGGGGCCCTTTGGCCCCCACTTGCTGCTTCTCCTGTTTCAATTTCCACATCCTCTGGGTGTTGTAACTCAAGGAGCTCCCCAGGCTTAGGAACAGCTGACAACCTGACAGCTCCTGGCGGGGGCACCTGGGGAAGGGGCTGATGGCACTGACTTGAGGGCGTGCTCTGGGACGCCCTGTCCTCAGCTGCCATGAGTCATTGACAAGGTGAGCAAGGGTGCACGCTGAGGAGTGGGGACCTTTGGAACCAAACCTGGAGGATCTGGCTCAAGCGAGTAATGAGACGGGAAGAGCACTTCTCACAGAGAACCCTAGAGCAGCCCTCTTGTCACATCTTTTTTTTGTTTGTTTGATTTTTTAAGAAACAGTCTCACTGTGTTGCCCAGGCTGGAGTGTCACGATGTAATCATAGTTCACTGCAGCCCTGACCTCCTGGGCTCAAGCGATCCTCCTTCCTCAGTCTTCTGAGTAGTTGGAACTACAGGTATGCTCCTCCACACTCAGATAATTTTTAAAAATTATTTATAGGCCAGACATGGTGGCTTATGCCTCTAAGAGTCCCAGCACTTTGGGAAGCCGAGGTGAGGGGATTGCTTGAGCCTAGAAGTTCAAGACCAGCCTGGGCAAAATAGCCAGACCTTGTCTCTAAAAATTAAAAAAAAATGAAGTAAATTTTTGAGAGACAGAGTCTTGCTACGTTGTCCAGACTGGGCTCAAACTCCTATCTCAAGCAGTAGTTCTCCTCCCTTAGCCTTCCAAAGTGCTGGGATTAGAGGCATGAGCCACCATGCCAGCCTTGTCTTAACTTGATTGTCCACCCTTGCCAGACAGCAGGCCGGCCCTATATGTAGGGAGCATGCCTGACTAGACTCTGTTGATATTACTGAATCAGAGAGCTCAAAGGACCCTTGAAAACTCATCAAACCCAAGCTCTTTCTTTTACAGAAGAAAAAACTGAAGCCCAGGAGAGGAGTCATTGTCCCAAGTCAGGGTAAAGCTGGGGGCCACTCACTGGCCAACACCAGTCTCCATACCTGCACCTGGGGAGGTGAGTGCACATGGTGAGGGTGAGTGAGGTGATTGAGTCAGGACAACAGAAACCACGGATTTCATCCCTGAAGCCGGATCCCTGTTCCCCCGCATGGTTTGCAGAGTCCTCCGGCTGCACCTCCCTGGCTCCTTCTGGGAGTGGTGGTTTTCCTTCTTGGTTGACGTAAATCCTCCACGGCCTTAGCCCTGGGGAAGGTTCAGGCTGATCCAAGGAAGGGTGGCTGTGAAGAGCGCTGTGGGGCTGTTCCCCTGTCTCCAGCTGTCCTTTATTACCAGTACCTGGAGCAGAGGGAGCCAGGAGGGCCATCGGAGCACAGCCTGTCACCTGGGGAGTGGCTGGCAGTGTGGGTGTGCATGGCTGGGCATTGCTGCCACCGAGAAGCTGTTAGGCTCTGACTTATCCAGTCGTTAAATGGGAGCAGACGTTTCTGAGAACGCCCCCAAAGGCGACAACGTGGACAAAAACTGTTCCTGTGTTTTGAGGGGCATCTTCCCTCAGAGCTCGGGAATGCCATGCATCTGTTCCTCTCTTGCAGTGAGCTGCCTGCTGACGCTGGTCCCCTCTGTGTTCTCCATGGGCTCGGCCTGCCACTGGCATTTAATCAACGTTAAAAAATAGCAACATCTGAGCCACTGACCATCACTTGAAGGCCAAGACCATGGCCAGAGCGCTCCTCCGTGGGGGCGCCTGCCCAGCACCTGCCAGACAACTCTGCTGGAAGGGGAAGAGAGAGCCAGGGACCTGCAGGGTCATGGAGCAGGTTGCAGAGTCTGTCCCACGCCAAGTGGACCCAGCCAGGCGCTTTGACATTTACACAGTGAGAACCATGCATTTTGCTCCCACGTTCCGGGTCCTGTGAACAGGCGGCTCTGCCTCATTCCAGACTGCCAGGAGTTTCCAGCTCTCCAGCCAGCAGGGGTCCTCAAACTTTTAAAACAGGGGGCCAGTTCACTGTCCCTCAGACCGTTGGAGGGGCGGACTATAGTTTAAAAAAAAAGGAATTTGTTCATAGTTTTTTTTTTAAACTATAGTCCGCCCCTCCAACAGTCTGAGGGACAATGAACTGGTCCCCTGTTTTAAAAGTTTGAGGACCCCTGAGAGGGTGTCGGGTGTGCTGGTGGACCGGGCATCCGGGACCCAAGTGTTGGGTGGGAGTCGGGGCTCTGTCCCCTCCCTTCCTTGTCTGTCTCCCGCAGGGTCTGTGCCACCAGCGTTCAGCCGAGACTTCCTCATCTGGTGGTTAAGAACCGAGGGACTGGGGTTTTCCAGCCAGTCTGCATTCGTGAGGTTTGTCCTCTTCCTTTAAAAAAATAAAAGATGGAGACTCTCCTTTACCTGTGAGGCCTGGTCAGTAGAGTCTAGGTTGTGTTTTTGTTCAGCTAGCTTTTCCTGCTTCTCTCTCCCCTCCCTCCTCCTCCTCCTCCTCCTCCTTCTTCTCTCTCTTTTTTCCTTCTCTCAAGACTAGGAAAAGGTACATATTGCAGAGGGGAGAGGACTTGCCTCTCTCAACTTCCTGAAGGTCTGGACATAGAAGACAAGATTTCTGTAACTGACTTAATCCCCCCCAAACTGATTTGTGGGGTAGTGGAGATTTGGAGAGGGTAAGGAGGTGGCCAGGGTCGGCAGCTGGCAGCTGGCCAAGACCAGGTGTGGTTTCCAGGGCTTGGTGCTGACACCTGTGGAGGGCTCACTGAAGGCAGGTGCTGCAAGAGACACTGGACATATTCCACCCCTTTGTCTCCGCAGCAGCCCCATAGAGGAGGAGTTTGAGGTCTAGAGAAGTTAAGTACCTTCCCAAATTGTCACATGGGTTTCTGAGCCATCGTTACAGCAGCAACAGGTATTTTCTGGGGATCCTGGGCATCATGGATATCTGGATTGTTCAAGTGACTGATTGTCCCAGTTGACCCTCAGCCGCAGACAAGCCCGGAGGGCTGTCACCATGTTTGGTGCACTTCCATCTGTGTCCCTTCCCGTCCGACAGTGCAGCGACTGCTCCTGGTCTTCACAGTAACACAAGTTTCTTGAGTTGTATTCTTGGGAAATATGGACAGAGCTCTGGGGGCTGAAGGGCAGAGCCGAAACCAGGGACTTGTTGGAAGAATAATGGGGAAAGTTCTTATGGTTAGGGATGAGAGGAGCTCTCTGTCACCTTCTCCTCCTCCTTATTTTTGAGATCATGCAGCCTTTTCTTCACTGACAAGCCCAGGTGAGTGGAGTCGAGTCGAAGTCTTCTTTCCCAGAGCATCCGTCTCCTTTTGTTCTTCTCTAAAGCTGGGAACAGCTGAATTTTTTAGCCCCTCTGCCGCACGGCGTCTGTCCTGCCTCAAGTTGATCAGGTCTGAGGGTGGGGGTAGGCTGGTGATTGGTGAGTGAGCAGAAAACCTCAGGCATGTAGGCGTGTGAGTGTGTATGCATGTGTGTGTGAGAGAGAATGTATGTGGGGGTGAGTGTGTGAGTGTGAGGGTGTGTGAGTGTGTGGGTGAGTAAGTGTAAGTGTGGGTGTGCGTGAGTGTGTGGGTGAGAGTGTGTGTGAGTGTATGCGTGCATGTGTACACGTGTGAGTGTGTGTGTACGTATGAGTGTGTGCTAGTGTGCACTTATGAGAAAGTGTGAGTGTGTGTGTGGGTGAGTGTGAGCGTGTGTGGTGCGTGAGTGTGTGTGTGAGAGTATGTATGTGGGTGAGTATGAGTGTGAGAGTGTGTGTATAAGTGTGAGAGTGTGTGGGGGGTGAGCGTGAGTGTTGAGATGAAAGCTGCTCTGGAAACATGTTTGGATTCTGGGGCTTGAAGCTGGCCCCATCTGCCCCTTTTGTTCACTCTCTAAGCCGTCATGAAAAGTTTTGTGGTTTGCCTCCTTTCAGGAGAGCAGGGCAAGTACCAACCTCTGAGGTCACCTGTTGGCGTCATCCCAGCTTGTGTCATCCCAGCCCTCGTGCATCCCTTGCACCTGTGTCTGATGGGAAATTGGGGGCGGGAGCTGCAGACCAGGCGAGAACCCCTGGTGGGTGTGGGTTCCCTGGCTTCAGGAAGTCCTACCCACCCCACCCTCCTGACACAGAGGACCCCGTGAGTCACCGGCCCAGGCCTGATTCGCCGGTCCAGCCCTCCTCCCTGGGCTGCCCCTGCCTCCACCTCCTCACCCTATCCATCCATGACTCACCTGTCTCATAGATGTCCCCTCCACCACTGAGTCAGCACGGGGTTGTCCTGGGACCAGCCTTGCTTTGAATGACACCATCGTGTATGGCCCACACACCAGTAGGTTGAAACGGTTGAGTAAGTCCAGTACTGGTCAAGGTTGATGGCTCAACTGTTGGGAAGGGGGCAGTATTGGCAGCTGCATGGTGGGGGTCTTGTTTCAGGTAGATTTTACATTGGAATTTTCTTTCTGCCAACAAATTAGGGAACTCGAAACATGCCAGAGCTTCAGAGAGAAGTCACTTCTCAAAAAGGAAAGCATTTTATAGAGCAGCTAGTAGAAGAGCATGACATGCCTCGAGCTACAGTACTGCACAGGTGCTGTGTGAACTATGGTCCATCCTGGTCACAGTCAATGCAGAAATCATGGTTAGAGTCCGTAGTAAGTTCTCAATAAATGATTATTGGGTAAATGAATAAAAACTCTCTGTTTTAGTTCCATAATTTGAACAATGTGTAGACTAAGAATTCTCTGTAATAAAAATACCAATGCTAATCTAAAACTATGATTATTCCGATCTAGATTGGCTAGAAAGGTGGGGCAGTTTGAGATACAGAAACAGATCATGATAGCAAGATGATGAAAGAAAAAAAAAACAAAAACCAGCAACTGAGATGCATTACTCTGTAGTAGTTGACTAGAGGCAGAGTTGTTGTGTATTGTTGCACAGGTTATCTACCATACAACTCCAGAAGGTATTCTTGGTAATATGCATGATGACCCTGATGTTGCTTTTTTTTTTTTCTTTTTTGAAACAGGGTCTCACTCTGTTGCCCAGGCTGGAAGTGCAGCGGCAAGATCATGGCTTACTATAGTCTCAAACTTCTGGGCTCAAGCTATCCTCCCACCTTATCTTCCCGAGTAGCTGGGACTACAGGCACTCACCACCACACCTGGCTAATTTATTTATTTTTTTGTAGATTCCAGGTCTCACTGTATTGTCTAGGCTGGTCTCAAACTCCTGGCCTCAAGCAATCCTCTCTCCTCAGCCTCCCAAAGTGGTAGGATTACAGGGGTGAGCGACTGTGCCTGACCAACCTTGGAGTTTGTAAAAGTGACAGCTCTGCATAAGGACTTTCTCAATCTCTCAGTGAGGGATGTGTGAAAAGTTAACATCAGAGCAGAACAGTGCATATTATTTTCAGCTTGTCTATATACTCATCTATGCTTACCATAACTGTTCAGCAAATTGCATATCTAATTAATTCACATGGATTCAGCCATTTGCAATGTTTTATTGTGAGATAGATTCACAGGAAGTTGCAAAACAATGTACAAAGAGGTCCTGTGTACCAACCCCATCACCTTGCAGAACTAGATACAATATCAAAACCAGGAAATTGACATTGGTAGAATGCGCAGAGTTTATTTGAGTTTTGCCAATCTTACCTGCACTCATTTGTTTGTGTGCGTATTCAGTTCTACACAGTTTTATCACACTGAACTGGTGGTCAAGCCTTGTAACCACCACCACAATGAAGATATGAACAGACTTCACACCACAAGGCTCTCTCTCTCCTTCCCCCGTGCCCTCCTACATATCTAACCCCTGGTAACCAATTACTCTCTTATCCAGCTCTATAATTTTGTTATTTTGAGAATACTGTATAGATGGGAATGCAATCTTTTTTTGGAGAGGGCAATCACTTTTTAACTATTTTGCTACAAGATTTGCTACAAGTGTCTCCCTAAGTAGAAGCACTTGAACTAGGGAAATGCAACTGATCACAAAGTCAAGAATCTGGTGCCTAAAAGGGCAAGTCAGGAAAGCAGGATGGCATTTTTCTTTCTTTTTTTGTTTTGTTACCCAGGCTGGGGTGCAGTGGCATGCTCAGAGCCACCCCAGCGTCGACCTGCTGGGCTCAGGCGATCCTTCTGCCTCAACCTTCCAAGTAGCCGGAACTACAGGTGCGCGCGTACCACGCCCAGCTAATTTTTTGATTTAGTGTAGAGATGAGGTCTTGCCAAGTTTCCCAGGCTGTTCTCGAACCCGTGGGCTCAGGCAATTCCCTCACCTCAGCCTCCCAAAATGCTGGGATTATAGGCTTGAACCACCGTGTCCAGCCAGTATTTTTATTTCTTTTCTTTTTTTTTTTTTTGAGTTGGAGTCTCACTCGGTCGCCCAGACTGGAGTGCAGTGGCCGCTCCCCGCCACCGCAGCCTTGCCTGCTGGGATCCAGCGATCCTTCCGCCTCAGCCTTCCGAGTAGCCAGAACTACAGGTGCGCGCTACCACGCCCGGCTGATTTTTTGATTTATTGTAGAGATGAGGTCTCACCAAGTTGCTCAGGCGGGTCTCGAACCCGCGGGCTCAGGCAATCCACTCATCTCAGCCTCCCAAAGGCGCGGGATTACAGACTGAGCCACCGAGCCCAGCCGTATTTTTATTTTTTAAGTACTTCCTGTGTGCTTAAGACCCTGTTCTGAGGCCTTCATGGAGGCTGCCTCTTCTTCAGGAATTCCTCCCCCACACCCACCCAACACACCCTCTTCATGTCCTGGGCATATTCCCGCTGGATCACCATGCCCTGATCACAAGAGTATCTCGGACTGCTCAGAGAGCCAGATGTGAGCCACAGGGCCTCGAATGCGAGCTGTGCGGCTTTGGTTTTGTGCCGCATGAGCTCTGGCTGCCCGAGGCTGCCTCCCCTTCCTTGGCTTATGCCCCTGGCGCTGTCCTTGCTGTCACCTCCCAACTGCCGGGACCAGATGCCATCTGGGAACTGGATGCAGGTGGCCTTTACCACTCCCCTCCTGTGGCAACTGTGGCAGCCTCAGCTGCTTGCCGCTGCAGATGGAGAGAGACACCGACAACCATTACTGGCAACCTCAGCATCTCTGGGAATTAAAGATTAATGGAGAGAGACTCATTGTTCTAAATCCCCAGCTGGGTCTGAGGTTGAGGAAATTCCCTTCTTGAAGTGATTAATCCTTAGTGGCCCAGTGAGACTAGGTCTCCAGTGACACAATATAAGTGGCCTATTATCTGGGGTCTTGGAGACTGAATGGAGGAGCTTCATAACCCAGGGATGAGTTATGCAGGCACTCATGAGTTACGCCTCGGGTCTTGAAAATAGAAGTGAATATGATGGGTCTGACAAGTTAGGCAGCATTGCCTGAAGTAAAGGCATAAGCCAAATATTATTTTAGAGCCTTTGCTGCACTTTGATTTTGCAAAATCTCCACTTCTGTGTGTCAATGGATCTCAATTCTGATGCAGAGAAGATAAAATCTTGATGTTTCAACTTTGCGTGAGCACCAGTGAATACACCACAGCTATTTTACAGGCAGAAATCTCCAGTATTATATTCCAATAGGATACTGAATTGGATATTGACAACCATTTCTGAAGTTGGGACTCTTACATTTGATTAGCACTGTGGCCCAGTACTTCCTGTTGTGAAACATATATACTTTAGTAAGACAAATAATGACCGTGTTGTGAGGATTTTGTTAGAGATTTTAAGGCGTCTTGAAGATTGCGACAGGAGACACCTGCATTTAACTTTTCCTTCTAGATTAGATCCTGAGGCCATAAAGTCAGGAGTCCAAAAGAATGATATTTGTATGAGTTTATAGAAACTCATCCAAGCAGAGAAACAAGTCTTTGTGTCATTTTCATTGGGCTCATTAAAAACTATGTGATTTAACTTTACTCACCCAAAATGGTAAATTTGGGTGAATTTAGAATTTTTTCAGTGAATGACTCATTGAACCTTTGCTCTTCATCTTTTTGTTCTGGAAACCCTCTCCTGTCAGTAGGGCTAAAACAGCTTAAATCTAGTGAGTCCTTCAAGGACAGAAATAGATTCCCATTATAGTAGATTTCAAATCGAAGCAGATAACATTAAACAAGGTCCAAAGCGTGCTGACCCTAAATTAAGCCCTGGGAAATCTTTTGTGTATCAATAAGAGTGCTATGATGCCATGGAGAGGTGGGTTTTCCTGCCTTTGGTGAGAAGTTCGATTTTCTGCATGGTCTCACTTTCCCCTTTTCTCTTTGTAGTGAGTGTCCTTCCCATGAGAGACACGTGTCAGACCCACTCGCTCTAACTTGCAATCCTAAAGTCCAAAAAGCTCTGAAAACCAACAGTGTTTTGTGTGCTTGACACCATTTTGGCAGAGAAACCTGACCTGAACTGACCTGAAACTACGCCCAGGTCTTATTAATCTCACTTACTATGAATATTCATGCTTCATTGCAGAAATATAATGTGTGAATGTGAGGCAGTGCCCTGGGAGTGGCGTTGCACAATGTGTTGTACATGTACCCCATTAGTATTCTGGAAAATTCTGAATTCTGTAGCATATCTACTGCAAAGGTTTTGGATAAAGAATTGTGGATCTGAAGCACACCTTTCCCCCCTTCATATGACATAAACATCAGAGGCCCTTTTTGATAGGGGATAGGACCCAACCAGATGACCCAGCTTGTCAAGTGTTCTCAGACCCCGACCCTGACAAAGTCTAAGGTGACGTGATCCTGCGGTGAACTCCAGAGTCCAGCACTTCCTTTGCCTGCCCCACATCCAAGCACTAGCAGCTCACCCTTTCATGCTGGCTAGGCTCAGAGGTGACCCATTAGTCCTTTCCCCATGGGAGAGGGAGGGTGGGAGGGGTTGGACTTGGCTCATTGCTGCCAAGGCTTCTGGTGGGGTGTGGACAGCCTTATGGTAAAGCCATACTGAATCATTTTCTCTTTCCTTCATTAATGTATTCATTCACTCAGCATTTACTATGCATTTTTTGTGATCTAGGAATGTTTTATTGAGTTTCTTATACAAAATTTGTGTGTGTGTGTGTGTGTGTGTGTGTGTGTGTGTGTGTGTGTGTGTGCGTGTTTGAGAGACAAAGCAAGAGAGAAATCAGAAAGCTTGGACTCAAGAGACAGAAAGCAAGAAAGAGAGAGAAAGTGAGAGAGAGAGAGAGAGAGAGAAATAACGAGGAGAGAGAGAGAGAGAGAGAGAAAACAAGAGACAGAGAGAAAGAAAGATTTCCAAGATCAGGTAAGTCTAGAAAAGAGTGAATGAACAGTTCAACAGGTTTCTGTACTGTCCCATTTTCCTGTGTCCTTAATAAAGTAGCAGATGCAGCAGCCATCCAAGAGTGCGGGCATGGACCAAGGGATGCTGACCTCTGGTTCTCCAAGTCCCTTCCAGCTCAGATGATTTTTCTGTTCCACCTAGACAGTAAAAGTTGAGGGATGAATTCAGTGGGAGGTGGCGGCACTGAGTGACTCTATGAAGCACTGGGAAACATTTCTGCCAGGCTGTCTCTGCATTTGCAGGCTACTGCTGCCTCTTAAAGCCACTCTGTGAGAAAATAAAAGTGCAGGTGGCCACCTGGCTAGGGTAGCAAAGAGAATTCTTTTCTGGGTCATCAAACCTTGAAAAGTAATAGTCCCTCAAGAGCAATTTCCAAATGAATCTCAGAATTTCTTTTCTTCCCTGGACAGCTTGTCTTCTACAAAATTGTACTGTGCACAGCAAAGAACATGATTGCTCTCTGACCTGCTGGCATTTTGAGAGACAAAATTTCTCATGATCCAAGAATATTGCATACAGAGGATGGGAGGAATCCCTTTTTCATGACTAGTCTTACAACTAAGCTTACGTTTCTCCCAGGAAAACTAACAAACGTGCTCCACTGTGTTTTCCAAAGTTAGAATGCTCGTTTTATTCTTTAGACCTTAGTAAACTTGTGTAGAAGGGAAGCCCACATTTGGCCCGTGTGCTAGATACCAAGATCTGTAGAGTCTACTGCTAGTAATTAAATTGCTTGATCTTGATCCTTTCAACATAGTCAGTGCAAACCCAAGTGACCCTGAGCCCAAGGATCCTCCCTCCCTTCCCCCCTCCCTTCCCTTCTTCTTTCCTTCTTTTCTTCCTTCCTTGCTTTCTTGCCTTCTTTTCCCCTCCCTCCTCCCTCCCTCCCTTCCTTCTTTCCTGCCTTCCTTCTGACAGGGTCTCTACACGTCGGCCAGGCCAGAGTGCTGTGGCACCACCATAGCTCACTGCCACCTTGACCTCCTGGGCTCAAGTCATCCTTTTGTCTCAGCTTCCCAAGTAGCTAGGTCTACAGGAATGCATCGCCACACTCAGCTAATTTTTGGTTGAGAAAGGGTCTCACTATATTACCCAGGCTCCAAGGCATTTTTCTTCTTCATTGTAGAGTTCACTTTGCCTCTGAAACTTCCCCTCCCACCTCCCATAGTTTTCCTTCCCTCAAGGTGCAGCAGATGGAGGCAAGGAAGTGTGGTCCAGAAGTAAAAACACTCGCCTGGAGCTGGGAGACCAGGGTTCAAGTCCAACTTAGCACGTCTTCCATTTGTGGTCTGGGCAAGTTTCTCGAATTTTGTGGCCTTGAATGCCCTCCTGCCCCAAGGCTGTGGTGGAATGCCATGCCTCAGTTGCACTGCTTGTTTTTCCCTGGTAGGATGCTGCATGACGCTCAGGGCCAGGACTGCAGGTCTGGGTCTAGGTGGGGGACAGGCAGTCCCCTTCTCCAGGGGTTCCCAGTGTAGGCCCTGAGCTGGCCAGGGCCTGTGCTGTTTTTGGTTCAATTCTTACCCTAATTTTTAAAAATGGGCAATGCCCCCTAGGAACCTTTTGGTTGATGCATTAAAAAAATAGGAATGATTTAAAAATTCCAAACCCACTAGATTGTGAGCCAGGAGTTTGGGTTCTGGGCTTGGCTTTGAACTAACTGAGATTTGCACAAATTCTGTTTATTCGTTTTCCTATCTGTAACATTGAGGAGATGGACTACATATTCACCTTTTTTTTTTTTTTTGAATTGGAGTCTCACTCTGTTGCCCAGACTGGAGTGCAGTGGCCGCCCAGGCAGGTCTCAAACCCGCGGGCTCAGGCAATCCACTCACCTCAGCCTCCCAAAGGCGCAGGATTATAGGCTGAGTCACCGAACCCGGCTCATATTCATCTTTAATGTGGAGCTCTTTCATGTTTGTTGGTACTGTTTTAATTATTTAATGTATATTAACTGTATGCAGTAGGTACAATTGTAATTCCTACTTTATGGAATAAGAAATTGAGGCTCAGAGAGGTTCAGCCCCTCGATCAGGCCTGGATTTAGCCTGGTCAGTCTGACATCAAGGCCCATGTATGAAATCGCCCTTCGATGCCCATTTCAGTTTAGCCCAGATGAACCCACCAGGCTGGGATGTGCCACCCCTCAGAGCTCCACCTTTAAGATGCAAAAACAGCATGGTGGCTCTCCTCTGTAGTCCCAGCTACTCAGGAGGCTGAGATGGGAGGACCGCTTGAGGCAAGAAGTTAGAGACCAGCCCGAGTAACATAGTGAGGCCCTGTCTCTACCAAAAATTAAAAAGAAGGAGAAGGAGGAGGAAGGAGGAAAAGGAGGGGAAGAAGAGGGAGAAACCACAACAAAAACCTTTCTCAAGTAATTTCCAGCCTTTTTTTTTTGTATTTATCGATTACGGAGGTGTCTGAGGCCTCATCATGGGATGGATGTTTGTGTTTCTCATCTGATCTAGCTGCCTGGTTTATGTCAGTTAGTTGAAAAGTTCCCAAATACACATTGGCATAGAAAGGCACCGCTCTGCCTTCTGTATGAGGTGCTTTTTATTTTTTAATTTTTTAAAAATAAGAGTTTCACTCTGTTGCCGAGGCTGGAATGCAGTGACAGGAGCACAACTTACCATAGTCTCTACCTCCTGGGCTCAGGTGATCCTTCTCCTGAGTAGCTGTGGCTGCAGGCGTGCATCACCACACCTGGCTAATTTTCTGATGTTTTTGTAGAGACGATGTCTCGCTATGTTGCTCAGGCTGGTCTCAAACCACTGGGCTCAAGCAATTCTCCCGCCTCAGCCTCCCAAATTTCTGGGATTACAGGCATGAGCCACCACACCTGGCCCTTTTCTTTTACTTCTGCGATAAATAAATGTCAATAAGTGTGTGTTGGAGAGAGAAAAACAAGCAAAGCCCCGGACAGTATTGATTTTGTAAACCACCAGCTCACAAATAGCTCAGCTGTGGTCCTGTGCCGCTGATGTAGAGGTAAGCGGTTAGACAAAGAGAACGTGGACATTTAAAAAACAAAGTGGCAGACAACTCTTCAATGATCAACTACTGTGAGGAGGAAGAAGCTGGTTCCTTTGAAGCCTGGTGCCCAGTTTTGCCTTCTGTGGTGCGCACGGCTCCTGTTAATGGCAGCTTTGTGTGTGCATCTGAGGGTGGATTTCTGGCTCAGAAAAAGAAATGATGAAGGTGTGCCTTGCAGCAACAACTGAGCTATTGTCCTGTCCTCCCACCCTCTCCTATCTCTCGTTACTGGATCCCTGGGCTCTCTCAGTTGGCGTGATAAGGTAGCATAGAGGTTTTCCCCAGAGGCTGCCGCTGCCTCTCTTCCTCCTCCTCCTCCTCGTCCTCCTCAGTAGTCCCAGTCTGCAGGCCCAGTGATGGGTCCCACTGAGACCCCCATCTCATCCTGCACCACCAGGATTCTCCTATTTCAAAAGAAACCCTTGCTGGAACAAAGCCCTGAGAGGAAATGAGTCTAGAGAGAGTGAGTCATTTCCAGGGAGGAACCCTCGAAGAACAGGCTTCAGACCATGACCTCACCTGTCCCGCTACCCGGGGGACAGACCCATTTAAGTCAATTGCATTCTGACTGGGTACCGTGACTCAGGCCTGTAATCCCAGCACTTTGGGAGGCTGAGGTGGGAGGATTGCTTGAGCCCAGGATTTTGAGACTAGCCTAGGCAACATAGCGAGACCTCATCTTTGCAACAATAAAAAATAAAAAAATTAGCTGGGTGTGGTGGCATGAGCCTGTAGTTCCAGCGACTCAGTAGGCTGAGGTGGGATGATTGCTTGAACCCAGGAGATCAGAGCTGCAGTAAGCCAGGATCACGCCACTGCACTCCAGCCTGGGCGACGGAGGGAGAGCCTGACTCAAAAAAAAAAAAAAAGTCAAATGCATCCTAGACCTTGCCAGCCTCCACATCATCGGGGAGCTGCTTCCTTGTCTTCTGAATGGCCCCAGATAATTTTTGTAGAAGATGCTTTTGCTTTCTGTTTCCAGACTGCAACTTCTTTTCCCTCCACTTTATTTCTGTAGCAGGAAGAGCCTCCAGAGACAGTGATGTGATTTACACTGATCTCTAATTGGTCAAAGGGAGCTTCTGAGTGGACAATGGAAAGCAAAGGGATGCTTGTGTTTACAACCCCAAGTGTTCCTCACAGTCCCGGAGTGCTACTTTGTGTCTGCCCCCACAGCCTTGGAAGTGTCTCCCTCTCACAGAGGTTTGTTTGGGTGTCATGAAGTGAGGTCCCAAGTCTCATGCAGGGGTTCTCATCTGTTTAGTCACTACGGGCTGTGATTGTGTCAGGCTTTGAGCATTCCCTGCACCCAGCATTGAGAGGAGTAGGCGGAGCTTATTCCAGCTGAGCTTTGGTGTGACTACTTGGACTTTCCCTGACCTGAGCCAGCACTAGCCAGCAGGACAGCCTCACAGTGCAGATGGGACCCGCGTGACAGCCTCAGTTCTGCCCAGACTCTTGGTTTCCTCATGTGTAAGTGGGTTCATCTCATTGTCAGAAAATAGAGGGGAAGACTGACACCAGTAGACACTTACCGAGTATTTACTATGTGCCAGATGTTCCAACAGGTGCTTTCCGTTCGTGTTCTATCTATCCATCCATCCATCCGTCCATCCATCCTTTTCATCTATCTCTCTATTTATCTAATCTTCTATTTATTATCATCTATCCATCATCTCTGTCTTTCCATATCTCTGTCTCTCTCTCTCTCTCCATCATCTGTTATCATCTTCTGTCTGTCTATCTATCATCTTTCTCTCTCTCTGTTATCATCTATCATCTGTCTACGTATCTGTCATCCATTATCTGTCATTTGTCCATCATCTGTCTATTGTCATCTATCCATCATCTGTCTGTCTATCATCTATTATCTTTCATCTGTCTGTCTATCATCTATCTATTATCTTTTGTCATCTATCACCATCTAGCCATCATCTTTCTCCCTGTCTGTCTATCATCTATCTATCTATCTACCTACCTACCTGCTACATCTATCTACTCTCTCTCTCCCCCTCCACCTATCTATCCATCCATCCATCCATCTATATCTATATCTATCCATCAGTCATCTACCTCCCTCTCTCTATTCACCCATCCATGCACCTATCTATCCCCCCTCTCTCTCCCCCCCTCCCCTCCTCTCAGGGAGATGTACCTTTCACTTTCCAGAACCCTGAGATCCTCATTGCCCCCAGCACTTCTGGAGCTGGTGGGCGAACGGGGTGGTGGGCAATGGACTTCTGAGCTGAGGAGGGACCCTGTGTCGGGGGGGCGGGTCCCCTCCTGGCATACCTCTGTATGGGGAGAGACAGCCTGGTTGCTGGGGCTCTGGCTGTCTTACCTCGTGAGTGACCCTCCCATCCTCACACCCTTATACCCACCTCTTCCCATGCCTGCGGAGCTCTCCCTCCTGTCCAACCTCCTTCAGTCACGTGACATCATCTAGGCCCCTGTCTGGATAGTGTCTCTTCCTGTCCCTATCGTCAACACTGGAAGATTTAGGATGCTTTCATGTGCTTCCTTGTCAGTTCATGTGTGTGTGTATGTGTTTGAGTTAATAAAAATTTTATTAGCTTAGATGACAGAGCAAGATCCCATCGCCACAAAAAATAAATATAAATTAAATTAAATATAAATGTAATAAAGTAAATTAATAGGCATGGTGGTGTGCCTGTAGTCCCAGCTATTTGGGAGATTGAGGTGGAAGGATTGCCCGAGCCCAGGAGGTTGAGGCTGTGGCGAGCTGTGATTGTGCCACTGCAGTCCAGCCCGGGCGACACCGTGAGACCCCAACTCAAAACAAAACAAAACAAAACAACCAGTTTTATTGAGATAGGATTTACCTACCACACAATCTACCAGTTTAAAATCTATACATCAGTCACTTTTAGTACATTCACAAGTATGTGCAGCCATCACCACAACCAACTGTAGAACATTGGAAACCCGTTAGCGATTCCCTCATCCCTTTCCCCCTCCAGTCATAAGCAACCACTGATCTACTTTCTTTCTCTCTCTCTCTCTCTCTCTCTCTCTCTCTCTCTCTCTGTTTGTGTGTGTGTGTGTTTGTGCGCGCGCACGTGCGAATTTACCAAGCAGACAGGGGAGAGTTCAACGAAAACCCCTTCTCTTGCGGTGAATATTATGATCGTTTTAATGTGCTCACAAACTTCCAATAGTATAAAAATCTTTAAGACAGGCAGACTCCCATCTGTGGGAACTGAGATGCCACGGTCACCTGGCATTCACCAGAGAAAATGAAAGCTCCTGCTTCCTTCCTCCTGTGTTGTCCTGGAGGACCCCGGGAGATGCCTCTTTCCCCAAACTATTTGCCCCATTCATAAAGTTGCCCAAAGCCAAGTAGAGTAGAGACCCAGAGACCTCTAGGCAGACTTGGAGCGCAGTGGCGGTGGCAAAGGTAGAAGGACCTTAGAGCTCACTTGGCCCCTGCTTGACCCCCATCGCATGGAGCTGGGGCTCAGAGAGGCTAGACAGGACCGGTATCCAGGTGCCCCATTCTTTCAGCAGGACAAAGAGCATTTAGTTAAAGGGCACAGCAGGTCAAATGGGGCTGGGACCGTTCCGAGGGCCTCTGCAGAAGAGTGAACTTGCTCGTGAGAGAAAAGGCACTTGCATTAGAAGATGTCTTGGAACTCCTCCCCACAAGCACCCAGTAGTTAGTTACAGAGGGGAGGTGGCCACCGACTTCATGGCAAAGAATTGGAGCTGGTCGCCTGGCCTGGTGGGACATGCAGCCTCCTTGTTCCCCAGTGATTGTTAGCTAGCTGCCAGTGCTTTGCCCTCACAGCCTATTGTAAAAAAGAAGAAGAAACAGCCTTGGTTCAATCCTCCCAGGAAATGCAGCAGACAGGGTACTTGTTGAGTGACTGCCCTGACCCCAGCAAAGGCCTCGTGGGGACGGCAGCACGAAAATCAAAGAAAATGTGTCAGGACTCCTGCTCTGGTGTAGTTTACAAGAAACTGGACAAAGACATAGCACATTGGAACAATTAGGTACACAATTAAGTGTTAGGGATGCCACTGCAGGCTTAAAATAAAGTAAAATTGTGTGGCCCGAAGGGAGCAAAGTGGCCGGCTGTTGCATGGGGTGGGGCTGGGTGAGCTCAAAGCTGTTCTGAAGGGCTGCAAAGACAGAGGGTGGGAGGAGGTCCCCAACAACGGGGGGGTTGTCCCTATGGGCTGGGCAAGAGGAGACCCCCCCAGGGGATCTGGACAAGGGCAAGGTTTAGCTCTAAAGAGAGCTGCAGTGCACAAGTTCACAGCGATGACCAACTCAAAAGAACCATGAGTTCCTTCGCTGAAGCAAAGCACTAACAGTTTCAAGCAAGGATTCCACGTCCTCCTGAAGGGTTGAATTCTCCTAGGTTTGGCCAGGAAATGCAGCCCTGATCTTGACATGTTTCCACAGATAAGGGGGAGCCTCACGCTGGGGCTGCTCGGCCTCTCAGAGGGGCCACCCTAAGACACTCCTAGAGCCACTGTAAAGGGAATGGGTCCATCCTTTCCCAAGAACTGTGTTGCACCCCCTTCACCCCCACCCCGAGGCGCAGGGATTTTAGGGAAGAGTGGATTTTTCTACTCCTGATGTCCAGCGTAGCGTTTTACCAACTCTCTGCACCAGGGGCAGAGTGGCACGGGAGGTGATGGAGTTCAATGGAGGCAGGTTCTTCCTAAGTTAGAGGGAGAGTAGGTGGACATAGTACCTTTGCTGGGTCACTTGTCTTTTCCTAAGTAGGAAACAACAAATTCCTTGCATGTTAAAAAGCTTTAAAAATATTTTTGTTGTTGTTGTTTAGTAAGAATGTTTAATCTGACTGTCAGGTCTGTGGAAAAGCTCCATTTGATAACAGAAAGCTGGCACCACTCTTTCTGGTGCAGACCTGTGGGTACTGAACAAAAGCACATCCCTTGGCTTTAACCTTGAAAGCTTTTCAGAACTCTTGCTGTGAATGCTTCAACTAACACAGACACACCCTTCCTGAGAACCTCAGGGTTGTCCAAATTTGAGAAGATCTTTGATATTTTAATCCAACTGGTTTTGATCGGTCCCCTTTACAAACACATCAGGCTGGGCATGGTGGCTCATGCTTGTAATCTCAGCACTTTTTGAGGCTGAAGCAGAAGGATTGCTTGAGGCCAGGAGTTCAAAACCAGACTGGGAAACATAGTGAGATCCCATCTCTAGAAAAAAATACAAAAATTAGCCAGGTGTGGTGTTGTGAGCCTATAGCCCCAGCTACTTGGGAGGCTGAGGTGGGAGAATCCCTTGGGCCCAGGAGGTTGAGGTTGCAGTGAGCTATGATCACAACACCATACTGTAGTCTGGGTAAGACCTTGGCTCTAAGAAAAAGAAAATTAAAAATAAATAGAAACAAATCAAAATAAGCTATAATCTCTGAACAGAACCTGTGTATTTAATGCATGTAGTAGTTGGGTAGAGTTGGGCTATGCTGCAGTAACAAACATCTCCCCAAATCTCAGTGACTTTGAACCTCCAAATGTACTTCTCTTTCTCATTGCATGTCCATTATGGGTGGTCGGTGTCCTTCTGAACGTCAGCCTCTTTTCAGAACCCAGTGACCAACAGGCGCTATCCCAGCTATGCTGGTCCCCAGGATGGAGGACGGCACCTGGCCCGTCGCCACTGCTTTCCTGGACACACCACTTCTGCGTGCATTGCTTTGGCCCTTTCTCACATCAGGTGGCAGGAAAGGCAGACCCACAGTGTGCCTGGGGTGGGGTGGAGGGGGAGTGCAAATTTCATGACTCTCAAATTGTGTGACCCGTGAGGGGTGAGGGTGGCAAGATGGTGCAGTCTGGCCTAAGGGTCTGGAAGCCAGAAGACCAGGGTTTTTTCCATTAGGTTCTGACCTTAGGCAGTCATGTGCTCTCCAAGAGATGGCATTTCCTCCACCTTTCTTATCTTTCCAGAGACAGGGTTTTACTCTCCTGCTCAGGCTGGAGTGCAGTGGTATGACCACGACTCACTGCAGCCTCAAACTCCTGGACTAAAGCGATCCTCCTGCCTCAGTCTCCCAAGTAGCTGGGACCACAGGCACATGCCGTCCCCTGCCAGTTTTTCGATTTTTTTTTTCAGAGACGAAGTCTCACTTTGTTGTCCAGACTGGTCTCGAACTCTTAGCCTCAAGTGATCCTCCCACTTTGCCCTCCCAAAGTGATGGGATTACAGGCGTGAGCCACTGTGCCCAACCCCATTTCCTTAACCTTTGAGCAGGAAGAGTGGTGAGTGGAAAGTTATAATTCCATTGTAGGAACATTGCATGGATCAAAATGGGGCCACCCTGGTGAAGTGGATTGGGAACAAAGGAGATAAAAGCATTCTGATGAGGACTAGTGACTGTCTGGGGAAGTGCGACACAGAGGTGGTCTGCACGTGCAGCTGCCCTTGTTAGGAAGATGTTGCAGGTAAGAGAAAGCCCAGGTTAGCTGCAGCTTACATGTGATGCACATTTGCTTCCTCCGCAGGTGAAAAGCCAAGAGGCCCGCAGTCCAGGAGGGGTTTGGCGACCCTGTGATACTCAGGGCTCCGGGGTCTTCCGTGTCGTTCGTGGTCATCCTCTGTGTGTCTCCCTGTCTAACTCAGCCTATGTTCTCTAAAAGTCAGAGCTTGAGGCCAAAGCCAACATGCCCCTTTCTTGGGGGCTGCAGCCCCAGGAAGCAAAGGGGGGAGCCGGAAAAGAGATGAGGCAGAGAAGGAAGGAACAGAAGACAAGGGATGTGTGAGCAGGCTGGCCCCAGCTTTCAACAAATGCAGCACAGGGTCTGGTCTTACGAGATGTCTCCAGAAAGACCTGCCAGGGCTTGGAATGGTAAATGCGGGAGGACGAAGGGAGACTTTGTCTGCCTGGTCACATCTCTATTGGTCAAAGTCGGCTTCACCGGGCCGTGGCACCCCCAGACTTTCAAGAGGCACCATCTGGTACCTCCCGCGAGGGAAAGCCAGATTAGAAACAGCAGCAGGGGCATCTGTCCTATGAACCACGACCCCCAGAGCCAGCGGTGAGTGAATGTGAGTCAGTGAGGCCCTCCCCGCTGCCCATCTCAGCCTTCAGTCCCGTGGCCGGGAAAGGCAGAGTGTCTGCCGGCATGAGCAGATCCCAGGGTGTCTGGCTTCTCAGTAGCAGCAAGGAAGCCCTGGGGCAGGAGGTGAGAGGCATGAAGCAATGTACTTTTGGGTTATGCCCTCAAGCAATGTGAGCAACCAGGAATACCTGCCACAACGGGCTCAGCCCAGCCAGATAGATGAAATGTTATGGCACCCTAACTCCTGCCACAAGATGGCATGGAACTCAACACACCTCTTTAATAAGTAGAAACCTTTTCATGGCCTACAAGGATGTCGTGGTGTCAAGTGAGCCTCTCAGAGGCTCCTTGGTGGTACTGAGCAGAGAAACCATACCTGAGCCCATCTTGGGAAGTATATAAACCAGCTTGGACATATATTTCATAGGCCAAAATGGCTGCATGAGCTCCAGCCATCACGTCCACATTCCCGCTAATGGGAAAAGTAGAAAGGAAAGATTAAAGCACCTCTTTCCTTCTTATAGCCACTTGTGAAAAGCTGCATAATATGCTGAGCATGGTGGTATACGCCTATAGTCTCTGCTACAGAGAAGGCCGGGATGGGAAGCTCACTTAAGTCTAAGAGTTCAAGTCCAGCCTGGGCAACATAACAAGACACTTCTCTCTTTAAAAAATTTAAAATTGCACATAATGTATCTGCTGTCTTTTCATTGGCCTAGAGCTTAGTCCTGGCAGCACGCTTAGATGTAAGTCTTTGTTCTGGGTGGTCTTGTGCCCAGCTAAAAATGGGCAGAGAAGTAGAACAGAATATTGGGGCCCTCCCTCAGCTTGTGCCATAGCAGCCAGGGTTAGAAGCCCCCAAGCAAGCACTGCAGAGTGTGCCCAACCTGGGTTCCCATTCCCAATAGGCACCGGCAGAGTGGGGGTGGAGGAAGAAATGATGGTGGAGACAGGTGAGTGGGGTGTGGAGGAGGCTTGGGAAGGGCAGAGGTGTGGAGGAGGACGAGGGGAGAGGCGGGAGCATGCAGAAGGAGGAAGAGGGACCAGAGGAGGGCCCCACCGGCTCCTGGGCTCACTGGTTTCCATGGAAACCACCGGCCCTTGGACGGGCAACAGAAGAAGGCGAGCGTGCGGGTGGGTTCTGGCCAGGCAGCACCTCTGCCAGCCAGGGCTGCACTGACCTCATGCTAGCCTCGGTCTGCACCCCATCCTCCTCCCGTCCCTCCCTCTAAAACCTAACCCAGCAGACACCCGCTTCCACGCTCTTAGAGCGGGAAGTCAGACAAGTTCCTTCCAGAGCCCCGTGGCCTGGGTCACTTCAGCAGCAACCTCTGTCTCTTCTGTGGCTCCCTGCACCCAGAGACGGCCTCGTTGAGTCCAGGAAGCTCCTGGGCAGATACCCACAGGAGCCAGTCTGCAGGGCCCTAAGACCAAACCCAGAGCCCCATCCCTCCTCAGGGCACAAAGCCAGAGGGGATCGCAGTCCCTTAACAGACAGTGTTGCCCCGACAGACACAACGGACACGACCCAAGGAGCAGCTCCCTCCCCACCCAGTGGCTCCTGAACTGAAACCAGCTGGGGCTTCCCCAGCCCTGTGAGAACTGAAACCAGCCTCTCCTCAGAGCCCAGCCTCATTCCTCATCTGAGAGCCCAGCCTCATTCCTCAGCGGGCCACATCTTTCTTCCTCCCCCCGAAGGAGCCTGGCCTGGGAGTGTCTCCGTCCCGCAGGAGGCTCCGATCTTGCCTGGGCCTTGGCTCACTCATGACAGAGGCATCCACCTCCCCTGGGGACACCTCGCAGGTGTGTCTGGCACCAGGAAAAGTTCTGCCTGCTGGGTCTCCCTCTCCCCAGGCAGCGCAGGCGCAGGTCAGGGGCTTGCTGGCCTGCGAGGAGGAGGCAGCCGAGGCCACCTTCCCACCTTCCTCTGGCCACCGCTTTAAGTGCTCGATGACAGCCATCCGGTGTGCTTGCTGCAGCGGGGGCCACGCTTGGAGTCCTGCAGTCAAATCCTGGTTGCCCCAGGGACTGAGCAACCCTGGTGCATGACAGTCTCTCTGGGCCTCAGTGTTCAGATCTGTCAAGTGAGACTATGACATGGACCTCATTAGGCAACAGTGAGGATTAAGCAGACCATGCTTGAAAGGTGCCTGGCTTGTTCTGAGTCAACTTGGGGTTCTTCCTGAACCGCTTGCCCCCTCGCTCAATTCCTAGGCTTGCTTGGGTCCCTCTGTGAGCATTAGCACCTGACAGCAGCCTCTCTCCCCTGTGAGATGACGGTCCCAGTTCTTTCTCTGCAACAGAGCCCTGTGCAACCCGGCAGGACTACAGAGCTTCTCCAGGACTCATGGTGGCAACAGCAGTGTTGCCTTGCTGTTTGCTGGTGCCACAGTAGGCCCGGAAGGGTCGGGTCAGAGCCCCCGGCTTGGCCCACATTGCCTCTGTTGTGGGCCACCATCCTCACTTTCCTTGCCCTTCAGATCCCGTGGGGAGTCCCATAACGGAGGAGGCGGCCCATCCTGCCTCGGGCACGCCTTCCATCCCGGGTTCCACTTCACAGCCCGGAGCGGGCTGTCTCTGAGCAAGTGTCCTATCTTGTACCCCTCTGAATGGACGCCTCACTTAAACTTCTCCCAACTTCCACACGATACTTTTCCCCTTGCTCCTTCTCATTCCCTCAAATCTTTTTTTTCTAGCTGGGTGTGGTGGCTCACACCTGTAATCCCAGCACTTTGAGAGGCTGAGGCAGGAGGATCTCTTGAGCCCAGGAGGTCGAGGCTGCAGTAAGTTGTGATTGTGCCACTGCACTCCAGACTGGATGACAAAGCGAGACACTATCTCAAAAAAAAAAAGGAAATTTTTTTCTTTAAACTTCCAGTGAATGAGTCTATGGTCAAGGACAAGGAGGGCATCTTGAGCATGTAGGCAATGACGACCACCCTGTCCTCACCTTGCAGGGGACCCAGAGAACCCCGGGCCACCTTCCCATGTCAGCTCCTGATTCAAGAAGATGGCAGAGTGGCATGTTCCAAGGAGCCAGGTGTCCACGTGGGAGCCAACAAGGACACAGGGAGAAGAAAAAAAGACCGGGATGAGCTGAGTGACGGCGTTGTCTCCTGCTCACACAAGGGCCGGCACGGTGACTGGTGAACTGAGAGATACAGGGTTGCCCTGGCAGAAGAGCGTTCACAGAAGGGAGCAGTTTTTGCTGCGGAAAGGCGGCGAGGGCCTTCCCATCCCGGGTGTGTCTTGGGAGAAGCCTGTTGGGTGGCATCTAGGTCGCAGGCTGCGGTTGAGTCCGTCCGTCTCTGAGAAGAGGCAGGCGAGTGCAGGTGGGCTGGGAGCAGGAGGGCTGAGAGGTGATGTCCCTGGAGGGAGGAGGCCACAGAGAGCCCAGCCAGCCACCGCTGGGCCATCCCCCGCCTCGGCTGGCTCATCCTTTCCCACCCCTGGACCCGTGGGTGAACGGAGGCAGGAGCCACTCCGGTCCCAGAGAGGTCAGGGAAGCTGGGGTGTTGTAATCCTTGCATGAATCATTCGTTCGTACCAAAGTAAAACTCTCTCTAGCTCCAACATTCTTTGTTTTTAAAAGACTCAAGCGTTCTTTTTTTAACATTTTTAATTCTAAAGATGTGGTGTACAGTTCAGGGTTACGTACACAAATATTCATTATGCAGGTACCCTTGTTGGGGAGGTGTGCCCCCGCCGGCAGTTTCCCACTACTGCCAATTCCTTTCTTATAGCGTTATGATAGTTGTTTGGGGACTGCTTATGAGTGAGAACATGTGGTACTCAGTTCTTGGTTTCTGTGATAGATGACTCAGTATTATACACTCTACGTCCATCCAAGTTGCTGTGAAGTTCATAATTTTGTCCTTCTTTATGACTGTGTAATGGTCCATTTGTGTGGTGTCAGCACACTTTTTCTAGTTCTCTCCCCTCGTGTGTTGGGCTCTTAGCGCCTCTTCTCCCCACATATCTCTGCTCACGTGCCCACTGCCTGAAACTGCAGTTGCACGCTGTTGACCATGTTGCTCTCACCCCAGGTGTGGGAAGGAGGCAGGGAGCAGGCCTCCACCAGAGCGAGACCAGGGCATCCAACCGGCGCTTCCCCATGGCTACCCCAGAGATCAGGAAACATCCCACTTGGCGGGTACTACGTGCACCAGGTGTGGCTGCAGGTCTGGGGGGACAGCCAGCTCACATGAGGGCCATGGATGGGTGTCCCCCCAGGCTGTCCTCCCTTTGTAAAGGGATCTGGTGCTTCCTCTGTCCAAATTTCTTTTCCCCGTTTTATTAGCTGAATCTACATGTTTGATGGAACCATAAGCTGTGAAATCTCTAACTCTGCTTTGTCAATGGAAAACCAAGCAGAAATAACTGTTCAGGGACTCCCACCCAATCACAGATGGGAACGCTCTGTGAAGCCAAGGGCCTGGGCCCAAGTCCTGGCTGAGAGGCCACAAGTAAGTCGCTCTGTCTCTTAGGGCTTGGTTTCCCCACTTGTCAATTGATGGAGGTGACTTATTTCTCCCAGGAGTCTCTGGTTTTTAACCTTATGTTGAAATGTTGTGAGCAGATGATATGGGCATAGAGCAAAAAGCGGGTCACTACTCAGATTTTTAAAAATGGAAGTGTTTTCCTTTCAAAGGTGACTTGGAAAGTACAGGAGCTGTCCCAAAGAGGGTGGATATTCTCTTTTACCATGAAAGGGTCTGGACTGACATGACTTGAGCTCAGTATTTGTGTTTCAGGTAGAATTGGAAACTCACTTCTCTTGAAGCACCAGAGGGAATTAGTTATGTTTCCTTAAGGAAGTGGAGCAGAGATTCTCTGAGCTATTCGGCAGGCTCTTTCAAAAACTTCTGGGGGCCAGCACTGTGGTAAGAGTGTGTCTGTGTGTGAGTGTGAGGTCATGTAAGAGACAGAGATGGAGAGACATAGTGAGAGAGATACACAGAGATGGAGAGGCAGAGAGGGATAAAGTGAGTGACAGGCAGAGACAGAGAGGCAGAGAGTGAGAGAGACAGAGACAGCAACAGATGAAGAATGAGAGAGAGAGACGAGAGAAACGGAGAGAGAGAGAGAAAGAGAAAGGAGAGGGAGAATATGCGTGGATGGGGTAGAGGAAACAAAAAGATGAAGAGGCAGTCACTGACCTCAAGAGCTTACCATCCAATGAGGGAACCTAACATGCTAACGATTATAACAATATTACAGTGTAGAATAGAGCTGTAAACAGGAGGTCAAAGGAAAGGGTGGCTAATTCTGACTGGAAAGACCCAGAAGGCTTCTTGGAAGAGGTGGCATTGGCAAGTGTTTTCCCTTCAGCAGGGGCTGAGTCTCTGTGGGTAGGAGACAGGAGAGGGCCTTATGGCAGAGAACAGTAGCTGCAGAGATGGCTGTTGGCTGTCACCTTTCTCTAAGCCTTGGGTTCCTGGGCCAGGTGTTCTTCATGTCCATTTCTCCATGGGGGAGCAGGGTGCTCAGTGTCCCCCAGAGCTCAGCTGGGGCTCTCCTGTCCCCCATCCTCTCGGGAGGCCACACAGGGGAAGTTGTTCTCAGTCTGCTGGCAGTGATGGGAGGGCTTTCACTTTTCTCAGCAAAATCTTTTCTTAGAACCAGGGTTGGTTCTTGTAACATTTTTTGACCACATACAAGCCAAGAGGCCAGTTTTGAAGGCTGAGAAGGAATGTTCAAGAAAGAATGCTGCGCCATTGATGAGGCTCTTTCCATTTGCTAGGGTTTAAATGTTTGCCCCCCCATAAAGCTCATGTTGAAACTAATACCCCTCATAAAACTCATGTTGTATACTTAATGTAGCAATACTGAGAGATGGGCCTTTTAACAGGTGATTGGGTCATGAGGGCTCCTCCCTAATGAATGGATTAATCCATTCATGGATAGATGGTTAAGGGTGAATGAATTAAAGGGTTGTCATAGGACCGGTGGCTTTCTCAGAAGAAGGAAGACCTAAGCATGAATGCTCAGCCCCCTCGCCATGTGATGTTCAGTACAGCCTCAGACTCTGCAGAGCAGAGGTCCCCACCTCCCAGGTCATGAACCTGGTACCAGTCTGTGGCCTGTTAGGAACTGACCGCACAATAGGAGGTGAGCAGTGGACGAGCAGAGCTCTGTCTTCTGTCAGATCAGGGTGGCATTAGATTCTTATAAGAGTGCGAGCCCTATTGTAAACTGCACATGCTAGGGATTTAGGTTGCATGCCTGATGATCTTCCTCCCATCCCCAGTCTGTGAAAAAATTGTCTTCCATGAAACCAGTCCCTGATGCCAAAAAGGCTGCAGAGAGTCTTCACCAGCAAAAAGGTCCTCACCAGATACAGCCCCCTGACCTTAGATTTTCCAGTCCCCAGAGCTGTAAGAAATTAATTTCATTTCTTATAAATTACCCAGTTCTAAGCATTCTGTTATAAGCAACAGAAAACAGATTGAGACATCATCTTTCTGTCTCTTCACAGTTGGAATGCTGGGGAGAAGTGAGGAGGAGACCAGAGTTCAGGATGCCTGAAGCCAAGTGATGTTCTTGAGTGGATGAACCCTTTCAGCAGTACACACCCTGCCATCCATCCACTTTGTATCAGTTCCTCAACAATCCAGCTCTTCCAGATGCAGTGTTACAAGCATTGAGGGACAGAGTGGGGAGAAGGTGAAGATTCCAAAGAGGGATGAAATGAATTCTCTTCCTTTTAAACCTGCAAATGAGCGATTACTCCACGGACAAAGCAGCTATGAGCTGCAGAGAAAAGTGCGGAATAGAAAGTCACTGTGTCTTGGTAAGAAAGTAAAAGAGGCATTATTTGTCCTTGATTATGCAAGTACAAATTATGTGGTTTACCCACAGAGACAAGCAAGGACATTCCAATAAGCAAAACCCCAACTATGAGGGCCGTCGAGGGGCAGAAGCCCCAAGTTCTTGTCTGTTGCTGTCACCAAATGTCACATCACCTCCTTGTGACTCTGCTGAGCAGGAATACTTGTTTATGAAGTGTTGTGTGGTGTTTCTGAATGAGGAATTCTGCATGGGAAATCTATCATCATCTTACAGAACGTTACCTCAGCTTCCGGGGACCGTTTGACATACCATTTTTGCTTCCCTGAACTAATTAGAAGCTTAGTCAGCACTTACTGTGTTTTTTTAAATTTTCCTTTTCTTTTCTTTCTTTTTTTTTGTTTTGAGTAGGAATCACACTCTGTCACCCAGACTGGAGTGCAGCGACAGACTCACAGCCACTGCAGCCTTGACCTACTGGGCTCAGGAGATCCTTCCACCTCAGCCTTCCAAGTAGCTGGAACCACAGGCATGTGCTACCATGCCCAGTTAAATTTTAAAAATTTATTTTAGAGACGAGATCTCACCATATTACTCAGGATGATCTTGAACCCCTGGGCTCTGGCAATCCTCTTGCCTCGGCCTCCCAAAGTGCTGGGACTACAGGCGTGAGCCCCCTTACCCAGCCAGCACTTACTGTCTTGAAAGCAAAACATTATACTTCTGTGTCTAAAACATAACAACTGTATTTTGTCAGGTAGAAGACAAACACATGCAGTTGCCTTGACTCTACTCAGAACGGAATACACTGAACATGCGACTACTGTAGATTTTGTGAGATTCTATCTTTTAATAAAAGGAGTACAAAACACATCTTAACTGCAATATTCGTGAGTATTCATAGGACTGAATTGTATTGAACTGAATTCTTAAAAATTAGGTACTGCTGCCATGATTTTAGTGGCTGTTTATCCAGTAGAGATAAAGGGCTTTGCACACCATATACATATTTTTTATTTTCAGTTACTTTGATTTTTCTTCTCGTCTGTAAGATATCTGGGGCAGGTTACATTTCCAAAAGGAAGACCGGCTGGAAGCAAGCATCTGTGAGAGCAACGAGGGCTTGGCCATGATAGAAAGAGGCACTGCTGTCCCGGGTATGTAGCGGAGCACAGCAGGAAGTTTGGCGCCCCACGTGTAGAGGTGGGGCATAGGGAGCCTGGGGGGGTGATGCTGGGGCCTGATCAGAATGGAAGTAAGGTACAGAGAGAGGTGGGACCTGGAGACTGAGAAGAAGAGGCGAGAAACATTGGCGAGAAAACATGGGCTGGAGGCAGGGAAGGGATAGTCTTTTGTCTTTCATGCTTAGTCTTCATTTTTTTCCCCCTCTAGAAATTGGATAAAAAATGAGGACTGTGGACTCTTTCGGCACTGGGGTCCCAGATTGCTCCCCTTCCCCAAAATTATGGCATCTGGGGGAGGGGTCTTCTGTTAATAGGGGTACAATGGAATAATAATAAAGCAGGTGGGCCCCAGAGCTCTACTGCCTGGACAAATCCTTCCGTTCCACCCACTTGCTGTGTTACCTTGGGTAATTTACTCAACTTCTAGGTACTCTGGTTTCCTCATCTGTAGAAGGATCGGTAAGAACACTTGGCTTATGAGACGTGTGAAGGCTTCAGGAGGCCAAGCACATGAAGGGTTTAGGATAGTGTCCCACGCCTAGCAAGGACTCCACCCCCAGGCAAGGATCACCCATGCACTTTCTATTATCCCTTAAGCCCATTTCCCCTGGGACATCCCAAAACACAATCTGTGGTCTCAACCTGGTCACAAGAGACCTGGATATAATTGCATCTCCCATATGAATGCTTATGTTTGCTTTGTAAGAAGTTCAGAGGTGGATGGTCCATCCAGAAGTTTCTGTGTCTTCCGATCTTTTTGCCTGATCGTGAGCTACTTAAGTGATCATTAGCTAGCCTACCTAGGCTGAGCAGAGAATGGAGAGGTGGTAACATCCTAACTGGCAGGTTTATGAGGCCTCAAAAGAGAGGAATGACATTTCCTTAAAAAAGCAACATATTTCCCAATGAACGTTGTCCTTTGAGGTGTCATCCTGGGAAGCTGAGCACTTCTTCCAACGTGCTGTGTTACTCAAATGGTTTGAACCTTTTTACTGGAATCTTCCCCAGAAGTAAATTAGAAATCACATAGAAATATGAATATTAGTTTTCTCCCTTTTGATTTGTTCATAAGTTTCTCAGTTGGACAAATACTTTGTGAGTGTCCATGTATACAAACAAGGGAGGAAACCTCCATTTATGAATCAGAGACTACATTCCAGGGACTTTGCAGGGTGATCTCGGTGTCCTCACAATGACTCCAAGCAGGGGTGTTATCATCTCCAGTTTGAAGATGAACAAATGGAAGACAATTTGTCAAGTGACATCCCTAAAACTGTAGCAGAAGAGAGTCGTGCTTGGAGGTCCTGTGCTCTGTGACCACCCTTCCTCCGTAGGCATAGTGGTTGCCCCGGAGAGTTTGTGATTTGTGGGACAGTTAAAAATACATAAAATAACACAAGAAGATTACAGAATGTAATATGTGTTCTAAGGATGTATAACTTTCAATAAAAGGAATTTTGAGTCAGGGAAGAGCTGTTTTAGTTGAGAGTGCTGGAGGACTCCAGGGAAGGGCTGCTAGGTCACCACTGGACCTGGGGAGGTGGTCAGGGGGCCCCACAGTGGAAAGGGGCAGGTTCAGAAGACCAGGACGAGCTCAACTGGAACACGTGGCAGGCCTCGGTGGGGGGATGTGGGAGAAGGCTGGGAACGTGGGTTGGAGCTGGCTTGAGCAGGTTGAGGACTTTCTATTTTATTTCACAATCATTATAAAGCCCTTGCAGGTTTACATAAGGAAATGCTTTTTTCAACAACATTTTAGGGGGATTAATTTGACAGTGATGTGATGGGAAAGAGATCTTGAAGGTTGAAAGACCGTTTAGAAAGCATCAAAATAGCCAAGATATAACGTGTTGCTGAGACATTTGGATTCATGGACCAGCCACGTTTCCCTCAAAACTTGGAGAGACTGAAATAAGTGTCCCAATACTCTATGTTGACAAATAAGGGCATAAGTAAGAACAACAACACAAACACCTAGTTTCACTCTCGTTTTGGAAGTCAAAAGGTATATTCTCCTCCCTAGGCTAGAAGGATGTTGCTGTTTAGACAGTCTTTCCCAAAAAGGACATAAAAAAGGGTTATATCAGCACATGACCTCTTCCCAACACACATGCACACACTCACTGTTATTTCAACTTATAAAAAGGTAAGAACTCGGTTCTGGGTGTGCCACTAGTCCTTAACTCAGCTTCTAGGAACCACTGTCATAGAATATAATGGGGTACTCCAGGCAGTCCCTCTATGAATGGTCTTCATCTCTAGCCACTGCTAAAGTCACACACTAGGGGGTCTCTGTTAATACCTATGATTCTGTCTGGATAATCCCGGTACTGGTGCCAATGTTGAGCTCCTGGCAGGGCAGCCTAATGTGTTGGCTGGCCAGTGGTCAATAAAACCTCTCCCTTCAAACTGTGAGCCAAGTGACCGAGGCTGTATTTAGACTAGAGAACACTTGAACTGAAAGGTCATGAGGGGTTGGGATGATCATTCTGGGACAAAAACAAACTAGGTAGAGAAGAGCAGGGGAACAAGACAGATCTGCAGGAAGAAGTTCAGACAGGAAACTACATGACCCCAAGGGAATGAAAGAGCTGGAAGAGGCAGCGGCTTCATCCTCGACACCTTCCCGGGTCTAATCTCATTTCTCACGAGGCCCCCTGAATTTCCATCTTTGTGGTAGTGAGACAGTCCCTGTGTCTTTTCAGAATCCCTTTAGGTTGGCTGGTTATTTCTTCCCTGCAACCAAAGAGCTTTGTCTAGGATAGAGATCAAGACAAAAACAAAGATCATGATATAGACGAACGGAACAGATGGGAGAGAAACAGAAAAGAAGAAGTGAGCAAAATTCTGTAAGAGATTAAATGGGGGAAAGAGGAGTGTCAAAGGTTACTTCGAGGTCTTGATCCAGGGAGAAAAGGTGTGTCAGAAAACAGAAAACTGCCCTGTACTCTGGGGGAAGGAATGCTGATATCATGCAGTTCCCATAAACTCCCAAGAGGACTGGGTTCTAAGAGCTTCTGGAAAGCTGAATTTGTGTAGGCTGACAGGAAGACGATTAAAAATGCATCCATGAGCCAGGAAGTGGCACCCCAATTCCACAGGGGCAGAAACTCCTGCACTCAAGACCTCGCCCTACCTATCTCTTTATCTGGCTGTCTGTTTTCATCCTTTAAAATACCTTTTGTAATAAACTGGTAAATATATAAGAAAAGAAAGAAAGAAAAACAGAAAACATGGCCAAGTGCAGTGGCTCATTCTTGTAACCCCAGCACTTTGGGAGGCTAAGGCAGGAGGATTGCTTGAGGCCAGGAGTTCAAGACCAGCCTGGGCAACATAGCAAGACCTCGTCTCTACAAAAAGTAAAACAAAACAAAACAGAAAACCCAGGAGGACTTGCTGGGGAGGGGGTAAATTGTTGAGTTTGAGGTGCCAGTGGGGCAGAAAGCTGGTACAGAGGAAACACCAGAACCCCAGGGGAGAGTGAACACAGAGGGAAAGAGCTGGGGGAGAGAAGAGGGAGGGAGTGGAAGAAGGTGGGCACTGTGGCTTGGGTTTGGGCCCCGGATAACTGATTCAGGGGAGGGGGGGATTTGGATGCTCCCAAGGAGTGGTCTGCAGATGGTAAATGTGAATGGAGGCAAGAGAAACCAGCAAAGGGCTGGGGTAGTGGGAAGGATGGAATCCCAGTCTCACTGGAATCCCAGTCCCAGCCCATGCTCAGCAGAGCTTGCTGCGTGTGTCTGAGGAAGAAAGTGTGTACATCAGAGAGTTTGGGTGGTCTAAACTGTGGGATGCTGGAACAGTTCTTGTAGCCAGGGTTGTAGCTAGGGAGGAAGGAGGAGCTGGGAGGAGAGAGTTGGTGGATAGAGTGAGAATGCGAAGAAAGGAGAAAGGGGATGAGGTTAAGATCATCACTCACAGTGCTACTTTTTGGGTAATTGGTAGGTTTCAATTATTTTTACCTATTTGTTAAATGGTGTGATGGGCTTGCATTGTATGACAGGCAGGGTTTATTTAAAAAAGAGATTGGACAGTCGGGCTCTGTGGCTCAGTCTGTAATCCTGCGCTTTGGGAGGCTGAGGTGAGTGAATTGCCTGAGCCCACGGGTTCGCGACCTGCCTGGGCAACTTGGTGAGAACTCATCTCCACAATAAACAAAAAAAATTAGCTGGGCATGGTAGCACACGCCTGTAGTTCGGGCTACTTGGAAGGCTGAGGCGGAAGGATCACCAGAGCCCAGCAGGTCGAGGTTGCAGTGGCTGGGAGCGGCCACTGTACTCCGGTCTGGGCGACAGAGAGTGAGACTCCCACTCAAAAAATAAAATAAAATAAAAATAAAAAAGAGACTGGAGATTCTTGGGCCCTGGTACAGGCTTCCTGAACTGGAGCACTAGTGCTGAGGCCCAGAGTCTGCTTTTTAAACAGGCTATCCAGGCCATGCTTGCCTAGGTTTCACACCAGTGTCTGAGAACTTGTCTCCATCAGCCTCAGAGGTTGACTGCATTATTTCACGTGACCTCCTTTAGAAGCACTAAAGACGGGTTCTTGTGCCCCACCTATTACGGAGAAAATCAACAACTCCAGAGTGTGCTGCAAATGTTCAAGAGGCTCTGGGCACCACTGGTGATATCATGAAGGATAGAGTCCAGGCAGTATCTCCACCCTGTAGAACAGGCCAAAGATAGGACCTAGGAAGGTTTCCGCTTCCCCCCAAGAAGGCCCATTGGTGGGTCCCACTTCTGCAGTGTTCTCTGGCTTCATGGCCGAGAGGAGACCTGCCCCCTGTTTCCAGCCAGCTCTACTAGACCCCCTTTGGAATCATAAGAGCAAACGATTCCTGTCTGTAGGAGTCACTGCGTGCCATCAAGTCCGTGGGCATTAGAAGGAAGGTAAGCTGCATTGCATGTGTGGCCTTCTGGTTGTGTGTGCTTGCCTGGCTGCTTCAGCTCTTTTTTGGGGGATCAAAGTTGCCTGGTTCCAACCACAGATATCATAGTTGTCCTTGTAAGAGTGTCCTGAGCCAGGTGTGGTAGCATACCCTTATAGTCTCAGTTACTCAGGAGCCTGAGGCAGGAGGTTTGCTTGAGGCTAGGTGTTTAAATCCAGCCTGGGCAACATAGCAAGACCCAGTCTCTAAAAATAAGAATGTCCTGAGTTTAGAGTAGAGCTTTGAACCAAAGGGCATCCATGCCTTTCAGACAATACAAGAGCAACAAAACTGATTCTGCTATCTTTCCTGATGGTGCACACGTTGCATCACTAAGGGTTGTTTGGCTGCAAGGAACAGAAGATCTGATGATCCTTGGTTTAGAGCACTAGGAAGAGCCTGGGATGGGTTCTGTGCCTCAGTGATAGCGGCAAGGTTGGGGCTCTTTCTCTCGTGCTACTCTGCTGTGTTTAGTGTGTCAGCAACATCTGGTCTTCTAATCACAGATGACTGCCCTATTCCCTCACACTCCATGGGATCCCAAGCAGGAGGCAAGGAGAGTCTTAGCAAAAGGGCTTCCTCTTCCTGCGCCTCTCTCATCAGCCAGAGAGGCCTTCCCCAGAGGCAGGCTGTGGTCACATGTTCACTCCAGGACCCATGGCTCCAAGGGGGAGAGGCCATTGGCCAAGAGCAGTCACTACTGTGCATCAGAGTTTTGTTAGCAGTGAAAGGGGCCTGGCCAAGAGCAGACCCCACATGTGTGTCCCATATGGGGAACAGGTATTAATGAGCAGAGATTTCAAAGGACTTGGTTTCCTCCAACCAGAGCGTTGCACCCATGGAGGAGGATGCAGCCAGGACACAGCATGAAGGTGAAGTGAGAACTTGTCCTTGGAGCATTCCTGGAAGTAGTACTAGCAGGTTTGCGGCCAGGTTGGCCTGATTCTGCAACCCAGCCACAGGAGCATCTTGTACATGTCACCGTGGTTCTTCAATCCTGCCGTCACTGTGTTGGAAACACCCTGGGCCTTAGTTTCCTGCTGCGAAGCTACTAGTAGAGCATCATCAACAGTCTTTCTCATGTGCCTTCTGGCGGTCAAGGTCTAGTGCCACAGGACCAGCCCTAGCTACTTCCCTTCGTTTGTCAGCAAACCAAGAGGCTTCGGGGTGATGAGGGAAGGGAATCTGTATAAAAGGGGGCGAGGCTTCGGGGCAAGCTGTGGCTCTAAGAGGCTCCACACCCAAAGTAGGCTTATGATGGCATAGGAGGGCTGGGGCCATCGGGGGAGTGAGACTGACTGCAAGGGCAGGTTCAAGGTGAAACCTTCAGAAACAGATTCCAAGGTCCTTGGATTTGGTCTGTTACTTCAAGTCAGGAGCAAGGCAGAAAATACTGCCGGGGCTGTCTCCCACTCTTTCATATGACGAATTTTCACTGAGCATTTGCTGTGAGTCAGGTTCTGTTAGGATTCAAGAGAAGGTGGAAAAAAACAGGCATTAATCAATGATAAAGATACTGTCTTTTAGTGACTTTCAGACTCTTTCCTCCTTTTGTCTCTGTGTATCTCTTAATGAACCATGGGCTTGTTTTGTTCCACATGCTCCATACACATTATCTCATTCAAATATCTCAACCACTCTCTGAGGTAGGAATTGTTATTTGTGTTCTACAGCTGAGAAAACGGAGGCCAGTGAGGGTAGAAGAGTTACCCAGGGTCCCACAGCGGACAAGATTCAAATCCAGGGCTCTGTCTTGGTGACAAAGCAGACAGATTTCTCTTCCCCTTTGTTCCTGAAGGCTTTTTGGTTTTGTTTTGTTTTCTAACCTTTTCTCCTAACTTTTTATAATATTTTATTACTTTTTTCCCCAATCAAGTATCACACATAAATATTTTAACAATCGACTAGTTCTAAGATTTAGGGTGAAAAACAGCATTCTCTTGTCTACCTAATCCCAATTCTTCCTACTTCTCAGAGGCAACCACTTTCAGATGCTGTCTAGTTCAATTCTAAATGTAGTAGGCCAATGGTGCTCTTTTTTGATGTGTTGATTTTAAACATTATTTATTGTCTTCAGGGCACAAAGTTATATGACTCTGTACTGGACACCACCTGCTTCTTCTAGGTGAACTCTTCTTCTTTTTAAATTTTTTTTTAGGAATGGGGTCTCACTCTGTTGCCCAGGCCATAGTGCAATGGCTATTCACAGGCATAAACATGGCTCACTGCAGCCTCAAACTCCTGAGCTCAAGTGATCCTCCTGCTTCAGCTTTCTGAGTAGATAGAAATACAGGTGTGTGCCACCATGCCCAGCTAATTTAAAAAAAAATTTTTTTAGAGACAGAATCTCACTATGTTGCCTGGATGGGTCTCAAACTTTAGGCATCAAGAGATCTGTCTGCTTTGGTCTCTCAAAGCACTGGGATTACAGTCATGAGCCACCATGTCCAGCTAGATGTATTTTTACTTTGGGTATTCCTCCAGGAGGCTGACCTTTATGGATATGGTGGGCAGGCTGCTTGATCATTGGCTTTGGGTTGGACCTGGTTAAAGGAGGCACTCAGCAGGACACTGGACTGAACGGGGGATGCAGGGTTGGGGTGTTTATTCTCCTGGATAAGCCCCTTCCTCCTCTTCTGGAAGCCGGCACTACCTCTCTAGTGGCTCCCTTAGGTTCTGGAAATTGCTCCCCCCTTGCCTCTGAGCTCTCTCAGGTCTGAAAGTGGCAATGATTCCCTGCTATTGCTAGTGCCAGGTACTGCAGTCTCTTTGTTATACACCCTGTCTACACTTTTATAATTTGCTCCTTTAGGACAGCCTGATACCATGTACCTCAACCCCAGTTCTCCAAATAGATGCTTCTTCCAGCATCCTCTCAATATAATCATATAGTATTTGCTGATACCATTAGTTGTAATGTATTTACATGATTAAACTATATAAATCTTGCTGACTACATAACCAAGTGGAGAATTATGAATTACAATTACATTTCTTTTACTGAATGGATTTTGGGTTTTCTTGCATTTAACTGCCAATTTTTAAAAATGACTTAGTTTTCAATATATCTGTCTTTAATTCTTTCTACATGCTTCATTGTATCTATGAAATGTCTTTAAATGCTGCTTTCCTAAGGTCCAAGCGTGATCAATTCTCTGGGTAAGGAGTAGGTGTGAAGTAAACCAGCCTTCATAATAAATAGGACTAGATGCTTTGAGTCTGAAATTAAAATCAGAGCCAACAAACTAACCAAAGGATGAAAACAGAAAGTTTAACTCCCAAGGATCCCTTTATGGGTCTTTTTTTTTTTTTTTTGAATCAGGATCTCACTCTGTCACTCAGGCTGGAGTGCAGTGGCACAATCACGGCTCACCACAGACATGACCTTCTAAGCTCAGGCAATCCTTCCTCCTCAGCCTCCCAAGTAGCTGGGACTGCAGGTGCGTGTCACCATGTCTGGCTAATTTTTTGATTTTTTTGTAGAGACCAAGTCTCACTATGCTGCCTAGGCTGGTCTCAAACTCCTGGCTCAAGCAATTCACCCACCTTGGTCTCCCAAAATGCTAAGATTACAGGCACGAGCCACCATGCTTGGTCTTAAAAGTTTATTCCCCTTCATTGGTCTTAAAAGTTTATTACCCTTAGTAAATATTGTAGCCACTTTACAGTTCCTAAATATCCAATTAGACAAATACTATGACCCCTTTCAAATGTGTGTTATCATTACTTCTCAAACAGCACGTTTTAAATTTGCTAACGTTTAGTTACAGGGTCTGCCTTCTTGCCTGCTGAGTATCACAGGATCACATCTTCCCTCCCTGATCATCTCAAGCCCTAGTTGACCACAAGCCAATTTTTGGATGTTCTTTTTCATAAAAGAAAGTCAGGAGATCTTTTTCACTAAAGAATTGGAGCGTAGTAGGCCCCAGTCTCTGGCTGGTTAACGCAACCCTTCTGCAATGCGATTCTTATAAACGTAGGTCTCTATTTAAAAATTCTGAAATTGTGGTTTTATTTTTCACCACCTTTTCCTAAGGAACCTTTCCTGGAGCCCTCTGTTAATCAGTCAACATGCTGAAACTTTCCTTCAGCATCGTCTGCTACTTCCCTCTGCCCCCACCTATGCTGGATGCCCTGTTTCCTGGATTCCACACCTTTCTGTTTCATGACTTACTCCCTTGTTTTGTTGACACGTATCCTCTAGTAGCTTTGTAAGTAAGAATGTGTGAATGATAAATTTTCTTGAGTTCTTACACATCTAAAAAAATGTATTTAACCTACTTTTCACTTTATTTGTGGTTGTGTAAGTATAAAATTTTAGACTACAAAATTTGTTTGTTTCTCAAAAAATGTGAAACATTGCTTCATCGCCTTCTAATAGAGAAATTTGAAGCCACTTGATCCCTTTTGTGTGTTTGTTTGTGGTGTGTTTCCCTTCAGAATCCTCTTTTTAACCCTGGTATTTTGAAATTTAATGACACATGACTTTGGTATGTATCTTTTCATATTTATTGTGCTCGGCATTTAGTAATGTTTTTCAGTCTGAGAATTTTAGCTTTTAGTTATAGGAACTTTATATTTACTTACAATTTAAGTATTGCCTAAGGAAATCCTACTATTCTATTTGAAACTTATGGATTGTATTTTTAAGTCTCCTCTTTTATCTCTTTGATTTATTTATCTCTGGTTTTGTTTTCTGGGAGGTTTCTTGGACTTTCTTTTTTTTAACTGTTTATTAAAATTTTAATGATCCAATTTCTTGTTTTCTGATTGTTTTATTTTAAAAGCATTTTATTCTTGTTTTAAATATTCAATATTTTCTCTTTCTAGGGAAAGAAATCGGATTCATTTTTATTTTAAAAGTTCTCTTCTGTTTCCTGCATTGTCTCTCTTTCTTGTGGGTTCCTATTTTTGCTGTGTCTACTTTGGTTTCTCACACCTTGAAGTCTTACCTTTCCTGCCTGGAGAACTTTAGCTGATTGGAAGCTCTGTGTTTTCAAGATTGGGCTTTTTAACGGATGGATATTCAAAGTAGAATGAGTGGTGAGCTGGATATTTTTGTTGGGGACTCCCATATTTCAACTTCTAAAGGTTTCTTTACCCGGGAAATAAATGTCCGTATTTGTACCTGGTAGGTAAAATGCTTGCTGTGGGTGGGGGTGGTAGAGTGGGAATGCCTCTGTGTCTCAGTCTCCACTGTGTGAACTTACCCCACCGCCATTTTTATTTACCCCTCCCCTACACTGTGTCTGATGGCCCCAAGCCTAGAGAATTTCAGGTTAATTTTCTGCATAGCATAATTACTCTCTGAACGGGGTGCGGAGGAAGTGTGTGAGGTCAGAAGTGGTTGCTGACGGTAAGAAGTGGGAAAGGGCACGTGAGGATCCAGCCAGCCCATATTCCGACTTTCAGTCTGCTCCTTTATTCCAGGTCCAAGTCTTGTGTCTGTCTTTCAGGGCTTCTGGTGCCTTAGCTGATGATTTCAGGGTCCTGGAGGAAGACTTTTTCCTCCCCTCCCCTTCCCCTTCCCCTGTAGCCATCCCAGCTTATAACTTTCTATGAAATCTTTACCATTTCTCTATCTGCTTTCCATCTTTCTTTTTTTTTTTTTTTTTTTGAGTTGGAGTCTCACTCGGTCGCCCAGACTGGAGTGCAGTGGCCGCTCCCGGCCACCGCAGCCTCGCCTGCTGGGCTCTGGCGATCCTTCCGCCTCAGCCTTCCAAGTAGCCTTGATTACAGACATGCGCCACCACGCCCGGTTGATTTTTTGATTTATTGTGGAGATGAGGTCTTGCTGCCCAGGCGGGTCTCGAACCCGCGGGCTCAGGCAATCCACTCACCTCAGCCTCCCAAAGGCACGGGATTACAGGCTGAGCCACCAAGCCCGGCTTTGCTTTCCATCTTTCAAAAAAGATTATTGAAATCTCTCCTTTGCTGAAGTCTCCTCATCTGATCTCTTTTCATTTCTTTCCTTCCTCTCGAGGTCAGTCTGCTATGTTTAGTTAGAAGTCCCAAAGGCCATGCTTTGAACCTTTAGGTCATCCTGCCTTTTGGAAGACAACCTCAGTATCTGCTTTGGGAGTTTTTTCCTCCAATGATAATGACAAAGTCTTCATCTTTCTCTTTATCACAGCTGGTGGCAAAGACTCTCTCCTTGGCCAAGTTTCAGTTCATCTTCTTTGAACCCTCTTGTGGACTAGGCCTCCACCTTGGCCTCCATTATTGCTGGACCTGCATTGCCCAGTTTTAGCAAGAATCCTGCTAAGTTAGTTTAACAAGGATCCTCCTACCCTTTGATATGCAAGTGGGGAACCTCCAAAAGCGGAATTATCTTTTTTGGAGGGTGGGCTCCTTGTAGGACAGGCTTCTCCCTCTAGGTAAGTGTCCTAGGAAGTGATCGGCATCAGTGTACCAACTAGTGTTGTTGTGAGAGGCTGCATTCAGCTCCAGTGAAATTTTGTTTTGGAGATTCTTTCAACACATTTGCCCATTTCATGGTGGGTGATTTACATGAACAACCTGACCACACTGTGCTGAGTGTTCAGAAGTTTTGGACCCAAAATGGCATGATATGCTACCCCTCCATGCCCCACCCTCACTATTCACCAGATCTTGCCCTGAGCGACTTTTTTTTTGTTGTTTCCCTGGATGAAAAAAGTACTCAAAGGGAAACATTTTGTCGATGTGGAAAAGGTGAAACAAAAAAACGGCAGAAGCACTGAAAAGCACCAAAATTGATGAGTTCAAAAACTGTTTTGAGCAGTGGAAAAACTGTCTCAATAGTTGTATGGCATCAAACAGAGAATACTTTGAAAGTGACTGAAGTTTAAACCTGTAACAATAAATACAAAATTTTTTGTAAGTAAATTCCAGTTTTTTTGGGTCCCTTTTCATATGATCACCGTTGATATCTGATCAAGTTCCTTATCCCCTACTTTTGATGTATATATCCTTGGTCTGCCTTTAGCAAGAATTCCATTAGGTCAGTTTAACAGGAATCTTTCTACACTTGATGTGTCCCCTTAGTAATTTTCATCCAGTCATCCCCATTCTGCTCCTTGGTCCCAGGTATCTTTGCTTACTTGAGGGTGAGCCCAATCTCTCCCACTTATTGCAGCACCTCTATTGCAGTAGTCTTGAACAAAGTCTTCCTTACCATTTTAACAAATGTCAGAATAATTTTTTACACTGGCATTTGGGAAATGTTTAGTTGTGCGTGCAGTGTACAAGCAGTACAGCCAGTGACTACAGTAAGGATGAGAAGCTAGCCTTTGCCTCAGAAGCCCTTTGAGTGACCTAATTAGATAGCAGCACAGGAGGTAATTTTCTAGGGCATAGTTTTTCAGATTGTGAGCTGCAACCCATTAGTAGATAGCAAGGTTATTTAATAAGTCACATCAACATTCTAAAAATGAAATCAAATAGAGCTAGAAAACACCATTGTATATTGCTGGAAGCTGGGGGAAGTATTAACTCATGAAACCTTTGTTTCAACCTGTGTGTCTATGTACCAGGTCAAGGGACAAATACTTTTTTTTTTTAAACCATAGAAACTGGTAAAAAAAAAAAAAGAAAGAAAAAGTCTGAAAGTCACTGGCCTACGAAATGAATTTGTACTTTTTGCCTTGTTTTTCTCAGAATAGTTTTATCAACCAGGCTGATCAATTATCTCTGTTTTAGAAGGATGGATTTGGCTAGGTAAGTTTTCACCCACTAAGTGCTAATATACCAATTTCTCATTCTCTATTTTGCCATAACTTTGTCAGCTTCTCCTTTGGTTAAAGCATTTTTAGAACTCCATCTTGCTTAAGAAAGCTGCGACACATAGATTAGAGCTTCATTTCTAAAATGGGTGAGTAAATGCGTACGTTTCAATATTAAGGACTAGCAAACAAATCAAAAGCAATAACCCAATGGGTGAGTTCACACAATTGTGTTGGGGTAAAACTAAGCCTTTGTGAATCAGATATATTTTAAATTATTAATTCTTGGGAACCAAAGGAAAGAGTATGAGATTCTTACTTCATGGGAGGTGGTAGAAATCGTGCAGTAAAGGATTAGTGGCAAGTGTTAATGCACAGAATTGTGGTATAACTAATTCTATAGATGACTCTACAAAAGAATGATAAGAATGCAGTAGACCATTTGGAAGGCTCATGTGATGGGCATGTCAGCCCAGTCCTGCTGTGCCTTTGATTTAAACTGGCCCACATCCCAGACCCTTTACTCTGCTGCTTTTTGTAAGAAGAGAACTCAGCCTTCAAATACCATGTAGCTATGGGAAGGCGTAAACAGGAGAGGCAGGTGTAGCTAAGCTCAGGAAGATGGCAAGCCGCGGGGACCTTTTGGGTATGCGGGGTCAGACAGGGCTTCATGATTGGTGGAGAAATGAGGATTCACAATTAGCTTGATTCTCTACCAATGATCAAGAGTAGTTGATTTTCAGTTCAGCTTTCTTTGGATTCATTTTAACTTTGTCTTTTGGGCCATTTTTCTTTAATGCTAACTAGTCATTTGCCAGATTTATTTAGGTAAAGAATCAGATCTTGAAGCAGACTTGTTTTCTACAGGACAAAAAAGCATATTAAGCTGCAAATATAACATTAAAAAACTTTACTAAGACAAATAAGCAAACAAACCTGAGGGGAAGAAAAATCCAGTATGTGAAACAGAAATTCAAGTAGCAGTTGGACCAGTAACTGATATTTGATAAAAGATGCTCCCTGTTTTCTAACTAGCTATCAAACATCTCACTCTTTTCTGTCTTTCCGTTTCTTCAATAATTTAAATTTGGATTATAAGGAAATCACATGATAGTTTTATTTTTTAATTCTTTTGTTTGGTTAAAATGGTTGGAAAGTAAGTCACTGAAAAGTGAACTGCCAGGAAAGACCTGTACTGATTAGGAGGAAGATTTGCACTGTTCTCGCCCCTTGGTGAGTGTCGACATGCTTTTAAAAATTGTTATTTAATTATTTATTATTCAATATTTTGTTTATTTTCAGCCAAAGCTTTCCGGTGGAGGACATTCCTTTGCCTGTCCAGAGCTCTTTGCCTGTCCAGAGAAGCAGAGGGATTGCTCAGAGATTAGCTGGGATTGCTCAGGAGGCACCTGGGGATAAAGATGATCATCATCTTCATCACATAACAAACATTTATGATTTGCTCTCAGGCATGGGGCCAAACATTTTATCTGGATCTGGATTTCATTCACTCAATATGAGGTAGGTGCTTTGTTGTCTCCATTTTACAGGAAAAGAAACTGATATAGAATGAGGTTAAACCACTTGCCTAAGTCAGGGTCAGGGCTGAATCTGGACAACCTGACCCCAGGACCTTGACGCTGGCCAACCTTGCAAAGTTGCCTCCTTCTCAGGAACTTTTTGACGCCAAAGATTTAAACAAAGAAAAGTGTAAAGTGTCTTTTTGTTGTCGTTAACTTTGACAGTAAGCAGAAAATTTTGAAGCAGAAACAGAAGGGAAAAAAGGCATTTAGACAGCAGTAATTATTTAATATCTCAGGTTCAGAAAGGCACATGGTATGTGAGTTTTTATACTTCTTTTCTTTTTTTTGAGTTGGAGTTTCACTCTGTCACCCAGACTGGAGTGCAGTGGCCGCTCCCGGCCACCGCAGCCTCTGGTGATCCTTCCGCCTCAGACTTCCGAGTAGCTGGAACTACAGGCGCGCGCTACCACGCCCGGCTGATTTTTGATTTATTGTAGAGATGAGGTCTCGCCAAGTTGCCCAGGCGGGTCTCGAACCCGCGGGCTCAGGCCATCACCTCACCTCAGCCTCCCAAGGCGTGGGATTACAGGCTGAGCCACCGAGCCCGGCTTTTATACTTCTTTAAACTTCTTTCAATGGCTTCCCATTTCTCTCCTGTAATAGAGGTTAAGCTTTTGCATCCTTTCCTGTAACACTTATAGTTCTTGTAGTGGCTGCATGGTGGACCCATTTGTCTTCTTTCCTTTGTCAGAACATCTTGCTAGGTTGACCTGCACAACTTTTCACATGCCCGTGCCTCTCCTAATGATAAGGATGGTACTGAGGACAGAACTAATGAAAAACTATGGAATGATGGCCAGCATCACTGCCTTGATGGCTGCTTTCAGCTGACCCCTCTTGAACTGTGCTTTTCCTAATTATTTTTACCATGTCTTCAGTGGGCAGTCCTGTAATTAGGATGCTCCCATGTTCTGTGGTCCAACGTACTAAAGTGACTGCTCCTCAGGCAGCCCCTGCTGCGGGTTCAGAAGCCAAGAAGAAAGGATCTTCCTTAGAGAAAAGGTGTTTCAAGGTGCGCTGGAAGGAAATCCATTTGTAAAGTTGTGCCAGTGTCGTGGACCTTACATTTCACTGAAAGGAAGGGGGCTCTTTTATTTAAGCAGCTCTGTTTCAGTAACCAGGATAGAAAGTCTATGTCCCCTTGTTAAATAGCCACATGTCATATATAGCAAGAGATGACACAGGCTTACTTGTTTTTGTTTAATGATAAAAGGGAAGAGCAAAAGAGAATATGGTGGAAAAGACAGGAAAAGGCTGGGCGCAGTGTTCCAAGCCTGTAATTCCAGCACTTTGTAAGGCTGAGGCGAGAGGGACTGCCTGAGCCCAGGGGTTCGAGAGCAGCCTGAGCAAGTTGGTGAGACCTTGTCTCTATAATAAATAAAAAATAATTAGCCAGGCATGGTAGCGTGTGCCTGTAGTTATGGCTACTTGGAGCTGAGGTAGAAAGACTATCTGAGTCCAGCAGGTCGAGGCTGCAGTGGTTATGAGTGTGCCACTGCACTCCAGCCTGGGCGACGGCGTGAGACTCCAACTCAAAAAAGAAAAAAAAAAAAAAAAAAGACAGGAAAAGAACTTTCTAACAGCCTTTTAAATTCCTAACATAAAGGAAAATTTTCCATATCTAAATCTCTCCATATCTCTTCATTATCAGAAATAATATTACCAGCCATGTCTATTAGAAAAACGCCCACAATTTTAATGTGCATTGGAAACATTGGGCTAATATTTCCCCCCTCTGGATTTTATTTTTAAATCAGAATTGGCTTCCAGTGCTTAAAGTACTCCACTGCCAATACTGAGAGTGAGATTGTGTAATTGGCAATACATTTTTTTACATGAAGAGCTTCTGGCTATCTCCTTTTTTGAATGGCTAGAATGTTTCGCTTAGTTCTTTTTTTGAGTCACTGTAAAGTTAATCCCCTGCAAATTTGTACCCACTTCTGAAGGAAAGAACCTGAAATCAGCTTGTGGGTGATAGGGTTGCACACCAGACGGGAGGCACAAGAGATGATGGGTGGTGGGGGAGCAGTATAGGAGGCTAGAAGGGGTGGAGTAAAATTGCTGGAAGAGACACCATAGTCCTTTTTTAAAAAAGCATCTGAAGAATTTGTCAATTCAGCATTTTTCTAGCATCCGCTGTCTGGGGCAATAATTCCAAATTCCCAGCCCATTGGGAGTTGGAGCACCTTGTTACAACAGTTTGCTTGATAAGACGATTCCTTTTCCTCTTTCTTTTTAGAATAATGCATCCATTAAAATAAAACTAAAGCGAATTGAAGTTTTTATTGTTTTAAAATACATGTTTAAAAAAATACAAGGTTAAAAAAAAATTCCCCTCAAATAATGCTGGTCCTCTCTAGGGAGTCACGCGACCATAACTTGTCGAGAGCAGCTTGTCTCAGACTCTCATAATGACCTGGTGACTCAGCACTGGCTGGCTTCCCAGGAGTCAGTTCCCACTGTAGGGGATAATTTTCCATTCCTGGGGAAGTCCCCCGGGAGACACCTTCTCTGATTCCTCAAGTCAGAGAAGGGCTCTGCACCACCCTTCCTCCAGTCTCCTGCCTGGTTCTTCCCGCAGGGTCCAATCAGAATATCCCAGAATCAGAACAAAGTTTTCAATATTAGTTGTCGTAAAAAGATGTGTTTCAAAATAATCTGAAATGATTTAAATATATGAGTTCATGGGAAATATTTTTATATGCAGGCATTCACCAAAACTCTTCATCACTTATTTCTTAAAATATGAAAGAGAACAGTTTTCTTAAGACAATGCATATGTCGAACAGGTCAGTTAATTGAACTCTTGTTGCTGTTCATGGTGGCTCACATCTATAATCCAAGCTCTTTGGGAGTCTGAGGCAAGACAATTGTCTGAACTTGGGAGTTAGAGACCAGTCTGGGCAACTTGGTGAGACCTCTTTTCTACAATAAGTAAAAAAATTCGCTTGGTGTGGTGGTGTACGCCTGAAGTCCCAGCCAATTGGAAGACTGAGGCAGAAGGATTGCCTGAGCCCAGGAGGTCAAAGCTGCGGTACCTCAGCAGGTTGAGGCTGGAGTAGCCGTGATGGGCAATAGAGTGAGACTCTGATTAAAAAAAAAAAATTGACCTCTTGTAAGATACAAAGAAACTTGTGTTTGGTCAGTGGGGCAAGAACTATCGTGTAAGAAGTAAAGATTTGGAATGGAAAGTTCTAGATAAATGACTATTGTTGAGTGTGGCTCTGTAAGCCAGCCCTGTATGAAGAGGTTTAGGTGCCCTGAGCAGGCATGGTATCTCCTTGTCGTATGTAAATCCAATGTCCAAACACCCAATCTGGGGCACAGGCTGTTTGCCTCCTCCTGATCTATGAGTTCTTTCTTGGCAAATGTCAGGGATGGAGCTCAGAACAAAATTTAGATACCGAAACTCACCAAGATGCATTCCATTTTTAACAAAGTGACAGTCCTGACCAAGAGACTCTCTCTGCTCATAGCTTCAGGACAGTGTTTCTTTAAAGGGCTCATAAGTTTGGAAATAGTTGAATGCAAATAGGGAAATTTCTGTTTATACGTTTGTTTATTTATTTATTTACTTATTATTTGAGTTGGAGGTCTCAGTCTGTTGCCCAGGCTGGAGTGCAGTGACACGCTGCTCACAGCCACAATAGCCTCAACCTCTTGGGCTCAGGTAATCCTTCTGCCTCAGCCTTCCAAGTAGCTGGAACTACAGGAACATGCCACCAGGCCCGGCTAATTTTTGATTAATTGTAGAGATGAGGTCTTGCCAAGTTGCCTGGGCTGGCCTTGAACCGTGGGCTCAGGCAATCCTCTCACCTTGACCTTCCAAAGTGCTGGGATTATAGACATGAGCCACAGCACCCGGCCGAAAGTCCTCTTATAAAGACTTTGGAACTTTTCCCCCTATTTCCAGCTTTCTCTTCTCTATTTACCTTGCTCTCTATTTTTTTCTCTCCAGCCTTCTTTCTCTTATTCCCAGCTACCCTATTTAGGCATTTTACAATTGATGGACTGTTCATGTAATGATTGTTATCCGAAAGGATCATCAGTGGTTACCAAACCACTAGCTGGCTGGTTGTTGGAACATAGGGTTTTCACACATGTCAATATCTCTCCAGAGCTGCTTGCTAATTACATGAGGTAAAGGTATCTTCACAGTGGCGAGATCTGTTGGTCACCACCTGACTCAAATGATCAAACTTGACTGAGCACTAATAATGAGACAACCCAACTTTGTGTGCCTCCTGCTAGGATGCAACATAAAGCACACAGTCTTACCTAGGAAGCGTACCTGCTAAAATATTCTTCCTGAACCTAATCAAGAGTGTAGACATGTCCTTCAATATACAGGAAATACAGGGGGTAGACTAGAGAAAAGTTAAACAGCGGCACTAGGAAATAGACAAATCAAAAATAGAGGAAATTCTACAAGAAAACTGTCCTGAACTCTTGAAAAAAAAAATCAGCATCATAAGTAAAAAGTGTGCATGTGAGGGAGTATTCCAGATGAACAAATTAAAGGAGTCTAAAGAGACACAGCAATCAAATATGGAATGCTTACATTGATCAGATCCTGGGTCAAAACAACAACAACCAAGATGATGAAGAAAAGGAAAAAAAAAAGCAGCTATAAGAGACATTTTGGGGACAATTCGAGAGACTGGAATGTGGACCGAATATTAGGTGACAGTAAGAAATTGTTGTTAATTTTCTTAGATGTGATAATTGCATGAGGCTTTTTAGAAGAATGTCCTTATTTTGAGGAGACGGAATCAAGGGTGCAATGCCTGAAATCTACATTCAAATAGTTCAGGGAGATCCTGTGAATGTGGCAGAATGGCAACAGTTTTCAGTGTAGGTGGCTGGTGTGAGTGTTCATTGTACCATCTTTCTAACTTCTATGGCTGTTTGGTTTTTTTTTTAGTTGGGAAAAATAAAAATAACATGATGAACCTTTTGGTGGGGTTGAGGAAAGAGATGCTTTTTCAATCTGTGTAAATGAAGGTCAGCTCTGAAAAATAATTAACTCCTTTTGGAACCTAGTGTGTGGGGGAGGGGGAGGAAGGATTTCCTTCTGGCTACTTCCTGCTTCCTGTCTTGTGTTGTGGACATCTCTCACTGCCTTCCCCTCACTTGCAGCAGTCTTCCCAAACTAGCCTACAGGCATTTGCTCAGCCGGCCTTTCTCAATTCTTCTCTTTTTACCTGGATTAACTTGGTCCCTTTTAACTTCATTCTTGTGAACATGTTGGATGGTGACAATAATTGAGGAAGTCCACTTACCACCCTGTGTACTTCTTTGTATCAGTGAGTCTTTGCATTTAAAGTAAATGTTTGTTGAGGGAATAAATCTCTGGTAAGTGCTGTTGACTTTTTTTTTTAGGAGTCTCACTCTGTCTCCCAAGCTGGAGTACAGTGGCACACTCACAGCCACAGTGATACGTTCACAGCCACCGCAGCCTCAACCTGCTGGGCTCAGGAGATCCTTCTACTTCAGCCTTCCAAGTAGCTGGAACCACAGGCACGTGCCACCATGCCCGGCTAATTTTTTTTGATTTATTGTAGAGATGAGGTCCCCCCAAGTTTCCCAAGCTGGTCTCAAACTGGTGGGCTCAGGCAATCTTCTCACCTCGACCTCCCAAAGTGCTTGAGATTACAGACTTGAGCCACCATGCCTGGAACTGTTGACTTTTGTTGAGTACCGACTACTCCATCTTGCCATTAGGGTCCATGAATCATTTTATTCATGTCTGTGGTCCTGTATGCCCAATACTGCTCTAGTAGGACAGTGATTTGGGCTTTGGACCAAGTACACCAGGATCCCAGAATCAAGGCAATCTAGCCTGACCCACTCATCTATTGTGTGTCTTTTAGGATTGCAGAATTCATGTTCAGTTCTGAGAAAGAATGACCACCAGACTGGCAACTCCATTGCATAAGAAAGAGAACCTGCCGACATACCTAACTGTCTACCTACACCAGTGAAGCAGACCTTCTGGCAGTCAAACAAATCTGAAGAATCTTGTGAAACAGTCAAGGAGCTGCCTCTGTCTTTTGGGAAGAGGGAGCAGGAAAGACCTTTTATCCAAAGTACTGTGTGTGAGATTTTGATGTCCAGCTCCTTTTTAAAATCGTTGTTGTGATAGTGTAGTACTGACCTCACATGACAGACTCTAGCTGTTCCATTATAGCTTTTGGTAATGCTCAAAATGAACAGCTTCTAACTTGCTTGGTTGCAGGGGAGTAGAAACACATGACTGGAACTTCAGGTAAAGATGGCAGAGTGAATTCACACATTTATAGTATTTTTTCCAAGTTGTATTAACTGAAAATAAAATACTGACCCACTAAAAAGAATCAAAAAGGGGAGGGAAGGAGGGAGGGAGGAAGAGAGAGAGCGCGAAAGAAAGAAAAAGAAACAGTAGTTAGAAAGTCTTTTAAATAATATTATTGGCAGTTAGGACAGGGGTCCCCAACCACTGGGCCATGGTCTGGTACTGTTCTGTGGTATGTTAGAAGCCAGGCTGCACAGCAAGAGGCGAGTGGTGGGCCAGTGAGCAAAGCTTCATGAGTACTTACAGCCATTCTTTATTACTTGAATTACCACCTGAGCTCTGCCTCCTGTCAGATCAGCAGCCAAATTAAATTCTCATTAGAGCTTGAACCCTATTGTGAACTGTACATGCAGGGGATCTTGGTTGCACACTCCTTATGAGAATCTAATGCCTGATGATCTGAAGTGGAGCTGAGGCAGTGATGCTAGTCCCCATCACCCCCAGATGGGACCATCCAGTTGCAGGAAAACAAACTCAGACCTCCCCGATTCTGTATTTGGTGAGTTGTATAATTATTTCATCACATATTACAGAGTAATAATAATAGAAATAAGGTGCACAATAAATGTAATGCACTTGAATTATCCCCAAACCATCCACCCTGTTCCCTCCCACTGCAGTCTGTGGGAAAATTGTCTTCCATGAAACCAGCTCCTGATGCCAAAAAGGTTGGGGACCACTGAGTTAGGGGACAGTGAAGCAATGTCTTGAAAACATCTGAAGAAAAACAAATCCCATTCTAGAATTCTATGCTTAAACTCTTGCTTGAGTGTGTGGGAAAATAATCAAGACTTTTTCTAGACATGTAAGGCACAAAACATTTACCTTCCATGCTACTCAAGAAGCAACTGGAGAATTAGCTTCTCCAAAACAGGGAACTAAAACAAAAAAGAATGCATAGAATGCTAGAAAAGAGGAACTAATATGTGAGAAAGTTGGAGGGAACTCCAGAATAATGGTGAAGGAGATCCTGGGAGGACTGCTTTGTCCTGGGAAAAGGGCAATCATTTCAGATCTAAGTCCTCAGAAGCGTCTAGAAGAGTTCAAGATGGTTTGATAGCCTAAAGTATTGGGAGGTTTAGGTGGCTGGTTGACAGTTTAGGGTTGAATTGTTGGTAGGTACAAACAAAACTAAGCAAAAGAAAGAGAACAATTATTAACTTCTGGAAAAACATACTTGTTTAGGAGAGGAAATCCTCATAATATTCTATGTGTCTCAGTTGTAAATGGGGTTTTCACAGTCATAGTAATGCAAGCAGTGGATAGTGATCGATTTAAAATTAATAACAGAAAATATTGGTGGTAGGATGGAAAGACATGTTGAGGATGTAGTATGAGAGAGCCAAATGACCATCTTCCAGGGTGAAAAGTCCATAGAAAATGCCTACATTTTTTTTAAAATTCAGAAATTACAACATAAGCATGTTATTTAGAGAAATGGAGATAAATACTCCAAGCGTTCACTAAGAGAGTCGGCTGAGATCGCTCCAGGTAGTGGTTAATGGAGGGATGAGGGAAGGCCTACATTCTTTTTGGTAACAAGGTTGAAAATTTCACCAGACAAGAGCCTGTTGTGTGTAGCTTTTTGGCTGTGATATTCTGAAAGAATTCTTCTGATCACATCACTATCAGACTTCACGCTCTAAGGCAGAGGTCACAAAATGGTGGTCTGGTAATGGGTTTTTATAGGACTCCCATTGTTTTATTTTTAAAGTAAAAACATTTGAGTTAATTCCAACAATTACAAATCAGGAGATCTGTAAGTGAAATTCCACATTTCTAGTTTCTTTGGAAAGAAATCAGAAGATAGAGCAAAACAAATGCCTACACAACAACAACAACTGACTGAAGCTGAAAGGCAAGACCCTGGGACATGGCTGTGCCTTCAGGCAGCCAAAGTCCCCTCCTGGCACTAGCCTTCTCACCTTCCATACTGTTTTTATTTACCTGCCTGGCCTTTGCAGGCATTTTCATGCTAGGTATAAAAATATTTATTTCCCTTCATCTTTTGAAAGTACTCTCAGGGAGTTGTAGTTTTTGTTTTGTTTTGCTTTTTTCCTTTCTCCTTTCCCCCCATTTAATTTTCTATTCTTTCTCAAAACAAATATTATGCAATCTATTAGGAACAAGGTGGCAGAGTTCAGTCCTGCACTGAGAAAGAGCCATTTACAAATCCAGATTCTACCAAGTTCTGTGATCTTGAGTGAGCCACTAAACTTTGTTGTACATCAGTTTCCTTATTAGTAGAACTGGTCATACAATTGTTGTTGCAAGGGTTAAACATGAATAAAGCTGAATGCCCTCTACATTTCTAACAGCTATATCACTTAAAGAAAAATATTTATAGATTAGATGGGATGTCTGCAAGCAGATGTAGGTGTTTCCAAAAATGTTTTCATCTGGAAGAGACAAGATAAAATTCTGATAATCTATCTTGGCATATTGTTGTTCAATGTTGTGATTGGGTATAGTCTAATTGTTTCCAATATGTTGATTTATTGGTGAAAAGAGGATGCTGAAGTTTAAGCTAGAAGTACATGGACTCCTAATTAAACAATTTCCACAAACATTTATCAAGATTTTATATTTCAGATACTTTGATGGACTCCTAGTAAGTTACATTTTTTTTTCAAGAAGAACACATAATTTAATGAAAAAATGATTCTTTATAAAGAGACATACAGACTAGTTGTGGCCGGAGGAATTTAGAAAAGAGGAAGACTTAACTGTGTGTTTCTATAAGTTCTAGAATGTACTCCTGGACATTGTCAGAACTCACTTCAAGTTTTTCCTCAGAATAGGATCTACAGTGATCTATTCATGAGGGATCAGGAGAATGTTTTATGTGGCCCTATGCTTTCTTCACAGAATTTTGGAGTTGGCATATTTTGAAATAATAACAGAGAAAATGTTGCGCCATCTGCAGATACTCAAAAAATTCTTCGAATATGTAAACAAAAAAGGAGTTGGAATCAATCTCAAAGGACTCCAGTGACTCTGATCTACTGAAAATAAACTCAAGTAAGGTGGGAGGGCCCCATGAGACCAGGTGACTAGTTTAAGGTCAAGCAGCTTATTAATCACCAAGTGAGGAGTGCACAGAAACCACTAGTATAACAGAAATGAGAAAAAAAATCTTCAGATTTGCCTGGAAAGAGAGAGAAAAGATCTTCCACTCTCATACAGTGATGACTGGTGGGCAGAACACCTGAGTCTCACCTAGGTATTGAACTTGAGACACATGAATCCTTTCATTCATTAACAAATACTGATAGAGTGCCTACACACCAGGTGCTGCTCTTGGTGTGTGTGCTTCTTCCCCAGCAAAGAGGGAACGAGCCTGTCTTTCCTGGAGCTGGCAGTCTGGCAGGGCTGGTGGCAGAGAGAGCTGGGACCATGAAAAACAATAGATGGAATACATATTACAGTACTGTATATTGTGTGGTAGGAGGTGGCAGGTGCCATGGGAAAATGAAAGTATGGCTGGCATAGTGGCTATGATGGTGTTTGGCCCAGAGCCCCTCCTCAGAGCCAAAGTGCCCTCATTCCCCAGCTGCTGGGATATCAGTCGCTGGTGGTTTCTAGCAGTCCCCTCACCGGGAAGTACCCACAGCCTCTGAGAATGGCCTTCCCCAGGATAATGCCCCATTCAGGGTGCAGCCCATGAGCAAGTCTGTCCGATCTGGGGATACAAGACAGCTATTTTCCTCAACTTGGGACACTGCAGGGCCTTCCCAGCTCCAGAGCTCCCTGAAGGGCTGGCGCCAACCTCCATGGACACAATGCCATATTTTCCGGGGACTGTGGTGGGGAGACAGGTGCCATTTCTACAGGGGGCTATTGCAGAGAGAGGGCCTGTGACTCCCAAGTGCCAAGCCAGAGTTGGGTATTGTAGAAAGAGGAACATTGGTGCCAGCTTCTCTCTGCCCCACCCTCCTGTTCCCTCTTCCCAACAGGTGTGTGCTCCATGCATACTCCCCAAGAGCCCACTGCATGCCTCTCTCTGTCTCAGAGTCTTGTTCTGGGGAACGTGATCTGAGACAGTAAGGTAGGAAGATCAGGAGCGAGAGGGCAATGGTTGCCCATCTTAAACAGCAGAGCCATTGCAAACCTCATCGGGAAGGTCGCATTTGGACAAAGCCTGAACTCATGACAACATTTTTCAATTAATAAGAACATAATTTAAATGCTCTGGTTTTATTTTTGGTTGCTTATAGTGAAAAACCAACACATATGTCTCCTTCATCAGGAAAACACACGAATGGGCTTTTTGCTTCTGAAATCAGGGCCTAAAACATAGTATGAAAGGAGATATTAAAACCTAGCAAGGTAAATTGCCCCCCACAATAAAATAAGAATTCTTTGATTCCCTCCGGGCAACCCCAGAGATAAAGGGCTGGAGTGTCCGGAGGCGAAGGGATAAGGCAACAGTACTAGAGAGAGGTGAGGACCCCAGCAACGTGGTAAGAGGCCTGGAAACTGGCAATGATTTCTAGGAACAAGAGATCTGATACACAGTTCTGAGTTTCTTCATGTTCCCATGCACTGGCTGTCGGACACAATGCCATATTTTCCGGGGACTGTGGTGAGGAGACAGGTGCCATTTCTACAAGGGGCTATTGCAGAGAGAGGGCCCGTGACTCCCAAGCACCAAGCCAGAGTTGGGTATTGTAGAAAGAGGAACACAAGCAACCGCCCCGACCAGACCCTCCCTGGCTCATTAGTATTGGCAGGGTGCTGGTCTTTGTGAGGTCCTCTGAGATTCTGGCATGAGTATATTTACTTGACTATTGAAGAAAGAGTAACACCAAAGGCTGTAAAGCCTGGGGACATTTAGGTTACAAAAAAAGCATGCATATTTAGAAATGCTATATATTGAGAGGTATTATCCATTTCAAGTCATAGCAGAAAGTAAAATAAACATATTGGAGTAATGGCAGCAACAGTGAGTAAGGCTTTTTAAGCACACTTTCAAATTTTACATTGAGAAAGATGGTGAGCCCATTCAGCCTTTCTTTCAAAATTCAGACTCAGTCTGATGAAAGCTCTTTATTCATGAACACTTTTGTGCATGAGTTGGATTTGATTCCATACATCTCAAACAAAACTCCTTTTCATTCCACCTACTGGTTGGGCAACACTCTCCACGGGAGGAAGACGCTCCTTCCGGAATCCTGCCAAAGACACCCCCACAACCCGGGGGGTGAGGCCTGGTCACCCATGCTTGCATAGAGGGCATGGGCCAGAAGTTGGAGGATGAGGGATACCAGGTCCAAGGAACAAAATGAGCTGACCCTGCTCTGATTCTAACTTTTCCTTGGTTGGTATTCTACATCCAGAGAAGCAAACAAGAGGTCTTGAACCTTTCCCAAATGGTCTCTTCTTAATAGTTCCATTCCTTAAGAGTAAACTTAAAAAGAAAAGTTCTTAACATAAAGCCACATATGGGCAGACAGAAAGGGTATTGCAGGATACCCTTCTTAATGCTTCCACCTCCAGCATAGCTTTATAAAAACTGTGTTAAAATATACACATGAAATGTGCTATTGTAACCATTTCAAGTGTACAGTTCAGTGGCATTAAATACATTCACACTGTTGTGCAACCATTCTCACCACCCATCTCCAGAACTTTTTCATCTTCCAAATCTGAAGCTCTATACACATTAAGCAACTTCCCGTTCTCCTCCCCATTGCCCCTGGCAACCCCCGTTCTACTTTCTGTCTCTATGGATTTGGCTCTAGGAACTGCATAAGAGTGAAATCATACAGTGTTCATCCTTTCGTATAATACCTAGCTCATTCCTTTTAACATAATGACCCCAAGACTTATCCGTGTTGTAGCATGTGTCAAAATTTCCTCCCTTTTAAGGCTAAATAATATTACATTGTGTGACTAGACCCCATTTTGTTTGTTCCTTCATCTGTTGGTAAACATCTGGTTTGCTTCCACTTTGAATAATGCTGAGTAATGCTGCTATGAACACTGAACGCTGGTGTACAAATCCCCAGTGCAGTCTTGTTTTACTTTCCCAGGCAAACTTAGGACTTGACAGAGTTTGTGAATGGGTTTACTTTCTTTAGACTAATTATAATTAGTAAGAACATTATTAATTTAAGGTAATTTTTTTTAGTGTGGCCTTTCCTATGACTAAGTATCATAGAAAGTAGTTTTGTTCTGGCACTTGGTGTGTTCTCTGAATGAGTAATTCAGACATTCACAAAACTCTAATGAACGTGAGAGAATGAGTCATGAGAAAAGGACAGCATAGACACCATGATCCACATTTGAGTGATTACAGATTTACACCAAGAACTCCAGTAAGGATAAGTAAGGATCCAGTAAGGATATTCAGCAATGAGTCTGCAAAACACACCCACGGACGTGACTGTTTAAAAGTTAGGAAAGCCCATAATTTCAGCTGCCCCTGAGCACTGAAGGACTAGAGTTTTGCCACATAACAGGACAAAATGAACGAGTTGGAATAAGTATCTGAAGAGTCAGCTCTGCCTGTGCGCTCTCATCTTGTTGGATAAGATTGTATCTCAGATGGTTAGTGGCAAGGCTTCATATGGGCCAGATGTCGCAGAGAATATATCTTTTCTTTTTTTTTTATTTTGAGTTGGAGTCTCACTCTGTCGCCCAGACTGGAGTGCAGTGGCCGCTCCCGGCCACCGCAGCCTCGACCTGCTGGGGCTCCGGCGATCCTTCTGCCTCAGCCTTCCAAGTAGCTGGAACTACAGGCACGCGCTACCACATCCAGCAAATTTTTTGATTTATTGTAGAGATGAGGTCTCACCAAGTTGCCCAGGCAGGTCTCGAACCCACGGGCTCAGGCAATCCACTCACCTCAGCCTCCCAAGGCGCGGGATTACAGACTGAGCCACCGAGCCTGGCTGAGAATATTTCACTGCCTAATACAGACTGCCTTGTTGACAGCAGTGTCACAGATCAATGTTACTGTCCAGCAGAGAGGACACTTGGCAACTGTGAACATTTAGGGCTTCTGCAACCCGGGAGCCAAGACCAGGACCCGCAGCGACTTGACCCTGCGGCAGCTCTGCTTTCCCTCTGCCTCTCAGCAGCTACTTGGCCTCTCATCTTTGCTGTTCCTCACATCTGCTCTTGTTGATCTTTTGCTGGCTTTCCTTTGTTTACCCACTTTGAATAGGGCCCAACAATGCCAACAAGCTTGATTTTCCAATGTTACCTTTATGGGCTGTAGAGTTTGTTGTCATCTGCCAATGGTGTCTGCATACCTCAAACTCTGAAGGTCTGGTTGGCAAGCTTTTGAACTCATTGCCCAGTCCAAGTCATCTAGTACCCTGTGATGGGTTGGGGGGGTGGTTAGGGAGGAAAGATGGGAGGGTGGTGGTAGGAACCCTATGGCATGTAGGACAACCCTTCCTCGAGACTCCGGTGGGCACCCTGTAAAACAAGTCTGGAGCACTGGCTGAAAGCAAGTTGGATGAAAGAACAGATTGGTTAAAATGAAGAGAGAAACATTCATCCTCACGGCTCATAACCTGGTCCTGTTAGCTTCCATTTCTCCTTGTGCAATACATGGTCCTCTAGATATGACTCATTCACGGGAGAGACTATAAAACCTCCACAGAAATAAGGCATTGTAATTTTGTTGTTCTTTTATGGAAGGTCCTTGGTTACATTAATTAATTAGCCAGTTAATTAACTCATCAACCTCCAAATGTCTATTGAGTGCTGACTATGTGCCAAGTACTTTGCTTTGTCCCTTTCCTCTCACTGTACAGAGACTGTCAGAGCCTTGGCTACGCTTCACTTGGGAACTAAGGCAAGAGGCCCAGTACTTGGTGAGAATTCTCCCGTCTCCCAGGCACTGTCTAGGAGCTTGTCATATGTTATCTTGCTTAATCCCCCAGCAACCCCAAGTGTTAAGTATTATATTTTCCCGGTTATAGGGATTAATCCAGGGCTCAGAAAGGTAAGTAGCTTGCCTAAGACACACAACTAGTAAGCGGAACAACTAAAGTGGTGCCCTAGATGGTCTTTTGCAAAGCTTGGGCTTTTTGCACTACGTCTGATTTCCTCATACGGAAGCATACAGTCTTCCTGATCTTGATTCCTACATTAGTCAGGGATCCATAGCCCTGTTGGGGGCAGACAGGAGACGTTTGGTTGAAATACATGTTCCGTAGGTAGGTCTCTAATCTGCTGAAAGAAGTATAACCCAGATGTGTCCACTGTAAAGTGAATTTTAAAAAATATTGTGCCATTCTAATGATTGATCTTTAAAATATCTCATTTCATTTTGTGTCTCTAGTGGCTAGAAAGTAAAATATGGAAATGTGCCTGAAAAAATGAAATGATATTCTTTTGCAATGGTTAAAAATGAAAACTTTTAATATTCCTTTAAAATTATTCAAATTGGTCACCAATGGACATTTAAATTTCATGTCAAATTAATTTTGGTCTTATAATTAAATTTACCTTCATTATCAACTCCTTGGTTCTTAAATGAAATGTTGCTCTATGCTTTCTCTAAATTTTCTCTAGTTTTGCTTCCATCTGCTTATTTAAAGCTGTTTTCATATTCTCTTTTACATAGGAAAATACACATGATTTAAAAATATTTAAGGGCCAGGAACGGTGGCTCATTCCTGTAATCCCAGCACTTTGGGAGGCTGAGGTGGGAGGACTGCTTGAGCCCAGGAGTTTGAGACCAGCCTTGACAACATAGTGAGACCTCGCCTCTACAAAAAATTTTTAAAAATTAGCCAGGTGTCAGGGTGTGTGCCTGTAGTCCTAGCTACTTGGGAGGCTGAAGTGGGAGGACTGCCTGAGCCCGGGAGGTCCAGGTTGCAGTGAGTCTTGGTGGTGCCACCGCACCCCAGCTTGGGTGATAGAGTGAGACACTGACTCAAAAATAATAATAATTTAAGTAGTGCATTTACTGCAGTGTCTAAAAATAATAATAGTTTAAGTCATTTTTGTTAAAGCTGAGGGTAAATTAGAAGGTTCAAAATAATTTTGTCATGTTGGTATTTTCAAATTAATAAAATATGCCCCTAATGTTGCTTTATCCAAAAATGTTATAAATTAACTGTCATGAAATTTTAAAATAGTGACTGAAACCGACGTCACAACCTGAAGATAGCTAAGGCTGCAAAGCTGACACTCAAAATTTCAGTGAGGCTGAATCCCTGAGTCAGCATGGAGGTACAGATGGTAACCTGCAAAACAAAAGGTTTGTTCCTCTCTGCTGTGAGACACACAGGACTTTAAATGCTAAAAGTTATGCATGGTTTTTAAAGAAAGTTTGAAAAATACAAGTTGAAAGAAGAAGAAATAAATGTCTACTAGCTGGAGATATGAGGAGGCCCCAGCTTTTCCTCACACCACTTAGAGGACCCTGTGTGCCCAAAGCGGCACCATCTCTCGCTAAGAGAGCTTACCCTGGCTGTCACAAAAATGAACCATACACTTTCCTCTACCAGATTGGTCAGCAAAAAATGGCTTGCAGGCCATATGTGGCCCAACACCTGTGTGTGTGGCCCATGAACTAAGAAAGTTTTTTCCACTGTTAAATGGTTGAAAAAAAAATCAAGACTATACTCTCAGCACTTCGGGAGACTGAGGCAGGAGGATCACTTGAGGCCAGGGGTTTGGGAAATATAACGAGACCCTGTCTCTACAAAATAAATAAATTTAAAATAAAATTTAAAAAAGCAAAATAAGAAGATTTTATGAATACAAAAAGAATCTGAAATTGAGACTTCAGTGTTCCTAAATAAAGTTCTATTAGAGGGCCAGACGTGGTGGCTCATGCCTGTAATCCCAGCACTTTGGAAAAGTAGAGGATTGCTTGAAAGCAAGAGGATTGCTTGAACCTAGGAGTTTGAGATCAGCCTGGGCAACATAATGAGATCTCGTCTCAAAAAAAAATAGTCCTGACCGGGCACGGTGGTTCAGTCTGTAATCCCAACACTTTGGGAGGCTGAGGTGAGAGGACTGCCTGAGCCCAGGGGTTCAAGACCAGCCTGGGCAACTTGGTGAGCCCTCGTCTCTACAATAAATCACAAAAAACTAGCCAGGTGTGGTGGTGTGCATCTGTAGTTCTAGCTACTTGGAAGGCTGAGGTGGAAGGATGGCTTGAGCCCAGCAGGTCGAGGCTGCAGTGGCCGTGAGCATACCACTGCACTCCAGCTCAAAAAAAAAAAGTCCCATTGGAACACAGTCACGTGCATTCACTTATGCACTGTGCTGCTCTTGTGCTGCAGCCGCAAGAGACAAGCTCTTCAGCAGATGATCCGTTTTGGGATGGCTTGAGAAAATTCAAACCATCAGAAAGGACCCCCTTTCCCTCATTCCCACCGGATCTCCTGGTCTACTGGCATCTAGACCTGTTCTTCCTGGTCTTTTCTCCTGTGATGACGGATGCCCTTTTCCCACTCCGATCAAAGGCCAATCCTACCTTCTCTGGATTCCATCCCACTTGCTTTCCGGGAACCTCTTTTTCTCTCTTTCCTCCACCATCTCTTTTATCCTTTTCTACTAGATTGTTCTTACCAGTATTCAAACGTGCTCCAAAATAATTCCCTAAAAGAGTCCTCCCTTAACCCGGCCAGCACAACTCCAGCTCTGGCCTGTTTCTCTGTTCCCCTCCCAGGAACACTCACAAGTGTCGTCTACGGTCACGGAGCCCAGTACCTCATCTCCCATTCTTCTCCCCATCCTCATCACTCTACCAAACCCTATGTCGGAAGGGCTACTTTGTAGCCAAAACCAGAGGTGATGTCTGTCTCAGTCCATTTTGCATTGCTATAAAGCACCACCCGAGGCTGAGTGATTTATAAAGAAAAAAAGTTTTTATTTGGCTCACAATTCTGCTGGCTGGATAAGTTCAAGAGTGGGCATCTGGTGAGAGGCTCAGGCTGCTTCTACTCATGGCAGAAGGTGAAGGGGAGCCAGGGTGTGCAGAGATCACAAGTTGAGAGGGCAAGCGAGAGAAGGGGGGGTGTGTCCGGATCTTTTTAACAACCAGCTCTCATGAAAACAGAGCTAGATCTCACTCACCCCTGAAAGAGGGCTTTCATCTATTCATGAGGGATCCACCCCCACAACCCAAACACCCCCCAATAGGCCCCCATCTCCAACACTGGGGATCAAATTTCAACCACAGCAACTTCTCTTTACTAGTCCACAAGCTTTCAGCAACATTTGATATAGCTGACATTCTCCTGTCTTTAAATTTTCCTCTTCTCTTGGTTTTGGTACACCATACTTCCCTTGCTTTCCTTCTAACTCACTGGTCATTCTTTACTGGCTCTTCCTCCTCAGCCCAGCCTCTAGCTTTGTCTTGGGATGCTTTTCCTCTCTATGTGGCCTCTCCAGATTATTCCAACCAGTCGCTTGTTTTAAAAACCATCGACACTGCAAATAACTCTGATGCTTCCCTGAGATCCAGACTCCAGAGTCACTTGACTCCTCACTTGACAGCCTCGTTGGGATATCTAACAGGCATTTCAAACATAAAACAGTCAAAATAGATCTCTCAGTTTTCCACCACAAACCTGTTCCTACACTAGTCTTTCTCGGCTCAATAAATGGAATGACAATAGATTCAGTTGTTGAGGCCAAAAATCAGGGAGTCATATGAGTTTCTTCTCTTTTGATTCAGTATTCCCAGCCTTTCCTGATCTCAAGTCTGGTTCATCATCAAGTCATGCCAGCTCTTCCTTTAAACTAGGTCCTGAATTCATTTCCACTGTTGCCACCCTAGTCCGTGTCCCATCCCTCACACTGAGATCCAGACTCCAGAGTTACTTGACTTCTCGCTTGACAGCGTCGTTGGGATGTCTAACAGGCAAATACTGACTGGTCTCTTCTCAATCACATCAAGAGAGGAAGCAAGGGAGAGAGGAGGAGGTGTCCGACTCTTTTTTAACAACCAGCTCGCCAGGCTCGGTGGCTCAGCCTGTATTCCCGTGCCTTTGGGAGGCTGAGGTGAGTGGATTGCCTGAGCCTGCAGGTTCGAGACTTGCCTGGGCAACTTGGCGAGACCTCATCTCTACAACAAATCAAAAAAATCAGCTGGGCGTGGTAGCGTGTGCCTGTAATTCCAGCTACTTGGAAGGTTGAAGCGGAAGGATCGCCGGAGCCCAGCAGGTCGAGGCCGGCCACTGCACTCCAGTCTGAGTGACAGAGTGAGACTCCAACTAAAAAAAACAAAACAAAAAACAACCAGCTCCTGGGAGAATAGAGTGAGATCTCACTCACCCCTGGGAGAGGGCATTAATTTATTCACCTTTGCACCCATTCTCTCAGCATGGCCAATCTCTCAAAACATACCTTCTACACTCTCTCACTCGCTTGCTGCACTCTAACCTGTGTCCATTCCTTGACTATGCCAAGATCACTCCCTTCTTGGGGATTCTCATTGTTTGTTTCCTCTGAGGACTCTTCCCTCGTGGCTCAAATTAAAGCAGACCCTCTACCTCATAGCCTTTTAGAAATTTTCTTCCTTAGGACCATCACTCTACGGATATATCTTGTGAATTGAGTTCTTTACTTGTATTTTGCCTTTCTCTTCTGAAATGTAAAAACAGGAACTTCTCACATTGTTTTTGCTTTTAATCAGTACTCTAGGCTGGGCGTGGTGGCTCCTGGATTATACCTGTAATCCCACTTACTTTAGGAGGACGAAGTGAGAGAACTGCTTGAGCCTAGGAGTTCGTGACCAGTACTCTAAATAGTAACTGATTTTAGTTTCAAGACTATCATATTTTTTGTCCTCTCTGTGCAAAACTTTTTTGCATGCTGCAATTTTATAGTAGTTTTGCATCCTACTTTTTTCACTCAACATAAATAAGAATTTTTGCATGTTATTTAACCATATTCATAAACATCCTTTCAATTATTGTAGAATACTACATTCTGCAGCTATTTCACTGTAATTTGACATTTAGGCCATTTCTAATTTTTCACAGTTATGAGCAGCATGTCCATTCATTCTTGTGAATGTGCGTGTGTGTGTGTGTGTGTGTGCGCTTGTGTTGCCCTGTTTTGTCTGTGCCACTGGACATGAACGGATGGAGGCCCATGAAACTGTAGCATCCTTTCAGAGTTCTGCGCACCTGGTCTGGCGTGCTTAAGAGAATAAAGCAAGTCTAGAGCGCAATTAGCATTTGAATTAGTGACATGAGGATAAACAGGTGATTATCCCATTTAACAGCTGTTGAATGGTGTTAAAGAGACACTGTCTGACAGCTTGAGCTTCAAATGTAGGGTTTATCAACAAATGATTAAGAAAAATGGTTTTTTAAATAAATGAAACTTGGATTTCCAAAATGAAGTCCTTTCAAAGCGCTTTAAACCAAACTAAACTGATTCAAACTCCTAAACCAAGTTGCTTGTTTACAAAGTGAGCAGCACAAATAATCACGTTTCATACTTCCTGCCTTTTGTCTGAAGAGCTCAGAGTGATTTATAGATATTCTTATAATAGCTTTTCAGGCAGGCAAGGAGCACTTATAATAATGATTCTGTATTTGCATTTTGCCCAAGGGGAAACTAAGTCATAGAACCGGCCATGGACTTTTCACAGCGTCACAGAAGTAGAAGAGACAAAATTAGAATTCACAGCTCCAGATTTGAAGAGGCAGTTTTTAAAATAACTTTTTTTTTTCTTGGTGAAAACTGTATTGAGATTTTTAGAGTTAGTAACAGGTGAGAACATTTTTATTGTACATGATATTTATCTTGACAGTTTGCCTTTAATTACCTATTTCAGATTAGAGCTGTGGGAACCTTTGCAGTCGGAGTTGGCAGGGGCCTGACGGAATGAATTAGTATACTACTTACTTTGTTTTCATGTAAGTTTATGCTTCTTGACTTTTTTGTCTTAAGTTTTGGGTTCATGGATTTAGGGTCAACATAGAATTACAACTAGTAGTCTAGGTCTTCCAAAATTTCTACAAAACTCAGCAAAACTTTCACTGAGCCAGCCTTCTTGGTGAAGAAGCAGCAAAACCTTCTTAGTAAAAGAGATGCTAGGAAGAGTGTGACTTTGATAAATGCAAATACCATTTTCACCCTGTGTCTGCATGTGTTGGACATCCCAAACACAAAGAACCAAGGGGGCATAGATAACACACCGCTCTATTGGGCTTTGTTCTCTATGCAAAATTTTCCAGTGTAGCACTCAGAAACAAATGTTATTTATTCCTTACACACACATAGCAATAATGTTTTTCCTGTCAAAGAAATAAAAATTATTATCTTTTAGAAAGCTATTCTCTTAAAAACTATTAGTGAAAAAGTAGAAGTAGTTAACTCACAAAATACAGCACTAATTTTTTTCTCTTTACCAATCAGGTAACTTATGCTTGTGTTGGGATCTGAGGGTAGATTAATGAACTCACTTGTCTGTGCCTAGGTTAACCTGCTTCTGGTTCATGATTTGCATATATGTAAACCACCCCCTTTCATTTCTTCATGATCAGCAGGATGGTCCAAGGGTTAGATCATCCTAAACGATAATCTGGTGCTTATTTGCTTGTAAGAAAGAACTCTTCTCATCTGTTGTACCTTTTTGGAGGTGATGGTTGTGAAGAGGAGGGTGAGGATAGGGTTGAATTAGGTTACACAGACTTATTTATTGTATGTATGGCCCAAATATCGCATGGGACAAACTTACACAAAAACTCATCGCTTCTCTGAAGATCAAATTCAATTGGACTTTTTTTTTTTTTTTTTTAATTTGCTAAATCAGCTCAGCTAGGCAGGACAGTGCTGGATTCTCTACAAGCCAGGCATCCGGGGAGTTTTCCCAGCGTGCTCTGCAGAAGCACAGTGGCTCCATTCTGCTAGGTTTGGGCCTAGGTTTGAGAGTAGCATGCTGCCCCGATGGAGGCTGCCTCTCTCCCCCTTAGAAAGATGGGGTCGCAACAATTCGCCAAGATCTGCGTTCAACCTAATATTCATGAAAGTTATCGCTTTCAATGAACCCTGGCAGCCACCCCTGTTATCTTTACTCACGAATGCCTCCAGGCCCAGGCAAAGCGGTGGGGGGTTTGGAAAATCTGGCCCGTGTAGCAGTAAGACCTTCCCTCTCCTGCCAGCTATTCTGGAAGGGCTTTTTCAGCAAGTAACGAACGTGGGGAGTGAAGTTTTATGCCCTGAAGGATGCTCACGCTGGTAGGAAGCTTCTCAATGTGTTTCCTCCATGGGTGTCTGGGGCTTTTGTTTTTCAGCTGTGCTTTGCACTGGAGCTGGAAAGTTAACTCCCCCATAGTGAACTTCCTCTCCGTCTATAAACTGACCCCTGGTGGTTGCTATAGCAACTGCAAAGCTAGCATAACGAGCTGCTTAAAGGCCCCTTCCCAAGGCGGGGCTGCAAGCTCTCTGGAGAGAGAGCAAGGGGGAGGAAGACCATGTCCTGGAAAGTGCTCCTGGGGAGAGCTGGAAACCTGCGGAGCATCCAATCCCCGCCCCTCGCCCCGCCCCGCCCCTCTCCTCTCACCTCTTGAGTTCCCACCAGCCCGGAGAGGAGACAAAGGATGTGGGAGGGCAGCAAGCAGGGGCCTGCCTTTGACGCACGGGGCTTGAGCACCAGACGGCGGAAAATGAAATCTAAACATTTACCCAGAGCCCTGGGCTAGAATGTGCCAGCCTGACCCTGGAAAACAAATAACCAGTGTCACCGCCACACCTGCCACAGGCCTAAGATACCATTGGTGAGAGAGGAATGGGCTGCGTGGCCCTCAGCCACTCCCAAGTGTAATAATAATTCAGGCAGACTGAGAGTGGTGCTGCTTGCATTTATTTCCTTCCTTCCTTCCTTCCTTCCTTCCTTCCTTCCTTCCTTCCTTCCCTCCCTCCCTCCCTCCCTTCCTCCCTCCCTTCCTTTCTTGAAGTTTGGAGATAGAAAGTACCTGTTTTGTTATTATGAGACTAAGCTAGCTCGCTTGAGCGCGCTCTCTCTCTCTCTCTCTCTCTCTCTCTCTCTCTCTCTCTCTCACACACACACACACACACACACACACACACACACTTTTTTTTCCTCTCCAGGAACTTGGCTACTGCTTGCAGGAAACTTTTTGATCATAATAGCAAAGCTGCTAGGATTATTTTCAGCTTTCTTTGGTTAATTCTCTCTCACCTGCATCCAGGTTGCTTTAAAAATGTTTTGTACATTAAATATGAACTGTATGAGGCATGTGACACCATAACTGCCTGTGAACCTCCTAAAAAGATGATCCAAGTAAGCCAGTGAAGAGTGCAAATCCGGAACTGTTTCTGTCTTTAACGTTGCCAGTGTAGGTTCTCATTTCTTTCCATGAAAATCAATGTTTTCTCAGTCACTTTGATAGGAAATTTAGTATAATGAACGATATTTACTCATATATTAATCATGTTTATGATATTCCTAACCTCAAGTGTCCACACATCTATTATTTTATTAGAACATTACAACAATCCCCAAAATCATATAGGGCAATTTATATCACAAATTAATTCTTCAGATGAGGACATTGACATTAGGGAGATTAGATGTCTCTATTTCAGGGAAATTATGGAAACTTAGACTATCAAGGATTTATCAAAGTGTGAGTTGTTATTATTTCCAAGATAGCATATCCCCTGTATTTATATGAATCTAGGTAGCAAATAACATTTCTATAAGCTATACTTTACTCATAAACTATAAGGTCTATATTTACAGAATATTTGCTTCCAATATCTTCTACCTAGTATCATTTTTTACATTATCTTTTTATATAGGTGACCAGGTCCTATTTTTAAAATTTGACTTCCAAGTCTCATTTGGTCTCCACTTTATCTGGCATTAAACTACTGTCAGCATTTTCCTTTCAAGCCGTATTGACAGCTGTTGCCCAAGGTTGGCCTGCTAGAAACCTATTCTTCTTAGTTAGAAGCGATTCCAGACCCCATGATAGTTCTTGGTTTCTCCACAAAATTTCCTCCCCCTGCTTCTCCTCCTCCCCTTCCTTCTTCCTTCTTCTTTTTTTCCTTTTAAATTAAGTTCTAGACCACAGTATTTGTGGTATCTTCTGTAACTGCCAAGCTCAACCTCTCCCTGGTAGGTGGGCCATGCTTTTGAGAGATTTTTAGTAAAATAAAAGGAAGGAAATCTAGACTGACAGTGCTGTTTCCTCAGAGGAAATAGGGATATTTATGAAAATAAATCATACTTTGGAGCCCACCCTATTCTTATAACTGTTCAATAGTGGCAAGAGATGGTGGCCTTCTTCTACCAAATAAAGTCTGAGATTCCCAGGGATGTTAAAAGCGGCCTCTTTGGGTGGGGTGGCTCACAAAATCAAGAAATGCATTCCTTTCAGGGAAACAAACTTGCAGTTTTCACCCCTAAAAACAAGGAACTAGATTCTGATGGATCCTGTCCCTTCTTTGGGACAGGATTTGTCTCTTTGTCATCAGAAAGTGTCAGGAGGCCAGGCATGGTGGCTCATTCCTGTAATTCTAACATTTTGGAAGTTGAGGCAGGATGATTACTTGAGCCCAGGAGTTTGAGACCGGCCTGGGCAACTTAGTGAGACCTTGTCTCTACAAAAAAAAGAAAAAAAAAATTAGCCCTGTGTGGTGGCACACGCCTGAAGTCCCAGCTACTCAAGAGGCTGAGATGGAGAGATAGCCTGAACTCAGGATGTTAAGGCTGCAGTGAGCCATGATCATGCCACTCTACTCTGGCCTGGGTAACAGAGTGAGACCTTGATACCTGCACACAAACAAAGTGTCAGGAGTGTTGCAGTTTCCACAGAGATTACGTGTTCTATTCCCCAGGCCTAGGGTTCTTCTCTGATTACATAAACTTTTCTAAGCCCAATTTATTTCATTTATTTTTTGAGTCACCGTCTCATTCTGTTACCCAAGTGATGGCTTACTGCAGCGTCAACTGCCTGGATTCAGGCGATCCTCCTGCCTCAGCCTCTGAGTAGCTGGGACTACAGGCCTGTATCACCATGCCAGCCTAATTTTTTAAGTTTTTTGTAGAAACAAGGTCTTGCTATACTGCCCAGGCTGGTTGAACTCCTGGGCTCAAGCCATCCTCTTGCCTTGGCCTCCCAAAATACTGGGATTATAGGTGTGAGCCTTTACCTGCCTAATTTATAAATATGGATGCCTCCTTCCCCAGGTCCAGGACACATAGAGATCATTAATAGAAACTACATTTGCCACATATTAAAACGTCAGGGCTCCTTCCTTTGTCAAACCTGTGTGGTAACAGCTGTACCTTTATTCACTCTAGACTAGCACTGTCTAGTAGAAAGAAAATGTAGCCGGGCTTGGTGGCTCAGCCTGAAATCCCACGCTTAGAAAGGCTGAGGTGAATGAACTGCCTGAGCTCGCGGGTTCGAAACCCACCTGGGCAACTTGGCGAGACCTCATCTCTACAATAAATCAAAAATTAGCCGGGCGTGGTAGCATACGCCTGTAGTTCCAGCTATTTGGAAGGCTGAGGCAGAAGGATCGCCGGAGCCAAGCAGGTCGAGGCTGCAGTGGCCGGGAGCGGCCACTGCACTCCAGTCTAGGTGACAGAGTGAGACTCCAACTCAAAAAAAAGAAAAAAAGAAAGAAAGAAAATGTGAGCCATATATATAACTTTCAATTTTTCAGTAGCCACCATAAGAAAAAGTAAAAAGAAACAGGTGATCCTCCATACAAGATAGACAAATGGTCAATAAGCACATGAAAAGATTCTCAACATTGCTGATCACTAGAGAAAGGCAAAGTCAAGCCACAATGGACATTCCACCTCACACTCATCAGGACGGCTGCTATTTTAAAAATTTAAAAAATAAAGTAACAGAAAATGACAAACCTTGGTGAAGATGTGGAGAAATTGGAACCCCTGTTTATTGCTGATGGGAATGTAAAATGGTGTAGCTACTGAGGAAAACAGTATGGTGGTTTCTCAAAATATTAAACAGAGAATTACTGTATGATCTAGCAATTTCACTTCTGGATCTACACATAAAAGAAATGAAAACTAGAACTCAAACGGACATTTGTACACTCATGTTCAAATAGCATTATGCACAATAGTCAAAAAGCAGAAGCAACTCCAGTGTTCAACGACAGATGAAAGGATAAATACAATGTAGCAATATATAACATAGGATATTAGTCAGCCTTAAAAAGGAAGGAAATTCTGACACATGCTATAACATAGATGAAACTCAAGGGCAGTATCAGTGAAATAAACCAGGCGCAAAAGATCAAATACTGTGTGATTCCACTTGAAGCGCCTAGAATAGTCAAATTCATGGGAACAGAGAATGTAACAGTAGCTGCCAAGGTTGGGGGGATGGGGAGATTGTTTAGTGGGTGGAGAGTTTTAGTTTGGAAGATTAAAGAGTTCTAGAGATGAATGGTAGTGATGGCACAGCAATGTGAATGTGCCTAGGACTATTGAACTGCATACTTTAAAAATGGGTAAAATGGTGCATTTTATGTTATATGTAGTTTATGACAATAAAAAAGGCAAAAATAATTTTATAATATATTACAGGATATTACAGGATATAATATATAGAACCAGGATATTATCAGTTCAGTACGTAATCAATGCTAAATAATTATTCATGAGATAGTTTACGTCATTTCTTCACACGAAGTCTTCAAAATCCAGTGTGTATGTCACCTTTTCAGTACATCCCAGTGATCACCTGTCAAGTGCTCTGTGGGTCCATGTGACCAGGGCTGCCATACTGGATGCACAGTTTTAGACAACGTTTAGTGAGAGTAACAGCTGTTACTTCCCCCCCAGGTCCATGAAGGTCATGGGCTGAGACCCTGAAGACCATCTGTGAGATAAGAAAAGCCAAACTGTTTTTACTTCTCTGTGCTCTCACTCCCAACACAGAACTCTTCCATGAGCAGATTTGGAGGTTTTCCCCACATCAACCAATTCTCAGACGCCAGCTGTGTGTCCCACAATTCAATGCAATTCCATCTACCTGGAGATAGCATCATATCCCATAGCTTAAGGGTTCAGTCCTACAAGACTGCCCACAACTTCCGATGCAATCTGTAGGTAGTAGGTCCTTAGATTACTCACAACTTCTGTCTGACCTGGCTGCAAATCTGAGGCTCCTGCAACCACCTTCTTGGGTTCAATTATTTGCTAGAATGGCTCACAGAACTCAGCAAAACACTTTACTTACCTTTACAGTCATTTATTAGAAAAGATACAACTCAGGAGCAGTCAGATGAAAGGATGCATAGGACAAGGTGGGAGGGCTAGAACTTGCATGCCCTCTCGTATGCACCAGCCCCCGGCACATATGTGTTCCTACCCACCAGACAGGAAGCTGCTGAACTCCATGTTTAGACATTTTTACAGAGGTTTTGTCACATAAGCACCATCAATTATTAACTTGATCTTCAGCCTCTCTCCCTCCCCAGAGGATAGGGATTGGGCTGAAGGTTCTGAGCTTCCAATCATAGCTTGGTCTTTTTGGTGACCAGTCCTCATCCAGGAGTCCACCAAGAGTCTCCTCACTAGGACAAAAGATGCTCCTATCCCCCAGGAAATTCCAAGGGATTTAGGAGCTCTGCTGGGAACCAGGTCAAAGACCAAATGTTGGAACAAAAGATGTTTCTGTATTGCTCAGGAAACTACAAGGGTTTTTGTTTTTTACGAGCCCTGTGCCAGGAACCAGGGACAAGTCCAAAATATATATTTCTTACTATAAATCACAAGATCCTACCATCACACTGTGGTCTCTGCAGTAAGGTAGGGCTGCCAGACTGCCAGCTTTTCCCTGCACAGGCTGAGAAAGACGTGGGTCACAACCTAGTGTTGGAGACAGGGCTAAGCCTGGACTGAGCGAGCTCTGATCAATCACCCTCATGTGTGGTTTAGCAGCTAAGATGCGATTCAGAGCACACCTTGCAAGGTTTACGAGCGGCTAATGGCTGAGCAGAAAAAAAGGGTCCTTAAGAACTGGCAAAATAGAAGGCCAGGGATTTGAACTGGGGATGGACAGGGCTGGGCAAAGTCCCAGGCAAGCTGGCATCACTATCCCTGAAAAAAATCCTAATATAGTTGATTGACAGATCACACTTTTCTTCCTCCCTCCCTCCCTTTTACATGTATTTTGCGAGTCTCTCTGTAGGGTCTTCTAGGTCTGCTGAAGTCTAATAGGACTGGATATCCTCCCCTCCCTAGCCCTTGCTCCCTGGGAAGTGTCCTAGGTGTGCTGGTTAGCAGAGACCTGGCGGGCAGTCCTCCCTGGCAAACTGAAGCAGAGGACTGCAGCAGTTCTCCTATAATCACTCTGGCTGCTGTGGGGAAGCTGGCAGGTTTCTGGAAGAGTGCTTGCTTGGAATGCTTAGCATCCTCCTAGACCTCTGACTCTCCGCTGGGGCTGCGGGGGTCTGCACTGCAGTTTTAATCCACGACTGGGAATTCCTGTGCTTCCATTCTCTCAACTGTGAAGGACTCCATCTTGCAACGCTGCCCCATGGCCGGTTAGGGAGACTCCTGTTTTGCATGGTTGTCATTTCTAAAGATGACGATCAGCAGGTTTGTTTAAAAGTAGATGATCTCAAACACAACTCTGCCCACTGACCAGTCAAACATGAATGCAAAATGAATGTCAGTTGTTAGCAGGTTCTGGATAGGGCTTTGTCCAGCAACCCTCAACATGGTGTGGACGAACTATGGAGTGTGTAAGTGAGCTATGGAGTGTGCCTGTGAGGTGTGTGAGTGAGCTATGGCGTGTTGAGTGTGGAGAGTGTGTGTGTGTGTGTGTGTGTGTGTGTGTGTGTGTGTGTATGTGTGTGTGTGCACGCTTGTAAATAAACCGGGTGTGGAGTACAGAGAGAAATGGCTTAGTTTCAGTTTCTATCATTACTCTATGACTTCAGGGTTTATTTCCTCCTCTGGAAGGTCAAAGGCAGCAAACTGTCACCAGCCAGTGACAGCCTGTGGTCTCTGCTGGCTGGTGGTAGAGTTCCAGAGACACAGATGCAAGGATTGTGCTTCTCAGACCTGAAAAGGAAAGTTGCTGGGAGAGAAGGGAAGAGGTGTGGCTACCTGGCACCTATCTGCCCCTCCTGAAACACTACCACACCGGGGGGCTCCTTGGAACTGCACACGGCGGCGTTGTGTTTGCTACAGCCTCAGGCTCCCTTCTTCCCTTGCATACTCACAGTCGCTCAGCATGAGGAGGGGCAGGCTAATGGTATTCTCATTTTGAAAAACGTAGGTTTGTTCAGCTGCACAGGCTCTAAGGAGGCCCCTTGGGTGTGCAGACACCAGAGACGGTAATGTCAGTGACCTGGTAGCTGGAGGAGCCCTTCACTCTGTGCAGAGCAAAGTCCCTCCTCCCAGGCCCCGCTCCTGGAACCTGATGCTTGGCCGAGGTTTGGAATCACCTGCAGCACTCCGCCAGGCTTTCCTCCCGACCGAGGGCCCTGGCAACTACGGAGCAGACTGACACTTCTGCCGGCCTCACTGGAGCACCTTCTCAACACGGGAGGCTGCAACTGGCATTTACAGCGGACGATCCAAAGCGAACAAGGATAACGGCATGGACTGCTGCACTGCTTTTATTCCTCTCTGAGATTAGGCTTTCCACAAAGCCTATATTCACAGAAACACTTAGGATGTGAAATTGGAGCCAAATGGCACCTGTGGGCAGGCTGAGGTGGGAACGTGGAGGTGGGCTCAGGAGGAGAAGGAGGCAAGGGCCTGCTTGCTCAGTGATTTTGAAGCTGCTGCATTTGTGCAACGACAAGCCAGCCTTTGTAGGCAGGACAGGAGACCAGGCTGGAAGCTCAGGGAACAACGCCAGTCCCAACAGTGGGGCCTGAACTCTAGAGACGCACTACTGTGGCCCATGGGCAGAGGGGACTTGGGGAAACCAGCAACATTCATGAACGGAGCTGTTCAGTGAAGAACCTGAGCTAGGCTCATTTGGTGTTTCATTTGCTGAAGTATGTGTGGCCCTTAAGATCCCTCAGGAAGCTGCTGTGTGCTGGGTGGACTGGCTGCATTTTTTTTAAAGCAAAAATATATGTATTATAGACAGCAAAATGTTAAAACTGATCTGTGAATCCTTGGGCCTTGTTCTATTATTTCTGCATTTTTCTACATATTTGATTTAATTATTTCATAATTTTAAAATGGGTATATTTGGCTTGGTGTAGTGGCTCTCGCCTGTAATCTAGCACTTTGGGAGACTGAGGCGGAAGGACTGCTTGAACCCAGGAGGTCAAGATCAGCCAAGGCAACGTCATCTCTACAAAAATCAAAAAATTAGCTGAGCATGGTGGCACATACTTATAGCCCCCAGCTACTTGGGAGGCTAAGGCGGAAGGATCACCAAGTCCAGAAGGTTAGGCTGCGGTAAGCCAGGATCATGCCACTGCACTCCAGCCTGAGTGACAGAGTGAGACCCCACTCTCTCTCTCTCTCTCTATATATTCTTTCTTTTAAAATATATGAGGGGGACTCCCCCCCCCAAAACTGGAATTGTGTTTTGGAGGATGGGCCCCTTGTAGTACACTTGGAATTTGCTCCTCCCGATCAAATGGCCAACCAAAGTTTTTACCTGGAAGTTGTTTTTTTTTGAGTTGGAGTCTCACTCTGTCACCCAGACTGAAGGACAATGGCTGCTCCCGGCCACCGCAGCCTCGACCTGCTGGGCTCCGGTGATCCTTCTGCCTCAGCCTTCCAAGTAGCTGAAACTATAGGCATGCACTACCACGCCCGGCTGATTTTTGATTTATTGTAGAGATGAGGCCTCGCCAAGTTGCCCAGGTGGGTCTCGAACCCACGGGCTCAGGCAATCCACTCACCTCGGCCTCCCAAAGTGCTGGGATTACAGGCTGAGCCACCGAGCCTGGCCTATCTGGAAGTTTTGAGAAGGTTGTGTCATGATTTGCAGAAGAAACATCCCAACGTGTGGCAAACAGGTGACATAACAACACACCTGCCCACTCAGTGCTGAGTGTTCAGCAGTTTTTGACAAGAAAAAAACAAAAACCTCATGACTCTCATGCCCTACCCTCCCTATTCACCTGATCTTGCCCTGAGCAACTTTTTTTTTTGTTTCCCCAGATGAAAAACATGCTCAAAGGGAAATGTTTTACCAATGTGGAAGAGCTGAAACAAAAAAACAGCAAAAGCACTAAAAGTCAAAATGAATGAGTTCAAAAATTTTGAGCAGTGGAAAGAGTGTCTTGATAGATATAGTGAATTAAATGGAGACTACTTTGAAGGTGACTGAAGTTTAAACATGTAAGAATAAATGCACACTTTTTAATAAATAAATTCTGTTTACTTTTGGGTCCCCCCCCATTTATATATTTAACAAGAAGGAACTGAGTATTCTTTGTTTAATTTAGCAGAAGCTGTTCTGGGAAGTCCATCTTAGCAGTGTGCTTTCAACAGGATGTCCATGGCTCTCCCTCTCAACTGCCATGTGAAGGATTCCAGGCAGGGCCAGGAAAGCTGAGTTTCTCGACTGACAGTCAAAGTTTTGCATCCTCCTCCCCCTTCCCTTGCATCTCTGCAGGGCAGCGGTAGGATCCCATTTTTGACACGCCAGGGAATCCTGGGGCTGGCCCTGCTGCACTCTCACAGCTCAACTAAATCTAAGATGTAATAGAGGGAGGGAGAGAGAGAGGCCCTGTGCTGCCTGCTTGTCTCTGCTGTAAACAACCAGCATGAATCATCATCGGGGAAGGCAGCAGTCATCTCTCCCCTGCTTTACAAAGACTGGGGAACTGCAGCGTCTCAGGCTGACCTGCCTGAAGCCACAGAGGGAAGATAAACAACCTGGAGGAAAAACTAGAGTTGAACAGCTCCAGCTGGAATTTAAGGCACACCGCTGGTGCCATGAGCCCTTCTATTCTGGAAAGGGCTTGGCTCTCCCAGTAGAGGACCTGTGTCACCTGCAGGTACAGCTCAGTGGAGCCCTGGCCTGTTGGATGGATTCTTTAGAAGAGTTGCCTTCCAGTGCCCACCCTTGCCAATCCCCTGCAGGCTTGTTCTGAGGGAAGGGAGGGACTGGCCGTTTAGACATTGGGAGAAGGTGGCTGGCAGTTCAGGAGCTGGGTTCCAATGCTGGCAGCCACTAGGAGATGCCAGGGGTCATGTGGCTAGAAGCATGTGGAGTGGGCAGAAGGCAAGGTTTCTAGGAGACTGAATAAGCTTCTGGAATTCCTAACTATTTCTGTTTCCCCTGGATATTCTGCATCCAGGGTATGATCTTGTAATGTGGAAACCTCATTGCTCAACTGTTGAGGAATAAATTGCACTGGGAATAACAGGGTCCTCTCAGAGATTCCCATGGGTCTGATTTAGTGATAAACCATTGCTATAGCCTCAGAAACAGTAGAGACCTCAAGACATTTTCAAACGGTTGAGTGTGGTTTGGATTTTTTTAAAAGTGCTCTTTTATGGAGGAATTGTATTTTTGTTGTTGAGTCATAGATTTTTAAAATCAAGACTTGAAGTATATTGTATCATCACACATGAAATGTTTTCTTCGAGTATGGCTGTCACAGTCCTTGACACCAGTGTCATCCATTATTCAGAGCATTGCAAGGTTGGACAGTGTGGCCTTCTACTCTGCCAGGGTGCTTGAGGATCGGTTCGCATTGCTGCACTGGAATAACAGCCCTCCTATAGTTTTTGGGGAGAGGCAACGATTCATCGGCCTGGAGTATTTTCAGTGGTTTTTGGAGACAGAAAAATGTTATTTTGGTGAGAACGTTTGTCCCTTAATTTGCAAGGGATTCGGGAAAAAAAAGTAGCCACCATGAAACACAACAGTAAATATTTGATTCTTGGGAAACACATTCATGCTTGTGAGAGGATTTCTTCTACATCAAAACACCTTAGAAATTATTTTCCAATGGGCCCAATTTTCGTGTTGTCTTCCTATCGTGCGTTTTGCAAGCCCTCGGAGGTGGAGAAGCTGCAGCTCACGGAAGGTTCCCGCACTCCACGTTTCCTTCCCTCGCGGAGTTCAAAGACGCTGCCGCCAGCCTCGGGCATTGTTCTTGCCTTCCTCACCCAGAGGAAAGTCCCCATGGCCCATTTTCTGAGCAGTGCTTTTCCACTCTTTCATCATCTATTATTGTGACCTTGAGATGTGCGGACAGAGAAGGCTTTGGCAGGACGTGCCGCACGTAGAGCCAGAGCTGCTGCTATCTGTGCGCTGGCACCACACGCCCGTGGCTGTGGCCATAGCCGTAGCCACGGTCGTGGCTGTGCTGGTCAGTCTATATCCTTCTGCAGACGCCACCCGAGTCATCACCCGCAGGAGCGTGGAGGCCGAAGGGACTGAGTCAGCAAGGAATGTGTGCTTGGAGAAGGGCCATATGTGTGTGAGTGTGTGTGTGTGTGTGTGGGGGAGAGAGAGAGAGAGAGAGAGAGAGAGAGAGAGAGAGAGAGAGAGAGAGAGAGTTAGAGCGAGGCACAAGGTAGAGACGGAAGAAAGGGAGAGAGACCAAGACAATCTGCCTTTAAAGAAGACTTCAAGCTAGTTGCTTCTAGGACTGTACCTGATAGATCTGATTCTCACCAAAATCAGTTATAAAAAAACTCTATGCACATAAGTTCCTTCTTAATCAAAGGAGAAGAATATGGGACACAGAAGGAAGAGCCTCAGATGTCAGAGAGGAGGAAGGAGTAGTGAGAATGAGAGCAGGAAATGAGGGTGCACACGGGGGCTCAGAGCCCTCAAGATTCAGGGCGAAAGGACTGGGGTCACTCTTTGGCCCCCCCACTCACGGCCCCTTTCCCTGCAGTCTTGTTCTTCTCCCCCTCTTCACCCTGGTTTGTGTGGGCAGATGCGCCTGCCAAAGCTTACTTCATTAGATGAAATGAAGGGGAAATCTGATTTGCTGCTAATTGGACTTACTGTAGGCAATTAGGGTTAAGCTGGCATGAGGGAACTATCAGACGCTGGGATTTTCAGTGTTTTTCATCATAGTCCTGGGAAATTCTTGCAGAATTTAAGTGATTGCAAATCAGGATACTGATTTAAAGTATCAATATTTTAAATCAGTTTAAATCAAGATACTGGCCACCTGGAAATGGCCAGTGCATGCACCACATTTATACATACATATATTTGTATATACATATATACATACACTGTATACATAGAGGCATAGTAAATGGTACGGCATATAGATATATCTCCAGGTAAACAAGGGCATTTGATAAGTACACAGAGTGTTTTCCTTTTTCCCCCTAAATTGCCTAATCTTTCATTTCTGTCTATAATCAATCATTCACAGTTAATAAAGCTGGATCAAGTGTTCCTGGGACTTCTAGTTCCTTTCTTGAAAGTAATTTTCCATCTCCACGGGGCTTCCGCATGATTTAAATCATCACCTCTTCAACACTGCGGTGATGCTTTTGCTGGGCCACTTTTCACATCCTAGACCCTGCACATTAAAGCAGGTGCGTCTGTTCCACTGTCATCCTTCATTTAGAAATCAACAAGCATTTGCTGATTACTTGCTGCCTGGAAAGACCCATGGATGCTACAAATGAGATGTAGTGTGTGTGTGCTATGTGTGTGTGTCTGTATGTGTGTGGGTCTGTGTATCTGTGTGTTGTGTATGTGTATATCTATGTATCTGTGTGTTGTGTTTATCTGTGTATGTCTGTATCTGGGTGTCTGTATCTCTGTGTGTTATTGTGTGTGTCTGTGGGTGTTTTGTGTATGTCTATGTATGTGTCTGCATCTGTGTATTATATATGTGTCTGTGTATGTGTTTGTGTATTGTGTCTGTATCTGTGCATCTGTTATGTGTGTATCTGTATCTCTCTGTGTGTATCTGTGTGTTGTATGTGTATCTGTGTATGGGTGTATGTGTATCTTGTGTATTGTGTCTGTGTCTGTGTGCATCTATGTGTTAGGTGCGCCTGTGTGTGTGCTGTGTGTATCTGTGTGTTATGTCTGTGTGTTGTGTGTGTCTGTATCTGTGTATATCTGTGTGTTATGTGTGTGTGTGTTATATGTGTGTCTATATATGTGTGGGTTATATGTGTATCTGTGTATGGGTGTGTGTGTGTGTGTGTGTGTGATATGTGTTGTGTGTGTATCTGTGTGGCATGTGTATCTCTGTGTGTTGTGTGTGAGACACCCTGGAACTCACAGCTCAGCAGCTTGCTCCCAGACACTGGCATACACAAACAGGCCCAGACACACAGTGAAGCACTCACTCGTGCTCCACTGTTCTCGGGCCCTTGAGTGACTCCCCATCCACGTCCCTCCTGGTCAGAGCCAGCCACCCACTTTCAGGCCAGCAGCTGCCATTTAGGTTTCCGTTTCTGGCACCAGTGACCTCGACCAGGCTGCTGAGGAGAAACACCCAGATGCACTGTACTTAACTGCAGCAGCGTCCTCAGAGTCACCAGGAGGGTGGGGTCTCTCCAAGGGCAGGGGCCCCATACAAGGACGGCCAGATAGGGGATCCGAAGCTGCTAGGACGCAGCACCGCCCCAAGTTTTCTCCCAACAGATACAGTCTTCTCTGATCGTTATTCCTTCTGGATACTCCATGGGGAATGCACATTTGCTATGGCTGAGCATTTTCCATGTCACCCTGCTCTAGCAGTGGCTCTGTGTCAGGGCTGGGCTTATTTTGGGAGCTGGGTCCCTTTGTCACCCCCACCCCACAGCAGACTGGCTGTTTCTGCAACCCCAGGCTGATGATTTGCAGACCTGTTGCAGGGGACATGCGGTGATCAGAGAGACTTAGGGAATGTGACCCGGGAAGACAGCCCCAGGCCTTCTCTAGCTCTGCCTCCAGAGGGTTGTGGGGAGTGTGGTGGCCTTCCTTCAGCTGCAGGGAATGAGAAGCCTTCCTTCAGACTCCGGCAAACAGTATGTAGGTCCTGAGTGGTCCAGTCTGGACAATGGCCTGTTCTGTCCGGATGATCTGATGCAGGAATGTCCTTGGGTATAAGGACCAGTGTTTACAACTTCTGAGGGGGGACTGTAATGAGGAAAATCTGAAATCCTCCCTAAATCCTGCTCTGTGGACCTCGAGGAACCCAGTCCTGCTGAGGGCAGGACACACTGTGGAGGATACAGAAAAACAAGGCACAGGGCCTGTCCCCGAGGCAGCTGTAGCCTCCTTGAGGTATATCCCTTGGCTTCAGTACCTCCTTCCAATCCTCAAGGAGCAGATCCGCCAGGGTCGTGTCCATGCTCTTGTGACTGGTGCTGGGGGATGGCGAGGAGGCAAGTGATCCTTCGCGGCTTTCCCTCTGTGAGCCTCTCTCACAGAGATGCTCTGTAGCTGTCACTGTTGGAGTCTGTGTTTAAAGATGTCCCTCCTTCTGTTCCTCATGGGTTGTCTGTTTGTGTCTTCAAGACTCACCATCCAAGTGGTCTTTCTTGGTCGTTTGTTTTCAACTTGCCTTATAGCTCTGCTAGGCCAGCCCCTCTAATGAGACTTGAATTTCACTGCCTGCTGCCCATGTGCAGCCATGCATCCACTAGGCCCAAGTTTATGGTGTTGAGCAGTACTGCTACTTACTTTTGCCAGAATATATAGATAATGTACATATACATATTTATATATAAATTATATACATACACACAAAATATGTAATATAGTATCGCATATATAAAATATATAATACATATTCATATATAATATATTTAATGAATTGACATGCAGTGTTTATATAATAGAATGTTAATTATTTGATATTTAATATATTTATAAATATATTGCATATAAAATATATTATGAGTATAAAATATATATTATATATGATATAAATATATTTATATATAATATATGTACATATCTAGAATATAAAAAATATTTATTTTATATATTTTACCAGAATATATATAATGTACATATACATATGTATATATTTATATATAAATGATATATGTATATACAATATACGTACACACACATGCGTGTGTCTGTATAAAACCCCAGCGATAGCCATCATTATCAGGAGTAGGAAACAGAATTGCTATGCACATAAAGAAAGGATCCCAGGTATAACCCCACAGAGCTAACACAGCCAGGTCTCATAATCAATATAATCTGAGATAAAAAACACTGCCTAGAAGAATAGAGAAATACAGACCAAGTTTATAAGGGTCCCTAACTAGTGACTGGGATCTCCTGAACGGTTACATCACCTTATTTTACTGACAGCTGAACCAGCAGCCACCACATCATCCCCCTCTTTTGATCATGCCCTGTCTGTCTCCATAGTTTTCAGGGTTTCCACTGTGAAAAACGTGTAACCCAAGCAATGTGCCATTATTCAGTCCACTCTGGCAATTCACTATCAGTGTCCATTTTCCCTTCAAATATTGTATTTATTTATTTATTTTAGTTGGAGTCTCACTCCATCGCCCAGACTGGAGTGCAGTGGCCGCTCCCGGCCACCGCAGGCTCAACCTGCTGGGCTCCGGCGATCCTTCCACCTCAGCCTTCCAAGTAGCTGGAACTACAGGCGCGTGCTACCACGCCCGGCTGATTTTTGATTTATTGTAGAGATGATGTCTCGCCAAGTTGCCCAGGCAGGTCTCGAACCCACGGGCTCAGGCAATCCACTCATCTCAGCCTCTCAAAGCGCGGGATTACAGGCTGAGCCACCGAGCCCGGCTTAAATATTTTATTTAATTACCTGTGCCCCGATACTGTATTTCACTGATTCTGAAATACACATTGTTTTTTATTTTAACATTCCTTAAATGAAAATACACGTGAGATTGGTGGTGTATCATGATTCGTCAGGGTTTATTTCTTAGTGGCACACCAAATAATGGTCCTGTTGATGGTATTTAAGATTGTCTTGAGAATTCCTGAACCAGTGACAGGGGTTTTAAAAACTCTCTTCCTAACTAGGGGGAGAACACAGCCTCCCTTCTATCGCTTAAAGAAGGCAGGACTCCCTTCGACTGTCTACTCCAAGTGCACTTGACTCTATCTTGGTGGCTATGGCTTCAGTCCTTTCATTTCCTACCTGGTGTTGGCTTCCTGGCCTGGGTCTTCCTCTGACTCCGATAAGATTGCCTGTTCACCTGAATCCTGGCTTCACCTCTGGTCTCCATCCTCTGCTACTTCCTGGCTCCGTGCTCTGCAACCTGCAGACATTCATGTGTCTGCAGACATCCAGCAAGTCTCTCAGACCCCCGTCACAGGGATCCAGCCCGTCTGCTTGCCAGGGAGAGGTGTTGTAAAGAAGGACACAAACTGTCCTTTTTAGTTTTGTATCTTAGCACTTTGCCCAGTTAGTGGCACGCAGTAAGGACTCCATAAATGTTTTCACAATCCATCCAACAAACAACAGATTCATTGTTTTTTTCCACATGTAACATATAGGTACAGAACATTTTTTTTTTTTCCGCGACAAGAAGGAACTCTGGCACAAAGCCATCCCGTGCAGGGCTGGCATCTGGTCTTGAGAGACATTTGTTGGATTTTTTTCTTTCTCGTGTGGTGCTTTCATCTTTTTTTTTTTTTTCCTGCCCCTTTGGCTGAGATGGGAATGTGGCTGGCATTGCCGGGGGTGTGCGTGGGGTGAGGTGAGGCACATGTGTTTTATCGCTCTCTTTCAGCATAGCCTCATACCTGGCCTAGTCTTGAAATTTCCAGTTTACCTGAGGCAGGTCCAGGTTTGTGGCTGAGCCTGAGCTGGAGCCGGGTGAGGCTCCCCCAGCATCTGTCGTCCTTCCAGCTCATTCTGGATGAAGGCTGTTTGCATCCTGGTCCCTTATCTGGGTCAGGCTCACTTCTGGCTTTCATCTAACTCCTTTGTAAAGGTTGTGGCTCTGAACCTGGTTAACTCAGTAAGGGCAACTATTCTCCTATTATGATAATTGAGCTTCCGGGTGAATTGAGTGCTTCCACCATGCTAGAGGGCTAAGGAGCACTGAGGAGGCCAGGTCCCTGCTCTCCAGAAACCTCCCATCCCCACCCCCACCCCCACCACCACCCCACACTCAGCTGCAGGCTAGGAGCAGGACAGGCCGTGTAATTAATATGCTGTTCTTATAAGGGGCCGATTGTTCCCAGTGATTATGGATGATTTTTTTCATGAATATTCACTTTTATCCAGATTTTGGTGTACTAGTTCAGATTTCTTCTAGAAAACAAGGGCTGCCAGTGTTGGTGGAGGAGGTGCTAGTCTTTACTTTTTGAAGTTAGGGGCTGAGGAAGGAGCTTCCCATTGTAATAGCCCTAAGACTGCGCCATGGGGGATATTTCACAGTGGTGTGCTATGGCTGACCAGTCTGGGCTCCTGTGGGCCGACTTTTAAATCTTCAGAAGTTTTGCTAGCTGGTTGGCCATGTGTGAGTATTTATACCAGGGAAGTCAGCAAACACCACTTCAGGGCTTTTTCTCCCTTCTCTCGAAGAACCAGCTTCCCAGCACCCAGATGATATCCACACCGAATAGAGCAGCCAGGAGGGATATGGCTGGATAGTTATCTTCCTTTTTTTTTTTTTAAAGCCCTGGATTTAGCAAGGAATACGTACTGATAATGGGGCCAGAAGGGAGGCACACAGTATGAACTAGTCCAAAACAAGGTGAAGAATCATGCGAGAAAAACCACACCAACCTTGGAGGTGAGATGTTAGTACGCAGGTTGCAACCATGTCCTATTGTGGCCAGTGATCAGCTAAGGGACTTCCCCTTCAGCTGAAGGAGGTTGACCCAGAAAGATTACACACCCCGCTTCCACCCTAGGGCACAAGAGCCACCCCCTTGCCTCAAGGTGAAATACCTGTGGGAGGGTTATAAGCTGCTGGTATTTAAGACATCGACTTCTTTCAGGTTTTCCTAATTGAGGACAATTAGGCAAATACCCGAGAATAAAAAAACATTAACACTGTAATGAAACCAGAATATTTTGGATTTTTTTCCCTCTGTGGAGCAAACCCTGCAAGCCCTCATTTCCAAGAGCTGAAGCAACAAAGGGGAGACCTCTCCTCTCCCACCTCTATCACCAGTGTCCGGTGAGTCAACATTTTGGTGTGAAAAAATGAGTTTCTCATACACCCTTAGCTGTCCTTATCAGCAATTCCTTTTCCCAATTCAGATCCCTTGCGCCAGCCTGTCTTGTACAGAGGGAGGGGCTACTTCTGAAAGACAGTGCAGGGAATGAGTCCCCTAGGAGGTGGCACTGGAGCTAGGACTGAATGGCTGGGGAGAACCAGCCCTACCAAAGTTTGAGGGAGTAGACCAAAAGTCCCCCAGCACATCCCAGGAATAAAAGGGAGGTCCAGGGGACACCCTCAGCTGGTGAGAGAGGGACATGGGATGAACAAGGGGAGGAGCTCTGTGGGTTCTTGTCAGCAGTGGTGAGGAGTTCAGCTTTTTTTCTAAGTACAACAGTCTGTAAGCTGGGTGTGGTGGCATCTGCCTGTAGTCCCAGCACTTTGGAAGGCTGAGGTGGGAGGATTGCTTGAGGCCAGGAGTTTGGGTCCAGTCTGGGCAACATAGTGAGACTCCCATCTCTAAAACAAAAATCTTCAGGTCCCTCACCTTGATGAGGCAGTCACTAATCTAAGTGACTTCCAGAGATTTCCCCCAGAGACCCCCCCACTCACAAATACTTTTACATAACAGTGACTAAAACTGGTATTTATTTCCAAACATATATGAAAAATGAATCACTCAGACAAACGCTCACTTCCTCCCTCACAAGACTGGTGATGTGTCTAAAGGGTCTCAGAAATATGTACACAGCAGTGACTCAGCTGCATTGTGTGGTTAAAGTAAATGTGCCAGGCCCACCCACCTGTGCCTCTCACAGGAACACGCCTCAAAATGACACTGAACGCTGCCTGACATCTCAGTGTTCCAGAGTCATGTTGGTTTCAAATGGCACCCAGGTGTCAGGTCAGCCTGACAGGAGCCTCAGGCATTGGGACCTGGTGGGGCAGAGGGAAGCAGGAGCTCCCTAGAGCATCACACTATCCCACTGGGCTGTTCTCCCAGAAAACACAAAATGGAGTCTGATTTTCCGACTCCCAGCCTCCAGAAATGGACTTAGAGTCTCCAAAAAGTTGTTTTTATTTAGATGAGTCGGTAGAGAATGTCTGAATGGAATTGTGCTCTCTGATTCAGTCAGTGATTGCTATTGAAGTCAAACAGTCTGACTGTTATCCTCTCTTTCAACAAAGTGACTTCTTGAATGCCTCCCAGGAGCTCAGGACTGTTTTACTGCTGAGGAAACAGACAGAAGACCATCTTTCCTGGCTGGAATGGGCAGTAACACTCATGAATGTGTTGATACAGATTCCTCACACTCAGGAGTGTGGTCTCACACATCAGGGAGGAGCTCAGAGAGAGGGACATCAGATACAAAACATGTTCCGACCTACCAGAGAAAGGAGCCTTTGAGTGAGCCCTTGAGAGTTGAGGCCAAAGTGGCCAGGTCCTGAAATACTTTGGATGTAGTCTTAAGGAGTTTCGCGGATAGTGTGGAGGTGGTGGAGAGTCATAAAAGAATTTTAAGTAAGGGAGTCACATAATCACACATACATTATAAAAGTATGACTGTGGCTGTGATAAGTGGGGAAAGGAATAAAGACTTAGCTATCATCGATGCACAATAAATTACATTTAAAACACAGTGGCCTAAAACAACAGCACATTTTGGTGGTGGGGTGTGGGGAGGGTTTCAGGATATCTGGAGCTGCTTAGGTGAGCAGTTTTGGTTCAGGGTCTCCCAGGAGGTTGCTATGAAGATGCTGGCTGAGGCTTGAGTGGAGCTGAAGCATCCATTTCCATGTGGCTCCCTCTCGTAGCTGCCGTGATGGTTGTTGGCAGATCACCAGCTCCCTCTCCATGTGATCTTTACCACAGGCTGCTTGAGTGTCCTCGTGACATCACAGCTGGCTCATCTCAAGATAGGTGACCAAGAGAGCGAGCAAAAGTGGCTATGTGTTTTATGATCTGACCTCAGCAATCATATACTGTCATTTTGTTACCCAGTGTAATGTCTACATGACATAGCTGAATTTCTACCCCAGCCTAACGCTGTGTCTCTTTAAGACAGAGGAAGGCCTACAGACAGAAGATCCTCCTTGATCAGATCAGCTGAAATCCATAGGTTCCAAGATGGTAGCTTGCTTGACCACTGAAGAACCTCTAACCTAATTATAATCAACTTTCCATGTTGAATTCCATGTTGAATTATCCTTCTAGGGTAAAGGATTCTATTCTACCTCTTGACAGAAGGTAGGCCAAAGAACTTGTGGATGTCACTTAGATATTTCTTTGTGGAGGTTTTGAAATGAGAGGTTATTTTATGAGTCAGGTGAAAAGAAAATAGGGTTATAATCTAACCCTCAAGAAATGAGAATAGGGCACAGATGTGAGAGAGATGAGGGTGCTGGGCTCAATAGAATTTGGACACTACTTGCACTTAGTCCACATCTAATCTAGACACAACCTGCAGGAGCAAGAGTCTGCTAAATGTGAGATGCCTTTGCACAGAGGAGTGGCCATTTCAAACAGGCAGTCACACATGTGAGTCTGTGGGGTTAATCAGGGGTTTGTAATTGCTAAACCCACAGATGTAGATAGGATCACTTAGACAAAGGGGTTGGTGGAGAGTGGCCACAGGATTAAAATACGGGAGTAGAATGTGGGAGAGGGCACTTACTAATGCCGTCAGGCAGTACTGAAGCCCTTTGGGTGGAAGTGATGGTGCATTTCCTCCGGTGACTGCCTGCTTAGGTAATGGTTACTTCCAGTAGAGTTCCCTGCTTGGTTGTGGGTTTGATGACAATAAATAGCATGAAGACTTTAACTTCTGTGCTCAGTTTTATTATATGAAAAAGGGCATAATAATGCCTGCCTCATGTATTGATATACAAGGTCTGACAATTAAGTTCTCAAACCATACTAGAAAAATGCTACATGCCTCATTGCTGAATGTCACTATGGTCACCTTTGAAGTACTCCCCTTGGGAAGCTATGCACCGACACCAGCACCTAGTCCACCTGTCAAAGCAATTTTGGAACTCTTTTTCTGGAATGGTGATCAGAGCTGTTGTTATTTGTTGAAGGCTGACAATTAAGTTCATGAACTTGCCACCATGCACTTACGTTGCCAGCACTGTACAATATTGGAACACCCTCCCTACTCACCTGATCTGGCCCCCAATGACTTTGTTCTTTACTCGAAGATAGAGGAAATATTGAAAGGAAGACATTTGATGTCATTCAGGACATCAAGGGTAATACCATGACAGATCTGATCGCCATTCCAGAAAAAGAGCTCCAAAATTGCTATGACGGGTGGCCCAGGTGCTGGCGTTGGTGCATAGCTTCCCAAGGGGAGCACTTCAAAAGCGACCATAGTGATATTCAGCAATGAGGTATGTAGCACTTTTTCTAGGATGAGTACATGAATTTAATTGTCAAACCTCGTAGGATTAAATGAGATAGTGGATATAAATGCTTAGGACAGCTCATCGCATTTAATAAGTGCCCAACAGGTTACTACTAATATTATCAGATAACCCTCTTACTAGAATGTAGGATAAGAAAGGGAAAGTAGTAAGATAGGGCCAAAAAAGTAAATTTGTAGAGAGGAGCTTATTTAATAGGTGGTGAGGACTTTGGAGGGATTTTGAGTTGGGGTGACTTAGAGTCCAATTTCAGAGTCCTGGCAAGGGAGTGTGAACTAGAGGCCTGTGGGCAGATCTGGCTACTTTCTCACAGGGCCACGGAGCGATGCTCTGTGTGGACTTTGCTTTGCATTTTTTCTTTTCTGGTGTGTTCGGACCAATGCATAGTTTAGAGAATAGATGATGAGGAGTTGCTGTCTCCCTCCCTGGGTCTGACCAGAGCAGTAAACAGTAATTAGGGACAGGACGATCTGGTGCTCTGCTCACTGCAGGGGAACATTCTTCAGAGGGGTCTGTTTCTGATTGTTCCGATCATCCCTGGTGATTGGACATCAAGAAGGGACACATTTTTCTGAAGCTGCTCCAGTCTGGCATTTTCAGTCAGATTAAATGGAAGCCCCTTGTCGCAAGGTGGGGCTATGTGTGAGCCACATTGAAAATTAGGTAAGTCATGTCCTGAAAGACACATCTCATCAGAGTGGCTTCTTATCTTTGGGGAGAGTCAAGTGAGTGATGTTTCCCTATGCACCCTCCCAGAGGGACCTTTAGCCATGGTAATCGCTACTGTGCTGAGTCCCGTTGGAGAGTGCAGAAATGTGTGGTGAGGAGGAGCCTCTGTGTCCTGCACTGCAGCAGGTCACTGCTCTTGCTGACCACGTGGCCATCTTGCCCAAAGAGACTACAAGTCCCAGCAGCTATTGCACATGTCCTCTGGCCTTAGCCCCTGTTGAAAGACAGGCCCAACTCTCTCCCTGCCCCCCAAATGCCCCTCCTTCACTTTTGGCAAGCTGGCAGGAGGCTACCCAGGCCGTGGGTTCAGGCAGAGGCTTTGTTTCAATGCAATGGCAGTGCCCTTTTCCTTTCTAGTGGCTTCCTTACCCACGGTGAGGCAGGAAAGGTGAGATCTCTGCAGAGCATGGCCTCACTGTTCATTCATTCAGCCAGGGACCCTGGCAAGCTCGAAGGTTTTGTCAGATGGGAGCTGTGGTAGTGAATTAAAAAAAAGTAAAACCAGATGTTTTCCCTCCAGTTGCTTCATGTCCGTGCAGAGGCTTGGAGGAGGAGGAGGCTGTAAAAATGTCATAGTCCTTGATTCCTGAGACCCAGATTTACGCACCATGTAACCTTGCACAGTAAATCTACCGCCCTCGCTGGAGCATCAGCTTCCGAAGAGGCAGGGCCCAGCTGTGGCGCTGACCAGAGCAGGCAGATGGGTCTGAAGGGATGTGGGTGAGGGACATGTGGGCGGGGAATCTGGCTGGGAGTCGAGATTGCTTTTCAAGAATTCTAACGTGGGCAAAAGGTTTTACAAGGTTGGCTCAGAGTTTGGCCTTCTTAGGAGATAAGCCAAACTCTATTTTGCATTTTACCCTGGAAGGGAACTTGATTTCTCTTTGGAAAGAATTGGCAGATGCAAGAGAACTCCTTGGGATGGAACTCATACATGCAGAGTTTTCACCACAAGTCGATGTGTTTGCAGGATAACTGAGAAGCAGGCAGAGGCTAAGCCCTGTGAGTCCGCAAAGGCTGGAATTTACTCTGAGTGCCATAGGAAGCCTCGGACTTAGGCTTTCAAATGGTTATCTCTCTGCCATGGAAAGAATAGATTAAAGGAGTGGGGGCAGGGATGGCAGCAAAGAGACAATTGAGGAGACAATTATGGAAGTTCAGGAAAGTGATGATAGTGGCTTGGATAAAGTGGAAGCTGTGAAAATAGTGGGTGTGCTCAGAGGTGGGGTGACCAGACAGTGGGAAAAATTAAGGCTGCCCCCGGGTGTTCTGGTGTGAGTAGTTGAGTGGATAGGGATGCCATAGAGGCAGAGATGCCTGGAATAGGATCGAGTTTATTGAGAAGATTAAGAGTTAAGTTTTGGACATGTTGGGTTGAAAATGCTTATAGATATTCATGTGAGTGTTTTAAGTAGACAGTTGGATATGCGGGTCTAAAATTATGAAGAGACGTCAGGGCTGGGATATGAATTTGGGAATCCTATTATAAATGGAAATTTATTTATTTTATTATTTATTAATTTATTATTATTTTGAGTTGGGGTCTTACTCTATCACCCAGATTAGACTGCAGTGGTACAATCACGGCTCACCATAGTCTCAAGCTCCTGGGCTCAGGTGATCCTCCTGCCTCAGCAGCTGAGACCACACATGCACCACCATGCCCCTCTAATTTTTTGTAGAAAAAAATGCCCCTCTAAAATTCTGTAGAAATGATGTCTTGCTATGCTGCCCAGGCTGGTCTTGAACTCCTGGGCTCAAGCAGCCCTCCTGCCTTGGCCTCCCAAAGTGCTGAGATTACAGGCGTGAGTCACCATGTCCAACCTATTGTAGATGGTGATTTAAAAGGTGTTTCTCATAGACCAATGGACCAGGACAAAGAATCCAGAAATAAAACAACGGTCTCTCAACCAACACATCTTTGACAAAGCCTTGATGCATCAGTGACAAACATTGGAGAAAAGAAACCACATTTAGTAAATGATGCTGGAAAAACTGACTGACCACATGTAGAAGAATGAAACTGGACCCCTATCTATCACCATATAAAAAATTAACTCAAAATGCATCAAGGACTTAAATGTAAAGCCTCAAACAATAAGAATCTTAGAAGAAAACATAGGAAAAACCCTCCTAGACATAGGCCAATTCCTCAAAAGCATATGCAACAAAAGCTCAAATAGACAGGCGGGATCGTTTCAAACGGAAAAGCTTTTGCACAGCAAAAGAAACCATCAAGAGAATAAAGAGACAACCCACCGAATGGGAAAAAATATTTGCAAGCTAAGCATCTGACAAAGGCCAAACATCCAGGATCTACAAAGAACTCAAATGAATTGAAAGGAAAAAAAACAAATAATCCATTAAAAAGTGGGCAAAGGACATGAATGGACATTACTTGAAGGAAGACATACAAACAGACAGTAAGCACATAAAAAAATGCTCAGCCTCACTAATCATTAGAAAAATGCAAATCAAAACTACAGTGAGATACCGCCTCATACCAGTAAGGATGGCTATCATTAACAAGTTAAAACACAACAGGTGCTGGAGCAGCTATGGAGAAAAGGGAACACCTACACTATTGATGAGAATGTAAGTTCAACCTTTTTGGAAAGCAGTGTGGTGATTTCCTAAAGCACTAAAAATTGAGCTTCAATATGATCCAGCAATCTCTCTTCTGGGAATATACCCAGAGGAACATAAACCACTCTACTAAAAAGGATACCTAGGCCAGGTGCAGTGGCTCATGTCTATAATCTCAGCACTTTGGGAGGCAGAGACAAGAGAATTGCCTGAGCCATGGGTTTGAGACCAGCCTGGGCAACTTGGCAAGACCTCATCTCTACAACAAATTAAAAAATTGGCTGGGTGTGGTGGCACACACCTGTAATTCCAGCTATTGGAAGGCTGAGGCAGAAGGATCACCTGAGCCCAGTAGGTCGAGGCTGTGGTAGCTCTGAGCATGCCACTACACTCCAGCCTGGGCAAAAGAGTGAGACTCCAACTTAAAAAAAAAAAAGATACCTGCCCTATTCACAATAGCAAAAACATGGAACCAACCCAGATGCCCATCAAAAGTGAACTGGATAAAGAAAATGTGGTACATATACACGATGGAATATTATGCAGCCACAAAGAAGAACAAAATCATGGTCTTCACTGCAACATGGATGCAGTTGGAGACAATCATTTTAAGTGAATAATCACAGAAACAAAAAACTGAAAACTACACGTTATCACTCATAAGCAGGCCCTGACCACTGGTCACATGAGCACAAGGGTGGGATCGGTAGCTGCTGGTCACTGCTACCAGGTAGGGAGGGCAGGAAGGAGAAGGGAGAGGGGCATGTAGATTATACTGGGCACCTGGTCCATTATCAGGAGGAGAGAGGGCCAGCTAGAAGCCCAAATGTCACCTGTATGCAACCTACTTACATGATAAATCCTCACTTGTACCCCACAACTCTAAAAATATTTTTTAAAAGGTGCTTCTGCTTGAGCCACAGTTGCCTTGTGCTCCTGACACAGTCACTGTGGTTACCTCCCGCCTGTGCATGGCCACCCTCTAATGCCAGGGGGACCTTAGGTCATGGATATAGGCACACATTACCATCCCCCGTCTTTCCATGGCTGCTGTCTATCTGTAACTTTTACAGCTGAGTCCAGAAGTACATGACACCGAAACTTCTTACCATTCTGACCTTAGACACATAGAATTCCTTCCATGTTCTCTAGTTCTGTCTTTTTGCATCATCTGGCTCAAATTTTCTGCTCTCTTAACACTCTCCCAGCTTGTAGACATTTTTGTAGTGGGTCTAACCTTATTATTTGATTATTAGTCATTAAACATGAATGATCTGCTTTTTCATTTTATCTATGTTGCTTGAAGTGTAGCGCTAGTTTCTAGTGCATTCTAATGACTAAGCTCTGATAGCTGGCTTTACACAATGCTTCTAGGTGTGTAACTAGCTGGCTGATGGTCAGGGCATCACTGATCACAGCAGGAATTGGTGGGGATGTCATTTGGTGATGTCCATTGACAAGAATGCAGTAGGTTATTCTGTGCATGTGTTTTATGCAATTTCCATTTTACACAGCCACTGTTTTTTATTTGTTCTAATTAAATAGTAACAAATGTTCAGTGCAGTGGATTGTTCATGTAAAATGACTCAAACAGACTCCCCCCTCCCCCAGTAAGACTGAAAACAGATGCAAACTTGTGTCACAGAGTTAAAAATTGCACTTGTGTGACCAAAGCCGAAACAGATGCACTGGGACAGCTGAGTGTTGTGTTGGTTAGGAGGGGCTCATTGTGGTCTGAGATGGAGCCCTAGCTGCTGTGTTTGATCCCAGGATGAGACTATTTCTCACTGTATCCATGAGCCTTATCTCCCCTGATTCCGTGAAGCTCCAAGAAATCTCCTCTAAAGGAAACACACAGAGCCCTCAGCCCTAGCCCTGCCTACTCTCTTAACGTGTTTGGCCTTTGCTGACACCTGCATTATCTCCTGGACTGAATCTTCAGTTTTCATCCTACCTTGGGAACCTCGTAACAGATAATGGGATAGCAATGCACACCCAGGAGTCATGAGGGTATGTGCAGTGTACAAAAGCATGTAGATCGTTCAGATGGCCCCACGTGAGTGGGTACCACAAGAAGCAAAAATAGCTAGCTTGTAGCTCTGTCTGGGGGGGAACTGCCAGCTCTAGGAATATGGCAGGAAAGGAGTCACCAAGCAGATTGAGAAGGAAAGGTTCAGTAGAACCAGGCGACAGGGGGGTCATGGAAGCCAAGGAAGAAGAAATTTCAAGAAGGAAGAGAGGCGCGTCGGCATGCAGTGAAAGTTATAAGACTGCATGAAACTGTCCATTAGACTTGGAAATTCCACGGTAATTGGTGACATAACAAGAGCTGGAATAGGGCTGTTATGGGGCCCAAAGCCAGCCTCCAGGGGCTTAGAAAGTGAGGCAACAAGACACCAAGGGAAGCTACTCGTAGAAAATTTGGCAGAGAAGAAAGAGACAAGGCAGGAGCTAGAGAGAGGAGTCTGGTCTGCTTGTTTCTGTGCCTTGGTTTTGCTTGGAGGTCAGGGTAGGGGTTTGTAATGGGGCTTACTTCAAGAAGAGGTGTCTTTCTCCAGAGGTGTGTCTGGAGGGGTTCTGTACTCCAGAAGGTGGCTGAGGGGGCAAGGCCTGAGAGAGTCGCCCACTTTTCAGCCCCCTCAATCTGCTACAGCCCTGGTGGTGACATCACTTGGTGCAATTTCTGCTATCCCTGACAGAACATGTTTGTTGTTGTTTGTCTTTATTATGTTTTTGTTGTTGTTGTTGTTTTTGAGTTGGAGTCTCACTCTGTCGCCCAGACTGGAGTGCAGTGGCCGCTCCCGGCCACCGCAGCCTCAACCTGCTGGGCTCCAGCGATCCTTCCGCCTCAGCCTTCCGAGTAGCTGGAACTATAGGCGTGCTACCATGCCCGGCTAATTTTTTGATTTATTGTAGAGACGAGATCTCACCAAGTTGCCCAGGCGGGTCTCGAAGGCGCGGGCTCAGGCAATTCACTCACCTCAGCCTCCCAAGGCGCGGGATGACAGGCTGAGCCACCGAGCCCAGCTTGGTTTTGGTTTTAATCAGAGAGAATCTTGATGATGAGACGAAGGGCACACGTGGAAAGGGAGAGGGTGAGAGAGCAGGGAGGGGATTCCGGCAGAGGGAGGAGAGAATGGGCTTGGACACAGGTCGGGGCAGGGGGGGAGTGAGCATGAGTCGGAGGGTTCAGGGTGCTCTTGCCTGACAGGAGGAGGCAAGGCTACCTACGATGCAGGATAACAAGGGTGTGATGGGGCTCAAGGTCTGAGGTCAAGCTCCTGTGGGAACGGGAAAGGACTGACTCGTCACTATGGTCTGGCTGAGGTTAAAGGTGCATGTTTGGTGTCCCTGGCACAAACGGTTCAGAGTTTCTTTCATGAGTGTCTTCGAGATGGGGAAGGAAGGTGTGGGAATGAGGGGAGGGGGCCAAGGTTGTAAGGCAGGTGAGACAAAGGACCAGGGGGGTCACAGGAGCTAAGGGCAGTGACATGAGCCATAGTGATCCCTTTTCCTGTCCCTCCCATCCTCAACCTCTTTATTGAAAAGCATGTTGGGCCGGGCTCGGTGGCTCAGCCTGTAATCCCGCGCCTTTGGGAGGCTGAGGTGAGTGGATTGCCTGAGCCCACAGGTTCGAGACCCGCCTGGGCAACTTGGCAAGACCTCATCTCTACAATAAATCAAAAAATCAGCCGGGCGTGGTAGTGCGCGCCTGTAGTTCCAGCTACTTGGAAGGTTGAGGCGGAAGGATTGCCGGAGCCCGGCGGGTCGAGGCTGTGGTGTCCAGGAGCAGCCACTGCACTCCAGTCTGGGTGACAAGAGTGAGACTCCAACTCCAAAAAAAGAAAAGCATGTTCATTTCACTCCCTGTGTGTTATCCAGAGAGAGGCTTTTGGGAACACTTTTTCTCCTCCTAGTAATCCATACACGGAAGCAAGACCCCACTGTGTGGAAGAGCCGGGAAGGGGGGTGGAAAGGGCTGGTTGTCTGTTGGGTGGGAGGGAAAGCAAGGCTATGCTGATTAACCAGAGCTAGAGGGCGATTTTTCTTGATAGGCTTTATTTTAAGAGCAGTTTTAGGTTCACAGCAAAACTGAATGGAGTACAGAGAGCCCCCATAGACTCCCACACAACCTCCTCCATCATTAGTATCCTCTACCGGAGTGGTCCATTGTTAGACCTACATGGACACATCATCATCATCCAGAATCCACAGTTGACATTAGGGCTCTCTCTTGGTGTTGGACATCCTATGGGTTTGGACAAATGTGTAATGACATGTATCCACCACTATAGTATCATACAGAGTAGTTTCACTGCTCTAAAACTCCCCTGTGCCCTACCTACTCATCCCTCTCTCCCCCCAACTCACTGATATTTGTCCTGCCTGCATAATTTTGCCTTTTCCCGAATATCATGCAGTTGGAATCACAGAGCTGGTAGTCTTTTCAGATTGACTGCCTTTACTGAGCAATATGCATTTAAGGTTCCTGCATGTTTTTTCATGGCTTGATAATGCATTTCTCTTTAGCATTGAATGATAATCCATTGTATAGATACCATGGTTGATTTATCCATTCACCTACTGAAGGACATCTTCATCATTTCCAAGTTGTGACATTATGAATAAAACTGCTATGAGCATTTGTGCCCAGGTTTTCGTATGGACATGTTTTAAACTCATTTGAGTAAATCCCAAGGAGTGTAATTGCTGGATTGTAGAGTAAAAGTATGCTTAGTTTTATAAGAAACTGCCAAGCTGTCTTCCAAAGCACTATCTTGCATTCCTACCAGCAATGACTGAGAGTTCCTGCTGCTCCCCAACCTCACCAGGCTTTGGTGGTGTCAGTGTTCTGGATCTGGGCCATTTTAATAGGTGTGTGATAGTATCTTGTTGTTTAAATGTGCAATTCCCTAATGGCATATCATATGGAGCATGTGTTCATATGCTCATTTGTTATCTGCATATCTTCTTTGGTGAGGTGTCTGTGTAGATCTTTTGCCCATTTTAAAATTGGATTGTTTGTTTTCTTATCATTGAGTTTTAAACCTTCTTTGTATATTTTGAATAATAGTCTCTTACCAGATTTAGCTTTTGCAAATATTTGTCCCAATCTGTAGCTTATCTTCTCTTTTAAACATTAGAGACATGGTCTCGCTTTGTTGCATAGGCTGGTCTAGAACGCCTAGCCTCAAGCAATCTTCCCACTTTAGCCTACCAAAGTGCTTGGATTATAGGTATGAGCCACTGTACTCAGCCTTCTTCTCATTTTCTTGACAGTGTCTTGTAGAGCAGAAGTTTTTAATTTTAATGAAGTCCAGCTTATAAATTACTTCCCTCATTGATTGTGTTTGTGGTGTTGTCTACAAAGTCATTCCAAACCCAAGGTCATCTAGATGCTTTCCTATATTACCTTCTAGGAGCTTTACAGTTTTTTGTTCTTAATTTTTAGAGACAGAGTCTCACTCTATCACCCAGGCTGGAGTGCTATGGTACAATCATAGTTCACTACCGCCTTGACCTGCTAGACTCAAGCAATCCTCCTGCCTCAACCTCCAAGTAGCTAAAACTACAAGTGTACACCACCATTAATTTTTTTGTAGAGACAAGGTTTCACTATGTTGCCCAGGCTGTTCTTAAACTCCTGGCCTCAAGTTATCCTCCTGCCTCAGCCTCTCGAAGTCCTGGGATTACAGGTGTGAGCCACCATGCCCAGGCCAATTTTATGTTTTACATTTAGGTGTATGATCCTTTTAAAGTTAATTTTTGTGACAGATGAAAGGTCTGTGTCCAAATTAATTTTTTGCATGTAGATGACCAATTGTTCTAGCACCATTTGCTGAAAAGACTATCCTTTCTCCTTTACCAAAGGTTAGTTGATTATATTTGAGTAGGTCTATTTCTGGCTCTCTATCCTTTTCTGTTGATCCATATATATATGTCTATTATTTTGCCAGTATCACACTGTCTTGATTACAGTACTTTTTTTGACTGATCAATTATAGGTAACGTCTATTTACTTCCTTGTAGAATTAATGACAAGTTGGCTCTTTTTTTTTTTTTTTTTTCTGAGTTGGAGTCTCATTCTGTCACCCAGACTGGAGTGCAGTGGCCGCTCCCGGCCACCACAGCCTCGACCTGCTGGGCTCCGGTGATCCTTCCGCCTCAGCCTTCCGAGTAGCCGGAATTACAGGCGCGCGCTACCACGCCCGGCTAATTTTTTGATTTATTGTAGAGATGAGGTCTCGCCTGCCCAGGCAGGTCTCGAACCCGCGGGCTCAGGCTATCCACTCACCTCAGCCTCCCAAAGGTGCAGGATTACAGGCTGAGCCACCGAGCCCAGCTACAAGTTGGCTCTCTTATACCCTCTGATTCATCTCTCCCCATTCCTCTTATATAGCTATATCATTGTTTTTAATTAAATCAGTGATCACTGTTTATAACACCAAAACTGTCAATATTGTAAATAGAAAATCTGAGAATTGTATTGTGATTGTATTTTTTCTTTAGCTTTTGTCTTTCTCTAAGTTATCTCTGTCTCATTTATTACTTACATGTTATTTTATATATACATGTGATAGTTAAAAAATGTTAAAACATTTCTTAGTATTATTTCTTTCAAAACAAAGACCTCTATTTCTCTTGCCTTGTTAGTGGGCTATACTCAGTGAACTGCTTTCAATGAATAGAATATGGCAGAAATAATGATGTGTGACTTCTGAGACTGGGTTATTAGGGTAGTACAGTACTTCCCTTGATCTTTCTCATGGATTGTTTGCTCTGGGGAAAGTTAGCTGCCGTATTCTGAGGCCACTTGAGCGGTCATATGACAGGTCTATGTGACAAGAAACCGGAGCCTCTTGCATGATCCACATGCATGAGCCATGCTAGAAGCAGATCTCACATGCTTTCGGCCGACTAAAGCCCCAGCCCACATCTTTGACTGCAACCTCAGAAGAAATCCTAAGCCGAAATCACCAGCTAAGCTGCTCCCAGATTCCTGACACTCAGAAAATAGGAGATAATAAATGCTTATTGTGCTAAGTCTGCAAGTCTTGGGGTAATTTGTTATGCAGTAATAGATAATGAATACCACACTTTAATTTCTTCCTGTTTATCACTTTGTCACCAGATCAGCCATATTATCTACTCTGTCAAGTCTAATTTTTTTTCCGGATCTCTCCATTTATACTCCCACCTGGACTGGTTAGTCATAACTGGCATCTCTTCCACCTTGCTGTTTGGACTCACAGGTTCCTAATTCTCTCATCCTTCCTTATCTTAGTTTTTATTCCTTCCTTTTCCTAATATCCATCAACTACTGTCTCCTAAGAAAAGGTATATGGAAGATTTCAGTTCATGCTGCATGTCTGAAAATACTCTTCTTATCTGCTTTCATTCTTGATTGATGATTTGGTTGATTGTAGAATTGAGGGCAGAAAATTGTTTTCTTTTAAAACTTTGAAGACATAAATTCTTTTCTTCTAGCATCCAAGGTTATACTTGAAGTTCAATACTATTTTCATTCTTGTTCCTTTGTATGTGATCTGGTTGTCTCCCTCTTTGGAGGTTCCTGGCTCCGTTCTTCAATCTGTCCCTGTTGTTGTGGAATTTTATGATGATGTGCCTTGGTGTATCACTTAGGATGTTTGCCAAAATAAAGAAAACTCAACTAAAAGTGGCTCATACTGCAAGTGGATTTTTTTTGTTGTTGTTGTTGCATAATAAGAAGTTCAAAGAGAAGGTGGCTTGGGAATTGATTATCTTAGTGGCTGAATTACATCATCAGGGACCCACATTTTAAAAAATCTGCCTGTTTTGCCAGAGTATATTGGGTAGTTTTCTTCATGGGCAAAAAACAGCAGCAGCATATATTCCAGAGGCAGAAGTTGGGACTGACTCTTTCTAAAACTATAGAAAACTTTCCAGAATCAATTCCATCCTTAGCTGACTTTCACTCATGGCCCCATGTCCAAAATTAGGTGATACGCCCCTTCCTAGACACCAGATAGGGGAATAAAATTAATAGGATTATCTTAGACTGATGCAGATTTACTCCCTGGAACTGGAGTTAGGGTTGGTCTTTTATGACAACATGACTTTACAGTGCAATATGAAGATTTTAAATAAAATCTGAATCCTATTACAAAGAAGAATAAGGCAAGAGCTACTGTGAGGCAATCAGTAAGGCAAAGCTATTGTGAGGTAAGGGGTTTGGGTCATTCATTGTGATAGATACTTGTTGAAGTTTAATCTCTGTTGATGTCCTTTGCCCGTGCTCTTTGTCCTTGTGAGTTTCTGCCATTTTGTTCCTTTATTGTCATTTTAATGAGATCTCTGAAGGGAGTGGTGCTAAATGTGTGTGTTCAATCTGTCATCTCTATTTGGAAGTCTTTAGCCCATGCCTTTCAAATTGTGAGTTGTCAATTATTAGTGAGCTGCGCCCAGAATTTTAAAATAAGACCAAAAAAAAAAAAAAAATCAGGTTGTATATACTACATATAGTAAGATTAAATGTTGTTTCATGAAATGTTTGCGTATATGTGTGTGCGTGTTGTGTGTGTATGTGTGTGTGTGTGTGTATTGGGTAGAAATGTAAAATGTGTTTCTTGTTGTAAGCTGCTCTCAAAAAAGTTTGGGAAGTATTGCTTCAAAGAAACCTCTTCTGAGCATTTTGTGCTCTACAGTGTGGTCTTATTTTGGTTGGTTTTACAGTTATCTGAGGTTAGAAGAACACAGCAAGCATATAAAACTTCAGTGGGTGAAATAACACGGTCTCTATGTATAAGGAAAAGGCCTCATGATCCAGAAATACACTCCGTGTCCTCACAAGGTGGCGGGCAGGTGAGAATAAGAGGCATGTTTCAGGACATTGACTGTGGAGCTTGGCTAAGACCAGCTCCTGCCGGTCAGGGCTGATTCACAGAACATGTGGAGCTCTGCTTTCAGGGGTCCCTGTCCATTCAGCAAATGTCTATCAGAAGGATACATCCTCCAAATGCTAGGGAGCCTCAGATGAGAAAAAATGCTAGGCTTCTGCTGTGTTACGCATTGTAAACCTGGGGCTTCAAAACATGGTAGGATCATGGCTTGTTTTCAAAGATTCTTTTAAACCCATCCTTGCCCTTTCCAGGCAGAGATATTTGGCAAAGCCTGCTTTTAATATTTCTCAGGTTTAAAGATTTTCGGGATGTGAAAATGTTTTTAGAACCAAAATGCATCTTGGGAAGCTCTTTTCCATCTGGGTGAGGTCACCTCTCAGCTGCTCTGGTGGCATGCACGGAACCTGATGACTCAGCAGTGCCACCCTCTGCCGGCCCCTCTTGCCTTGGTGTTCTGCTTTTCCCGATGCCCTTGCCTGCTTCCATCTAGCCATCTTTGTTACACTGTGCGTTCTGCCATTCATTTTGAAAACTTTTTTTTATTTATTTATTTTATTTTATTTATTTATTTTTTTTGAGTTGGAGTCTCACTCTGTCGCCCAGACTGGAGTGCAGTGGCCGCTCCCGGCCACCGCAGCCTCGACCTGCTGGGCTCCGGTGATCCTTCCGCCTCAGCCTTCCGAGTAGCTGGAATTACAGGCATGCGCCACCACGCCCGGCTGATTTTTTGATTTATTGTAGAGATGAGGTCTCGCTGCCCAGGCGGGTCTCGAACCCGCGGGCTCAGGCAATCCACTCACCTCAGCCTCCCAAAGGCGTGGGATTACAGGCTGAGCCACCGAGCCCGGCATTGAAAACTTTTTTATTATTCTCTATCTAATTGCTCCAACATTTTCTCCCTCCTCTTTTTTAACCTATCCAATTATTAAGTCTTACCTTATTTTTTCCTTCCTTACCATCCCTGCTTTGCTCATTCCTCTTTTTTTCCACCCCTTTATCCTCTGTGCTTCAATACCATCTCCTCCCACCCCTGCTTCCCTTTCTTTTTCTGAGGGCTTTTGACTCTCCGTTTGCCATTTGCTGCGAAGGCCTAGACCATGCAGAAGATACTTCACAGACAGTGTGCAGAAGGGAAGGTAGCTTGCAGGAAGCCACTAAGGGGGAGGGCTCTGAAGAGCACAGCTGGCTGCCCCCCAGAAGGGGGGGTGCCCCCAGCTATGTCTTGTCTAACACTTTTATCCTGTTACCTGTAAGAAGTCATAAAGGTCACTCTTCATCAAATTTGTTGGTTACTCAATGCTGTGAACTAACACACATTTAGGGTGCCAGAATCAAAACAAAAACATCTTGGAAGGCATGGAAATGGATGGGCTGAGTCTAATAAAGAAAAAATGTCTCTTTCTTCACTTGGGTGGAAAATAAATTGCACAAGACCAGGATGGGAGAAGACGTGGCTGAGTAGTAAAAAAGATTTAAAAGGGTTTTAGCCAAAAGTGGGGTAAAGGAGTCATCAGCAGGTGCAATCCCCCACAAAGCTCATTTATAATTAGGTTTCACTAGAGAAATACAATGTCTGGAGCTAACCAGACTGGGCAGTCACCGCATTCAAGAAGGAGACAGTCACCCATCCACATATACCAAGAGCAACCAAGACAGGATGAAAAAACTAGTGACGAACAGTAAGATGAAAAAAGGATGTGATAATTGTATTCACATATCAAAGAAGAGAAATCAGACTTATGGCTCCAAGGAGGACTGAGTTCTCTGGAGTTGGACTTCATTTCCAACACAAAGTTGTGCTAGGCATTAGTCAAAGTTGTCCAAAGGTAGATGGGGTTGCTTTATGAGTAAGTATGTCTCTCTCATTGAAAAAGTTTGAAAGCTTGGTGGAATGTTTCAAAAGAGATTCAAATATTGGATATGTGGTTAAACAAGATGGCAGTCATAACCTTTTATGGTTGATACTAATACTAAACAATAGTAAAAGCTAACATTAATTGAGCACTTACTATTGGTACATGACACTCAATGTTTTATCTGTATTATCTTATTTAATCCTTACAATGACACTATGGGGTACTTACTATTATTACTACCACTTAGAGGTGAGGAAACTGGCCCAGGGAGGTGAAGAATGTGCTTAAAATCACAGCAGTGAAGAATAAAGCCTCTTTGGTGAGTGAAACTTAAAATCCAACAGGTCAAGAGAACTGATGGTCGTCTGCTGGCCATTGGAGGGCTGGAGTGGTGTGGAATGATTTCTTCCATTACGGTTACAAACGACAGGGGCAAGTGCTTTCCGTAGTCTCTTTGGAAATGGCCCAGCAAGAAGACAGACAAAGGGCCTCAAAGGCACATAACAGAGCAGTCTACTTTACCAGGTGGAGTTAGTCTACCAGAAAAGAAATCACATGAATATTTGTGCAATGTAATTTTTGTCCAGCTTAATCATTCTGGGACTAATTCATTAGGAGAATTTCTTGAAAATCACTTGTCAGTTTGACTTCTGAATTACAGAACAAACAAGTTTACTTCTGGTGGCTATACGATTGGGGAGGAATGACTCATGGTTCTTCATTCCCCCATCAATAGCCAATATGGCTTCTTAATATTTGACAATGAAGACAGAAGGATCTAAGTTCTTCTATATTTTATCCAGCTTTTAAATGAAAGCGATTGTGAACGATGCTCAACACACAGTAATCATTCCTTAAAGAAGCGTCAGCCATAGTGATGGACTGGACCATGCCACAAAGCAGGGAGATGCTGAAGACTCCCTAGTTGGGGTCAAGCCAGGGGGAAGGGCTCTCATCTCAGAAAGAGAAGAAATAAAGTGAGAGGTGGGGATGGGGAGAAGGGAGCGAGAAACCCACCCCACCCCAGTCCTAGGCTTAGGAGCACATGGTGAGACCTCAACCCTGGGGTTTGGTCACCTGTCACCTCAGCTCAAGCTGTTCTTTTTTCATCTGCCCAAGCCTTTTGGGAGTAGAACCAGACATTCAAAGGTCTTCCAATGAGGTGGCATCATGAATCAGGGCTGTCCCAGGAGCTTGCCGGAAGAAATGAATGAATAATAAGATTGCGCAAGCCCCCTTGGTCCCTCCTCTGATGATCTGGACTGAGGCAAACCCACTCCGCAGCCCCAGGCTCTTTGCAGCATGTCCCAGCTCTCCCTTTTGGGTGGGACCTGTTGTTGAATCAGAGAGGTTTGTGGTGGGAGAAGGGACAGAGGTAATCCTGGGTGCGCCGAGAGCCCTTTGAATCCGGGCTGCTCTGGCAGGGGCTGCCCAAGGGACTGCTTGCATGGAGGGCTGCCTCTTTCTTACCTCTCTGGCAAGGCTGGGACTGTGAGACGTGTGTTCAGAGCCAAGCGTCTGGTCTCAGAATTGGGTCACCTCAGAGATCGCAAAGGGTGATCTATCCCGATTGCTGGGATCAGATTTCGTCCTTCCTTGTCAAACCTGGCGCCCCCACCCCCACCCCGCTTGTGCCAGTACCTAGGCGTGCCTTTGTCCTGGCGTTCCAGGAGGCTGAAGAGCGAAGTGACCCGAGGGGCAGGGTGCTCCAGCCTCCCCACCAAGCCGTGCACTGGCTCTGGGTGCTCACTCGACCTAGGGCGCTCCAAGGGGCTGGAGGCATTGGGACCTCCGCAGACTCGTCTTCCCAGCACGCACGGGGGCTGCAGCCCGACTTTCCCAAGAGCAGCGTTCCGCTGGCACAGTTCTGGAGCTGGAGGGATGTCCCCCAGCCGCCGCGGTCTTTCTAACTTGGAACATGTTTTTTTGCTGACGCTGGAGCCCTACTGCGTTTGCTGTTTGAAACACCCTGTAATTGGAAGAAGAAGAAAAAAAACCAAAATAACCCCAACAAAAACCCAGGCCGAGCCTGCTTGTGTTATGAGATAGGCACTTGCTGCCCTCTAACGGCTCCTGCCTTGTGTGTTTCCAGGCTCCCCGGGGACCAGGCCCCAGGCCTTCCTTCCTGAAGGGTCTGTGTGAGTTTCCTTCCTCAGGGTAAGCCCTTTTCCCTACAGCCTGCTTGAAGAACCAGCCCTCTGTGGAGGGAAAGATGTCAAAAGTCAGGCAGCTTTGGTGTGACTGGCTGTGAGAGTAAAACGGTCAAAAGTTTCACTGAAGACCAGGACTTCTTGGACGCATTCCCCCTGCCAGCTTAGGAAGGGGTTGTTCATCTTCTCCTCCTGCCCCCTGGCAGCTCCTTACTGTGCCCAAGAGGAAAAGCACAGCCCGTGGCGAAAGCTGCTGTCAGCAGGCTTGTGCACACAAAGGGGCTTCCTTTTCCTGCCCTGCTGGTGGGGTGGGGTGGGGTGAGGGTGAGGGGGTAGGGAGGGATGGGGTAAATCTACTGCTACACCCCTCAAACTTTCCACTTGGAACCAACTCAAAAGCCAAATACAAACCTCTTGAAAAAAACATCTGCTGGGTTAATGTTTGGAGAGGCTGAAGAAATTGGTTGGACTCAGTCCAGTTCTGTTTAGAGGGGAATCTAGGATTTAATCAAGGAACAAAGTTCATAGGTGTGGGCGAAAAACCTGGGAAACTTTTTGTTTTGGTAGCTGGAAAGCTTATCTCTAGAAGTGATGGAAAGAAGCTGAAAGACCAGCCCAAATCTGGCGAAAGACGAGCATCATGCTACCTGTGAGCCCTGTGGCTCAGTAGGGACAATGCAAGAGTTAGCGTTCCCAAGTTTAGGATGCTTTATATAGAGAGGTTTCTCGGAAAAAAGACTCAGTGGGAAGCAGAGTGCAGAACATGCCTTCCTCAGGTTTTCTTACATTGGGGGGTAGTGGTCATGGATTTCGATGAGGCAATTCCTGTGGGAGCAGCTGTGGGGGGAGGGTGCAGACCATTGCTGTCTTCTGCCTGTGGAGGGGTGATGAAGGCAGAAAGTCGAAAAGGTTGGACTGAAATTTGAGTGAGTAAGCCTCGTGTTCGTAGGAGGGTTAGGCAAGTCGCCCCATTTCCTGGATGGTGGTTACTTGTAGAAATGGAAAAGCAGCATTTTTGTTTGTTTGTTTGGTTTTATTCTGATCGGATCTTGGGTTGCAAAGCCCATCATTAGGAAAAGAATTGGCCACCACCCCTTCCCTGCTCAGCTTTAAAGAATGGAGATTTTTTTTTTCTCTTTTCTGATAATGCTGAGCAACTTCTGAATTTTTTTTTTAAGTTTCCTCTCTTTTGACAGAACTGACCTGAAATTGTGGCCTTGTTTGTCTTTGGATGCCTGATGGTGCCCACCCTCACCAGGCTGTGTGGAGTAGCTCTCTGGGGCTCTGGGAGCCTGCACATGTGCCCTCCAGGCTTGACCAGGGCCAGGGGCCCTGCCCCCGAACTGGAAGGGACTGGCAGGAAAGGGTTCAGGCTTCTTCGGGGGAACAGAGCTGGATCTGAAGTAATACGTATGTTTTCTTTCCTCAGGGTTTGGTTTCATTCATAGCCACTCCCTCAGCCCCCAGCTTGAAGATGGCACAGGTGACTTTGGGAGATGCTCTTCCATCTTGTTCAGCAGGGAGCCTATTTCCCCTTCCACAGCATTTTACACAAAGCCAGTTCCAACTCTGGACAGTATTTCCCCAAAGCTGGGCTCCTGCTGAGCTACACACATCTGCTCCCTAGTTGGTTCTATTTGGGTAAAATCAAAGGAAAACAGAGGGCCCTGGGCTTCCCTGTGATGTTTCAACAAGAGGGTGTAACTAGAGGGCCTCTGAAGAGTGCATCACATCCCTGACATTCCGTGATTAGCTGTTAATGTCATCCTAACAGGGGTTAGAAGAAGCAGCAAGTGGAGCTCCGGGAAAATGGCATTCAATGGCTCAGTAGAACGCAGACCAAATTCCAAATGTACCCAATACAATTGGCAGCAAGACAAATCCAGGCGGACCTTGCATCTTGACTTTGCCAATTTATAGGCTTGCAGGGAAGTTACTTCTCTGAGCCTCAGTCTCCTCCCTGGTAAAATGAAGATGTTGTGAGCATTATATTCCATGAATGCAGTGCTTAGCTATTGTAAGAAGTCAACACTATCATTTTTAAAAAGGCTGGATGAGCCAGGCTCCGTGGCTCAGCCTGTAATCCTGCACTTTGGGAGGCCCAGGTGAGTGAATTGCCTGAGCCTGTGGGTTCGAGACCCGCTTGGGCAACTTGGCGAGACCTCATCTCTACAGTAAATCAAAAAAATTAGCCGGGCGTGGTAATGCGCGCCTGTAGTTCTGGCTACTTGGAAGGCTGAGGCGGAAGGATTGCTGGAGCCCAGCAGGTCGAGGCTGCGGTGGCTGGGAGTGTGCCACTGCACTCCAGTCTGGGGGACGGAGTGAGACTCCAACTCAAAAAAAAAAAAAAAAAAAAAAAAAAGGGCTAGATGAAAAAGACCAAGTGATAATGACATGCAGAGCTGGCTTCAGTGATCCTTATGCCATATTTACACTGTGGGCAGGTGAGGGAAGGAATGTGGGATCAAAGTAGAAAGAAAAACTTTGGAAGAAAGAGTAGGAGGCAGAGAGAGAGAGAGAGAGCTAGAGCAGACCTGGGACCTCTTGTGGAGAAACTGGTTCAGATCAGGACCTGAGCCTTGTAAAACAGTGTCGGGGACAGACATCAGGGAAACCTGCAGAAACACAGGCAGGAGACTGAGAGGCCAGCTCTGCATGGGGAATCCAGTAGAGAATAGAACCTGACAGAACCTGGGCTTCTGGTCTGGATACCTGCAGAGAGAAGTTTTGGCAAAGAGTGCAAAAGGGGAGCTGGGGGGAGGGACAAACTGGGAACCAATCCAAAGCCACCCGTCTGCCAGGCCTAGAAGGGAACTTACAGCAACAGCCTCTTAAGCACCTGATTAATGAATAAGCTGCTGGCTGGTTCAGGTAAGGGTGCACCTGTGATTTACCTAATCCCTACAAGCTCGCACAGTGAGATCTCCACACACTCAAGTCGTTTTGTGCTTGAACTGCTCGACTAAGCCTGGATTGTGCTGAACAGTCTTGTGGGGGAGGGACTCCTAGAAGAAAGTTAAACAACAACAAAAAAGACTAACTTTTTTGGGGTGACTGTGCTTGCCCACTAACCGAAGTGGCAATGAAACACAAATCAGAGTTGCTTTATAAATTTGGGAGCTCCAGAAGTTATGATGGAACAAAATGTGAGTTAAAGGTAATAGTCCATTCGATGTTGTTACAGAATTTAGCTTGTCTTTCACCCTTGTGGCTTTTCTTGTAGAGTTTGGTTTTAATTTTTTAAATTATTTTTTAACCCCTTCCATTCTAGGAAGTATTTATATTTTGTTCATGTGTTTTTTAAACTTTTAATTAACTATACCATGCATTCAGAAAGTGCCAAAATTCTACATGTACGTTTGATAAAAGTTCCCGAGCTGAAAAAGCTCGTGTAACCAGCACTCCAATTAATTAGCAAAATATGAATATGAGCAGCTCTGACCCCTTCCCCAGCACCAGCCCTCATTCATATCAAAGCTTAGTTTGCTTGTGTTTTGCCCTTACAATTTTATTTTAATTGTAGTAAAATATACACCACGTAAAATATACCACCTTAATCTTTTTCTTTTGTTTTTGAGTCGGTGTCTTACTCAGTTGCCCAGGCTAAAATGCAGCGACACAATCATAGCTCATAACAGTCTTGATCTGGGCTCAAGTGATCCTTCCACCTCAGCCTCCCAAGTAGCTGAGACTGCAGGCATGTGCACTCTGCTAATTTTTTATTTTTATTTTTGTAGAGACGAGGTCTTGTTATGCTGCCTAGGCTGTTCTTGAATTCCTGGGCTCAAGCAATCTTCCCACCTTGGCTTCCCAAAGTGCTGGGATTATAGGCTTGAGCCACCATGTTCGGCCCACCTTAACCATTTTTAAGGGCACGGTTCAGTGGCACTGAGTACATTCACACTATTGTGTAACCATCACCATCATCCATTCCCAGGACTTTTTTCATATTGCAAAACTGAAACTCTGCCTGTTAAACAACTCTGTTTCTCCTGCTCCGAGCCTTTGGCGACCACCATTCTACTTTCTGTCTCCATGAGTTTGACTTTTCTGGGTAACAAGTGGAATCATACAGTATTTGTCCTTTTGTGATTGGTTTATTTCACTGAGCATGATGTTCTTAAGTTTCATCCATCTTGCCACATGTGTTAGAATTTTCTTCTTTTTTTTTTCGAGTTGGAGTCTCACTCTGTCACCCGGGCCGGAGGGCAGTGGCATGCTCCTGGCCACTGCAGTCTTGACCTGCTGGGCTCCGGCAATCCTTCCGCCTCAGCCTTCCAAGTAGCCAGAACTACAGGTGCGCCCGGCTAATTTTTCTGATTTATTGTAGAGGCGAGGTCTCGCCAAGTTGCCCAGGTGGGTCTCGAACCCACGGGCTCAGGCAATTCACTCACCTCAGCCTCCCAAAGTGCTGGGATTACAGGCTGAGCCACCAAGCCTCACCATTTTCTTCCTTTTTAAGGCTGAATAATTTTCCATTGCATGGGTATATCACATTTTGTTTGTCCATTCATCTGTTGAGAGACCTTTGAGTTGCTTCCATCCTTTTAACTATTATGAATAATGCTATCAAACATGGATGTACAAATATCTCTATAAGACCCTGCTTTAAATTCTTTTGGTTATATACCCAGAAGTGGCATTGCTGGATCATATGAAAATTCCATTTTTAATTTTTTGAACAACTGCCATACTGGATTTCTATAACTAGTTTTTCCTGTTTTTTTGACTTGATATTTATGGAATCATTTAGTGTGTACTCTTGTGTCTGCTTTTTTACGGTCATGTTTGTGAAACTCAACTTTTGTTGGCATAATTTTAAACAAGCATCAGTGTTGTAAAGAGTCACAATTTCCTTGGTTTTTGTTTATATGTTTTATATTCTCTTGTATTTATCCTTCCAGTTCTATTATTAGCTATGGAGCATTTTGTAAGATTGCTGAGTAGACTAGTACATTTCTTTAAAGTTCAACAGGAACCTTTGTTGAACACATTTGTGGAAGTTCTGCTAGGTCCTGTGATGTCCCCTGTGGGGACATCGAGCCCTGGCACTTTGTTTCTGCTACTGTAATAAACTTCACACTCTCAGTGACAATTCCCACAAAGTCCCCAAGATGGGCCTACACAGATAACAAGCATCCATTCAGATTGTAAGACTTTTGTAAATTTATGATGAAGTACTGTGATCAACCTTTCAGTTATCCTGGCTCATAAGTACTATATAGGATAAGATAGCTTTGCATTCCATATCTCTAAACTGGTTTTTCTAATGAAGCTCTCCATCCAAAGCCACCCAGTTGAAACAATGCAGTTGGAATCACCTATTTACAGAACCCTTGAAGCCCTGTGGAATACCTTTTTTTTTTTTTTGAGTTGGAGTCTCACTCTGTCGCCCAGACTGGAGTGCAGTGGCCGCTCCCGGCCACCGCAGCCTCGACCTGCTGGGCTCCGGTGATCCTTCCGCCTCAGCCTTCCGAGTAGCCGGAATTACAGGCGCGGGCTACCACGCCCGCTAATTTTTTTATTTTATTGTAGAGATGATGTCTCGCCTGCCCAGGTGGGTCTCGAACCCACAGGCTCAGGTAATCCACTCACCTCAGCCTCCCAAAGGCGTGAGATTACAGGCTGAGCCACCGAGCCTGGCTTGGAATACCTTTTTTGTAAACCATTTTTGTAGATCGTGGGGGAGGAGAATATCTTGTAGATTAGATGACCTCATTAAGCGTGAACCTCCACTTTTAACAAGGTCTTGTTTAAATGTTCCAGTGAGGTCCAGTTATGCTGTGGGGGAGTCAGGGAAGTGGGTATAGAGTTTCCTCAGAGGAAGGAGCTTCTAGGACTAGCAGTGAGAGCTTGAAGGTCTTGCTGCCCTCTCCTTAGGCCATCAGCCAATGCCAATATGGAGCTGGAAGATCTTTTTGCATTTCTGGTGAGTTCAGGTTGGAGCATGAAGTAGACGATGTGCTTAGGGAGAGTAGGGGTACTAGGTTTGAGTCCCTCCTTTGCTCTTAGCAGAAATGTGATATTGAGCAAGTCACTTGGCCCTGTAGAACCCCACCTTTTCTGCTGATGGAAACGGCATCAATACAGAGATCTTAAGTTGCCTTTTGTCTGTTGTCTTTATCGTGACTCCATTCCCAGAAAGCTGCCTGGCTTTTGAGCTCCTCATCTTACAGGGAGGTCTGTGGGGCAGAACCGAAAGCAGATTTTGCTTGGGTCCAAACCCACCCCCGTGGATTTTGTTTGGAAAGCTTAAAGTCATTCAAGAGATCATGCTAGCTCGTGCCCCAGGATGGGGTGTGGTGCAAGGGCAAGGCAATGAAGGTTGGTGCTTTCGGTGTGGTTTTGTTTCTTCAGGGAGAGGAGCCAGCTGCCGAGCAAAGACAAGACAGGGTGCTTTCCTGTGGCTAGGAGAGAGTTGGTGGGTTAGAGGGCCCTGGGAATTTGAGTCCTGTGCCATCATGAGCACAATCTCAGAAGGGGCCAAACCTTGGAAAGGAATTGGTACTTGGTACAAACCACGTGCAATATGCATACCTCTTTAAGGTACTAGGCAGGTTAAGACAATGACATATCAGGAGTGACCTGGGAGACAAAACCAGAGAAGCTACCTTAGACGTCTTCCTTTGCTTATGACCTTGGGACCTTTGCCTTTTGAACAACTGCAGTGAGACAGGACAGTGGAAAGAGGGCCGGAATTGAATTTCTGACCCTTCTGGTCAGAAGCATTTGGGCTTACCTGACTTTAATTTGATTTCATTAAAAATGAACAAATTAACGTCTCTTATGACCTGAGCTTCTGGAGCAAAATTTTTAGTGGCCCCATGCAAAATGGAGTCATCCTAGCTCACAGCTAATGCGATTATTATAGTAATGAAGAGAGGTGATGTTTGTGGAAAGCACTTAGCAAATCATAAAGCACTCTACCAACTCCTATAAGGAGCCAGCGCCCCTGGTTATAGAGGGAGAGTGACAGCTCAGGCTCTCTTACTTATGGGTGGCTAGGAGTGGAAAGTTTCCACAGTAAGGCGTCCCTGCTTTTGCATGGGGTTTCTGAGGCCTGTTGCATCCATGGGCTTGCCAGAGCAGGATGTTGACAGTTGGAGCCGCTTCCTTTGTGGGATGGAGTAGGGCAGGGCGTTGCTTCTAAATGCTGATGCTGCAGGTTTTGCTTAGTTTAGCGTGGAGGAGAGAGAGATTCAAATGCACCTTGGATATTTTCTCCCATCCAAGTACTAACCAGGCTGAACCCTACTGAGTTTCAGAGATCAGATGAGATCAGGCACATTCAGGATGTTATGACCACAGACAACCTTGGACATTTTCTGATGGAATTCTGTGTCCAAACTGTTATGCCTCAGCTGTCTGCTGATGGGGCTGGAAAATGATTTCGTGCTCTTGTGGTAGTAAGTCATTCACAGGGAATTGGGACTACCTGAGTAGGGAGGGCTGTAGCCTGCGTCAAGCCCTTCTCTGGCCAGTAGACATCAAATGTAGCCACAATGGGAGCCACATGTGTTAGTCCATTTTTTTTTTCTTTTTTTGAGTTGGAGTCTCACTCGGTCGCCCAGACTGGAGTGCAGTGGCCGCTTCCGGCCACCGCAGCCTCGACCTGCTGGGCTCCAGCGATCCTTCCACCTCAGCCTTCCAAGTAGCTGGAACTACAGGTGCGCGCTACCACGCCCGGCTAATTTTTTGATTTATTGTAGAGAGGAGGTCTCGACAAGTTGCCCAGGCGGGTCTCAAACCTGTGGGCTCAGGCAATCCACTCACCTCGGCCTCCAAAAGCGTGGGATTACAGGCTGAGCCACTGAGCCTGGTCAGTTATTCCATTTTTAAAGTAGCTACATTATAAAAACTGAAAAAAGAGAGAGGTGAAATGAATTATTTTGCTGTATTTTATTTTATCAGATGTATTAAAAATAGCATTGTTACAACATGTAATTGATAGAAAACATAAATAATATAAACATATATTAATATAAAAATATTTGTAAGATGTTTTATATCCTTTTTTTATTTAAATGTTTGAAATCCAGTGTACGTTTTATATTTACAGCACATCTCAATTTGGACTAGTATCATGCTTAATGAATTAGACTCTGAATTAGACTGTGCAGGTCTACAACACTGGTCTCAAGTGAGGCAATCTCTTCCACTCAGAGAACATGTGGCAATGTCTGCAGTCGACAACCATGGAGGGTAAAGGCCAGGGATATTGCTTCACATCTTACAATGCACAGGACCATTCCAGCCATAAAGAATTTTCTGTTCCAAGATATCGGTAGTGCCAAGTTTGAGAAATCCTGGTCTAAACCAAGCTCTCCCTGCCTCCCATACCACCTTCCCTGCCCCCACAGTTGGTAGTGGGACAGGTGCTGGGATCCTGGTCTCCTGAGTTGAGCCCCAGGATATCCCTGTATCACCTATGCCTCCTCCAGGACTATAGCAGGGGTTCCTATTTCCAGCGCAGCTCAGTAGAGGAATATAAGTGACAAGACGCACGCCACAAGCAAGAAACCACACCCCCCACAAAGCTCCTCAGTGCAAAAGTTTCTTTTGTGTTATGTGAAAATTTAGGGAAAACTCATCTACTTGTCAAAACCTGAAGATAGGTCCAAGAGACAAAGGAAAGGCTGAACCCAGCAAGAATTCTGCAGTTGATGCTTAGCCAGCTCTGGAGGAGGCCTTCAAAGCGTGGGTGTCAGAGGGGAGCATCTTCCATTGAGATCAGGTTTCTTAGTCAACAACAAGAGGACCCAGAACAGTTTTCTGAATGTCCATTTGAATGTTTATTCTCATCAGTCAATGAAAAGTACTTTGCAGCGACTAGAAGCCACAGGGTAGAAGTACAATAACTGACTGTGTTTCCCTTTCCTTGGTCCCTATACAGGCTTTTTCCCCCCACCTGCAGTAGATATGGAACTTAAAATGTTTATAGAAAATGGCAGTGGAATCAGTGATTGAATGAATGAATGAATTGCGCAGAGGAGCTTAAGATATAAACTCGTCTTTATTTTTGCTTCAATGTTATATCACCTAGCAATATTTTTTTTATTCTATTAAATATTCTTTTTAGTAATATATATAACCCCATGTTCTGGGGTTACATGTGATGTTTTAATACCTGTGCACAATGTGCAAATGTGTAAATGATCAAATCAGGGTAATTGGGATATCTATCACCTCAAACATTCATCTTTCTTTTGTGGTGGGAATATTGCAGATCTTATCTTCCAGCTATTTTGAAATATACAGTAAGTTGCATAAATCACCTAGCTATTTTATACTTGTTCTTCCCTGACCCTTGTCCTCTCTCCATCCTGGTCTTATCTCCAGCCCCTTTCAGCATTCCTGCATTTGTTTGTGGGTGGCTTGACTCCATGATGGAATGTTGAGCCTTGATAGCTCCCTAGAAGTCTTCCTCCCCAGCCTTGGGCCTGGCCTTGGACCCCTCTGTAAAAAACTTTCTTTTCCTGTGTTTCAGGCCTCTGAGGAATTCCAGGCCTCACTTTCCAAATCTGAGACCTCTGGGCCCTCCTCAAGCCGACCCAACCTCCACAGGGCCCATTCTGCATGATTCTGCAGGCCCAGGAGTCCTGCAGTCCACCTCGGGCAGACTTCATACTCATGGATACACTTGCTGGTTGGCAAACCACCGACAACCTCATATTCACTCAGTTGGTGTTTTATTCGAGACTGTTGCTTGTTTGTGCCTACCTTTGTGTGTTTTGCTGCTTGTTCATTCGATGAAGGAGGGGTAAGCAGAACTCAGACTAGCTGCATCCATTTTTGTCATTAATGTGTTACAGACAGAGTTACAGAGGAGGTCGTAGCTGTTGGAAAATTAGATTGGAGGAGAAGTGGTGTGGCCGTCACGCATGGCTATTACTCCAGCCCTGTCTATATCATCATGGGACAACGCCCAAGTTCCGGCCCCCAAAGATGCTTAGATGTCAAGGGCTGAGTGACCCTTGGGGATCCCCAGTCCTTTGAGCTATGGGTGTAGCCTGCTCTTCCTCCCTCCATGGCCCCTATTTTTCTCAGGCCACTGGCGGGAGACGGAGCATTCTCTAACTCCACAGGGTGTGTGGGGTGTCGACTCACTGGGATCCAGGACAGCAGTTCTAGCTCTAGTGTGGAAAATAAGATGCCTTAAGGCTGAGAACGAGAGGCTTGTGCTGGAGAAGAGGAGGAGCACCCTCCAGGTTATTTGGAGCTGGATCCATCGACCTAGTGCCCTCCGGCTTGGTCACACGGAGGGGCTAGCTGCAAGGCCACAGTCTCAGCGCCAGCCCCAGTTCCTGTGGCAGCTGCCCAGTGTGCTCATGCGGTTAGGATGTCCACAGAGTGGGGCACTGAGCCAAGCACAGGGACTGTTCTGTTCACCAACCAAGCACAGATTAAGCCCTTTGTAGATGCCGGGAGCTGCACTCCTCTGGGAATTAAAGGAGAGCTTTGAAAAACTGTTTTTCTTTCCTCTTTCTCATCTCCCCATTATTTTATTTACTTTAAATCACATACACAATGTCCTTCTTAATAAGATGAAGCTGAGAATCTAGGGATCTGTTGTGAGACGTGGTGGTTTTCTCTAGATCACTCAAGAGGACTCTGCTTTGTCTTGCCAGTCTCATTAGCTGGGACGCCAGCGCTGCAGGAGTGGTGGCTCGCCTGTCCCCAGCTTCTCTGCGGCAGCTCGGCAGGGTCATGAAGTGGGAGGCAGATGAAGCTTCCCGGCTGCTGTGCAGCTGTTTGCTAACCACCTCCGCTTGCAGGCGGCTCCTGCAGCTGACCTGGGTGCGTGTAGCTACACAACATGGCCTTCTGCTGCAAACAGATGCCAGGACCGATGGAGGCCGTGATGCAAATGCTCTGATTATCAAGAGCAAGTGCTCACTTTGCATCCTGGTTTCACAGTCATGTTTGCTGACCCAGCACGTCTCTTCAGCTGACTCTTAATGAAAACATTCTTGGACAGGGATGAGTGCCACAGATGCTTCCATGAAACTGATTTCAGGGCCCGGTTGGCCCAGGTTCTCAGTGGGACACACTGCTCCTCCCAGGGGTGCAGAATGGCCATTAACTTCTGGAGATGGATTGAGGAAGTGGTTGTCAAAGCAATGTCACAGCTCACTCTTTCTGTTCCATGTCTGACTCTGCTGCTTCTGTTCTTATTTTGAGAAACAATACCATGTTTTGGTGGAGGGTGGGTGCCTGGGGAGTCATTTTCAGGGGGAGGATGTGAGGACATTGGCCCAAGGAAAACCTTATATGCTAACTGCGTTTATTTTGGGGGGCTTTTTTCTATTGCAGCTTAACAAGCTGGGAATGCAGAAACCCTTAGGAAGACAGGCTATGTGCTTTCGTGGTACACAAATGGCTCTTAAAACTATCCGTCCCCCAGCTCATCTGTGGTGGAGAACCATGAAGCCAAACAGAGCTATAAAAACCATCCTGTGCAGCACAGTGTCTCTGTCTGCTGCTGCAGTCGCCAGTGACCGCCCCCCCCTTTGGAAGAGGTCTGCTGAGTCCTGGCTTGCCAAGGTTACTAAGAGCTGTTACTGCTCACTTTTGCACGCCTCGCAGCATCTCCCAAAAAGAAAACACTCAGATGCTGGGTCTGGCCTCTCGCTTCTTCTCTGGCAGTTTCCAGGCCTGTGCTGTGTGTGTCCTCTTCTTCCCCCTAGAACCCAGCTGGCACTAACTTGGGCAGCACAGGAAGTGTGTGGCACCCTGACGCCTAAGCACACAAAGAAGGAGGTTGAGGTATCCTCTCTGTCATTCTGTCCCATTGCCTGTGTCTCCCTTGTCTCTCTTCTTGGCACATAGCGCGTTCTCCAGCAGTAGCAGGCCACACAAAGGACTAGATTCAGGTCTCCAGGGCATTGTTTGGGAGGGCACGTACAATTCTCAGAGGCCCTGGGATATAGCAGCCTCCCCCATGGCTGTTTCCGCCAGGTCTGGGAGTGGCCTGCTCCATCCAGGACTCTCAGAGAGCGCCTACCCCCTCCCTTTCCCCACCTGTGGGCCAGCGGCCTGTTAGCCTTTCTCTTTCAACACTCACATATTTATCACAAACCCAGAAGAGTTCAGAGAGCCACGAGGCTCCCACCTGGTTAGTACATGAAGGGAGTGGAAGAATTATGACTTCAGTGCCCCCAAGAGGCGGTGCAAGTTGAAAACATAATCAGAGGGGGAAAAAAAATGTCTGGATGGAGTCATACGTGACCAACATATGAACATTTTCAGAGGTATCTAGGAATTCCTTCTGGGCAAGTTCCTGTGCTGTGTCCAGAGGGAATAGTAAGGATGGGGCGGATCAGTCCTGGTGTGCAGGGCTCTCAGTACAGGAAGCCAGCAAGCCACTGGCCACACATCTGGCTGTTGAGGGACCCGGCTTTCCCTCCTGAGCATCCTGCCCCAGACCTTTCTCAGCTCAGGCTGAACACAAAGGAGCACAAATCAGACTCCAGACTTGAAAAGTCATGCATGTGCTCACTGAAAACCTTGTGAGGGGCTGGGCATTACATGGTTCAACTCAGCAAAGACTTCTGGGGGAAAAAAACCCAACCCTCCTACTCATCTGTCTCTCAAGTTCCATGCCTCCTGGAGACTGCTTACATCTTTTCTCCCCTACAGCCAAGCCTCCTGCTGTGTCTTGGCTGTCTCATTCCCCCTCCCCTTTGTCAACCTCAGACCACAACTCTCCACCTCCCAGCCCCATAGATGTCTTCTTTCTCTTCCGGTAGCTCTGTTTGATCCCTCTCGGTTTCCTCACAGGTTCTTTCTCACCTATCTCCCTCATCAACTTGTGAAGGCCTGGAGTGGGCAGAGCATACAGAGGGGCCTCCTTGGGGACTCCACGATAGTGCAGGGTTTCGCCTGAGCCCCGTGCTTCTAGAAAACAGCCAGAGTTAATCCCCAGTACTTTTATGTCAGATCTCTCTCGTCCTTTTGTGTCCCAGGAAATGACTTACTGCCAAGAACCTCTCTTCCCCACGAAACTTAGATAAGACCTGCGAGCATAGGCTGAGATGTGTCCCCACAAATTCATCTGTTGGAGTCCTAATACCCTGTATCTCAGAGTGTGACTGTGTTTGGAGAGATCTTTGAAGAGGTAATTAACATAAAATGAGGCCATTAGGATGGGCCCTAATCCAATTTGGCAGGTGTTCTTATAAGAAGAGACGATGAGGACACAGACATGCACAGAGGGAGACTTCATGAGGAGTTAGTGAGAGGGCACTCATTTGCAAGCCAGCGAGAGGAACTCAGGAGAAACCAAGTCTTTCCGGCATCTTGATCTTGGACTTCTAGTCTCCAGAATTGTGAGAAATAAATTCCTGTTGTTAAGACTCCCAGCCTGAGGTACTTTGTTTTGGCAGCCCTAGCACACTAATAGGTCCACTCCTAAATACCATTCACTGGCTCTTGTGACTCTCATAAGACTCACAGATGACCCTTTGTTTACCTGTGTCAAGGACAGACATAGACCCCCCAAATTACCATTTTTTTTCCTTAAATGATTAGCTAAACTGTTTATCCCTCCAAACTAGACGCAGAGCTACACATTCCTTGCCCAGCTGACTGACAGATGCCCCCTGATGACAAAAACATCCCAACTGTAAAATCACCCCTCCTGGAATTTGTCTGCTCCCTCTATAAAAGTCTAGACAAAACCACCAGCCAGGATACTCTGATCTTTGGGTCTGGGTGTTTCCCTGACTGCAATAGCCTGAATGAAATCAATTTGCTTACCAGTTCAGTATTTTGTCTTTGACAGCTTGCCGCTGTGACTTGGACGGGCTTGGAAGTCCATCTGGACCCGTCTTTTCCACCCAGGAACTGAGGCCTCTCGAGCCCGCCGTGCTCCTGTGAGTGGTGATCAGAGATCCCACAGTGAGTCCAACTCCTGATCCTGTGCTCCAGACATTGGTCCCTGGAAGCTCGGTAAGGATTTGATTTTGATTCTTTGCTTGAGTGCTCTTTTGGCTTCGTTTTGTTGCTGGCCTCTGTTTAACCTTGGTGCTATGGGAAATTTTCAATCCACTTCTCAACTCCCTTTGAAAATCCCTTCAGATGTTTTCCACTATTGTGCAAATTCAGCTCATTATCTCAAAAAATGGCAAGATTTCACTGAGAACAATTAGAACTGCAGTAGCACCTCTGAGGCACTCCAAATCTCCCTAAACTTGTCCCTCTACAAGACTCCCTCAAATCCTGGGGCCCTAAGACCTCTTCTCTTTCATGGTCAGCTTATTACATGAAGTCTGAAAAATGAGAAAATGTCTCTGATCTATTTCATACTGAACAGTCCCTTTAAGGACTGTCTTTCTCACTACCAGCCTCTCCTCCTGCTCTTTCTCCACCGTCAACAAAATCTCACAACTCTCTCCTCCCCCAGACCCCTTCATGGGTCCTGCTCTGGTGCTTCCCTCGACTGAATATTCCCTCCTAGTGTGTGGATTCACTTTTTTCTCCGTCAGCTCCTACTCCCCTCTCCCTATCTCCATTAATCTTCCCTGTTCTTGCCTCTCCATCTTACCCTGTGTTGATTGTGCCTTCCCACCATGATAGAGAGCCCATGACCAAGTGCCCACCTGAACAAAGACTCACTCAGATGCACATGCTATAATTAAAGACTTTCCCGACAGTAAGAATAGGGGAGTGTTTAGTAATACATTCTGTCTTGTCCTTGGGGTGTATCTTCCTGGGCTCCATGATTTATATCAACTTTTGCAGGTGCTGGTGGGTACCAGAGATTCCATTTTATGGTTTGCAAAAGTCAAATGGGCCACTCTTCACAAAGACTTTCAAAGAAATCAGAACACCTGGTGGTAAGGGTCAAAACTACAGGAGATGGGCCTTAAAATTCATTCCCACTGTCTCTCCTCAAAAACTGATTGGTTCAGATATATAAGACTACAGGCAACACAGAGATTAATCTGCCTCTAACTACAGACTTAGATTAGAAAATTCTGGGAAGGACAACTGTGGTCTTATACTTGATGACTGAATCACTCTTATCTTTATAGCTAATTTCATTAATGGCTCATGACCAGAAATTAGAGATGTTATCCAAAACCATATAGGCAGAATGTGCCTCTCTGAAGACATACACTAGCTCAACACTATGAAAACCCCATCAGAGAAAAAGGCCACATCAACACAGTGTATACTGATGGCTTTCCAACTTAACTAATTAGAAGGAAGCAAACCAGGCCAGTTGGCTCCTTCCAAAACCCCCCACCCCCACCCCATAGACAGACACACTTACAGATAAAAGGATACTGGACTTCAGATTGGTTGGTCTTAACACCTAAAAGAGAACAAGAGTCCAAAAATTTATCTCTCCAGTGACTTCCTCAGAGGGACTCTCCTTTGTGTCCACATTAACACTCAAGAGGAGAGAATCGTCCTCATCAATGGGCACCCCGCTCCCCTCCTAATGGACCAAGAGCAGCACATCCCACCATTGACACCTCTTATTTTTTGCCACACTCCCTGGGCGTTCACAAGCCATATCTGCGGTGGGGACTTGATAATCATCCACATAGCTGCCTTTATCTGAACCTGTTCCAGTCTTACTAGGACCCCCTCATGGACTAGCACAGCTTTTTGCTTAGTTCTACTACCTAGTCAACCTGGAAAAAGAGTTACTTTCCAACTGGACTACTGGGAATTTTTTGCTCTCTTGGGGGCCTCACTATTGATGTCTGTGTTTCCCTTCTTTGTGTCTTTGTACTTGTATGACTCTCAATGACCATCTGACTTTATTTTTTTTGCTCCTGTCAAAATCCTGGATACCCCTTTAAATTCTCAAGTACAGACTATGTTAATTAAAATACCTGACTCCCTTTGAGCTGCTTGCTCAACTGACAGGCCAAAATCTGAGAAACTGAACCTCTCAAAGTACAAACAGAACCTTCCATGCCACTCTGAACATTACCATAATATCCTTTAAAACAAGAATCTTCCAAGGTCTTCAATTTATGGTTCCAGGTGTCTTTGACAAGGGACTCTTAGTCTCCATGTCTACTTTCTGTTATACCCCATTCTCTCAGTAAGGAAGCTGAATCCAAGCCAGCTAGTCAAGACTTATGAGCAATTCTCAAAACAGTCAATCCCAGATTTTCTCTGAGGACCCCAACACCATTCTGTCCTTTGTTCACCCAACACTACTCATCTCATAGTCATCAGTTTATGCTCTGCTTTTTTTAGTATACTTTTCAACCCTGACTCACAATATCCTTTTGCCTTTAGATGGAAAAACCAACAATACACATGGACTATTATGCTGCAGGGGTTTACTGAGATGCCCATTTGTTTCCCTAGGACAACCTGCATGCTCTTGTGGGCTTTGGCTGGTGAGGAGCAATGCCTCAGACTCTCAGTTTTCCATGTTATTTGGCTACAAACCCTAACATGAACAATTTTTTTTCTCTTTGACAACCAAATAATTGAATTTCCTTGAGATCACTCTGTCGCCCAGACTGGAGTGCAGTGGCCGCTCCTGGCCACCGCAGCCTCGACCTGCTGGGCTCCGGCGATCCTTCGCCTCAGCCTTCCAAGAAGCTGGCACTACAGGCACGTGCTACCATGCCCGGCTAATTTTTTTGATTTATTGTAGACATGAGGTCTCGCTGCCCGGGCGGGTCTTGAACCTGCGGGCTCAGGCAATCCGCTCACCTCGGCCTCCCAAAGCGTGGGATTACAGGTTGAGCTACTGAGCCTGGCCGAGATAAGTATTCTTAACAAGGGAATAACTTGGCCAGGCTCGGTGGCTCAGCCTGTAATCCCAGTGCTTTGGAAGGCCGAGGTGAGCGGATTGCCTGAGCCCGTGGGTTCGAGACCCGCCCGGGCAGCGAGACCTCATCTTTACAATAAATCAAAAAATCAGCCGGGCGGTAGTGTGCGCCTGTAATTCCAGCTACTCGGAAGGCTGAGGTGGAAGGATCACCGGAGCCCAGCAGGTCGAGGCTGTGGTGGCCGGGAGCGGCCACTGCACTCCAGTCTGGGCACAGAGTGAGACTCCAACTCAAAAAAAAAAAAAACAAAAAAACAAAACCAAGGGAATAACTTGCCCCTCAAGGGACATTTAGCAATGTCTGAAGACACTTTAGGTTGTTATAAGCTGAGGGAGGACATGCTGCCAGCGCCTAGTGGGTAGAGGTTAGGGATGCTACTACACATCCTGCAGTGCACAGGGTGGTCCCTACAACTGAGAATGATTCCACTCAAAATGTTAGTAGTGCCCATGTTTTTGAGTAACCCTGATCTAGATGATGACCCTTTCCAATCTTGTTTAAAAAATAAAAAGAACTCATTCAGGGTGCCTTAGCAATGAAATTTGGTTCTTACAGTAGTGTTCTGCCTTTAAATTTTCTGAACTGTAGTGAAACAGAAACAGAACAGTTATCTTCTTATCTTGTTTCTGGATGAAAAGTTGGTCTTGGGCACACCATGATGAGTGACTCTGGGAAACCAGATATTACTGATGAAAGAAAACTTGGTGAGGGACCTGGAGCCCTGGGTTCCAGCTCTGGCTCTAACAACACCTTGCTGAGTGTCTTTGGGAGTATCACTTTCTTCCAGGGGTGGAGCCAAAGCATCTTAGACCTCTGCTGGCTCTAACAGAGTTTTTTCTAGAACAAGTTCGTGCATGAGTCAGTTTAGAGAGTTACTAAAGCACAACGAAATGTAAAGGAATAAGGAAGAAGAAACCACTTGAGCTCTACCCTTCCACTCCTGGCTGCAGGCCACGTCCACTCCCTCCCAGCATGTGCTCCCCATGTGACCCACTTCCCCTCTTCTGCATGACCAGCTGTTGAGAAAGGAGGAGGTTTGGCATGCAGGAAGGGCGACCAGGGGTGAGGTCCACTCCCAGGAACTGGTTATGTGAACATGGACCAGGCAGAGGAGCTCTGTGGTGCCTGTTTTCAAAATGAAGAGCAGGGGTGAGCAGTGGCTTGTGAGTATTCTCAAGAAAGAAGTGACACTTGGCCTTGGACATTTTGATGTCACTCTTTAAAAAGATTCACATTCTTTTTTTTTTTTTGAGTTGGAGTCTCACTCTGTCGCCCAGACTGGAGTGCAGTGGCCGCTCCCGGCCACCGCAGCCTCAACCTGCTGGCTCCAGTGATCCTTCCGCCTCAGCCTTCCATGTAGCTGGAACTACAGGCGCATGCTACCACGCCCGGCTGATTTTTGATTTGTTGTAGAGATGAGGTCTCACCAAGTTGCCCAGGCGGGTCTCGAACCCGCGGGCTCAGGCAATCCACTCACCTCAGCCTCCCAAAGGCGCAGGATTACAGGCTGAGCCACTGAGCCCGGCAGATCCCATTCTTTTTGAAGATGAATTGTAGCTCACTTATATATTTATTATTACTGTAACTCCAGAAGCTAAATTTTTAAATTTTCATGAAAGGGTTTGTGTTCGTATTTGTTTTTAATATTTTTATCTTCATAAACAAGTATAGCAGGTGATTTTAAAAAAATAGACACTTAAATCTTTTTTAATAGGCAATTCATACATAAGGTAACCAATTTAAATATTTTATTTTATTTTTAGAGATGGAAGTCGCACTATTTTACCTAGGCTGGTCTCGAACTCCTGGGCTCAAGTGATCCTCTTGCCTCAGCCTCCTGAGTAGCTGGGATTACAGACAGGGGCCACTGTGCCCAGCTAGAAAATTAAAGATTAAAAAGGGCATACAGAGGAAGAAAAAGTCTTCCTACCAGCTTGGGAGTAGATGGTCCTTGTTTTCTTATCAGTATGATCCCCAAGAACCCAGAAAAAGTTGGAAAGTTGATGCTATAGGGAAGCACATACCCATCTAAGAAGGCTCAGTTCTTGTGACAGCTTAGGAAAAGGAGAACAGTTCCAATTGGAAGCTGGATGGGATGCTTTCCAGGAAGATGACATTCTGTTCTGGATGGACATTCACAGGACAACAAATAACTGCACACGACTTAGGTAGCTCCCCTGCTACTTTGCTGATGAGAGAAGGTTGGGGGGGAGGGGTGTGGAATAAAGAGGCAGGAACAAAGCTTTGAGAATGACAGGCTGTAATTGTGCCAGGGTGCCTCCTGGAACAGTTCATTAAGGTATATGAGCCAACCACTTATGTCTTTCCTTTGGTGACAGAATTTTCAGAGTAAGTTGGCCAATACAGGGAAGTAACATGAGTTGGAAAGGTTAGGGTAGGGATCCTTGGTCTTTTGTGTTTTCTTAGAATTCTATTGTCTTCTTTCTGTGTTCAGAGAAAGTTCTGATTTGGAGTAAAGCGTGGCCCCTCAGGGCTGCTAGTGCCCCCACTTACTCAGTTGTGGACTTAACATGCTTCCCTTCTGCTCACTTTGAGTCTTGCTGGACTCCCAGAGAGAGTTGTGGGTCCCCTGGAATCCTGTGTTCACAGGACACCACAGATACTACTTGTGGATCGGGCAGCAGGGAAGGGGGACATACATACTGTATATATCTCCTCTGCTCATGAGCTTCTCTATTGTCCCATAGAACTTCACTCATAAAACACAAGTTCAAAAATGAAATTATGAAGGGTTTCAGGATGAAGGTAGCATTGCATTAAACAATGTGTAAAACCAAGTGTGGGCTGTCTGAGCACAAGGCCCTGTGTGATGTCACTGGTTGATCACCCATGAAGTGGGCCTTGCTGGTCTGGACGTGAAACCAGAACTGCTGAGGGGGTCTGGAAATCATGAGATGAGCTCCCTGCGGCCAAAACCAATACTCTGAGGATGAGAGAGCTGAGAGCTAGAAGGAATTTTGGTTCTTGATGACATTGCTGAACCACTGGCTTTAAACTCCTTGGAGCTTGCTGGGTTTCTTATCATCTGAGATAAAAAGATTCTTGTCTTTAAAGGTGGTTTGAGCTGAGTATTCTGTTACTTGCAGTTGAAAGCTTTCTCATGTATATAGGAGAACATCTTGTCCATAACTTGTGAATGCTAAACTGCTTCATCTCCTTTGTTCTTACTGTCTGTGTGTCTCCCAACCCTGCTTTTGACAAAGGTGTATACATAACTCTAGGGGCTACCTACCCAGTCCTGACAAGACTTTGGAACTCAAGAGCTAAAGAAGACCAGGGGACCAAGCTGGAAATCAAGCTCTGCATTCAGATTCCAGATGGAATGCCATTCCAAACAATTACCCAGCCAAGACAATTCTCCTCCTTAAAGATACTGTATTTATGTGTACTGGCTCTTTAGGTGAATGGGTTACCTTGTAAGAGTCGCCTGTCACTTGAAAAATCGTTAGTCCAGTCACACCTAGGGTTAACTAAACTCTTTGAGACTTATTGGATTTCTGTGTTAATTCCTTATACTTTCAACTTTAGGGCCATTCTGTTTAAGAGGTAAAAAAAAAATAATAGTTAAAAAATAGTAAATCTGAGGACCTCAAAATATGACTCAGATACCGTTAGCTAAGCTATAGAGTGGTGGCAATCAGATCCTTGCAGACAATTCTGCTAGCATGCAAATGTTTATTCCGCTTTTCTGGACTTGATAAGTACCTACCTATGCCAAGATAGCTTTAATCATAGTGCAAAGGCCTCTGGAAAATGTTCATACTGACCTTACAGACTCAAAGCCATTCCCTTTTCCTTAACTGAGACCCATGGAACAGCTGGGTCACTGGACCTTTGATGGCCTTAGTTGGTTACTAATGTCACAGGTGAGAAATATTTAGGATAAATGAACATAAGTAGCCAAAAAATGCTAATTCTGATGAGTTGACAAGATTGTTATCAACATTCTTATGTGCCTGCCATTCTTAGAATCACAGATAAGTTCTATAGAGATGGACTGGTCTAGCCCTACAGGTCACAGGTATGATTTGCTCAGGGCCATGCATTTAATGCTGGCCTGGGCCTAGGTGTTTTAGTTTTCTGCACACTGCCCTTTCCCGCATCCCACCCCTTGTTGTTCATGTGAATTTATGGCAGGTCTTATTTCTACAATCTCCTCTAATTGATTTACGTCCGCAGGACACTCTCTTGAGGATACAATTACATTTTTTTTTCATGTTACTTCTCCCTGTCCCCAGTGCTGTAGGGTCATAGCTGTCGATTCTTGAGCTGAAGGCAGTCAAAAAGGACTTCCTGTACTTTTGCCCAGGCAGCAGGTCTGAGGAGCTAGATATGAGGAAGAGAGTCTTGGTTGTATTCCTTCCAACGTATGCTATGCATCAGCCTTGAGTTAATTTGTTTAGGCTCAGAAATGTGCCTCAGATACTCTGTAAACAATTAGAATTGCAGAATGTCAGCTCTGGACAGTTTTAGAGAGAACCTGGTCCTGCAGTTCTCTAACTGTGTTCCAAAAAGTGCTAGAGGTTTCTGTGAAGACTGGGGGAGGAGTGGCTTCTGTTTGACCTCTAAGAGCAGGTGGGCTGGGGAGCTGAGCAGACCTATGTTTAGGTCTTGGTGCCCTCCCCTGGGTTGTTTTATTTAATTGGAGTTCTGTGTCATGTTTCTTGTAAACAAGAGTTTGATGATAGAAAATGGTTGACAGCTATGAATCTAGTCCAGCTCTCTCATTTTTATTATGAAAAAATGGAGACTCAGAACAGAGGGAAGAGAGATAGTGACTGCCATCACACCTAGGGTTAACTTAACCCTTTGAGTCACAACTGCATACCTAGCTGGTGGCAGGAACCTGGGCTGGAAACTCTGTTCCCAGACACCCTTTGTTACCTTGCAGAGATGGCCTGGCCCCTCTAAAAACCTGTATTTTTGACTTGCTTGAGAGGCTGAACTACTGAAACCAGCTTTATGGTCAATGTCTATCTGGAAAGGAAAGGGACAATAAGTAGTCACCAAATGACTACTGTGTAACAGACACGGAAAATGCATTCACTCATCCAGAGCCAATTTGATTTCAGGCAACTCCTATGTAACAGATGCCGCCCTGCCTGTCATGTGCATTCTTTCATTTATGGATAATGACAAGCCTGCAGGAGAAGCCATAGTATGCCCCGAGGTGAAGGCTCTCAGGGGTAAGTGACTTACAGGGTTACACATTGGCTGCTAAGTGGCAGAGCCACCTTTAAACCGACACCCCTTTATCTCCAAATCTGCTGTGCTGGGCCACACCACTCCTAATATGCTTTTTAACTTTTTCTTTAAAGGTCCAGGTAGTCAGTGGTTGCCAGTTGCTTGTGAGGCCTCCCAAGACTTGAAACTTCATTTTTTAAAATGTGAGTTGCCCTTTATCTATTTGGAAAGTGGTAGGGTCCCTACGGTGACCGTTCTTCCGAGGAGACAATCTATGGTAAGTGGAGTTCCCTTGGAGTCCTAATCTCTCTCCCAGCTGAGGCTTTCGTGATTGACCCACATGCAACTTTAGCTCATCTCCTGCTCACAGTGGAAAATTCTGCTCATCTTGCTGCTCGCTGCAGGGTGGGTCCTGAAGCAGCTGTCCCTCGGGGACATGGGTGAGGCTGAGTGAAAGCCAGCGATGGAGAGATAGCGAACGTGCTGTGCAGAGAGAAATAGTTGGCGTGCACGAGGGCTCCAGCCTTTGGTGGTGCAAGACGTTTTCAACTGTCCTTGTCTTTCAAAAGACACTGTGTCTCAACAGAGGACCAGCAACTTCTGAAGCCATTTCAGGCCATATTTGTTCATCCTATTTTGGAGTTCTTCCTGGGTGGGTTCAGCCCCAGCCTCTGGTCATGTGAATTTTCTTCAAGAGTCATTTTGAATAAGTTGGGCTGATGTAGGTGCTGGGAAGGGAAGGAAGTATGGCAATGCGAAGGATTGCGTACAGGATTGGTGCCAACTCTTCCTGGGGCGTTGAGGCAAGTTGTGTAGGGTCTGTTTCGATAGCTGTATCTCAATACTGGGAAATATGATGGCTGCTATCTTATTGAATATGTGTTTCCAGGATCCTTTCTTCTTGCTCTTAGGGCATATTGCTAAAAGTTAGTGGTACTGACGGTTTGAGGGTGACTTGGACCTGGCTGTGTGGTCTGAATATTAAGACTTATACTCCAGGCTTTCTTTGCCAACTTTAGAGGTTAACCTACTGTCCCTCAATTTTAAAATTAAACCAAGTGAAGTCTTGGCTCCACCAAAAAAAAAAAAAATTAGCCGGGTGTGGTAGCATGCGCCTGTAATCTCAGCATCTCGGGATGCTGAGATGGAAGGATCGCCTGAGCCCAGGAGGTTGAGGCTGTCATGAGCTGTGATTATCGTGATCATGCCACTGCACTTCAGCCTGGGTGACATAGTGAGAGATCCCGACGCAAAAAACAAAAACAAAAAACCCATAATTCTTTATGAAAATGTTTAAACTCAAATAGTAAGCTGAATACACTATTCCAATTAAGTACAAAAAATGATAAAGAAAACTACAGCATCGTTTGGCACCTTTTTCATTCATCTTGGAGTTATTAACTTACAATTATTTTCTCTCCCACTAAAAAGAGGTAATTTTCCATATTACTTTTTTTTTTACAGTTAGCCAATTGTCCTAACATCATCCACTGTCTGCTATTTTGTTCTCCATTGATTTTTTTTCCCCATATTACTTTAAAAGAAGAATGGAACACCCTCCTCCCCCAGGCAGCTGCATCAAAATATTATATTCTGTTTTAAAGGAACTCCTTAGCAAAGATGTGGCAGCTGTTTCTCTGGGCAGGAGACCAATGGCAGAAATGAAACCGGGGAGGGGGCTCAGTGACCCCAAACACCAGAGGGAGGTTGGACTGCTGTGTTTTTACTAGCAGAAGTTTCATCCTGATCCCTTGTCATGTGGGAGAAGGTCTGTGAGCACCCCACAACCGGGAAAACTATGACATTGTAGGCACACATCCTGGGGCAGGGGGCCCCCCGTGGGTCTTTCTCACTCTGTGAGCGCAAGTGCAGGAATGGAGGGAACGGCTCTTTACAGCAACATTCTACGTGCACATGTTGCTTTTTAGCCCACAGAATGATCTGTGTGCATTTTCCCATTTGAGGATTCTCTGTAGGATTCTGAATGGGATAGAGCAGGTTGTCTACCCCAAGGGATAGATGTTGGCTGGTTGTGTTGATATTCATAGAAGGTTCCTTCTGATACTCTCCATTTTTTTGTAATTGTCATGAACTCGAGCACTGGGCCAACATAAATCATCCGGGGACGCACACGCTACACAGGGGAAGGCTTTTCTTTGTTTGTTTTTGAAGGGATTACATCTCTATTCTCTTGCCATGTGCTTCTTCACCCCCTCTTTGATTTCTTTCTCTCTGGAAAAACCATTTCAGCTCGTAGCACTGGGACTTTGAAAAGGACACTCAAGAGCATCGCACATGGGCCAAGCCTGGACCTCTTGGGGCAGCATTCCTCATGACTCGTATACAAGTATAGATTTGGAACTGGTGGCAACTGGTAACATTTTCAGTGTTTGTAAAACAGCCAGGGTCCAGAGCTCTGGGAACAGCCTGATTTAGCTCTTTGTTTAAGTTTTGGGTTAGCGGCTCCCGAGAAGCTGGTACAGGGGAAAGAAATTAACAACCATGACTCGTTCGCAGCTGGGCAGCCAAATGGACAGCTCAAAAAGACTCAGGCCGACAGTGGAGAGTCCAACCGAACAGCCTGGGCCTGGCTTTTAGAGAAGAACTTATTGTACCCCAACTGCTCTGCATCTGCCTGGATGTTAGCCAAAGATCTGTGAGCACTACAGTGTTGGTATGCTTTGGGTGAGGCCCGTGGCCATGGCAACGAGTCCGAAGAGAACTGGTCCCTGGGAATGAGAGCAGCAGCTGCCATCAGGCAGGCGAGGGGTAGGAAGGAGAGGTAGAGGGTGGACTTGCTCGAAGATGGAGCCGTTTTACTGTTGTGGGTAAAGCTGCTATAGTCAGGGGCTGTTTATGGTTCACCTCAAGCTCCTTCCCTCTAATGAGTAGGGGCAGTTCAAGCCAGGAGCTTAATAGCTTCTGCAACTATGATCAACCCACCAGAGAGAGGAAACTCACTGCCACCGTACTGGTTGTGTACCACTGACCTCCTGACCTGCCCTGGTAGAAGCATTTACGTAAAGGTGCATGGTGTCCCAGGAAGAGGATGCATGTTGTTCTGACTAACTCTTCGGCGAGCCTCATTCTCAAACCTGCCTCATTGGCAGAGACGTCCTGTATGTGGAAAGCTTGAGGGTAGAGCACTGGGCTTAGCTTCAAAGATGTGAGTTCTAATCCCAGCAATGCCATCACCTCCATGTGACCTCTGTGCTTCAGTTTCCTCATCCACAGAACAAGGGTGCTGGCGAGGTAGCCTACAGGTCCTCTCCAGTTCTAGCGGACTGGAGAATAAGAGACGACGAGGCATTTTGGTGGGTGGAGTCCTCCTCGTCTTCTGTTTCCACTTCCTTGAAGCCCTGGAAGTCCCCTGTGCTCCGTGCATTCATTCTCCTTTCCCCCAAGCCCTGACAGTCATGGATCTTTTTCCTGTTGCTCTCGTCGTACCTCTTCCAGAATAGCACACAGCTGGAACTGCCCAGGACACAGCCTTTTCAGATCGGCTCTAAGGAGGTTTTCTTCCTTCCTCTGTCTCTCAGTCCCTCTCGGTTTCCTTCCTTTTCTCCAAACTCTTGGAAGTGTCTTCTAGCGCTGTGAGTCGCTGGGCGTCTTCCTAAGGTAGACGTTCGCAAAAGGTCATGCATCTTTCGTCAGCCTTATCTGCTCACTTCCAAATTGGCCCCAACCCTCCGCAGGACCCCCATTTCCTATTTGCAGATTCCACTGCAGGCCATCCAAAGTCCAAACAGCTGGGCCCCCGCCTTCTTCTCCTCCAGTAACCTTCACTACGGCCCCAGCCTTGTAGGATTTGAAAATTTTTCTCTGAGGCGATAGTTCTCAAACCCAGATGTACAATAGGATCAACTGTAGATTTTTTTTGTAAGATTCGGGTTCAGCTGGTCTTGGATGGGGTATGAGCAGCGGTACTTTTTAATGATTCGCAAGTAACGTTGATGTGGAGTCACCCTGAGAGCCACAGTTAAAAGGTTTGTTTGCACTCCTGTTATTGAATGCATGTCATCCTTGCCATATGACTTTTTTGCATTCTGATGTGACTGCCCTGTTGGGACATGCCCCTTAGTGGTGAGATCACGCCTTGCCATAGGCAGCCTGGAAGATGGTCCACAGTAATCCCTCAGGCCCTGGTGAAATATCTTCCCTTTAAGCCTGGTTGAGCTTAGTGAATTCTTAGTGAATTCTTTTTTTAAAAAATAATATTTGTATTTAATTAAAAAAAATAAAGATGGGGTCTCATTGTGTTGGCCAGGAAGGTTTTAAACTCCTGGCCTCAAGCAATCCTCCTGCCTCGGCCTCCCAAAGTGCTGGAATTATAGGTGTGAGCCACCGCACCTGGCCATGACTTATTTCTAACCAATAGCATATGGTAAAAGTGGTGGAATGTCCCTTCCAAGATTTGGTTTCAGAAAGTCTGTGACTTCTGTCTGTCTTGCTTAGCCTGTCTGTCTGTCTCTCTTTGCCCCCCCCACCTTTCCAGAAATCTTACTCTGAGGGAAGCAAGCTGATGATGTATTGTGAGTAGCCCAGTGGAGAGACCCACAGAGCAAAGAATTAATGTTTCTGGGCAACAGCCAGCAGGGACCTGAGGCCTGCTGACCCTACATGAATGAGCCTAATTGTAAAATGTTACTCCAGTGGAGCCTTGGAGGACACTTTTGGTAAAGCCTTGTGAGAGAGACCCTGTGTCAGAGTTACCCAGCTAAGCCATGACCAGACCCACAAAAACCATGAGACAATAAATGTTTGTTGTTTGAACCTCTAAATTTTGCGGTCATTTGCTTCATAGCAAAGATAATGAGTGCTGAGAGAAAAGGCAGTTCCTTAGACAGAAACGGAGGGACAAGCTTCATGTCAATTTTGAAGAGTGGAGGGGTCTAAGAACGTGTCCCAGTGGGGGAGTGTTAAGCAGGCAGGGACCAAGTTGCTGGGCTCAGAAGGCAAGTGACAAATAAGCAGAAGTTTGCTGGCTAGACTTGTGCTTCTCAGATGCGAATGTGCAGGCAGAGTGCCTGGGAGTCTTGTTCAGATGATGATTCTGATCCAGTAGTAGTTCTGTGTTGGGTTTCAGGGAGTCTACCAACTCCCAGGGTGTGCTGATGCTGCTGGCCTGGGGAACCACATTTTAGGGGACAAGGAACCATTCTACTTGGATTCGCATTTCTCTCTATGGTTACTTCCTTCTTAAATACAGTAGCCCTCTTTGTTCCAACCCTGACTCAGAGGTGCTTCAGGAACCAGGAAAGTGGCCGGTGCCTTTTGGGAGTTTAGGAGGTGGAACAGCGCCCCCTCGAGGCCACAAGGTGGATGCGGTGATGAGAACACAAACCTGGGGTTTGGGTTGAATCTCACGAAACAGCCGTTTATCCGAAGTCAAACATGGTCAGAATGTTGGCTGTTTCACAAGGTTCCAGTTATTAAGGGATCAAAGCCTGGTCTCCGTCCCTGCTGAGAGGTCCTCCTTTCTGTGCCCGTCTAGGAGCATTCGTTTTTATTTGTATCTTGAAAGGAGACAGTGCCTCAGTGGTGTTTCTCAAACACTTCTACCTAAGTCCGCCTCAGCACAGAGAAATGTGCAGCCTGAAGAAGCAGCCAGGAGAAAAGCTTTGGAAGTCTTAATTTTTTTTTTGTTGCTATTTTATATGAATCAATGGAATGTGCCATTATAATATAAGTATAATTTCCTCCTCAAACACACATGTAAAACTGCTGTCCCAGGAAGATGCACTTGGTCTAGGAAGACTCCTTTCCAACTTGAGAAGTGTCTCCTACACTGCAGCCCTGCCAGGTCCTACCCTGAGCCCCCACCACCTCAGACCTCTCCCACTTCCTCGCCCTCACTCTCAGCTTTGACCCTGTTCCCACCTCTCCACCTGTCCTCACAGTCCACTTTGCCATCTGCCAAGTTCAGGTTCAAGGTCATGCCCTGAGACTGTGATCACAGGCACCCCCATGCTCTCTAAACCCTCTGGAGAGGCTATCTTCCTGCAGAGACCCCCTCTGGCAGAGACTTCACCCTTCTGGAGAGACCCACCCTCCCGGGTAGACCCCTCACGTGGTGAAACCCTACCACCGGTTTCCTTCCCCTGCTGGGTTTCTGGCTGTGGAGTTGTGCTGTGAAATGATACTGGGCGATTCCTCTCACCTCCACCTCTCCTGCCTCTCATGGGCTCTCCTTGAGGCTCAGCAGTTCTTTCACTCCCTATTTTTCCAAGCTTTGCCTGATGACAAGTATATTTTGAGACTGTCCTAACAGTATAGAATGCGGCCCCATCCCAGTTCTATTAAATCCGAGTCTAGGGGAGGAAGCACGTTGGAGGTCACCCAGGATGCCCTGGCCTAGACCCTCTGTGGCCTTAGGGAAGTTCCCGCTGCCCATCTCAGCCCTGCCTACCCCCAACACCCCACCAGGCTCGGCCTTGCCTCCCTTCTCACTTGGAATATTAAGATCATCTGCTCTGTGCTTCCGAAGCTCCCATCCTGTACTCTCAAAACTCCCCCCCCACTTCCCAGTTCTTCCCCTTCTCTGCCCTCTGCCTCTGGCACGCTGCCCTTCTGACCCCCCCTCCTTGTGTACACCCAGGGTATTCCTCTCCGATGGAATTTTTTTTGGAATCGGACTTTCAGCCTTCTCTTCCCTCCAAAACCAGATTTCTCACAATAACTTGGCTTCTCCCTTGAGCTGCTGGCTCATCTCCCTCCTTCCTTTCATTGCACTCCCTTCGTCACTCCTTATTGGGCTCCTCTCCCCGCTTTTCTTCTCTGGTCTCACGCGGTACCCTCATAATGCTTTGCAAGGCCTCTGCAATGAGCCTGGGCTAAAGGCAGAGTAGGCGCCCCTGAAGCATCTCAAGGGAGAGGTCATGGTCAGACAGCCGAGCACTAGTCTTCCAGCTTGCCCTTGTCCTGGGCAGCCATGTGGATTTTGTCTTCCCTGATACTGCTGTTCTGATCCAAGGCTATATTCTTGATGTCTCCCTACAAATACACAAGGCTTGTCTTTGTGTGAGTAACTATGGAGCCCAAAAAGAATGGGAAAAATGACTGCTCCGTCTGGGTCTGGAGAACGGAAAGTAGCCAAGGCCCACACATGGGATTCTTCGCACAGACTGCAGTGTGGGTCCTCAGAAAAGACCCTCAGGGGCTGCAGGAGATCTGGGCCACATTCCACCTCCAGATTGGGCTCTGTACCTAGAGCTGATTATGTTTACTCCCACTTCTACCCACCAGCCTGAGAGCTGTTTCTTGAAGCGACAGTGGGCTTTCAGTGTGGCACACCAGCCCCATAGCTCAGTATCTCCCCCACTTACTTAATGATGAAAATCCAGGGTTGGATGACCAAGGATGACAGATGGGCTGGAAAGTCCACGTGGGTGAAGACTCCTGGCTGACTTTGATCAGGACTTTATCTTTCCCTCGTGCCTCCTTCTGGGAGACCTTTTGCAGCAGTTCTTGAGCTGTGATCTATGAGGTGTGGTGGGGAGAATTCTTTCATAAAGACCTTTTTATTGGACCCAGATTCTTAAACTAGAACAGGCACAAAAGAAAGAGGTTGGCTACATGCTCAGCTCTTTTTTGCTTGCTTCATTTTGGTGATTTCATAGTGGGCTGCTAGTACACACACACACCCAAGAGCCTTTTGTCTTTCCATAGGCCTTTCACGGAATCTTTGATCAATGGAAAACTGATCAAAGAGGCATTCAATAAGAGAAGAAGAAACTCGGATTTGGAGAATGGCTGAAAAGTCTCATTAAACATGGCCTTCAGGCAGAATTATTGCCCTTCTACCGGTCGCCTTTCTGACAACTCCAGCTGGGAACATGCCTGTGTGCTCTCTCTGTCTCCCCTTCCATGTCCCTGCCTCAGGACCCCTGTATATCTCTATTTACATTGCTATGCTACACATTTAGACAGTGAGTTACATTTGGTGCATTCCTCTTTTTTGTGTCCATTCGTGTCTAGCACAATTCTTGTTCATGTTAGAGCTTGGTAAATGTCATTGAAGAATTTAGGGCAGATTATTTATTGATTTTTGTGGATCCCCTGTCTAACATAAACCATTTGATTGAAAAATTCATGACAAAATTCATGGGCCCATGTGAAGTGCGATGATTTATTGATTCATTGATTGATTTTGAGTTGGGAGTAGGCAAGATACACTTATTCTTCTCTTGTTTTTTCAGTGTGAAGGATCTTCTTAGTGACTGGGCACCATCTCTTTCTGTTTGGGTGCAGAAACCATCTTTTTGTGTTCTTTATTGCTGAAAATTCTGGCTAATGTATGTCCCTCATGCAACATGATTATAACTGACAGTGTCATGGCTCTTCTGAACATGTTTGAATTGAAGCCACAGAGATTGTCTTGCCTCTGCTGCTCCCTAGCACCATGTGTTGAATGGTGGTTGCAGCATCACTCAAGAGGCCCCCTTGTCACTTAAGAGGCCCCCTTGTCCAGTGTGTGTCTGAGCATCCTGGCTTCCATTGACTCTCCGCTGTTACTGTGCTTCATTGGTGATAATCATCATCACAAGTCTTACCCAGAGCATGCAGAAAAAAATGGGAATGGTAATTCATTCCCTGGCCATGTAATGCACCATACTGAATTTTATGGTGTAAAGATGGAAGAACAAGTCTTCCAGCCATGTTTTTGCTGGACTCTTTAGACTGCCACTCTGCTTCCTGGAGGGTGTTCTTTTTCCACATTGACTTCATACCTGCCTTCCACTCTCCTTGACCGATGAGAAGGACAGGCCAGAGGCCATGGGTGGATCAACTAGGCAAGGAATGTCCATCTTGCTGCCAGCCACAGCCTAAGCCCTAGGAGAGCAGGACATCACCATATGGACTAGAATCAAGAGAATACCTGTACTGGGTTGGTAGCCTGGAGTAATGTTCCAGAAGCTCCTAGGGACTGTCTGACACAGGGCCCAGAGCCTGAAGAAGGGGTAAGAGTGCCACTGATGGGCAGCACAAGGTAGGGATGCTTGCCATTCCCATCCGTCATCATCTGTGGGTGCTGCAGAGCTGACACTGAGGAGGGACACAGAGGAGGGACGGCTGCTGTGGGGGCCACCGATGCTGCTGAAGATGAAGGTTTGGGTTAGCTCAGTGCCCTGAACTTATCCAGTGTCTGATGTGAGTTTATCCCAGGAAAGCATGTTAGCAGTCCCACATGGCCATAAGTGCAAGCTGGGGGAGAGGCCCTGATGCAGCAGTAGTGGGTGACACAGGGGTCTGGGCTATCAACTTATGTGGCTTACTGATGTCCCCTTATCCTGCCTAGGTTTGATTTTCGATATACAATTTCTGAGATGAATTTGAGGTTTCCTCCTGTCTTCTTGTTTGGTGACCCCACAATTAAACTTCTTCTGCTGCTGCAAAACCAGAAACGAAACCATACAACATAGAAAAAGATATACAATTTCCATCCTATGATGCACCTCACCCCACTGCTGACACCTCTGGCTTCACGGAGCCTACCAGATTCCATGACTCCAGTGACAGTTGTGCTTGCACTTTAGTTTGGACCTGCTGCAGGGCTCTTCCCTACTCCAGGCTCTACTCAAAGTCAGCACCCACCTGTATCAACCAATATATGGGTTCAGCAGCATTCCTAGGTGTGGAAGTTGTTGCCTTCAGAATCAAATGAGGAATACCAGGCACCGTGCTCCCTTCCTTGTGATAGGAATGCAAAATGCAGTGATTTTATTTGACTTTAGAGGGGATTTTCAGGAATACCTCTGACCATTGGATCCCTAAGGATTTAATTTACATGCAGGTCCCTGAATCTCCATAGGGTTTATCTCCCATCTTCTCTATTCATGTATCTTACCAAGGTCTCCAGTAAAATACCCATCTACTTTTTGTTCTGTCCAGTCACCACAAATATCATGATGTTCTGTGTGATGTTCAAGTGGTCCACATATCTTTAGACTTTTATGACAGAGACAGTAGAGTTAATATAGCCCTGAGGTAAAGCTCTGATTGAATATTGTTTCCTATCCCACATGAATGCAAATGGTTTCTGATCCTCTTCTTGACTGGAATTGAAAAGATTCATCTCCAGTCAGGTGCGCTGTCTCTTGCCTATAATCCCCAAGGTGGGAAGATCACTTGAGGTCAGGAGTTTGAGGCCAGCCTGGGCAACATAGCATAACCCCATCTCTAAAAAAAAATACCAAAATTAGCTGGGTGTGGTGGCACATACCTGTAGTCCCAGCTATTCAGGAGGCTGAGGTGGGAGGATATCTTGAGCCCAGGAGGTCAATAGTGCAGTGAACTATGATCGTGCCATTGTACTCCAGACTGGGCAACAGAGTGAGACCCAGTCTCTATATTAAAAAAAAAAAAAAAAAAAAGAATGGGGAGACATCCCTTGTTAACAAGTGTGCCTGAACGATGCACATTTGTATACCTAACCCTTAACTGTACCCCACAATTTTATAATAAAAAATATGTTAAAAAAATAAAATAAAATAAAAAAGAAAAAGGAGAAAGAAAAGAATTCAAGAATTTATCTTCCAGGTGACCAAGGTCTTATTAATCTCTTCTAACAAAGAACTATACCTAACACAGCACATACAATCAAGGCTACTACTTGCTTATTCCTGCTGTGGGCTAATTATAGTCATTCTCTAGGATTTATCCAGTTTTTGCAGGAGCCAGAATGGTTTTATTGACGATATGATCAGTATCACTACCTTGTACCCTTGACATCTTTGATGGTGATACACATTTCTGCCACCCCCCCCCGCCCCAGAATGCAATATTGTTTTTTATTTACTGCCTTGGTTGATAGGAGTATTTTCCAAGTTTTTCTATTTGGTGCTTTCCATTGTGGTCTTACTCTGTGGGCCAAAGATCCAATTCTGAATCTAATCCAATGATCAAGTATATCGATTCTAGCTGTGCACTCAGGAAACAGGGAAATGTCCACAGAATGTCAGTGAACCCGGCAGGATCACTGTGAGCTGGACATTATTTAGGACCCCACTTAGTGTCTGGCCCTGGAGCTCCCCACTTCAATGAGGGACCATGATGACACTTTTGGGACCCAAATGCCAATGTCAACTCAGACCCTATGTTCAATAGTTCCTGGACTGTATGAGTCTTACCCTTTCCCCAGTGATTAGTCATCTGAATAAATGTCCATAAGTCCTTTTGGGTAAGAGCTACTTTTGTGGGTTGAATTGTGTACCCCAAAAGAATATTTGCTGAAGGCTTTATCCTAGGACCTCAGAATGTGACCTTATTTGGAAATATAGTCTTTGCAGATTTAACCGAGTAAAGATGAGGTCATTAGGGTGGATCTGACTCCAGTATGACTGGAGTCCTTATAAAACAGTGAACTGTGGGTTGATACTTACTGTACAGGAAGCTACGAGGATTTATGAGACAATGCCTGGCTATGTACTACAATGAGGATGGCAAATATGTGCCACTCCCCTTTCCACACCCAAGGCACAAATTCAGATGGCATTTTCCCCCAGGAAGACTGATTCAGCTCCGGAAACATCCTCACTACAGTGTAGCAAGTGGTCTCTGAAATGAAATCTTATTCTCAAACAGGTCTTAGACACCAGCCTGGCCCTCTGTCCCCAGACACCTCTTTTCTGGGAGTCCCAAGGCATTTTAAATGCATATTGACTGGCAGCTATGTTTAAGGAGTATATTCTGTAACTTCCAGGTATTCTGTTAGGATGCTATTATCCAAACAGTGCATAGCAAAACTTTGGTTCATTGGGAAGACATTCATTTCCTTGGATTCTTTGCCAATTTTCGCTCTAGGGAAGTACAGGGTGGAGGCTCTGGTCACTATGGTGAAGAGAGGAGGGGGAAGAGTGAATGTATGTGTGATGTGTGTAGAGCAGAGTGGGTGGATTGTGGGGCAGGTTGTGAAGGGTCTGTTGCCCTTTTGGGTGATGGTGAAGGTGTGTGCTTCTCTGAGGGTCCCCATAGGGTCAAGAGTCTGTGTCAACTGAGTGAAGGTTAGAAAGTATCATGTAGGGTATTCAGCCCGAAGCTCTTCTGTTTTTAGGAGTAAAGATGAAGGGAAAAGGGGGGAAAAGTCTGTCTGTTCCTTTCTCTTTTATTCTCTCAACTATGCAGACCTCTCTTAGGCAGCCCTAAGAATGGGAAAATTCTCCTCAAAGCAGTCTGTGTTGGAGTCTACTAAGACACACACACACACACACACACACACATGCCCATACATGTGCATGCACAAGCACACACATGCCCATGCATGCACACATGTGCATGCATGACACACAAACGTCCTACCGATGTTTTCAGCAGTGTTCATACAAGAGATGTTGCAAAGAGGCTAGATGCATTCCCATGGTCAGCAAAGCTCCGGGTTATTAATAGTTTACCAGTCAACACACATACAAAGTGTCTGATAAGGACAGCATCTTATTGCTTTATTTAAGTTTTTTGTCGTTTTCTTTTTGACTGAGGGAGGAAATGGACTACCTTCTCTCCCCATTCTCCTTTCCTCTAATAACCGCACATTTCTCTATTTAATCCTTTGGTGTCAAAGAAAAAGAATTCTCTTAATTTTCAGGCAAACTGCAGATGCCTTCTGTCTGCTGACCTCAAAAAAAGAATCCTATTTGTCTTTGACAGTCTCAGGGAAAATTTCCTAGCCCCGATCCTTCCTTCTGAGGAAGAATTTGTGCCATGCATGCCTCTCTGGGTGTAGGCTATAAGACCCATGCTGGCTTCATGACTGAAATTTGGGATTTGTGTATATTGTCCTTATGCTTTCTTTTCCTCCTTACTCCTTGTATGACATCTTCACATATTTGATTTTTGTTGATTATTTCAGATACAAGCCCTTCGGTAATTAAAGAGGCAGTTGGTGTGTGTGTGTTGAGAAAGGGAAAGGAAAGAAGGAGGGAGTAGAAGGCAAATATAAGGGAAGGAAGAGCTTGAGAGTTTGTACAACCCCTGCTGGGCCAGCAATCTCTACCAGTGAATGAAGAGACCTGGGAAGGATGTTCACTTCGTTCACTTCATAAAGCAGTGGTTTGTTGGAATAGGCCAATGAGTCTCTCTTCTAGATTGTAGTGCTCTGGGAAGGGTAGAGTTGTCAGGACAGGGGTCGATGATAGAGGACTCAGAACTGCAGGATGATAAATTTGCACTTAATGGAGGGTGAGGAGCAATCGATAATGTGCGAGCCCCAGGGAGTGCCAAGCACAGGCTGACCAGAATGGAGGGAGCCTCGGGGTGGGGTGGTGCATGAGGAGGCTGTTGGAGTCCCTCCAGCCGAGCGAAGTGTGGTGGGAGCTGCAGGAATGCGGTGGAGCAGACAGACTGGAATGCCTTTTCACAGCTCTGTGATTCACCACTCAGTGGATCAAGAGTCTAGGAAGAGGGGAGAGACAGAGAGGGATCCCAAACTGGAGGGTAAGGCCTGGAAGCGGGCAAGACGCCCAGAGAGGAGGGTGTGGCCTGGAAGGGCGGGGCTCCTAGGGAGGAGGGTGTGGCCTAAAAGGGAGTGGGGCTCCCAGGCCGGAGGGTGTGGCCTGGAAGGGGCGGAGCTCCCAGGGAGGACAGTGTGGTCTGGAAGAGGGTGGGGTATGGAAAAGAAGCAGAAAGGTCATGAGGAAGAAGAAATTTACCGAGTGAGGATAAATTTTGTTTCAGACGTATAGAGCGGAAAATACTGAACTCCTGGGAGGAAATGTCCAATCGCTATCACTGCAAATGCGTGTCTGACTTTAAGGAGAGGGATTTGGACCGAAGATGTGGAGAAGAGCATTGTCTCATAGAGGGGACAGTTTAGAAGAGATGAGATCCCTGCGAGATCATGATTGAGTAAAAAAAATTATATCTTAAAATCCATCTTGATATTTTCATTTGTAGCATAGAAATACAGAGTACAAAAATGTTTATAAGTTTTAAGAGATATAATCTATGTATTACTTTTTGAATTTGAATTAAATTACAGTAGCAATGTGTAGTATGACTTTTGCTCAACCATGCTTTCACCATTTTCTTTGACTGTCCTGACTGTTGCATGGTGACTCTTAACATTCCTTTGATTAACCAAGGTGGGAGGATCACTTGAGGCCAGGTGTTTGAGACCAACCTGGGCAACATCTTTTGAGTGAATGCCATACTTAAAATGTGTGTGTGTGTGTGTGTGTGTGTGTGTGTGTGTGTGTGTATTTTTTTTTTTGATAGCCCCTGTATATATGTGTTGTGGTCTGAATTGTGTTTCCCCCAAAATGCATATGTTGAAGTCCCAACCTCCTCAGACTTCACACTGTGACTGTATTTGGAGACAGGACCTTTAAAAAGATAATTAAGGTAAATGAAATCATGAGGGTGGACCCTAATCTGATCTGATTAGTGTCCTTATAAGAAGAGATTAGGACACAGACATACTCAGGAAGAAGACCATGGGAAGGCACAAGGAGAAGTCATTCTTCTACTAGCCAAGGAGCAAGACCTCAGGAGAAACCAGCCCTGTTGACAACTTGCATCTTGAATTCCAGCTTCCAGAACTGTGAGACAGTACATTTCTGTTATTTAAGCCACTTGATCTGTGATATTTTGTTATGGCCACCCTAGGAACTAATACAATATTTATATCCATATCTATACATACGTATACATATGTAGCCATGTATGAATTTTCTAAGGCCTAATGCACAGCTTTTGCAGCAACTCACTCCCCCTGAAAAGTGCCTTAATGAAATTAGGTAAATAAGGAAAATATATGGTGTACATCTGCTTACCATTCACATTGGAGGAACCCTGATGATGAAAAAGCAATGGTTGCCACAAACATCAGCCTTCTTCCCATCTTGTTGTTCTCACCGAGGGCTGCTGTGTCCAGTGCCCATCTCATGCCTCATGTCCTCCCTGACCCTGCCTTGGGGGAGCCTATAAGTGTGGAAAGGAAATATGGACACTGCTTTACTGGGTAGGCCTGTCTTGACATACAAACACACAACATTGGACATGTGGAGACTCCAGGCTCAAAAGGGTGAAGTCTCTACAGTCTTCAAAGGAGGCTTGTGGATCCTCCTTGTCCTAAAGCTCCACCTTGCTGAGGTTACTAGCAGGCAATTCACTGTAAGAAGAGAAGCAGCCCAGTGCCCAGCACACAGAAAGCCATCAATCAATGTCAGCATTTACTGTCATTATGATATACTTGCCATCCCTCTTCCTCAGCTGCATGCTACATGAGGGAAGGATTCATATAACCTTGGTGTTTGGGTCTCTTACACAGTTCTGTTGTGGTAGCCTCAATAATATTTGTCAAATGATTTGGAATAAGACAACAGGAGTTTTTTTTACAGCACCACAGCATTGCTGGCCGTCTTTGCTTTGCACAGTGGTGTGGGACTACAGAAATGGCCTGCGAGCCGAAACTGTACAAAGCAATTTTAAGGAGCAAAGAGGAAAATTATGATTGTCTCATGACCTTCAATATTTTTGTTAAGAACTCTTTTACAAAAGAGTTAGAAATGTTTATAAGAAATGTATAAGAAAATTTTAGAATTGCAAAACTAATATTTATTTAGCATGCTTAATTAAAAACATTAGAAAAATTAAAGAATAGTGTTTTATTTATTTGTGAAAAAGTATGGAAGGTAAATTGAATAAAGCTTGCCTTCTTCTGGCTGTACAAATTATAGTATGGACGAAAAATCTTTTCTATGCCTTGGTAAATTGTCACATTCCTTACTACACTGGGGAACGCTTCCAAAATTTTATCCTTTGCTGCAAAATATCTCCAAGAGCTCCTTTAATATGAGGTGTTTTGCCAGCATCTCAAGTCCCTCTGGCTGCACATTTAGAATCTCTCAAAAGACAACAGCATTCACATTCTCAAGGTCAGTTATTTCTTCTCTAACTCCATTTACGTCTGATTCAGCTTTCACTTCTAGCATTATCACTTGCTTTTTCTTTGCTACACTTTCATCTTTGTTGCCTAATTTCTTCTTTGGGGTATTCATTCCTGTAAAAGTGTCATGTGAGTTTCTTGCTGGGTGTCAAGGAGGCAGCACAAACCTGTGCTTTGCTATCTGTAAGTACACTGATAGATGCACGGTGACTAATCCCTGAGGGATTCTGAAGGAAGTGAAGTGGTTGGTCACTGATCATCATGCACATCTGCTATTTACATAGTGATCTGTGGGCTGAAGATCAAGCAGCAGAGTTTGTCCTTTATGCAATTACAGTTAATGTACCATGGTGACAGAAGTCGGAACTGAAATTGCATGGTTGAGGGATTGGTATTGTTTAACGTCAGTTACGGTGGGGTAATGGAAATTCATGTATTTGGGAAATATGCAAGGTGAGGACCACCTGAATGTTCCATAAGGCAATGTGTGCCTGGTAAAGGGGGTGAATATCTTCCTTCTTCCTTCCTTCTTCTTTTTAGAGATGGGACTTGCTCTGTCTCCCAGACTGGAGTACAGTGGCACAACGGTGGCTCACTGCAGTTTAAACTCGGGCTCAGGGGATCCTCCTGGCCTCAGCATCCTGAATAGCTGGGATCACAGATGTGCACTACGTCCCACTAATTATTTTTTCTTTTAATTTTGTAGAAACAGGGTCTCGTTATTTTGCCCAGGCTGTTTTCATTATTCTTGACATTCAAGTTGTAGAAGTTCTTGCAGATAGTATCAAGTTATACATGTATGAATGAACTTTATTCCTCTGAGAAGTTGCATTCGCGGTTCTTCCCTTTGAAACAATTGCTCAGTTGCTCAAAAGGTATCTGAGGGAAATTAGCTTACCTGCAGCTTTACAGAGCTTTCCTGCCATATTACACCGTGTGTTTCTGGATGGTGATTAAGTATGGGGAACAAGCGTTGAGTTTAAAAAGTTACAGGTCTTCTAAAATAATATGTTAATGAGTACTGGAAATCTCCCTGAGCTATATCATGTTTCCTGGATTCTGAACTGCTGTAATTTAAAAAGTGTCAGAAGGTTAATAACAGCTTTATAGGAAGTGCCTTTGTTAGGGCTGCCATAACAAATACCACAGACTGTGTGGCTTAACCACAGAAATGTATTGTCTCACAGTTCTGGAAGTTGGAAGTCCAAGGTCAAGGTGTCACAGGGTTGCTTTCTCTTGAGGTCTTTCTCTTTGGCTTGCTGATGGCCTCCTTTTTGCTATGTCCTTCTATGGCCTTTCTTCTGTGTGTGAGCATCCTTGGTGTTTCTCTGTCCACATTTCCTCTTCTTAGGAGGACACCAGTCAGATTGGATTACTGTCCACCCCAGTGACTTCATTTTAATTTCATTACCTCTTTAAAGACCTTATCTCCAAATACAGTCATATTCTGAGTTTCTGGAGGTTAGGACTCCAACATATAAATTTTGGGAGGACATAATTCATCCCATAACAGGCACTAAGAAAACACTGCACACTAACTTTAAGATGAATTCTTATTTTACTTTATGTACCTACATATGTATGTATGCATTCTTACTCTGCTGCCTAGGCTGGAGTGCAGTGGAACAATCACAGCTTACCACAGCCTCGACTTCCTGGGCTCAGGCCATCCTTCTGCCTCAACCCCTTGAGTAGCTAGGACTACAGGCACACGCCTCCATGCTGTGCTAATTATTTTGATTTTTTTGTAGCAATGAAGTCTTTACTATGTTACCTAGGCTGATTTTGAACTCCTGTGCTCAAGCAATCCTCCCTCTTCAGACTTCCCAAATGCTGATATTACTAAAGGCATGAGACACCATGTATGGCCAAAGTCTGATTTTAGGAATGTTGAAGAAGGGGAAAAAATGAGTGTTTGAGTCAAGAAACATGGTAATCTATAATATTTTGTCAAATTTATTCTATTTTTTCATATATAATCTCATTGGGATGATATTCTATGGATCATACCTAAGATACAATGTTGAAGTGGCTGGTAAAGAGACAGAAGGAATTAGGTCCATTAATTTTTGTAAAATATAGATAAGTCCATCTACTAAAATAAGATCTTTAGGGGGTATCCTGGGTGTCTACATATGTTTATAGAAATTGTACCACGATTGTCAGATGTTTAAGCTCTTGGCCTCCAAGCACAAGCTTAAGAAGAAATTCTTCTTAATTTTTAATTGTAAAATAATTCTCCCAGTGGGGATGGGTCTTCCTATCATGACGTTTTTATTTGGCAGGGCTGCTGGGTGCTTCACCTTCGCTTCATTAGTCAGGATTCTTTGGGTTGTGCAAGGAAAAAAGCTCCAACTTGGAAGGACATGTGCACAAATGGAGATTAACTGAAAGGATACCCTGGGATTGTACACTAGGTAGCTCTTGTGCCTGTCTGACATTTCCTCAGACTTCCTGCTCATCTCAGCTGTGGCTTCAACCCACATTGTGCTGAGTTCGCCTTGCCCGGCCTTGGGCTGCCTCTAGTTGTCTTTGTAATTCTCCTAAACCCTGGAGGGGAACATTAGTAGGATCCACCCAACACTCACATATGCTCAACTTGGAAAGGATCTGTGGGCCTGGGGAGAGAAGCCAATGGAACAGTGTTCCTGCCTTCTGTCCTTTCGGCAGATGATTCTAAGACACCCTCTAGAGGTTGCTCTGGCTGCCCTGGCAAGATCTTTCTCCAGATAGCTACCTCAGTGACCAACTTGATAACCCACCCATCTGTTGACCTTTCCTCCTTCCCTCACCCCTGCTTCCTGCGAGCTCTTCCCAAATAAGATACTTGGATGTAAGGTTCTGCTTTCAGGGAAACCCAGGTAGGAGCAGATGGAATGTCATGCCTAGGCAGGTCTGAGTCCCAGCCTGGGGCACCCAAATCGGAATGAGATGGGATGGGATTGTGTGGAGAAATAATAAAAATAGTCTGCACAGACTAATAACTGGAGAAAGAGAGCATGCACGAGAGGGAGGGAGAGAGAGAGAGGGAGAGAGATTGAGATATTTACTCCATCTATGAAGGCCTTGAATAGTGATGGAAACCAGACCCCTAGAAATATAGTTTACTAAAGGCTAGATGTTCACCCACCACCATGTCATGGTGGAATTTAGTATTCTTTCCATGTTCTACCAATTAGAGCCTGCAAAACAGTCACAGTTCCCAAATTCTGAATCCTCACAACACACTTATAGAGGAGGTAAGCTACTTACTCCCATTATAAAGGAAGTCACTGTGGAGTTTGGGATTTCATTCTGGGTTTCCTGCCACTGTGGCTGGAAGCAACTCCTGAGAAGAAGGTTGCCGGGTTTTCTGGAAGGCAGAGGCTTGCATCTGCTCACCTTGCATGGGGCATCTTGTGTGGACGTGGGCAGGAGAACACAGCTAGTGCGTCTGCAGAAAGGGAGGGAGAGAAGTCATTTGAGAAAGCAGAACCTGGGATGGGTCATTTGCCAACCATCTGCCCAGGACTGAACTTGCCGCTGACTCCACCCAGGAACAGCAGGGGTGTGGCTGACCTCATTTCTCGATAGACTTGGGTCATGTTAATATACTGTTTTCTTGTTTCTCTTTCTTGGTGAGCAGAAGTCTCACTTTGTAACTCAGGCTGGAGTGCAGTGGTACCATCATGGCTCACCGCAGCCTCGACCTCTTGGGCTCGGGCTAGTCTTCTCACTTCAGCCTCCCAAATAGCTGGGACTACAGGCATGCACCACCATATCCATCTAATTTTTAATTTTTTTTGTACAGTTGAAGACTTGTTATGTTGCCCTGACTGGTCTTGAACTCCTGGGCTCAAGCAATCCTCCTGCCTCGGCCTCCCAAAATGCTGGGATTACAGGCATGAACCACTGTGCCTAGCCACTGTTCTTCAAAAGATCACTGTTTTGTTTTGTTTGTTTTTAAAGTTGCCCTCAATGTTGAACTGTTATTTTTTTTATATGTTGGTGGAAAAATAGGATTTTCAAGAAGTTTGTCTCCACTTATGAATCTCAGTGAAATACAGACACAAAAGTGTGTTTCAATTTTGTCTCTTTGCTTTTGTCTTAGAGTTACTTAGGTTTATTTCCAGCCTTTAAGGAGATCCCTGGGTCTGTTTATCACAGATGGATAAATAGGGAACCAAAATGTGTTTGGCATTTACTAACGATGTTTTTGTTTGTTTCCTTACTTATTCCTTGTCACAACCCTGAGTGACATGTGCTGCAATCTCTCTTTTTACAGGTGAGCAACCTGGAGCCTAGAAAGTTGGGTAACACAAGTGCCACTTGGCAAGTCAAATGAGAAAACAACCATCCCTACTCAGGGGGCTGACCCCAACGCCTGTGCCACCTCTGCCTCTCCAAGCTTCCCCAGGTTCCTCTCCCTCACATACTCCTTCCAGCTCCTGGCACTGCGTCCTCGCTGGAGGATCTGGAGGGTAGACTGCCACGATAATCCCCAATTACAGAATTGCCTTTTTTTTGAGTTGGGAGTCTCACCCATCGCCTGGGCTGGAGTGCAGTGGCACGCTCATGGCCACCCCAGCATCAACCTGCTGGACTCAGGCGATCCTTCTGCCTCAGCCTTCCAAGTAGCCGGAACCACAGGCGTGTGCTACTATGCCCAGCTAGTTTTTTGGTTGATTGTAGAGATGATGAGGTCTCGCCAAAGTGCCCAGGCTGTTCTTGAACCCATAGACTCAGGCAGTCCCCTCACCTCGGCCTCTCAAAGTGCTGGGATTACAGGCTTGAACCACTGTGCCCGGCCTGCCATTTTAAAAAAGTGTTTTATTCCTACTTTTTATTAGGGGTATCAGATTTCCTTCATTCCCTAAAAGCTATCTTCGAACATAGATGTGTATCAATATATCTGGTTGGGGAGAAGAAGAAGTGTAAGACAACAAAAGTATATGTTGAAATGACCGTATTTCCTTGGTTCTAAGAGGAACACCTTCTCATGCTTGGGCGGCTCTGCAGTCTTCATGTGTGGTATATTTGCTACCAGCCACGCAGCCGTGTGGCTTGGTTGTCATGGCCTCCATGAGAGTGTCAAAGCTCAATGGGCTTGGAGGAGAATCCCGAAGACAACTATAAGGTACTTTTAAAAGAAAATACGGCCTCACCAAAACTCCTCCAGAAGCTCTCCAGTGCTCACAGTTCAATAGTGTCTGGAAAGACTTGGATATAAAAGATCCTGAATCAAAGAATGATTCCAAAGAGTTAGATTCTGACAGTGAAGAAGTTTTAGGCAACTCATTTATGTATCTATCTTTCCTTTTTTGTGTATGCAGAACAGTGACATATGCTAATACATTCTAAGTTCAAGTAGGCCTAAAATAGCCTAAAATAGCATTAAAAATGCATTTTAAAAATTCTTAGTGATAAGAAAGCATTGTGGCAGATACAGCTATGTGTCAGCGTTGTTCCTGTCTTAGTTCTTCATTAAATAATAGCACAGTTTACCCTGATGCAGTTTTAGATTCCTTAAAATATGGTAGTAGTTATGTTTTATGTTTCAATAGTCATCAGTCTGTTTCTAATGTATTCATGGAAAAATATGTGAGCCATCTTGCCATTAAACTATTTTTGAAATCTCATGGAAGCCTGCCAATGTTTTTGCAATTTAGCTAAGACACTCCCTTGCTTTGGAGCAGGGAAGTTCCAATATTGTAAGGCTATGTTTCTGGATATATTTTTGGTTAAGTTTTTGTTAATCCTTTGTCTGAAGCAAAACTAAAATAAATGAAAGACAAGCAAAGTTAAAATGCTTGCATTTTATAAAATGTACAGTCTAGAAAACAAAATGTTGTTTGTGCAAAGTTGCTATGATTTTTATAGAAAAAACCATTTCTGTTCAAAAGCCTCGCCTATTTGCTCCCGTATTAACTGACTTATGATGAGGATTCTGGGCTTCCTTTCATGCCCTTGGTTTGTCCCATAGCTTCATTTATTCATGTATTTAAATATACAATTTTAGCCTTATCACTGGTGCTGCACATGCTATTTATTTATGCTATCTTTGCTTTTAGAAAAACACTATCATGTTATAAAAATATTTTAATCTTAAATTACTTCCCACAGGCTTCGAGTTTCATGCAGTTCATATCTGGGCATAAAGAAAAATCAATATATTCTGGCCTGATGGGCAATGGACTTTGGTTTTTGTCATGCTTTTACAGATAACCAATGCCCCACATGAAACATCCATTCTTTCTGTGTTGTGCCATTTAAAAAATATGGTCACTGCTATGTGGTCACCCTTTCTGAACTGATAACAGGTTCTGGGCTTGGGGAGAATTGCATTTCCAAGAAGCAGGGTGCAGACCTCATTTATGAATACCTGCATTAAACACAGCCCCCACCTAAAAAGAGAACTTCAATCTGGGATTTAGTGGGATTTGGTGTTTCATTGGCTTCTCCCTGTCCTGCCGCTCCCAAAGAGCTGCAGAGTGCCCATCCCTACCCACCATGGAGGGAAGCCCAGGCCCTTCCTCATAAGTCCACTCTCTTCTCTGCTGTCCGGAATCCCTGTGGTTCCAGGCTCGTGGTCCTAGGGTTTGCTTCCACTTCCTTAAAGGGAGAAGGGCTTCAGCCTTTCTGAGCAGGTAGTCATACTTAAAACCCTTAAATAGGCCAGGCTTGGTGGCTCAGCCTGTAATCCCAGCACTTTGGGAAGCCGAGGCGAGTGGATTGCCTGAGCCCGCGGGTTCGAGACCAGCCTGGAGACCGCGTCTCTACCATAAATCAAAAATATTAGTCGGGGGTGGTAGTTCTGGCTACTTGGAAGGCTGAGGTGGAAGGATCTCCAGAGCCCAGCAGGTCAATGCGGGATGGCTGTGAGTGTACCACTGAGCTCCAGCCTGGGCAACAGAGTTAGACTCCAACTCAAAAATAAAAAACAAAAAAAACAACCCTTAAATGGCACCACATCATCCTTAGTGCAAAGTCCAAACCCCTGTAGTAGCTTTCTACGGCCATCATTGAACAGGCTTCTGCATACCTTTTGTCTTTTCCCTCTGTCTCCTGGTCCTCCTCAGCCACACTGAACTTGGCTCAGTCCCCCAAACTTCCCTGGTTTCCTGTCCCTGAAGGAGGACAGGTGTGGGCTTAAGTGGCTTTTGAGAGAGTCCTGGAAACACACCGCTCCCAAGCTTCATTGTTTTAATGAGAAAACACATTTCAAGTCGCCGTTTGGAGCAAAGACTACAGAAGCTGGGTGCATACAGGTTTTGTTAAAGAATTCCAGTTTGGGCCTGGCAGCGAACTCCTTCCTGCTGTCAGACTATTTTAGAACTTTGGAAGCTTCCACACAGAAGGCTGAGCCGTTCTGCTCCTGCCTGGTTGGGTATGAGAAGTCATTCGGAATAGGTATGGGTGACTGGTGATGAACTCCAACCTGGCTCTCATGAGTAGTGCAAGTTCCCATGAGACTGCAGGGCATGCCGCACACCCTGGAGAGGTGGCACACCTAGTTCCCTTGCAAGAGGCACCTGGGGCTGCTGCAGGCTCATTCTCCATGGTTAACAGGTGTGAAATTGGTATTTATCAGCAGTGACTTTTCATTGTGTGTGAGTTACCACCTTCCTTCTAACTTTGGCAGGACACTCTCTTCCCGCGCCCCTCCCCCCATAGCCTCAGCTTAGCCCCAAGGTTTCTGATGCCAGGTCAGCAAACACTTCTTAGTGACTGTTATCAAAATCAGCGGGTGACTTTTCTCTGGACACAATGAAGGCAGAGCTCTGCTCAGGGGTGACCTGGAATGGTAGGCCATGGCAAGGGGTGCAGAGTCTGAGGGGCTGAACCCCAGAGGGGACTCGCTAAGACATTTTCATGCAGATGCAGAAAGGAAAACTTCTAGGACATCTTGGCAGAGGCACAGAAGTGACTCTCAGCAAACCTGGCTGTGTGAGATGAAAGAGGGATACGCCATATGCCTGTGTGTGTGAGTGTGTGTGTGCATGCGTGTCCACACTGCAGCGTCCTCAGGAATCACTTGGCATCCTCTAGGAAGTTTACTCTGCCTCCTGACCATTTGCCAGGTCAAGTCTCTGCTTATGATAACTCCTGTTTCCCAAGCACTGACTGTAGGGATGACTTACACATATAACCTCATCTACTTCTCCCAAGATCCCTGAGGTAAGGACTGTTTTTGCACTCCATGCATGAGGAAATGGAGGCTTGAGAGCTTTCCTTTCTTTCTCAAATCCTGAAGCCAGGTCCCTCCAAGGCCACAGCACGTGGTATGTTCTGCCATCATTCCTCTCCCTGGGGATCATATGAAAAAGGGGGCTCATTCCTTCCTAAGATCATCAAGGTCTTTAGCAGTAGAGAAAGGAGACCGAGTGCATATCCTAGACTTTTTCTCGACATTCTTCAAAAGGTGCCATCAGAAATTCAGTAAACACACCCGATGCTGAGACTTAGGGATAGAAAACCTATTCAACTTCCTAACTGCCTATTGGTTTATCTTCCTGGCCACTTCTAAATTCGCCGAGCCATGTTACTCCTGTCTTAAAACCTTTTAGTGGTGCCATTACCCTCAGGGTAAGGTCCAGACTTACTGTGGCTTCCCAAACCCTTCATTGTCCTAGCAGACACACTGATGTTCTATAGTTTAAAGGGTGGCAATAATGCCATTTTGATTCAACATCTCTCAGAAAAGAGGGTCAGACCTGTGTCTGCAGGAGAAAGATAGCTGGAGGTTGTGGGCGGAAAAGCATTGGGCTGAGTGGCTAGGTCTTGGGAACACCACTCTCACGACAGAGCATAGCACTCAGATCCTTGTATTTCCTGCAGAATCCTTCAGCACGCTCAGCCTCCTGGAGTTAGGATTAGCCTAGCAGCTGGGCTCATTACTCCTCTTTATACCCTTCCCACCACTGGAGGGGTAGGCCTGGTGATGTCTGGGCTTCTGCAGGCGGGGATGCCCACTCTGCTCCCTAAGAGATGCAGCTGCATTTTGCCTGCTGGGAAAATATTTATTTGGAGATCTGGGAAAGTTGGACGACTTGTAAGGCACAAACATTCTTTATCGGCAGGATGAGGTTAGTTTCTATTCGGGCCTGGTGTTTTTGAAAGCAGGAAATCATTTTCATAAGTATCAGATTAGATCCAGGAAGCATCCGCAGGACAATGAGAAGCTCGCAGAGGCAGAGCATCAGGATGTTTGTCCTTGGTTACTACCGCCACCTCCTGGCTGAGTATGGGAGCTACACGGCTTGGGCTTCCCGAGGAAACCACGCTAAGGAAACTTACCCCGCCCCTCCTCCTTTCTACAAGCTCTCTGCAGTGAAAAGGGAAATAAAGAGTTTTTACTTTATTTTATAGATAGAACATGTATTGGTATATTTAATATTAGCTGTGAAGATAAAGCAGGCACAAGGATCAGGAATAAAATCATAGTGGACTTTTCTCATCTGAGGCAATAGGGAAAAGGATTCGTCAGGGTGATTTATTGTAACTTCTGACTAGGTGTTAGTTTTGTTCAAAGCAGGGGTTAAGCCCTTATCTGAGTTTCCAAGACTCCCTGCTCACTCCCTAAAGCCGACTACGTAGCATATTTAGGGAAATGGAAAATCAGTTCAAAATTAAGAGAGTAATGTGAAAATTGCAATATAAAAAATTATTGGGTCTAAGACATATCTTTAAATTATGCAATGAAAAAAGTAAATCTGTCAGCCGGGCTCGGTGGCTCAGCCTGTAATCCTGCGCCTTTGGGAGGCTGAGGTGAGTGGATTGCCTGAGTCCGGAGGTTCGAGACCCGCCTGGGCAGCGAGACCTCATTTCTACAATAAATCAAAAAATCAGCCGGGTGTGGTAGCGCCTGTAATTCTGGCTACTTGGAAGGCTGAGGCGGAAGAATCGCCGGAGCCCAGCAGGTCGAGGCTGCGGTGGCCAGGAGCGGCCACTGCACTCCAGTCTGGGCGACAGAGTGAGACTCCAACTCAAAAAAAAAAAAAAGTAAATCTGTCCTCTTGGTTATTTCATATTGGTCTTATACTTAGGTCTTACCTTCTAGAAATGTAAATTCTATTTAGGTAAAGGATTGTTGTAGTATACATGCAATACACATACATTGACTGGAGTAGAAATAGACTTTTTCAGTTATTTAAATTATATTCTTGAAGGAGAGATTGTATTTTATTTTTATTAATTTAGAAGCAGAGTCTCCCTCTGTTGCCCAGGCTGGAGTACAGTGCCATGATCAGAGCTCACTGCAGCAGCCTCGAACTCCTGAGCTCAAGTGATCCTCTTGTCTCAGCCTCCTGAGTAGCTCAGACTACCAGTGTCGGCCACCATGCTGAGCTAAATTAAAAAAAATTTTTTCAGTTGGGCTTGGTGGCTCAGCCTGTAATCCCAGCACTTTGGGAGGCTAAGGTGAGTGAATTGCCTGGGCCCACGGGTTCGAGACCAGCCTGGGCAACTTGGCGAGACTTAGTTTCTACAATAAATCAAAAATTAGCCAGGTGTGGTAGCGTGTGCCTATAGTTCCAGCTACTTGGAAGGCTGAGGCGGAAGGATTGCTGGAGCCCAGCAGGTCGAGGCTGCAGTGGCTGGGAGCGTGCCACTGCACTCCAGTCTGGGCGACAGTGAGACTCCAACCCAAAAAAAAAAATTTTTTTTATAGAGCTGAGTCTCTCTATATTGCCCAGACTGGTCTCAAACCCCTGCCTGAAGCTATTTTCCTGTCTCAGTCTCCCAACGCATTGGGATTACAGGTGTAAGTCACCACACCCAGGTGTATTTTAATTTTACTACCAAAGTGTGACATCCATAGGGGAAAGGTGTCAGAACTGTATTAAGGACACTGATAGAGACTCCTCAGAATGCTTTCTTCCTCAGGAACAGAAACCCCAGATTCTAGCTGGCTCCTTGGCCAGCGTGTTAGTCTGGGTCCTCTGAGAAGTAGGTGTTAAGAAAGGGATCAACTACACAAGGGATTAACTGCACAATAAATTAACTATACAATTTATTAGGGAGAATGTCTGTTAGAGAAGATGGGGAGGAAGCAAGAGGAAGGCTGGTGAGGTGACCAGACCGCAATGCAGGTCTGACCCCAAGTGCAGGAGAGAGGGAAGGAAGGAAGGAAGAGAGGGAAGGCCGACAGGCAGGAGAGAAGCATCCTCGACTACAGAGTAGTTCTCAAGGAAGTTTGGCAAGACTGTGGGGAATCCTTAAGGGACGCAAATTTCAAAGATGGATCCCCGGCCCATGTCTCCAGGAACTGTATGTGACCTCCAGCCAACAGCCAGGAAGGAACTGGGGCCCTCAGTCCACTAGCTCATGAGGATCTGAATCCTGACAAGCCCCTGGGTGAGCTTGGAAGCAGATCCTTCTCTACTCAGGCCTCAGGGGAGACCCCAGCCCTGGGCAACCCCTTCGCTACAGCCTCCTGAGGGACCCAGAAACAAAAGACTCTAACTTGTGCCTGGTTTCCTGACCCACAGAAATGATAAGTGTATGATTTCCTTGCTGTTGACTGCTTTCTCATTTTGTCACCCACGCTGAAGTGCAGTGGCACACTCAAGGCTACTGCAGCCTTGACCTGCTGGGTTCAGGTGATCCTTCTGCCTCAGTCTTCCAAGTAGCTGGAACTAGAGGTGAGTGCTACTTCGTTGATTTTTTTTTGATTTACTGTAGAGACAAGATCTCACCAAGTTGCTGAGATAAGGTATCATACCAGTCTCGAACCCCTGGGCTCAGGCAATCCTCTTGCCTCCACCTTCCCAAGTGCTGGGATTATAGATGTGAGCCACTTCGCCTGGCATGTGTGATGTTTTAAGTCTCTAAGTTTTGGTGTTGTTTGGTATGCAGAAGCAGATAATGGATATGGTCCCTGAGTCAACGCTGCCCATGAGAGAAGTTCTGCGACTCCTAGACATGAGGCTGCCTTAGTATCCCTGACACACTCAGTCATTAGCTTGCAGCAGCCTGCAGGAAGTGTGGCCTCACTGCAGATGTGGTGTTGGACTTAAGAGCACAGCAGTTGGGGCTGTCAGACAATTGCATCCCCTGCAGTCAGAGATCTGAGAGACATAATCTCATGACCACCATAGGCACTGGCAGCAAAGATGACATTTCTTATCCTCCCTTGAAGCTTGGGTGACTCTCTCTCTTGCTGAATCTGTTTTCATGAAGCAAGCAGCCATGTTGAAAAATCCCATGTAGCAAGGAGCTATGTGCAGCCTCCAGCCGGCAGCAAGGAAGGAACTGAGCACCCCAAGTCTTCTGAGGTGGACTTCTGGCCAACATGGTATAAGCATAAGATGTATATACAACTTCCAGAAAAGGTCCTTAAAAGAAGAGCGCTGGCTGGGCTTGGTGGCTCAGCCTGTAATCCCAGCACGTCGGGAGGCAGAGGTGAATGGATTGCCTGACCTCGCGGGTTTGAGACCAGCCTGGGAAACTTGGAGAGATCTTGTCTCTACAATATATCAAATATTAGCCGGGCATGGTAGCACACACCTGTAGTTCCAGTTACTTGAAAGGCTGAGGCGGAAGGATCGCTGGAGTCCAGCAGATCGACGTTGGAGTAGCCGTGAGCCTGCCACTGCACTCCAGCCTGGGGACGGAGTGAGACTCCAACTCAAAAAAAAAAAAAAGAAAAAAGAAAAAAGAAGAGGGCTATTACTTCCTTGCCTTGTCATCTCTCTTGTTAGCTGGAATGTGAGGAGATGACTGGATCTGAAGCAGCCGTTTTGGACCATGAGGTAGAAGCCATGGGTGGAGGATGACTGTGTTACAAAATATAAGAAATCCAAGCCCCAGTGATCATAGTCTATCATGGATTGCTCACATTCATAAGAGAGAGAAAAAAACTTCTTATGTAAGTCACTGCTTGATTTTCTGTTACAACAGAACTTAATCATAACAGAAAAAAATAATTCTACATTTTATATGTAAAGTCCTAAGGCTAAGAGAGTAAATATTTCCCAAAGGATAAATTATGGCAAAAATAAAAGTTTAATTACCCAGGACTATTCCTGGGAGATGGCATTTGCTTCATATGATGAAGGTGGTGACAGACCTCCCCTTCCTGTTGCTAGGAGGGTGTTCCGCTTAGCAAGGACAAGAGAAGGAAACCATTGATACTGATCATGGAGAAGTCTTTGAAAACAGCATGTGAGAAAGCAGCTACAAGCCCCCCAACTGTGTGCAAGGCTACGAGCATTGGCTCCAGAAGCTAACAGAGCTTGTTGAATGAAGGGACCAAGGATGAAACCAGCTTGATTTTAATTGTCTGTCAAATCTGCTGAAAATTAACTTTCTCTAACTGGATCCCTTTTGAAGCTTTCAAAGCTTGAGAACATAGTGAATATTATCTTTGGTGGGGCTTGTCATTCATTCAACCCAGGACTGCTTTTGGCTGTGGTACGGGGGGGGGGGGTTTCTGGAAGGATATGATTATCCTCTCTGATGACTTTCAAAACTTGACCTTACCCATCAAAACTTTTTGGCTATGTTATTCATAATATTTTTAGCCCTTACACATATTTTCAATGTGTAGCAATTTAGGGTGAGCAAATTCTGTAAGTTTACTCACTGTTCCACAGGTTAGGAAGCAGTGTCACAGGAGTGATCAACGCGTGAGCTTGGAGACACACCAGTCTTGTTCTAGCTTTGGTTCTGCCACTCAAGAACTTGTGTCCTTTGGGCAATTGTGTTGTCTGTGAGATTGTTTCTTCATTTGTAATAAGGGATTAATAAGTCCTTAGGTCAAAAAATTGCTGTGAGAGTTAAATTTTATAATGCATGGAAAGTCTTCAGGACTCAGTAAAGTGCTGGTTATGTTGCAAGTACACAGTAAGTATTCACTATTATTATTAAAATTGACACCTAATGTCCAGACATGCATTATCACTAGAGTATTCACTGGCCACAAGTGGCCATTAAACACTTGGAATCAAACTAGTCTAAATTAAGATGTGTTGTAAATATAAAATACAGACTGAATTTTGAAGTCTTAGTATGAAAGAAATGTAAAATATCTCACTAACAATTTTTAAAAATAATGATTACATGTTGAAATGATAACATTTTGGATAATTGAGTTAAATAAAATATATTATTAAGATTTATCCTGTAATCCCACTCCTTGGGAGGCTGAGGTGAGTGGATTGCCTGAGCCTGAGGGAGTGAGACCCACCTGGGCAACTTGGCGAGACCTCATCTCTACAATAAATTTTAAAAATGAGCCAGGTGTGGTAGCGCGTGCCTGTAGTTCCAGTTCCTTGGAAGGCTGAGGCGGAAGGATCACTAGAGCCCAGCAGGTTGAGGCTGCGGTGACCGGGAGCGGCCACTGCACTCCAGTCTGGGCGACAGAATGAGACTCCAACTTAAAAAAAAAAAATTTATTTCACATGTTTATTTTTTCTTTTCTTTTCTTTTTTTAATATGTGGCTACTATAACGTTCAAAATAGCCTCTATGGAGTGAATATCAAATTTCTTTTGGACGATGTCCAGGCAGACAGATGGGGTGGGGGAGGTAAAGTGGAAGTGCTAAAGTGAACCAAGGAATTGTGGTTCACTTTTTCGGTATCCAGCGATTCTGAGGGGATCAGACAAAGGAGGCAGAGGTTTGTGGGAGGAAATCTACTTCCCAAGAGCACTGCAGATATTGACGTGAATCAATTCCACAGATATTGACTGAGGTCAAGGGGTGGTCATGTCAGGGAACAGTATTTAGTCACACAGTCTGAAGATAGGCTAGAAACCAGGCAATACATACAACGGAGGTTTACAAGGTACAAGTGTGCCATTGACCTGGATCCAAGATGGTATCTAAATTCTAAGGTGGAGCACATTACATTAAAGAACCAGTGGTAGGTTATTATCAGGAGCCTTAAGAAAGGAGGCAAAAGTGTGGGGGTAGAAAATCCCTTTCCAGAAGCAGCCCTATATAATTCCACAGATGTTGATGGAGAACCTACTATGTGCCAGAATCTAAATTAGAAACTGATGAGGACACAGTGCCCGCCTTCAAGATGTTCTCCATCTGGCAGAGAAGACAGATAAACAGACACTTGTAGCACAAAGTGATCAAGTGCTGTAATAGAATGCAATGGGAGCTAATCCATTCTTGTGGATAAGGACCAGTTTCCTAGAAAAAGCAGCATCTCTACTAAGACCTGTGGAAAAGTAGCTGGGGAAAGAAGGGAGAAGCACATTCTAGGTAAGGGAGCCACATATGCCAAGGCAGAGAGGTCAGGAGAGCATTGCATGTTCTAGGAGCTGTGCATGCCTCAGTGTTGCTACAGAGTGAGAGGAAGGAATGGCTGGAAGCTGGGGGGGGGGAGAGGCCAGATTACAGAGAGGATAACATCATAGATGGAGGGGCTTGAGGGCATGGGGGAGAAGGGCTTTAAGGAGGGAGAAATATGACTAGGTTTGTGTTTTAAGAAGAGCTCTCTCTGATCACACCATAGGGGTTCTGGTTCCAGGTAAGATGGATTAAATACACTCTACCTTGTCTCTCCCACAGAAATCAGCTATATAACCTGGACAGACAGCACAGAGCAGCTATTTGAGGGCTCTGAAAAATAAATAGTAGTGGGTAGATTGGAGTAGAAGACTAGAATTTTAAATCCTGCTGAACTGGTAGAGGGTTTACATTTTTCCTCCTCCCGTATTCCTGGACTCAACACAATCTAGAACTAGGAAGGAGGCATCTGTATAGAGAAAGATCCAGGAGAAGCTATCTGGTTTAGGTTTGAGGAGTGGCAATGATGTCTCCTAATGCAAAGAAGGAGTCAGGGAAATTTTCATTTTTACTTATTTTCTCCCACCTCTTGCCTGTCAATCCCCAAGCAATCCTCAAGTGGTAGCAAAGAGGCAGCAATGGGAACCACTGGAGCTTAAAGCTCTGAGGGAGGAGAAACTTTCTCTTCAACTGGAGAAGCTGTGATGCCAAAAGAGTGGGAATGAACCTTTACAATTCTTCTTCTATCATGTGACCCCAGACATGTGATCAGTTGCAGCAAGTATATAGCAGAGTGAGGTAAACAAAGCCACAGTGTTTTGGCTAAAAACAGCAAAAAGACAGCCCCAGGAAAACAAGAAAGTACTGAGGAGATTGAAGAGAAGAAAGAGCTAAGAAAAGGTATATTATAAAGTTGTTTATGAATTTCTGAGCTCACCCCTGAGCTGCATGTGCATGGATCTGATCCTAAACAGGACGTCATAGACTTTGAGAACTGAAGTATGGGATAGACTACAGTCTAGCACCCAGACTCATGCCTGGATGATTGATGGCTCACATATAAGACATTTATGAGTAGTACTGCAAAAGTTTGGAAATTGTACTTGCCTTGAAACTACAATGACAGAAAGCTGGTTAGAATGTGCAGATTGAAGTCAACAGAGTTTGCTAAACAAAGCAGTTTGCTTGCCTAAGTGAAAATATCAACATTTCCCATAGGGTTTAAATAAGACCTACTGTCTTATAACATCCAAAGTATCCAAGAAACCATTCGAAATTAGTTAGCATACACAAATCTTGGAAAAACCTCAACTTCATAGGAACAAAAAAGCCAAAGTTAGAATATCACAGATGTTGAAGTTATCTGACAAAAACTTTAAAGCAGTGATTACAAAAATGCTTAAAGCACCAATAGTAAACACTCTTGAAATAAATCTCCACATACAAATAATGATACTAAATAGAAAAAAAAACAAGTAGAAATCTTAGAAGTAAAAAATATAAAACCCCCAAATTTAAAAACTAACTGAATGAGCTCCAAGGAAATGTCGAAAGAAAGCATCTGTGACTTGAAGGTAGATCAATAGAAATAATTCAGTATGAATGACAGAGAGTGTAGTCAGCTTATAACATTCAAAATTGGTTGTAACAGTCTGACAATAAGACATGGGGAAGAAAAGCGTTTTCTAATATTTTTAGGTTCTATTTAGCATCTCAAGAAACAAGCCCTGGGCGAGGGCGGGCGGGGGGGAACCTCAGATCTTAGAGTTCATGCCTTAGTGTAGAGAAGACAACTGTCTTGGCTAGGCAGCTTGCTGCACCAGGTAGAAAAAAAGAGGGAATATCCATTTCTTCTCACCTGGGAGGAAATGGGGCAAAAAATAGGGACAAAGAGGCTAGTTGGAAGTTTGTTGCAATTTTCTGTCTTTATGCGGGATGTCAGACTGTGGTGGGCAGGAGTTAGCTTATACCAGCTCTTGAGAGCTGATTGTTAAGCCTCCAAGAATTTGAAAGCTGACTATTAAATAGTAGCTTGAGATGGAACATGGTGGGAATATTTATACCATGGTAATTGGCAAATACTTCAAACCCCTCGTGAGCCTGTTGTCAAACTACCAGTACACTGCTGGTGATAGATAAATCAAAAAGAACATGGGAGTGGGTAGAGGGGTTGGTGTGCTTTTCCTGTTTGAAATACTGGAGAAAATGTTATTCAGGGACTTAGATCTGCTTGGGGTGATGCAATATGGAGGTGTGACATGGTTGGATAGAATGAATCTACTTGACACTCTCAACCTTACCTTGTTTCTCACATGGCATAAGTGCTTGGCATAAAGACAGTGAGTGCCCTATGGGATGAGGGGTTCCCACCACAGAGTGTGGGCCAGGGAATTCAGCTTCAAGAACCTATTGACCAATGAGAGCTGAGAGAAGGCTGAGTCAACAGAAGACCCCAGAGGGAAAGAATAATCACAGATTTGTGAGGCACAGAAGTCATCCCCAGATGACAGATCCAACAGACAAGATCAAGCCAGCTCTACCACACTACCAGGTTGGCCAAGATTAGAAAGGGGCTCAAACCCCCTCACTCCACTACTTTAAGGTCAGGGGAGGCCTTCTCCCTCATATACCAGATACCATCTTGGAAAGGGCAAGGAAAAAGGGCACTGAGAAAGCATTCCTCCAAAAATGAATATCCAAAGTACTTAAGTTACTACATCTAGCTAAGGTGAAAAGCCAGTCCATACATTAATTATCTTTCCTCTGCCCCCATAGGTGGGGCTCAGCAGGAAGACCAGACCAGTTACAGACCAAGACTCAAGAGATTATAGTTTCTTTTTACTATCTGACAGGTAGTATAAATTTGCAACCCAGTGACACTTGTAAAATAAACAGTAACTTGTGCTTACTGAGATGTATAATTCATGAACATTTTTTAAACACTCAGTCATTATTTGCAAACTGAAGTTTGGCTTTACTTTTATTTTTCTGATGGAAAAGAGACTGGAACTTATGTTAGAGTTGTGGGGTACAAGTAGGGATTTCCTACATAAGTAAGTTGCAAGCAGGTGAAGTTTGAACTACTAGTTGGTCCTCTCTCCCCCGATAGTGGCCCAGGTACCCAGCGTTGGCACATGCTCCCCCCCCACCCCGTGTTCAGCACCTGCCAAGTCCACCTTTGTGCTTGTGTGACCAGCAATCAGCACCTGCTTATTTTCATGTATTTTAATTAATTAATTGAGTTGTGGGCTCAAGGCCACTGATTCTCAGTGAAGAGCTATTTTCTCCTGTTTTCACTCTTTCTTGGGATTTGAACCAATTTGTTTCACTGCATTGCATCAGAACTTCCTGCTTCCTTCCTTCCTTTTCCTCTGAGAGCAAGAGCTGGGGGCGGGGGCTTCTCAGTATTATGAAGCTCAAGAGGGCTAAGACCGTCTCTCCATGTTTCCGTGGTAAGAGACACTTTCCTGTTCCATTAGGAGAATTTGAATCAGTTCCCAGACTCAGTTAAAGGACCTGTTACCCTTATAAACAACACAGCACTTGGAGAAAATTTAAAGAATCCTTTTGAACAAGTTTTTATTATAGTATCAATGTTTGCCAACATTTCAGGATCAAAGAAATCTGAATAGACTTAGACAGTAGTGAATGCTCTATAAAAAATATTAAATTATTGGGAAGGGTATGTCAAGTCTGGAACAATCATGGATCCATTTTCTTTTCCTTGCCCAGTAAGGAAAACAAACTCAGAATGAACTCTTTTCTATTTCTCAATTAAGATAATTTTAATGTAAATATCTTAATTTTTAAGATTTTACATTTTGTTAAAAATGCATAGAACATAAAGTTTACTCTTTTAACCATTTTTAAGTGTTTTTGGTATTAAGTACATTCACACTGTTGTGTAACCATTATCACTACCTATCTATCTCCAGAGCTTTTTCATCTTCCCAAACTAACGTTTTATTTTATTGAGACAGGGTCTTGCTCTGTCACCCTGGCTGGAGTGCAGTGGTATAATTGTAGCTCACTGTAGCTTCAAACTCCTAGGCTCAAGCTTCTTCCCACTAGGACCACAGGCATATGCCACCATGCCTGACTAAAGACCTTTTGATTTTTAAAGATAAAAGTTGCATCAGAAGACAGGCGCAGTAGCTTATGCCTGTAATCCCAGCATTTTGGGAGGCTGAGGTGGGAGGATTGCTTGAGCCCAGGAGGTCGAGCTTGTGGTGAGCTATGATCATGCCACTGCACTCCTGCCTGGGTAACCCTGACTCCAAATATGTATATATATATTTGCATCTGTAAATTTAGAGCCCACAATTTCTTCTTAACTATATTTTTAATTGTTCTAATGTTCTATCTAAATATCATGTGCTTTTGTTTGTTTGTTTGTTTTAGAGGTAGTGTCTTACTCTGTCACACAAACTGGAGTGCAGTGGCACAATTATAGCTCACTGTAACCTTGAACTCCTGGGTCCAACCAATCTTCCAGCTTTAGCTTCTGAAGTAGTTGAGACTATAGCTGCATTGCATCATCCCTGATTACTTTTTACTTTTTTTTTTTTTTTTTAAAGAGAGGAGGTCTCACTATGTTGCCCTGGGTGGTCTTGAACTCCTGGCCTCAAACGATCCTCCCACCTCAGCCTCTCAAAGTGCTGGGATTACAGACTTAAGCCACCACACATGGCTCATGTGTTTGTTTTAATGCATGCAGTTAAAAAAACTCAAAGGAAGAAGGAAAGAGAAGAAGAAATAATATTTACTGAGTGCCTACAAAGCACAGTACATTGCATATTCCACGCAATACTCCACAAAGCAGAAATTTTTATCCCATTTTACAGATGAGGAAGCTGAGGCATAAAAAAAATAGCTTGTCTAAGGTCACACAGGATGGAAATGATGGTGCTGAGAGTCAGCGCCTCTCTGTTTTTCAATGGCAACATGCTCTCTAGTTTGTAGCTCTAGAAAGAAAGAAGGGAGGGAGGGAGGGAGAGAAGGAAGTCAGTCAAGCAGGCAGGCAAACCGGCAGAGGGATGTGGGTGACATGTGAACCTTAGGCTCATAGCGTTGCTAGTTAATGAAAGACACCTCCAAAAAATATGGGTTTTGCTTTCTTGGGGATTTTTAAGAACTCAATTGTCAGTTCTTCTTAAGGTATCCTTTGACTCAAAGGACCTCTAAAGGATTTCTGTGATAATATGGTCACATTAAAATTGCCTCATTTTTACTTGTCTTTGTGAAATAGTGGCAATAGGAACAAAAGTGAGGAAGGGACAGGTATAGAAAGCTCACAACAATGGAATACTATGGTAGGGAGGCTGGTGTCTGGGTCGGGCATCTGCTCCCAGACACTCCTGCTTTCCTCAGGATGTCTTATCTGAGCAGAGAGTCAGAGAGAAAGGAGGGCTGAAGAAAACAGGTGTTTCTTCATACACAAGAGAATACTGGGCTTTGTAAGTCTTGTCCTCCACAGAGATAAACCAGAGACTTTTGCCTCATTTTGACTGAATCCTGCTATTGTCCCTGGATTACTTCTTGAGAAGACCTGGAAGAGTGATATTGTGATATGATATCAGCCAATTTTTCTTGATCTCTGCACTGCACATTATATGATAATTGTTTTGTCATTGTCCCTACTTAACAGATGAGGAACCAGAAGTTATATGGCTTGTAAGTGACAGAGGCAGAATGTGAACTGGGTTCCATGTGTACCCAAGCCTGTGCTAGTCTCCCCCATGATGCTCTGGTGTCTAGTGCTAAAGACACCTGGACATGGATACTAAACCTGTCTTTACTGGTGGCTTCCCTGTGATCTCTCATGGAGTCAGTTTCTTAATACTATGAATACTGGGAATCATACTGCCTACTTCATGAGATTGCTATGAAGATTAAGTAAAATGACCCATCTGCAAATGTTGGCCAAAGCATGGGTAAATGTAATGAGTTGAATTGTGCCTCTCTCCAAAAGTCATGTTGACAACCTCAGCCCCAGTGCCTCAGAATATGACTGTATTTGGAAACAGGATCTTTACAGAGGTGATCAAATTTAGGTGAAACCCTGAGGGTGGGCCCAAATCTAGAATGACTGGTATCATTACTAAAAGAGGAAATTTGGATCAGAAACAGGCACAGAAAGAAGGTGAGGTGAAGACACACAGGGAGGAGGTGATGTGAAGATGAAGGATTGGGTGATGTAGTTACAGAGCAAGGGACATCTGGGCCACCAACTGCTAGAAGGGAGGTCAGTGAGGTTCCTTCCCCAACACCTTGATTTCAGACTATTGCCTTCCAGAGCCACTAAACAATACATTTCTGTGGTTCTAAGCCACTCCATTTTTGGTCCTTTGTTATGGCAGCCCCAGGAAAAGAATACTGCACACCAACCAAGTGCTCCACAAACATTTTAAGCCAAGTGCTAGCATTTGTTCAGAGCTGAACAAGGTCCTGTTTCTGCTCTCAGGTGCTTGTGTCCTATTGGGGGACATAAGTGAGTAAACAAGCAATTGCAATAGCACATGGTTAGTGTTTTACCATGGGCAAGGGGGGGGAGGGTGCTTTGGGGGGTCCCCAGTAGGGTCCCTTAACCAAGCCTGGGCATCAGAGGTCAGCTGCTTTGAGGAAGGGATATTTTTTTTTCCAGGTGTACATGACAGACAGTAAGAATGAGTAAGGTTAGAAAGGAAGCCTAGCTATTTGGAAGGCTGAGGTTGAAGGTGGTCGAGGCTGTGGTGGCTGTGAGCATGCCACTGTACTCCAGCCTGGGCAACAAAGCGAGACTCCAACTAAAAAAGAAAAAAGAAAAAAGAAAAAGAAAGAAAGGAAGGAAGCTTATGTGCTTGTTTTACTTAGCAGTTCTCCAGAATAACTTTTAGCTGGGATATTTTCCTATTAAGGTTGGGGAGTAGTTGGTAGGAGCTGGGATAGGGTGGAGTAATGAAGAGATCAGAAGCTACCAACAGGCAGAGACTGATGTCTTCTTCATCATCTTTTTTTTTTTTTTCTGAGTTGGAGTCTCTGTCCGTCAGGCTAGAGTGCAGTGGCATGATCACAGCTCACTGCAGCCTCAAAATCCTGGGCTCAAATAATCCTCCTGCCTTAGTCTCTTGAATAGCTGGGATTACAGATGCATACCACCATGCCTGGCTAACTTTTCATTTATTTTTTATTGTAGAGACGAGATCTTGCTGGGCCAGTCTTGAACTCCTGGACTCAAGCAATCCTCCTACCTCAGCCTCCCAAAGTGCTGGGAATATAGACATGAGCCACTACGCCCGGCTTGATGTCTTCTTGAGGAAAAATATTTCCTTTATTTAGCTTTTGTTCTTCAACATATGCCAAGTGGCAGGAGATACCAAAGTGTGATTGTAATGCTAGGTAAGGGTTGGGCAGATTGTAGATTGCGCAAGAACACCTGGCCAAGGGGAGAGTGGGGACTGAAATCCAGTATGTGCTCATGTGCCCAAGCCATGTGTCTTGGGATATCCCTTTCTTTTGCACAAAGGTGCCATCTACCTACCAAATCATATGCCTCTGATCCTGGTTCCACCCAGAAAGAGTACCTCTTTCTAATTCACACAAGGTGCCATCTACCTGTAGTACCTCCTGTCAGTGAAGAGTGTAGAACAATCCAGGTAAACCCGAGCATGGTCTTTGGGTCTGGCTGCAGGACTGGGCATGTGTTTGAAAGAAAGACCATCCTCCATGTTGAAAGTCTGCCAAGGAGCCATTGTCATACAATTAGAACCCGGCCCTGCAACCACCCTGAATGAGCATTCCCATGTCAATAACTAATCATCACCTCCAAGTTAACTTGCTAACTCGAACCCCTACGATATAACTTTTGGCTCATGAACCTGGAGTCAAGACCAAATCTGGTTTTGGCAGAAGCTAGAAAGTCAGGGACACAATCAAGTTCCAAATAATTGGCTAATAAATGTTCATTATGGATATTGTTTGAGTTGCTAGGGTAATGTTCATTACAAATTTCATTCTTGTCATACCTTCAAATGTTGAATAATTTATAAATGACCCTGCATTCGGAGTTTCTTCTCTATAACCCCCCACAAGTTTGCTTTGGGAGTGAGGTGAATAGATATGTTATGGGGGCCGAGGGGCTGCTCCAGCCCAGAACATGAACAGTCCATAGGTTTTAATGCTTATTTTCTGGAGGACAGTAAGGAAGGGACTCTATTCACACAGGAGCAATGCAGCCTGTCTGGGAGCAGGGGGAAGAACAAGGGTGTAGGGATTGTGCAGCCATTACAAGTAGATCCACATGGACATCCAGATGGCAGTGGGGGGAGAAGACGGAGCTGAGGTGGAGTGCTTGGTAAGGCAGTGGGATCCCCATTCTGAGATGTCTCTGAGGAAGGAAAGTCTGTTTACCAGGGAAGTTGGAATTTCTTATGTGCCAACAGTATGGGTTCATAGAAAGACATTTCAGCAACAATCACTTAATTAAATATCATGGAATTATAACCCCACTCGCGTGTTACAGAATCTCTTTAGGCTCTCCTCACTCTTTATCCTGGTTATTTCTGGAAGCCTCATGTTAGCTCAAGAGCAGTTCTTTTCTATTTCACCTTTTTTAGCACCATCTTCCTGGGGCAGCATGGCTTCTATGCCCAGACCTGGTGGGCCTTCCCACCCCTTTGTGTGGGGCCTCCCCCTACATTCATTAAACAAGCCACATTGTGTCCCACCCTCCTGCTCTTGTGCCACCTTGTCATTGGGACCCCACAGAATGCTACTGGTGCCCTTGTGCTTCTCTGAATCCCTTGTAAGGTCAGCTCCTGGCTGTAGCTTCTCTCTTCGGGAGGAAGCTTCTTGAAAGGCTGGGTGGAGAGCTAGGACACAAGGCCATACCTCTCACTCTGCCTTTCTCCCCCCACCCCTGGAACTCACCCACAATGCAATGCCATGTGCGTCACTTCCACCTCAAAAATATCCAGAAGAGATGGCATGGTGTCCTTTGCCAAAGCCAGAATCAGTTTCCTTCAAAAGTTGTGCTTATGTTTTGTGACTTTTTTTTCCTTATGACTCTTCTCCAGCTTTGAAGAGTCCCAGGAACAGGTATAACTGAGCTCCCACTTCAGTGACTTATTCCTGTTCTGTGGTTCTGGAAGCTGTACTGTAGTTGTGGATGAAGTCTAACCACATGAACATAGAATGATGCAGTCCAGTTCAAAAAATAAACAAAAGATGGACAGATATAAGAGTGTGATGTAACAGGGAAAACAATAAAACAAAGCAAAACCAACGTGGGAAAATAAAAAGTATTGTACCTTGGGAGGCAAGAGTAGGCAAATCCAATATGATGATGAAAAATTGTGATGAGGGAACATGGCAGAAAAAAATAAGTGCCTTTCCCTTCTAAATGACTCTAGATACAACATTTGTGTCCAGGCTGGTGGGAGAATCATTGTCAAGAACACCGAGGTAGGCCTGGGTGGACTTGACATCAGTTGACTAATAAGGGGAGTTTCTGAGTTAACCTGTTGGTATAGTTTGGATTGTTGTCCCCTCCAAATCTCATGTTGAAATATGATCCCCAATGTTGCAGGCAGGGCCCAGTGGAAGCGTCTGGGTTATGGGGACAGATCCCTCATGAATGGCTTGGTGTGTTCCCACAGTAATGAGTGAGTTCTCCCTCTATTAGTTCACATGCAAGCTGATTGTTTGAAAAAACCTGGCATCTCTCTCTCTCGCTTCTGCTCTTGCCATGTGACAAATCTGGCAAGATGTACCTCTCTGCCTTCCGTCATGACTGTAAGCTTCCCGAGGTCTCACGAGAAGCTCAGCAGATGCCAGTGACATGCAGGACCAAGAGCCAAATAAACCCTCTTTGGTTTATAAATTACCCAGTCTCCGGTATTCCATTGCAGAAATGCAAAATGAACGGATGCACCTGTCTTCCAACTCCTTCCATTTCATTACCAAAAACAAGGTGGTAGGAAAAGAAAAAAACAGAAGGGAAGGAGAGAAATTACATGGACCACTGTCCTGGCTGCTGTGGAAGTTGGGACTCATGAGTCTTGTTTTGTGTCAAATACCACATCAGGCTCTGGGGAGGACATGTGAGGAGAGAGCTGAGGAGCAGAGTCCTAGATGGCTGTCACTGCACGGGCTGGGCCTCCCGGCCTTGGGCCCATGCTATACTCCTGTGGCATTTTGTGGCACCTCCTGTTCATGTCCCTCAAAGTGGCCACCCTTTGATCTTGATTCCCTGACCATTCATTCTCTGCTGGCCTCACAGAACTTTTGCTCTGAGTTCCAGTGTTGCCCCTTTGTTCTGATGCCCTTCCGATGACAGTTCCCCACTTCCTTCATCCATCCCATCTTCACAGAATCCTCCATGAACCCCTCCACGGACTCTTCCATGGAATCCTTGTCCACTGGATGAGCCCCAGACCTTCCACCACCACAGAGAATTCCAACCTCATGAGTCAAAGAAAGGAGGTGAGAGTGCACTAGGCGAAGAGCAGAACGTCTGGCCAGAGATAAGTGCACTAGCATGACAGGAGGTTGACAAGGGGGCTCTGGGCAGTGGGGATGGCCTTAGAGTGACTGTAAGAGATGTGGGTCCCCAGTAGGCCTCAGTGAGCACTTACTGAGTGAATAGCAGGAATCACAGCTAAGTATGAACAGAAAAACCTGCACTGGGGAAGCTTTCTTTTATTATGTGCTTTATGTAGTCTGAAATTGACTCCATTGCCTGCTTAATGGTAGCAGAAATGCCATGTGTTCCAGTCCTTGGGAATGTGACACCAGGGTTGACAACCAGGGAGTTGCGCTTGTGGGCACCAGAACCTCCAGCATTCCAGCCGACCTTCAAAGACTGGCCTATCTGCTCCCTCCACCACCAAGCCAAGCCATGTCATCCCTGTCTAAAAGCCACAGCGCCTTGTTCTTCTCTTTTGTGACTTATCATGGTCTCCCCTGCATAAGAGACTCTTGAGACTTCCTTCCTTTCTTCTCTTTTCCTAAAAGAAAAGTTGACTTTGAACTGGAATTATATAGTATTCACTTTTATATCTTATGTATTGTGCTAAATTAACACAGTGTTCAGCAAAGAGTAGGTGCTGAATAAATATTTATGGAAGGAAAGGAGGAAAAAGTGAAAAAGCCAGACTCTGCTGTGGTCCCTTCATCCAGGTGGGCTGACAATGAGTGACCAAAGGCTTTTGCTAAAGAGCATGGACAAATCTTGAAATGTGGTAGTTCAGTATACTCCTTTAACAGCCATGATCTATTTTCTCTGTGATGTCATCAATGAATTAATCTAACCCTTTGTTAGTTTACCTTTGCTTTTAGCTTGTTTGTTGCTTGAGTTAAAAAATTCTGCAAGCCCACAGCTAAGATAGAAAGTGCTCCTTTATTACATGGACTGTAACCAAACAGTCAAGGCAGCATTAGATAGAAAGAGACTGGACTTGGAGTTGAACAGGTTTGAATCCTGGCCCACTGGCTCACCTTCTCTGAACACCAACTTCCTCTTCTGTAACGTCTACCATTGTATTACCCACTCATAGGCTGTTCTGGAGAGTAAGTGTTGAGATGCAGGTGAAATACCTAGTAAAATGTTTGGCACAGAGAAAATGCTCAAACCAGTGTTGCAAAGTTGTTATTATTGTTGTTGTTTTGCCTTCTCAGATGTTGACTTCACCACTTACATATTTTAATCATTGTAGTTCTATGTTTATGTGGGAGCCTGTGGTATCTCCTTGATCATGTCAGTGTATTCTCTGGTCTCTTCTCATATTTTCTTCTACCATGTCTGAGCAGGCGAAGAGGAGGGAAAGCCACAAAAAAATGACAAAAGCTTCAGTGGCATGGGTGTTTTTGTTCTTTTCTCCTTGGTTCTGTTTCAGGGGACTCCAGAAAAATATCAGCTGGCAGAAGAAATGACTGTTTTCAGCTGAAGGAACAGGGAAGCATATGTTATTTTCCTCAGAAGTGAGAAGACCAAGAAGCTGGAGGAAAGAATCTGGTTTTGTCACACATGTTAAAGGAAAGCTGAGTCAGAGGGGAGAAGGACATTTCAGACTTGAACATTAAAAAAAAGATTAAAAAAAATTTTTTTAGAGTTCCTGTGGTTCCAGCTACTTGGAAGGCTGAGGTGGAAGGATCACCTAAGCCCAACAGGTCGAGGCTGTGGTGGCCTTGAGCATGCCACTGCACTCCAGCCTGGGTGACAGAGTGAGACTCCAACTAGAAAAAAAATTTAGAGTTATGAGGTATAAGTGAGAATTTACTACATAAGTAAGCTGCATGTAGGTGAAGTTTGGGCCTCTAACTGGTCTTCTCTCCCACTGATAGTGAACAGGGTACCCAGTGTGTTGCCACATGCTCCCTTCCTCCTCCCCTCCTCACTCTCATCACTAGTGGTGACCAGCATCTACTGATCCCACCCTTATGCTCATGTATTCAGGGCCACTTATGCATGAGAGCATGTGGTATTCAGTTCCTTGTTTCTGTGATAGTTTACCCAGTGTGATGGTCTTTAGCTGCATCCATGTTACTGCAGAGGCCATGATGTCGTTCTTCTTTATGATTGCATAATATTCCATCATGTATATGTAACACATTTCCTTTATCCTGTTAAATTTCTATGGGCATCTGGATTGGTTCCATGTTTTTGCTATTGTGAATAGTGGTGCAATAAACATACGTGTGCAGGTGCCTTTTTGGTAGAGCAATTTGTGTTCCTCTGGGTATATTGCCAGGAGAGAGACTGCTAGACTGTATGGAAACTTAACTTTTAGTTCTGTGAGAAATTGCCACACTGCTTCCCACAAAAGTTGAATTAGCTTATATTCCTATCAACAGTGTAGAGGTGTTCTCAGCTGTACCAGCGCCTGCTGTTTTTTGACTTTTTAATGCTAGCTATTCCTACTGGTGTTAGGTCATATTGCAATGTAATTTTGATTAGCATTTCTCTGATGATTAGTGAGACTAGACAATTTTTCGTGTGTTTGCTGGCTGTTTGCATGTCTTTTGAGAAGTGTCCATTCATGTCCTTTGCCCACGTTTTAATGGGGTGGTTTGTTTTTTTCCTTTCAATTCATCTGAGTTCCTTGCAGATCATGGATGTTAGGGCTTTGTCAGATGCGTATCTTGAAAATATTTTTTTTCATTCTGTGGGTTGCCTTTTTACTTTGCTTAATGGTTTATTTTGCTGTGCAAACACTTTTCAGTTTGATAAGGTTTCACCGTCAATCTTAATTTTTGTTGCATTTGCTTTTGAGGATTTGGCCATGAATTCATTGACTATTCTGATGTCCAGGAGGGTGTTCCCTATGTTTTCTTCTAAGATTCTTATAGTTTGAGGTTTTAAATTTAAGTCCTTGATCCATTTTGAGTTAATTTTTGTATATGGTGATTGATAAGAGTCTAGTTTCATTCTTCTGCATGTGGCTAGCCAGTTTTACCAGTACCATTTGCTAACTGGTTACTATTCCCCAGTGTTTGTCACTGTTGGCTTTGTCAAAGATGAATTGGTTGAGGAATCATTTTATTTCTGAATTCTCTGTCTTCTTTCATTGGTCTATTCCTGTACCAATACCACGCTGTCTTGTTTACTGTAGCCTTGTATGAAGTTTAAAGTCTGAAAGTGTGATTCCTTCAGGTTTGTTCCTTTCGCTGAGGATTTCTTTAGCTATTCATGCTCGTTTTTGGCTTCCATATGAATTTCTGTATTATTGTATTTCTAGGTCTATGAAAAATGATTTTGGGAATTTGATAAGGGTTGCATTGAATCTGTAGATTTCCTTGTGTAGGATGCGACACCTTGATGATATTGATTCTTCCAATCCATGAGCATAGTATGTTTTCAAATTTGTTTGGGTCATCCTTGACTTCTTGGAGCAGCATTCTGTAGTTCTTGTTGTAAAGGTCTTTCACTTCGCTGGTTAGGTGGATGCCAAGAAATTTCACGTGTGTGTGTGTGTGTGTGTGTGTGTGTGTGTGTTTATTGTGAAAGGATTTATGTTTTTTATTTGGCTCTCAGCCTACTTATTGTTGGTGTATAGAAATTGTAACTGTCTTTTGTGTATTGATTTTGTATCCTGAGACTTTATTGAAATCATTTATCAGTGGGAGGAGTTTTTTGACATACTCTCTAGGGTTTTCTAGGTATAGAATCATATCATTTGCAAAGAGGGAGCACTTAACTTCCTCTTTTTCTATTTGGATACTCCTGATTTCCTTCTGCCTGATTGCTCTGGCTAGGACTTCCAGCACTATGTTGAATAGGAGGGGTGAGAGTGGGCATCCTTGTCTTGTTCCAGTTCGAGAGGGAATTCTAGCTTCTTCCCATGAAGCATAATGTGGGCTGCAGTTTTGTCATAGGTAGCTCTTAATGTTTTGAGGAATGTTTCTCTGATGCCTAGGTGGTTAAGGGTTTTTCTTAAGATGGGATGCTGGATTTTGTTGAACACTTTTTCTACGTCTAATAAGATAATCCTGTAGTTCTTGGTTTTACATCTGTTAATGTGATGAATTACGTTTATAGACTTATGAATGTTGAACCAGTCCTGCATCTTGGGAATAAAGCTCACCTGGTCATGATGGATGATCCTTGAAATGTTGTTGGATATGATTTGCTAGAATATTTTTGAGAATGTTTACATCTATGTTCCTCAGAGAAATTGATCTGTAATTCCCTTTTCTTGTTGGTTCTTCACCAATCTTGTTGGTATCAGAATGATATTAGCTTCATAGAATGGGCTAGGGAGAATTCCTTCCTTCTCAATTGCCTGGAATGCTTTCAGTAGGATTGGTATCAGTTCTTCCTTGTATGTCTTGTAGAATTCAGGCAGGAGCATTTGAAGGCAGCCGAAGGCTTCCATTCTAAACTGAACGATGGAAGGCATTCACAGACTAGATGCAAAATAACTCTTTCCCTATTCCTGTAGGACTCCTACTTGCCAGACAAAATGATTGGAAAACTAGACTGAGGTACTTGTTTTGCTGACTGAGAAAAACACAGCCAATTTAAATCTGCCATTGAACTGCTGAGCTGATAAGCTCCGCTCCCTTACAAGTCTGGATTGTAATCAGGATGTGGCTCTTTCCATTCTCTCACCAGCTATTTGGGGTTTGTTTGTTTGGTTTTTTTCTGAAAGCAGATGCAATTGTTACTTTAGTAGATGTTATATTTAGTTCTTGACATCTTAGATGTGTGTCTTTATTTGCAGGAAACAGTTTAATTAAAAAATATTTATGTTTTCTTTCCTAGGCCCTTTTGGTCTGGTTACACTGTTTCTGTTTGGGGGAAAACTAGTACCCAAATGTTTCCTTTAAATTCTTTTTGCAAGTTCATGGTCCAGGCCTATGACTCAGGAACTTCTAATAAAATTATCTACACTTAAAAAAAAAAAAGCAAGATGCCAAGGAACCATTTCAGGACCTAGAAGGGAATGTGGGCTCATGAGCAAGGGCCTACCTTCTGTGACTGTTTGCCTTGACGATGTAGGAAGATAGCAGAGATAAATTAGGAAGGGAGGCTTTAGCACCACACCCACCATACATAGTAATAACTCACTTTGATTGCGTGACATGCCAGGCCCTGTTCTCACTACTTTATATGCATTCTCTCAATTACCGCTCACAGTATCTCTACAAGGTAGGTACTATTATAGCTGGCATTTATTGATGAGGAAACTGAGGCTTAGACAATATAAGTCATTTGCCCAGTGAATAGTTAGTGAACAGCTAGGATAGAATTAGAATTTAAAAGCTGGCCTGATTCTAGACATGTTCTTGACTCCTAACATCTTTTCCCTTCTTCACCCATGACCCCTTTACAATTCCCCTAGTTTCCACTAAGGGATATGTGTGGTACTAGTGGGACTAACTCTGATCCAGCACCAGGGGTAGGACATGTGACTTAGGCTAAGCCAATCAGGGCATGGCCAAAATGATTGGTCAGGGGTGGTCATGTGACCCAAGCCATTCTAATTAGAATGAATAGGAGACCTCTGAGGTAAAGGTGTTTTTGCCTTGTGTATTGTGGGCAGTGTGGATGTGAGGTCTCCAACTGCTGAAACAATTTGCTACTACAGGCAAGAATGAAGGTGAAGCCAATATTCAGGGAGACCTGAGGTTGAACAACTGCAGAAAAATGGAGGTGAAGGGCTGATAATGCATGACCCTTCCCAGCAAACCTCATCTGATGCCTGAACCACCCCAGGACTCAGTATCACAAGAACCCACCAAGTCCCTATATGTGGAAGCCAGAGTGAGCAGAGCTCTCTGTTTCTTAAAGCGAACGCATTCTACATGATGCACTCATGCTGTCCCAAGGAACTTTTCAGCATTCTCCCTGGACCCTAGCCCAACAAAACTTCCCTTGGGCACTGGAATTTCCCTCAGAAACATTTTTTAAAATGCCCTACATAAGGATTGACATCACCCTCAAAATATAAAGAAGGGCCGGAGGCACCCAAATGACTGGAGCTGGCCAGTTTTCCCAAGAATTCTTTGGTTCTGGTGGTATTATACAATCCTGAACTAAACTGGTTTTGTTTCTTTAGAAAAGTTTATTGAGGCCAAATTTTTGGAGCTCTTGATGGTGATTTTTCAAACAGTAACAATTCTCTTTATAAGAAGAGGAGAAGTCGGTGTAGGTTCTTTGGTAATTATCCAGGCACTCTGCCCTCACCCCAGACACTGCACAGATGGCTGGCCTAAGAGAGCTCTGCTTGGATCGCCTACTCCCCCTGATGTCTCTAGCTTTCTAAGGCTGCCACTTCCAAACTCAATCTATATTACTATGTTCCACGAGAGTGTTAAATAATGACAGTGACTGATGTTCCTCCCACCAAGGCTGCTTGTATTTTAATAGGAGTCTACTGAATGTTGAAAAATGTTCTCAACTTGCTGGAGTGAAACCAATGGTGAAACTTAGGGCCCATAACAGGACACTAAGATAGCAGTTCCAACCCTTTTTGGCATCAGGGACCAGTTTCCTGGAAGACGATTTTCCACCAACGGAGGTGGATGGTAGTGGTAGTTTTGGGATGATTCAAGTGCATAACAATTATTGTGTACTTTGTTTCTATTATTATTGCATTGTAATATACAATGAAATAATTATACAACTCACCATTAAAAAAAAGAGGCATGGAGGGAAGTGGTAAATAAAATAAAGGGTGGGCCTCCGCTGATCTGACAGGAGGCGGAGCTTGTCCACTGCTCACCTCCTGCTGTGTGGCTCAGTTCATAACAGGCCATGGAGGTCATCCAGGGGTTGGACCCCTGCACTAAGACATATTTGGGGGCAAAGAAACATTTTTATTTTTCTTTCAAATCATGTCCTTAGTGAAACGGCTGTGTACGTGCATATTCAGCGTGGCTAGGACCAACTCCATTTGCGGAAATTCCTGTTTAACCCAAACCCATAGTGTCTGGAGCTCTGGCACGCATGCTCCCTCCCCCTGCCCCCGACCACACACTTTAAAGAAGAGGACAAAGGGATGGGAAGGGACAACCTGAGTTTTGCTCATGTCTTTGGAAAGTGGCGACAGCTGTCTTGTACTCTAGTACAGAGTCTACCCAAGGCCTTTCCTATCTAAGGGATATTGATGGAAAAAGGAGCAGGGCAATCATCTCAAGCGAGAGGAAATGACCAAGGGGAAGATAATTGCTGTATGTGTGCATATCGGTGTCACTCTGTGTCATGCCTGTCTTTTTTCTTGAGTATTACAGGCCTTTCTGTAATTTTTGTCTCCTCATAACCCAAAAACCTCAGATGCTGATTTCAAAGTTCTGATTCATCAGACATTCATGGCCTGCTGTTCAAGGTGGTTTAATTATGTACATATAGCAACTGCCCTTTTTAAAACTATGGAACTTTGTCCCCTTTAAATCACTAACACAATGGCATTTTTTTATGAGCCAAACATGGTAAAGTCAATCTACCCACTCTATTCCAGCCCCTTAGCAGGGGCAGGAAAGCCAGACATTGGGCCCAGAGACACTGGTATGAGAGAATTGGGGAGTGGGCACAGGCTGGCAAAGGGGCTGTGGAGCCCACCCTGTGATCTGCACACCCTGGGAGAGAAGATGGGGTGGCTGAAATGGTTCTGGCAAAGGATGGGCAGCTTATTTACTGAGATCATCGAAGAAGGTAATCCAGGACCACAATGCCTGATAATGTTAAGTGTTCAGCAGTTATTCCTTGAATGGATTAATATATGGGGTAATGATGTGCTGAGGTCTGGGGATGACGGTGAAATGAGTGCTTGGACAAATGAGATTATGATGTCACTGCTCATAAGGCTGCACCAGGTTTTTACCATCATGGTCCAAGGACAGGGGGCCTGCCCAGGAGAAGCCAGGGCACATTTTCCCAGTGCTCTAATTTTTAGCCAGGCTGTCATCTCCTGAATTTCTTAGAACTGCTCACCTGCACCAACCCCTGACATTGTATCTGGAGGAAAGGACTTTTTAATGACAGTGTTGTATTAGGATTCTTTGAACAAACAAATAAACAATGGTGGGCCAGCTTTCTTTATTCTCTGTAACAGTGAGGAAGCCTCCTGAGGAGTCAAAAAGCAGGTGAGTCTGGTGTGAGGCAACTAGTTAGAAGGATGGACCCTGCAGATTGCTTAGTGACTACCAAGAGGCTCCTTTGGAGCAGATAATTTTGGGGGTTTCATTAAATCTGTGAAGTCTGGGACATCTGGTCCTGGGGCTAAAATTAGTAACTGCACTCTTTTGGGGGATTTTTGTAGAGTTTCTCTCTTCATCAGCTGGTTCTTCTTACATAGTAGGTTCAATCTGAGGAGCTTGGCAGTCCCACCAGATGGAGCTTGCTGTGATTTTTGCTGTAGATCCCAATCAGGAGCAGATGACAGTAGCATTGGCACAGGCCACAGTGGAACGGTTTTCAGTATACAGTTCCAGCAAAACCTGGTATTTTCCCTGAAAGGAACACAGGAAAAGTATTAGGTGTGTGGCCAATAGTACAATCAACCATTTAACAAATACATATCAAGCACCTTCTATGTGCCAGGCACTGTTCTAGACACTGGGGACAAAGTTAAAACAAGATAATGGGGGACAAAGTCAGAGCAAGACAAACCATCTCCCTGCCCTGCGGAGCTTACAGTGTCATTGGGAGAGACAGACCATTCACATGACTAAGGAACTATGTGTGGCATTTCAGATGGTGATACTATGGAGGAAACTCATGCAGGTAAGGATGAATGGGAGTGCTGGGTGGGACAAGGTGGGTGCTGGTTTGCAATTTTAAATACAGTGGTCAAGGGAGACCCTGCAGAGAAGATACCACCCAAAGGGGGTGAAGGAAGAGGCCATGGTGCTATAGGCTGGGATCCCTCACATTTGAGGAACAGCAGGAAGGACAATGGGGCTGCAGGGAGAGAAGGAGGGAGAGGGGAGGTGAGGTCATGGAAACACAGGAGGCCGGACCCTTAGGGCCTCACAGGCCGTAATGGAGACACTGGCTTTCATTCTAAAAGGGATTGGGTCATGACAGTTTTCTCTATAAGAGGGATCTGATCTGTGATATGTGTTAGTGGGATCTCTTTGGCCACCATGCTAAAAAAAAAACCAGGCAGTAGGTGACTGCAGAAATCCAGGGTTGACGAGGATGGCTTGGGGGCAGATGGTGGAGGTGGGAGAAGGGATTAGGTTCTGGAAAGGTTTTGAAAGAAAAGTTGATAGGATCTGCTGAGGAAACCCAAGTGGGTGGGAGAGAAAGAGATGGGTCAAAGAGGATTCCAAGCCTCTTAGTCTGAGCAGCTAGAAGGTAATGGGTCATTTGCTGAGATGGAAAAGTACTCTGGGGAACACCGTTCAACAGCACAAAACCAAAATGCCCTGTCAGAAAGGACTGTTGTCTTTCAGGTTTCTTTTCTGGTTGCAATGCTGCACAGAGGGCTCCCTTCATTTGCAGTTTGCTTAGAAGAACCCATAGTTCTGTGAGAATTATGGAACGATCCCAGGAGTTGAGCTGTTTTGCTGAAGCCCTGCAAGTCACACAGTGGTGATATGTCTGTCAAAAAGCCTCTGGAGTGGCAGCTACTGTGTCTCAAGCAGGACAGAGGGAGCAAAGGGGAGGATGCACACATCTTCTAGTTGCCTGTCCCCCAAAGGAGAAAAGAGCTTCATCTGTATAAACCTAGAGGGAAGGAGTCAGACCACTAGGCAGAAGTTGCATGAGAGGTGGCTTTTGCTAAAGAGAACAACTTTCCAGCAATTAGCAGAGGTTCAGAAGGGAATGGAATCCCAACACCGAACATGTATTTGAAAGAACCAGGCTGTGCTCTGGGAGGAGCCTTGAGTGCCACTCCCTGAGTCTAGAGGTTCCCATGAGTCTTATTGCTCAAATACCGAACAGCTATAATTTTAAAACAGTGTTAGGAATTTAACCAAAGCAGTGTAAACATTAGATAATTAATTATGATTGAAGACTGGCTTGAATTTATATCTGATTGTGTTTCCTCCTCCTGCTTATCCTTCTCATCTACTTTTCTTTTAAATCTCTGTGTGTACCTGAGTACACACCCTGTGAAACTGTTGAAAACCAAATGAACTTTTCCTTATTGCTTTATGAGCCTAAGAGGAGAGGTTGCATTTGAATGAAGGGGCTCTAGATGATGAATTATGGATATGTATGCTCTGGTATAAGAGGTAAGAGTACTTAGGCAATCGTGCCAGTTTGAGGCAAGTGGAAGCATGTCCTGGGAGAACAGGAGGCTGGGGTAGGGAGAAAGGGCAGCACAGTGACCTTTCTGCTGTTGAGGAGGGCACTGAGTTTGTGAGTCAGAAACTAGTGGGTGCATCCTTGGCCATACCTGGCTCAGGCTGTACCTACAAGTTGTTGCCCACATGCTTTGGAAGTCCAAATATCTCGAAACTCTAATTCAGAAAACAGCAGGCAAAGACAGATGTAGGATGCTACAGAGGACTTCAGTGTGGGCCAAGGGATTGGATATGTTAACAGGGAGTAATACTGAGATACTGAAGATTGAATACCAAAGTTTTTGGCCAAGCAGGAACCACATGGACCCAGAGCTCATCCTGGGGGATTTGGGTGGAGAAGGAGGTCTTTCGAAACCAAAAGGCTGCGAACTGTCTGTGTCCCATACTAGGATAGCAAAAATCTCTGAGCCTTGCGGGTTGGTTGTGACTGGTCTGCGGCCAGTGTAGGGAGCTCATCTTGGGACTGAGGCCTCCAGTGGCCTCTGCTGCACATGTGATGCTCACACTGGGCAATAACTCCCTGAACACTGTCACTGGTTGAAGAATGAGGGTCCTGTGCCTCCCTCAAATGTCATAAGTGGTTGTGATAAAACGTTTTACATCTTTCAAAGAAGTTTTCTGACTTTAAGAAGTTCATTTCCATTCTACATCAGTTAATTGTTAAAGGTAACTGGTTAAGAAAAAAAAATCCAACAATGTAAAATGAAAAGAAATTGTTAGCAAAGTTTAAGTCAGTCTCTAGTGGGAAGATTAGAAGAAAAATGGAGGAAGGAATAGAATTCAAATATCAAAGATCTAAAGGAAAAAAATAAAGCTATCTAGGATAATTTAGGCCCCTCATTGTAGAAGTGAAGAGAGGCTGAGTTTTCCTCTTGCAAAACTTTCCCGTTATACTAAGGTCCTGAGGGGAAACCTGTGAGAATTCCAGAGGGGGAAGGCTAGGAACTTTCCAGCTGCTAGAGCAATGCTAGTGGGAACCCAAGATGTTAAGGAGGTGGCACTCCAACTTAGGAACTCAGAGGCGGGGACAGAAAGGAAACCGCCCAGAGATGAAACAAAGTTAAAGAGACTCCTTTATGGGGAAGGAGACCCTTTTCCTGAGTCTCATACAGGTTTTGGAGGACCAAAAGAATGAGATCAAAAACAATAGCAAAGATAATGGAATCAACCAAAGCATTCATCAACAGACAAATGGATAAAGAAAATGTGGTATATAACAAGGTGGAATACTATCCAGTCTTAAAGAAGAATGACATCCCGTCATTTACAGCAACATAAAATGAAACTGGGGATCATTATCTTAAGTGAAATAACCCAGGCACAAAAAGACAAATATCACATGTTCTCACTCATACGTAGGAACTAAAAAATTTGATTACATGGAGGTAGAGTGGAAAAATAACAGACTGAGAAGCTAAACAGGAGGGACGGGGATGATGAACAGAAGAGGGTTAAAGGGTGCAAACACCCAGTTAGATAGAAGGAATAAGTGCAATGTTTGCTAGCAGTGATGATAGTTAACAAAAATGTATCTTACTAGGGTTATGGACACCCTAAATACCCTGACTTGATCACTATTCATTATGTGTATGTAACAAAAAATTCACATGTACCCAATAGATCTGTATAAATTTTAAAAATCATAATTGTGATCCTTTTCACATTGGGTTCCACAAGTTTCTCTCAGGGGTAGCATATTGAAAACTCTATTGCTTAAGTCAGAGTGGTATGAATTCAGCTATTTAATAAAGTCACATTATTTTGAGTCATATTATTATTACTAGTGGAAAATTCTACTCTTAGCTGTGAGCCTTGTCAGCAAATGCAGAGGACGTGGGCATTTTATTTACTTGGTGGCAGCCCATGAGTAACAGTGGAAGGATGGTAACAAGGGGACCTTTACGCCTTCTTGGCTTTGTTTATCTTCTTGCCTCTGAACTGCCAGAATCTCAGAGCACGAGTCCCAGTGTGCATGTGGTCCTCCCACATATCCTAGCAGTATGAGCTGTATGGTGACTGCAGACACCGCCATCCTGCTGGACAAGACGCCAGCATCCCTCTCAGTGGGAGGTTTGTATCCAGAGGAGCCCCAAAGACTCAATGGCACATAAAATGTTAAAACCAAAATGACAAAGCTAGTGTGCCAGGAAATTTTAAGAACTTACTACAAGGTAGCAACTTTATTGAGGAAGGGTTTTTGTAGTGGTGGCCTGTCGATAAATTTTAAATTGTTTAATTCCTTCCTTCTCCTCCTCTTTCTTCTCTGTTCTCCTCTTCCGTCCCCGCTCCTCCTCCTTCTCTTCCTCTTTTACCCCCTCCTCCTTCTTCAAAAAACAAATGGTTCAATACAAGAATTAAGTAACAAAACAAAACAGAAAATCAAAACCCTACCTTGAATCAACTCTAAATGGATCAAAGACCTAAATATAAAATCTCAAACTATAATAACCTTAGAAAATGCAAGAGACACCCTTATGGAAATTGGAACTGGCAACCAATTCCTGATCAAAACCCCAAGTGCCCATGCCATAAAAGATAAGATAGACAAGTGAGACTTCATCAAGCTGACAAGCTTCTGCAAAGCAAAATAAAACATCAAGAGAGTGGGGAGACAGCCCACAGGATGGGAAAAAAATATTTGCCTACAAGGAACTCCAACGTGTTGAAAATAAAAAATCAAACAGCCCCATTAAAAAGTGTGCAAAAGACATGAATAGATTCCTCTCAAAAGAAGATATATGGGCAGTCAACAGACACATGAAAAAGTTCTCAGTCTCACTAAGTATCAGAGAAATACAAATCAAAACATGTTGATATACCACCTAATCCCAGTAAGAACGACCATCATTAATAAAACAAACCACAATAGATGCTGGCAAGTATGTGGAGAAAAAGGAACTCTTCTACTCTGCTGGTGGGAATGCAAACTAGTGCAACCTCTGTGGAAAACAGTGTGGTGATTTCTGAAAGAACTAGACACTGACCTTCCATATGACTCAGCAATCCCCCCTATTGGGAATATATCTGGAGGAACTCAAATCATTTTATAAAAAAGATACCTGCACAAGCATATTTATTGCAGCACTGTTCACAGTAGCAAAAATATGGAATCAACAGTGCTGCCCATCGAAACTGGACTGGATAAAAAAAAAAAAGTGGTACATATACACAATGGAATATTATGTAGCCATAAAGAAGGACAAACATATGGACTTCACAGCAACTTGGATGGATTTAGAGTCTGTAATACTCAGTGATCTATCATGGAGACAGAAAACTGAGTACCATATGTTCTCACTCATAAATGAACCTTGAATAATTATCATAATGGTGTAAGAAAGGGATTGGCAGTATACCTAACCCTGAATTGTACCCCACATCTTTAAAATTAGAATTAAAAAAAAAAACCTTACCTCGGGAATATTAAATCCAGGACTATTGACAGGACCAGCATAGTAAATCTGCTCTGAAAATACATAAATCATAGATAACATTAGTCTATCATTTAAAACAAAAACAGTTTGCTTATATGCTCTGTGGTCACACAGATGTGTAAAAATTATTGGCACTAAAATAATCATAGCTGTTAATACAAATGTTTTCACTTCCCAATCTAGACTTACCATTCATTTATTCATTCATGCAACAAATACTGGCTGGACACCTACCGTGTTGCAGGCCCTGGGAGTCAAGTGATGAAAAAACAAAAAGCCTCTGTCCACAAGTTGCCTCATATTGTCCTCATATTCTAGCGAGGAGACTGACACTACAGAAATAACTAAGCAAGACAATATCAGATTGTAAAAAGTGCTAGAAGAGACATGCAGGTTATGCTAGAGAGGCAGTACAGCGTGGGGTCTAACAGGCCAGGCTGGAGGCAGCCAGGCCACACAGGGTTAAACCCTGAGACCACCTCCCACAGCTATTTGACCTTAGTCATTATCCCTCTGGGCTCAGTTTCCTCATTCTTTATTTTTATTTTTATTTTTTTTTTTGAGTTGGAGTCTCACTCTGTCACCCAACTGGAGTGCAGTGGCCGCTCTCGGCCACCGCAGCCTCGACCTGCTGGGCTCCGGCGATCCTTCCGCCTCAGCCTTCCAATTAGCCAGAATTACAGGCATGCGCTACCACGCCCGACTGATTTTTTGATTTATTGTAGAGATGAGGTCTCGCTGCCCAGGTGGGTCTCGAACCCGCGGGCTCAGGCAATCCACTCACCTCAGCCTCCCAAAGGCGCGGGATTACAGGCTGAGCCACCGAGCCCAGCTCTCCTCATTCTTTAAAGATGGGTATGATAATGACAATAACAGTGCCCACCTCATAAGGTTGTGAGCAATGAAAACAGTTTATTACTGTAAAGCACAATGTGAAACAATGTAAAGCACAACAACATCTGGAAAGCACTCCAGGAATATTCTATAACACTGGGAACTGGGAACTGCCATGATTAAGGAAGTGGTTGGTCAGGGGAGGCATCTCTAAGGAAATGGGTGGTATTTGAGTCAAGTCCTGAAGGAGCAGAATGAGACAAGCATTTCAAATCCAGAGCATCTCAGGACAACAGAATCAGAGCAAAGGCCCTGATATGGAAAGGAGTTTGGAAAATTGTAAGGGCAGAGGGAGATGGGTCCGCTGAAGCACAGTGAGCAAGAGGAGTCATGTTGAAAAATTGAGGGAGTGACATATTCCAGGACCTCGAGGACATGGTAGGGAGTGTGGATTTCATTCCACAGGCAGTGCAAAAGATGCTAAAAAGTCAAGTGAAAATAGCTAATGTGGTTTTGCAGAGACATTCTGTGGTGTGGAGAATGGAGGGAAAAGGCTGAAGTGGAGGCTCCCCAGGAGCCGAGGTGAGTGATGGGTTGGTGAAGGGGGTGGTGGTAGAGGTGGAGAAATACTATAGAGATTGCGGCTGTATTGGGAGACAGCACTCACTGATGAGCTGGATATGGAGAGTGGGGGCCAGGAGGACTTTAGGTTGGGCATCTGGGTAGATGGAGTGCCAGTTATTGATATGGGGAAAACTGGGAGGAAGGGTGTGTATGTGTGTGTGATAATTAAAGACCTCTATTTCTATTTCTGGGGAATGATTAATAAAGATCTTTGAAAGCAGTTGAATACACCAATCTGAAATTCTGGGAAGAGGTAGGCACAGGGCTGGGAATATTGAAGTCATTAAAATGTAGTTGAAGATTAAGTCATGGAACAGAAAGGAAGACTTAATTGAAAGGGAAAATGATAGAACCAGATTCACTCCTGAGACCCTCTAACATTCAGAAGTTAGGTTGATGGGGAGAGACCAGCCAAGAAGACTAAGAAGGAGCGCCTGGTAGAGTGGAGGGTAGCCAGTGAGTGTGGAATCAGAGAAACCAAGAGATCAGTGTTTTCAAACAGAAGGCTACGACCAACTGTGTTAAATGCCATTATTCAGAGTTTGAGTAAGATGAAGACAGAAATATGCAGTGAATTTGGCAACATGGAGGTCATTGGGTGACCTCGACAAGAACATTGGACAGATGCCTAGGAAGATATGGAGGTGAGGGAGGAAAAGAGTTTTGCTGTAGAGGGAAGCAGAACAAATGAATGATAACTGGAGGAGGGTGTGATGTTAAGAGTGGTTTGGTTTGTTTCTTTATTCAAGACCAGAGGTACTGCACCATATTTGTCATTTGAAGGAGATGATCTTCTAGAGAGAGAGAGAGAGAGAGAGAGAAGATGTGAAGAGGGAACAAATGAAGGCATGAAGGGATTAAGAAGGTGGGAAGAGACGGATCTGCCTTTGAGAAGAGCACAGAAATTACTCACACAATTGTAGGAGAGAAAACAACAGAATGAGTTCAGGTATAGGCAGATTTGTAGATCAGCCACTAGACAAACAGCAGGGCTCCTGTGTGATTACTTTGGCTTTCCCAGTGAAGGTCATGGGCAGACAGGTAGGGGAAGTGAAGGATGAGGACCTGCCCTGTGTTGAGTAGCAAAAGAAGGTATACAATATGCATCATGGACAGTGGATAAGAAATTTACTTGAGAAACAGAGTAAATCTAGCGAGTATTAAGTGCTTCTTTTTTTTTTAGTCTTGTGGCCATACATTTAAAGATATTCCAGTCAGCCTGGATGTATTCTTCTCAGCAACATTCAGTAGCTCCAATGGAATAGAGAAGGTTGATGGCTGATTTGGAGTTTTGCTGGACAAGAATGATAAGGAGGGAAAGCCAAGGCTGTTGGGATAGATACAGGGGAAAGAACATAATAATAGACCATGGAATCTAAGATGGGTAAGGAAGAAAGTGAAGGCGGGGAGTTGGTGGTTGATAGTAAAACCAGTGGTGGAGTCAGTTAAATGGAATTTCCATGATTGCAACCAAGGTATTAGAATTCATGAGCTAGAAAGGTATGAGGAAGCTGAGGGCAGAAGGTCTGACACTGAGATTTCAGAAGTCATGCATTTTTACAGGCTACGACAATATTCAGGGTTGATGTGGGAGACTGTGGTTGAGGTGGAAAGACAGAAATGGTTGTTGGAGGTAAGGAGGTGAAGGGACAGAGACGTCATGATGCTGGGCGGGCCATCCATGTTAACCTTCAAGTCAGCAAGGCTGAAACCTTGCCCTTCTCCTCAGATGGTTACTGCCTCCTCTGTGGTTCTCCAGGACTATGATAAGCATCGTGTCTAAGAGTACGTACTCTGGGATCAGACTATCTGGTCTTGAATCTTAGCTCCTCTTCCTACTAATTGGGCAGGTCACCTAACCTTGCAGAGTAGTGTAGGTGGGCACCGTATCCCATAAGTGTGGAGGGGTCAGAGGGGCTGCCTGCCTGGGATTCTTTTGCAGTGTTTGCACTTTGCACAACTTGAGGGCACCCTATTCACATTGGAATCATGTAAATGCTGCCCCAAGGAGGTGTGCAATGCAGTGGCCCAGCTACTAGCTACATGATTTGTTTTTAGAGAATTATCTTTTCCTATTTTTACAGATGTTTTCAATGAGCACTTTTTAAAGAAATAGATTCGGGTGTTCCTGTGCAGGTTTGTTGCATGGATATATTGCATAATGCTAAGGTTTGGGCTTCTAATGTATCCATCATCTGAGTAGCGAATATTGTGCCCAGGTAATTTTTCAACTCTCACCCATCTCTTACCCTCCCCCCTTTTGGAGACCCCGTGTCTTTCATTTCCCTCTGTGTGTCCATGTGTATCCATTGTTTAGCTCCCACTCATAAGTGAGAACATACATGGATGCTCTCTGACTCAAGCCAGGACAATCAGAGCAGAGGGGCAGAGAATCCTGCTCTATCTGTCCTGGCAAGAGATGGGTTCATTTCAACATACCAGTCTCTAGAGTTGCCTACTTTCTGCTTGGTGTTCTAGCCTTCTCATTGATTCTGTGACTCCTAGATATCCTTTTAATACATCCCCTGTGCTTTTACTGGCTATAATGGGTTTCTGCTGCCTGCAACTCAAGGCTGCAACTGCTGTGGGCAGGACCCAGTGAAAAGCAACACCTGCTGGCCATTGGGGCTTGGCACACAGTGTGGCTCAGGAAGAGAGTCCAAGAATGAGGACTGGTGTGCCAGTCCCTGTCTGGTCTGGCTGGGTTCCCTCGGGCATGTTTTACATCCATTTTATGCTTCTGCAAATTGTTCTATGATGGCATAGGGCATACGACTTCACCTAGGTAGTAGGCAGACTTGGGTTTGAGACCCAGTTCTCCTACTCATTAGCCAAGAGATGATGGGCAGTTTGCTGAACCATCCTGTGACTTAGCCTCTGCCCTTGTAAAGTAGAGATAGGAAAGTCTCCCTGCAGGGCGTTGAGAGCACTAGAGAGCAGAACAGAGTCCTCAGGAAGGTAGAAACAGTTCCTTATTCATCATGTTATTTTTCACCCAGTGGGAAGAGAGTAATGGAACGGACATTCACCTGGTGAATGCTGAAGTTTGTAAGATTAGGTTTTGGAGCCTCGGTTTTGAGCCCATGTGCAACACTGTGCACCGTGCCTTTTTATTTTTTCAACTTCTGTTTTAAAAAATGGACGAGTAGGGCTCTTTGAAGAACAGCCTTTGAATGATGTCTAACATTTTGTTATACTCTTTTCATGCCCTTGGATTTGCTGATTTGGGCTCCTCACAATTAACAGGTCTTTTACTGGGGTGAGAGATTTTCATTAAATTGGTCTCTTATGCTTTACAGTTTCAACTGGAGCTTTTTGGGGGTTCGTGAAGTTCCTGAGAATAACCGCAAGTAACTCATGAAACTGTTTTTTTTTAACCTGATGAAACAACACCTAAAATTAAATTCTCGCTCCTTCCTTTCTCCGAGTCTCTTCGATTCTGAGATTCCTTTAATTAACATTCTCACACTCCAGCACTATAAAAAGAATCCTGGTATATTTGCACCCATTTCTTTCTTTCCTTCATTTGAAATCTTTATCAGTTTTCAGTGTGTAATGAATTAAAGAAAGTCACCTCTCTGGCTCTGAACACTTGAAATCGTTTCTGAATATCAGTTTTTTTCTTTTCTTTTTTTTCCCCCCAGATCTTTGGCTGATTGTCATATAGTATGTTTTTAGAGAGGAAATTGGCTTTTCTATTGTGGAAATAAAAGTCCCCAAATGTTCTGGATGACACTGGCTTGAGATGCAGGCCTGCGTCTTGCTCTGCCTCTTTGTTCTCAGTAAGCAGCATGGATGAGCCTGCTGGTGTCGTGAACTCTGGTGAACTCTCCCCATTTCCTAGCCCTTGCTGGGCTTTTGTTGGAATTCCCAATTTATTGGGAATTATTTATTATCTTTCAAATTTATTGTTAAAATGCCATCAATATTTAAGCTATATTGGGGTGTGTGACAGCATAAAAATAGAGTTACAATTATAGCGACCAGACCAATCAAGAAAGATTTTTTTTAAAAATGATCATTTGTTCATTTACCTAGCATTTTGAACCCTCTTCTAACTGCTGGCACCAGTGGGGAAAGATGTGGGAGGCAGTGTTCCCCCCCAGTTATATTAAGGAATGATCGACAAATAAATACAAATAAAAGTAATAGGACAGGTGCAGTAGCTCACGTCTATAGTCCTAGCATTTTGGGAGACTGACTGAGAGGATGGCTTGAACTTAGGAGTTTGAGATCAGCCTGGGCAACATAGTGAGACCTCTTCTCTACAAAAAAGAAAATAAAATCAAAATGATAAAAAATGAAATAAAAGTAAATTATCTGGGCATGGTGGCCATGCAACTATAGTCCCATCTATTCAGGAAGCTGAAGCAGAAGGACCACCTTAGCCCAGGAGGTCGAGGCTGTGGGGAGCTGTGATAGCGCCACTGTACTTCAGCCTGGGTGACAGAGTGAGATCCTAACTAAAACAAACAACAAAAAAAAATGTGTGTTCTTTCCCCTGACTCCTTAGCCCCTGGCAACCACCTTCCTGCTTTCTGTTACCGTGATTTCGACTTATTCCTTGTAGACTCCACGAGTAAATGAGATTATGCAGTATTTGTCTGTCTTATTTCCTTAGCATAATATCCTCCAGGTTCATCTGTGGTGTTGCACACGGCACAATTCTCTTCAGAGCAGCCCAGGTAGGGCAACTGGGAAGTGCAGGGATGTTCATCCTGAAAGAGGTTCTTGATCTAGGAGGACTGGACTTCGTGGACAAATGCTACAGCCTCCTGACCTTGAGAAGGGCAGTTCTGAGTTGCAGCTCCCCAAGGGCCACAGTGAGATGGAGCCCTAGCACCTCATGCAGGTAATCAGCCCTCTGATGCATCCCTTACTGACTTTCCCCCTTCACGCCTGCTTGCTGGCCTCGCATCCCAGCAACAAAACCAACCCTCCCTCAAGTCCTTGATCTTGCTTGGCTTTTACTTGGAGGGTAAGTAAAGAACACTTCCAAGCTCTCCTAGCCTGCAGGGTTTCTGTAGATCTGCTGCTATTCTGATCTACAGAAACCCTGCAGGCTAGGAGAGCTTGGAAGTGTTCTTTACTTACCCTCCAAGTAAAAGCCAAGCAAGATCAAGGACTTGAGGGATATGCAAATCAAAACCACACTGAGATACCACCTAATTCCAGTCAGAATGGCAATTATCAACAACTCAAAAAATAACAGCTGCTGGAGAGGGTGTGGCGAAAAGGGAATACTTCTACACTGTTGGTGGGAGTGTAAACTAGTGCAACCTCTGGGGAAAGCAGTGTGGCGATTCCTAAAAGCTCTAAATATCAACCTCCCATATGACCCCGCAATCCCTCTACTGGGAATATACCCTGAAGAACTCAAATCACTCTATAAAAAAGATACCTGCACACGTATGTTTATCGCAGTGTTGTTCACAATAGCAAGAACCTGGAAGCAACCGTGCTGCCCATCAAAAGAGGACTGGGTTTTTAAAATGTGGTACATATACACAATGGAATACTACGCAGCCATAAAAAAAGAACAAAATCATGAATTTCGCAGCAACCTGGATGGAACTAGAGTCTATAATACTGAATGACCTCTCACAGAAACAAAGATCCAAGTATCACATGTTCTCACTCATATAATGGAGCTTGAACATTCAATATAATACTATAAGAAAATGACTGACGGTACTGGGAAACTATGGGGGGGATGGGATTAACAGTAGCAAATATCTGTCTGGGGATGGGGAAACACCTCTTATCAACAGGGTGCCTGAATGAAATGTAATTGTACACCTAACCCTTAACTGTACCCCACAACATCATAATAAAAAATATTGCTATATATATATATAAAAAAAGAACACTTCCAAGCTAAGAACACTTCCCAGAGAGGGTGCCCTTTTCTAATGTGTACTAGTGGCACACCTGTTTCTAACGATGGAGCCACTCAGGCCTATGATTCCCAGGCTGAATCATATTTCATTTTGTGTATACACCACATTTTCTTTATCTACTCATCTGTCAATGTTGTTTTCACATCTTGGCCTCTGTGAATAATTCTGTGAGAAATTCCCACTGTCGGTGGGAATAATGTAAATTAGCACAGCCACTATGGAAAACAGTATGGAGGTTCCTCAAAAAATTAAAAATAGAATTACCATATGATCCAGCAATCCCACTTCTGGGTATATATATATATCCAAAGGAAAGGAAATCAAGATCTGGAAGGGATATCTGCACGCGGGGAGGCGGGGTCGACCTAGGAGGACACAGCTCTCTCTCTGCCCTCCAGGGAAAGCAACCCAGTAAGAGCTAGGTGGAGGAGCTCAGGGTTTGGGAAGGTCTCTGGTGCATGGAGGACCCAGGTGAGGCAGCTGGAAGATGAAGAGGGAGGTGGGGTCATGTTCCAGACCGACCCAGAGCATTGTCTCTAGAGAGGGAGGGAGAGAGTGCCCTGCTTCATCTAATTGAGCTATAAATAAAACCTTCATTCCTTTCCCCGCCTCCAGGTATTTCCCAAGACACCCAAATCTGGTAGATGGCGAAGACCCAAGTGCTGCTCCTCATTTGGTCCTCTCTGACCTGCAGCTCTGCTTTCTTCAGTCTGACCCTGGAGGGTTTTTCCTGTTTCCATAAGACACTGAGCTTACTGGTGAGTGTGCTCATTTAAGATGATAATGAACTTGCCTGGGATGGGGACTGACAAGAGTGTCCACTGCCTCTGGGGTGAACGTGGTGGCAGACAGATCCCTGGGGACCCTAAAGCCTTGGAGTTTCATCAAGGTTTCAGTGGATTGCAAGCAGCATGGGCAGGTAAGCTTCAGGCTGAGCCCAGGCTTAATTTTAATTTTTAATTATTTTTCAGTGTGTCCTAATTTGGCAGCTTCTCAAACTCCTGGACCGTTCACCTGTTACCACCTGGGTCCTCTGCATTCTCAATGTCTTTCCTGGAGGGAGGCCCCCCCAGGACTCCCAGTGCTGCAGGCCCAGCTGCTCAGACTCAGAAGGGGTCTTGTAGGGCCTTCTTGTACAATTGCATGGAGCGGGCCTGCTGAGGGTAGGGGGCGAATGGGAGCAGAAATCCAGCTTGTGCCCACCAGACCTGGACTGGGTCCCACAGGCAGATGCTTTTTTCGGTATCCTGTGCTCCATCCCCTTAGGCCCCTAGTGAAATCCCTTTAGTTAAGGTAGGCATCAGCTGGGCTCTGTGACATCACCTCATGTCAAGGATCTGTCCCTCTGCACACTTTCCCAGTTCAGAGCAGTACAGGTAAGGCAGCTGGTAAAAGCAGGGATGTTCACTCCTGGGGAATATTCTCAGTCCAGGAGGATTGGACTCTGGACAAATCCTGCAGCCTCCTGACCTTGAGAAGGGCAGTTCTGAGGTGCACATTGCAGCTCCCCAAGGGTCGCAGTAGGATGGAGCCCTAGCTCCCCACACAGGTAATCAGCCCCCTGATGCACCCTTTCTGGCTTTCCCTCCCGACTCCTGCTTGCTGGCATCATGTCCCCGTGTATGACCCAACCTCAAGTCCTTGATCTTGGCTTTGCTTGGAGGAGACCCAAGGTAAGAACAGTTCATGGCAGAGGATGCTCTTTTCTCATGTGTTCCAGGGTCATGTATGAGCTAGCGGTACACCTGTTTCTGATGATGGAGCCATTCATTCCAGAAGCTCTATCTGACTGTGCTGGAGCCTGTTCCCTGACCAAAGACCAAGTAGGAAAATTTTCATGCCCCAGATTGTTCCTGTGAATTCTCTGAACTCCACACTTTGGGAGAAGACAAAACTGAAAGAGACACAAAGAGGCGAAGAACAAAGGTGAGTTTTTTTTATTTTTTATTTTTAAAGAGATGGGGCTTGTTTTGTCACCCAGGCTAGAGTGCAGTCAGTGGTGGGCCAATTATAGCTTACTGCAGCCTTGACCTCCTGGAATCAAGCAATCTTCCTGCCTTAGCCTCCAGAGTAGCTGAAACTACAGGTATGTACCACCATGCTAGGCTAATTTTTTAATTTTTTTGGTGACGGGATCTCACTATGTTGCCCAGGATTCTGTGAGTTTTAGAAAAGAAGGACCTGAGGAAGGAGTTAGTCTCTGTTTCTTTTTTTTTCTTCATTTAATTGAATGACATTTTACTGTCACTGGATAGTAGACCAATGTCGTATAACCTATAACAAATAAAGTGAACTCTAATAAACTGGATTTGAAAACTTTGGGATTCCCTGTCATGTCAGATGACTCTTTTATTGAAGTATTATTTCTGTTGCTACTGGGAGTTCAGTAATTAGAACATACTCGATTTTATTTTCAAACATTTTTGGTAATGCCCAACTTTTATTTTTGGCCCTTTGGGCTGTGTGAAGAGTTGGCATATTTTGGGAATAGTTACTGTGATCCTTTTTGGAATCACAAGTGTACTTAAGGATTCATAACTATATAATTCAAGTTTGAACTATGTTTTCTCTACATGAATTATCTAAGCTTTGCTTCAACTAACTCTACTTTGATATCTTTCCCTGTCCATTCAACCAGGCTTGCGAGATTTTCTTTATGGCATTTCACTACCTAGAGAAATGTCATGTTATTTACAACTTGAAAACATTCACTGTATATTTGTTATGAGTCATTTATAAAATAAGAATTCTTCCAGGATTTTTCATTCAGGGTCTTCTACTCACATTTCTGCAGTGATTCAAGATATCCCATTAATCCTACCCTTTTTGTTCCTAATTAAGCTATTTTTCTCTCAATGATAAGTTCCTATAAAAGGCTCACTGCCAACTTATTCCCTTTCTCTGCCAGGAATGGAACACAGTGTGTGTCATTGACTCCTAGCCAACTTGTTTTTCCTCTGGTTAGGGGACATGCAGGTAGGGACATTATGGGGTCTGGGAAAGAATGACAATAATTCCTCAACAAGGCAAACCTTCGCAAAGCAGTAACATGACCTCCCAACAGAAAAACTCACACCTTGCCTCAGGTACATGAGCAAATGTATCAGCTGTGAAGTTCTCGGTTTGACATCTATGACAGCATTTTAATTGAAGACATGTAGAGTTTTGTGTTTTCCTTGGGTTATACACAGTCATTGGCCTCCTCACATGGCACGCAGAGGTAAGACAAGGGTGCTGACTTCTGGTCAATGCCCGTGCAGGCAGACTAGAAGTGGCTCCCTCAAAGATGGTTATGTCACAGTGCTCCGAAACTGTGAATATGTTACCTTAGATGGCAATAGGGACATTGCAGATGCAATTAAATTAAGGATTTTGAAATGGGAAGATTATCCTGGATTACCTGGGCCTCATGTAATCACAAGGTTCTTTTAAGAGGGAGGCAGGAGGTCAGAAGAAGAAAAAGACCATGTGAAGGAAACAGTTGTGTGATGCTGCTGCAAGCCAAGGAATACAGGCAGTTTCTAGATGCTGAAAAAGGTGAGGAGACAGATTCTCCCCTGAGCCTCTAGAAGGAACACAGCCCTACTGATTCTTTGATTGTAGATTCTGAAATCCAGACTGTAAGATAATAAATCGGTGGTGTTGTCCATTGTAAATTTGTGGTAATTTATTACTGCAGTGATAAGAAACTAATATTATTATCTCAGATGAAAAGAAGGCCCAGGTGGTGGGCCTGAGAAGGGCCAAGGGTGCTGGCTCATTTGTATTTGTGCTTCCCAAAAAGGGCCCTTCAGAAGTTACAGCACAGACACAATCTAGGATTATAGCAGAAGAGACAATACGTGGGTTTAGGGCTGTGCCAGACAGTGGAATTTCTAACACAAACTCATGCAAATGAACTCAGGACAGAGTGTTAAGAATAATTTAGAGCAATATAGAACCTACTAGGTCATACCTGTACAATAGAACATGCTACAAAGATGGGAATGTTCTGTATCTGTACCATCAAATATGATAACCACTAAGCATATGTGGTTGTTAGGAACTCGAAATGTGCCTGGTGAGATGGGTGAACTGAATATTTACTTTAGCTTAAATGTAAAATTTTTGAATAGCCACATGTGATTTGTGGCTTCCGTATTGAACAGTGCAATCCTAAATCAGTATGGGCTAATGGAAATAAAATGTGAACCACATATGCAATTTTCAATTTTCTAGTAGCCATATTTTTTTTTAAAAAGGGAAAGAAAACATGGGAAGTTAATAGTGCTTTTTGTTTTACTCAGTTATTAAAAATATTACAATTTTAGCTTGGAACAAATATAAAAGTATCAAGACATATTTACATTCACATATGTATGTATTTATTTATACAGAGAGAGAGAGAGAGAGAGAGAGAGACAGAGAAAGAAGTGTCTTCAAAATCCAATGTGTATTCCACTCTTACAGAGTGTCTTGTTCTGGCCACCTAGGGTGCACCTCTCTCTGGCCACCTAGGGCACCTCTCTCTGGCCACCTAGGGTGCACCTCTCTCTGGCCACTCTAGGCACCGAAAGCGTGTCTCACTCTGGACACCTTGGATGTGTCTTGCTGTGGCCACCTAGGCCGTGCTTTGCTCTGGACACTGAGAGCACATCTTGCTTTGGACTAACCATGCTCCTAGTGCTCAGTAGCCATAGGAAGCCAGTGGCTACTCTCTAGACAGTGACAAACATTAAGTCATTGATGTGCAAAGGGGGCCCAGAAGGGGAAATGACTCGCTTTCAGTTTTGTTCCTCCTGCAAGGCCTGTTTGTCTTTGCTGCTAAAGTTCCTTTTAAAAGATACATAACTTCTGTAATGAATATGCATGTGTACCCCTTCAATCTAAAATTTAAAAAATAAAATAAGAGGTATATAACTTATGGCAGCAAGGCAAAGAGAATTTGGTTTTTTTTTTTTTAATCACCTGCCAACTTATTCCAGGATTTCTGTGGGCAAACACTTAATAACACTCAAAATGTAACTTGCAAATTGGTGGACTGATTGAGTTCCCAGAAATGGAAATGAAGAAGCTGGTAATGGGAGGAAAGAGAGGAAACTGACTCGATCCTTAGAAACCTGGGACAGCTCTAGAGAAGAGCAAGGTGACTAGGAGGCTAGTCACCTGGAAATGCAGAAGGCTGCATTTCTCAAGCCGAGGGGCTCCAAGGTCCATACACAGCAGAGCTCTTGGGGTGTTCAGTTTGTTAAAATGCAAATACCAGCAACCCTGGTATGAAATTGGGGTGGTTTAGAGGACTGGGAATTGGCCTTTTGAATTATCTACCTAGACAATGATGACGATTATTATTACAATACATGAAAGTGTATGAGTCCCTGAGGTGGATTTATGACATTCCACAACAGGCCAAGTATTTGTAGAAAATTAAAAGTATTTGTAAAAAATTAAAAGTATTTGTAGAAAATTAAAATTGTTCTGCTACTAGGTCATCTTTGGTCTTAATATGCGAGCTCACCTAGAATAAGGAATTGACTAATGCCAAAGGACAGTTTCAACATGTAATTGGTTCATGTACAGATATGCTTGGATTTGAGGCTGGGGGAATGCACTCTGAGTGATCAGATTCCTTCATAGCCAGCGTGTTCCTTTCATTTTGCTCAGCAAGAGAGTGCGCTCTTGTGCTTAGTCATTGTTGATACCCTCTCTAGAGTGTCCATTGTTTCCAGTTCTGTTTTTCTTGCAGTTCAAGAGTAGAAGCTTTCTGTGAATGCAATAAGTAAACGATTGTTTTTGTTGATTCTGCATGAATTTGTAGCAGCAATAGCTGCCCAGTAAACACAAGCATGAAATTCACAGCTGCTTGAAGTCTGCAGACAAGGAATAAAACATGAAAACAAGAAAGGGCTGAAGGTGAGGCACTGGTGCCTCCAATTTCTAATTCCATGAGAAATGCAAATGAATCTTTCTCCCCGGAGAGCCAAGAGGGCCACGGAGACTCCATGTTGTCAGCCACCAGAGAATGTGCAGGCTTGGACCAAAGTCATCTTCCTGCTATTCCTAAGGAAGTGAGGAAAGGCCTCACACTTCTAAGCCTCAAAGGCTCCACCACCTTTCCATGTACCTTGTGAAGATGTGGGCTTCCGCTCTGAGACTGATGGTGACTCAGAGCCCTTGCTTGAGGAGTCTGTCATTAGCCGCACAAGGTAGCTGCCACTGATTCCTTATTGATTGCTTGCTGTGTGCAGAACACCATTCTAGAGACTTGAAGAATATTATTCCATTTTATCCTTATGACAATCCTGTAAGTTCGCTTCTATTTTCTTACCGTATGTATGAGGAAACTGAGGTTCAGAAAGCATAAGTGAGCATAAATTAAATTTTAATTTAATAAGTTTATTGCATTTACTCTATGGGACAAATATTCACATATTTGGTCACATGGGTGGTAAGGGGCAGTAAAGGTCTAGTTCTATATAGGTCTGGCTTCAAACTCCATGCTTATCCACCAGGCTAGTCATTCTCAAGTGTGGTTCCTGGAGCAGCATCATCAACTGCACCCCAGGACTTGAAAGAAATGCAGATTCTCAGGCCCCTCCTTGATGTGCTAAATGGAAGCCCTGGGTATGAATCCAGCCATCATCTGTGGTTAGAACATGCGTCCCAGGTGATGCTGATGCCTGGTCAAGGTTGAGAACTGCCTTACTTGGCTAACCCTCTTGTTCCCCAGAGGCAGCAAGCACTGCAGTGTGATGAGGCAGGGAGCAGGAAACTTCTAGAATAATATTGGTTTTGGAAGCATGTTGCCTGCAACTACAAAGGGACAGTGGGGATGATGATGGGAGACAGAGGACTATTATTTCCCAGGGGACAGAGAACTATTACTCCCTCCACAGACCTATAGATTCATCCATGGGAAGAGGAACCAAGGCACACAAGTTCCCATCTATGCCGCTTGGTTATTGGGGCTGTTGGCTGTGGCTGAAGGACAGAACTGGAAACTGGTAGTCCCTAGGCTGAGGATGAGAAGTGCAGAAATGGAAAGTTTACTGCTTGCAAAGGAGCGTGAGGAAGTAGGGCAACTAACATGGTCCCAGAAATCAAAGGTGAGCAAACAAGTAAAATTGAGTTGATACCCCAGAAAAGACGTACAGTAATCCATCCCATCTAATCTACAGTTTCACTTTTGCAGTTTCATCTACCCTTGCTCAACCATGGGCCAAAAATATTACAGTATTTTGAGACAGAGACAGAAAGAGAGCACACTCACATAATTTTTTATTATAGAATAGTATTATAATTGTACTCTTTATGATTGTTTATTGTTGTTAATCTCTTACTATTCCTAATTTCTAAATTAAACTTTATCCCAGGTATATAAGTATAGGAAAAACATAGTATTTATAGAGTTGGGCACTATTCAAAGTTTCAGGCATCCACTGGGGAACTTGGGACATAGCCTCTGTGGATAATTGATGCTTCTGTTAAGCTACTTATTTTCCTTCTGTTATAGCTGGAATCAATGTTTAAATTCCCTGGGTTGTGTTTTATCATATGTGTTCAGTGAACATGAAACACCTGAACCATGAGGGCCATGGTCATGGTGCCATGGCTGGTCATGCTTTTTGGAAGTTGTCACGTCATTGGCATAGGTAAATGCTCTTCAGGGGAGTACCTGCCTGGAAGGTGGTCTTGTCCTATCTTCTACTACAGCAGTGCAAGGGATAAGGCATTTTTCAGAAAGCATTTATGGGTTTTTTTTTCCTAAATCTAGTCAATAGAAAGATTGTATTCCCATCACTCGTCCCAAATTTGCTCCATTTCTTGGTCTTGTAGAAAAGATCACACACACTGCAATCAAAATAGCAAGGGCTAGAAAACCTAGTTGCTGGAATCCGTATTGCCAATCTAGATAGAAGTGTTGAGACAGATTTGAATAGAGACAATAATATTGAGAAGACTCTGTGATTAATGGTGCAAGCAGGATCACCAGAAGCGGTGTTTAGCATGGACCAGGACCAGAGGAGAGACATGCTAGCTAATGAAAAGGAATGGAGGACAGGGAACTGTGAGCACCCACTGTGGTTATACCTTTGACTTATTTAGGTCTGTATATCAGTGAGTATTATAGTAGAATCTCTTGGATGCTGTCAGGAATAATATCTGCCTTTTGAGCAGTATTATGTCAGACTTTAAAATAGAGTTCTCAGGGGATCTACTTTGTCATATATTGAAATTCATCTAATTATGATGTATTCCCCACTCTGGACAAACATTTAGAGTAGGAAAGTTCAGATTTATACAAAAGACAAACTATGAATCAGTTATTTTCTTGACTAAGGAATTCTTTACCTTGCAAAAGATATCACTGTAATATTTTTTAAAATTACACGTTTAAAGTTAATACATTTAAAATTAAGTCCAAACCTAATTTTTTTTCTGCAAGAGTGAGGTATGTCCACATCTGTTGTATGCATTTCATAATAGATTTTGCTTATACTGGAAAGTGGCTTGTACAGGGACAGATGCACAATGACTCAGCAACTCTCGTGGGCATTGCTGTCTTCTGCACTTCTATGGAATTCTGACACAAATATGGCATCACTAAGTCCTCCCAGCTTTTCATTGTGCTCCTTCTTGTCAATCACAGCTGTCAAGGCCTCAAAGAAGAGTCCTTGACATGCAGATCCCCTAGTTTATGGATCATATATACCCAGTTTATACATACATGCATATGTATACTATTTATTTATTTAATTACCCTAAGCCTTTATTTTAGTTTCAGTTGCTTTTGGCAAGATTGGGTACAATTGATATTCACAAGTCATCCATGAAACAATAAGCAAATTCTTTTTGAAAGTCAATTATTCACTTGATACTATGAAATCAATGCTACTTTGCCTAGGTTGACCGATCCTGACCAGAACTCAGAGGTTTGGCCAGAAGCAGGTTTAACATCCGATGCATCTCCTATTATCAACAGTTAAAATCATGTGTTTATTGCATTTACTCTATGGGACTTAATCTAGGTCTTTACCCAAATCTCCAGGTTCATTTCCAGTTGAGAATCTCTATGACTCTACACAATACATTATAGACAGAAAAGACATGAGCCACCCTGTTCCTTTGAGTAATTTCTCCCCATTTTTATTTGGTTGGGCATGTCATAGAAGGGCTTGTTCCTATTTTCTAGGTTGACACTTGAGTTTCATAGTCAACAAATAGTCTTACAACCACATTTTGGCTTGTTTTAACTTATAGTTTCACTATCATCTTACAGACATGGGATACTGTAGGAAATTTGTCGAACAAAATGAACTTCACTGAGAATAGATATCAGGATATGTTGAACTCTTGATAAATAAGAGATGGAAAGGGATTAGACTGAATTTGACCTAATTCTAAGTTAGACAGGGCTATGGGTATCTCATCTGTTTTTTGGGAAAGTGTTTTTGTTCAGATGGTTGTGGGATACTCTCGTTGGGGCCGTGAGGACCGACACACCGTGGGGATGGATGTCAAGTCTCTTGAAGAGAATAGCTATTCCTATGGTCATTCAGTGAGGAAGTCAAGTCAGAGGCAGAAGATAAACATTTTAGAAGCTGATCTTAGACCAAGGTAAGAAAACAAAACAACAAACAACACAACCACAAAAGATGTGTATGATCACTGGTCAGGAAATCCTGGGATGCTGGGCAAGTTTGAGGAGTGAGGGGTTGGCGGCCTCTCTGGCTTCCCGCTGAGCCAGGTTGAGTCTAAATCCTCACCTCAGCTTGTTTCTGTGAGAGGCAGCCCTGCTGGTTGCTCAAGCTGCTTCACTCCCTGCCTCAAGTTTCCTCAGGTAAGGCAGGGAGTCCAGAGGGTCTCACTGCCACAATTGCTAATGCACTAGACTCGTCACATAATTTTTCTTATTTAGTCTCTACTGTTATCCCATAACGAATTGTGGCCACTCCCACTTAATAGATGAAGTAACCAAGAACCAGATAATCAAATGGCCCTTGCCCAGCATCCCAGGATTTCCTGACTAGTGATTATACACACTTTTTGTGGTTATGTTGTTTGTTTTTTTGTTTTCTTACCTTGGTCTAAGATCAGCTTCTAAAATGTTTATCTTCTGCCTCTGACTTGACTTCACTGAATTACTATAGATGAAGTAACTGAGAACCAGATAAATCAAATGGCCCTCCAGGAAAGATGGGCTTCTGTTTCCAGCCTATCCATGGTAGCTGTGGGCAGGGAAGGAAACTGTCAGTCCCACTCCCTGGCTTTTTCATAGGGTGCCCTTTCTTCCTGTCAGCTGCTGCTCTTACCTGTCTTCCTGTTAAGTCCCTTTGCCCTGGATTTAATTTGTTGGCACTGGCCTTATAAAGCAGAGTGAAATCAAAGGTGTTGCATTTTCCTCAGTATCCTGGATATGAGTTTATGCTGTACTTTTTGGTCAAGTGTTCACAACAGTGAGAGCCAGCATGTACCTGTGTTCTGTAACTCGGGCGAAGAGCCCTTATTCCAACCTTTCCTGTAGCATTGGTTCTCAAACTTTAGCATGCCACAAGACCACAGAGCAGGGTTTGGCCAGCTACAACCGGTGGTCTAAATCCTGCCCATGGCCTGATTGTGAGCAGTCAGATGCTCAGAATGGTTTTTATTTTTGTGATTTTAAATGGCAGGGAAAAAAATCATCAACAGAATAATATTTCGCCAAACGATAAAGTTATATCAGATTTGAATTTCAGTGTCCACATGGAAAGTCTTATTGGAACACAACTGTGCCCATTCATTTTCATGTTGTTTTTGGAGACTTTCACACTGCAAGGGCAGGGTTGAGCCATTGCCCTGAGGCCATATGGCCTGCAAAGCCTAAAATATTTACTATCCTATCCTTTCCATAAAACGTTTGCCAACCCATGACCCAAAGAGCTTATTTTTTGGGTTTTTTTTTTTGAGTCGGAGTCTCACTTGAGTCCAGTCTCGCCCAGACTGGAGTGCAGTGGTACGCTCATGGCTACTCCAGCCTCGACCTACTGGTCTCTGGCGATCCTTCCACTTCAGCCTTCCAAGTAGCTGGGACTACAGGTGCACACCACCATGCCTGGCTAATTTTTTGATTTATTGTAGAGACAAGGTCTCACCAAGTTGCCCAGGCTGGTCTTGAATCCCTGGGCTCGGGCAATCCTCCTGCCTCTGCCTCCCAAAATTCTGGGATTACAGGTGTGAGCTACCATGCCTGGCCAAAGGGCTTGTTAAAATACAGATTGCTAAGCCCCAACTCCAGAGTTTCTGATTCAGTAAGTCTGAATGAGGACTCAAAATTGGCCATTTCTAACAACTTCCTAGATAATGCAGATATTATTGGTCCAAGAACCACACTTTGAGAACCACTGCCTTATAATAATGGCTGGTTATGCCCTTTAAATATTTTTTTTCAGTCCTAGTGGAGGGCTGAACTGAGTCTATTTGTTTTCCCCCAGAGTTTTCCTTATATTTACATAAGATAAATAGAAGAGAGGTTTAGAGTTGGGTAGAGACCCAACTCCACCACTTGCTGGCTTTGTGACCTTTGGTAAGTCACCTAACCTCTCTGAGCTCCAATTTCCTCATCTGTTAAAATGAAGCTGTATATAGAAGAAAACAAACAATTTTTCTCCTGTGATATTCTCAACACAGAGCACTTCTGGTCACCAAACTGTGTGAGATTTGTTTTCTCTCACATCAACTAATTCTCCAGCACTAGCTGGGTGTCCTAAAATTCATTTCAGTTATGAAACTACTGGAGTTAGCACAGATCCCACAGGCTAAGGGCTCAGTCCCACAAGACTGCCCTCTCCCCTCATTGCAAAAACCAGTCCTAAATAGTAGGTCCCAGGACCTCCTTCTTGTGTTTGATAATTTGCTGGAATGCCTCACAGAACTCAGAGAAGTGCAGTTATGTGCCACATAACAACACTTCAGTCAGTAGTGGGCCGAAGTACAAATAAGGACAGTCGTCCCGTAACATGCTGTATTTGTACTGTACCTTTTCTATATTTAGATATGTTTTGATAAACAAGTACCTCCCATTGTGTTACAATTGCCTATAGTATTCAGTGCAGTAACACGCTGTATAGGCTTGTGGCCCAGGAACAATAGGCCATACCATATAGCCTAGGTGTGTAGTAGGTTACATCATCTAGGTTTGTATCAGTACACTCTGTGATGTTCACATGATGACAGAATTTCCTAACTATGCATTTCTCAGAACATATCCCCATTGTTAAATCATGCATGACTGTGTTTACATTTACTGGTTTATTATAAAAGATGTCACGAAGGACACAGACAAAGAGCTACCTAGAGCAAGGCATATGAGAAGATGCACAGAGCTTGTACGCCCTTTCCGGGGAGGGGCACTACTCTCTAGTGGCTCCACCAGTAACCCAGAAGCTCCCAGATCCCCAAACTTTGGGGAGTCTTGTGGAGGTTTCATCATGTAAGCACAATCAATTGTTAACTCAATCTCTAGTTCTCTCCTCCCTAGAGGACAGGGGTGGGGCTGAAGATTCCAAGCTTTTAATTACAATTTGGTCTTTCTGGTGACCAGTCCTCATCTAGGAGTTCACCAAGCGTCTCCTCACTAGGACAAAAAAAGCTGCTATCCTCCAAGAGATTCCAAGGGAGTTAGGAGTTGTTTGCCGGGAACCCAGTCAAAGACCAAATGTTGGAACACAAGATTCCCCTAGCACCCCCTATTGCTCAGGAAATTACAAGGGTTTTAGGCACTGCCACGGGAACTGGGCAGAGACCAAATATATGTATTTCCTGTTAGTAATCACAATATTCCAGAGGCCAATAGCAATAGTTCTGTATTTCCAAAGCTGATGGAAGCAGTAAATTAGTGAATACACATACCGTCCTGAGAGAGGGGCCTGGCACACATCAAGTGTGATGATGCTGCCAGTTGTTTTGTGCGATGCCTGTCTGGGACTAAGGTCATGTTTCTCAACCTTGGCTGAATGCTGAACTTGGTTCAGACTCCCAGAGATTTTGATGTAATTGGTCTGGGGTATGACCTGGGTGGAGTCTTAAAATTTTAAAGGGAGGTTATAATGCTGCACTATCCAATAGAAATATAATGAGAGTTGCATGTCTAATTTTAATGTTTTCTAGTAGCCACATTTTAAAATGTGGAATTAATTTTAATAATAAATTATTATCTTCTTGATAAATAATATATTAATGACATTTTATCTAACTCAATACATCCCAACTTTTATCATTTCAGCATATAGCCAATATAACAACGATGGAGACACTTTATATTCTTTTTTTATATGAAAGACTTTGAAATTAAGTCTTTATTCTACACTTGCAGAACATCTCAATTAAGACTGGCTACATTTCAGGGGCTCAGTAACCACATGTGGCTTGAAGTCACTGCGTAGGTGACAGCATGGGTGCAACTCAAGTGCAACCAAGATTGAGACCCACTGGAGTAAGGGCATGCCTGGTGGTCACAGACCAGATCAAAGTTATTTTGCCACATGAAGTTCTGTCGGCATCATTGTTCTTGAGTATCCAAGGAGTCAGGTGCAGCTTCCCCTCCTTAGGGTTATTAATTAGGTGTGGTCATCAAGGACATTCAGTGAATCTCAATTTAGTCTTAAAAATAAATGTCCAGCTTATGAAACCAATTTGAAAGCATCAAGATCAACCAGAGCAAATGAATATAAAATACCTAGTGCTACTAGAAGAGAGAGGGGGACTAAGGGGGCATTAACAGAGTAGCAAGTCAAATAGTGGAAGGTTTTGTCTCCTTCTCTAGGGGTCCACAGCCTGAATAAAGGAGACTGTGGGTATCCTAGGGAAAGAGGAAAAAAATGTCTATTAGATGACCCCTTGATATTCTATGCAACTCTGATTCAGAACTTTCTATTTTACTCCAAATACCATAGAATATTACATAGACTGAGATTCTCTTAAAAAAAAAACCAAAGCAAAACCCAGATTTATTCCCTAGTGGAAGAGAATTCATCCTCTCTATTCTTTCCTACAATAATACACTAACATTTAAAAGAGTAACTTTGCAAATTTATCATAAAAGCAAAAGATGTTTAAAAAAGACAAAAAGATCTGCAGTGCCGCTATTTAGGGATAAGCACTATTAGCAACTAAGTGTGTACTCTTCCAGAGGGTTTGTTGTTGTTGTATACACTTACACACATTTTAATAAAAACAGGACCTCATAATAAGTACTCTTTTTATAGTATGCTTCTTTGTCACCTAATGTTCCTATGATCATATTTTCATGTAATTTAGTAATCTCCTACAACATCAGTTTAAAATCAGCATATTATACCTTTGTTTGGCTGAACAATGACCTACTTAATCAATGCCTTTTAGTTGGCCATATAGACTGTTTCTCCCAAATTGCCAATCGCACCATAAATGATGATCCCAAAAGAGCATCACTTGGTCTTTGACTCAAATGCGCTTCTTGCCTTAGAGCTAGCTGAGGACTATGCAGAGGAAAAGGAGACAGCACTTTGTACCCACAGTCTCACTAAACATGACCCATTTTGTAGTTTTATCTGGCTTGGAGCAGAGCCAGTGAGACACTGTTTGCAGAGCAAGGCATACCGATGCCGGGAAAACGATACCAAACAACTCAACTGCAACTGACACCATAATGTGCCGCTCACAGTGGACACTAAGTTTTCTCACCACTCTGCTGAGAAGGACCTGCAAGCCCCAGAGAGACTCCATTTCATGCGGAATATGTCAACAGCAGCTTGTGCTTGGGTTTGGATTGACTTCAGTTCTCCCTGCTGCCATGTTTTCCCCCTTCTGGTCTTATTATTAATCACTTCTTTGGAATAGAATCATTCTTGCAGTAGGTTTGTGGGTGGGTTAAAAAATTTAATAACCCAAGAAGTCTCTGAATTTAAGATTTTCGTTTCTCTGCCTTATATAATTTACATAATTATTTGTGCACACAGCATTTGTATATCACTATTCTGATCGTTTTGTACTATATGGAGTTTCCTGGCAATTCCCCAAATGCCAGCTTCTCAGCCTGCCTGTGCAGTCATCATCCCCATTGCAATAAAACAAATAAATGTCTGCAGAGCTGCCCAGCATTCAAATAAGGCAAAAACCAGCCTTGTGAGCTGTTGAGCTGAATTGGATGCCTCCAACTGATTGAGGGAACAATATCTCTTCTGTTTTATTAATTCTCTTAAAACCATGCACAGAGGAAAAAAATAGCAAGATTTTCTTGAACACCAAATCTGCTAAGATTTGATGTGCCTTGTGTCTCTGTGATGTGCATAAGCATCCTTAGTCACTCTTGAGATGGACTGGCATACTTGTATTCAATCCATCCTACATCCATATGCAAATGCAATAGAGCAAATATTTACTGTGTCTTTACTCTGTGCCAGCTCTCTTTTCTACAGAGACAGATATGAGCAGCAAATATTCCCACCAGTAAGGAGTTCAAAGTTTAATGGGAGGAGATGCATGCACTAACTATAGAATTCAATTTCAGCTGAGATCAGGGCTATGGCAGAAGTAGAACATGATACTCCTGGCGATCCCAGAGTGAGTGCTTCATTTGGTTGGTGTTGGAGGAAGGCTTCTGGAAGAAGGGGATACCAGAGTTAGGTCTGGATGAAAGAAAAATGGGAGCGGGCCCTAGTGGCTAAATGGACCATCGTATAACATCACACATGCTAAAATGCAGGCGATAATGCAAAAGTGGCAAAAAATTTGTCGAGACTATTGCCAAAGGGGTATATGGGGGAAGGAGCAAGATGTGGCTGGAGAAGTAGATGGAGTCAAATTTATGGTGAACTTGATCATTCTCCAGGAAAGGGAATGCTTGAAGTCTCTTAGGGAGTGGGGTGGCATTATGAGACCAGAATTTGAGGAGATCACCTGGCAGCAGTGTGGATGACCACAGGGGAACAGGTAGGAAGCTATTTGCATAGCTCAGGAGGGAGGTAGGGAGACCTGATTCAGGGAGCAGAGGGACAGCCTGCTGTATGTAAGTGTATGTCCTTTCTTGCCAAGTTGGCAGTACTTCCAAATGTGCCTATTTCCACATTAGAATGCACAGATGCTTATTTTGGGGAAAAATTGGAAAGGTAAGCAAAAGGCTTGAGATAGGACTACAGATACTGGCTATAGAAGACAACCTATGAAATTGTTAGCCTTTCCTGGTGGTTGTTATTTAATTATCAGTTGAAGATGCTTTGAGTTCCTTCAAAACATCCTATAAAATCAGGAATGCTTACAGACCACCAGCTGTAGTTATGTTATGTCCAAATTTGAGTGCACACACATGTGTGTGCATGAAGAATGCTGAAAACCCCGTAGCAGGCTTCAAATAATTTTAAGGCAAAAAGAAAAGTAACTCTTTACTCAATTTCTCAGGTTGCCCTTGTTCTAACAGGTTGAATTCATTGGAAATGAATTCCATCTCTCAAATTCACTTGGCATTTGTTTGTATCTCTTTAATGCACACACCACACACAGCAATCTGGAACAGTTGTTTTGTAAGTCTCTAATCTCTTCTAGTCAATCATAATGCCCTTGAAGGCAGAAACCATTCTTAGTTCATCACCAGGTTCCTCAAAGCACTTGGCTCAGAGTAGGATGGAGTCACTGTGGAAAGAAGAAAGGAAGTAGGGAAGGACAGAAAGGAGGGAAGAAAGGAAAGAAGAGCTGATGGTGGACGAACATTTTGAGGTCATCTCAGCTCAGGGCAGGTAGAAAAGGATAAATAGGGACGGGTTAATGATGAGCTCACCATGCTGAAGAAATGCATGCATGCATTTGATTAATCAAAAATCAAGTTGAGAGAAGAAAATTGACTTATCATTCTACGGTGGCTTAACTAAGAAAAAAGATGTCCCATGTCCCAGTTTGAGACAGTCATATCACTGGACAGGATGAGTTCTTAGATGATAATTTAAAAAAAACTCTTGGTCAAAAGACACATTAGTATGTTTCGTTGTTTGTTGTTTTGTTCATTCATGCATTCATTAGATGATAAGATGAGAGCCAGACTGCCAGGGTTCAAGCCATGGATCCTTCACCAACTCTGTGACTTGGTGCAAATTCATAAAGACTCTGTGCCTCAGTTTCCAGATTTATAAAGTTGGAGTATTAATAATACTAACTCATAAGGTTGGGATGGAAGTCAGTGGACTTATTGGATCTAAACTCTTAGAACAGGACCTGGTGCAAATGCACAATAATATTTGCCATTTGTGCTCCCACTGTATCCAGCACATCTGACATACTGGGAAAAAAAGACAAAGGCAATATGATCCCACCCTCAAGAAGCTCATAGTCTAATGGGGATGACAAGTGGGAATAAACTATAATATTGAGGTAGGTTAGTTATAAACCATGATACTGAGGTAGGTTAGACACAGATAGACAAATTTCTTGTAGGTAGTTTTAAAATAGAGTAGGCATTCAGACATTTTTTCTTATTGGCATACCAGACCTGACTACCTTGCAGGCTAGAATGTGGTCTTACCAATATAGCCCACCCTTTCAGTTCATGGTTAACATAATAATTGCTGTAAAAGGCTATCAAGTTCCCCATTGAAGGCAAATGCACATTCAGGAAAACCCACTCCATCAGCTCACCAAAGGGGAAACCCATCAAAGGTGGAGAAATGGTAAAAAGTCCACCTTTAACTCATGCATAGCATAATAATCACTGTAAAAGTCGATCAGGTTCCTTTTTGAAGGCAAATACGGGCTCAGGAAAACCCCACTCCTTAGCTCATCAAAGATGGAGAGGTAATAGAAACTAGATACCTACAGCTAACCCTTTATCTCATGGTTACCATAATAATCATTGTATAGTTATATCAAACTTCTTGTCAAAAGCAAAAGCGTATTCTTTCTCTTAAGATTCCCATGCCTGTCCAGCATGCCTCCTTTTCTCTCTGTCTTATAGATTTTATCTTAAAACCATATTTGGACCATTCTGAAATTCCTTTCTGTGGTGGGTCAAGGAACACATAGAGCGTCACACTGCACCCCGCCCAACACTAACATTAAAACATGACAAATGCTAAACAAAGTGCCATACCCTTGGGGGAGGAGACAGGAGGGTGAACAGGGGGCTGAGTCCTCTACAGATCACAGCAAAGTTCATCAGCTTCCCTCTGGCCTACCCTCCCTTAAATTCCCTGTTTTCTTTTGTCTGTATCCTTCAGTGTGAGAAGAAACTTCTAGATCTTTCATTTAAAAAGGATAATTGGGCTATCTCACAAGAAACTTTACTGTTTAAAAGTCTAGCTTCCCTGAGTGAGGAAATAGGTAGGGGGGTAATTCTGGGATGGAAGGTTGGGGGCATGCTCTCTCTTGGGCACTAAGAGCAGAAGGAGGCCCTGGGAAGGAGGGTACAACTAGAAAAGCACAACTCCTTAGGAAAGGCAGTCACAGACTCAGGTATTAATTAACCAATAGAGGCATCTCAGGGCCTTGGCTAAGCTGGTGGGTGGGGACAAAAAGGAGAGGAGAGATGGAGACCAGTGGTGTGGGGTGCCTGCCCTCTTTGGGAGGTATGTGTGTTGGGGGCAGGGGGTTAGGGCACTGGGGAAAAGACAGTTACTAATGGACTTTCTGCTTCTGTATTTTGAGTTTAACTACCTGATGCCCTTGTCAGTCAATGACTCAAATGGGAAAGGCAGTGACATTTAGTGGGTTTCATTTTTTTTTCTTTTTCAAAGTCCATTGCTATCTTTTTTTTTTTTTTTTTGAGTTGGAGTCTCACTCCATCGCCCAGACTGGAGTGCAGTGGCCGCTCCCGGCCACCGCAGCCTCGACCTGCTGGGCTCCAGCGATCCTTCCGCCTCAGCCTTCCAAGCAGCCGGAACTACAGGCGCGCGCTACCACGCCCGGCTGATTTTTTGATTTATTGTAGAGATGAGGTCTCACCAAGTTGCCCAGGCGGGTCTCGAACCCGCGGGCTCAGGCAATCCACTCACCTCAGTCTCCCAAAGGCGCGGGATTACAGGCTGAGCCACCGAGCCCGGCTTCTATTGCTATCTTGAGGAGACCCTGCCACCAAAGAAGTCATTGAAGGGAAACCTGGAAACACCTTCAAACTCAATGTATTTTTGGAAGCTCTTGGTTCTTTCTGCTGTCCACCCTTTCAGTAAGGTGTTGCTGCTCACAGTAACAATTTTCAGTTTGTAAAGCATCCCATATGCATTGTTTCATTTTGACTTTTACAACAGCCCTGTAAGCTGGGCTTATGGGATGGGCCTTACTGTTATTTTTACATAACAGATGCTGAGAAGTGAGGGTAAGTTTGTTCAAGGGTGGGGAGCAGACCCAGGACTCTAGCCTGGGTTCCTCAAGCTTGGATGCAAGCTTTGTTCATCTCTCTGAGGGCTTCTTCAAGCAGTGAGCAGGACAGATGGCTTACCTCCCTTCCTCCTTCCACAGAAAGAAAACTTGGGCAGACTCTCCTCACAGACAGGATAGGAGAAGTTCAGAACAGAAGATCCTTTAGAGAAGAGAGCAAGGTCAAGATACAGCTCTTTGATGTCTTCTCCTGAAGGAAAGAGGAGAGCCAATAATATTATTGTGTGTTTCACTGTATATCAAAGGCTATTCAAAGTTTTTAACAGCATGAGCCAAAGAACTTTTTGTTTCCCTTAGTCTGCACTGTATGGAGAACATTTTTCTTCTTTCTTGGTAAAACAGCATTTAGGCAATGCTCCAGGGGATTATGATGATAACCCTGGGCATCAAAAGTGACTCTTTCTCAAAGTTTACTTGTTTGGGGTAAGATAATCTGCTGTGCCTCCCTTACCCTGACGTGATGGCCCCTCAACGTAATGTCTGCAGGTCTCGCTTCTAGAACTTCTCAGTTACATAGTATTATTTATACCTCATGATAGCAGTGGGAGTGTGGCCAAGCCTGTACACTCCTGCTGCTGTTGCCAGGCAGATATTGCATCACACTACACAGGAAACTTCAAGGGGCTCTGTGGTGGTGACTTCCAATTCCAACTCTCTCCCTTTTTCTCCATTCCACCCTTTGATACTCTGCCCACTCCTCCTTCCTTTCCTTTTTTCTCTCTTTCTTTCCCCAAAGCATTTCTTGAGTTACTGATAGAGTCTAGACATTGTGTAAGGCTTTAGAAACACAAAGAAGCATGAGAGTTCTTGGTCTCTGGGAATGTATCCTCTTTTCTCTGATTCTACTTGCTAAGTTTATTAAATCTGTCTGCTCTGGTTTTGATCAAAACTGTTTTGTAAAAGCAGATACTCTATTAGCTATAGAAAATATATTTACTAACTGTAATGGGATGATCATGTACAAGTCAAACAATCAAAAGTGCTCTAGTTCATCGATTTGAATAGGGGAGAAGATATTACATCTCTTCTTTGCCTGTGTCAAGGTTTAAGAACTTATATTAGCTACTAGGGATACAGAATAGCATGTATGACAAACCATGCTGTTGGTAGTAGATTTATTTGTTGCTGAGATAACTAAGCAAGAGCTCTCTCCTGAGTAAACATCAATATTTAGTCTCAAAATATTTTCTTTCTTTCTTTTTTTTTTTTTGGTTCAGTATACTGATTCTAGGTGCTTCTATCATCCAAATGAGTACCTAGAGTCTTCTCAGTACAAAAGTACAGCATTAAATGAGAGTTCTGCCCTACCTGGATATTACCCAAAGAGAAATTTGAAAATGAAGATGGAAATGAAGTTAATTCCAGAGAGTGTTGAGGGAACAGTAGTCTAGTCAGCCATTATAGTTAATATGTCATTGGGTGTGTGGAGGCAGAAGAGGCTGTGCAATGTTTTATTTCATACTAATAATTTTTACTTACTCAGAATAATTCCAAATCTAATGTTGATATTTGGTTTCACATGTTTGGAACACTGATCAACAGAAAAGCCAAAATCCTGTAGTGGATCTGCCAAGAAGAAAACAAGAAATTGGCTGTGAGTGTATTATATATTCTGCAAACTCATATTAGAAATTATACTGATATTATTTTTACATGAATCATTAAATGTATTAAAAAACATATTGCCCAACACTTTTTTTAGGTAGAAGTTCATGACATTTTCGCCAGCTCCTCCCAGTCTCTTCAAAGTCAATGTCACATTCACTGTTGCAGTTGGTCAGTGTGAGTTTGTTATGTCATATTTCCTTTGACAATAGGGTCTTAATCCATGAAATGAGCACTGTGTCTTGCTGGTTGGGCTATAACTTTAATTGTTAATATTTTTTATCATTTAAAATTTTGTCATTGATTGGATTCTTTCAGTTACTGAACTTTTGGCCTTAAAATTACTCATTGATTACACAAAATATTTCATAAAGTATTTATTAATATAATTAAAATAGAGAGAGAGAATGTACGAATTTTCAAAGTTAAAACCTGCCTTTGTAATTCCATTTCATCCTATCCCATCCCATCCCATTTAATGTAACACATTTTTTCCAAACATTCCACTATATGCAAGGTATTTTTTTTCCATTAGCTATAATAGGTGCTACAAAGATGATATTTTTGCACATAACTTCTGTTCATTCAAAAGGCCCCAATGGCTCATATATGTCTCTGTATAAAGCCCAGAAATGTTCTACTGGCCCACTTTCCCTACTCTGCATTTTGAACCCATCCTCCATTCCTTGAGACCAGGGTGGCAACACGCATACCCATCAAATTCTCACCGGGCTTGATCTGCTTATGTGCTTTCTTCATTTGAAATGGGAGTATTGACCAGTGTCTAAATACTTAGATCTTGCTCGTTCCCACTGTCTTTGTAGAGGCTTCCCTGATAGTCCCCCAAATATTCTTTTGCTTCTTTGAAATTGTCTGAAATTCTTTTTAATGTGCACAAACATGTAGTGCTTTGTATTTGGTATGTGGCTTATCACACAACACTTAATCAAAACATGAGATTCCTTAGGGGCCAGAGCTGGTTTTTAGTTTTGTTTTATTTTCCACCTCCTTTTCCTTTATGCTTCCCACTGGGCCTGAGAGAGGAGAGTTATTTTTAACAGAGGATCTACCTTGTACTAGTCACTGAGCCACACACTTTTTTATAAGAGTTTTCCATTTAATTCTTCAGACTCCCCAGTGCCTAGCACAGAGGCTCACAGCCCAACACACGGTAAACACTCCATAAACAAACACAATGAAGGGATGGATGGGCTATACATTAAGTTATCCATTTCTCAGCTCCAAGTCTAGCCTTCTGTTCTCTGCTTTGTGTAGCTGGGGCTCTCTGCATTCCTATTTTTCCTCTGCCATCTGCCAGTCAAGGTACCAGAGGAAGATGGAGGCTGAAACTGGAGAAGGACTTATTTCTTCTTGAGTACTTGCTGAGAATATCACTGGTGATTGTTTATTGCCCTGGCAGTGACAGTTGGTTCCAAGGTCCATGTTTTTTTGCGCCTTCTCAGAGCCAGCTGAGGCTCAGCTCTGTAGATCACCAAGCTTCTGCAATTACAGCATCTTAGACGCTATTATCACTTCCTCAGCAGTCTGTGTCTCAGCTCCACAGGGTCTTTCTTTCATATATCCAGTCTCTGATCATCCCAACATCTGCCCTTTGCTCTCCCAGCCCTTGGGGAGGTAGCTGCTTCACCACTGGTGTTTTTTTTTTTTTTTTTTTTTTTTTTTGGAGTTAGAGTCTCCCTCTGTTGCTCAGGCTGGAGTGTAGTGGTATGCTCATGGACACCATAGCCATGAGCTGCTGGGCTCAGGCAATCCTTCCACTTTAGCCTTCCAAGTAGCTGGAACCATAAGTGCACACCACCACATCCAGATAATTTTTTGATTTTCTGTAGAAATGTGGTTGCGCTAACTTGCCTAGGTTGTTTTCAAACCCCTGGACTCAAGCAATCCTCTTGTTTCCACCTCCCAAAATGTTAAGATTACAGGAGTGAGCCACCCTGCTTGGCTCCACTAGCTTTTCTTTGTTCTTTTGGTTCCCTAGCAACTGGTGCTCTAACGAACTCCCTATATCAAATTCTCTCTGTTAAAGTAACTGATATTGTCTCCATTTTCCCTGATAGAACCCAGACTGGTAGAATAAACAATAATCTGGAGAGATAAGTATGATTTTCCTCATTTCACCATTGGAGAAATATAGACTCAGAGAAGTTGTATTAAATTACCCAGATCCTCATACTAGAAAGCATCTGAGCCAAGATTCAAAGTCAAAGTCAAAAACAAACAAATTGTTGCCGGATATTGTGTGGTGATACTCACAAAGCAGAGCCTCAAAGACGTATGTTAATGATTTTGATGTGTATGGTTGCTCAGAATATTTTGTGTGAAGAGATATGGCATTGGTAGTCCTGTTTTATAACTGATTTCCATTCCAGCATAACTCTGAGCTCATATTTGCCAATGAAAGTGTTCCAGACAGTTTTATCATCCATATTGCTGACCAGGAAGGTATATCATTTTCGATGGTATCTGCCATGGAAAGGACCACTAGGCAATTTGAGCCTTGCGAATCTAACTTGGACGCACTTTTGTTTGATCAGAACTCGTTTGGTTGGGTTACTAATTCTCCGTAGAGGAAGAATCCTTTTCTCTTTTGCTCCTTGGACTCCCTCCCAAGCACCCTTGTGCTGTCCCACGGCTTATCTCAGTTTGAAAACAGGAGCAGGGAGTATGGAGATGATAATTCCTGTTCCATACCTGGCACTTGGTATTGGAAAAGAAAGAAGCCAATGAACAGATGTTTAGGAAGATGCAGCCTCAGAACTGTGGGAAAACTTAAGATGCTATCTCAGGCAAAACAAAAGATGCTAAGAATGCATTGCTTAGTTAATTAGCAGCTACAGAATTACATGATATGGATAGAAAGAATGCACTAAAGGCAGGAGTAGCAAAGAAAGCATTTCCCTCCAAGAACAGGAAAGATGGGGACAGTAGGAATATTTAGGCTGAGTGCAGTGGTGCATGCCTGTAATACCAGTACTTTAAGAGACCAAGATGGGAAGATCACTTGAGGTCAGGCACTCAAGACCATCCTGGGCAACATAGCAAGACCCTCCCTCTATAAAATTGCCTTAAATATTTAAATAAATGGCTGAAAACTAAAAAAAATAAATAAATAAAAAAAGGAAAGCATTTTCCTTGGTACTGGAAATACATTATTGTTAGGAAAGTAATCTTGATGAGGAGCAAAATCACAAAGAAAGCAGTAGGCTGCTTCTCTCTGAGGATATGTATATAGAAATAGAAAGATAGATAGCTTAAAAAGTGCTTAAGGGCGGGCTTTCCTAGCAGTTGTTTCAAATTTATATGCAAGAACGGTGTCTGTGAGTGTAAACATGCCTTTTGTGGTCCTCCTGGGGAAAATGACATCAGTTCCTCCCCCTCCCCAAATCCCACCCTCACAAACTCATATCCTCTGTATTTATTTGTATTTCCACTCGGGCTCTTACCGTACTCTATATCACATTACACCGTTTGTTTACCTCTGCCCTTCCTCCACTAGATGCTGAAAAGGCAGGCTCCCCAGTGCCAGGGCAGAGCACAATGTCTTTAGATAATAATAGGTCCCAAGTCATTGCTTGCTGAATGAAAAATAAAGGTTATTTGTAGCAAACTGGCTGAGAACCTTAAATTAGGGCTTCTCAACCTGGTCACTATTGACATTTTGCTTCAGACATTTTGTTGTGAGGGCTGGCCTGTGCATGGTAGGATGTTTAGCAGCATCCCGGATAGAAGAATTAGATACCAGTGGCATCCCCTATTTCCTCCCATTGTGACAAGCAAAAATGTTTCCAGATATCGTTCAAGTTCCCATGGGGGGCAAACTCACCTCTGGTAGAGATCCACTACTTTAAATAATTACTTTCTCAACTACTAGGCTTTACCTATACTGCAGAGGCCTCACAATCACCTACCAAAATTAAAATGTGGTGGGTTGTAATTTTTTTAAAGCAGGATTTATTGAGAGGATAGAAAAGCTCCCACAGTTGGAGGAAACCCAAAGGGGTTGCCCAGGTTGTAATTTTTAAGTAGTTCTCCTTACATACTATGAAACGTGGTGGACAGGGTGAGGAGGGGAGAGACTTTCCCTTGGATCCTTGCCTCAGGTAACTTTTAATACATATAAATCAGATCATCTGGCTTTGGATCTTCAGAAACAATAAAATGAGAAAGTTAATGAGAGTTGGTGTTTTGAGACTTGAGGGCAGAGATAAATGTTTCCTCTAGATACTTCATTTTATATCAAGTGAGCTGGGAAAGTAAAAGCTCCATTGTGAAATAGAAGACTGCTCATTTAAAATATTTCTTCCTTGGTTACATCCCTTTTCTGTCTGTTCTGTTGACATCTATGGCTTCAGCCCTAGGGAGGATAGCATTACAGTGAGTGAACCCGGCATGCCCCCAAACTGCCCAGCTCCTCCCCAGAGCGTGTGGGCCCAGAAGGCCGGCTTCTTCAAACCCACTGAGCATAAATCCTGCGGGAGGTGAGGAAGAGGCCTCGGAAAGCAGCCAGCAGCATCTGTTTTGCAACCAAGGGCAACAACACTCAAACCTCTCCTAGAAAGGGTTTCTTTCTCATTCATGGAGTAGAATAGAATTGGATAAAAGAGCCAGGCTTAGAATGAGCAGGATTTTAGCAAATCTCAGCTCCGGAGCCATTTTTGTGTCTTATGCTCTATTAGGGGCCTGTGTTCTCTTGGACTGGGCTAGACCAGGGCAGCTGTCCAGGGGAGGATTACTTTGCCTTGGTGGTTTGTAGCTAGTGGTGGGTTTTCAACTGGAATCAGTGGGAAGAAAACAAAATCCAATGGCACAATCTCTGGAAGTGCAATTTCTCAGTAAAGGATAATGAGGGTCTCGGGATGCACTCTGCCCAGTCCTGCCTGGTTTTGTGTCAGGTAACTCGAATGCTTGGATGTGTGTCCCCAAGTCCTGGAGTTTGTACACATAGCCCTGCATCCTGCAGCCTGCATATTGCTGGTTGGGTGATTTGAGGCATAGAGTAGCAGTCAGCTCTCATGTAGCTAGTCCCATTTTCCATAGCTTGGAAGATCTTCTTGAGTTTTTATTTTAAACTTTATATTTCAAAATAATTATATTTCTGTAGGAAGTTGCAAAAAGATACAGAGAGATATCACGTGTCCTTCCCCACCTTCCTCCACATTTAGGACAATATCAAAACTGGGGCATTGACATTGGTACAATGCACAAAGTTTATTCAGAGTTCATCAGTTTTACAGGCACTTGTGTGTGCGTGTGCGTGTGCATGTGTATGTGTGTGTATGCATATATGTGCCTGTGCTTATAGTTCTATTGCTTGGGGTTTAAATTGACTTTCCTTCTCCCATGGGAGGATAGAATTTTTTTTTTTTTTTGAGATTGCAGCAGTCCTTTTATTTTTTATGTACTTTTATTATTTTATTTTATTTTAAAGATGTGGGTGCAATTTGGGTTTAGATACATAAGTGGTCATTGTACAGGTGAAATTTGGGCCTCCCATTGGTCCTCACTTCACCTGGTTTGGGATCAGGTGCCCTCATTAACATTATGTGCCCTCTCCCCTCCCTCCCATGAGAGTGATCTACTACTGTCAACCTCTTTCATGTAGTATTATGATAAATGTTCAGGGTCCACTTATGAGTGACACCAGGTGGAACTCAGTTCCTTGTTTCTGTGATAGATCACTGAGTATGATAGACTCTAAATCCAACCAAGTTGCTGCAAAGTCCATAATTTTGTTCTTTTTTTATGGTGTGTAATAGTCCATCATGTATATATGCCACATTTTTTAGGCAGTCCACTTTTGATGGGCAGCATGGTTGCTTCCATGTTTCTGCTATTGTGTTGCAATAAACATGCATGCCCAGGTATCTTTTTGTAGAATGACTTGAGTTCCTCTGGGTATATTCCCAGAAGGGGGATTGCTAAGTGGTATGGAAGATTGATTTTTAGATCTTTTAGAAATCGCCATACTGTTTTCCACAGAAGTTGTACTAGTTTACGTTCCCACCAACAGTGTAGAAACATTCCCTTTTCTCTACATCCTCTTCAGCATCTGTTATTTTTTTTGAATTATTGGTGTTGGCCATCCTCACTGGAGTTAGGTGGTGTCTCAGTGTGGTTTTGATTTGCATTTGTTTGATAATTAGTGAGGCTGAGAATTTTTCATGTATCTGTTGGCTGCTCATATATCTCCTTTTGAGAAGTGTGTAGTCATATATTTTGCCTGCTTTTTAATAGGGCTGTTTGTTTTTTTCCTTTTAGCATGTTTGAGTTCCAAAAACTATAAAACACTGCTCATAGAAATCTAAGAGAACACAAACAAATGGAAAAAGATTCCATGCTCATGAAGAATCAATGTTTTTAAGATGTCCATCCTACCCAAGACAGTCACAGAGTCAACGCAATACCCATTAAATTTTCAACATCATTCTCCTCATTTTATTGGAAACAATACAGAAATTCATTTGAAAATATAAATGACCACGAATAACCAAAACAATCCTCAGCAAAAGACACAAAGTGGGAGATATCATACTTCCTGACTTTAAACTTTATTATAAGGCTACAATAATCAAAACAGCCTGATATTGGTACAAAAATAGGCATACAGACCAATGGAACAGAATAGAGACTCCAGAAGCAAAACCTCAATTTCTCAACCAACTCATCTTCAACAAAGCCTCCACCTATAATCACTGAGGAGAGAAGAACCTATTCAGTAAATGGTGCTAGGAAAACTGGCTGACCACATGCAGAAGATTGAAACGGGACCCCTACCTATCACTATACACAAAAATCAACTCTAAATGTATGAAAGACCTAAACATAAAACCTCAAACTATAAGGATCTTGGAAAACGCAGGAAACACCCTTATAGAAATTGGAATAGGCAACTGATTCCTGATCAAAACCCCAATAGCCCATGCCATAAGAGATAAGATTGACAAGTGGGACCTTATCAAACTGAAAAGCTTCTGCAAAGCAAAATAAACTGTTAAGAGAGCAGGCAGACAGTCCACAGAATGGGAGGGTGAATTCTTACAGCAGAGTCATTGTGGAAAGGAGTTGACCCCTTTCCAATCTCACTTCCACCAGCCTTCCCCATACTCATGTCCAAGCGCAACCCCAAGTCTGTCATGGCCTTCCTGCTGTACAAAGGTAGTCTCTCTCTCTCTCTCTTTCTCTTGTCCTCTCCTCCCCCCACTTATTCTTTCTTCTCTCCCCCCTTTCTCTCTCTCTTCTTTTTTCTTCATAGCCCTTTCTAGTACTTAGATCCAACTACATCCTGAGATCCAGCATACTGACTTCTCTTCAAATGCACCTTAACCTTAGTGTGAGACAATTGGCCAAACATTACCTCTTTCCCCCATAACTGACTTCTTTCTGCCTCTCCCCAAGGGAGCAACTCCTAGTCAAGCCTGGATATGCATATTCCCAGTAATGAGTCACAGGGTGTGGCTAATTGACCAGAGTTGAGAACAATGTGGGCAGCTCCCTTACTCACAGTGATTGTAACCATCATGTAAGAAGCTGAATCATTAACTTGCTTTGCTATAGAACTGCTCATTGTACTGTCCTGTGGGGCAGATTCCTTTTTCACCGATGAGCTGCTATAGGTGCCTTCTGGGCAGATACTTTCTATACTGGCTGACCACCATCGGTGTCTCCCACAAGTTCTAATAAGCCAATGTCTTTCCCTGCTGGACCTTGGGGTGACTTCTTTGGAGTAGGTAAGGACCTTACACAAGCCCTCTCAGATTTGGGGATACTGCATCACACTTGATGGCTCATTTCCTGTAACCCACATTACTTTAAGAGCTGGTATTGCTACTTGCATGTGCCATTGGTAGAAGATGGGCTGACCCCAGGAGAATGTTAGCTATTACAAAGCATGCTTCTGAAAGAGGCACAGCCTGAGGAGGGTAGAGAAGGTAGTAGAGGGCCCCTGGAGAGCTTACCATCTGCATATAGTTTAGAAGCACTGGCAAGACTGACTCCAACAGTTTATGGAAAGAAGACAAATTTGGGTAAACAGAATGTGAGTAAAACTGATCTGCTTCTGGTTGCTTACTAAAGTGTTACTGACTGACAGTTTAATAAAGGGGGGTGTATTAGGGTTCTCTAGAGAAACAGAACCTCTTGGAACTTGGGATGAAGTAACAGCTAGTCTTGTGCCAAATAGTAGCAGATATTCTTCTGTATCCTTCAGAATTCTTTCCTAAATGAAACAAAATAACAAACAGACTTCTGACTTCTTCCTTTAGGTTGGCAGATGACCAATTCTGCAAGCTTGTACTCACTCTGTTTATCATACAGATCTAGCTGGACAAGGATCAAAGTTTCCTTCTTTCATGGCTATATTTTGACTGGAATGTTCTAATTTTCTTAGATGAATTTATAGGAAAATATTCAAGGGTCATTGTAGATCCCTAAAAGCGGGTGATACATAAAGCTTCCATAAAATGTCATTGCTCCAAACTCAATACAATAACACAAAATTACACAACATGAATTACTACCACAACACAAAATTAACTTCCATCTTTTCTGTCCTTGATGCCGCTATGTTCCTTCCACCCCTCCCTTCATAGTCCTTCCCTGCTTCTGTAGGAAAAGAAATAGCTCACAATGTTGTAAATATATTCCAGCTATGTTTTTCTATTATTTCCTGATCTCTTCCTTTTTTCCACCTGCCAAATCTTATTACTATAGAGCAGCACAGCAAGGCTCCCTGATGGGTCATTATTCCAAATAATAGTAGTTCCACTTCTGTTTGAATCTCTTTGGCCAGCATTTCATTGAGAATTTACTCACCCATTCATGTTGTATGTATAATCTGGCTTCTTATTTCTTCATTGCAGATATGTAGATGGTGTATTTAATGTGCTTAAACATGGTTCTTAATGTCAGATACAACAAAAAATGAAATTAACATGGTCACACTAGAACTTCTGCTGAACTCCAACACTCTGCAACTGTCTGGCTACCTTGGTGAAAGTGTTTTTTGACTATGAAGGTGTTTTTGGGCTGCCAAACTGAACATTCTGGATTCCTCACTTGTCTGCTTTTGACCACAAAAGAAACGGAATTGATAACAGCCTTTTTATGGACAGAAAGGGGGTAGGAACCCTTTGATCTCTGGATTCTGCTCTCCTGGAATAACCTAAGTTTGGCTTTCATCAGCATAGGAGGAGATGGCTTTTGTGATAAACGTTCACCCAAAATACCTCTCCAAACATTTCAAATAATGACTATTTGAGGCTGTTATGCTTGGTCTTTTGCATCTTAGGAATAGATCAACAATGAGCACTAGTGCACTTCTGTGTTACCAAGAGGGTGGCACAGCACCACATAAGCACAGGATTCTTACATGAGGGTGAGAGGAAACTGGGGCCTGTCTTACAGGTTAGAGACACTGCATCTTTGTGGCTCAAGGGTGGGAAGAGCACCTTAGTTTCTCATGCATTTTATTGAGTACAATATTTTGGGGGATACAATGACAAATATGAAAATGCTTCTGCTCTCATCTGGATTACAAAACTTCCATCACTAATTATAATAGCCCACAACTAAATAATAGACTCAACAAAAGACACATGTATACACTGAATCTCTCATTTTACAGTCAACACAAGTCAACATTTTATAGTCTTATGTGTGGAAGGCATGTCTCTCAAGGACTCACTACCTGGCTTGGCCCTGCTTCATTTTAAGCACAATCTTAGAGACAGTGTTACTATTCCTTTTTTAACTGTCTAATATGCACTGGACACTGTGCTAGCGGCTGTGGAACCCAGATGGGGAAGGAAGATCTTGACCAGGCCAGTACACCCAGAGTCTTACTGTTAATCAAACAGTGACCAAATTACCAGGGATTCCCCAAGGCTAGAAGCTTCAGGCTTCAGGGGAATTTGCCTCTTTGGCTTGATGTGGGTAATTGTTTAACTTTCTGTTACTATTTGGAGTGGGGTTGAAAAGTGGATACAAACTAGCCTGTTCTGTTTTTATAATGGAAGATTAGACTTCAGAGCATGCTTCTCCACTGCTGATTTGGATTTTACTATCAGGCAGACCCCTCCAGGGAAGGAGCTTGACTTAGGAACAGCGGGAACTGTAGCATTATTTGGAGACAAGACACAACCACAATATACCTGTTGTATTTCATTTCTGCATCTCCTACAAATCCGTCCTTCTTTTGACAGGGACCAAGAACAGGGCCAGAATGCACAGGGCGGGGTGGGGGGGTTTACTTGACTGAGTCTAGCTGTGAAGATGATCTCTGGGACTTTTCTTTTTCTGTTTTTTTTTGAGTTGGAGTCTCATGGCCACCCCGGTGTTGACCTGCTGGGCTCTGGTGATCCTTCCACCTCAGCCTTCCAAGTAGCTGGAACTACAGGTGTGTGCTACCACGGCTGGCTAATTTTTGATTTATTGTAGAGATGAGGTCTTGCCAAGTTGCCCAGGCTGGTCTTGAACCCGTGGGCTCAGGCAATTCACTAGCCTCGGCATCCCAAGTGCTGGGATTATAGGTTGAGCCACTGAGCCCGGCTGGGACTTTTCTTTACATGCTGGACATGCTGAGAAGGAATTCCTTCCTGCTTCTGGAAGTCGTGAACTGGATATTGTTTAAAAGACAAAGCTTTTAAACAATGAAGTGTTCACTGTCATTGGCATTCATTGTTGTGGACTATGATGGATGAGCCAGTAGGGATTGGTAAACTGGTTGGGAGGGAACACCTGATACCAGCACAATCTTTGCTCATTGATAGAGCTAGATTTGAACTGAAGGAACCAGGAGTGTACTCAAGTGTATTTGACTCATTGCCTTTCTCATTCATCTTTCCAGTGGCCAGGCATGGGATGTTAACATCCCTGTTTGGTAAGGAAGAGGCTTAGATCTCAGGTAGTGAAGTGACCTTCTCAGGACTCCAGACTCAGCCTTCAGGGCTCTGAGCCCTACACTCGGTGTCACGTGGCCCTCACCTACATTGCTGCACCTGAGAGGGAACAGGTGAGTGGAGCAGAGTAACAAAGGAAAGAAGCAAAGTTTCAGACAGAGGTGAAACAAGTTTGGACCAGGGTGCTAGGACCTGTCTTCCTAGGATTCTTGGCTAGGAACGAGACCGACAAAGCTTCCCAATTTTATTAAGTGTCTTGGCTAGGATGGCATACGTCATTGTTTCTCTGCAAAAGTGCAGCTTTCCAGGAAACTGGGATGATAAAAGAAAAAGCATTAGAAGTTTTTGGGTTTTTTTTTGTTTTGTTTTTTACAAAATTGTGAACGTTGCAGCAACTTGGATGGATTTACAGTATATAATACTCAGTGATCTATCATAGAAACAAGTAACTGAGTACCACATGTTCTTACTCATAAGCAGATCCTGAACAGTGATCATAATACTATAAGAAAGGGATTGGCAGTAGTGGGACACTACCAGGGAAGGGAGGGTGTACACTTCATCAATAAGGGTTCCTGATCTCAAACCGGGCAAAGTGGGGACCAAAGACAGGCCTAAACTTTACCTGTACAATGACCAATTGTATACATAATCCTGAATTGTACCCTATATCTTCAAAATAAAATAAAATAAAATATTTAAAAAGGAAAATAAATAAGTAAAAAAAATTTTTTGTAGGAATTAAGAAAAGTAATGTATACAGAGCATCTTGACCAGTGCGAGGCACAAAGTAGACACTCACCAATTGGGCAAAAAATGGTGGAGTCTGTAAGAAGGACAATACTGATCCCCATGGTTGTACAAAATGAAACCAACTGCTTTTTAAAATTTTCTTGTTAATATAAGAGCAACTCTAGGTTTAAAATAATTTAGTTAAGTTCAATAGATATTTCTGAGACAAAACCTTGATGTCAGCTGAGGCCTCCCAGCCCTTGAGATATAAATAGGACTTCATGGAACACAATTCCTTGGTTGAGATGCTCTTTGCTACTGGTTCTCAAACATGGCTGCAGGTTGGGATCCCTCGGAGAGGTCTGTAAAATATCCATGCCCAGGAGTGGGCTGTAAAATATCCATGCCCAGGTCCCATCCCAGACAATCTGATTTTTCTTTTTTTTTTTGGTGAGTCAAGGTCTCACTCTGTTGCCCAGGATGGAGTATAGTGGCATGACCATGGGTCATAGCAGCCCACAACTCCTGGGCTCAAGTGATTCTTCTGCCTCAGCCTCCCAAGTAGCTGAGATTACAGGTCTGCTCCACCATGCCCAGCTAATTTTTTTTGTTGTTGTTGTAGAGACGAGGTTTCACTATGTTGCCCAGGCAGGTCTTGAACTTTTGGGCTCAAGCAATCCTCCTACCTTGCCTCCCAAAGTATGGGGATTGTGGGCATGAGCCATTGTGCCCGACCCCAGACAATCTGATTTAATACATCTGCGTGCTGCCTGGCCATCAAGATTTTTTTTTTCTTTTTTAATTTTAAATATGTGGGGTATGGTTCAGGGTTAGGTATACAAATGTTCATTATGCGGGTACCCTTGTTTTCAAATGTACCCCAGGATATTCTATTGACCCACCTTGGTTGAAAAACACTTTTTAAAAGCCACCAAGTTTTCTGTGTTAATTCCCTGGGGTGTGATTTTATAGGTAAGCTTCTCGGTTTACCACGTATCACTTCAGGCTGAAAGAGTTATTCTGAAATTGTCTTACAAGCCATTTCACAAGTTTTACAGAATTCATGAAGATCTAGGGGACTTCAGGGAGGCATTTGCCTCCCCACAAGCCTATGACCAATTGTAGTGCTCCTGGCTCCCTCCTTCTCTCTCGTTTTCTCTCTCTAACTTCGTCTCTACAGAGGTAACACAACATTTCCCCTTGTTTCAGTGCTGAGGAATTGGAACCACATCCATGCCCCTGAGTCCTCAGCAGCTACCCAAGTAGCTCTCTAGAATTCTTTCAAGAAAGACAGGGCTCTGATTAGGTAGGATTCTTGCAACAGCCCCTAAGAGCATGTTTTTCTTTCGTTTCCTGAGCATCGACTCTCTGCCAGACACGATCCTAGGCATGAAAAGATTTGAGATGAGAATCCAGGGACAAAAAGGATAGAGCTAACAAGATGAGCAAAGAGAGCCAGTGGAGGATGGGGAAGCATAAAACATAGGACACGTCTGCAAAAAAAAACTCTCAATATGGAGAAGAACGCGGAACAACAGCAGAACTTGGCAGATGTGGGTAGGCGGTGTGGGGCTGGCAGAGCCCACACAGGAGAGCCTTGGCTTGTACAGGAGTCCTGGGTGACCTGCAGGCTGAGAGCACTCTGTGCTTGGGCTGAGAGCAGTGATTTGTAGATGGGAATGCAAGCACGCCCTCAAATTAAGAAAAAAAAAAGCAAAAAGCTTGTGATTGTAAAAAGACAATTGGTTTTAGTTGAGGAAATGCTTAAGGAACCAGCAGCATCTTCTGCAGCCTAATCAACTTTAGCTTTCTACACCCTCGTGTTTATAAGATGGTCGAGGTTCACACTCTCGGGAGCTTTGGGTATCGAGGAACTTGGATGGGTGTGTTGTATGTTGCCATGTGTGTTCTGTGTCTGTCTCACAAACCTCCATGACCTGTTGGGATGGGAAGTCAACTCACCCATCTTCTTTGTTTTCTGAACATAAATTTTCTTCTCAATTGGCTGCCTCTGTTCCTGGACACAGATATAAATACAAGCTACACAGAAAGAACAACTTTTTCTGGTTGGGGCGAGAAGTAGAAGGGTTCTAAGTTATAAACCCTCAGGTCAACATGTTCATAAGAATTTGAGAATGGAAAATAAAGTCCTTTACGGTTTCTAAATTCCCCACTCTGACAAAACCTTGTTTGACTCATCACACTAAGTGGAAGGATCTGGATGAATGTTTGTTGAGTGAAGGAAGGAATGTGAATAAACCATCAGTCAGAGGGCAAGTAGGAACCACATCACTTTAGCAGTACCTGAGCTGATTTTGGAAATGGTCAGCCTGCTCCTTTATCTCTGCAGGTGTTTTGCTAACACTTTACCCTTTCAATAAATCTTAACTTCAAATTGTTCTCTCCTAAAATAAGGAGACAGAAAGATTCTACCCTTATAGTCCTCAATACTCAGACTAGAGAGTTAAATATTTCTCCAGTTAGATGATGTTTGAGACATATATTTGGAGTCAGAGCGGCTTTCAGAGCACACCAGTAATCTGAATTTTCTTACATTTGGTAGATGCAGAGAAAATGGACAGGAGATGCTGTTTCAACAGGAGAGACAAGAGACCTGCTACTTGTTGTTTACTGATCTGATTACAAATGCTTCTTGAGCTCCTGCTTTGTGCTGCTTTGAGCTCCTGCACTGTGCTAGGTGTGGGATTGGAAGATGATTCAGTGTCCTGACTTTCAGGAGGAAGTGGAGACAGGTAGACAACTGCCACACAGCACAGCCACAAACCACAACGACGGAACAAAGGAGGCACATCCACTGCAGGGTGGGTGACAGGGATGGCCACATGGTAGAAAGGATGCTGGTGCTCTGCTCTGGAAGCTGTCCCGGGTAGGTATAATAAGAGTGGTCACTTCTATAGCTCTTCCCACATGCAGGTTTATTCTAAGCACCATACATGCATCAGCTCAAACCTCACAAAATCCTTAAGAGACAGATGCTATTATGCTCTGTGTTTTACAGGTGAGGAAACTGAGACAGGGAGGACTTAAGTAAGTTGTGCAGGTCACAAATCTAGTAAAGGCCTGGAGTATGACCTTATGTCTATAGACTCATTTCTACCATCCTTGGGGCAGAGAGAACAACATACATAAATACTCCGAAGTCCTGAAGACTGCAAAATTTCTGGGCACTTCACATTTGTCAATAAAATTTCTTCATTCAATGATTCACCTTGAATCATCTAAATGCAATCAGTTTAGGTTCTTTCTTTGGAAGACTGGAGGTCAGTTGTGGTGGTGTTTGCTTGGACACGCACAGACCTTAAAGATTCCAGAATCACCTCAAGAAGGATCCTGGGAAAGCCAGATAATTTCCTGTCCTCTGTCACTTAAAATGTTACTAGAAAGGTAGATTTCTGCCTTCTTCCTGTATAGTTCCAAAGAAGCAGCCAACCTTGGTAAGGCATGAGTTCCTGTGGCTGCTGGGAAGAGTTTCCACCACCATCACTGGCCCTTATCTTGTAGATAAGCTCAGGCATTCTCACTCTTTTTACTGACTTTGCTGAACATCTGCCCACCATGGGAAATTAAATTACTATGCCATCAATGTCCATAGCTTGACAGCTAAACCAGTTTACCTTTTGTAGTCCTTAAGGCATACAGGAGCACGTGGGTACACAGTTGCAAACACACACCACTAAAACAAAATCCCAGGTCTTCCTCACTTTAACTTTGTAGGTTAACCATTTTAGCATGCTCTGTTTTGGCATGTTCCAAGGAACAGATGCTTCCATGTAACTCAGAAATTAAATTAGGGCGACAGCCAGAATCACCTTGGCTTACCTGTAAAAAGATAAACTGGGCATTATTCTAGGTTTCATAATTCCTTTCTATGTCAGGCTTCTTAGATGCCCTAGAGGCCAGGACAACAGAGCCCAGACTCTGAGGGACTGGGGCCTGCAGTGGGTGCAGCACAGGCAGAGTGAGGTGCAGAGCCTTAGGTTCAAGAGCTGGACACCAGGCATTTTTTAAAAATAATGATAGACACAGGAAGTTGCACAAAGAGTGCAGAGATGTCCTGTGTATACTTAACTCCCTTCCATTCATGGAAACAGTACATAACTGAATATCAAATCCAAGACTCTCTGACATTGGTACAATCTGCAGACCATGCTCAGGTTTCACTGGCTTTCACACACATGTACATACAGTTCTATGTGTGTTTGTGCATGCAGTTCTCTGCAATTTTATCACATGTAAGTACCGCCACAATCAAGATACAGATTCATTCTGCCTCCACCAAGGACCTCCTTCCTGCTGCCCTTTGGTAATCACGCTCCCAGTCACTGGCAACCATGAATCTGTTCTCCATTAATACAATTTTGTCATCTTGAGAATGTTGTATAGATGCAAGGAGACGGTATATACCTTTCTGAGATTGGTTTTTTCCTTTCAGCACAATGCCCTTGAAATCCATTAAGATTATTGGGAGTATCAAGAGTTTATTTCTTATTATTACTGAATAGTGTTCCACTGTATGGGTGTCCACAGTGTGTTTATTTTATTTATTTTATTTTTATTTTTTGAGTTGGAGTCTCACTCTGTCACCCAGGCTGGAGTGCAGTGGCACGCTCACAGCCACACCAGTGTCAAACTGCTGGGCTCTGGCAATACTTCTGCCTCAGCCTTCCAAGTAGCTGGAACTACAGGGGCGCGCTACCATGCCCGTCTAATTTTTATTTATTGTAGAGACGAGGTCTTGCCAAGTTGCCAGGGCTGGTCTTGAACCTGTGGGCTCAGGCAATCCACTCTCCTTGGCCTCTCAAAGTGCTGGGATTATAGGCTGAGTCACCGAGCTGGCCCACAGTGTATTTAAACATTCACCAGTTGAAGGGCGTTTTTGGCTGTTATGAGTGAAGCTGTTATGACCATTCACATACAGACTTTTGTATGAACATAGTTTTTATTTCTCTGGGATAAATACCAGGAGTGGGATTGCTGAGCCCTATGGTGAATAGGTGATTAATTTTATGAGAAGCTGCCCTACTGTTTTTCCAGAGCGGCTATGCATTTCACATTTGCTACCAGCATCATAGGAGAGGTCCGGGGGGCAGAGTTCTCTCAAAAGAGACTCTTGCTAGAGAAGCTTGCTCCCTAGGGAGAAATCAGGAGGGACCTTCTTGTCCAATATGAGGTCGATCACTTCTATACCCACTTCTTGCCAGGGACCTGGTAAGATCTCCTTTGTGAAATGAGAAGAATGTCTGCAGGAATGATTGAAATAACAGGTGCTACGAGGTGCACAGCAGCCACAGCTGATTATTAACACCTGTCTAGGGGAGGGAACAGCATGGATACGTGTGACAGCTAGTGTTTTTGCTTGGCCAGCACCACCCTTCCTTACCAATGCTGAATTCAGGACCCCAGAGGCAATCCTGGCCACACCCTATAAACCAAGTGTTAATTTAAATCCTTTTTTTTTTTTTTTTACAAACTTAGCATTTAATGGACCCACAATAATTATGCATATTTATGGGTTTGTTTCCAAAATGCTTGTAGTATGAGATCAACACAACATATTTCTCCCTGCTCTCCCCATATGTGGTAATGAATTGTCCACTGCTGCCTCCAACCCCCCAGCAGATCCACAGGAAGAAAAAGATCAATTTGCACTCTTCCTGGGAAGCATCCTGTTGACGGAACTGTCAGAAAGACCCCCCTTTTCCATGTTGGTATATTGCTAAGGGGCCAGAGTGACACCGCTTCTGAATGTGGCCACCTTGACTTAAGAGTAGAGGAGTGCCCCCACCAAGAGGCACTCACAAAAACAGGAAGTGTGCAAGGAAGGACTCAGACTCTAGCCTACACAGACAAGAAGAGACCAGATATCTCTAGGGTGCAGAATCCCTGGTGTCTTAAAGATGCCATGGGTCTTCCCAGAGAAGGCAAAGTGGATATCCAAAGGGACTTCCCACCAGGATGTCTTGAACTGAAATCAAGAAAGTTGAATTATTCATTCCCAAAGCCATTTCACCATTTCTTTCTGCAATGTGATGAGCCAGAATGGGTCTGTTGGAGGTTTCAACTCTGCAACAGAGCTTTCCCTGACAGGAAGGAGCAAGTGTTTCTACGGGAAACTCCATACTTCCTGTTTGCACTTTATCGTTCGAATAACATAGACTGTCCAGGAATAGACTCCAAGGATATGAATAATATAAGACTGTGAGCTCTCACAGGTCAATGCTGGAGGGGGAAAGCAGCAGTTGTTGCTGGCTTGGCCCCTTTGCAGCAGAATAAGTTGCTAGCCAAGGAAAGGACTCATCTATCTGCCTCCTGAGTCAACACGTCTTAGTACTCCCCTCCTGATTAGAGGATTAAAAACACTTTTGCTAAAAACACAAAAAGAATAATATTGAAAAAAAAAGAATTATATTGAAAGGTAGCAATCGGCCATGAAAAATAAGATGGGACACTAGGCTTCAGAAGAGTAAATGAGACCAGCGCACCTCAGCACGTGTTAAATGCAACATGTGAGTATGTCTTCTGCTTCACAGCAAAGCTTCAAGAAGGCCTGACTCAACACTACGCCCTTCTCTTTTACACCATTTCTGTAACCATTTGGATATTGTTCAGCCTTTTCTTGCCATCTGTTCATGTGTTTTTGGAACAGTGTGGATGGAAACATTACTAGACAAAACTGATAAAATTAGAGCAATTATTCTACATACCTTTGCCCTCAGGGTTAAGCATAACAGAAGTAGAGAATAAAAAGTCCTAGGCTGGCAAAGATTTTCTGACAGAGGAGACATAAATAATGGATGTTCATAACAGTCTATAATTGCAAAAAATTGAAAGCAGCCTAAATATTTATCAAAAGGAGAAAGGACACAATTGTAGGCTATACATATAATGATATACTTCTCGTAAAAATAAATTAACTAAAGTGATGCATGAGGACTATCTTCTGAAATAATGTAATATATTGGTCCCAAAATAAAATGTTAATTCAATTCTCATTAATTCCAGTAATTTGTAGATTAGTTTTTTCTGTGTAAAGAATCACATTGTATGCACATAATCATATTTTTATGTCCCCCTTCCACTTTCTTTTTCTTGTCCTGCTATGTGGGTGAGGTCTTTCAGAACAATGTTGAATACAAGTGGTGATGATGGGCATTTTTGTCTCATTTCTGATTTTAAAGGGAATGCTTCCAATGTTTCACCATTAAATATAATGTTCACTGTCTATCTATATTTTAGGTGTATTTCTTCGAAGAGCAGATAATTGTCTTTTAGAATGCAAACTGGTTTCTTTGGTTGTTGTTTTTGTTTTCTTTATGCCCTTTCCTCTCTTCTTTTCAGTATTCTTTTGGACTGAGTAGAATGTTTTAGTTTTTTTATTTTTCATTTACTACTTTGGAAGTTATATACTATATTTTAGGTACTGTAGTAGTCACTCTTGAAATTTTAACATGAATATTTTACTAAAAAAATCTTAAAAATAAACTATATCTTTTTTTACTGTTTTGAACCTTGACATATATGAGTGTATTTATTTATTTAGTTTTATTGCAGTAAAAACACACGATATTGAATTTACTGTGTTAATCATTTTCAGGAGTACAGTAGGGTTAAGTATGTTCATACTGTTGTAAAACAGATCTCTAGAACCTTTTCATCTTGAATAACTAAACATTATCTTTGCTCTCTTCTCTAAAAAATACCAAGACAAGGACATCTGAATGCTTTACGTTCAGTTACTAGTCCCTCCTCCGTGTGCTATTCTTTACCTGTTGTTTTGTGCTGTATTGTTCTCTTGTGTTAGACAGCCTCTAGTATGACCCCAATAATCTCCACTTCTGGAATTCACACCCTGTGTAATCCCCTCCCTGGAGAGGTCCAGGGATTTGCTTCTAAGCAATAGAGCACTGCTTTTGAGGTTAGGCTTCATAACAGCAGTGACATCTGTTTTCCTTGCCCCTTCTCACCCTCTCTTTCTTTACTGTGGGAGAAACATGTTGCCATGTTGTGAGTAGCCCTGTGGAGAGGCGCACATAGCAAGGCACTGGTATGTCTGTCCAACGGCCATTGAGGTTGAATCCCACTAACAGCCACATGAGTGAGCTTGGAAGGGGAATCTTCTGAGGCCTGCCCATTGAATTTCCTCACTCGAGTTTGGAAGCAGATCTGTCCTAGCCAAGCCTGGAGATGACTGGAGCCCACCTTGATTACCCTGTGTGAGAGATACCCAAGAAGTCACATCCAAATTTCTGTCCCAGAGAAGAAAAACTATGAGATGATAGTGTGTATTGTTTTAGCTGATTAATTTTAGGGGAATTTGTTAAACAGCAATAGAAATTGAATGCATTCCTCTTCCAAATGAGACATTTTGGTCATTACATTCATTATTATAATGTGCCAATTCTTTGCTTGCCATTCCATCTTGCATCTCTGAACTTACTTCTAAGACTATTTTATTTCTTTCTCAAGTGCCCTTTAAAGTTCTTTTAGTGAGAGTCTTTTGGTGGCAAACCCTCTAGATTTTGTTTGTCCAAAAAGTTTTTAATTCACTTTTATTATTGAATTACTTTTAGCTATACTGTATACAGAATTCTAGGTTGACTGTTATTTTCTCCTTTGAGAATATTTCTGTTGCCATTTATAAATCAGCTGTTAGTCTACAATTTCTTGTTAGGTAATTTCTCTTGCTGCTTTTAATGATCTCTCCACCACCTTTGGTGATTTGTGTATTTAACCTAATTAGTCTAGTTGCAGAATTCCTTTTATGAATCTGTATGAGAATTTTTGTGTTTGCTGAACCTAAGATTAATGCCTGAAAATTTTCTAGAATTTTTCTTCAGAAATTGCTTTTCCCTTCATTTGTTCTATTTTCTTCTGTAGCTGTAGCTCATATTTTTTATGTGATACATTTGGAGTAATAGCTCCAGACCTTTCATCTAATTCATCAGTTATCTCTTCAGTTATTTTAAAATCAGTGTTTTTAACGTAATCATTTTTTATTCCAGCAGTTAAAGATTTCATTTTAGAGGATTTTATTTTATTTTTTATCAAGTCTCCCTGATTTCTTTTTCTTTCTTTCTTTCTTTTTTTTTGGTATTATATTTTTTCTCACTCATTTTTTGGATTTTTTTTGTTTCTTTAAGTTTTACATTCTCATTTTATATTCTATATTTCTTATATTTCCAAAATCTAGTGTCCTTAGGGGTATAATTCTGCTGTTTGGGTTTTTAGCTGACTTTCCTCATGGTGGTTTATTTCTTTGTGTTTTCCAATTTCAGATTGCGAGCTTATGACTGAATCTTTAGAGATCCAGTGAAATGTGAATTGAAAGTGTGTGTCTCTCCAGAGATAATTAACCTTTCCCTTCTGCCAATATGCTTCAGATGTTTCCAATCAAGAGTGACGTTACTTTCTAGGCTTGGGATTTTCTGAACCATGAAGGTGTATATATGTTTGGGTCCCAAACCTAGATTATATTATACCTAGATGATACATTCTTATGGAAGACTTATTTTTCTTAGAGATCAGGTTGAGTTCTATAAGTTTTCTTGTCTTCTGTTTTGCTTAATAGTTTTTTTTTCTTATCCACTTTTTTTCCACCTGTGGCTATAACTCTTAGAAGACTGTGGCTTCATGGAGGGCTCAACTTTTCATCTTGCATAGTGCAGGGCATTGTTGCCAAATTTCTACACAGTCATTAGAGCCTACGTTCTGGTTAATACAGGGTGACATATTTTCTGAGGGCAGACACACAGCTTCAGTGTTGATTTTACACTCTGCTTTTTTTTTTGACTTTTCCTTTGTTTTGGATTCTGGAGATAACCTATAGTTTCTTAAAAGATAAGCTACACATGAAAAAACCCACCATATATTGCATTTTATCCATTATTTTCAGGTATTCAATACCAAGACAGTTTTCATGATTTGTGGACAAGAAGGTTGCCCACTCTATACAGCTTTCCTAGGTGAGTAGGTAATTTTTTGTGGCCTTTCCTGGTCTCTCTTGCCAGTGTCCTGTCTATGAATGCTTTCATGTCTGTTAGAGATCCAAATGCACAAGGACACTGTAGCAGAGTGCTATGGTCTGAATGTTTGTGCCCCCCTCCATTAAGAGATTAAAACCTAATCCCCAATGCAATCATATTCAAAGGTAGGGACTTTAGGATGTGACTAGGCCACGAGGGGATTAGTGCCCTCATAAAAGAGCCTGGAAGACTTTTGCCCTTTCCACCATAGAGACATAGCCAGAAGGTACCATCTGTGAAGCAGAGAATGAGTCCTCCCCAGCACTGAACATGCTGGCTCCTTGTTCTTGGATTTCCCAGCCTCCAGATCTATCAGTAATATATTTCTGTTGTTTATGAGTTACCAGTCTAAAGTATTTTGTTATATCAGCCTGGATGGACTAAGACACGGGCATCTATTCCTACCAAATATTTCTTCTTGAAAATGCCTATAATTCTGCTTGTGGACTGTCCCTGGATATGGGGTTTGAGCTTGTCCAACACACAGTTAAGCCAGAAGCGCTGAGCTAATGCCTCCAGAACAGCTCTCAACTTCTATCAATAGATAGAAGCTGATAGTTGATTGATCAGTACTCCAGCGTCTCCCCTACTTAGGTGTGACATCTCTAAGGTCCTGTTCCACAGGGGCTCCCCAAAGTCCCCAGAAGGACTGAGCCCTAGTTGTCCTCAGTGGTTTGGCTCCCTTTCCTCCCCTGTCTCACTTTTTCATTCTCCTACTAGTGCTTCCCAGGATCATTTTGCAATCAAATTTGCACTCAATTCCTTGTGCCAGTGTCCTTTTTCTGAGGAAATTTTAAACTTAAACAATATTTAAACCAATTCCTCTAATTTATATTGAGTATGAACAATGTTTACTACACTAAATTAGATGTGGTTTCACCTCTACACTCATTCATGACAGGTTTCTTACTTTTTGCTCTGTTTTAGAAATACACATTTAAGTGATCTTTGTGAGTATCAAGAAGAATTTATAACACCTTTGGGTCAAAATTAGCACCAAATCTAATTAGCAATTCCAAGAGTTGAAATGGTGATGGGGCTAGCATGGACTGCTAGACGTACTTGAATACTTGATTGTTGGGCTGGTGAGAATATTCTAGATTGAACAAGTGGATACATAACTATTACATAATTTGTATTCTTGGAGATTCATGTGGCGACACCACTTGGATACAGAGCGGGGTGATGGCAAAGCAGAACTGGAAGACATTTCTTGGAGATGCTTTGAGTCAAGGAAAGGAAGGTGGTTGGTCGGATGGGGGTGGCACAAAAGGGCACAACCCAACTCAGCTTTCCCTTCTCTGATGCAGAGGCTGCAAACTGGTAGTTCCTGAGTTGCTCTTAGCTTTCACATGTGTTTTCTTGGCCTGAGTAATGTTTAAAAGCATTCAGACTAGTTGCCATATTTATGAGTTAGGAGGCTGCTCCTCTAAATGAACACTGGTTTCTGTAGAAAAATTAGGAGATGGGGTATCACACGTCCTGCCTTCCCACATGACAATCAGACGAAGCGGAACAGCAGTTTCCCCCTTGAGATGAGGCAAGTGCCATGATCCCTGCCACTTTCTATTGTAAGTTACAGAAGACTCTCTCCATTTATTATCTGCATTTCCATGAGGGCATTTGCATGATTGACTCTTGGTCTCCATCTTCTGGCTTGGACAAGATGTAAAGGGTGACTGTGATTTTGCAGGAAGGGACTTATGGCCTTTTTCTCTTGCCTGTTCTCCTACCACAGCTTTCCAGAATTCTGAAGATCCACTCCTCCAGGAAAGAAGCACTGCTCAGATCCTGAGATTGGGTAATATTTGTGTAATAGTCTCCTGCTCATTGTTTTGGTTACTGGTTCTAAAACCTCCAACCATTTTTGTTAAAACATGATACTTGCTAGCAAGCCTGCATTCTGTTCAACTGCTGCTTCAAGTAAACCAAGAGACACTGGCAGTTTTCTCCTCAGGTATTTTTTGGAAATGTGTGCCCTTGTTTACACAGGAATTGCTCTTTAATGTAGTCAAAAATGAAGCTAAGTGTGAGGCAGAAAAGCTCTTGTTCACTCTGGAAAATTGATCTGCTTAGATTCCAAACAGTTCAGTGTAGGTCAGCCTAGAGGCTCTTAGTACTTCACTTTAGGAATATCTTCCATCCAATGATCCAGACCCAAGGTAGATGATCCCAATGGAGACAGGTGGAAGGATTTTGGTGTTTATATGATGGATGAAGTTGGTTGTATATTATCAAGTTTTTCTACAAATGGAGAAAAGAAGATGCCAGAAGAAGCAGGCTTCGATATCAAGTTTTAGGGGGTCCAAGACACTTGTCATATTTTCATCAGGTGTCCCTTTCATGGTTATTTGTTTATTAAAGGCTGTTGGAACTCTTAATGAGGCTTCTATCACAGAAGGCAGACCTTACTTTACACAAGCTCTTGCTTCACTGCTCTATGAAAATGTGTCATTTCTATGTAAAGTCTGCAAAAAATAGAACATGTGTGGAATTGTTGGGCCTCTCAATATTATAAAGGAGCCCCCCAAAGATCTTTTGCATATGCAAATGCTCTTATTTTATAGGGTCTTGGGACAAAAAAAGGATGTGGGTGAATTGCCCTAAGAGGAGAGCTATCTAGAAAGAGGGTCTTTTGTGTTTTGAGAATGTGGGTGTATAGGACAGGGGCTGGTCTTGTTTTACGTGATATCACTGACTTGGAATTGGGCGAGTTCACATGAAGGTTTTTATGCCCTGAAGAGGAAGCAGATCTTGCCTGGGAGGATCCTTTCAGTTGTGTTGCTGGCTGGCTTTGCAAATGACCATGGTTAGGATATGTTGACTTTCTGACTCAGAAGTTCCTCTTCTGAGCTGTGCTTGGTGTGAAACCCTGAGGTTCTGTATATTCTGAAAATTTTTCAATTTTAAAAGAGACCCCTGTCGACCCAGTCTGAGGGCTCTGTGCCTGTGGAAACCCAGGCTTGTGGAGAGGTTGTCATGAGACAGCTCCTCCCACACTTTTCTTTTTTTTTGTTTTTTTTTAGTTGGAGTCTCACTCTGTCGCCCAGACTGGAGTGCAGTGGCCGCTCCTGGCCACTGTAGCCTCGACCTGCTGGGCTCCGGCGATCCTTCCACTTCAGCCTTCCATAGCTGGAACTACAGGCGCGCGCTACCATGCCTGGCTAATTTTTTGATTTATTGTAGAGATGAGGTCTCGCCTGCCCAGGTGGGTCTCGAACCCACGGGCTCAGGCAATTCGCTCACTTCAGCCTCCCAAGGCGCGGGACTACATACTTTTCACTCCTATGTTTCATCAGCAGCCACAAGGCAGACTGTCAAAAACCAATCACTCGGCCTCACTTGACCTCACAGAATATCAAGCTGATACCCAGGAGCTGCTCTGTCTACCACATCCCACACTGAGATATGTTTCCCTCTTCACGGCCCCTGAGAACTGACTGAGAAGACCGAAGTCCTCTATGACTACGCTGGTCATGAAGTTGTAAACAGCCAGTCCCAGTGTGGTCTGTTTATGCTCATCCCTGACAAAAAGAAGGTAAGTTTAGGGGAGGTATCCAAGCTCCTCTGCTGGTTGGGTTGAACAGCATTAATAATACCAGGCAGTTACTGGGAATAGAAGACAGCGCCTGCTGTTTCAAACTCCTCAATACCTCATCTCTCGTGATTTTGTCTCTAAGAATTACTTAGCAGGCACATCTAGGCATGTCTAGGTGATAACAAAGATAGGAAGGAAATTGGGTCACATCACAAGCACTAGATGAACAAGGAGCCTCATTCTTAGTTATTTGGAGATTCCAAGTGTTCCCATCCATATGGATAGATCAGCGACAACTATGCAGTTTTCTCTATCTTTGTAAGCAAGTAGGAGTAAAGACAAAGACTTGTGAATGAGCCAGATAGTCTTGGAAAAAAACGAAACAGAAGGAAGGATCAGCTGAAGTGGTCCCATATAAAAATGTGGCAGAGAGCCAGACAACAGTCAAATCAGCACCAGAGATCACAGAATATACAAGTAGAAAAACAATGCAATGCCATGTTCTAAGATGAACATGTTGTAAAGATGAGCCTTAAATATACAGAGCCTTAAATATATATATAAAAATCCATCACCCCCTCTAAATGACCCTTGTAATTATATGTTTTAATTATATGTTACATGGCAGGTGTAAGTTTCCAATGATGCTTGCAGACCAGGTCAGTATGTAATAATGGCAGGCAATGAGTTTCAAGACAATAACCTAGCACAATTTAAAGAGCACATTGAGGAAAAAGAGCAGGGTAGAGGGAACTTTGTGAAAAGAAGAGATATACATGGTCTGAAGCATATGATAGGTAAAGCTTAAGCAAAGAGAGGCCAATTTGCTGACTGGCTACTAAGTCCAGAATCAATTGGTTGGTAACTCAAAACTTGCTTCCTTGGCCGACCTAGACGATAGTCTATATCTTTGGTTTGGAACATATGAGACAGCTAGGAAAACACTGAAATAAGTATTATTTAATCTCAGGGAGGTATAAGAATATGGTAAGAATAAGTGTCAATATAAAGATAATAAGAGGGTAAGATGCTTGTCATATTTAAACACACAGTTTCAATATTTTGAAACAAGATTAAGAAAAATAATAATGAGTGGAGTGATGTGATAATTTGTGTGTGTGCTTTGTCAACTTTTGGAGGTTTTAAAGCAACTTTAAAAATCTGCCATATTCAGTCAAATGCTCACGACAATTCTATTAATACATTGCGGTCAATGTACAAATGCCTGGAAATAGTTTAATTTGTTAAATATACAAAGTTTTTATTTATTTGTGTGTAAGTAGTGTTAAACTGTTTAAAGGAATATTTTAAAAATACAGTACAGGAAGGCTAAATTGAACACTAAAACATACAGAGAAGTCCTTTGAAAAAGAAAAATCTTAGCTATGGAGAAGAATCTAATGGTTAACAGGCAAAGGGAACCCTTATGATTCTGTCCTGGATTTCTCACTGGCATTGGTCCAGCTTCCATCTGACCAGAGGAGGTGATGTGAGGTTTCATGGTACCCCTGCATGGTACCTTGGCAGAGCAGAAGCCTGTGTGAACCTTCGACTGTAAGTTGTGCTTGGAAAGGAAGCAAGGATTTTTGGGCTGAGAATTCTTTTCTTTTTCTTCCTAGCCATTAAATTGTTACCACTCATTTCTGTTCCGAAGGCAGCACTGGAGCGGGAACTGTCTCAGAATTTCAAGAAGGCCACACAATGATGCCTTCCTGGATCCCACACAGGGGCTGGCGGAGGCTGGCTTGCACGCTGCCCACTGTGCATGAATCACCCATCAGCCTCACATAGACGGATGTGCAAACGCTTGTTTCCCGGTAGACCTCAGCATACTGCTTCCACTGCCCACTTGGTTTCCCTGGAACCCCAGAACAAAGCTACTGAATCAGAGGCTTGGGATATTACCTTACAAGGCATTCCAGAAAAGGAACGAACACTAGCTTAGATGCCACATGGTTCTTGGGCAGGTCACTCTTTTATTTCAGTGAAAACTCCTGTTGTTTGGGTTTTGGGGAAAGCGCCTGCATCCCTAATACTCCATGATCAGCCCTAACCCTGCCTGTGCCTTCCAAATGCTCTTGTCACTCTTGATGACCTCTGTGCGCTGGGTGCTCCTATATCACAAGGAGCCGGTGCTGTCAGGCCTGCCAGATGCTCTGGCTGCCACTGGAGCTGGGATTGGGGTCTTTCACCTTTCTTGACCTTTGGGGGAAAAAAAGAAGCTGCTCTGGTCCCCGCAACCCCCTACCACAGGCCTGGGTCTGAAGCCATGCCCAGGACCTCAAAATCACTGTTGCTTTAGGAATGTGTCATCTATGCTGTAGTTTCTACAAAAATAGCTGCTAGGCTGGAAGAGAGCCCTGCCCACTTCTGCTTCTCCTAGGTCTCCTCCCAAAACATGAGTGGAACTCCCCATCACGATTTCCCCTGAGAATGGAAAGAGAAATGAACCACAAACAGCGTTTGGAAAGACATTTCCTGCTTGCCGAAGAGGTCTCTCAGAACCACAGACTCTTGGCTTTTTTCCCTCTCTAGGTCCCTGTTCACTAACTTAGCATCTCGTTTAAAAAGTGATTGGGTGAATTAACACTGACTTGGAGGTTGGGCCGTAAAATGTTCTCACTAATGGAAACCTGGAGGATCCCAGTGGCTTGGTGGCAGGAACACACCTACGTGGTTTGGTTCCCTCCCAGCGCTTTCATCTAGCATTTAAAAAAATCTGCACCTTAATGTCAGCATTCTTGTATTTCTTTATCAACTTCCTGTCTTTAAATTTGGGAGGAGAGGCCCCACCCTGCTCAAATCAGCCAGCTGCTCATTCCTGCATGCCCAAAGTTGTCCCTTTGCAATTGTATCTTTGTTTTCTAGCTATTTGTCCATTTTCCCTTAATTGTCCAGCTTTATAGCCCTGTTAATCTGGGAAAATAAACAAAGAGAAAAATCGCAGTTGGTGTGCAATATTTGAAAGTATGGCTAAATGATTAGTCTGGTCTATGATGTTTTTCTTTTCTCATTTTCTTTTTGATGGTCTTGTTGCTGTTTTGTCTTATGCTCCATTTACTTCAGAATTATTAGGTTAGAGGAAAGTTGTTTTTTCCCAACTTTTTCCTCCAAGGTTAGCTTTTAAGTTTTTTTCTATGAACATGTTATCAGTATGCCTTGTTTGTTCTGCTACGTCGTTGGATCCTTTGCAGATATTTTAGACGAGATGCAGCCAGCATTGTTTTACATTCTTGAAGTCTGATTAATTGTCCTGAGTGGCTACCTTGATGGTTTATTCAGGCACATATGACTTGATTTAGGCTTTGCGATTAAGAGATATTTTGGAGGTCAGATAAAGTGCCCATCCTGCAGCAAATGTCAGTTACATGTGAAAACTATTTAGGCAGATGTGGACAAGACTGACTGCCTTCAAGGAGAGGAGAGCAGGTGCTGATTGCAGGTCTGATGGCATGGTAACCTGACCCCAGAAGCTCCCAGGGGCTGGTCAGGTCCCAAAGGGACCACCCACAGCTCTCATCATACTGCTGAGATTGGGTTCCCCCTTCCCTCCCTGCTCACGTGCTCCTCTGCAGAGGGAACTGACCATGGGTGTGGGAAACAGGGCTTCCCCAGGAAACAAGCATGCCACCCGCGCAGGAGGCTCTGACTGTAAAATCTGCTGCCCTTAATGATACGAGAATGGTTTGTCGTTTACTTCTTTAAATTTGGGAGATAGCATTTCCAGACACCACCTTGCAACAACAGAGAACTTCATACACAGGGTGAGAAAATGTAGATGTGGTGCTCCGTCTCTAGGTTGCTCCCTCTCTAGTCCTCCTCTAGGGCTGCTGCAGATTTCTGAAGGATGCGTGGGAAGAGCTGAATCGCCCGGCCCTGATTGTGTGTAGAGAGGAGGGGGATGGGTGAGTGGTGCCAAAGGGAAAGCATTCTTTTACCAGAAGGCAAACCTCTCTCCTCCTCCTCTTCCTCCTCCCTTCTCCTTTTTTCTCTTTCCCTTCTGCTCTTCTCTGCTTCCTTCTCTCCCTCCTCCGATCCTCCTCCTTTCCTGCTCTTCTTCCACCTCTTCCTCCTCAGTCTCCTCTCCTCCTCCTCTTCCTCTTCTTCCTTTCAATTCTCCTCTTTCTTCTCCTCTTCTCTTCCCCTTCTCCTCCTCGACCATTGTTTCTCCTCCTCCGTTTCCTGTTCCTCCTCCCACCCTCCTCTTCCCCTTCTCCTTGTCCTCTCTCCTCTTTCTTCTTCTCTTCCCTTCCCTTTCCCTCTCCTCCTCCTCTACCACTTTTTCTCCTCCTCCTCTTCCTTTCCTCTTTTTTCTTCTCCTCCTTTTCTAGTTCACAGACTGTTGAGGGCTTTCTTTCTTTTTAAACCTAAAGATTTATTTTTTTGCGCTGTATCTTCTCCCTAGCTTCGCCCTGTGTTTCTGGGACCAGATGACATAAATTGCTACCTATTATAATTCTGTGATGCAGCTTTAAGTCACTTGGCATGGAGTCAGACATTTAGGTTGTTATGGCTCAGGTATGCTCCTGTCGTAAAATGCTTAAAATGTATGTGTTTCAGTTTCGATGTCTAGAAAATGGAGATAAACATCCTACCTACCTCAGAAGGCTGCTTGTAAGGATTAAATGCAGCCTTATCAATGGAAAGATTTTATAATTATAAAATGACTTGCAGAAGGGAGAGATTGTTATGACAATAATGATTCCCTGGAAGGGATTCTACAAATTCTTTGCAGTCATGGTGTCTTTGCCATCAAGTCCACTTGTTCATGTGCCTTTCTATGGCTGGAATCCCCTGGAGGACCCAGAACTCAAGGCTCTAATCTGGTGAAGATTCCTTTCTACCCTTCACCAAGGAACAGCAAACTTTTTCTGTCAAGTTCCAGATGGTTAATATGTAAGGCTCTCTGGGTCATGCGGTCATTGTCATACTAGTCAGCTTTGCCACTGTAGCATAAGAGCAGCCATAAACAGCACATAAAAGAAGGAGCTTAGCTGTGTTAACTTTATTTATGGACACAGAAATGTGAATTTCATGTCATTTCTATGTGTCACATATGTTATTGTTCTTTTGAATTACTTGACTATCTAAAAATGTAAAAGCATTCTTAGCACACAGGCCAAGCAAAACCAGGCATTGAATGGGACTTGACCTAAGGGCTACAATTTACAGGCGCCTAACCTGCACTATTCCCAGGAGTCACTCCTATGGCCAGATAGACTGAGTATCAGAGAAACCAAAAGGGGACATAAGTCACTAGGCATGTGTCACAGGTGTTCCCCTGTTTGGTTGTTCTTAAAGCATGTGAAATGACAACAGTGGGGTCTATACTCAAGGCTCTTTCTAGAAGATATAACTCAGATCTCTGCTGCCCAACTCTTGTCAGAAACCCAGTAACAAAGACACAACACTGGCAACAATAATAATATTTATGGAGGATTTTCTGCAGAACACAAAACTTACCCATTCCTATCAACAATCTAACTTTCTACCCCAGTAAGCCAGACCCATGAGTGCTGCATTTATGGAAAGTTCTAGTTGGCCCTTTTTAGTATCCACCCTGATTCTGGGCTGAGAAAAATAGCAGGTATGAGTCACTATAGCATCTCTTGTAGAGACGCTGTCCAGGATCACATCTACTCTGGGGAGAAATTCCTCTCATTGCTCTTCATCATTCCTTCTGATATCATGAAAGCTGAACATCTTAAAAGCTGGTTTTATTTTAGAAACAATGCCATTTCCTTCTTTGATTTGACTTCAAGGAAGCTCAGAGTGAAATATACCTCTATCAGTTTTAAAATACCTTACAAAGTCACCAGTAGCAAAGATGTGTGGAGTACGTAGTATATGCTGAGCATGTTTTATGCAGTCCTTTTCACATATCCTCCCATAGCCTTGCGACATGTGTGTTCTTCCTCTGATATTAGGCTGAATAATGATCTCTAAAGATGTCCACATATTAATCCCTGCAACCTGTGAACTTTACCTTATGTGGCAAAAGAGACTTTGCAAATGTGATTGAGGATCTAGAATTGGGGGGCTGGTCCGAATCACAATTGTCCTTATAGGAAAGAAACAGATGGAGATTGGACACAGAGCAAGAATGCAATGTGATTACTGAAGCAAAATGCTGGCTTTAAGCTAGAGGAAGAGGCCATGCGTCAAGGAATGCAGGTGTACAAGCTGGAAAAGCAAGGAAGCAGATTCCCTCCCAGAGCTTCCAAGAGAATGAGCCCTGCCAGCACTTTGACCTAGAAAAACTAATTTTGGATTTCTGCCCCACAAAAGTCTGAGAGAATAAGTGTGTGTTGTTTTAAATCACCAAATAGAAACTTGTTACAGCAGCAATAGGAAACTAATACACCTACTTTTATATGAGACCTAGAGATTATTGTCCAAGGGTTTGAAGGAGGTTTGCTGACTCCAGATCCTAAAATTTTATCCCTCATGCTGCCTCATTTGTTGTGTGTGTTCTGCCCTCTCTTGTCTTTATGACTCCCCGTAGTCAGTTTGGGCAGGTATAACAAATTATCATAGACTAGGGGGCTTAAACAACCAATATAGTTTTCCCATAGTCCTGGAGACTGGAAGTCTGAGATCAGGATGCAAGCAGGATCAGGTTCTTGGTGAGGGCTCGCTTCCTGGATTACAGAGGGCCACCCTCTTGTTGTGTCCTCACATGGCAGAAAGAGAGTAAGATCTCTGCACTAATCCCATTTATGAAAACTCTGCCCTCATGCCTTAACCACATCCTAAAGACCTCGCCTCCTAATACCATCACATTGGGGATTAGGATGTAACATAAATTTGGGGGGAGACACAAACATTCAGTCCATAACACTTTCCTTTATTCTTTCCCTCATTCTGCTTCTCCCTCTGCTGTCTATTTCGTCTTCCAATCATACGTATTTCTGCACTCTACCTCATACTTTTGTGTATATTCTGGGGGCAGCATATAAGTAAATGCACTGGTGGACATTTGTGGGATGTGCATGGAATGGTGTTTCTGGGCTTTTGTAACCTGACTGCGTTTGTTCTTTCTTTTGCTTTGGTAAAAACTGTGACTCTCTTTTTTTTTCCTATATCACTAACAGTTGGCCAGGGCAGGATTTACCCGTCGTCAGAAAATTATACTCACTTCCTGGTTAGTATGCAGAGCCCAGTAACAGCTTAGAAGTTTCCTTCTTTCCCCTCAAGAATATTAAGGTATCAGAATGATGCCAGCTCCGGCTCTCATTGTTTCTTTCCTGATGTATTGCTTCTCTTGGCTACAAACTCTATTTCCAGCCTCAAATGGCTTCCAATCCAATATCCACGCTCTTATTCACTACCTGAGGGATCTTTCCAAAATGCAATCTTCTCATTGCCAAAGGAAGGCAGCCCACTCTCGTCTGGGGCCTCGCCCAAGTTTCTCAATTCATTTCGCACCCTCCTGTGCTCCCAGACCTTCCACTGTTTCCTGAACTCTATGCCTGGTCACATCTCCCTGCCTTCGCACATGCCACTCTCTCTGCCAAAATTCTCCCCCACTTACCACTTCTTGCTTTCACTTTGTCCACTGATAAACCTCTAAAGAACAGAGAGGTTGTGAGCATGGGTGCTAGAGTTAGGCAGGCTGGGGATCAATTTGTTTCAATTCCATAAATATTTACTTTCTCTGTGCCCCTGGGGATAGAATTCTGCCACTACTAGCTGTGTAGATGTGAAAAAGTGGCATCTCTAACATCTCTAACCCTTGGTTTACACATCTGCAACATAAGAATGATGCACTTAGCATGTCCTTCATGAACATGAGATGTTATCATCACTGTTTTTTTTTTTTGAGTTGGAGTCTCACTCTGTCGCCTAGACTGGAATGCAGTGGCCGTTCCCGGCCACCGCAGCCTCGACCTGCTGGGCTCCGGCCATCCTCCCGCCTCAGCCTTCCAAGTAGCTGGAACTACAGGCACACGCTACACGCCCGGCTAATTTTTTGATTTATTGTAGAGATGAGGTCTCGCCAAGTTGCCCAGGCGGGTCTCGAACCCACAGGCTCAGGCAATCCACTCACCTCAGCCTCCCAAAGCGCTGGGACTACAGGTTGAGCCACCAAGCCCGACTCACTATTTTTTTTAATACCTTTTAACTTAGGCTTGGTGGCTTCTCCAACAGATTTAGATGCCATCCTCACCCTCTTCTGACTACCACATCTCCTGGCACACAGTTCCTGCCTTCATTATAGCCTTTTACACAAAGCATTTGATCTGTTGTTTAACTGTCTGATTCCTCTTACTACTCTTGGATGATAACTGTATCTCCTACTTTCTCTTATTCTGAATGCATGGAGCAAGGCTTGTCTGGGGCACTCACTAATGCACGCAACAGTTCCACCTCTGGAGGAAAGAGCCATTCCCAGGTGAACTTGGAAGGATGCACCAAGCTTGGCTGCTGGCTGAAGGTGAGTCTGGGAGACAGACCAGTCATAGCTACATTTTAACTGAGGATTAATTGAGAAAACCAACCCTGACCAGTTCCTTCATCTTGAGTCTTGCTTCTCATCCTGCACCTAAAATGAATGAAATGGCAGCGGTCCAGTATCCCAACCCAGGGAAAAAGGGAGAATATCCAAATCAACACTTCCAGAATCCAGCCATTCATCCATTCTCTTTTACTTAATTTTTTAAAACATTTTTTTGTGCACTTCAATGTTCCTTATTTTCAAAGGTATGAAGGCAAGTTGGGCAAGTGGCTCTGGTGACCAGAATGACCTCCTGGACCTCTCTGGTGGCTCTTTGAGTGGCAGTTGTAGGATCAGCTATTTTCTCAAGTGCTATACCACCATCACTCTCCAGCTTAGACTGGAGCCAACTCAGATGCTTCATCAGCATCTCCTTGCCACCTCCTGCAGTTTTAACAGTCTCCCTCCAAAGTGGCAGGTTTCACAATGTTGTGCCTTTTCACAAGCCAGTCCCTCTAACTCGAGATGCTATCCTGTGGCGAGGCTCATTTCTCCCCACTCAGGAACCCTGTTATGAGGTGCATTGTGTCGCTCCAGTTTTATGTGCTGAAGTCCCAACTCCCAATACAGCAGTGTCCTCTTATCCAGGGTTTCACTTTACAAGGTTTTAGTTACCCTTGGTCAACTGTGGTCCAAAAATATTAAATAGAAAATTCTAGAAATAAATAATTCGTAAGTTTAAAATTGAGCACTGTCATGAAAAGTGTGACGAAATCTCATGCTGTACCATTTCATCTCACCAGGGGCATGAATAGTCCAGCCTTACAAGGGACAAGCTGTCTACACTATACTCAGTGGCTGTCTCAGTTATCAGATCCAAAAATCATAGAATATATAATGGGTTCAGAACTATCGGTGTTTTCAGGCATCTGCTGAGGGACTTGGAACTTATACCCAGCAGATGAGGGGGACTACTGTACCTCAGAATGTGACTCTATTTGGAAATAGGGCCTTTAAAGAGGTGATTAAACTAAAGTGAAACCATTAGGGTAGTCTCCAACCTGATATGACTGGTGCCATTGGAAGAGATGAGGACACAGACACACACAGAGGACCACGTGAAGACACAGGGAGAGGATGCCATCTATAAGCCAAAGAGATTGGTCTCAGAGAAACCAACCCAACCTCAGGAGATGAATCTCTGTTGTTTAAGTCCTCAGTCTGTGGCACTTTGTTATGGCAGCCCTAGGTTGGTTCTGACACTGATTACTGCTGTTCACTGCACTCTATTCACTGAATTGCAGTTTATCTGTTGGCACATCAGTTTGTCCCACAGGGGCGGCAATCATGTCTCGCATGCTCTCATTATCCCTAGCACTAGAGAAAGCCTGACACTAGCAGTTGCACAAGCGGTGCTTGCTGAATTCACGAGGGATGCTGCGACAGCAGGTGCTCTGAAACAGGCATCTTCTCTTTAAGCAGGAGTGATCTTTTCACTCTACTTGCAAACTACATTTACAGGAAAGGTAGCCCAGGTGTACAATTTTGGGAAAGGACCTACCGGAGGCATATTTTTCTAATATTCAACTGGTAAGTCACAGAGATTTGGTAGGCACATTGATCATTTTGTTCCTTCTTTGGGCTCTGGGGTAGTAGTTATATTTAGACTCCTAACTTCTCTTTCTTGTCCTCTTTTTCACTCTGCTCAGGCCAAACTCCCTCCCATCCCCCGGCCCCCACCTCTTTTTCCCAAGGGCTCCCAGCAGTCCTTGGACCTCACAGACCTACCGCAGGTGGAGAAAGTGTTCAGTTGCTGCCCACCTCTCCCCTCACCCACCCCAACTAAGCTCTTAAACAGTCCACATCTGTGGGCCTTAATTTCCCCATAAACACAAATGGATGTTTTGAAAGACCTTACCACAACTCTGGTAGAGCACTTCCAAGCCCCCATCCCTGCAGGCTATGTGTGTGGGCCAAGCTTCCCTGCTGCCACTGCCGCTGCTACCTTTGCAGGGAGAAATCAGAGTCCAGGCGAGGAGGGCGACTGTAAAACCTTTCATGGCGAGGGCCTGTGTGTGACCAACAGAAAAATAACAGGCCCAATAGAAAGGCCTTAAAGTCCTTCCTCTCCTCTCACGAAGGGGGTGGCATGTTCAGTTTCACTTCTCAAATTTGAGAGTCCTGGGGAGGCACTGACAGAAACAAAAGGCAGTGAGCTCTAGAGGCGTTTAAATACTGTTCCCCCGGGACCTTAAATCTGTAGGGTGAGGCTGGTCTGGTTTGGGTAGGGTGCTTTCTCGGAGTGGGGACCAGCAAGTGATGCGTGAACTTACGCCTCCGTCCCTCAGAATGGCCCCCCTTGAAACCCGTACCCCCAGGTGGAGCTATAAACTTGAAAAAGACAAAACACAGGACACCATGTGTTTCCCATCAGTGGGTCCCGTGTCTCTGCAGGCTCCTGACGTGGGCTGTGGACCGGGGACCTGGCTGGGACCAGCAGGCAGTTTTTGGCATACTGAGGGCTACAGGATGACACTTGGAATCTGGAGTAAGGCTTTGGCCCTTTTGCCACTTTTCTGTCCCCTGGTTTTGGCTCTGCTCTTAGAATTGGGATTTCAGATGTGAAGTGTCCAGATGCAGAACAGACCTTATTTAGGGAGCGACAGATGTGGTCTCTAGAGCTGAGGTAGATGGAATAGTCCTGGGAAGTGAGCCATGTTCTATTTCTGGGTTTGGACTGGTGAAAGCAGTTGGGAGAGTAGGGGTGGTGGGGCCTCCCTCCAAGGCTGATCATTGATGTCACATCTCACTATCTTCAAAGCCAATATTGTGTCTTCTTCTTCCATGTATCTCAGCTGTCCTGCTTGGGGACAGCAAGGCTTCTCAATCCTGGTTCCCCACCCCTACCCCTAATCCATGTTAGTTTTGTTTTGTTTTGTTTTTAAGTGAGAAAGCAGGATTTATTGAGAGAACAGAAAAGCTCCCAAAGTGGGAGGGAACCCGAAGGCCCTAATCCATGTTAGTTTAAGAGAACCAGAGTCAGGGCCAAGGCCAGCAGATTTCAGGGGCAGCAGACATTATTTTCTCTGGGAGGAAAGGTGTTTGTCTGAGTGCACTAAGTAAATTGACTATTTCCACCAATGTTACATAAAAATTAGGGTTACTCTGAGGCCAGGCGCAGTGGCTCATGCCTATAATCTCAGAACTTTGGGAGGCCAAGATGAGAGGATTGTCTGAGCTCATGGGTTCGAGACCACCTGGGGAACTTGGTGAGACCTCATCTCTATAATAAGTCAATAAAACAATTAGCCAGGCATGATGGTGCATGCCTGTAGTTCCAGCTACTTGGAAGGCTGAGGTGGAAGGATCACCTGAGCCCAGCAGGTCGAGGCTGCTGTGGCCATGAGCATACTACTACACTCCAACCTGGGCGTCAGAGTGAGACTCCAGCGCGCGCGCACGCACACACACACACACACACACACACACACACAGAATTAGGGTTACTTTGAAACTTTTTTCGAAGTAGGTAGAATTTAATTACCAATAAAGATAAACAAATACACTGAATTGATTGGTTGATGATTTGGGTTTCCTGAGGACCACCAGGGAGTGGCCATCTGGGGAAGGTACAGGTGTGAATTGATTTCTTTTGAGGTACTCATATACAAATAAGTTTAGTAATGTTGGCTTTCAATAGTAGTTCTCAAAGTGTGATCTGGAGATATGACAGTATCAGTGTTTTCTGGTGAGGGGGGGAGTTTGTTAGAACTGCACATTCTGAGTGACACTGAAGACCTACTGAATCAGAAACCCTGAGGATAGGGCCCAGTATTCTGTGTTTTAAGAATCCCTCCAGGCAAGTCTGGTGCAGTATCAAGTTTAGGAACCACTGGCCCCAAAGGAGAGGTGGGCAGTTGCTCTAAGAAGAGACATGACAGCCCCACCTGGTCCAGGTGAGTGGAAGACAGCTGTGCTGTGTGAAAGATCTCAAGAGGTGAAGGTTCAAAGCTCATGGTGAGAGTCATGACCCTGGTGGAAGTGTGGTCCAGAATGGAACACAGAAGCCTTCCTTTGTGACATTTGAGTGCTCCATGACTTGTTGAGAGAGCTCTGAATATGAGTAAGAAGAACAATGGAGGGTAAGACCTTCCTTTTCTGAAAAGTACAGCATGACCAATACCAGCAGAGGAACCCAGGAGTGCAGAGCAGGGAGCAGACACCCCGGCAGAGAGCTGTGAGCAGCCGTGGGCAGGGAAATTGTTTTAGTCTGTTCTGTCTGCCGTAACAGAAATACCTTAGGCTGGGTGGCTTAAATGACAAACATGGTCTCACAGTTCTGGAGGCTAGAAAGTCCGAGATCAAGGGACTAGCGAGATCTCATGAGTTCACAGATGATGCCTTCTTGCTATGTCCACACATGGTAGAGGGTGCAAGGGGTCTCTCTTAGGCCTCTTTTACAAGGGCACTAATCCCATTCATAAGAAATCCACCCTTATGACCTAATCACCTCCCTAAACCTGTGCCTCCTAATACCATCACCTTGGGGGTTAGGATTTCAATATGTGAAGGGGACCACAAACATTCAGTTTATTGCAGAATTCATGTTATCCAAAGACAGGGCCACAGATTCTTGTAAGGATCTAGCAATGAAAATAATTCAGGAATTGTATTAGCATTTGGAAATCTGCAACATGGACCATTCAGAGACCTGTGTTCATGGTGACCCTAGGACAGTGGTTCTCAGACTTGAGTGAGCATCAGCATCAGCAAGAGTGCTTATTAAACAGATTGATGGGCTTTGTTCCATGGTTTCTGATTCTGTAGGTTTGGGATGGAACTTGAGAACATGTAGTTCTATCATGTTTTCAGGTGACGCTGATACTGCTAATCTGGGGGCCACACTTTGAAAACCTCTCCTTTAGGTTGTAGGATTTGGTGTTTTTGCAGAATGCACAATTTTTCAAGAGAAATCTTTTAAACAAAATGCTACTCTGTTATAGGACAGATGGCATCTATATAACACATAGCACACTCATATAGGAAAAAGGAGTAAGTAACTTTCTCTGAGGATTTCTGCTTACTTGTTCTGCTTACTGGGAATGATTAGTTATGGCCATCTAGTTCAGAAATCCAGTCACAATGACATCTTGAGTAGTCTTTCCATTTTTTTTTCTTTGAGTTGGAGTCTCACTCTGTTGCACAGGCTGGAGTGCAGTAGCATGCTCAAGGCCACCGGAGCCTTGAACTGCTGGGCTTAGGTGATCTTCTGCCTCAGCCTTCCAAGTAGCTGGAACTACAGGCACGTGCCACCATACCTGGCTAATTTTTTGATTTATTGCAGAGACGAGGTCTCGCCAAGTTGCCCAGGCTGGTCTCAAACCTGTGGGCTCAGACAATCCTCTCACCTCGGCCTCCCAAATTGAGAAATCTTTAACTAGAAGCTTTATGACAATAAAAGCATTCTTTGAGAAGGTCCTGTTCCCTAACTATAGAATTTTTAAAAATCAATTTATGATAGTTATTTAAAATACAGTTATACCTATGTCATGGTAACCAAATCTACTGCCAGGCTTTGATACTGCCTTCCAGGCCCTTAGCAAGTTGTGACTGAAGAAGCTGTGCTTCTAGCCTTGTCTAGATGTCTACTTTTTGGGCAACCTTCTTTGCTGAGTCTCATGCTGCTCCTTTTTCATAAGGTCTGCTTGGGGATGGTGCCTTTCTTTTCTTCCAGGGTAAATATGTCCTTATCAGGATCACACTACAGGACAGTGTGATCACTAAAACTGTTCTGAATAAGACCGCTTTTTTGTGTCTGAGGAGAGAGAGACTTTAAGATTCAAAGGTGAGACCCTGGGGGAAGGAGTCCAACTAGGTAAGTGAGTGAGGGTAAAGCTGCTCCACATGAAAAAGTACAAAGGGAAGAAAGAGAGAGGAGTGGAGGGAAGGAAGGAGGAGAGGCGACGGGCAAAAGGTTAGTGTGGAGTGGAGGAAGAAGTCTGTCTCAGGTGGGATGAGCTGAAGGTCCCTTAAGACAGATTCTGAATTGTTTGCTGTGCAGCGTGCCATGTGACAGCCCTCTCCACTCTGTGATCCACAAAAGTTTAGTGGAGATTTATACACCCAGGATGCTGTGTGTGTGTGCACGTGTGCGCGTGCGTGTGTGTGTGCATGCATGTGGTTGAAAAGGGGAGAGTGTCATACTTGCCTCAGGGTGGTGCAGTGTGGTGTGCAGCAGAGGTGAGGGCTATGGGGAGGATACAGCCCCTTTGGGAAAGTGATTCAATCTTGGGGCAGGCATGACATTTTCCCAGGACACAGAAGGAGGTTCAGGTCAATTTTCTCTACATCACATGTGCCAGCAGATGGCAGAGAACCCTAACTATTCTTGAATGCTAACCATGGATGACATGGTACTCTGTCTCCAAAAACAAATGTGTCTTCCTCATTATTTGTGTTCAACTCTGGCCATTCTCCTCTAATTCCCTTCAGATTTTTATAATATCAGGCAAAACCTTCCCTTTCTTTAGCACCACCACTTTGCAGTGCTTTTCTCTGTGGCCTATCTCTCAGTTTCTGTCACACTGCAGAGAGAAGACAGTTTGATCTCATCTTGCTTTTGTCTTGTAGGCTGAGCACAACCTAAAAACTGCTCCCCTGTTGTATAGAATTCAGGCAGCCATACTACTTCCTGTGTAACACCATTTAACAGCACCTTTGACTGACTGCTGAGGTTTACTCTTTAGCTATTTTCACACCCTCTGTTCCATAGGCTACATTAAAATCATGTAGAATTGATGCTGGTCTACTGAGCTTTTCAGTAGAGTCATTCTTACAATCTCTCAGTCTTATGGAAGACACCCTACAGAAAGTGTGAGATGCTCACCAAGTCCCTTGGGCTCTTTATATTACATATTATGTGTATGCATCTGATAGAAAGTACAGAAACCAGCTGTCAGCTTTCTACACAACTGAGAATACACCAGGAATACAGCAAAACAGAGTTCTTGTTCTCTTAGAGCTTACCTTCTAGTGGGGAGAGACAATACATTTTTCAGTATAATTGTTTAATAAAAGAGACGAGACTTTGCTTTTTGAAAAGTTTCACAGAAAATTGGACTCAGCTTTCTGAATTTTCAGCTGACTCTTGTATACATACAATAAACTGCTTTGCCGGGCACGGTGGCTCAAGCATATAATCCTAGCATTTTGGAAGGCTGAGGTGAGACGATTGCCTGAGCCCACGGGTTTGAGACCAGCCCGGGCAATATGGTGAGACCTCATCTCTATAATAAATCAAAAAATTAGCCGGACGTAGTAGAGCGCACCTTGTAATTCCAGCTACTTGGAGGGCTGAGGCAGAAGGATCGCCAGAGCCCAGCAGGTCGACACAGGGATGGCTGTGAGCGTGCCCCTGCACTCCAGCCTGGGCAATGGAGTGTCACTGCAAATAATAAAAAAAAAAAATCACAAAACTGCTTTTATCTTTAGTTTGCTCCAGACTGGCAGCTCATCAGAATTTTTCAAGAACTGTTTGCTCTAATGGGCAAACTGTAGCAGACCTATATGAAGTATTACCTCTTTCTCATTTCCTTATTGTTTCCCATTTGTTATTATTAATAATGCTTCATTATTTGGGAGGCATAATATACAAAGCAGTTGGTTTCCAAATAGATCTACAAATTCTATGACACACTTAAGACAGAAAGGATTTTTGTTTGTGTGAGAAACATGTATATTTGGCCAGGGAAGAGGTAGGCACTATAGGTCAGTGTGATCAAATTTCCAGTGAAGAGGCCAACAAATTGCAATATCTGATTAAGGTAGAAGAAATCGCTCCTAGATTCAGGGATGGGAGCTCTAGCATGGAAGGACTGATGTTCATTGCATAAAAAGTCTCTATAGCATGGGACACATTAACAACTTGTAGCTAAGATTCTGCTCCTCAAACTGAGAATACTCTCAAGATCTCATCTGGGTGAAACTGAAATGACCTGAATAAACCAAAGGAACACCATTAGGGAGGAAACCAGAAATGAAGTGAAGAATGGAAAAGAGTTATTTTGCATGGCATGAAGAAGGGGTCCTAATATGCTGTTGTAGCTAAAGCCCCAGGGTCTGGCTTCAGTGTGAACTTCCAACTCAGGTGGGTTCCAGAACTTCCAGCTGTCATGGGATTTGCATTTGTCACATTTAACCCAAATTATTGCAGAGCACATTTTGAACGACTGGCAGATGGTATGTGGAATAAAATAATTTACTCATTCTTTGGATCAGACTCCTGGGAATTTTCTTGATTTCTCTTTCCTGGCAGTGACTGCCAGGTCCACCCAGAATTCCTCTGAAGGGGTCTGAAGAGGTCTATTTCCTAAAGTAATAAACTTCCCCAGCAGTAATTTTGACTTACAAATAACAATCTTTGAAGTAGCCTGTGTTTTTTTTCTTTTCTGGAATGATTAAGAATATTCAAATTGTACTGAGCTCCCATTATGCGCCAGACATTTTTCCGAGTGCATTATGTATTTCCCCCCACTCATTTCACTTTCATGGAAGCCTACAAGGTAAACACAGTCCCATAATCCACTCCTTGCCTCTCACTTCCCCACTCCTGCCCCGGCTCTGTGACTCTGAAACCCTAAAACCTCGAAAGAGGAAAGTTTGTTTGTTTTTAGGTACAATTTTTGGTGGAAAAAATCTTATTTAAATGGATGAGACTATATATAGTTTTAATTTATCACACCTAGGTAAATATCACTTTGTTTCAGTGCAAAAATATTAATGCCATTGATTAGTAGTTAGTGGGTTTTATACCCACTTGGGGGGGGATGCTATGAAATATCAACTGTGTTACCTTTCTAAAATAAAAAAATTGTAATTTCTAAGACACATCAGTTTCCAAGGGTTTTAGTTAAGGGATTCTGGACATGTCGTATGATGATCCTCATTCTCCAGATGAAGAAACAGAGGCACATTTAGCAATGCATGCGAGATCATATATGTGGTAGGGCCATTGAAGTTCCTACAGTTAGACTCCAGACCCTAAGTTCTTGACTCCTGAGAAAGCAGCCTCATTTCTACAGTGCCTATGGTTTGCTTATTTTCTTCTCTAGTGATATCAAAGCAAATTATTCCCACCACTTGAAAACTGATGGAACTTGGCTCATGTAGCTTCAAGAAGCGGGCTTGACTCAGATGGATGGGGAGAGGAGATAATTGGGAAGCAGCAAAGGAAATGGCCTTGTGGTCAGTTAGGCCTGGGCTGAATCTTGCCTCTATTTGATGGTATGGACAAATTATAAAAGTTACACTCCTTGAATGTAAGTTTATTTATCTATAAAATGGTCAATAATCATCAATGGTAACTGTTTTCACTAATGTTATTTTTTATAGGAAAAATACCTTGAGGTGCTTTGAGGCTCAAAGCTTCTCAGTAATCTAGTTTGCAGACTCTGGTCATCAACAGAAGTCAGGTCGTGGCCCCCATGGTGGGAGACTAAATGGCTAAGCCTATATGATCCATAAATATCTTCTCACTAGAAATGTAAAATGGCAATGGAAAACAGGACTTTGAAAGTTCAGAAGAAAGAGGCTGGAAGATGGCCCTTGGAGGAGTCTGGTAAGTGGCACCTTTCCTGTTTCCACTGCACAGGGATGAAACAAAGGGTCAGACGATGTCACCACAAGCTGCTTCATAGTCACAAATTGAGCTCTTTGCTTTTCCTTTGAAGCTTGGATGTGTCAGCTCCAATTGTAAGGTTATTAATGAATAAAGCAGGGAAAAGAAAGCACTTTGCACTTTTCAGGCAAAACAGCACTTTCCTTGGCTGTGGCCTCTGCTCACCTGGAATTTAATTGTGTTATAAAGTCTCTGACCTCGAGTTGTCACTTCTTGCTCCCAAAGCTGGTTTTTCCTTTGTTACGATTTTTGAAGTGCAAGATTGGAGACTCCCCACCAGGGAGTCGAAGCGGAAGTCACTGAAACATAGTCTGTCCACCCCTCAGTCTTTCCCACTAGATCGAATGGGAGCTTTCATTCCATCCGTGTGTGCCCATTCCTACTGCCACAGCCCTAGGTGGGCTCTGTATGGTCTCCCAGGATATATCATGGCCTCCTCTCAAATTCATTCTCCACTCTAAACCCAGAGTTAGCCTGTTGGAAGGCACTTTTGTATAGGGACACTCTGCCAAAGCCCATTAGTGGTGTTCGCGGAATTATATCTTTGAGGCCTTGCTGCTTTGGTCTCTTCTCTTCCGGCCTCCCTGGGTCACAGCACTCCAGCCTCACTGGCCTGCTCTCCCCCGCCCTGGCATCTCTAGTGCATGCTCTGGAATGATCCTGCCCCTTCCTTCACTTCATGTTTATGCTTCCTTGAGAGATCAGCTCAGTGCTTGCTTCCTGAAGAAAGGAGCTCTACCATAGCTGGACAACTTCCCCTAAACTCAGCTCCCATAGCCTTGTGGACCCTGCCTCTACCCGTCACTGCTCAGAGTCAGTCATTTGATTGAGGTCAGACTCTTGCATAATATGCCAGGGAAGTGTTCTTCCTCCCTTCCTCCTTCTCATCCTTCTTTCTTTCTCTTTTGTTCTCTCTTGTCCCCTCACTATTGTATGCCTGTTGGCTAACACATCGTAGGTATTCAGCAAATACTTGAGGTCAGATGAATGAAATACAGAGGCAGGGAACTGCCCGGCAAACTTGACTTTTTGGCTTGGGCAACTGGACCTCTGGACTTGGCAGGCCAGCACAAGGAAGGTGAGGCAGAGGGCTTCGTAGCTAGAGAGCCTTACCCCCAGGAAGTTAAGAGAGTACAGCGTCATCTTCCTTCAAAAGTAGATCACAGCTTCTTTTCCTCTCTTTTTGTTCAGAATATATTAAGTTAATATATTCTAATTGAAGAATTTTGGGAATATACAGGCCAACCCTCCCCCGTGGAGCAGGGAAGCTGGAGAGAAAGAAAAAATAATCAACCATAATCTCAATGCCTAGAAATCATCACTGTTGACATCTTGTGAAATGTCTTTTCATTACACACCCACACATACACACACACACACACACACACACACACACTCACATGCACATATGCGTGCACACACACATCCCACAATCATACTATACCAACTATATGTGCTATGTATTATACTGCAGTACTTAACACTGCTCGCTTAGAATTCTTGCATTATTTGACCTTTAATGACTACATCGTATTCTACTGTACAGATAGCTCATGATTTATTTAAACTGTTTATACTTTAAAAACTTATTAGCAAATAATAGGAGATGATGCTATAGTAAGTTTCTTTATTATTATATTTTGTACATTTTCATTTTCATTCCATTTTCCCATGGGATGAGTTCCTAAAAGAGGAAGTCTTGGTAAGAGAATTATCAGATTTTTAAGGTTTTTTGATGTATACTATCAAATTGTTTTACAGATACATTGAATAATTTAGCAATCCATCAACAACTAGGCATTATTATTTAATTTTATTTATTTATTTATTTATTTTTGAGTTGGAGTCTCACTCTGTCGCCCAGACTGGAGTGCAGTGGCCGCTCCCGGCCACCGCAGCCTTGACCCGCTGGGCTCTGGCGATCCTTCCGCCTCAGCCTTCCGAGTAGCCGGAATTACAGGCATGCACTACCATGCCCGGCTGATTTTTTTGATTTATTGTGGAGATGAGGTCTCGCCCAGGTGGGTCTCGAGCCCACGGGCTCAGGCAATCCACTCACCTCAGCCTCCCAAAGGCGCGGGATTACAGGCTGAGCCACCGAGCCCGGCTTATTATTTAATTTTTTAATCAATTTAGTTGATAAACATTGGTTTCTTCTTAAATTTATTTGTATTTCTTTTAGCACTAATATAGTTGGACTTTGTTACATTATTATTGCTGGATATTTGTATTCCTTCCTATGCAAATTCCTGTGCTATTGCCTATTTTCTATTATGAGATCAAACTTAATGAAAGAAACAGGGTAGGAGCCTGCTGAATGTAAATTTTTGTGAAAAACCAGTTTAACAAACATTTATTGTTACCTTTTGGCACAGTGCTCTTTATTCTTAGATAAACATTGTTATGATCTGATGCAGGTAAAGAAAATCTTACAGTGAGATTGATTTGAGACTTACGTTTACTCTGAAAATGATCCTGACAATTAATAAAGCATACAGTGCTTATGTATAAATAAAAGTAAAAATATTTATTGACATACGATATTCTCTTTGCATGACTGACTTATCTATATTTGTAGAAGATTAACCTAGAAGAGGTGTGAAAAGGTGAATTCTTCAAGTACATTTTCCCAGCTGCTCTCTTGATGGTGCACATGTGATTCTTGACTGCCACTGTTGTAACTGCAACTTGTAGTATACGGTCTTCTTGGAGAACCTCTGAAGATTTGGTTAAGACAATTGAAGATGTGTGATCAAGTCCTTACTTATATTTTAAACAAGTAGGAAATACTATTGCTCAACAATTGCTCTCTGCCAAGCACTCATCAGTAGAGGAAACTTTGTTGCATGAGGTGGGTGGAGTCAGACAGATCTGTGTTTGCCATCTGGTCCCACCATTGTCCACTGTGTGACCTTGGCAAGTCACAGACTCTTATGTGTAAAGTGAATCTTAATAAACTCATTTTCAGGTTTGAAAACAAAAACAAAGTCAAGCATGTATGGAAAGTGCTAGTTGTGTGTGTGTGTGTGTGTGTGTGTGTGTGTGTGTGTGTTTATACATGGCTGGTAGCCTTTATTAGAGGCAATGTCACATATGTGAATGAACACAACACTTTTCAAAATGAATGTTAGTGAAGACAATAGCAGCACAATACTAGTTTCTAACAGCGTTGAATGTGATTCAGAAGATTTGAGCTTCTTGGTGAACAAGTAGAAAACTGCTCTTTAAAGTTAAAGAGAATAATGTACTTCCCACTCATTGGTAGACTAAAACCTACTAATTTTGGAGAAAATGGCTGATCAGAACTATATTCATAATTTTTCTGGGCTGCTTGGTTGCTGTGTTTTGCCAAGGAGAAAGATTATACATCATAACACAGATACTTACATAGCAACATTTATATTTTTACTCTGCTGCTATGTCTACTTTATTTCAGCCTTTTAACAGCCATTTAAGTAGGGAGTCAGATATTATGTGTCTGGCTTCTCTGCTGAGTAAAAACATCGTCATTCACCCTTGAATCTTTGCTGTCTTGAATGGTGTCTTAACCACAGTTCATGGTTCTAAGAGTTAGTTGACTTAACAACAATAAAAAACAACTAGCTTACCTTTTTGAGAGCTTCCAAGATGCCAGACACTATGTTGCACATACATTTGAGGTAAGCATCATATAATACCCATTATATAAATGAGGAAACTAAAGTTTAGAGCAATGAAGTCATTTGTGTAAGGTCTCATAGTGGCAGAGCCAAAATTAAAATCTAGGGCTAATATCCAAATTCATTTTCTTAACTATTAGTACAACACTTCATTGCTCCAAGTGAATAAACGAGAAGATAAACAAACTATATAATAAAATAATAAATGTAGGAAGAGAAACTCTTATCCGAGTTCACAAAGCTTACTCTTGGTGGGTTTGAAACTGAACTCTTTGTATTTCTTCATTCTTTTTGTCCACCTTTCTTGTACACTATTCTGGCTGGAAAAAGATGAGTTTAATCTATCATACCTATTCCTATCTATCATTTGCTTTTTCCATTCCTGCCTTCTTCTGGATTAATATAGGATTCCTTTAGTATTCCATTATATCTCTACTAGTGGCTTTTTTAGCTATACCACCTTCTTTTTGTTGGTGGTTTCCCTGGGGCTGTGCTGTACAATACACTAGCCATTAACTACATTAGACTTGAAATGTGGACTAAAATGAATTGAGATGGGCTGATGGTTTAAAATACATATTGGCTTTGAAAAACTAGTGTAAAAAGAATGTAAAATAGATATTTCATTAATTACTTTTTATGTTGATTACATGTTGAACTTATAGGTTACACAGGTTATAATATAGGTTAAATAAAATATGCTAAATTTAACTTCCTCTATTTCTTTTATGATTTTAATGTGGCTGCTAGAAAATTTAAAATTACCCATGTGGCTTGCATTTGTGGTTTATATTATATTGCTATTGGATAGTGTTGCTCCAGGGATTGTAATATGCATTCATAAGAAACTTGCAATAATATATTTCCATTTAATCGTTTCCATTTTTATTCTATTATATATACTTAACTTTTATATGTGTAATAAACCTTACAATACATCACTTAACTAATATTTTTTGCTTAACTAGTTATTAAAAACTGTGAAGAGTTTGAAACTTCATTCTACTTGTAAGTTAATAGGTAACCTATTGCTGTTTCATGGATGTTTCATGGATGTTAACAGAAGACGAGAGACTCCTGGATCACAGACGAAGGACTTTATTACTCACAGAACAATGAGAAGCATGAGCACCAACATATTTGCATTGATTCCTCTTGCCTCTAAGTCCCACATGGGCAATGTGATGGACCTAGACAGATATCACACATGTAAAGTGTGACACAGCTAAGGAAGCCAGGGTTGGGTGTCTGTTCATTTTGAGCAAGCAGTAAGCATTGCAGAAAGCATATAACAAGTCAGTCTTCCTGCTACTGAAAAGGGAGCAGTTCCCCAGTATTCACACTGCCATTACTTTCCTACATAGTTACTTTTGTGATTAGCTAAGAAACTGTTCCTTATCAGAAGACTGTGAAGCTTTGTAATCTGGCACATGCTGCAAGAACTTGTACAGATGTTCATGACAGACTAACTCTCCTAACAAAGTCAACTGCCTTTTAAATAAATTAACCAATAAAAAGATTTCATATTTAAATATTCATATTTACCCACATATCTGCCATTTTTGGTGCTCTTTAATTTTTGTGTGAAAATATTAGTTTTCATCTATTATTATTTTCTTTCAAACTGCGGGACTTCTTTAATTTTTTTTGAAGTGCAGATCTGCTGGTAATGAATTTTTTCAACTTTTGTTTACCTGAAAATGTCTTCATTTTTATTTTTATTTATTTATTTATTTTTATTTAAAAAATTTTTTATATTAAAGATGTGGGGTACAATTCAGGATTAGGTTATGCAAATATTCATTTTGCAGGTACTCTTGTTGATGAGGTGTCACTTTTATTTTTAAAGGTTACTTTAAATGTATATAGAATTCTAGATAACAATTATTCTTCCAACACTTTAAAGATGTTGTTCCATTGTCTTCTGGCTTATATAAAATTTGATGAGAAGTTAGGAATCATTTCCATTTTGTTTCCCTGTATCTAATGTTTCCTTTTTCTTTCACTGCTTTTAAGATTTCCTGTTTATCTTTGGTTTTCAGAAATTTGGCTAGGATGTGCCTTGTTATGATTTTCATCTGTGTTCATTCTGCTTGGAGTTCTTTGTACCTCTTTAAGCTGTGAGTTGAATTACTTAAAATTTGGAATAATTTAGAGTATTATTTATTTAGCTCCTCTGTTTTTTGGACTCTGATTACTTGTATTATTACACAGATTACGGAGACTATGTTAATTGTTATTTTTTTCCACCTTGTTAATCTCGATGTTTCAGCTTGGACAACTTCTATCTGAAATTCAAAATATAGTATTTTAAATTTCAAATAATATATTTTTAAATTCCAAATTTTCTGTGTGACTCCTTTTATATTTTCCATTTCTCACTGAGACCACTCATCTGTTCACTCCTTATGTTCATCTTTTCCTTAAAGTCCTTAATCATATTTATAATAGTTGTTTCAAAGTTCCTGTCACCTAAACACAATAAGACATCACTAGCTGTTTATATTAAGTGATATATTATGAGAGACATTTTTCTGCTTTTTGTTTTTACAGTGACTAGTCATTTTTTTCATTCTATGCTAGACATTGTGAGAGTTTGAATTATACTGAGAGTTTAAATTATGTAGATCTGCCTCAAAGAATATTTAACCTTGTTAACAGAGTCTTGTTAACAAAAAAATATTGAGTAATCAACTACTGCAGCTCAGCTTGATTATGTTGGAATTCGGTTTAAGCTTTGTTAGTGTGGACGTAGGATAATCTTCACTGCTATAGGACTAGAAAGACTCTGTCTCTGAGATGTGTCTTTTCTTGGGTTCCAGTTGAATTCCTAGTCTCTCCTCTCTAGCTGGTCAAATGCTAATGTCTTCCAATACTGAGTAACCTCCAGAATCTTTGTCAGTTCCCAGTTGTTCCTTAGTTATTCTTTGATAGACTTTGCAGAATTTTGCCCTGCATGTGTATAACTTAGTATTTAGCCAAAGAATCTAGAAGACACACGGATATCTTGTTATCTCAGTGAAAGAATGGACTGAAAGTGAGAAGCCACTTTGTTTTGTTCCTAAATCTTAACACAATAATGAGAAAGTAAAAGTTGTGTCCTGGAGGAATGCATACCTTAGATAAAGATTAACTTTGCTGACTTTGTCTTTTCAGAAACCCAGATCTCTCAAACATGACCAGTATCTGCCTATTGTAATCATGAAGCAGACCTCTCTTCCTCAAGGTCTACAATTCATCCCCCAGGTGAGGCATCTGTGCTTCTGGCCTTGATGCATTGTTAATAGTTTACTGTGACCAGCCTCCAGTTCACCACCTGGAGTCATGAGATACCAGGGCCTGGTGATGTCAAGACACAAGGCTTCTGATTTCTGTTATCTACATCAAAACGTGCAACTTTAAACATTTTCCTTTACCCAAACTCCTCTCCAAGAGCTTTAAATATTCCCAGTTCCCCAGCCTTCAATGCCACACTCATTTTAGAGTGCCGGTCCTCTTCCTGTCTGCAGGAAGTGATCTTTTCTTAAATAAATCTTTTCTTTCTTCTCTTGGTGTGTTGCAAATCTTTGTGTTACTTGGATCTCTGGTTACCAGCGCGCACCTATGGCACGCTGGTTCCGGAGGTGCTGTGCCCTCTCTACACTCTCCGTCCCTAACACTCAGCACCCCCAAACTTCTATCTCTATTTTCTCAGTCCAGTTAGACTGCTGCTATGTTTTAGGTACTACTTCCCTGTGCTATAATTTAGAAAGTGTCCTCCAGTCAGAACCTCAGAGTGATCTCAGTTTGTGCTTCCCTTACTTCAAATATTATAACCCTATTTTGCCTGTTGTCCAATTTTTGAAAATAATTGCTTCACATATTTTATCCAGCTTTACAGTTGTTTAGGGTGATGGGTAAGTTTGTCATTACTTCATCATGACCAAAAGCCCCTAGAAACATGAAGAGAAGATTCTTTTATTTTAACCTAAGTTTATCTGATTTCCAAGTTGAGATACTCTACCTTATGCCAGTAGCCACAGGCTAGTAGATTTTACAACTCAAGAGAATTAAATTTGGGGGAGGTCAATATATAAAAAACTCACAGGTATCATCATACTCAATTATGAAAGACTGAAAGCTTTTTCCCTCACATCAGAAACAAGACCCAGATTCCCACCTTTACCACTTCTATCCAGCACAGTACTGGAAGTTCTGGCCAGAGCAATTAGGCAATAAAAATAGTGAGAGGCATTCAAGTTGGAAAGGAAGGAATAAAATAATGTCTGTCAGTAGATGATATTTTTGTATGTAGAAAATCCTAAATATTACACACACACACACACACAAACACACACTCACACACACCACACACACACACACACAGAGCTAATAAATGAATTCAGAAAAGTGGTAGGATCATATACAAACACAAATATCAGTTGTATTCTTACTCACTAGCAACATATAATCTAAAAAGGAAATTAAGAAATCAATTTCATTTATAACAATATCAAAAAGAATTAAATAATTAAGAATGAATGTAACCAAGGAGATAAAAGTCTTTTATGCTGAAAACTACATAACATTTTGAGAAGAAATTTTAAAAAGACAAACAAATATAAAGACACTCATATTCTTGGATCAAAAGATATACTATTGTTAAGATATCAATACTACCCAAAACAATCTACAGATTCAATGCAATCCCTATAAAAATCCCAAAGACATATTTTGCAGAAATAAAAAGCCCATCCTAAAATTCATGTGGAATCTTAAGAGACCTCAAAGAGTCAAAAAAAAATCTTGAAAAAGGTGAACAAAATTGAATGACTTATACTTTTGGATTTCAAAAATTACTATGAAGCTATAGTAATAAAAAAAATGTGATATTGACATAATAATGGACATATAGGCTAATAACACAAATAGAAAGCCCAGAAATAAACTATCACATATATGGTGAATTTCAATAGGAGTGCCAAGATCATTCAATGGGTAAGGACTTTTTTTTTCCTTCAGCAATTGGTGCTGAGAGAACTGGATATCCATGTGCAAAAGAATGAAGTTGGACCCTTACCTTATCCCATATACAAAAATTAACTCAAAATGTATCAAAGACCCAAACTTAGGATCTAGGACTATAAAAATTATTTGAAGAAAACATAGGGAAAAGTCTTCATAACATTGCATTTGTCAGTGATTTCTTGGAAATGTCACCAAAAGCATAGGCAAAGGCAAAAATAGACAAATTGAACTTCATGAAAATTAAAAACTTCTGTGTATCAAAGGCTCCTAACCATAGAGTGAAAAGATAACCCACAGAATGGGAGAAAATATTTGCAAATCATATATCTAAGAGAGTCATATCCAGAATATTTAAATAACTCCTACAACTCAAAACAAACAAACAGTTCAACTCAAAAATGGACAAAGGACTTGGAGAAGTATTTTTCCCAAAGAAGATCTACAATACATGAAAAGATGCTCAACATCATTGGTCATTAGGGAAAAGTAGGTTAAAACCACAATGAAATGCCACTTCTAGTGAAACGAAAAAAAGAAAAAAAGAAAGAAAGAAAATAGCAAACGATGGTAAGGATTTGAATGCAAACTCTCATGAGTGCTGGTAGGAATGTAAATGGTGCAACCACTATAGAAAACAGGTGCTTTCTCAAAAAGTTAAATGTAGAATTATCACATGATTCAACAATTCTGCTGCAAGGCATATGCCCAAATGAATCAAAAGTGACTTAAACTGATATTTGTGCACCAGTGTTTACAGAATTATTCACAATAGCCAAAAGGTGGAAAAAACCCAAATGCCCATCAACAGATGAACCAATAAATGAAATGTGCTATACACATACAATTGAATATGTTTCAGCCCCCAAAAGAATAGTATTATGATATACTACCACATGGATGGACTGTGAAAACATTATGTTCAGTGAAATAAACCAGACACAAGGGCAACTAGATGATTCCACTTACCTGAGACACCTAGAATAGGCACATTCATAGAGATAGACAGTAGAATAGAGGGTACCAGGGAGGGGGAGGGGGGAAATGAGGAATTATTGTTTAATGGTTGCAGAGTTTCTGTTTGTAGTGATTAAAAAAAAACTTCTGGAAACAATGGTAATGGTTTTTAAAATGGCTTTAAAAACTGGACTAAACTGCAATTGCTAACATTCTATTTCACTATAAATGACACTAGAAAGGAAATTCTAAACTGCTGCTACAATTGTTTTAAAAGAAAGAACAGCTTAACACCAAAAACGGGAAAGAAAGACACATTCTCACACTGAAGGAAAGGTCACAACTGAGACAGTTGGTAACCTTACACTGGCATTTTATTATTCTTATTTTGCCTGAGTCTGGTAAAAATGTTTCATGTACCTATGAGCAAGCATTTCAGAACTACTGCTCACCACCTCAAAAAGGCATTTTGAGCTGAGCTGAGGATACCAGGGACATTTTATAGTGGCATAGAACCCTGAGATCCTATGCAATACAGTCCATATTCCTTATATTATCCCTGGGGTGTATACTATACTTTTTTTACAGAAAATCTTACATGTAATTTTTACAAGTCTGATATTCTGAGATACGTAGCAAAGAAAGGGGTATTTTGACAGTATACTTCTATAACATTTGTATCTTTTATAAAACCATACAGCACTTGTACAATTTACAGAGAAAATTTAATACTAGTGTTCAACTAGATGGTGCAAGGAGAAGCTGTTTCTTTCATTTTTAATATCATATTTTAAACCTTCAAGAAGAGTTGGAGGATATTCAAAGGCAGCTGCTTCCTGTTGTAGTATCACTATTTTTGTTTTCTCTTTAATTTTCACACTATCCATGACAAGAGGAAATTTTAAAGAGATCCACTTTTCTGTATTTGCAAAAGGGAGTTGTTTTTCAGCTGTGGTGAGTTGTCTTTGTCAGATTAATATAAGATGTTAAAATGGATCTGTCAGGAAATATTTAACCAAATCAACATGTCTTTTAAAATGCAAATTGTGAAAAAACAAATATTTCCTCCTTTATTGAAAAGGAGAAGCACATCTCTTCTGAGCATACCCATGTTTGAATTTTCTCCAAGGACAAATCTTCAGACAGCTGGAGAAGATGAAGGACACATACTGGAAGAAATGACTTGCGCTTCATTAGCTTAACCTCAGGTGTGCCCATGGCCTGGGGAGAAGGGCAGAGTCAAATCTTATCTGGGAGTTCAGGTTTGAGGCTATCAAACTTTTCTCTCCTTAGAGACAGGTAATGCCTGCTTGTAAAGAAAATTTTTGTCTGGAAGGCCAGTTGCAACAAGGAGAAAAAGCAGAAATAAACTACTTCCTGCAAACTTTTTACAATAGCCTTCGTATCCAAGCCTCAAGACTCCACTTAATTCAAACTGGGAACAGATTTTAAAATGCCAGGGACAGCTGGGGAGTGATTCTCTCAAAGTTCCAGGGCTCAAAATACTTGTCAGGCTGGGAGAACAAGGAGAAAGAAGTGGTACCCCAGCTGTTCAAGCAGAAATGGTTGCCTCCAACAGATTCTCTTTAAAACGGGCCATTCTTATTCGTCCCCAGCCTGCTCTCTGGTAGACCTCTCTGTATTTCCAATCATCCTCAGCTTCCATCCATGCTGTACACTGGAAGCTGATCTTCACTCTACCTCTCCTTCCTCACATGGTCAGTGTGGTGTATGGAAAGAACAGGAGCCAGAAGAGAACATGTTCATGAAACCCTGCCCAACTTGAACCCTGTGGTTGGAGGTGAGCCTCTGCACACAGCCCCAGTTCCTTACATGTACTACTGGGATGGCGATTTATGGAAAATTCTCAGGGTTGTTTGGGGATTCAGTGAAGTAGTCCATGAAAAAGCATCTGTTGCCGACTAGGCATTCAATAAATATAGAAAGGACACACACACACACACACACACACACACACACACACACCCACCCAAAGCTCTCTCCCCTGAATCGTCAGCCCTGGTCAGTTTGACCTTACTCCTGAGCTATGAAGCCTCCAGTCTGTTCTCTCTGGAGTCTCTCTTTCCAAACCCTCCTCTGGGCCACAGGGACAAGGTGCTCTGAATCCCATCAGACACTCACCTTCCCGTGCACAGAACCCTTTGCATGCTCTTTTCTCCCCTTAGGGTGGTGGCCAAATTCCTTGGTCTGGTATTCTTGGCTCCCAGAGTTGATTTCCCCACCTTTCCCTTCAGGCCTTCCTGTTCACACCACATGGCTTGCCTTCTCTTCCCGTTTATAAGCAGGCCACGAGGGCTCCCACCTCTGCCCTTGTCCATGCCACTCTTCCCAACTTTCTTGCCTTTCTTCTGCTTCACAGCTACTTTTCCATGTACTTTTCCAAATTATACCCTGGGAGTGTGTGTGTGTGTGTGTGTGTGTGTGTGTGTGTGTGTGTGTGTGTGTGTGTTGGGGGGGTCTCTCTCCTTTGACTTCCCTTGCTCTAGCCCAGTGGCTCGGAATTTATCAAAGATTGTGCTCTATTTTATAAGGTTCTGTCTCCTCATCTGGATTAGAGCTCCTTGAAGGACGGTGATATACAACTGTAGACCTTCAGAATCTAGCAGAATGCTTCAGAAGAACATCTGGGTTAATGAGGAGAAACAAATAAACACATGTATTCCTTTCTACCCACCCCTAGCGCCCTTCCTTGATGCTTATAGCTCTGTCTCAGATAATTACTCACTACTCTTTGAATATGGGTTTACTGTTCATTTGTTGTTCAGCAAGTTTTTATTAATTACCTACTATGTGTTAGGCACTGTGTTCCACTCTAAAGGTCCAACAGTGAAGAAAGCATTTCCTAAGGTCATTTTGCTTCTAGAAGTTTTGCTTCAGTTCATTTCACAGTTACTTGGAGAAGGGAAGGGATGAATCCAGGTTTTGTGGAACCTAGAGTTTTTACAATTTCTAGGCTCTCTTGAAGAAATAAATACAAAATTGTAGATACAAATGAATATTTAGATTCAATATTTATAACGATAAAAGAAAAATGTATCAATCATTACATTTAAAATTATTAAATTTAGATTATTACATTTAAAATGCTGACAGATACCACAAACATTGCAAAAATACATAAAATAGCAATTTAATTAGTTAACTATCTGATTTTCCTCTATAAGTACTTTTTTCTCCTAGTTTTTTGGTTTCCCTCTCTTCAAATGGCAGTTTTGCAGTATTTTCCTGTAAAGAGACTAGGAAGATAATTCAGTCTGTCTTCCAGTATTTTTGATTAAATTAATTTGATGATGATGATTATTAATAACTTACAAAAGATGATTTTTTAAAGTTTCTGAGTTATTCATCAGTAAGTTTTTAGAACTATTATCAAATTTGGACAAATGTCTAATGGGTTTCTTTCATACAACAGCTATAAGATTTAGGGACTTTTCAACTTTTCTCCTATACTGATTAATCTTTTAAAAAAATTTTAGAGTTGGCAACACACATAAATCATTTTGTCACCAAGGTCCTCATTGAGTGGCTACTTAAGAGTTTTTAGGTTATTGTTGTCGATATCAGTAGTTTGTGCCAATTCACTAAAAGTTCAATCTTTTCTCATTCTGCTTATAGGGCTCATTTGTCATTAATTGAACGATCAAACAGCCCACAAGTCTGTTCTTTACTTCTACTTAAAATGTATAATTGTCTCTTAACTCATTACTACTTTTGGTTTACTATAAAGAAAAAATATTTTGCTACAATTTACTGCTCAATATCAGAATGATTCCTACTGGTTGGATTGCTTATCTTTATGGCTTCTATTTTATGTTCCAATAATTTTTAGCTGGAATTTCCTCTTAGCTTTTTGAGAAATAAATTAAGTTTCTTCTGCCCTTTTCTATACCCAAGCTAGGATTCTAATTTTTCACGTATTTTATCAATACATTCCAAAACTTTTCTCCAATTGCAGTTAAAGTGGTGTCATATAGCTTTATCAATAATTTCATTCTTTTTATGAGAATGAAAAAAGGAGCATGATTTGCTCATTATTGTATTAGCTGAATCATCAAGTATATTTCTAATAGGAGAGAACTTCTGTTTTCCATTAGGTGCCTGTAAGGACTGAATCCTCCACTTACAATGACAAAAGTCCACTGATTAGAAACATTTCCCACAGATTCCTTTTCAAGCTTTGTTTGTCCCCACACATTTTTGAGGTTGAGAGCTACGGAGAGACTGCAAGGCAACAACTTCTGGGCCTGAGCCTTCTAGATAGTGTGGACATGTCAGGAAAGTGGATGGTAGGAGCATTCCTGGAAGCAATTCCCATGCCAGCACCACCAACCGTGACTCTATACATGGAAGTGACCAGGAACCACAAAAACATCCCCCATTTGACCAACAGAATAGATGCCTAATCCACTCTCCCCTTAGCACCATCCCTCAAATACCCTTGGCCACTCCTCAACACCTTGGTCTTGGAAGGGGCCATGGAAGTGAGAGCTGGGCAGCTGGCATCATCCACTTCACAGAGAGCTGACCTGTGGCAACGGGCGGGTGTTAGCCCTGTGCTGACAACCAAGGACTGAAGTCCTTTAGAAGGGTGCTGCTCTGAGTGAGATCCATGGACCTGCAGCATCAGGGTCACCCGGAGCTTGTGAGAAAGCAAATTCTCACCCAAGACCTACTGAATCAAAACTGAGAAGGTCTTTAGGTGGTTCTGATGCATACTAAAGGTTTGAGAACTGCTGTCTTATAGTTATGCTGCCCAATGTAGAGATCACATCTGTTTGTGGCTATTAAAATTAAAGTTAATTAAAAGAAAATAATTTTAAAAATGTCTAGTCCTCAATAGCCACATGTGGCTAGTGGCTTTCATACTGGGCATATAGCTATTGAACAGTCTTATTATCACAGAAGCTTCTATTGGGCAGTTGCTACTTTAGAATATATGCCATCCAGGTTTGCCCTATCCTAGACCTTCCCATGTAGGGCTAGTTATACTTGTATATCTCAAATATAGCACTTATCACACTTTATCAACATTATTTATTTACATGTGTACCTCTCCTTTTATAAACTGGGAGTTCCAGGCTTCTAGTTATTTATCATTATATGCATCGAGCCTGGCCTTGAGTCTCATATATAATGGTTGTTAAGTACATATTTGTAAAAAAACACATAAATGAAATATATCAAGCTAAACTATTTTTATCAAAGGATAGAAAAGTTTTTTCTTAGTTTCTTCTGTAATTATAATTCATGATTTTTATGTAAGAATGCTCTAAATTTATTATAAATGCTCTGATTTGAGGGCAACTAAACCCACTTGCATTTGATGAAGGCCACTGGCCCCTAGTTTATAATTCTACTTCAAAGGGTAAATGGGAACAACCTCAATTTACTGAGTATGACTAATTTAGAAAATACTTGTTAATGAAATAATCTCTCTTTTTTCAGAAACCTCAGGTTGTTCTTGAAATAAATAACACAAGCAGAGAAAACACTGGTGATAATGCCATTCACTCAATAACACTAAGAACCAAATTATTCTACCTACTTAAATCATTTTTATCTAGCTCACAAAAGGGAGATAATTTAATTTCAGGAGATTGGAAACATTGATTGAGCTGTGAGTCCCTAAGGCATTTATTAGACAAATGAGACCAATGAAACAGAAATGTGGTTTTTGCCTTTAATTTCCATAAGAGATTTATAGCCAAACTTGGGAAAGTTGATTTTTAAAGTGCAAAAGTTCCCCCAAAAGTTGACACCCGCAGGACACTGTAGATAAAGCTGTAACAGAGGAGTTGACAAAAGGCGGCCCTTGGGTTTAGTGCTGAGTCATCATCACCTCTCAAAAGTGCAATCTTTGTTCTGAAGCCAAAGGCTGCTACCAAGGAACAGCCAGAGCTCCAGTCTATTATATTTCAAATTGCACAGCCCCGCACATATCAATTATAGCCATTATTACAGGGTTCACCAGCTACACACTGTGGTTTCCTCCAGGACGAAAGAGATTTAAAAGAATTTTTAAATTTGATTTTAATAAATGTTCCAGGTTGGGCTTAATGGAGAAGAGATCGGAGGGGGACTTATCTCAGTGTGTTCCAACCATTTCTGTTGTCTTATGATAAGGGACAGGCTCAGGCTTCCCCTTCCTCCCCACCAGACCATGTTCACACCGGTCAAAACATTTCTTCACGATGACCTTACTCCATTCAGCTGCCTTTCGATTTCAGCTCCATTTATTTACCTGGCTCTGCTTGTACCAAAGATGGGGGAATCCTCATTGTGGGTGAGATGGCTGTCCGGGAGCAGGGAGGAGAAGCCCAGGGTATGCCAGACTGGGCCCAGTATGGGACTCCAGTGAGAAGAAGCTGTGACAGGCAGGATGAGAGGGGGACCCCTGGTAAAGACTACTCAGGCAGGTCTCCTCACCTCTGGTTTTGGCAGGAAAATTTAGGGCTTGCTCATGCTCAGATGCTTCACTGCAGCCCAAATCTGAACAAGGAAAAGAATCCTGAAGGTGAGAACCAAAGCACTTCTAGAAGGTAGGCAACCCTGACCTCAAAGACAGGAATCTGTCCCTTTTGTAGAAGGCAGGAGGCTGTAGCAGAAGAGGTATGGATTCTAGGGATAGGCAGATATGGTTTCAAAGCCCAGCTCAACCTCTTAAATGTTGTAACTGATCTCCTTGAGTCTCAGTTTCCCCATTTGCAAATGGTGGAGTAGTATAATAATAGTTATGAAGTTCACAACTCTGAGCATTCATTCTTTTATCAACAACTAATAAATATACTTGACAGAAAATCAGTAAGGATATAGAACATCTGAACAGAACTATTGACCCACAGAATTTAATTGACCTATAATAAAACACTCCACCCAACAATCACAGAACCAACATTTATTTAAGCCCCCATAGAACATTCGCCAAGGTAGAGTCTATCCTGGGCATTAAAAAAACCTCAGCAACTTTAAAAGAATTAAGATTATAAACAGTGTGTTTTCTGACCACAGTGGAATCAAAGTAGAAATCAATAACAAACTGACAATAGGAAAATATTTAAACATGTGAAAATTAACACACTTCTAAGTAACACAAAGGCCAAAGAGGTTGTCTCAAAAGGAATTAAAAAAAAAATGGAACTGAATGACAATGAAAATACAAGATATTAAAAAAAAAAAAAGAAAGATGTGACTGGGCATAATGGCTTGTGCCTCTAATCCCAGTACTTTGTGAAATCAAGGCAAGAGAATTGCCTGAGCCCAGGAGTTTGAGACCAAACTGGGCAACACAACTATAGTTTATCTCTTCAAAAATAAAAATAAAAAAGTGGCTGGGCATGGCGGTGTGTACTTGTAGTCCCAGCTACTCAGAAGGCTGAGGTGGAAGGATTGTGTGAACCCAGCAGGTTGAGACTTCGACTCAAAAAGAAAAAAAAAAAAGATGCAACTACACTAAAGCAGGGCTGAGAGGGAAATTATAGCTACAAATATTCACATTATAAATGAGAAAAAGATGTCAACTCAATAACTTACACTCCTACTTCAAGAAACTGGAAGAAAAAAACAAAATAAACCCAAAGTGAGTACAATGAAGGAAAAAAATAAAGATAAGAGCAGAAATCAAGAAATGGAAAATAGGAAAATAATGGACAAATACAAATAACTGGCTTTTTGGAGGAAAAAATCAGCGAAGTTGAAAATCTCTATCAAGATTGACAAAAACATAAAGAATCCAGATACCAATCACCGATATTGGGAATGAAATAGAGGATATCACTACAGATCCTGCAGCCATCGAAAAGATAACAAGGACATGTCAACAATTGTATGTCATCAGTTTGAAACTTGGAAGACATGAATCATCTCTGAAAATGACAAATTACCAAAACTCAACTAAGACAAAATGTCAAACTACCAAATAAAATGATAATGACAAGCTACCAAAACTCAACTAAGACAAAATGCAGTAGTCTCCCCTTATCTGTGGTTTTGCTTCCTACAGTTTCAGTCACCCATGGTCCAAAAATATTAAATGGAACATTCCAGAGACAAACAATTCATAAGTGAGAAGCGTGATGAAATTCCCCCTGCGCTGTCCCCCTCGGAACATGAATCCTCCCTTTGTCCAGCATATCCATGCAGTATACACTACCACCTGTTAGCTACTTCGTAGCTGTCTAGGTTATCAGATTAACTGCTGGGGTATTGCAGTGCTTGTGTTCACATGACCCTTACTTTACTAAATGGCCCCAAAGTTCAAGAGCTGTGATGCCGGTGATTTGGATATAACAAAAAGAAGCTGTAAAGACAAGGATGTCTACATCTATTTCTCTTATTCAACATAGTACTGAGAGTTCTAGCCTGGAATAAAACAAGAAAAAAAGAAGGAGAAAAAATAAAAACAGGGAGAAAAAAACCAAAATAAAACGGTCTCTGTTTGCAGATTAAGTAGTTGTCTCTGTAGAAAGTCCCAGGGAATCTACAAAAACCAAACTCCTAAAATGAAGGCTGCAGGGTAGAAAATCAGCACACAAACACCAATCAAATTCCTGTATGCTACCAATAAACACGTGCAAACTGAACTTAAAAGCACAATACTATTTACAGTCATCCTGAAGAAAATGAAATGCTAGGCATAAGCATCACAAAATATAAGATCTGTGGGCTGAAGATTAGAAAACTCTGAAGAAAGAAAGAAAGAAAGTTTATGAATTGAAAGACCAAGCATAGCAAGGATGTTAATTCTACCCAAATTGACATAAAGTTTTAATAGGGAATCCCTACAAAATCAGCAAGGTAATTTTTCATAGAAATAAGCAGGTTTATTCTAATATGTACATGGAAAGGCACAGGTCCTAAAAAAGGTAAGACAGTTTGACAAAGAAGAATAAAGGAGGGAATCATCCCATCTGATAGTGTCTTACAATGTAGTTATGGTAATCAAGACTGTAGTATTGGTGGAGGAGCAAACCTAAAGATTAATGAAACAGAACAGAAGACCTGAAAATAGATGCATATACATTTTCCCAAGCGGCTTTGACAAAGATACAAAAGCAATTTAATGGAGACAAGATAGCTTTTCAACAAATAGCGCTGGAGCAATTAGACATCAATAGGCAAAATTAATAATAATAATAAAAAATAAAATAAACTATAACCTAAAAAATTAAATTCTGAGTGTATCTTGGACTTAAAGGTAAATGTTAAGCTATAGAACTTTCAGAAAATTTGGATAATATTTTCAGAATCTAGGGCTAGGCAAAGATTTGTTAGGCTTGGTACCATAGTCGCAATCCGTTGAAAGGAAAGATTGAATCCATTGAAAGGATAAATTGGACCCCAACAAATTAAAAAACTTTGTTTTGTGAAAGTCAGTGTAAAGAGGATGAAAACAACAACTTTAGACTGGAAGAAAATATCTGAAAATCATATAAAACAAAGGATTAGTATCCAAACTATATAAAGAACTCTCAAAACCCAACAGTCAAAAAACAATCCAATTAGAAAATGTGTGCAATCCATGTAACAAACATGTATATGTACCCCCTGAATCTAAGACAAAAATTGGGGGGAAAAAAGAAATATGCTCAAGATGTGAAGATTTTTTTTTTTTTTTGCCAAGGAAATACACAGTTAGAAAGGAAACATACCAATATATCCAACATCCTTCACCATTAGTGCTAAAACACTGCACAAATATTGATGGCGGTTTTGTTTAACAGTTAAATCTTGAATCAGGCCTTGATGTACATTAACAGGTGATGGTTAAACATAAAGTACATACAAACTGTAGAATACTACTGAACAACACAAAGGAATGAGCTATTGATAGATGCATTAGCTTGCACAGGCTTAGATCCAGGGAATTATGCTGAATAAAAATCTAATCCCGAAAAGTAACAAATTGCTTTATGCCACTTACATGATATTTTTAAAATAACATTTAAAAGTGGAGGAGAGATTGGTGGGTGCCAGAGACTACTCAGTATCTTGACTGTGGTGGTAGTTACACAAGTCTACAGATAAGAAAATTATATAGAATAAAACAACACACACACAGGTACAAGTAAAGCTAGAAAAATACAAATCCCCTGGAAAGATAAGTGAATTGTATCCTGGTTGCTGTATGATACTAACGTTACATTGGAGGGACCTGGGTAAAGTACATGATATCCCTTATCTCGATTAGTTCCTATAACTGCACATAAATCTAAATTATCTCAATAAAATTTTAATTTAAAAAAAAGAACACCTAGGCTCATGCCTATAGTCCCAGCACTTTGGGAGGAGGCCAAGGCAGGCAGATTATTTGAGGAGTCCAAGACTAGCCTGGGCAACATATTGAGTGAGACCCCCATTTCTCCAAAAGTACAAAAATTAGCTGAGCATGGTAGTGTGTGCCTATTATCCCAGTACTAGGGAAGTTGAGTCAGGAGGTCTGCTTGAGCTCAGGAGTTCAAGGCTGCGGTGAGCAACGACTGTGCCACTGCACTCCAGCCTGGGTGACACAGTGAAATCCTGTCTTAAAACAAACAAACAAAAAAATCCCCCAGAGCAAACACAACCACCACCACCACCCATCTAGCCTGCTGAAATATTATACTTGGGTAGCTCTAACAAGATCCTTGTTTCTGCAAGGACAGAGAATGCCCTGTGCCGTGCATTTGTTGGATTAGTGGGCCATTCTGGTGGCTTCTTGAGGGGTTTTACCACACTGCCCCCATTGCTTGAGTGTCCCCACTGCTGTCCAGCCCCATCCCAGTTGGATACTGCTGGCCAAGTTTAATTTTGTCTCTTTCCGGATGCTAAAGAAGAAAAAAAAACCCAGCTTCTTCTCATTTGACATCTGCTACATTATTATTGCTTTCTAATTTTTTATGAAAGGAGAAAATGAACCGTATGATAAGTTGTGTGGAATATACCAGAAAACTTGAGGGACTGAGCTCTCTGGCTCTGACAGATGTTGGTAGGGAGTCCCCTAGTGGCTACCTGACTGATCTGCAGCTTCCCACAGCCACTTGTTGGAGAGCCTGGGTAGGATAACTTAGAGATCTTTTTCTCTGTGGGCCACTTGAGTTCAAATTTAGAGGTAGCAGGTGTGGAGTCAAGGAGCAGGTTTCGTTGGCTTAGTTTGACCACAGTGCCTGGGCTCTGTATGAGCTGCTGCAGCCCTTGTCTGGCTGGATACACACAGACCCTGGGCAACTCGGATAATTTTCCATAGCAGGCAACGCTGAGGAAATCAGAATCAATGGCACTGTGTTTCTGCACAGACGACAGGAGATCTCTACTTCACAGGGTTGTATGGTGGCACTCCGTCTAACTTTGGAGAGGAACATCTGATGAAACACATTGAATTTCTTGAGCAATACATTCATTGGCCATATGGTAGAGTTTACTGTTACTAGAAATAACACATTGGGAAGGACCTGGCAGGGGGCAGGTGAGGTGAAGAGGGGAAACCTGTTTTAGTACAAAGGGCAAATAAAGGATTCTGGTCTAGAAAAGAACTCTCTTTATTTTCGGGTTCAGAAAATCATCCAAGTGCCTCTGAAGAGGCTTCACCATTCTCTGTCGACCTATTTTGGTACATTCTGGGATAGTCATCCCAGGATGCTATTTTAGCCATAGGAAGCCAGATGGACCTGGCAAAACACAGAGAGGTGGCGGTGTTAGAAGGGAGGCTATGAGTCACTCAAAGTTTCCTCAGAAACAGTTAGGAGTGCTCCCATCAAGGAACCTCCCAGAGCTGGTGTTTTCCAACAGCATTGGGAGTAGCCGGCTGCGTCTCGTGCTGTATGAGTGGGCTGGAGTCTGTGGTTATTACACCGAATGAATCATAATTAGTGTACTATAAGTTTGAAGCTGAGACCAAATAGCTCATGAACTTTAATGCAGAAGTGTTCCAAAATTACATTTTTTAAAGGGAAGCATTCAGCGGGAACTATGTTCTACTAAAAGCAAGGATTCTGGGGAAGTTAAAAATGTAAGCCTTGGTCTCTGTCATCAGAATCTTCCAATGCTGTTAAGAGGCATCATGCATGGCCGGGCTCGGTGGTTCAGCCTGTAATCCCAGCACTTTGGGAGGCCGAGGAGAGTGGATTGCCTGAGCCCGCGGGTTTGAGACCAACCTGGGCAACTTGGCAAGACCTCGTCTCTATAACAAATAAAAAATTAGCCGGGCGTTGGTAGCGCGTGTCTGTAGTTCTGGCTACTTGGAAGGCTGAGGCGGAAGGATCGCCGGAGCCCAGCAGGTAGAGGATGCACTCTAGTCTGGGCGACAGAGTGAGACTCCAACTCATAAAAAAAGAAAAGAATATAAAGAAAAGAAAAGAAAAATAGAGGCATCATGCACAAAAGAGTGAACTAGAGATCCAGGGAGGTAGGAAGGCTACTCATATGTCACGACCAGCTAACTCTGTGGAGTTAGATGAGAGAGTTCACTCCTGTGCAGGATGGCCAGGGAGAGAAGCATGGTTTGTAGTGGGATATATAGGAATTGCTAAGGAAAGAAGAGAGAAGAGAGCTGTTCAGATGGGTAACTGCTTAAACAAAGGAGCAAAGGCAGTGACTACACTGATTACAAGTGACAGAAGCCCACGGTGGTGGCTTAACCGGACTGAGTATTCCTCATCTTTCATAACCTGGCATCCTGAAGTAGGTAACCCAGGATTGCCATAGTGGCTCCATGATGCCATCAGGGTTCCAGTCTTCTTCAATCTTTATGCCCATCCCTCCTGTGTTTATGACTGTGGTCTTAAAGATATGTGGCCTCGTGTTCACAAGATGGTCAGCCATTCCAGCTTAGCATGGGAACCTACCTCCCATGCTAGAAGTGGGAGAGGGCAAAGACACATACCAGTGGAGCCCAGACCCTCTTAGAAAGCCCCCACAGAGATGTCTACATCCTCCCAGAAATATGTTGGGTGAACTCCGCCTCCCACGCCAGCTGGGACTAGATGTACACGTTACCACTCAGGACAAAACAGAAGTCAAGAAGAGGCAGAGACTGGATGGAAAGCAGGCACAGGTAGGGAAGGGCAAGGCCAGTTGGGCAGTGGGACAGAGGTCTGTGCAGTAGTTTCTGTGTGGTACTACAGTTAATTGTTTACTAACTCCTTGAAGATTTCTAATATACATGACATAAAGGATACGTTTCACGGATTAGAAGTTTTAGATGGCGACTGCTGCACCTTTTCCCCTTTCCCAGGCCAGTGGTAGCCCCTCTTGGCTGGAAGGCATCCTCAAATGTTTACAATTTGCACTAGCTTTGGCGTTACCTTCACAGTCTCATGAACTTTGGGCAAAGGCTCTGATCATGTCCTGAGTCTGACATAGCCTTGGTTTATTGGTACTTGGACCTCAACTCCCTGCAGCATCTCCCACCTTTTCAGGTACTCCTGGAGGGCATTGGGAGTATTTTCAAATGCACTTATTAATGAATATCTTTCCATGATCTTCTCACTGCCATCTTAGAGCTGTAGCCTCCACGCTGGGCTCCCAAACATGCAGCACACTGCCACCCACCCCTGCTCTGCTGAGTACAGTACCTTCTCCTGCCTCCACGATGGCTTACTCAAGACTTGTGTCACCAGAGTAGCATGCTCCCATCTATACGTATGCTCCACTGTGGTAGTGATATTGCCACTCACTTTCAGTGTTATTTACAGCGCTGTGGCCAAGACTCAGACCTGTGCCCAGTTAATCACAGGGAAAACAATTTAACCATCTGCCATGAATCACAACTTCCCTCTGATGCCCAAGGTTATTGTTATGAGCTCAATATTGGTTAACCTGGCTTTTCCCTACATAGAGCTGGCTTTCTTTCTTTTAAAAATATTTTATTTTATTTTAGAATTGTGGAGTACAAGTGGGGATTTGCTACATAAGTAAGTTGCATGTAGGTAAAGTTTGGGCTTCTAGCTGGCTCTCTCTCCCCTTGCTAGTAGACCAGGTACCCAGTGTGTTGCCACATGCCCGCCCCCGCAGTGAGCGGTGTCTGCCAATCCCACCCTTGTGCTCACATGACCAGTGATCAGGGTCTGCTTATGAGTGAGAATATGCGGTATTCAGTTGTTTCTGTGAGTTAGCTTTCTTCTGAGAAGTCCTTCAGTGATTCTGGAATATAGATCTCAACCTCTGTGATGTGTAGTGGAAGATTTCAGATCATGCTGGCATCTCTGGTGGAAAGAAAAGCTGAATAATTTTGAATTAACCTATTGTCTCACTCAACAAACTTTTTTTAGTGGGTTACAGTTACTAGCCCTTGTAATAGGTGCATAAAGAAGATACTAAGATAATATGTGATCATTGGCTTCAAAAAAGCTAACAGATTAGGGTTGTGAAGCAAAAATAAAATCCTAAGCCCCCTCAACCAACTGAATGGGCTCTCTCTTGACCCAGGGGACCCCAGAAAAACCTTAAAATCTGGATTCCCGGCCATGATGGAAATAGAAGGTCAGACACATCTCGTTATAGCTCCTCCTTTTTGCAGTTGAGACAGAGCTGACAAACATTAATGATAAAACAGAGATTCTAAGCTTGACAGAACAGGCTCTTTGTGACAATAAGACATCAAATTATAAACAGGACCTAAGGGCGTGCCAGACAAGGGTTAAGTTACTTTGATTCAGTGAACACAACCTGATTCTGGCATGACATCACATGATGATTAGCAGACTTTCTTAACTTAAACATTCCTTTCTGTTGACTCCAAGTATTTAGACAAGGCTTTGTTCTTTTGGCCAAGTCCAAACTGAGAAATCTCAAAACTGACCTATGACCCGTAAGCCCCTACTTCAAGGTATCCCACGCTTTTGGGCCAAATCAATGTATAACCTCCATGTACTGATTTATGACTTTGCCTGTAACTTCTGCTTCCCTAAAATTTTGTTGTTGTTGTTTTTTTTTGAGTTGGAGTCTCACTCTGTTGCCCAGACTGGAGTGCAGTGACCGCTCCCGGTCACCGCAGCCTCGACCTGCTGGGCTCCAAGCGATCCTTCTACCTCAGCCTTCCAAGTAGCTGGAACTACAGGCACGTGCTACCATGCCCCGCTAATTTTTTGATTTGTTGTAGAGATGAGGTCTCGCCAAGTTGCCCAGGCGGGTCTCGAACCCACGGGCTCAGGCAATCCACTCACCTCGGCCTCCCAAAGGCGCGGGATTGCAGGCTGAGCCACCGAACCCGGCTTGCTTTCCTAAAATGTATAAAACATAGTTGCATTCTAATTGCGGGGGCCGTTTACTCAAGGCTTCTTGGGTTTGTGTTTTCCCCAGGCTATATTCACTCATTGGCTGTGAAATGTTTATGGAGTTTGTTGTTTTCTGTTGATAGGGTCATTATCCTCTTAACCTGCTCTTCTTTATTTATTCTTTGGATCTAATTTGTTCTCCCCCTGGCTAGTAGGAAAAATCTGGAAGCTCCTCAGTTATGCTAAAGCGGGCACCCTTCAATCTTCAATTTTCCCAAGCTTGAAAATGTGGGGTCAGTCACATCTCATCTCTTTTCTTTTATCCTCCATCTAATACACCTTCAAATCCTTTTGAGTTTTCTTTTGAATGTTCTCCTTCCCTTCCAAACCATCACTACAATTCATAATTTCATAGTTGAATTATTGCATTAATTCTTAGTTGGCTGTCTTTTTTCTCTTCTATAATCTTTCTCAGATCATTTTATATAAAACTCTCCTCAGTTCTCCTTAAATGAATCTCATCTGGACTTCAAGGCCCTTCACTAATTTCTCTCTACCACAATTTTATTTTTTTGTTCTACCACAGAAACTCTCATTCTGTCCATGCCCAATTGCTTATATTTGCATATTTCTTGCTCTTCCCTTCAGTTTCCTGGTGCCAGTGTTTTCATGTGGCATCTATTCTCTTTGCCTTTCTACTAACACATGTCCTTTGGCCCCTACTAAGCCCAGCTTGAAGCACCATTCCCAGGACTCCTCCAACTGAGTGACTTGTCCAGTCTCCCCAGTCTCCTTTATCCCTGGACCTCGGCACAAGCATGGGATTGGAAGAATATTTTTGTGCGTTTGTTGAGATGTGATTTTACAGAGCTGTTTAGCTTTGTTCTCCCACTGTTTTTTGTTCCTGCATTGGGAAAATTCAATGTACCTCCCATTCATTTTCAGTCTCATGTTGTACTTGGCTCAGCACACGGAACTCAGCAGGCTTCGGATTAATGCTATTGATTGATTGATTGAAATGCTTGACTCAGTCTAAACAGTCTAACCCCTTTCATTCTGTTTCCTTTGTGCGTCATCTCAGCAAGAACATAATGGCTGCTTGGTGTGGGTTCCACTCCCTCAAAGGCAAGCTAACTTCACACAGAGAACAGATCTGTTATGTGACCACTTGCTATACCTCCCTCTCTGTTAGGGACTGAATGTTTGTATCCACTCCCTCTCCTCCCAAATTCATATGTTGAAATACCACCAATGTGATGGTCTTAGGAGGTGGAGCTTTTGGGAGGCAAATAGGTCAAGAGGGTGGAGCCCTCATGAATGGGATTAGTGTCCTTATAAAATGGACTCCAGAGACCTCTTTCACCCTCTTTCTGCCATGTGAGAATATGAGGGAAGCCAGTAGCCCTGCAGCCTAGAAGAAGACCCCCACCAGACCCCAACCATGCTGGCACCCTGCTCTCAGACTTCTAGATTCCAGAACTGTGAGAGATAAATTTCCCTTGTTTATGGCACCGATCCTATGGTACTTTGTTACAGCAGCCTGAACTGACAGGCACTCCCTCAACAATCATCTTAAAGTAAGCCATCTTAGCAGCCTAGTGTCAACAGAGGGCATGTGTCTGAGTATAAACCCATTGCTCTGATTAGAATCACAGCTCAAATACACCTGGTGATGGATTTATGATGATGGGTTAATAAAGGGGTTTCCAAAAATAGCACATACCTGAATTATATAGTAAGTAACACAATACAAATAAATATGTCAGGATAGGATATAGGATGGTGTATGTTTCAGTAACACACACATGCCAAAATCTCAAGGGTTTACAGCAATAAGAGTTTATTTACCAACCACTCAAAGTTCAATAAATGAAGGGTGACTCTTAGGGTAACTTTCCTTCACATGGTTATTTAGCAATTCAAGATGCTGTCACCATCTTGTGACTCTCTTCTCAATATGAGACTCTCATCCCAACAATCACCATGTCTGGGGTGGGAAGGGCTAAAAAGTTGGACACTTGCTCTAAAATGTTTTGGCTAAGAAGAAACACAAATCACTTCTACTCACAGCCCATTGCCTAGGATAATGCACATTACCCTATTAACTATAAGAGGTTAGATAGTTGGTGAGCAGTAAATGTCTCTGTCTATATATGATTTAGCTTCAAAGAGTTAACTTAAATTTCAGAGTTACTTAACTAACAATCTTGGCATGGCTAATAGACTGAAAAACATGCTCCATAAATCCTTCCAAAATAACCACAATAGCCTATCCAAACAATAACTGGACTTAGATGAATTTATGGTAAAGAATACGGCTAAAGACAATCGTAATTAGTTTTTGCTTGTCAACTTTTCCTCCCATAAATAAATCATACTACTCAGTGCCGTCAAGCTTTGCTTTACTCTGACAATAATGACATTTTCTTTTCATCATTACCATAAATTTGTGTAAATCATCAACACTCTATGAGAAGCAGAGGGTTTTGGGGAGGAAGGCGTTTCTTTATTTATGTAGTTAAAAATTTCTTATTGAATTGGACATGCAGGAATTTAAATATAAATGTTTATTGTATACAAATTCATATATATTGAATTTGACATACAGAAATACAACGTGTACATAATTAAAACAAATTATACAACTCCCTAGGATTTATAACCTCAAACTGCAGTGCCCCGTCTCCCACCTCCTTCCAGCTTCCCATTCCCTATTTTAACTATTCAGCTGTTTCTTCGAGGATACACCTTCAAACATAGAAATAACCACTTACACTGTGATTTCTTGCTTCCCTCCCCACCTAGGTTTGAATTTGTGTATTAAATTCCCACTATGGAAAATGAAGAGTTAGATCTCAAGCTCACCTACCACATGCACTTTCCTACTTGCTCTATCATCCCAGTAAAATCATATATAATTTTTGGTAAATTAATATTCAGAATTAATAACACTGTGTCCACAGAAGCATTGTCTGAAGCTGAACCAAGTAGTGTACTGTGGTCTTATTTTCCTTATTGTACACCTTTTTGTTTTTCCCAGAGTTATAATCGATTTATTTTAAAATTTGCATTGCTCTCTTAGTTTTCGGTGTCGTTATCAATAGTTCATTCCCATTCTGCCACAGACTTTCCTCCCAGCACATTTGTCTACATTTACCTGTTTTGTCTTCTAGAAGAGACTCTCTCGAAGGCCTTTGTGCCTCACCCTGCTATCTGCTCCTTTTCACCTTCAGGCTGGAAGCTTGCAAACTACATTTTGCAGACTCTCTTCCCAGCTGAGTTCTGCTCACATCTGCCAGTTGGAGGCCTTCTCAGCAACTAGAAAGTATGAAAAGATAGAAGCCATTATGTTTCTGGCAGGCCCTCGCTTAGCAAGTGTCAGTGACTCCAGCTCAGTGATAGAAGAAGGGGACTGTAGGCTCCTGCAACAGTGCTAACAGCATCCACACGAATAGCAGCTACTCCTGCCCAGGTGTAGCTGACACGTGGCTGTGAACTCCTGGAGGGTCGGAATGGCACGGGGCCCACCCAAGCAGCAGCTCCTGTGGGAGCGGTAGCAGCTTTCTGCCGTTCAGGATTTCTGGAAACACCACCTTCCCCTTTACGTTTTCCCAGTTTTTGTAACCATTTGGTAACTTAATTCCCCATATTAAATCTCCTTCGCTTTCAAGTACCTAGAGTGGTGTCCGTTTTCTTCTTTGGAAATGGATGGATAGTCATGGCCAGGCCTGCTGCCCTGAAACCTTGTAACAGGAGAGCAGGACATAAAGCATAGAAATAACTAGGTTACTGGCTGGCTCAGTAATACATCTCTTTAAATGCACTGTCCGATAGAAATACAATAGGAACCACATTACAAAGTTCTAATAGCCCATTTTAAAAAGTAAAGAAAAACAGGTAGAATTGATTGTAATAAAATATAGTGTTTAACCCAATACATCCCAAACATTATCATTTCAACATGTAATCAATATAAGACAATGATTAATGATCTACTCAACATTGTTTTTCACATGAAATCGGATGTATATTTTACATCTAAAGCACATCTACATCAGAAAAGCCACATCTGGGTCTCTTAGCCACATGTGGGTAAGGTTTCTATATTAGACAGCACAGCTTTTAACTGTCAGGGTTGACATGGCACCCCCATGTCCCCTCTCCTTTAAACAAGTCTGCAAGGCAGTGACCTGTGGATCTAAACTCTGGTGAGGTGGGTTCCTCGTGGTGTGGGTTGCCAAGATCCCTGAATTGTGAGAAACCAGGAAGGGACCAAAGGGCTGTGTCTAGCCCCATGCTTGGTTTAATGCTTTGCTGTCACCACCTTGAAATTGTTCAAGATTTTTAACAGGGTCTTGCTCTGTCATCCAGGCTGGAGTGGAAGGTTGCAATCATAGCTCATTGCAGTCTTGAATTCCTGGGCTCAAGAGGTCCTCCCATCTGAGTCTCCCAAGTTCCTGGAACTATAGGCATGTGCCATAACAACTGGCTAATTTTTTTGTTTCTTTTTTTTTTAGAGTTTAGGGTCTTGCTATGTTGCCCAGGCTGGTCTTAACTCCCAGCCTCAAGTGATCCTCCTAGCTCAGCCTCCCAAGTAGCTGGGATTACAGGCATGAGCCACTGCTCCCAGTTTCTTCTAGATTTTCAAACAGAGGACTCCATGATATTATTTTACACACAGCTTCTCAAATTACATAGCTGACTTGGCCCCTTGAACTGACCTTGTCATTTTCTTTCTTTCTTTTTTTTTTTTTTTGAGTCAGAGTCTCTGTTGCCCAGGCTGGAGTGCAGTGGTATGCTGCTCATGGCCACTGCAGTCTCGACCTGCTGGGCTCAGGTAATCCTTCTGCCTCAGCCTTCCAAGTAGCTAAAACTATAAGCACATGCCACCATACCCGGCTAATTTTTGGATTTATTGTAGAGATGGGTTAGGGTTAGGGTTAGGGTTAGGGTTAGGGTAAGTTGCCAAGTTGCTCAGGCTGGTCTCGGATCCGTGGGCTCAGACAATCCTCTCACCTCCACCTCCCAAAGTGCTGGGATTACAGGCGTGAGCCACCACACCAGGCCCAGTCATTTTTTTTCTTACTCTTAAAACATTCTTGCCTTTTTGTTCTACTTTCTGAAAGGTTTCTCTAAATTCTTAGTCTAACTCTCTTTCAAATCCTGTCACTGATGCTATCATATTTTAAATTTCCAAGACTTTTCCATCCTCTGAATATTCCTTTTCTTGTGGCATCTTTTAGATGTATGCATTTTTAAATTCACTCTTCTGAGTATATTAATGATAATTTTTGAAGTTTCCTTTTGCTTCTTGTATTTTCTCTTTTAAGTTTCTTTTCTTTTCTTTTTGTTTTGCTTTGTTTGGGCTTGATATTTTAAGTTAGAGGTAAAAGCAGATGCATTTGTTATGGAAAAGACAAAGGATTTTTCCTCAGGAAGTAAGAGAGAATGAAAAGATAAGGGACAATACAAATACTTTAAGGACAAAAGAGGCTACATTGAGGAAGCTCACATGAGGTAAAATTCATCTCTGGAAAGTAGAAGTTTCTCAAATTGTAAGGTATTGTAGGGCAAGAGCTAAGAATCAGAAGAAAACATTTGGAATATCTGCAATGCAGGAATCAACAAATGCTGAAAAGTCTGAATTGCAGTGAGGGCTCACCTGAAATCCTGCAGCCTAAATGTGCTGCTGGCCAAACAGCACGTTTGACGACCTTCTCTAGTCAGTCTTGGCCAACGGGGCACGGACGGAGAGCAACTGCAGGATGGGATCAGGGACAAGGAAGGGGCAAAGAGCAGACAGACAGCTGGGGGATCAGAAGGGGGAAAGCCCTGGTGCGAGGACCAGCCACAGGAGGGGGTGGGAAGGAAATGCAAGGAAGTCTGGGGGACTATGGGGACTCTGGCGAGCATCGGTGTCCCCTTAGCTTTTCAGGCAGTGTGGGGTCTGTTTCTCAGTCCCGAGGGAATGGATGAGCTACTTGGGGTCCAGGGAGCACAGAAGAGTAAAACAACTCCACAGATGGAATCGGGGGCATGGATTCACATCCTGACCCGGCCCTGCCGGAAAAGGTCAGGTAACCGGCGGCTTCAAGGTTGTGAATCAGAGGTTGGATTTCCATCCCCCATGGCCCTTCAGTTTCAAATTCGGTAGCTCTAGAAGAGGTTGCGAAGAGGGAAACTTCTGTTACAATGCATAGCATTGGTATGAAGAAACACCTCGCCCCAAGACTCACACAGAAAACTGGGGTATAAAATACTCGGTAGCACCGGGCCTGCCGCAGAGCCCCTCTCCAGGAACAAAAGTAGACCATTACATCACTCTGGTAGGTCTGCCTGCACGTGCTGACCACAAGCACCAGATGGCGCTGTTGGCCTAAGATCCAGCACATTCCCCAGCTTGGAGGACCTGCGAAAGCTTGACCTGAATCTAAAACTTCCCAAACTCCCTCGTTTGATTCAAAAGCAAAACAGTAGAAAAATGTTGCGCATCCCGACGAGGTCAGAGCATAACATCTGCATGGCCCGTAGGCAAGTCATCGGTGGTTATTTAAAGTTCGATTTCAAGAAAATGACTTCACAATGCAGAGACCCGGGGAGCAAGCGCGCCGGGCAGGCGCTCCTCCCCGCAGCCCCCGACGTGGAGCTTTCCCGCAGCCGCAGCGGCGTGGCCGGCTGCGCCGCGCGGAGGTGGCGAGCTCCGGGGGCCCACGCAGCGTCTGTCTGCTCAGTGCCCAGATGGCAGAGGCTAGAGAGGCCTTCGGAAACCTACGTCTCGATTGCATTTCTCTAACTCTGGCCCCGCCACCCTCCCTCGCCACCCCAGCTCCAGGCTGCAGCACTTGCCGGCTCCCGCCACCTCCAAGCCCGAGGGGCGGCGCGCTCTGGCTGCGGAGGCTGGTGGCGAGGAAATCGGTGCCGAAGGAGAGGCCTAGCCGCCAGAGCCGGCCTACTTACGTACTCGAGGGGCCCTGGAAGCCCAGCGTGTGTGCTGCTCACTGGTACCTCCGAGAATAACACGGCTCTCAGCCGGGCCGAGCCCCCGCACGTCCGGGGTTGTGCGTGCGCTCCCGGGCAGGTGCGCGCTGCGGGACTGGAGGCGCCAGCCCCTTCCCGGCCTGCGGGCCCCCAAGAGCGCGCACGAAAGGCCCAAGTCTGACTGCCTGGGCCCCCGGCCTTGGTGGCTCCCGACCCGGCTCCGCGGCCTCCACTGCGGTGGCGTCCAGCCTCTCCACGGCGGGCCCCTGGCTTTGCTGCGGGTTCACCCTGCTGAGGTTGCCTGCTCCGTGCGCACCTGGGTCGCGGAGAAATAGTGGCGCATGAATTCATAGCGATTTCCTCGGCTACCCAAATAAAGGCAGCTTCGGGGTCAGGAGCCATTAAGGACCAGGCAGCCCCCGGGGACAGGAGCCATTAAGAACCGTGCCAAGGCAGCCCCTTCCCGGGTCGCGCTTATTACTGCCCTGGGAGGGGGGCTCTCCCCAGGGAGCTTCTTTGTCCCTTGTGGCCTTGTTGGACTTCCCCAGCAAAGCTGGGGCGGGGAATTCGAAAGGCCGGGTCTGCAAAGGCGCCCGTTCAGTTTCACCGCGTTTGTAGAAAGTCCCTGAGCTCAGCCCGAAGAAGGGGCTTGGGGACAGCCACATCCCTGCCCCCGAGGAGCTGGAGGGCTTCGGGGAAGGTGGGACGCACAGACTGGGAATGAGAGTGCGGACACGTGTACCAAGGGCCTGTTCAGGGCACCCGCGGTGAGAGGCTGGGGGGCGGGGGGAGGAGGAGCGGGGGGGGGGGGAGCGCCGGGGTGGGAAGGACCGTGGGAATAACCCAGCCACTGGCCACCGGCGCGGTGGAGTGGGGGCTGGTCTAACTCGGAGTGTGCGGGTGGGGCGAACACTAGGCTCCCAGGGGAACGAGGAAGAACGTTCCAAGTGTGCGTTTCAGACCATCCGCCACACAGCTGGGGCGGCCATGCGTCTGGATCAGGCGTATTCTTAAAGTAACCCCCTCATTACATAACATTTTGAAAATATGGATATATACAGGGGCGTCACTATCCAGAGAAAAACACTGTTTTTCTTTGGCCGGGAGGTGGAGTTGGGGGGAGTTCTATCCGGGTCTTTTGCCGTATGGATAATTTTTACCTACTTATATGCTAAACATGCGTGTATACATACATAATGTTTTGTTAAACACTATATATTTAGGTATCTTAAAAATATAATTTTTCATTATAAAAAGTAGTAGGCATCTTTGTAAATTTTGGGGAAAAGAGGAAATATATGAAGATATAAAAATACCCAGATTCTACACATATTATAATCTACTTGGTAGGTTTCCTTACACTATTTTTTTTTAGTGCATGTTTAATTTAATTAGGACCACACAGCATTTATGAACTGTGAAACATGGTCAATATAGAAACGCTGTTAGATTAAAGGCTGTGTGGGAGAGGCTTTTCAACCTCAAGGTGGAAGAGTCTCCAGGTTTATGAAGGGTCCACTGACACAATCCCTCTGCCCTCTGGCCTGGGTCGGGCACTTGGGCTGAAAGAGCCAGGGAGGAGATGAGACAATGCTCCATCCCCCAAAGTCCTCCTTACAAGGGATTGCTGTTCCCCTGGTCTCTACCTGCCCCCAAGGCTCAAGTGTTGTGAAATCCCTTCTCAGACACCTGGAGCAAAGCATCCATGCAGATGTTGCTCTGTAGCTGATCTCCTTGTTTTTGGTATCTTGCTTGAAACGCTAATTTAATTAATTTTAACAACTGTTGCAGAGGGACAAAAATCGGGCACCATTAGAGTTTTCCTCTGAAACATTAAATGCAGAAAGAATGTGATGCAACGTCTCCAGCGTTTTGAGGAAAGGGTGTCTGTAAACAAAATTTTTGTTCTACATCAAATTATTTTTCCCATTTAAAGCCAACGGAAAGACATTTTTATTACATAAGAAAATATGTACATTAAAAAAAAAGAAAACTTGCTTAAAGGGGATTGCCATTTCTGGCTGTGAAGGAATGTTTTGTATCAGAATAACTCTCCTGTTGAGGAACTGTGAAAGTCAAATAAGACAAAATGTCGACTAGTAGTCTGAGGGCCAAGAAGAGTCAAGTTTGCTGGAGTCAAGGGCCAAGATGTTGGAAAGGAGAGAAACGCATTGAAAGTGAGTCCTTTCTTTAAGGTTGTTCTTGTCAGAGCCTGTCATGTGGTATGAAGCCCAAACAGGAAGTGGCAGCTCATAGCTTGCCACAGTCAGAAAAACTGGAGTTTAGGACACAACGCTGCCAGGACTTGGACCGTGAACCCAGAGGAAAGGGAACCATGGAGAATTGAGTCTTTGTGCAGTCTTTCTTCAAACCATTTGATTTCTCGGCTGTGCATGCGAACAATGAGATGCCAAGAAGCCAACAAAAGCAGCTGCTTGAGCTGTGAAAGCTGAGCTGAGATGCTGGCTCCGCTCATGGTGCTGGATAGACATAACTTTCAGTTTAGGCCATCGAAGAGGAGGACTCTTGTAAATACCTCAGGTTTTCAGTTGAGACTCAGAAGACCAAGCCGTAGGATTAAGGGCCAACAGGAGGGCAACTCCCATACAACACTAACACAGGCTCAGGTGGGCTCAGTTCCTGTTGGTTTGCACGCATGAGCTCTATCTTCTGCCACAAGCAGGAAGGGAAGGTAACATCTTCCTGTGTCACACCATGTTTTGTGTTTAATCCCTACAGAGGGGCCAGTCAAGAGATCTGGAGGGCAGGAGATGTTGGCTGGGTGAGGTGCAAACAAGGAGAGTTGCTGCTGCACCAAGGAAATAGCTGCTTCCCTAGAGAGATCATGGGATGCTCCTCTGATGGAAAGCTAGCCTGAAGGTCTTCCAGACCTTGCCCAAGAGGGCTAGATGAAGCAGGTAATGGGTTCCAATCATAACCGTTTGGAAAGGGAGTTGCGGGTTAACCAGAGGCTGAGAAGCAGCTGGTTCAGTTGGGGAAAAATGTCATCACCCATTTGGAGATAATTTTGTCTTACAAAACCACACATACTCTTACCATACAATCAAGTAATTGCATTACTTGGTATTTACCCAAAAGAGATGAAACTTACGTCTACACACACACACACACACACACACACACACACACACACACACAGATACACACACACAAAAAATGACCCGCAGATGTTTATAGTAGCTTTATTCATAATTGCCAAAACTGGGAAGAAACCAAGAGGTTCTTCAGAAGGTGAATGGATAAATTGTGCTACATCCAGACAATAGAATATTACTCAGTGCTAAAAAGAAATGAGCTACCTAGTCAGGAAAAGATATGGAGGAAACTTAATGTATATTACTAAGAGAAAGAAGTCAATCTGAAAAGGCCTCTGCACACATGCTGCATGACTCCAACTATATGACATTATGGAAAAGGCAAAACTATGGAGATAGTAAAAGGCTCACAGGGGTGGGGGATGAGGTGAAGGACGGATGAGCAGGCAAAGTACACAAGACTTTGAGGGCATGAAGCTACTTTGTAGCATGGTGGATACATCCCATTACACTTTTGTCAAACTCCACAGCATGTGCAACACCAAAGGTAAAATCTAAAGTAAACTGGGCTTTAGATGATGATGTGTCAATGTAAGCACAATTGTAACAAATGTGCAACTCTGGAGAGGGGTGTTGATATTGGGGGAGGGGGAGAAGTTGCACGTGTGGGGCTACCTGAACTAAAAGTTATGTCTGTACCTTCCTTTCAATTTTACTGTGAACCTGAAAGGGTTTTTTTTGTTGTTGTTGTTGTTTTTAAATTGTAGTCTCACTTTGTGGCCCAGGCTGGAGTGCAGTGGCACGCTCATGGCCACTGCAGCCCTGACCTGCTGGGCTCAGGCAATCCTCCCGCCTCAGCTTTCCAAGGAGCTGGAACTACAGGCACGCACTACCATGCCTGGCTAATTAAACATTTTTTTTTAAATTATAGAGACGAGGTCTTGCCAAGTTGCCCAGGCTGGTCTCAAACCCATAGGCTGAGGCATTCCTCTCACCTCTGCCTCCCAACTAAACGTGCTCTTAAAAATAAGTTGTTGTTATAAAACAGGCATCATCTATGTCTCATGAGTTGCAGCTGGAAAATTCCAATAGGAGAATCTTTGAAGTATTCATGAAGTGTCTATGAGAGAAAGAAGCGGCCCGCCACCCTTATGGCATGAAGACAGCCCCGCTGTTGTGTGGCTCCTTCTCTCTAATCCTCTCTGCCCGATCTGGATCCTAGAGAGGTCAAAGACTGCAGTCGGCAAGCTGGGGGTGGGAAGGGAATGCTGGGGTGAGAGAGCAAGAAAGAAGAGGGACACTGCCCATATTTCTCTCTGCAAGTGGCTGAAGGAGAGAAGGTTTGATATTAAATCAAAGGACTTTGACTATGTCAGGGACTGGATCTATTAGTTTCTGAATTGCAACTGTGTTTGCAACTTAAAGTGACAGTAGGACTTGTGAGTGAGCTGGAATGTCATGACAAGTGCTCATCTAAGGTCCTCCAGGTACCTTGCAGAAACAAGGATAAATCATCCCTGGAGGAAATCATTTCTCTACAAGCCCTCTGAATTCCCATGGTTTAAATTCAACCACATATGAACGCAAATAAAAATTACAAGCACTCAAGAAAGCAAGTGATTGCTAGTGAGAATTAGGGGAAGTAAACAGATTTAGATCATGAATGACTTTAGACTTCTCAAATGCAAAATATAAACTGTGACATTTAAAAAAATTTTAGTTGAAAGATGATCAACCTGCACACGTATGTTTATCACAGCGTTGTTCACAATAGCAAGAACCTGGAAACAACCATGCTGCCCATCAAAAGAGGACTGGATTAAAAAAATGTGGTACATGTACACGATGGAATACTACGCAGCCATCAAAAAGAACAAAATCATGAATTTCGCAGCAACCTGGACGGAACTTGAGTCTATAATACTGAGTGACCTCTCACAGAAACAAAGATCCGAGTATCACATGTTCTCACTCATATAATGGACCTTGAGCATCCAATGCAATACTATAAGAAAATGACTGACGGTACTGGGAAACTATGGGGGGGATGGGATTAACAGTAGCAAATATCTGTCTGGGGATGGGGAAACACCTCTTATCAACAGGGTGCCTGAATGAACGTAATCGTACACCTAAGCCTTAACTGTCCCCACAAAACCTAATAAAAAATATTGATTAAAAAAAAGAAAGATGATCAAAATGAGTTTAAAATAAGACTATCAACAATGACTAGAGAGGTTTTGAAAATTAGCAAATAGAATTTCTAGAAATAGAAAATAGTTGAAATTAAAGCTCAATTTATGTTTTTAACAACATGTTAAATACAAATTAAAAGAGAATTCATGAATTAGAGAAAGGTTTCTGAAGATATTGCCCACATAGAACAAGGTGAAAAAACATTTTAAAAAGAGGTATATAGTCATAGAAGATAAAATGAAAAGGTTTAACATATATTTCATCAGAATTCAAATGAGAGAATAGAGAGGATGGGGCAGGGCGGGAATATTTGAAGACATGGTGCCCAAAATTTTTTCAGAATGATAAAAGCTATTCTACCAAGGAATATAAGAAATAACAAACAGGGTAAGTAAAATATATTCCATTGTAGTAGTTCATTGACACATTGTGGTATAAGGAACAGAAGACCTTAAAATAATCCAGAAGAGCTAATCTTGTTAACTGAAAGGCGGTGCTTAATCATATTAGATTTTTAAAAGAAACCCCCAAATCCAACTAATTTTCTTCAGAAATGACAAATCTATTAGTTTAGGATTTGGGAAGGTTAAAAGGATAAGCCAGGTGCACAAAGCAAGACAAAGAAAAAAAAACTCAAACAAACCCAGGATATATAAAGATATAAAACAAAACAAATGATTAAAGATATAGAGGGTAACTATGAAATGTAAAATATTTAATTCACCAGTAGAACACATCAATTCTAAATTTATATGCACTTAATAAATAAAATGGATATAAAATAGGGAAAGCAAAGTTCCACAAAAGATCATGGAGAAATAGACAAATCCTCTATTAAACTACTTCTCTAGTATTTAGTTAAGACATAAACAAGAGTAGAAAAGATTTGAAAATGCAGTTACAGATTTGACTTAATGGGTATATATTGAGCCCTGTGCTTGATAATAACAGGAGAGCACTTTGTCTTCTTGAGAGTACGTGTAGCATTTGCAAAAACTGGAATGCGGTAGACCTTAAAGCAAGTCTAGAAGAACTTCAGAGAACGACCATCAGAGAGACAACATAGCATTATGATTAAAATAATAATTAACAAAATATGAGGATGAAGCTAAAGAGGTAATTTGAGGAAAATCTAAATGATTATATGAGAAAAGAAGAAAAGAATTATTGCATTATAGAGCCAACTTAAGTGAGGGAAAAAAGAAAACAGAATAAGCCCAAGAAAGTAGTAGGGATGAATACTAAAAACAAAGAAAAGAGAAAAAAAAATAGAATAGTAAACAAAAATACACCAGAGAGATTTGACAATGTCAAAAACTGGATTTTTGGAAAACACTAATAGTAAAGACAAACCTCTGGCGACCTTACTCTATGAAATGAGAGATGGCACAAGGAAGCAATTCAAAATTTAAAGAAGAATGTGATCACGAATACAGAAGACATAATCAAGGAAGATTCTAGAAAAATTATATGCCAGTAATCAAGATATTTAGATAAAAGGCTAAACTCCTAGAAATATCTAACTAACCAAAACTAGATCAAGGAAAAAATAAGTAGCATAGACAATCTTATAAACCAGGTGAAGTGAGGACCAATGGGAGGCCCAAACTTCACCTGTACATTGACCATTTATGTATGTAATCCTGAATTGTGCCTCTCATCTTTAAAATAAAATAAAATAATAATAATGAAAAAACAATTAATACAAGGTAAATTTAGTAGCTTAAAATTTTCCCACAAAGAAAACCAGGCCAAGATGGTTTTATAGGTGGGTTTTACCAATCTTTCAAGAAAGGGATAATTGCAGTATTATAGAAATTCTTTCCAAAAATTGAAAAAGAGAGAGTTTAGTTTATGAGATTATTATCTTGATTCCAAAACCAGACAAAAATAGTAGGAACTCACTTATGGACATTGATACAATATCCTACATCAAATATTATAAAGTATACCCAGGAATGTATGAATGATTGCACTGGGTTATACTGGGATGCAAAATAAGTTTAATAATAAGAAGTTATTTAATTGTACTTAGTTAATTACTATTAGAGGAAAAAGACATTAAGATTATCTCAACCATTGCAGACAAAGCATTTAATAGCATTCAACATCTATTCATAATTAACATTACTACCAATATAATTCATAAAGTCAGTGCAGCACTATGATTTGAATAAATGCTTATTTATAATTAATGTTAATGCTAAAATGTTTGCAGAAGAGCAAAGATTCAACAATAACTGAGGTATTCCTGCAGAAGAAAAAAGTACAGGTGGCAAGCCTGCCTTATCAGACATAAAGATTTAGTGTAAAGCTCCAGCACTTAATATAATGCAGTATTGGCTCAGATCTATAGAAAGATAGACGAGTGAAACAGAATTGTGAGTCAGAAACAGATTCCATTCATAGAAATATGATTTTTTTCCAGTGAAGAAAGAATGGACTATCTAATAAATGGTGTGGAGGTAATTTATTATTTATGAGGAAAAATGAAATTGGATCCCTTCACCACACCATACACCAAAATCAATTCCAGATGGATTACAGACCTTTAGGAAAAAATTAGGAGAATATCCTTATGTTAAGAACGTATTTCTTAAACAAGACATAAAATTAAAACCATAGAGAAAGAGAGTGATATATTTAACCACAGAGACACAGACTGGGCCAGATTATGGAGAGCCTCGTAGGCTCAAGTAAGGAACTTGGTGGTCATGCTTGTGTGTCTTGAAAAGCCATCGGAGATTTTTGAGCAAGAGAGTGTTATGTATTTTGTGTTTTTAAAAAATCACTTGGGATGCTTTGTGGATAATAGACTGTAGGAAGCAGGAACGGAGGAGGAAAACTAGCGCGTAAGGAGACTGTTAGAGCAGTCTAGTCATGAGCTCATGGAGCTGGGACAAGGGTGGTTATGGTGAAGATAGAAGGGAATGAATTAAAAGTCTATTTTGGAAGAGGAGCTGATAGAGTAGGCATAGATTATAATTGAATGAGCTAAATCAAAGATAATTCTGAGGATTTTTGGCCTAAGCAACTGGGCAGCTGTGATGCTAGTTACTGAAGTGAAGAATCTGAGGAAAGAACTATTTAAGGAGCGGCTGAGAAAAGCTTCAAGAATTCTGTCTGCCTATTAGTGAACCAGTCAGCTTGGTAAAGAAGCCATTTAGATGCACATATATGGAGCTGAGGTCAGGAGGGGATTTGGGGAGTCATCAGTATATAGATGGCATTTATAGCTGTAAGTTAGGAAAGGTAGTTTGGGGCCATGATACAGCGATCTAAGTGTCAGACAAAGGCATTTCCTCAACCTGGAATATTTATGCACTCAAAAATATTTGATGATTAAGAGTTCCTGGGACTAGTTGCTTATTAAACAGATATTGATTTCTTACAATGTCATAAACAAATAAACATGCAAAAATAACACTTTGGTTATTATTATTATTATTAAATAGTGGGCTGTTTTAGTATTTGCATTTAGTAATAGAAAACATATCAGACAGACTTGGGAGAACAGGGTTTTTGAGCTAGCTCTTGCCTCTGCTAAGGTATGAGACATTGAGTAAGTTACTGAATCATTTTTCCTTAGAGATTTCTGACCTGTTAAGGATGTTGGACTCAATGCCTTCCAAAATTCTACAATTACAATGGAAGTGGCAAAAAACAAAACAAAACAAAAAACACCTTGATAGGAACATTAACTTTTCTATTATAAGGAACTGGCTTTGTGTGTGTGTGTGTGTGTGTGTGTGTGTGTGTGTGTGTGTGTGTGTGTGTGTGTGTTTTTAATAATATAACCAACCATGTGGGGTTAACAGGAGAAAAGAAATAGAGCTAAATGTCTTACACTCCAAATCAACAGGATTTAGGAATTGAGAGGAGAAAGAGAAGAGAAAAGCAGGAAGTTGACAAGATGCTGAGAAGGCAGAAGCTTCACTGGGGTTGGTGTGACCAGCAAACAGTCCAAGGCAGGAAGAGAACCAAAGTGCCTTTGGAACCAGGCTATATTACGTTCAGGTTCTGTTGTTTGCATTGATAGGTTGCAAACTTCTTTGTTCTCCCTCAACCTCCAGGGAAATCAGCCGGGTGGAGTGTTGGTGTGAACGTGGATTTTACCTATTTGCTTGTTTTCCGAGTTTTGTTTGTTTTGGGGAAGTGAAGGAAAGCACCATTTCCATATCAAGTTTGGTTTGGTACGGAAGAGAAGCAGCCTTACAGAGGGCTGTGATAGGATCCACATTTACACTTGATTCAGTGGAAACAGGGACTTGCAGTCTGGGGTTCAACTAAGTTCAGCCTGATGCAAGCCTAATGCTTACATGTTTTAAGTTCACTCTAAAGGTTTCTCTGCATGTAGTGACTGTAACCTAACTGGATGTGTAAACAAACTGTAACCTGCTCTTGTGCTAAACACTGAGTTTCAGCCACTCACAGGTGGTCAACTGTTCAAACCACATTCAAATAAGGCAAATGCTGAACTGTAACCAATCCAGCTGTTTCTGAATCTCACTTCCATGTTCAGTAAGTACGTCACTTTCCTTTTTCTGTCTGTAAAACTTCTTTGGCCACGTGGCAGTCAGGGAGTCTCTCTGAATCTGTTCTGATTCTGGGCTGGCCTGCTCATGAATAATTCTTTGCTCAATTAAACTGTGTTTATTTTGTCCAAGGTTTTTCTTTTACCAGGAGTGACCACGAGAATGTGAGGCTCCTCTGGGACACATACATCACTGGCACCAGACTGTCTGCAAGTCTTGGTGCTGATGTTCAAGCTGAAGGAATTAGAATACCAAGGTGACCCTCAGCTTTCACCATCTCCCTATGCATCAGACTTGTAGATTTTCGAGCAACTCTAAGTATTACACCAGTTCTTCATATAATATGTTGCTATGACAAACTTCTTTACATTATTCAAGGCAGTTCCTCCTATGTATTTTTTTTCTACTTCTGATCGATATCTATATAAAGAGATTTTTAAATCCTCCCTCATCTGGTCATTTATATTTTTATCTAGCTTTTAATAGGAATTTGTGGAAAAACAGAACATAAGTTTAAAACACATGCTTGTATTCACAAGTGAGTCCAAAAGTTAAAACAAGATATTCTCCAATGTAGAGGAAGCAATAATAGTATTTATGTTTTTTCTTATCCAAGAAATGTGTTTGTCTCTACAGGAAGGAACAAACCAGCATGAAGACGAAAAGAGACAAAAACTTGACTTCATTTGAAAAGGTGCTTGAGATTAATCTAAGGTTTTTCTTTCTTTTTTTTTTTTTTGAGTTGTGTTCTCTGTCCCCCAAGTTGGAGTGCAGTGACAGGCTCAACCTTCTGGGCTCAGACTCCTGAGCAGCTGAGACTACAGGTATGTGCCACCATGCCTGGCTGCTTTTTAAATTTTTTGTAGAGACACGGTCTCAGACTCCTGGGCTTAAGGAGTTCTCCTACCTCGGCCTCTCAAAGTGCTGGGATTACAGGCATGAGCCACTATACCCGGCCTAACCTAAGCTTTGAAATATCCTCTTAGTAATTACATCTACTGTCCAATTTTTTCCTACTTACTCTAAAATAAAAAGAATAAAACCCATGATTAATTTTTTATTATTGATTTTGCCTGAGAACACTTTTTTTGGTGAGTAATATAAAAATAAAAATATGCTTCCTAGCAACTTCTATCCATTGATTTGTGTAACAACAGTAATTTAAAAAGAAGAGTAAACATGGGCCAGAGACTATAAGCCAGCTCTTAGCTGCTCAAGTGGATGGCATTCTGGGATGAAAGGATCCATCTCAAGAAGCTGGAAGGGTGTTGAGGTGAGGTCTTTGGAAAACTGGCGATTACGTGACGCACTAAAAAGAAGAAAGGAAAATGTGGTCTTAGTTTTCTTAAAAAAGGGGTTAGAGTAGATTTTGCTGACACTTATCAGTGAGTTCATCATATTTCTCTTTCACTTAATTTTTAAAACTTGTTTTCCACATTTTTTCATGCCATCACATTTTAGCCAACCTAATGTGGTTGTGAGCGTGGGGTCTGAACAGGTTGCCTATCCTGGACTTTCAGCTCTACCCTATGTTATCTGTGAGACTGTTTTCACTTCAGTGCCCTTATCTGTAAAATGGGGATAATAATGTCCACCCCCTAGGGCTGTTGGGATTATAGGAGCTATGAGGAAAACATTTAGCAGTTACTGGCACATTGTAAGCGCTATGCAATGATTAGAGGAGAAAATCCTGAGTTTTTTGCTGGGAAATTTAGTGGTGCCTCTATCTTTTGCAAGTAAGCAAATTATTAAATGTTCTGATGAACACTCCATTTACAAAAGCCTTTGAAAACATTTTTGGTTATTTTCCTGAGATACATTCTTAGCTATGAAAACATTTGGTAAAAATGTATGTACCATTTAAAGATTCTTGATTTTATTTCCAAATTGACTAACAGAAAAGCTTTCTCCACCCTTCCTAGCAGTGAAACAGTAGGCATTTCCATTGGAAAAAAAATTACATGTGTGTGTGTGTCCCAATTAGCTGAGATGCAGGAATGTGGAAATAGTATTTCACTGTTGTTTTAATTTGCATTTATTTGATTAGGGCTCTTTACTTGATTAATGTTGCAAGTCACCCTTGTGTAATTCTAGTCCGGCATGCTAGCCACTCCCATTATTGCAGGCAGCTCTCTCATTTCCCTCGCTGGTGAATATAGATCACCAGTTATATCAACCATTTATCATAGAAAATAGTTTCCAGAATAGGTTGCCCTATTCTGAATGTGTTCCAGTTTGTCATTGTCCTTCTTAAACTATGGCATCAGAATTGAACTTAATACTCCATGTGTGGTCAGACCAGCTGTTAGATGTGCCAAGGAATAAGACGGGTCAATTATAATGTGTTTTTCTTTGGATAATCCATTAGTGTGCAGTTCCCTTTGAGTTTCTATTGAATCTTGCAGTGAGTTAGAGTGGATTTACACCAGAGTAGTTTTTGACTAAAGGACTATTTTCTAAAGTTGTGTTTTAAATGTTTTTTTCTCCTCTACTTGTTCAATGCCATTTGAAGACCGCATGGTGGAACTATTATCATATGGGCTCTGGATTCTATACCTCTATTAGTGAGGCACTGGGTTGTATTAGCTGTTTTAGCAGCTGTCTTAAACTTTGTATCGCATAGAGCTGATAATTAATGGATTCTTTCTATATTGAATGACTGAGGCACATATAAGAGGAAGAGAAGTGGCTGAATCCAATTCTGAGAGATTTAGTTCCAGATCTAAGAACTGACAGCTAACTTTTAGTGTTATTGCTGGATCTGGGTCATAGGATATACAACATATCAGATCTAGAGGGAGCTGGTGGGAAAGTAAGGATTCTAAACACAGTAAAAGCTTTTTATAAAACTAGGCATCTGATTTGATTCTGTGGATTAAGATTTTCAAGCGCTCCCTAGCCTGTTGAAGCAGAGGTGGGACTCAAATGGAAGAAACAGTGCACTGAGTTCAGTGGGGTCTATTATGGAAGGATCAGGTGCCATAAAAGCATTGGAAAGCAAATTCACTTGGATAAGCTTGTTCATGGGTGGGCAGCCAGTGTCTAGCTCTGTGATTATGCCATCTTCTGGGTTTTTTTTTTTTTGAGTTGGAGTCTCACTCTGTTGCCCAGACTGGAGTGCAGTGGCCGCTCCCGGCCACCGCAGCCTCGACCTGCTGGGCTCCGGCGACCCTTCCGCCTCAGCCTTCCGAGTAGTTGGAACTACAGGCGCGCGCTACCACGCCCGGCTAATTTTTTGATTTATTGTAGAGATGAGGTCTGGCCAAGTTGCCCAGGCAGGTCTCGAACCCGCAGGCTCAGGCAATCCACTCACCTCAGCCTCCCAAAGGTGTGGGATTACAGGCTGAGCCACTGAGCCCAGCTCCTCTTCTGTTTTAAAGCTGTCAAGTCACCTGGTAGTTTTGTGATTTTGTGAGTTGATACCTGGCAGGTATGAAACTGGAGTGAGCCAGATCAGGTATCTCTAGGATGGAGGAGGGAAGAAGAATGGGCACATTAATGGAAGTTGTGATCTTATTCAGCCATGGGATCAAATTCACCAAATGATGTCTATCGGGTTACTTTTACATATTATACTCAGCAATTTTTTAATAATATGACATAAATTAGAAGCTCCCATTGATCTTTCAGTGAAAAATCTTAATCCAAATGGTTATTTGCAACTATGAATAAAAAATAAATAATGCATGAATTAAAAATATTAATATTTTTAGCTTTAGGAAAAGACACAGCTTTATTTTTTATTAAATGCCACACCAACCAAAACCTTTGGCTAGACTTTATGGCACTTTTGTACTGCAAGTATATTTTTCCCCTTTGTTTCACTGCATATTTTTCTAATTGACACATCTTTAAACTCTTTGTTATGCACAAAATATCTTATCCATGAAAGTCAATTGTTTTGTTCAGCAACAGCAAATGTCATTTTGTTTGTAGAATTTGGACTTTGAGATATCTGCTTTCTCTTATTGGCCATGGGATCTAAGAAAATAGAATGGCTCTTACATCCTTACAGTGGTTTACCCTGATTTTGCAAACTGACACATTGAAAGCGTGCTGTCACATGAAAGAACTAAAAAGGAATGGTAGAGACAACATAAAATTGGTCTAATGTAATTGCCACAGCCCTTGAGAACCACACTCTCTAGGGGGAAGCTTCTGTAACACACTGTACTTTTCTACAGCAGATCTGCTTGAAGATGCATGCCCTGGTGTTGGTTTTGCCAGAACATTCTTTTAAAAGAAGCTAGATTCCCTGCTGAACAGGGGAGTTAATTTTTCATGGACTTACACCATGATGAGGAGCATGAAAAGAATGAGAGAGTTTTAGGAAAATAGTGTTGAAACAAAATAAAATAAGCCTTTCTCTGATTCTAAACAGAAAATGGAGACTGTTGTTGAAAGTTTGCTTGTTAGCAGAGGCAGAAGTTAAATAGCAAACAATTTAATACAATGAACTCTTTAGTGTGAATTTCCTGGGAAAGGAAGAAATATTGTGCCAGGTCTAACCCATTTAGAATCGGACTAGAAGCTAGTAGGAGGCTGCAAAGATCACATTTTCACTTCAGCAGGAGAGTCTGCTAAAGAGTTGCTTGACCCAAGGGGAAGGTGCCCACCATGACCTGAGATAAATCACTGGCCATGTGGACCTCTGATGCTCCACCTGTTAAATAAGGAGATCTTGAAAGTTTTCCTTTATTAAAAAAATCTGGCCGGGCTCGGTGGCTCAGCCTGTAATCTCAGGATTTTGGGAGACCAAGGTGAGTGGATTGCGTGAGCCCATGGGTTCGAGACCTGCCTGGGCAACTTGGTGAGACCTCCTCTACAATAAATAAAAAAAAAAATTAGCCGGATGTAGTAGCACATGCCTGTAGTTCCAGCTACTTGGAAGGCTGAGGCAGAAGGATTGCCAGAGCCCAGCAGGTCAAGGTTGCAGTGGTCGGGAATAGCTACTGCACTCCAGTCTGAGTGACAGAATGAGACTACAACTCAAAAAAAAAAATCTAGAACAAAAAGTTTCATCACATAGAATAGTATTTTTTTTAACATTAAATCTGTATTTGAGTTGCTGTTTTCAATAGAAACAATAATGATATTCACTTTTTTTCCTGTCTCTTGGCCTTTTAAATAGCAAGTCTGTGACTTTTTTTCTGTGTTTCTTAATAGTTGCATACCCAAAGTCAGCATTTTGGCCTAAATAACTATTCAGTCTATCAAGCATTACTTAATGTCACTTAGCTAGTACTCAACCTGTGAATATATAGAAGTCAAAGTCACATTGGTTCTTTTTGCCATCTGGTTTTATTTTCAATTTTTTGGATCTCAGTAACACAAAGTTGAATTGATCATGCTCCTCAGTTCATGGTAAATGGTAATCACTGATCCTGGCACTGAGAAATGTGGTAGGAAGCTTCTAAGATGATCCTCAGTGATTCCTGCCTCCTGATCCTCATGTTCCTGTGTACTAGTCTCCCCTTGAGTGTAGGCTGGACCCAAACTGGCTCATTGAATACAGCCAATGAGAGACTGTGACTTCCATCTTGCATATTTTCTCTTCTACCCTGTCACTTACTCACTGCTCTGAGGAATTAAGCTGCTGAGCTATGGGCTGTCCTATAAAGAGACCTAGATAGAAAGGAGCCCACAGCCAGTAAAGAACATAGGCTCTTAGTCCAGCAGTCCACAAGGAACTAAATCCTGCTAATAATACTATAAGTGAGATTGAATGTGGGTTCTTCCCTCATTGAGCTTTCAGATGAGACTACAGCCCCACTCTTGATTGAAGCCATGTGGGATCTATGAGTCAAAAACATCCAACTGAGCTGTGTCTGAATTCTTAACCCATACAAACTTTTGGGGTAATAAATGTGTATTATTTTAAAAGTACTATATTTTGGGGGTAGTTTGTTATATAGCAATAACGAATGTAAGTACTCAGATTTTCTTTTCTTTCCTTTTTTTTTTTTTGAGAAAGCAGGATTTATTGAGAGAACAGAGAAGCTCCCACAGTGGGAGGGGATCTAAAGGGGTTGCCCCCATACTCAGATTTTCAATTAATTATTTTTCTTTTTCATTCCCCAACCCTACTCACATTCTTCCACTTAAGCATCTCTGTAACATTTTTAAATATATTTCCATTAGTATATGTGAATTGTTGGAAAATTTATAATGTTGTCTTACGTGTTTTCATTCTTTGCTTATATAAATGACACTATGTTATATACTTCATTCTATTTTTTACTTTTATTACTTCACTCAATGTTTTTTAGTTCATTAGCATTTCTCAGGTAAATATAGTTTATTATTTCTTCTTATAACCTAACATTTCATTATAGGTGCTTTTCTCATCCATGTTCCAAGTGGTAGACACTTAGGTGGCCTCCAAGTACTTGCTACCACAAAACAACATTGTGATGGAAATTGTCACACCTGTCCTTTCATGTATGTGTCTGTTCATATCTAGGATTTGAGATTAGTGGGAGAATTAGTTGAGATTCATGGATAATTAAGAATGCTTTTAGCTTTTCTACTTAAATTGACTTAAATAGTAAGTATCTAAATAGTCTCAGATAACTAGAGTTCTAGAGGAAGCATTAGCAGCTCAGGGGTGTAATCAAAGATCCAGACATGTTTCAATTTTTTGTTCTACCATCCTTTGTAAATCAGTGTTATTTTCCTCACTGGTCACAAGATGATTGTAGCAACTCTGGATATCCTATGTAGATATGACCACAGTCAATGCAGAAGAGGGTTACAGCTTCTTATGTATCCATTTTTATTATAGAGGAAAATTTTTGCCAGAAGTTTTTTAGTGGATGTCCTCTTTGGTCTCATTGACTAGCATTTTATACAACTTTAGACTGGTGACTGTGTAAGCAAGTGTCTGGTATTTTTGGACCCCATAGTGGGAGGCATCCTCTGCCAACAAGGAAAAATCAAAGGAGTCTGTGTAGAATTTTCTATTATATAATGTATATACTATTTGTAGTCACTAAATACTGACTGAGTGCTATTTCAGTGTATCAGTCAGCTATTGCCAAAATAATGCTGTGGAACACACTACCCTGGAATGAAAAGACTTAAAACATAATAATTTTGTTGTCAGTGATGCATCTGTGGATCAAGCTTAGCTGGGAGTTCAGCTAGGCTTGTCTTTGGGTCAGGTTCAAGTTGGTTGAGGTCTGTTCCCTGTGTCTCTCTTCCTCCTTGGACTGGTGGACCTCACTAGGGCACATTCTTCGCATGACAATGGCAGAAGCACAAGGGATCAAGCCCAAACAATTAACTCATATTTCAAGCCTTTGCTCAAGTCACTTCTGTTAGCATGCTATTGGCTAAAGCAAGTAACCTGGCTAAGCTTAAAATCCAGGAGCAGAAAAGTGCACAGGGATGTCTGACATGAGACCACATTGAGTCACATGGCCAAACCCAATGCAGAGAGGAAATATATTTCTCTTATGGAAGTGGCAGAGAAGTAATGAATGTATTTGAACAATAATCTCATATATCATAACTTATATTCTCATATCAGTAGCACAAGAAGCTTTTGTATGCCAACATTATCACTAACACTTGGTATTTACCAATGTTCACATTTTTGCCAACCAAATGGGCATAAAGTTGTTTTAATTTACACATTTCTGATTATTGTTGAATAAAGCTGAATATTTCTTCGTATACTTATTAGCTGTTTGGGCTTCTTTTTTCTTTGAATTATCTGTTATCCACTGGACATTTCAAAATCGAGTTTCCTATATTTTTCTTATTAATTTGAAAGAGTTCCTTGTATAATGTTGATGTTAAATCTTCAATTAATTTTACATGTTGCATATCTCTTCTCCCATCCTGTCACTTAGATGTTAATCTTGTTTGTGGTATTGAATATAAATCCTCAATTTTCTGTAGTCAACATTTTTTTTTACCTTGTATTTTTGGAGTGTTATTAAAGACTCTTTTCATACATCCCAATGTTACAATAGTTAAAATATTTTTATAATTACTTCATTGTTTTAATTTTCAGATCTGGTTTTTAAATCAATTTAGATTTATATTTGTATATGCCATGAGGTAGACATGACATTTTCTCAACATCAGCTACTAAAAAGTTACATTCTTTCCTCACTCACTTATAATTCTTTCTCTATCAGGACTGATTCCCACTTACTTGCATTTGTTCCTGGACTTCCTATTATGTTTCATTGATCTCTTTTTCTTGTCCAATACCAAGAACACCTTATTTTTTCTTTTTAATTACTTCATCTTCATAGCGTCTGGATAGGCACGTTTTCTCACTTTGTTCTTTCAGATAACTATTCAAATGAATTTGTCAAGTTCATACAAAATCTTGCCACCATTTTGACTGGAATTGCATTTAATTTATACATCAATTTAGGGAGAGCTGTTTTGTTGAAAGTGCATCAAGAGGGAGTAACTTTTAAAGTCAACATATTTGAATAAACTTCTTGGGGTCAGATTAGATATTCTTTTCTAATTGTGTAGAATAAACCTGGGATCTCAACTTTTTGATTAGTTCAACATGTGAAAACACAGATCAGGAAACATGTGTAGTTTTGAATTAAATAAGTTATAGACAGCAATAATTCCTTTACCATGACACTCACCCTCTTTTCCTTAAGGTCCCTGATTATAAATGCTATTGCTTGTCTAGTCAGTGATTCATTTAGTTCTTCAAGGGATAATACCATTTCTTGCTTTGTATTGAGCATTTCGTGGAGCTATTTATATCCATTCAAATTTGCCCAGTGTTGCATTTGTTCTGGTTACGTTACCTAATTATCACACCATGTTAATGAGACCAAGCTCATTAGAGCAATCTCTTTTGTAGTCTTCTAGTGTCCTCTTCACCCTGGCTAGCCATCTTGCAGACGTATGCTTTTGAGGGCAAGGGAAACCCAGAGAGTGTACTTGGAAAAGTTCAAACCCTTCACTACTCCTGGAAAATACCTGAGTCATGTGCTTGCTAATGGACTAATTTTCATATATACAGGACAGGACTTGATCATTATTTTAGCTCATTTAGGGTAGTTAATGAGGACTAACCTAATGAAGAGGCTGGAGAAACAGAGCACAAGGGTGGTCTTGAATTGGCTTAATCATCTTTGTCCTGAAAGTCTATTCATCTTTTTTTAACCGACCAAAAGGAAATTCAAAGGGTGACCCATTTGAATATTCAACAATAAATTAAATCTAGTTCAGATTCCATATTGTAGGTTTTTTAAAAAAACCACTGTTTAATGAGTACATTTCTAACATACAATTCACTGAGAGGATAAACATGCCTTTTCAATGTGCTATTTAAGTTAAAAACTGTATTAAATGAGCTCAGAATTGTTAAACTTAGCTCCATAAATGTTCAGCAATTTTATATTTTTCCTTTGCTTTGTCTGCATGTCTCCCTTTTCTTTCCAAACTTGGTTGGGTTCTTTTTAAAGTCACTGTCTTCTAAATCATGTAATTTTGAGTAACAAGACAGCTAGGTGACATATTGCAATATTGAAATTGTTGAGTCAGGTCTTCTGCATGATTTCACAACTGTTAAAATCCTCACATTGGAAAATATGACTAATTCTTTCTAATTCTCAAAAGTCTTCTCCAGAGAAAAACCACATTTTGTTCTACGCGGATGCCATGAAAACAGCTCCCTCATGGCTCCTAACTTAGTTCAGCATGTGGCTCACCCAACAGTCAGTTGATGCTCGTGATTGTGGGCTGCATGAACAGCTCTCCTCATTTTTCTGCCTGAGCTGAACTGGTCAGAAACCACCGTTCAGACCCCAAATGGACTTTTATGTAAAGAAATGCTTTGTGTGCAGTCCAAACTGACGGGTTCATGTTTTTTAAAAGTGCTTTTAAAATTCTTCTTAGATGCTGTCCAAGTTCCTCTTGCCTTACAGAGATCTTTAATTTCCAGGCAACCCAGAATTATTCCCCCAGTTGCTGAGAGATGGTGGAGACCTTAAAGATCTTTGAATACGTATGTGGTCACTCCATTTCTTTTGGCAAAATAACCAGAGCTGTAGGCCCAGCCAAAATTACTGTTATACTTTCTTGTAAATATTTATAGTTGCTGATATCTCTGAGTGCTTAAAATGTGCTCTTCCCGAATTGTCTAATACAGTCCTCACAATCACCCAGTGAAGCAGGCATATTGCATTCTCTCTTCTATAGATAAGGAATCTGGGTGCAGGACAGCAGACCTTATTTTGCACATGAGCAAACAGAGTCTCTCTAATTTCAGTCTTTGTTCTTTGTAGTAGATTATGTCTATGCATTGTCCAGATCACCTCTGCTTTCCATAGGGTCATTTTTTTGGCCTGTTGACTTCGAGATGCTTTATTTTTCCATAGCATCAAGACACTAGAGCTTTCCTGGCCTGCACAACCTGGAAACAGGAAGAGCAGGGGGAATATGCATCCCCTTGGGGCAGCCTTATCCAGTGGCTGATGGTCACAGGGTCTGAGAGCCTCAGCTCTCTTGTCTTGCGATATAGGACTTGCCCTCCTGACCTCCCATCAGGGCCAGGCTGAAGCTGTCCTCTACAAGACTTTGTCGTAGTACCCCTTCTTGCTTGGACTTTTCCCTTCCCAGTTCTGCCCCCACTCCTTCACTGGTTTCCCGTAGAAGCACAAACTCAAAAGGTCATTTAGGCCGGGAGCTGTGTCTCACACCTGTAGTCCTAGCACTTTGGGAGACCAAGGCAGGAGGATTACTTGAGTCTAGGAGTTCAAGACCAGTCTGGGGAACATAGTAAGATCTTGTCTACAAAAAAATCATAATAAAAAAATCAGCCAGTTGTGGTGGCACACCTGTAGTTCTAGCTATTCAGAGGGGTTGAGTTGGGAAGATTGCTTGAGCCCAGGAGGTTGAGGCTGCAGTGAGCTATGACCAAGCCACTGCACTCCAGTCTCGGCAGAAAGAGTAAGACCCTGACTCCAAAAACATTTTTAAAAGAAAAATAAGTCATTTGCACAAGAATTTTCATCTTATTTCTCAGGATCTACTTCTACAAAGCCCATGCTAAGATATTGCTCTTTCCTATGGTTTTAAGGTATAGAATGTTCTTGGAGAATAATAGTGAGATGTAGGTTAATGCATTCAAACTTGTAGAAAGTGTGAGTCTCGATGGCTAAAAAAAGAAAGAAAACTAAATTTAAACCTTTAGATGTCTTCCCCTCCGCCCCAACATGCAACTTACCTGGGGATACCTGAGGGTTTTGTTTAACCTTCCAATTACTCATTCCACAGAATAGTCATGTACCATATGGTTTTCACTTAAATTGTTCAGAAAAGCAAAAAGCAGATATTTGTATTCTTAGGACATTCTTTTTCTTTGATCTAGTCAATGTGTTCTTAACCCTCTGTCCCTCAAAACATCATCCATCCTTCTATTTCATCTAATAGTTATTATTGTTACTTTTTCGGATGTGAAGAGCCCATCTGCCTCTTACAGCAGGATGAAGCCTATTACAATATGGAATTTTTCCTATGCAAAATGTGCTTTATCCTGGGCCAATAAGTGGTTAGGACAAGATAGCAGAAGCAAACTCAGTGCCTGAAGATCTGGGGCATGAAGGCTATGGACAGCAGGCAGATTTGGGGGTAAGTATGTGTGTGTTTTACTCTGTGTGTATTAAAAGAGCCATATATGTAAAGAATTAACCTTGTGAGTCCAAGTCAGGATGTCATGGTGTGGAGAGAGAGAGAGAGATTATTTCTTCTTCTAATCTCCCACCCCTACTCTGGGAAGCAGTGAGGTTGGCAGCACGTTCTCAATGGCTGGGAACAGGGCATGCATGCGTTTTAGTGGCAATGTATACTCATGTACGGACTCAGCTCACCACAGATCCCGTTAGCAAAGTAAGATGGCATAAGACCAAATACTCACAAGTGACCCAATGTCGCAGCCACAGCGACAACCACCACAAAGAACATGATTATTCTCCTGGACACACTTCTGTCAATGCTGAGCGATTAAATTCTATTGTTTTTAGAGTTAGGATAGTATTTCTCATTCTGTCTGTAATCTTTTGTATACTATGGTATAGGGTCTCCATTTTTTAAATCTCTTAACTTAGAAGGTGCCTTGGAAGATAAAACCCCAAACAAATGAGACAGAGCATTGCCTGCCTTTGGTGCTTTCCCTAAGAGTTTCGGGATGCTTCCTCCGACCCAGAACTTGGGGACAGGATTTCTGTTAGCTCTTCTAGTCGTCCTTCAGAAGTAAGCCCTCAGTAGTGACACATTTTCTGGTTATTGACCCTAAGAAGTCTTTACTTCCAATATGAGGTTCTGAAAACGCTTGTGTCCAGTTTTTCTTAAGTCCTTCTTCTTTCTATGGCTTCAGGGAAGCTCATGTTCTTTTTTTGTAGATCAACTCTGATTCTATGCCTATCCAGACAGCATGATATATGTTTCCTAAGTCCTTAGATAGGTATCATCTGATTCTCCCTCTTGTGTTCGGTGATGAGGTGAAAAAAGCCGAAAATTCTTGAAGCCAGAACATGGCTGTTTCAGAGACTCACCTCTGACCCCTGTCAGTTGGGTAACTCTGAACACATTTCACTTAAACTCTTTGAGGCTGCTTTTCCTCTCTAAAAAGAGGATAATAATACCTCTTTTATTTATTTTAAAAAGCAAATGTTTTAACACATTAAAAACAATTTATAGGGATAACCCCTTCAGGTCCCCTCCCACTGTGGGAGCTTTTCTGTTCTCTCAGTGAATTCTGCTTTCTAAACACACACACACACACACACACACACACACACACACACACACACACACACACACACAATTTATAAAATGTAAGATACTTATAGACGTGTAAGGCATTGTTTTATTATACACAGCTCAAATTCAACTGCCTTCGCTAAGTCTAGATTTTAGGATTCTTAAGTAAAGAACTATTATTCCAAGAGTGTTTTGAAGTGTTTTGGAACGAGAATTCATGCAAGGAAATATAGGAGATGAGAGAATCTTCCCAAATACAGATGGAGGAGACTTCTGAGGACAAAAGTCATTGAACATGACCTATTCTTACTGTGGGTACCTAAGCTAAAAGGAGACTGGGTCAGGAAGACTGAAAAAACAGCTGGGAGGAAGGGAAGTGAGTATGTGTGGGTGTGTGTGCGTGTGTGATGTCTATGTGTGTGAGTCTGTGTGAGAGCCGTAGGGAGGAGCAGGACCTGCACTGTGCTGAGTGGATGCTATTTCATTCCTCTACTCTCACTGACCCTCTGAGGTAGTGATTACCATCACCCTTATTTTCTGTCCTTTTAAAAAATTGTGGTAAAAAACATACAACATAAAGTTCATCATCTTAACCATTTTAAGTGTATAGTTCAGTATTGGTAAGCATATTCAGGTTGTTGTGTACCAGATCTTCCAACATTTTTCATCTCGGACAACAGAAACTCTATATCCACTGAACAGCAACTCCCATTCCCTCCACCTCCCACCACCCAGCCCCAGGTCATCACCATTTTACTGTCTATGAATTCTACTACTGAAGAATTTATACAATATTTGTATTTTTGTGACTGACTTATTTCACTTAGCATAATGTCCTCCAGGTTCATCTATGTTGTAGCATGTGTCAGAATTTCCTTCCTTTTTAAGGCTGGATCATATTCCATTGTGTGTTGATACTCCCTTTTTATAGATAAGGAACTAATAGTGAGGTTCAATTATCTCCATCAGCCTAGTTAGCCGGGTAACCAGAATTTGAGCCCAGTTATCTCTGGCTCCAAAACCTGTGATCTTTCTGCCATGTTAACCACCTCCTCAGAAGATTTACGAAGTGTTTGTCTGAAAATCCTTTATATTTCCCAGAAGTTCCCTCACCTCTCGCCACTCCATAACATTTTATGATGTAAAGGAAATTACTTTGGAGAAGGTATAAAACATAAACCCAGCAGTGACCTCACCAGAGACTACTGATCTCCTTATGGTGCATGCTTGTACCATTTGAGAAAAAAAGTTTAGAAGACTGGTCTCTACTACGTCTTTTTCAAGGTATACTTGCAATTTCCCACCAAGGCTTTTCCCCAGTGTATATTTGGAAGAGAGAAGCTGAGGAAGGAGGCAGTGCATGGCAACGTATGGATGCGTATGCGGTAGGCTGACCAAAAAGGAAGAGAAAGATTGCACTGAGAATGCATCTACCAATGTGTGGGGATGTGCATCATATATTGCTAAGTGAAAAACCTCCAGTTGTGAACTGCTGTGTGGTCTGATTCCATTTCAGAAACACATCAAAACAAAAAGCACAAGTGCCAGTAGATGTGGAAGTGAATTTGTGTGTGTAAGGAGGGGTCATCATAGGAAGCTAACGTGATCGCTGTGCATCTGGCACAGAATTGATCTCTAAAATATGCAGTGATTGCAGGCACATGTTGCATCAGGAGCTCTGACGGTGTGAAACTGCCAAGGGTTCATTTGCAAGAAGGCTCCTGGACCCCTTGGGATTAAATATAGATTTTATTAGTGAAAAAAATCAATTTTTAAATTTTTTCTTCCTTTTATTTTCCCTCCCTCCCTCCCTCCCTCCCTCCCTTCCTCCTTCCTTCCTTCCTGTGGCCTGCAAGATTCTGCATAATATATCTCCTCCCAATTTCTCTGATACCTTCCTGGGCCACTCACTTTCTTTCATTGTTGTCCAACCAGATTGGTCTTCTTTTTTTTTTTTTTGAGTTGGAGTCTCACTCTGTCGCCCAGACTGGAGTGCAGTGGCCGCTCCCGGCTACCGCAGCCTTGACCTGCTGGACTCCGGTGATCCTTCCGCCTCAGCCTTCCAAGTAGCCCGGAATTACAGGCATGCGCTACCATGCCCGGCTGATTTTTTGATTTATTGTAGAGATGAGGTCTCGCTGCCCAGGTGGGTCTCAAACCCGCGGGCTCAGGCAATCCACTCACTTCAGCCTCCCAAAGGCGCGGGATTACAGGCTGAGCCACCGAGCCTGGCTCAGATTGGTCTTCTTTTAGTTCCTTACATAGACCAAAATCTTGCCTGCCCCAGGTCCTTGGCACATGCTGTTTCCACTGCCTGGAATGCATTTACCTCACTCTCTCTGGCTAGTTCCTTTTCGGTATTTAGATCTCAGCTTCCATGTCGTCTTTTCACAGAGGTCTTCACTGACCACCATATCTAGTTTGAGAGTCTTTCCTACCAGATAGCGTTCTACCTCGGTCCTCATGTTTTTTTTTCACAACACTTTTAAAACTTGTGATTGTGACTCACTTTGGCAGTACATATGCACAAATTAGAGTGATGCAGAGAAGATTAACAATATAAAATATAAAATAAATTTATAGTGAATAGACCCGTTAAAAAGTGGACAAATGACATGAACAGATATCTCTCAAAAGAAGATAAACAAATGGCCAGCAAACATGTGAAAAAAATGCTCAGCATCGCTAATCATCAGGGAAAGCAGATTAAAACCACAATGAGACACCACCTTGCACCAGTCAGAATGGCCATTATTTTATTTATTTATTTTCTCCCCTTGAATCTTCCCCTACTTCTTTTTTCCTTTTTCTGTTTCTCTTTATTTTAAAGATGAGGAGTACAATTCAAGGTTAGGTATACACAAATGTTCATTATGCAGGTACCCTTGTTGATGAGGTGTGCCCCTCCCTCCCCTGGCAGTTTCCCTCAACTAACAATCCCACCCTCTCCCCTGGCAGTTTCCCACTGCTGCCAATTCTTTTCTTATAGTATTATGATAATTGTTCAAGGTCCACTTTTGAGTGGGAACATATGGTACTCTGTTCTTTGTTTCTGTGATAAATCACTGAGTATGACATACTCTAAATCCATCCAGGTTGCTGCGAAGCCTGTATGTTTTCCCTCTTTATGGCTATATATACCTCATTTTAAAAATTCAGTACAGCTTTGATGGGCAGCATGATTGGTTCTGTGTTTTTGCTATTGTGAATAGAGCTGCAACAAACATGTGTGTGCAAGTGTCTTTTGGGTAGAATGACTTGATTTCCTCCAGGTATATTCCCGATAGGGGGATTGCTGGGTCATATAGAAGGTCAATTTCTAGTTCTTTCAGAAGTAGCCACAGTGTTTTCCAAAGAGGTTGCACTAGTTTGATTCCCACCGCAGTGCAGAAGCATTCCTTTTTCTCCGCATCCTCTCCAGCATCTGTTGTTGGTTGTTTTATTAATGATGGACATTCTTACTGGGGTTAGGTGGTATCTCAATGTGGTTTTGATTTGCATTTCTCTGATGATGAGTGAGGCTGAGCACTTTTTCATGTGCCTGTCGGCCGCCCTTATATCTTCTTTTGAGCAGTGCCTATTCATGTCTTTTGCCCACTTTTGAATGGGGCTGTTTGTTTTTTTTTCCTTTTGGAGCATTCGTGTTCCTTGTAGATCCTAGATGTTAGGTCTTTGTCAGATAGGCAGTTGGCAAATTTTTTTCCCATTCTGTGGGCTGTCTCCCCACTTTCTTGATGGTTTCTTTTGCTCTGCAGAAACTTGTCAGTTTGATGAGGTCCCACTTGTCTATTTTATCTCTTATGGCATGGGCACTTAGAGTTTTGATCAAGAATTGATTGCCAGTTCCAATTTCCATAAGGGTATCTCCCGCATTTTCTAAGATTCTTATAGTTTGAGGCTTTATGTTTAGGTCTTTGATCCACTTAGTGTTAATTTTTGTGTATGATGATAGGTAGGGGTCCTGTTTAAATCTTTTGCATGTGATCAACCAGTTTTCCCAGCACCGTTTATTGAACAGGTTCTCCTCTTCCCAGTAGTTGTTGTTGGAGGCTTTGTCAAAGATGCATTTGTTGAGAAATTGAGGCTTTGCTTCCAGAATCTCTATCCTGCTCCATTGGTCTGTATGCCTGTTCTTGTACCAATTCCAGGCTGTTTTGATTATTGTAGTCTTATAGTAAAGTTTGACGTCTAGAAGTGTGATACTTCCTGCTTTGTTTCTGTTGTTAAGGATTGTTCTGGCTATTCGTGGTCATTTATGTTTCCATATGAATTTCTGTATTGTCATTTCCAGATCTGAGAAGAATGATGTTGGCAATTTAATGGGTATTGCATTGAATCTGTAGATTGCCTTTGGTAGAATGGACATCTTAACAATGTTGATTCTTCCTATCCATGTGCATGGAATATTTTTCCATTTGTTTGTGTCTTCTTGGATTTCTTTGAGCAGTATTTTGAAGTTCTCATTGCAAAAGTCTTTCACTTCTCTGGTTAGAAGTGTGGTTATTGTGAATGGGATTGTGCTTTTTGTTTGGTTCTCCACCTCCTTGTTGTTGGTGTATAAGAATGCAACTGTCTTTTGCACATTTATTTTGTACCCTGAGACTTTGCCAAAGTCCTTTATCAGTGCAAGCAGGTTTTTGACAGATTCTCTTTGCTTTTCAAGGTATCATGTCATCAGCAAAGAGGGATTAATTGACTTCATCATTTCCTATTTGGATGCCCCTGATTTCCTTCTCTTGTCTAATTGCTTTAGTTAGAACTTCCAACACAATGTTGAACAAGAGGGGTGAGTGTGGGCAGCCTTGTCTTGTTCCAGTTTTCAGGGGTAATGTAATGTATCTAGTTTCTGTCTGTTTAGCAATATGCTAGCTGTGGGTTTATCGTAGATGGCACTTACTATTTTGGGATATGGTCCTAGGCGTTTGGGAGTTTTTATCAAGAAGGGATGCCGGATTTTATCAATAGCTTTTTCTGCATCTAATGATATAATCATGTGGTTCTTGATTTTACATATGTTGATGTATTTAATTACATTTATGGCCTTGCAGATGTTTAGCCAGCCTTGCATCCTGGGGATGAAGCCTACTTGGTCATGGTGGATGATTTTTGAGATGTGTTTTGGATCCAATTTGTTAGAATCTTGTTTAGGATGTTCACATCTATGTTCATAAGGGATATTGGCCTTTATTTCTCTTTTTTTTTGTTGGATCTTTACCTGGTTTGGGTATCAGTGTGATGTTAGGTTCTTAAATGATTTGGGGAGAATTTCATCTTTCCCAATTGCCTAGAGTACTTTCAAGAGGATTGGTGTCAGCTCCTCCTTGTATGTTTTGTAGAATTCTGCTGGAAAGTCATCCAGTCCAGATGGTTTTCTTATGACAAGATCAATTTCCCGGGTTGCTATTGGTCTATTTAGCATCTCAATGTCTTCCTGTTTCAACCTTGGGAGGTTGTGTGATGTCAGAAAGTCTTCCATTTCATTTAGGTTATCAAGTTTGTTCTCATACAGGTGTGCATAGTAATCTCTGATAATCTCTTGTATTTTTTCAGGGTCAGTTGTGATTTGATCTTTTGTGTTTCTGATTGTGTTTAATCGGGCTTTTACTTTCTTTTTCTTGGTCATTCCCCCTAGGGTCCATCAATCTTGTTTATTCTTTCAAAGAACCAGGCTTATGTTTTGTTGATGTTTTCTTTGATATTTTTTCTTCTATGTCCCATATTTGGGTTCTTATTTTGGTGATCTGAATTCTTCTGCTAAAGTTAGGGTTGTGGTGGTCTTCTCTTTCCAGCTCTCTTAGGTGACTTGTTAGGTTGTCAACTTGTGATCTTTCCATTTTCTTGATGTGTGTTCATAGAGATGTAAATTCCCCTCTTAGAACTGTTTTCATGGCATCCCAGAGGTTTTGGTAAGATGTTTCTTCATTTTCATTTGTTTCCTGGAATCTTTTAATTTCTGTTTTGATTTCAGTGTTGACCCAGTAGTTGTTCAGCATCATGTTGTTTAGTGTCCATGTCTTTGTGGACTTTGGGAGCATTTTGTTGGAGTTGATATTTATTTTATCAATCTGAGAAGGTGCACGGCAATATTTCAACCTTCTGGAATTTGTCTATACTTGACTTATGGCTGAGGATGTGAACGATCTTGGAGTATGCTCCATGTGGTGATGAGTAGAATGTATATTCTGTGGTTGTTGGGTGGAATTCTCTGTAGGTATCTATTAAGTCCATCTGGTCGAGTATCAAATTTAGGTCCTGAACTTCTTGTTGATTTTTTGCCTTGATGGTCTATCTAGGGCTGTTAGTGGGATATTCAAGTCCCCTGCTATAATAGTTTTAGCATCAATATCTTTTTGTAGTTTATTAGTAGTTGCTTTATAAATGTGGTACTCCTGTGTTGGGTGCATATATGTTTAGGATAGATATTTCTTATTGATGGGTCAAAACTTTTATTATTATGTATTGTCCTTTCATATCTTTTTAAATTTTTGATAGCTTAAAGGTTATTTTTCTGCTATTAAGATTGCAACTCCTACCTTCTTTTGTGATCCATTTGCCTGGAAACTCATTTTTCATCCTTTAACTTTGAGTCTGTGTGCATTCCTTGTGTTGTGTTGAGTTTCCTGGATGCAACAAATAATTGGGTCATGGTTTCTTATCCAGTTTGAGAATGGCCATTATTTTTTTTTAAACTCAAAATACAACTGATGTTGTCACAATGCAGTGAAAAGGGAACACTTATACAATGTTGGTGGGAGTGAAAATTAGTACAACCTCAGTGGAACTCCATATGGAGACTTCTCAAAGAATCAAAAGTAGACCTACCATTTGATCCAGCAATCCCACTACTAGGTATCTACCCAGGAACCGAGGTTGCTTTACAAAAAAGACATCTGCATGCATATGCTTATTGCAGCACAACTCATAATTGCAAAGCTATGGAATCAACTTAAATGTCCATCAACTAATCAGTGGAATATATGTGTGCAATCTTAATATGTATATATATAATGATGTGAAGGGAATTACTTTGGAGAAGATGTATATATATGCACACACACAGGCATATACATATATATATATGCCTGTGTGTGTGCATACATATACATCCATACATATATATCAAGAAAATGGAATATATATAATACAGCCATAAAAAAAGAACGAAACAATGTCTTTTGCAGCAACTTGGATGGAATTGAAGAACATCATTCTTTTTTTTTTTTTTTTGAGTTGGAGTCTCACTCTGTCACCCAGACTGGAGTGCAGTGTCCGCTCCCGGCCACCGCAGCCTTGACCTGCTGGGCTCCGGCGATCCTTCCGCCTCAGCCTTCCTAGCAGCTGGAACTACAGGCGTATGCTACCACGCCCGGCTAATTTTTGATTTATTGTAGAGATGAGCTGCAGGGCTCTGGAGGCATTTGGGGACTCAGCGTGGGGCAGAGGAAGGGTGATGTGGCAGTCCCTGGAAACTTGGCATGAGGTAGAAAATACTGCACATCACAATGAGGCCACTTTTGAAGACCAAGAGTTGAAGCCGCTTGGAGAGTAAGTCCGGGGAGGTCAACTGAAGAGCCTGATACTTACCGGAAGGATCATCCCCTTTGTCGCCTTTTGTCATATGTGACAGAAAGTGGTACTTTGGTTGGGCACATGGGGCCCTGTGGTTGGAGCCTGTGGCTATCAGAGACCAGGACAGCGCAGGCAGGGTCAGGGATGCTGGGACTCAGGAAATGCATAGTGCAGGCCCGGATAGGAGTGACTCAACTGGGGGCTTTCTGGGAATGAGCCCTGTCTGGACATACTCAAAGGTTGACTCTGTGCTGTACTCCCTGAGTAAAAAGGTTGGCCAGGGCCTGGGAGGTTTGAAACTGCCCTGCCACAAACTCAAATCCAAAAAAGCAAAAAGCTGGACTGGGAGGGAGACTTGAGCTCTACCATCTCTTTTTGATGATCTGGGTTCTTGAGATTTCTCACAGCTGTGGGATAAAGAAGTTGCAAATGGCTCTATCTGCATTGAACAATGTGTAAAAAAGAGGGCTATTGTAGCAAGAAAGGTGGGGCTGGGCTTACACTCTGAAGACATGTTCCATGGCACATAGCTCCTCTCGGTTTCTCATAGCCCTTGATCTGTACCCTTGCCTGTAATCCCAGCACTTTGGGAGGCAGAGGTGAGAGGATTGCTTGAGACTGTGGGTTGGAGACCAGCCTGGCTCAAGCAAATTAAAAAAAAGTAGCTGGACGTGGTAGCACATGCCTGTAGTTCCAGCTACTTAGAAGGCTGAGGCAGAAGGATCATCTGAGCCCAGTGGCCACACTGCCACTGCCACTGCACCCCAGCCTGGGTGGCTGAGTGAGACTCTGACTTAAAATCACATAAAAATAAAATAAAATGAAATGAAAAAATAGAAGAGGGCTGTGAGTTTTAAAAGCTGAGATGCCCATTTAGTGTGCCTGGATGTTGGTGCTCAGCTTTGTGGGGTTTGATGTTTGGTTTTGCTGCTGGAGGAAAATAATTGCTTCCTGAGAGGGTCCCCCTGTGATGCAGACAATTTTCTATCCCTAGGGAATGGTATGTCCTGGCTTTCTAGGGTTTGGAGAGGATGTGAATGAGAGGGAGATGCCCTTCTCTGTCGGCATCACTGGGAGATTCTAATCTTCCTACCTAGATGCTGTGTGCTGTTCTTGTTTTATGCAGAGACCCCAGTGTCCCTCTAGAGAGAGTGCATGACACCAGAGATTGCACCTGTTCAGAGCTCAGACAGGAAGAGCTCAGGTTCACAGAAGTGGACACTCCAGAAAAATGAATAAGATTGACCTTGCATAACTGCAGTATGGTATCATCTCAATCTGTGACATTTGCTGGCCATTTTTTATCCAAAATTCTTCTGCTAAAGATACCATCGTCAGTGAAGCTTTTATGTGATTTGGTATTATAAATAAATATCATGGTGAAAGCAGATGACAATTTTAGAAAATACTTTTATTTTTCTTAATCAGCAAGCTCTCACCCCCATTCTTAAAGGTCTTGTCAAAACAATTCCCTTCTTGTGAAACTGTTAAAATCACTGGATATACTTCTTTCAGAGGATGGATAGAAGACCTTAAGGCAGTGAATTTTGGAAAAGGGGAGCTTGAAGAAGGCTGTCCCAGAAATATTTGGTGAGGCTGTTAAAAATTATATTCCTGGGCTCTGCTTCCCGAGGTTCTAATTGAGTTGGTCTGGGTGGAATAAGGAATCTGTGTCATTAAAGAGTTCTCCGGGTGATTCGCCAACACTCGGGAACAGTGACCTCGGTAAGGCAAAGACTCAGCAGGGACATCAACCTCACATGTAGGGCCCCCTGCCCTTCCCGCCCCTCCCAACACCTCCTCCAACCAACCTCACCTCTTTAGGGAAAGGCTGCAGAGCCTCTACCCCCACTCTCCTAGAGTCAGCAGTCTTCCTTCACTCAGTTAAGTCCCTATTAGTGGAATAAAACCTAGCACTCACAAAATAGAAGTTCATTTTGCAGAAGCCTAACAGAGGGGAGTTCAATTAATGTGGAAGTGTGTTCCTGTAACTCATCACCTGTTCTACTAAGTTGCTTTCAGACCTGTCATCTGAGGCAGGAAGAGCATCTGTCAGCCAGATGGAAACTGGGTCACAAGGTATGTGAAACACGAGGCTTTTCCCCAGGGCATCTCTGCGCTCAGACGTCCAAGGAGTGAGAAGTATCTAAAATTCGTCCATTGACTGTTGGGACTCAGCAGAGCTCGTTATTTTTTCAGAAGACCACGCTCTGTCCTGGTTAAGCTGTCTGCCTTCTCCCCAGCTAGGGCCAAGTCCTACACTGACCAACTGGTCCAACACTGGTTAGAAACAAGTTCATTCCGCCAAAGTCTCAGCTTCAGTCCTCTTCTTTTTTCTCTTGCCATCTTGTGACCAGGAGGCTGATCTTGTCACTTGAGTATGACGTAGATGGAATCTCTGGTCCTAAACTCTTTCAAAAGTCCCATATCTGAAATTTTCCTTGCCTGCTGGGTGCTTCTCATATTCAAACACATTATCTGTTACCTCAAAGAGCTCTCTCCTCTGAATTTCTTATCTCTACCATGCTTCCTCTCCTGGTTCCTTTCCTCTCCAACCCCTCTTCCATCAGCCCTACGTTTAATCATTACTGTTGAGACCTTTGTCAATTCTCCATTCTCTTTCATTAAGTCTGATTGAATTTAAGGAAAAATTTGATGCACTGTTTCCAGAATTGTGCACAAACCCACAGACATACAAACATAACCTACACGCACACGCACACTACCGTGCTATCTTTCAGATCCAATGTTCCTTTTATTGTTGCTTGAAAACCTAGGATGAGGTGGCAGAAATGTAGCGATGATTTCAGTTAGCTGGCACTACCTACGAGAACATGTGAGATAGATAACAGGGTGGAGGAAGGGGGTGGTGAAATGAACATTTCTAGATTTAATCTTGGTCTTGTTGCCTTAACAACTTGATGCAGATTTCAAAGAGGTGGGCTCTTTTCTTAATAATCCTTTTGGAAGCCAGAATCATCATGACAATAGCACTGAAAACAGCCAACTCTCTGTCCAATGGCTTTTGTTACTCATTTTCCTCCTCAAGAAAGGCCTGCAAGAACTTTGGGATCAAGACCCAATGAGGAGAACAGGCAATTCTTGCTAAATGTAAAAATCTTGTACCAACGTCCATGATGTCTCATTCCAAGCCCAGAACACCGAGACTGATTAACATCGTTCTCATTTCCTCAATCTGTTCCATCAGCATGTTTTCATGATGAGGCAATGTCTCAGATGGGCTTCTAAAAACTTACATGTTGTGCTTAAAGGAAAGGTTAAGCTTTCTTGAAGGTCCCATGTTTCTCAGCCACCGGGCCATGGACTAGTGTGGCTAATTTTTTCCGTCCTACTTGCTTGTGTGACTCTCTTCTCTGCTAAAGCATTGTCTTCTTGGCTGTTCCATCTCCTCTTTGCTCCCATGGTCTTCAATAAGGAGTGTATAGTATCACTGAAGTATAAGTTGTGTGACTTGCTCTGTATTTTGCTGCTCCAAGTATCAGTGCTCCAGGATTCAAGGGTTTCTCTTCCTTCTGCCTTGCATACATACACTCTTTGAAGGAAGAGTAAATATTTATTGATCAGGATGTCCAAAGAGTGCATTCAACTGCATGGCATTCCTGAGCTGATCACTTTTCCTGCAAGGGCAAGATTCTTGTTTAGGAAGTCACCCATAGAAGCAACAGTGGAATATTTCCATGTATCCTGGCATGGACCCAGTGTGGATGTGGATTATGTTTCAATGCTAAGTCAAATGGCTAGCGTGAAGAGGACCTTTAGTATAGCTTGTCCACCTTAACGTAGTTTGTGTCTTTCCAGTGAGAAGTAACTGAACCAGGAAGAACTGGGCAGTATTCCACTGGGCTTTGAGCAGTGCCTCTTGGGAGGAAAAGGATGTTTTTCCCCACTAGCAGAATCCATAAAAGTGTAAGTAGAACTCAGACTCCTGTATCCTTCAACCTCTAGGTCCTGATGTTTGTGTGGGTTGTGAATGTAGAGAGAGAATCTTGTACACTAGGAAGCCCTCATGAATCTTTCCTGCTTCTCAGATTCCCCTTGAGAGCCATTGTTGGTCATTTCATCTTTCTTATGCGACTTTTAAGATTCTTAGGGAAGAAAAAAAAAGAAATGGTTTTTTGGTTACTTCCCACTGGGATACCTTACAAAGAAATAGTGGGACTGAGAAATGTGAAGTGGAACATAAATTCTGAAACAGCCCAGAATGAGCTGAGTTCAGAGTCAGTGCTAGAAAAAATGAACCTAAATCACAACTTTTCCAAAAGGGGGAAACACCCCTCCCATACAAAAATACAAATAAAATACAAATTTTCTGCATGCATTCAAATTTACGTGCCTTAAATAATTTTGCTGGATTCTGCTATGTGATGTATGTCACCAATATTTCTGGTTTCCAGGTGAGAAGTAGAAAATGGTATGCTAATAAAATATAGGTCTGATGCAAAGTTCAAAAAAACAAACTAAAATGCTTTTCAGTTAGTTCTCTTTTGTTTTGTATGTTTTAAATCCAATTATTACCTTGTTCTGTTATGAAATGTGATATTTGTCATTGTTTTACAGGTTTGGTTTTGCAAGACCAGTGCTCAGGAGGTTGTTTATTTCCTCCTACCTGCCTTGCCTGCAATTAGGATATGTGGGCAACAAGTGGATGCTGGTGCCTTACAGACCAGTGATATGAATGTTAACAAACAGAAAACTAGAGTGCTTTCAATTCGATTTTGCTTTTGAGTTACCATTTTCCTCTAAAGTAGCCTATCACAAAAATTCCCAACATAATAATCTTCTCCAGTACTATTAGTCATGGAGCTATAAAGTAGCAATTTTTCTAGAGTAATATAATAAAGAATACAAAACTCCCAGTTAGAATTATTTCTCCTTGTCTTGGGTTTTCCCTTTGTGCTTCTGCTTTATTGAGGAGAAAACTCTCAGGAAGTATGAGTGAGTGAGTGAGGGACAAGGGGAGGGCAGGAGAGAAGGGAGTGTCAACAGAAAATGCATTCATGAGCTGGCCACAGCTGTGTGGCTGGTTGCTCTGTCTCATGTGACCATCCTCTGAGAACTGTGCTGTGGGACATCCATTCAGGTTAAGGAAGGGGAAGAATTACCCACACGCTCCTGTATTCTTGTCCCTTGGAGGCCCCAGGGGACTAATTCTCTTGCACTTCTGGATGACACGTGCCATTCTGGCCAATAAATTCCTTGATAAACTTTGTTCTGTTTTACTGACTTTCAAGCTGTTGCCAATAACCTAGGCATCTGCCTGGCTACTTGGAAAATAATAGACCAGCTGATTAAAGATACCCTTTCTGAGGCCATGAATTATGGAAACCAATCATAACTGCTGGTCAAGTTGTCTAAGTCACTTACGTAGATGCCCTCTTGATACACACACTTTAGTAATATGGCTACCTCCAGAAAGGGATTATCTCCCAGTTGCTTCCTAGGTAATCATCAGGATGAAAGGGACGAGGGTCATTTATAACTATGCTAATGTTTGAAATTCCACTCCCATCATTTCTGGGCATGATGCCTTTTTCTTTTCCCCAACAGCAACTCCAAGCTAGACTCACTGGTGCACACTCAGGGTAGCAGCCCAGCCAACAAAGGCCTAGGGGATTTAGATTTATTTGTGGTTCAGTCACCTGGGTTCTCTCATGGGATTGCCATGATCCTGAAGCATAAGGTTGAGTAAACTCTTACTGAGTCCCTCAACTGCGGCCCACATAGTGAGCATAATGGATCCCTGTAAGCTTTAAGAAAAGATGCTTGCACCTCTTCCACCTGACCTTTGTGAATGAAAGGTCTGGGTGCAAGTAGGAAATGACTGTATAAAAGGTGAAGTCATACCTACTGGAACAGGAAGCTTCGGATCTGTGGTGGTGGAGGGAGGCAACAACTTTGACACCTATGGAGGGATACCTTAGACTCCAGGAAGTACAAGCGAGGAAAAACATTAATGATCTTTGTCTTTCAGAATCACCCCTAGATCCTTTCCCACTGGCGTTGCTCTTTTGAGTGGTTGCAAGCACCTTAGGTTTAGCTGATCACTGGATCTGCCATTCTCTACTAGAAGGTTCTTGCCTCTATTGGATAGCCATTCTCATTTACCTCACCATGAAGTCTTTCAGAAACATCAGGGGATGGCCCCAGTTCCTGAGCCTCACAGACACAAAAGACCTGTAAACCCCAACTGTTAAACTCAGCTATTACATGGAGTAGATAAATGTCACCTGGTTGGTGGTATGGACAAATGGGATAAGTTATACTATGTCACTTCAGGTAATCCCTCCAAAAACAAGGACTTGACTAAATTTCTTGAACTGAGCTGGAATCTCTAAGGCAAAGCAGCTAGCCATGGCCTTGTTTGGCCATCAATTTGTGTCCCTGACTGTTGTGAGTCTCACTTTGAGGCCTTAATGATAATAGGGAACATATTCTTTCCAGTAGCACAATGTGCCCTCCCAGGACTGTACTTATGTGGAAGCCAGGCATTAATTTGCCTTCCTCTTAAGAACATAGTGACCTTCACTTTGAAGATGGTCATAAAAGAGAACCTCAGGTGTTTAAGAAGATGTTTCTAGTAGATCATTTAGCTTCAGATGATTGTAGAGATATCATTTAATAAACCTATTCTAGGTTACTTGAGGGGAGATTCCCAGAGGGATGACTCACTTCTTATTGATGTACGTTATTTGTATAATCATCCCTAACATGGAATCCATCTGATTAGAAAAAATGGTATAAAATTTGTTCCTGTCTTGAGCTGAAGTGATCAGTAGTACCACCTTCTGCCCGGGAAGACACTCAGATCAATCTCAACTCATTGACTAGGGTTATTATGGATGATAGAATTCTCCAGTCTTCCTCTTTGGAAGTCAAAGCTGTCTGTGCAATCATGAATGCATCCTGCTGTGCCTGGATTCATGCTTTGGACTAAGAAGAAAGACTTCATGGTGAAGTAACATAATGATAACGTTACCTGTTTCCAATGATGAAGTCATCTGGGATTTATTCAGCTGGTTGGGTCTGGTACACTGGTTGAGATCAATATGGCAGATCTTCCTCCTCCTGCTTCTTAGAGTTCTATTTACAGTAGCTTCAATTAAATGTTATATGTGTCAAATTAAAAGGATTTGGGTCCTCTTTGGGGTCATATTAATCTAAATCTTCCTTGAAAGGGGTCAGAATTGTTGACAAAATGAAGAATCACAGGAAAATTCATCAGAAACCAGTACAGTATAGAAATCAAGGATAGGTATTGCTGGTGAACATTTCTCCATGTATTTCCATATGCCTGTCAAGCAAGGTAGTTGTAAACAAAGTTTTTAGTTCTGAACTATCATTTCAAGGATGGTTGTATAGCAAATATATCTTTATGTATTTTTGTTTGTGTAGCAATCATCCTTGGAAGCTAGGAATAGTGTCTTCATTTGGAGCAAAGAACATGCTTATTGCTCATTTAAAAGGTTTATATTTTGCAACTCAACCCCATGCTTGTGTAAGTGGCATCCGGTGCTCTTTGGGTGACATGGATGTTCATGTGGGAAATGGATTTTAGGAAACTGATAAAAATAGATACTTTGGCTACTTATATTGCTGTGAGCAATAAATTATTTTTTAATTTATAACTCAGGAGTCTTGTATCTTTTACCAGCATCTCTAAAATGGTAGCAGGCTAACTTGTTAGTTTGCAAGTAGGGTAAAATATCAAATTCTTCACAGTTCTAGGCAATATAATATAGCATGTAATAACTTTGAAGTGTGCAAAATATGCCACTAAACAGCTCACTAAAATAACAGTCACAGCTCATAGGCCAACAAAGGGGATAAGATATATTATAAAAAGTGAAAAGGAAAGAAGAATAAAAGCACAGATGTGACAAATAAAAAAGAAATACAAAATGATAGACTAAAACTTAATCCTATCAGAAATCACAATAAATGTAAATGATCTAAACACTGCAATTAAAAGGCAGATGGTCAGATTGAATAAAAAAGCAAGAGCTAACTACATGCTTCCTATAATAAACACACTTTAAATATAAATAATGCAAACAAGGAACAGAGGTCATTACATAATAAAGACACCTACACTTCATGTAGTTCATCACGTACACTTCATCACAGCACAATTCAAAATTGCAAAGATGTGGAATCAACCTAAATCTATCAGTGAATAATGAAAATGTGGTATATATACACTATGGAATATTATTCAACTATTAAAAAGAATGAAATAATATATTTTGCAACAACTTGGATGAAATTGGAGAACATGATACTAAGTGAACTAACTCAGGAACAGAAAACCAAACTACATGTTCTCACTTACAAGTGGGAGCTAAACCAAGAATATGCAAAAGACACTGAGAATGGTATAATGGATGCTGGAGATTCAGAAGAGGGAGAAAGCATGGAGGAACAAAAAAAATCACCTAGTAGATACAGTGTGCACACATGGGGGTGGTGGGTACACTTAAAGCCAAGACCAAAACTATTTGTACCCCCACAAAGCTATTTAAATACTTTTTTTAAAAGTTGGAAGTAAAAGGATAGAAAAATACATATATCAATAAAAAGAAAGTTGAAGTGCCTATATTGATATCAAACTAAGTAGATTCCAGACAAAGAATATTATCAGAGTTAAAGAAAGATATTTCATAAAGCAAAAGGGCCAATCGAGAGGATATACCAACCCTAAACATTTATGTACACCAAAATAGAATTTCAAAATATCTGGTAGAACTGCAAAGAAAAATAGGTACACCTACAAATAATCATGAACAGATTGTTGATGGAAATAAAGACTTTGAAAGTCATTCTGGTGAGATCTCAGATGGAAATGAGGAATTGTAAACTGGAGGGATCCTTGTTATAATATGGCAAATAACTTGAACAGTGTTTTAGTGTTTTGTGGAGAGTAGAACTTGTGAGTAATAAAATTAGATATTTAACTGACAACATTTCTAAGCAAAATGATGAAGGAACAACTTGATTTCCCCTGACTGCTTATAGTAAAATACTAGAAGAAAGAAATGAATCAGTGGAGTAATTATTAAGCAAAGGAAAGCAAAATGTATAAGTTTGGAAATTTCTCAGCCTATCCATATTGAAATCTTGTCCTGAGGAGAGCACTAAGGATGCAGTCAAGCAACTATCTGATAAAGATATTAGTATGGGTGTGATCCAGGGACTTAATTAGCCATCCCAACAAAAATATTGACAATTTGAATGGAAGAAGACAGAGCTGGAATAAAATGAAGAAAGCTTGGTTGACTATTTAGATCCTGTGTGTCTGCACCACAGAGATATTTGACTGCAAATGTGCTTTATTCTTCAAGATAAAAGAAGAATAACCCTGAATGTGATTCAGAGAACATCAGGGCTGACTCCTGGGTTTAAAATGGGGTAAGAGGAATAACCTCAATTTCAACAGGTCAGACTAGCTGCCTGGAGCTTTAAGGGTATGACCCCCACCTAGCAGAGTCTTGGGGGCACAACTCCTGCCTGACAGAGTCAATGAGGTGTGACTACCACCATAGGCAGTCCGAAGGAAATACATTGAACCATAGAGGATTATTCTAGAACTTTAAGATCTAAGTACTGCCCTGCTAGGGTTTGGACTTGTTTGGGACCCATCAACCATTTCTTCTTTCTAATTTCTCCCTTTTAAAATGGGGATATCCATCCTATGTTTGTCCCATCATTGCATTTTGGAAACACTCAACTTATCTGGTATCACAGGTTCAGCTGGAGAACAATTTGCCTCAGGTCTCACTTGTATCCTATTTGGATGATATTTAGCTAAGACTCTGTACTTAGACTTAAGACTTGTTGGTGAAATGAGTTAAAACTGGGGTATTGGGATGGAATAAATGTATGATATGAGGACATAAATTTGGGGGCATAGAGGCAGAGTATTTGTGCTTCTGCAAAATTCATTTGTTGAAGCCATAATCCTCAAGGTGATGATATTTGGAGATGGGGCCCTTAAGAGGTAATAAAGTTGAGATGAGGTCCTGAGGGTGGGAATATTCATAATGGGATTCATGGTTTTATAAGGAAAGAAAGACCAGAGCTCTTTTCCTCTCTATCATGTGAGGAAACAGAGAGAAGGCAACCATATATAAGCCAGATAAAAAGACTTTCACTGGAATTCAAACCTGCCAGCACCTTGACCTTGAACTTCCCAGCCTTCAGAACTGCCTATTGTTAATGCTCCCCTCAGTATATGGCATTTTGTTATAGTAGCCTGATCTAAGAATGGCTGGAATAACCTTGACATCTTGCCCTCTACTGAGGTATTTCCCTTCTGAGGACACTACTCAATGCTCTCTGTATTTGAAGGTCTTCTACCCCTATTGGTAGGAATACAAACAAAATCTGTCCCTGGGGATTATTCCATTGGCTCTCTTTCAGTGTCTCTCCACCCCCAACCTTATATAGCATTTTTTGGCTCCTTCATGCGCATGCACACATCAGTATTTAGTTGCACTTAAGAGGAATCCTCTGACGAGTTCCTGAATTCTCTCTCTGTTCAACTTTATTTTCTTTAGTACCTTGCCCTGAGAAATTTCACAACTTGACTTCACCAAATATCAAATTCGGTTTTTCATGTCGGGGAGACCACCAGGCTCTGCCTGAGCTTCTTTCACCTGCACTGTGGCCTTCAAACCCACTCCAAATATGAAGCTGGGTGATAACCTCATTTGTCTCCCATCTCTCAGAGATCATTTTCCTAGGATGCCTGTTATCCAATAACTGAAAGCTATCGTTTTATATATGTTGTCTAGTTTTTTAATTGTTTAAGGTAGAAGGGTAAACTTGGTTTTTGTTGATCTACTGTAGCCAGAAGAATAAGTTTACATCCCATCCTGAGGGGAGTGTTAGAGGAAGCTTTTGCTTTCTATGCACTGCAATAGCTGGACACTGAAGAAGCTGTGAGCATTGCAGGAAACTGGTGCTTGAGAATCTGTCCACATTGCAGAGCTGGGCACTCCGGAAGCCACCCATGCTACAGGAGCTGAGTACTGAACAAACTATGTTCACTGCAGGGCCTGGAAAGCAAGCACACCAGGATCAGGAAACCACATTCTTTCGTCCTGCAATATCTCTCCAGCTCCCTCTACTGATAAAGGTTAATATCATGCTATCTGGCAAGAGTAAACTAAGGGTCCCATATCCATTTTCACATGAGATGAGGGATGAATCTGAGACGAGGATGCCATAAATTGATCACTGGCATACATACTGTGGAGAATTGCTGCCTTATCAGTATTTCAGAATTATGTGGTAAGTTTTTTGTCTATCATATCAATTAAATGGGATTAATGAAAATTTTAAGCTTGAGTTCTATGTAATTGTTTTATTTAGTTCTTAGAAAAGAGCTGTGTTTTCGTCCATTTCTAGCAAAGAACAAAATAAAACTTAGAAGTTAAAATAGGAAGATATATTTGTGTCAATTTTTTCTAAATGTTTAGTAGAAGAAAAAAAATAGGAGAGAAAGGAAACACATTTTATCGAACTACTTCGATGTGCCAGGTGCTCGGCATATATAGTTATTTGAAACCCTCAATGTGACCCTGTAAAGAAGGTGGTGATGTGCAATTTTGCAGATGAACAAATAAGATTTGGGGCAATTTGCATGCTCAAGAATCTCCAAGGAAGCCTGCTAATAATGAAGATGACTTGACTGGCCCCACATTTTCAAATTTAGTTCCTTATAGATGATGTCCCAAAATACAACTTTTAAACAAATACTCAGGAGATTCTGATATATGTGGTCCTGGGGCCACATTATCAGAAATACTATTTCAATAAATTGTTCAAGTTCATGGGGTTTGAGGCAGGTTTCAGACTGATTAGAAGACTGTCTCTAACTACATCCATCCTTTCTTTCTACCATATCGTACTACGGAGAAGTAGTGAGAGTAGGTGAACAATTACCAAGCGTACACTAGTTAGTTTCAGGGCTCACCCTAGAACTACATATGAAGGAGGTAATCAACTGATGAACAAATGCCTGTTTACAAATGAACCCAGTACTAATAGGCTGCATTTCAGCAGTGACATTTATTGGAACAGCACTGGATGAGTTATTCCACTTGATGAGGGTATAGTTATTCATTCTTTTATTCTCAACTCATTGACAGACTCACAGTGTGACCTTAGAAAAAATCAGTTAATAATCAGTGGGTGATTTTCTTTTTTTGATGTCAATCTATATAAATTAAATTGTCAAATAATGCGACAATTAAATTGTCAAATAATGTGATGGTTATATTATGATCATATTAGTAATCATGGAAAATTTCCAAGACTATCAATGGTCAAAGAAATTTGACATCTTTCAAAGTGAGTTGTTAGGTGCCAATCAATAATACTTATATTCATAAGTGGTTGCAAATAAGATCATTTTTATGTTTTCTTGTTGAGTGATGTATCATGCAATACTTCGGATAAGGAAATAGATCTAAGCTGTATTTTGGCTTGGGAAAATATGTCTAAATAATTTTAGAGCATTTGGAGATCAATGCATTATTAAACAGAGTGCATTCCACGTGTGGATGGCCCATTTAGTCTGAATTCTGCCCTTGATGTGTAAGTGGGACATTCAGAGAAGCTTAATTTATTGAATATCTTTCTTTACAAAAATGGAAACAGAGTTTATAAACCAAAGGTAGGTTTGTATCAGCCAAATGAAAGAGCCTGTAGATGAAATTTTGCATTAGGATCTGACATCCCTGGCACATAGAGATGGATTGTTTTGTTTGTTTCCCTTAATTCAATGAAGAACGTCACTTGAAAAGGCCGGAGTCCTTTCTTGGATAGAATAACTCAAGTTCATAAAGTTCTCCTCAAGTTAATTCATAAACGTAATCCAATTTCAACAATCTTTTCACCAGATAAATCAATTGCAGACCTCATGTAAAAAATATATATAAGTAAGAATGACCAGAAATATATTTCAAAAAGATTGAGAGAGGATTATCTCTATCGGATATCAAAACACACTGTAAAGCTACCAGAATTAAAACAATGTGATGCATGGTTAAAAAAAAGCAACAAAAAAACAGGAAGTCTGGAAACAATACATACAGGCATTTTGTAGATGATATAGGTAGAACTTTAATACAGTGGAAGAAAATAGGAACTATTGAGTTAATGACTTTGGGTCATCTTTATAATTATCTGGGAAAAAATTGATTTTCCATTTTACATATTGTATATACAGAAATATACAAATTGGCTACAATTTAGATGTTAATTAAGGGAATTAAACTTACTGTAAAAAGTATATAGCATTCAGGAAATTTAAACAGGAAGAGTTTTATAATAAAACCATCAAAGAAAAGATTGGTACATTTCTTGACAAAACAATTGCATTGCAAAAAAATTTAAACAAAGTCAAAGACAAAAGAAAAAGGGCTAAAGTAAAGCAAAAAGGATTTATATATCTTATAAGTCAGTAAGAAGACCAACAATGCAATAGGAAAAGAGAAAAGATATAAGAGGGTAATTCACAGTGAAAGAAATATTATAAATGATGGTACTCAGACAAGCAAAATATTCAACCTTGTTTACAAGAAAGAAAATAATTATTAAAATGGTAATGACACATCTTTTATCTATTTATTCATTTTTATGTATTATATTGGGAATAGATGCTGCAATGGCTAGAATGTAGACAAACTGGTTCTTTACTACATTGCCAGTGAGAATGTAATTTGGTACAACCTTTTTGGAATGCAATTTAGCCCTGTCTTTCAACATGTAAGATGCTTGTACCTTTTGACTTTCCACATATTTAGGCTTATATCATTATTAACTTCAGTGGGCGTATGGTGCTTTGTTATGTAAAGTACACTCAACTAACTAGTTTGCTTCCAAATTTGTATTACTATAAACAGTGCTGTAATATAATGTTTTTACATAACTCTACACACTTGTGCTATTATTTCTGAAAGACATATTTCTGTAAGTGAAATTGTTGTATCACTTGTAGCCTCTCTGAACGAACCTGGAAAAAGAAACTTGAAACTGGGGCTAATTATGGTTGCCGCTAGCAAAAGAAACTCTCATTCTTTCCAGAAACTTCTACCGACTTTTTGTGGTAGTTTCTGCACCCGCCTTCAAAAGTTCACATTTTCCTTTTTTATTATTTATTTATTATAGATTTGTGGGGCATAAGTGAGTATTTACTACACAAGTAGGCTGCACACAGGTGAAGTTTGGGCTTCTAGGTGGCCTTCACTTCCCCGGGCAGTGGACCAGGTACCCTTTGCATTGCATGTGCCCCTTCCCTTCCTCTTACCCTCCCTCACCTAGTAGTGCTCAGCAAAGGCTGATCCCTCCCTTGTGCTAAGGTGATAAGTGTTCAGGGTCTACTTATGTGTGAGAAAATGTAGTAGTCAGTTTTGTTTCTGTGGTAGTTCACTTAGTATGATGGTCTCCAACTGCATCCAAGTTGTGGTGAAGGCCATGATTTTACTCTTTATGGCTGCATAATACTCCATCATATACTTTACCATATTTTCTTTATCCAGTCCACTTTCAATGGGCAGCAGGGTTGGTTCCATGTTTTTGCTATAATGAATAGGGTGGCAATAAACAGGTGTGTGCAGGTGTCTTTTTTTGGTAGAGTGATTTATGTTCCTTTGGGTATATTCCCAGGAGAAGGATTGCTGGATTGTATGGAAGATTAATTTTTAGTTCTTTTAGAAACTGCCACACTACTTTCTATAGAGGTTGAACTAGGTTGCATTCCCACTAACAGTGTAGAAGTGTTTCCTTTTCTCTGTATCTGCACCAGCATCTGTTGTTTTTTGATTTATTAATGATAGTTACCCTTACTGTAGTTAGATGGTACCTAACTGTAGTTTTGATTTTCATTTCTCTGATGATTAGTGAGGCTGAGCATATTTTCATGTGTCTGCTGTCTGCTTGTATGTCTTTTAAGAAGTATCTGTTCGTGTCCTTTGCCCACTTTTTAGTAAGGTTGCTTGTTTTTCTTCCTTTCACTTTGAGTTCTTTGTAGATCCTGGATGTTATGCCATGGTCAGATACATAATTGCAAATATTTTTTCCCATTCTATGGGTTGTCTCTTTTCCTTGATGGTTTCTTTTGCTGTGTAAAAGCTTTTCAGTTTGATGAGATCCCTGTTGTCTATCTTAACTTTTGTAGCATTTGCTTTTGGGGATTTGGTTATGAATTCTTTGCCTACTCCGATGTTCAGAAGAGTGTTCCCTATGTTTTATTCTAGGATTCTTATTTTTTTTCACTCATCCAAACAAATTTAATTCATTTTATTGAGAAATTAGCTCTCCTGTTTTAACAGAAAAAATATGTACACATTCACATATAGGTATGTTATAATCCACACAAATAGGTTTGTTGTTACCTAAGATCTATAATATCAGTATAACATAGTGCATAAATAGAATACATGTACATATATAGTTATATGAATGGAACAGATCACAATTTTAAAACATTTCCCCAAAAAATCTTTAAATATTCTTATATATTTCTTTACATAAGATGAAGCAACAAAGTTTGCTAACATTCAGTCTCTTAATATAATACATATTTTAAGTTTTATAACATATGTATGGAATAATAATGTGTTTTTAAAAATGTGTAAGGAGGGTTACACAAAACCAGTCATTACTTTATAGTCATATTGTGTATAACTGAATATACACATATATAAATCATAGCATATGTACCATTTCCAGTTTTCAAAGTGTTTTCGCATATTTTATTAAATACTGTCCCTTAAAATCCTGTGAGGTGAAGGTTATCATCATTCCTATTTACAGAGGAGTAAACTGAAGCTGGAAAGTGGTGGAACTGGGGTTCAAATTCATGTCTTCTAGCTCCAAATCCTAGACTTTGAATTCAGACAGACTGTTCAAATCCTAGCGTGCTCACTTAATAGCTATGTAACTTTGGGCAGGTTGCTTAACCTCTCTGTGCCTCAGTTTCTTCATCTTGTATGAAAGTTTGTAAAGTGCATGGAAATCCACACCACAGAATCTGAAGATACATCTTGGACAGGTACCAGTATTGAACAACAACTGGGCCACATGCTTGTTTTCCTCAGTCAGTGGAAACATACTGAGAAAATATAATTGTTCCCAAGACGCTGGAGCCTGAGATTTAACTCCTTCGGCCCTCAAAGGGAACAGGGAAGCTCTAGAAGTCTTATAGTTTGAGGTTTTACATTTAGGTCCTTGTTCCTACAGATTCAATGCAATACCCATCAACTTGCCAACATCATTGTGTCACGGACCTGGAAACAACATATGGAAACTAAAAAGAGCACGAATAGCCAAAACAATCTTCAGCAAAAGGGAAAAACAGGAAGGATCACACTTACAGTCTTTAAACTTTATTACAAGGCTACAGTAACCAAGACAGCATAGTATTGGTACAGGAATAGGTACATAGAACAATGGAACAGGACAGAGATTCTGACAGTAAAAATACAGCCTCTCAACCAACCCATCTTTTATAAAGCCACCAATAACAATCACTGGGGAAAGCAGACCATATTTAGCAAAGAGTGCTGGGAAAATTGGCTAACCACATGCAGAAGAATGAAACTGGACCCTTACCTGTCACCATATACACAAATCAACTCAAAAGTTCACACTTTCATTATGATTTTGCTTAATTTGCCTCTGTCTCTTTACTGTCATGGCTACTATCTCCCTTTTTATAGAATTTACCTTCAGGAAAAAAATAACCACAGTTACTTTTGACTTTATCTTATTATAATTTTTCTTTTTAAATGTATTTCCATTTGTTGTGTCTGATTTTCTTAGTGGAGACAGCAGAGGTCTGCTCAGAGCAGCTTAACGAAGCCATCTGTGTATGTGGAAAAGCAGAGACAATTAAAACCTGTTGACAACTTTGGGCAAAGCTGTGGGCCTCATGTTCTGTAATTTATGTGAAAAGCTGAAGAACAATCAGTTCAAGCTGGTTCTTCAAAGAGGCACAGCCTGTAACCTGCTTTTGGCAGTTCAGTGTCTTTGCACCACAGCAAAGGGGTATCTGAGTCCAAAGAATCTGAGATGTGCAGGAGGAGTTCATGAGCAGAGCCTGAGAAAACAAACACATGTGCTGCCACAGAAAGGAGATGGAAACTGCTGGTTTCTTCTGGTTTCTCATCTCACTCCACTACTCTGATTAACAGACATGCAGACTGCGTAGTGCCTCCATCCTATTGCTTAGCACATTTTTACATCAGAAATTTGAGTTGCCTATTTGGGCATTTGCCACAGGACTCGATGGCAGAGATACACAAGGTAACCAAGGGGCTTAGGAGACTGCATATGGAAGGACTTTGTCTTTCTACCCCTCAAACTTGTGTTTAATCTTAGCTCTGTCAACTTCCAACTAGACTTCCTACTTTTTAAAGTGAAGAAAACAATACCTGGCTTGCAGGATTGGTGTGACAGAGGTAATGTATACAACATTGTTTACACACCATCTTTTTTTTCTATCTCCTTGTTACCCTTTGCGTCCTGTTCTGTGGTTCCCACATCCATTCGTCCTCTGAAACTGCTCTGGCCAAGTCACCATCCCTCAGTTACTAAATCACGGTCTCTGTCTTCTGTGGCTTCTCAGGAACATTGGCCGATTCCCCTCTCTTGAAACAATCTCTTCCCTTGGCTTTCTTTTTTGATTGCTTCCTTCTAACTTGCAGATGGCTCTTCCCCATCTTGGATGTCTTCTCCTCTTCCTTTCCCCATCCTAAAGCTTTTGGTACTCAGTTTCTTTCCTGGATCCTCTTCTTTTTTTATATGTCTTTGCTGTACAATCCTGTTCATATCATGATGTCGATGATCATTGATATATTGGAGTGTTCACTACACAATTCAGGATCAAGCAACATACCCTAGTTGGTCTCCAGATGTCAATGCTTGACACCCATGTTGCTGCAAGAAATCCAGAGGTCATATCCCCCCTCATTTCTCACTTCCCTAGCCTGGTTTCAGCTCTCCTCTCCTTTATGGGTCTCAGGGTCCCAGAAAGCCATCAGGTTTCCTGAAGAGGAAGAGTCCAATCAAATCTGACCCTGTCTTGGTTTCTGTTGGCTTGGTGAATGCAGTCCACTGAGCAGAGGCTGAAGCTGGTGAGCAGCATGTCAAGGGTGAACAATAAGCCAATCCTCATCTCCACAGTGACCACTAGCAATTGGACAGAGTCTTGTCCCAGAGGGTAGTGACTCTTTGAGAACAGATCTCCCACTTCTCAAGGTTCCTCTCAAGGAAGGGAGCTGTCATCCAAATTGCACAAAGCCTGTGCAATCATTCCATTTACTCCTCCAGTTACTTTCTCGGGTCCCCAGTGTCAAAGCAGTAGGAAAACATCTGGTGTTAGACACATAATGTAAGGTCACAGTGGGTCATACCGGTTGGATGCTAAAGCATCTTGGATGACACAAGGTCACACAGATATGCAGAAGCATTGGAGTCTGGAATATTCCCTGGGATATTCCAGGGAATATTCCAGACTATTTAGGAATGTGGCATCAACTTCAGTGGAAGATGAAACCGTACAGAAGAAATGTCACCTGTGCTGGGAAAGCTCAACTGGTCCATAGTATGGGTCAGCAACTGTACCCTGGGTGCTGATGGGAGTTCTTTTTCCAGCAGATCTTAAGCGGAAGTAGCCCCATGTATTCATGATCCAGAAAGAGAGAGGGTGGTCCTTGAGTGTCAAAAATGCTAGAGCTTTGTTCATGTTCATGATCACTGTCTAGGCTGGTTGCATGAGAGCTGGGTTGGAACAGGCTGCAGGTTCACAGACCCCTTTGTGATAGTCACTTATAGCATGTACTCCGAATTTTTAGCTCTCTACGTTCCAGGCCTGTGATATTATTGCATTTCCTGGTCCTCTTCTGGTTGGGTGGGGGCATGTGACTGGTTCTGATCTGAGAAGATGTGATGTGGGTCACTTCTAGGCAAGAGCATGGCATGTAATTGCTGGTCCTAGATCTTCCACTGCTCTCTTTTCCCTCTGGAAAGCAGCGGCAAGCTTAGAAATATGATTGCTTTGGCTGGTATGGTGGCTCCCACTTGTAATCTTAGTAGTTTAAGAGGCCAAGTTGGGAGGACTGCTTGAGCCTGGGAGTTTGAGACCAGTCTAGGCAACAGAGAGAAACCTCACCGCTACAAAAATAAAAAATAGAAAAAAAAATTAGTCGGGTATTGTGGCATGTGTCTATAGTTCCAGCTACTCAGGAGGTTGAGGCAGAAGAATCTCCTGAGCCCAGGAGGTCAAGGCTGTGGTCAGCCATGGTCATGCCACTGCACTCCAGCCTAGGTGACAGAGTGAGACTCCAACTCAAAATATACATATTAGAAACATATTAACTATACACATATACAGAGATATGTAAATACAGCTGCTTTGTCATGATGGATACTTGAGAGACTACAATGGGCGAAGTCCTCTCCTGACCCAAAATGGGCATGTTACAGGAGTGAGAAATAGAGCCTTTGCTGCCATAAGCCACTGGCATTGTTCAGACTATTTGTCACCACAGTAGACACTAGATTATCCCGATACTCTCTTGATTGGCCTAGGCAGCTTTTAAAAGACATTTATCACACGAAGAACTCATTCCTCTCTAATAAGACAGTGAGGCCCACATTTATCTAACTAAGAGGAGAATCAACCAAGGTGAGCAAGGAAGATCTACTTTAAGATGATTTTCTGTGTATTCCAGAACCATAAAGCTACTGGTAACTTTTCTTTATAAAAAAAAAGATGCCCTGTTTGCAGTGGAATCATTGTTGACCCTTTGTCTTCCTCTTCCCTTACACTAAACTTTTTGCCCAGATCGATGGCTTCTTCCTCTTTATGGCCCTACTACTCTATTCTTTACTGGCTATCCCTATCTTTCCTGGACCAGCATAAGCCTTCAGATGGGTCTTCTTGTCCTCAGTCTGTCTTCTTTTCTGTCCACATTTTACTTTGCAGCCAGAGTGATGTTTTTACAAGGAGACTTGATCGAAATATTCCCTTGCTAAAAGACATTAATAGTTCCCAAACTCTTTTTTTTTGAGTTGGAGTCTCACTCTTGTCACCCAGGTTGGCATGCAGTGGCACACTCACGGCCACTGCAACCTCCACCTGCTTGGGCTTACGTGGTTCTTCTGCCTCAGCCTTCCAAGTCCCTGGAACTACAGATGCACGCCACCATGCCTGGCTAGTTTTTTGTGATTTATTGTAGAGAGGAGATCTCACCAAGTTGCTCAGGCTGGTCTTGAATCCCTGAACTCAGACAATCCTCTCACCTCAGCCTCTCAAAGTGCTGGGATTACAGGCTGAGCCACCGCGCCCGGCCAGTTCCCAAACTCTAAAGTGCTGTCTCCAAATTCCTGATATGGCTCCTACTTCCCTCTCGGACTGCTCTTTTACTGGTGCTTTACAGTTACCCACACTGAAGATAGCTGAAAGTTGCACAATTAGAAACCTTGTCTCTTGGACTTGTTCCTCCTATTGAAACATCCTGCCCTTCTCTTCTTGGCTAAGATCTTAAATCCTCTGGGTAAGTTTTCTTTGACCCACCCTGACAAGAACTGTGGGCTACTTTTACAACCCATTATTTTCATGTTTATTGATGTATCATGCTTACTGCTGTATAATTCTAGTCTTTGTTGCTTGTTCCTGTTCATTGCCTCTCGTTGAAATACAATGTGCAGTGTTTACAAATATATGTCATTAGCTGGGCATTGTGGCTCACGCCTATAATCTCAGCACTTTGGGAGGGGCTCAAGACCAGCCTGAGCAACATGGCAAGACCTTGTCTCTACAATAAATAAAAAAAATCAGATGGTGCATGCCTGTGGTTTCAGCTACTTGGAAGGCTGAAGTGGAAAGGTCACCTGAGCCCAGCAGGTCGATGTGGCAGGGCCATGAGCATGCCACTGCACTCCAACCTGGGCAACAGAGTGAGACTCTGACTCAAAAAAAAAAAAAAAAAAAAAAATATATATATATATATATATATATATGTCATTTAATCCTTACAATGATCCCTTGAGATAAATAATATTCTCATTTCAGAATGAGGACATCAAAGAACAGCAACATAAGGTAAATAGTTTAGAGAAAATATCTAGTTAATGGTAATGTGGGACCTGACCCCATGAGTCTGCATCCACAACGCATGTTTGGGCTTAACCACGATACTGTTCTACATGACTGCAATATGTGCAGTTGTTGCATTGCTCAACTATGGCTTATTGCTGCATTCCCAGGGCTTAGCCAATGCCTGGCATACAAGTGCTCAGTAAATGCAGCTGCACAAAAGAAGGAAAGAATGAAAAGCTGCCTGGCAAATGGCAGGCTCATAGTAAAGACTAGCTTTTTATTACTTTTTTTTTTTACAACACTTATAAGCAACAGAGCAGAACAAAGGGAAGAAAACCATGCAGTATCAGCTTATTTTCTAGAAAGAATATAGAAAATGTATCAGGGAAGTGTGGAGAAGCAGAAAATAGTACGTGCACTTGCTTTTAAAAGAGGAAGCAGTTTCCACGGAGTGGACTTGCTGAGCTCAGGGACTTGTTCTTGGCAGTTCAGGTTCTTGCTCTACCTTGATAAACTGCTGCATCACGAAAGAACCTTCTCAGCGTTAGCACCATTTCCCAGGAGACTGCACAGTCGCCTATGTTTCCTTTAAGACACCAGACTATTAATAAACGTTTCTCCCTCGAAATAGAAGAACATTTCTGTTTATGGGAAAAGAAAAGGTTACAGTACCTTCAACACCAACTTGCATTTGGCTAATTTGTAAATGCCAATATAAGAAGAATATTTTTTTAAAATAGGAAAATATATATAGCAGGGTGAGACTTGTAGAGTTATTGGTAATTGAGTTCCTATCATGACTAAAGTGTTTTACAGTGAATTTAAAAATTATAAATTAAAAACTCATCCAAGTAACACATGCATATATCAAATAAAATAGTATGTAGAACTTATACAGAAACCTCTAGCCTTCTGCACTCCCCTTCTCACCCCCAATTTCAGTATGCAGAGGCAGCCACTTTTACTTATCTCTCCTTTTAGTTTGTTTGCTGGACTAATGTCATGTCCACCAAAAACCAACCAACCAACCAAAAACACACACAAAAAAACCCAAACCAAAACTCCAAGATTTTGAAAAATCAAAAACTTGATTGCTCATTTTATTTTTATTTTTTTGTTGCTTATTTTATTTATTTTATTTTATTGGCAACCATTTGACAGATTTCTGATGTTCAATGTTAATTTTTTATATGTATACATTTATGGGGTACATACATGTTAAATTTTGTTACATGCATGGATTGTCTAATGGGCATCAGGGCTTTTAGGGTATATATCACCTTGACAACTTACATTGTACCCATTAAGCCATTTGCCCTTATCTACCCCTTCCCACCCATCTCTGCTAATCAGCTATGCCCTACAATGTGCTGTGACTGAGGAGGGGTCTGAGGAGGTAGTTCTGCGTAGAGAATTTACTTTCTTTGGTGAGTTGGTAGTAGTGCTGTGACTACTACTTAGAGCACCGCTTGCTTGGAGTCAACAGTGACAGGACTGATGCCGCCCCTGCCTGAGTGTCATTGGAGGGGCTGCAGGGTCTGTGATAGTGGATTTCTCTAGAAAGAATGAAAAGCTGCCCATATATAACTGCTCACTGCAGAGTCATCCAGAGAACTAACATTTGTTTTTCCTTCTCTGTGATTCTAATGCCACCACTCCTGTGCCCACTTTGGCAGTGTAGTTGGACTTGGCATTGTGTGCAATTGCTTGACCATTTACACGAGCTTCTAGAAGATTCTGTGAGCCACCCAGTACCTATTAGAAAGTTATTTTCTGGTTTGTCATGCTGAGCTCTCCTGCTTGCAATAAATAACTTTAACTGAGCCGGACTTGGTGGCTCAGTCTGTAATCCCGCGCCTTTGGGAGGCTGAGGTGAGTGGATTGCCTGAGCCCGTGGGTTCGAGACCCGCCTGGGCAGCGAGACCTCATCTCTACAATAAATAAAAAAATCAGCTGGGCATGGTAGTGCATGCCTGTAATTCCGGCTACTTGGAAGGCTGAGGCGGAAGGATTGCCGGAGCCCAGCAGGTCGAGGCTGCAGTGGCTGGGCGCCGCGGCCACTGCACTCCAGTCTGGGCGACTGAGTGAGACCCCAACTTAAAAAAAAAAAAAAGAACTTTAACTGATCCTTTTGATCAGTTTATTGACCACTGCTATGAGAGATGAGAATTTATCTTATTTATAAACACCTTATGTCCTTTTTAGTTTATGATGAATATATTTTTAATTCTTCTATTGGTTACCTTTGTAAAATAAGTATTAGTAGTAAACATCCACTTCTTATTACCTGGACTTTACCGTTTGACTCAACACTTAGAAGATCTTAATCCCTACCCTTCCCTGTAACCTGTAATCACGTTCACTTTCCATCTTCTGTCAGCTGTAGCCATGCTTTTACTTTGTCAAATTGATAACATTTCTCTTCTCTTCTATGATCATAATTAAATCTTCTGTGTTCTATCTCGAAAACTAGAAAACCAATAAGCAGCATTGCATTATTAAGACTATATAAATGTTGACTGTAGTGCCAAGTAAGAAGCTAATGATTACATTTCCTGCCCTGAAGGTCTTGGGTCATAACTCTAAAGCTACTTGAAGCCGAATGTTCTTTGCTTCAGGGTCACATAGATTTTCTCTTTTTACCAGTCATTCATAAAAAAGTATTATTATTGTTCTTTCATTTTTGAATGCTGACTTAAAAAAAATAAAGAAAAAGAAAACATTTACCAGGTGCTTCTAATAGGAATTCTTTTTTTCAATTTGGAAACAAACCCTGAGTTTCTACCATAAACTCATATACATTCAGTCTTTAGATAATGTTAACTACTGTCTCACTCCTCTTGGCTCCCACAATAAGGTCCCTTCCAAGGTTCTCTAATCTGGACCTGTTGTTGTCCAGACCTGCAGCATTGCCATTATTTTTGGGATTCTCTTTAGTGACCTTCTGAATTAAAGGCTATCCCTTGATTCCATGTCATCTTTTTGTTATTCTCCTTGTTTTTACTGGCATGTATACTTAGAAGATTTCCTCAGACAGAAAGTGACACATAATGTAGGTCTTTTTCTGTCTGAAAATATTTTTAGTTTACTTTCATACTGCAATGCTAATGTGACATAGAGTTTTAGGTTTGAAAGATTTTTTTTTCCCTTAGCTCTTTCAACATTTTGATTTATTATCTTCTACCTAATGTAACTAATGATAAGTTGGATAGTTACCTGATTTTTTCTTTGGAAGCTTTTATGATTGTTTTTCTTTATCTTTAATGTTCTAAATTTTAAAAGAAGGTGCTGGCTGAGTCTTTATTTTCATTCATCTTGCTCAGTACTCAATGTACTCATCAAATGTGATGAAATGTTGTATTATTTATTTAAAAATTATCTCATCCTTTTTCTGTGTTCTTATTCTCTGCAATTCTTCTTAGTCAACTGGTGGATTTCTGCAACTACTTTATTAGTCCTCTATACATATCACTTTTATCCCTCAAATTTGCTATTTATTTGCCATTTGCTTTAAGCTCTAAGAGAGTATTTTGACTTTATATTTCAGTTCTTATTTTGAATTTCATATTATAGAGATTATATTTTTAAGTTATAAGAACTTTTTTTGTTCTCTGGTAGTTCTCTTTTCAATCATACTACTCTTGTTTTATGAGTACAATAGCTTCTCAAAATTTGTAAAGATATTTATTATGTATTTAAAACATTTCTTCTAATTCTTATATTATTTCTGTTCCTTTGAGACTTTGTATGTTTTTGTCTTTTTAATTTCCTGCTGTTGGTTTCTCAAATTTCTAGTAACTGTGTTTGCACATTTACATTGCTAAATGAAGGATTAGTGTCATACTAATAGCTATCTAGTGTAGGTTTCTTTTGAATTTGGGTTGATGGTATGTTTCTTGATAGGCACCCTCCTAAATGGAAAGACAGACAAGACAAATGCACAGGGCTAACTAACTGACAGATTTTAGAATGTGCATGTGGGAGAACCAGCCTTAGATTAGCACTCGGTTTCATATCCTCCCACCAAACCCCAGAACAAGGGGAGCTTTCCTCTTAGATCAACACCCACACTAAAATACAAATTCATCTCCAGTCAGTTCATTCATTTGTTTTAGAAAAGAGTCTCTTGCTATTCTCCCTCCTTCTTCAGGAGATAAAATGCTATGCCCTCTGCTTTGTGTGGGAGGAGAACTACTAACCCTATTCCTTGCTGGCTTCTTCAAGGTTGACTGTCAGCCCCCCTGCTGATATTCCCCTCACAGGCATACATGGGCTTTGGTTTCCTCTACTCTGTTTCATCCATTAACATATTTCCATCTGCTCCATGTTCAAAAAATGTGTTAAAGTCTCCCATATATGAAAGACCTTCCTCTTAATTTCTTTATTGCTACAGATTTATTTATTTTGCACTCCAACACTGTCATTTTAGTGAAATCTCTGACAAGGGGGATGACATACTCAAATATGCTTATTCTACCATTTTGCAACAGACACTTGCCCACCCCCAGGGTGCAGTTTGTAAAAGTGGGATGTTTTTATTGAAAGTCTACTCATCTCTTATCTGGATTCCTACTGCTTAATATGACATTTCTGGTCATAAGAATAGGCTGAGAGAGAGAGAGAGAGAAGAAAGACTTAACGGAAGCATACAAATGAAATAAATTTAGATAATAATGAGCAGGGCCAGGTCTTTTAAAAATATTGGTGGTAAGCAGTTAAAAGCAACCTACATTGTTAATCCAACTGAAAAGCAACCTGCATTATTAATCCAATTGAAAGACCCTGGTCTCACTGACCATCTCACCATATACCACAGATATTAACTGAGCAGCTCGCAAGACAAACCTGATTCTTTCTACATGAGTTGGAATGTTCTCACCAGCAGGGTTCCCAACACACAGGAAACACCTGCTCTATAGTGTCTGTGCGAGAACTCAGATCTCACTCAATCCTACTCAGGCTGATGGGGGTATATCAAGGATCTATTTGATTAAAAGACTGTAGAACACAGACACAGCAAATGTTAAGACTCAACTTTAAGAAACATGCTTTTTACTTCACTTATTTCCTTTCCATGAAACTAATTTTGACTCTAAAACTCTATTCCCAGGAATACAGCAGAAGATTTAATCTCAGTTGCTAATGTAGTATTTTTTCTTACTAAAGGCCCCAACAAAATCATGGAGCCCAAAATGTGGATAGATGCCAGTTTACCCACATCAGAAATGCTAACAGTGCTATTGTTCTTGAAGTATAACAGATTTTTTGTGGGTATTTGTCCAGGGATGAAATTCAGGGCTTTGAGAACTGTATCTCCTGAGGTCCACTTACTTCTCTGATGGCCTGCACTGGAATGGCATGAGGGTCTCCCCTTCCTGAGAGACCTATAGACCTTCTACCTCTATCTAAAGCACCATCTCTCTATTGAGGAATTTTGGTGTAATCTCCTTACTTACTTGAAGCTTTGGGTAATACCAAGGCAAAAGCAATAGACCATTTCTGCCTTGTGTACTTCCTTGAGGCAATGAATCCAGAAGAGGCTACCTGCTTGAATAGGAGCGGGGGCAGTAAGTAGGAGTAGGAGACAAAGGGGCAGAAGAAGGCAAACACCAGAAAGAAAAAAAGCAGATGATTTTTCAAAAATGTTATCATGCCATAGTAGGTATATTAACCCATAAAGGTATACTCAGCAGGCTATGTGGGGAACACAAAATGGCATGCAGCCGAGAATGAGTTTGGGTGGATTAAGGGGAGAAGGAATGAGAGAAAGACAGGGAAGATTTTTCTGGAGACAGTTACCACAGAATTATGAATGAACCTCTTGGAGAATTCGAGTAAGGAATGAAAACGGCCTCCAGTTGTGGTGGAGTCATTAGCCATGCCCCACTCCATGGCCATCCCTGATTCATGGCCACTTCCCCTTTTTTGGGGGCTTAGTAGAAGACCTTCTGCCAAAGCTGCCATACTATCATACTATATTAGTGAGGATTCCTGAACCCACAACTGATGTTCCTGGAGGCTGTATAAATGTAAAGAACAGTCACCTTGTGTGGAAATTTCTCTAATTTTTATAGGGACCAGGATAAAAATCCCCCGAAAAACTCATGACTACAAAAATCAGTGCCTATGATGTTAATTCCGCTGCCACAGAACAGCCTCAGGATGTTGCCAGCTGATTTCTCACAGTGATCTGAAGAGACCAGTGTGGTTCCAGTTGGATCCAGCTATGACATCTATTCACTTAAAAGCTGTAAAGGTTCATTTTGCTCAAGGAAAATGCATTGAAGAGGATTATGTACATTTGATCGAACAGATACTCAAACCAAACCCACAGACTCATTGGGTTACATAATGGGAGCTACAATGGAAAAGTGCCTCTGCATATGGTGCAGGCCCTTTGGCAGCCATGATCAGGGCTTGTGGGTGCTCAGCTACTTCTTATGTACTGGTGAGAAACAAAAGTGTTGGAAGTCTGCTGGATCCCATGAAAACTAAAAGACACCTAGAAGGTCTTCTGTTAGGCTCTGTGATTGGCATATCTCTATTCTTTTTTCTGCTCAGACTTGCTCCTCTGCTTGACAGCTCAACATGGCCACCAGCCTCAAGTCTGCATGACTCTGTCTTGGCTCCTGGTAGTAATGGACCCAGTCTCTCAGTGTGCCAAATCCAGTTTCCTATGAGACGGAATCTGGTTGACCAAGACTGAGTTGTGACCACCATTGCCCATAGAGCTGCTTCCTGGAAGATGAGTTTATTGGTAAAAACACAATGGTCTGATCATGTTCCTTAGCCAAGATCTGTGGGCAGATGATTTTATAAAAGCATGAAGACTGCAAGGCAGCGATTAACTTCTGAGTACCCTATCCAGTCACAGCTAGTCATTGATGTTGTGGATACCAAAGCTGTTGTTTTTTATCTCAGTGTATCCTGCATCTGATTTAGAAATTTTCAGTATTTTCTGTTTCTCATTCCAGGTGTGGTACCATATTTACATGATGGGATATGTAGAAAATTACCTTATATAATTATTTTGGGAAGTTCTGCATGGTTTTTAATAATGAAAAAAAAATCACACGATATCATTGCTGCTTGTGTTTCCTACATAAAATGGAGGAGTGGGCAGTCACACACATGTCTCATCCAAAAATAAATCAAGGACTATTATTCTTCATGGGTCCATTTAATTTCTATTTTGACTTCTCCCAAAGACAATCATCACGGAGTATTTTATCACCTAGTGGAAATGGGCATTCCAGGGCTCAGGGCTCATCAAAATGAATGTGTTTTCTGTAAAGTCTAGTAGTTATTGACTTCTATATGCTGAGACATGTTGATAAACATGGGCCACCATTTTCTCTGAACTATTTTAACTGCTACTGTTTTTGCATTTCAGCACAGGAGTTCTTAGCCAGAAAATGCCAGATGGCACTGAGAAATCAGATTCATACTATTCCAGAGCAATATCAACCACAGAAGAGAGCCAGTAGCTAATTGACAAAGAAACTTTTGCTGTTTTTATAAAAGTCAAGATGTCCTACTTCTCACTCAAAAACTGTCCTCTTACAATTGGCTTGGGTCTCTAGCTCTCTTTGTAACTTTATTGCAGGTATAATTTTGCCTCTTTAAGTCTATCTTCAGGTATAACTCTGTAATGCCTTCTTCTTCAAATGGTTTCTGTACTTCTCTAAGAGCTTCAAGAAATTCAATCTCTTCTCCCTCAGAGTTATTTTAACATTCCTTGTCTACGCAATCCTTGGACAACTATCCTTTTTTAAAAAAATGTATCTATGTCCTATCTTCCCAATTAGCTGATAAGATCTTTCCAGACTGCAGATGTTTTGTTTCTCTCCCCTTTGGGGCCTCCATGATGGTTTTCTCTTAGTAGCTGTCGAATTAATATTTGTTGGTTGAGAGGTTGCTGTTCTGAGGATTGGTGTATTCGGATCAGAAAGTTCAGAACAGTCCTTTAGAGCATGACTAAGTTGGGAATGAAACAGTGAGGTTTATCCCAAACCAAGATACCCTGGGGTATCTTGGAGTAGATTTCTCTAGAAAATGTTTTTAGTTACGCAATAAATCAAGTCACAGAATGAGTCACAGAAGAAATGGCCAGAAAATTCTTTTTTGCATCTCATTCTGAAGCTAGTTTTTTAGTGTAGCCCAAGTCCAGTGATTTTCAATTGTCTGTTTGTGGATGGATTTGTTACAATAGAGTCACTTATGAAATATCTGATCCCTGCATCCACCTTTCTGAATCAGCATATCATAGCAGTATGTGGAAATTTTAGAGATACTACAAGTGATTCTGATAATTATTTGAGAACTATTGTTCTAGGATAGTAGTTTTCAAAATGTGATCCTCAGAACAACAGTATCAGCTGAGAGTTTGCTGGAAATGTAAACCATGGGTCTGAAACTGTTAATCAGAAATTCAGGGGTGGAGGCTTAGCAAGCAATGTATGCCCCAGATGATTCTGAAGCATGTGAACATATGAGAACCACCATTCTAAGGACTTCTTATGATCATAATTTTCTACTTTTTCTAAGGAACTTCTTTGGATAAAAATTGGTCTGATTGTTTAAAAATTTGTGACACTGCCAGCAATTTGCCATTTGTTCATTTAACAGATTTTTACTAAGTGGTTCCTATGTGCCAGGTATTATGCTAGATGCTGGAAATAACAAGTTAGATCAAAACTGATTTCTGCTTCAAGGAGTTCTTAGATTTAAATGGGATATGCACATAAGAACAAATAATTGTGATTCAGTATGTTGAGTGCTATAAAATGTATGTGTAAAAGATTAATTCTGTTGTAAGAGATGTGATCCAAGGAAGACTTTTGAGTTCTGACCCAGTTTTGAACACAGAGCATTATATATAGAAATCAGATAGGTATTAAAATATCCGCATATGACTTTATACTACACTGGTTTGAAGAATGCAACTTGGATCCTCTGGCTGTCCAGGCCTCCTCTCCATGTGAAGACTTGTAGATTACTGCAAGTGAGTAATTGAGTCTACAGGACAGATATTCACCTGGCCAGAAATGTGACCATGGCCACCACCTCTATGCCAAGCTTAAGTGCAGCAAAAGTTCAGTGGAAAGAAGTCATATGAAAGTATGAGCTCTAGCATGAACTCTGTCCACAAAAGCAGAGTGACTCCCTAATGCTATATTCTTGTATTATACTTCTCAGGAACACTGAGTGAGGAGAGAACAAAATCTCAAAATTATGCTTCCTCTATGATTCCTTCCTGGGAATGGAGTGTAATTTCCTTCTTTTTAATGGAAATGTGGGACTAAGTAGTTAAGCACCTTTCACTAAAAGCCAGGGGTTTGTAGGCTGATGAGTTGAAGGGAGGGAGAATTTCAGATAGAGAGAAGCACACATGCAAAGGTCCTGAGACCTAAAATAACATGGAAAGTTTGTAGAAGATTGATATGAAATTTGGTTGTTTAATTTTTCAGTTTTTTTTTTCAGGCAGAGTCAGGAAACTGAATTTATTTTAAACGTTAGAAGGAGAACTTCATTGGTTTATAACAGGGAAAAATTTGAAAAGATCTACAGACCAATAATAGAATACTGGTAAACTCAATCAAGATAGAGTCTAACATGAAAGACAATACAATAGTATTATAGCACTTTATAGTTATTTTATTTACATTTTATATCATTTGTTTATATCCATAAATTATGATTTATATTTCTGCCTTATTTCTTTACTTATTTTATGAATACTAGAACTGGAAAAATACGAAAAAGCATTCTCCACAATGTTAACAATGAGTACCTCTGGAATGTGAAATTACTGACTGTGTGAATTTTCTTTGCTTTGTGATTTTCCTTTTTTTCTCAGTTTTGGGAAGTGGGCATGTATTGCTTTTACAATTAGGAAAAAATAACAACAGAATTATTTATGAGACAGAGCTGCACACTTGCCCAATGAGTGGTCATGGACAATCTGTTCATTTTGACAGTCTTAATTGTCAGTCTGGATGATGACACAAACACAAGTGGCCCTGGCCATCACTTTTAGTAGTAAAATGGGTACAGCAATTATGATTTGAGGAGGTTCATTTGCTGAATGTACAACTGATGTCAGTCTTTATTACTCACTTTTTAATCTGTTTTTTGTCAATTTTTTAAAATTAAGGAAATAGATTCAATTTGAAAATCAAGTTCTAAGCAAAGTAGTTGTACCAACTATTTCTAAACTATTTATTGACTATTTTTAAATTGCTAAAAATAGCATATTTTCTTCTTAAAGATTCTTTGGTGAGAAAATGGTTTAAATTCTTTATTTAACCTCCCTTTGTGGGTCTATTTACATTTATTTAATCAATGAAAGCAATCCAAATGTTTCTTTCCCTTTTTGTTTTGTTGAAATAAATCTTAAAAGTGAAATCTCCAGTAGCAAATCTCAAACAAATATTTTTCTCCTTCTATCTTACCTTTGTTCACATTTTCTGAATTCATTTCTTTTTTTATTTTAAAAGTTTGGGGGATTCATGCAACTTTTCTCTTGCTTCTGAATTGATAACTACACATTCATTCTCGACCCCCATTAATCAGGCATGGTTGTGGAGGTTCATTTGTTGTGAGGCAATGTTGTTGAGAATTGACAGATGAACAAGATCTTGTTAGCACTGGTTTCCATGGTTTATTGCTCATGGCCAATGTCACAAAGGGTTTTCAATTAGGATGGAAACACCCAGCAGCTGGGTGTCTAGCTGCCAATTCATCAATTTGAGAAGGGAATCTGTTTCCGTCCAAGTCGTTGCACGCAAGTCGTGAGGAGCTGTTTCTGTGCCCACAGTGATTTCCTCTACAGTTTCTTTTCCAACCTCCCTCCACCCTGGTGATAAAAGACCTGTCATTGTCATCATCATTGCAGGCACATCGCACACTCAGCAGGACAAACCAGAAACCACATGGTGGCTGGGATTTCCTCCAAGAGAATGGGAGTAGCAGGGTGCGTACAGAGATCTAGCTCCTCACGCAAGCTCTGCGACTGGGATTTGGAGTGAATGTGGACAAATCATTTCACCCATCTCTTTGCCTGGATGACCTCTCCTGGAAACAGCATTTATGCCTCTCTTTTTAGAGAGGTGGGGAGAGGCTCAAGTGAATCCTGTGGCAAAGTGCTTAAACATGTGGCAGTACCACCCAGCTACTGACCTGAAAAAGGAACGGCACATGAAACAGATCAGACAACTAGACCAAAGCCAACTCAGACAGTGATTGTCATGCAAAGCCAGGATGTTTGTATGAAAACAAATGAGAGGATGAGGGAGGGGCACACAAGAAAAGTGCTGTGTAATTTCATTTCAACTTCATCATCATCCTATGGGATATATATTTGAGTCTCATTTCACAGCTGTTAATTAACTGAAACTCACAGAGATTAAAGTATCCTAATAAACAGAGCAATTATGGCATGATTGTTTATCTAGGTGTGTCTGATTTCAAAGTCATATTCTTCATATATCACAGAGAAAGTGTGTGTGTGTGTGTGTGTGTGTGTGTGTGTGTGTGTGTGTGTGTGTGTAACACTTGTACTCAGGTAAAGTATTCAATGTTCACAACATGATTAATATAGGTAACAGCATCAGGGGTTTTAATGAAAAAAGAGTTTAACAGAAGCACTGTTTATAGATGTGAGTACAGAGTTGAAACAGCCATAAGGAGGGCGAGCCTAGCACTCAGGGGCTTGTAGCAGCAAAAAACATTTCAGTCCCAGGTCTGAAGGAAAGGACAGAGCACTAGTTGTGGGAGGCATGGATAAGGGCTACCACAGAGGTCTGGCCGGGAGAGAGAGTGGGGAGGAGAACCTTGATCCCATCATGATCTTTCCTTTTTCCCTGCCTGTCTCATGTCATTGCCTTCCCTTCCTAACCAAAAGCCAAAGTGAGGGGTCTGGCTGATGCATTCCATCAAGGCCATTGCCTAAGGCCCGGGAGAAGGGCAGAGAGTGATGGGGAGGGGCAAATGGAGAATAACAGCATGATAATCAATTCAAAGTTTGAATTGGAATCAAATCAGAATTGCAGAGGGATGAAACCAGTAGTATAATTTAAGAACAAAAGACGGAAGAACAAACTGGACTTGAAGTCCACAACTTCACCAGCAGGCAAGAAGTGGCTCATAGAGGGGTGGAGCTGAGAAACATCACTAGGGCCACACTAAGTAGGCTGGACCACTAAAGATGGGTTCCAAAACAGTCCTAGGCAGAGTGCTGTGTAGAAGAGCAAGGGACTGAGAGCTTCCAGGTTATGATTTGCTTTGGGTCTTGCAGGAGATATGCTTTATCTATTTCTTCTTCTTTCCTGCCCTTCTCCAACCCTTCTGGAAGTAGAGCGGCCTTATTCTCAATAGGCCACCTCCTTCCCCTCCCAATGCAGGCAGCTCACAGTGACTAATAATGGCTAAGGGACCTTAAGCTGAGATTCCACTCTGTATGGATGGATGACCTGAAGTCTGGGATTGTACCAACACCATTGCAAACATTAGACATGCTGTGGTCCTAATAGGGCCCTGTTGGAGATATATGAGGGTCATATAAACACACCTGTGATGATGGGTACCAGGATCCTGTTGGGAGTAATTACTCAGTGACTTCTGCTAGAATGAGCAGTTTGGAAATAGAGTGCCGGATTTGGTTATCAAGTACTCCAATCTCTTTCTGATTGTTCTGTATTCTGAACTCCATGCTCATTCCCATGAAGTGCACTAATTCCACGATTTAAAACAGAAAGCATGAAATGCTAGATCTTTACTCTGAGAAGAGATCACAATATAAGTACATTTAGTTGTAACTCCATGGCTTTATAGGGTAGTAAGTAGATTCATCTAGAATCTAGTTAGCCAACTGTATTTATTGAGCTCCTGCTGTCTAAGCTATGTGAGGAATTTTGACATGTATGTTAGTTTCCTAGGGCTGCTATAACAAATGACCACAAACTGGTAGCTTAAAACATCAGAAACTTAATCTTTCACAATTCTGAAAGCCAGAGTCTGAAATCAAGGTGGCAGCAGGGTCACGCTTTCTCCTTTTCTCTAGGGAAAGATCCTTCCTTGTCCCTTTCAGCTCCCTGCATCTCCTGATATAGTTTGTATTGTGGCAGCAAAACTTCAATCTTTGTCTGCATCTTTAAATGGTCTTCTTTATGCCCAAATCTCCTTATACCTTCTCTTGTAAGGATATAAATTATTGTTAAGGTCCACCCCAAATCCATGATTTTATCTTAAGACCTTCACTAATTACATCTGTAAAGGCCCGATTTCCACATACAGTCACGTTCTGAGGTGTTGGGACAAGGATTTTAGGGGTCACCATATAATACACTATAATGTGATTTAAATCTGGCCCTGCTATTGTGAACATTAGTGTGCATTATTTTCCCAAAATTCCTTTCTTGCTTCACTTTTTCTTAGAAAGTTATGTGCAAAACATTTCTGTGTGTGTGCATGTGTTTTCATTTACTTTGGAATAAGTTGGGTGCTCTCTCCACCTCCTCTGTCATTCCTAAATTGTTTTATTTCATTGTGAAATTTTCATCTTCTTGATTGCACTTTACCAGGTACTGTAAATCTAACTGTATCATTTTATTTTAATGAAAGAGAAATCTTTCTTGCTCTTACTGTTCAGCCTCCATGCTTGTGCACACCCCAGGGACCATCTCAGTGGCTCATTTTCACCCAAGACCAGCAGACAGGTCACCACATCAATACATTGGTAAAGGAGAACCCTTTTCTTGAGTTCAAAATTGTTTCCATTTTGTGGCTTATTGATTTCTTGTATATTTCAGCAACCTAGCTGGGACATGGGGTGGGGCATGTCCCTCAGGTGGGGGAATTTCCTGTAAACATGCAAAGTAACCACCATTTCCCACATTCCAAGTCTCCTCCAAAGCAGACTGCAGACTTACTACTAGATCCAATCCAGTTAAAGCCCTAAAGTAAAAAAAAAAATTTTTTTTGAGTTGGAGTCTCACTCCATCGCCCAGGTTGAAAGCCATGGCATGCTCACAGCCATCCCAATGTCGACCTACCAGGCATGGTGATCCTTCTGCCTCAGCCTTCCAAGTAGCTGGGACTATAGGCGCGCACTACCACACCCAGTTAATTTTTTTATTTATTGTAGAGTCGGCAAGTTGCCCAGGCTGGTCTCGAACCCGTGGGCTCAGGCAATCCACTTGCCTTGGCCTCCCAAAGTGCTGGGATTACAGGCTGAATTACTGAGACCAGTCAAGTAAAACTATTAAAAGACTAGCAACTAGTGCATATGTGAAGTTTTAAATTTAAAGTACTTCTTCCCCTTACCCCAGGCCATTTGGAGAGGAGAGATTCTGAGATCTTTCTCAGATGAATGGCAAACCTGATCCTGCCTTTTGGTTGCTTCTCATAAGAAGACAAGTCAAGAATAATAGCCATAATAGTGGTTAAAATTTGCTGGGTACTTTTGATATGCTAACAAATAGCATTAAATAGATTTTCTTAGTCACTTCTTATGACAGCCCTCTGGGGTGACCTCAGATTCACAGATGAGGAATCAAGGCTTAAAAAGGTTAATCACTTCTGCATCTTCATGATTCCCAATAACATTTATTTCTACATTTTCTCTTTTTCCTCATGTCAGTTATGGGAAACTGCGGCTCACTCAACTTTAGAAAATTCAATTAAGGTTTGTTTTTAAAAGGACTATTTCCTAAGGTATGGATAATGGAGAGGAGCCACAGGAATAGTGCAGGTATTCAGAATTAGTAGCTTCAGAGCTGCTGCCACCCTTAAGACCCCTAGAGTAGACATGAATACTGGAGCCTGGAAAGGAAGGGTTGAGTAGAGGAAGCCATCTGGAGAGGAGAAGTAACCTTTAGTTAGGAGACAAGCCAACCTGAGGGGACCTCGAAAGGATATAGATACCCTGACCTCACTTTCCTTTCACAGAAGCTCTCAGGAGGTGTCTCTAGGTATGACAAGTGGCTGATCAACTTGCCCTGGTTTGCCCAGGACTTCCTTATTTTAGGCACTGTCTCATGTCCCAAGAAACCCCTTGGTCCCAGACAAGCTAGAAAGGTTGTTGACACTAGCTCTAGGACTCTGAGCCACAGGTAGGTTTGTCCCTGGGGACAAGGATAGTGGCAGAATGGACTTGTGGAAGTCTATCTCCACCCATCCATCTATTTGGTCATTCATTCATGAGCTCAATAAGTATTTATTGAGTCTCTGCTCTATGCTAGGTACTGTTCTAGCCAGTGGGCAGTCCTCAGTAGACAAGGTGAAGGTCCCACCCCCACAGAGAGTAAGGGAGACAGATAATAAGGAAATATATACATATGTGGTATAATTTCAGACGTGGTAAATACCACAAAGAAGGAGACATTGGGGCTCACTGACAGAGAATGAAGTCTGTGAGTATGTGAGCATAGTCTTCTCTGGTCAGGGCAGTCTCTCTTAGGAAACACCTGCAAGTACAGCCCTGAATGAGGAAGTCTCACTTGTCCCAAAATACAGGGTGACTGTGACTATTTGTGGGAGTTTGCTCATGCTTTCTCGGCTTCTGTGGCTTCTCTTTGACTTGCCATCTTCAAACCTTGTCTCTCCTCTCCTACTTCTTCTCGCCTCTCCTTAAATTCCAAAGAGGGCATTCCTTTGCTTTACCTCTGCCAAGATGAAAAGTCTCAGTAAGCAGCAATGCTTGAAGCTGCTACCGGTTACTTATATCTTTAAGCTGTCAAATAATCCAGAGGCAGTGTGGATGGAGGTTGGCAGCTCCATTTGAGGTCATGGGGGATGATGGTGGATGGCGCTCTGAGGGGAGGGAAAGGAGAAAAGACTTTAGAAAGTTGAGGCTGAAGAAGACAAACTCTTATCTTTAAATTTTGCCTGAGGAGATTCCAGATCTTTCTCCCCAAGAGTTCATTATGGCTCCTGTCTTCTGTCCTCTCTGCATGAAATCACACTCGGGAAACCTAGACGTATTTCCCGAAGGCCAGTGGGATTAAGGAGTTAGGATGCCTAACCCAAGGGCTCCCACAAGACAACCATTATTGATCTGCTACTGAGAATATTCACATTTAACTTCATTTCTATCATTTTTACTGTTCTGTATTGTCCAAAGGAACATAGAGCCAAGATGAAGCTCAGAGATTCCCAAAAGTTTTATAGTGTTCATATAGAAAATATGTATAATTTCATTCAAAAAGGAAAAAGAAAACCTTGTTTTATCTCAAATTCCTTCTCTTAGTTCAATAACCATGGAGCCAATACAGCACTATTGAACTTTCTTTGCCTCTGGAGTTTAAAAGAATGTAAAAGGCAGTAATTGATGACTTGTTCTTAGACTGCAGGAAGCCACTTGTCACTATCCATTAACAGCTACTTTTCATGAATATTTTCCTCATCTCCATTAGGAAGAAATAGATGACAAAGCAAAACTAAAAAGCTATTTGTTATATTTCAGTCAGAGGAACTAAACTAAATATTCCCGGACAGTCATATACTCATACATGACATATATTTGTTCTGCTTGCAAGTGTTTTATTTGTTTGCTTGTTTATGGTTTGTTAATTTTGCTATGCAACCCAGATACATCCCAGGAGTGCCCAGACTCTGAATGGTCCTTCTGGGGGTTGTACTTAGGGTAAGGTCATAACTCACTGCCTGCAGGATTTGGTAATGGCATGTATATGCTTAAATGTTTAGAAGAGAGGCTTAACTTTTAAACTGATGGATTTCCTTTGTTCTTATTACCTTTTTTTTTTTTTTTTTTGAGTTGGAGTCTCACTTTGTCCCCCAGACTGGAGTGCAGTGGCCACTCCCGGCCACTGCAGCCTCGACCTGCTGGGCTCTGGCGATCCTTCCGCCTCAGACTTCCAAGTAGCTGGAACTACAGGTGTGTACTACCACACCCGGCTAATTTATTTTTATTTATTATAGAGATGAGGTCTCGCCAAGTTGCCCAGGCAGGTCTCGAACCCGTGGGCTCAGGCAATCCACTCACCTCGGCCTCCCAAAGCCGCTGAATTACAGGCTGAGCCACCGAGCCCAGCTTGTTCTTATTACTTTTGACCCCAAATACCAATCCCTGATAAAGTAATTCGACATAAGGAAAAAACTGAGTTTGACAACTCACTGTCATCTTACTGATGTAAATTGAGGACAAGGTGCCAGTCTTGATCTGGAATTTTCTGCTTCTTGTCAGTCTGTGTTATGGCCTTAAGACCTCTATCTAGAGAGAAATTGGCAAAAAAGGTTATTGAATATTATTTTTTTAAAAAGAAATATCTCTCATGGAATGTCATGAAGCCTCCTTATTTCCCCAATGCTCAATAGAACATTACCTCAAAAGTGGATTCTCAGACATAATGGTTGTTTCTGTAGATGAATTAAAGATATCATGTGTCTCCTGGTAAGAGAGAATGTAGTTAGAAGCTGGCTAGGCAGATAGACAGGGAGGGTCTCAAGAAGAAGTAATACCTGCAGGAATGCCTCTGTACCACGTCTGTTATATAACTAGCAATTGAAAATGTGGTTAAGGATATCCTCTTAAACCAGGATATTTTGTTCAAAGTGACTTTTTGCCATTCAGATGCAAGCACAATAGCTCAACTAAATGTCCTAACTTGACCTAAGCTTTTTACAATGCCATTAACATGGTATTTGCATTTTGGTTTAATCGCCCCCCGGGGCTTTTCTGTGGTACTTATGGGTAATAATCAAGATGGAGTAACTTTAGACAAAGGTACACCTGCACAGTACATGCTGGGATTAGGAAACAGCTGGAAGTTGAGAGGGGGGTAAGATGCAAATGAGAAGAACACCCCTAGAAGGGAGAGAGAAAACACAGACCACTCCAGTAACCCATTTCCAGTGCTCTCTCTTTTCTTGAGAGCTTTCTGTTGTTTAATAAACTCCTTCTTCTTCTTGGGTGTCTGTGTTCCTTAATTTTCTTGGTTGTGAGACAAGAACTTGAGGATCTAAGCTGACAGAGCAGTTGAAAATTCCTGTAACACTGGTATCCAAAGAAAGGTGGAATCTAACAGATCATAGAAGATCATTTAATCCAGGTGTTTGATAAAAAGTTCCTCCCTTGAAAAAGTTGCTAGAGACTCCATATTTTGGGGGGATAATCTAAAACTGTGGTAGTCTCTGCTCATGGGAGGGGCTAGATTAACCTGCCCAAATTCAGTTAGGATTGGGAGTTTTATAATCTCCACAAAGAAAGAGGGTTCTAATACAGAAGGCTAGGCAGGTAATCTCAGCCTGTGTTTCTCATAGTATGGACCATCAGAATTTTCTGCAGTGCTTGTTGAAAGTACAGACTCAGGTTCCTTCCCTGACCTAATGGATCAGAATCTTCAGATATAGGGCCAAGGATCTACATGTTGAACAAGCTCTGCACTTGAGTGTTATGTTCTGCCATTTTGAGACCCTTCAGTTTAAACTGAGCCACCACCTGTGAGAGAATCTGGCATATTTTCTTGATATGAAATCTTGACAAGTGGAAAGGATTTTATACAGGTGTGTTTTTACTCTTTAATTTTGCATCCAAAGTAAAAGGAAGGAGGTGAATAATAGGCACAATTGGGAGTGTGCATGACATGTAGAATAGTTTAACACCTATTTTTTATTAGGTAACTTTTTCTATAGCAAGCATTGACTTGGGCAATGGGGAAGTATGTATGAATAAGACATTGTGCTCATCTGCAAGGAGCTTCAAAATATTAGGGAAGCAAATACTTCCTACGTAACATGGTGGATACAGCGTTGGAGTCCTGCACAGAGGACCTGGGGAAGTAAACAAAGCAGTACTTTGTTTTTTCAACTTTCTGACGGTAGTATAACTAACACACAGCAAACTGTATATATCTTGTATTTCTTAAATTCACAGCTCAGTGAATTTTCACATTTGTATGCATCCATTTGAACTACCACTTAGACCAAGATATAGAATATTTTCAGCATCCTAGAAGGCTCCTTCATGCCCCCTTACCACCAGTAATACCTCCACGCAAATGTAACTATTATTCTATTCTCTGTCAGCAAAGAGTAATTTTGGCTGTTTTTAAACTTTGTATAAATTGAAACATCCAGTATGTACTTCTTTGTTCTGGAGTCATTCATTCAACATTATGCTGTAAGATTTCATTTCAGTTTGCAGTGTTCCTTCTTTATTGTTCTTCAATCTTCCATTGTGTGAATATACTACAATTCATTCTACTACTGATGGCTGGTGGAGTTGTATCCAGTTTGGGACTATTATGAATAAAGCTAACTATAAACAATCTTGTACATGTATTTTGGTGCACAAAAGCACTCAAATCTATTGATTTTATTTCTATAAAGTAAATTGCTGGGTTAGAGCTATATGTTTATGTTCAGATGAACGTTCTAACAGTTTTCTAAAGTGATTTTCTATTCTCAGCAGCAGTGTAGAAGAGTCTCAATTGTTCTGCATCTTTGCCAACATCTAGTGTTCTCAGTCCTTTTAATCCTGGTCATTGCTGTGTATGTGTGCATGTGCGTGTGTGCATACTTGTTTGGGCACGTGTGTGGGGGATAGGTATTTGTTAGTATTTCAATTTGTATTTCTGTCAGGAGTAATATAACGTTTTATATACTTACTAGCCCTTTAGGTAACTTGGTTTGTGAAATGCTATTTCAAGACATTTACTTTTTTTTTTTTTTTTATAAACATGGATCGTCTTTTTCCCATTGATTTGTAGGTGTTTTGAAACATATTCTAGCTTGCAAATCCTTTGTTAAGTATATGTACTCCACATGTATTTTCCCAGCCTAGGAGCTTGCCATTTCGCCCCTTAAATTAATTATGTCTTCTGAAACTCTTTTTCCTTCCTCCCTCCCTTCTTCCTTCCTTTTCTCTATCTTGTTTAGAATAATCAAGACATAAAAATCAAATATATTCAAAGTGTTCATTGCGATGATTTGATATATACATTGTGTAATAATTATCACAATCAAAATAACCCATCTATCATCACCAACAATTACCATTTGGGGGGGGGGAGAAGGACACTTATCTGCTTTTTTAACAATTTTCAAATAAACGATATAATATTATTAGTTATAGTTATTCTGTTCTATATTAGGTCTCCATAACCTACTCATCTGTAGATGGAAGTTTATATTCTTTGACCAAATCTCCCCATTTGGAGTTCTGGCGGCCTCTAACAATCTGACAACCAGGAGCAACTCTCTGCTTCTCTGAGTCAGACTGCTCTAGATTCCATGTATAAGTGAAATCATACAGTATTTGTCTTTCTGTGTCTTTCTTGTTTTACTTAGCATAATGTCCTCCAGCGTCATGCATATGGTCACACATGGCAGGGTTTCTTTCTCTTTAATAGTAGAACCATATTTCTTTTCTTTTTTTTTTTGAGTTGGAGTCTCACTCGGTCGCCCAGACTGGAGTGCAGGGGCCGCTCCCGGCCACCGTAGCCTCGACCTGCTGGGCTCCGGCGATCCTTCCGCCTCAGCCTTCCAAGTAGCTGGAACTACAGGCGCGCGCTACCACACCCGACCGATTTTTTGATTTATTGTAGAGATGAGGTCTCGCCAAGTTGCCCAGGCGGGTCTTGAACCCGCGGGCTCAGGCAATCCACTCACCTCAGCCTCCCAAAGGCGCGGGATTACAGGCTGATACGTGTGTGTGCATCACATTTGTAATCTGTTCATTCATTGATGGGCAGTTATTTGTTTCTATATATTATCTATTATGAATAATGCTGCAATGAGCATGAGAGTGCTGATATCTCTTTTACATACTGATTTCACTTCCTTTGGTTACATACCCAGAAGTGGGATTGCCAGATCATATGACAATTCTATTTTTAATTCTTTGAAGAACCCCTATACTGTTTTCCATAATGGTTATACTAATTTTAATTCCCAAGGACTTTTTGTTTTGTTTTTTTACTTCACACTCTTGCCAACATTGTTTATCTCTTTGTCTTTTTTGATAGTTATCTTAACAGTGAAGTGATAGTCTCACTGTAGTTTTGATTTGCAGTTTTTCTGAGGATTAGTGATCTTGACCACATTTTATATACCTGTTGACCATTTGTATATCTTCTTTGGAAAATTGTCTATTTAGGCCTTTTGCCCATTTTTAAATTGGGGTTTTTTTTATGCTTTTGAATTGTGTAAATTCCTTATATATTTTGGATACTAACCCTTTATCAGATATATGCTTCTCCATTCTGTAGTTGCCTTTTTATTGTTTGGATTATTTCCTTTGTTGTGCAGAGTCTTTTTAGTTTGATATAGTCCCACTTGTTTGTTTCTTGTTGTTGCCTGTGATTTTGGTGTCATGTCCAAAAAATCATTGCCAAGACCAATGTCAGGAACTTTTTCTGTTGTTTTCTTCTTGGAGTTTTACAGTTTCAGATCTTACTTTAATCTATTTTGAGTTATTTTTTATATATAGTATAAGACAAGAACCCAATTTTATTCTTTCATGTAGATATTCAGTTTTCCCAACACCATTTATTGAAAAAACTGTCCTTTACCCATTGTGTGTTCTTGGCACTCTTGCCAAACATTAGCAGACCATATATGCCTGGATGTATTTCTGGGCTTTCTATTCTGTTCCATTGGTCTATGTGCCAATTTTTCTGCCAGCACAATACAGTTCTTATTACTATGGCTTTGTAATATAGTTTGAGGTCAGGGAATAAACAAAGTTTAACTTGTTGGCATATAGTCCTAACCCTTCCCTCACATAGTCCCAGCCTCTCTGACTTTATTTTTAAGCCCATTCCTGGTATTGGGGACTGCTTCCATCTAATAAAAGGGAAGAAAGACAATTCTGTGTTTCAGATCCCATAAATGCAAATTACTTATAAAGGTGAACAAGATGTAGTACTTCATTTTGGCTTCCCATTTCCTTAAGCTACAGTCAAGACTAGGTGACAACTATACCAGCATGAAGCCACATCCACTCTTTTCAGCACTGTGCTGAGCTGTCTGCAGCCCCTAACCCCAGGTGTTATCTCTCCCCTTCCCACTGGGTCCCCACTAGTGTCCATTCTCCATTGCTGACTTTTTACTTTGCTGTGATCACTGCTGCTTATCTTGGCAGAAACCCTCCAAGCACTCCCAGCACTGTTTCACAGCCTCTTCTCATGATTATATTGAGCTAGGAGTGGCTCAGATTTTTAATGACCAGCACTCTTTGGGGAGGGTTCCTATTAAGTAGCCAATCTTATTCTCAGATTCTGAGTCTCCTTTGCAAAGCAACTTGTAATAAGTTTTCCTGAGACCAGATGGTCCAATTGAGTTAACTTGGGCCATCCTAAAGAAAATATTTTACTCTAGAAAGATGACTGTGGTGGCCTTCAAATACTTTCCTAAAATGATATCACTCTGAGTGCCTCCTACTCTTGCTGCCATGACTTCTTTAGTTCATACACTATGCTATCTCCAATGTGTCTGCAGATTACAATTCAGCCCAGGCAGAAAAGATGTGTTACAAAAGTACCAAACAAAACCAGTCCTTAACATTCCTATATTCCTATATGACCAAAGCCCTTCTTCTTGGCCACCTGTCTTGGTGGTCACCTGTAACCAAAGAGTCCAGAAATATATTTTCTAATTAAATATCTTTCTTCAGTACATTTGTGAAGAACTAGACCTCAAAATCCTTTCCTTTTCTCTCTCATTTTAAAGAGTAGAATCATGACAGAGCTTTCTTGTTTGAGAGACTAATTTTCTAATGCCAAAGTGGAGTGTTTGCCCAATGCACCATGACTTGGGCAATCTCAGAGAACCCCTGTGCTAAGGGTTCATTGCTTTGTTCATTCTCTCAGTAATCAAGTTGGTGTGTCAGATGTGACAAGAGTATCTGACACAGAGGGAAGGACAATAATTGCTTTGCCAGAGGAAAAAAAACAGAGTTGTCTTTTGTAGAAATCTTGGCCTCCTGGAAGCTGTGAAACTGCAGCTTCCAGTTCATTTCCCTGGGTAATTGATGTTCTCTTCCTTTGAAATAAAGGTAAAAAAATTCTTTATTTTGTCTTCCACTGTGTGAAGATGGAATTTCACCCATAAAGCACTTTTTCATCACAGAAGTTAGTAGTAATGATTAAGTGTAGGAAATATCCCAACCAAACGTCCCATACCACCAAACACCAGGAGCTGATTGCTTTTGGTTTTTTTGTTGGCTGCTGTTGGCTCTAAATCTCCCTTATGAGCTGATGCATAGCTTGTCAGCAGATTTGGACTTTGAGATTTTTCAAAATCCCCTTAAAATAGATGTTCCTGAAACCCAGGAGACTTTTCCATCTGTCTCCTTTGCAAGACTCATGTTGAGGAGGGGCAAATAATACAGGCCTTTTGGAGTCTCAGGATCATGCTTTAAATACACTCTGCTTAATAAAACACACAAACTTGACTTTCCAAATTAAGTTATTGCCTACTGATCATTTTTAAGGGAAAAATAATATTTGGGCTTCTGCTTCATTGGAACTGAAGTCATGAAGATGTTACTTTGTAGGTATCATGCCTTACAAAGGAATCATTGCTCAAGAAGACTTCAAAAGTATTTAAGAAAAATATTTTAACTAATGGCAAATGGAATTTCAGTTTGGTTTGGGGCACTGAGTCTATAAATGTGGGGTTGTTTCTAAAATTAGCCATGGGGTATTCCCAGGCTGGTTTGAGAGAGAAAGAAAAATAAAGAAAAGAAAAACATGTTGTGGTAAGCTCTTGGCTCTCTTCAGATCTTGTAGAATATTTTGGTCACTTTCTAGGGCTCAGTCACTAATTCACTAGTGATCAAGGGAGATGGTCCCTGTAGTTTCAAACAGAACATTTTCTTTTAGAATGTACTTTCTTTATAGTGTTGCAAGATACACAGTTATCATTGGCTTGATAAGACAGGATATTTGGAAGAACTTTGACTGAAGTATTAATTTATTTACTACTTCCCATAGAATTCTAATTTTATAAACCCTTCTAACCCACCTCAGATTGTTGGATTTATCCACCTTTGTAATTTGAAAATATTTAGTTTAGTTTTCTCTTCAATGAACTCCAAAATCTTGCCAATATTGGTTTGTTTTAGTTTGATTTTAAAACATATGTAACTGAGGCAGCTAATTTAACCAGACAAATGAAGTGCTTTTCTTAGAATTGAACATACACTTGAACACACGCTCTAAAATTTGAAGCTCTTCCCATTCAAAACACAAACAATCAGCCAAGCTAAAAGATCCTCTTTAGCCAGCTAAGAATCCGAATTATGTTTATCCAATAAGTGGAAAGAACACGCCTAGGGAGAAACCTGGTGGCGCTACAACCTGGGTGAGAAATAAAACATTTACCCCAAATCACTAAGTTATATTGCACCTTTCGCACCCTGCAAATCTTGCTTATGTCATTTCACTAGTCATGAACTACATTCTCTGAAAATGCTGCCAAGGGGTCTGGTATTGTAGGAATTTGCCCTACCTCTTTGAAGACTCATTAGCAATGATTTAATTCTCATCATCCAGTTAGTCTGTAGCCTAGGCTTTTTGTTATCTGCAGCCCTGTGTCCTACAATTCTAGAGGCCCAAAGGACTCAGTTTCTACATGGGTGACTGTAGCCTTGGCAGTCCTAGAAAAATGGGTAGATTCATACTCTGTGTATATGCAGGCAGTACTTTACTTCTCCTCTCTAACTTTGTGGGGTTCCTGGATTGCCCTGAATTTCAGAACACAGTTTAGCCATCTTCTCCTCTGAGATTAAAAAAAAAAATCTTCCAATTTGGTTTCAGTACTGCCCCACTATCAATTAACATGCATATTGTAATTGTTGGTTTATGTCATCTTATCTCAGTAGATTGTGATCTTAGTGTCTTGAGCACATGATTCAGTGTCTCTCACATAATTTTGTTGAATGAGTGGATGCAAGGTTGACGGTTGGTCATGCAAAGCAGTATGGGTCTTTTGCCGCATAGAATGAACCTGCTCCTGGCAGTGGGACACCACCCTGCTTATTCCCAAAGTTGGCTTAGGTACTTTTTCCACTGATTCCTAGAGCATGGATGCCCTTTAGCAGAGGGCCCCGAGGGTGTGTTTGGAGAAACAATCATTAGCTGAAGTCCTAGGGACAAGCTAGTTAGCTTCTGGTCTTTGTTGACTGTCTTTGCACCATCAGGTCCAGGACAGAGAAGCATCTTCCCCTCTGTTGCCATGAGACTAAGTGGGCCTCTATTCTCTGGGTCATTAAGAGAAAGTGATTGTGCATGTGACCAACAGACAAGCTCCTTTTAGCTTTCTGGAAATGAAAAGATGCGAATGTTTGTTTTATACTCAGTAATACATTTAAGAGTACCTGTGCCCAAACCAATCTAACTAACTTAATTGGTACCAAATTTTGATTTCTGTGCCCTAACTCAGAGCCTGGTTGCTAATAGACACTGTGCTAATAGACATTGGTTATAAGCACAAATAGAAGTCTTTCTATGTAAGGAGGTGGGAAGTAGGGTGTTATATTACAATCGTTTGAATGTAGATTAACACTTTCCTGATTTCCTGAACTGAAGGGCACTTTGTCCTTTAAATCAACTAGGTTCTCATTTCAGCCTTTGTCCAGAGGGAAAACTGTTTTGTGAGCACTGATTTAGGCCAATCTAATTTCTGTTTGTTTGATCCACTGCCTACATTTTTTCCCCACTTTTCTGGGATTCTATCATCTATAGCAGAAGAGGTAAAGCTTAATCCACAGTCTTGCAAAGTGGAGTCAATGATACTTTGTCCCAAGACTTCCAGTGGGATTATCTAGAAAATAAAAGAGGAAGACCTTCAAACTTTTTCCTTAGAAAGACGTTTTCTATTCAAACCATTTATTTAATCTCTCCATGCATACACTTCTGCATTCATTTGCTTATGCTGTGTATTTATATAGCCCAGCTGCTTATTCATTTATTCAACAGACGTTTGCATAGCATACATCTGTGTCAAACCTACAATTTAGCAGATTAGAAAACAAGGCAAATCAGTGGTTTCAGAATTTACTAATGAATGCTACAGCTTCTAGGAGAGAACATCTAGTGTGGCCTGTCTTGGATTTTTAGATCTCTGATGTAAGGACCAGGACTGGAGTTTACTGCCCTTCCTCTGTCCCCTTCAGTCCTTCCTTGAGAATATTCGGCTGCTGCTTTACAGTTTAAATAGTTATAGTTTCTTTCCCAGTTAAAAAAGTAATCTATGTTTATTATACAAATTGAAAAATACAAAAAGGTAAAAAATAGGAAAAAGGAAAAAATAATTCTTTTAAAAGTGCTGCTGTGAATATTTTGATGCAATTCCTTACCTTTTTGCTTAAAAATCTAGTCTAGATCATTTTTTTTTTTTTTGAGTTGGAGTTTCACTCTGTCGCCCAGACTGGAGCGCAGTGGCCGCTCCCGGCCACCGCAGCCTCGACCCACTGGACTCCGGCGATCCTTCCGTCTCAGCCTTCTGAGTAGCCGGAATTACAGGCGCGCGCTACCACGCCCGGCTGATTTTTGATTTATTGTAGAGATGAGGTCTCACCAAGTTGCCCAGGCAGGTCTCAAACCCACGGACTCTGGCAATCCACTCACCTCAGCCTCCCAAAGGCGCGGGATTACAGGCTGAGCCACCGAGCCCGGCATAGATCATTTTTTATAGGCCAACCTTTTCCCCAGTTTTTACTTAATGTTATAACAAGCATTTCCTCTTGTTACTATAAACTGTTTACATTATTTTAATGGCGATACGCTGCTTCATTCTATGGGTATGACATTATTCACTTAAGTGAACTTTTGTTTAAATGTATCTTTTTGCTTACTATTATAAATGAGGAAGTCATAGGCATTTTTGTGGATGGCACTTCACAGACTCATAGGCATTTTTGTGGATGGCAGTTCAGATCCCCACCCCTCCCAAAAGAATTCCCCAAAGTGTAATTACTGGGTCAAACAAGATCATGGACACAGAGTGTCAACTTACTTTCCGGAAGGGTTACACCAAACTACATTTCTTCTAGTGTTTTCAGAATGTCTAGTTTAGCTGTGTAAATCCTGACCAGGTAGGATGCAGGGTTAAGAACTCAGGCTTAATAAGAGATAAAATAGACAAGTGGGATCTCATCAAACTAAAAACCTTCTACAAAGCAAAGGAAACCACCAAGAGAGCGGGGAGACAACCCACACGGAATGGGAAAAAAATATTTGCCAACTGTATAACTGATAAAGGCTTAACATCTAGGATCTACAAGGAACTCAAATGTGCCAAAAGGAAAAAAACAAATAGCCCCACTCAAAAGTGGACAAAAGACATGAATAGACACTTCTCAAAAGGAGATATACAGGCAGTCAACAGACACATGAAAAACTGCTCAGCCTCACTCATCATCAGAGAAATGCAAATCAAAACACATGGAGATACCACCTAACCCCAGTAAGAATGGCTATCATTAATGAAGCAAACAACAACAGATGCTGGTGAGGATGCGGAGAAAAAGGAACACCTCCACACTGCTGGTGGAAATGCAAACTAGTGCAACCTCTTTGGAAAACAGTGTGGTGTTTTCTGAAAGAACTAGAAATTGACCTTCCATATGACCCAGCAATCCTCCTATTGGGAATATATCCAGAGGAACTCAAATCATTCTACAAAAAATATACCTGCACACACATGTTTATGGCAGCACTACTCACAATAGCAAAAAGATGGAGCCAACTGGGCTGCCCATTGAAACTGGACTGGATAAAAAAATGTGGTACATGTACACAATGGAATATTAGGCAGTCATAAAGAAGAACAAACATATGGACTTTGCAGCAAATTGGATGGATTCAGAGTCTATCATACTCAGTGATCTGTTGAACAATTATCATAGTACTGTAAGAAAGGGGATTGGCAGTAGTGGGAAACTTCCAGGGGAGGGAGGGTCACACCTTACCAACAACGGTACCTGCATAATGAACATTTGTACACCTAACCCTGAATTGTACCTCACATCTTTAAAATAAATTTTTTTTTTTTTGAGTTGGAGTCTCACTCTGTCGCCCAGACTGGAGTGCAGTGGCCGCTCCCGGCCACCGCAGCCTCGACCTGCTGGGCTCCGACGATCCTTCCATCTCAGCCTTCCAAGTAGCCGGAATTACAGGCATGCACTACCAGGCCCAGCTGATTTTTTTATTTATTGTAGAGATGAGGTCTCGCTGCCCAGGCGGGTCTCGAACCCGCGGGCTCAGGCAATCCACTCACCTCAGCCTCCCAAAGGCGTGGGATTACAGGCTGAGCCACCGAGCCCGGTAAATAAAAAATTTTTTTAAAAACCCTCAGGCTTAGAACCAGACTGTCATGTTTAAGTGCTTGTTCTTCCACTTATTCTATGATCTCAGACATTTTACTTCATCTCACTGTGTCTCTGTTCTTCCTTTTGGGGAATGGGAATAAAAATAGCTCTTCCTCATAGTAGGAATTAATGTATGTAAAGAGATTAGAATATTCCTGGTACATGGTGAGTACTATTTAGTATGAGCTATTATTATATTACCTCCTATTACAGGTATGGCTAAAGCAAAGGCAACTAATGAAAATCAAACAGTGTCGCATACCAGGGTGTGGTGAGTTGAATAGTGTTTCCCAACATTTCCTGTCCCTTGGGAACCTCAGCATGTGACTTTACTGGAAACAGAATCTTTGTAGATGTAATCAAATTAAGATGGAGTCATACTGGTTTAGGGTGGACTCTAATCCAATGACTGATGTCCTTACAAGAGGAAGAGAGGACACAGAGAGATGCAGAAGAGAAGGCCACATGAAGGTAAAGGCAGAGATTGTAGTGATGCTTCCATAACTCAAGCAATGCCTGGGGCCATTGGCAGCTAGAAGAGGCAAGAAAGGACTATTTCTTAGAGCCTTCAAAGGGAGTATGGCCTTGCTGACATCTGAGTTTCAGACTTCTAACCTCCAGATATGTAAGAGAACAAATGTCTGTAGTTTAAAGGCATCACATTTGTGGTCATTTGTTATGGCAGCCCTAGAACACTAATACATAGGGTAAATCTAAATGCCCCGTCATCCATTAGGAAGTGTACTCAGTTATTTACTTGAGATCGACATGTCATAATCAAGCAGAATTAGCATTATTTAAGGTTACTAAGCCTTACCAGGGACCCTAAACAGAATTGCAGACCAGAGTCTCAGGGTGATCTTGCTGGGTGATGTAAGTGAGCTGACAGACCCAGACAACCTGTTGTTGTACACCTCCCTCCCCCAGTCAGGTCCCCAAGAGCATCTGGATGGACCTTTGTTCTAATTGGCCATGGATAATATGGGCTTGCCTCCACATCCCCTCTGCTGCTATACTGTAATGATGATTGATTCACGTTGCAAATGGCCTAAAGTCGCCCTCACAGCCTTATTATTGCAGATACAATTACCACCAGGCAGAGCTTGCTGCTACAGTATCTGATAATGGACTCTAATTTGCCAGTGGGGTTTGTGCTTCTTTGTTCCCAGACAGAGATCCATTTCTAAACTAGAGAGTAATTCATAAATATTTTTCTCTCCAGTCATGGAGGAAGGCCAGATTTAACTGCATAATAAAGGGCAGTTCTACCTAGAAGCCACTGAGGGAGACTGTGGGCTCAGGCCTAGAGCAGAGCTCACTGATTCTGGATGCTCATTTTGCAGAAAACCTCACTGAGGCCCAGAGAGGTAATGTGACTTGTCCAAGGTCATACAGCTGGTTAGTCAGCTCTTTGTGCTCTAACAGAGCCTCTCTTGTTCCCTGAGCTTGAGGAATACCAAAGAACTGGACATTCCAAGCCCTTTGTACTTGAGTCATTTTGACTTCTGCTTATTTGCAATAATGGTAGAAATTATTTTTCTTTAAAATATCATGTTTGTTATTTTATCTTATAATGATCTCAGAAGTTTATTGATGGGAATTTGGAAAATACAGAAAAAAATCAAGAAAAAAGAAAAACTAACCACAAGTATTTCATAAAGAAATGACTTCACATTATTATGTTTTATTCACTTGCAATTATTTTATATGTATATATATTTATATATATATATTTCATTTGGGACAAAACTGATGTCAAATTATATATAAGCCATGTAGTTTGTGTTTTTCCATTTATTGTATTTTATTTTCTCACCTCATTAAATTTCATGTTATGTCTCACAAATATGGTTACATAATATTAAATCATGCAGACTAAGAAGTTATTTAAACATTTTTGCTACTGTCATTGAAGTGGTTTTGCTATTGCAAATGATACTGCTGTGATATAACTTGTGTACACATATCTAGGATTGTCTGATTATTTCTTTACAATAAATGCAGGTAAAAGTTGGAGTCAAAGAATATGAATATTTTTAAGAGTCTTAAATAAAACATATTGCTAAGTACATGGTTTCTTATCAGAGTAGGGATTGAACGTTGGACTTATAATTTAAAAAACTGGGTTTGAATTTTAAGTTCACCACTTATTAGCTTTATGACCACAGAAAATTATTTTGTTCCTTGACCTAATGTATAAAATGTGAACAATAAATACTTCATCAGGTTATTATGAAAATCAAATAAAATAAGTATTAAAATGCCCAGCACAATGACTAATACTTAGCAGATACTCAAGAAATATTTATGGTTTCATTTTGAACTTTTGCCATCAGTCAGAAAGAAGCCAAAAACTGAAATCTTCTAGGAAAAGATCAGGAATTTTTATTTTCTAAATAAGTGGCTACTGGTGTGGGGAGGGTATGGTAAGATTCTTCTGTATGCCAGCATGTAAGTAAATTCAGTGAAATACCCAAGAGTAAAAGCTGTTTTGGGTTGCTAATGTAACGATGATAAAAAGAAGAGGCTTGTAACAGTTCAAAGGACAGACTCTGAACTATCATTTTGATGATGCCAATATCTTCCTATGGAGAATGTTTTAGGAAGTCAAACTGCTGTTGGAAAATTAGGGTTTACTTAACACAACAGCCAACTGAAGATAAGTTTGATATGGGTATAAGCTCCCTTTGGGGGAAGAAGAGAGAATGGTTGTGTATGAAAACAAAGGAATAAAGTTCTGACTTGGTATCCTTCCTTAAACTCTCAGGTTCCTAAAAGCTAACAAGACAGGGCTGAAAAAACTTGGAGGAAGCTAGCTAAAATCAATCAAATGGGCCTTGAGTCAGCAGAACTTGGGTGCAAATCCTAGCTCTGATACTCCCTAGCTATGTGACCTTGGGTGAGCCACTTGACTTTGACTGCCCTGCATCAATTTCCTGCTCTGTAAAAGGATGTTAATGCAGCCTATCAGTAAGGTTTTTTTTCCCCCCCAAACAGGCTTAAAGAAAATGAATATGACAGAATGTGGGGAATAAATGGTAAACGGCACTATGATCTATGTAACACTGAGAAATCTACAACCTTATTTTTCTGTTTATTATTTTTTATAATACAATGAGAGAAATACAAAGAATTCTTTTCTCTCTCTATATTGTTATGAAGATTATTGAAAAATTGTGAAAGTATTGCATCATCTGCTCAGCACTACGAACAGGTCAGGATTCGGCGGGAAGGTGCTCACCCATGAAAAGGTGGCAGCTCCTCAAGGGCCTGGGGCCTGGGACTTTGTCCCACGCCTCCCTGTTGCCTTGTGTCTGCAGTTTTCTCAACTGCTTGCTTTGGCATTGCCCTCCAGTCATTGCTTCTTGGGTGCCAAGGTTATTCAAGTGTTTAGAGTGACAAAATCACGCATGTTAGGATTTACGCACATCCCACAGAGACAGTTTGGGATAATCAACGTTTGTTTTCCAACAAGGACTACAGTTCCTGTGGTCTGCTGCCAAGGCAAAGGCCTAATCATAGCAGTCAGCGAGCGCTATGCTGAGAAGGACCGAGTGGGTGACACTCCAACCGACAGACTCTGAACCTCCAACTCCAGGACATGCTCCTCCTGGCATCCTGATGGTTGCAGATCCATCTGGGAAGGTTTGAGGTGTCAGGCCCACCCAACCACCCACCCGCCTGACACAATACATCCCTTCTCTGGAAGGTTCACCCTTTGTAGCTGTTGTCAGATATGTATCAGATTGTGACTGAGGGAGGGGTAGGACCAGGTAATGTATGTGAAGTCAAATGTCATTAATAGCTTGATTTTGAGCGACTTATGTCAAATACAAAAAATTTTTTTTTTTTGCTTTTTTTAAAAAATCAATATTTTTTATTATGATATTGTGGGGTACAGTTAAGGGTTAGGTATACAAATATGCTTCGTTCAGGCACCCTTGTTGATAAGAGGTATCTCCCCGTCCCCAGACAGATATTTACTACCATTAATCCCATCTCCCTTCCCTCCCCCCCCATAGTTTCCCAGTACTGTCCGTCATTTTCTTACAGTATTACATGGATGTTCAAGGTCCACTATATGAGTGAGAACATGTGATACTCAGATCTTTGTTTCTGTGAGATGTCACTCAGTATTATAGACTCTAATTCCATCCAGGTTGCTGTGAAATTCATGATTTTGTTCTTTTTTATGGCTGCGTAGTATTCCATCGTGTATATGTACCACATTTTTAAATTCAGTCCTCTTTTGACGGACACCATGGTTGATTCCAGATTCTTTCTATTGTGAACATTACTGCGACAAACATACGTGTGCAGGTATCTTTTATACAGTGATTTGAGTTCTTCAGGGCATATTCCCAGTAGGGGGATTGCGGGGTCATATGGGAGGTCAATATTTAGAGCTTTTAGGAATCACCATACTGTTTTCCACAGAGGTTGCACTAGTTTGCACTCCCACCAACAGTGTAGAAGTGCTCCCTTTTCGCCACACCCTCTCCAGCAACTGTTATTTTTTGAGTTATTGATAATTGCCATTCTGACTGGAGTTAGGTGATATCTCAGTGTGGTTTTGATTTGCATCTCATTGATGATTAGTGAGGTTGAACATTGTTTCATGTGTCTGTTGGCAGCTCAGATGTCTTCCTTTGAGAAGTGTCTGTTCATATCTTTTGCCCATTTTAATGAAAGTAGGATTACTGACAGAAAGAGCAGTGTCCTGAAAATCTTCTTAAGCATTTGCTTTACAACTGAGTTCTATATACTATTCATGCCAAATCCAAATGTACTCAATTCATTATTATTTGTAGCAGAAATTATAAATTTTGGATTTTTCATCATGTGACCCACAATTTAAAAAAAATGCCAACAAATTATGCTTTTACCAAAGTTATTATTGATTTGGGAGAATGCAAGGGGAGATGTAAATGATATTTCACAAGCTCTCTTGATGACCCTGTTGCTTTTGGAGAGAGATGTGAGTTGATAGACCCATCATCTAGCAAATATTTATTAAGAACTTGTCACGTGGGTACTGATTGCTGGTGGTGAGATCCCCCTAGGAGTGGGAATAGATGGCAAGGAATAGTGAGGAGGAATTAGAACTGAAGGCTTTGGCCTCCAAGGGATGAGGTAGAAGAAGCCTTGTGTTGCTTCTAGGTTTTAGCTGAGGAGACTGAACAGGCAGTTATAGGTGATGCTCCCAGGAGTAGGAAATGCAGAAAGAAGAGTAACCTTGCAGGGGACACTGAGGAGGACTGTAAGAAATCATTATCTGGTCTCTTTGTCTGAGTCCTTTCCTCTCTGAGACAAGGTATGGAGAGCAGTGCATCCACAGTGGTGTACATCTTCTTCAAAATTATAGAGAAGGAAGCTAGTAGTCAGAAGAGATGTTATATTCTTTATCAATGCCAGGGATCAAATGTGAGAGAGGAAAAAGTACCTTATTGACTCATTCCTCAGAGTGACACAATGAAGAACAGGAGCCCAGGTGTGGGGTATGTTTCAGTTAGCTACTGTTGCATAACAAACCACTTCAACACTCAGTAAAGTTAAATCATCACCATTTCTTATTTCCCTGAACCCATGGGTCAGCTGGGCAGTTTCACTAATAAGATCAGCTTGGCTGATCTTGGCAGGACTCGTTCATGCATCTGGGGCTAGCAGGTTGATTGGGAGAAACTGGTCTGGTCTGGGATGGCTTCAGCCAGGATAACTCAACTGGGCTCTGTGACATCTCTCATCCTCCAGAAGCTGTTCTCACAGCAGTTGTGGTTTTCTAAGAGAGAGTGGAAGTATGTGAGACCCCTTGAGACTCAGGCTTGGACCTGACACACTGTCATTTCTGCTTCAAAGTAAGTCACAATGGCCAGCTCAGATTCAGGGACTGGGGAGTAAATCCATCTCTTGATGGAAGAGCTTAACAAAACCACATTACAACAATGTGAATATGGGGAGACATAGAGAACTGGGGCTATTTTTGGAAACAAACAATCCCATTTGAATTCCATAGACCAGAAAAGCTGAGGAAAGCAGAGGCAGAGTAGAGAAAATATTGGCACTTACAGTGGCTTTATCCAAGGTTCATTGTGGTCTTGTGCACAGACCAGGTTCATTTAAAGGGAATGAAGCCAAGTGGATGCCTGGATGGAAGTGCTATAATGAGGAGAGATAGCTGGCATGATATTAGAACAAAGTTTCATCTCCTTTTTCTCCTCCAAACACCTGCAATGTAGGGCACACCAACTTAATTGAAATGATTCATTCAAAGCAAGGCAACGCTTCAGGGTTGTGAATTTGTGAACAAGTTTTGAATCTTCTCTTGAGAGTTTTGTCAATAGAGGAAAATAGGATTGGCTATTGGCAGCAGAGTGTGGAGGAAAAATCTCACCTCCGTTACTATTTGACCAAGCAGCTGTTTCTTATGTGGAACCAGTCAAAGTGTCATTTGTTGTTTGTATCTGTGCATGGAACAGCTGAATGAGAGTCAGCAATGTTATGCAACTTTTAGAAGAATCAAGGAGTGTCTAAGCAAGTACTAATTGGAGTAGAGAATTTAGCAACTCAAGAGAGACTCTCATTATTTCCAAATTAGCCAGAACTCACCAGAATGTTCTGTTATCCTCTGGTCATCACAAAACAGCATTATAGGGGTTGTACAGAATCCAGGAAATGAAAGTGGGAATAAGGTTTGAGAAAAAAGACTCATGAGGAAAGAGCCAAGGATTTGAACAATTAGACTTAAAGAAGAAAGAACTGAAGGAAGACTTACGTGATTTTTGGTATAAAAACTTACATTCATAGTGATAAAATGGAACCATGCTCATTGAAGAAAATAAGAGGAGGTGAGGAGGATGAAGCCACAACACATAATATTTAGGTTAGATTTAAAGGAAGATTATACTAAATTGTCTCTTTAGGAGAAGGAAATAGATTTAACACTAGAATAAGTATAGCATATCAATATTGATGTTGCTTGGTACAAATGTAACTTGTGGAGATACAGTATATAAGACTCTGCAACAACTTTTCACAGGGATCTTTAAAATGAAATAGCTGCTCTGGGGTGAGGGACTAAGAGTAGAATTAGGTAACTCTGTGGATTCTTTTCAAGTGCTTTAAAATTGAATATCAACATGTGTTTGTGGGTCCCTGAGGTCTTTAAACTGTTGTGTTTCAAGCCTTTGCTGATTATTCTTAGTTTTAATATTGAGGGCTCCCTCTCTGTCTTGAATGCCAGAAAACAAGTTATTTCTATCATGGTATTCATTTGATCTTTGTAAACGCTTTATTATTTTGTGGGGGTGGGGGAGAATGGGTGCCTAACCATAAACTTAAGAAACGTGTACCTGGGTTTCTCCAGAGTCCCCCACTGTAACATAGTATTGTTCCCAAAGTCAGCTCCTCTTCTATGTGATTTTGCTACTCCCACATGTGACATTAGGCAACTGTGTCAGCTACAGCGTCACTTGGGGCCATAGACCTGAGATGCCTGAATTATAAACACTGAAACAAAAAACTGAGGCAAGCAGGTTCACAAACAGGTTCCACCTCCTAATCCGAAAGACAAACTGGAGTTTATGTTCAGTAGAGGAGGAGGGAGAAACATGCAGGCCAGCCAGAAAACTGGAGACGGGTGATGCTCTTTACAGTGAATGACGAGCAAATACGTATCAAGTGCGAGATTACAGCCAAGTGAGAGGGAGTGTGGATGAATCAGAGCAATAGCAGCAAAGGCAATCAAATGTCTTCATCATCCTCTGAGCTATGTGGGCAAAGGAGTTTTAATATTAAAAAGGCAATGAACAAACCATTTGGTGTTCTAAGGTGAGGAGGAGAAACTTGGTGCCCTTGGGTAGGGCCTGAATGACGACATTGCTTGGGTGTCTGAAGTGAGTGATTCACCAGGGAGCAACAGCTGTTTACAGCTGACCTGTGTATTAAAATATTTATCACCCAGTGCAGTGACATGTGTTCTAGTGCCCCCGAGCAAAGCAGCAGCTTTTCGGTTTGATTAGAAGAGAAGCAAAAAATAAAAAATAAGTAAAAAGGCAACATATTTCCTCTTTCTCTTATGTTCCCAGGGTGTCTTTGGGTAAGTTGATGTTATTTGCAGAATTTGAGTAAGAAAAATAACTCTTTTGTTTCTTTGACATCATCTTTTTCAAAGTATGTGTTTAGGAAGGAGTGATGATGGGGACAAGTCTGAAGTCATTTCTGCTGAATGGGCTAAATTTCCCAGTGCTCTATGGTCTCATATGACTTTGTACCTAGATAGAAGCACCTACAGAGATGATTGAACAATTTGATGACTGGACTATCTGATAGGTTCCCAGGGGATGTTATGTTTATTAGTAGATGAGAGTCAAAATACTAATATAAGTTGAGCACAAAATATAGTCGAGAGCTGATGGTTACCTTTTGGTATTGATCTGAGAAATATAGAGGAAAGTCTATATTCTACTCCTGATAAGATCTGTCACTGGTGAAGTCTTCCATTTGACTAGTTCACCAGATCCTTTTCTTTTCTTTTTCTTTTTTTTTTGAGTTGGAGTCTCACTCTGTCACCCAGGCTGGAGTGCAGTGGCACATTCACAGCCACCCCAGCGTCGACCTGCTGGGCTCTGGCGAGCCTTCCACCTTAGCCTTCCAAGTAGTCGGAACTACAGGCACGTGCTACCATGCCCGACTAATGTTTGATTTATTGTAGAGATGCTGTCTTGCCAAGTTACCTAGGCTGGTCTCAAACCCGCGGGCTCAGGCAATCCACTCGCCTTGGCCTTCCAAAGTGTTAGGATTACAGGCTGAGCCACTGAGCCTGAAAAATCCTTTTCAATAATTAGTTGGTGATGATACATAACATATTTATAAGACTTTGAATATAAAATTTTAAAAATATTCCTATGAGTTACAGGTTGTTATCACCACGTGGCTCTAAGAAAACTCATTATTTGCTTGAAGACACATAGCAAAGGAATGGTAGAGGTAGAGTTTTTCATGGAAACTTTCCTAATTCTAAGTTTACTGATCTTTCTCCTATACCCTAGCTAAGAAGAAATTTGAAAGAGGCAAGTTAAGGATGCTAAACAGCAGTGTTGGGGTAGAGCTCCCAAGCAACGGCGGTAGTGTAGACTCCAAGACAGACTTAGCCTCTCTAGCTACATTTGCCTCCCGCCAAGCTTTGTTTTGTGGGCTGGGGACAGACTTCTGTGACCCTGGAAGAGGAGGCTTGTGCAGGACTCACCCACTGTATGATTTTATTGAGCATCTACTTCCTGTCAAGCCCCAATCTCATTACAGAAGAGCAAGACAGACACAATCCCTGCCCTCATGGAGCTTCAGGTTTGGGACTGTGAAAGAGGTAAGGGTCACCAAATCCATGGCTTACGTGCTTATGGCTGACTTTGGCTGTCAGTGCCTTCTGTGCCAAATTATGGCAAGGTTGCATAGCAAGGTTGTCACAAGGGTGGGTTTAAATCCCCACTTTCCCAATAAAGTTTCTTCATAGCAAAGGTGACTCATAAAAATAACTAATTTCTTCTTGGGAGAATCAAACAAGGTAATGCAGGTAATGTGTTTAGCTCAGTGCCTGATATACAGTGAGTATTTCATACACTTCTATTGCTCTCTTCATTATTACTTTAATATATGATGCCCAAAGCAGCAGCAGCAGGTTTGCCCAGGGAAAATACAAACAGATGTGGTAAAAAGCCAATGGTGTTGAGTTCAGTTGCTGAATTGCCCCAAAGGTGGATAGAGAACACCCCTCCCAGTGTGGGATTACTTCAGGCTGCATCAGAGACAGATGAGGCTCTGTTGTACCCTTGGGTCACCAGATGTGGCAGAGGAAACAAAATGCTGCAGAGTGATCCTGGAGCTGGGGCATATAATATTCCAGAAGATTTGGTTAGAATGCATATGTCATGCCCACCAACATACTAGATTTTGGGTGTTAGAAAAATGAATAGAGCACTATTCTTGCCTTCAATTAGGAAGGTATGAAGTATCTCCTGATAACTTATTTTAGATAAATGTGTCCTATTTTCTTTCTCTCTTTTTTTGAGGATACAATACATTGTTATTAACTATGGTCACCATGTAGTACAAAAGATCTCTTGAACTTATTCCTCCTGTTTAACTGCAGTTTTGTATCCTTTAACCAACATTCTCCTCAATCCCAATTTTTTACTATGGCAAAGGAAGGAGAATTTTCCAGTGAGTGCCTGGAAGATCAGTTGCCCAGCAATGGGCTCACCAGGATCAAGGGCTCCCTGTTCTCCAGTGGCAGAGCTTGTGCCCAAACTCAGCTTCCTGCAGGAGATGCCCCTTCCCCTCCCACGTAGCTGCCAAATCCAACATCTCACAAGGTCTCCGGGTACACATGCTGATGTTCTCTGACAGCTTTGCCTACAGCTGGAACTTACAGGCAGATGGCAGGTGCCAAAATTCCATCTGATTATTCCTCCCCGCTAAGACTGTTTTTGGCTCTCATTATGAGATAGGAAGGTGATGCCCCTTCCTGAGAGCAGAGATGTGTAGTGTGTCCACCCAAGCTAACTTTATGGGATGATGAAAGAACATGAACTACACGTATCTTCTTGCCCTCTTGGCATCTGATTCCCCCTTTCACAAAGCCCATGCCTTCAACTTTGTCACACATCCTGGCGGTTTTCTTTCACTTATTGCTCCATCACTTCTCACTAAAGAGAATTTGTACCAATGAAAATCAAAGTAACTATTAAATAGTATCTATGTGAACTTGGAATAAGAATTCATTTACGTAAATCCCCTAACATTCTGAGTTCGGTTGCTCCTGATAATATGGGATTGAAGATGGTTTTAAGATAACCATAGGGACGTAGTAAACTCAGGTAAAGGATGGGAAGCTATTCCAGTCCTACATTCCAGCTTAAATTAAAGCAGGGTTGCCATTAAGAAATGCTATGCTAGCCTTGACCATGGTCTCATTATCAAAGTTTCCTGATTCTTATGCTCTTTGCATTAGATGTGTTCTGTTTTCTCACTTGCACTGTTGTCAATATGATTTTTCATGTGTTTATTTTGATTCTTCTCAAATTATTTCATGAGTATATGTTTAATTTCCTTAGTGTATAAGCATTCCATGGTTAAGATCCATGTCTTGTTTATTTTGCATTCCTTCAGAGTAGACATTTAATCACTGATTATGTCTTTTTAAACTGTATCTTTATGATTAAAATAAAAATATCTTATTTGGACATATCCATATTAGAAATCTAGATCACTGGGAAACATACATAAAGCCAATAACTGTGTTTATTTTTGCTAATTGATTCCTAAAGCTAATTTGTTAGAAGAACAGATACAAGTATTAGTTATTTTGTGGTTCTCAGTATCTATAGAGAGGCAACAAAGTCCATATGTCTTGGTTGTCTCCTTGCCTTATGCTTATGAATCAGTTCTTTGAATTCTAATTTGGAAGAGGCTGCTAATGCCTCCTCTGTAGCTATTATGATAAGGGCTTCCAAATATACACACTCTTCCTACTGCATTTTTAATTAGGGACAGATTTAAATTAGAGATAGGAATTGGTGGGAACAGAAAGTAGTTATGACTATTCATCTTTTCTCAAGTTTGTGTGAATATAAGTGGGGGGAATATCTCTGATCTTTGGCTAGTGTCTATTAGCCTTTCAAAATATGTTTGAAACTCTCTTGGTTTAGAAGACAGGGCTCGCTAAATGTTTTCACATGGTGATACCTTTAAATAAAACAGTAAACTACTATTAAATAAACAAATAACTCCAGAAATAGAACTGTATCACAAAGCACTTAGCTGGCATAGATTTTTAAATCATGTTATGGTTATAGTGAAGTAATAGCTTATTAAGCAACAATTTATTAAACCTTAAGGAGTTTAAATGAGATTTTAGAATTAATTATTGCTCTCTCTAATTGAGGGTTTTTTTCTCCCTTTAAATATATTTGACTTAATTAAAGAAATTTCAAACTTATTTTGACTGGCTTTTTTCTGTCAGCTAATTTTTGGTACCTGAACCATTGTCTTTATGTAGAAACATGAGCAGCCAAAGGTGAGAAAAGGCTGAGAGAGCAGGGGAGGAAGAAAGAGAAGGCGGAGAAAGACTGAAAAGAAAGTAGGGCGTAAAAGGGAGAGATGAAGACAGGAGTTGGAAAGGGGGCTGAAGGCTGAAAGAATACAGAGGAAGGTGGTAGAGAATGGCCAGACTGGGAACATTTCTCTAAGCCTTCAGGAACTGGGCTACTACATCCAGCATGGCTCAGGTGAGTAGCCCAGGAATTCTTTGTTGGAAAGATGAGCACAACTTGCCTGTGTTTCCCTTCTCGAGCAGCCCCGACAAAGATTTTGTAGGCTTTGGCCCCCTCTATAGCAGATGCTGTGGTGGTCCCATCCATGTCCCTTTGGTTCCTCTGCCATAAGTCCTGCACAGCGACCCCCACATGCTTACATTCCTAACAGCCAGCTTTGGTGTATCTCTTGGCCTGAGGACCACTGATGTTCTCAGGCTGTAATGACACTTTCAGCTTTGCTTCCTCTGCAAACTGCCAGTGCCTGGGAACAAACACTAACTCCCCGTCCCATTTCCCAGGGTAGCCTTTGACAGCTGGTGACTGAGGGATGCATCGTTATCAATATTCCAGTTTTATTGTCCCTTCAACTCTAAGATGTGGTGGCAGTGTCTCTACAGCTCTCCCTGTAGGACATAGCCAAATTCAACCTGTGTGAGACATCTTCTTTCCCTCCCTTCTTCCACTTTCCCAGGCCTCTACTGGTTGTCCTAAACCCACTTCCTTCTAGGATCTTGACCTAAGACACCACCCAATTAACCCGAAAGTCCAGATTATTCCAACGACCATTGAGATGTTTCATTGTTTGATCATCAGGAGTGACCCAGCAGTGTGGAGGATTTACTCTATGTGCAGGTCTACATGTAATTACCAAGAGCGTTCCCTTGAGATAGTCTCCCTCTGTCCACACTTTTCCCTTCAATCACTTGGCTTATTTGTGTGCCCTGGAACCCACAGGCATCTGTCTCGACATGGATGAGCCACATCCTTGGCGACTCTGCTCTCACAGTCTCCCAGACTGTGTGGCTACTGGCGCAAGGCTCCATTTACAAGTCTGACAGGCATTTTTCTCCAAAGTGGGGTGTGCTTGGGAGTTGGCTCAGTGTTGACCCTATGCCATCAACCACTGTCTGCTGGGATGGGTTGGAACCCACAGCCAGCAAGAGGCAGACGTCTTCGCTCACAACCTTGTGGTTTGAATAGACATTTTTCACCCAACTCAAGACAGGTGTTAGAACTGGAATCAGGGAGGGATTGTACTAAAATAGCACCTGCATTTTTATAATTTTGAGGGAGGCAGATGAGGTGGTGTTGTTTTGGTTCCTTACGATTCCATGACTGTTCTCCGAAGTTCCTGTGGCTCACCATATTCAGTGAATCAGTTCTTAGGATTCTAGTTTTGAGGGGGGCATTTTTTGGGTCTTTTTCTGAAATACTGTGAAAAATGTTTCTGAATTTACTCATTTCTTCTCTTACTTATATAAAGAGGATAATAAATCACTCTTCAGAGTTAGAAAATTGGAAGTAGTGATAAATATTTGTCATTACTAAGATTGTTGTCCAGGCTTGGTGGCTCAGCGTGTAATCCCGCACCTTTGGAAGGCTGAGGTAAGTGAATTGCTTGAGCCCACGGGTTTGAGACCCGCCCAGGCAACTTGGCGAGACCTCATCTCTACAATAAATTTTTAAAAATTTAGCCGGGTGTGGTAGCGCGCACCTGTAGTTCCAGCTAATTGGAAGGCTGAGGGAGAAGGATCGCCGGAGCCCAGCAGGTCGAGGTTGCGTGGCCAGGAGCGGCCACTACACTCCAGTCTGGGCGACAGAGTGAGACTCCAACTCAAAAAAAAAAAAAAAGATTGTTCTGTGTAAATCCAAGCTGAGAAGAGTACTCTGCTGATGGGTCCATAAAGTAGACAGAGCAGAAATTCAGATTTTTCTGTGATGTACCCCAAGGCCAATTTAGAGACATATGGTCAAGACAGTACCAGGTTCCTCTTTGAAAAACCTATAGTGAATATTTGTTGACCATCTACTGCATATTCAGTAATGTAGGAACAGGTGGTGGTGGTAGTGTTAGGGATAACTTTTTTTTTAGATTAGAAAATATAGTTTATTTAGAAAGTAAAAGGAGATGGGGAGAGAGAGAGAGGAGATTCACCTTCCTAAAGTAGGAGATGGGGTCAAAGCTAGAAAACGCGGTGGTTAGGTGGTGGTCTGCTCCAGGTCATCACGAAGGGGCAGGTGAGCGCAGGTACTGATGTCAGGTGATGGGCAGCAGGCAGATGGGTGGGATAGTCACAAGCTTGTTTTGTACTAATTAGCTGTTCTATTTCAAGTATTTGCTTCCACTCATAAGAACCAAGTTAACCTAATCAGCTCTTCATGACCTTCATGACGCAGACAGACTCCATTACCAGGGATATCTTACAATGACTTTTTTGCTCTATAGGAAATGTACTGCTTATAAGAAATATTCATTTTGACATCTTTCATCCAGAGATTTTACTGTAAATAATAGTGACATGAGAAATCTCCTGTGGATAGAAAACCTGAGAGATTTTATTTAAATTGTTGCATACTTGAAATAAGCTGTCTGATTATGTTAGAGATTCTCACGTCAGTGGTCAGCTGCCTCTTTCTCATCCCAGTTGCAGAAAAATTGCTGTGAGTCATAATTTTATGGGAGCTGTTGCTCATTGCCTTTTTTTGAAACTGATGTTACAAACATATCTTGGCTGTTATATATCTCTTATTTCTTCCAAGTTTCTTATAGAAAAATCAGCTTTAAAATATTAAGATATAATAATTTTGGTAGTAAATTAGTGAAAGTAAACATTCCTGAGAATGATAACAAGCTGAAACATGTAACAAAGTGTTTTTCTAGGGGTAATTTTTATTAAATAATTATTTCAAAAACTAGCAAGCTTGTTTTAAAACCAAGCAGTAGGAAAATAAAAAGACACCTAACTGTCCCCCCCAAAAACTCCACTTTCTAGATTTGACCTCAGCAACAATCTGTATATTTAACTGAACATTAAAATGTTACTTTCAGTATGGAGACAAGAGACTCCACAAGGGACAAGAGTCTGTCCAAAGGAGATGGCCGATAACAATAACTCAAGTACCTTTGACTTACACTGTATAAGGGCTAGTTTTTTGGAGTTAAATATAGAGGTTTGGGGAGAAGAATTTTGGGAAGTATTGCTGGAGTTTTGGGGGTGCTTTCCTCTTTATCTTCCATCCATACAAGGAGTTTTAAGGAGACCACTATGTACCCTAGAAGTTTTGGGGTTTGCTGGTCCAATATATGAATCCAACCAGAAAAATCGGAAAGGAGACAGACTGGCCAGTAGCTCTGAGTGAGGGAGAGGTTGCTACTGTTTGGGAATGGTGTACCCTTCCAGAGTTTGTAGCGGCTAAGGATGGGTGAGTGTTTCCCATTGCCTGGATATAGGTCATGCATGAAAGAACACCAATGTGGGGTCAACTCCAGTCCAGTGCAGGGTGCCAGCTTGGCAGGAAAAGACCAGAGGTAAATGACTAGATTCCGGAAGCCAAGAAAGGAACCTCAAATGATGAGTAGACAGAGATATCAGCTGGTATCCATGGAAGTGTAGGAGAAACTTCTCCAGGAGACAGGTGAGGGAGTCTCTAAAGAATCCATGAAAAGGCTTACAATAGAAAAAAAATCAACTAATCTTCTGTCAAGACCTGAGAACACTGGATCAGCTTACTTAGGTATCACTAAAGTTAGACCCTCCCTACTCTCCTTTCCTTTGATCCTTTTCTGGGTGCTAGCCCTGGAGGGTCAAGAGCTAAAAGGAATGGAAAGAGGAACCAGACCACCACACCCTCCTAAGAATGACTTCCTGCATGCACCAGACCTGAGTGGCGGGGGGAATCTCAAATTTAAAGTTTAAATCAGGTTTGGAGTGCTGATTATTAGAGTATTACTTTACTACTAAGTTGAGACCCTTTTCTATGTCTTAAAATGGGTGTAGGAGTTTCTATTATGTAAAAGTAACCATGAGCCCTGCCTAAATTTGCCTCCAGAGTCAAAGGAGGAACAATTAAGCCCACTAAGTAGACATCAAGAAATAGAACACAGCTCAAGAGTCATGCTTGTCTAACATGAAGTTATATAAATACACACAGTCATACCTCAGACCACTACAATGAAGTAAATATCGCAATAAAGGGAATCACACAGATTTTTTGGTTTCCCAGTGTATATGAAAGTTATGTTTGCATTATACTGAAATCTAGTAAGTGTACAATGCATTATGTCTAAAAAAGGTACATCTCTCAATTTAAAAATTTTTATTGCTAAAAAAATCACCTGAGTCTTCAGTTGCTGGTGGAGGGTCTTACCTTGATGCTAACGACTGCTGATTGATTAGGGTGATGGTGTTGATGGTTGGGGTGACTGTGGCAATTTCTTAAAATGAGACAGCAATGAAGTTTGCTGCATCAACTCACTCTTCCTTTTACAAAAGATTTCTCTGTTTTATGTGATGCTATTTGATATCATTATACCCACAGTAGAACTTCTTTCAAACTGGAGTGAATTCTTTTCCTGCCACTACTTTATCAACTAAGTTAATGTAATATTCTAAATTGTTTTGTTGTCATTTCCACAATGTTCACAGAATTTTCACTGGGAGTAGATTCCATCTTAAGAAACCACTATCTTTGCTCATCCATAAAAAGCAAGTTTTTATCCATTCAAGTTGTGTCATGAAATTCCAGCAATTCAGTCACATCTTCAGGCTTCACTTTTAATTCTAGTTGTCTTGCTATTTCTACCCCATCTGCAATTGTTTCTTTCACTAAACTTGAACCCCTCAAAGTTATCCATGAAGGTTGAAATTCACTCTCTCAAATTCCTGTTAATGTGGATATTTTGACCTCCTCCCATGAATTATGAATGTTCTTTATGGCATCTAGAATGGTGAATCCTTTCCAGAAGATTTTCAGTTGACTTTGTGAAGATTTGGCAGTGGTATCACTATGGTAGCTAAAGTCTTATGAAATGCATTTCTCAAAGACTTTAAAGTTGAAATTATTCCTTGATTCTTAAGATATCAGCAGGCATGAAGACAACATTAACCTCCTCACACAACTCTGTCAGAACTCTTGGTTGACCAAATTGTCAATAAGCAGTAATATTTTAAAATAAATCTTTTTTTCTGAGCAGTAGGTCTTCACAGTGGGCTTAAAATATTCAGTAAACCGTACTGTAGCAGATATGCTGCCATCCATCTTTGTTGTTCCATTTACCAGCACAGGTAGAATAGATTTCTTAAGGGTCCTAGAATCTTTGGATGGCAAGTGAGCATTGGCTTCAACATAAAGTCACCAGCTACATTAGCTCCTATCAAGATCATCAGTCTGTCCTTTGAAGGTTTGAAACCAGACATTGACTTCTCTTTAGATATTAAAGTCCTAGATGGCAACTTCTTCCAATAGAAGGCCATTTCATCTACACTGAAAATCTGTTCTTTAGTTACCTTCATCAGTGGTCAACTAGATCTTCTAAATAACTTGCAGCAGCTTCTCTATCAGCATCTACTACTTCACCTTACTTTTTTTTATGTTATGGAGATGATTTCTTTCCTTAAACCTCATGAACCAACTACCACTAATTTCAAACTTTTCTTCTGCGGTTTCCTCACTCCTCTCGGACTTCAGAAAATAGAAGAGAACTAGGACTTTTGCTCTGGACTATTGTGACTGATTAGATCGTATATCTGCTTCCATCTAGACCACCAAAACTTTCTCTATATCAGTAATAAAGTTGTTTTGCTTTCTTTTTTAAAATTATTTTTTATTTTTATTTTAAAGTTCAGGTATAATTCAGTTTTAGGTAAACAAATGATCACTGTGTAGGTAAAGTTTGGGCCTCACTTTGGTTCCCACTTCACCTGGTTTGAGATCAGGTACCCTTATTGATGAGGTGTGCCTACCCCCCTGCTGGTAGTTCCCCCTACTGCCAATCCCTTTCTTATAGTATTATAATTGTTCAGGATCCGCTTATGAGTAAGAACATATGGTACCTAGTTCTTTGTTTCTGTGATAGATCATTCAGTATTATAGACTCTTGTTTTGCTTTCTTATTATTCATGTGTTCACTGAAGTAGCATTTTTAATTTCCTTCAAGAACTTTTCCTTTGCATGTACAATTTGACTAACTAACTGGCACAAGAGGCCAAGCTTTTGGCCTACCTTGGCTTTTGACATGTCTTCCTCACAGAACCTCATTATTTCTAGCTTTTGATTTAAATTGAGAGAGGTGTAAATCTTCCTTTTACTTGAACACTTAGAGGCCTTTTCAGGGTTAATTGGCTTAATTTCAGTGCTGCTGTGTCTCAGAGAACAGGGAGACCTGAGAGGGGGAGGGAAAGAGATAAAAATGATCAAACCGTGTTGCCCATCAAAAGAGAACTGGATAAAAAAAATGTGGTACATATACACAATGGAATATTATGCAGCCATAAAGAAGAACAAAATCATGAACTTTGCAGCAACCTGGATGGAATTAGAGTCTATAATATTGAGTGATCTTTCCCAGAAACAAAGAACTGAGTATCACATGTTCTCACTCATAAGTGAACGTTGAACAGCTGTAATAATACTATAAGAAAAAGATTGACAGTAGTGGTAAACTGTGGGGGGTGGAGGGGCAGGGCTGTGGAATTGGCAGTAGTGGAAATCTGCCTGGGGAAAGAGGGGCATGCCTCAGCAACACATATACATGTGTCTTGAAATTAGGTTCTCAATGCATATGCTCAAGGATTAGAGTCTCATTGACATCTACTCTAAGAACAGCAGTGACCTTGACTGATCCTTCTAAGAGCAGTAACAAAGTTACAAGAAACAAGTAAATGGACACCTAGATAATGTTTAATAAATCTTCTTAGAAAAGTATATTATTACATTAAGCGTGCTCATTTGTTCAGTAACCTTATTATTCTGAATAACTAACAGATAAATCTTAATTAACAAGAGATAAGTCTTAAAATCTCAGTAGCTTAGCAAGAAAAAGCTTATTTCCTATCAGTCCTATCTGATTCTGGTAGCAAGTGTGCCACCATCCTGTAACCATCTGTAACACATGGCCTCCACTGGCCAGAACTCAGTCATGTACTTCCAACCTAACTGAAGAGGGGCTGGGGAACTCAGAGGAGTGCACAGATGTTTGGTGAGCACTTACTGTCTCTGCCATTGTGGTTTGCCATATGTTTATCAATACTGATTGAGCAACTGTTAAATAAATTGTACATTTTGGGGGGAGGGATTTGAGACGTTGGACAATTGCCATGCCCCACAAAGAAAGCTAAAAGAAGAAGTGAGCCTGATGCTTTGAGGGTCTGTCTGGAAACACAAATTGAGATCTGTCAGATGGTCACCTGGGATTGTAGAGAAGGGACAGCTCCAAGCCCCCAGATACTCCCAGAAGTGGCCTTGACACAAGATAGGGAAAGCACTCTTGAAGAAGGAAGAGTGAGTGAACACAAGAGTCTTTACATGCCTCTCAGGAGCCTCTGCAGTCCTAGTCAACGAAGGGACAGCCCAGGCCTTCCCAATGAACACCTTCCCACACCAGCCAGGAGCAAAGAGCTGTCCAGAATTGGAACAGAAGCACTGATTGGAGTCACATAAGGACTGGGGGACCCCAGTTCCTAGTGAGCCTTGGAGCCACAGCCTTCACCCCCTCCCATGGAGAGGCTTAATGGAACTCACCCTGCAGGGATAGTCTGTGCCATGCAGGTACTCCTCCAGGTTCCAGTCCCCAGTAAGGGTGACAGATACACTTGGGGACATTTCTTCAGTATCACCAGTGCCCTTCCTGGCACAAGATCAAGGCTGAAAATGCAGCGTACCTTCAAGAGGCCACCATCACTCTGATTGTTGGAACTAGGAGGTGGTGCATCTCTGCACAGTGCATTTGTGGCAGCCCTGTCCACCTGCAGACTGAGGGAGAAATAACAGAGCTCTGAGAAAGGTGTGGCTTCCATTCTAACCCTATGTGAGAGAAGCAGAGACTCATCTAGATGAAAGGAGGCCACTTCCACACCCCCAGAACACCTGTGCCTGAGTAGAGCCATGGGGCCCCGCCTGTCTGCCCGTCAATCCTACTGGTGAGATGCATGAGCTGGGGAGGGGGGCATCAGAGATTCTGGCCAAATAACACCTCTGGTGGTTGTACCAGAGAAAGGGAAAAGCCACTGACCTGGAGAAAAAGACTTGCCCCACTCCTGCCAGACTGCATCAGTGAAGCAGTGCCAGACAGTTTCTCCTCAGCTTGCCACCCTCCCTCCCACCTCTGCCTCTTTTATAGGTGGTATAGAAGGGAGCAGTCAAGTAAGAAAACAACACAAACCATCACTTCAATAACAGCAACTTTATCAAATAAAAAGCAAATATATAAATAAAAAGAGAAGAGACTACCTTCACAGATGATGAAGAACCAGCAAGAAAACACTGGCATTTCCCAAAGCACTGATGATTTTATACCCACAAAGAGGCCTCTCAGATCCCAAGCAATGGGACCCATCCAGAATGACCTGTCCCTGATGACAGTCATAGAATTCAGACTACAGATGTCAAAGAGACTCAACATAATCTGGGAGAAAGTAGATACTCAAATAAGCCAGGTCATAATACCAGTAAAGGAAGTGAAAGCTGACATGGCCATTCTAAGAACGAATCAAATTAAACTTGTGGAAATGAATAATTCACTCCTGGAATTTCAAAACACAGTAGCAAACCTTAACAATAGAATAGACCGGGCACAGGAAGAAATCTCAGAGTTTGACGATCAAATTACTGAATTGATCCAGTCAAACAAAAATAAGGAGAAAACAATTAGGAAAAATGAATAAAGCCTACAGAAGGCCTAGGATTATGTAAAGAGACCCAATATATGACTGACTGGCATTGCTAAGAGAGAAGGAAAACAGAGAACACTCTGGAAAAAGCCTCCCAAGATGTCATCCAAGAAAACTTCCCCTATCTCACTAGAGGTGGCCATACAGACATAAGAAATCCAGAGAACTCCCGTGAAGTATTATACAGGAAGACCATCCTTAAGGCACATAATAACCAAACTTGCCAAGGAAAGCATGAAAGAAAAAACCCTAAAAGCAACTAGAGAGAAGGGTCAGATCAGCTAATATGGAAGATCCATCAGAATTGCAGCAGAAATCTTACAAGTAAAAGAGGGTTGGGTACCCATTTTTAACATTTTTGAACAAAAGCAATTCCAACCAAGAACCTCCTACCCTGTCAACCTAAACTGTATTAATGAAAGAGAGTTGAAATCCTTCCCAGACATGGTATTACTAAGAGAATATACTACCACCAGACCAACCCTTCAGGAGATGTTTAAGAAAGTTCTAAGAACAGGAATGAAAGAATAGTTCCATCTATTGCAAAAACATATGCAAGTACAGATGCTACAGATCATGCAGATCAACCATAAAACCTAGAACACAAACAGCTTATTAATATCAATATGACAGAAACAAACCTCCGCATATCAATAATTAACTTAAACAGGAATGGACAAAACATGACACTCAAGGCACAGAGTGGCAAATTGGATAAAGAAGATCCATCCTTCTGCTGCCTTCAGGAAATTCATCTCATTGCAAATAACACCCACAGACTCAAGGTAAAGGACTGGAGAAAAATCTTACAGTCAAATGGAAGACAAAAATGAGGAGGAGTACCTATTCTTATATCAGATATAACACACCTTATATAAATAAAAGTTAAAAGGACAGTGAAGGACATTGCATAATGATAAAGGGTTCAATTCACCAGCAAGAAATATCAATCTTGAATGTATTTGTACCCAACATAGGAGCATTTAGATTTATAAAGCAATTGCTAAGTAATCTGAGAGAACATAGATAGCTGTACAATAATAGTCAGAAACTTCAATACCTCACTAATAGCTTTGAACAGATTATTGAGACAGAAAACTAACAAAGAAATCTGGAACCTTAACTCAATACTCGACCAAATAAATATAATACACATCTACAGAGCACTTCGCTCATCAACAGATGGAACATACTCTAAGATTGACCACATACTTGGCCATAAACCAAGTGTAAACAAATTTCAAAAAGTCAAAATAACCAAAGTGTCTTCTCAGACCACAGCAGAATAAAAATAAAAATAATCGCAAGCAGAAAACCCTCAAAACACAAAAATACATGGGAATTAAATCGCATGCTTTCAAATGTCTTTTGGGTCAACATAGAAATCAAGACAGAAATGAAAAGATTCCTATAAACAAATTAAAGACACAACATACCAAAGACTCTGAAACACCATGAAAGCAATATTGAGAGGGAAGTTTATAACACTGCATGCACACATCAACAAAATAGAGATCACAAGTAAACAGTCTAACATTGCACTTAAGGGGACTGGAAGACGAGAGCAATCTGATTCCCAAACCTTTAGAAGAACAGAAATTATCAAAATAAAAACACAGCTAAATGAAATAGAGATCAAAAACAATCATATAAAGGATCCGTGAGTCAAAAGCTGGTTCTTTGAAAGGATAAATAAGATTGACAGACCCCTGGCCAGGTTAACAAAGAGGGGGAGAGAGGGAGAGAGAAAAAGAGAGAACTAGATGAGAGAGAAGAGAGAGAGAGAGAGAGAGAGAGAGAGAGAGAGAGAGAGAGAGAGGAGAGAGAAAGGAATAAACACAATCAGAAATGAAAAAGGCAATGTTACAACCTACCCTGAAGAAATAAAAAAAATTCAGATATTACTACATACATCTGTATTGAGTAATCTAAAATAACCTGGAGGAAGTGGAGGAATCTCTGGCAACATAGAATCCCCCAAGATTGAAACACATATAAATTAAAATCCTAACCAGACCCATCTAAGAAATTAATTCAGTAATAAGAAAACTCTCTGCCATAATAAGCCCTGGATCAAGTGGTTTCTCAGCTGAATTTTACCAGATATAAAAGGAAGAGCTGATACCAATCTTACTGAAACTCATTTTATGACCAATATCCTGATATCCCAAGGTGGCAAAGACCCAACAAAGAAAGAAAACCTTAGCCCAATTTCACTGATGAACATAGATGCAAAAATTCTCAAAGAGATACCAGCAAATTTCATCCAACAGCACATTGCAGGGATCATTCATCATGACCAGATGGGCTTCATTTCTGAGAAGCAAGCCTGTTTCAGCATATGCAAATCAATAAATGTAATTCACATCAGAAACAGATGTAAAACCTAGAACCACATGACTATCTCAATAGATGCAGAAAGAACATTTGATATAAATCCAACATTCTTTCTTGATAAAAACCTTCAAACACCAGGCATTGAAGGAACATTCCTCAAAATAATGAGTTATCTATGAAAAACCTGCAGCCAAAATCATACTTAACCAGCAGAAGCTGAAAGAATTCTCTCTACAAATGGGAACAAGAAATAGATGTCCATTCTCATTATTCATATTTAACATAGAATTGGAAGTTCTAACCAGAGGAATTAAGCAGGAGAAATAAGTTAGAGGTATACAAATAGAAAGAGAAAGTTAAATTATTCCTCTTTGCAGATGGTATGACCCTATACTCAGAAAACCCTAAAGAGTCTGCCAAATATTTCCTTGCACTGATAACTGACTTTGGTAAAGTATTGTGATACAAAACTACTGTGCAAAAATTAGTAACATGTTTATACACCGACAACAGCAGGCTGAGAATCAAATAAAAAACACAATCCCATTCACAATAGCTAAAAAAACTAAAATACTTTGATATTCATCTAACCAAAGAGGTGAAAGTTTTTTACAATGAGAACCACAAAACACTGCTCAAAGAAAGCAAAATTGGCACAAAAAATGGAAGAACATCCATGCTCATGAATTGGAAGAATCAACCAAAATGTTCATTCTATCCAAAGCAATCTACAGATTCAGTGTACTACCTATCAGACTACTAACAACATTTTTCACAGACCTAGAGGACACAATACTTAAATACATATAGAAACAAAAAAGAGCTCAAATAGCTAAAGCAGATCTCAGCAAATAGAACAAATCTGGCGACATTACACTCCCAGACTTCAAGCGTCACTATAAGGCTACAGTAACCAAAACAAAATGGTACTGGTATGAAAAGAAACACATAGACCAGTGGAACAGGACAGAGAAGCTAAAAATAAAACCATAGACCTTCAACCAACTCATCTTTGACAAAGTCAACAAAAACAAAATGGGGAAAAGGAAACTCTATTCAGCAAACGGTGCTTAGAAAACTGGCTAGCCACATGCAGAAGAATTAAACTAGACCCCTATCTATCACTGTATAAACGATTAACTCAAAATGGATAAAAAACTTAAGTGTGGAACCTTCATCTATAAGAGTCATAGAAGAAAACCTAGGGAACACTCTCCTGGACATAAGCCTAGGCCTAAGCAAGGTCAAGTCCTCACAAGCAAATGCAGCCCAAACTAAAATTGACAAGTAGGACCTCATCAAACTTAAAAGCTTTGCACAGCAAAAGACATAATCAAAAAATTAAACGGACAAGTCATAGAATGGGAAAACATTTGCAAACTATACATCCAACAATGGTCTAACAACCAGGACCTATAAGGAACTCAAATGAATTTACAGGAAGCAAACAAATAATCCCATTAAAAAGTGGGCAAAGAACATGGACAAATACTTCTCAAAGGAAGACATCCAAACAGCCAACACACATATGAAAAAATGTGCAACTTCACTAATCATCAGAGAAATGCAAATCAAAACCGCAATGAGATACCAGCTCACATCAGTCAGAATGGTTATCATTAAAAAGTCAAAAGCAATAGGTGTCAGTAAGGTTGCAGAGAAAAGGGAATGCTCATACACTGTTAGTGGGAATGTAAGCTAGTTCCACCTTTGTGGAAAGCACATTGTATATTTCTCAAAGAACTAAGAATAGAGTTACCATTCAACCCAGCAATCCCACTCCTGGGAATATACCCAAAGGAACACAAATTGCTGTACAAAAAAGACAAATGTCGAGACCTCATCTCTACAATAAATAAAAAAATCAGCCGGGCGTGGTAGCGCATGCCTGTAATTCCGGCCACTTGGAAGGCTGAGGCGGAAGGATCGCTGGAGCCCAGCTGGTGAGGCTGCGGTGACTGGGAGCGGCCACTGCACTCCAGTCTGGGCGACCGAGTGAGACTCCAACAAAAACAACAAAAAAAGACAAATGCATGCATATATTTCTTGTAGTACTAGCCACAATAGCAAAAATATAGAACCAACCCAGATGCCCATCAGAGGTGGACTGGATAAAGAAAATATGGTTTACATACACGATGGAATACTACACAACCATAAAGAGAAACAAAATAATGTCTTTTGCAGCAACATGGATGAAGCTGGAGACTATCATTCTAAGTGAATCATCACACAAACAAAGAACTGAATACTGCATGTTCTTACACATAAGTGGGCACTAAACATTGGGCACATGGGCACAAGGATGGGAACAGCAAATGTTGGGCACTGCTAAAGGAGAGGAGAGAAGGAGAGAAGGAGAGAGGGAGGGAGGAAGGAAGAGAGGGAGGGGGGATAAGGGATACAAAACTATCCATTGGGTACCATGCCCACTACTGGATGGGGTGCTCACCAGAAGATCAAACCTCGCCTTCATTCAATATACTTATGTAGCAAATCCTCATATATACCCCACAATTCTAAAATTTTCAAAAAATATTGTACATTTTTTGGTGGGAACAATTACAAACTTTAATTTGTAAATTTAATTTGTGAATTTAATTTGAATCAGATACATCTGGTCATGATTCCCTACCACTTACTACATATTAATAATTAGCAAGTTCTTAAACCTCTTTGAGTCTTAGTTTTCACCCATGTGAAATGAGAACAATTATTTGTACCTTCATGGGATAATTATAAGTACTAAATTAGATGTTTATGTAAAACTCTTTGTATAATAGGTACACAAATAAATATTCATTCTCCTCCACACTGTTTCTGTGGGGCACTATTGGCAGGGTTACACAAAACTAAAGATTTCTAAGTAATGGTTCCCACCCTTAATGAACATGCAACCTTGGAGATATCAGCGACACAAGTACAAAAATATTTAAAATAAAAGAAACGATGAAAGCCCTATAGAGGTAAGAATTTAAAAGAACTGTCACTTCTAGATATAGAAGACTCCCTGAAAAAAGTTGTATATGAGCCTGGTTTTGAAGAATAAAGGGGATTTCAAGGTGAGACAGGAGAATTTGGGAATTCTACATTGATTGTATCAGTCAGGGTTCTCCAAAGAAACAGAACAAACAGGGTGGATGGATGGATAGATACATAAATACATACAAAGATTTCCGTAAGAGGGGATTTATTATATGAATTGGCTCATGTGTTAATGGAGGCTGAGAAATCCCATGTCAGGCCATCTGCAATCTAGAGACCCAGGAATGCCAGTGGTGTAGAAAAGTCTTGAGAACCAGGTTTGAGAACCAGGGGAGCCAACGATGTTGTGTCTCAGTCCAAGGGTGGGCGAGAGAGCTGATACAAGTCCTGGAGTTCAAAGGCTAGAGAACCCGGGGTTCTGTTATTTAAAGGCAGGAGAAGAAGGAAGTCTCAGTTCCAGAAGAAAGAGAACAAATTTGCCCTTCCTCCACTTTTTGTTCTGTTTGGGACCTCGGCAGATTGGACAATTGGACTTCATTACTCAGTCTATTAATTCAAATGCTAATCTGTTCTGTAAACACAAACACTCAGAAATAATGCTTAACCAGCTTTCTGGTAATCTCTTAACCCAGTCAAGTTGACGTGTAAAATTAACGATCACAAATGTAAACAGAAGTATTTGAGTAACGGGAAAAAACATAAATAGACTATTTGAGGGACCAAAATAGACTGACTAGCATGGCAAGGGAAGCTTAAAATAGGGGAATGGTGAGAAATAAGGCTGAAAAAATAAGCAAAATATGGGTTAGAGGGAATCTTGAATGTTAACGGAAGGAGTTTGAACTTGTCCTGTAGGTATTGGGAAATCATTACAGACATTTTAAGGAGTGGAGTGCATGTAGAAAGAAACACAACAGGATGACAATTAGACAATAACAGAAGTGGTCTCTCCACCCTACAGCAAGGAAGAGGATCAAAGGAAAAAGAACTTTAGAAAGGCTTAATCCAATCTTGATAATTAATAGATGAAAAGTTGAAATCAGAGAAATTAAACAACTAGCCTGAGGTTATTTAATGAAGCTGAAATGGGTACAAGATGTTCTGATGTCATCATTTTGATGCCACTTTTGTGAATTCTTTTCAATGTGTTAACATTCTAATAACCCAAAGCCAATGTGAGATTTTTAAGCTGCCCTCTGTCTTTCCTCTGAGAAGGAAATGAGTCTGAATGCCCTTGATGTGCTGTGACTTAGATTTCTAGAATTCCCATACATTATTTTATTTTAATTCACTCAGTATTTATTTGTTGACCACCCAGTATATGCACTGTATTTGGCACCATGGCTACTACAATGATGACTTAATGAGATTCTTGTCTTTAGACAAAGCGATTGGAATTCAGAGAAGGAACAGAATATTTTTGCAGAGGTTTCTGAGGGGGAAATCTAAAAGAATAATGGCCTGAGTATCACATTCACACAGGAAAGAACCTCAGAAGTTGAATATTCGCACATTGGCAGTGGGGAGAGAGAGAGATCTGAGACACCCTTCAAACCACTGCAGTAAGAGCTTATCTACTTTGCCTGCTGATATGCAACCCTTGATTCCTAGTGTGTATAAGTGTGAGGAATTGCAAGTATACATAAAAAACATTTCTACACACACATGCACACATACAACTTCTCTCTAATACTCATCAACTCATTGTAGTGGAAATGTGTTTCTTCCCACTGTTCCCCAGTTGTCCATCATCCAATTCTCTGTCTTTCTGACCTTCCACTCGGGGAATATTTCATACAAGATTACAATGTTGTTTTCTTGCTATCTTGGAAATGTATCTATGACCATACTGATTGTACGCTTTCTAAACCCAGATCGCCGTCCAGTAGTGTTTCAAGGGCAAGAAGTTGGGTGCAGTCCGTTACAGGCTGCAGGCAATGAGTAGCTACACCATTCACTGAACATTGAAAAATAATAATAACATCGCCTGAAAGTTGATCTCTTTGTAATCTCCATGGCATTCCCACCAAAGTCTAAGTTCTATGCAGTGGCTGGCACCAAGGCAAACCACTCCCCTGCCTCGCCCTGGGCCCTCAGTGGTCGGGGCCAGCTACCATCTGTCAGAGTTTACTGAAAGACCTCCTCCACTGCTTCCATCCTCCCCACCACTCTATCTTCTCCGATGGAAAGGGTGGACTGGGAGAAGGGAGAAGCACCTTTGGGGAAGTGCAGTGCTTGGGAGAGAGTGCCATTGATTCCCACCTACTTGGGAGAGAGGAAAGGCTTCCCACAGCCAAGGGAGCACCTCCAGCCTCTCCCTGCCCCTCTCCATGGCTAGCTACATAGCCAGCTGGCTTTCTGATTTGCCCCTAGTGACTAGAACAGGAGAAAACAACTGTAACTTGAGCAAGATGGCATGGCATGGCATTGTCAGGCTTCCCTTCTCCTGAAATTTACCAGTTGCCAAGAGGTCTGGTGCTTGCAGCCTGAGAGGTCCACAGAAGACTGCACAGGGGCTGTGATTTTGTCGGGACAGTTATGGCATGGTGGTGGTAAGGAGGAGGATGGTAAAAAGGAGGGTGCAGGACAAGGGAGGCAAAGCTGCTTGTTCTCAGCAGCTTTTGGGTCAGCTAGGAGACACAGCCCTGTGTTCAGGTGGGAACGCCTCATCTGTAAAGTGTACTGGAGTCTACCACCTGACCATAGAGGCACTTGGACACACACAGTCGCCATTATATCCAGGTAGGTCAAGGCATACTTATTCTCCTCCCTGCCTATGCTAAGGAGGAGGTGGGAGCCTTAAATCACAAAAGAGGATCAAGTTTTAAGTGAAACCAAAATAAAACAGAGACTGAGAAGACCGGATTCTGCTTCTCCCCATCTAGGTTCACCCAGGGGTAGGTGTCTAGTCCTAGTGCAATGAATTTCAGTGAGTGACAGGAGCATGTGAGCTGACTGGAGGCATATTTAACGAAGGGGCAATAGCAGGGTATCTGCTATAGGACCTTGGCTATGGTGGCTGCAGAGCACCCTTGACTTTTGCACATTTCCCAAGTCCATTCCTTTTTCCTAGGTATCTTAGATAGTGAAAATAGTTTCCACGACTGGTAGCCATGAGTTCTGATAGGCTTTTTAACTGCTGGATCTTGCCATAGACATCCACAGCTCTATAATAGCATCAGACACAGAAAATTCTGGGTACAATAATGAGTACAAAAATATCTTCTTTGTAGGTTGCAAACATTCCCAGATAAAGTTTAGCCATGCATTAGCATTTCCACCATCTTGGAACCCCGATTTCTTAGCTTATGTGACCTGCACTCTTCCAGTTGCCCTTCTTGCCCAATGGAAGTGACTTTTTTTTTTATAAATCTACTGTGACAACTACTTCTCTGCCTGACTTTAAAATGATGGTGTTCCTTAAGCTCAGCCCTGGGCTCTTTTCATTCTTTCCTCTCTCCCTAGGAGATTTCCCCTACCTCCTATATTTTAAGAACAATCTGTGACTAGTGGGACTTGTTTCAAAGACTCATTGTGCAAACACAAACCCATGTTTTTATTTTGCAACTTGAATTAGAGCTGGTTAGTTGGGACCCTTACCTTCCACATTAGCAAACATTTACATATTTTTTTCCATTGAGGGTCCATCCTTCTCTTGATAGCTCAAGAAGCCTTGACAATACTGTATAATAAATCTAAGATGGGGCTAAGGTGCAGTGAATCAGCTTCTCACTAGAAAAACCCGGAATTCTATCTTCCTCATTAATATTGCTTTTGCTTCTTGTTACTACACAGCTATTGACAATGTATCATATATCCAGGTGGGCAGATGCCACTGTAAATCCAGAGCTCAAATAAATTTCCTAAAAGGACATTTCCTCCTTCAGTGCTAGGTGTGGTCAGAGGATTTTCTTGTGTGCCTGTCTCAGGTCTTAGGTTTTGGTTCTTCCAAAGCTCTAGCCATCAGAGGACTATGTCAGAGTGTTCACACGCTGTAAAGATCTAGAATATCTGTTCTATTTTCTTCTTTGGAATCTATCTGCTCAGATCAGCCAGTACCTTCTTTCCAGACCCTCAGCACAAAGGTGTCTTTAACCTTATTCCTCCTATCATGGGCTCTAATATCCTCTCAGAATCCAAGTGCAGCAACAAAGAAGTTCTCATTGCTCTCCTTTCCTTAACACGGTGTCCTGATTGGATCTATAAGCTACTCTCCACCATTTCAAGAAAGATAATGTTCTTCTGTGACTTCCCCTGTGAAGGAGGATCAAGGTAATATTTTAGACTCTAACTACTCACTAGTGCAGAAACTGTCAGAAAAATTGTTTTTATTCTGACCCACAGTAAAAACATATTTTATAAAAAGAAAGACTCAGGAACCATTCCAGATTAAAAGAGACTGAAGAGACACGACAGATGAACGCAACACATGATCTTGGATCTTCTCTTGCTATACAAGGCATTATTGGGACAACTGCCAAAAATCTCAATATAGTCTGTAGATCAGATAATAATATTATTTCAGTGTTAATTTCCTGGTTTTGATAACTACATTGTGGTTATATAAAATAATTTCTATTTTTAAGACACATACTGATTTACAGGTAAAGGAGTATTATATTTGCAATTTTTGAGTGGTTCAGAAAATTCTGTGTGTGTGTGTGTGTGTTATATGTTTATATATAGAGAGAAACAGAATGCAGTACAATATTGACTTTTGAGATGTCTTGGTAACAGATAAAGGGTATCTTAAAACTTTTTGACTTTTTTTGAAAATTTCATTTAAATCTAAAATTATAACAACATTAATATAACAAAAATGGTTTTTATACAGCCAAACAGTAAATGTATACCTACATACATGACCACATATTTATTCATTCGATTAATATTTAGTGGGCATCTACCATATACCATTCTAGGCAATGGGTATACATCAATGACCAAAATAGACAAAATATCTGCCCACAGAGCTTATGTGTTCATCTATCCACTAAAGCCTGCCCACGTGTCTGTGTGTGTGTGTGTGTGTATGAAGATATATATATATATATATATATATATATATATATATGCTGCATAAAAATGAAAACAAAAACTTTATTCAAATTATGCTTTTACTATTAGTGGTGCATTATGATTATTAAATTCCATCTCATTTAAGATTAAGCTAAAGAAGTAAAATATATTTACTCAGGGATCATAATCTGCAGTTTACAAAGCATAGCACTAGAGCAGGGGAGGGAAAGCAATAGACAAGACCCTCTCCCCAAATGTAAATTTTCATTGAGGGCAGTCCACAACACTAATTTGTGAATTCAACCTAAACCTATCTTCTGATCTCCATTTCTTTGCCTTCAACTGTAAACCTGCCATAGCTGCAACCATTTCAAACCCTCTAAGTCTAAAATTAAACTCTTGGTCTTTCCCTTAAAACTGTTCTTCCTCCAGCATTTCCCATTTCAGGAAATAGCACCTCAACCCACCAGTTGCTCATCTTAGAATGGCTGGAATCATCCTTAACACCTCCCTTTTCTGCACTCCCTACCATGATCAGTAACCAAGTCCTGTTGATTCTCTATTTTAAACATGTTTCAAATTCATTTTTCCTTTTCTTTCCATCTGACACCGTTTTAGTCTAAATTTACCAACATCTTTAACCCAAATTATTGTAATAGTTTCTCACTTGGTCTCCCTCTATCCAGTATTTCCCACTTCAATTAATTCTTCATATGACAACCAAAGAGGTTTTTTAAAGCCAAAGGCAATTATGCTTTAACCTTTATGATCTTTCCAGTACTTGTAGGAGAGACTAACACATCTTTAGGCATATATTAATTATGTTTCACTGTGAGGAATTGAGAACCTAAAAAACTGTGGATTAATATGATAGAAATTTCTTCTCCCTCACTTAAAAGAAATAAGAAGTAGACAGACTAAGGCTAATTCGTATAACATGGTATGAGAAAACTGAATTCCTGTCTTCTTGCATTTACAGAGTACAGTTTTCACCCTGGTCAGGATATCTGCCTAACCCTCAGTCACTGTATCCACCTTCCAGCTAAAGGGGAGGAGAAAGTAAAGTGCAAAAGGATATTCTCTCCCTTGAGACCAGCTTACCTCAGGTTGTCCACTACTTTATCACACATCCACACCTGGCTGCAAGACAGGTAGGATAGAAAGTCTTTCATCCAGGTGGACAATATGCAGCTAAAAAGTGGATATTCATAATGAAGACTTTGAAAATGGGTGTTGAGGAGCCACTACTAATCTCTGTGGTGACGGCCTTTAAGATTCTACAAGAGTTGGTCCTGACATTACTCCTTTACTCATCAGCTCCAACCACACTGGCTTTCTCCCTTAAGTGAATAAACATTCCTCCATCGCTGGATTTTGACCATAGTTGCTATTGCTATTTTCCTGAAATACCCTCCTGTCTATTTCCTTGGAAAAAACTTTGACCCAAGAGTCAAAATGACAATTACTCTCTTAACTCCTTGGACATCTCATTCATAGCATTAACTCAATTATATGTTTATTTATGTAAGTATATGGCTAATATGGTTATACTGTGTTTGAAATACTCCATCATAAGTCGAGAGGCATGTGTTTGTAAACAGGGGAAACTTAATCTGTATCAACAAATTAAAGCTGGCTAATAATCTTATAAAGTAAAAATTTTGAACAAATCTATAAGATATAGAGTAGTTTTATTACATGAGGAGTTATAGAAGTGATCGAGTTTGGTATATTTAAGATATGTGACTTGTTGGAAGTAAGACAGTAGACCAGCTGTTCTTGTATGAATAAGATACAAAATAATTGGTAAGCCCACTATTACTCATGGCACTGGTACTGCCACTGGTACTCATGGTCCAGAGCCTTGCAGGTGTATGACACAAACTGGGCATTCATTTGTTAAAAGAATAAATAAACCAATTAACTTGGCATTCATTCTAGGGTTAGCATTATTTATTGTAAAGCTAAAAATCCAATTGAGAGATAAAAATCAATAGTTTATGTTTTGCTGTATGTTGAAATTACTTTGCTGTCAAATAGAGTGAGGTGAGCATATGTATTTTGTCACAGGTTATTAACACTTTTTAAAGATATATTTCGCATAGCAAAATTCATCAATTTAATGTATACAGTTTGGTAAATTTTAGTATATTCAGAGCTCTGCAATCATCATCACTGTTTAATTTAGAATAATTTAATTATCCCAAATGAAACCCTATATGTTTGTTAGCAATCACTCCTCATTCTCCTACTAATTTTTTCTGTTTCTATAGATTTGTCCATGCCGTACATTTTATATAAGTATCTTATTTCTTTCACTTAGCATGGTGTTTTCAAAATTAATCGATGTAGTACTTTATAGTTTTTATTGTAAATAAAATTCCATTGTTTAAATGTACCAGTGGACACTTGGATTGTTTTCATCTTTTTGGTTATTATGAGTAATGCTTTACGAACATTTGTGTTCTAGTTTTTCTGTGAACTTGTTTTCATTCCCCTTGGCTATTATATTTGTTTCATATTGCTGCTGTAACAAATCACTACAAAAATTTAAGGAATATTGACATTTTTATAATATTAAGTCCTTTGACCCATAAACCCAGAGTATCTTTCTGTTCATTTAGATCTTTTAAAATTTCCTTTGACAGTGTTTTTTAGTTTTCAGTGTACAAATCTCATTTTATTTTGCTAAATTTATTCCTAAGTATTTTATTCCTTTTGATGCTACTATAAATAAAAATATTTTCTTAATTTTATTTTTGGACTGTTTCTTGCAAATGCATAGAGATAAAACATTTTCTTATATTGATCTTATATCTTGCAACCTTTCTGAACTTATTTCTCAGTTCCAATCTTTTTTTTTTTATTTTTTTTTAGAGAAAACAGGCTTTATCGAGTGGACAGAAAAGCCCCCACAGTGGGAGGGAACCCTAGGAGGTTGCCCAGTTCTAATAATTTTTTAGTGTCTTTCTTAGGATTTTCTGTATGTAGTATCATGTCATCAAGTCATCTACAAGTAGAGATTGCTTTACTTCTTCATTTAAAAAAAGCCTTTTTTCTTGCCTACTTGCTATGATTAGAACCTGTAGTACAATATTGAATAGATGTAGCAAGAGTGGACATTGTTGTTTCTGATCTTAGAAAACTTTCTGTGTTTCTATGGGTTTTTCACAGATGACTTCTATTAAGTTAAGGAAGTTTCCTTTTATTCCTAGTTAACTGAGTATTCTTATAATGGAGTGCTGGATTTCATCAAATGCCTTTTCTGTATCTGTTCAGATGACCATGTGGTTTTTGTTCTTTATTCTATCAATATAGTGTGTTACATTCATTTTCAGATGATAAGCCAACTTATATATATTTTAGGTATGATTTCCTTCGATCTTTAGAGCATATGTGTAATAACTGATTTAAAATATTTGTTTATCTGGGCTCCCTTAGGAACTTTTTCTATTGACTGCTCTTTTTCTTCATATTAACCTTAATTTCCTATTTCTCCGCTTATCTTATAATTTTTTGTAGCAAATTGAGCATTTTTGATAATATAATGTGGCAGCACAGATATCAGATTCTATCATTCCTCTCAGGGTTTGTTGTTTTTGCTGTTGTTTGTTTAGTGATATTCTTTAATTCTGTAAAGTCTGTACTGCTTATAGTGTGAAGTCACTGAATCCTTGATTAGATAGCTTAGTGGTCAGCTAAGGATTGGTTGGAGATTTTCTCATGTGCCTTGAAACAGTAAGACTTCCACACTTTGCTGAGGGGCTCTATTTGTGTGCTGGGAATATCTTTGAGGTGTAGCAATGAAGGGTCAGCTGGAAATGGAAGATTGGAGTCCTGCCAGATGTTTCCAGGAAATATACACATCCCTGTACATGTGTGTAGCCTGCTATGTGCCCAGAAGCATACCAGAGGTTTTCAGAGTCCTCTGTGGATATCTTATTCCCAGTACTTTCTTTCAAGTTTTGGGCAAGCTCTTGTTTGGCTCAATTGGTATCGTGGCTTCAGGCAGCTGTGATGTTAAATAATTTTCAAAAATTTATTTCCAACAAATTCTGTGGAGATAGAGCTTTTCTGGTATAGTGAACTCCAAATGAGGTTAAGTAGTGACACTGATCTGCAGATGGGAGATTTTTGAGGAGTTCCAATTCAAGTCTTCCCCTTCTAGTAGTTGTAAGGCTGCTAGTACTCAAGACTCCTGGACAAGTTAGAAGATCCCAAAAGGCCTTGTACTTACCAAGGTTCACAGTTTTTCTTGAATAAGTGCTTCTCAAATAATTGCATGCCTTTTATTAATTTCCAGAACTCTGGAAAAGTTGATTTTGATGTGTTTTTTGTTTGTTTTTGAGTTGGAGACTCCCTCTATCACCTAAGCTGGAGTGCAGTGGCATGATCATGGATCACTGCAGCCTCAACCTCCTGGGTTTAGGTAATCCTTCCAATTTAGCCTCTTAAGTAGCTGGGACTACAGGTGCATCATGTCACCTAGCTTTTTTTTTTTTTTGGAGAGACAATGACTCACTATGTTGCCCAGGCTGGTCTCTAATTCCTGGGGTCAAACACTCCTTCCACCTCAGTCTTCCAAAATGCTGGGATTGCAGGCATGAGTCACTGTGCCTGGCCAATTTTGATGTTTTTTATCATTGTTTTTGTTGCCTTTATGGAGGAGCAAATTTTTATCAGTTCTTAGCCTGCTATTACAGAACTCCTGAAGCCCTGCACAATTCTCATTGAGTATTAATGTTTGCATCTTTTAGCCAGGCTTGGTGGCTCAGCCTGTAATTCAGTGGCTTTGGGAGGCTGAGGTGAGTGGATTGCCTGAACCTGCGGGTTCGAGACCCGCCTGGGCAACTTGGCGAGACCTCATCTCTACAATAAATCCAAAATTAGCTGGGCGTGGTAGCGCATGCCTGTAGTTCCAGCTACTTGGAAGGCTGAGGCGGAAGGATCGCCGGAGCCCAGCAGGTCGAGGCTGCGGTGGCCGGGAGCGGCCACTGCCCTCCAGTCTGGGTGACAGAGTGAGACTCCAACACACAAAAAAAAATATTTGCATCTTTTCAGTGATTAGAAATATAAATTATGAATCTAAATAAAAAACAAACTTGATTTAGCCTTGGATATAATTAAAATAGATTATAAGTCACAGTAGTATAAAATAACCTTAAGGAAAAAGAATCAAAATTGAGGGTCAAGTGTTTTGAATTTTAAAGTACTCTTACTGTAAAATAAGAACATTTACAACCCAGAGCTCAGAGAATGAAGAACACTTTTAAGAAAATAGAGAAAGGGAAAAAAACTTTGTTATATTTATACCAGTCCTAAACCTTACTCTAGCTCGTCAATAACACTAGAAAATTTTTCCTATTTGTTGGTTCAATATTAAATACAAAGTCGTTATTTAATTTTCTTGATGCATGACCTTTAACTGAGAAGCAGCCTATATTAATCACTACATAACTTATGTAAGATTTTCTGATTATCAGAAAAACCATAGACCTGGGATCACTTTTCTTTTCACATACTGCATGAAACAAAATGTAAACTATTAGATTTACATTCAAATGCAAGAAGAAGTCTATATTTTTGACAGATAATAGCTTTCTATTGGACTTTATATTCAATGTGTGTGACAAACACCATTAAGTGTATTGTTAGAGAAATATTTACTTTCATATACTTTGCTATCTAGTATTTCAGTAACAGGAATAAAAGATGGCTATTAATGCTTAAACTTAAGACAGTGCTATAGGGGTACAGAAGAACAATTTATAGAAAATGTACCTTTTAAATAATTTGAGGATATCTTCATATTTTCACTCTTATATAAAGTATGTGCTTTGGATTGATATTGATACCATCATTTTTTTAATTGGCATTCATTCACCATGAAAAAGAAGCACCTGGTGATTTGACATTTTTCTAAATTGTGCCTTTTCCCCAAAATACCTGCTTTTGTCCAGTCTTTAGAATAATTTTGTGGTGGTCCACTCTGACTATAAGCATACCTTTCTTGAACTGAAACAAGTGGAATAAAAGATGACTCTGTGATTCCTCTGCGGCAAGAAGCAATTTATTGATGAATCAACTGTAGTGACATATCTTTCTTGCAGAGAGCTGAGTCAGAACAAACTTAAGGTAAGTATTCTGACAGCTTCCGAAGAATTTGCAAGTTGTTCCCTCCAATCTGGCACAAATGCAGATTGCGGAATAGAATTTAAGATTGTGTGTGTGTGTGTGTGTGTGTGTGTGTGTGTGTGTGTGTGTGTTTGTAATTGTGTTTGGTGTTCTTCTTTCTTTTAAAAAAATTGACTCAAAAGTTTCCACTGAATTCAAATCGATATGCCTGAGATGAGCCAAGTGTTCTGGCAGAGGGAAGTACTGAGATTATATTTCTGAGGCATGCACCCACCAGGAGATAGGGTTATCCAAGAAAGGGTAGGGGAAGTGCAGAAGCTCTGGACGCCTAGGGGCTATGAAGACATATGGCTGCCCATGGCCATACCTGATGTGATGGGTGCTTACTGGTGCTTATTGGCAGGCATCTTTAGCTAGTTTCCTTTCTTCCACACTGTGTGACCTGAATAAACCATTCTATGCATTAATACCTCCTTTGTCCAGGCCCCTAAGATGAGGTATATATAGTGTAATAAAGAATAGCATCTCCTTTCTGCAAAAATATGTTCTTGATAGCTGAATATACAATTGGTAAATTTAAGCCAATAATTTCACTGAACTGACATAGTATCTTCAAGATTTGTTTTTCTCCTCTAGTTTGATCTTTGGCAATGATACTGACACATTAACTTCAAGTGGCTCTGTCCTCTACCTCCCTGCAAAGAGTTAATGACTTTTATTGAACAACTTAAGAAAAGCTTTCCTTTTGGAAATGTATGTATAGTCTTAAATTTGGAAGCAATTGTAGGTTAGTGGGAGCTCAGAATGAAAAGGGGTATGCATTCTAAAATACGTTGTTTTATTATGACAAATATTTTTAATGTGGCTGATATTAATCTTTTGATTAATTACAAGTCTTAAGCTATAGCAGTTATAGCTACAGTTTGGATGGGAACAAAAGGTTTATTTGAGATGGCCTCCATCAGAATTATAACAGTGTGTGTGTGCACATGAGCACACCTAGTAGAAATTAATTTATTTAACTAGTCAAATTTAATAACATCTGTTCTTTGAAAGGCCTTTGGCACTAATTTTTTTAAAAAGGAAAAAAAGAACAGTGAAAGCACAGATTAGGAGAAAATACCCACAGTATGTGTATCTGACAAACAATCCAATAAAAATGTGCAAAGACTTGAACAGATACTTAAAAAGATATATCAGTGATCAATAAGCACATTAAAAAATGCTCTGCCTGGAGGGCCAAGATGGTCAGTGGAAAACATTGCACAATTGCAGCTTTCTGCAAAAAAAGCCATATGGAGAAGCAGATCTAGGACTTTCAGTGTTGACCTGAAAACCCAAGCTGAGGTCTATAAGATGGTAACCTGGGAATACAGAGGACAGCCTGTTCCAAGCCCCAGACACCTCTAGAAGCTGCCCATTACAAGAATAGGAGAGAGCCTTTGGAGATAGAAGGGATTAGTGAAAATGACAACTTTTCTTCTTTACATACTTCATGTGGGCCTCTGCCATCTCAGCCAAGGGAGAAACAGCCCAGGAACTCCCCCCACCCCGCCATACATCCCTCCGGCACTGGTTGGGCACAGAGGACTGCCCTAAATTGAGACAGAGGCAGGAGCCACATGGGGCCCAGGAAACCCCACTCCTTAGGAGTTCTGAATCACAACTCCCATGTCCCCCACAGAGAGGCTTGTCAGGGAAATACCCTGCAGTGGGTGGTCTGTGCTTTGGGGGCACTCCACTCTCCTTTCCCCCTCAGCACACAGTAGGAGCAATGCAAATAATTAGGGAAAGTTTCTCTGGTGCCAGTAGCTGTAGTGGCCCTAGGTCAGGGCTGCAGACATGGCTTGTCCTCAGGGGTCCACCATGTTTGCTGTAGCTCCTTTCATAAAGCAGGGCAGGATCTAAAAGGTGAGTGCTTTTGCGTAGCACAAAGGTGACAGTGTCTCTGCCCAACCATGAACAGAGGAAGCAATAACAACCCTCAATGCTTCCCTTCCACCTCTGTGGAAGAGGCCATCGTGCCCAGACAAGAGGAGGCCACTACACACCCCCAAGAGCACCTGAGCTAGGGCAGAGCCAAGGGTCCTGCTTGGCTATCTGTTAATCCTGCTGACAAGACAAGCAGTCTGGGGAGGAAGATGCTGGGGGAGCCCCAGCCAGAATCCCTGTCACCTGTTCCAGAGGAAGAGGAAATATTCTGAAATGGGGAAAGGTCTCACTCCGATTCTGCCAGACTGCATTGGTGAAGCAGTTTCATATGGTTTCTCCTTAGATCCCCATTCTTCCTGCCACTGTTGCTCCCTAACAGGTGGGCCAGAGGAGGAAGGACAGCAAACAAATAAAGAAAAATTCCACAAAGGGCCACCCTAACAGTAGCAACCTTATCTAATTAAAAAAACACACAACAACAACCACAACAAAAAGAGTCTACCCTAAAAGATGAGGAAGAACCAGAAAAACAGAAACCCAGCAATCCCCAAAGCCTTAACAAGTCAACACCCACAAAAGGGCTTCCCAGATTCCAGGCAATGGAACCATCCAAAATGACCTGTCACTGATGACAGGCATAGAATGTAGACTATGGATGGCAAAGACACTTAATGAGGTGCACAAGAAGGTGAACATACAGCTCATCAGGCCACAACATAAAGGGAAAACTGAACTTCCCATTATAAAAAAGAACTAACATGAACTTTTGGAAATGAAGAATTATTTTCTGGAATTTCAAAACACAACAGCAAGTCTCAGCAACAAAACCACCCAGGCAGAGGAAAGAAGCTCAAAGCTTGAGAATTGAGATATTGAATTGACCTGGTGTGACAAAAATAAGAAGAAAAGGCTTAGGAATAATGAGCAAAACCTATGAGAGATTTGGGATTATGTAAAGAGACCAAATCTATGGTTGATAAGCATCTCGAACAGAGTAGGGAAAACTGAAAACACCATAGAACAAGACTTCCAAGCCATCATTCAAGAAAATTTTCCCTATCTCGCTGGAGAGGTGAGTTCAGAGAACTCCTGAAGACCATTACATGAGAAGACCATCCTCAAGGCATATAATAATTCATCTCCCAAGTTGAGCATAAAAGAAAAAAATCCTAAAGAGAAGAGACAGACCACCTATCAAGAAAGACCTATCAGAATTGCAGCAGATTTCTCAGCACTAATCCTACAATCCAGAAGAGACTTGGTTCCCATGTTTAGCATTCTAAAGGAATGCAATTTCAGCCAAGAATGTTCTAACCCACCAAGATAAGCTTCATTAATGAAGGAGAATTAAAATCCTTCCTAGACATGCAATCCCTAAGAGAATATGCTACTTCCAGACCAGTCCTTCAGGAGGTACTTAAGAAAGTTCTAAACACAAACGAAGGAATACTTCCACCCATCACAAGAGTACAGGTCAGTACAGAGTTTGGAGACCACACAAATCAACCACAAAACCTAAAAAGCAAAGCAGTCTCTTAATAGCAATATGACAGGAACAACCCCCCACATATCTATAATTAAATAAAATATAAATGAATTGAATGTGCTGCTCAAAAGGCACAGAGTGGCAAAATGGATAAAGAAGCATGATTCATTCTTATACTGCTTTCAGGAAAGCCATCTAACTGTAAATGACACCCATAGGCTCAAGTTAAAAGGTGGAGAAAGATCTTCCAGGTAAGTGGAAAACAAAAAAGAACAGGAGTACTTATACTTATATTAGACAAAACAGATTTCAAAACAATAAAAGTTTAAAAAGCTGCTGAAGAATGCTGCAAAATAATAAAAGGCTCAATCCATCAGCAGGAAACATCCATCTTGAATATATAAGCACCTAATATAGGAGCAGCAAGATTTATAAAACAATTGCTAATTAAACTAGCAGAGGACACAGATAGTCATAAAATTTCTAGTTGGAGATTTTACTACTCTGCCAATAGCTTAAGACAGATCATCAAGGCAAAAAACTAACTAGGAAATCTGAAATCTTAACTTGACCCTCAACCAATTGGACATAATATACATCTACAGAACACTTTACTCAACAACTATAGCCTATACATTCTTCTCATCAACACACAGAACACATTCCAAGATTGACCACATATACTAACATAAGTCAAGTGTGAACAAATTTTCAAAGGTCAAAGTCATACAAAGCATCTTTTCAGACTACAGTGTGATGAAATTAATATCATTACCATCAGGAACTCCCCAAAACACAAAAATACATGGAAATTAAACAATATGCTTCTGAATGACTTTGGGGTTAACACAGAAATCAAGGCAGAAATAAAAAGATCCCTAGAAACAAATGAAAATGAAGACACAACACACCAAAATCTCTGGGATACCATGAAGTCAGTGCTGAGAGGGAAGAGTATAACGCTGTATGTACATATCAAGAAAATAGAAGGATCTCAAGTAAGTAGTTTAATATTGTGCTTAAGGGAGCTAGAAATACAAGAGCAATCCAATCCCAGAATTAGTAGAAAAATAGAAATCACTATAATAAAGTCACAGTTCAATGAAATAAAATAAAGTCACTATTAAATGAAATAGAGACCAGAAAAATTATAGAGGATCAATGAGACAAAAGGCTGGTTTGTTGAAAGATTAAATAAGATTGACATCCCCTGGGGGTGGGAGAAGAAAGAAAGAGAGAGAGAGAGAGAGAGAGAGAGAGAGGAAAATTTGAATAAATACAATTTAAAATGAAAGAGGTGATGTTACAACTGACCCTGAAGAAATATAGATTATAAGAAATTACTATGAACATCTGCAATAAATTAGAAAATAGAGAGGAAATGGAGGATTTCCTGACATCACATACTCTCCCAAGACTGAATTAGTAAGAATAACAGAAAAATCAACTCAGCAATAAGAAACCTACCACCAAAAAAAGTCCTGGGACAGATGGTTTCTCAGATGAATTCTATAAGACATTTAAATAAAATATGACACCAATAATAATGAAAGTGTTCTAGGTAATTGAGAAGGAAAGAATTCTCCCTAGTTCATTCTATGAAACCAAAATCATCCTGATACTCCCAAATGTCAAAGACCCAACAAGGAAAGAAAACTACAGACTAAGTTCCCTGATGAACATAGATGCAAAAATTCTCAACAAGATTCTAGCAAACTACATCCAATAGCACATTTCAAGGATCATTCATCATGACTAGGTGGGCTTCATCCCCAGGATGCAAGACTGGTTAAACATAAGTAAATCAATAAACATGAGTTATCGTATAAACTGTTGTAAAACCAAGAACCACATAATTATCTCATTACATGAAGAAAAACATTTGATAAAATTTGACATCACTTCTTGATAAAACCCTCAAACACTTAAGCATAGAAGGAACATTCTTCAAAATAATAAGAGCCATCTATGACAATCCTGCAGCCAACATCATACTTAACAGGCAGAATCTGAAAGCATTCCCTCTAAGAATTAGAACAAGACAAGTTTGCCCACTCTCACCCCTCCTAATTAACATAGTATTGGAAGTTCTAGCCTGAATAATCAGGCAGAAGAAAGAAACTAGGGATATCCAAATAGAAAAAGAAGAAGTTAAATTATCCTTCTTTGCAGATGGTATGATTCTACACCTAGCAAACCCTAAAGAGTGTATAATGGACTTTCTTTCACTAATAAATTACTTTGGTAAAGTCTCAGGATACAAAATCAATGTGCAAAAAGCATCTGCATTTCTGTATACCACCATAAGCAGACTGACAATCAAATAAAAAAAATCTTGTTCACAATAGTCACCCCCTAAAAAATACCTTAGAATCCATCTAACCAAAGAGGTGAAAGATTATTACAATGAGAACTACAAAATACTGCTCAAAGAAATCAAAGATGACACAAACAGATGAAAGAACATCTCATGCTCATGGACTGGAAGAATCAGTATAGCTAAGATGTCTATCTTACCCAAGACAGTCTACAGATTCAATGCAATCCCTATGAAATTACCAGCATCATTTTTCACTGACCTAGAAAAGACAATACAGAAATTCATATGGAAGCAAAAAAAGAGTCTGAATAGCTAAAGCAATCTTCACCAAAAAGAACAAAGCTGGTGGCATTATATTCTCAGACTTCAAACTTTACCACAAGACTATAGTAACCGAAACAACACAGTACTAGCATAAAAACAGACACATCAAACAATGGAACAGGATAGAGAACCTGGAAATAAGACTACAGACTATCAACCAACTTATCTTTGGCAAAGCTGGCAAAAGCAAACATTGGGGAAAAGAAGCCATATTTAGCAAATGGTGATGAGAAAACTGGCTAACCATATGCAGAAAAATGAAACCGAACCCCAACCTAGCACCATATACAGAAATTAACTCAAAATGTATCAAGGACTTAAATATGAAACCCTCAATCCATAAGAATCTTAGAAGTAAACCTAGGGAACACCCTCCTGATCATTGGCCCAGGTGATGAACTCATGACCAAGTCCTCAAAAGCAAATTCAGCAAAAACTTAAATTGACAGGTGGGACCTTACCAAGGTAAAAAATTTTTACAAAGCAAAAGAAACCATTAAGAAAGTAAAGAGACAACCCAGAGAATGGGAAAAATATATATATTTGCAAACAATGCATTTGACAAGGGCCTATTGTCTAGGATCTATAAGGAATGCAAATGAATTGACAGGAAGAAAGTAAATAACCCCATTAAAAAGTGGGGGGAGGTCATGAACAGATACTTCTCAAAGGAAGACATCCAAGCATCCAACAAACATGAAAAACTACTAGCTTCACTAATCAACAAAGACATGCAAATCAAAACTATAATGAGATATCAACTCAAACTGGTCAGGATGGCTGTCATTAAAAATTCAATGTACAACAGGTGTTGGTGAGGCTGCGGAGAAAAGAGAACACTTCTACACTGTTGGTGGGAAAGTAAGCTAGTTCAATCTTTGTGGAAAGTAGTGTGGCATTCTCTCTAAAATCTAAAAATTGTGCTACCATTCAATCCAGCAATCCTACTTCTGGGAATATACCCAGCGTAACATAAATCACTCTATTAAAAAGACACCAGCACATGTATGTTCATTGCAATACTCTTCACAATAGCAAAAAATGGAACCAACCCAAATACCAACTGAAATTCGACTGGATAAATAAAATGTGGTACATGTACAATATGCAATACTCGCAGCCATAAAGACAACAAAATCGTCCTTTGCTGCAACATGGATGAAGTTGGAGAACATCATTTTAAGTAAACTAGCACAGAAACAAAAAATTGATTACCGCATGTTCTCACTCATAGGCGGGCCCTAAATATTGGGCATGTGAGCACAAAGGCAAGAACAATCGACAATGGGCACTGCTCATGGGAGGAGGAAGGAACTAGGGACACGCAAGCACCCATTGGGTACCATCCACTACCAGGGGAGAGAGGGCTCACTAGAAGCCCAAATCTAGTTTACTTATGTAGCAAATCTTCACATGTACCTTACAACTCTAAAATAAAAAAAATTAAAAATAATGATGGATTTGTCTATTGGTCACTATTCTTATAAAATTTTTGTGCATTCGAACTTTTTTTTTTTTTTTGAGTTGAGTCTCACTCTGTCACCCAGACTGCAGTGCGGTAGCCGTTCTCGGCCACCACAGCCTCGACCTGCTGGGCTCCGGCGATCCTTCCGCCTCCGCCTTCCAAGTAGCTGGAACTACAGGCTAACGCTCCCACATCCAGCTAATTTTTTTTTATTTATTGCAGAGATGAGGTCTTGCCAAGTTACCCAGGTGAGTCTCGAGCCCATGGGCTCAGGCAATCCACTCACCTCAGCCTCCCAAGCGCGGGATTACAGGCTGAGCCACCGAGCCTGGCTCATTAGAACATTTTATTAAACAATTTTTTAGTTGTTACAGTGACTTAATAAATTGTACTTTTAAATCATGTTGTACATATAAATCCAGTAAAAAGAGAACTCCCCCTACACAGGTGCTTTACATTGCTTGTCATCAGAATTGCATTTAAAATGACAATGTGCTAGCAGGCAACAGTCACATGATAACTAACATTAAAAAACTGAGAATACTAAGTGTTCATGATGATGTGGAACAACTGGAATGCTCATACATTGATAGTGGAATGTAAACTTATGTAACAACTTTGGAAAACAGTTTGAAGAGCTTTATAAAACTTTTTACAAAATAAAATCTACTCTATTGCTAGGTGTTTACCTAAGAGAAATGTAAACTTGTCTACAAAAAGTTTGTGGAAAACTGAAATGTTCACCCATAAGAGAGCATTGTATCATACTGATACAATGAAATACCATTCATAATTAAAAGGGAAGTGAATTGCTACTATATTCAGCAGCACTCATGAGCCTAAAAAAAAACAACAACATTATGTTGAACAAAAATAGCTAAAAACAAAGGAGTGTGCTCTGCATAATTTTATTTATAAGATGTCTACCAGTAGGAAAAACTAACATCAGATGAAAGCAATCTGAAAATTGTTGCTTGAAATACAGGATTTGGAGGAAACTGAGAGGAACTTTATGGAATAAATGAAAATGTTCTCAATTCTGATAGTGGTGTGAGATGCACATATGCATTCATTTGTTAAGACTATTTAATTCATGAGAGTTTTCCATCTCCACAATCATTTACCAAAACTGAACATTATATAGGTTTCCATTTTATGCAGTCTTATATATATGGATTTAATTTGTGTCTCTCTGATTTCTAATTATTTTAAGCAATTTTCATATGCTTATTAGCTTTGTGAGTCTTCTATTTGAAAATGTCCTGTTTATATCTCTTTCCTATTTTTAATTTTTGAGTTACTATAGTTTTTCTTTTGACTGACAAAGATAAACTCTAATATACTACACATTAATCACTTTTTTAGACATCGATTATTATTTTCCTACTGTCATGTGTTTATTAAGTTTGTTCAAAGTATCCTTCATTAAAGAGAAGTTTTTAATTTTGATATGATAAAATTAAACAAATTTTCCCAACATATCATATTATTTTATTTTAGTTAGTCTTTCCCTGTCATGAGTTCACGGAGATTTTTCTCCTACATTTTACTTTATGAACTCAATAATTTTACCTTTCATGTGCATCCATTGTTGTATGTAATGTTGTTAGGAAGAAATAAGATTTTATTTTTCTGTATTTAGTGAAAAATATTTTTCTATGTTTTTTTATATAATTTTCCCTGCATTATCTACTAATTAAGCTGTCCTATGTCCATTGATTTGTAATGTCTTTTTTAATCAAATATTTTGTTCTATATAAACACAGATCTGTTTTTGCACTTTTCACTCTTTTCCAGTACTCTACTTATCTGTTTTAACAATGATATAATTATTTAAAAATCATTTAAGAATCACAATAATCTTTATACTTTAAATTGTGTGAAGTTACTAATATTCAATCATATTTATTGGAAAAAAATGGCAATTTCATATGGTCCCACCTATTAGTATATTTCAATATCTGGTGGAGCAAGTTCCTTAAGTCTTTTCTCTGCCTTTAAAAAATAAGGTTGACTTGTCCTTTATGCACATTTATTCTGCTATATAAATCTAAGATTAAGTTTAATTAATTTCTTTTTAAAAATCCATTTTGTATTATTATTGGATTTCATTGAATTTTAGATGCATGTAGAAGAAATAGACACTTTTATAATATCACGACAGCTCATGTGAGAGCATGGAATGTCTGCATTTATTCAAATAATTTTATGCTCTTTATTAAAGTTTTAAATTTTTCTCCACAGAAATTATGTTCATTCTTGTTTTACTTAATCTCTAGATTCTTTATAATATTTGCTGTTATTTTAAATAATGTCATTTTATTTTGAGTCAGTCACTACTGGAATGGAGAAATACTATTGATTTTTCTAGATTGATCTTTTAGCCATGTATTTTATTGAACTCTCTTATTACTTTTAATAGCTTCTACTAGAAGTTTGTTGATTCCATTGGTTTTTCTATAGACAATAATATTATCTGTATTATCTGTGATTCCATTGGTTTTTCTATAGACAATAATATTATCTGTATTATCTGTAAATAATCACAGACAATTTTGTCTTTTCTTTCTAATCTTTGAAACTATTTCCTTTTCTTTTCCTACAACAATAACCAACACTATGTTGAGACATTGGTGGATAATAGAGCATCCTTATTTGTTCTTACTCATAAGGGGAAAATTTAGCGTCTCCATGCTTGCAACCTTTAACGTTTAAAATTCTCTTTGTACATTTTTCCCCTTAAAATGACCTCAAAACATTCAACTAGCTCCCTGACACAATAACTTGTCTTCAGGCATTAAAAATATCACACTCAGACAATGTCTCTTCTGGGTAGTAAGGTGGGATGTCATTGGTTCTTTCACTTAATATGTTCCTGGTCCCTTTGATAGTCACAGCTCTTTTGCATTTTTATATAAAATAACCATAGTCAATCTTCCTCTAACCTTTGACACCTCATGAAAAAATGGAAAAATGTGGCTTAATGAATGACCCAATTTTTCCTAAAAGGGCAAATGCCTTATTTCTTTTAACTAGTCAATGGTGGCATCTTACATTTCTCAGGAGTTGCCTCTCTTGTTCCTGTATCAGGAAAAACCACTAATATACATCCAATGATTGCAAGATAATTAGTGACCTTCCCAGATCTTTCCCTCCGTATCAACATCTACCTTTTTATAAAAACCATTCTATTACTGATAATGATAACATTACCATTTACTGTTTTAAAACTATTACTTTCTGTTCTATTTAAGTGTGTTTCAATGTTTTTAGAACAAAGATTTGGCTCCTTTGAAAGGCAGTTGACTTGAACTGTCTTTACAATCACTATCTAAAAGAGAAAGGAAATCTGACTTCCAGTATCATGTTGATCAGACTTTATTGCTTACAATTAGAAAGACTTTCCCCACTGTTGTTTGAAACAACAAAAAATTAGTGTTCTCAAAGATTGTCTTTAAATGGCAAGGCTTGAGATTTTGATTCTTAGGCTTTTTCATCTTTTTTGGGTAAAAAGTTGTTATGAAACTGCAAGGCCTAATGTAGAAGTTATTCAACACAAATTGATCGGTGACAGACATGTTGGTATCTAGCTTGTTATATAATGGAGACCAACCATTATTCTTTTTTTTTTCTTTTTGAGTCGGAGTTTTACTCTATCATCCAAGCTGCAGTGTATTGGCAAGATCATGGTTCACCGCAAACTCAACATCCTGGGCTCGGAAGATCCTTGTACCTCAGACTCCTGAGAAACTGGCACTATAGGCACATGTCACCATACCTGGCTAATTTTTAAAAATTTTTTGTAGACACGAAGTCTCACTATGTTGCCCAGGCTGGTCTTGAACTTCTGGGCTCAAGTGATCCTCTGGCCCTGGCCTCCTAAAGTGTTTGGATTGCTGGCACAAGCCCATGGTGCCTGGCTTATTATTCCATTTTTGAGCAACAGAAAATAACAAAAAATAAGAAGAAAAGCCAGTTGTCATTATCCCATGTAATGCCCAAAATATCCTATGAGATTGATATCATTTTCCCTTTTCTATAGAAAATGTAGATTACTGAGATTAAGGCTTATGGGGAAAAGCCAAGTTTGAAACTCAAGCTAATTTGATTCCAAAGTCTTTGTTTTTTCCACTTCAACACAAAATCTCCAAAGATGTATCTACTGAGATTAGCAGAGCAGCTCTCTTACAGAGAAGTACTTTCTGTTTAATTGATAGGTCATGAAGGCTGCCTAGAGGCCAAAACTTGGCTTTCTCCTAGTATGAAAGATGGGGAGGTTTGTTTGTTAAACAAACAACAACAAAGAAGGTAGAACTTTACAAAATTGCTTAGAATGGTAATCAAAAGCATGTTAAAAAGTAGTGGGTCTGAATGGGCTTATATCAATTGAAGAAATTGAATTAATAATTGACAATTTGGAAAATAGAAAACAACAGATCCAGATTAGTCAGTTGGTGAACTCTACAAAACATTTAGGCAGATTTTGTGTAAATCCTCTATAATTTCTTCTAGAAGATAGACGCAAAAAGAAGCCATTTTAACTCATTCTATGAAACCAACATTAGTCTAAGATCAAACCAGACCAAAACATTATAAGAAAACTACAGATCTTTCATGAATACAGATACAAAAATCAGCAGGAAAATGGTAGCAAATTGAAGCTAACAACATATAAAAAGGATTATAAGCCAGGCTCGGTGGCTCTGTAATCCCGCACCTTTGGGAGGCTGAGGTGATTGGATTGCCTGAGCCCGCGGGTTCGAGACCCGCCTGGGCAGCGAGACCTCATCTCTACAATAAATCAAAAAATCAGCCGGGCGTGGTAGCGCATGCCTGTAATTCCGGCTACTCAGAAGGCTGAGGCAGAAGGATCGCCGGAGCCCAGCACATTGAGGCTGCAGTGGCCGGGAGCGGCCACTGCACTCCAGTCTGGGCAACCGAGTGAGACTCCAACTCAAAAAAAAAAAAATGGATTATAGACCAAGTGAGTTTCTTTAATGCAATCTTTTTTTCATTACTGTTTTAGAGTTGGGAGTCTCACTTTTCTACCCAGGTTGGAGTGCAGTGGTGTGATCCTAGTTCGCTGTAACCTCCAGCTCCTAGGCTCAAGCGATCCTTCTGCCTCAACCTCCCAATTAGCTAGGACTACAGGCATAGCCACCATGTCCAGATAATTTCTTTAAATGTTTTGTAGAGACAAGGTCTTACTCTGTTGTCCAGGCTGCTTTGAATCTCCTGACCTCAGGCAATTCTCTGACCTCAACCTCCCAAAATGCTGGGAGTATATAGCATGAGCCACTGTGCCCAGTTGACCAAGGGAGATTTATCCCAGGTATGCAAGACTGGTTCAGTATTCAGAAATGAATTAATGAAATCTATTACGTCAACAGGCTAAAGAAGACAAATTACATGATAATACCAATGAATGAAGAAAAAGCATTAGTCAAATTCCAACTCCCATTAAAAACAAACTCTCAGTAAACTAGAACTAAAGAGGAACTTCCTCAACTTGATAAAGAATTACTACAAAAAAACCTACATACTTAATTTTAGCTGAGAAACTCAAAGTTTCTTGCTAAGATAGTAACAAAGTAACAATGTGCTCTCACACCACTTCTTTCCAAAATTGTATTGGAAATTTTTGCTAACACAGTAAAACAATAAAAGGCATAAAGACTAGGACGAAAGACAAAACTGCTTATGATTGCTGGTGTTGTAGTAGTTTATGTAGAAAATCTGAAAGAGTCAAAACAACAACAACAGCAACTACAAATCTTGGAACTAATAAGCAATTATAGCAAGGTTGCAGAATACAAATTTAATATACAAAAGTCAATTGCTTCCCTATGTACCAGCAATGAGCAAGTGGAATTTAAAATTAAAAACACATTACCATTTGCACTAGCATTTACCACCAAAATAAAGTACTGAGGTATAAATATGACAAAATATATTCAAAATCTATATGAGAAAAATTACAAAACTGACAAAAATTTTAAAAATAACTAAATAAATGGGGAGGATATTCCATGTTCATGAATAGGAAAACTCAGTGTTCTCAAAATGTCAGTTGTTCCCAACTTGATCATAGATTCAAAGTAATCCTATTACAAATTTGGACAAATTTTTATTGTGAATATTGATGGATTGATTTTTATGTTTATACAAAAAATGCAAAAGGTCCAGAATATTCAACACAATATTGAAGCAGAAGAACAAAGTTGGAAGACTGAATGGTACCTGACTTCACAACTTACAATAAAACTACAGTAATCAAGATTGCATGATACTGGGAAAGAAAAGATAAGTGGATCGATGAAATAGAATAGGGAATCCAGAAATAAATACAATATAGTCAACTGATTTTTGACAAATAAGCAAACGCACTACAATGGAGAAAAGACAGTCTTTTCCACAAATGATGCTGGCATGCTGAATGTCCACATGTAAAAGAAAAAAAAATCTAGACACAGACCAAACACCCATGACAAAAATTAACTCAAAATAGTTCATGGCTCATAGGTCTAAATGAAAAATGCAAAAATATAAAACTCCTAGAAAATAACAGAGAAAAAAATCTAAATGTCCTTGGGTATAGTGATGACTTTTTAGATGCAACACTAAAGACATGAAGGAAATAACTAATAAGATGAACTTCATTAAATTAAAACCTCCTTCTCTGCAAAAGACATTGTCAAAAGATTGACAGGGCAAGTCAAAGACTAGGAGAAAATATTTGTGAAATACACATCTGATAAAGGACTGTTATTCAAAATGCACAAAGAATTCTTAAAACTCAACAATAAGAAAATGAACAAGTGTTCCCTTTTTCCTGCATCCTCTCCAGCATTTGTTTTTTGAGTTATTGATGATGACCATCCTGACTATAGAGACAGGTGGCATCTCCGTGTGGTTTTAATTTGCATTTCTTTGATGATTAGTGAGGCTGAGCATTTTTTCATGTACCTATTGCCTGCTTGTATGTTTTCTTTTGAGAAGTGTCTGTTCATATTTTTTTGCCTACTTTTTAATAAGGCTTTTTTTTTTCTTTTTAGCACATTTGATTCCTTGTAGATCCTAGATGTTAGTCTTTGTCAGATATACAGTTGGCAAATATTTTTTCCCATTCTGTGGGCCGTCTCCTCAGTCGCTTGATGGTTACTTTTGTTTTGTAGGAGCTTTTCAGTTTGATGAGGTCCCACTTATCAATCTTTTATCTTATGGCATGGACATTTGGGGTTTTGATCAGAAATTGGTTTTCAGTTCCAGGTTCCATAAAGGTGTCTCCTGTATTTTCTAAGGTTCTTATTGCTTGAGGTTTTACGTTTAGCTCTTTGATCTATTTAGAGTTGATTTTTGTGTAAGGTGACAGGTAGTGGTTTTGTTTTAATCTTCTGTATATGGTCAGCCAGTTTTCCCAGCACCATTTACTGAATAGGTCCTTCTCTCCCCAGTAGTTGTTAGTGGAGCTTTTGTCGAAGATGAATTATTGAGAAATTGAAGTTTTGCTTCTGGAATCTCTATCCTGTTCCATTCGTTTATATGCCTGTTCTTGTATCAATACTAGGCTGTTTTGATTATTGTAGCCTTATAGTAAAGTTTGAAGTCTGGAATTGTGATACCTCCCATTTTATTTCTTTTGCTAAGGATTATTTTGGCTATTCATGATAATCTGTTTTTCTGTATGAATTTCTGTATTGTCATTTCTAGGTCTGAGAAGAATGTTGGTAACTTAATGGGTATTGCATTGAATCTGTAGATTGCCTTTGGTAGGATGGCCATCTTAACAATGTTGATTCTTCCTATCCATGAGCATTGAATATTTTTCCATTTGTATGTGTCATCTTTTATTTCTTCGAGCAGTGTTTTCCTTCCATATGACTTATCAATTCCTCTTTTGGAAATGTAGCCAGAGGAACTCAAATAATTCTGCGAATAAGATATGTGCATACATTTATTGCAGCACTATTCACAATAGCAAAAGCATGGAACTAACCATGCTGCCCACTGAAGGTGGACTGGATACAAAAATGTGGTACATATAAACAATGAAATACTATGCAGCTGCAAAGAAGGACAAAATTATGGACTTCACAGCAACTTGGATGGATTTAGAGTCTCTCATACTCAGGGATCTATCACAGAAACAAATAACTGAATACAACATGTTCTTACTCATAAGTGGACCTTAAACATTTATCATAACACAACATAAAAGGGATTGACAGTAGTGGGACGCTGCCAGAAAGGGGGCACATAACATCACCTAGTGTGATACCTGATCCTAAACCAGGCAAAGTGAAGACCAATGGGAGGTCCAAATTTCATCTGTATATAGACCACTTATCTATCTCATCCTAACTCATACCCCACATCTTTAAAATAAAATATAAAAAAATAAAAACAACAACAACAAAAGATCAGTGGTTTCTAATGATTAGGAGAGAGGGAGGGGTGAGCAGGCAGAACACAGAGGATTTTTAAGGCAATGAAACTATTCTGTATACTACAATGGTGGACACATGTCATTATATATTTGTCCAAATCCATTGAATGTATGACACCAAGAGTAAACTCTAGACTCTTGAGTGACAATGATGTATCAATGTAGGTTTATTAATTTTTAACAGATGTACCATCCTTTTGGGAATTGTTGGTAATAGGGGAGGCTATGCAGGTGGGGGACAGGGAGTATATGGGGAATCTTCATATCTTCCACTTAGTTTTCCTTTGAACCTAAAGCTGCTCTAAAAAATAAAGTCTGTTTTTTAAAATTCTAAACAAAATCTTTAAAATTAAAAAAAGGGGTGGCAAAGCTTAGTGAAAATGAATTCTTAACATCGAAACTTTTTTTAAAAATTGCTTAAATTAATCCTATCTGTTGGCTATCCCAGGTCTTGGGACACTCTCTGCCATTAACTTAATCAGCCCTCAAACCTTCTGGAACATGTTTACACAAAAGTCTGTGATCCAGTTTTCTCCAGTTGGAAGAACATTCTCTAGTAAATCAATCTGATTTTTAAGCACTGAAGTTTTATACTTTAAAATCTGCACTGGAGAAATCAGTATTAGATCATAGTTAGGTTAACATAGGTACAGATGTTTTATATAAAGCAATCTTTATAGATGTGTGTATATATAAAGGTATATGTATATGTCTCCTTTCTGTGTCGGCTGAAAGGGATAGAAGGAGAGCTATAGTTACACTCCAATAACAATGAGCACACCTAGTGCTCAGAGTTTGGTTTCTAATACTATCCTCCAATAAAAGAAACCAGGGCAGGAAATGTACCTGTAGATGAACCTACAATATCTTGTAGTTCTGAAATGTAAAGGGAGTATTTTTTTTTTTATTTCATGATGTCACAGAGAGGGGGAGATGGTGTCAAAGTAACAGAGGAGCCAATAGTCAAAGCTGGAATAATGTGAGCAAAAAAATAAAGTAGTGTGGATTATAATCCAAAGTGTAAAACAAATATTCATGAGCTCTTTCTGGAATGAATGAAAGATTAAATAAGTAAACAAGGGAGAATAATCACATCTCTCATGCAGAATAACTCCACGTAATTTAAACAGGTACTCTACCCTCAAGATGTAGAGCAGAGGTCTGCACTGCTTGAGTGTGGGCACACGTGGAAACTTCCTTCCAAGGAGAGAGTAGGACAAGGGAAGCAAAGAGAAACTTTGGAGTGGAAAAACTTGGCAAACCCTGCCTCTGCCAGGGGATAGGGTCAGCATCACCAGTGAGAGGTCACATTGATGGCATGTATCCTTATTTTTTATTTTACTTTTATTTTAAAGATGTGGAGAACAATTCAGGACTAGGTACGTCAGTGGTCATTGTGCAGATGAAGTTGGGGCCTCCCATTGGTCCTCACTTCGCCTGGCTTGGGAACAGGTACCTTTATTAATGTTATGTGCCTCCCCCTTCCCATGGCAGTGATCCGCTACTGCCAATCTTTTTCATGTAGTATTATGATAAATATTCAGGGTCCACTTATGAGTGAGAACAGGTGATACTCAGTTCTTTGTTTCTGTGATAAATCACTGAGTATAATGGACTCTAAATCTTTGTTATAGTGTGGTGAAAATGGCACTTTGCCTCTGAGTGCTTCCTCCCCAAAACCTACAATCCCAGTCTAATCACAAGATAAACATCAGACAAATCTCAGTTGAGCGACAGTCTATAAAACACTTGACCAGTGCTCCTCAAAACTGACTAACAAGGAAAAGTCTGAGAAATGGTCACAGCCAAGAGGAGCCTAAGAAGACGTGAAGACTAAATGTAATGGGGTATCCTGGAAAGGACCCTGGTACAGGAAAAAATGTGCAGACTTTTGTTAATAATGCTGTATCAATAATGATTCACTGATTTTGACAAATGTATTATGTTAATGTGAGATGTTAATGATAGGGGAGAAATAGGTGCTATTACACACACGTGTAATCCAAAGGTTTTGGGAGGCTGAGGCAAAAGAATCTCTTGAGCCCAGGAGTTTGAGACCAACCTAGGGAACATAGTGAGATCCCATCTCTATAAAAAATAAAAAAGTAGCTGGCTGTGGGGCACACCTGTAGTCCTACCTACTTGGGAGGCTGAGACTGGAGGATCTTTGAGCTCAGGAGTTCAAAGCTGCAGTGAGCTATGACAGCACCACTGCCCTTTAGCTTGGGCAACAGAGTGAGACGCTATCCCTAAAATACATACATAAATAAATACATACATAAGGGAAAACGAATGTGTGGAGTATACAGGAGCTCTCTGTACTATCTTCTCTTAACTTTACTGTAAATCTAAAACTATTTGAAAATGAATTTTTTTTTTTTGAGTCAGCTCCAAGAGACAACAAAGACTGTCACTCAGGCTGGAGTGCAGTGGCACGATCATGGCTTGCCATAGTCTCAACCTCTTGGACTCTCAAATGATCCTCCTGCTTCAGCCTCCTGAGTAGTTGGTATAAGTATGTGCCATCATGCCTAGCTAAATTTTTTGCTTTTTATTTTTTTATTTTTTATTTTTATTTTTTGAGTTGGAGTCTCACTGTCGCCCAGACTGGAGTGCAGTGGCTGCTCCCAGCCACCGCAGCCTTGACCCGCTGGGCTCCGGCGATCCTTCTGCCTCAGCCTTCTAAGTAGCTGGAACTACAGGTGCACACTACCATGCTCGGCTAATTTTTTTTTTGATTTATTGTAGAGATGAGATCTCGCTGCCCAGGTGGGTCTCGAACCCGTGGGCTCAGGCAATCTACTCACCTTAGCCTCCCAAAGGCGTGGGATTACAGGCTGAGCCACCGACCCCGGCTTACTTTTTATTTTTTTGTAGACACAAGGTTTTGCTATGTTGCGCAGGCTGGTCTTGAACTCTTGGGCTCAAGCAATCTCCAGGAGGCAGATTTTTATTTTTTTAATTTTATTTATTTATATTTATTTTTGAGTTGGAGTCTCACTCTGTCACCCAGACTGGAGTGCAGTGGCCACTCCCGGCCACCGCAGCCTCGACCTGCTGGGCTCCGGCGATCCTTCTGCCTCAGCCTTCCGAGTAGTCGGAATTACAGGCACACGCTACCACGCCCGGCTAATTTTTTGATTTATTGTAGAGATGAGGTCTCGCCAAGTTGCCCAGGCAGGTCTCGAACCCGCAGGCTCAGGCAATCCACTAACCTCAGTCTCCCAAAGGCGCGGGATTACAGGCTGAGCCACTGAGCCCGGCTCAGATTTGTTTTTAAAGATGAGTCTAGAACTCCTTGGAGGAGTTGCCCAGAAGGGTTTAAACACATCCCCGGGTACCTAGAGCTTTGCTCTTAAACTGCCTCGTCACCATCACAGATGGGTGATTACACCAGTCTTTTTTTTTCCCTACCAGAAAGTGACTGTCCCTGACGCCCACCTCACGTCCCTCTCCCCCACTCCCCACTCTGCTTTGATCTTATTTTCAAGGCCTTCTGGTATTACCTCAAAATAAACTAAAATCTCTTCAAATTGGATCCTTGAATAATTCCAGAGGGAGAGTTTCTTTGTAAATTCTGTTTGCTTATGGATTCCGCACAGTGTTTGCAAATTCTACAGTGCTGGAAAGCCTCCAGACATATTTAAATCCCTTTTCCAATTACCCAGCACCATCAAAGATGTCACTGACTTGAAGCAAAAATCCAAAAGGATTGTTTTCTTCAGAGTGTGTGTAAAAGTCCAGCATTTTCAAAAAGCGTGCTGCTTGCAGGATAACATCACCTGGACACCGAGATGCATAGCTTCTGGCATTTAGTTTTGCCCCGTTGGTTACTGAAAATCAGAGCTAGAGGGGGCTGGGCCCTGCCTCTGGCAAGTGGTCAAGTTTCCCAGCATGTGGAAGATTTAGAACAAATTGGAAAAGAACATTTTAGAGCTGTGCCACCCACATTCAGTTTGGGTGCTCTCAAGAGCCACAGCTGAGCCACAGCCGCAGGGAGGTTGTAACAGTTGTCCCTCCCACCTTTCGAAAGGCTCCTAAATGTTGGAGATCTTCCAATCGGATTATCTTATGACCAGGTTTTTCACTTTTATAACCAGGATTTTTCCTTTTTGAGAAAAGCAAGGTGATGAATTGCTAAATAGTAGGTCTGGAAGGCTATGTTTTCTTATTTCATAGCCCGTGAACTTTTAGGATTGTAGCTTCAGAATGAAAAGCTTGTGCTGTGGATGCTCATGGCTAGAAGGGCATTTGTTGCTTCTTGGAGCTGTCTTACTTTGCCAGGGATGAGGACCGAGGACATTTCTCCCCAGAAAATCCCACTCTGGCAGAAATGATGGTCTTGTGCCCTAAAACAAAGTCTTATTAAGAAGAAGGGCCAGCCGCATCATGTGATCAGTGCCCCATGGGGCATCAGTGCCCCATTGTGTGTGCATTGATGTCCCTGCCTCCCTGAGATGGAAAATGCTCATTAGGGACCTTCCATGCACTCCTCATCCTGTCCTGTTGAAGCAGGTGGCACTATCAGCTGGTTGGGATCCTGGTGGTATTGGTAGCACAGACCGTTGCAGCGTTATCTATGCTGGTTTTTAGGTCTCTCTAATCCAGAGAATGAAAGCCTCTTCCTATTACTCCTCATCCATTTCCTGGTGTGGAACTGTATGCAGAAAGTCGCCCGTGGACATGTTTCCTTTTCAGCCAGCTGGAGGAACTGTCTACTGTACGGACCTCATTCTCCTGGCAAATGTGTTTAGAATTCAAATATCTCTCCTCCCTCTCCTGCTGACCTTGTGTGGAATCAGTGACCTCTAGTGTGCGTTTGTCCACTGAACAAGACTTGATCCTCATTCCTAAGGGAATCTTACTCAGCCCTGGACTGCCCCACTTTTCAACTGAAAACCCTAATTCCAGAAACCTCTTCAGTCCCCAGAAAACTGGACAGTTAGTCACTCTATCTGTGGCTCATTGATCTGCACTCAGGTAGAGAAGCCCAAGTTGCATCCCAGCCCCAGTAGCTGGCTCTCTCTTCTAAATGAGATGTGCCAAGAGCCAGAGTGACTATGTTCCTTAGTAACCGGGAGCTGCCAAGATGCCTCTTTTGTTTCACGGATGAATTCCCTTGCTTGTGGGCAGAGGCAGACAAATGAACAGGGACTCCAATTATGTGCATGCAGGACTACCTGGCCCCTGGACCCCTTATCAGTGAGGTTCCCTTTTCTGAATATTTCTTCATGTGCTGAACCAAGAAATCGCATGTAGCTCTGCTGGGTAGAAGGATGACTAGCTCAGCTTTCTGGTGATGCAGTGATGGGAATAAGAGGTTGGAAAAATGTAGCTAAGACTTTGAAGCAAAACACCACCACCAAGTGCTCTAAAAGTAGAAACTGTCTCTTGCTGTTGCTGCCATATTACAGCTTTTGAGTCAAATGAGGACTTTGATTTCTGAGAAATCCTTCTAGGGTTGGGGGACCCAGGAAGGCTTCTGTGGAGCAAGAAATTGAGCACTGTTTTACAAGTGGTATATGAGAAAGAATGGACAGGGACTCCCAGGATCATGTTCAAAAACATGGAACCACACCATCAGTTCATGAATTCAAGAAAAAGTACGCACTTGGCTTACTTTTTTTCCTACAATTCTGTTTTTGTAAACGGAAGAGTACCTCATATAGTATTGACATCAACTCTTCTCCCAATGACTATGTTGGTCCCTAAACCACCTAGGTATTTAGTTGACTATACTATTTATTTTATATTTTATTTTATTTTATTCTGAGTCAGAGTCCACTGTTTCGCCCAGGCTGGAGTGCAGTGGCATGCTCAATGCCACTGCAGCCTCGACCTGCAAGGCTCAGGTGATTCTTCCACCTCAGCCTTCCAAGTAGCTGGAACTATAGCCATGCACTGCCAGACTCAGGTAATTTTTTGATTTATGGTAGAGAGGAGGTCTCACCAAGTTACCCAGGCTGGTCTCAAACTCGTGGACTCAGGCAATCCTTTCACCTCTGCCTCCCAAATTGCTGGGATTGTAGGCATGAGCCACCACGCCTGACTGACTATACCATTTAAGCCTTCCAAGAAAAAGAACAACAGCAGAAACCTTAGTAAGTTAGCAATCAAACATCTTTCCTTGCGTCGCTAGCAGTTTTTACCTCAGTGCTATTGTCATTCCTTCTGCTTTGCTTTTATTAAATTGTAGACATCTTTTCTCTATTGTCTGAATCATAACCTGGGAGCAAGCTAGGAGAATGTCCATGTGTGTGGGTGTGAGTGTGCTGGGTGAGGGAGTTTTTGTGGAAGGATGAAAAATTGGGGAAGCAGTGGGGGAACAATGAGTAAAATGGCTAAACATATGACTCCACTAATTTTCTTCTAGTAAATAAGATAAGCTCAGTCAGAGTTGTAAGTTAAGTTTTTTTTATGAGCCCTGACTCCTTTTTGCATAATTTTCCCTCTTCTTCCATCTAGGCCCAAATCACCTTATTTTCCTGCCCTCCTCTCCAATTAAAGCCTGTGCTTAAAATCTTTATGCACACTAAAATGTAAATGGCAGGTGGAGGGTCAAATGAGAACCACGAATAAGTTTCTTTTCTATTTTATGTAGATTATATTCAGACCACAAGCATGGTGGCTACTATTATGGAATATCAGTTATAGGATGGTTGGTGGTTCCCCAACCATTTTTTAAGCAAAAGTCTTTTGGGGTATCTCCAGAATACCAATCATGGCATATTGGATTCCACCTAGAGATAAGGTCAACTTTGACGAACAAGAACTTAATCAATGTAAACGTAAGAGTGAAAATTTATACCTGAATACGGTAGTTCAGCACACTAGAAAACTGATGTTCCTGAATTAGAGAAATATTCCCTCCCCTTTTTGCTTGCTGTCTAACTACAATTCTTTCTAAGGGTTTAATAGATTTGGACTCAGCCAACAGATGATCTGTTCCAATCAGTCAATCAGCTCATGTTCCTTGAGGGTCCATATATTAAAAGCATTTTGCTGCTTACTGTAGAGGGTACAAAATGAACACATGAATACCTTCCTTACAAGGTTATTTTAATAATTAGAGGTAATATATGTAAAGTACTTAGTATTTAGTATAAAATAAGTACTCAATAAGTGGTTGAGATTGCTGTTGCTTTGGCATTATTATTCCCGCTCAAATGCTCCCTGATTGCTTGACTTTGAACAAATTAATCAGCTTCTCTGGGCCTCAGGTTCCTCTTTGGGGAAATGGAGATTCTATGGTAGCTCCCATTTTATAAATCTGTTATGAGTCTTAGGTAAGGTGACACATATAAAATTTATTTGAAATTCCAAGCAAATACAAGGAATTATCATTTGTTCATTAAAGGGGTGAGAGCTCAGCTCTAAATGAGAGGAAGAAGTCAGGTTCTCCTATTATGTCTACTGTTGCCTGAAACAGGCTTGGGAGGTTTGGGGACATATCTACCATACAGCACACTGCCAGAGGTATAAGATGAGATTTTTGAATGTATAAAATATTAGAAGGTAAGGTTGAAATTGATCTAAATTCTCACCTCCTGATTGTGTCATCCATTTGTTCATTATTAATTTATTTCTTATAGACTCATATGAGAAAGAGAGAATCTATATTACTGACCTCCTTTGGATCTAATCAAGAAAAATCTCTTTAGCTTGTATTGCAGAATCTAATCAAGAGAAGCTCCTCTTTAAGTTTGTACTGCAGAGGAAAGTGGGCTGGTGCACATGGCTAAGGAATCACTGGGTGACTGTAAGCTCCTGAAGTGACCCAGCCCTCTGACTTGAGAGTATAGGTGCTGCCTGTGAAGGACTGTGGGGTTGAGATGCCAAAACTGTTGCAGAAAATCTCTAAAGGTGCTTGGAAGAGTTAATAGTTTGTTGAGTTCCTGAATCTATGATAGCGGTTATAGAACATTGTTTAGAAGGTGTTGCATAATGAGCTTTGGTTCACGAGGATGCATACATTTTTATAATCTATGTAAGGGAATTGAACTCCCTTATTAAAACAAAGTGCAGACTCTCCAAAGTTTTAGTCCTCATAGGAGACTTCCCAGGTAAGACAAAGGTATTGGGGCCAAGTGTATTTGCCTCAATACCTCCTAAATTGTATCTGTCCCATGGTTTGCTCTCTGTATTTATTGCAGCCACCATTGCATTGTCTTCCTTTCCAAAACTCTGTCCCAAAAGCAAACAAAAATTCACTTTTCTGAATTCTTAAATTTTGAGGACTAGGATTTTCTAAAGGACTTTACTTAATACCATAGAGGATGAAAGGGGAAAAAACCACCTCTGCAAAATTTATCTCAGAAACCCCTGGTCAAATTAATGTCATCGCCCATGTTTACCTAAAGCCCAAGTTTCACTGGAATTTTTATAAATAAAATGCTTTATGTCATAGTGTAAAACACCTTTGGACATCACAAAAAATTATTATAGGAACAATGAGAGATGTAACAAGAAAAATAATGACTTTCTCCAGAAAATTCCAATCTTGTTTCTCTGCCATGAGGCAATGTTTCAATGTCCAAGGCATTTGGACTAATCAAGTTTAGAGATGAGTTTCATGATTAACCTACTAGTCCAATAATAGCAAATAGATTTGAGACGATTCTTATTGGGGCTTTGAACTGCTTTCAGGTTATAATAAATGTCATTCTTGCTACCAGAAAATGCACTAGCACTTGAAAGCATGCCTACAATTTCATAGAGGACCTGGATTCTCCCTCATCCCTGCCCTGGGTCATTCATAAACTCTAAATCAAGGGCACCTACTTTAATGTGACTCTATAGAAACTCTGTTATTTATACCTAAAAGGCTCCAAATCTAAGCTAGTGGAACCCAAGAGAATTTTGTATAGGAAATGCACTTACTCTGTACATGAAACCATTCTTTATAAGATGTATTCAGACCAAGTATGTTGGATCTCAAAAAGAGGTTTTATATAAAATCCTAATATTAGACTCTACAGAGGCATTTCTGCACACAGAGGTCTTTGACTTCCCTCAGAATTCTGTGGAACAGTCCCAGTAATTAACATGAGCCAGAGTTATAACATTTTGGAGCTGGGTATTTTACAAGGGCAAGTGCTGATTAATGAGCTGGCGTGAGTGGAAGTGTCAGGGGCGGCAACAGGCAGGGGCAGAAGCTAGAAGAGGGCAGGGAGATGAGGTCTTTGGGTGAGAAGAGCTATAAAGTACAAAATAGTCTCATTAAAAATGCATGCTGTTGAGCAAGAAACCTTTAAGTGGCCTCCTTTTTGCTTCCTCCTGAAAGACTTCCTAATCCAGCAGGCCTCTGATGAATGTATTAGGTCACATTCTCTTTTCTCCTCCAAACATCTCTTCTATTTCCTTTAAGTTCTGCTGAAATCATCATCATCCTTGGGTTGTGCGAGCTGCCTGTGCCATTTTCCCACAGAAACAAGCTTTCCAATCTGTAAATTAGGCCACAGCAAAACAAAAATTAGTTCTAGAAGCTGCTTCAACATTCGCAGTTTTCTTTAGCACTGGGGAACAAATTCCATCTCACTGATCTTTGGGAATCTGTGTACATGTTTTTTGATGGTCACTGTTGTATTTGGTTTTACAGCAATTTTAAATTGTTATTTATTTTAGTTCTGTAATGTGTGACCAGAGGGCTTTGACCTTTAAATTTTTGTAAGAGCTTCCCAAAGAGCGTAACACTAAGGAATGTCTTATCCTTGTTGATTCAATCCGGATCAAGTACCAGCTATACATGAGGCAGAGTACGGTGCCAGGAGTGAAGTACCCAGAGCAAACAGAGACATGGTTGCCACCATCAGGAGCAGCATGGATATATCCATTCATAGAGTAATCACACAAAAAAGTTTAAAAGCACATTTGAATTACCTGACACAAAGTGTCAGATGCCATGAAAACTTGCAATACAGGAGCAGACCCAGTAAGAAAGAACCCAAGGTGCTCCCAAGAGAGACTGATGACAAGGCACAGTTCTCACCAGAAAGAAAGTAGCAGAGAACTGGGGCGAGCAGGGCTGCTAAGGAGAGGAGAGCATTTGCGCTAAAGGGAACAGGGGCAGAGGTGGGAAGGCATGAAATGTACCAAGTTGTGAAAAAAATAAGAATGCTCAAAATATGCTAAAAAAATAAGAAAAACAAAATAATGGAAACAAACAGAATCTGGGGTTATTGTTGCTGGCTAAGAAGATGGGAAAGGAATGCAATCTGGAAGGGGAACATGGGGGCTTCAGCTACATTGTAATTTGTTTTTTAAAATTTGGAGAGTGGGTATATGGCAGTTTATTTTAGTGCTTTTTATACTGATTGTCTATTGAAAATATTTATTATTAACTTTTTATAAAAGAAAGGCCAGTGAGCCCAAAGTGAAAAGATAAAAGCAGAGAGAGTGGCTGAAAGATGAAGCTGGAGGGTTAGAAAAGATATCAGTTAGAATATGTTCTAAGGGCTATATCTAAGAAATTCATCCGTAGGTGATTTCCTCATTATGTAAACATCATCGAGTGAACTTACACAAACCTAAATGTTGTAGCCTACTACACACCTAGGCTAGATGGTCTAGTCTGTTGCTCCTAGGCTATACACCTGTACAGCGTGTGACTGTACTGAACACTGTAGGCAATTGTAACACGATGGTAACTATTGTTTTATCTGAACTTAGTCGAACATATAAAAGGTATAGCAAAAATACAGTATTATAATGTCATGGGACCACTATTGTATATGTGATCTGATGTTCACCAAGATGTAGTGATTTGGCACATGATTTCAGTTTAACTAAGTAAAAGAGTGTGATGATTATTTCCATTGTTTAGTTTGAGTGGCACAATTATTGCTTATGTAATGGTTTTAACCAAGAGTTTTTAACATGCAGCTAACTCTTCTACCATAGGGGGTTGCGGTATTAACGTATCCATGGGTATTGATTGTCTCCAATTTGCAAGGTGTATGAGACATTGCAAATGGCTGTATCACCATGCAAGGTTCTTTAATAACCAATGGTAAAAATTGCAATTATTTCATTTTTCCAAAATAATAAAAATGCCCTTACTATAGATTATAAATATATAGGAAACCAAAAATATAGTAAAATACATATGTATTTAGTATACTCTAATTTAAATAATTAGAAACCCTGAGAGTTAAGAAGTTTTATTTTTGGTAAAAAAAATAATTATCAAGAGTAGTTTGAACAGTGCTTGCCTTCTTCCTCTTGTCATAGAACTTACTCTATATCTAAGAAATCCATCTGCAGGTGATTTCCTATGACAGTGAGCATCTTTCCTAGCCTTGGCAGCTTGTCACATTACTTTCTAAATTTGGACCAACTTTCAACATTTTATACTTTGAACTTTCAGTCTCATGAAAAATCTCTAAGAGTTCCTTCAATATGTCTTGTTTGTTTGTTTTGCTGATGTCACTTCTTCTTGAACATCTTCATCCTTATTACCTTTTCCTGAATTTTTGTGTATAAATTCACCTTCCTTAAGTTCCTCTGACTGCGTATCTAGAGCCTTGCCAATAAGGGTGGGGTCCACTTTCTCATAGTCAGCGATTTCTTCTATAACTCCGTTTACTGTCAATATGAATTTCACTTTCAGTGCAATCACTTTTTTCATTGTTATACTTCCGTGTTTATTAACTAATTCCCTTTTTTGAGTATTCATTTTTGTAAACTGTCATGTGGGTTTCTCACTAAGCACCCAGGAGGCAGCACAACCACACACTTTGCTGTCTGTGCATGAACTGATAACAGATGCACAGGGAGCCAAGGGACTCTGAAGGAAGTAATGTGGTTGGTCACTGATCATCAGCCACATCTGTTATTACGTGGATCTGGGTATTTTTATAAGAGCTAGCAGCAAAGTTTATACTATATGCAGTTACTCACAGTCAATGTCCCATGGTATCTGAAATTGGAACTGTGTTGTTGAGGAACTGGTATTATATAATTAAACTGTGGTAACTGAAATTCATGCATGTGGGAACTTTGTAAAGTGTAGATTGCTTATATCTACACATGAAACAGAAAGAATCACTCAGTTTGAAGAGAACAGAGCATAACAGAGCAGAACTCCAAGGAAATGAAAGGCAGGGCAGTTTAGATGAAAAGGATGGAAAATTTGGAATTGGAGGGTCCCTGTAGTGAAGTGCAAATTGGAGACAATACTGGATACATATATGGAGAACATAGAAAGCGGGGGGTGGAAAGCAGAGATAGACAGATACCACTGATGGAAGAGGTATCCCTAGAGAAAAATCAGAGAATACCAATACTCTTGCTTTAGAATTTTGCTCAGTTGGCCAAGTGACCATCAATGCTTACATGGAGAATATCTGATTCATTTTGTGTTTCTCTCCGTTTTTATTCCCTGTACATGATGGGTATATGATGAAAAATAGGAAAGTATTATAAAAAGCTGAGCGTCATAAAACAAGTGTTTTTGAGTACCCACTCTTAGGTATTTGCACACATTTCCACATGAAGTTTTAATGTGAAAACTTCCCAGTGCACCGCAAGCTTGCCAGACATAGTCACTCCTATATAATGCTGCCAAGAGCTTGGGGTTCACTGTAGCACAGTGATGGTAAATATCTGGATGGGAGTCAGTGAATAGGTTTGGAAGATGTTAGAAGGAATTGAGAATACACATGAAGCACTTTGTCCTGCCAATGAAGTGAGCCCTAAAGTTACCCTCTCTTTAAATTGATGGGGAACTCTGGTCTCATCATTGTTTTATTTCTTATTTGATATTGTAGATGGGTTAAGATCTCTTAGTAGCTCCTCTTGGTTTAGAAAGAATCTTGTCTGGAAGTCCCTTAGTGTCTTTCTCTGTTTATAATAATCAATGACACAATGTTTTAGGAACAGAGTGAAAACACTGTCATAGGAAATCAGAATGGAGCCAAAGCCAGCAACCTATATGGATTCAGGACATAGGAAAATAAATGCTGGGATACAGGCTAAGGATCATAGACTTGGGACAGTGCTGTCTACAGGACTTCTTGGAAATTGTTGTTGCTTAGATACAAAAATCACAATAATATTTTGGCATAGAGAAAGTTTCTGCACATCTCAGGTTAGTATCCTTGATGGAGTAGCTGATTAATGTGGAGAAATGTCATTTAGTCTGGGTTGAGTATAAAACATGATTTGTAATTTTGTTATTTTGGTTCCTCAAATCTAAAGCCTAGTTGTGCAATAAACTCAATAAAATTGGGTGTGCTTTTAGTCTTAAAAATAAAAAAAAAATACAGCTCTTGCTTCATTCTGGACTGGTCTTGAGAATAAACTGCACCATTTTCAGAGTTTTCAGACCTGAGCTGCTTCTTATGGACTCACAGCCGCTGGAATAGTTTCAAATGTTTAACTTAGGATATTTCTGCTACTCTGAGGTTCCAGTGAATTTACTTTTACTTTTCAGAAAAGTAAAATTAAATAGTAAAGTTTGAGTTACTGTCATAACTAGAATAAAAAATTGCCCCTTTAATGTAGGGATTGTACATTTCATTTAACACTTGCAAGCTGTTTCTACTCTATTCATATATTTGTGGTAGTAAGATTGAACTCTTTTGTTAAGAAAACATTTCTCACCATTTGAGAAATCTAAAACAAAGCAAATAAATCCTTAAAGCATCAGAAAAAAAGAACTTTACAATATTACTTGTGGTTTTTGTTGGTGGCTTTATAGTGATTTTAATTTAGGGTCTATTCATGAAAAGCACAACTTCAATGTCACTATGGTGAAATAAATGACAGTAATGTGTCTTTTACAGAGAAACACGTATTACAATCTTTATCTTTCCTAACATTCACAAGAAAAGAGTAGGTTGGTATTACTATTGCTATCATTATTATTGTCATTTTACTGATGAGATAAATACTGAAATTTGAGGCATAGAGTATACTTTTCAGAGGGGACTGTCTACTTTCTATAATGATGAGCAAGACAACTTGAACAAACGCTCTTCTTGAGAACAAGTTAGAGTTAGATGAAATTGAAAAAAAAAATCTTTAACATTTTTGCTGCTAGGGCATTTCCTGATCCAGAGAAAACAGATGAAAAACTGAACAGAGCTTTTTGCAGAATCCTAGTGCAAGGGGAACAAAAGTCAAAGTCTATCCAACGTAAGATGTCTGATACATCCCCACTCAAAATTAAAAGTAAAAACTCAGCCTTCAGATGAGAGTGAGCCACAAGTAAACCAGCACTCATGCTGACTCAGAGACCATCTTCTCATCCCCTGACTGCTCTTGGGAACGTCAAGTTTCCACTTGGATTGAGGTGGTCTTGCACCAATTGTCTCCCATACAACTGGTAGAAGCAAATAAACATTCTCTTTGAAGAAAAGTACCAACATCCTTGGCCTCAAATTATATCTACGACTTAAAATATATATATTATGGTTAAAGATAGGGAGGCACACAAATAAATAAGATAGCATGATCCACTATTAGCAGAAAAAATAAGAAACAAATAGTTCACTAGATTTCAAAAGTTAGAATTATCAGACACAGTTTATAAGACAACTATGCTTAATAACTTTGAAGAGGTAAAAACATAAGCATCTAAATAAAACTTTAAAAAATGACACAACTGATAAGAAATAATAGAATTTTAAATTATAAATTTAGGCTATACAACACTATATCCAAGAACTTAAGAATGCACATTCTTTCCAAGTACATACAAAACCTTTACAAAATTTAGTCACATATATTGGACCATAAAGTGAAATCTCAAAATATTGTATAACCATAGGGAGTATATCCTAAGCAATTTTAAAGAAAGGAAGACTAGTCTGGGTACGGTGGCTCATGCCTGTAATCCCAGCACTTTGAGAGCCCGAGGCGAAAGGATTGCCTGAGCCCAAGGGTTCGAGACCAGCCTGGGCAACTTAGTGAGACCTCGTCTCTACAATAAATCAAGAAAAATTAGCCGCGTGTGGGGGCACATATTCATAGTTCCAGCTACTTGGAAGGCTGAGACAGAAGGATCGCCTGAGCCCAGTAGGTCAAGACTGTGGTGGCCATGAGCATGCCACTGTACTCTAGCCTGGGCAATAGAGTGAGACTCCAACTCAAAAAAAAAGAAAGAAAGAAAGAAAGAAAGAACGAATGGTACTTTGTTCTTTGTTTCTGTGATAGATCACTGAGTATGATAGACTCTAAATCCATCCAAGTTGCTGCTCACTCATACGTGGACCTTGAACAATTATCACAATACTACAAGAAAGGGATTGGTAGTAGTGGAAAACTGCCAGGGAAGGGGTGTGTGATTGACAGTTGAGGGAAACTGCCAGGTGGGGGGGACACCTCATCAACAAGAGTATCTGCGTAATGAACATTTGTATACCTAACACTGAACTGTACCCCACATCTTTAAAATAAAAAATTTAAAAGTTTAAAAAAAAGAGAAAGAAATGAAGACTAGCAAATCTCTATATGTTTTGAAATGAAGAAGTACATTTCTATATAATCAATGAGTCAAATAAGAACTCGGATATTTGAAAATATTGTAAGCAAAATGTTAATGAAAATACTACATGTTAAAACTCATGGGATTAAGTTAAGGGCATAATTAGAGAAAAACTTATATCCCCAAGGTGAGCATATAAGATAAAACAAAGTCACAAAAGTAATGAATTAAGCATCATTCCAGAAAACTAGAAAGAAAGAAAAAAAAAAAAAACCACAGCAAAATAAATCCAAACAAAGTAAAAGATATTTGATGTTGGTCTTTTTGTAGATTCCCCTTAGCAAATTAAGAGAGTTACATCCTATTTCTAGTTTACTATGATATTTATCATGAATGAATGTTGAGATTTATCAAACATTTTTTCTGCATCTATTAACATTGTTTATATCGGCTTTTTCCTTTGATCTCTGAATGTGGCTAATCACAGCAACAGATTTTCTTATGTTGAAACAACTTTGCATTCCTGGGATAAATTTAATTTGGTCATGATTTCTTCTTTTTAAAAAATCGCTAGGTTATATTTGCTAATGTTTTGTTTATACTTTTTGCATTTAGATTTGTAGATATGTTAAGCCTGTGATTTTTTTATCTCTTACTTTACATTCCTCATTGAATTTTGGTATCAATGCTTTCCTAGAAATATAAAATAGATTGGGAAACATGCCCTCCTTTTTCTTATTTAAAGTGTTTGAGAAAATTATAAGCATTTTCCCCTTATATATTTTGTAGAACCATCTATTGAAGAAACCTAGATGGCCTTGGATTATTATCTTTGTGAGAAGAGTTTGTGTTATTCATTCAAGTTTTTTTATGGTTATACTACTATTTATTTCTTCTTGAATCAGTTTTGAGAAGGTATATTATCCAGGAACTCATCTTAATTTTCAAATGTAGGATACAAAGTTGTTGATAATATTCTCATATGTTAAATGACTTCAGAATAGCTAATGATGTTTACTTTTTCATTTTTATGTTGATTGCCTTAGTTAATGTTTACCAAAAAAGCCTATGATAGATGTTATTATCATTTGCGCTCTATAAATGAGGGTACTGAGGCACAGAACATATAAATAATCTCTCTATTAATGGGTGTACCATAGATTTGAGCCCAAGCAGGTAAACTTTCCTTCCTTGACTCTAAGCTAACCATAGTGCTATAGTCCTTCTATCATAGTAATGATAACAATGATACTTCAAAGACCCGAGAATCTACAGTTTTGTTAACATGAGCTTTATATAACTTTATATTTGTTAAAGTTTTGTAAATTGTCAACTCAGCTAGCTAGAAGATGGTTCTAATGAGGTTAACATTCTAAAATCCATCCCTGACTAGGCAAGATTTTTAAAATTTTAACCAATTCCTTTAGTCCAACCTTGTAGCACCAAACCAAGACAAGACAGGCGTACCAAACTAAAATGTCCAACTTTTGTTTACAAGAGGACCATATAGAACCCAGACTCACTCCTGAAATTAACAAGCATTGTATCTCCACTTCTAAAACCCAAGACTAAGTCACCATCATCGCTTGTCTGGGCTACTGCAATAACTTATGGTTGGTCTCTCTTTGATCAATTTTCCACAAAAAAGTCATTATTTTGTTTTAAAAACATAAGTCATACTATGACATGTCACTTCCTTAACTATACACCTTCTTTTGAGAGTAATATTCTAAAATTTAATATAATGCTTTCTTTTTTTATTACCAAAGAAACAACCTCTGCTGTGATCTGCTCAAGACACCCAACCCTTGAAGGGATATTAGGATTTATTACAAAAGGAGACAGTGGGGCTGAGGTATGCCAAGGAAGTATGCCAAGTATGCCAAGGAAGAGAAGGCTACATTAATAAGCAGTTACCATATGGGCAACTGGGGTTCCATTCCATTGGAGGGTCTCTGGGACATAGATATAATCTGTTCCAGAGCTGTCCTCTGCAAGGGTGAGGTAGATATTTATCTACCCACTCTCTACTGATATTAGTTGAAGTCTCCTTCTGAGGGAATAAACTTTCTGCAACTTCAGACAAGTTCTGCACTTAGACCAGACAAGCCTCTATGGTTAGAGATGTCCTCTGCTTTGAGCAAAAAAGTCATCTGCGTGTAAGGGAAGAGTGGACGTCAAGAGGATACGGATGAAGTATCAATACTTGCGTTACTGTAAGCAACTTCTGTCCCTTCTGAAGTTCATTGTTTGATAACTGACTCTTCAAGGTGGAATCCAGCCATAATTTCTTTAAAAAACAACCAAATAAACTTCAATAGGAGAATTAATGGGACCCGTCACAGTCCCTGCTGCTTCAGTTGATCCCAAAGACATAATAGATATTCATCTCCCTCTTTTTTCTATCCGTTTTAGATTCCTTTCATGCTTATTCTGCACTTCTGCTAGCTTATGTTGCTTGTGAAATGAGTGACCCAGTCATTGACCCTGGAGAGGTCTGAGCTACTGATTACTGTGCCCTAGTTAAGCCATGATTGCTATAACTGTCCATTCATGGTTGTCACTGGGCACACGAGTACGAGATGCTGTCTCTGAGTCTTTTATATATGCCACCATGTCACCTTTATCTAGCAGTAACCACAGCTCCTAACAATAACGAAAATTACTTATGCTTACCAAATTCATATCTCTACTATTGACGTGAGAGCTCAAAACGACCAGGTGACAATCATAGTTTTAAGTTTAAAGGGTTTAAGGGATATTGGTCCCTTGCCCTGGGAATCAAGATTTTTAACAAAGATGAATCTAAAATTAGAGAGATAGTAAACACGTTTGTCTAAGTGGGTCACTGGGAGTGATAATGGGAAGGCCACTCTACCCTAACCACTTGGTTCCTATACTCATGTAGTCTAGCTATTATGGATAATGCATCATATTATGGTATATAATAATTTACAACTTATACTGTATCTCAAGTGACCGTTCTTTATTCCATTCCTAACGAGTTTCACAGCTATGCTAAGCTTGGCTGCACCTTGGGAGGCCATCCAACATTCTATTAGCCTGGAGGTTTCTGAGTGATGTTGCAAAGAGTAAGGATGATGGATCTCATGGTCATATGACCATTATTATATCTACTTCATTGCCTTGAGTGACTGAGTGGTTGAGCCGTTGTTATTGACCCATAGATTCATATGAATCATGTGCATCCACACAGGTCTGTCCTGTATGCTCTTCCCCAAACTTCTTGTTTCTGACCTTTTAATCTTGTACTTCTAGACATCTAGTCCAGTCAAGCTATTCATCAATGCTCAAGAGCCCTTATCTTGGACAACTTCTCTCCACAAGTGTGATGGCTAGGATGTTCGAATCTATTGGGAAGATTTCCTCTTTTCTGTGTATATTAGGGTAACTTTTGAGTAAGGCTACAATGTGTAAGCAATCCACTTTTTAAGCTCACACAGCTGTGACATGAGGGAAATGGAGATATGTGGCAATGCTATTCAGCCTACCTGTGTTTTCCAGACCTGGTCAGGCCCAATCCCAAATGTACAATTTTCATAGAATAATGGATCAATGCTGAGCCTTGCAAATCCCATAACCTGTTGGCTGTGATAAGACCCTATTCATGATGGGCAGCATCTGTTACACAATCTCTTAATGCTCCACAGTAGGCAATCAATCTCTATCAGGTAAGTACCAGTAGGAGGTTAGAAGCTATTTTTTGAATAGTAAATAGCTCTTTGATGCAGATGAAATTATCTTGCTCCAGAGCCCATGGGTTCTGACTATGCCTTTACTATTTGTCTGAGACTTCCCACAGTGTCCTCTTCTACCATTGATATTTCTAGTACTGTTGGATCTGCTGGATCATATGGCTCAAGCAGTGGGGATACCCATACTGCAGATCTTTTTCTTTCTCTGGGCCCACTCAAAACTTGCAACTATCTGAATCGTCCAATAAATGGTTTAGAGCAGGATTTCCAAGTATGATACACAATATCTTTAAATTCCAAAGATGCTTACCAAACATTGTGCCTCTTTTTTATTGGTAGGAGGTACAAAGTACAATAGCTTGTCTTTACCTTGGAGGGGATGTCCTGGAGTGCCCCACACCTCACAGTTCCTAAAAACTTTACTGAATCTCTGTGGAATTTTTTCTCCTGCCTTCTTACAAGAAGACAGATCTGTCTTCTTATACAGATCTGCCCACCATAGGAGATACTTGTCCTTTCCTGCTCCACAGGTCTGACGAACAAGATAATATTAATATACTAGATATGCATGATTTTCTGTAGAATGTCCAGATGATTGAAGTCTTTTGGACTACATTGTGACAAAAATCAGGAGAGGGAGAGATAGTAACTATGTAAAACTCTCCCAGATTATTGTGAATTGCCTTTGACTCCTCTTCTTGATGGACATAGAACAGAATGCATTTGCCAAATCAGTATCTCCATACCAGAATGCATTTGCCAGATCAGTATCTCCTGTTGATCTGGTTCTAAATCTGGTAGTGATATCACGCCAGCACAGCAATTATAACTGGGGCTGCATTTGGCTAAGCTTATGATATCCCTTTATCAGCTACCATGATCCATCTGGTTTTTATAAGAACCATATGGTTGAATTAAATAAAGAACCACCACCTTTGCATGTTTTAAATGTTTGAGGGTGAGGCTAATGTCAGACAATCTCCCTTATATGCAGTATCACTTCTGATTTATTACCTTTGTTGAAGAAAAGGAAGAGTTTCAGGGACTTCGACATGGCATTACCTACTTTTATGACTCTTACTCCATAGGTCAGGAAATCAGGGAGCTGCCAGATGCAATCTGTCTCTATTATGTAGTCTGGGACCAAGGAAATGGCCACTGTTTGGGTTCATAGATTTACTGCTGGAATCACTTGTGAGATGGGCTTTGACCAGAACTACATTTATCTCCTGTGAGTCCCAGCTCTAACAAGGTGCTGTGATGAGGTTTGGGTTTCATGGAATCCTTACTATAGTTCTTGGTCCTTACCCAGACTCTTAATAAAAAGTTGTTAAAAGTTCTAGACATTCCCATTCTTTGAGCTTATATCTTCTCTGATAAACAGAGAAATTAGTTCTCTGTGAAGAACTGGAGCAACAGCTATTCATAATCCTGCTATTCTGTTGTATATTTTTACCCTGCTCAAATCAATATTTGGTCTAGTACTCTCAATATGTATTCCCAGGCATATATTCTTCTGGTTCCTGTTGTTACATATTTTCTAGATCCTGAAGCTCTTTTGGTAAATATTATCTTTCTTCCCAGAGAAGGATCAATACTCTTACTTGTGCCATGCAGAAACAATGAGAGGAGGCAGGGCTAGATTTTGAGGAGGATAAGTATCATATTATAAGACATTTGCAAGATGTGGTATTTTCATGGTCTCCAGATGATGAGAGGCTACTCTCCTCTGACAAGAGAGAAATAGACATGTATACGCATTCAATTAAATCTGGGACATTTAAGGTTCTCAAATATATCTACCCTAAGTTCTACCTCTCAGATCTCAATGTCCTACCCCTTCTATATTACAGCCCTGATTTTAGTGCAGCTGACTTGTATTTCTGCCACAAATAATGTATGTGGTTATTTATTACAGTCTGTCTTCAGGATACAGGAGACGTGAATCCTTCAAATATTAACTTGTAGACTTCTGACTTTCAAACCAGAAGCTCGAAATTGATTGCTGTCATTTTATTATTTTGGGGCTTTTAAAATCATTCACAACAGAAAAAAAATCCTCATCCTTATAAGTACCATTGTCTAGGAAAATTTCAAGTGTTTAGATCTGTTTCCGAAAGCCAATGCATTCCTTTTCACCTGTACCCCATCTCAACTCACCAAACGTAAGAGTTTTGACTGTTTTTTGATATTGCATGTCACCAGGAATGGGGTACATACTGCCATCTGGTTGGTAAACAAGCTAATGATAGAATCTCATCATGAAGGCTTTCTTCCCAGGACAACTTCTGGGACCATCTGTTTTAGGTAGATGTAACAATTACCTTTTGTTGCATTATTAATTATCTTAAAACTTAGTGGCTTTGAAAAGTAACCTTTTCCAAAACACTGTTCAAAGAAATCGAGGATGACACAGGCAAATGGAAAAGTATTCCATGATCATGAATTGGAAGAATTAACATGGTTAAGATGTCTACAGATTTAATGCAATACCCATTAAATTACCAGCAGCATTCTTCTCACATCTGGAAATGACAATACCAGAATTCATATGGAAACATAAATGACCTCGAATAGCCAAAACAATCCTCAGCAAAACAACAACAACAGCAACAACAAAAACAAAGTGGGAGGTATCACACTCCCAGACTTTAAACTTTATTATAAAGCTACAATAATCAAAATAGCCTGGTATTGGAACAAGAACAGGCATGTAGACCAATGGAACAGGATAGAGATTCTAGAAGCAAAACCTCAATTTCTCAACCAACTCACCTTCGACTAAGCCTCCACCACCAACCACTGAGGAGACGAGAACCTATTCAGTAAATGGTGCTGGGAAAACTGGCTGACCACATGAAGAAGATTAAAACAAGACCCCTACCTATCACCATACACAAAAAACCAACTCTAAATGAATCAAAGACCTAAATGTAAAACCTCAAACTATAAGAACTTTAGAAAACACAGGAGACATCCTTATGGAAATTGGAACTAGCAACCAATTCCTGATCAAAACTCCAAGTGCCCATGTCATAAGAGATAAGATAGAAAAGTGGGACCTCATCAAACTGACAAACTTCTGCAAAGCCAAAGACACTATCAAGAGAGCAGGGAGACAGTCCTTGGACTGGGAAAAAATATTCCAACTGTGTGTATGACAAAAGTATAACATCTAGGATCTACAAGGAACTCAAATGTGCTGAAAGGAAAAAACAAACAACCCCATTACAAAATGGACAAAAGATATGAACAGACACTTCTCAAAAGAAGACATATGAGCAGCCAATAGGTGCATGAAAAAATGCTCAGCCTCACTAGTCATCAAATAACTGCAAATTAAAATTACTCTGATATCCCACCTAATTCCACTCAGGATAGCTGTCATCAATAACTCAAAAAACAACAGATGCTGGAGAAGATGTGGGGAAAAGGGAACACTGTTACACTTTTGGTGGGAGTGTAACCTAATACAACCTCTGTGGAAAAGAGTTTGGTGACTCCTAAAAGATCTAAATATCAACCTTCCATATGACCCCGCAATCCCCCTACTGGGAATATACTCACAGGAACTCAAATCACTCTATGCAAAAGATACCTGCACACGTATGTTTATCACAGCATTTTTCACAATAGCAAAAACATGGAACTGCCCATCAAAAGAGAACTGGATGAAAAAAATGAGGTACGTATACACAATGGAATATTATACAGTCATACAGTAGGACAAAATTATGAACTTCAAAGCAACTTGAGTGGACTTAGAGTCTATAATACTGAATGATCTATCACAGAAACAAAGAACAGAATATCACTTGTTTTCACTCATAAGCAGACCTTAAACAAGTATCATAATACTATAAGAAAAGGATGGCAGTAGCAGGAAATTGCCTGGTGGGTGATGCGGGGTCAGGGAGAGGTTTGGGGAGAAGAGGAATTGGCAGTAGTGGGCATCTGTCAGTGGGAACCACACCTCATCAACAAAGGTACTTGCATCATGAACATTTGTATACCTACCCCTGAATTGTACCCCACCTCTTTAAATAAAAAATTTTTTAAATAAAATAAATTAATAAAATAAACAAATTTTATGAGAAAAATTAAGTTGACTGCTTTTTCATGGAAAAAAAAGAAAATTAACCTTTTATTTAGTTCTAGATTATGTAGATTGGTGATTTGAACTGGGCTTAACTGAGTGGTTCTTCTGATTTGGACTGGGTTCCTATGTGTCTATGGTCAGCAGTGAGGTCAGCTTTGCTGATCTTGGCCAAGTTGTCTCACAGATGGGAAATGAAATGACTTGCACTGGCCCACATGTCATCTCATTAATCTGTAGGCTAGCCTAGGCTTTTTAACATATAGAGGTTGAGTCCCTAAAGAACAGGCAGAAGCATATAACTATCAGTTAGGCCTCAGCTAAGAACCGGCACACTGTCAATTCTGTTGCATTCCCTAAGGTAAAACAACTCACAAAATCAGTCCAGATTCCAGGAGTAGGGAGATAATCTTCAGTTCTTGATGGGGAAACTGCAAGGTTGCACTGAAAAGATTGTATCATCCCAGAAGAAGATTGAGACAAGAAATTGATTGCAAGTAGTTGATTTGAAAGGTGATTCTAAGGAGCACTAGTAAAGGTGTAGGAAAGTGAGACAAAGGGAGTGAAGTTCTCAGGGTGTGTTTAGAAGAAGGTCATCACTGTGGGAAACTGAGCTCAACCCCACTGGAGGCCTCTGCGAAACTATACCAAATCGGTGTCAGAGTCATACCATTACAAGGAAAGGAAACTGAGGCATTTATACACCAGATCCTCTCTGTCATTGGTTGAGGACTGCTCCTACAGGAATTGGCTCCCTACAACTTTCAGCTCATCTTTAGTTGACCAAACTTGCTCTGAGAGTCCCACGTGGTTACAGCATGGATCTCTGTGTGTAAAGGAGTATCAAGTGCCAGAGACAGGCACTGAGAATTGACAGTGAAGTGAGATTGGAGAAAAGACCACAGGATTTGGTCATTTGATGGTCAGTGGGCGTGTTGCAGTGGTGAGAATAGAAGTCTATTTGAAGTTATTTAGAAGAATTGGAGGGAACAAGAAAACAGTCCACTAACAAAGTTATGAGGCGTTGAGGCGGCGGGAGTGGGGTGCCCTTTGTGGAAGCAGGAAACCAATAAAAATTTCAGAGGTAAAAAAAAAAAAAAATATATATATATATATATATATATATATATATATATATAAACCCTCCCTTTGCCTTTCCTCCACTTTCGGCTTCTACCCCATTCAATTACTTTACTTTCCTTCACTGCAGAAGTCCACTAACAACTTCTGTGGGCAACGCCCGCATCGTTCTGCAGATTGACAATGCCTGTCTTGCTGCTGATGACTTTAGAGTCAACTATGAGACAAAGCTGGCCATGCGTCAGTCCATGGAGAATGACATCCATGGACTCCGCAAGGTCATTGATGACACTAATGTCACCTGGCTGCAGCTGGAGACAGAGATCGAGGCTCTTTGGGAGGAGCTGCTCTTTATGAAGAACCATGAGGAGAAAGTAAAAGGCCTAGAAGCCCAGATTGTCAGTTCTGGGTTGACCGTGGAGGCAGATGCCCCCAAATCTCAGGACCTCACTGAGACTGAAGTCCTCTCTGTCTTCTAGCAGGCAGCGGTAGGTGGCAATCTCAGCCTCCAGCTTGACCTTGAGGTTCAGCAGGGACTCCTACTCCTGGGTCTGGTGCTGACCCTCTGCCCGGATCTAAAAACCAGTTCAGACTCCAGGTGCAGCAGGGTGCCATTGAGCTGCTCCATCTGCATGGCATAGCGGGCCTCCACCTCTCTAGACTGTTCTCCAAGCTTGTCTTCAGGTTTCTCCTGGAGTCCAGGTCAATGTCCAAGGACTGCACTGTACGTTTCAGCTCCGTGAGTATCATCTTGGCAGCTCCAATCTCGGTGGACTGCGTGGTGACCACTGTGGTGCTCTCCTTGATCTGCTGGGACCAGTACTTGTCCAGTTCCTCTTGGTTCTTCTGAGCCAGCTCATCATACTGGGCCCAGATGTCTGCCATGATCTTGCCTGAGGTCCTGAGATTTGGGGGCATCTACCTCCACAGTCAACCCAGAGCTGGCAATCTGGGCTTGTAGGCCTTTTACTTTCTCCTCATGGTTCTTCATAAAGAGCAGCTCCTCCCAAAGAGCCTTGATCTCTTTCTCCAGCTGCAGCCAGGTGACATTAGTGTCATCAATGACCTTGTGGAGCCCATGGATGTCATTCTCCATGGACTGACGCATGGCCACCTTTGTCTCATAGTTGATTCTAAAATTATCAGCAGCAAGACAGGCATTGTCAATCTGCAGAACGATGCGGGCATTGGCCACAGAAGTTGCAAAGATCTGAGCCCTCAGATCCTCGATGGCCTTGAAGTAATGTCCCCAGTCTCTGACCTGGGGTCCCTTCTTCTCCATGTGTTCCTGGATTTTGCTCTCCAGTCTCTAGTTCTTGGTCTCCAGAATCCTCACCCTCTCCAGGTAGGAGACCAGGCGATTGTTCAGCTCTTGCACAGTCTTCTTCTCGCTCTGGATGACCCCCAGACTCCTGGCTATCCCTGTGGCCAGGCCCTTGGACCCCCAGCCACCCCAGAAACTGATGGAGCTAATCACAGAGATCCAGGAGCCCAAGCCACCAGCCGCGCTGCTGGTGGGCTGGAAGCTGGGTGTGGATGGAGCCCAGGAACCGGTAGTTGGTGGAGTAGGTGGTGGAGTGAGTGGTGAAGCTCATGGTGGCAGCATAAGAGGGCAGACGGTACAACTCACATTCTGAGAGTTTATATTTTTATCGACAGATATTGTAGGTCAACAGTATGCAGGTGGGAATGTAGTCAGCAGAGATGAAGAATGTGGTACATGACAGAGATGGGCAACTCCAGGAGTGCTGTTATTGGGGTGTGGGTGATGGTGGGCTCTAGACAGAACATGCAGAAATCTTTCTTGACACTAAATATTTCACATCTTCAAGGAGGTTTTTCCTGATATATAGTAAAAGATATCTCTCTTTTACACTGCTTTGTCCTATGTTACTCTTAGAGTTTATCCCTATCTGAAATTATCATGTTCATTTCTGGTTTTTTATTGGCTTACTATAATATAAGCCCCGCTAGAACAAGAATCACATTGGTCTTATTCAAATGCTTAGTCACATCTCCATTGCTTAGACTAGACTGGACACAAATGTTTGTTGAATGAATCAATGAATCAATGAACGAGTGGAAGAAAATACCTTACTAGTGTCTTCACGTAATGGAAAACTTTTTCTGCAACAGAGTCAATTCTAGCAGCCTTTGTCTGTGCCTAAGTATAAGAGGTGCCAGTCAAACTATACATTTGAATGATGGTGAATCATATCTATATGCACACTGCAAGGTCAACCCCTTCTTCTAATTAGGAAATATGACTTTTCAAGTTGGGAGCATGGCAAAAGTAGTTTCAGTGGAGTGATGGTGACAGCAGCCTGTTTGAAGTGGGAGAAAGGAAATGATCAGAAGGATTTTGCCAGTGAATACAGCAGGTCACTCTATTAATTTTATCCAGTTGAGCTTCCATCTCAAATTCCACCTGTTTTTTGTTCCAATTCCTAACTCTCTCCAGCACGTATATTCTTAACAAATAATTTTAATTTTGGCCTAAGGGAAAATGAATTTAGTAATTTGATTGATCAATTACCTCTGGTTCCTTTTTTTCCCGAATTACTATGTTTATTAGCCTTCCGCAGCAGCAATTCCAAGCCTATTTCTGAAAGGTAGTGGTACAAAAGGGAGAACCAGCTTTTCCTCCAGCTAGCTTGCCTATGAACTTTCTGTGGGCGTGTGACATAACAAAAATAGAAGTGGCAGAGCAGTACTCTCAGTTACTTAGGATTGCAACAAAGTGAAAAAATGTGAAATTTGCTTTTGCAGCTGTTCTTTACAAAATGACTCCCATTCAAATCATGAGTGTTTTTCATTGTTCTTTCTTTTTTTAAAAAACAATCCATATTGATTACCAAATAACAAGGTCAAGTTTGTTAACTTTGGTGGACTTGGCTGCAACGTTAACCAGTACTTACCAATGTGTAAGCAGGTGCCCATTCTCCTGTTGAGAGACTGGTCAATTATAGGGACTAAAGTGAATAAAACGTTGGAATGATTGACATTTAGTTGTGGCCATTAGTTTGATTTTCAAGTCCAATATTTTCCAGTTGAATTCATGTTCAAAATGGCTCACTGGTGGTTCCATGGAACTTAGCTTCTGATTATGGTGTAGAAATCAGTATTTGCTATCGGTTCAGGATTCAGTACAGTTGCTTTTTAATTTTATCAGGGTTCATAGCTTAAATCTAGATATTAGTATTAAAATTGATTTGCCTAAATAGTGTGATAGCCCAATATCTGGTAGCCACATATGAAAAGCTTGGTCTAGTATTTACTGCATCCTAGAGATTAATGCTGCCAATTCTTGATCTAGATTTGGATTATAAATATCATCAAATCCTTCCTTTTCAGATGCTGGACAGTAAACTATATTCCAAAAGAAAAGTTCACAGTAGATGAGTTACTGAATATGCATAAAGCTTTTGTGCTCAATATTCATATTTTGAGACATTCATTATGGTTCACAAATGTTTAAATATTGCTTGCTCTAAATAAAACATAAAGGAGGTAACTTGGCATGGGTAGAGATTATGACCTTGGATTCAAGGTCTAGTCCTCCCTCTGGTCAGCTGTGTGTTCTTGGGCAAGTAATCTTTGTAATTTTTCATTTTGAGCAAGTTTCAGTTTGTCCAAAATTAAACGAGATATAAGGTAAGCATATATCTTTTATACTTTTCAGGATTATTGTGAACTGAGGGGAGAAATTGTGTCCTACTCAACTTGTAGCTTCATTGCTACAAATACTATGTAGTTTTTTTATTTAAAAATTGTGTTAAATGAACATGAAGACAACTTGCAAACTGCAAAGTAGTGTAAATATATACATGGAATTGAATGAATCGCTTAATTGTCTAAGTTGTTTTTATTTTGCTATCTCTTCCTCTTCATTTTCCTCCTCCTTTTTCTCTTTTTCCTCTTCCAGAATTTTTTTTCCACCTTCGCCTTTTCTTCTTCCCCTTCTTCATCTTGTTATAATAGAGAACGAAGGAGTATTTTTCCAGAGAAGCCTAAGGTCTGCTCCCTGATAGCCAACGCTAGTTCACCTCATATTTGATACAACTCGCTTTTAGCAAACTAAAAGTTTACTCATTCACTCAATCGTTTTCACTCGCCAAGTATTTTTCAGCATCTCAGGGGCATAGGACTGGTTCTGTGGCTATTGTTAAAAGATCATATGTGGCCCACATCTATGAACATGTCTGTTTTGGAGACAGGTGAGGAGAGCTACTTACCTTTAGAATGCACCATGACCTGACTGTTTAATCACATTAAAAAATGTAAAATAGGAATTTCTTCCCCTGACCCACAAGTCCATAGTAGTAGGAAATCAGGAGAAGGGAGTAAATTTTTCCGTTTCCATGAAAATGAACCTGAGCACAAAGCCGAGAGACATGCAGAAACTATTTGGATGGTAGCTGTAGAGGGGAATGGGCACTAGCAAGGTGGCTGGACACAAGGAAGGGGAAGAGAATATGTATTTGAGGTTGTTTTGTTCATAAGACACTGAGATGTGATTGAATGTTTGTGGAAACATTGGTTTGTTTAGGGTAAATAATTCTAATTTTTTTCTCCCAATATCTTCATCCATAGACACACACAAATCCACAAATGCTATAGAGCTACTAACAGTCTTGTGGAATATGCTGCCCATTTCTCACTGGGAGAAATGTGTCAGGGAATGCCAACAAGAGGACAGAAGGGATAACTTCCTGATGATGAAAATAATAACAAGAATGAAAGCACTAACTGGCAGGTATGGTAGATATTGGATATTTCCTGTGTGCCAGAGATTGTGCTAACCACTTACATGCATTATCTCATTTAACCCTCAGAACAAATATGTGAGGAGCACAAAACTTATAAAAAGAGTAAAATAAGGCAGGAAGATTTTAAAAAATAGACTAAGATCATGTAGCTAGTGAGCTGTGTCTGTTGGATTTTAAAGCCAAGGCCCTTAATCATTATATTATATTGCATCAGTGATGTCTTGGACACCTCAGCCAATCCAAAATGGATTGTTTAGGGTAACACATTATGAGATTTGATTCTGCCATTTGACTGCATCGCCAAACACAGAATACAAGCTTGCAATAAAGGAGTATGTGAGGGAAACCAACAATGCCTGCAATTCCTTCCCTACATATTATTATACTAGCTATCACCAAGCCGTCATCTACCATCAGGATGCACAATTTTGCTGAGTAAATAGGATTATTGTGGTCATACTGTGTTGAAAGGCTGTTTAGAAAAATAAGAGAATGCACATGTTAGAGATGAGTCTAGAATTCCATTCATTCATTCATTTGTTCAAGAAGTATTTATTGAGGACCCACCAGACACTGAAGATATATCCTCCACCATGGAGAGATGAACAGAGGAAGACAGACTGGAAAGTCAGTGTCACATGTGTTTGAATAGAAGCATTCTCTGGGTGCCATTAGCATACCATAAAGAAGTATTTAATTCAGCCTTGAATCTGGGAGAGCAGAAAGAAAAATATCAGAAAGTGCTTCCAAGAGAAGTCTGTGTTTCAGGTGAGTCTAATGGAACTTTAGTCTAAAGTAAGAACTAGCCAGAAGGATTCAGGGGATATTGATGGGACATCTCTGTGGAGACATCAAATGAGCAATTAGGAGTTTTCCAGTTTCAACAACCTCTCAGCCACTGGATGATGAACAAAAATGGTTTAGGACTGCTGCAAAGGTATAGAGATTCAGTCCATACACTTCCTCCAAAGGCGAGCCTCTCACATTTGGGCAAGATTTGTACTGTTTATGCACTGTTTTTACACCATCATTTCATTCACTTCTCTTCAAGATAGACATTATCATCTTCAGTTTACAGATGAGGATGCTGTTTGGTTTGCCCAAGTTCCCACAGCTCTAATAAGTGAGGCTATGAATCAGACTCTCATTCTCACTCCAAAGTCCTTTCTTTATACCACATGGCCTCCTTCCAATTCCGGTGTAAGTTTGTCAAGAAGTTCAAGTCTTCTGAAATATTTTCTGAGACAAAGAATACTGTACTGGGTCTAGGTGAAGTCTGGCAGATGGTGGAGAATTAAGCTTAAAAGGCCTGGTGAGGACACCAGCAGTGACAAGAACAAGAACGCAGGGATAGATTCAGCATCTAAGAGGTCAGAGGGTCAACAAAATGTGGCAAGATTGTGTAGCTCTAACCCTGATTCTAAAAGTTTGGGTTTAGTGCCCCTATTGGTCTCCTAGGTGTTGACAAGTTCTCTAAGATGTATTAGTTGCTTTCCTGCCCATCAGCTAGTCTCGATTCTCTTCTGAGCAGTGAAAATGAGACTTAACTATAGACAAGCAGACTAGCTTTGATGGTGCCAAGTTGCTGATTTTAGCCTTGCCTATACCACCCCTAACACAGCACACATTGCACAGTATTTTAATTGCCTGTTACTTGTCTTCACTCCCCAAGTTGTCTAAGTCCAGTAGCTGGTATAGCATGGACAAGTAAATTTTCAACACATTGCTGAAGGGAATACTGACCATACTGAATTTTACCCCTGACTAAAACAGGAATAGAGAAGTCCAGCCTTGTATATTAATTCTTCTTAATTTCAAAAAACATGTCGGCAAATTCTATGTGATGAGTACATTAGAGCTAGCATTTAATATGAATCCTGGATTAGATTGTCTGTATCAATGGAAAAGGTTTTCAAATGACTTGTCTTTAGATGTTGCAAATGTTCTTAAGTAACTGAAAAATCAGGAAATAGGTACTGTCATTTATGGAAACAAAACACACCAAGAGTAGAAAATTATTTTCTGTGCAGCCCAACACTGATGCAGTATCTCCAAGCTGAGCACCCACAGACTCCTAGGAAAGACTCACTGATAACTGAGGCATTCACTGACAATGGCTTACAGTCTGATTATTTTAAGGGATATTTTTCTTTTGAAGATCCTCAATGATTTTTAAAAATGTCTTTAGGAGGTAAAGAATAAAGCAAAATGATGGTGTAACTATAGGAACATATTTGACCTTTTAGATGGTAAATACCCTCTGAAGTCATTGGCCAAGATGAGATGCCTGGCTAACAGCGGATGTGGTCAGAGGCTCTTGATGACTAAAATGGAAGCTGATCTTCTTCTAGAGCCCTGTGGAATCTGGATTCCAAGGGAGACAGTGATTTCATGTCTTCGTTTGGAAGAAAATTCAGGCAGAATGGCATGAGCGGCCAAGTAGAGTCTTCAAAGGGAGTTTACTATGCAGGGAAGCATGCCAGAACTCCCCACTCCAAGGAAAATATTAGAGCCCCTGTGGCTTTTTAATTCTGAGCTCAGCAATATATCCCATATCTGCTTTCCTCCTGTTTAGTCACAAAATGCTTGTTTTCCACTCTGTGGAGTCATGGTGCATCTCTTTCTCTGACAGACAGTGCATTTTCTCCATAGTAAAGTGGGAGTTGCCCTCCTAAGGGCCTTTCCTTCCCGAGTGCACGAGGTGGCACGGAAGATGTTGTGGCAGGGAGCAGTATCTGCCCTCCCAGAGCCTCATGAGCTGCCACCCCCTCAAACTGGCTCCAGTGAGATATTTTTTGTCAGTGCTGGGATGGGAATGATTTGCAAAACTCTCAGAAGTGCCAAGGAGCTGAGAAAAGCTGGCAAAGAGACTAAGGGGAGATCTGAGGGCTGCCTGTAAGGATTTGGAGAGCTGTCATGTGGAGAGTGGAGGAGAGCAGGAATTGAGGATTGCTGGATGGTTGGACAAGTTGAGGCCCTCAGGCTCACCAAACCCAGCATCCTCATTCGACCCATTAAGTTACTGGGAGGTGAGGGAGTGGGAGGGGGTGGGTGGGCGTGATAGCCTGAGATCCATGAATAGAAATAATAGAAAGACTAATTTCAGCTTAATATTTTTCTAATTAAGCTGTTACCTACAGTGGAATGAATACCCCACAGGGCACAGAACTCCTCTTCATTGCCAAAATGTGAACAGGAACTAAATGCACACGTAGAAAGGTCCATAGCAGACTTGTCCAATAGAAATATAATGCGAGCTGTGTATGTAATTTAAACATTTCAACTAGTCATATTAAAAGAATAAAAAGAAACAGGTGAAGTTAACTTTAATCATGTACTTTAACTCAATATATTCAAAATATAATCATTATTCAATATCAAATTATTAATTAAATATTTTACATTTATACTGAAATCCAATGCATCTTTTATACTTAGAGCACTTCTCAATTCAGACTAGCCACATTTCAAGTGCTTCCTAGCCATAATCTTTTGCCAGAAGAGAAATGAGATTAGATGACTTCTGAAGTTGCTTTATACCCTGAAAATGGATTAACCCCTATTTATTAAAAAATATATATTGAGCATCTATATTTAGGCAAGCCACTAAGCTCTTCATCAATTTTAATGATTGGGGGTTGGAGGGGAGGAAGCTCCCATTGAATAGAACTAGTTTGCATTATTTTACCAAATTTTTTGTTATTGATGAGGACAAGGTGATAATTACTAATTTATTCATGACATGGACATAAACATTTATAGTTCACCAAAATGAGCATTTCCCTCATCTGTTAGGGCTGATACACCAGGCCTACACCTTGGGTCTCATAAGCCTCACTGACCAGCTACTGTCAGTCCCATTATGACCGATCACAAGCTACATTTTTGTGTTCAGAACCTTGAGTGCCTTCTGATGCATTGTCACTGAGAAGTTGGGTGGCTGCAGGAATGCGTATATTAGGACTGAAGCAGGGAAATCAGAGGGAAGGCTGGTCTGGAGGGTAAGGTGAGGAGTTGATCTTAGCAATTGTATAATCAAGAGACAATGAAATTTCCAGTTGGAAATATTCCTAAAGGAATCTGAATTATGGGCCTAACAAGATGCAGCAGACCTGGAGGTATCTTCTCCAAAGAGAATGAAAGTTAAAACCATAAGAGTGAAGAAGGCAGCAGAGGGAGAGAGTAGTGAGAGAGAAGATCAGATGAGAGAGGGCTCAGCTGCGGGGAACGCAGAGATTTAGAGGGAGAAATTACCTTCAATTTAACTCCACACACCTTGATATTTGTGCTTACTATGTGCCAGGTGCACTGCTAGATATGGGAATTAAGGATGCAAAAGACAGTTATAGCTTTCTGCACTCATGGGACTTATGGTCCAAACTTACTAAACAGATAAGGATATCTGAAGCATGGAAGAAAGTCCACTCATTTCCACTTTAATATTATAGCCTAATGGTAGCCCAGGTCAAGGCTGGGCCCTCCAGAATGGACAGTAGTCCTTCTCATTCTGGGGAGGTTTTTGACAGCCTGAGGACAGACATCATGTCATGCTCCTTCCCTTAATTCTGCATCCACACACAGCCTATGGCTTTCCATCTCCTCACTATGGGACCACTGCCCTTGAAAGCCCTCTCTGTTATTGCTCATCTTAAAGTACATGCCCCAGAAGAGTTCACAAGATCTGACTCTGGTCTGGCCAGCAAAGAAAGGAAAATGACTGCTTGGCATTGAGCACATAGCATGTGCCATCCATGCACTCCACCAGACACTATACGGCCATTAAATAGATTATTATCTCATCAATCAATAAGAGGAGTTAGGCTCCTTTGTTCTACAACCCAAACTCCTCTTAACATACCCCAACTTAAATAAAATTTTTCTTATTAAATGTATAACCATCTTACATGGCTCTATTTTATTTTATTGTGCTTTATTCTATTGTATTAAGAACAATTCATGCTAGATATGTCCTCCTTACAAATTTTTGAGTATACAATGCATTATTGTTAAATATACATGTAATCCAATGTTGAATAGCAGTTCTCTAGAGCTTACACATTCTACTTGATTAGTAACTTCCATTTCTTCTTCTCCTTGGCCCCTGGTAACCATCATTTTACTCCTTGAGTCTATAAATTTGACTCTTTTAAAATATCACATATAAGTGAAATCATGCAGTTTGTTGTTCTGTGTCTGGTTTATGTCACTAAGCATAATGCACTCAAGGTTAATCCATGTTGTCACATATTGAAGAATTTCCTTCTTTTTAAAAGTAATATTCCGTCATATGTATATATCACATTTTCTTTAACGATTCATTTGTTGATGAAAACTTAGATTTTTTTCTATGTTTTGGCTATTGTGAATAAGGCTACAATGAACATGGAAGTGTTCATTTCTTCAGTATCCTGATTTCAATTTTTTTGGATAAATATCTAGACATGGAATTCTGGATCAGGTGGTAGTTCTTTCAATTTTTTTTTGAGGAACTTCCATACCGTTTTCTTACATAGCAACTGAATCATTTTGCACTCCCTCCAGCCATGTGCGTGTTTCCAATTTTCCCACATCCTTGCCAACACTTGCCTTTTGTCTCTTCAACAAATGGTGATGGGAAAACTGAATATCCACATTCAAAATAATTAAATTGGGCCCTTAAACTATATACAAGGATGGGCTCAAAATGGATTAATGACTTAAGCATAAGATCCCCAGCTGTAAAACTCCTAGAAGAAAATAGGGGAGAAACTTCCTGACATTGGTTTTGGCAATAATTTCATGGCACCAAAAGCACAGACAATGGAAACAAAAACAAATAAGTTTTATTACATCAAACTAAAAAGCTTTTGCACAGCAAAGGAAACAATCAACAAGATAAGAAGACAGCCTACAGAATGGAAGAGAATATTTACAAGTCATATATCTGACAAGGGATTAATGTCCAAACTATATAAGGAACGCCTACAACTCAATAGTAAAAAAACAAATGACTTGGTTAAAAATGGGCTAAGGACTTGAATAGACATTTCTTCAAAGAAGTCATACAAATGCCCAACAGCTACATGAAAAGATGCTTTATGTCACTAATCATCAGAGAAATGCAAATCAAAACCACAAGATATCACCTCACACATTTTACATTGCTGGTAACTCGGTTCCCTTTTCCCTCGTTCTCAATCTAGATTTTGTTTTAGAGACACCAAAGATGAAGATTTTGCAATTGGTCCATTGCTCCAATCTGTTGATTTCTTATTGCTTTCATTGTGTAATCCATCACTGTGGGCAACTTTCTCAGCTTCACAGCATCCAAAAATGTAAATATCAGCTATCAAGGCCTTTATCTGAGATACCTTTAAATTTTAATAGGACAGCACACATATATGCCCCAGTTATAGAGTTCTGAAGCCCAAACCCAGAAACAAAGCAGTGAATATTGAAAATAAATTTTCAAAGAGAATTGAGGCAGCAAGCACTGCCAAACAAGGAGGCCATACTGTGAGGTTCTGGGAAGGTCCAAAGAGACATCGCATAAAGGTGGGCGGAGCAGAAACTAGATTGCAGGAGGTAAGGGCAAGAACAGGTAGACAAGTGAAGGTAACCTCAATACCCCAGAGTTTCATAAATGTGAACTCATCCCATTAACTTTGACTTCTTATCATAGATTATTATAGGCTATAGAAAGAATCTAGCCCTTTAAGTGCTTTGAATTCTTTGAATTTCTACTAAATTCAAAGTGCTCCCTGGTAAGAAAGATGGTGTTATTTTTCATCATCAATTTTATTCTTGTTCCAATGAAGCCACTCAGAAAAGAATTGAGTGAGACAGAGGGGGTCAGGTAAACTCAATTACTTTCATCCTGGGTGGGTGTTTTAGAACAGGTCCTGTTCTTTTAGAAAAGAAAAGCAAGCATTTTCAGAATTTAATTTCTTATTTGCCTGCTTGCTACTATTCAGCTTACTCATAGTTTTTTATCCACGGAGAAAAAGCAGGAAAACAAAGAACAGGAAATTTCACCACGCTGCAGGAACTGTCGAAATGATTGTTCTGGCAAAAAACTACATATCAACGCTAACCACAATCCCACTCCTGCATCTTCATTTCCTTTCTAGAATGATTGGCCAGAAAAGAACTTTAAATATCAACCCTTACTAACAATAATGAAACTGAATAGGTTGATTATCAAAATAACATTTTAGAGTATTTCACAGATGACAACCTCTGTGTTAAGAACAGTGCATATTTCAGCTCATTTAATATTCATAAGGTCCATATGTTTGTCATCCTTATTTTCCAGATGAGAAAATAAGAGACAGAGCCAGAAAGTAATAGAATTGACTAATGGACACCAGAAACCTAGAACTTAAATATAATGTTACAGTGTTTGTACTTCACATATCACATCCATCATCTAAACATGGAACACATCCTCTAGAAATATCTAGTGAATGGCACAGAGAATAACTGAATAATTATCAAAAATAGGAAAACTGTTGGAGAAGTAGATTAAGCTTAAAGATTCCATAAGTTTGGTTAATCACACAAGCAAATTACATCTGTGAAATAATAAAAAAAAGAGTAAAAAATCCAGCAGCTATAGTATTATTATAAATCATAATGTTAATGGCAATTATAACACTAATACAAATTAAACACATCCTGCCACCAGTGATCTGTTGTTATTAGACCAATACAAGTGTTTTGTAGGAAGTTCACAGGGCCAAGAAGCAGTTGCATTTCATAGTCAAAGGTCAGAAATGGAATAGTTGGATCACTGCTGTCTAACAGAACTTTCAGAGAAGATGGAAATGTTCTGTCTGGTCATTCAACAATGTAGCTGCTAGCCATGTGTGGCTGTTGAGTACTTAAAATGTGGCCAGTGTGACTGAAAAACTGAATTTTAATTTCTTGTAATTAATTTGCATTTATATTACCATAGTAGGCTAGTTGCTACTGTATTGGATGGTACAGAGATTGAGAATGCAATGATCTTTTTCCAGAATCATGTTGTCCATAAAAAAAAAAAAAATGAAAGACTTAATGAGTTAATTTAGCATCAAATCTGAGCTTGACGGCCCTAGAATTTTCTCATTCTGGCTAAAAGTAATAGGGCTGTCTACACATAAATGCCACACCTAAATCTGAACAGAACAGAGGGAAAGTAATGACTCCAAGTTACTGGAGTATTTTCTGAATGCAGAAAAAAGGGGATTGAGATACTAAACTGGTTGGCTTGGGAAAGCATCCTAAGAGCGCAGTGGCCAAAGAAGATATGAAATTCAGCGGACAGTTGGTATCATTTTACTGCAAACAACCCGCAGCTGAAAAAAAACGAGCTTGCAAATTCACATCTTCAGCCAGCAGGTCAGACTGTGGAGTGATAAAAGGAGCCATCACTCCCACTGGCTTTGGAGTAAAGAATGTCAGAAACGCCATTTGTGAGAGAAAAAGAAAGAGGCACCAGGGTGAAAGACAGAGCAGGCCTTTGTTCTACCAAGACTCCTCCTTAATAGCCCTCAGGGTTGCATCTGAGTTGCCCTGCGCACCTGAGCAGTACACAACATCTTTACTTCTTAGGGGGTGAAGGCCGAAGAGGCAGTAGGCAACCCTTGGTCAATTATACGGAGTCTCTTTCAGCTTACTCTGGCCCCATTATCTTTACATCCTTCTTCCTTCCCTTGCTGCCTGTTTAAAGAATAAACAAACTCAGGGCTCGATCCTCCACAAAGATGGCAGATCTAAAGCAAACCCATTCCTTGGGTTCCCTATATTCTCACCTGCGGGAAAATATAGGTGACTGTCTCACTGTATCTCATGTCTGCAGTTGCTGCCACAAAGCAGGGCGTGAATGATGGGAAAACTGGAGGAAGCTGCAGGGCTGGCCTTCCTTCTACAATGATGGACTCCAGAATGGAGGGGTAGCCCAGGAGCCACCTACCCAAAGGATATAGAGGCCCAGAGAAGGGGCCTGGAAAAGACAGACTTAGTATTTGGGTGGGAATGTGTGCATTTCTTCACCAAATTACAGGTCTTGGTGAACTTGAAAAGGAAAGGTACCCATTTTCCCATGGTGGCTTAGTGCAACCTAAAATTTGGTGGACATTGACCCACAGCTAATCCTAACAAGAAAACCATTCTAGAGAACTTCAGTGGCAAACAAATAGGTAATTCAGATATTAAATGATGCTAGAGGCACGGTTGTATTGATGACTTTTCCACAGGACAAAGGGCTGCTTGACATTCTACTACTGCAGGAAAGTCAAGTTTATAAGTTTAATTAAACCCATTTTATACACACAAATCTGTGATATGCTTTCTTGATTTTCAAATACAAATTTGAGGGTTTAAGGCCTTTTGTCAGAAGCAGCCAAAAGCAAGTGATCAAAGAATGATTTCTTGGTTCAGTGTCTTTTGAGATGACTGGGAGATACCAAGAAGAGATCTATAGTAAAATGCCTCCCAGCCCTGGGCTGAAAGTCCTCTCTTCGTGGCACTACCTGAAAGGCACCAATGGGGGGTTTCTTAGGATTGACAGGCTTTCCTGGGAGATCATCATTCTCTCCTCCTTTTCTACGACTCAGAACCTATAGAGCTCGACTGAGTGTAGGGGCATCTGCATTTAGGAGGAGGAGGAAACACATCAAGGACAAATTTTCCTACTCAAAAGTTTGCCTGAGGCCAGCCCTGTTGTTTAAAATGTGACTCTTAGTGATGTCCAAACTCTGGTATTTCAATCTGCTTTTGTGATAGTTCCATGCTGATGTCATATACACATCTCCAAATCATGTTCATGTTCTAAATTGAACTTGGCCTCTTCTACTTCACTCTGTCTCAGTGAATGCCCCCCCACTCATGCCATCACCTTCTTCAAAAACCTTAGGATTGCCCCTGACTCCTCCCTCATCCCCACCCCTATATCAAATTAGTCAGCAAATTCTGGTTAATCTACTCCCATAGTATCTGCTGGATTTATCTCCTAGGTGATGTCCTATTTGCATGTCTACTGTTATTGTCCTGATTCAGATCATTATTACCTCTTGCCTACACTAAAGCAAGAGTCACCCCTGGGTTTCTGTGCTGCTAGTGCACTCTACACAATGGACAAGCCTGCTTAAAAATAATAACTCTAATAATGTCTTCCTCTGCTGTCTCTCTGTTGTATACAGAATAAAACACAAATTCCTTGACCTATATTTTAAGATTCTCCCTATTATGGGCTGAATTGTTTCTGTGCCCTACCCTCCCACCCTCAAATTTTATATTGAAGGCCTAACCCCCAATACCTCAGAATATGACCATGTTTAAAGACAGGGCCTTCAAAGAGGTGTTTAATTTAAACTGAGGTCATTAGAGTGGGTCCTAATTCAACATCTTGTGTCCTTATAAGAAGAGGAAATCTGGACACACAGAGAGACACCAGGGATGAATACACACAGAAAAAAAGACCATGTGAGGAGGCCTCAGAGAGAAGATAGTCAAATGCAAGGTAAGGAGAGAAGTTTCAGGAGAAACCAACTCCACTGACACCTTGATCTTGGACTTTCAACCTGCAGAACTGTGAGAAAATAAATCTGATGTTTAAGCCACGTGGTCTGTTGTATTTGCAGTCCTAGAAAACAAATAAACTGAACAATTAGCCTCTATCTGCATATTCTAACTGATTTTCTAATACTTTCCCTCATCTGCTTATATACCCTAAGTCCTAGCCTCAGTGGTTCTTATGTGATCTATGGTCTCTTGCCTTTGATTTTTATAGTGATGATCCCTCTGCATAGACTGACCTTTCTCCCCTGCTTGCCTTTTGGATCCAACTCACATTCGACATTCTCTAAGAAAATGAAATGGACCATCCCAGATAAATGTATGCCTCTTAATCCTTTATTTGTACTGCCTACCAAATCCATTCTACCCTTCACCTCTCCTCACTTTTGTTGAAGGGGTGAGCTGCAAAGCGCCTTGGGTGGGGGGCAGCATTTCTCAGTGTCTGTCTAAGCTGGGGGTCATGTAGCCCTGTTTTGGCCAGTGACATGTAAATTGAAATGGGTGGGTGGGATTCAAGCAGAAAGTCCTTAAGATGGGCTGCAGGTGTAGCTGCCATTGATTATTATTTTCCTCCTTCCTTCTTTTTCCTCCCTGGACTAGACACAGTGGGTAGAGCAGTTATCTCAAAACCATAAGGAGCTATCAAGATTATTATAGATCTTAAAAGTTCTCACCACATGAAAATAAGTTTGGAGGTGATAGAGCTTGATTTAATCATTTCACAATGTATACATGTATCAAAGCATCACATTGTACACTGTCAATGTGTAAAATTTCTATTTGTTTTATAACGAATACAACTGAGGATAAACAGTTGTTACCGTTGTTGCAATGACCTCGACCCTAACATTGTTGAAGCCTTGAAGCAATGCCAGCCACCATGAACTTCTAGAATTCTAGTATATGATAACAATAAAGTGTTTAGTTGCTTAAGACAGTTTTTTCCAGGACTCCTTTTACTTAAAGGAAATACAATTCCTCACAGACACAACTTCCGCAGCATTTTGTGTCTTGAGCATATCACTATCTGGCCTACAGCAGGGCTGCCTACATGCGTCCATCATCCTACGCTTGTAAGTCCTCTGAGGGCAGGAGGTCTTGGCTTTATTTATTTCGTATCTCCCACCATTTCCAACATATGGTAAATGTTCAGTAAATACTTGTAGATTTTTCGGAGTCCTTATGAATCCTAGCTAAGGGAAGAAGCCCACTTTGGCACATCTTCTTCAACATGAGGTTTGTTTTACTGCAGATTTCAAGCTAAGGCAATGAAGATATACCATGTGGTTGTGGTGAAAGGTCAGACCTAGAATACACTTGCATGGATTTCTTGGAATCTGGGTGATGGTCTTCCAACTGCACCAATTGGGTCCAAGTCTTGGTCTTCCAGACAAACCTTTGGTTCCTGCCTTGTTGCTTAGAGTCGGGCTTAGAGTATCAGTGCAAATCTTATTTGACAAAGATGGGGACACCTTAACCTTTGTCACCACATGAAAATAAGTATGGAGGTGATAGAGATGGTAGGCATTAGGTTAGCAATAAACGTGGCTTTCCATAACAATATTCTACAGACTGGGAGCTTTAACAACAGGAAATTATTTCTCACAGTTCCGGAAGCTACAAATTTAAGATCAGGGTGTGGTAGGGCTGGTTTCTTCTGAGACCTTTTTCCTTGGCTTGCTAATGGATACTTTCTCCCTGTATCCTCACATGGTCTCTCCTCTCTACACACACATCCCTAGTGTCTCTTCCCCTTATAAGGTCATCAATCATTGAATTAGGGCTCTCCTTTAACAGCCTCATTTTAACTTAATTACCTCTTTCAGGCCCTATCTCCAAACAAGGTCACATTCTGAAGTAATAGGAGTTGGGACTTCAACATATGAGTCTTTCGGGAAAACAACTCAGCCCATAACCTTCATACGTGGTTAATATCATGTGTATGTGTGAGTGTGTATGTATATGTATATCATTAATGTAAAACATGATTAGAATGGAAAAGAACTTGAAGGATACCCATCCCAAACTCCCACTATAGAGCTGAAGAGGTAAGACCCAGCAGTGGTTTAGTGGCCAAGGTGGGCTGGAAACCAATGCATTTCCCTATGCAGCACTCCATTAAGGAGTGAAGGTGACCATTCTAGGACAGTCCTTTGAAATGAAGGGGGCAAGTAGATTATTAATCTCCATTTGATGTTCAAGATAGTATTTCCTAAGCATTTCTAAATAAAAAGTAATCGTATTGATTGGCATTTTATGATATAAATTTTCTGCAGTCGAATGAATTTGGAAAACTGAAAGGGGGGGGTGGTGAGAGAGAGAGAGAGAGAGAGAGAGAGAGAGAGAAGAGAAATTCATTTGTGACTAGTTCTTACTTAAATTTGGTTTAAACCACAGAAAAGCATGTCCCATGAATAAGATACTCTCTTTGGAATGGGTTGACCCCTGCAGTTAAATAGCTGTGTAGGTGGCATTTACACCTGTGATTTTTATTTTATAAGGGAAATAAATTTACCTGTTATGTGAGAAACAGTGGGAAATGAGCAGTTTTTACTGTGCTGAGATCTCACCTTGAAGTCACGAAGGATAATGGCTAATAAAGCTTCAGAGTGGGAGAGACTGAACCTGGAGCCGACATTCTCCTGACAAGCCGGGCTGGGAAGCATCTCAGCACAAAGGAATTCCTTCTCAGCACAAAGGAATTCCTTTGTACCTGTGGTAGCTTATTAAACCTGAGGTCATGAGACAGGGGCTGCCTCCAAATACACAACAAAATGTAGCTTGTTTGGGTTTGTCTGCCTGTGTGAGGGTGGCATCGCATGTACAATGTGGCTCTTGTTGGTCATTTAGAAAAGGAGGAAGTGAGATCAACGACAGTTATTCACGCTTCATTATTTCTGCCTTAAAGAAAGTTATAATCCCAGGTTTATTACTACCCTAAAGCCATAAATTTTTTTTAAAAAAATCATCTGATTTTCAAAGGCTGTTTTCAAAAATCGATTTGCTCATCCCTACTACATTTGATGAATGAAAGTTACAGAGTATAACAAGAACAAATACACTGACATTTTTCTCTGAGGATCCAAAAATAAACATATTGCATACTGACTGAGTTTATATGTAGATTTTAATATTTTAATGTTCAAACCTAAAACATCTGATTTTTAGTGACTATAATTGGAAATAGCTTTGTGCATGAAAGTCTCCTTTTTCTGTTTTTACATGAGTAAATGTCTTAGAGAGAACTGAATTGGTGAAGTATGAGGATGAGTGTTGCATATTTTTATGAGGTTGCTTATTTATTATATAGAAAACATGTATTAAGAATCTGCTAAGCCGGGCTCGGTGGCTCAGCCTGTAATCCCGCGCCTTGGGAGGCTGAGGTGAGTGGATTGCCTGAGCCCGCGGGTTCGAGACCTGCCTGGGCAGCGAGACCTCATCTCTACAATAAATCAAAAAATCAGCCGGGCGTGGTAGCGCATGCCTGTAATTCCGGCTACTGGGAAGGCTGAGGTGGAAGGATCGCCGGAGCCCAGCAGGTCGAGGCTGCGGTGGCCGGGAGCGGCCACTGCACTCCAGTGTGGGCGACAGAGTGAGACTCCAACTCAAAAAAAAAAAAAAAAGAATCTGCTAGGTATTATTACATTTGAGGAAGAGTGAACAACTGTCTTGGCTTCCAGAAGACTGAGGAGTTAGTGCTAAAGCCAAGATGAGTTGGTCACTCTGGTTAGACCTGGGAGTCACTGATAAATAAAATATGGTCAATTAGTACTGTGGCAGTGCCTTAGGAGAAATGCCTCCTGTATGCTTGTAGGAACACAAAGGAGGTGACTAATTTAACAAATTCTAAGTGTTTTTTACTTCAATCTAAAAGATTCTTGAATTTTTTTGTTTTGTTTTATTTTTTGAAGGTTGTATGCTAGAACTATTTGGCTGTGAGCGAACATTGGAATAAAAATGTTAAGAAGAACTAGTTTTAAACTAGTGTAATGTGTGTGTGTGTGTGTGTGTGTGTAATAGTTTAGGTGTGATTGAAAGAAAAGGGAGAGAAAGTAAGAGAAAAAAGAGACAAGAAAAGGAAAGAAGGAAGGATGGGTGGATGGAAGGAAAGAAGGGAGGGGGAAGGAAAGAGAGAAAGTGAGAGAAAAGGAGAGCGAGACAGAGAGAGAGACAGAGAGAAGAAGAAGGAGGAGGAGCAGGAGAAGAAGAAGAAAGGGAGGGAGAGGAGACAGCAGGCATGCCAAGCTTTGGCGGGCAGAGTTCGTGGGACACAGTGTAGAATTTTACTCCTTACACCTGCTCTTAGGAAAACATCAGCATCTTTATTAAAGTCATGCGAGGGTAATTCAGTCTTAGCAAACTCCAAATACCTGTGATGCGGTTAAGAAGAAAGCCAGAGTGTAATCTGCCTCATCTTCAGCTGCTTCAGTTGCATAAGAGCCCAGGTCTTGTCTGTTTTGTTCAGCATCTAGATTTGTTTCTGGCATATTATAAGGGCTCAGCAAATGTTCATTAAATAAATGAATTAACACAAATAAATCCTGTGATTTTATAATTAATTAATACCTATTGCATGTTAGAAACCTCAAACTTAACTTCGCAGAACTTATGATTTATTGAAGTAACTCCTTCTTACTTGCCTATAGTTAACAACATATTTGTCTTAATTTGTACACACACAGCAAAGTTTCTTTTTGTTGCACCTGACTTTCCCAGAAATATTCAGGTTTATGACTTGATCTGAGAACTTACCTAAAAGTGAATGTAGTCTTTAGAATCATGATGCTGTGGTTTTAGTATGCTCTGTATTCACTTGGGTCTGCAAAGGAGAAAATTTCGTTTCCCAGACACATAAATCTATTTCATGTGCTTGCTCGTCCACAGAAACCATGGTTGCAGGCATTCCAGGTAGGAGCCTGCTGAAGTGGTGCAGTACACAAAAACTTTGTCATATGCAGATTCTGCTTAGGAACTGAAAGAGAGGAATAGTACTAGTCTATGGATGACAGTTGTGACAGTGTGCCTAGCATCCGATTGATTCCACTTCCACTTGTGTCTCCACTTTCAGCTGCTCAGTGTGCTTCCACGCATTCTGACCCCTTCCCCCAAGACACTGTCAAGATACATTTGAGGTACTCCTGCCAAAGGATTCCCTGGGGTGTTTTTTTGAAACGCCGATTCCAGAGTCCCCTCAGCCCACCACCCCACACGCTCCAGAGAGGCGGGAGGACTGCCCACCATGGACTGGGGCTTGAGGAATATGAGTCTGCTGATTTAAATCAAGAATCCCAGTCTTTTTTGAAAAAAATTGTGCTGATCATTCTGTTTGCTCCCCCAGCTCTATTCCCTGGGGAAGTGACCCCTGTTAACTATATCCCTGACTCCTTTGCCATCTGATTCTGTTGGTTTCAGTGAGTAGAGGCCCCAGTGGAAGACCAGAGAACAGGAGGGTAGAGGGATTGATATATTTCTTCCAGCTTTTCTGGAAGAAGTATGTTTTCCCTCACATCTCTGATAGAAGCTGCATCCCTACCACTACTCCTTCTGGATTGCCCTCCATCCCAGACTGGCCATCGTCAGGGTTCCAGCTCACATGATCTGGGTACCACAGTCTCCATTCTCGGCCCCTCAGTCGTAGGAGCAGTAATAGCGTTCTGCTGTCTTTGGTTTCTGGGTGCTTCAGCATTCCTGTTGGTCTTCTTAACTCTGTCTGCATCTAAGTGAGGAGTCCCCCTTTCAGTCCCTCCATTTGAGCCATGTGGGATGAATTTTATTTCCTAGTGAGACCCTGACACATATGACTACTAAATCAGACTCTCTATTATTCTTTTATTTCTAATTGTGATAAAATAGACATAACGCAATTTATCATCTTGACCATTTTTTTAAATTATAAAGATGTGGGGTACAATTCAGGGTTAGGTATACAAACGTTGATTATGCAGGTACCCTTGTTGATGAGGTACACCCCTCCCTCTCCTAGCAGTTTCTCTCAACTGCCAATTCCATTGCCCTCCCCTGACAGTTTCCCACTACTGCCAATCCCTTTCTTATAGTATTATGATTGTTCAAGTTCTGCTTATGAGTGAGAACATATGGTTCTCTGTTCTTTGTTTATGTGACAGATAACTGAGTATGATCGACTCCAAATCTGTTCAAGTTGCTGCGAAGTCCATGTGTTTGTCTTTCTTTATGGTTGCATAATAGTCCATTGTATATGTGTACCACATTTTTTTAATCCAGTCCAACTTCGATGAACAATATGGTTGGTTCCATGTTTTTGCTATTGTGAATAGAGCTGCAACAAACATATGTGTGCAGGTATCTTTTTTGTAGAATTATTTGAGTTCCTCAGGGTATATTACCAATAGGAATTGTTGGGTCATAGGGAAAGTCAATTTCTAGTTCTTTCAGAAATAGCTACACTGTCTTCCAGAGAGGTTGCACTAGTTTGCATTCCCACCAGCAGTGTAGAAGCGTTCCTTTTTGTCCACATCCTCGCCAGCACCTGTTGCTGTTTGTTTTATTAATGATGGCCATTCTTTACTGGGGTTAGGCGGTGTCTCAATGTGGTTTTGATTTGCATTTCTCTGATGATGAGTGAGGCTGAGTACTTTTTCATGTGTCTGTTGGCTGCCCATGTATCTACTTTTGAGAAGTGTCTATTCATGTCTTTTGCCCGCTTTTTAATGGGGCTGTTTGTTTGTTTCCTTTCAGCATGCTTGAGTTCCTTGTAGAGCCTAGTTACTAGGCCTTTGCCAGATATACAGTTGGCAAATAGTTTTTCCCATTCTGTGGGCTGTCTCCCTGCTCTCTTGATGGTTTCTTTTGCTTTGCAGAAGCTCATTAGTTTGATGAGGTCCCACTTGTCTATACTACTTCTTACAGTTTTGGCCTTTAGGGTTCTGAATAGGAATTGGTTGCCAGTTCCAATTTCCATAAGGGTGTCTCCTGCATTTTCTAAGATTCTTATAGTTTAAGGTTTTACTTTTAGGTCTTTGATCCATTTCAGTTAATTTTTGTGTATAGTGATATGTAGGGGTCCTGTTTCAATCTTCTGCATGTGGCCAGCCAGTTTTCCCTGCACCATTTACTGAATAGGTTCTCCTGTCCCCAGTGGTTGTTGCTGGAGGCTTTGTCAAAGATGAGTTGGTTGAGAAATTGAGATTTTGCTTCCAGAATCTCTATCCTGTTCCATTGGTCTAGGTGCCTGTTTTCGTATCAATACCAGGCTGTTTTGATTACTGTAGCCTTATAGCAAAGTTTGAAGTCTGGAACTGTGATATTTCCTGCTTTGTTTCTTTTGCTAAGGATTGTTTTGGCTATTTGTGATCATTTATGTTTCCATATGAATTTCTGTATTGTATTTCCAGGTCTGAGAAGAATGATGTTGGTTACTTAATGGGTATTGCATTGAATCTGTAGATTGCCTTCGGTAGGATGGGTATTTTAACAATGTTGATTCTTCCTATCCATGAGCATGGAATGTTTTTCCATTTGTTTGTGTCTTCTTGGATTTCTTTGAGCAGTGTTTCATAGTTCTCATTTCAAAGGTCTTTCACTTCTCTGGTTAGGAAGATGCTGAGGTATTTCTTTTTTTTTTTTTTGTGGCTATTGTGAGTGGGGTTGTGCTTTTAATTTGGGTCTCTACCTGCTTGTTGTTGGTGTATAGGAATGCTACTGTCTTTTGCATGTTTATTTTGTATGCTGAGACTTTGCCAAAGTCCTTTATCAGTGCAAGCAGGTTTTTGACAGATTCTCTTGGATTTTCAAGGTATAAGATCATATCATCTGTAAAGAGGGATAATTTGACTTTCTCTTTTCCTATTTGGATACCCCTGATTTCCTTCTCTTGTCTAATTGCCCGAGTTTGGACCATCTTGGCCATTTTTAAGTGTATAGTTCATTAGCATTAAATATATGCACATGGTTGTGCAACCATCACCACCATCCATCTTCTGGACTTTTCCATCTACCCAAACTGAAACTCTGTACCCATTAAACAACAACACCATGTTCCTTCCTCCCTAGCCCCTAACAACCACTATTCTACTTTTTATCTCTATGAATTTGACTACTCTGGTGCCTCATGTAAGTGGAATCATGCAGTATTTATCCTTTGGTGATTGACTTATTTCACTAAGAATATTGTCTTCAAGATTCATTCATGTTGTAGCATCTTACAGGTTTTCCTTCCTTTTTAAGGTGGAATAATACTCCCTTGGCACAGATAGGCCATATTATTTATTTATCCATTGATGGACACTTAGGTGGCTTCTATCTTTTGGCTATTGTGAGTAATGCCGCTAAGTACACGAACGCACAAGAATCAGAACTTGTTGTACAAATAGGCATCCCAGATAATTCTTATGCCCTTTCATGTTTAAGAATCATTGCCCTTGGGAAACTAGAAAAGATCTGACTTCACTATTTTCATTCTTTGGCCCAGAGCTTATAACACTTAAGAAGTGACCTCTCCCAAGTCACTTTATTTCTTAGTTTTTTTTTTTTTTAGAACTTTTAACATTTTATGTATATATGTTATATTGACACTTTATTTCTAATTATGGGATGGCATATTTGTTTTTCCAGTTAATTACAGGTACTGCTGAACGTGTGTTTTGGAGATTTAAGAGACTTTCTCCTTGCTCTGCTATTATGTTGTCCTGAAGGCTTGTCTAAGGACAAACCCATTTTAACCTGTTACTGATATTTAAAACATGTTGAGTCAGAAGGGATTAGTCCTTGTAGAGGTTTCTTGACATCCTTCATTCCTCAGACTTTCACCTGGGACACTTTGCCTTCATCTCTTTGCATGGATCACACACCTTTTAATTTTCAATTAGATGTCTTTTTCTTTAGGAAGGTTTCTAGAGCCCAATCACCAAGATGGGATTAGCAGCCTTTCCTGTGGATTCCTGCCAGTTTTTACTACGTATTACTCTTACTAGTTTACCTGCCTTTGGCCCTCACTAGACTATAAGCTCTTAGAGGGTGGGACTCATGTTTTCCCAGAGTCCAGTTCTCCTGCAGCAGCTACCCAAGATATCTCAGCATAGACATGTGGATGGGATGGCCAATAGGATGTGTGGATATGGGTAAAGCACAGGAAACCTTGTCCTCAGTAGAGCATACAAGTGGGACTAGGACAAAGGAAACCTGAGTATCTATTTTTTTAAATTGTGTGCAAGCACCTGTGTGCAATGCCAGATGTGGTGAACATTCTAGATGGTACCTGAGAAGTCATTAGCACCAACACTGAAAATAGAATTTGCTAAATCAGAAGAAAAAAAATTGTTATTTATTTGACAACACAATTAAAGTCACTTATGAAATCTGATTATTCTGAAATTCTATACAGTATAATTATAAATATATGTACAGAAAGTACCCCCAAAACCCAGAATTGTCTCTTGGAGGGTGAACTCCTTATAGTATAGGCTTCCCCTGCTAGATAAGTGTTTTAGGAGCCCATCAACATCAGGGTAACTGCCAGTATTGTGAAAGGCTGTTTGGCTTCAGTGAATATTTTTTGTGGCAAATAGGTGACTAGTTCCTCCACCATGACAATGTATCTGTCCACACCATGCTGAGTGTTCAACAGTTTTTTTTTTTTACCAAAAACAGCATGACCTCCATGCCCCACCCTTCCTATTCACTTAATCTCACCCTGAGTGATTTATTGTTTGTTTGTTTCCTCAGAAGAAAAAGTCCTCAAAGGGAAACATTTTGCAGATGTGGAAGAGATGGGGAAAAAATGGAAGAAGCACTAATAGGCATCAAAACTGACACGTTCAAAAACTGTTTTGAGCAGTGGAAAAAGCATCTCGATAGGTGTATTGCATCAAACAGAAAGTACTTTGAAAATGACTGAAGTTTAAACAAGTAAGAATAAATACACAATTTTTAAAATAAATAAATGATGAATTTTTTTAGTCCCTTCATATATATAAAATTCTTTTTTATGTTGTTGTAAATTGGGAACCAATTACAGAGGGATACCCTATACATGTTTCATTGTTCTTGTTTGCTCCTGGAAAGTGTCTATTTGCAATTCAGAAAAATAGACTGTGCTAAAGACAATTGATGTGTTCTCATGAGACCATTTACATCTAACTGGGGAGGGGAAGATTGGAGATCTCTGGAGATAACTGACCTATGTTTTAGAGAATAAGAGGAAGGGAATTTCAAGCCCAAAGAACAGTTTTTGAAATTTCTAGCCCTCACAGAGTAAGGGGATTCAGTTCTATGAGTCTTAAGTGAAAATCCAAAGCCTTACTTGATTGCTGCATATTATATACCCAAATTTCTTGAATTAAAACTTGGTGTGGCCTTTCTAGTTATGTCACCACACTCGTATATTTCTTCAACCATCTTTCTCACTCTTCTTTCTATTTCAAAACATTGCCTATTGGTGCTTGACCAAGGCCAAGAATTTGGTGAGAATCTTCAATTAAACTGTCTGTTATCAGTTCAGATATGGAAGTCATGGATCTTCTAACAGTATGAGCCACCCTAGTGTTTTTTGGTTTAAGGTGGGTGAGAATTTTGTACATGAAAGAGAATGACTCTTTCTAGGGTGAAGAAAGGAAAGTCAAATGAGCCAAAGGAAGAAGCACAGCGATGGAGACCCATCAGCTTCACTCATTACCCTGTAACTGTGTTGGCTTGCCTAGGAGTGTGGTGGGTTTTAGAGCATTTGAAGGTATTCAACTTTACATGATAATCAGTGACTGGATGTACTGGAAATAACTCCCTATCTAGGGACTGAAGGAAACAGAAGAGTGGGTTTAGGGGGAAGGGAGTGAAATTAATAAAGGATGTTTTACCTCAATCCGCATGACCTCAGAAGAGCTAGGATCAGACATATAACAAATCAGGTATGGTTGTATTTCTGGAAAGTATCCATCTAGATTTTAAGGACTCTCTTCAAGGGAATTTTATTTTTTAATATGATAAGAAAGATAATAATACAAATTTTTTTACTGTTGCCCCAAACAAGATAAAACAGTCAGAAGTCTTGGTTTCTAGTAATAGCTGTGCCACTTACCTGTGTTTCCTGAAGCAAGTAACCAAATTTCTCTGGCTTCAATGCTTTCATCTATAAAATGGATAAGTGCATAAATGATCACTTCACTCTTTCAACCTTCTAACTTAAACACTCTGCATAGTTCAGTTACCATGTATCTTTTAAGATACCAGTTTACAACTGGGGATATTTTACCCCCGGGAAATATTTGGCTATGTTTGGAGACATTTTTGGTTGTGAACACTGGGGGTGAGGTAAGGGGGATAGCTACTGGCATCTAATGGGCAGAGGCCAAGGATGTTGCAAAACATTTCTTTAGCATACAGAATAACCCCTGCAATAAATATTTAACCAGGTCCAAATGTCAATAGTGATGAAGTTTGGAAACTCTGCATAACGGAGAGGAACTGATACTCTAAAGAGGAAATGACATTGTCTTTTTCTCTCTAAGTATGGTGATGAAGGTTATGGCAAGTTTCATGCTAAAAGCCATGGAAGAGTAATATAGCATGTTAGAGATAGTATGTTGTTATACTTCGTCCATTTTGTAGGGTGTACACTATCATTTCTCAGTAGATTTCATTCATGATGATGAAATAAACTCTAATCGAATGTGACATCTGGAAACAATGAACTGCATGGAATCAAGCAGTAGGTTCAATTTACATTATTCTCCACACCCCTGCTGGGTAGGTCCAAGTATGAAATATCTATTTCCTCAATCATCATACATGCATTTGAAAGAAGTTCAGAGTGCTGCCATTTAACATGGTAACACCAATCCTCTGTTTATCGTAATGCTGTATACAGAATTTTAAGGGAAACTGAGGCACAGAGGATATTGTGGTGGATCTAGAACTACGACTTAGCTTTGCTGGCTCTTGGCTACAGGTTCAATCCATTAGCAGATTCTTCCCGTTGCCAGTGTTTCTACCACGTACATGTGTTCCATGTAAGCTGTGCCTCTTCAAGAGAGACTGCTACAAATCCCGCTTGTGAGAATTAAGTAAGATAATGCATAAAAAAATAGATACCCAGAATACATTTGGGTTCTTTGAAAGGGCTAAGCTAATGTTCAGCAGGAGCAGTAGAGAGATCTTAAGGTTAAATATCACCTCCATGCTATTCCTTCTCCTCAGCCCATTCCAATTTGAAGCAGATGGTGATTGAAAGTTGAGGAGGTTTGTTCTGTCCTAATCTGAATGTATTTCGTGTTGGGATAATACAGGAGAATAAGACAAGTGGCACCCAAGCTGCCTTGTTTCAATGCTCCAGTGACCATAAGGACTAATTGCTATACTAACAAGTATGAAAATTTATTTAGACTTATTGGATCAATGGACACATTCAATTTTCTGCAGGCACAGCTCAGTCCTGTGCCTGCCTCTGCATGTACGTTCCAAAGAGGCACTGATCTAGGGAAACCTCCAGATGGCTGCAAGTCCCCACTCCACAGCATGAGATACCCTCCTACAGGGGAAAACCTGGCAAGCTGGTTACAGCCACTGTCATCTTTTTCTATTTATCATAGCCTCTCTTCAATGTCCCTTTACCTATAAAGTTTTAATCTTTTTTCAATTCCCAGTAGAATAAATCCTGGGAGGCTGTAAGAAGATCCAGTTCTGTTCTTTCCAGGTGACTAAAGGAAACAAGATTTTGAAGGGTGAATGAAAGGTAACAGAAGAAAAAGCAACTAGTATGCAATTTATGGACGTGTTATTTTTCTTTACTAAGGTGGACTTCAGTTTGGCTCCAGATGGGTGGTCCAGCTATTCTGCTGGCAACATTTATCAGGGCAAGGCTTTTGTTATTGGATTGATTTAAGAAAGAGCCTTTAGTGTTTCATAGAGTAAAGATGTTTCTAAAAACTTACCTGTGACATTACCATCTTGAAGACTGACTTTTATGGGTTGCTTAAATGCCAATACAGCTCAATGTCAATATATACTTTTACATATAAAGTCTGCCTTATAATCATAACTACCAGTTAAGATGCTAGTACAAATAAAATTCTCAAAAGAGATGACCTGAACAGCCTTCTTAGTATACCAGGGAAATCAGATTGAGTTTAAACTATGTTAACCCTGATCTCAGACACGCCTCGTGTGCTTGGAAGACTAGTAGATTATGTTAAACACGCACCTACTTAAATATGGAAGACATTAATCAAGATTCTTTCGGTGATAAATTTCAAAAATATAACTTAAGTTTTTTAAAGGGATGGAGGAGAATGTAATGACTTAGTTAATGTGAACTTTTAAGTTTGGCTAGATCCAAGTGCTCAAACAGTGATATCTGAGATTTCCATCTTGACTCTGCTTAACCCTCTGTTGGCTTTATTCTTTGACCTCAAGTTAATGGCAAAATGAGCTTCTGTCATATTCATCATTCTATCAGCTTCAAGTCTTGTAAACAGAGATAAGAAAAAAGCTGATTTTTCAATTCAATAATTGAGCAAAATTTCTGAGCTTCAGTTTTGTTGATGTGGTTCTCATCTCTATCATTATATTCACCTGAAACTGTTCTACTCAAGTCATCAAAGACTAGTGTGATCATGCATCTCAGTTTGCCTGAGATGGTCCCAGGGCATACCTGCTGTCTAGGCATAAATATTAATAACACCCTGCTGTAGCCATCCTCAAGGATGGCTCCCAATTATCCCAGGCTCCATTTGCTCACACTCTTCTGTAGTCACTCACAGATTGAGTAGGACTGACCTCTACAACCTCTTTAGCCTTGCTTTCTTCTATCACCTGACCTGGGAGAAGATAGCTTCCATGTTGTTGGTACACTCAAGTTGCCTGTGGGAGGCCCAGTATGGGAAGTCACTGAAACTCCCACAAACAACTAGCACTAATTTGCAGCCATGTGACGAAGCCACCTTGGAAGCAGATCTTACAGCACTAGTCAAGCATTCAGATGACTGTAGCCCCAGCCAATATCTGACTGACATCTCATAAGTGGTCCTAAGCCAGAACTGTTCAGGAAAGCCACTCACAAATTCTAGACTCCCCTGACTTTATGAGATAATATAGATTTGTTGTTGTGCTAAGCCTCTTGGGGTAATTTGTTATACAGGAATCTATTACTAGTATACATCCCTTTTCATTCTCAATAGTGTCCTAGTATAGAAAATAAATGAATTGCTTTCCTACCGATGACCTCTATGTTGACAGTCCTAGTCTTCAATTCTCAGCCAACTTTTACACTCATTTTACCCAACATGTCAACAACATTTGATACAGTTGACCACTCCTTACTCTTTAATACACTTTCCTCACTGGACCTTCAGGGTATCACGGTCATGGGTTGCTCCTACTTAGGTGTTTTTGCTGTACTCCAATTCTTTCCTTAACTCTGGATCCTGCAGTTTTCCAGGATCCTTCAGAAGTTTTCAAAAATTTTCTCTTATTTATTAATGTTTAGTACCTAGTTTATTTCACTTAATCCAATAAGCTTATAAGATGAAGATTCTCAATTTTATATCATCAGTCTAGATTCCTTCCTATGCTTCAGTCACATATGTTCAGCTACCTAATTAACATCTCCATTCAATGCTTAATAGGTATTTTAAGGCCAACCAAAGTTTTGATCATACTCTATAAGCTTGCTTTCTCTTAGACTTCCTCATCCCTATTAAAATGACTAACTCTGTTCCTTCAATTACTTGGGCTAAAAAATCCTAGAGTCGTTCTTAGCTTTTACCCTTCTACCTCACACTGAACACATTGGCAAGTTCTGAGTCCTTTCATAGTCTCCAACCCCACTACTACTACTCTGAACCACATTGCCATTACCTTTCTCCTGTATTACTTCAGTAACTCCCAAATTGTCTTCCTGCTCTCTCTCTTAGCCTCCTTCAGTCTATTTATCACATCCCAGTCAGAGTGTGATGATTCAAAAATCTTGGTCAAATAATGCTACTCCTCTGTGTAGTCTCCTACCATGACTTTTTATCTAACTCAGAGGAAAAGCCAAAGCCCTTCCCAAGGCCTGCAAGATTTTATGATGTGGCTCCTTCACTACCTGGCCTCCCGATTCACCCTGCTCCAACCATACTCACTTCCTTGAAATTGCTTGAAGATGTTAGGTACAATCTGACCTCAGGACCTTTGTACTTGTAGGTCCCTCTACCTGGAATGTTCCTTTCCCAGATATCCATATCTGTACAGTTAGGCAAGTCTAGAATTTGCTGAACAGTTCTGGCTTAGGACCATATCCATGGTTGACCACTCTATATAAAATATATATATAAAATAGTATTCCTTCTGCTACAACAGGAAATGGCTCCACTGGCTTCAGCATCCTCAGACAATGACAGCAAGGACATGGTTCTCCATATCTTTAAAACATTCACTACCAGCCTCAGAGCAGTTTTATGGGCTCCATCAGAGAAACGATATGACTGCTGGGCATTGACAACAGAGTTGTTGGGTATAGTTAATATAAGAGTTATACCCAAGGACAATGGGACGAGACACAGTGAGATGTTCTTTGCAGTCAACAGAACTGGACACTCAGAATACAAGTGAGGCAAGCTCTAGGAGATTTCAGAAACCTTTACCAGGTCATCAGATCCTCATAGCAAGGTTCATGACTATCCTGCACTTAGCTGTATTTCCCATACCATGACAGGTACGTACTGAGGGTGCCAAAAATATATATACACATTTTAAGTATGATGTTCACTCAAAAGATGGCATTAATCAAATGAATGCTAGTGTCATCATGTGACAGGCAGGAGAGTTAAAGAAAATGACAGAAACACTGTTGAGCAAATGTCATACTGTACATTGCTACCGTAATTCAATTCAACCTTGACAAGTAATACATAGATAACATCTCTTAAAATATGTATACTTTTTTTGGCACCCCTGTTATTAGTGTCTTAATAGATACTTGTTGGATTTATCAATAGCTCTGTATGAAGAGTGTGAGGATGGCCAGTCATTCATCAGAGAATAGAGGAGTGAAGAATCAGGAATTTTGGCCTATGATTACTGAAATGCTATGTTTATCCCCAGATAGGTTTGGTCAGGAGTACATAGATACACTAGGAAAATACTTAAGACATGTCCTTTCTACTTGAAGTCTCTCCCTTGTGGAGCCATTAGTAGTAGCATTCCCAACCTGATGCCATGCTTTATGGACCTGCCTTCAAAACTCAGAGATAGGGGGTTCTAGCTCATTATTCTTAGTTGCTTTCAGTCTTGAAATTATGTTTTATTCCTTTTTATGTTGTTGTAACTTCTGGGTTTTCCTGGCAGTAGAAATTCAGCTTTCCTTCTTAAAACACTGTAAAATTTTCTTGTGTTCACTGGGTCTGTAGTTGTCTCATGCTATAGGAAACCTGGAAATCGAAGATATGACCAGACAGTTAAGTCCCAACTCTCTCAAATAAACTTATTTTCTTTATTCCTTCCTTAAATATTTATTGTCAACTATTTGCACTATGTGATACATTGAGACTATAGTGATAAGAGATGTCTAATTTGTTTATAAAAATTTTGTTGGTAAGTAAAACCAACGACTGTACCATGATACTTAAACAAACAAATCATTGCATTCTTAGACTTTGAAATTTTTATTGCTTTTAGATTGTGTGTGTCTAAGGCTGAATATATTGTTATGTGAGGAAGAGTTGTGAATATTTAGGAAATGAGATCCTTAAAGAGATTGCCATCCAGATGTTAGATCAAAGAGATTATGATTCATTCAACTGAGGAACTGAACCTTTGAAGGCTTATCCAAGTCTTGGCACTTTTGAGGTTTGCCTGTTACTATTCAAAACTTAGTATGTTATTCCATGTAAATGTTGTGCAATGATTCAAAAATGAATACCAGGTTGCAAGATATAATAACAGTTCCTTGTACTAGTGAACTCTAACGTTGTGAGTAGAGGTTACCAAAAAGACCACACCACATGACCAATTGCCCACAGACTATATTCTGCTGCTATTTTTGAATAGCTTGCTGCTATTCAAAACACTCCTTGGGTCCAACTGGGCTGCCATACTTTCCTGATTTGTTTCCCACAGCTACTTCATTGATTGCTCTTTTCTTTTATTGTACATAGTAGGCAGTTGTTTGAGGTGGCATTTCTGTGTATCTCCATTTTACAGTATTTTGGGGGCCCACATTTTCTACTCTAAATCACAGTAATCATGTTCCTTTTGACAGCTTTCTAGAATTACATAATCATGAGCCGGTTTTTACCGTTCATGTTAGATGTGGCTGGAATGACTGTTTTCCAAAACAAAATTAAGCTGAACATCTGTAAGATATAAGCTGTCTTAAAGCCCTAGAAATATCTGAGAAAATCCAGGATGGGTGTCATTGTTTTAGGTTTAGTTCAAACGACACCAGCAATGGCATATATACACAGACTTTGCAGACATGGAGAAAGTGATATAATTAACATTCAGGGAAACTCATCTTTGTGTACTTGATCAAATATTTCTGTAGAATAGATTCTTAGAAAAATAAATTTTAGTTCAAAGGAAATGTACACTTAAGCTATAATAGGAGTTGCTAGAAAATTGTTTCCACATTGTCACCCACTCGGAATAAGGAGTTTTAATCTGCCAATTTGATGTGTCAAAAATCATATTATTGCTTCAGTTTGCATTCATTTGACATCTTTTCATATATTTACTGGTAAATTTTATTTCTTCATTTGAAAACAGCCTATTCATAAGCTTTGTTCTTAGGATTGTCCTTTTTCTTGTTAAGGAAAAAAAAACCCTTACTTTGTCACATATGTTGCAATCATTTCCAAATTGATCAAATGTTGATTACAGAGAAGTATTTTTCTATTCTACTCTATTATTAAAGTTACCCTCACTGGATTCTCTCTGGAAACTCTCTAAAAAAATTTATGAGAAATTTTAATAAAGACATTTGTTTTAATATCATTTAAAAAGAGCAAGAACCATTGCTTAAATATAGAATATATAAAGAAATGTAAGGAATGTTTTTTATTAAGCATGCAAGGCTTAATGTCTAAAAGAATAAAATTTTTTATTTTTCCAGAGTATTCTTGAAGCCTGGGAACACCAAAAATCTTGCACCACTAATAAAGGAACTTCAGGTATGAGAAAGAGAGAGAAACTTATCTGTATTCCCTCAAAACACACCATTATCAACTCCAGCAGGTGTGTGATGTGTTATGTAAAGAACATGGGTCATTCAGACATTCTGGTTCATCATTCATCAATTGTGTGACCTGGACTCCTTCTTTGCCTGTGAAGTACACATAATTAAATACCCGACCTGTAGGATTACTATGATTATTATGCAAAATGTCTAGATATAATAGACACTGAGTAAATACTCCTGTTCCCAATCCCATAAGTTATCTTTGTTTTTGTTTTGTTTTTTTACTTTTTAACCAAGTCAAACATATCCCTAGAAATCACATTCTTGTAAGTTATCTTGTGAAACAATTTCTAACTATAGCAACTCAACCGTGCCAGGAACATTTAAAATATAAAATTTCCAAGTCAATAAAATAAAGTTTCAACTTTTTCCTGAAACATTCAATTGCTAAAATCTCTCACTCACAAGTAAATCAAGATTTACTTGATTTTCTAGAATAAGGTTAAAACTATATTTTCTGCAACACAGTTCACAGCCTCTGCACATTTTAAATATTTAATGTCAACATTGAAGATTATGTTTATATTATCATAATATTATAAGAAAAATATTGGCAGTAGTGGAAAACTGCCAGAGGTGGTGCACACCTCATCAACAAAGATACCTGCATAATGAACATTTGTATACCTAACCCTGAATAGTATTCCACATCTTTAAAATAAAGCATTTTTTAAAAAATTAATATAGAAAATTATGTTTACTAGAGAAAGAATATGCTTCCTGCCAAATATTAGGGTGCATAACCATTTAAGTAAATTAAGAGACTGATAATGGTCCAAGAAATTAATAAGGAAACTTGGACTTGTGACAGATACCTTTATATGTCTATTTTTACATAAAGGGTCTCAAATATTTTTAGGCAATAGTCTTCCTGGAGAGAGAAAAAATGGTACTTGTAATTAGTCACATTGAAAGTATATACTTTTTCTCTTTGTAGAGACAGAGTCTTGCTCTGTTGCCCAGGCTGGAGTGCAATGGCATGATCATAGCTCACTGAAACTTTAAACTTTTGGACTCAAGCAATCCTCCCACCCTGGCCTCCCAAAGTGCTGAAATTACAGATGCGGGCCACTGTGCCTGGTCAAGAGTTGATCTTTTAGCAGTGTCCATGGCACCCTCACTTTCCTGGTCTGTAAATTTGGTTGGATATTACATGGTCTTACATGTGATCAGTTCAGGCAGAAATCACTGATTCAACATTTTAAAACAAACAAAAAAAACACATCACTTTTTAGCCAGCTAGTGTGCTAGGAATTTGTCAGCATTTTATTTAAATTAATGAACCAAAGAATTTACCAGACTAACTGACTAATATAAATTTGCATGTACAAATGGATGCTTATTCCAAGCCAGCTTGGCATGTTCTCTGTCTATACACTCCAGATCATTGTAGTATCTGCAGAGCATGTGGAATATAAAGAAACATTGAGTTCATATCATATGCGTGTGCACTATCTGATGTGTGTATGTGTTGGTGTAATGCTGGGTACTAATAAAGTTGAGCCAGAGGGAGAAAAAGGGTAAAATGTCTTTAGTGGTCTTTCCAAATTGATTTTAACTGAAATTGTTGCTTAGTGTTTTCTTTTATGTCGATAATGAAAAATGGTGGGGGCGAAGAATGAGTCTTGACTTTTCAGGTCCTGAGGATGGTAACAGAAGGAACCCAGCAGGTCTGCCCACTCCTGTTGTTAATTAAAGTATTTTCACATTCTCCAGGGTGTAATACACTCTCAGCACTGAGCCCCAAAGAGACTTGTGCATCTAATGATCACACATTCAAATAAACACAGCAGGGGGCCACCAGGGAACAGATCACTACCCCCTCCTCATTAACATCTGAGACATTCTGCAAATTTCTGAAATGCACCAACTCCATTTCTTATGAATAATAAATATGAGTCAGCCTCCCAGTTGCTCTGTGGTTCAGGGCAAGGCAGACATCTACCTGCTTAGCTGATACCTACACCAAGCAGGGAGTGACATTTTCAGCTCTGAGCTTTCTTCATTACATTCACCAAGTGGTTCTTGCCAAAGCAGATTTTCTTGGATTCTTTACACCCCTTTGTCTGGATTGCACTGTAATTTTCACTTGTTGGCACTGTTAACGTGTTTGTCTGTGTATGAAGGATGATTTTGAGGTTTCAGAGATAGGTGAATCTGTATACCCCCAAATCATCTTGTGGACCTCATAGCCTCAGAAAAACAGAACACATTTTAAATATTCAACATCCTTCCAAACTGCTAAACTAAATTGTAGGCAAGTCTTCCAAATACTTTGAATTTTAGTTGAGAAAAGCAGGGGCAATTTTACTTCAGAGAGGTATATAGTTCAAAAAAATCAGAATAGGCTATAGGTAACAGAAATAATGCTAGGATTTTGACACTTGTGAGTGTTTGTGGAAGACTGGGACTCTAATTTCTGCTATGATAACATAAACACAACAGAGGTTAGCAAGAATAGCAATGCATTTACAAGATGGGAACCCCCAAAACTGGAATTATCTTTTGGAGGGTAGGCCCCTTGTGGTACAGGTTTCCCCTGTTAAGTAATTATTTTAAGAACCCATCAGCATCAGTGTGCCCACTAATGCTATTGTGAGAAGCTGCGTTCAACTTCAGTGATTTTTTTTCTGGAGATTCTTTCAACGCATTTCAAACCTGTCCACACTGTGCTGAGTGTTCAGCAGTTTTTGACCAAAAATGATAAGACCCCCAGACTTACCCTCCCTATTCACCCAAATCTTGACCCAGTGACTTTTTTTTGGTTTGCTTCCTTGGATGAAAAAAGTCCTCAAAGGAAAATGTTTGTGGATGCCGAAGAGATGAAATAAAAAATGGCAGAAGTACTAAAATTGATGAGTTCAAAGACTTTTGAGCAGTGGAAAAAGCATCTTGATAACTGTATTGTATCAAATGAAGAGTACTATGAAGGAAACTGAAGCTTAAACATGTAAGTATAAATACATAATTTTTTATAAATAGATTCTGGATTTTGGGGGATGCTCCACGTATATAAATCGCATTTAATCCTCATAACAGCCTATTAACAGAGAAAGTTATTGTTTTTTGCATAAATAACAAAATTGAATCTGAGAGAGGTTAAAGGACTGGCCCCAGGTCACATGGTACATGTCAGTTTGTTCTCAAATCCAGATCTTCTGACTTCAAGAATGTTTTATATTTGATGCAGTTGGTATATTTCAGCCTTTTGCCTCAATGACTATTGACCCTGCATCTTTGTTTTATAAAGAAATCTGTACCATATTTGTGTCACAGAAAGACTTAGCTTCCTCTGAAATATATTTGGCTAGCTGTGAAGTAGCCTGGATGTTCTAAGCTAAAAAGTAAATTAGTAAAACATCAAATTCTGCTGTTATTCATTTAGCAATAACCTGAATTGAATTAATTAGCAATAGTTGAGGTAGTCACAGTGATACGACACTATTAATACATAAGAGACATATCAGATGATTATAATCAAGGAGATAGGTACTAAGAAAGGGGTAGAGAAACAGGTTCCTGCTCCCCCCCTTCCCCTTCTTCTACCCAAAATAGGTATAGTTGGGGAATGTGATCACAATACTTTGTGTAATATTTTGTACTTCACAAAGCACCTTTATGGTTGGAGATATTATATCAGCTTCTCAAAAGCTATAATCAGTAGGTAGATATTATTACAATTTATGGACAAAGCGGAACCACAGTTAGTACTTGAAAAAACCTAACTTCCTTTTTCCCTTCCCTGTAAGTTAACTGGCTTGTTTACAGACCCATGGCCCGGTGTTCAAGGCATGACTTGAATTCAATACTTCCAACTTGCAATCTCTCTCATTTTCTGATAACACTACTTTCTCACTCATGGCTGTGCATAGACTCCTCAAAATATACTCACACTTTGATTGTACAAAAACATGAGTTTATAATACTCCTCTGGGCAACTTAGGTGCAAAGAATATTGTATTTATCTGTGAGCAAAGTAAAGTGGCCTCCCTGTACCTTTCCCATCCCTGCCTCCCTGGTCGAGTTGCCAGATAAAACACCAGACACCCAATTAAGTTTGAATGAATATTTTTAGTATAAGAATGTTTTTAGTATAAGACTTGCCTACAAGTATAATGAATGTTTTTAGTATAAGTATAGTATAAAATGCCACATGTGGGCCATACTTACACTAGATCATTATGCTGTGTTGTGCTATGTACTGTATGGTGCGGGGTGTGATTGTGTGTGCTATGTACGGTGTGGTGTGTACATGTGGTATGTGTACTGTGTGGTGTGTACATGTGGTATGTGTACGGGTAGTATGTGGGTATGTATATGTGATGTGTATGTGTGTGGTGGCTATGTGTGTGGCATGTATGGTTTGATGTGTAAGTGTGGTATGTGTTTGTGTGATGTGTACATGCAGTGTGAAGGCGTGGTATGTACACATATGCATATGCTATATGTGTATGATATGTGAATGTGTTGTTTATCTGAAATTTAACATGTTGGGTTCCATGGAGGTAATGGTGAGGATTCTGGACTCTGAATTCTGAATGTAACTGTTTTTTCTCTCTTTCTATTTGCTAAATTGGGCAACCCTACTCTATGGGGGTTTGGGCTTTGCCTGCCTCTGGGCTACTTTGAACACCAGTGTAATTTTTGTTTACAACTTTTTGGGAAATTGTGAGCATAGTCAGGACAGTGGCTCTTGAGGGGTAGGCTAACAGACACCATATGGAGGAAGGGATTTACAAACCATAAAGCCCTCTCAGTACTGTGTGTCACTTGATTCTCACAGTGACATTTTTCTCCATGAGGCTCCTCAGAGAAGAAGGGTGATGAAGGCACTGGCTCTAAACTCGTGTCTTCAGTTTCAAAATCTTATTCTTACTTATCGTAAAATGTCCTTCAGAGATCCCATAAGCAACTGCTATTGCTGTGAAAAAAGTATTCTAGCTCTTGAATATCTTTGATTATATTCTATATTCAAACAGTGACTACATTCAAACAATGCTAAGACAGTGTCAGTGTAAGAACTTAACACAAGAGTAAAACGCTCTAAAAAAGAATAAGATCAAAGCAGGTAAAAATAGCCCAAAAGATCAGTGATAATCAGTAATAACCATTTAATAAATGAGACTGTCAAGTGAAGGTTTAGAATCTTAGAATAATAACTAATAAGACATTGACATATCATAGCATGTGTTTTTAAAAAAGACTGTATTTAGACAATTTCTAGTTTTGTCTCTGGTAAATAAATGTTTAGCTTAAATGAAGTCTTGTGAAAACAGATTTCTTCTGATTTTTTTCACACTCTTTAGTGTGAATTCACATGAAAATTAACACATGTTTGCAATAACTCCCTTTTTACAAATTCTGAGGCTTTGCAAAGCTGAATTTGAATTGTCAGAGAATGTAGATGCACACCCTACCACCATCATTTTAGAGAGTTTGTGGCCTGGAAAAATACTTATGGAAAAATTCTAGGTACTACCAATTGCTCAACCAAGCATTACTCAGCTCCTCTCACAGGTCTCCTTTTAGCTGAGAGTGAGCAGAGATACCATTGCAGGATGGTGGAATATAACAGTGCCATGAAGATACCAGACTCAGAGGGACCATGTGAACTTTGGCTTCATCACATGCTAGTTGTGCACCCTGGAACATGTTCCTTAACCTGCCTGGGGTTTAGTGTTCTCATCTATAAAGTAGGGACAAAACAGGCAACTGCAGCATTGTGTTGTTTTGAAGATTAAATGAGTTATCGTTTATGAAGGGCTTAGAACAGTATACATAGGAATTGGAATGTAACTCTTTGTGAATTAAATAAATGATATATAATATATGTGTATTGTATATGCACATTAAATGTATTATAGATAATATAACAATATTATTTAATAGTCCATTATAAATATATTCAATAAATGTAAAATATACTATCCACACTGTATATTACATCTTATGTCTTATATTACATCATCATACTATATATTACATATATATTATAAATTATATATATATATATATTTTTTAATGAAACCTAGAACACAGGGTAGCAAGGGAGTCCTGCATTCCTAAGGCATTTTGCTCAGAGAGTGCCTATAAAGAAGCTCTTCTCCGCATCCGGAGGACATAGCAAGAGATAAGGAAAAATTGCCCAAGGGGCAAACCCCTGCCTGGACACACGCTTGGATACCTCACACTGTATGCATTCGTACCAGCAGGGATGGCTGCCTTTTTCACAGCCTGTGTGTCCAGCACTCATCTTCCCTTCCAGGTAAAGGACCAGATTCCACAGCTTTCCCAAGGGATCTACTCCCACCTGAGAACTGCAGCGATCCCTTCAATGCTGAAAAGCCAAAAGCCCCATGACTCCCACATTCGTGGGCCTGCTGGTTCTTCCATCACCGGTAGGGAAAGACTCCATCCACTGCTCAGACACCTTTGCAGAAATGAATTCACGCAGTTGCTATGTATGAGAAAAGGATCTATGGACTGCTGCTGCTGCCTGGAGCTCCTGTGCATGGCATGTGTATGCGTGTGATATGTGTATAGTACTTGTGTGCAGGTGGGGTGTGCTGTGTATGGTGCGGGGTGTGATTGTGTTGTGTGCATGGTGGTTGGGTATGTGTGTGCTATGTACTGTGTGGTGTGTACGTGTGGTATGTGTACGGGTGGTATGTGGGTACGTATATGTGATGTGTATGTGTGTGGTGGCTATGTGTGTGGCATGTGTGGTTTGATGTGTATGTGTGGTATGTGTTTGTGTGATGTGTACATGCAGTGTGAAGGTGTGGTCTGTACACATATGTATATGCTATATGTGTATGATATGTGAATGTGTTGTAGATACATGTGGTATAAATGATGTGATATGTATATGTAGTATGTGTTTATGTGATGTGTGTGTGCGGCATGTGTGGTATGTATGGGGTGGCATGTGTATGTGTGTGGTGTGCATGTATGTGTTTCCTCTGCAGGTATATCTGTGCTTTTCTCATCAGTATGCATTTGGCCTTTGCCTAGTGGAGGTTTTAGTTTTTAGAGGCATTGCCCTCATTCTTCTCAAACATCTAGTGGAATTAGGAGGCTGTTGCTGCATTTCCTCCTCTGTTTTGGGGCGCCCCCACTACCTGAGTATTAGTCAGCAAGTCTGCCGTCATCCTAATACTGGCTCCACACAGTAGCCAAGGACTTAGTTTAAACACCATTCAGGATTATCTCAAAGTAAACAGGTCCCACAGTCACAATGTTGTTGGGAGATGTATGAACAATTGCAATGCTTTGACTCTCCTGCTAAATCTAGGCACCAGATACCTAGTCACCACTGAAAGAATCAGCAGCCAGAGATTATTCTAAATGCAGGCAAAAGGCTTCCTCTACAACTTGGAGAAAATCTCTTCTTACCAATGATGGCAGACCGAAGTTAAAAATAGTTCCCTCTCAAATGCTTGCATAACTTCCCTGAAGAGAGCTGATGAGGGCAGCTTTGAATCTGCCAGTTAACAAAGACTGAGCACTTTCAGCATTTAAGCCAGCATTCTGGGTCCAGAGTGTGCTCTCAGCTGGTAGAATAAAGTTACAGGTAATTCTGACTAATCCGTACATTTAACTAGATACGGACGGATTCTCAGATAGCAAACTTCTTCCTCCTTTATAGGATTCCCCTACCTCGTCCTCCTTCCTGCCTCTCTAGAGTTGAGTGTGAGAGTCCTAAATTGACTGCTCCTCGTTTTTTGCCTTCTTTCACAGGTGGGCAGTCGCTGCCCCCTGTCCTCCACCCAGACCGTGCACTCACTCCTCTTGTGATTGCAACTGCAGAGATTCTCTTTGTAGGGTTTTTACTTTCTTGTCAGGGACTTGATCAGGCCGAAAATACATACTGACAGCATTTGGGAAAATCCCCTGGGTCACAACCACCTCTGCACCCATTTTCTTAGGACAGATGGTGTTTTATGACAGCTGCCAGATTTACCAATAGCTAAGTCTAGGAAAAGATTCAAGTAAAGGCAGAATGCTTACTAGGGAAAGGGATAATGTCACCAGGTTTCAGTTCTCTTTTAACTTAGTGGCAAATCGCGTTTGATTTATTGCCTGTTTGCTTCTCCTGTAACCCATCTATTTCTACACCTATGCCCTTGGGGAAAGGTCTTTGAAAAAATTCCCTGCTTTTTTACTGGGGGTAATTTTCTTCATCATGTTTGCTTTCCATTTCGCCTTAGCTACTTGATTTGCTGTTCTTGAGATCAATCCCAGCAGTTTTTACTTCTGGAAATGAATGGATCTCTTCACATTTTTTTAAAATGAAAAATATTTTGAAGTATACTCCAGTTAACATCCTATCTAACATACTATATTCAAGATCACAATCATTTCTCACCTTGAGCATTTATTCTTCTGGGAGACTCTCCAACCATATCCCCCTTTGAGAGTTTGGGAGACTATGTGACATTTGCTTCTTTAAGCCATAGGATTAGCCCAGGTGTAGACAGTTGTTTTGAAACACTTCAGGCATGTCCTAGTCAACTGAAGTCCCTTCACAAAAGTCAGAGTGGGACCAATTCCATGGGACCTGAGATGTAACAAATGCTGATAGTTGATAGTAAACTCTGGATCTGCCATGACACATAGACTTGGGAACTGAGAACACCGTTTGGCAGCACACGTGAGTGAGGCAGTTAGGAAGAAGAAACTGGTGGGAGGGCAATAAAGGAAAGTAGAGGCGAAGGAAGTAGTGCGGCACCTGAGAGAACAGAAGAGTGAGAGGCTCAGTCACTGATGTTTCCATTCTAGTCCAAATGAGGCTGGGCGTACGTTCATTCTTACTCATAGGATTGTTCATTATAGCCTCAAAATAGGTCTTCCAGTTATGTGACTTTGTCTTTTATAACCAAATTTTGCAAGAACATGTACTTCATTCATGACTAAGACCAATTTTATTCTAGGAATCTATTCTCTCCCTCATCTTGGGTAGTAGAACTCTGATTCTTAGCTCGTTCACTATACTTGGTTTATAGGCTGAATTTCTCATTTTTTTTCCTTGTAGCTAAAAGTGGTCAGATGACTCTATATTGTTAAAACAAAAAAAGTTTTTTATATAAGCACAGTACAAGCATTAAAATTAGGAAATTAATATTGCCCCAGTTCTATTATCTAATCGGCAGACCTTATTCTGCTTTTGCTAGTTGTCCCAGTAATGTGCTTTGTGGCAAAAGAAAATCCCAAATGATGTATTGTATTCAGTTGTCTGTCTTTTTACTCTCTTTAAGTGTGGAGGAGTTGTTCCTCAGTCTTTCCATGATTTTTATGACCTTGACATTTTGAAGGATTGGCTAGATATTTTGTAGAATGTTCTTCCATTTGGCTTTGTTTGATGTTTTCTCAAAATGAGAATCATGTTGTATATTTTGGGCAGCAATAGTGTAAAAGTGATGTTGTATTCTCCCCAATCCATTGTACAAGGAGGCACAGGATGTTGATTTGTCCCATTACTGTACTTTGATCACTTGGTGAAGGAGGGGTTTCCACTTTTATTGTTTTAAAATCACTGTTGTTAGGGCCTTGTCTGTGCAGCTATTACTTATTTGATATCCAACAGATAATAAAGAAAGGATCATGCAAAGGTAGATTATTCTTTTTAGGTCACTGTGAGGAACAGGATGAGTAATCATTTAAAGACTTTGCACACGTCATTAAATAGTCCTTTTTAATGCTGTGTTGGCAATAACAAAATAAGCAAGAAGGCAGCAAATTCTCTCTCAATAGCTCTTTATTTTTACAAAATCAACTCTGAGCTAACCATATATTAAGGAACTGTAACATAGATGAATAGAAACAGAAGAGAAGCAATTATGAGAGGATGCTCCAGTAATCCAGATGATCCAAATGACTAATTTGAACTGTACCTACTTCTTTCCCTTACAGTATCTTTTAATCATGAGGAAGATTCTTGATAGTAGTTTTCCTGGAGTACATGGGGGCATAGAAATGCTTAAGGACTGATACTATGCCCATTAATGAATTCTTGTTTCTTTTTTAAATTTGCTGTTTTGGATCTGAACCATTTAAGACTTAATTAACTTTGTGAGGGTGAAAGAACTCTTTGTAATCCAGCTCTTGACTCCTAAAAAAGGGTACCACTTGTGAGTAAAATGGACAGAGCCCGTGGAGAAAGAAATGCCCAGAAGGCATTTTTTGTTTCTAAAGTCTTTATCTAAGTCAGGATTGAAACAGAAGCAAATACAAATTATCACTCCATTTCTAACCCAGCAAGTCTGATTCTTGTGGTGAAATTTGAGGTGAAATGATGAAATCCATCCAGTGAATCTGTTTAACAGACTTCCTCCAGTATTGCGCTACACAGAGCTTTTGCAGTCTGCAGCATTTTTAGCCTGTCCAATTGTCTGAAGATGATGAGAGGTTAAAAGTTCAGTAAACATGCAATTCACAGATTTCATAAACCTAATGGGAATTAAAGCAAAGAATGTGTGGTCAGAAATAATAGGGTACTGTAATCCATATGTTGCAATAAGTGGACAAGAACAGTGATTGTCAAAATACACTTTGTGTTAGAATGAGGAGAGTTTGGAGTTATTTTGAGAATGCTTTTATCCATCACAATCACTCACTTATTTCCCTGGAATGATCTTGCAAAATCAATATAAAATCTTGATTAGCATCTTTCAAATAATATACTAAGTTATCCAATGTGTACTTCATTTATTTATGGTCTTTTCAACATCAGGACCATTTAAAAAATTATCAAATTCATTTCTTGCAATCAATTACTAGATGTGCTAAAGATTAAGTGGGCAAGGATAACTATGGTAGTTTTAAAAGAGAACAGTGATGAAGAAATATATATGTACACATATATTCTATACTAATTGAAAGAAGATGGTGGCATGGGAATATGCCAACAAATCAATAAAAAAGAACATCTGGTGGAGCCACAGACACGTGTCTGTATGGAAATTTGGTGTATGAGAACTGTGACACTTCAAATTAGCAGAGAAAGAAGAAATACTCAATGCAACTATGTTGGGAGAGATGACAATACATTTAGAGGAAAAACAGTATATTTTCTCTTTATTTTATACTATAATGTAAATTTCAGATGCAAAGTTTTACAGGCTAAATAAAAATTATAGCATATTAGAGTAAAATGTAGCAAGTATTTTTGTGCAATTGAGGTAAAGGTTTTTAAACAAAACACAAAAGATTTATAGATTTGAACTCATAAACTTATTATTTTGTCTATTAAAAAAGACAAAAAAGTTAAAAGGCAAATTATAATTAGATTAAAATATCTGCAGCATATGTAACAGTTAAGAAATTAATAACACTAATTAATAAGTAAAACACAAATAACCAATAATACCCGGACAAAGAATAAGAAAAATCACAGAAGAAATACAATTCTCTAATTATACACATTAAAATGTGTGCAGCTTCATTAGTGTTGAGAAGAATCAAAGCAATGAGATTTTATTTTTACAAAAATGGATATGATTAAAAATTAATTTTAGTTTGATAGTATGTCTAATGAAATGTGGGGAAACCTGTATTCTCATATAATGCTAGCTGGTATATAAGTCATCGTAACTGTCTTCATGGGCATTTTGACCTTATCTATTCAAATGAGAAATAAGAGAAATATTCTCTTTTCAGTATCTACCACAGAGGAAAAAATGAATTCTGAGATAATCTAAACACATAGTGAGGCACCCAGCACATAGATGCTGAAACAAATCTTTGCTCTGGATCTTAGTTTTCAGGTCCAGAAATAATGGGGGTTTGATCATGTGACCTGTAAACTTTTCTTTCATTCGAAATATTGCATATCTGACTTTTACATGAAACAGAGTCATGACTAGATGAAAACACTGTAAGTAATCTTTTATAAGTGGCAAGTTCAATGGCTTTATTTTTGTCATTTTCTAGAGTAGTGATTGCTAGAGGAGTAAATTCCTTTCCATGGAGATTCTGCATTCTTCCTTGCATTGAAGAATAGAAATTTCTCTAGGAAAAACAAAACTGTTTGATTTCCAGCAAAATTAAGAATTAATTACAATTCTTGAAGACTATTTTCCAGCCAAACAAGCCTTTATAAAGTGACTTGTTATCAGACATTGCCCAATGTAACTTTATTGCTTATTGAAACCCTGCAACAAGGGGTAACCTGGTCATTACTTCTAATGATGGTCACCTACTTTTGAAAACTGCTGTAAGTCTTGATCTATCTTGAACATCTTCCACTGAGCCCCTAAAATATTTTACCCCAGGTTTTTAAGTATATGAATAATAAAAACTTCAGAATCCTATCTCAAGATGGTCCTTCCTTTGCAAAATTACTTTACCCTGAAATCTCTCTGCAACACACTTGCAGAGCTCTCTGGAGCTCAAGCAAGAGTTAGTTTGGTCTGAGCTGTTCTGCAGTCAACCTAGAACATGTATTTCTTTTTTCCTCCTGAATCTTCTCCCTATAGTCTTCCATGTCATAAAGATTAATTTTATTAAAAGCTGCTCTTTTTTGTGTGTGTGATTTGTGTAATAATAAAGAATGTGGTTTTATTAAATAGAGACTTTTCTTGGAGGTTAAATTTGTTTTAGCAGAGAAGTACGTCATCTAAGTACAAGGTAATTTTAAATTCCCCCAAATGGTGGTCTGGTTTATAGAATTTAAATATCTACCCAATGACTGATAAAATTGTAGCCACATATGCTTTCATGGTCTTACAAATTCATCAACTCCCTTAGTTTTGGAAAGCAGAATAACTATAAGAACATTTTATTATTGCTATTATTATTACAGAGAAAATTCTCTACAAACTGAAGATCTCTAAAACTTCTACTCAGGACCTTCTACTTAGTTTGCTTTAAAATGGAATAATATTTTTCAGCTTATGAATTCAAAGATATGGCTTATTAATATCAGGTTTTTTATGTGCTTCAAAGAAGTCATTTAAAAATAGAACATTTAGAAATATCACTTCTTGTAATAGAGGCATCAACTTAGTGAACTAACTGCTAAAATAAACCAAGAACCAAATCAACACTATTTGGAGGAACATAACAAAATCCATGTTGTCTACAAAAGTATCGCTCATAATGTCCAGAATGCAATGCAGGATTATGACACATATAAAGAAACAGGTAAAAGTGACTCATATTCAAGAGAAAAGAAACTAGTGGAAACCAATTTTAAGATTACTCAGCTATTGAAATTACCAGACAAGTATTATAAATCAGTTATTATAACCATGTTCAATAATGTAAAAAAGGAAACAGTTGCAATGAATAAATATATAGAAAATCTCACATAAAAACATGTAGAGAATCTCAATTGAAAAAAGGAAATATGAAAAAGAAACTAATAAAATTTTAGGACATAAATAAATAAATAAATAAAATCTCTGAAATAATAAATTAACTGATGGGTTTAACAGCAGAATGGGGGTGCCATAAGAAAAAAAATAAACAGAAGAAGATTAATAACAATTATTCAATCTGAAGACCAGAGGGGAAAAATTGGGGGAGAAAAAAAACAATGCTTTAGTGGAACAATATCCATAGTTGTAGCATGTATATAATTGAAATCCCGAGATGAAAGTAAAGAGAGAATGGGGATGAAAAATTAATTGAAAAACTACAGGCTGCAAATATTTCAAATTTTGCATAAACTATATGTCATACTGGAGATCATATTTGGTGGTTTCCTAAGAGAACTAAAAAGTGAATTGACACTCCACCTTGTCAGGCCAAACTTCTTTTTTAAAAAGATGTTATTCTGATTGCCTGATGATATTTTACTTGAACAGGCAAAATATGAATAGTCTTTCAAAATGCATGATTTGATGCAATAAAAAAAATCTAAATTAAATGTTAGCAAACAACTAGAAAAATCCAATGCAAAAAAGAAAACACACACACAAAACAAAAGAAACAATAACAACAATGGCAACAAGTTACTACTATTGAACTATAATGGTCTGTAGGCTGTATCGCAGTTTACTAACTTAAATTTCAAATTATCAAAGAACCACATTACAGGGGAGAGTCAACTGGGAGAGCTGGTTGTGAGTGAACGTCTGTAGTATCTAGAATAGATAGAATTGGAGGGATAGAAGGGATTTTCAGAAATCAAAAAAGCCAGTGAGGACACTGAGGCCAGGGTGGGCTTGGGAGCCAAACATCCCAATTCTACTTTCCAAATTTGTAGACTTGTGAAAAGTTAATCTTTCCTCATTTGGGAAATAGGTTTTTAATAAAACTGTATGCAAAATTTGGCTCTTTAGGTGTGGGTCTACTTGCTCCCATCTGGTCTTGGACTCTGCCGTTCAGCACCCTTTCTTTCTGTATTCCCCAGCCCTAGAAGCCTCCTTCATTTCTTTGCTCCTGGGGCCTGGGAATATTCTATTCCCAGATAACTCAAATCAGGCACTACTGCTTTTTCTTTGGAACCCAGAAGTGGATCCCCAAAGAAACCACTAAATTTAAACTGAGGCACATTCTAAATGTAATATTGATTTAATTATTATACTCAGTATCTCTCCTAATCTGAAATGTAGATTGTGAACTTAACGGGAGGCATTAAGTGGGAGTTATAGCAAGGTACAGTGAAAAGAGCACCAGGAACTTCTAGGGTTACCCTTACTATTATAGCTGTGTGACCTGGCCAGAGTCATTCACCTTTCTGAGCCTGACTTATTTTATCTAACTATTATACGTGTGTGTGTGTTTGTGGTGTGTGTGTGTGTGTGTGTGTGTGTGTGTGTGTGTGTGTGTGTGTGTGTGTGTGTGTGTGTGTGTGTGTGTGTGTGTGTGGCATGTGGCTATCTCTCTCACAGAATTCTTAGGAAAGACTGATGAAACGATGCATGTAAAAGAGCTCTGTAGGTGACAAAATGCTATGTAAATGTGATTTCGTCTTATTCGTTTATGGCAATTCTTGGAATTGTGATAATTGTTGAAACTAAATTTGTTCACAGTGTACTATTTTAGTGTGAGCACTTCCAGCATCTTTGGTTTATGTAATGATAAATCATATATGTGGTGCCAGATGTTGCTTTGTCCCTGAGTTCTGGCAAACATGTCAGAGAATGTCAGAGGTGACTGTTGGAAGGCATTCAGGGCCACCCAGTGAAGTTGTTGGTGTCTAAGACCAGCAAAGAAAGCAAACGATTTCAATAACTTGCTGCCTAAAAGTTATGAGTCAATTGATGTTTAAACCAATGTGCTTACTTGCAAAAGTCTATTTTAAGATACAAGACTTTCCAAATGAATATTTTAAAAATTATTAAATAATAATTATCTAAACTCACATCTACAAAAATAACATGCAGTTTTTAGTTCAATTAAGATTTGTTCTATCTATACTGCCTTCCATCTTGAAAAATCTAGTTGACTGGAAAACAAGCTAATTTTCTTTTCTTTTGTTTTCTTTTTGCAAAGTACAGATAAGGCTATGTCTTACTATGTTTTCATAAGTGATCCAATTTCCAAGGGAGAAGCAAAATAAAGGTTGAAGCCTAAGAATAGATGTGTGACATTATGCCCATCATGAAAGAAATTAAAAGAGATGTCTTTCAGTTTGTGAGAAAACTCATCACCTATAGAACTCCAAATTGCACCATGACAGAAAAAGCTAAATTTCAAATTGACATTTATCTCCCAAGTTTTATTTTGTTTTAATTTATGTCTTCTTCTTTTATTTAGCTATTTCCAAATGAATTTCAGATCTGCCACCCTCCTTTGCTGACCCACATAAAATAAGACATATATTTATTTTCTCTCCCTATTAGGGGTGAAAGGCTTACTATACTTTCCCATGTCATGTGCTCAGCAGACCCTGTATTTATGAGAAGCCTAGAAAAGACATGGGCACTGTCTGTAACCAAGAAATAGAATTTATGGTTATATAATAATATACTGTTTGCTTATTAATTTTTTTCATTTTTACAAGAGTGTGATTAAATAAAATGTGCTTTCATAGGTCAATACATGGAAGGAGAACAATATGCTAACAACTTAGTTGACTGTTTCCCTGCATTGGGCAAACACATCAGGCTTGTGTTACTGACCTGTTTGTAGTTATAGATTCTCCCCCCAGAAAAAAACACAAAATACAAAGTTATTCACTCCATTCATGGATCCAGATAGCAATTGGCCTCAGAGGAAGAAATCCTAAAGAGTGGTAAAGGCAATATCTTGACTTTTTTTGAAAAGCCCTTTCTGTTATCCTTTTCCCCCACACATGCAGTATGTGAAAGAGGGATTTTGCCTGACAGGTAAGTGCTTGTCCAAGACCACTGCGTCCCAAATGCCATTCTAGAAAAACGTCATTTTTCCTTATTCTATAGTATGTTAAGTAAAAACAAGCACAACCAGAGGCTGCATGTGTAGTAAGGTAGGATCTGTATTCCCTCTTATCCCTTCCATTCCATCTTTTACCTTTGAGAAGAACAGTGCTTTATTAACAAAATAATTTCTAAGGCTATTTCATTAATAAATTGTCAATATTAGCAGAGGGGGTGATTTTGTTTGTTTAGGGCTTTTTGTTTGTGATTTGTTTGTCTTGCAGTCTAAGGATTGATCTATCCACTCTGAGGACTCTGAAGGATCTGAAGTCTCTTCTTCCAAAACACAGTGAGAACCTGCCCTCATATGTCCTGACCAGAGCCAGAAGCATCACTCAGAGCCACACAGGCCTGTTGAGGCTCATCTGATATGGTACTGGGACAGAGGATGGAAAAGACTGCAGGGTATGTGGGGAAATGGAGGAGAGAAATGAAGAGACAAAGATATCCAAGAGAGGAGGAAACCCAAAGAGGGTTCTTTGTGGGCTGAATAGTAACTTAAAAGTATTAGCAAGAAAAATAAGTTTTGTACCATTATATAAACTCCGTGTGTGTGTGTGTGTGTGTGTGTGTGTGTGTGTGTGTGTGTCTGTGGTGATTACCATTATAGTAAGAGAGTTTTTTTTTCAGATAGTTAACTGAACAAACACATCGTTCCAAACACTGCCTTTTTGGGGAAAGACTGGCAATTCTTGTTCTTGAGGGAGACTGGCATTTATTCTCATAGAATGTATTCTTCCTTCATTGGGAAAGTCTAGCCATAAAAAAATGCCATCTCAACTAACCATGGAGCAAATGGTTTTCAAACTTGCAGCTGGTCTCTGGGTCGCACTTTGAATAATACTGGACAAGAAAATATTTAACGTAATTGAAATTAAACATTGAGAATTTGGGTTCTGAAATCAGGCATATCTAGATTGAAATTCTGTATCTGCCACTTACTAGGTGAGTGCTCCTGGGAAAATTGCTTAATTATTTTGCTTTATCTGATCCATAGAGATAATCATGATGATATCTCATTGGATTGGGAAAATTTAAAAGAATTAGTTTCTACAGTGTGTTTTAGCAAGTAGTAAGCACCTGATAAATGTTAGTATTACTTTTCTTGTTTATTCATTACACATTATTGGATGCCTATTCTTTACCAAGTCCTGTGCTAAGTGTTAGAGATACGAAGATGAATGAAATGTAGTTTCTGTACATACAAATCTCATGGCTTAAGTTCTTTTCATTTCTGAAATTCTAGATCAAGTGAATATATTGTGGGTGAATCATTCTTGTGAATTTCTCTGCAGCATGCAGAGTGGGTACAGAGGAAAGATTAGCATGAATGAATACTTCAAGTTCAATGAAATAGAAATTTCAAATGTCTTTGTCTGGATGTAACAGAAAACATCAACCCCATCTGGCTGGAACCATAGGAAATGCATTGGCTCACATAACTGAAAGTACAGGGTAGAGTCGGCTTCTGTACTGATTTAATCCTGTGGTTCTGGATCCATGTTTTTCCTGACTTGATTCAGACTTTCTCAAAACATTGGCTTCACCTCTTGAGTGGTAGAGAGATTTCACATTTTGCACCCAGCCAGGTCCAGAGAAAGAAAGCATACTTTCAGAAGTCTTCGCAGAAAAACAAAAATGAACTTTCCCCGAACTTTCGATTTTTAGTGTCCTTAACTGGAGTCACGTGTCCATTTCTGAACCAATCATCAGCAAAGGAAATTGATTACCCCCAGGCCTGTGGTTGTCATAAGATGGATGCTAGGAACAAAGCAATAGTGTTCCCAGTAGATGTTATGAGGAAATGACAGCAACACTCTCCAGAAACTCCTAAAAGAAAGAATAGCTGCTTATCACTGTACTAAATGTTGGATCTTGAAAATCTTTTAGAGAGAATCTATTCCAATTCCTTAGTTTATAGTAAAGGAATTCAAGACAACAAATAGAGTTTCTCAAGTTGCACAGACGAAGGTAGCACAGCTGTGACTCTGATTTAGGTATTATTATTTAAAATATATTGTGCTTTCAATACCAGTCTATTTTTTCATCCTAATAAAAACAAAGCATACAGTTCTGATTTTTTTCCATTGTTTTGGGATTCTAGCAGCTGGTGGGTACCATAACTTGCAGAGGAGAAAGGTAAGCGCCATTTATGTGACATATCTTATGTGTAATACCCTTTAGTTTATTTTGAGAGTATAGATTACCTTTCCACATTCTGGTCTTGTGTTTTGTCCCTTATCAATAAAATTTTTAAAGGGCATCCAATGTACTTGGGGAGCAAAACTATATTAATTTGTGATGGTGATTGTTTTGTGCATTAACTTTCTATATCTTATTGAACCAGGTTTTATCGGAGGTGGGTTCTTTGGCTTTCATTGTTTAGTTGTGCAGAATTTTGCAATTATTGGAAGGAAGTTTCTGTTTTGAAACTTTTTCTTAACCTACTATTTCATTGTACTGCATTTGGAGTGAATCCCAGGATAACTCTCATTCTAGTGATCAACTGCACATATTGAAGGCCTTATATTTAATTATTCTAAAAATAGCCACATATCGTTTAGTGGACTGTTTTTTGTTCCATGCCCCTGAAACAATTTTCTGGGATGAAAAGACCCCGTGTGAAGCCTCACTGGTATTCTGTTTCAGGCCAGCAACTTAATCTTTAATGTAAATCTTTAATGTCCAGTCCTTAATGTAACAAATCAGTCACTGGACCATCAGACCAAGCATTTCCATCTGGCCTGTGACCACAGGGTCTCTTCCATTCTGATAAGTGAGATTTTAGTGTTACCATTTGAAGACATATGTAAAGTTTTTTGATATCTTTTGGAGAACCACTCCTGTCAACTCTGTTTCTCAAATTCCCATTAAGAGATTTTTGTTTTCACAGGAAAATAATTCCAATGTTTTAATAAAGTATCCAATATTGCACATATTTAAAACATAGAACCCAAACTTTCCTTTCCTATCCCCTTAGTTTCTTTTCCAATGAGTATTGCACCATTTCTAAATATTTGATGAAGGCAATAAAGTAGATTATCCCTCCACACTTCAGCGACTTGTGGATTTACTCCCAGCTGGAAGCATTTCTGTCCTAGGAATATCAAAATCAGTGACCTTTTGGATGTCAATTTGTTTCTCCATCTGTCCCACAGTGTAGATGTGAGAAATTGGGCTGGTGCTATCGAGCTATGCTTTGCCTCCTTTTAGGTGTCAATATGTTGATTCCTATATACTGAGCTTCTTTGGCAGTTTTTCATATATGCTATCTCTTTTTGCTAGAGTGAAGATAACTCACAAGTGAAGGGTGTAATGATAAAGCCTAAGATTTGCAGTTCATTTCTGCTCCTTTTTTTAGCACATGATTTCTCATAGAATCTCCTAATATTCTAGTCCAAATGAAATTGTCTATTTTTTTTCTCACTGAGCAATGTTAATTTAGACACAATACTGGGAACAGAATACTGTTACAGAAAAGTGTTTTCATTTTCTGAATTTTTGTTAGTTTTATCATATGGGGAGTTAGAACAGTGTAGCCTGTTTTTAAAACAATTTATGAAATTATATTTTATAACTGTCAATAATCAAATTAAATATGGAAGGAAACAGATGTAGTCCTGACAATTTTCAGAATCATGTCACCTGTTAAAATTAAAGCAAATTTTAATCAAGTAGGTCATTGATTCAAGGCATTGCTATAAATCCTAATTTTGCATAATTATTTTTGAGCCTTTTGATTATGAGCAGATAAATGAGAAGAATGACTATGAGCATATCTGTATACAGTCATATTATCTGCATATTGTCCTTCTGTAACATAACCCCAATTTGACATATAGCATATAAAACATCCATTTCATTTTATTTTCTTTAAAAGTGGTTCACATTCTGCTTCTTGTTCAGGTTACTTAAGGCTGATGGCTTATTGTTTGGGTTTGAAACCCTGGTTGTCTTGGTCACAGCCCTGGTTGTACATTTCTTTCCTTTGTCTGTCTAGCATTTGGGTTTTGGTTTTTGATCTGTATCATTCCCTTGGTCTCCATCTCATGACAAGCTCAAAGATAACCATCCCATATTATAACCCCCAATCCTAGTGAGGCATTTCAGGCTCTAAAAGTCACAGTATAGTGACCCATTTTGCCTTCCCCTTAATTATAAACTGGAAGCCTGAGATCATGTCTTGCCCCAAGAATGAAGTCTACTATAATCCAAAGCAAACGTTTATAAAAACTTACCAGGAGCATGAACTAGTGATCCAGGCATAGGACCAGCTTATAGATTAGTTTTATTTGGCTACAGGTGTGTTTCAGAAAAATTTGAGTGTGTTCATGCAAAACAAGGACTCTCACACTTTGAGTATGGGTTCCTGCCACTCAGGTAGTCTTAAATCACACTGCATCGATATTACCTGCTGCATTAACAGTCCCTAAAACTCCTTGACATTGATATCATGAAGAATGGCTTTTACCATTCAATTATTTTAGATTAACCTTGCTTTGATTGTTTTTTTTGTTTTTGTTTTTTTTTAAGAAAATGCATCTTTCCATCATTTCTAAACTTTGGAGGTTTTTTGGGTTTTTGGGTCCTATGATATCATCTCTGCTTAACGTGTGTGACATTATTTTATTCTTGGTGACATCGCAAAGACAAACATGAATGACTGGATATTAGATCTCTGCATTATTCTGTGTGTATGAGCAGCTTCCACTCGCTGAAGACTGTGAGATGAGGTATTCTTTGAGATTCCAGTGAATATGCTTCTGGGTGGATTTAGGCAGTCCTATATGGACATGAATGCTTTTCCTACCTTTTTAGATGACAAGGCAGAATGTATTCTTTGATTACTTTGGTGTCCTATTAGTTAGGATTAGGTTTGGTTGCGAGTGGTTAAAAAACACAAATAATGTTGCTTTTTAAAAACAGGACATATGTTTATTTCACTCTCACTGATGAGGCTGAGGAGATAGTCCAGGGCTGGAACAAGCTCAGTCTTGTTCTAATTTGTTGCATGACAACCATCCTTAAAGCTTATTCCCTTGTGATCCACATGACTGCTTAGCTCCAGCCATCAAGATCACATTCCAGTCAGCAAAAAGGAAACTAGGGCAAGAAAGAAGGGGTATATCCCCACCTACTAAGCACTCATGCCAGAAATTTCACACATACATCTTCATTTATATCCTTTTGTCCACAGTTTAGTCATCTGGCCACAACCAGCTATAAAAGAAGTTGAAAAATAGGATTCTTCTTGCAAACAAGCACATAGCTAAAAATTGAAGGTTAAATCACTGTAGAAGAAAGCAAGATCAGATATTAAGGAGCAGCTAACAATCTCTAATTTCAATGTATATAATATAATCATTAGTTCATTAACTTAATTTTGTAACTTGTGTGTACCAAACACAAAGACGTTTGTTTTCTGACCCCCTTCCCAAAATGCCAAACACACCCAACAAGTCTAAAGTCAAAGGTGAAAAAGTCCTAATTCCAAGATGTATTATTACAATATCTATGCTTGTTGTAAATGATAAATCTTTGCTATGGATTTTTTTTTAATGCCAAAATATTTTACATTGAGTGCCTATGGCTATTTTTGTTTACTGTATTAATCTAATATATGATGGATTTACATGTTGAATTTTTCCATGAGAAATGAGTATAAGTACAACAAATAAGCAATTCAGAAAAAATGAGAAAGGATGGCCTCACACGTGAGCTTCACTTAGAGAATTAATTAGGTGCTCAAGACTCACTAGAGCTCCTGGGAACTGCACCAAGGGGAGTTTCAGAGACCAAGAAAAATGCGATAAATAATCACTGTTGAGTCACCTGCAGAAATAGGGAGGTGGCTAGAAGGTTAGGCACCATCAAAGAGCTGGTCAAGAGGCCTGAAGGAAGGTTGCCTCTGATGGAAGATGTAAGTTGGCAGCTGAGCGCCGTGGCCAAAGCAGTTGCCAACAGATGGTGAGAACAGAGTTGTCCTGCAAAGCACTGATGTGGAGCCTTTTTTAGCACTTGCCAGGAAAAGAGGTGACCCTGCTCAGTTGTTTGGGGCCCATGGGCCTGCAGGATGTTGGCTCTGGCAGCAAAGGACTCCACCTGCAGAGTTTTAGTTTCCATGCACCAGCAAAGGGACTGCATCCATTCAGTGGGAATCTGCAGGATTCCCTTTACCTGGAGACTTGGAAACTTCTTCAGGGAGCACTCATCTGTCCTTTCACATGAGGCCAAAGGGAGAACTGTGACCCCCTAGTACTTGGTACCTCCCCCGCCCTCACAGTATGCAGTCCTGGGATCTTAATAAAAGCCAGGACTTTCACCCTATGAGCAGCCATGGAGCCTGAGTATCAGGCTTCACTCGGGGGCAACTGGACCAATGTCTTCTCCAGGAGAAGTTTGCTCATCATCAGTCTGGGGGATGAGAGAATAAACAGAACATAGAGAGACTCTTGAGTATTCAGATAAAAAGAAAGAAATACCCCCAAATCATCAGTTAAGTGAACTGTGGCTACAAGCCCATTTTTCCCAGAAAATGAAGGAAAAAAATATGTAAGAATGGATGCTATCAGAGCAAATCCACAAAACCTGGAAATGAAAGAGTGAATATGCCAAGAGCAATGGTCAGACCACATATAAAAACAGAACTATGACCCACAGTCTACAGCAACTGGCCCTGGAAACTACCCCACTCTCTCTGTAGCCAGCCAGGAAGCCAGCCTGCTACCTGTAAGTCAGACTTGTAGGAAAAAGGTTGCTATCTCCAGCAACAATTCAGAAAGCTAAGCTATAACTTCTGTATCAATGCCCCAGATGGCCAGGTTTTGATCAGTAACTAACAGCTTCCTTAATTTTTGTTCCTGCTTCCAACTTAGGACCAATTAGAGAAAGGCAGATGTGCCCCTACCCAATCACATAGGATGCCTCCCCCATCTTCCCCATGCCCACAGCCTCCAATTGGGCACACCTGGAGCCTTCCCTTTCTCCACTGCAAATCTTTCCCATTCCTCTGCCCGCCTTTGAATCTCTGCCAAAACGCAAGTGATGGTGCCTCTCTTAAACTTGCTGAATAAATAGACTTTACTTGTTCCCATTTGGTTGGTGTTCATTTATTTTTGCAGAAATTATGTACCCTGCAAAACAAATCCCATTAACTCTCAGAGAAAACTTCTCATTATTTGTCACCTTATTCTCCTGTCCCAGAAAGCCTTTCTCTCTCTTCACCCATTCACATCATGCCCTTTCTTGCAAACCCCACTGCTTCCAAATCCCACCCTGGATAGTGGCAATTAATCTGGTATCTTTGATCCACAATGGTTGGGAGGTGCCCATCACATCCTGAAGGTCACTGGTGTTCAAGATCTCTAGAGTACATTTTGAGGCTTGAATTATTTGATCCTGCATTATTATTTGTCTTATTTTCTAATTCAGATATGTTTTTGATGTCTTCCTACAAACGCTGAGAATGTATTAAAGGATGTTTTACAGTGGTGCTACTCAAAGGGGTCCACTGATGCAGCACCAGCATACTTAGAAAAATGCTTGTAAGTTGAGCCCTTCCCCCAGCCTATCTAATCAGAAAACCTCCAGGGGATGTGGTGCCCACTTGAGAAGCACTGCCCTGTGGCCTCTGGCACAGTCCGTAGGTCCTAGGAAGTGTTCAACGAATACAAGCTGAACAGAATGGATTGCTTCCTTTTGAATGAACCAAATCTTCAAATAGCACTGTCTTTTGTCTTCATGGACTGAACACTTGCAACTGAACACAATTTCTTTGGCCTGAGAACACAGGGTAAAAAACACATTGAAAAGCAGTTCCCCCCAACACATTCAGCCTTCACACACTTAGACACTTCAAGGAGCAGAGATTTTTTTGGTCTGTTAAGAGTGAGTTAAATACTAGCAAATTCACAGACTAACAATAGTGCTGGAGCCGCCTACTGGGTGGGAGCCTTGCAGAAGAAAGGAACCTAATGACCCTGGAGAGGGCTGCTTCCTAACCAGGGGCTGCATCAAAAACCAGGCACCTGAATGAAAGAAGAAATCTCGGGTACCTTCGCGCGCAAAGGGAATATTGCCAACATGAATCCAAGGTACAATCTCCACGTAATTCAGTCAGGAAACCCGGAATTGTGCTGTCAAGGTAAAACAGCCTACAACAGAGTCTTTCTCTTTCTTCCCAGGTGTAGCTATGGATGCAAAACCTGGACCTGGTTAACAGTTGAAACCACCCGGAGAAGTTGAGGATGTAAAATTATGTTGGGGTAGGGGAATTCTTGTATGTGATTTGTACAGGGTGTGTAGCTACAGTCACTACGAGAGAAAATCAGCTGCCCTCGGCAGGCAGATCCTTGATACTTTCTAGCAGCTTCACTTTAAGGATGTAGGCAGATGACCAGATTTTTTTGTCTCCTTCTTATTTGTCAGAAAACACATGAAGTTGACAAGAAAAAAAAAAAAAGGTGCCTGGAACTAGTGAAAGCGATCACAGCACCAGCCTGCATGTAGATCCTTGGCAAATAACAGCTCTGCAAGCCCTGTCAATTTTACAACAGGATGTTTTATAAATAGTCCACAGGCTCTTTCAGTAATAGAGGCTGCAAAGGGGTTCTGGGACAGACAGTAAAAGCCTTCCGCTGGCTTCTCTAAGGCATCCAGAGACAACCTGAAACAAAATCCAGGCTGCTTCTGCTAAGTGATAAGAAAGACACCCCTTAGTCCAACAGGCCCATAGTATACATAACCAAACAAGCACGTTTCACACAAATAGCAGGCTTCGTTTTATTTATTTATTTTTTTGAGTTGGAGTCTCATTCTGTCGCCCAGACTGGAGTGCAGTGGCCGCTCCCGGCCACCGCAGCCTCGACCTGCTGGGCTCCGGGGATCCTTCCGCCTCAGCCTTCCAAGTAGCTGGAACTACAGGCGCGCACTACCACTTCCGGCTGATTTTTTGATTTATTGTAGAGATGAGGTCTCGCCTGCCCAGGCGGGTCTCAAACCCGTGGCTCAGGCAATCCACTCACCTCAGCCTCCCAAAGGCGCGGGATTACAGGATGAGCCACCAAGCCCGGCTGCAGGTTTCGTTTTAAACATGACTTTCCTCCGCTGCACAAACTCCATAAGCTCTCGAGAATCAAACACACATTAGAAAATAGAGTCTGAGGCTTTTTCTTAGCGGTGCTGTGTGTGCTACTTCACTGATGTGAAATACTGAAAATCAAACTCAAAGAAAAGTATGTATATTCAGTCCAAGAATACCTCCATAGACAAAACATGATTAAAATCCCACACAAATTTGTGAGTCCACCTGCAGACGGGAAGGCTAGTAAATACAAGAATGCCACCTTAAAATGTGACTCTTATCATGCAACCATCTCAGCAATTAGACACAACCATGAAGAATAAAGAACTAAAAGCCAATTACGGATCCCCTGGGCCCTAGAGAGATTTCATAAAAAATTAATGCTGAGTGAAATAGAAACCATCTGAACTACAGCTGGCAAACACGTGCAGGGCTTTGATTGCCAAGGCCCAGCAACAAAGAGCATTTTCCGTTATTGTTTGCTTGTCTGGAAAGTTCTGTCATATTTCTTGCCTGTGCTGAAAGGCATTTTTAGACTAGAGAAGAAGTGGTGAGAAGTGAAGATTGGAATGAGGATGATGATTGGCCATTGCATTTAGAATAAAGGGGTGGTTGTAGCCTGCCCTGGGTATCCCAGGTAGTACAGAGGGTATGAGCAAAATTCCATAAGGCGGAACCATCAGAAAGCCCTCTTGAGAGTGAAAGTACCATGACAAGTGTGAGGTGTCCCAAGTGAATGTTCAGTGTTGCCCTTCCCCTTCATTGAAATGCTTGGGGCTGACTTTAAGCCCCTTGAAGGAAAGGGCCACCTCTCTTACACCCCACTGGATCCCCTGTAGCACCTAATAGGGTCCCTGACCCACACAGCGATCCAGTACAACTAGTCTGCTGACTGACCAAGGTAGTAGAAGCACCCTGCCCACAGGGATGCCCTCCATTAGGTACCAGCTAGCCATGTCGCTCTAGTGTCCCCACGCTCTACACCAGAAGACCTGAGCTCATGTCACTGCTCAGAGAATGTGGATAGATCCAATCATGTCTTCCAGGAGTTACACGGGCCAGAGAGAGAGAGAGAGAGAGAGAGAGAGAGAGAGACCTTGAACATGTAGATTTGAAGGGCAGTTTTGAGTAAGAGGAGAGATGGGGACTTGGCAAAGGTATATTTTGGCTGAGACTCTTGATCTGATTTTTAAAACAATCAGTTGTGTAATTAAGAGCACATGATTTTGCCTCTCCAAGCCTCAGTTTACTTAGTTGTGTGCTAGATATATTGTAGAGGGTTGTTGTGAGAATTAAATAGCAGTTTTAAAAGAGCTTTGTAGGGTATAAGGTACTGAGCCACTACAAAGTATTAATATTACACAGTGAATCACAGCTGTGTTTTCTAGAATTGATCCCAATTTAAAGAGTGATAGATAATACAATTGCTTTTCTTAAGTGAAAGTATTATTATAAAGGCAAAGATTAAAAATCAAAGTAAAATATTTCTGATTTCTTTACCTTTCTCTAGGTTGTTCAGGTCTATTATACCCATTATATGTGTATGTGTGTGTGTGTGTGTGTGTGTGTGTGTGTGTGTGTGTGTGTGTTTGTGTGTATCTTATATATATATATGCCTTATGTATTTATAAACATAGCTTATATGTATATATACACACACATTCACATGTCTCATAGAATTCCTACAGATAAAAGGATTGTTATCCATATGCAAGTTAAAATATATTCTGTAACAAAGTATGTAGGTAGATAGATGGATAGACTCACAGACAGATATCAATGTATATTTAAATAAATTAGTACTATGGGAAATTATGTAAATTCATACTGCATGGGTCCTGAAAGAAATCATGCCATGTTAACTCTCAAGTTGATTTAATTAACTTTATTTTGTTCATCTAAGACAAACTTTATTTTTCTTTTCCTATGGTACTATCTCCCTCTCAAGTTGAGGTCTTACCTTAAGTTTCTGAGTTTATGTGGTTGAAAACAATACAAGTGGTGGGGAGAGGAGAGGCTGGTAGAAATGACTAAGGGTATTGTGTGGACTTACCACCATTCATGAACTTACTGCTAGGTTTTTGTGCCAGTATTTCCAAGTGCAACCTCTGAAAGACATTTTACAGGATTGGTGTCCTTCATAAATGTCCTCAGATCAGAGCAAGGAGGACAGTCATCATAAGGGATGCACAGCAGGTTCCCTGGTCTGGTGGTATAGGACACCCTCTGCTCTCACTCCACACTTAAACAAGGTTGTTGATGGATATAAAATCCCTGGAGTGAGCAGCCCAAAGAAGTGTGGATGGAGAAAAGAAAAATTCTGCAAATTGGAATGCCAATGGACAACTCGTTACTATTTCAGTGGGTGGGGAGAATAGGGCACATTTTACTTTAATAAGAATTACTATGTATGCATAAAGCATTTTAGGGAGCATAAATCATTATTTACACTTGCATTTATTTGGTGCTACTTTTCATGTGCTTCTCAGCCCTGGACGCTGAAGTTTGAAGTGAGTGGCTGACTATTTAAGGCAAGAGATGAACAAAAACCAGCCCTGAATACATAATTTACTAAAAGCCTTCACTTCCTATTTTTGGTCAGCAAACATGTTGCTTTAACTGACATAAGAGATTTCCCTGACTTTAAGTCATTAACTAATCAACATGCATTTTTGCACACATATTCTATGCAAGATTAGGTTCATACAAAAAAATTTGCCATGAGAACAAAAATAAAATGTTTGCAAATCTTTGAAATCATGCAGACTTGTTGACTAAATTCCAAAAGATTAGCTTCTAGTGTACTTTCCACTTCTAGACTATATGTCTTAAACATAGCTACCATTTCTCATTCATCACAATAATCACAAACAGTAGGTAGGTGACTATTATAGTATTAATTCTATTATTATAAAATATTAAATATTATTATTGTATTATTATTATAAATAGTAGGTTAGATACATATTTATTGGACTAATGTGTTTCAGTTATTTACTGATGTGTAACAAATTATCTCAAAGTTTAGTGGATTAAAATAGCAACCACTCTATTTTATTGTTCACGGTTTTATGATTTTGGCAGGGCTCAGCAGGATAATTTATCTCTGCTCTGTGTACCATCAGTTGCAGCTTCTTGACTAGGACCAGAGGATCCATGTGCAAAATAGTATATTCAGACGACCCACTTGCCCTGAAAGTTGGCGGGGATGTCTGAAGTCTGGACTCAGGTAGGATGCTGAAACCACTGGGCTCATCTCTCTATATATATACTCTCTGGGCTTCCACTTTTCCATGTGGCTACTCTGCATGGTCCCTCCACATGTTAGCTAGACTCCAGGAGTGTAGCTAGACTTCTTAATGTTTGTTTAGGGTCCTAAAAGCATGAAATGAAAGCTGTTAGGACACCGTACAGCTTTGGCTGAGAACTGACACGGTGCCACTTTCACAGCACTCCATTGGTTAAAGCCCAGATTCATTGCGGAGAGGACAACACGTGGGCATGAATACCAGGAGGCATGGATAATCGACCTATCTTTCGAAACTAGTTAATACCTAATGAATAAATGAGCGCAATCTTTAAAGAATCCTTCAGGCTTGAGACAATGTTTTAGGACAAGCGAAATAAAGTACTACTGCATAAAGCCAAAGCCACCCCCCCCCACACACAATGGTACCCTAGGACGTTGCATATGAGGTAAAAATAGCAGCAAAACACAGGGACACAGAACAAGTTCAATTTCATAAAGCTCAATGCTACAGCTCTTATAGCCTTGACCTTCGGACTCACACAATCCTTCTGCCTCAGCCTCCTAAGTAGCTGGGACTAACCACCACACCCAGCTGATTTTTTAAATATTTTTTTATTGAGACAAGGTTTCGCTACATTGCCCAGGTTGGTCTCAAACTCTTGGTTTCCTACCTTGACCTTCCAAATAGCAGGTGTGAGCCACTGCACCTGGTCAAAACAAAAAGTTTTAAAGGACTTTATGATTAAGAAAGCATTTGAGTGATCAAGGACAATGGACTTTAATAAGTCATGGCTGTTAGAGGACTTCTTTTTGGAGTTGGTGCTAGATCATTATTACTCACAAAACACAGGAGTTATATGGACCCCAAATCTAATTTCTTATTTTCTTGGACAACTGTGCTGTGTTTTTCAGAATATAAGCACAAGAACCCTTTCTAGGTAAGTCACAATATCTGAATTGATTAATATATGATAACTACTTTTAAGTTAAAAATGTGTTGTGGGAAATATTTTCAGTGGATCACGATATGCATCCATATGGTATAGCTAGTATTTCAGAAGCTGTTTTAGCCACTCACAGTTACCATCATGAGAGGAGAAATACACTAACAAGAAACATTCACAGGAAGGGCTCTGGCACAGTTAACTGAAACCTCACTACAGAAATTGCAGAGTGAGCATCAAAGAAAAGAGAACTTGCCTCGTTCTTTGGTTGAATCTTAGCACCCACACATGTGGTTATGCAATGGCTTTTGGCTTGCTTTGGAAATTCATAGATCATTATCCAGAAGTTCTGCTGTTAGGAAGACCCTGCAGAACACCACGTCCCTTCCATTTCCGGCCTAGCCTCACTGCAAGCTCTTCTTCCAGTTTCCAAGTTTCAGTGTTTGTCTATGCTCTTCTCCCTTTAGAAGAGCCCTGCAGGTCCAGAGTTAGTGGTCACTTCATCAGCAAGAAAGTGCAGTTCTGCTACGACAACAAGGGACTGCCACGAATGGAGCATCCTTACAAGGGCATCCATGGTGGGCTTCCATGGGCCTCCTCAGAAAAGGTTGGTACTGTGCACATCAGACTGCCCAGGAAGCCTGAATGTGGGCTTCCAGAGACAGAGCTGGTAACCATGTGCCAGCTGCCCCATTCATATGGCATACTTCATCTGATATCCTTCTCTGACCCACTCCCCTGACAACTTCCTCATATAGCTTTAAAATGGAAGGTTGCGCACTCCCTTCAGTTAGAAATAGACCCATATATATCTTCATATATACAACTGTAACCAGCCAATTTTAAATCTGTTAGACAAGCATGAATTGCACATGAAACTCCTAAAGAGCTTCTGGATTGAAAACCATAGCAATAAATGCAGATTATGACTCCTTCAAATTATCTAAAATTATTATCAAATAAAATATTCACTACCCTGATAATGAGAAAATACAGATGATAACAATTACTAGAAAAAGTTAAAATATTTATGATGGGTGAGTTGAGCTTGTTTAGCACACACCTATTGCAATAGGTAAAATTTATTGGCAGCTAGCTTTTTGACAGGGACAACACCAAGCATTTTATAAGTATTATTTCCTATTCATAGTCCGATGAGGTTGACGTTATTGGGGTCATCATTATACAGGAGAAGTTAAGTCATGTGCCCAAGGTCACACAGGTAGTAGGTGAGGATGCCTAGATTCTAGCTCCAGCTTATCACCCTTGGGAATATTGCAAATCTCCTTCTGCACTTGTAGGCACACATATGTGCACACACACACATATAGTGCACAGATACAAATGTGCACACATGCAGACAAGTACACATGCATGTGTATGCACACACACCCCCCACACAAGTGCACACACGGTGCTCAGATACATGTGTGTGCACACACATGTATACATGCATGTGCCTGCATACACATACACAAATGCACACATGCGTACACACACAGCTCCTCAGCATTCCAGAAATTTTAGTGAAGCCAACACCGTTTGTAGAGCATCCCCATAGTCTGCTGTCATTTGTGGTTTTCAATTGCTACTACCCTTTCAATTAATACATTTGTCATACATGTATGGAATTACTGTTAGGTTTCACTTTTGCTGATTATTTCGTCCATACACATTGCTGTGTTACCATCTTAACTGCTGTTTTTTCATAATGTTTTATCATCACCAAATGCTTTTTCTCCTGCAAAGTGAGATACATGAGTGGATGTGGGGCCTCTCGCTTCACTTCAGTGGTCAGTAGAGTGCGGGCATGGCCAGGGTAAGGAATGAAACTGAATAAAACCCAATGTGAATCTGCATCTTATGTAGTGAGTCTGGTTATGACTTCTCAAGAGTGACTCTCCCCTGTGAATGTTGCTCACATTTTGCATGAAGATCTCTTTCCTCCAAACTAGATAAATCTTTATCTGTAAGAAATCAGTTCTAGTTGACCTGTGCCATGTTTTGTAAAGTCTTTTCAAGTTTAAAAATCCCTTGGGCATCTTCTTAATCTTTGAAGGTTCATCAAGTCTCTGAATGTGTTAGGAAGCCAGCGGGGAAGGTTCCTGGAGCTAAATTCACCTCCAAGAGAGTAAGCATGGCTGACAGATCCCTTCGGTTCTTCCTCAGTCCTCCTCTTGCTTTTGTACACTCACTCGCATGCATGGCACACTCACACACGCACTCACATAGACAATATATACATACACACACTCATATAGACAATATATATACATGGAGGCACACATTCACAAATACTCTTTTACACATATGCTCAGACACACAGCTGTACACACAGTCTCACACACACACACACACATATACTCACCAATACAGCCAAATACATACACATTCTCACACAGACACACATACTCACATAAGGTTGTTTCATGGGTACATGGTTTCAGTTCTGCAAGATAGAAATATCCTGGAGACTGAATGCACAATAACAAATATCCTTAACAGTACTGAATTGTACACTTAAAAATGGTTAAGATTATAAATTTTAAGTTATGCGCATTTTGCTACAACTAAAAATAAAAAAATTGTTTTAAGAGACAGATATCCCCTATAAGCAGGTGAGTGCAGTAGTTAAATCTTTCATGACTAAGGAGAGAACAACTTGCTGCCATTTGTCTTGCTGGATGGTCCTGCCACAAGGCAAGGAAGCCCAGCAATCCACCACTACTCTGTGGTAAGGTAGACTATGGATGATTCTAGGCCCCAGATAGGAGAGGGCCATGCCCAGGGAAGATAGAAACTCCTGTCCTGGGAAGCAATTAGTGGTGTGGATATATATCTCCCCTGAAAGAAAAAAAAGGAAAGTGGATGTTGGAAGAATGTTCTTTCCATAGGCCCCAAGCCTTATTGCAATGGCAAATGCGATCTTGCTTTATGCATTTCTCCTTAGGGCTTTAAATGTCAATGACTTTGTGAAAACTCCCAAGGCTTCTAAAAACTGTGGAGGTATACAGAGGGCCATTTCCATTTGCCAACTACTCACTACTTTGGCTAGAACATGATTATGAACTGTTCACCTAGACTTCCTTTCACCCTCACCCTTCTGGAGTAGCAAGTTTTCCCCTAACTCCTACAGAATCAAGGGCAATGGAGGACAGAGGCTCTCCCAGGAGGTGGACTTGGATTATTCATGTCATAGGGTCTAACATCTTTCTACGAGGCCACTTGTTATTTATATCCATTCATCTTCCTCTGGAATACATGTATAACCAACAAAACTCAGGTCTTGTTCAGCTGGAAAAAAACAGCAGCATCCAGACATAACTGGGTTTTTTGTTTGTTTGTTTGAGATGCGAAGTTTTGCATGTAAATCAAATAGAATTTGCAGGAAAATATATCACCTGAGCAAACAGTCTGCTCTCTGAGTATTGCCATTAGAAGAAAGATGGTTTGTCTGGAGAGAAGAGTGTTAATACCACAGAAATGAAAACTCAAAATTAAAGGACCAGGTTGAGGGAGCCTAGAATCCCTCCTCCCATGCATTTTCTGTTTACCCACAGCTCCCACAGGTGGCAACATATTTCTAAGAGGAGCCAAGAGGCCACAGTGATGTGTTTGGGCATTCCTGTCCTGCCCATTGGGTAGGCAGTGAGGTATAAATGATGACTTTCTTCCAGTTTCTGTCAACAGATCATTGGGATCATGACCCCTTCAGCTGCAGAAGAATGAGGTGTGCCAGGGCCCATACAGTAGGGCCCATATGTGTAGGAGGGAATGGACAAGTCCTCAAAGTTCTCATCCTGAGCCAGGGAGACCAGGAGAACAGAGGCATAACTAAATTACGATGGTGACCTTCCCCCTGGAGTTTCCTCTTGCCCTAGGCCATTGTTGACATCACAACAGCAATGACTGGAAGGGAGAGGAGGGACTGGTCATACCACTATGACAGTCCACAGTTTTTTGTGCCAGCCCTAGAACTGCTTGTCCTGGGAGGCTCTCCTCTCCCTTTCCCTGTATTAGAGGGAGTGAGGATGGCAGGAGGGAGGGTGTGCAAAAAAGAGTTAACATAGCAAACCTGAAACTGGCCCTAGAAAGGTCTGCTTGCAAGGTTGGCCCTTGGCAATCATCTGGGAACTTAGGTTTCAAAAGTCTTCCCACCACACCTTACTGACAAGTGTGGCTCACTGTGCCTTAATTGCAAAAATTGTGGTTCGTGTTGAACACCTACTTTTCTCAGAGAGTATGGAATTTGGGTATAAGCTAGGCAGAGAGTGTCTATATGACCAGTCCCCAATAAACACCATGGAAACTGAGTCCCTGGAGAGCAACCCTGGCAGACAGCATTCTGTATATGTCATAGCTTGTTGCCGGGGGTTTCAGCACAGTCCCATGGCTTCACTGGGAGAGGACTCTTGAAAGCTTCCACCTGGTTTCCATTGGACTTTTTGCCCAAGTGTCTTATCTCTTTGCTGATTTTGATTTTTATGTGTTTATTATATATTATATATATATTTTTTGAGTCGAAGTCTCACTCTGTTACCCAGGCTGGAGTGTAGTGGCATGCTTATGACCACCACAGTCTTGATTTCTGGGCTAAGGTGATTCTTCTGTCTTGGCCTTCTTAGTAGCTGGGACTACAGGTGCATACCACCATGCTTGGCTAATTTTTAAAAAAAATTTTGTGGAAGCAAGGTGTTGCTATGCTGCCCATGCTGGTCTCAAACTTCTAAACTCAGGCATTCCTCTCACCTCTGCCTTCCAAAGCGCTGGGATTACAGGCATGAGCCACCATGCCTGGCCTATAATATATACATATTTATATATAATCATAGTCATGAGGATGGCTGAGTCTGGTGAGTCCTTCTAGTGAATCATAGAACCCAGGAATAGTACTGGGGACCCCTGACACAGGAGGTGTGGGACTAACTTTGCAGAATGTATTTCCCACACTCCTTTGTCGACTGATTCTACCTGAGTTCATCAAATGGAATGGAGGGAGAGTGGAAGGGGAAGAAATTAGCAAGCTAGAATAGTTTGTCCCTCCCCATTGACCTCAGACAGCATTGCTGGCAATGACTACTTGTAAATCTCAAACTCCCACCAGACAGGACTATGTGGCTCCAGCTCCTGCCATATAAACCCAGCTTTTGGGCTGTGATGACACAACTCCTCCCTGTTGTTGCCAAGGCAGAGTTGACTAATTTTCCCCTGTTTGGGTTCTTTTCTCTTTTATCACCTGTGTTACCATTCCCCTGACTTAAATTCCATCCTTTAAAAATACCTGAAGTGGTTTTTGTTTTCCTGGCTGAATGCCACCTGTGTAATATTCCTTAAACATATTTACATTGTGCAAACTCCATGCTAGTCAAGGGGTGTTTAGAAATAAAAGACACCATCACATTCTTAAGGACCTCAGAGTCCATGCAACCGGATACTTCTGTGGCAGTCACATTTTCTGGCACAGTTCAAGGTTCAACATATGATCAGAAACCTTTGTTCTTACTTCTAAGCCATAGGACCATCAGAAAACGCTCTGTAAAATAAATGGGCTTCAACCACATTCTAGGGCTTAGTGCCAGGGACACCCATTTATTGACTCTGTTAAGTGCAAGGGAAGTCATTGCATTTATGCTCCAAGTTGGTGGTTTGGGGGAGTCAGAAAGCCACCCAATGTGTGTATACGTTCATACAACCATTAATGAGTCTCAGACCCAAAGTGACACCAGTGGAGGTGGTTGTGAAGATACAAACTGCCCTGAGTGTACAACTCAACCAAGAGTTCCAGGGGGACCTGGATTCTGTATAACTTCATTTGATGGGTACAAGGGTGGCCACTTGTCTCCAAACCCCATATGGATGAGGGTATCTAGGAATCCTGAACACTCTGGTTTGATGTTTGCCAAGGGAACAGCCAGAGTAGGGTGACATCTTCCTTGTAGTCTTCTCTAGAACTCAGCACAGAGTGTGGAAAAGATGGCCTGTGGGTAGGTGAGTGGTCAGCAACCTCTCTCTGGGAAGCTCTGGCTAGAGTCCCCTCCCCTTGAGTAGTCTAGTGGGGGTACAGTCAAGGAAACAAAATGACTGTCCAGCGTGAGGAGCACCACAACAAGGCAAACTGCTTGCAAGACATTGGAGCAATTTAGGCTGAGATCGATTGGCGGTGTGAACAGGAAGTGGTCCTGTGGCCAGAGAAGGAGAAGAGCAGGGAGTGTATTTCTGGCAAAATGCACAGACTGAGAGGTTCACTGTGCCTTGCACAGGGGGCAGATGGGGATGGCGGCACAAGGCAGTGTGTCCAGAAAGAGTGGAAGAGACAGGTCCAGAGAGGAAAGCACAGTCTAGCTTGCATAGAACCTTGTCCGTTTAGATTTGGAGTTTATCCTAAAAGCAAAGAGAAGTCACCATAAAAGGACCTTGTGCAAAAAATTTGATTTCAGATTTGATCCCCACCAAGCTCATTCTGACTGCACTGTGGAGAATGGATTGGAAGGGGCTAAGTGAATAGATTCAAGTGATGTCTTAGAGGTGGAATAGAAAATATTTGCTAAAGGATTGTATTTGAGTATTGAAGGAGAGAAAGAAGGATATGTCAAGAATGACACCCGTGTGTCTTGCTTGGCAACTGAATGTGAGGTGGTGGCATTTATTGAGACAGGGAGCTCCTGAAAGGGACCAAATTTTCAGGGGAAGTTCTCTATCTTATCTCAGACATGATGAGTGTGATTTGTCACTGGCATCTGCTGGGTGAAGATGGTCAGAAGGCAGTTAGGTAGGAGAGTCTGAAGCTTTGGAAAAGGTCCTGGCGAGAGACCCAGATTTGGGAGGTATTGGGATATAGCTGGAAACTGAAAAGCATGAGAGCTGAGCTCAAGGGATATCATGTTGTGCTGCAGGCAATCGCAGAGAATGCAATGTCCCAGAGGCCTCTGTCAGAGATTTTCAAGGAGAGAGTAGGCAACAGGGTCCAATGCATCCAGGTTAAGCACGTGAGAACACAATCCTGTTTTTTGGCTTGAGCCTCAGTCATTAGAGACCCTGAGTGCAGTTTCAGTGGAATAATGGGGAGGCAGTTAGAGGGTAGAAGCTTAGCAATGAAGGGTTGGAGAGAGGAGCAACAGCTGTGGAAACACGGGATGAAGGAGGGCTTGAAAAAACGCTGAAGAGACTTGACTTGAAATTGCACAAATACTGCTGGAGAGCAGGAGTTTGAAGATACAGGAGGAAGAGTGGATAAGAGGTACAGCAAAGCCCAGGAGAATAAGTCAAATGGGAACCAGAGTGCTTGATTTGGAGAAGAGAGGGGTTGGGGGAGACTTTCCCATTTTGGTTACAGAAAGAAAGAGGGAAAAGATAGATAAGGTTGCAGGCAAGTTCATAGATTTGGTAGCAGAACATTGAGAAAATTCCTAAACAATGGCATCTCTTTCTTTTCTTCTCTATGATGTTAGATCAAGCAGCAGGATCAGAAATTTGAAGTCAGTAAAGGCAGTTAGAAATAGCCAGATTGAAAATAGGAGTATTTACACATAAAAAGCCTAAAAAAAATATGGAAAATTTTCTTTTCTTTCTCTGTAAATTTTTAAGATAAATAAAAATGGTTTTCTGAAAAAAAACAAAGTGTTATTTTCTAATGCGTGCTGCATTCTTCAGGGTATTTACTCATCTTTCCTGCAGGAAGTCTTGTGGTCAGACCATGCCTGCAGCTCAGGGGATGATTCAAGATTGCAGGCCATGCCTTATTTGCACAGGAGGGACATGTTACCCTCGCTTGATGCATGGTCACAACTGTCTGTGCCCTCTCTGTAGGAGGGCAGACCCCTCCTTCTGCCAAGCCACACGGGTCAACCCACATGGCCATAGGGTTCCTTTGTGAGGATTCTTCCAGCCCTTCTGACCCAGGGGAGGAGTGGGGACAGCAGGGCCATTTGTCTGGTACTCCCAGCAACCCAGGGCGGAGGGGGCGGGGGAGGCAGAATTGGGGCTAGGATGGTGAAGAGGAGCAGGAATGGCTAGCAAGAGGGGTAAGGGCGGAGGGGGGGCGCACGCCTAAATAACAGACCGGGCAGCAGAAGTGAACGGAAAGTCCTCAAAGCTCTTCGGATCGCTCCAGCTGTCAAGAAGGGGGGAGGAGAAAACCCCGTGGGACGGGAGAGGGAAGTGAGGACTCTTAGGAAGTTATTTAAGAGCCAACTTTCTTGTCGTTTTTCCTGCGTCCTTTAGAGGAAGTCCCCAGGCGCACGGAGCAAGTCTTGCTGGGAATCCCTGGAGGGGGCGCACGCAGGTAAGCCGCCGCCCCTGCACCCCAGTCCCCAAGGACCGGGCGTCCATTCCCCGAGCCCTCAGACGGCTGCTCCGGACCGGGGCGCGAGTCAGCGGCAGCCCCCCACTCAGCCAGTTTCGGCTGTTCGCCCGCAACTCCGCACTGCCTACCCCCGCTTCTGGGCGGGACCCCACCCCCACCCCAACTCTCCACAAAACTCTCCTGAAGGCGTGCTTACTGAGAAGGTCACCGAAACGGAATAGGGGCGGTAGGGTAGGGGTGCTCCCCTGGGAGACAGGCCCCTTTCCTCAGGGGGACAGACCACTGACCAGGAACACCAAGGGTGGCGGCCCGGTTAGAACGCCTGCCTGGCTGGAACCCCCGCGCATCGCCTTTCCCCATCCTCTCCCTCAGACCCGCCCTGAAGCACCTGCAGGCACCGCCAGGCCTGCACCGGCTCCTGGCTGGCACCTGGGGTCCCCACTTCTCCCCCGGTAGTTCTTTCTCCCAGCAGAGTGCCGTGCTGTTCTGCACTGTTCTCCCCCAAATCCCTGGCAGTCCAGCCCTCCCTTGCTATTTGCGACCAGAGGAGAGGACCTCTTTCTCTGCCTCCTCTCCCTCCTCCCCTCAGCTTACTAGTGACTGTAAATACATTTATAGAAGATATCTGTGGATACCTATTCAGATCTCACCCTTCCAGACACTCCTCTCTCCTTCCAAGACCAAATGCCTTAGGAAGTAGGTCTCTTGTCCCCAGGGTGTGGCTGTGCCTCCACATGTTTCTGGAACAGTGTCTACTCTCCTGGCCTCTTTAATGGCCACTCTCCATCTTCTGAGGGTGTGCTTGATTTTTTTTAAAAACAGCCAGGTTGCGAGGAGTCATGACTGGGCAATCCAGGTGACTGCAGGGTGAAACTTAATTGGGTCCAGAAACAAAGTCCCCTTTCATTTGGTCAGTTGGTCAACAAGTACTTATTGGGAGCTGACAGTCAGGTGTGTGCTGTTTAAACTGGCTCTGTGCCATCACAAGCTCCAAGGGAAGGGGAAGCAGGCTTGAAAGGAGGGTGATATTGGCATGGTCGGCCTATTCAGTTATGAACAGCCTTGTTTACAATTGCAGTGGGCCTCTGTCCCACCTACCCAACGGCTCCATCTCCTTATCCTCTTCCACATGGTTCTGTTTCCAAAGCAGTTCCCACTGCCTCAGCCCCATCCAGGTTTACTTAAGAATCTTACTGGGCTCTCCCCTAACCCCACCAGACTGTAAGCTGTCAGGGCAGAAATCCTGTTTTGTTCTCTGATGTATCCCAAGTACCTAGATAACAGCCTGGTACAAAAAGATTGATCGAATCAAATCACAAATTTGAACGCTTTGGAGGACAACATTTATCTGGACATGACTGTGTGAGTTTATTCTTTAAAATGACGTATACCATCATAAATCTCTATGAAGTGAGCATAGGTACCACACATGCATACAGCAGTGCAAATTTCTTACAAAGATGTTGCCTTTAGGAGTATTGAGGGTGGAAGATTTCTGCTTTCCAAAATCTTTTACATTTTTCGTTTCTTCAAATAAACCCCCTTTCTTGTGCTTTCCATATGTTTTGACACACACAAAATTTCCCCAAGATCCTTGGGGAACTGTCTTCCATCATTAGACTAATCCTTGCTGCCACTGCTCAGTTTTTATTTATGTGAAACTCAAAATGTGTTGCTCAAGTGCGATCACACACAGAAATGTCTGCTTCTCTATTTTGGAATGCTGGTCTCAAATATAACTCACTTCACATGCCTTTTCTGTTTTGTTGTTTTGCTTTTCTTTTTTTTTTCACCAAGGACCTTGTCAAGCTGAGAATGTCAGAAACCTCCAGGCCCGCCTTTGGAGGCAGGAGAGCAGTTCCACCCAACAACTCCAATGCAGCAGAGGATGAGCTCCCCACGGAGGAGCTGCAGGGCCCGGTGCCCCGGGGAGTCAACCTGCAAGGTAGGAGCACACCCCGAGGTCCAGACACAGCCAGGCCCCGGGCCTCTCTTCCCTGCTGGCAAGCATCCTCTGGCTCCACTGGGGTTCCCACAAAAGAACCCTTCCCCCCAGTCTCTGATTTTTATAAAGAAAGGACTCAAAAGCCCTCTTTTAAGTGGCACCAGAGATCCAGATCTTTGTCCCAGTTCTGCCACTTACTGACCCTGTGACCTCAGGGAAGTCACATTGTCTTTCTATTTCTCAACTATTTCCTCTGCAAAACCAGGGTGCTGGATTAGTTAGACCCTCCTCCAGCCCTACTGTTCAATGCTTTTGAGAATTTTCTCTAGCTGGAAGATTCCACTTCCAAAATATTGTGTCTGTTTTGCTTGTCTGGCTTGCACCTCCTTCCTTCTCCCTCCTCCCTCCTCCATCCATTGCTGTGAATTTCAGAGCTGGGGAGAGGTGCCAGACTCTGACAGTAATAGAGATGGAAGCCCTCTATTTCTCTCCAGAGCAGCCTGGTGAGCTGGCAAGGCAAGCTGCTTCCTCTGCCTCTTGCCTCTGCCTGATCCCAAGAAACCTGCCCTGGGTGCAGCTGACCTTCTCTCAGTCCTGTCAACTGTGACAAGACCCAGGTGCCAGCACTGGTTTGGTGATACTGCCGTGATTCCCTTGGGCCACAGCAGGGATATTCAGACTCATGTCCCTGAATGGCATTCAGCGGGAAGCCCTTTTTACCAATAGCATGTAAGCACCCAAATCCAATTTTGCTCTCAAGGGTGTTCTGTGCTGGGTTTCACTGGGGGGTAAACATTCATTTGCTGGGATACATGAGCACCACCATTTTGGGGCTGTGGGATTGGTTCACTTTGTCAGAAGGAGACCAGTGCTTGAAAGCCCCAGATTGACACAGCCCTCCTGGTAGCAAAAGGAAAGAACAGTGCTGATGACTTACAAATCCAGCAAGTCAGAGACCTGCCCAGACATTGCAGATGATCTCATTGTGCTACTATCAGGTCTAGATGATTTGGTGTCATGTGAAAACAGAGGGGTATCCAGTACCATCCATCAGGTACCATCCAAGTTTGGGGCAGGGCTTCACACAATGGAAGGGCATCTTCAATTGAATGTAGAGTTTGAGGGGCTAAAGTGAATTCCTATTTCTGAACTCACTCTCTCAGCTAGTGACCACACTCTAAAACCATACCACAATAGGCATAGAACTGAGTTTAAGAAGACCTGCTAATCGACTAACTTCCATGCTGTTATAGGTTAAAAAATCGAGACTCCAAGCAGGCAGTTGATATTCACTTCTTCCTGAGCAGTCTAAGAGTCTTGTCTTCTTTTTTAAAGAATGCAAATAAAGTTGGAAAGCCTGCAGGCATCAAACTATCCAGCAGCTCACCTTGGAGTATTGATTTTCTAGTGAAATTTTCCTCTAACAGAAAAGACTCTGAGCCCCTGGAAGGGGGGTCCAGGCACTGAAAGAAATGGGCAGTAAGAACAGGAGGCACACAGGCACAGCCACCCTTTCCAGGATTGATGAGAAGACACATGAACCCCACAAAGACAGGAGAGGAAAGAGCCTCCTGGCCCAGGAGGCTGAGGATGGCTTCCTGTCTTTTATCTGCTACTTTGCTTACTCTGGGATCCAGGGCAAGTCATATAGATGCCTGAGCCTCAGCTAACCCATAAGCAAAATGGAAGCAATGCCTACCTCACAGGTTGTTGTGAGGATCTAGTAAATAGTGTCTGTGATAGTATCTGACCCACAGCACACGACCAATAAGTGTCCATTGATCTGGAATGTCAGGAAATCACTAAGTGAATACTTGTTTCTACAAGGAAAATGTAGCCTCTGTAAATATGAACAAAACGTTGCCAGTAAGACGTCAAAACTTAGTGCCAGGGAAATTAGGCAGGTTGGTCAACTAAGAAAAAAAACCCGGGGATTGCTGTTTTGTTCATTTATTTCTGGAGGCAGAGGTGGGGAGCAGTTTAGCTGAGTTATTCTGAAGAGTCAGTTATTACTTACTTGGCAGCCATATGTGTCCATAACACAAGTGATACTCTGGGATATTCGTTAGGGGCCCTGGCATGGGAGTGTGAATGTCCAATGACTATTTGTAGAATGAATGAGCAAACACAATCACTTGCAAATTGAATGACTCGTCAGCTCTAGCATTCATCATAATCTTATTATTAATAACAAGTTTGCAAATACGTACGCATTTAATATTTTTCACACAAACATGCTCTGGGGATAGAGGCCCTGCCTGAACCCAGGAATCATGACAGTAAGTCCCAGATCGGTAGGACAGGAAAAAAAATAGCGACACACAAATTGTCTGAACAAGAAGGTCCATCTCTTGGTTATTCTTTGCAGCTCAGATTCCCGTTTAATAGTTCTAAAAGCAGACTTCCTGGCACTGTCTCAAGTCTTCCCTAAGTCACTCAGGGACTAAACCTGCTAAGGGTCTAGGAAGGCATAGTCACTCATTTTAAAAATGCCATCCTCAGCCGGGCTCAGTGGCTCAGCCTGTAATCCCACGCCTTTGGGAGGCTGAGGTGAGTGGATTGCCTGAGCCTGCGGGTTCGAGACCCACCTGGGCAACTTGGCGAGACCTCATCTCTACAATAAATCAAAAAATCAGCCGGGCGTGGTAGCGCATGCCTGTAGTTCCGGCTACTTGAAAGGCTGAGGCGGAAGGATCGCCGGAGCCCAGCAGGTCGAGGCTGCGGTGGCCGGGAGCCGCCACTGCACTCCAGTCTGGGCGACAGAGTGAGACTCCAACTCAAAAAAAAAAAAAAAAAAGCCGTCCTCTTGTAGTTCACCCAGTGGCCACTAGTGGCCTCTAGGAGGACTTGCATCTCTGATCACTTAACTGAGGATGATGACTTTGGCTCCAGGAACACAGGTCCTAAGTCAAACTCTCTCCCTGCAGTTTTTCAGTGGTGGCTCTTCCCCAAAGGGACGCAAGCCATTCTTGTAAAACTGACTGAGAAACTCAAGGAGGCAAAAAAAGAAAATGCCATTTTGAATAGTTTGTAACAATGAGCCAGCCCACCACTGTATAATGTAGTTAATGTTATACAGGTATTCTGAGTGTGTATGATACTCCTAAGTCATGGTTTTAGTGACTATTTTGTTAAGAATTATTCTGGTAAGGATTTATGTTTCAAAATATATAAACTCATGTAAGTTTCCTTTCATGCACACCATAATATTCAAGAAAAATTTGAGGTAACACTGAAATCCCAGACATGGAACTAGCCAGCGTTTGGTGGTCTTTGTATTTTTTAGGCATTCTTAATATCCCCCTGTGAACTCAGTTGTAGCTGAGAAAGTACTGTGATAATCTCCTCAGATTTGAATTTGTATTAATTTCTAATAGAGTGTTCTGCTTACTCAGTTGGTGTTTCTGAAAAAGCTCTCTATGGCCTTCCTGGCCTGAAAGGTTATGTATAGCCAGAAATGTCATGTTCCACAAGATAACCCTATATTCTTTGACTGGTTTGACTCTGTATTATTAACAATTAGTGACCATCTGTAGCATCAATTGAAATAGTTATTTGACAGATCTAATATGTTAAATTCAAACTGAAAAGCAGACCTAGCTCTACAAAATTCATACATAGGTGGGAACTAGGGGCTTTCAGGCTAGTAGGATCTTATGCCTTTCTGAGAATCTCCTGCATTCCACCACCCCATCAGAATTTAATCAAATGATTAACAAGTTGTGCAGAGTAAACCTCTCTGGATTCTAGATTTTTGAGAGAATAAGAGAGGCATCCAGGCATCCAGTGCATGGTTAAGAAATACTATTGTATAATAGTATCTCACCCTTCCTTTCAGTTCTTGGAAAAACATATATTGGTGGTCACATATGTGCCAGGAGCTGCACCAGACTCTCCCTGGAGACCCAAAGATGAGTGAGTTAGCCCCTGGTCTCAAGCAACTCTCGGTCTAGAAGACAAAGCACACAAATGAAAGATCACTGAGATCCAGTGTAATAAATACCATAACTGAAATATGTGCAAATTGTTGTGAAATAACTGAAAGGAGTGTCTAGTAGTGTGGTGGAGTGGGGTAGAGAATGAGGAAGGCTTCATGGTAAAAAATATCTGAATTGGTCCTTAGAAGATAGGTAAGATTTTTCCTGACAGACCAGTGCATGGAAGGGACTTCCCTTTTAACAGAGGGAACAGTACATGCCAAGTTAGCAGTGACTACAGGACCAAAGAAATAAGCCTGAGAAAAAGATGGTAGGGATCACATCACAACAGGCCTTGAAGACCTTACTTTTGAGCCTGCAGATAATGTGGGACTTGCCTAGGATTCTAAGCTGCAGAATTACAAAATAAGAAGTGTGTCTTATAAAGTGGTGAGACGAAAATGGGGAGCAGGAGATGATAGGTTTGGAAGCCATTCAGATACTCCAAGCCAGAAGAGGAGCAGGACTGCTGGATTTTAGCCCTCGAAGAAGGTGGTGATCTCATTTCTCTTGTTCTAGCATCTTCTGAGTAGTTGAATATTTCTTCAACATTGTAAGGTGCAGGACATCTTGATCGCAACAATTTTAAAAAAATAAGATGTATAAGAAAATGTTTTGAATTATTCTAATTAATGATAATCTAAAATCCTGGGTATCCAAGAGAAATGGAGAAGTGTCCTTTTTCCGTTGTTATTTTCCCAATAAGCAGACTTGCTTCCACATGGATAGCATTTATGCCTATAGTTTAGTAGTCATATTATCAAAGAGTGCGTGGAGAATTCAGTTCTCCAGGGAATTCCTGGAATATGAACCTAAGCATTTACCTTATTTCACAATTCCATCTGTGACAGGTATCATCATTCTCTGAAGAATATTTTACAACCTAGGGAGAAAATAATCCATTTTTCATATTAAGGAATGAGTAGGAGGACAGGAAGGCAGCTACTCCTAAGGGGAGATTTTTTTTTAGCAATCCATTTTCTGATAGGTTTGGAATTAAGCTAAATTGTGTTAGGTAGATATTTTGAAAGCTATCACTTTTAAAGAGCGAGCTACCAAGTGTCTAGCTACAGTATCTCTTTGGGGAAAAAAAGTGGCTTAGCAATGAGCTGTACCATTTTGCCAGGAACTGGACTTGGACGGGGGAAGCAAATTCATTTTTTGTTTGTGGCGAATGGAGCCTGGATGATGAGAAGACTCTTTCTATCCTAAACTATGTTGTTAAGCCAATAAGCAAAGCAAAAGTCAATGTGCCAGCTTGTTCACTGTGTGCTGCATACTCACTATATGGGAAGGGGCTCTCCTAGGCAAAATGGACAACAGATTGAACTATGATATTTTTATATCGATGCTCATATTTTATGACAACCATCTTCAGAGTCCTTGCTGTTATCAGGTAACATGCGAACCAGATATTTGGCTTGATCTGTGGGTAACTATTCATGAGTAATGAAATAATTATTGTTTAATCAATGGTACTGGGTACCTTATCTCCTTCCCCAATACTTGGGGTGATCCCTTGTAAATCCATTGAACTAATAGGAGATTACATGGCTGCCATTTTCTTCTTTTTCTAAAGAATAATCCACCTGCCCATCATAAGCTTGCATGTGTCTTATATATTTGACATGGTCTAGTTCTCAAGAGGTTTACAATCTCCTGACTAAAAATACCACCTATATAAAGATAATATGAAGAGGTCAATGAAAATATAATATAATCATGTCCGTTTGCTGTTTCAGATACTTTATTGGATCCCCAATGCAATTAAAATCCAAACTCCTTAGCATGGTCTACAAGGCTTGCCTGATTGGGCTTTTCTTTCTCTTCCACTGTGGCTCCCACTGCTACATCCTAGCCTTACCAACCACCTTTCAGTTTCTTAAGCAGTCATGCACTTGTTCACCTTGATCTTCAAGCATTCTTCTCTCTCTGCCCAAAGCATCTTAGCCACCTTCTCTTCTGCATGGACATCTTGCTTCTCTTTTGAGCAAAACTTATACCTCGCTTCTTCCAGAAAATGTCTTAAAAGCCCCTTCTCTCGTCTGGGTTAGGGGCTTTTCTCATATATCCACCACACAGAACTCTATATTTCCTTTATCAGAGTATTTATTACATTGCATCATAATTATATGTTCATTTTTAAGTATCTACCCTATGCATTTACTTAGCTTATAGTTATTAAGGAGTTGCCTAATCAACATTTATATCCATGTCTTGGGTGACAACATAAAATATCACATTTATGAAATTCCTAGAGGAAAGAAAGCTAGAGAGAATATTAAATTAAATACATTGAATACACACTTAGGGTGACCCTCTAAAATTATCTTATCTTTGGTACAATAAACCAAATTCAAAAAAATTAATATGGACACATATAAGGCCTTAACATTGAGTTAAGAAAAAAAACAATTAAACAAATAAATATGGCTAAAGAACAACATGAGTGAGTAACTTGTAGGGGTCTGAATTGAATTCTAACCCACTATTGAAAGAAATGACATTGAACTTTTTTTAAAAAGGTTTTTCTTCACCAGATGCTTCATATAAATCAACAGTAAAAGTGTCCAAGACACTACTAATATCTTTCACTGAAATAATAAAAATATACTATTTATTTTAAAAAGATGTAATGGTTTCATCATTTTTTATTGAACAAGCCACAACCAGAGTAATGTACTTAATTCTAGAGAAAGCTTTTCAAGAGAAAAATTGACAAAATAGAATATATTACAAAACAGACTGGTGGGTAAAAGTTCTAGAAATAATTTCTTAACGAACAGTTGCAGAAATAGTGAAGGTTTTACTCAGAAAAAAACCTAAGGGAAGTCTTTAAATACCTAAAGAGTGCTAGATGAAATGAATAGAAGACTTATTCTATATTTATCCAGAAGTCAGAATGAGGATCCATGGTTAAAAAAATTACAAGGGAGCAGATGTCAGTTCATCTTAAGAGAGTTTTTCAAATAATTAGAGTTGTTTGAAAATGAACTCTTTGCCCTGTGAAATAGTGAGTTCCCTGTTCAGATGGAGGCTGAAAGCCCAACCACTAGGGCTTTCATGAAAATGTTTCATGCAATACATAGAGAGTCACCAGATTGTCCAGAAAGTGCCCTGTCCTTGGAGGGTCTATGAGGCTATAATATCAGTATATTCCTTCCACTGGTACTGGTGAATGGAGAGATGACTAAACCTATTTCTGAGGACTTAGGTTTTTAGCTTTAAAAAAAATTACTAAATGACACTGTGCTAAGAAAGAGAACCAGATGAGTCAATTACTAAGGCTTTTTTCAACTGGGACATTTATGATTCTCCAGCTCTTTCTTAAGTTGGTTTATCGCTAGGGATTGTGACCTTAATAAGACCAAAGAACTTAGAAGAAAGGGCAGAGAGAGGTCTAGAGAATTAAACATCTTTAGCCCACAGCATAATGGAAAGAAAGTGCCCTTCAGGGGGACATGTACTACAACATGGTTCTGAGATGAGGTAAAAATAAAACTGCACCTTGCACTTTCTGTTTGCTGTAATGTTGCAGTTGGAATAACCCATGGAGCACTGTGCCATGTAAAATGGCTCTGTCCGAGTTCACAGTCCATGAGTCACAGTAGGCCTAAGAACGGTTTCATTGCTATCTCATTGCATCTTGTAAACGTTCTTAAGATATTAGTATCCTCATCTTAAAGGTGAGAAAACTCAGATTCTAAAAGGCAAAGTAACTTACCTAAGAAATGTTGACACCTGAGATTCAAACTCAGGAGTGCCAGAACCTGTATCAATGGCATTTCAGGGACTCCTAGACTTTAGAACCAGAAAAAAATCTTAAGAAGCCCAACTCCTTAGGCTTACCTATGAGGAAAAAAATGTGAGGCCCAAGTGGATCAGGCCTCCGGCTCAGTATTCCTGTGCAAAAGCAAAAGAAGCCATTGGAGTAGAGCCGGGTGATGCCCCAGCATAGGTCCAAGCTCAGCAGCTGTGCTTCCTGTGCATACAATACCTGCAGCCATGAGGGCAACAATGTAGCAGGCAGGGTCAGGGACAGAGGGAAAAGGCAAGAAGCCAATGCACCAGATGCACATACAAAGTCTTTAGACCAGATCTTTCTTGTCTGTAAGGGATGGGGACTACTTTTAGACGGAAAGAGGTCGTGTTTGACCCTTCCTGGGGTAAGAGGAAAATTTGGATTAATGGCCAACTTTGTCTTTGAGATGTCCCTTTGAGGCTTTGTCAGATTTACTAAATAAAAGGAGTAAGAAAATGGAGTGGTTATTCCCTACTTCTCCCTAGTTAGTTATATAGTGAGGTGGTAGTCATGATGGGGTGTGCCTAACGTAACAAAAACCAGCATAAGACTGAGAATCTGAAGACTTCGCCTCTGGTCCTAGTTTCCCTGTATCTAGATCTCTCATGTAGACATTTGTCTGCCTATAGTGAGTCTGTGTGGTCTGAAATGAGATCCAGGTGGAAAACCTTTTAGAAACTCTCTTCAAAAACAAGAATGTTGCAGTAGTCAGATTCTCAAGTCTGTGTCCCCCACCCCCCGTAGAGTTTCATCAGCAGACTTTGCTACTTGCCTTCTTCAGGAAAAATAATCTCGTTTTTTGAGATTATGTTGGAACTAAAGTTAAGTAATGGTTTTCTTCTATTGTTTTCTTTTGTATATAGACTACCTTAATGTCACGAGTGTTCACCTGTTCAAGGAGAGATGGGACACCAACAAGGTGGATCACCACACTGACAAGTATGACAACAACAATTTGATTGTACGTAGAGGGCAGACTTTCTACATCCAGATTGACTTCAACCGTTCATATGACCCCAGAAGGGATCTCTTCAGGGTGGAATACGTCATTGGTGAGTGCCACGTGCAAGCTCTCGTCATGACACCATGGGTCACATTGTAGAAAGAGGTGGGTACAGGTGTGATTGCATTATTTCCTAGCATCATACTTAAACAATAACTGATGCTGGAATTACATCCAGCTTCTGGATGACCCTGGGCTCTAAAATGGGCAGTGTAATGCCAAACATCAATAATTTGGGCCTACCCAGGGGAAAATCTAGTATAAATAAAAGTAAGTACAATTGGTACAAAATGTTGCTTAACTAGATTATTTTTCCCCAAATAGTTTTGACAACCTATAGTTTGTGACTTTGAATTTATCTCTGTGATTTAATTGGTCTCATGTGCTGGAAAATATTTGCAAATCTTAGCATACGATCTCCATATATGCATTTTCCAAAGTTTGTTTCTGCTCTAATCTAGTCCCATGGGATGGCCCATGAAAAATGGATGGTCCAGTAAAGTTCACTCAACACTCTATACTCTAATCTCTTGAAGACTGACAATGCATATTAGCTTCAAGAGTACCACTTAACTTTGTTTAGTCTGGCACTTCTCAAATTAATTTGGTCTTGGAGCCCTTTTATTACATTACAGCTATTAAGATTTGACACATCTTGGTGCATAATTCTCTAGGAATTTGCAAGAGTATCAAGGAAACACATGCACAGAAGAGCGAGGGTGGCTCAGTGTAAGGAAATCTGTCCATATAATCCCATACACAAATTAAAGTATTAAGCAATCCAATCAATAGTCACTGAAAGGTACATGATAAAATTCAGCAGTCATTTAAAAAAAAAGTTTAAGTAAAACAAAAGAAGGGGAAAATTTTTCAATTATAATGAAGATTGTTTACCATAGAACTGCACTTTTTGATATCCTAAGTGGAAAAAAGTTAACAAATTTAATTATAATCAGAATTTAGACAGAAATGCCTAAATACCATTACTTCTTTTTAAAAAATTGCTCTAAAGGTTTTTGCAAATGAACAACATAAGAGAAATATCTGCTATCAACACTGAAATAAGAGATGAAACTATGTATTTTGACAATACCATGATTGTATGTGTGCGTAGGAAACCCAGCAGATTTGAGAAAACCATAGTATTGACAAAACTTTGTACATAAAAATCAATAGCTTTTATCTTCTCTAGCACTAAACACCTAGAAAGACAAATAAGAAAAAAATATTTCACATACTATAGTCAAAACTATGAAATATAGGACTAAGCTTTAAAAAAACAGGATATATAACATATATAAACCAGCTATTCAGTCTTTTGTTTTCCTTTTTCTTTTTTTAATTTTAAAGATGTGGGGGTACAAGTCAGGATTGGGTCCAGAAGTGGTTTACGTACAGGTGAAAGTTTGGACTCCTATTGGACTTCACTTCACCTGGAATGGGATGATGCACCCTTAGTAATATTGTGCTGCCCCTGCTCCTCCCTCCCTTGGCAGTGTCCTCCTACTGTCAGTCCCTTTCTTGTAGTATTATAATAGCTGTTCAGGATTCACTTAGGAGTGAGAACATGGGGTACTCAGTTCTTTGTTTCTGTGATAGATCACTGAGTGTGGTCGACTCTAAATCCATCCAAGTTGCTGCAAAGCCCGTAATTTTGCCGTTCTTTATTATTGCATAGTATTCCATTGTGTATATGCACCACATTTTAAAAATCCAGTCCACTTTCAATTGGCAGCACGTTTGGTTCCATGTTTTTGGTATTGTGAATTGTGCTGCAATAAACATACGTGCACAGGTATCTTTTCTGTAGAATGATTTGAGTTCCTCTGGATATGTTCCCAGAAGGAAGATTGCTGGGTTGTATGGAAGATCAATTTCTAGTTCTTTTAGAAATCACCACACTGTTTTCCATAGAGGCTGAGCTAGTTTGCATTCCTACAACAGTGTAGAAGTGTCGTTCCCTTTTTTCTGCATTCTCACCAGCATCTGTTGTTTTTTGTTTTATTAATGATGGCCATTCTTACTGGAGTTAGATGGTATCTCAATGTGGTTTTGATTTGCATTTCTCTGATGATTAGTGAGACTGAGCATTTTTTCATGTGTCTATTGGCTGTTTGTATGTCTTCTTTTGAGAAATGTCTATTCATGTCTCTTGTCCACTTTTTGTTGTTGTTGTTGTTGTTTGTTGTTGTTGTTGTTGAGTTGGAGTCTCACTCGGTTGCCCAGACTGGAGTGCAGTGGCTGCTCCCGGCCACTGCAGCCTTGCCTCCTGGGCTCCGGTGATACTTCCGCCTCAGCTTTCCGAGTAGCCGGAATTACAGGCATGCGCTACCACACCCGGCTGATTTTTTGATTTATTATAGAGATGAGGTCTCGCTGCCCAGGCGGGTCTCAAACCCACGGGCTCAGGCAATCCACTCACCTCAGCCTCCCAAAGGCGTGGGATTACAGGCTGAGCCACCGAACCCGGTTTTTGTCCACTTTTTAATGGGGCTGTTTGTTTTTTGCCTTTTGGCACGTTTGAGTTCCTTGTAGATCCTAGATGTTAGGCCTTTGTCAGATATACAGTTGACAAATACTTTTCCATTCTGTGGGCTGTCTCCCTTCTCTCTTGATAAGTTTATTTTGCTTTGCAGAAGCTTTTCAGTTTGATGAGATCTCTTGTCTATCTCAGCTCTTATGGCATGGGCATTTGGGGTTTTGATCAGGAATTGGTTGCCTAGTCCAATTTCTGTAAGGGTGTCTCCCACGTTTTCTAAGAGTCTTATAGTTTGAGGCTCTACATTTAGGTCTTTGATCCATTTAGAGTTGATTTTTTGTATGGTGATAGGTATGGGTTCTCTTTCATTCTTCTGCATGTGGTCAGCCTGTTTTCCAGCACTATTTGCTGAATAGGCTCTCCCCAGTGGCTGCTGGTGGAGACTTTGTCAAAGATGAGCAGATTGAGAAATTGAGATTTTGCTTCCAGAATCTCTGTCCTGTTCCACTGGTCCATATGCCTACTCTTATACCAATACCAGGCTGTTTTGGTTATTGTAGCCTTATAAAAAAGTTTAAAGTCTGAAAGGGTAATACATCCTGCTTTGTTTCTTTTGCTGAGAATTGTTTTGGCCATTTGTGGCCGTTTATGTTTCCATATGAATTTCTGTATTGTCATTTCCAGGTCTGAGAAGAATGATGTTGGTAATTTAATGGATATTGTGATGAATCTGTAGATTGCCTTGGATAGGATGGACATCTTAACAATGATGATTCTTCCAACCCATGAACTTGGGATATTTTTCCTTTTTTGTGTGTGTCTTTGAGTTCTTTGAGCAGTGGTTTGTATTTTCTGTTGCAAAGATATTTCACTTCTCTGGTTAGGAAGATGCCAAGATATTCCTTTTTTTAAATGGCTACTGTGAATGGGAATGTGCTTTTTATTTGGTTCTCTGCCTGTTTGTTGTTGGTGTATAGAAATGCAACTGTCTTTTGTATATTGATTTTATACCCTGGTACTTCGCCAAAGTCCTTTATCAGTGCAAGGAAGTTTTTGACAGATTTCCTTGGGTTGTCCAGGTATAGGATCATATCATCTGCAAAGACGGATAGTTTAACTGCTTCTCCTATTTGGAAATCCCTGATATCCTCTCATCTGATTGCTCTAGCTAGGACACACTATGTTGAACAGGAGAGGTGAGAGTGGACAGCCTTGTATTGTACCAGTTTTCAGGGGAAACGCCTCTAATTTCTGTTCATTTAGTAGTATGTTGGGAGTGAGTTTATCGTAGATGGCTCTTACTATTTTGTGGTATGTTTTCTCTATATCTAGGTGTTCAAGAATTGGGTTTTTTTAATCAAGAATGGACGCTGTATTTTGTTGAAAGCCGTTTCTGCATCTAAAGACATAATCATGTGGTCTTGTTTTTACAACTGTTGATGTATTTAATTACAATTATGGTCTTGCAGATGTTACACCAGCCCTGCATCTGGAGATGAAGCCTACTTGGTCATGGTGGATGATTTTTGAGATGTGTTGTTGGATCCAATTTGCTAGAATCTTGTTGAGAATTTTTGCATCTCTGTTCATCAGGGATATTGGTCTAGCTATTCAATCTTAATAAAAGATGTGAGAATCCAATGAAAAGGCAAACATGTTTTTGGATGGAAAATCTCTCACTGTATATTTTTAAAGTCTCCCAACATGTTGTTCAATGAGTACAAAATTTCAGTTAGGAGAAATAAGTTTTAGTGATCTATTACACAACATGCTGACTATAGTTAATAACAATTTACTGTATACTTCTAAGTTGTGAAAAGAGTAGATTTTAAGTGTTCTCATCACAAAGAAATGACAAGTATGTGAGGTGCTAAATACATTAATTAGCTTAGTTTAATCATTCAACAAAGTATACATAAATCACATTGTACCCAAAAAATATATACAATTTTTATTTGTCAATTTTAAAAGCCTTTTAAAATATGTAAATTTAATACATTTCCAATTAGAATTTCAATGAAGTTTTTAGGTTTTTTTCATTTCTATTTTGGAGGGGAGCCTGTATAAAATAACCTTAAAGTTCATTTGGAAGACTAATTGCCTAATGATAACCAAGAACACTATGCAAAGAAATAAGAGTATTTTATATCAGAAATTGCTATCAGAAGATATTATAAAATATGTGATATAATACAACAGAGTTATAGAAATACATTTTAATATATGAGTTAATATAGTTGTTGGTTTCATGGAGTAAGAAAGGTATATGGGTTTTTTTGTTTGCTTGTTTTTAAATAAATGATGCTGGCTCTTCAACTGGAAGAAATTTAAAAACTGACTCTAATTCTATACCATATACAGTAATATACCTCAGATGGTATAAATATTAATGTAAACAAATAAAAAACTCACAAAGCAATTGTGTGAAAAAAATTAAGAGACTTAACTAAGACTGGAAACTGATACTGTAAAAAAAACCAACTGCATACAGTCATGTGCCACATGACAATATTTCAGTCAACAATGGACTGTGAACATGACGGTGGACCCATAAAGTTGTAATGGAACTGAAAAAATCCTGTCGCCTAATGATATCATAGCTGTTGTAATGTCATAGCACAATTACTAATTTTTAATAAATTTTGTATAGCCCAAGTGTACATTGTTTATAAAGTCTCCAGTAGTGTACAATAATGTCCTAGGCCTTCACATTCACTTGCCACTCACTCACTGACTCACCCAGAGCAACTTTCAGTCCTGTAAGCTCTATTCATGCTAAGTGCCCTATAGAAGGTTACCACTTTTTATCTTTTATGCCATATTCTTACTGTACCTTTTCTGTGATTAGACATGTTTAGAGATGCAAATGCTTATCATTATGTTATAATTGCCTACAGTATTCAGGGCAGTAACAATCTGTACAGCTATGTAACCCAGGAGCAATAGACTCTACCATATAGCCTAGATATATAGTAGGCTGTACCATCTAGGTTTGTAAGCAGTCTGACAATTAAGTTCACAAACTCATCTGAGCAAAAGTGCTACATATTTCATTGCTGTATATAACTATGGCCACTTTCTAAGTACTCCCTTTGGAAAGCTATGTAACAATGCCAGTATCTAGTCTATCCAAAGCAGTTTTGGAACTCTTTTTCTGGAATGGCTATCAGAACTATCATTGTATTAACCTTTATGTCCTGAATGCCAAAAAAAATTTCTTCCTTTCAATATTTCCTTTATTTGGGGGTAAAGAAAAAAGCCACTGGTGGTCAGATCAGGTGAGTAGGGAGTGTGTTCCAATACAGTTATTTGTTTACTGGCTAAAAACTCCCTTGAAGACAGTGCTATGTGAGCTGGTACATTCTTGTGATGCAAGAGCTTCTTCAGGACCATTTTTGCACACACCTTTCTCATGCCAAAATTTTCAGTTAAGATTTTTCTGTTTCTCTATTGATGTTTATTTGGTCTCCTATGCTTCTCACAGTCAGCTGACAATTTTGACGTTCTATTCGACAAATTTTTGCAATGTTTTTGTCAGTTCTGCTGGCCATCCTGACCTCTCTTTATCAGTGAGGCTTTCTCTCCCCTCAGAAAAATGTTTCATCCATTCGTACACTGCTGTTTTCTTCATGGCATTATTCCCATAAACTTGAACTAACATGTCCCTGATTTCACTTCTACTCTTGCCAAGTTTAACAAGAAATTTAATGTTTGTATGTTGCTCTAATTCAAGCTCCAACATTCATGTGGTGGCAAACAAAAGCATGCAACAACAATAATGAATGTCACTCAGTAAGGCCCTGTCACACATCAACACAAACACAGCTGTGAGACACTGATATACCAAGGTAATGAAACCTTACTGAGTTGTTTGTACAATGCTGCCAACATAAGCACATAGTGGCAAGTTCCCAGACTTAATTGTCAGAACTTGTAAGTACTCTATGATGTTTGCACAACAACAAAATCATCTAATGATGCATTGTACTCCATGCATGACAACAAACATCCATTTGAAATTCTGTCTACAGTTCTGCAATTATGAAGGAATTTTTATTTCCACTTTTATAGCCAAATATTTCAGGCAGGGAGAAAAGGATAGGGAAACTTCAGCCTTGAATTGTAGTTGTCTGAGGTCTGAGACACTCTCCCACTGGCCATTCTAAAAATAATTATCATAATGAAAGTCTTGGAAAGAATGGTAAGATAGGTGTCTTAGGTTGGGTTTCCAGGAAATAAACTGAGAAGGAGACTTGTGTGCAGAAGTGTATTGGGAAGTGCTCTCAGGACCAACATCTGCAAGGGAATGAAGGGTTCAGTGTTAGGCAGAGGGAAGAGTTGAACTTCAGTGCAGCAAAGGTCTCAGAGCATCCCAAGGGGGATCTCTGGAGATGGTTTGGACCTTCAGAGTTGTCCCACCTCAAAGGGTCCTTTATTGACTGAGGTTGTCTTAGTATAGTTGGTTCTCTGTGGCTGAGGGAAAACCCCTGGAAGCAACTAAATGAATGAGAGCTATCAGCTACCAACACTCTCAAACACAAGAAAGGACTGGGCAGCATATCATAGCATTCACATAAGAATTAGTATTACTTTTGTTCTTTCAGTAAAAAGTGGAGAAAAAGCATAGATAATTTGATTTGGAGATAAAAATCTATGCATTTTAAAACTAACATGCATTCAACACTTTCACAGAGCCCATGAATTAGGCTGTATTCCATTATGTGTGGCCCATTATTGGCATTATGACATTTGAAGATTTTCTATTTCCCATTTTATTATAGATACAAGAAAGGAAAATGACAAAATTCCCCACACCACTATATGGTATATGAGAAATCAAGCACATTTCTAAGGGGCCTTAAGGGACTAACAGTAGAAGTCTTATCTTGATGAGTGTCCTCTCTGTATCTCATGTCATTCATGAAGTTACACAACAACCTCAACTGCCCTGCTGCCATAGTGCTAAGACTGAAAAAAAAGAACGTTGTTGAGTATTCATTGGGGAAATAATTATCTTACAATGAAGTACTTGTTTCAATAGAACTAAATAAAAGCATATTTTAAAGGTAATTGCTATAATGAGAAGAGACAAGTATCAAGTGTGAACTAGAAATGAAATTAAGTGCAAAGACTTGTATATACAGATGTTCGTTAATTTCCAGAAACCCAGGAAGTAAAATAATAATTTAAAAAATAGAAAAGCAATCACTTTTTTAAAAGGGCACATAAAAGAATTTCTATCAATACTTCTTTGAGTATTTATAACATAAGATTTATCAACAAAGATTGATTTGCTTGTTAAAAAAACATAGCTATTGCATACTGTAAGCTATTATATTAAAAACACAGACAAATAACTTTACATATAATTGCTTCCAATTTGCATTCAGTTCTTTATTAGTGTCCCCTTCTCTTTCCCTGTGATTATATACAAAATGAGCTGGGATGTATTAATACACTGGATTTTTCCTGTGTTGCTGTCCTCAGAACCTAGCTCACAGGATTTATTTATAAGTGATTCTGCCATCTAACTTCCTTCCTTCCTTCCTTCCTTCCTTCCTTCCTTCGATTCCTTCTTCTGTTTTTTTAACATTTTAAATAAATAGGTTCTCTTGGATGGTCCCAGATTAACCTATGTGTGCTGACCTTCCTAATAGAGGAAGGTGAACAGGAAAGCTAGCGCCATTACCTGGCCAGGGCTTGATGAGCTTGTGCTGCAGGGAGTCTCTGTGCTCTGATAGCTGCATTCATTAGTTGCTGGCAGAGCACAGCTATCTCTTTGAGTTAAGTGGACGGTGCTAATGAATTTGAAGAGGTAGCTGTGCCTGAACAATGTGCCTGGGAGTTTGCAGGGTCTTTTATCTCTTTCCACCCCTGAACCTGAAGCCATGACAATCATGGAAGGCCCCAGGAGCAGGACATGAGTCACAGGTTTTGCTAACCTGTGACCGGGACTGTGAAAGCTTGGGAACAGCTTGAGGTGTTAATTTGCTGTTACCTTAACATGAGTCTCCTACATCTTTGATACTCAGTTGAGGGAGAAGTTCCCAGCTATAATTCTTACCAGCTCTCGCCCTCAAAACAATAGAGGTTACCCTACCTGGGGAGCCCTATGAAGTAAGAACAGGGTCCATGAACAAATTTTTTTCTCCCTGGAGTCCAGTCACAGGACACCAAGAGTGCCAGGGACAGTACGTGAGATTTTTCTGACATTTTCCTTAATCCTTTCATGGTCCCCATAGCTCTAAGCTTCATATTTCTGGTCACAGCAGAAAAAAAAGAGGGGAGAATCTTGTATCAACATGACCTACCCCTCTTACAATGAAAACAAAGGTTTTTCTAGAAGTTCCATTTATGTCTCGTTGGATGCTCCTTATCTGTAAGAGAAGCTATGAAAGTATTTCCTTTATCCAGTGTCTTTCAAGGAGAGGGACAAGGGATCATGGAGGATGGGTGCTGGTAGACCCCCAGTGAAGCATGCTAGGCATCCCTTTTAGCTTTGCCATCCTGTGAGTATAAAAAAGCAGCCCTAATGCCAGCGGTACTGAGATAGGTCATTCGTCACGTGCCCCAGCATTTCCAGAAATGGGTCAATTGCACATGTTCTGAATCCTTAACCCCATAAAACATTGAAACATCATTACCAACACTTCAGTATTTCTATTTCACTGATTTCTTGAGTAGCATTTAATGAAAGCCAATTGGCTTGTCAGACTCTGATATGCTTTCAGGATAAGAGTGGCGTGGATAATTCTCATTCGAGATAGCTTGCTCCAGCTCACTTGTGGATTTAGAGGATTTATCTAAATCCTGATAAGTATAATACCAGATTATACTTATCAGGTATAATCTGGGGTAAATACTTTACTCCAGATTATACCTCTCTAGAATGAGATTCAAGACTGGAGAAGAGATGTTTAAAGGAGAGAGAACGAGAGCCTGGCTTAGGTCAGTGGTTACAGGAATGGAGAGGAATGGTGGGGTTTAACAAATATTTAGGAGGCAAAATCTACAGGACTTGTTATTGGTAGTCTGTGTGGGGTAAGAGGGAGAATAGTCAAGGTTGACTTCCCAGTTGCTGGCCTATTTGACTATGATAATACATATTAGCACTTCCAAGTAAGGTAAGGAATGCAGGGGATTCTGGAGAAAAAGAATCTGGTACCATGCAGAAGTGCTGTGCCCTTCCCATTTAATTCTTCAAGCATCCCTCTGGGCATTGGATTATGGTCTTCTTATTTTTCAGATGAGATATGGGTTGTAGTGATTAAATACTTTACCCCAGATTATACCTGATAAGTGCTAGGGCCACAATTCAAACCCAGAGAGCCTCTCCTAAGCACATGCATGCCTCCCTCCATGAAAGAAACGTCATCAAGGAGACAGTGGAGGTATGAATATAATTCAGTTGGAACCTTGTGAGTTTCAAGTACTTGAGGAACTTCAAGACAAACATGTCCAATAGACAGTATAAGTCTACTGAATTTAGGGAGGAGGTTTGGGTTGGGCAGAGAGCAATGTGGACATCATGCACCCATGGATAGGCAAGCTCCTTTAGAAAAGGCTCAAATCCTGGAGAAAACAACTCTTAGGGAAGAAGTCCAAAAACTAGAGCTCCTAGAAGAGACAAAGAATATATGATCAGATAAATGGAAGGCAAATCAGGGAAGGACAGTGTCACTGAATCTAAGACAGTTGGGTACTTAAAGAGGAAAGAGTGACCACCTTTATCAAGTACAACAAGGAGATACATTGAGGTAAGAACTTCCATTGGACTCAGTGGTCAGGGAGATACCTGTTACTTGGGGAGAATCCAAATTAGATGAGATGTGAGGAGGTGGATGCAGCAAACTTGAATTAATCTCTAAAAAGATTTGAAGAAGAAGAAAAGAAAATATGAATAGTAGCTAGAGAAGAATGTGGGTTAGATGAGGGATGCTTTGATTTGAGTATTTGTTTCAGGATTGGAGGAACCTGAATGTACCTATGTGGGCAGAGGGGAAAGAATCAGTCAAGGAAGAAACCTAAAGTTTTAGGAGAACCATTGGGTAATGGGAGGGAAATCTCAGAGGAGGTAGAAGCCTGGAGTGCAGAGGTTCGGGTGAGGGACTGACTAGGAAGAAGAGTCCCTATCATTGGAGGGTATCAGGAAAAAGGTGAGGGAGAGTATGAATGTCTTCATTAGAGAGATGTGAACTGAGCATTGCACCTGACAACCTCATGCTTTTCCAATAGGTAGAAGGTGAGCAGGTGCTGCAAGAGCTTAGGGGGGAAAGAAGCATTCTTATATCTATAAGTATCACATAAGGCTATGTCTCCCCATGGATTTTTGTTTCATAAAGTCCAGAAAAAACTCACCATACTGATGCGTGACTTTCATGTACATAACACAGTGTGTCTTTTGAGAAATTTCTTGCCCCAAATTATTCAGCTGGTAGGTACAGGAAAATCTTAACCTACACTATTTCAATTATTTTATGCTGCATTTTGGTGGAAATAGGCTGCCTATTTCATCATTTTGAAGGAACATTTATATAGAATATCATTTCAAATTTTTGCTCCTATAGGTTTCTGCATTGATGATCAATGTGTTTATTTTTAAGCATCTCTGTGAGGTGACTAATAATGGCATCTAAGAAACTAGGACAGTATTTCCCAGAGTGTGTTCTCTAAGAATACCTGTCATGTGGGATGCTCCTTGGAGAAAAAAAAAAATCCCATGGTGAAATACAGTTGGACCATGCTGTGTTTTGGGTCTCTTCTCAGAGAACCCCAGTGCACATTAGTATATTAAAGTCTGTGAGTAGGCATGCAGTCAAAGACAAATCTTGTTTGGCCCAATGTTTCCCAAAACTGTTTTACTACAAACACTACCCTATAGTGTTTTCATTTGTTTGTTTTTTGTTTTTAAGTATCCTCCAACAAAATGTAGAACTCACTCTAGGGAATGCCAAACTACAGAACACTGAGAAGGGTGGACTATAGAACCTGACTGGATTTGTAGTCTATGTATTTTGGTAACTTAATATCATATCCATTTTTTTCCTTTCTTACACTTAAGATTTTGTGTCAACATTAAAATAACCATCTGTTTGATATTTATATTCAGTGATTTTTCTTTTCAAAAATGCTTTTAAGAAATTATTTTGCATGTTTAGATATTTATATTCCAGATTTTTATTTGGCTTCTTTTTTGCCATAAAGCCATTTACTTTCTTTTTAACTATATTTATTGAATTCTTATTGAATGCTTTACATGTGCAAAGCACTATATTGGAATTATGGTAGTAAGATATACTCATCCCTGGCCTTCAAAAGACTGGAGTCTAGAGGGACAGTCTGAAAGGAGAAGTTTTATTCAGGGCCAGCCCCTTGGGAAAAATGCTTCGAGAGCACCTTAGAGACAGTGACAGATGTCAAGAATGTTGAAGGAATCCCCCTAGAAAGTACTATTTGAGGTGGGTTTCAATGAATGAGTACAAGTTGACCCAGTAGAAAAAGGTATATGTTCTAGAAGTGAGAGAGAGAGAGAGAGAGAGAGAGAGAGAGAGAGAGAGAGAGAAGTTCAGTGGAGCATGAAAACTTGGAAACATATTGATTGCTTTGTATGGATTAATAAGAAGTTTAGACATTATTTTATAAACAGCCAGAAGCCTCTGTAGAAGAGCCTTAAATAGAGTATCATGAAAATCTGATTTTTTTTTTTACTTTTTAGATTACCGTAGCAGAAGTATAGTAGATAAATTAGAAGACTAAGATTATTGTCAGGATATTGTTGAGACTTGGAAAAATATTTTTATAAATATATGATAGGAGAAATATGCTCCATGATTCTGTATGATTTTTTCCTTTCTTTCTTTGCCTCAAAGGAACTTATATTTACTTCTATAACAAAAAGTAGTAAAATTGGCATAGTTTTTTTTTCATAGTAAACTAAGACTCACCTGTAGTAAAGCAACACAGGGTAGTCTAAGGACTACCAGTGTACTCCAATGGCTGGCCCTCTGCCATTTGTGGGATTATCTCAGGGATGACAGCTTAGATGATAAAAGAACTGGATGCAGCATGATGAGGGAAGAGGGTCGGTCGTCAGGCAGACCCCCAGTCAGCACCCCAGCTCCACCATGGAGGGCAGTGGCAAAACTGCTTAACCCCCTAAATTACTGTTTTCTCAGCTGAAAGGAGGGATTATAATATTAACTTTAAACATTCATTTACATATTAAAGGAGACAATATATACTAAAATATATTTTCGTTCTCACAACAAAATTTGAAAGCAGGTAGTGTAGGGATAAACCTTATAAAAAAATGTGGAAACCAAAATTCACAGGGATTAAATGATTTACCTAGGGCTGTGGGCAAGGGATCTGAACAGACATTTCTCAAAAGAAGACACAGGAATGGCCGAAAGATACATGCAAAAATGCTCAGGACCACTAATCATCAGGGAAATGCAAATTCAATCCACAATGAGATGTTGTCATCCCACACCTGTTGGAATGGCTATTATCAAAAAAGATAAATGATAACAAGCCTTAATGTGGAAAAAAGAGAACCCTGTACATTATTGGTGGGAATGTAAATTAGTACAGTCATTTTGGAAAATTGTCTGAACTTTCCTCAAAAAACAACAACAAAAAAACAGAACTACCATATGATCCAGAAATTTCACTACTGGGTATAAATCCAAAGGAATTGAAATCAATATGTTGAAGATATATTTGCACTCCCATGTTCATTTCAGCATTGCTCATAATAGCCAAGATATGGAAGCATCTTGAGTATCCATCAAATCTGGGATGAATGGATAAATAAAATGTGATATACACATACACACACAATGGAATACTTCCGAGCCTTAAAAAAGAAGGAAATTCTGTCATGTGTGACAACACAGATGGGACTGCAAGATATTATGCTAAGTGGAACAAACCAGATAAATAAATACTGTATGATCTCATTTACATGTGGATTTTAAAAAGTCAAACTCATAGAAATTAAGCAGAAAGTTTTTTTTATTACATGTTGGAAAAGAGGGGGAGGAATGGGGAAAAGCAAGATGTTAACTTTAGTTTTAGTTTGGAGAAATAAGTTTCAGTGATCTATCACATGGCATGATGTCTACAGTTAATAATAATGTATATTTCAAAACTGGTAAAAATCGATTTTTAACATTCTTATCACCAAAAATGGTAACTATGTGAGATGATGTGTATATTAATTACCTTGATTGAATTTTTCTGCAATGTATACATAGGTCAAAACATCCATATTTTGCCCCATAAATACACAAATTATTATTTGTTAATTTATTTAAACATTCACACACACCAAAAAAGAAAATGCTTTCAAAAGGCAAATAAGAGGTCACTGCCTTTGTGTCTTTTGTCTTTCCTGGTGGCGAGGACAATGATCACTGAACCTCCAAACAAAAAATACCCAGTGTCTTTGCAACATTTTTTTCTGATAGCTTCATTAGTCAAATAGGAACCCTGACAACACACAGGCCAAGTTCTGCCGGAAATTATCTGCCACATTTCTAGCTGAAGTGACAGAGACAGTTTAATCTCAAAGTAGGAGGGATTGCCATCCATATTCTAGGGCCAGAGACCTTACCATGTGCCTCCTGAGCCCTGCCTTGTGACCCACATCCTGTCCTGCAGAGCTGTAGTTTCTGAGCACAGCTTAGAGTCCTTAGGGTAATAGAGTCACTGATGTGTTTTGTCACATCAGGTATGTTGCATAGAGCACTTGTTTTTCTGTTGTTGTTGTTTTTGGTTTTTTGTTTTTTGGGTTTATTTTTGAGTTGGAGTCTCACTCTGTCACCCAGACCGGAGTGCAGTGGCCGCTCCCGGCCACCGCAGCCTCGACCTGCTGGGCTCCGGCGATCCTTTCGCTTCAGCCTTCCGAGTAGCTGGAATTACAGGCATGCGCTACCACGCCTGGCTGATTTTTTTGATTTATTGTAGAGATGACGTCTCGCTGCCCAGGTGGGTCTCGAACCCACAGGCTCAGGCAATCCACTCACCTCAGCCTCCCAAAGGCGCGGGATTACAGGCTGAGCCACCGAGCCCAGCTGCATAGAGCACTTGTAAAGGACCGTGGGTATGGGAATGAGAAGACACACAATGCCTGCCTTCCATCTGCTTTCTCCTCTCTCTTTGCTATTCCCCTGATTTGCCTTTACCCTCGCTCCTCTCTGTCTCTCTCTCTGTCTTCCCACCTGTCTTACAGTGACTTCTTTCACTTATGAGAGTTCATAAGCTTGACTCATTAGTACCTTCATAATTGAAACTGTACTCCACCAGAAAGTCCTGGTCCGAACTCAGGGATGATGCAGTGTCAGCATTCCCTGGCCTTGCCACATAAATTCTAAGACATTCTTGCAGCGTATGAAGCAAGGGATTAAAAAAAAAAAAAAAAGCGGGGGGGGGGGGGGGAATTTAATGAAAAGGAATGCACTCACTGTGATACCTTGCTCTTAAGTCTCCAATTTAAAAAGAGAGATGCAAGTAAAATTAGCACCCACAAAATAAAGGACACAAGTAGACTAAATATTCACTCTCCATGCCCTCTCCATGAGCGTCTTATGAAGACTGATGAACGAGTAACTGGAAGCTCTTTAAACTGCTTAGTGATAGTTACTTGCTAATAAGATGAGCCAATTACCAGCCCTCCTTTGAATATTGCAACTATATGGAAAAGCTAAATTCTCATAGTATTCCTTAAGGAAGTGTAACCTTCATAAAATGCTACTTTAACAGCAGCCAGGATCAGACAGGTATTAGAAGACCATATAAACTAAGCTATAAATGGCTGTGCCTTTCTTTCACTATTCTCGTCACTTACTGTTTCTTCTGAATATCTCAACCTTTTTCTGATCTTTACTACTCTTCCTTAAAATTTATTTTACTCTCCATCTTCTCCATCTCTCTCTCCATTTCTCTCTTGCCATTGGTCTCTCTTTTCCTCGTTTTCTCTCTTGCATATGTATACTCTGTCCTACAGATGAGTGTCTGGGTATTTACCCATTAGTTAGAGGAGTAATGAGAGATGAGAGTTAGCCTCAGGAAGGAGATATACCAATTTTTAGGGTTGTTCATGAGTATGTCTTTATCCTCTGGGAAGCCAGGTCTGGATGCTCTAGCTGTCTGCACCATCTCTGGCTAACGCGTAGCCATTTGGATGCTCCTCTTTTCCTCTGTTGGAAATCTTGCTGTGGCTTCTTCATTTTTCCTATCTACTTCCTTTTCATTTCTGTTTATGAGCCTTTATAACATCTCATCTCATGGCTGGTCCAGTGAATTTCTGATACAGAAACCTCTATTGTGTCCTGTACTGTGTGACATTCCATGTGGGTTTGGGAGGAGGACTCCATCCCTGTCTTTAGATAGCTTCTTATAGTTGGGGTAAAGAGGAATCTCACAAACAATGAACACAGCCATTGGGGGTAACTGCTCCTAAACCAGAGGAAGTGAGGACCAGTTGGAGGCCCAAACTTCACCTGCATGCAGATGACTTATGTGCCTAATCCTGACTTGTACCCCACATCTCTATAATAAAATAAAGTTATAAAAAATTGTGATTAAAACTATATTACTGGTCAATAAATATAGCAAAACAAAAAATGAACATAGTAGTACAGTATATAATTGTGGGCTGTACTAGTAATTCTCTACCAGAAACATGGGGCACAGGCCAGCAGAAATGACTCTGGGCAGTCAAGGGAAAGAGAATCAGTTGCTAGAGTTGAATGGAGGTCTCAGAAGAAAGCAAGTAGGTCTTGAGGAATTGGGAAGTATTCCAAGAGGACTAGAAAATGTAGACCCTTCAGGCTGGCAGGAGAGCATTCTTGAAAGTCCAAGAGCTTATTGTTCTATTAGTGCACACGAGCTTCCAAGGAAAAATAAATCTTTCACTAAACCAAGTTTCCTGGCTTCATCTGGGGTTTAGGCACCACTCATTCTTGAGGCTCTCGGAGTTGCACAAACCTTTCAGTGGCCAGGAAGTTCATCCTAGCAGACCCATAAGGAATGTGCTCCTCTATTGCTTGTGCTCCATGGTGGGCAGGAGTCTTTAGTATTAACACAATTGATTTCACAAAAGGGGACCAAACCAACGTTCTGTGAGTAAAATGACGGAAATGGAATAGTAGAGACAGCCTGAGTGACATTTTCTATCAAACAACTTTTTATTTGTGCAACATATTTCTAAGTGATAGAAAATGACACACTGTCTCCATTGCTTCATTTCTAACTTTCATATTTGTGAAACAAATTGCTTTAAACATGTCAAAGACACTTGAGTGTAGTGTTAGCCAAATTTTAAAAATAAAGATGATTCATAAAGGCAGCACTTGTGTTTATAGCCATCAAGATAAAATTTCAGGAAAAAAAATCACAGTCCTAATTATTTAAGGCACAAGCAAAGGATAATCATCTTCAGAGGGTAGAAACAAATTGCTGTTTGCTCTCTGCCTCATTGTCCCTAGATCTATATGGTATGGTCAAACTAGCCTTGTAGGGACATCATACTTGGCTCAATGATTTACTAAGTTAGCACTACCACATTAATTTATCCAGCCTCTGGACTCACTTGCATTGTTATGCAATGGGTGGAGCACCTCACTGATATTCTGCTCCTCATCAGTCATTACTATATTATCTTACAGCTGACACATCTTCAGGGGAGAGGCCAATTTGTGCCCTTTGTTAAAGTTAGGATGCCGCATAGTATAGAGCAACCAAGAGACTATCTTTCAGCACATTTAGAAGAATTAGTTTTGATGCTCCAAACAGAGCAAGTTAAAAAATGTTGCTCTCAAGAAACCTACATGACTGATGCTAAAAGGAATGAAAGACATGGGCATACAGGATAATTGTACAGACAGTGGGTATCTATATTGTTTTGTTGTTTAAAAGATTTTTTTTTAAATTTTGGGACAAATTTTGCTGTACAGGAAGCAACAATACAAAGAACTTATGGAGTATTTGTTCCAGAAACATTAGGGTTGTTAAGTAGATGTCCCATCATCCTGTATACCTTAGTATGTATTTCCTACCAGCAAAGACGTTCTCGTGTACAACCATCAACATAAGGAAATTACTACCGATACTTCATGGCCATCAAACCACCAAAATTCCTTTAAGTTTTGTCAGTTGTTTCAATGGTGTCCTTTTTAACAAGAAGATCTTGTCCAGGATCATGTGTTGCATTTAGTTGTCATGTCTTGGCTTTTCAGTTTTCTTCAACTTGGAACACTTCCATTGTTTTCTTTGACTCTCATGACTTGACACTTTTGAAGATTACAAAGCAGTAATTTGTAGAATACCCCTCAATTTGGGTTTGTCTGTTTCCTCATGATTAAAATCAGGTCACATATCTTACACAGGAATACTATAGAAGTGGTGCTGTGCTCTTAGTGCTTGCTATCTAATTGTACTTAGCTTTTAGAAGATCCCATTACTGATGCTGTTAACTTTGACCACTGGATTTAGGTGGTGCCAAAGGTTGGGTACCCCAGGACATAAACTGTGATATTAACATGAAAACACTTGATTATGGAGTGCTCTTGGGATCGGCTCCTATGGAAGAAAACAGCATTGAGCAGAGGAAGAAGTTGGGCTGCAATACAGTTCTAATAAAGGCTTCGGCTGACTCCATGTGGAACTATGGAGCTGGAACAGCTTTTCAGAGTTCTAAGATGAGGACAAGAGACTGGAATTTGTACCCTTGTATTGAGGAGTAATTGGATGTGAGCAGCCCCTGGAATGAGGTGTAATCCTGGATGAGGCAGTTTTCTTCTGCTAAGACAATTCCCAAGGAGGACTGACCCACTAAGGACCATTTTCTGTCATTACTTCTGGCAGCTAGGTATAAGTCTATCATTCCTGAAGGGGGTTTGGGGTAGCATATCACAGAGCTCAATACCAAAGTGTCTATTGGGATTATCTGCTGGTACCAAAGCTACTCTTTGTTCCTATTACAGTTAATAAATACTTTACAGGGAATTACCTTGAAACTATAAAGTCCCACTTATCATAAAAATTATTATTGATAGAATGACTGATATCAGTATGAATTTCTGATTTTCTCTTTTCATTAAATGGATTATTTAAATCTGTTATTATGATTAAATGACTTAATGTTCAAACAATCCTAGATTTTGCCAGTTGGTTCCAACTGGCAAAATCTAGGATTGTTTGAACATTAAGTCATTTAATCATAATACTTCGTTATTCTCTGGCACAACAAGATGGCTCCTTTTGTATTTGCCCTGCCTCAGCCCTGGAAACAACCATTTCTCTAAGAACCTTTTATCCAAAGAGCTCTGCTTCAGTTTGATCAAAAGTGATACTTATAAGCCAGGATCTGGGTCCTAGCTGCGTCAATTGCTATTTTACCTCTGTTCCAACATTTCCCAATCCAGCCTAGGTTTATCTCACTTCCCATTCTTTTTGCCTCTGTATCAAGCTTATGGTGACCCCTGATTCATGATTCTTATCCTCCATACGCTTTTTATCCTTGAGGTTTCTCTTAATTCATACCTTAGGAGACTTGAGTGAATATGGGTGTAGGACCAATAATAACATCAGCTAGCATTTACTAAATCTTTACAATGTGCCACCCGTGTGCTTTGTGTTTGTGTTAGTTTTCTAGTGCTGCTGCAACAAATTACCATAATCTTAGTGACTTAAAACAGAAAAAAAATTATTTTTTGCTATAAGGAATAATGGTACATAAAGGTATAATGATACCTTAACCTAGTTCTTCCTTCAAGGAGGAATCAGTGGAATTTAGATCCTTATTATTAACTGGTAATCTTATTCCTGGCCTGACACTGGAACTGGTATCTGGAAAGGTATTGGAAGAATTCAGGGTCCTCAGAATGTGAAGTAAAGAACTTGCCTTCTCCAAATTTTATACAGTGAGTGGAATTCCACTATGACAATTTATTAATTTAAGATGTTAAGGAATTATTTTCTATAAAGTGCAAATATGGAGGTAAGAAGAACATAATTAGTATTTTCAGATATTAAATTTTTAGCAAGAATGAATTCATTAGAATCTTGTCCTTAGCTATTAACCGAGACCAGTTCCTTTAGAATGAGTTGCCAAATAGCTGTTTTTATGGGCTACTGCATAATGTTTGGCAATCAGTTGCTGTCAGGGTTGGCTGGCCTAGGTGAGTCCCAAAGTGAGGATTCTTCAGCTACTCAGCAGGTGGTGTGAAACTCCAAGGTATGTGCTCAAAGTACTTTGGAGTTTAAGAGTAGTAGCAGACAGTTTAGATAAAATTCCCTCACTGTGCCACTTTCCAAAGGACTGGAATTAGGTGTCATTTCTGGAAGACAAAATTGTATCCCTTCAACCCACAAATGAAGAGATACTCTACAATGACTTTTATTAACGAAGGGTTTAGGCAAATCAGGAGGGAGCAAGCAACCAGAGGCAATGACAGAAAACTGGTGTATATTCCAAGGCCTTAGGGAGATGTCAAGCACAACAGCTGGTGTCCTTAGGCAAGGTGTCCTTAGGCAAGGCTGTACTGGTCCAAACTAGGATGCTGTTCCTTTACATCTATGTGTTTCAGCTGTGCTCTTAGTCTCTTATGCAGTTTATCTATGTTGTTTGCAGAAACCGAACTTGAGGACAGTTCTTTTTACGATGATTTTAAATGTAAGCATCAACTCATGAAGTAATAATGAACATCTATAGTAAGCAAATAGACATATACATATAAACATACACATGAGCAAATAAAATGTGACTGTGCATGTCTCTCTGCCCATCTCTGAAGTTTTATATTTGTTGTTATGTCATTCGTAAAGTTGTTCTTGACTTCCCCAACAGTGTACTGCTCTAGCTGTGATTCTCATGTGGCCGTAGCATTCTGACAAACTACAGTCTAAACTTGGATATTTGATTACAACCCATTGAACACAGAAAATGTATTATATATATCTCAGCACATTCACAACCCTGTCTCCCTGAGATTAAGTGGTATCGTTTTGCTCATAGTAAGCACTAGTAAATATCCATTTAAATAAATGTTTCCTGGGCATGTATCGTGAATATCCCCTTGTGGTTAATATCAGAAGGACTGCACCTTTCTCCTTAGAATCTATGTTGATTTTGTTCTTCCAGTAATAGTTTTTTTAATCTCTGGCAATGCAAACTCATTTAACACATATATTATATATTGCATTTACATATATTTGCATTCCAAAGACAAATACATATTTTGTCAGACTCACCAGTTATTTGTTCTTATTCCCATTCTTGTAAATTATTAACAAGAATTGACTGTTTTAGTGAAAATATCATCATTGGCCGGTTTTGCTTGGAAGACACGCAAACTATCCTCGTTGGCTAATTAACACTTTGTTTTTTAAGTCATTTGCCATGACTTAACTAAATGAGTCTTTCTCATCAAACTTAGAGCCTCATTCTGCTCCCATAATGGATGGAAAACAAACAAATGGAGCTTTTGCTCCACAGACTTGCCATTTGGTAGAGAAATTCAGCTCTCGTGAGAGAGAATTCCATGTGTCATGCTTTCTGAGCTGGCTGAGAACATGAGAGTCAGGTCCCAGTGTATCTTGTCACTGACCTCATGTTCAGTCTCACGTGTGTCTACCCACTGCATTTATCTCCACTCCTTGGACTTCCAACACCCCGCCGGAGGGGGGCAGAAACCCAAGAAATATGAAAACATTATTTTACAGTTGAAAGAATTGCATAACAGTTGGGGTCAGCTGAGGCAAAATGCTGTGTGTGCAGTTTGGTTTTTAACCATGAAATTCAGCAATCTACAGTAAGTTATGTTTAGATACCAACATCCTATCACTTTCCCCCATATCTCTAGATTCTAAAAGAGTTTAACCTCCATGGATTGATGGAACAAGAGCTCCATTTAAACTCATTCCCGGGAAGGGCTGGAGGATTGCCCTAAAAATAATGTTGATGTAGATGTACTTTGTACTTCTGGTGGTCATATTTTTTTATACCATCTTCCCTGAGCAAGTTTCCCTATTTTTATTGCCCAGTTTCCTCCCAGCTGTGAAAACTAGCTTTTAGTAAAGGTACAGTAATTGGGTTGCAAACCATAATATAACAATTTTAAGCAAACATATTGCCTTCCCCAGGGATATAAACATTTTAGCATTAGCTCTCATTTCTCCTCTATTGGCAGAATTTTCATTACCAAAAAGCAAAGGGGAAATATTATGAAAGGCCAAGAGATTGTCATAGAAATCTTGATTGCCCTCCTGCAGTCTTCACACAGTAACCAGAGGGATTATTTTTTCTGAGAACATAAGGCAGAACATGCCTCTTTTCTAGTAGCTTCTTTTCTCAATCATAAAATTCAAAGTCCAGATATGGCCTGCAAGGCCCTGCTTGATCTCCTGGCTCTCGCTGACCTTATCTCCCCCAACTCCCTCTGCTCATGTACCTCATCTCCCACAGGCTCTAGCTTCCAGGGACATCCACCCCCCTTCTAGTATACCGCCTTCTACAGGGCCTTTGCACTTATAACAACACTCTTCCCTTGATACTTGCAGTGCTTATTTCCTCACTGCTCTGGCCACTCTTTTCAAAATAGCACCCCGAACTCCAACTCTCTCTGTCCCCTTAAGCTGCTTTAGTCATTTTACTAATAGTGCTTATCTTAATCTGACATAGTGTATGTTTGTTTACTCCCACTAGATTGTGCACTCTGTGAACCTTGTGTGCCTTGACACCACTGTATTCTCAGTACCTAGAACAGTGCCCGACACTTAAATGATGCTCCGTAAATAACGTATTGACTGAATAAATCCCTGAATCATGCCACATCAGCAACCACCTGTTATCTGAAAAAAATCACAGATCTATAAATTTGGAAAGGAGATTTTATTTCTTATGAAGTATTATAGTCTGCAGGTGGCCATCCTGACAGGCTGGGAAGTGTAGACTCCAGCAGAGACCAAAAGGCAGGCACTTTGAGGGAGCAGAGAGTGGAACAGGAATTTATGGTGAAGGGGTTGGCTATGTACACGATTCAACAGGTTATGAAAGGGACTGTGAATATTCATGAAATGGGGTCCTACAACATGAAAAGCAAGCATGCTTGAAAAGCAAGCATGCATCTTACATGTTCATGGTCACTTTGGGTTGGAGAATTAACATTTAACTGTATCAAAATCAGGCCCTATATATCAAAAGGTGAAGCAAGGACATGAAGACACTCAGTGTGCAGCCTCTGTAAACTGGCCAAAAACAGTTAGGGGTGAGTGGTCTTTTATTAATAGGAAGTTACTGAAATCAATTTCTTGTCCAATCAAAGCTATAGTTGTGACTGGTGGAACAGGGGTCAGTTAGTTAGCATCTGGCAGTAGTTGCTTATCTCAAGGCTGGTGCTTATTTCGCTGCTAGAAAAAAATACAAACCTTGTGGCAATTAGAACATAGTTTATTCTTTAAATGCAGGTGTATACGACTTAACCCTTGCTTGGCATGACCTTGGGTCCTGTTTATAATTTGATATCTCATTGCCACAAAGAGTCTGTTCCATCAGTTTTATGGTCTCTATTTTAACATGTATGCTAGTCAGTTGTTGTCTGACTTCCCATTCCCTCATGGCCAGGACCTCACTTTTTAAGGTTCCTCTTGACCAAGAGAGGATCTGCTCAGTCTGTTGAGGGGCATAGGATTTTATTCTTAGTTTCTCACATCTTATTCACTACCTGTGTGGTCATGCTAAGAAATAAACAAAAAAGGTGGTTTAGTGAGTTTTCTTTGCTGTTTTTGTCATCAGACACCATATAATAATGAGAATAATAATCATTTGTTCAGTTCATGAAATGCCCTTCACATACATTATTGTTTAATCCTCTGCTTCTTTAATGGCCATTTTATAGATGGAAAATAGGTTGACAAGGTTCAGTCTCCAGTCACTGCTCTGGACCAAACAAAACTGGGTTCAAATTATTGTTCTGCAGCCTGATAGTTATGTCATCTAGAGCTAGTTACTTAACTTCTCTGAAGCTCAGTTTTCCCATATATAAAATAGATATAATTATTAAGCCTATGCAATGCATTAAACAATGTCTGACACATTGCAGGGTTAGGGTCCAGAATGTGGAATAGAAACTGCTCTAGATTTATAAGCAAGGGAAGTTTAAAGAAGGGAATTGGTTACACAAGTGAGGGAATGACTTAGAAGCCAATGAGGTGACGTGATAAGGCACCCCAGGAATTAGTTAAAGGTGAAAACTGCCACCCTACCTGCAACTGGAGGCATAGGGAGGGCTAGGTCCTATCAGAGCCCAGAAGCCCATCAGCAGGACCTGGAGCCATGGCAGGATATTCAGTGGGAGCTGGGAGCCATGGAAGAGACTCAGATTCTCACCCCAAGACACACAGAAAGAAAGGAGACACATGCTGTCGTCTCCCCTCCGCCTGTCTCCAATCCTTCCATTGATCAAAGCTACCTGGAAGTCAGAGGGCAAGGGAGCCTGGGAGGGTGGCTTTCTGTGGAAACTAGCAGAGGGTTCTAGGGGTACAGGCAAGGGGTCTCAGAGCAGCCAAGTAGTTGCCAGTTGCCATAGCTGAGCACAGTCATTGTTATTCCCAAGTGGACAACAGGAAACACAAGTCCAAATTGTTCAACTCCTGTTCCTTAGGAACTGAATCAGCAATATGAACAAATCTACAGAGTTATGTTCTGTAACCAACTTTGTCTAAATTGTAGGACATTTTCTGTTTGCTATTTTTTCTAAAAGACTAAAAATATTCTGTCTTCTCTCAAATGAGGCAACACACATGTGGTTAAGGGAATTTCCAGAAAACCAGCTTCATTGAGTAAATTTGTATCACAGTTAAGCACACCAGGTTCTAATTTTTGGAGTAGAGTCCTTACAAAACGGCACGTTCATCAACACTTGCAGAGGAGCAGAGAGTCTTTAGGTTAGGGGTTTGTGGCGGTATGTCATTTAAAACAGTGCCTGGCACCTAGCAGGCACTGAAAAACTCATTGATGAATGAACAAAACCTGAGATCACCTGTGGCTCTGCCCTCTCACTCAACACCAATGTCTCATATCTAGTGCTTCTACTTCCTGCTTCTGCCCAGCACCAATCTGCTGCAGAGCCAGTCAAGGTCACTCTCATGTCTGACCTGAGCACTTCAGCAGCCTTCTGACTGGTTTTCTTGGCTCCACTTTTGTCCCCTCCAAACTGCTCTTCATTCTGTGGGAGGATAATTCTCTCTCTCTCTCTCTCTCTCTCTTTCTCTTTAATTTAAGATTTGGGGGTACATATGCATGTTTGTAACGTAGACATACTGTATAGTGGTGGAAATTAATCTTTCTGAAATGCAATCTCACTAGGCTACTTAGAGCTTCTCAATGGCTCCCACTCCATCCCTAGTCCTTCTCAAGGACACACCCTAAATGGCTTTGCACAGCATCCAAGGTCCAGTGCTTCTTGCTCTGCCTGGGGCAGCTGCTTCTCCTGCCACAGGTGTCCTGAGTTTCCCTTAATACACCTTGTTTCCCTGATTTCCTCTGCTAACTATTTCATCTTCTGAGAAGACTCCTCCCCAACTTGCCTACATTTAAGATTATATCCCAAAGCCACTCTCTCGGAGTGTGCTCCAACTTCTGCAAAGACCATTAGACACTTCCTTCTCTGGGTTTCCACACTGTGTTCCTTGTGGATAGTAATTCCAGGAAAACCCTGGTATGCTGTAGGAATGTGTAAAATGCATGCATATTTTGTTGAAGGAGCTCTACACTCTTATTTCATGGAAATAAGACATTTTTAGGAAGAAAGTCTCTTATCTCAATGCTGTTGGTGTTTCCTCTGAACTCCTCTGAATTTTATCTCATGTCTTTTACTTCCTCTGAATGTCATTGAAATCATCCTGGGCCATCTTCTCATGTCCAGATTATTGCCTGGGTCATCCATTGTCCACTTTTATATGCTGTACACTTCTTAAAACCAGGAACTGGATGGCCAACATAGAATGATAGCCTTATTATTTCTAAATCACTCAAAGAGCTAGCACAATGCTAGTTTCATGTATATATCATAAAATTATGTTTTACTCCAAAAAAATATTTTAAATATCTTAGGAAGCATTGAAAAAAAGCGAAATAAAATCAAGACAAACAAGACACCTTAAAGAGTACTTAGCTTCAGTTTGCCAAATATTTATTGAGTACCTACTATGTTCTAAGCATCATGCAAGCTTTCTTCCTTTAGAAACATCTGGAAATCTATGTGTCATCTTCCAATGGTAAGGCTGGAAGAAAGGTCAGGTTTCTATAGTCCCTAAAGAGACACTTTGCTTTTGAACTTTTATCTTTTCTCTTAGTTGCTATCATCTGTGATTTCTGTGCCTTTTTAATTGCTTCTCTTTTGATGGTGGTGTTTTGCTTTTGTAGTTGGTAACCTGATATTTCTAAAAGTTATTCAGGGACTTATTCCAAGTTGGTCTCCACATACTCCCATTCCATCCTAAGACTGTTAGAACAAGCTTTGCTTCCTTTACAAGGCAATTGTATTTGCACTTCCAGCTCTGCCACATGCATCATGCTGTCACCGTAATACTTCCAGGGCCCATTTGGAAATAGATAGATTATTTTGAACACGAAAGGTACGTCTTGGGAAAAACAAATGAATCAAATGGAAAAATGAATTAACATCATGAAATTTACCTTCCCAGCTGGAGACATGATATATTCCTGTGTTCCTTAGAGTCAATCCTCTTATAAAAATATACTATTCAAGGAAGTCTGTGGGAAAGTGGAGTCAGAGCCCAGCTTGAAATGTGTTTATATGTGGAAAGAAAACACCCTCTTAAGGAAAAAGTTTAGAACTAAAAACTTTTGCATCTTGTGAGGGGTGCTTGAGATAGACAACCAGCTTGCTGCAGGCATCTCATTCTAGAGCCTCTAACATCGCTGCGATGTTTTCAGTGGGGTTTGATATTTGCAGAGAGCTCAGTTCAGTCCCATTAACATTTATTGGGCACCTACTTAGTGTGTATCATTGTGGCATTCTATGGGGCTATATAGACATAGAAGACAATGTTTTTAGTTTAATAAGAGAAATTTTAGATATCTAAGTGAATAATTAAGGAGAAAAGGTTTTGTTCAGGCTTTTCCGGTTGTTAATTAAGGCTCACATGGCCAGAATTTTTTTTATTACCAAGTATAACATATGAGGCAAAGAGACTGTAGTCCTTGGACTTACAGATGACATGCCCAAAAGATGAGAGAAGTGGGAGTTGCCTGAGTTACTGGCTTCTTCCTTTTTTTTTTTCTTGAGTTGGAGTCTCACTCTGTCACCCAGACTGGAGTACAGTGGCCGCTCCCGGCCACCACAGCCTTGCCTGCTGGGCTCCGCTGATCCTTCCACCTCAGCCTTCCGAGTAGCCGGAATTACAGGCATGCGCTACCACGCCCGGCTGATTTTTTGATTTACTGTAGAGATGAGATCTCGCTGCCCAGGCGGGTCTCGAACCCACAGGCTCAGGCAATCCACTCACCTCAGCCTCCTAAAGGCACGGGATTACAGGCTGAGTCACCGAGCCCGGCTTGGTTTCTTCCTTTTAAACTACAAGAGGGACCAGTGATAGACAGACATGTCTTTCAGTCATTGGTACCTACCCTTCCTTGGTACTGAATATGTTCTAGGATCTAAGTATGAGAGAGGTGGAGTTAGAGCAGCTTTATTAACAACAATAGTCAACAATACTGACCATGCTGTATGCTAATTAATGACTTTTCTATACTACCTAGGAACCTAATCACCACCTAGGACACTGAGTTTTTAAAACAAGAATATTTCAAGGCCAGCAACTGACCCCCAAAAATGTTTTTTTTTTTAAAGGCAGCTAATTTTCCCACAGGGCACTACCTATGCAGAGTTTTGCATGCAGTTGGGGCTCAGGTCTGTGGAATGAATCGAATGGTTGAAAGTAAATTTCCCTGAGGGTCACATAGGGCTGAGTCTGAGCTGCAGGTAGATTTATCTTGTCTACCTTGTGAAGAACACCAATATGAAGAAACCATGCACACAGCTCAAGACCAGTTAAGTAGTGTTGGAAAAGAGTATCATCTTAGAGTAATTCAACATTTTTGTCTTCCTCCTCCTGGTTCCCAGTAAGGGGATTAAGGAGGGTGCATCTCTCTCTTCACACATGCACGTGTAAGGAGAGCGAGACTCCTCAATAAAGGGGCGGGGAGGCATTCAAATATAGGCATATGGATTTTTGCCTTAAAAACAGTAGTTTTGGCCAGCCTCAGTGGCTCAGCCGGTAATCCCAGTATTTTGTGAGTTCGAGGGCTGCAGGTTCAAGATCAGCCCGGGCAACTTGACGAGACCTTGTCTCTACAATAAATAAAAAAATTAGCCGGGCATGGTAGTGCGCGCCTGTAGTTCCAGCTACTTGGAAGGATCACCGGAGCCCAGCAGGTTGATGCTAGGGTGGCCGTGAGTGTGTCACAGCTCTCCAGCCTGGGTGAGAGAGTGAGACTCCAACTCAAAAAACCCTCCAAAAAACAGTTGTTTTGAGGCCTCAAAAATAGTTGACAAATAAAAGCAAGTACTTAAATTAAAAGCGTATGTTAATTTCTAAATCACTTGGGAAGACGGCACCAATTTTAGATAAACGTAAAAGAATGCAATTGGTAATTATAATATTTCTTCATGTTTAGTAGTCCAGTTTCCAAGTCTGCATTATTAAAAACAAAGTGAGAATGTTTTCTAATATGCTAATTTCCTGCTTTTCCTTTTCTTGCTCTGATGTTTTTAACACGAAACACACAATTTGGGGTAAAAAAGACACATCTATCCAGGCATTGCGTATCTTCAGCAAACGTGTACGGTAGCCTCTGTGTGAGGCCGTGCTTCCCTTTCAAATTTGGCCAGGGAACACCGATGGGCAGTCATGGATGTTGATGGATGGGTGTTCTGAAGGTAGCCTGATTGTGGTCTCTTAACCATGCTAACTCCTGGGGGTGAGAAGGTCTATTTAGCGACATTGAAATACTACTCTGTCACAACTTCCTTGCTCACAATTCAATCATGGAAAATTCTTGCCCAGTGCTGTCATTGAAATCATTACATTCAGAATTAAACATGGTATAACAGAGCAGCCGACAAGACCTTGAGGTACTATTGACAAGTTAAGTCTCACATTCATAACCAGCTTTCCCGTACAGGGACTATGAATTCATGTTATCACTGCCTGTTCCTGGTCTGCCTCCATATGCCAGTCCAGGGCCTCACATGGCCTCACCCTATCCGCAGGGTTGTGCAACCTTCTCCCTTCACCCTCTACTGACTGACATGACTTTATAACCCTTCCCAAGTCAAATCCATGTTAGCCCAGAGGCCCTCATGCCTGTTCCTCTCTACCAAGTCTTCTTTCTCCCTACTCACTTATACCACCTTTGACCCATATTTCTGGTTCACACATCTCTTACCCAGAACAACATATTCTCTTACTGTCCTTTTCCTTCAGATTTTCCAGATTTATCTTCTCTTGGTTTCTTTCATCCTGGCTCATCCTTTCCAGCACCTCCACTTTCCTCCATGAAGGCTGCATGATGCAGAGCAAAGACAACGGGCTTCACACAGAGCAGAGACCTTCGTCTCAGCCCTGTCTTTTATGTCATGCATGTGACACCCTTACCAAGCCTCAATTTCTCATCTTTAAAAATTTCATCACAGTTTTTGTAAAGACCCCAGGAGATAAACCTTCATTCCCATCACTATTTCCGTCTCTCTGTGAACTGCCTTGGCAACTCTAAACAACTTTTACAATCCTAAAATTGAACATTTTGACTATAATAATGAAATCATAAAATGTTACAGCTGACTTCCTATGTTTCAGTATTCCCTGAGACTGTGAGGAACTTAACTAGGTGGTTTCAAGGAAACTAAACATTGACCTAATCATAGTAACACTGTGAATCGTTTAGTAGCACATTTCTCTTTGGAAGGAAATGCTAGGTGAGGTGATGGTATTTTCTTCTTAGGCCCAAGTCTTAGACACTGAGTGTCTATAATAAATCACACCTTAAGTAAATAAAATGTGAAATCCCCTAAGGCAGAGATTGGCAAACTTTTACTGTAAGGACCAGATAGTAAATATTTTAGGCATTGCAGACCATATGGTCTCTGACAGAACTATTCAACTCTGTGGTCATAGCACAATAATACACAAACAAATCAGGATAATTGTGTTCCAATAAATTTTATTTCTACAAACAGGCAGCAAACTACATTTGGCCCATAAGTTGTAGTTTGCTGACTCCTGCTCTAACAAATGAATGGAGATTATGGTGACCATTAGTGACTCAAAAAACCAGAAATTATAATTGAGTGGTAGGTTTCAAGTGATTCTTCTGTGATGATTCTGGAATTACTAAGGCTTATTGGTTACTAATAAATGGCATCACATTTTTTCTTTTTGACCTGCACAATTCTCCTAATGGAAAAGTCAATCAGTTCAAAAGATTTGAATCTGGAATAAACTGCCCTTTGAAAACAGATTTGGGTTTTATAGGTTTTCTGGCTATCATTTAAGTCATCCTAGCCCCCACAGCTAGAACAGAGAAAGGATCACTTACAGGAACCAGAAAGCCTAGGAAAACACGGAAATAAGAATAACTACCACTTATTGAACTGCCCTCCCCCACACACACTTTGACCACTATAATCTCCATTTTATAGAATAAGCGAAGATTTAGTTGACAGGGATGCCCAAGATCACACAGTTAGTGTCAAAGTCAGCCAAATTGCTTTCCCTTTGGCCACAGCACCTTGGTCAGCATAAGTAGCCAACTTTCTCTGGGACATCCATCTTTCTTCAGGCTTAGAACCAAAAAGAAAATAAATTAACTCTTCTTCCTTTTGTCTTTGCTTTCCAAGAGCAGTTATGTTTAAAAAACAGACAATAAATGTCCCCTGAACCAGCCCCCACTGTGCTTTTATAAAATCTATTTTCTTTTCCTTTCCTGAATTAAACTGCAAAGAGTCAAGAAAATGGAAGCTAAGACAATGAAGCAAGTTGTACCAGTAGTCAATTGTGGAGTCAGAATTTGACATATTTCTCACCAACTTCAATGCATTTTCAGCTCATACAACTACTGTAGATATTCATGGTTAAAAGCTTAGACTCTCAAGACAGACCATCAGGGTTCAGATCTGAGCTTCACTATTTGCTCGTTGCATTACTCTGGAAAAATTGCTTAATGACTTCTGTGCCTGAGTTTCCTGATTTGTCAAGTTAAGATGATAAAAGTTTCCATTTCATAGTTTGTTATAAGGAATGAAGGAGTATTAGGAATATGAGAAACACCACAGGCATTGGCTTTTTCTGTGGAATATAATCTCTATGAGCATAGGAGTTATTGTCTATTCTGCTCACTGTCGTATTCTCAGCATTTAGACTAAGGATTAGCACGTAGTGGGGCAATATTGGCATATGAACAAAAAGTGTCCTAACAAACTAGTCTTTAGATTAAGTTATGACTGGGTTTTAAGTCAGCATGAATAAATATAGCTCTCCTTTTTCTTTGCTATTTTTTGCATACTGTGGATTTGGTAGGTAAAATTTAATATGAATCTTTGAAGTCATACTTTGAAGTGTAATATTGAAAACTAGTGATTGATTGTCTTGATTCTTTCAATGTTCTCAACAAAAGTGGAAGTCAGTACAAAGGTGAAGCTTTTACAATGAAAGTAGAAGTTAGCAGCAAGGCGAAACTGAGGTCTGAGCACACAGCAAGTACAAAGAGTGCTTTCCGATATACACTTCTGGTCCCTTGCTATTGCCAAAGGTGCATCCTTATGTAATTAGTTTTAAAATTCCTTTCATCTCTTATTTTTTTAATTGAAGTTTGTCATTCTCACATACATTTTTATCTCTGTAAGTTTACTTTTACTAAACTTGTGTCTCTTTTAATACTGTGCATACTAAATCCAAATAATATTAGTGGCAACAGCTGCCAGGAGCCACTGTAATAAATGAATTATGGACCATTTAGCTGGCAAGATTGCCTGTGATGGCTACACTTCAACTGTTAGAGGGGCTTCAGGGGACAAGGAGGCCTCTGGGGAAAAGGGCGAGCTCCTCCCCAAGGCTGAGCACACTAAGAGGAAGCATGAACAGCAGACGGGGCACAGAGTTGCCTCTGGAGCAAACATGCTATTACAGGTGGGTATTCAGAGGGCTTCTTAGAGGCTGAGTCCTCAAGCCCCATGTGCACTACTTAGACATTGCAGCACCATGGAAGAAAGTCATGTTTAGGTCTTTACTGGATTTAAGATGAGTATATGTGATATTCATTCTGAGTGGTGATTAGCAAGTATCAAATTACTGGAGTTCTAATGTTTCTCCCTGGTTTGCATTGTGTAAATTATTATTTTCATTAAGATTAAGCATTCTCACAGATTTACATAGCAGTAACTTATGTTACTATCTCCTTAGAATGTTCTATCTCTGATAGTAAGCCTACCAAATACTCTTAAAGATCTTTAAAATACTTTAATAATTAGGGAGGCTAAAATGTACCATTGTTTGTTAGTTTGTTTTAATGTGGAATCCTCTACATGTTTTATATAAACCAAGTGAAGTGAATATATTTTGATCTTGAAGATTCTTCTGCTTACAGTCTAAATAATTTGCAGGCTTGTCTGCTTTGTAACTTTCTTCAAGTCAAAAGGAACTAATCTGTTACATTTTGGAAAGATTTGTAAATGAATGACTTGCTTCAGTTTAAAAGATCTATGAATAGCTATGAATTTGATTATTCTATAAACTAAATTGTAGATAAAATTATCTGTGGATTTGATTATCATCCTATAAACTAGACTGTAAACTAACTCTGAGTCAGTTCATGCATATAGAAATGGTAAAATTGCCGGGCTCGGTGGCTCAGCCTATAATCCCGCGCCTTGGGAGGCTGAGGTGAGTGAATTGCCTGGGCCCGTGGGTTCGAGACCCGCCTGGGCAACTTGGTGAGACCTCATCTGTACAATAAATCAAAAAATTAGCTGAGTGTGGTAGCGTGCACCTGTAGTTCCAGCTACTTGGAAGGCTGAGGCGGAAGGATCGCCGGAGCCCAGCAGGTAGAGGCTGCAGTGACCGGGAGCGGCCACTGCACTCCAGGTTGGGCAACAGAGTGAGACTCCAACTCAAAAAAAAAAAAAAGGTAAAATTTAGTTTTGAAGTTAAGACTATGAAATAAGAATGTAGTCCAAAATGGTACATTGAGGTAACTTATACATGAAGTGTGATGGGCTGGAAATATGGTAAAATGCCCTGATGCTTAATCGTAAAATAATAGCTATTTTTAAGTATTTGTTACGCATGAGAAATTATTTGCAAAGCATCTTACATTGTTACTCTAGTTCATCTTTCTATATAATAAGTAGTATTTTTATCTTCATTTATTGATGAAGAAAAAGGGAAGAAAATGGAAATTTATAAAGATCAAGTAATTTTCCAGAGGTGGCAAGGGCAACAATTAGCAGACCCAAGATTCAAACCCAGATCATTTGCTACTGGAGCCCGAACTCTTAACTATGGCCCACAACATAAGCCTAAATCACTAATGAGACTGTCAATAAACATATGTTTAGGTTCAATATAGAAATGAGCACATAAGAATAATCTGTAAGTATAACTCCATTAAGGGGCTATCATAGCAAATAAAGAAATTGTTTTCAGAATAAAGAAAAACCATTTGCCTTTTATGGCCCTAAATACATGTTGTGCAACTAATGTTACTTCTACCTGATAAAACAATTTTTTGAGGGCAGATTTTCAGGGAATAACTTTACAGTGTTCTACAAGATTTGTGTTTGCATTCAAATCGGTGTTTTTACATCTTTTTTATGGGGGGCAACCCCCCAAACTGGACTTTATTTTTTTTAATTATGTTATTTATTCTGACATGTTTAAACTTCATTGCCTTCAAAGTATTCTCCGTTAGCGGCAATACACCTATTGAGATGCATTTTCCACTGGGCAAAACAGTTTTTGAACTTGTCAATTTTGATGTTTTTTAGTGCTTCTGTCATTTTTTGTTTCACTTCTTCCACATCAACAAAACATTTCCCTTTAAGACTTTTTCATCTGGGGAAACAAAAAAGTTGTTTGGGCAAGATCAGGTGAATAGTGAGGGTGGGGCACAGGGGTCATTTTTGGTCAAAAACTGCTGAACACTCAGTGTGGTGTGGGCAGGTGCACTTGTAAATTATCCATCATGAAATGGGCAAATGCATTGAAAGAGTTGCCAAAAAAAATTCACTGAAGCCGAACACAGCCTCTCACAACAATGCTAGCTGGTACACTGATGCTGATAGCTCCTAAAACTAACCTCGTGGGGGAAGCCTGTACTAAAAACGGCCCACCCACCAAAAGATAATTCCAATTTTGAGGGGATCCGCCCTAGTAATTGTTGTCTAATCAACAACAAAAATCTCTATAAGTCTTGTTATTTTGGTTTTGGCAAGACATGACAAATCTGAGCCTGAGTTAAGAAAATCGACTATTATCATGCAACTCATTGGTAGCAGAAATAAGCTTAAAACCCAAGTTTTATGATTTCAAGTCTAATAAATTATTCCTCCTCCCTCCACTTCAGCTACAAGACGACAGTAAGAACAGAAAAGTTTTATGAAATCTATTCAACACTCTATTTCCTCCTTTTCCACCTAGGACGCTACCCTCAGGAGAACAAGGGAACCTACATCCCAGTGCCTATAGTCTCAGAGCTACAAAGTGGAAAGTGGGGGGCCAAAGTTGTCATGAGAGAAGATAGATCTGTCCGGCTGTCCATCCAGTCTTCCCCCGAATGCATCGTGGGGAAGTTTCGCATGTATGTTGCTGTCTGGACTCCCTACGGCATACTCCGAACCAGGAGAAACCCAGAAACAGACACGTACATTCTCTTCAATCCTTGGTGTGAAGGTAAGGGGAAGGGAGTGGACATTTGGTTTTCTTATTAAAAATTCACATATTTTCAAAGAGAGAGAAAGATACAAAATGTGTCCATGAATATGAGGTTAAAACCTGTATATGTGAAGTCAGTCACTATATAGTTATCCCAGGAATAACTGAAGATAGCCTAACATTGCACAATTAGTTATTTGTGGAACTCTATGTTGATGGTATAGCCTCTGTATGCTATTGCTTTGTAAACAAACTGGACTTATCGAACTTGATTATCAAAACAATTATAATCCATAACTCTGAGTTCAGAAAAATAAAACAAAGTCAATCCTGTTCACAGTGGAATGAACTTCTCTATCTCTCTAGTTCAAGAACAGAAAGTCTGAATATCTAAAGGCTTTTCACAAACTTGTTTATGTGCATAGTGGGTGCAAATTTTGCAAACCAAAACTCTGGATGTGCAAACATGTAACTTTATTTTAATATAATACAACTTGATTTCTAGTGCTATTTTCAGTCACTCTATCTGCTGCAGAAGCTTAATCTAGTTATATTCAAATAAACTCAGTCAAGTTCAATGATTTCTCTGTCAATTCTGTTTAGCAGCTCAGTCACACTCATTTTCTCCCCATCTCCATCGCTGCCTTTCCATAGCTCTCTCCTGCTCCCATACTTGGTATAAGGCAGATTTTAAGTTCCAGAGGCTGCTGCAGCAGCATCAATGGGGGAGGTCCACTTTTCGGTCTTTAGGAAATAAGGCAATGAAATTATGAAAGCTGAGATGGGACAGGAGTCTTCACACATCATCCTGACCCAAATGAATTGCTCATTAATATCTTCCAGAATTAGTCTATATTGCTGCTGATTTTGAATGGCCCCTGTTGTGAGAGCTGCATTTGGATGAGGATTAATCTGAACTAGATATAGATAATAAATGGACAATGTTTTCTACTTGTCTAAAATATAAGCCTGTATCCTATTGTCTTTTTCTTTGAAAAGCCTATTTCAATAGAGTTGGCAGATGTCACCAAACTAATCTTATACTTTTCACCCACCCATCCTCAGCGTCTTATACCCAATACTCCTATCTATGAGACAGATCAAGGTTGATGGTAACAGATGTTAACTGGGTTATGCACAGTTCAAAGGTGAACTCTTGTTTATAGCAATCTCATCAACCAGATAAAAGGCATTGTGCAAGTGGTTGATGGGTTGCTATTTACAGAGATGAAAAAGACTGAGGGGATGAGACATATAGAGATAAACTATGATTTGGAAATGTTAAGCTGAAGATAACTATAGATATCCAGGCAGAAATGACAAGTAGATAATGTGAATCTGGAGAAGAGAATCAAATAATGAACATCTGAAAGTTACCTAGGGAGAAAATATAGATAAAGAAGGAAATAGGATATAGTATCAAGCCCTCAGGAATAATACCATTTAGGAGTCCAGTAGAGAAGGAATCACCCAAGGATACTGAGATGGAAGCATATGTAGAAAGCGGTCTAGTTTAAGAAAATTGTATTTTAAAAATCCATACTTATAAAGTAAATAAATCAGGAGTTTATTTCTTTTACAAAAAGATAATCACAGACTTTATACAACTACGCAACACCCTAGGATATTTCAAGAATGCTAGGATTTACCCTCACCTTGGTTTGTTCACTGCTTTGCCAGATTACATCATCTGTATATAATGGGGGACATGTCTACATTTCCGTATATAGCCCTTCTTAAGGTAAAAAGGGTCAGTCATGTTGCCTGACGTGTTAACTTTACAGATCAATCATGTCGTGGATATTCCAGTTACCTTCCTCTAACTGCTGCCTTGGTCTTCAGTTGTATCCATGGTGAGCAGCTTCCAGGTACCTCCATCAGAAAGAATTGCTTAGACCACAGGCCCTGCCCTAGATACTGCCTCAAATAGAATGCCCTTCCCTAAGTATTTCAGTCATAGAAAGGACTGGAGGAAGTAGAAACTAAAACCGGAGAGACCGGCTATTGACTAGGGCAAAGATGATGATAGGCTAAACTATGGTGGTGGCAGTCGAGATGAGAAGAAGAGGTTGGATTGGAGATCTATTCTGTGTTTAGAACAGGAATTGAGGGTGAGAGATAAAAAGAAGGAGGACTCAAGAATCACTGTAGATATTTGGTTTGACCATCTGGGTTGATGCCACCATTTTCAGAGCTGGGAAGACAGTGGGAAGTAGAGGGGAAAAGTTTGGGGTGAAATCAAGAGTTACATTTAGACATGTTAATTTGGTGATTTCTGTGAGACCTCTGAATGAAAATGTCAAGTAGGAACTTGAATAAGTGAATCTTGAACTCAAAGGAGATGGCTGAGCTAGATGTGTAAATATGGGCACCATCAGGAGGAAAGATGAACAAAAATGGATTCAGGATCATCAACAACTGGGGTCGAGGCAAAGGAAAAAGAGTCAGCAAAGGAGACTGAGCAGGAGCAGTCAGTGGGATACAAGGAAATGAAGAGAATGGAGCCAGATATATCAATCAATTTAAGAAGATAGCAATTAACTCTGCTGAATGCTGCTGGTTAGTTGAATAGGATAAGGAAAGAAAGTAGTCATACAATTTGTGGAAATATGAAATGGAAGTCATTGATGATCTTGAAAAGGATTGTTTCACTAAAGCGATGGGGACAAAAGCCAGGGAGATGAACCCGGGCTGAAGTGTCAATGGGACATGAGAAAGCAGAGACAGCAGGGAATGTCATCTCTCTCAAGGAGACCTTCTGTAGTATCTAGATGTTGATGTGGAGATCAAAGGAGAATGTTTTAAAGACAGGAAGGAGTAGGCATGATTTTATGGTGATGAAGATTAACCAGAAAGGAGAGAGTCTGCAGCCCAGAGTCTGCAGCCAGAGAGAGGGCAGAGGCTCAAACCCTTGGCTCCACATTGAAACCTCAGATGCCTCAGTCTCCCACAAGACATTTTGATGTAATTGCTTTGGGGAACAACCTGGGCTTCAGGGTTTTTTAAAAAGCTCCACAGGTGATTCTTGAAGCCAAAAGTTGAGAAACACTGGCTTTAGGAGTGAAATCCTTGAGTGGTTGAGATCCAGCAAAGAGGTGAAGGACCCATAAATATCCACCATCCACTGAGACAGAAGCACAGTAGAAGATGGGTGCAGATTTTCTAGTTTCAGAAAAAGGATGACGAGGTTGTTGCCATTTCATGATTCTTTTTTTCTTAACAAAGGGTAAAACAATGTCAAGTGTTGAGAAGCAGCAGCAAGGATAGGGCATGGGAGCTTTGCTAGAAAAGACGTAAGCCAGTCATCTGGAGAGGAACATGTGAGCTTGTTACAGACACATGCCAGGTGGGTCCTCCCTGCTCTCCAGGACATCGGAAAGATGGCCTTAGTCCTCTTACCCCTATGGCCTGAGGAAGTCCAAACATTTCTGCAAATTCCTTGGGGATTTCTGTCCTCGTGATTGCCTCTGCCTCTGCCTCTAGGAATCCTGTTTCCCCTGGTGCTGACCCCTGTGCTGCCGCAGGTGAGAAACTCAACCTCTCTTCAATGTCAACTTCAGCTTCAACAACAAAAACTGTCACAAAACATCTGTGAATGTTTAGACCTTAATTGCCACTTGGGATGGAGAATGAGAGGCTCCATTCTCTTTTGATTTCCTTGGATCCCACTGACTGCTCCTGCTCAGTCTCCTTTGCTGACTTTTCCCTTTGCTTCGACCCCAGTTGTTGATGATCCTGAATCCACTTTTGTTCTTCTTTCCTCCTGATTGTGTTCATATTTGCACAGCTAGCTCAGCCATCTCTTTTGAGTTCTAGCTTCATTTATTCAAGTTCCTACTTGACATTTTCACTTGGGTGTCTCACAGACAACACCAAATGAGAGAATGATTTTCCAGTTTAGAGCACATGGGAATCATCTGGAGCGCTTGTTAAAACACATTTTCTGGACAGTACTCTTAGACTGAGTAGGTCTAGGGTCAGGCCTGAGAATTTGTACTTTTAAGAGTTCCCAGGAGATGCTGCTGATCAGGAACCACACTCAGAGAACCACTGGTTAACATAATAATCGTATAACAGTAGAGCTGGGTGCAGCGTTGCCTGCCAAGAGTCCCAGCTACTTGGGAGTCTGAGGCAGGAGGATGACTTGAGGCCAGGAGTTCAAGGCAGCCTGGCTAGCCCATCTCTCTTTTTTTTTTTTGAGTTGCAGTCTCACTCTGTCGCCCAGACTGGAGTGCGGTGGCCGCAGCCTCGACCTGCTGAGCTCCGGCGATCCTTCTGCCTCAGCCTTCCGAGTAGCCGGAATTACAGGTGCATGTTACCACACCCGGCTAATTTTTTGATTTATTGTAGAGATGAGGTCTCACCAAGTTGCCCAGGCAGGTCTCGAACCCGCGGGCTCAGGCAATCCACTCACCTCAGCCTCCCAAGGCATGGGATTACAGGCTGAGCCACTGAGCCCGGCTTTAACCCATCTCTTAAATGCATGCATACATACACACATATGTAAATACTAAACAACAATCACAAAAATACAGGAGGGTCAGCCGGGCTCGGTGGCTTAGCCTGTAATCCTGCGCCTTTGGGAGTCTGAGGTGAGTGGATTGCCTGAGCCTGCGGGTTCGAGACCCACCTGGGCAGCGAGACCTCATCTCTACAATAAATCAAAAAATCAGCCGGGTGTGGTAGCGTGCGCCTGTAATTCCAGCTACTCGGAAGGCTGAGCGGAAGGATCGCCGGAGCCCAGCAGGTTGAGGCTGCGGTGGCCGGGAGCGGCCACTGCACTCCAGTCTGGGCAGCAGAGCGAGACTCCAACTCAAAAAAAAAAAAAAATGCAGGAGGGTATAATGTACTCTTCTTAAAATTTCACTGTCTCCTCCCTGAACCCAATCTCCATCTCTCTTCACCTTGCTGCCTCTTTTCTCTCCCCAAGAGTTCTTCCTTGTTATCCAAACTCTTCTCTCCCAGGAGCAAATTCTCTGCTTTCTCTCATTCAGAGGGGTCCAGTGAACTTTTTTATTTTGTTGTTTGGGATCTTCCAACAACCATGATTTTAGACACTATATTTTTTTTAATGAAATGGAGGACAGAGGTCCTTCCCTCATTTTACTCGTGATGTATTTTTTCCCAGAGTAGTATTTAAAAAGCATAACCTAAAAGGAAATCAGTATGATGAACCCCCCATACACACACATTCACACACATAGAAGAAAATGTACTGTAACCTGGCAATTGCCCACAGTTTTGCCTTTGTATGTGCTAATGTGTAACAAAGAACTCACAGAGGTATGATCTGGTAACTGGAAAGTATGTCAAAAGATGGGGGTGGAAAAAATAACAGAAGAGGAAAAGGAAGACGATTCTCAGAAATGGTCAAAAAAGAGCCAGGTGAACAAGATGCTGGAAACAATGTACACCCAGTGTGGAGGTGAGGTCCAGGGTGGCAATGGACACTGGACTGCAAGTCATACCAGCACGCCCAGAACTTATTGACAGAAGAATGTTCAGCTCTGTTGCTGAGGACTCTTCAGCCTGCTTTGCATTCGCTAGCAATTTATCCTCCTTAATCACTAAATCATTAATGGGGATCGATAGGAATACCACAGCAGAGAGGACAGGGTTGGGTGCAGGGAGTATTTTGCTTAGTTTTTAATTGAATAATGCTAACCAGGCATCAGGTCCTTTCTGTGAAGGAACCCTTCTCTACAGAACTGTTCCCACAAAGACAGAAAAAGTGATGTGGGCATTTACTATGACTTCGTCTTGTTTTCCTGACCACTCAGAACTCTGAATTATTGAATGCATTTTGTTCTTTAAATAGTAGAACGTTCCAGTTTGTCAGGTTAGTGTTAGTACCAGAAAAGGGATTCTGAAAGATTTATATTTCTGATACCTGTGCCTAGTACTATGGGGCAGTATTTGGCTGTATGTTTGTTTGTGTATCAGTTATTTTCATGGAGTCTTCCTCTTCCTGGCGAGTTGTTTCCCTCTACATTCCTCATCACTGATTTTCTCTTTCCTCATTCAGGCTCGTACCCCTAGCATCTGGCATAGTGCCTGGCACATACTCGATATTTAATAGATGTTTGAATGTTTGCTGTGTTGAGTTAATAAGTCCAAGTAAATACTTTTTAGGTTCACTGCACCTTATTATCATAGATAAGTTGTAAATGTAATCTCAGATCCTATGATCTTGAAAAAGTAAAAAATGTGTGTGGTGTTTTGGGGGGAGATGTCTGTAGGTGTATGTTTATATAGACTTTTCTCTCTCTCTTAGCATCTGACAAGTTAGCATCTGGCATTTCTAACTTTTTTTAATTCACTTTGATTTTTTGCATCGTTTTTCTAAACAAAGAAATCCATTTTATTTAATGTAAAGAAATCAAGAAGTTTTCAATATCTTGGATACTTTTAATAGAGAAAGAGTAAATATGACCAGCTTATATTTTATTATTAAGTTCATTCTTAGATTATTTGCTTTGTAAGTATATGTGGTCCTCTGACTTCTTCATTGAAAAATGGAGTAATTCACCTGAATTGATATCCTTGGAGCAACAATGACCAATACTCCCTTAAACTCAGATCAAAATTTTTACCCTCAGGCTAGAGCCATTCATCTATCAATCCACAAATATTGGTAGTATGCCCTCCACCATGCTGCAACAACACAATTACTCATGCATAGTACAAGAATATTATTTATTCATTCATACAAATTAAGAGTCAGTGCTGAAGTAGGTACTGGGAATACAGCAGTGAGAAGACAGACACAATCTTTGCCCTCATAGAGCTTCGAGCAAGGATTTTACAAATGAGCTACTAATAAAAAACTAATTACAGTTGTAAAAATTACTAAAATAAGTCAGGGCACAACAAGAACATAAAACAGGGGCCTCTGACCTAGAAGGGAATGAGGAGAGACTGATCAGTGGCTTAGCTTTGTGCCCTTACTAGCCCTGGAACAGCACTTGCATACAATAGAGTAATCAAATAGTTCATTGAGAGAAGTTCTAAGAAAGGGTATGTGAAACTTTTATCCCTTATTTATTCAAAAGAATTTATTCAAACTTCTGTTTAATAAATTAGTATATATCACTCTTCCCAGTGTCCGAGTCACTTAGGGACTTATTATCCTTCTCATTCCAAGTGAGCGTTGTACGCTGTGCCACAGTCAGAGGGGATCCCAGAGAGCTCAAAGTAAATATTCTTTTCAATGGCATACAGGTGATCCAAGGAACAAGGTCCAAAGCTGTTTATGAGAGACATCTAGAAGGAGCATTGTTGGAAGGGTCTAATGCCAACTCACATCCACCTACCAATGTGTGGGGTTTACAATTCCTTCTATTAATATGTGGAGTTTTATTTAATACTCTTCAAAGTATACTAATAGCCAGTGTCTCCCTGGATTGTTGTATATTTTAGAAAGTATAATCGTTATCTTATTCAGCCTTGCATGGTGCCTGGTACAGGGTTGATATTCAATAAATTTTTGCTGAACTGAATTGATAATCACCACTCTAGAGGTAGAGTGATTATTATACTTATATTTCAAGACAGAAAACAAGTTCTGTGATGTTACATAAATTTCCCAAGGTCGTATAGAAAATTAGGAAACAAACTGGAACTAAAACTTAGGAATTCTGACTCAGTCAGGGTAAGCTCTTATGTTTTTAAAACAAAGGTCATTTGTTTCTGACTTTGTGTAGCAAGAGGAACAAGAAGTAGATGGCCAGCTGGGAAGATTATATGATGATGGGAAGTTCTGCCATAATAAATAAATATGCGTTGTTATTTATATGATGAAATGAAAGTTTTCTCTGAAAAAAAATTAAAGCATGCCAACAAGGGCAGAGGCGCCCTTAGAGGATATGTGCTAGGTAAAGAAGCTCTGACATTTTCTTTGTAGAATTGCTTCATGAATAATAGTCTATCTTCTGAAGATATCTAAGTACACTGAAAAGTCCTTAACCAGCAAAACTGGCAAATTAGCACAAATCGAATAACCTTCCCAAGCTGCTATGAGCTGTAGCCTAATATAACTCATTTGCAAGGAATGTAAACTATGTTGTACTATGCACAGTTATTGTGTTGTCAGGGGCATGGAGGAAGACATACTATCAATATCTATGGATTGATGGATGAATGACTTTAGCCTGAATTCCGGTCTGGGCTCAAGGGTCTCCAAGAGAAGGAGTGTTGGTGATTGTTATTCTGAGGATCCCAATCCTGATGAATTACTCCATTTTGTGCTACAGGAGCTAAAAGGCCAGATGCTATATCAACCAACTGTTGAGCCACTCACCTGTGTTTCATGGATTCATTCCATTCTAGAGTCAACAAGTAGAAAAACAAGGCCTCTGGAATGGCTGTATTAAGCCATTTTAGGAAAGTAGTGAATTTGGAACCTTCCAAAATAAAAAGCTCAAACTCTGGAAATTCCTTTCCTTAATATGCTCACAACTCCCACAGACAGGAAGTTATTCCTGATATGCTCACAGCACACATAGCCTGCTAGGGTTGGCCACCCTTCTGATTTACTTTATGATGAAAAAACCTGTCATGATGACACCAATCTGGATCACATTTGCTCTGCAGATCAAGCCATTCCCTCCAAGAGTGTTTACATGCTCCCAGCATGTCTTTCCTCTTTTTAGTGGTGTTCAGCTTTTATATAAAGGAAAGGCAAGTAGAAGTGATTCTGAATTCTCCCACTCTAAATTACTCCCTTCACTTAAAGGTGACACATTTTCACCTTTGGCCTTTTTGAAGGGACCAAACCATTATTCCTTCTAAAGGATTAGAAACAAAACCAAACTCTGATTTAAACTTTTAGTCTTGTGGAAGGAAACCTTGTATGACAACCTCCTGGCACCATAGTTTTGTTTGATCCCTGGGTTTTACTTCCTGGGCTTGAGCCTAATGACTTAGGAAATGGAACTTGCCTTAACTTTAAAATAGCATGTAAATAAGAAGAAGGAATTTATCAACCCATGCAGTGATGAATGGTCCTCCTTCTCCCCAAGAGGTTATACAGATACTAAAATCAATAGGCTCAGCATTCACTTTCACAAGTTTGTTATAAATTCTCTTTCTCTGTGTGGGGAGGACAGTGGGAATTTCCGAGGGTGCCTGAAATCAGCCCTAAAATTTCTCAGCCCACGATTTTCTCTTTTAACTACCCCACTATTCCCACCAGAGGAACAGTAAAATAAATGAGGTCATTATTCTTTACTACTTGCCTCTTGTAAATTGTTAGTCAACCTGGAAGGGTGGTTATTTATGAGGCATTTTTAAGGTCTGTTCTGGTGACAGAGCTGCTCTGGGGCAGTGGATACTGTGTCACATTCACCAGTGAAGCCATGTGTAATCTGTTTTTCTCTGGAGTTTCATTGTAGTGGTGGTTGTTGCCAGAGGTTACTTAGGATGAAAAAGTTGTCAGAAGGTCTGTGGTGCTAATACTTCCACTCTGTGAGCTAAATAGACCTTTCTTCTCTTCTTAATCCTCATGTAGTTGAAAAACAGCTTCCAACCCCCACACTTAGGCATATGCACACACACACACACCCCCCTACCTCCTAATAGTCTAACTTGTCATGTTTCTAGAACAGTGAGTTTTTTGTTAGCTTGTTTTTCCTATTAGTAGATTTCTTCATTTTACTAAATGGAGAACCTGCTTCCCTCTAAAATTAGTAGAACGCCACTACTCCTCCGAAACTCACCAAAAATTTAAAACCAAACAAAAACACCACCAAAAGCCATCAACAAAAATCTCCAGAGGCAAATGATTAAATATTCCTATTTTTGTTAGCCTTTCAAACATAGGGAGTTTTTCTGAGTTTCCATAGTGATATAAAAAATTTTTTAACCTAGTTTTGGAAAACTATATTTTAAAGCGACAGCTCTGTATAAAAATGGGAAATAAAATACTTCTTTCCACCTTCAATCTTCTTTTAAAATCATAAATAAATTTAAAATTAAAATCGAGGCTTCCCATTTGACTTCCTTGCCTTGTTGTGGATTCATGATTATGCCTGCCTGTGTGAGGTGAGATTTAATTTAACCACTATAAGGAAGAGGGTGGCCTAGTCTTGAGCTACAGAACTCCTCTCTATTCATGGTTTACCACCTAAATTTATAACTTCCCGTCAATACTAACCCCATGCCTAAAATAAATCCTTCATTCTCCTGGACTTTATTCCCACTCTCTAAGTTCCAGGCATCGTCTGTGTCTTTTATTCTTTCACTGGACATTTATTGATTTCTTACCATGTTCCAAGGTATGGTGCTAGGGGCTGGGGACACAGTGACCTTATCCCTTGGACCCAAGAGTCGCAACCCATCGGGAGTCAGCTTAATATTCAAATCCTGACTTCACATCCCACTAGCAGTATTGCCTTGAGAAAGTTACTTTGCTTCTCTCTGCCCCAGTTTCCTCATCTATGAAATGAGGATACCTTCCTCATATTCCCAGGGGATTCCTGGGGATACCTTATATATGTTAATAAGCTAATTTGTCTGTATACAGCCCCTAGAAAATTCCTAGTACACAGTAAATACTAAACACATGCTTGTTCAGTAAATAATTACATTAAACGACAATGTCCATACAGTGGGATAAATGTTACCCCAGCATCCATAGGCCACTGAAGGAACAAGGTTTAATTTGATCTGTACTGGGGAAAAAGTGGTTCAAGGAGACTTAAAGAAGGAGGAAAAGTTATGTTTATATGATGATATTTAATAGGGACATTGATGATAAAAACGAGCACAACCTTACTGCTCTTGAAGAAAAAAACGAATACATAAAAGTTGGACTTGTTAACCTCTTATTAAATAAGTAGCTTCACTTAAATGCAAGTTTATTTAAAAATAACTTTTTCTGATGGCAAAAGTCTTATTATAGAAGTAAAAAATAATAAAAGCACAAAATAATTCATATATTACAAATCAGAGACACTAGTTGTTAACATGTTGTTGTCTTTCCACCCACTTAAAGTATTTTGAGTGACTTTCATTTAAATTGACAATTGATTGTATTGTTCCTTTCAAATATATACACATGTACACATACATATGGTAAAAAGTGAACTTTCTTTTTCACCAACCTTCCAATTGTTGAGAATCCCAAGAGAAAACCATCTTTAACGTCTATATGGTTACAGATATTTTGCTATCATTTTACATATTAATATCCATATATACATCTATAGGGTTTGAATTTTTCAACCATAAATGAGATGGTGTTATACATGTTGCTCTGTACCTAACTTCTCACACAGTATATTTTGACGAATTTTCTAGATCAGTACATACATTTTTTTTAATGACTGCTTGGTATGATTATACTATAATTGATTTGGTCTTTTGTTTACAACTATTTGGGTTGTTTCCCATTTCATTAGAGCTTATTATGCAATATTGAATGTTGCACATACATTTGCAAATATGCAAATATGCTTCTGCAAAATAGATAACCTAGTAATACCATTGTTTGGTCAATATGAATTCATATTTTAAATTTGCATCGATACTGCCAAATTACCCTTTTAAGAGGTTGCAGTATTTCATAATATAGCTGTAGTATATAGTAGTATTCATTTCTTCACATCCTCATCGGTACTAGGTGTTACCATTTGTTTTTGTATTTGTCAATATGGTAGACAAATTATCTTATTTGATTGCTATTTCATGGTTATTTTAGTTTGTATGTCTCTAGTTATTAGTGAAGTTGAGCATTTTTAGTGTATTTATTGAATTTTATATTTCTCTACTCAATCATATTTGGAACATGTTAGGTAAGTCAAGAATTGGCAGGAAGAGACACAAATGCATCTCTTAAATCTATGGATACATTTTGTATATGATGAGAGAAAGTATTACTGACTTTTTTTCCTCACACAGATAGCTAGTTGTCAAAATACCATATATTGATCAGCCCTATTATTATCCATTGATTTTTAAGTGCCATCTTTAGTACACACTAAGATCTAATATGCATCTAGCTCCATCCATATATTTGTCTGTTACTGTGTAATGTCACTTTTAATTGTAGTTTAGTTTCAGTTAGCTATAATCACTGTAATGCTACATAGGAAAGACTCAGAAAATCTTAGTGACATACAACAATAAACATTATTCTCGTGGACCTGTGGCTTGGTTGGGGTTGGACTCACCTAAACTAGGCTTCTATGTCAAACTCTGCTTCAGGTGGGAACAGCTGGTGAGAATTTCCCTCTCCCTGTGTGTTGTGGAGACCCTCTGCTCTGGGGCCTCTCATCTTCCTTTGGCAGTGGGCTTGCAGGCATATTTTTCTTCTGGGAGTAGCAGAGTTGTAAGAGCACATGCTCAGCTATGCAAGCACCTTTCAAACTCCTGTTTGCATTGCTTCTGCTAACACTGCATTAACCAAAGTGAGCCCCAAATCAAGAGGAGATATTCCATGTTTAAAGGGAAACAGTACTAGTTATATGGCAGTGCTCATAGATACAAGAAAGTATAAATTGGGGGGCGAGTCCCTCAATTTTTCTTGTATCAACATTTTACTGTTCAGCTTTTTTTCCCCCCACATTGTTTCTTCCAGATAAACTTTTGAATCAGAATACAGAGTTCTAAAAACTCTGAGTGGAATTTTGATTGGATTCATATTGACCATAATTTGGGTAGGATTTTTATCTTTACAATATTGAATTTTTACATCTGATTAGAAACATTGTGTTTGCTTTTGTTTATTGAGTTTTCTTTTACGATTTTGACAAAGTTTATTTTTATTATGAACATTTGTACACAAACTCAAAAGTAAAAATAATAATACAATGAATACTTTATTTACGACTCCCAGATTCAAGAGTTATCAAGATTTTGCCACATTTGCTTGATCTATTCTTCTTTCTCTTATTTTTTGCTTTAGTATTTCCAAAAAAATTCCAATCATCATGTTATTTTACCCCTACATATGTTAGTGTGCATTTTTCAAGAATAGACACATATACAGTGTACATAAATATGTATATATATATATATGAGGGGGATCCCCCCAAAACAGAATTTATTTATAAAAAGTGTGTATTTATTTTTGCATATTTAAACTTCAGTCACTTTCAAAGTATTCTTTGTTTGATGCAATACACCTATCAAGATGCCTTTATCACTGCTCAAAACAGGCCAATTTTGATGCCTTTTAGTGTTTCTGCTGTTTTTTGTTTCACCTCTTCCACATCAGCAAAACGTTTCCCTTTGAGGACTTTTTCCATCTCGGGAAACTAAAAAAAAAAAAAAGGCAATCGGAGTGAGATCAAGTGAAGGGGGAGCGTGGAGAACAGAGTCATGCTGGCTTTGGTCAAAAACTGCTGAACACTCAGCGCAGTGTGGGCAGGTACGCTCGCAAATTACCCACCGTGCAATGGGCAAATGTATTAAAAGACCCTCAAAAAAGAAATTAACTGAAGCCCAATTCAGCCTCTCACAACAACGATAACTGGTCCACTGATGCTGATGGGTTCTTGGAACACTTACCTAATAGGGGAAACCTATACTACAAGGGGCTTGCCCTCCAAAAAATAATTCTTTTTTTTAGGGGTCCCTCTCATATATATAGGTTTGTGTTTTTGTGTGTGTATGGTTATATCAGCTAATAAAAATCAACAAGAGTTCCATGGTATTATCTAATGACCTGTCTTTAATCAAATTTTTCCAGTGTCTACAAAATTTCTTTTTAGTATGTTTGAATTAAGGTCTGTCGATTAAATTTTGTTGCTATGCCCCTTAAATATTTTACTCTAGAGCATTCCTTTTCATTAATTTTTTTCATACCATGAACTTGTTGCTGAAACTGAGTCCTTTTTATGTAGAACTTTCCATATTCTGAATTTTGCTGATTCCATCCCCTGGCATCATCAACTATGCTTTTTTAACCACTGTGGCATCTGGCTGCCTGTTTGTTTGTTTGTTTTGCTACTGTAGTATCTTCTGTTAAGCAGTTAGACCTAGAGACTCAATCAGATTCATCTTCAAGTGTTTTTAGTAGGGGTTGGGGAAGGAAGAAAAAAAATACTTCATAATTTATGCTGTGTGCTTCCCAGAACATTCATCCTAGCAGGAGATGCATATATTTAGAATTATCAGTAGGATCAGATTGTATCTGTCTCATTCATTCATTATGAAGCTCCCCTCTTAACTAATTATTTCCGGCTCAATCCATTATTTCATTAGGGATTGCAAAATAATACTATTCTATTTCTACCATTCCTTCTGAAATTAGCATCAATTAGTTTGTTACCTTGAAGTAGAATTCATTTAAGAAAGTCTGGATACCTGTTCCAAACACACAAATTTATCTGAGTGTGCTTCACACTTGTAGGGTCCTGCCAGTGCTAAAGATGCTGTGTGACTCCCACACTGGTCCTGGGAATCAGTATCAGACTGATGACGAGGTCGGTAGATGGGGAGCATGGCCCTCCTGAGAGTATAGCTACAGGGAAAAAAGTCCTTGCCATGAAAGGGAAGCTGGTTGGGCACACACATCTACCAGTACATCCATAATTATTTTCATTACAAAGAGACAACCTATAGCCTCCCTATTCCTGCCAGTAATGGGCCACAAACCAGATGTGACAAATAATGCTGCTGCCTTCTCATGTGCCCCAGATTTGTTTTAAAAATCATTTTTCAATTCAGCTAATGTTCTGTTCACACTAAAAGGGTAGAAATTATTTTTTGATCTGTGTTAGAGATCTGCATTAGCATCATAGAACTCTGATTCGGAAACTACTGATGCACCAGAATCATAAAATGTTTAATGAGACATATCAATTTAATTGTGCTTCTTGGAACGTAAAGAGCCAAAATTTGTCAGAATTTTGCTGACAAATGTCATCATTTACAGACTGATCTTTGGCGCTGATTATGTTCACCATTGATAAAAAATACTGGGAAATGAGCTGTGCTTATTGAGACAAAAGAAAGGCATTTTTTGTTTAATTGACTCAGTTGCAGTTTAAGGACAAAAAAGTTTGCAAGTATATGGAAACAGTCTGGTTTGGTAATGGTCATTATGTTTAAACCCTGATGCAGAAGATGCTGTGTATCTGGATGATGAGAAAGAAAGGGAAGAGTACGTGCTGAATGACATCGGGGTAATTTTTTACGGAGATGTTAGTGACATCAAGAATAGAAGCTGGAGTTATGGTCAGGTGAGCTGTTTAAAATTTGTCATTGTCAAGGACATTTTTACTTAATATTTTTGTCATATGTATCCCTGTGGGGTACTATATATCGATATTAGACAAGCACAATTTCCTGCTTTTCAGGAACTGAGACTCCAAGGCAGAGAGCATAGGAGTAGAGACTTATAAAGACAACTGCATAATTTATTAGCTGAAACCACATATCTGTGGTTATTACAATGTTACCAAGAGGAGAGATTCTATGGATAATGTGGCATTCTACTGAGAAATGCTTTGGCATCTTAGTACAGTGAAATCTCATTAGCTCAACCTGGAGTGGACTGAAGTTTTCTTTTTCTCATAAAAAAGATATTTTGATAATGATGCAAAGAATGCTGCAAGGTGTGTGACCAACTCAAAGAAGTAACTTTTATTTTTTTATCAAAAGGTGTTAGCCTAGGATACTGTTAATTAGAAAAGAGTGTTACCATTTCATCAAAGGAAGGCCCATTGGGCTTTTTCATAGAAACATTTTATCAGCTGCAAACTCATGTTACTGTCTAGATATAAAGTACCAAATGGTTTTCTTTAAAATGTTCAATAATTTAAACTATTTCAGTGTGCTATCTTTAACAGTGGAGCAAATGAATGATATTTTACCATTTTTCCATAAATGAATGCATTTCCTGTGACTAAAAATGATTTTTAAGTAGCAACCTGAGAGGAGGTAAACATGTAATTTCTCAGGAGTTTTGGCTGGGGTGCTAGAATTGTGCATCATTGTTCTGAGTATCCAGGGAAGAAATTTCACGGACTCTTGGTTATACCAAGTCACATGATACTTTATTGGCTCCAGGTGCCTGGATTTGACTTCCATATGAGCTCTCCCAGTGTCCCTCACCTATGGCTCCAGCCTGGCCTTGGAACCCATGTGATCCTGACTATCTGGCTTTGTGACCAGCTTCTTTACCCTGAATCCTGAGATTCCCATGCCCAGTGCTCAGGCTTGCCCACTTGCATTTCTGAGAAACTGCTTAATGTCCACTCAGGCCATTTTATTACTATTTGGCCTTTATCCTTTTTTAAAGAAAATTCTGGTATTGTCTGTGGCTAGCAGTTATTTTTGAGGAAATTGAACTAGTACCAGTCTCTTCCCTTGATAGTGTAATCTACTTTCTCTGGGCCTTTCTGCCTTCTCCTTGGCCTGAAGTACCTTCTGTGGCGCACCTGAGAACCCTTTATTTTTGAGATCTGTGAGGACTTATGTTACTTTCAAGGACTTGAGGCTCTGGCCTGACTTTGGAAATCATTCATTTCTTCACCTTGGGCTCTGGAGCCAATGTGTTGGAGAGATCTTTTAAATTAACTTGTACTGTTTTCTAAAGAACTTCAAGTCAGTTCATGATCCCGAAATACATCAGCTCTCTAGGAGTTTCTGGCTTGCTTTTGTGTTCTCATTCACTTTACTGAAAAATAGAGGATGATTCCTTCCTTCCACTTTAATATTTCATACTAAAGCTTATGGGAGATTACATTATAGGAAATATACTTTTCTAGACATTATATGCAGTTTCATTTTATTTTTCATCAGAGAATATCTTATTTGCTGAGTGGACATTAAGCAGCTTCTCATTTTTCCCCCCAAATAGTTTGAAGATGGCATCCTGGACACTTGCCTATATGTGATGGACAAAGCACAAATGGACCTTTCTGGTAGAGGGAATCCTATCAAAGTCAGCCGCGTGGGGTCTGCCATGGTAAGCCACAACAACTGATTACTGAAAATGATTATATATGTCATTTGCCTCAGTATAGATGCCAGTTCATTAAGAGCTATTGAAATAATTACTTACATTTAATAAACTTTTACTTGTAAAATCCTTGCTCATAGTATCTCTTAAAATTCTCTGAGCTTGTCATGTGCTATAAAACAACATTCTCATCTCAATTCTGTATGTTTCTTTGGCTTCGGACAAATAGTGATAAATCTCATGTACTATAGGCTGGTTAATCTAAAGAACCTCTTGCCTAGCGATGAGGAGTGATCATGACAAAAATGTCAGTAACTTTAATCAAACAACCAATCAGCCAAATATCAAGGAGCACAGGAAACAGGCAAGGCACAGCTTTTCTCCATTTTCACACTGATAGTAAGAGTTAGGAAAAGAACGACTTGATCTAATCCTAGCTCCTGTTACAGTAACACGTCACTGTAGTTTTTTATCACTTATAACGTGGGTACTGATTCAACTCAGTAATGTGTGAGGTAAGTAGGGCAGGCATTACTCATACCCTTTTACAAGTTAGGACAAAGGGTGATGACAGTTTGCCAGTGACAAAGCCTCAGCTGGAACCCAGGTCTGCTGATTTCAGATCTAGACATTTTCTGCTTCCCATGCCATTTTCTGTGGGAGATCCTGAAACTTCTCTGAAAATGAAGAGCTCCTACAGTGGAACAGCTTCCTGAGAGAGGAGAGAAAATTCCCATGAATGGAAAGATGGGATCAGGCATGTGACGTGAATTAATTGGGGTGCCTAGGTTCTATTGCGCTGATATACCCAGCACAGAAAGCCAGTCCTCGGTGCAGAAAAGTATATCAAATCCAGCTTAATAATAGAACATTCCTAAAGAAATGTTAACCTAGCTGGTATTTCATACAAAGAGGAAAAAAATCCTTATATTACCAATTTCTTTCAGTTTTCTAAAAAATTCTCTTTGGAAGAATTTTATGTTTGAGTTTAGATTAATTAACTTTTGAATTAGATCTTTTTAGTTAAACAAAAGCAATATTGTAAATATAGTATTAGACCAATAATTATATGAAATATAATTTCTGGTTAGCCTTTAAGAAGGGTTGTTGTTTTCATTTTATTAATGACTAAGCTACATGTACATTGAGGAAACAGCAAAGCTTAAGAAATAACAGTAGAAACTAATATCTCAAAGCAGTTTTGTTTTCTGTTAGTTTATGTTGTGTAATGAAAAGACAATGAATTCTAAAGATTTGGGAATCTCTTTGTAAGAATCATTTATAACAACATGTATTAAACCTATAGTCAATCATTATTTTTCCTGTTTGACAGACAAGATTTCCTTTTTTTCTTCTTTTCTGAAGTTACCATGATAAGTTTACAATGAGAAGAAAAACAATAGCTAGCAGTGGCTAAATATAAATTAATTCCTTCTTAAGCATTCTTAAATGGCACACTCATCAGTCTAAGCTTACTTGCACGTTGTATTTTTACTAATCCAGAAGTCAGAAATCACTGCCTAATACAAGCCAATGCAAGAGGGAAGCAAATGTGAAGTAGCTGACCTAAGGCTGTCTGTAAACACCTGGCCAAACAAACTGCTGTGTTGAACAAGCACATACTCCTAATGCAAATTGCCTTGAAATTTTATTAATAGTAGAAAGCCCACAAAGTTTTAACTTTGAAAACATATATCCTGGTTGATTTAGAACTAGATAGAGAGCGTCTATTTGGGGTATGGTTTGGTTTGGGTTTTTGGTATCTCTTTAGAGGGGCAGATTGTAGGTGTTAAGGGGCAGAAGGCCTGCCTGGGGGTATTTTGAGCAGTATCTCTATTTTCATCACACCATTGTTTGCATCTACAAAGTGGTGATTGTTTTCAAAACCCTTTCACCTCTATTATCTCCTTTGAATCTTAAACTAGCTCTGTGAGTCCTTCCAAAGTTATTCAGGTTTAATAATTTTAAAAACTAAAATATTGAACCTCCAAAAATCAGTTAAAAAAAAAGACGACACTTAGGGAAAAATATCAACTGTTCTATGGTCGTTCAGGCGGTTACCCTCCTATTTACAAATCCTGGAAATCTACTGTGAAATTTCAGAGGGCAGCTAAAGAAGAAAGAAAGAAAAAAATGATATTTACCTTAAAATATAAAAAGATATGTTTAGAGAACTCAAAAGAAAATATTTGGAAGTTGCAAGAGTCTAGCCAGAACCCTGATTTCCAGGTAGATGGGGCTGTGTGTGTTTTCTCTGGGTGGTCCAGGCCTCAGGTGGAACAGAGGCTGATGCATGGTTGTTTTCTGAATTTCTCTCAAACACCTCTCCAGCCTAGTCACTGTGGCTAGAAATTCCTTTTGCAGGATACAAATGTCAGAACAGGGGTACATGTGACATGCAAATTCTCCAGAAGGGGTAATACACTGACTTTAGTTCATGCCGAGATGGCAGTGAAGGAAGGCAGAACTACCCTGAGAGCGATTATTGCCAGGAGAGAGGGATGAGCAGCCCAGCCCCTTGCCAGGTATCTGAAAAGGATAGAGTTGAGTGAGAACAAGGACTAGGAGCATGTGACAAATTTGCTTAAGGTTAAGGTCAAGTCTGGCACTGAAGGTTGAAGGTTTATAAGGAGTTTGCAAGAAACAGGTAGGTGTATGATGATAAAAAAGAAAAAAAGCATAGGAAACTCAGGTTGCGCAAACATTCCAATGATATTAATAACATGAATCTGAATTTTAAGTGCATAATCACCAGATGAAAATATATATTTACTGTCCAGTGCATATGACCTTGAATAATTATGTATTTGTGGGGCAATGCTGTGCAATGTAGAACGTTTAGCAGCATTCTTAGATTCTACCCAGGACAAGTACAACATTTCCCCCACCAGTTGTGACAATCAAAAATGTTTCTAGATATTGCTTAGTGTCCCCTGGGGGGAAAATCACCCTTCGTGAGGACCACCACACTAAAGCCCTCTGTGACTCAGTTTGCTTGCCCTTGGGATATAAGTAACACTCTTTTCTTGTCTATATAGAGAATCTGTCTTCTTAACTCATACAAAACCTGCTGGCTTTCATTCCTCCACTGAAGAAAAAGTGGAGGCAGCATCAGATAGGAAGAGATTCAGCCCATGTCAAGAGATAGGACCTTGGTTCTAGTTTGCTATTAACTCACTGTGTGACCCAAGGTAAACAACTAACCTCTCCTGGCCTCCCATCCTCATCTTTAAAACAAAATTTTGTCTCTGAGCTCAGACCACATTTGTTATTCCCAGTGGCAGCAAGAATATTCTTTTATTCTTCAAAACAGTGCTCTTTTTTCATCTATTTTTTTCCTTTATAAATTCAGTATCTTCCCTTGTTCTTATTTTGAGTTGCTGTTATTTTACTTTGATGTGAAAGAAAGAAAAGTTATGACAACCTGAACAGCCTTGGGCTATAGGACTTTCCCATGAGAAAGAAAGTCCAAAACTCCTGTATTCTCATTGTCTGGGGATTAGGCCTGAGATGTTATAACCTTACATAAGCTAACTTTTATTTAGACTCCTCTAAATACTGTGAGGTGTGTTTTCCCAAAGTTATACTACAGATTGATTTGAGAGAAGGCGGGGGGGGGGGGAGAAGAAATTAGAAAAAAGAAAAAACTTGCCTGAAGTTATACTTCTTCTTTTAAATTACATTGCTTGATTGCTGTTTTCCTTCCACTGCATTTCTGATGTGACAGTTCCCACCAGGAAAATTGCCAGGAGCTGTGCCAGGAAAAGTTAAGAAGGATGCCTTGTACCATCTGAAAACTTACTTCATTCACATGTTATTAATAAAGCATTTCACTGCCAGCCCTAAGAAGCCAGACATGGACTCTGAGCTCCCAAACTATAAAAACAGTTGCACCATGATGTGTTGTGACAAGGACATCATGGTCCTGGGGAAAGAGGAGGACTGTGACAATAGTCTGGTATTACTGCTGGGTGGTTACTTGCTCATGCCTGCTTCTACCCCATGACTGTTTGGATCTAGCAGCAACTATGGGCAGAGAACTTCTCCCAAGGAGATGCAGCTGCTGCTGCAGTGCCTGCTGTTACTGCAGATAACTGTTTGCTTGTTCATTGTGATACCCCTGAGTGTATCACCTCCATTCATATTCATTTCTGTGGGTTAAGATGTCATCAATTGAAGATCTGTGCTGGTATGCACCCAGAACCAGCATGTGAAATCAGGAAGACTCTCCAGGGTATTTTCATAGATGGCTCTTACTATTTTGAGGTATGTTCCATATATGCCTAGATGTTCGAGGGTTTTTATCAAGAAGAGGTGCTGGATTTTATCAAAAGCTTTTTCTGTATCTAATGATATAATCATGTGGTTTTTGTTTTGACATCTGTTGATGTATTTAATTACATTTATGGTCTTATGAATGTTGAACCAGCCTTGCATCCCAGGAATGAAGCCTACTTAGTTGTGGTGGATGATTTTTGAGATGTGTTGTTGAATCCGGTTTGCTAGGATCTTGTTGAGAATTTTAGCTTCTATATTCATCAGGGATATTGGCCTGTAGTTCTCTTTCTTTGTTGGTTCTTTACCTGGCTTGGGTATCAATGTGATGTTAGCTTCATGAAATGATTTGGGGAGAGTTCTATCTTTCTCAGTAGCCTGGAATACTTTCAATAGGATTGGTAACAATTCTCCCTTGTATGTTTTGTAGAATTCTGCTGGAAAGCCATCTGGTCCAGGGCTTTTTTATTTGTAGGTAGTTTTCTTATGACATAGTCAATTTCCTTGATTGTTATTGGTCTATTTAGGGTCTCAATTTCTTTTTCTTTCAACCTAGCAAGGCTGTGTGATGTCAGAAAGTCTCCATTTCCTCTAGGTTTTCCAGTGTGTTTTCATACAAGTGTACATAGTAGTCTCTGATAATCTTTTGTATTTCTTCAGGGTCAGATGTGACTTCATCTTTTGTGTTTCTGATTGTGTTTATTGGGGCTTTTTTCCTCTTGTTAATCCTTTCAACGAACCTGCTTTTTGTTTCTTTTTTGTTGTTGTTTTTGTTTTTGTTTTTTTGTATTACCTTTTTGTCTTTTATGTCCCAGATTTGTGCTTTTATTTTGGTGATTTGGATTCTTCTGCTGAAGTTGAAGTTAGGGTTTTGATGGTCTTGCTTTTCCACCTTCCTTAGGTGACTTTTTAGGCTGTTAACTTGTGATCTTTCCATTTTCCACATGTGCATTTGTAGAGATATGAATTCCCCTCTTACTACTGCTTTCATGGCATCCCAGAGATTTTGGTAAGATGTTTCTTCATTTTCATTTGTTTCCAGGATTCCTTTAATTTTTGCTTTGATTTCAGTGTCGACCCAGTAGTTGTTAAGCATCATGCCATTTAGTGTCCATGTCTTTGTGAGTTTTGGGGGAACTTTGTTGGTGTTGATATTTATTTTTATTCCACTGTGGTCTGAGAAGGTGCAGGGCAAAATTTCAATTTTATGAATTTTGTTTATGCTTGATTTATGGCCAAGGATGTGATTTATCTTAGAGTACATTTCATCTGGTGATGAGTAGAATGAATTTTCTATGGTCATTGGGTGGAGTGTCTGTAGGCATCAATTAAGTCTATTTGGTCAAGAGTCACATGAGGTTTCAGATCTCCTTGTTGATTTTTTGTCCTGATGATCAGTCTAGGGTTGTGAGCGGGTATTAAAGTCCCCAAATATGATAGTGTTAGAGTTAATATCTTTTTTAAGTTTGCCTAGAAGCTGCTTTATGAAAGTTGGTGCTCCTATGTTGGGTGCATATATGTTTAGGATGGATATTTATTGTTGATGGATTGAACCTTTTATCATTATATACTGACCTTATGTATCTTTTAAAATTTTTGATAGCTTAAAGGGTATTTTGTTTGGTATTAAGATCATAACTACAGCTTCTTTTGTGTTCCGTTTGCCTGAAATTTTGCTTCCCATCCTTTTACTTCGAGTCTGTGAGTGTCCTTTTTAGTGAGATGAGTCTCTTGGAGACAATATATTGTTGCCTCGTGATATTTTATCCATTTTGCCATTCTATGTCTTTTTGGTGGTACATTTAGTCCATTCATATTCAGGTTAATTATTGAAATGTGAGAGTTTATCCCTATCATAAGGTTCTTTTTTTTTTTTTTTTTGAGTTGGAGTCTCACTCTGTCACCCAGACTGGAGTGCAGTGGCCGCTTCCGGCCACTGCAGCCTCGACCTGCTGGACTTCAGCTATCCTTCCACCTCAGCCTTCCAAGTAGCTGGAACTACAGGCGTGCACTACTGCACCCGGCTAATTTTTTGATTTATTGTAGAGATGAGGTCTCACCAAGTTGCCCAGGTGGGTCTCAAGCCCACAGGCTCAGGCAATCCACTCACCTCAGCCTCCCAAGGCGCGGGATTACAGGCTGAGCCACCGAGCCCGGCTTATAAGGTTCTTATAGAGTTGTTGTTCCTGTTTTTTGTCTTTCTTTTGATTTTTGGAGTTGATTCATGTGTGTTTTCAATCTTTTTCCTGCACTCTTGGCACTGAGGTACAATATTGAACAAAGCATAGTTTCTACCTTCACAGAACTTACAGTCTAAGAGAGAATACAGACCAGTAAGTAGAAATTTTCAGCATATTATGACAAATTATCTGATGAAAATAAGCATAGGATTGTATGGCTATGCTTGTTTATGTTTAAACATTGGCCTAACACGTGTTGGGCTACTGGATCAAAAGATAGAATGATGGCTGACAAGGGCCCATAGCAATAATAAACCATGCTATTATTCACAGAAACCCTTTTTTCATGGCGAAAATAATATCCAAATAGTCACCAGCACTGGAGAAAAACATAGTAGGTGGTAATTTGCTCCTAGGGATGTGTTTTTGTTTTACAATTCAGAACACATAAAGTTGTCACAAGTAAAGTGTTGTCTTTGGGTCCCAACACTTACAGTTACTTGATTCTATAGTGTTTTGATTCAATATAGTAACAAAAAAGGTAACAATGGAAAAATTGGGAAGGTAGGAGAGGAGGAAAAATATCAATACAGTTACATATTTTAAAATTTCGGTGCTGTATACTGTTGCAGCCTGGACTTTCCAGCTTCCCTTGATGTGTACACATTTATTCTTAACCCTGGTCTTTTGCTAATATTGAACCACAATGCCATCATTAATCCCCATTAATACTTTGCTCTGACTGTGCCTTTTGTGAACTAACTCATGATTGAATGTTTTTAACCAATCAATGTTCAATGTACTCTTTAGTGTTATAAAAAAAAAAAAAAATCTTGAGCTCCAGCTAGTAAATCAAACTGACCACAACTGGGGGATAGACCCTGGATTTTCCTGGGGCCCAGCACCGGATGAATGACTATAGACCTTTGAAATGAAATGGACTTCAATGCTTTTGATCCTCAAGCACCTGTGATTCTATAGATAAAATTAAAAAATAAAGTTATTTTTACTTTGTCCATCTTTCCTCCCCTTCTTTTTGTACCAGTATTTAGAAATATTTTTTTCTTTCATGCATAAAAAAGACAGTAATGACATCACTATTTTGATATGTTTTCAAGAAACTCCAGAGAGTACTTACTATAAAACCATGGTTTTTATTTTTCTCCAGTTGATTACTAGACCATTGTATGGGAAGCTTTGCATTCAGCAAACCTCTTCATGCAATAAATCGAATCACAAATATTCAGATTACATTTAAAGATTTACTTGTGTTAGAAATTTCATACATGAGTCATCTCAAATGAACTTTAAAATCAGAAATAAATACATGAAGTATATTCCTTGATCATACAGACCAACCACAATGTAGTTCCATAGTAGTTTTTTTTTAATTTGCAAAGCAATATCTAACTGCTCTTTTGTTTTACAAAGCAGATAAAGTCCCTTTTCTTGGAGTGAACTGTCATAGAAAAATCTGGGGACCCAATTTCTCAATGACCATTTTTAAATGAAATTTCTGAAACACAGGGATGCTTTTCAGCACTCCCTCCAAGCTGTGCAGTCAGTGCTGCTCTTGTCTCCTGGGGGCCAACATCCCCAGGATAGGGGGATAGAAAAGCACAGCCCTCAAGGATATGCACAGCTTTATGTACTCTGGGTTTCCTTTGTGCCCCTTTTCCTTCCCTTCTCTCTTTTTCACATTTATCTGTATTGATCTTACTTTGTTTTGCAAAATTGTGTCTATCAAAAAAGCATGATTACATAATAATAATCTGTTTCCACATTCTTGTGCCAGATTTATCTAACTGCCAATCAGAACTTCTGTGGTGGTGATGATGGTGGTGGTACTTATCACTACCAGATCATCAGTGCAACCACACTGAATATGATTCAGTGCCACTTTTGTGAAGGTAAAGATACATACACTTCCTTTGGGAATTTTCAAAGAATAATCATTACACATCTGCATTACTGACTTGCAGATATCTAGAGATCAAAATCCCCAGACTGGTGACTATTGTCAGAAGTAGGCTCTATGATAGATTTGAGTCCCCGTTCAGAGTTCTGGGTTTCCAGCCTTACTGGCTTTTAATTTAAATTGTTACTTTCTTTCTCCATGATTCATATCAGCAATGACATCACTCAGTTGGGGATGGCAGAAAAAAAAAGCAGAGGCCTCTTGATGCTCTTTGTAATCTTTCCAATGGCAGTACATCTCAATCAGTAGGATCTCCCATGGTGGCAATTTTTGGAAAATCTGATTAGTATAATGGAGAATTTTACTATAGTCCAACAAAGTAAAATACTAACTTATTCTAAAATGAGGGGTTTTTTTAAACCCATTAAAGTTGGAATCAAGGTATTCTTAAGAATGGAAGTAATTTCTATGATTCTGGAACTATCAAGGGAATTCAGTGATGAATGGGAGGTACAGAGTCAGGATAAATCTCTAACACATTTCAAGCTAAACACAATACCATAGGTCATTTATTCACCAGGTTTTTTTTGTTTGTTGAAGATTTTTAACAACTGACAAATATATTAGAAGCAAGTGAGAAAATATAATTTACCTAACAGAAAGTATTTTCATAGCCACTTTTGAGTAATTGCATCCAGTCCATAAATAAACAATGTGCAGATGGAGAGACTGAAGGATCAGGAAGTTAAATAGCTTTATCCAAGGTCACTGGTAGCACCGGAGATGGATCTTAGGTTGCCTGAACCCACTGTTCCACACACAATGTTAAATTTCCCCTGGATTTGTCCTCTACTTGTCCTCTCTCCATATCACATGAGTTTCTTGGGTACAAATATAATGCCTGTTACATGCCCTGTCTGATTCAATCCTTCTCTTTAGGTGGGGGGAATGAGGAACAATGAACTATTTAGACATTATCTTTTTCTCTTATGGCAAAAGCCAGCAATGTAATGAATTTTCCATTTGTGGGAAAACAGCTTGGTTTCTCAATTATTAAGGTTACATTTCTTATGCTTGTTCTCCTCATATTTTTGGAGAAAAACAGACATTTATTACAAGCCATCTCTGGAATGTGATAATCATAGTCAATCTAAATGTCTGCTTTCCCCGAATTGCTTCCTGGAATGAGGTTTCAATGCTGCATCTATTTTGTAATCACACAGGCTATTTCTGAAACACAGGGATGCTTTTCAGCACTCCCTCCAAGCTGTGCAGTCAGTGCTGCTCTTGTCTCCTGGGGGCCAACATCCCCAGGATAGGGGGATAGAAAAGCACAGCCCTCAAGGATATGCACAGCTTTATGTACTCTGGGTTTCCTTTGTGCCCCTTTTCCTTCCCTTCTCTCTTCCCATGGCACCCTTCTCTCTATTTCCTCCTCCTGCTCTGCATTTTTCCCTCTCTCATCCATCTATGCCTTTTATTCAGGTATTTTGGGATGTTTGGTGTATACCAGCCCTACACCATGCAGGAGTGGTATGGCAATTGAAAAAGCAGACAACACACGGAGACCTTGAAATCTCAGTTTCTTTCTCTTTGTCCACATTTGGTTATTCTCCCATGATTGTCAAGTAGTAAAATACAACTGAGAATCCTCAGTTACTAAGGGAGAGGGAGCTAATAATTTCTGGTTAATAGTTATCAAGAAAAATGAGTCTAATTACCCCTGTTAGAGATTGGGTCATGTATATACACCAAAGTATATTCATATAACAGTAGATATATACTCCAAAGCATAAATTAAGGCTAGTTCTTTTTTAAGATTCAAGTAAAATGTACATGCAGTAAAAGTCACAGATATTAAATGCACAATCAATGAGTTTTGATTGAGGTAATCACTATCCCAATCAAAAGATAAAAATTCCCATCAGCCTAAAAATTTCCCTGTGTTTCCACTAGTCAATTCCCATCCCCTTAGGCAGCTACTTTCCTGATATTTTACAATAGATTAGATTCGTCTGTTCTTAAAATTCACATAAATGGATTCATACAGCATAAGTGGAGCTGCTTTCTTTTAGTCAATCAATTATTTTTTGTTTGTTTATTTTTATTTTGTATGTATATTTTATATTGGTAGCTTTGAGGGTTTCAAATAATTTTTAGTCTGGGTTTTAAGCACACCCACCACCCCTACCTGTGCACATTGTACTCAATAGGTGATTTTGTGTCCTGCCACCCCTCCCCCCACCCCTTCTGAGCCTCCAGTGTCCATTATATCTTTCTCTACATCTTTGCAAATCCATAGTTTAGCTGTAACTTATGAGTGAAAACATGTGGTGTTTGGTTTTCTACTTATAGTCAATCAATTTTGAATGTAATTTTAATTTTTCCTTACTGTTACTGAGAATTTTTTATTGTATTATCTATAATAATTTTTCCATCTATTCATCTATTGATGGACAATCTGAGATGCTTCTAATCTGAGGCTATTATTATTAATGATACTATGAATATTGACGTACAAGTGTTTTGTGTTCATGTTTTCATATGTCTGGAGTAAACAGCTAAAAGGTGGCATGCTTAGATCAGAAAGTATGTATTTAATTTTATAAAAATCTGCTAGTTTTCCAAAGTGGTTGTAGCATTTTACATTCCTTCTAGAAATGTATGAGAGTTTCAGTTTTTCCACAACTTCACCTGTTCTTGATATTTTCAACTTTGTAAATTTTAAACAATCTAGTGGGCACATAGTGGTATTCACTGTCATTTTAATTTTCATTTCCCTGGTGACTAATGTTGTTAAACACCTTTGTATTCATATATTAGCCATTCACATATCTTTTTTGGTGCAGCATCTTTTCAAGTCTGCCCAATTTTTAATTGGATCATTTGTATTTTTATTATTGAGTTGTAATTGCTCTATGTATATTTTGAATATATGCCATTTGTCAGATATGTATGGAAGATATTTTCTCCATGCTATGGCTACAAGTTACATTTTCTAAATGGCATATTTTAAGTAACAAAAATTTTTAATTTTATGAAGTCCAATTCTTAAATTGTTTTTTATAGTCATCTCCAATTATTTACAGGGGTCATGAAGATGTTCTCCTATGTTTTCTTTTTGAAGCATTATAATTTGAGCTTCTACATTCTGATCTGTTATTCATCTTGAGTTATCTCATTTTGTGTGGTGTGAGGTAGGGACCAAGGTTTTTTTTTTTCCTAATTCATTCATCTATTCCAGTATCATTTGTTGAAACGACTGTTGGAAAGACTTTCATTTGTTACAAAGACTATCTTTTGGCCCATTGAGTTGCCTTGGTAATTTTCTTGAAAATTAAATGACTATATGAGCATGGATCAATTCCTGGACTTTCTATTCTGTTCCATTGGCTTATACGTCTATTCTTATATTAATACCATACTATCTTGATTACTGTTTTGCTGTTGTAAATCTTCAAATCAAGTAATCGTCCATCTTTGCTTTTCCTTTTTAATATTGTTTTGGTTATTCTAGATCCTTTGCTTTTCTATATCAACTTTATAAACAACTTGTCAATTTCAACAAAATATCTGTTGTCATCCTTATTAACCCATTGTCTTGATCTAGTAAAGAAATATTTAAAGGTGGCCTATACCCATCTTCCCGTGATATCACATTCATTCATTCAACAGAATGAGTACCCACTCTGAGTACCCACTCTGTACTAGCCTTGGAAATACAAAGTCAAACAGCATGGTGCCTTTCTTCCTCTGGAAACACAGTCTGGTATTAAAACAAACAGTCTAACCATGGCACAGTGTGAAGTGATAAACAGGAAAACAGTAGTAAATCAGAGGGACAGGTAAAGATTTCCAGAGTGAAACCAGTTGAGTTTTAAAGGATCAATAGGCATTCATCAAGTATAGAAGGGATTTGAGTGTGTAAGGGCATTCCAGGAAGAGAGAATAACATTTCCAGTAGCGACAAGGGAGAAAACAGCTTGTTGTCAAGCCCACCACTATGAGAAGCCAAAGAGATGGTAAATGGTTTTCTATTCCTTTGGATCAAGTGTGTGACCCTGGCTGTTATAAGTGTCACGAAAGCCCAGAAAGGATCAAGGATGAGGAGGCAGGAATGTGGGGGGGGAGATAGAATTACTGCTACCCTATTTCTTTTTCTTTGAAATTCTGCTGGGATGCTTCAACTACTCAGAGTACTTTACCTTCATCTCATCTCTCTTCCTATTCTTACCACATAACTTGGCAAACAGACAAGCAGGCAGAAGAAATAGATCTCTACATTCCCAGGATGATGAATTTCCAAATTTTAATTTTTGAAACTATTCTTTAAAAAAAATCAGTTGAACCAAAATAAATAAAGGAGAAAAAGAAAAGCAGCTATTATTGAAGAGAAGAGATGACTGCAACCTTTACCAACACTCAGCTCTCTTCAACCCCACCCCTCAACACTATAACTATGGAGATTCTTTGGCAAGATCTTAGAGTGCCATGGAGCACATTTTGACATTCACTATAACATTTGCTCCTATGATTAAAATTGGTCATCACCAGACTGTAACTGGGAATTATGGGTCACAAAACCTGGAAAGGATTTTTACAAGGACTAATTCTTCTCCTTCCCAAATTTAGCTCTAGTCATTTGAAGCTAGTTCACATGTAACCCAAAATAAAAATTTATATCCAATGTTCCTTGAGAAATTATTATAGGCAAGATTGGGTATTAAACTATTTTCTGAAAGACTTACAGAAATCCTAGTCTTTATGAGAACATAATTTTAACAATAAAATTTAACAGAATATAACAAGCTTATAATAGATAAAAATCATATTATAACAGCCATATAAAAGATGCATACAGAAGAAGAAAAATGCATTTTCATATTTGAGAAGAAGGTGAAAATGTATGAAATGTAAAGGTCTGTGCTATAGGAAATCAAAGACTCTAGAAATGTCACATTTCTTTATTTGTATCAGGTTATAATCATGCCCCAATGACCAAAATTGGATAGAAGTCCAGTATGGATCAAGCTTTAAGACTCTTTGTATCCTTTGAATTATACAGGAGAAATTGTTTTTAAATCATAAATAGTATTATACTATAATGGTAAGTTTAATTTCAAAGTAATTTAGTTTTTATAGCCTTATTGAAATATATTCGACAATAAAATGCACATATTTAAAATGTAAAATTTGATAATTTCAATATGTATATGTAGACATGAAACCATCACCAAAATCAAAATAATGAATGCCTCTATTATCTTAGCAGTTTCCTCATTGTAATTTCTCCCTTTAATGACTCCCTGCTATGTGTACCATCCTCAGGCAATCACTGCTCTCCTTTCTATGTTTTCCAGATTTTTATATAAATGTAATCATGCAGTCTGTACTCTCTGCCTCTTTATTGAGTTTCAAAATTCATCCATGCTGTCATTTTTATCAGTAGTTCAATCCTCATTATTGCTGAGTAGTAGTCCATTGTGTAGTGGTTCATAACCACTATTTATTTATGCATTTTTGGTTTTTGCCTCTTACAAGTAAAGCTAGAAACATTAATGTAAAAGTCTTTGTATAGATATAAGCTTTATTTCTCTTAGGTAAATATCTAAGAGTGGGATAGCTGGGTCATATGGTAGGTGTATGTGTGTGGGTCTATTTCTGTGTTCTCTTTTGTGTTCCATTGACCTGTCTGTATCTATGGCAAGTGGTGTCATGCTATTTAATTTTAAAATATTACATTCAATTGTACTCACATTCTATTTAACTTTAAGTTTTATTTGATTGTATTAAATGTTACTTTAATAGGAAAAAACTGAATTGCAATAGAAGAAACTGTTGAACTTCAAATAAATGTTTCTTCACTACAAGAGATATCATTTCCTGATAGGTCTCTCTAAGGTTATTGCAAAATTATAACAACCATTAAAAGAATAAAGCAATTATGTGCTTTTAAATTATGTTTTAATTTTAGATGATATCAATTAACTGTGAGAGACCATCACATTGAAACATTAACATTTTCATTCTTCCTCTCCATTTTCCTTCCTACTGTCTAAATTTTTGTAGGGTGATTGTTGTTTTTACATTATCAAGTTTTAAAATTCATCTGTAATTATAATTCCCAAAGATGCTTAACTTACATGGATTTCTCTCATCACTGAATCTTTTACCATAGAGTCTCTATTCCTAGATTCTTTGTTTGACTCATCTCTTAGTTATTTTGATATCATTTTTCAAGTGGTTAGTTATGATGGATACCATATTTCCTGAAATCTTTCAAGTTTGGGAATGTGTACTGGTTGCCTTTATACTATGAGTAAGTTCAAAGCTGCATACCATCATATCTGTTCATAATATGGGGTCAACCTTTCTTTCTTTCAGGACTATGTAAATATTGACTGGCAGTGTTTTGCCACTGTGTGGTATTGTAGAGAAATCTGAAGGTTATCCCATTCCCTCACTTGTTGCTAATTTGCATTTTATGTCTAAATGACTGAACAATTACTTTTTTATCCTAAGGTACAAATTAATTATAATTTCTAGCCAAGAAGTATTCTGTATCAAATTACCCTGGAACACAAGTTGTTCTTTAAATGTATAGATCCCACTTTTAAGTTAAAAAATTTAAAGTAAAGTTTTCTTATGTCATGAATATGTATGTTCTGTTTCGTTTATTTGGTTCTCTATTTAAGATGTTAATTATCCTTATGTGCTATTATCTTTGTCTTCCATAACTCTGAAACTATTCGCTTTTTTCTAAACAAATTATATTTGTTTTTGCATTAGCACTTTCTCTGATTAACTCAAGCTTTTATTCTATGTAATTAATTTTATTTTTGGCAATATCTAGTCTGTTTTTTGTAGTTTATAATTATTATTAGTTCTTTAATGATATGACTTGGTTGCCAGTTTGTTTCCTTTGGTCTATGGTCTCCTAAGAAATTGTGAGAAAATTTGTTATGATCCTTAATTTTGTGTTCTTCTATATATGAGTTTTTTCATGATCTCATTCTCTCTCTCTCTCTCTCTCCATTCCCCTTTTTCCCTATGCTGCTCCTTTTCCTTTTATTCATACCTATACTCACACAGCTCTTCTTCAGAAATTCTATTTGTTCTAATAAATGAAATCCTATCTGTCTTTTCAAAATAAGATTAGTTTAATTTTTCCTCTGAATTACAATTTAAGGCCAATGTTCTTCATTCTATATACTCTGTAGTACTCTAAGAGAGACTGAAGTGGGGAAGGGGTTTTAACTGAGGAGATGGGCAGTCTTTATTAGAACACTTAGGTTCTGCTCTGTCTTTTAAGATTCATTAAAATTCCCATTTCAGAACCCACTCCCTGTAATTGGTGGTGTATCTGATTTCTATGGCAGGTATACTCTTGGGTTTTGTATCATTTCCTCATTGTAGTCCCAGAATCTCTACCTCTTTTGAATTACAGATCCTTTTTCATTCATTTCTTCACAGCAATTATGTCCACCATTCTGGTCAGCACAAGAAAAAATACCAGCATTTTAATTCAGTTTGTTTCTTTCCATATTTTGAAATATAAGTGAAAAATCTCAGGCTTCTGAAAAAATTGATGGTTAGGAACTGAGCAGGCCTCCTCTCTGCTCTGCTCTACTCTATAATCCTCAACTTTTCTTGGCACTGTGTTTTGGAGTTTATTGCATTAGGCTGTGAAGAACTGAGGTTGATGATCATGACTTTTGGGGGGCTGCTTTTTCATTTTTCCAATACTGTAGGTACTATGGGAGGGAAATTTAGTGCAGCCTTCATGATATTGAATAACACTCTCTGCCCATAGTCTTGGGCCCATATTGTCTACTTGACTACCAGTGACCAAGGCCAAGACGTTTTATTCTGCCACTGCTCACACCATGAGTTCATGATAGGGTGTTACAACAGTCAACTGTGGCATACAAAAGGACCCGTATGCCCTTGATGTATTCTGTCAACATATCTTGTTGTCTAGGAAGGGAGATATTGCTTTAACCCTTTACATCTGTCATTAAAAACTTATCTCTTTCAGTGTCTGAGCTCCCCAGAAATCAATGTTCTAATTAGAAAACAGTAGCTAATCTGGCCAAATGCTAATAAATGAGAGTTGTGATTTATCTAGCAACAGGGGAATAGCTCAGCATTAACAATTAAAAGGTCTGTAGAGGAGAGAGCTTTTTTTCCCTCTTACTCTTCCCCTTAGCTGATTGAGTTCAGCTGTATGCTATAAATAACCCTTCTAATTAATGGCTAACAGTTTGAAAATCAGTTATTAGAACCACAGTTTAGGAACCTTTACCTCTGAGATTTATAGAACCTGTTTTATTTCTTAATGATAAGGGAATGGTAATGTGAGTTCAAAGCTGAATCTACCTACCCTCAAAGACCAGACCACATCATAGCCTACGAAGACACTCTTAGGCTTTATTATAATAGAAACCGGTTTTAAAATAATCAATTCAACAGTAAAGAGAAGTATTGATTATGAATAGAGCTAGAATAGTTGACTAAACCTTATTGCACACCAGTCATTTCATGAATCTACAAGCTAAAGTCAAAGTTTACATCAAAGGCATGAGTTTGCAATTAGCTGAACGAGGTCTTTTAGAAACCTCCAAAGTATCTTTTTTCTTCATAGAACAAATTAGCTAGATAGTTACTGAAACTCTTTTTCGCTTTAACTTGACTGGATACAGAATCAGAGGGAAAAAAAATAGCATGTCTAAATCAAATCGAATAGTGATCTTCTAGACAGCACTCCCCAGACAGACCCTTTTTGGGAAATGCCACTCAGTGCTAAAGTCTCGCATTCTAACGGAGGCATTGTCATTTGCAGTAGAAGATGCTTGCACATCTTAAGTGTTTTCATCTAGCATTTTCCATTTCTTTCACTATGGTCTACTTAAATAATAACCATGCAGAATTCCTAGCAGGTCCCTGAACCTGCCCTGTTATTTTATGATACCAAGGATTTCTTCAAACTGTTTCCACTATGTAGATGACCTTTACTGGCCAGCTTGCATGTCATCTCCTCTATTGAGCTTACTCCCTGCCCACCACCACCACTCTCCAACCTGACTGATTACTCTTGCCTTTGGTGCCCCACTCTGCTTGTATGTTGTTCTGCCTTAATACCGATACCAATAACCTTTACTTCCACTATACTGGTTTTCTGCACATCTTTCCCCCAAAGAAAATGTCTTGTTCATATTCAGATGTGCAATGCTTGTTGACTATTCAAGTGATTATTAAATAACTATTGAGCACTAGCTCAACTAATATTTGCTAGGATTCAGAAAAACATAGATTTTATCACTGTTCACAATGAACTCATGAACCAGTGGGGAAGACAGATTCCTCTACAGTTAAACTCCTTGGCCAGCCAGGGAGAAGTATCTAAATAGGTGCTAAGGTTGAACTGCTAGTTGGTGAAGCAACAAGCACATAAAAATTCATAATATTCTAGTATCTCTTCTGTGGTTTTCATAATCCAAGCACACATGCTTTAATCATGTTTCATATTGCCTACTAATGTCTCTTCAGCATAATCCAAGCCTACTCTTCCAAGCTAATATGTACACAAATCACCTGGGGATCTTGGAAAAATGCAGATTCTTATTCAGTGGGTCTTAGTAGGGCCCGAGAGTCTGCATTTCTAATAAGCTTCCAGGAGATGCCACTGTTGCTGGTTCATAGACCAAACTTGAGTCGTAAGGCTCTAAACCATTGTCATGTCAACTATAAAAATTGTTGAAGTGTCACCAGTTTTTGGAAAAACTCCCACTGGTCGCCACTTAGACGCTTCTGACTATAATTAAATGTGATGAAAGTTACACCAAGAAAGGTAGATTCAGCAGTGCCCAGAAAAACTGGCAAGATGCCTTGAGACTGATATCTTTTAGCCTTGGTTTTATTGTCTAAACACAAAAGATCTTTGCTCCCGCACTTTCCGTCTACTGCTACTAGATGCATGTAGTCTGAAGGTATAGCAAGTTTTTCCAGGATATTCAAGATTGCCTTTCTCTGCTTAAGTCTCCTCCATATATAAATCATAACATCCTAGGCTTTATGGAAATAGAAATACTTTTTAACAAAACTATAAAACTTGAATTACTTTAAACAAGCATAAAGAGAATAATTAGGTTAAATTTTTAAAAACGCAATTCTATATGGCTCCAATGAAATTCTATTTTCTTATTAACTCTTAATGGTTCCTATGACAGCATCTGTTAACTGTTTCAACTTATTAGAATCTGCCACTCATCCTAAAAATCAAAACCCATTAGACCATTAATTTTCACTTGTCAGTTTTGAGTTCTCCTTCTACCAAGACGAGATCCCCACTGGAGCTTTGTACTTTTGCAGATCTTCTTTTGTCATTTTCCAGCACTATTCTGGCTCAAACCAACTACCCTATGTGAATTTTTCCCAGTCATGTGAAGAAGAGGTGAAGACTCCTCCTATTTGCTATTCAACTTTACCTTTCAATAGTAAAATGCTGTTTAAGAGACGGTCTTGGTCATTTGGTCTCTCCTCGCACACCTAGCTTTTGTGTCATTTTCCCTGACAACATAATGGTGAATTGAACATAATTGGAACTGTTTTCACCACACATAGTATATGAAAGTCACTGAAAGCCTCAGCTTGCCTCATGCCATAGCCTGGAGAGAACTTGTCTAGATGAACGTTCTTCTCACCTCTTTTGGCCTCATTTAGGTTAATGCCAAAGATGATGAAGGTGTCCTCGTTGGATCCTGGGACAATATCTATGCCTATGGGGTCCCCCCATCAGCCTGGACTGGAAGCGTTGACATTCTACTGGAATATAAGAGCTCTGAGAATCCAGTTCGGTATGGTCAGTGCTGGGTTTTTGCTGGTGTCTTTAACACATGTAAGTATCCAATTGAGTAATTTCTTTTTAATGTAAAGAAAATTTCACTTTAAGACATTTTTTTTCTATAACCTGGCAAAGAGACTTAGCGGCCCCTGTTGGCTCTATAGAATTTATGGGTGAGCATTCTGGGATGTAGTTAATGCATAATTAAATTATCCTGAGCCAAATATGCTCATAGTTTCTCTTTGATTGCAGAACCTTTATAGAAAGAATGATGGACTATTTCCCACATAATACATCATTCAACACCCAAGAGAAATAGAGAGTCATAGAGGCCAAGCAAGAATGTAGGAAGAAAGATAGCCCATTTTCTTTTTAGTTACCACACATTAAAAAATTAAAATAGTAAAATCTAATATAATAAATAATAAGGAAAGATATATACTGCTTATTTGTTATCTGGAAGTTATGTAAATATTGTCAAGATGCTTGTAAATATATCCACTTAATGTTTATCCCAGCTATGAAAGGGATTATGGCAGGTGGTCTCATCTCCATTTTTTCCATGTGTCTCAATGCCCCTGAGCAATTAGAGATTAGAACATAATGAACAATCTTTGCTTCCCCTGTTTCTCCTCTGGTTTTTAATCCACCCAACATCCAATCTGTAGAGAAAAACATATGGGAACAAAATTATTCTCCTCAGCCTCTCACATCATTTTTCAAAATGGCATTTGCCTCTCTAGGCCCAGACAATGTTACAATTAATTCAGTGAATATTTTTAAAAATACATTCATTTCAGTATGTCTTCATCATTGGTAATGATTTTCATTCACTTGCCATTTCCACAGCCTTAGAAAAACATTAAACTCAAGTTGGAGTGTCCTTTCTGCCTGCTCGTTAATACACAATGTTTTACCTAGTTAGCATTTTTTAAATTACAAATGAAAAGCAAGAAGGGGCTAGAGGCTGGAGCAAGGTCATTTTTAAAGAATGATTGCAAAACCTATTCATTTTAGCTCAAAGTTGTGACAGTCTAAGATTTAATCAGTGATCCAAGTAGAAAGAAAGTGTGAGTTTTGTTTTGTTTATTTTGTTTTCCTGTGGCATCAAACCAACTAAGATTATTTTCTTAGTCATTTAAATATATCCAAGAGCTAAAGGAATACAGTATATATTTCGTGGGAGCAATAAAGGCCATGATCATTAGTCACCTAGAAGTGCTAGTCTCTAAAAAGTCCCAAGAGAAACCTGAACTTATGATGGTTTGGAGGTCATTCCTCTTCCCCAAGGCTCCCAAGTCAGAATGTGGTAGGAACCTCTCAACAGAGGAAGCCAGTCTTTTGAATGAATTTAGGAAAACAAAAAGGACCCAAGTCCTCCCCATGCCTACAATTTCACTACCCCAGCTTAATTCCTTCAGACTTAGAACCAGATAAAATAGTGAACACCTTATATCTCGTCTACATCTATGCCTTTGGTAGGAAAGGGTTACCAGATCTGTGCCTAAGAACAGGCTTGGTGGTAAATTAAGAAAAGGCAGAAATCCACTGTGGAGAAGTTGCAGTGAGAGTAAAAGTAAACCTGAAGGGAGACATCGGGGAAAGAAAAAACAGGTGTCCCAAAGTCAAGCTTCAACTGTCTTACAATTATCTGTAAGACAGACTCTTGACAAAATCTTGTTCAGTGATAACATGAATGTGTTCAGCCATAAGCAGAACAAGAGTGGCAATTGTTTTATTGGTAAGAGGTCAGTGAATAGTAGCTGCAAATTAATAGAGGGAAACGGGAGTAGGAAACAGTGGTGGCTGTCATCGTTGTTCGGGATGTTAATATCAAGTCCCTTAAGGAGGGGACACTTGAATTTCTACCAGATTCAGGTTTAGACTTCCAAGGTTGTTCTATTGAAGGAGGTAGGTAGTCATTGGTTTAAAATGCTAAACTATTCTGAAGGAGAGAAAAAAAAAGGCAAGCCAAGTCATTAATCTTAAAATTGTCAGCTGAATTATTTTCAATGAGTCCTGATGTCTGGCGTCCTGGGAACCAGGGAGGGCACTTGGATTAAGTTTAATCAATAGGTACATATGGCAAGAGAAGTATCTAGGTCATTTATTATCTAACAATTAAAATAAATCTGTAGTGCCACCCTCCACTGAATTTGCTCACAAGAGCAAATTCCAGCCAGGAGAGCAAACTCCACTGAGGATCTGCTCTGTAAATTCCTAACTTTCTGTTAGTGGGTTTTTAAAATTTTATTTTCAAGAACATATTCCCGCTCACTGGACTAAAATAACACCACTTTGATAATCATATGGCTCTGTTGTTGGGATTCTACTCCAGTTGGTTTAGTTTGGCACCAGTAGCAGTTCTGAAAGATCACACGGCGAGATTTCTCTCTTCAGTCCCCATGTGGTTGAATGGTCACCCTTTCTCAGTATAGAACATTTGAGGAGAACATCTCCAAAGAGGCTTTTTATGTTGGTCAAGAAGAAAGTCTCATATGAGAAGGGAGTTACTACTGTTATTTTATGAAATTTTGGTTGATGTGTTTAGTTGTGCTCTGTCCTTTTTTCCTGTAGTTTTGCGATGCCTTGGAATACCAGCAAGAGTTGTTACCAATTATTTCTCAGCCCATGATAATGATGCCAATTTGCAAATGGACATCTTTCTGGAAGAAGATGGAAACGTGAATTCCAAACTCACCAAGGATTCGGTGTGGTAAGTGTCATTGATAAGTACATGGGTTGGTATCAGATTATAGTGACTGTATACATTTACCAAAGATAGGCTTGGTATAGTGTTTCTTTTCTATTTTAAAGATCATTCAATAGCTTAGATAGAAATGTCTGATTGTTAAATAATGTTTTAGCTAATGAATTATAAATGTTACTGAACAGACAGTTTGGGTTCCTAGTAATAAAAATCAATCATTCATTATAACAGCAAATACCAAAAAAGGTCTTTCCTGGATTGTATCCTCACCTTTCATTCAGAGAGAGAAATGGCAATAAAGTTGAAATTGTTTCCCAAAACCAATCACATGCTTCTTTCACTGCCCTGAACACCTACAGCACAAGCTGGCTATAGAGAGCTTAAAATCCCAAAGAAATATTATATTTTTTCGATACACTAAAAAGAAGTTTAAAAAATCCTGAGTCTGAACTGAAGGATATATATGAAGGTTTATATGGGAGGAAATTGGGACATAATTTTAGCTGTTGCCAACCATTGAACCTGGTAGAATTTCCAAGCCAAAAATGTGTCTCATATAGTTATTCTTTACAAATAATAAAACTAAAACACTGTCAGTTTGAAAAGCATCCAAATGGGGATGACAGGAAGTTATAAGCTCATTTTAAGTGAAATTAAAAGTTAGAAGTGCCTGAACTCCCCGGTGTCCCAAGAATGGGCCACAATTGTAAGAGCAGTATTAACTCACCAGTACTGGTAAATGCTCATTGGAGAATGTTGAAAGAAAGAAATCGCTGAACTAGTAGCAGAGTGCTACTATGAATGAAAAATAGTGCAGTTCATTGAGAGGGAATGAGCTGAGCTGTAGCGAACTGGAGAGCACGGGCAAGACAAAACCTTGTCTCTGTAAATGGAACAGAAATTTAAAGAACCATTTAAGCCTGCAGAATTACAGTACGGCAGACCTGACTGTATGTGGAATGACAAAACACACCAAAATAGCTGTTCCAGAAGCACTTTGTGACAATCAAAATAGCAAAAAGAGAGTTATTTGGCATTCTACCCTCCATATCTCTTCCTTACATACACACTCTCTCTCTTTCTGTCACCCTCTCTCTCCCGCACCTCTCCCTCTCTCTCCCCCTTCCTCCCTCCCTCCCTCTCCCTCTCTCTCTCCCTCTCTCTCTCTCTCTCTCTCTCTCTCTGTCTTTGTAGTCAAATGCAGTTCAAAGTTATCTCTCCCTGCTCCTTGATTCAAATACCTCCATAAGTCCTTATGTGGCACCCCAACAAACAAATCCCCTAGACCTTAAGCAGGACTGATAGAAAATTGTGAAACTGCTAGATCTTTCCTCTTTCAGTTCTCTGCTCTGAATTCTTTTCTCTATCTCTGACACCCTTTGCTCCTTTGGTGTCTTCCTCAAATGTCCCATCACCCTGGTCTGGGTCCCTAACCCACCCTCCACTTCAGATCACAGCCCGGGGCTCCTCTTCCCTCCCTTTGCTTGGCTCATATTAGATTTTCAATATTTGATGCCTGACCATCTGACTGACTGAAAGGCTGATGCCAACTCAACTCAGGACACTCCCAGATCACGCAGCACAGGGATTAAAAGGCTCTGCCAGTTCTGAGGCCAAGGCCTGGCTCTGCCACTGACCAGCTGTGTGACCTTGGGCAAAGCACAACCTCTCTGTGCCTCTTTCCTCCTCTAAAGTGGAGATTTTAAAAATTCCCTACTCTGCTCAGCACAGAACTGAACATAGCAGGTGCCTAATGAATGTTAACCACTATTATTGCCTTCATTATTAGTCATACAGCTGGAATTTCTTAGAGACAATATGTTGCCATCAACTAAGTAACTGGAAGCAATCAGAAAAGAGGGATGTCCGATGTCTTAAAATGGCTGTGCCATTTCCGTCACTTTGGGGTATTTTTAAAGAAAAAGCAGAAACTGCCTGACCAATACAACCACTGGTGCACCTTAGAAGCTATAGGTGTTCCAGGAAACCAAAAGAATGCCTAAGATCCTCCTGGACTGAGGAGGTTGGTAGGAGCTGTCCCTGGACAAATCAACCCCTGTAGGTAGTCACTGCAACCACACCCCCATTCCAAGCTCTGACTTGGGCAGTTACTTGCTGTGTGGCTTTGAGAAAATGACTTCACCTCTCTGAGCTTCAGTTTCCTCATCAGTAGAATGAAAGTAATCTTTGTAGTTACCATTTCCTGATGCAGCGACTATAATGATTAGATGAAGTTATCTGGTCGAATACTTACCATTCTGGTAGTCTTGATAGTGATTAAATTATTATCCATCACTGGTAAGAAGTAGGGGCTTTCTGAGTTATAGGGCTAATGAGAAAGGATGAGGGCCAGGCATCAAGGCTAAATGGAGACTGAGATGAGGGTAGGAACGATTTGCTGGACATCAGCTGACCCCTGCAAGGTGGCCTGATGGATTTCCTAGCAAGGGTTTCAGGTGGAACTGGCCTGATCCAAGCCCCTGGGCTCACCTTCCTCCAGGTGCTCCGGTCAAACATACCCGTCTCAACCTGTCTTCTTGCTCCTGGTTTGTGTGTGACTCAGGGCCCTGTCCTCTCCAAGTAAGGAAAACCTGGAAGTGAGATCTCTCTCATCCTCCATCATCTATCTCTCCTTCAACACCTAGGTCCAATGGTCCACAGTCTGTGATGTATCAACTTGACCAGTTAGGTCTTAGTGACCCAGGACGTCCTCTTCTCCCTGACTCAGCCAAGTGTCCGCCTGCCAAAAGCAGAAATCATTCTGTAGGGAGGTTCGGCAGGACAGCTCAAGATGGTATGAGAGAGATGGTATGTTCACTGCAGTCCAAAGCCAGGAGTGACAAGCTTGGATGCTATTCCTTGCTCTGTCTTTCCCCTACTTCAAGACCATTTTTATATCACAGACCATCAAGGACAGACTGCTTATTTTCCAGCTTCCTGGTTTGCTACCCCAGGTCCCCTACATGTGACAAATAACTTTTTCAATTCTTTTTTCAACACTCTGGTGTGCATTCTGTGTATATTTAGTCCTGTAATGATAGATCTTGTGGTCTAGCTCCAGGTGATTGTCCTAAAACCAATTTGGCCAGAAATGTGGTTAACGAGATAGTGTTTGAAAATATGCATCTTCAATAACTGTCCAGAACTGGTAGCTGGATGCATCATACGGTAATTTTACAAAGCCTTAAGCATCTTTAAGCAATTTGGTCCATATCAGAATTTTTATTCTATACTGTTGTTTGCAATTTATTTGCAGATTGTTCTGTCTCATAGACAGTGATTGAAACTGGAGATAATTTAATAACATAAAAGTCCAGATAGTTGGTCATACTGAGCATCTGTAATGCAAAGGTGAAACGGTCTAAATTTCAACAATGTGCCTACAATGTGTAAACCATTTCTGAGAGACTCTCATCTCACGCAGCTGCAATTTTGCCGGGTGGACACACTATCTATGCCAACAGAGGCCACCATCTGGGCTCCTTAGCTGCTCAGGCAGAAGGTGGGGCTGAGGAACCTTAGAAGGGCACAGCAGGGCTCAGTCATTGAACCCTAGGGTAGCAAATGAGATTCCAAGTGGGCAAACACAAGGTAGCAGATCCTAGAAGGAGCAATTTCAGCTGCCTGTCCCCAGTGTGCTGATGAGTTCTGAATTATGTGTAACCTCTGGAGAAAGGCAGCTATGAATCACTGTGGACAGTTTAATGAAGATGCTTGCTCAGTGTTTAGCTGCAGTCCAAACAGCGAATAGGAATATGAGGGCTTAGGGAGAAGGGAGAGCCAGGGCTCACTCAGATGGGCAGGGGCCTCGGAAGAGCTCAGCTTGATCACCTCATTACACAAAGGTCATGGTGGAAATGGAAACAATTTTAAAAGACAGAAATGGTGGCACTTTTTAGGATCATGAAAGATTTTTCAATGAAAGCCTTTGCTCCTTCTAAATGAAAGCGTTACCCTGTGTCCTTTTGCTGAAGCGAGCGTGGTCTGATTTGAAGATTCTGGGAGGAATCTTGGCTCTTGGCTCCTCCCAACCAGAATGCAACCCCCCCCACACACAGAGGGAAGCAGTGTCTGATCTCTATTTTTGTTTGTTTTGCCAGCATGTAGTAGTGTGCAGGGCATAGAACAAGCACTGAATAAATGGTATTGGTTGAAAAATTTTAAAATGCAAAAAACTCTGTGCTACAATGGATAGACTTAATCTATAAACAAAGTAAATTTTAGAGCAGAAATTAACCAGCTTTCACACCTGGGAACCTGACCTAGCCAGTATGTAATCCTAATTCTCATTGCACCCTTAGGACTCACGTGATGGTTTACACATTGTAGACACATTGTTGAAATTTAGACTGTTCCACCTTTGCATTATAGATACTCAGTATGACCAGCTATCTGGATTTTTATATTACTAAATTATCTCCAGGTTCAATCACTGTCTATGAGACAGAACAATCTGCAAATGAATTCCAAATAATAGTATAGAATGAAAACTCTTATATGGACCAAATTGCTTAAAGATGCTTAAGGTTTTATAAAATTATCCCAAGATGCATCCAGTTACCAGTTCTGGACAGTTATCGAAGATGTATATTTTCAAACACTATCTCATTAACCACATTTCTGGCTAAATTGGTTTTAGGACAACCTGGAGCTAAACCAAAAGATCTATCATTACAGGACTAAGAGTATGCACAAAGTGCAGAGTGTTGTAAAAAGAATTGAAAAAGTTATTTGCCACCTCTAAAGAGTAAAAATAGCTCATGTTTATAAAATACTTAGCGGTATGTCCTAATCTAGTTGCTAACATGTATTAACTCACTTACGTCTTTTAAGGGCATATTAAGGTAATCACTATTGTTGTCCTAATTTGTTGACAAGGAAGCTGAGGCAGAGTAACTTAACCAAGGTCCCAATCAATAAGCTGCAGAGTATGAATTACAAATTCAAGGAGGCTAATCCCAGAGCCCACTCTTTATTAAATAATATCCTTATTGAAATATAATTCACATACCACAAAATGAAGGGCTTGGGAGTAAAAATCAAACACAACAAGGCAATTGTTACATCAACAGAAAACAAAATTTTTACAGGAAAGAAGAATTAATTGTAGTTTAATACATGTTTTCTTTATGAATAGCATTTGCATTGTCATAGTATTTTGAATGCTGAATACTGATTTAACTAACATTACAATAGAACTACATTGAAAGTGAAAAAAAGTGCACAATTCAGTAGTTTTTAGTATATTCACAGTGTTGGGCAACCATCATGACTATCCAATTCCAGAACATTTTCATACCCCATTATGTATTAAACCTGGCAACCGCTAACATACTTTCTGTCTCTACGAATCTGCCTATTCTGACATTTCATATAAATAGAATCATAAGAGTATGTGATCTTTTGTGTCTGGCTTCCTTCACTTAGCATAAAGTGTTCAAGTTTCACTCATGTTATACCATACGTCAGTACCTCATTCCTTTTAATTATGAATATTTCATTGTGTGGATAAACCAGATTTTATTTATTCACTCATAAGTTGTACTTTTGAGTTATTTCTCTTTTCGGCCATTACAAATAATGTTGTTATGAAAATTCAGGAAAAATGTGAACAAATTTTTTTCCTCTTGGGTATATACATAAGAGTGGGATGTCTGGGTTGTATGATAATTTGATATTTAACTTTTCTGAGGAACTTTCAAACTATTTTCTAAAGATGCTATACCATTTTGTATTCCTACCAGCAATTCACAAGTGTTCCACCTTCATATTCTTGCCAACAGTAGTTATTTTCTGTTTTGTTTTATTATAGCTATCCTAGTGGACGTGAGGTGGATGGGTTTAATTTGCATTCTCCTAAAGATCAGTGATGTTGAGTATCTTTTTATTTATTTATTGCCATTTGTATACCTTCCTTTTCAGAATGGTTATTCAAACTCTTGTCTCATTTTAAATTGGATTATTTTTGTATTATTGCATTGGAACTCTTCTTTATATAATCTGAGCACAAGTCCTCTAGCATACATGTGATTTGCAAAATATTTTGTCTCATTAGTGCATTCTCTTTTCACGTTTTTCGTGGTGTCTTTTGAAGTGCTAAAGATTTTAATTTTTATAAAATATAATTTTTCTATTTTTTTGTTGTTTATACTTTTAGTATAATCTTTAAGTAATCATAACTGGATCCAAGCTTAAAAAGAAATGTGCTCCTCTGTTTTCTTCTAAGAATTTTGCAGCTTTAGATTTTACACTTAGGTCTAGGATATATTTTGAGTTAACTTTTACATATAGTATGAAGTATAAATAGAAGTAGAAAAAGAAAGAAAACTAAAATCATCTAATTGGTGATCTCTTGTACATGATGAATCACTTTTCTCGTGATATTTTAGAGATTCTCTTTTTATCTTCAGCTATTGATGGTTTTGCTATGATGTATCTAAATGTAGATCTCTTTGAGTTTATCCTACTTGGAGTTTTTGAGCTTCTTCGGTGTCTAAATAATATCTTTCACTGAATTTGGAAAGTTTTTGGCTATTAGCTCTTCAAATATTCTTCCTGTTACTTCTCTGTTTCCTTTCCTTCTGGAACACTCATTATAAGTATGTTTATATACTTGCTGTATCTCATGTGTCTCTGGGGTTTTTTCATTTTCCTTTCTTTTTTTCTTCTGTTATTCAGGTTGAATTATCTTAATTGGCCTATTTTCAAGTTCATTGACTCTTTCTCTTTTCTCCCTGCCTCTACTATTGAAACCCTAGAGTGATTTTTTTTTTTTATTTCCAGTTATTGTACTTTTCATCTCCAAAATTTCTAAGTGGTCCCTTTTCATAATTTCTGTATTCTCTAATTGATGAGACAGTATTCTAATAGTTCCCTTTAGTCATTCTTTGAACCTGTTTATAATAACTGATTTAAAGTCTTTGTCTAGTAAGTCCAATGTCTTGGCTTCCTTAGTGCAATTTCTCTTGGCTGTTTTTTTCTTCCTGTGTATAGGCTGTACTTTTTCTTATAATTTTCATTGAAAACTGGACATTTTAAAAAATGTAACATATCAACTGTTAAAATAAGATTTTCTGCTCCCCAGAGTCTGTTGTTTTTGTTGTTGCTGCCACTCTGTCTTTCTTGGACTAATTCTGTAAAGTCTGTATTTCTTGTCATGTATGGCCATTGATATCTATGCTGAGTTATCTCAGTAGTCAGATAATAATTGAACACAGATTTTCTTAAATATCTTGAGCCAAAAATCCCCCAACTTTAGCCAAGGAGCTCTGAGGGTGTAATCAGGAAAGTTTTTAATTCTCCAACAGGTAGTGTGTAATTATTCCATAGCCTTCACTTCTTGTGTGAATGGAGACTCAAGGTCAACCAGAAATGAGAGATTAGGACCTTCTTGGGGCTTTCTTGGGCATGCTCACAGCCCTACACATATGTGTGGCCATCTATGTCAGAGTTTTTCAAAGCCCCCTATGGACATCTCATTCCCTAGGTTTTTTTCTAAGATTTTTGGAAAGCCATTTGTTTCTCCCAAGTGGTATTGCCCCTTCAGGTAGATGGAATATTTAAAAATTGCTTCTAATTTTGAAAAATTATATGAATAGGGCTACTTTCATAGAGTGCTTTTTGAATCAGATCAAATAAAAACAAGCCCTAAGACTTGAGCTCTTCAGTGAGCTACCAGGCAAGTTAAATAGTAGCAATTTTGGAAGAAGGAGTTTTTGGGGGACTCCGAACACCTTATCTCTCCTTCATTGGTTTCTAGGCTGCAAGTTTTCATAGTTACTGAGGCTGCTGGTTTTCAAGACTACCATGAAGCTATGAAGAGGAGAGTGGGAATAAGGCTAATTAAAATTCCACAACGTTCACTGTTCTCAGTGAGATTTATCTGTTTTTCTTGAATAAATGTTTCTCAGATCATTGCAAGACTTTGGTTTAATTCCAGAGCTCCGGAGAAAATTGGTTTTGATCCTTTTTGTGGGTGTTCTTATTACTTTATGGAGGAGCAAATTTCCAGAGGTCCTTGCTCTGCCATTCTGAAGGCGTTTCCCAGAGCTCACTCTTAACTACTACCCAAGAACTTACATAGATGAGGGGGGGTCTACCACACTCCTCAGGTGCTTTACATTTCGTAGGGATACTTTTGGCATCTAGTATAGTCTTCCTAACATATGTCTGTTAAAACACATTTTAGGGCATTATATTGATCTTTTGAAAATTATGTGTGTAGAAAGCCATCTATGAATTTCATTTTATGAAGGGATGTTACGAAATATTTGTTTGAAAACTAGAAAAGGGCTTTGGTCTTTGAAGTTTGGAAATCACTGCCCTGGACTCTTCTCCCATTTCTGTCACATGCCCACCCTACTCCTGATGCTGGAATATAACCAAAGAGTGCTCGTAACTCCCATTCCACTTAAGTCTCACTGAACAAAGAGGGAGTTTGGGGAGTAAAAAGCCAGAGATCATTGTACTTCTCAGGAAATTAGGCAGAATGGGGAAAAAAAGCAGTCACCATCTAATAAACCACATAGAAAACACTAAGGTGTTTTCCATTTAAGAAAATAGCATGTACTAGTTAGTCATAAATTCTGCCTGAGAGACTCATTATATATACCATTTAAAGATTACTAGTTTTCAAATAATTAGAAACTAATAAAATATGTACCATCCAAGCTATACTGAGTACAATTTAATGTCTTTTGCTGATTAATAAGAGCTTTTTCAAAACTTTGTAAATATAAGAGCTATCAACTTTAGGATAGCGTATCCATAAATAACTTTATAATGCAAAATAATAACTTTGGTATCTACTGGGCCCATTGGTTGGACTTGGGAAAAAAAAGAAAGAAAGAAATCCTCTTCAATAATTATGAAGACACTTGGCCAGAATTTATCATAGAAACCTTTTTTGTACATTAGACTTATACAAATACTCTCAAAACCCAGTGATTTCTTCATTTTCAGTCAAAATTGAATTCCTACCATACTATGCCAGAGTGGTAAATTAGAATGGGGTCTCATTTTCAAATGAACCCAGCCCCAGCAGACGGAACCCAGTAGAGCTCAGAGAGGGACTTCTGTTAACTAGTGATGGCAAACGGGATTCGTGTGAACAAGTGACTTCTGCTTTCTGAGCACTTTTCAGTTTCCATTTTTGTTGTTTTCTTTTGCTTTTCTTGTGTTTTATTTTTGACAAATTTAGTTTCATTCTCCGTAGCTCACATTTGCAGGTACTACACTGAAAAAAGTAACACAGATAGTTACACTAGAAGAAATAATTAAAGGAGGAGAAAAGAGAAATCTGCACAAACATCCCCTAATTTTCTAAAAATTGCTATTAATAAGGTTCTTATAAAATTCTCTTAATAAATAAGAAAACTGTGCTTGGAAGTTTAAGAAAAGAGTAGAAAGGCTGTGCTCACAGTACTAAGGAAGGATACACCACAGAAGACTTTGTGAATGAAAACTTAAGTACTATTTTACTGTATATGTAATTTAATACATCTAGACTAATATTTAGCCAGTAGTAGGCCCTGGTAGGAGCACACCAGCATTTGGAGCCAGTGCCCTTCTGATTGGTTACAACATCCAGTTGAGTCATGTCTGTGTCTGAGCAGTTATTAATGATTTTGACTATAACTCCCACTATAAATACACCTCCTAGGTTCATGTTGGGAGCTATAGCATGTCCCCAAATCCACTGCCTGCATCTGCAATCCCCTCCACTTGGTCATGAGCTTAAACTGCGACTTCTCAAAGAACATAAAAAAATTTATTGTCTTCATAGGGCAAGCAAGAGTAAATACCTTCATACTTTTCTTTTTTCTTGGTAGGCAGTTGATCTCTATGGCAACATTCTTTGCTGAGCTGGAATGTCCACAGCATCCTTCATTCATCCTCCTTATAGTATTGCTATGTAATGTGGCCATTTATGACTGGCTACCCAGGGCTCCTTCAGGCGGCTCCCAGCCCAAGGGAACTGAAGAGGTCGGGCCTTAGTGAGGACATGGGCATTGACCTGGTTTCCACCTGATTGGACCACTAGCCTTAGACTGACATGACTGCAGTGAGCATCCAAATACCCCTTCCTGGTTTCAGTACTCCAACAGCTCCTAACAATGAATAGCTGCCTTCTGAAATAGTATAGCGCTCCCTGCTCCTAGATATATCAAAGTTTCCTCCAGCATCCTTCCTTTCTCTGAATAATTCCTTTCTGTCATCTTTCATCATTATATTTTCTGACAAGTTTTTTTTTTTTCTAACTCCTGGCTTTCATTTCCACTTTGAAATGTCTTGTTAGACAAGCCTCAGAGTCCACCAAATTGTTCTTACTTCTTTCCAATAACTCCCACCTCACCCATTTCTACTACTATTGGAATGACCAGAATTTAATAATCCCAGGATGTGCTAGCATTATTGTCATCGATATATTAAGCATAGTAGCAGAACCAGAGAGCTGGGGCTATGCCCATCTGCTACAAATACTCAAGTAACTTGCAAGACAGACAAGTACCATTCTTCTACCCCCTGCTATTTTTTGTAATAAAAGAATTCAAGCACTTGGTTTACACTTGAAGTTAGTCCAAGATATCTCCTCCAGGGTTCTTTTGATCTTATTGGTGCTCTCTCCAGAGCCCTGATAAAGCAGCACAAACAAAATTATAAGCCCATATCTCTTTCTTCCCTTTTAAGAACTCTTTTTCTCTGAAACCTTTCTGGACATATTCTAAATAAGATGACCCTGTTGAGTGTTTAAGCAGTTAGCCAAGTTAAAAACAATAAAGAACTCTTTTTTTTAATTAACCACTTTATTTTTATTTGAACACATAGCACACAGAGCCCCAAAGCCCATGTTGGTCTCAGCTGTGTTCCTCTGTTCAGCTATTCACCAACCCATGGGTTCCTGCACCTCTGGATGTGCCCCTGCCAGAATCAGGGCAGATTTTGAACTGTGTTCTACTTTTGGTAAAATAATAATAACAATACTCTTAATGTTTGAAGGAGGAATTTATGCATGTTTATTATTAAAAAACTTAAATATTGTAAAAAAAAATACCAAAGTCAGAATCATCCACTTTCTAACTACTCAGAACACTTGTAGCATTTTGTCAAACATACTCTAATATATCTCTTTGTATATTGTATGCATTTTTTATTTCTTCATAGCAGATTACTACAAATTTAGTGGCTTAAAACAACACAAATTTATCATCAGTTTCTGTGGGGCAGAAGTTTGGGCACAGATTGGGTTTTCTGCTCAGGGTCTCAAATGACTACAGTCAGTGTTGGCTGGGACTGTTGTCTCATCTGACACTCAGGTTTCACTTCCAAGCTTATTCAGGTTTTTGGAAGAATTTGGTTCCTTGTAGCTGTAGAACTCATGAAAGCTCCCATCTTCTTTAGGGCCAGTGGAAGCATGTCTCTATTTCATTGAATTCCTGACTTGCTCTATCTCTGACCTCTAGACTCAGATTTAAAAGGTTCATCTGAGTCGATCAGACCCGCCCTGAAAATCTCCCTTTTAATTAACTCAAATTCAACAGATTAGTAACCTTAATTACGTCCACAAAACCCTTCTTGACACATAAAGTTATATAATCACAAGAGTGATACCCCAACTGTATTCACAGATTTCACCTAAACTCATGGGAAGGAATTATACAAAGGTGAGGGTTGTGGGAGTCATTTAAGACTCTGCCTTCTGCACATATATAGATGCACAATGAGCACACGCACTGTATGTGGTGTTCTATAGTGTGATTTTGATACACTAATATGCAGAGATGTCTATCCTGCCTAATAAATCTAGATCTGCATTTTTATGGCTGAACAGAATTCTATTTTGTGTTTCAAAATACTTAATCACATATTGGACATTTAGGTTGCTTCCAATTTTCCCTTTTTACATATTATGCTAAGATGAATATTTTTATGTACTTGTCTTTGCATTTGTGTGGTTTCCTGTGGGCAAATTCAAAGCAAATGTGTTTACTGAATCAAAGCATAAACTAAACCAATGTCTGATGTCCCAGGTAGGGTCCCCCAGTAGGGCATAGTGCTGTTTTTCTAGTGAAGCCCTGCCTTTTGCAAACATTCTCTGGATACTAATACTGTTGAATTACTAACATCCTTGAAAGGGGTTCTAAAAAATGCTAGCTGTCATTGCATGGAACATGCAGAAAGTAACATAAAGCAGGGATGTGTTCTTCACTTGTCATCTCCATCATTATTCCCCCAAAAGTTATTTTCATTTTAATTAAACAGCTCTCAATGAAATGGGCCTGCATTTTCATCCATACACTGCCTCTTTGGAAAGAGGAACAAGAAAACTAGATCACTTTGGAGGTTTGTATTTTTTTAATTTAAAGGAGCACTGTACATTTTGATTGTGTAGTGAGAACTTATGTTTCAAATGAAGGCTCTGAGAAAATATAAAACTGTGAACCTTAAAAAAATAAATGATGGTTTAATAACGCCTCCCTTGCTAGATGTCCTCATCATTTATTTAACCAATACTTAGTGAGCACCTCCTAATGACCTAGCCCATTAGTGCTGGCCAGGCTCCAATGCTAGAGATATGGGGGTGAACAAGACAGGCCCCAAAGTGTATTCATGCACTCTACAAGTACATGATGAAATTGCAAGATGAAAACAGAAAGATTGTTATGTATCTAAGTAAAGAATCCTTAAAATAAAAAGGTAACAGCTCAGGAATTAGCAGATGTTTCTTGACTAGGAGAGTCAATGGATGAAATTAAGAAAAGTCTATATGAGGAGAATAAGTGTTTGAGATCTCATAATGCATAACGTGGTGACTACAGTTAATAGTAATGTACTATAGATTTCAAAATTGCTAAGAAAGTAAATGTCAAACGTTTTTACCACAAAAAAAGATGTAATGAATATGTTTTTGCTTGATTCAATCACCTCACCATGAATACATACATCCAATCATCACTTTTTGCCTCATAAATATATATAATTATTATATGTCAGCTAAAAAAAATTCTTTTTAAAAAGAAGTGCTAAAGGAAGTTTTCACCTCAAAGGAAATGATATGATATTTAGATACTCCAACATGTGTATGAAATGCATCAAAAATACTAAGTACCTGGGTCAAAGCCAGAGCAATTTATTTTTCCCTTTCCACTGAATTTCTCTGTAAGCCATACATATACATGTTTAAAATTAAACAAAAACAGAGCTGGGTATGGGGGTGCATGCCTGTAATCCCAACTTGAGAGGCTGGAGAGGGAAGAATGTTAAAGCCCAAGAGTTTGAGACCAGCCTAGGCAATGCAACGAGACCCTTTCTCAAAAGACAGAACAAGGAAAATAAATGTCTGTCGGTATTAGCCACTGCCCTATTTTTTTTTTTCCATAACAGCCTAGATCACTTTTAAGGAAAAATCTACATTCTCTCCCTTTCTCATTCACTCCTCAACTTATTTTACCCAACCCTTCCCATCACCCATTAAGACTCCCACGACTTACTCCTCCCTTTCTTCCATGAAGGAAATTAGAATATAAAAAACGAGCATGTATAAATAGAATTGCACAACATCAGCCAAAAGAAACCCTCTGAGTACAGGTGGTCCAGAATACATTTCCCTTGGCCATTCCTGAGCAGAGAGGATTGCACAATGAAAGAGATCCCCATGGCTGTGGAGGTAGCATCCTCTCCCTCTGCTCACGGCCAATCTGGGAGCCAAGCCTTGAGCTTGCCACCTGTTGACCAAGGCCCCCTGGGACTTCCTCTCCACCTCACCCATTACCTGCAAGTTCCTGACCCTGTTGGGAAGCTCTCCCACTCTAAATACACAGATAACAGCTCAGTCATGAGTGAAACTGGAAGAGATCACATGTAACTAATTAGATGTCAGAGTGAGAGAAAAGAAATGCTTCCCCAGATCCTGGTCATTTGAAAAGAAATATTATCCTCAAAGAAAAGTCTTCACTTGAGATCTGAAGTGCAAAGCATATTTATCTTGTTCCAGGCTAACCTTGCCAAGGAGATTTGAATTTAAATAGGGTGATTCTGGAGTCTATTAATCTGGGGCGGTGGTACAGCAGTGAAAGCCAGGGTTGCTAAAAAAACTCCAGTTGTATAAGAAGTAGGATGGGGTCCATTCAGGATTGTAAATGTTTCATTGCTGTTTTTCCCTGGATCCTTCTGCCTAATGGTCAACCTTTGCTGTTCTGAAAGGAGGCTAGCAAAGTTCAGTATGCACAGGGATCTTTCTTCCAGCTTCTGAGCGTAAATGGAGGCTCTCAGGTGGGAACAGCCTTCATATTCCTTGGAGACCAGGATTCACCGTGATCCACGTTTGCACCTCCCTCCACCTGCCGACCCTATCTCACTTCCCACAGCTGTCCACGGTGCTGCTCTTGGCCTCATCCTCTTGCATTCTTGGTGTTTGAGCCCCCTTTTATTCCCATTCCCTCTCCACTAGATCTTCCTTCATAAATGTGCCTCAATCTTTCCTAACATAAAAATATCAAAATGGTCTTCCCTGCATTGCATTATGTGCTAGTCTCTGCCTTATCTTTTCTTCTCCCTTCACAGCCTGGATCACTCTTAAGGAAGAATCTACACTGCCTCTCTCCCCTTCTCATTTACTCCCCAACTGGTTTTACCTAACCCTCCCCATAGCCCATCAAAACTCCTGTGACCTCCTCCTCCCCTTCATCCAGTCTGGAGGGCCACATGTGTAGACAAAAATGCCTCTTGGATCTCTCCTCCTGAATTTCCCATAGGCATTCAAGCTCATCCTGTCAAGAACTGGGCTGGTCATCCACCTGTTACTACCAGCCCCAACACAGACTTGCTTCTGTTCCTCCTTTATTCAGAGTCTTGGTAAACAAAGCCATCATTTCCCCTGGAGATCTGAAAGACTGCTTCAACTCATCCAAGGTCCCTCACATCTCCCTGAGCTTACCCGTTATACCTCACAATGGCTCCTCTTCTGCTCTGTGGTGATGGCCACCTCTGCAGTGAATGCCTTTTTGGTCCATTGTAGATACAACTGAATCTCCGGTTTTGCTCCTCCACCAGTCTTTCACAAACACAGATTTGCAAATTTAACTCTCCTTAAGTCATTTCAATGGCTTCTTACTGTCTAGAGATAAAGTACACATATTGAATTCGGCATAAAAGGATCTCACAATCTTGTCCTCACCTATATCATAGCTTAGTGTTTAAGAGCATGGACCTCAGAGCTCTATCACTAACTAACTGTGTGACCTCAGCCAAGGTTCTTAACTTCTCTGTGCTTCAGTTTCCTCCTTTGTAAACTGAGGATAATTATAATAGTACCATCCTCCTAGAGTGCTGGGAACAGCTGGGAACATCAGATGAGTTCATACACATAAAGGTTTTGGAACAGCACCTGGCACAGAGAAGGCATCATGATGAGTATTTGTCAGCTTTGTGGCTTGCCTGCCATCACCATTCTCTCATGCACACCAATATCCATGCATTCTACCTTCCAGCCACAGCAAATGGCAAACAGTTCCGCAGACATACTGTGGTGGTTGTTTCGTGCCACCACAACTTTGTCCTTCCTCCTTTTGTCAGCCTGCTCAACTTCCATTTATCATCAGGACTCAGCTCAAGTATCACTTCTGCTGGGAAGCCTTCCTGAATGTCCTGAGACTTTCCCCCACTGAGACCCCATTTCACCCCAAGTGTATTTCCATTTTAGTATGCACCACTTCAATAAATTATTTTTAAAAGTCTGGGAGTTACCATTTTTTGAACATTTATTTCATGCCAAACTCTGCTCTAAATACTTTACACAGAGTGGGTTATTTAAGCCCCATAGCAAACCTATGACCTATTTCAGTAATTGGCTTACATGTTTGTCATTCCTTCTAGATTGTAAGACTCTTTATGGGCAAGAATCCATGTCGTATTTATCTTTGAATCTCCTAGCAAGGTGCCGGTGCATAGTGGGGATATAGTGAAATCAATATTTCTTAACTGAGTCCATCAGAGATGGGCTACATTCAGAGAAAGATGGGAACAAGCACAGATTACTGACACTGAAGGACATCTAGAGAAAGGATTGATGGCTGTTAGATCTGAAATTCACCATTGCTATAAACAAAGATTGCTGTAATTACTTCACCCCATTATTAAATTATTATGACTATATGAACACTTTTCATAGTGCTAAGGAGTTAATGTGCTCTCATTTGATTCTGTACTGTCATATAATTTCAGGTCTTTCCAAGGACATAATAAATACAATTCATTATGATATTTTATTCCATGTTCTTGCTTCAAAAGCCATACACAAAGTTCTGAGAAGTTGTGCACGGCCCTTAGCTACTGGGTTGCTCATCTTTGATAAAGGGTAAAGGGACAGTCACCCTGACAACCTGTTGTTCTTGTTGTACAACAAAGAGAAATTTGCCACAAATTATAGAGGATCATAGTCAAGAGTTAATGTTATAGTTTCTATGGCAATGATCTAAGGCCATAAACACAAGTATTTGTTGCTCAATTGCTACAAAGGAATATGCTTTTTCTAAATCAGAGTTATATTTAAAAATAGTAAAAGATAAATATTTCCATTTCAGTTAACTTTTCTTTTTTACCCTCTCAGCCCATGGTAAGTTCTGTTTCATTAGGCAGCAGAGAATGGTTAAGATCAAAACGGTTTAAAGTGCAGATTAAAATATCTCTGGGTAACCTTGCAACTGATCTTAGCAGGGGGAGAGCAAAATCTAGTCATGTGCATGCCCACAAGGATGCCAGGGAGAATGCTTCTGCCCAGTATGCTCAAGTCTGGAGCCCCAGGATATCTCTGGAAGCCCCTAAATATGACTTAATCAATTTCGATAATCTGTAGACAGCATATGCACAGGATTTGGGGACACTTTCTTATTTCTAGGAGCATTGAATGTAATAGGAAGTTTAACCTCTCTGGGGTTGTGCTTCTAAGGAACTACCATTGCTGGAATGAAGCATGGATGACGAGGCCTGACCTTCCTGTTGGATTTGGAGGCTGGCAAGCTGTGGACAGCACCCCCCAGGAAAATAGTGATGGTAAAACTGCTTCCTCCCTTGGGGAAATTGTTTCACTGCTGATCTGTATTTTGCTTTTGTGATTGTATTTGATGTATGAAAACCACGCCCATTGGAAAACAACATCAGAAATGTACTCTCTGGGCATGGGTACAGTATTAACTACCTGCCAATCAAGTTCAATTTCATTTCAGTAGTCAGTTTTATCCTGATTATTTTACAACATTTAGAAAAAGATGATAAAACAACGTATATAATTCATCTGCTCTTGCTTTGATAAGCAGTTTTGAAGACAGGAGAAAAAATATCTGTAAGCATTTTTACTAGGCTATAAAATATACTTCAACCCTCCTTGATACACAGTGATAAGATATATGGCAGTAGAGAAAATTGAGAATACAAAAAATAATTACAGATCATCCTTTAAATTGCTGTTTTTCCAGAACCTGATTTCTTTTTATGTTGTGTGATTTCTTCTAAAACTTGAGCATGTGGGTATTTGTCTTCTAACTTGCCAACTATGGGAAGCAGTGGCAGCTCTGACCTCCCCCAGACTTTTATAAAATCACATCACAAGCCTCCATCTTTCTTTAATATGGTAATATTTTTTAAAAATCAGTGGATTGGGGACATTATGCTTATTTCCTCAGGTGCTGATGTGAAATACCAATGTGTTCATGTAGACATAGATGCATACACATTCTGTGCATATTCATAGTGGAGCACAGTATAACACTGGGTTTTAAGGAGAAAGTTCAGAACTTTCTGGTGTTCTGGATTATATATCAGAAGAAGACCTTAAAGATGACTAATGGCAGCTAATCTCTTAGTAATGATGGGTAGGTGGTTAACATTCAAAGAATTTTAGAAAAGTAACGTGGGCCTTCCGGAATGCAAGATAGGCATTGGCCAATATGTGTGGTTAATGTTCAAAAACTTGACATATGTCCATAATGTCAAAAAAGGCAAAAATCAAAACAACAGCAATAAAACCACCAAGGACACATCAACATTTCCAACATTTCAGATATCAGCTGAAAAAGGGATAAATACTTGTGTAACCAATCGCGTGGCACAAATACATCTGGGTATGTGTTGCTTGATGGCAGAGTAGAAGCAGAAATAGAATTGTCATATTCTTTTCATGCCTTCAAGCTTTAGTGTGAGATGGCATTTCCCACAAAACACTCTTGGTTCCACACATTGGTCATCTGTCCTCTCCAGCCACAGAAATTGTTTGGTCTAGATCCATGATGAAGCTGAAATACAGGTCACTATGGAACCTCGCTCAATGCCCTGAGCTATCCAGAGTCTAGAAAGAATTGGAGACAACAGACTCACACTTTTCTTCCTCTGTGTGACACAGGCATGTATCGGTGTGGCCCCGCCTCTGTTCAAGCCATCAAGCACGGCCACGTCTGCTTCCAGTTTGATGCGCCCTTTGTCTATGCAGAGGTAAGCAGGAGGCTGGGGAAAGTGCTGGGATTCTTTTTCCTCCAGTCTCTTAACATGTAAAAGAATAAGCTAAAGGTTGTTACTTCTAAGTCTCTTGGGTATATGGCATATGCTTTATACTTACAGAGTTAGCTAAGCATCATTCCAGCCTCCAGGTTCTTAATACTAAATGCAGTTCTTATTTAACGATTTTCTTTCCTCGATGTTTTGAGATGTTTTCCCCCCAAAAGCAAATGCTTTACTAACCTTAGCATAGCTATTTGCACCCATGAAGTAGGTATCCACTGCTCCAGATAAACTAAGTGACTAACTAGATCACTCAACTAAACACTGGCAAACACGGTCCATAAATAGTAATTTCAGAGAGGACTGCTTCCCTCGGAGACTAGCTAGCAATCCATGTCAAAAGAAATACACACACCCAACTGTGGTCTTACTCTGGACCATGTAATCTATGTCCTGCCATTCCAGGTTATCAAACCTGGTTGGAAAGGGAGAATCGAGTTGCTAAAGCAGAGGGGAGTGTAGAGGCTGCTATGATAGAGGAATGCAGCCCACCTAATGGATGGATGGGAATGGCTTGGGTAAGGGGTCTGAAATTCTGGAAGAACCAGGTGGGGGTTGGAAGCAGAGGATGCTGTGAAAGGGTACTCCAAGGGAGCTCTGAAGAACAAATTAAATGCAAAAGGGGTAGGGCGAAGGAGAAGGTTGGGAGACTGTCGGGGAGAGATATGTGGAAGACTGAGAGGCAGGACTCCTTCAGAGTATATTTGTCCCCAAAAGTACACTGCAATAACATTTCTCACCTTGCCTGCCATTTGATGCTCTCAGCAACCCTTTAAAATTGATATTATAATTCTTCCCATTTTGCAGAAAAGAAAATTGAGGCAAAGAGTAACAGGACATGGACACGCTACAAGTGAAATAATGAAAAAATGAACAATGTTACGGAACTAATTGTCAGATGGGCAGTGTAGACACACAGATCTGCATTTATACATACAGAATCATGAATTGAAAGGTGGGAGCAGGAACCAAAGTAGGACAGCAAAGACCACAAGACATTGTCTAGGAAGGAAGGGCAACCTGGGAACAGATAGCAAGGATGTCCTGGGGAAGTATCACTGCAGTAATAGGAGCAGAGAACTTCAGGACCACATTGGAAAGAGGAATGATTAGGCAAAAGGGATTAGAAAGAAGCCAGAGGAAGAAAGGAGTCTGAGGTGAAGGGAATGATTTGAGCAATCCAAATGCTATGTGTGGGCAATTAAAATATGCGTAGACTCTCTGGAATATGAGGGTTGCTTCAGGGAAGTCAGAAGACCGCAGGCTGAAGGAGCTCAACCTAGGGGACCTTATGCCCTGAGAGATTCACCCCTCCTCCCCGAAGCAAGCCAGGGAGAGTTATTACTGGAGGAGGGGTAGTGTGCTGGCAGTCTTGCAGAACGTGGACTGGATGGGATTGTCAGGAAGGTGCCAGATCAACCAGAAGGCTGGGTCATTCCTCCATACAAGAGATGGGAAGGGTTTGAACTAGATAAACAGATAAATGGCAATAGTGCGGGAGGGCTGAGAAATATTTAGAGAGTAAAATAAGTGTCACTATTCAAACAGCAAAACTGGGAATCTGAAATACACAAAAGGACTGTTGCTTCTCTCATGGCAGTTTCTAAAAGCCTTAGGAGGCCAGGCTTACTGGACTTGGAATTTTATCCCCTCAATTTCACTTTAGGATTTGAAGATTTATACAAACCTCCTAGCTGCCATCTGATGGTTTATGATGCTCTGAGTACCTCTTACAGGGAAATCACTCTAAAATCCAAAAAGCCGTGGTTTCAGTTTTTTATTATGCTTTATTATTTTTATTATTGCCACAAGGAAGGAGAAAGGAAGGACCTCCCTTCACAAGTGAACTGCCTAATAGCTGTTAATGCAAACGCTTTTTGCTATTATTAAATATAGATTGGGGTGTTATGAATGTCATCAGGATTTGCAGATTATAATTACTCCTTTCTCACCCACTGCAGAGGCGTGTCTGACAGAGGGCACAATTTGTTGCTTTGGTACGGGCTGAGCTCCAGGGCTGAGCCATTTATAAGTGATGCTTGAGCTGATGGAAAGTGTATAAGGAATCCTTTCTCAAGGGTACCTGAAGTAGGATTCCATGGGGAGTGTCATACGTAATTTTAATGAGAGCCGAGGTGACTCAGGGCTGAGGTTGTGGGCTCTCTTCCCTTCCCTCCTCCAGTGCGTCTATGTCAGCCTGTCTCTCTCCACCCAGGCACATCAGCAGGGGTTTACGTTCTCTTACCTCTCAGCATACTGATTTTCTCAGTCATTCTCTACTCATTTCTGGGCCAGATCAAGCATCATGTTCATTGACTTTTTTCATTTTCCCCGGGGCCTTGGTCTCAAGTGAAAATAGAACCTGCAAGAAGAGTATGCCTGGAAAGCGTCTGCCTTCTGTCCCTTTTTCTCTCCTCCTCCATTTTGGAAATTTACCCTCCATGTTTCTAGATTTCTGCCAGGGTTTAAAGCCTATTTCTCATGTCTCCACCACTGCAGCGGGCTCCTCTAGTTCTGATGGCTCATCTGCCTTTTCTCCCCAATTCATGGTGGCTGAGTGCTTCCAAAGAGGTCAGGAAAGGGCAGAGCAGCTTTACGTGTCTGGAGTCATCTTCCGAGACCCCATAATCACTAAGCTCTCAGCAGTTCTTAGTGGAGAACTCTCTTCCTAGTGGAGATAATTCTCTTCTGTCTTAGCTTCTTCTAATTGGTTTTGTTGCTCCCTTAACAGCACTCCACCACCAATCACACACATATGTACCACACACACGTATGCATGTGCATTCATACACTTCTGCCTTACCTTCCTGGCACTGAGATGATTGTCACAGCAGCAGTGGATTCCCAGGGGCCAGGGAAGGCATCCCATTGCCCCAGAAACTATGCTTCCCTCAGCTCTGGTCCAGCATTTCTCTGTAGACAACCTGTGCAGATGTTTTCCTACAGTATCTCTGTTCTCAATTCAAACCTGTTTATTCTGCTGCTGTCTTATGAGATGCAGCCCACTTTTTTGGCATCTCCTATTTAAATATATAATTCATCCATTTTTTTCAAATAATATGTAAAACTTTGCAATTATTTTTGCTTCTCTTCTTAATCTTTCTCATGCATCTTGCCAAAAACACCTTCAGAAATTCCTGAATCCAACCGTTTCCATGACCTCCGTCATTACCCGCTGAGCTTTGTACGGTGCTGAACTCCATGAGGTCGCCTCCTAACTCATCTCTCCACTCCCTCTCTTACCCCTTTTTTGTATATTCACCACAAATCAGCTAGATTTATCTTTTGAAAGATAAATAAAAACATATCACGCCCCTGCCCCAAACCTTCACATGGATTGTCATCACCCTTAAAATAAAACTGAACATAAATGTTTACAAGATTCTATGTGACCTGGCCCCCAGCTTCCTTTGCTCACTCCTTGCTCATTTCTCTCCAGCTATACTGACCTCCTCCTCTTCTGGAAGCACCCATACGTGTTCTTGCTTCAGAGTTTTTAGACACACTCTTTCTTTTGCCAAGAAAACTCCCCTCACTACTCCACTTCCTATGGTAGAAGAACACTTTGCATGTTCGGTTCCCTCTCTGCATTCAGGTCTCTGCTCCTGGCATCTCCTCAAAGAGAGCCTTCACTCACCCCATCCCTCCACCTAAAAGATCACTAGCTGCCCTTTTATCCTCCTATACTGCCTTTATTTTTTTCTCTCCTTTCTAAAGTATAAGCTTTTATGAAAGTAGAGCCTGTTTTATTCTCATTTCTGAGAGCAGGGTCTGGTGCCAAGAGGGCTGCCTGGCCGAGGCAGGCATTTGCTGCCTCCACATGTCCTCGCAGAAGCAGCATTTTCTCTGAGAGCTAGCGCTTGCAGATGAGGTCATCACCATTTGGGAACAAATCAAAGCAAGCTCTGTCCAGAGTCCTGAAATCAACAGTGCGTCTCCATCCTCAGTGGTGAAGAGCACAGCTTCTGCCAGTCATGGACAGATGTTTACATTCTTTTTTTTTTTTCTTTTTGAGTTGGAGTCACACTCTGTAGCCCAGACTGGAGTGCAGTGGCCGCTCCCGGCCACCGCAGCCTCACCCTGCTGGGCACCGGCGATCCTTCTGCCTCAGCCTTCCAAGTAGCTGGAACTACAGGCACGCACTACCATGCCCGGCTGATTTATTTATTTATTTATTGTAGAGATGAGGTCTCGCTGCCCAGGCGTCTCGAACCCGTGGGCTCAGGCAATCTACTGACCTCAGCCTCCCAAAGGCGCGGAATTACAGGCTGAGCCACCGAACCCAGCAGATGTTTACATTCTATGGGCATGAGTGGGCATTTGCAGAGAGCAGTCCCCGAGTCTGCTGCCCCCGACATCTCCGCTGAGCTTCCGAGGTCCTGAATGATGGTAGAGGCTATGTAGGATGTGCCTGTGTCTAAAAGGCCAGAATGTGTTGTCGTTAAAAGAGCACCAGATTCCGTGCGTGGATGACCAGGTTCAGCATGACTGTAGACTGTTCAGTTGTAGGGATGGAACTAGATGATTACTAAGATTACATTTCATTCAAAAGAAGGAAGAGAAATTAGCCTTAAACAAAGAGCTTTCACAAGTAGTACCCATCAACCCAGAGGAAGGTAGGCTCAGAGAGACTTAGTAACTCATTCAAAGTCACACAGCCTAAGTCCAGTATTCCTTGTCATGTACCCTGCACTTAGCTACTGTTCTACCATGGAGTGTTAACTTATCTTGGGTGAAGCCTATCGCTGGTGCTTTTTAAAAGCCCCTCAGTGATTCTCACGTGTATCCAGGGTGGAGAACCATTATGCTAGTGATGGAAACTGAAAAGAAAACTTGCACCTGGAAAAAATGCTTTCCCTCCACACCTCACCCCTGACATACATATACAAAAACCATCTCACTAGGGTGTTTCTCTTCTCCTCTCTCCACAAGGGACAGTGCTGTTGGGGTGACTTGAGATTTTAGCTTACATAATGTTTTTAAGCCATACTCAAGGGAAGCCCAGGATGTAACCACTTTCATACTTAGCTTATCTCCCTGGGAAATCATAACCTGTTGTGAGTGTTGTTATTAAGAGGATATTTATCATTATTATTGCTATAATGTGCAAATAAGGGTGGTAGCTGTTTGTGTTTGCATGGCTTCCTCCAGAGGGAATGCCAGAGTTCTCAGGCAATTCATTTAAAGTTTTCTTAGCTTTTTTCCCCTCCAAAAGGATAAATATTCCTTGGGCATCTACTCTGCCCTCTCCTGCCCTGATTCCTTATTTTACATTTCAGTCGTTCACACTATGTGATTGGCGCCACTGAGTTCTGGTTGCTCTGCTGAGGAGCAAGGCTGTCATTTATTACCCTTGAAAACCTGAGCCCCAAGCATGGAACCATCTCACCACCTCAAGCTGGTGCTCAGGTTCTGCAGGGTGATGGGGAAGAGGCAGTACGCTGTGAAGATCAAGGGAACAGGCTGTGGGCGAGCTCGGGGTTTGCTCTTCTCCACCAGCCCCTAACCATGTGACCACAAACACTTTTCTTCCCACTTCTGAGTTTTGGTGCCCCCATCTTTAGTATGGTTACAATAATACATATTTCACAGTCTTCTTGTGAGGATCAGATCAAATCATTTATAAAATGTTCCTAAAACACTGTGGACATTTAACAAATGTTGGCTATCTCTTCCTTAGTAGAAATCAGACTTCACGTACACTCAAAACACTGTGGAAAAGTAGAGAAAAATTACTCTCTTTAATCTTAACCATAAAATTGGGGATATATCATCAATTTTCCCCATTACTCAAAAATAAGCAATGCATTTTCACTCAATTTTGAAATTTACAAGTTATGTTTACATGGATCTTATCTCACACTGACCTAAAATGCTCCTTTGAAATTGGCAGAGCAAATCTAATTATCTTCACATTATAGAAGCAGGAACTGAAGTTCAGAGAGGTTAATGTGACTTTATATGCCCAAGCACACGCCCAAGATAATCCAGTGCCTCTCTCTAATACCTTCTTTGGAGCCATTGTACCTGCCAGTCCCTCTACCTAGCCTAGCCTTCCTTCCCTTCATTCATCTGTTCACTAACTCCTGCACATCTTCCAGGTTTCAACTTGGCTGTTACTTCCTAGCCAACCCCCACCCCAGTGCCCCATGAACTCCCAAAGCATCTTGAACTTATCCTCTCCAGGCACTTACTATACTGTCTTTCAGGGGTTCTGGTTCCTGGGTGTCCAACAGAATAATCTAAGACCCTCTAAAAAATATAATATTTAGGGTCTCACCCAAGACCTCCTTAATCAAGCATCTAATTTTTTAACTTCTCCTGGAGATTCTGATGACAGAATCACCTTTACTAGAGCATAAACTTCAGAGTGGTAGTGATCAAATCTATTTTGTTCATCATTAAGACTTCAAAACTTTGAACAATATCTTGAGATATGATTAAATAATATATTATTATCAATAACATTTACTGAGTATTTAGTCTGGACCAGGCACTATGATAGGTAATCTGCATGCATTCATTTAGTTAATTCTGCCGAATGTCCTATGAGGAAAGAGTTATTATTACTCCATTTAAAAAGAGGGGAGCACTGAAGCTGGAGAGGAACTTGGGAAACATTTAGCAAATACATCAAAGACTGTTAGCAGTACAATTTATGTTTCCTACCTGCTTCCATGCTAATAAATGGAATCCCCAAGAAAGTCTTTGTAAAAAATATAATAAAGGACTCTGGGGGAATCCGTTTTCAGGCACAAATTAGACATTGCCTCTAGAAAGTAACATAGTAGAGCAGAACCTTGTAGGTGCTGGGTATCAGCCAGCATGGCCCCAAGATGCTATTTTCAAGTTCCACAGATGGCACATTTTAGTTGCAGAACCACCAGAAAATTGGCTAAACTCCTCCTGGATAGTCTAGTATTATTTTTCAATTAAAATGCTTTTGGCTGCAAGTAACAGAACTAGTATAACTAAAACAATCGGGGGGTTATTTTTCTCACATAAGAAATCCTAAAGTAGGTGGTTCCAAGGTTGGCTTAGCCATTTGATAGCAACATCAAGCCCTCAAAAGCCTCCAAACACCTCTCCTCTTTCTACTCTGCCATCTCCTCATTGTTGCAGCATTTCTGTTCACTGTCCCAGGATGGCAACAGCAGTTTCAAGCATTACTTCACTTTGCATAAAAACATTTGAAAGCAGAAAGGACAAACACTCCCATGTACCTCTGTCCTTTTGTAAGGGGGAAAAATCTTTCCCAGAAGTCCCCTAGCAGACTTCCTCTTCTTCCTAGAAGTAGGTCGCATAGCCACTGCTAGCTTAAACAAAGTCTGGAAACACAAGCCATGGGCATGGTGGCATGGTGTTGTCAGCTCTCCCTCAGGAGGTAGAATTTATTAGGAAGAACAAGGGGAGAAAGAGATGATTGCTGCTTAGACAGTTGATTGTCCCAGCACCAAATAGTCTTCATTTAAAATACTGATGGGTAGTATAAACTAGGCTCCCCTTCAGAATATTTTTTAAACCAGTTTGGCTCATTAAATCCAATGCTGTTGAAGAAAGGAGCATGTCAACTCCAGGGATCTCTAGATGACTACAGTATGGGGAGTTAAAGATTTTAGCAACAAAGGACATGTGATGATGGCTAATGCTTTTCTCTCCTGTTTCCAGGTCAACAGCGATCTTGTTTATATTACAGCCAAGAAAGATGGCACCCACGTGGTGGAAGCAGTGGATTCCACCCACATTGGAAAATTAATTGTGACCAAACAAATTGGAGGAGATGGCATGAAGGATATTACTGATACTTACAAATTCCAGGAAGGTAATTTACTACAACTGAATGAAGATTTATTTTCCCAAGTTCATTTAGTATTTATTAACTGTCACTCTGAAATGTGTTTCGGGGAAGGCACTGGCATTTGCAGCATTTGGTAGCAAGAGCAGAAGTAAAAACTCTTATGAGTGAAAGACACGCCACACATGCAATTTTTCATGACTGTTTTGTTTGCTTGCTTTGAGCAGTATTCCCCTTCACCTAGCTTGTAAAATTATTTGGTTTAAAATCATATCCATTATAACAGAATATAGATTATGTTCTTGCTCACAAGAGCCTTAAATTTAAATAATCCTATTAGAAAATACTATATAACTAATATAATTTTAGTTCAGTAATAACAATTTAAATAATGACTTCACATTTGTTTAGTACTCTATAAATTATTTTCATATATATATGTTGTTCCATTGAATTATCATGGAAAGCCTATGAGGTAGATAGGCTCAATATTATTAGGACAGGGCAATCTCTCTAATTCAGACCAATAAGGTTGAAGATCAGTTTCAATTATAAAATAATATTATGTTGTTTTTTGTTAACATTTATTGTATAGACTGTTTCAAATGGCACTATTGGGTTCAATTCTATCTCAATCAATACTGAGCGTCTTGGTCTGCAAAAGATTTGATGCTGAGGATTCCAGCAGTGATCAGGACCAAGATCCTGTCCCAGGCCAAGTGATAGAATTATTATGCAGAAGGAGATTTGGGAAGGAAAAAGAGGGACATTAAATTCAACCAAGAGATTCAGAAAAAACAAAACCCAGGAAGAGAAGTCATAGACCTCAGTTAAAGAAAGCTGGCCAGGGCTTCCAGGCAGTGGGAATGTGACCAAAGTTAGGAAGTGTGAAGTAGCCCAGTGTATTTAGGGTTTTGCAAACCCATTATCTCATCAAGCTCAGAATGCCCAATGCCTGGAGACAAAGCGGCTCAAGGTCAGTGGCTAGGAGGTAGATGACCTTGGGTGTCTTGATAGGAAACATAGAGTATATTTTGCAAATGATGCACTGCCAGAGGTTGTTAGGAGTGGTATTTATTTTAGTGAATGGATAAAAATGACATATAATTAGCCTATACCTAAATATTCATTGGTGTTCTTGAAGTGCTAAGAAATGCAGAATTTGTTTTAAATATTTTAGTCAGTGTCCCTGCTCTTATTTACAAAAACAATTTGCACTATAAAGGAAAAGCTTGCTGAATTGAGAATGCTTGTGCAGTCTCAGAAATTCAAAAATTTTTGTCATCTGAACTAGTAAAGTTTTACTGTATCCTTGCAATGGTTCACTCTCCTCTCCTGTTGGTTATCATCTGTTGCACAACATAGATACAAAGACTTCTTTTCTTCTTTTTGGCTTTTTCCTAAAAGGAAAGTTAGAAACAATATAAGCACAATAAAACAAAACAAACAAGCAATACCGTCTTACTATAGAGCTATAAGCAGAAAGGTTTGGAAAGGGAAAAAGGAAAGTTCATAGAAAAACTTAAGGAAACTAACTGCAGCATCCACTCATTTCCACATTCCTCCACTCAACAGCTGGCTCTTACCACCCACCACACTCCAGTGCTGTATGTGACTGGAGATCCGCACAGTCCTGCCTTCCGATCTAACTGAGGAGAAGAGTAGAAGCAGCCCTCACTATGCTAGATGAGACTTGCTCTGGCCTAGGATGGGCAGGTGCTGCAGCACATAGAGAAGAACTCCCAACTCAGAATCAGCAGTTGGGGAGCCTCGTGGAAGAAATTAGTGAAGGTCTTACTGAGCCCGAAGGACAAACAGGGATTGGCAGGTGAAGCTGGGGAAAGATTTCTCCAGGAAAAGGAGGCAAGGCATGGATTGTGGTGTGACCTCTGTTGCTTTGGAAGAAGTCCTGACCAGACAGTGTAGTGAACAAAAGGTGAGCCTACAGGCAGCTAGGAGCAAGCAGTAAGCAAGCTGTCCACATGACCAAATGTCTCCTGGAAGCCACGGGGCAGAGCACAGCTGCAGTTAGCTATCAGTGTGGAGGTAACAGTGAAGGCCAAGTTAGGAATGGAACAAGATCAGATGTCACAAGAGGGAAGACCACAAACCAGTCCACAAAGGAAGAGTCAGGGGTGTGGCCAGGGTGGACACCAGATTAAAACCAACAAAACATGTCAACTCTGCGTGAGGAAGACATCTGAGGTGCAGGCCTCCAGAGTTTGGGACAGTGGGGGTCTGGTCCAGCCGAAAAGCCCCTCAATCCACATAGACGGTTGTAAGGGACAGCCTAACTGCTTCTGAGCTGAAGTTTGACCCCAAGTGGACAATTAATCTCTTAATCAGGGGTGGTACATACATTTTAAATTCTAACTTTGGAAATGACCAAGTAGAGTGCCATTTTTAAGAAGGACACTGAGACTGCATCTGAATATGGTGGTAGAGAGTGGCTGATTATTAACGTCAGCCACTGACACATGGGGCAGGACTGGCCACATCCATGGCTGTGCATTTGCCATCCTAATTCTCACTGTCCAGTCTCTCAAATAATTTCTCTGATCCACAAATGTTGAGTGTGCACAAAATATGGAAATGAGTAAAATCATAGGAAAAAAGTTATTAGATTTAGGAATTAACTATTTTAATGAATTAAGTAGTAGAAAGATCATTTTTCACTTTAACTTACTGAAGCTTAATATGAATTTTATAACTTTTTTCCAAAATATACAATTAAGAAGCTATCCAACTTTGAAAACCAAAATTCTGAAAACTTCCCCTGTGGCAGTATAACTTCTGAGATGATGGTGTCTTGATCTCATTCCCTCTTTGCTCCCTCAATGACTCCCTCTTTCACTGGTATTTTCACCTCCCCTTCTCTATTTTCTCCTTTCAATCAGCATGTAAGCAGCCTCAAGTATCTCTTGTATTTAAAAAAATTGCAAAATCTTTTCCAATGTTATACTCCCCACCAACCACACCCCATTCTGTTTTGCTCCGGGCCCCCACTGCCAGCCATCCTGAAAAAGCAGGCTGAAAATTATGTCCCGCAGTGCTCCATTTCCATTTCTTCCTCTCTCACGCTACCCTGACGGCATATCCTTGAAGCTGTTCTTTTCAAGGTCGACAGCACTGCCTGGTTGTCACATGGAATAAACCTTTGGCAGACCTCATCTGACACAACTTTTCTTCTCTGTTCTTGAAATTCTCTCTTGTCTTTGTTTCTACAATGCAACTTTCTCCTGGTTCCACTCCCACTGACCTGACCCCTTTTTTCTCTGTCTCATTCTGCAACTATAAGCTTGTCTTTCTCCACTCTTCTGAGTGTCACTTCATTCTAGGCTTCCACCTTTGGGATCCATTCTCATCTACTTTATGTTCTGTCTACACAGGTGGCATTCATGTCATATATGTACTGGTCACTTCAAGTGTGTGTCTCTGCACAGACTTTACCTGAATATCCCACAGGAACCTGAAATGGAGCTTCCCAAATGCCATTCCCTCCCCCATCTCAGATCTATTTCTCCTGTGCTCCTGACTCTAGTGAGAAAAAAAAAACACCAACCACACAAATTTAGCAACTTGAGAAACAGTCAGGCAACAAATTCTTTAAATGTCCCCTCTGAAATAGTTCTCAAATGCTTCCCCTCCCCTCTATCTATGGCCACACTCTGAAAATTAAACATGGTCTGGTGTGTTAAACCCTTAGTATAGTGTCTGATACACAATAAGTGTCCAGTGAAGTTAGTTTCTCCTACGATTAGTAATTCCATGATTAGTATCTTATTCCTCCTATGAGCTGAGGCTGTGATTATTCTTCTGGAAAAATACCTGCTCTAGCTTCCCAAGTCCACCTTACCTCCCCATCCCCTCCTTCCCTCAGTCTAACCCTGCCTTGCTGCCAAAGTGAGATCATCTGAAAGATAAACCTGAACCTGTTACAGCACTGCTTAAAAGCCCTCGCTCATTCCCTGCTGGCTCCAGGGTATCCCAAGCCTCATTCACAAAGCCTCTTGGTAGTTGGCTCCTTGGCTCCCTCACTGCATCTCCTGACTGTGTCCCATAGGCACCATCCACCACAGTGAGGTGAACAGCTGACAGTTCTTGCAACATGCCAAGCTCTTACCCGCCTCCCTGGCTCTGCCCTTACTGTATAGCAAAAACCACCCAAGAAGCCTCTCCTGTACCATCGTGTTCCCTGCATCGTAGGGCAACCTCTGTCTCTACCTCTGCGATCAGCTCTGTGGTAGCCATTCTTCACTTGTTCCTTCTGCACCTGTGAGGGAAAGGCTGTGAGTCTCATCTGTGCCTAGCACCGCATAGTGCCTGGAATTACAGAGACTCAATAGCACGAAATGACCACATGAATGGTCACTGAAGAGGCATTTTCATAGGTAGACTTTATTGTGCATACTGTGTCCTCAACCGGACTATTTCGTGTCTATTATAAAGTTGAAAGTTTTGTCTCCGGCTGAAAGCAAAGTGCTTCTCTAAACTTGCCAGGCCAGGCTCTAGGTCTTGGGGACACAGAGGTGGACAAGACAGACTATGTCCCTGCTCTCATGACACTTGCATTCCAGCAGGGGAGATGATGTCACACAGTGACCAGTACTGTGGCAAAGAAGAGAAACAAAAGTGAAATACTTGTTAGGAAGAGATGGGAGGACCAGGGTTGGGGCACATTACAGAGGAAGAGGGGTCTGAGGAGGTGACAGTAGAGGTAAGGCCAGAACAGTGAGAAGAGGCTTCATCCAACATAAAGGCGTTCTCTTATTACATACTAGTTAATAGAAAGATGTTTTTGACTTTGCACCTGGAGGCTACAGCAGCATCTCAGAAAATATAATCTGGATTTGGATAAATCTCTCCCAGCACTTGAATGTTGCCCGTGTCCCTGAATTATGTAAGACGCCAGAGCACAGAGCTTAACTGCAGAGAAGCAGGAACAACTCAGCCAGGCTCTGGGAAAGCCCGCAGTTCTCTCCTTCTCCCTGGGCCTGTGCTTCCTGGAACAGCCCCAGCCTGCCAGTCCCTGTGCCTAGCGGTCTCCCTCACAGGCTGGAGCTTCCCCAGAAGGAAGCTTCAGGTCCTCCCCCTACAACAGGCTATAAAGCTGCTCACAGCTGGCCTCTTTTCCCCTGGTCTCACCTGGGCCACCTCAGCTCCCCTCCCCAAGGCAGCACCTCTCCGATAGTGTTCCCGCTGCTCGTGTTTGCCTCCTGCCTTTTACCTAAATGCACCTTTGGTCCCCATCCAGAGTAATAATCCTTAATGCCCTCCCCACAGACCTATTTGCCCGATGATTTCTGCTAAAATATTTCACTGTGCCATCCTTTTCTTCACCCCTCCCTTCCTTTATTATCTCCTTCCTTTAGATCTGCAAACACGTGCTGTAGCCAATGCTTGTCCTTGATCAGTTGTTCCTGGCACATTCTTGCAGTCTTGACAATCAGGGCTATTATTCACACACACACACACACACACACACTTACACATTTTGTATGCAATACCTGCTGTATTTCCTCCGTCTTTGCAGCACAGTTTCTGTTTGGTATGTATCTACTACCTCTAATCCACCTAGCAACGCTAGAATGTAGGCATCCTTATTTTACAAACGAGGAGATTGATGGTAATAACAGTGCATGCCTTGTGTAGTTGTCATGAGGATTAAATGAGATAAGGTACAATAAGCACTTAACCCCATGCTTGGCACATAGCTAGCACTCAGTGATAGTTATGATTAATTGGCCTCTTAGTCACCATTGTGTTTAGTTATTAGCTACATAAAATAGAAGACAATTTCTTAACATAATTACAAAAGCCAGCATTCTTATTTTAAAAGGTATTTTTCACTAGCTATTCTTATGACTACTTTTTATAACCCAGAGAATCTGCCTCCTCTTTTCATCTCTGCCCTCCACGATGCACAAAGATAAGCCCAAAGGTATTTAGAATGGAAAAGGGCATGGCAACCATTCCTCTATACCTCCATAAGCCCTGTCTCCAAGGCCAAGCATCTTGTCCAAATCTCCATAAGGACCATCATCCCTGCCTGTCAACATCTGAGGCACAAGCTCTGTCCAGGCCTGACTTGTGTCTGTATCTCTCACTTTCTTGCCTACATAAAAACATTTTTGGCTGGGCTCGGGGGCTCAGCCTGTAATCCCAGCACTTTGGGAGGCCAAGGTGAGTGGTTGCCTGAGCCTGGGGGTTCGAGACCAACCTGGGCAACTTGGCAAGCCCTCACCTCTACAGTAAAAAATAAATAAATAAAATTGAAAAAAATTAGCCAGGTGTGGTACCACATGCCTATAGTTCCAGCTACTTGGAAGGCTGAAGTGGAACAATCACCAGAGCCCAGCAGGTCGTCATTGGAGTAACCATGAGCATGCCACTGCACTCCAGCCTGGGCGACAGAGTGAGACTCCAACTCAAAAAAAAAAAAGATATTTTTTTCTTCTTCCAGAGCTCACCCTTTCTCCTCCCCCCCCTCCCCCGCCCGCCACTTCATATCCACCACAACCACCTTGGAAACCTTACACAAGACACTTTCCTCAAAACAGCACACACACCCCAAATCACATTAGAACTTTGGTGCACCACCACATGCCAGTAGGTGCGCCTCAGAAAACTGCATTATCGGATGAGTGTGGGAGAGCTTTTGTTAAAGAAACACAGGCAGGCCTCCCTGTTGTCAGGCTTTATCTCAGACCTCTAACAGGCAAGTGAAGGTGGGGAACATCCGGGGCTCTTGACATCTCAGTGCTCCTCCAGGGCATCTGCCCTGAGAGTACTTGGGCAGGGACAGCTTTTTAATGTCTTGTCAGAGCCTGGCATCCTGAGGGGTTGTGGGGGAGCCGTGCATGGTTTGGAAAAAAGCAATCTCTGCATTCTGCTGGGGGTGGGTTGGGAATGGAAACCAAGGAATGTAGGGAAGAACAGGGCAGGAGTCACCCAGGATCAGTTCAGCAAAGAGCAGATGGGACAGGCCCAAGTGGAAGGCAAGATGGGGAGGAGAAGTCTTGCTGGGGAGCCCACAAATTAGAGATAACTCATATTGCAGGAGGTGGAATGGCAAGAGGCAATTATTTCCAAAATTCTTGCTTAGTGGTCCCCAAATTCTAGCCATATGGCTAGGATTCAGGGAGGAAAGCAAATGGACCCCGTAGTTTGAGAAGATTGGATTTTACCAGTTTGACCTGCCAAACTCTGAAACAGTGGCATCGAAGAAACAACCCTTAGAGCTTTCCAGAGAAGCCCTGACCCTGCTACCTCTGGACTCAGCAGGTCACTAACTCTCTGGGAACCTGATTTTCCAGAATTTATAGCAGAAATCATGATGGTCCCTGCCTCCCAGGGAGGTTGTGAGGCTTATATTGATGATCCAACAAGTACCGCATGCAGTGAGTCCACTAATGTGACTTTCTCTTTGGTAGATTGCATTCATTTCTGCCTATCATTATCTCTGGGTCTCTCCTAGGTCAAGAAGAAGAGAGATTGGCCCTAGAAACTGCCCTGATGTATGGAGCTAAAAAACCCCTCAACACAGAAGGCGTCATCAAATCGAGGCCTAACGTTGACATGGACTTTGAAGTAGAAAAAGCCGTGCTGGGAAAAGACTTCAAGGTCACCATCACCTTCCAGAACAACAGCCCCAACCATTACACCATCTCAGCCTATCTTTCGGGCAACATCACCTTCTACACTGGGGTCTCAAAGGCTGAATTCAAGAATGAGACATTCAATGTGACGCTGGAGCCTTTGTCCTGTAAGCTAACAAGAATGTGGTTCCCTCCAGGGCTTGTTACCTGACTCCCTGTCTCACTAGGTGATAACACACTCTAATAGGTTCTGTCTAAGTTAAAGCTCTCCCCCAGAGTTCACGAGTGTGAACTACACAGGGAGAACCCACGTATCCAGAAAAACCTCCACTTTCATCTTCACATCTCATGCTTGGAAGTGAACACGAACATGTTCAAACCTAGAGCCCCATGAGTCATGAGAATGAAATGAAACTTCTTGCTACTCAAAGTGTGGTCGATGGACCAACAACACCAGCATCCCCACGAGTTTGTTAGAGATGCAGAATCTCACTCCCTAGACCTCCTGAATCAAAATCTGCACTCTGACAAGGTTCCAAGGGAATTAACATGCACAAGAGAGTTTGTGAAGCGCACATACTGAGGGCCGTCTCAGAAAACAGGCCCTCTGGTGGCATCTCTCTCCCGAGCCAGGAAAATCTTTTGGGGGCTGCCCATAAAGAATGATGTGCTTTGCTTTCCCATTTATAAGGCAGGAAGATCTAAGATCTGCCTTCAGGCTGTTTCTTAAAAATGCCCTGTCTTATTCTAGGAAGAGTGCCCATCACTGGGAGAGGGACTGGAGGCACAAGAAGTGCTGTCCCCAGCTCATGGAGGGCTTCAGTCTCTTGGCCATCTTTCATGGGGCATCCATGCACATGTCCTTCCAAGCATTTATCACTACAAAAATCCCCAATATTTAAAATAGGTTGAGCTCAGCATGCTTCAGCTTGCATTAAGGATTGCAGTTTGGACCTGTCTCAATTCTTGAAAGGCTGGTATTGGGTGGGCTCAGGAGTTGGCCACACGACTGGCAAAATGAGTCAACCAGAGAAACCAAACTCCAGGCAGAGTGTGGCAAGTTAGATAGAGCAGGATGAAAATGACCCTGGACTCTACAAGGTACCAATTTTGCCCTACCTGACATGTGGGACTGAAAAAGAAACAAAAAATTGTACACAAACAGTAATTTTTACAAAGGGGAGGCAAGCAAGCCTAGTATGCCCCACTGGGATGACTGAACCCCATGCCTTGATGGTTCTCAAGCTCTCTGGATTCAGTGACCATCACAGCCACAGTGCTCTTGCTGAGGCTGCAGAAAATCTTCCTGGAAAAATGGGACACTATCCTAAAAATCCTAATTCAAAGAAACCTACTCAAACCTGAAGGCAGCAAATCTCCCTAGCTTCAGTAACACAGCTAACAATTAAGAAAGCTCCATAATATTCTTTTTTGGAAACTGGAAGATTAAATACTTGTCCTATCTCTAGGGCTAGGGGAGGCAATTCTCACAGAAAAGAATAGTTAGTGTAAAGTACTAAAAAAGGACAACATTCACAGTCATTTAGAACAGGTAGCCATATCCGATTTCAGAAAGTCTGATTCTTGCAGTTAGACAACTCTGGACATAAGGGACATCTGTGTCACCCGCTAGCTTTGTGTCCCTGAGCAAGTTACTCGAGCAATATGAGTTACTCGAGCAATATCAGTAAATGGGAACACTACCACCCACACCACAGGATTGTTGGTCCAGTTCCCCAAACCTAGTGCTTGCAAGTCCAGCTCTGTCTTTTGCTGGAGACCTTTTTATGGAGTTTATCTCTGTCTTTTTATGGAGTTTCTGGTCTCATGGGGGAACCAGCCAATAAGCAATCAAACAAGGGAATATGCAGTATGGTCATGTGGGTAACAGAAAAATATAAAGCAGGTTAAGGGAGACAGAGAGTGTTAGTGGGGACAGGGTGTTCAGGGAAAACCTCTCTAATAGGGTAGCATTTAACAGAGGCCAGACAGAAGGGCAGGAGTGAGCATTCCACCCAGAAGAAACCGTATGTGCCAAGGCCTTGGGACCAGAGCATTTCTTATGTGCTCAGTGAGCAGCATGGGCCAGAAATGGGAGTAAATGAGACAAGGGGGAAAGTGATGGGTGCAACAATGTAGGTTTTTATAAGAACTTTGTCATTTATTTTGAGTGAGCTGAGGAGCCAGTGGAGGTTTTTCAGCAGAAGTGTGACATGATCTAACTTAGATTTTGAAAGATCACTCTGGCTGCTGTGTTGAGAGAGACCAAAGGAGAAGTGGGTCTGAAGTTGAGAGACAAATTGGGATGCTTTTGCAATCATGCAGCTGAGAGATAGATGATGGCAGTAGTGATGGAAGCACTGAGAACTCATCAGATCCGGGTATGTTCTGAAGGTAGAGCCCACCTGATTGACGGATGAGTTGGCTATATGGTATGAGAGAAGGAGAGTGTGGAGGAAATCAAATGAGATCGTGTATATAAAAAGGTAGGCTAAAATGGTAGGCTCTCAGAAAATGGTAACTTCCAACAAGTCTACATTTGGGGAAACTAAGGCAGAAAAGATGAGTTGATGTATTCAAGGCCACAACAGCAATTAGAAGCAAAGTAGACCCATCCAGGCAATGACAGTTAGTCATTTTGTATCAACTTGGCCCCAAGTGGGCAAGTTCCCTTGCTCCTGTCCCCATTACCTAGAGTCCAGCACAGATCCTTAGACAGGAAATTAAGCACCAGCCCTTTTCACAAGGCATATTGCTCACTCTCCTTCTCATTCTCCCTCTAATCCAGTAAAAGAGTGAGTTTGTATGAGTGAGTGGGCCAGAGTGGAATGCTGTATCATCCTCTCAGTCATTGATCTAGGGACAGCTGACCAAACCCACGCCTGAGTCAGTAGGAACACAGCTCCCACCCACTCGGCCAACCCCAGGGCTTGTCCTGAATAACTTGAAGGGAACTGGAGACTCTTTGTTCCTTTGCCTCGCAGGCAGGTGGCATCAACTACATGCAATAAGTTGCATATTGCAATCTAAAATAAATTGCCATATATTGCAAAAAGTCACATAATTTTAAACCTTGATCAAGCTTTCTTAGATGCCTCTACTGCAAAGAAAGTTTTTCAAGTAGAAAGGGGAGGCGTACTTTCCAGATTGATGATGAAAGGGAATGTGTGTGCTAGAATCAGCTTGGAAGCTCTGAATAACTTAAACCTCCCAGTACCTTCAAAGGTGCTATCATTTCCACTTGGCTATATTTAGTTTTCTTTGCTTTTTGGAAAAGAGATGAGGCAGCTTCAGTCTGCCTCCCTCGGCTTTCCCCAGACACCGTAAACGATATTGGCAGCATCCCAGCCCCACCGCTCATAGAGGGAAAATCTATTCCTCCTTCTCTTGCCACGTTTAATAAACTTTATCTAGAACAATTTCTGTGCAGTGGCAAAACACAGCACTTACATAATGTACTATTTCAGGAGCACTGTTCTCTTGGGCTCTGAAGCACAGCCTGCTTTCTTTAGTGCTATGATTTAGGGAACATTCTACCTCAGACAAGAAAGGGGTCCTTATGCTGAGATTACAAAGGTAGCAAGTAAAGGAGCCAGCTATATCCCATTTACCCAAAGAAAGCCAGTGGTTAAAAATAGCCACAGGCAGTCCATTTAAAAAAAATATTACCAGTGGCAGCAAGAGGCAAAACGCATGTTCTCCAGGCCTGTAACTTTACCGCTCCATCCATTCAGATCTGGAGACACGAAAAACTAGCCACATGTGCTCATCGGAGCCTGTGTCCAATGGAAGACCAGAGCCTCACTCATCTGGACAATTAATTGCAAGGGGAGCCATGCAGGAAGCAGGGTCCAAGATCAGGTCCAAAGAAGGCACTGTGAGTGGATCATTCAAAAAGGCAGAATTCAGGAGCCAAAGTTAAGGCAAGGCCATAGCTTCAAAGAGCCAGCTCTAAATGGAATAGGAGCTCTCCAGGAATCAAGTCAACCAAGCTACTTGTTTAGCACTTGTCCAGAATGAACCAATACATTCTAATAATCTGCATGGCCTAGGACAGTATTTCTCAGTCTCAGTACCATTGACCTATTGAGGTGGATACTTTGTTGTGGGGACTTTACTGTGCATTGTGGGATGTTTAGCAGCATCTCTGGCCTCTAACTACCAGATGTTAGCAGTAACCCACCCTCCACCCCAGTTGTGACAATCAAAAAGGTCTCCAGGCATTGCTAAATGTCCCCTGGGAGACAAAATTCCCATTGACAATGACCTAGTCTAGAATGACCAACCTTTCCAGTTTGCCAGGGGTTGGTGGGGTTCCCGAATGTAGAACTTTCAACTTTAAAACCCAGACCATCCTAAATTCATCCTAACTCTGCCCTAACTCCACCCCATTCTGCTATTAGAACCTCCAGTCTCTCAGAACATCTCACACTTGAACAGGCATTCTCTGGAACCATATTCAAATGCAGATCCTGATTCAGTGGTGTAGACTTGGGTTGAAGAACCTGCATTTCTAACAAACCCCCAGACCGCAAAGCAGACCACGGGCACAGCAGCAAGGACCTCCATTAGAAGGGCCATGTCTTCCACTGAAATCAAGGTTTCTTACAGGGTTGATTCTGAGGAGATCCCCCTGGTTGTGGAAGTGGGCCCTCTCAGCCTTAGTTGTACCTCAGGGTCAGCTATGGGACTTTGATAAAACACTGGTGTCTGGGCCCCGACCGCCAATGCTCTGATTTAATTGACCTGGGGTGGGACCCAGCATGGCAGATTTTTAAAGTCCCAGTTGATTGCAATGTGGAACCAAGACTGAGAACTTTTCCATCAGAAGCCTAGACGCAGGCACAACACCTGCATACCTGTAAAGAGGCTTCCAAGGTTAGGTGCTGTACAAGTCAGAAGACTCTCCAGCCTCTTGGTCTTCAGGGCCCAAGACAAGAGGCAGCAGGCAGAGTCCAGGTGTGAAATAATAAGCACGGTTCCAGGTGCCCTCACCTTTCAGCCAGAGGTGGGTCGGGAGCCCTTCCTTCTGCCCTGGAGCTGGTTCATCCACAGGCAGCATTCCTCCCTCCTTACAAAACTGCTGCTCAATACAGGGGCTAAAATGAACTGCCCTCTGCACTTAAACAACCAGTCATGGGAAGTATTTCCTTCAATAACTTCCACAGGAAGAAGAAGTATTTGCCAAAACCACTGGGGAGGAAAGTCATGGAGATGCTCAGTTCTGTGAATGGTCTGAGAGTCTGTTCCCTGTGGGTGGGGATAGAGGTGTGAGTCACTCATTCACCTGCTGGGCCTGTCAGCTATCAGTACACACAGGCACCTGGCTCCAATCAGGTAGCAGCGGGTACCACCTGGACTCGGCCTAGAGAAGACCTGCCCAATATTCTCTAGGCTGTGGGAAATTGTAGTCATAAAGTGTGCCTGAGCCGCAAGATAGAACTCACCATCCTCAGCCCAGGTGGTGATTGGAGGGGAGTGAGGACCACTACCCATCCTCCAAATGCCATATCTGACTTTTCTCCAGGAGCTAAAAGCTAACATCAGTGGCTGGAGGAAATATGCCTTTGGCACAGAGGTCTTCTAATCAAAAATAGGGGAGGGTCTTGAAGGTAGCTGAATGCAATTGGTGGAAACAGGTTTCAACAGCTTCTTTCTCCAAAATAGAAAAATCCAATGCCAGATTGGTTACAGGAAAAGCTGGAAAGAAAATATAGTGCCCTACAAAGACAAGGTTTAGGTCATTGAGAGTTTTGCTCAAGTGCGACCCATGGTCTGGGTGAGACATTTGTTATTTATCAAGGGGACAGTACTTGGGTGAGACATTTGTTATTTATCAAGGGGACCGTATGTGGGACAGTGGCCTTGGACTCTACATGTGCCATATTGGGATCATCATTACCTAAATTAAAGCCACTGTTTAAAACTCCTTGTTCCTCCATTTTAAACATCTTTGCCATGGCATTTGTTTTACAACCACAGAACACTGTTTGGAAAGTGTGACACCATTTCTCTAGAAAGACTTCACTGAACATTAAATTTCCAGCACATTATTTACCTAAGAAGCAGGAGTGCTGGTCTCCAATTGACTCTCTGTTCCATTGACCCCTCACCGTTGCTGTGCTCTTGGTGGCGGCTGTGCAAGTGTGGGAAGGATGGGTAGCTTGGGGAAAAGTCAAGCAGATCCCATCTCGGGTCTTGACATAGGGCCTATTTGTCTTTCCTCCTGCCAGTCAAGAAGGAGGAGGTGGTGATCCGAGCCGGGGAATACATGGGCCAGCTATTGGAACAGGCATCCCTGCACTTCTTTGTCACAGCTCGCATCAATGAGACCAACGATGTCCTAGCCAAGCAGAAGTCCACTGTGCTGACGATCCCTAAGGTCATCATCAAGGTTGGTCTTAGTGTCTCATCTCAGACAAAGGAGAAAGGCATCTAGTCTTTGTGTGTGTGTGTGTGTGTGTGTGTGTGTGTGTGTGTGTGTGTGTGCGCGCGCACGCACGCACAAATGTCCTGCTCCAAAAATAATAACAATGGTGTAAGGATCCTCCTGTTCTTTGAAAGAAGTAAACCACCCTATATATAGACATGTACACATAACACTCTTCTCTCCAGATTTAAATATATAGACATAGATGCATATATAAATATAACCTATGGGTATAAACACACTTGTGGAAGAAGATGAAGATGTGTAATGGCAGCAGATACTTAGAACTTTCAAGGTCTCCAGAATAAAGTGGATTCAACATGCCATAAGATGGATAAACTGCCTGCATCACTTGAGGCATAATCTTGTTCACTGAGGTGTAATTGCAGACATTAAGGTGCAAAAATCAAAATGGACAGCTTGATGATGACTTGCATATATGTGCATACCTTGCAACCACCAGCCAGATGAGGAAATAGAGAACTTCCAACACCCCCAGAAAGTTCCCTCATGCCTTTTCCAGTCAATAACCCTCTCGTTCATCATCAAGATAACCACTTTTCTGACTCTAACCACTTTAGGCTCATTTTGCCTATTTGGTCAGTAACTTTAATGGTGCCTCTCCAATTTCCACCAGAAATGTATGTCCAAATGGCTCACAGGATTTGGCAGAGGCAGGCTGAGAGTGAATGGGAGCCTTTGTGTTCCTGCTTTTCAGGCCCACGGCTGTAGCTTCTGGTGGCATCTGAGACCGCATCCCTGACCTTCCAGCTCTGGAAGCAAGAACTTAGGCTCCAGCAGGGACGCTGGAAAGTGACATCGTATGCCAGCCCTTCTCCAGGACTTAGAACCCTTCCCTAGTCTCTGGAGAACACTCTTCATAAAGTGATTAAGAGTGATTAGCACAGATCTTGCTAAGCTGCATTACTCTAAAGTGATAGGTAAATCAAAGCTTCATAAAGTTCATCATATTTTAAGTGGTCTTACAGGTGGGTGGGATAGGGGTAGGCCTTGTTACTCTTTAATCATTTGCCATGAGTCATTTGTAAAGCTAATCACCTGTGTAGCACTGAGAACAGCAGTTTTCCTTGGGTACCCACTGGATTTCAGACACTTATTAAAGCATGTTACATACATAGTTGTGTTTTCAATCCTCAGCAACCCCACGAGGTAGGGAGTGCAGGCATCACTTTACAGATGAGGAAAGATAAAGAACAGAGAGGTCACATAACTCATCCAAGATCACACAGCCAACAAGTGGTGGAGCTGGGCCTCCAACACCTGCCATCTGGCTGCAGAGGCAGGGCTGGAACCCAGCTCATTTCACTGTTTCTTATGGTCTAGTCCTGTGTGATGACAAAATGAGCCACCCAACCTCACAGCCAATGCAGTGCCCACTGAGGAACGGAATGCCAGGTCCTTCATTTCTAGAAAGGCCCACATCATCACATCTCTTTGGTTCTTTCACTTCTGTTACCACTCACAGACCCATCATGGCACTGTCTACCCAGGAAGCCTTAATGGACAGAATGAAAATGAGGATGTGCATGGTTTGCAGGCGGAATCAGAAGCAAATGCAAAACAGAGAAGTGGGGACTGTGGTTGCCCCAGAGGCACTGTCATCCTATAAGAATGCGAAGTCAACAGCATAAAATACAGGATGCCCTGTCCAGGAAGGTTGCTCTTCCCTACTGGCTCTCCCTAGAGACATGGGCCAGCTGCCCGTGAGCCTCCTCTAGCTGCACGGTACAGGCAGCTCCTGCCACCCTCGAAGTGCAGTGGGATAGGGCTCATTCGTGAGCTCAATCCTGAACCTTCCACACCAGAGGCAAGGCCTATGTGCTTACTTAATTATGAAGCGATGGCCTGTCCCTGCAGAGGTCTCAGGGGAGAGCCTTCCCAAGCTGTGAACGGCTCAAACCACAGCAGAAAATAGAATTTAATTGCACCACTGATAATAAACTGGATGTGTGAAAGAAACTGATAACTTTCATCTTTTAGGCATTATTAATTTGAAGAATTATTTGTTAGTTATCTTCTGGGTTTACTTAAAAAGCAGTTTAATTCCCCAAGGAAGAATCAGAAATACCTTATCCCACAAGTCAGCAGACCTAAGAGGAAGGGTGTATTTTAAATAGAGAGTTGTGTTGTTTTGTGTTTGTTTCAAGGAATCAAGGATGCAGTTCCTGGAGGAAACTTATTTAGAGGTGGGGCCCTTTAATGGGGACTCAAGTCCAGAGAGATGGAAATTCTGGCTTCTCTCCATGCCAAGATTGTTCAGAAAGGTGGTACAAGGCATTGTCCTGTAAACTGTCCCTTAACCAATAACCTCACTAACTCCAAGGACAAACCAAATCCAAACAGGGGAAGAGGTGTTCCTGGGTAAAGCCCCTCACACCAAAAAGCCACCAGGTGTCACGGAGCTGTGGGAGGCCCTGAGTCCAGAAACTCGGGTCAGTGGCCTGGGGATCTGGGGCCCTGTTTCGCCTCCTAGAATGGAGAAAAGAGAAAAGGAGAAGAGAAGAGAGGAGAAAAGGAAGGGGGAGGAAAAAGAAGGGAGGATGGGGAGCGGAAGAAAAGAGGAGGGTAGGAAAGAAGAGAAGGGGAGGAAATGGAGGGGAGAGGAGAGGGGAGAAAAGGAGGAGCGATAGAAGGCGGAGAGAAAAGGGGTGGGAGAGGAGAGGGGAGGGGGGAAATGGAGGGGAAGGGAGAAGAGGAAGAGGGATGGGAGGGAAAGAGGAGGAAGGGGCAGGAGAAGAGAGAAGGGGAGGAAATGGAGGGGAGAGGGGAGGGGAGAAAGGGAAGAGAGGTAGGGAGGAGAAGAGGGGAGGAGGAGAAAGGAGGGTCAATGGAGAAGAGAGGAGAGGTGAGAACAGAAGGGAGAAGAAAAGGAGGGGGATGGGAAGGGGAAGAAGAAGGGGAGAAAGGAGGAGAGAGGAGGAGGAAGCTCTGAGAAAACACTAAGTTGAAAGGCCTCAGGGAGAGGACCCAGATAAATTTTACACACAGGTTTTGGAGAGGGCAGTGAAAACACAAAACCACAATGGCTCAGAGGTCCAGAACTACCTATGACATGTGTCATGTCGCCAGATTCTAGGCTGTGCTCAGGGATGCAGTTCCTGGAGGAAACTTATTTAGAGGTGGAGCCATTTGACAGGGCCTGGAGTCCAGAGAGATGGAAATTCTGTCTTCTGCTCATGTCAGGTTGGGGTGGGGGGAGGCCCAGCTGCCTGAGCCTCGACGTTGCTGCAGAGAACGTCCTAGGCACAAGGTGAAGCAAGACGAGGCAAAGAGAGAACATGACCTCCCCGCTCAACTCACAGGTGAGAGGAGGGAGTGAGACCAGCACCCAGAAATCACAGTGACAGAAGCTGTGGTTTCGTAAGCATAGCATTATTAAACACATCCCTCGTGTGGTATTATTTAATCCTCATCACCATCCTGCAAGGGTGGGAATGTTGCTATAATTCCTATTTTACAGATGACAAAACTGAGAGGCCCAGAGAGGGTAGTGCCTTGTAGCACAGTGGTCAAAACGTAGGCTCTGGAACCAAACTATCCAAGTTCAAGACCTGTTTTCCCAACATAGCTATGTAACCCTGGATGGCTCACTCAACCTCTCTTAGCTTCTATTTTCTCATCTGTAAGATGAAGGGAATGGTAACTCTCCTTCCAGCATTTTGTATTTAGTGTGTCAATGAGTGTCTGATGCCCAAGTCACAGTGAACACCAAGTATATGTTGGTTGTTACTATAATTGCCATTATTGTGCTCATAAGTAACCTGTCTATGATCACATGCTTCCTGAGGAAGGAGCAACGCTTCTAACCCAGTCTTCCTGTCTTAGAAGTTTGTGCAGGTGGCCACTAGACTAGGTTGCCCTCACAATGGAACTTTCACAGAAAGCAGAAGATAGCAATTGCCTCCACAAAGGGTTTTGTGTTCAAGGAAGAAGCGATCACACAAGCCTGAGTAAAGTATCACACGTGAAGGCTGTAGAACGATAGCTGATCCCCAATGAATGGATAACAGTTAACCAGTAGAAATGGATGGAGAGAACAGTCCAGATACCAGAATAGAATACAGCATCAGCAAGGGCTGGGGGAGGAGGTAGACCATGGCATGAGGAGCCCCAGGAAGCTTGTCTTGGCTGGAATGGAGGCTGGGAGCAGGAGACAAGTAAAGATAACCTGAGAGAGGCGGCTTGGGGCCATTGAGAGGGGAGGCTACAGTTTTTAGATTAGAGCTTTGTCATTGACTCTGTGGACAAAGAGGTTTCAGTGAAGATTCTGGAGTAGGAATGCGACATGACTGTCAGCTCTGCCATCAGAGCCTCTTTTCTCCCTATTTTCTCTTCAAAGCCTTTGCCTATAGTGCTGTCTTCTTTAGGGCGCCCCTGGCTCAGCTTTGGAACTGTAGTGACCAGACAGCTAGTTTCCAATTGTTCTTACGTCATTCTCTTTACAGAACAAATCTAGGTCATCCTGGAAAATATTGGGCCCCCCTGTCTAAATCCAAGTCATTGTCAACCCAAGCGGGCTAGTGGTTATGTGTCCCTACATCCAATGAACCCAGTCTTGGATTTTATTTGTCTCTGGGGCAACAAAGATTGGGATTGGGCTAAATTGTGCTCCCAATCAACTATTCCCAGCACCCACCATGCATGAGTCAGAATGTGATCCCATTATGGAAAAAGGCAGGAAGAGACAGTCATTAAACTTTAATGAGCACACGTCTCTTTCCCCATACTATCAAAATATTTGACGAGAAAATTATATTTCATTACCGTCAGATATAGAAATTTTCTCAGCCTTTCCAGTGTTAATTGTTCTCTCTCTCTCTCTCTCTCTCTCTCTCTCTCATATACACACACACACACGACGCACGCACGCTCTCTCTCTCTCTAAATTTCAGTATCCTCTTTGCAAAGTAAATAACACTAACAATCATACTGCTCCTATTAATTACAATCTTACATAAAACACAGAGTTGTTATGGAGATTCACATCTATAGCAGTATTTGTGAGAATGGTGGTGAATGTTCCCGCCATCCTTCCCTAGTCCCTTCAATGCCTGGGAATTCAGTAGTCAGGCCCCAAGAGTTGCTTAGGGTAGCATGTGGACCACTAGGCTGCAGTGAATATAACTCTCATCTTGTGGCCTGAGATCTCCTGAGTCTCTGGTGAGCAGGTGTTGAGCATAGGCAGCATTCCCTGTGGTACCCCAGGAAGGCCAACCTTGAAGAGGCTGGAGTAAAGCTGGAGGGAGAGAGGAGATATATGTTCACATGTTCTTCAGATGATCTCTGCTTAGTACCAACTCTTCTAAAACAGCCCATGAGCCGGCACTTCTGTGGTATTATCACATGAAGTAAGTCCTAAAGCCTTGGTAGAACATTATCAAACACCAGTAGAATGATCATACTTTTCTCATACAAACTAGAGGTAATTTTGCTAGGAAAAAATATAACCATTTTCTTTGTAAGTGATTTTTTTAAAATTACAACTATGAGCAAACAGGTACCTCAAAGATTTTTTTTTTTAATTTAAACTTTTAAAATGTGAACAATTGACTATTTCCAAGAGTTTTTAGTAACATAATTTTTCCTTACATTTTTGTTTGTTAGCTAAAGAACTTATCAGTATGTATTCATCTCTTTGTTTAGTCACTCATGCAGTTACACATTCATTTATTGAACTCATTTGATATATAGTTATTTGGTGTCCATTCTGTAAATAAGCTGTAGCAAATGCCAAGAGCTTCAAAAAAAAATGATCAGGTTGAGAAAACTCCATCTTGAGAACATTTTCATTGCCTTTTTCTTTGAAAAAGAAAGACTGCTGCTCTTTCCTTCCAACACTGGCCGACCTTGGTCAGCCCCAGGAGTGCAGTGGCTCTGTTTTAGTCCTGGGGTGCCCTCTTATAAGGACAGTGTGTACAGCATCAGGAAAACAGGCTAAATCTATATAAATCAGCTTCAACAAGCAGAATGTCTACTTGACCGGCACTGGCCTGTGGGATCACACAGGTTCCACGGGAAGTGTCACTGTCAAACCCCAGAGGGAGCAGAGACCTTTCTCTGGACAGTCCCACTCCAGGCCTGCCCTTACCCTGTCCTGTGCAGACCATGCCCATCTGAGGGTGGAAGGAAGACAGTCTAGCCCACTCGCCACCCAACAAGCCCTGCAGCCTAGCAGGAGACCTGCATCCACGACAAAAACAAGGACTCCTTTTCTTCCTTGCACAGACACATGTGGCTCCAGCCCCATGACTAAATCTCTTCCAACTTGGGACACTAGCTTGTTTATTTTATTTTATTTTATTTTTTTTAGAGTGACAAAAAATATTTTACCAAAATATAAGATTTACAGAAGCTTCCAGACAAGCCATACAAAATGGTCACAAGCTTTTTTTTGAAGGGGGTTATTCTTAACAACCAATCTACTGTTTTGTTCTAACTGAACCTTTTCATAAGATGCCTGTGGTTTTTTTTTACTGAGGTTCACTCTAGAATTCGCTCCAGTTCCCCATCACTCACACACCTGAAGCCCACCAGAGGGGGCAAGACTGGGAGGGTTCTGTGGTGGGTGCTGGAACCCACCCCTCCCACATCCCAACTCCCATACTTTTATCCCAGAAGACAAATTAAAACTGGGGAAACCACTTGAGATGTCATGAGCACCACAAAGTACATGGCAGCGAATGAGTGAATTGTGAGACTGAACGACAGTTTGGTTTACTCTGTAAATATCTCAAACTTTCCATCAAGGTAGAAAATGAAAACAGTTACATGTTCTAATTATCCCTGAACCCTGACCATTTTCCCTCCGTCTCCAGCCTAGCACGTTCTCTCCCCAACCTTCCTGTGCTCTCTGGGGCTCCATCACAGCTCCTGTCACCAGGATTCGCCCCTGCTCTGCCTGCCCCCACTACCTCCAGGGAAGACCAGAGGACAGGGAGTAAGAGAGGGGCTTCTCTGCTTCTCTCCTGTGTGGTTCTCTTCTGCCTGAGAAACCGAATCCACATTATTCCCCACAGAGGACCTTGTGGGTGAGGAGGTTCTCCCTGGCAACATTTCCTCTCTTTAAACTTCAACTTCCATGAATGCTAGTATGTTTCAGATGCTCTACTATACAATATTGCATTGAATCATCCCAGTAACTGCACAAGAAACTGAGGCCCAGAGAGGTCAAGACACTTGCCCAAGGACACATAGTGCAGCCTCTGGTCTTCAGCCCCTGAATCCAGCTTGTTTCCCCCTCAGCTTCACCAGAATAATATCACTGTCTGCATCCCAGCCACCACAGCTATGTCCCCGACACTGTTCCAGCCTATCTGTGAAGAAAATCAAAAGGAGATCCTGTTGTGGGAGACTCTAAGCAGGGCAAGGCTGTTTACCCCGGGAAGGCAACTGACTCTCCACCCATTCATAGCTGTCGGTCAGTAAGGATCATGGTCGTGGAATAAGACAGGTATAGCCAGGAAAGAACATTCTTGACTATGTCTATGAATGAGCCCTCCTCCTTTAAGGTGTGCATTTCAGCTCTCCCTTCAGGACAGCTGCGGAACAATGTGCATTCTCATTTTGAGAATGAAAATGAGAAATTACTGATTACTAGGGTACCTAAAGCAAAGTTTTCTGTATGTATTTCTTATTTTTTGTTTTATCTTAAAAAGAGACACACACACAAAGAAAAACCAACCCCATATACCTGTCGTGTAATCCCAGTATGTTTAAACTATTGGTTATCTTTTTTTTAATGGTATCTCTATCATTTTAAAAATAGAAAATCCTAAATAGAAATTCTTATTATTGTCAAATAATATATAACAAGGGCTGGGCTCGGTGGTTCAGCCTGTAATCCCGCGCCTTTGGGAGGCTGAGGTGAGTGGATTGCCTGAGCCCGCGGGTTCGAGACCCGCCTAGGCAGTGAGACTTCATCTCTACAATAAATCAAAAAATCAACCGGGCGTGGTAGCGCGCGCCTGTAATTCCGGCTACTTGGAAGGCTGAGGCGGAAGGATCGCCGGAGCCCAGCAGGTCGAGGCTGCGGTGGCCGGGAGCGGCCACTGCACTCCAGTCTGGGCGACACAGCAAGACTCCAACTCAATATATATATATTGTATGTATATATATATATATACACACACAACAAGGCCCAAAACTACCTTGTCACATTTTACTCGGGTTTAGGAATCTAATTCTTTCTCCAAAATGTCAAAAAAGAAAGATGAGTTACAGATATGTTTTCAAATTTAGTTGAAGGTCAACTTATAACCACTGTCCTCAACTGATAGTTTAGTGATAACATAAAAAGATAATACTGCAAATGATTCTTTGGTGGATTTCAGAAAATAAAGAAGCTATTCCAGCAAAAAAGTTACATGTTTAACTCTTTTCTATCAGAGATCACATATATAGTTTTAAAGATAAACGTTTTACAATCAGAAAGACTTGGATTTACATTTGAGTTCTGCCAACTTCCTAGCTCTGTAATCATTTCATTTCTCTTCCAAGTTTCACTTTTACATCCATAAAATGAGGATAATAATAATGTCTGTCCCTAAGCTCAGAGAGCTGTAGGGAGGAGTAAACAAGGTAGTATAAGTAAAGTGATGAACAGAATGCTTGCATTAGAAGTAAACACTAACTAAATGTAAGTTTTTTATTATTACTTTTAATCACAGTCAGAGTAGGGTGTAGTCAAGCAATGACTCTGGCCCCCAATTGTGTGCATTCAAGTCTCACATACACTATTCACTATGTGAGCTTGAGCAAGTGACTTAATTTCTCTATGCCTCCGTTTCGTCATCTATAAAATGAACACTCATCATATCTACCTCATAGTGTTGTGAGGATTAAATGAGTTAATAGAACTTTCTATAGTTCTATGATGGGAACATTCTAAATCTGCACTGGCCAATATGGTAGCCAACTAGCAACTTTTGGCTATTGACCGAGACTAAGAATTTGATTTTTTTTTTTTTTACATTTTATTTAATTTTAGTTGATTTTAATGTAAGTAGCCACAGGTGGCTAGTGGCTACAATATTGAAAAATACAGACTGAGAACACTGCCTGGCCATCCCAGAACCACTAGCATTAGTTAGTAAATGCCAATCTAAGTGTCAGCTAGAAACAGTCATAGTGCAGAGTTTACAAGTAAAATTGCTTATTACCAGCAGTGACCACAAGTCAAGGAGGACAAATCTCAGTTTCCAGTAATATCTGGAATGCATGATTGAAAGCACTTGAATAAGGGCTGTTAGGTGTACTGATAAATCATGTAAATCAAATTGCCTACTTAATTCACTCTTTCTCAAACTTTTTCCTTCATTCAGTTTTGGTTTTGAATGCACTTATGTACTTTGTAAAGCATATGTTCAGTGGGAGATATCTTGTGGTTTCCTAAAAAGCATTTTCTTCCAAAAAGTTTCTGTGTGTGCGTGCACGCGTGTGTATGTGTGTGTGTGTGTAAATTTCCTGTTTACCAAAGAATCTGAGTAGCAGCTCATTATCATAAAATACTATAAAGGACAAGAAATCAGTGTGTCAATATTGGTAAGAGGTACTTAACTTGGAAAAGCATCATATTATGTATTTTAAATGGAATATTGAAAAAAATCAGAGCCATCAAATACATGCCAAAGCATTTGGTAAAACCGAGTATGGCATGTGCTTTATTCTTTTCTCTTCTCCAAAGTGAATACACATAAGAGTTTCTTCTTGATCTAACCTTCTCTAAATTGCCTGAAGACTTCCTTTATTTAAGGTTTTATGCGAGCAAAGAAAACAGAAATACAATTATGCAGATAATGGAATTATATCTACAGCAATAAAGGAGAGGAAGCTATGCTTCTAAAAGAATGAGATGCAAATGGACATTTCCTCCTAAAATAGTCATTGTTCTCAGCATAGTATGGAGCATCACTTAAATCAACGCAGAACGTGAAAACATTATGTACAGACTCCGTTTTCCCCAAAAGAAGTGAGGAGGGGAAGATCCCTCCACTTAAATTTCCCAAACAGAAAACAGTGAACATTGGGAAGGTTTTTGTATTGAGTTTGGTTCATGTGTCTAATAAGGATCATTGTCACCTCAGTAGTTAGGGGCAGGAAGCTTAAATTCTGGGTGCAGGAGACAAATATCAGAAAAAGGACACCGAGGATTTGTTAATTGCAAAAGAAGCACACTACAACCAGACAAGGGTCCCCCCTCTTAACTCCACACCCTGCCCCAGCCTTCTCCCTGCTCCAGTATCAGGAAGGTCTGGGCAGCATTGATATACCCATGCCAGCAGGTAATTACAAGAGATAATATCTGGAAGCAAACTGATTGGGCATAACATGTGAAATTATCCAAGAAGGCTTTCTCTCTTTGGGTCATATGAAATTTTGAGGCCTATCCATGAAGGCCCAAACACATGGGCCAGCCTTTCAAATACTAAATGCTCCCTGTCACCATTATCAGTGGTCTGGAAGGGTGTACTTTGTTTTCCACAGTATAAGAATCCTCCTGTAGAGCTAGCCTACCTATGGAAAGCATTCTTAATCTGGGTTTCATAGACCCTAGAGAACCATGTATAGATACCCTGGATCCATAATGTAGCTCCTAAAAATATGTGCCCACAGTGTATATATTCTGTTCTTGTCTCTGTGCATGTCTGTGTAGGGGAAGGTTCAGTAGCTACTATAAGACTTATTTTTTAAGTGGCTTGTGCCTGTCCTTATAATAGCATGCCATTATAATAATAAATAATATATAACGACATATAATATATAATATATAACATGTAATATATAATAATAACACCTGGAGAAGACAGGTGGCTCCAAAATGCTTTCTCCAGAAAGAGTTAGAGTGACCATTGCAAACACTTTTGTTCGTAATGTCTTTGTAGCAGCTCCACCTTCTCCAATTTAGAGAGCTTTTTGTAACTGTTATTTTTATCACGCATTTTTTTTTTAATCGAAAGATTTTTTGAAAACTTTTTATGGCAGGAAAAAATATTTTGGACACACTTGAGAATTAAAGCAAAGGCACCATGTATTCTAATACACTTCTGTACCTCCAATATCTAAATTTATCACATCAGGACATCTGGGAAGAAAGTGAAAAATTCAGTCTGTCTCTACATATTTTGTTCCAGTGGTTTTCAACTAGGGGAGGGAGGGAGCGATTTTGCTTCCCAAGGTGTGTTTGGTTGTATTGACTGGGGCCAGGGGTTGCTCCTGACATGCAGTGGGTAGAGACCATGGATGTTGCTAAACATCTTCCACTGTGCACAGCAGTCCCACAACATAGATCTAGGGAGCCTAAAATGGCAGTAGTGCTGAGGCTGAGAAACCCTGGCCTAGACCATGACTATTGACTTAGCCATAGCCTTCAAACCGATCTGACCCATCCACACCCCATGTGCCAACAGACATAAAAGTAACTTCTGGTTCATGTTCCAGTTTGCCTGTTATTTAACAAGTTTCCTCCCCATTGGGCCTTATTGATTCTCAGTCTTGTCACTGTGGCTTCAAATCCAACAGTGCTCCCACCAATTTGAAAATCTCCCTTACTTCCCAACTGGCATTTTGGACCTCGATACAAAATGTTTTGGATGTTTTGTTATTGCTGAGTTGTTGGCTTCTTCAGCTCTTCTGGCCTCAGAATCCAGGACTCCATCTTAGAGTCCAGGCTCTCTCGTTAGATAGTCTTGAACTTGAGTCCCAGCCCAGTTGTTTGTAGCTTCAAGCCCTCATACAAGTTATATGTTTCCTTGAACCACAGTTTTCTCTTTCATAAAATGAAAGGCCTGGCACCAAGGGTCCTGCCCCAGAAAACTTTCTTCTTTCTAAGGGAAATACTATTAATATAGTATTGTCTTGTTCCCAGGTTTCTTAGTGCTGACACAACAGCAGCCCTAGTGTTGTGAGGCTTATGTGAGAATGTACGTGAACTGTGGTTGTCAACTGAGACTGGTCCCTAGAAATCAACAGGGGTGTTTCAAATAAATAAATCAAAGGCTCCACCACCTGGGATTGTAATTTAGTTGTTTGGAATGGGTCTAAACCACTGGAGTTTTAAAGTTTTCCTGGTGATCCTATTGTGCACACCAGATTGAAGATTGCTGGTTAAAGCACTAGACTCCCTGCCTGCACAATCCATGCCCTCTAAGATGGTTGTCACCTGCTGTCATCACTATCATGATCATTATCTACCTCACTCCTAATTGCCCTAAATGCAGCTCTCACCCCCTGCCCCCCAGGAGATGGGGATTTGAATGTAACAAACTTGGGAAATTGGCTGAAAGTTTCATTTCTCCTACAGACTTAAAAAAATCTCAGGCCAGGCTCAGTGGCTCAGCCTGTAATCCCAGCACTTTGGGAGGCCAAAGCGAGTGGATTGCCTAAACTCGCGGGTTTGAGACCAGCCTGGGAAACTTGGCAAGACCTCGTCTCTACAATAAATCAACAATTAACCGGGCGTAGTAGTGCACACCTGTAGTTCCAGCTTTTTGGAGGGCTGAGGTGGACCACCTGAGCCCAGCAGGTCGACACTGGGGTGACTGTGAGTGTGCCGCTGTACTCCAGCCTGGGCGACAGAGTGAGACTCCAATTCAAAAAAAAAAAAAGAAAATCTGATAGAAAAAAGTCAAAAATCATGGTTTGATAAAAGCCATAAGATTTTATTCTTTTTATTGATATATAATAATTCTACATATTTATAGGGTATTTGTGATATTTTGATACATGCCTACAATGCATAATGATCAAATCAGGAAGATTTTATTCTTGGCTCTAGAGTCAGTAAGCAAGGCTCCTCTTCTCAGGGCAATATTCTTCCTCTTTACCTCCATCATAAGAAAGGCTCATGTTCATGTGTGGCTAAAGAAACAAGGTATAAATATGGCTGAGTTGTCATATAGAAAACTCAACAGTAAATTCCATTTTTTGAGTCATCAACTTAATATAACAAATATTTATTGGACACTGGCTAGGTATTGAAGGTAAAAGTAGGCTAAAATATAGAGTGTATAAAGCACCCTGTACTTAGATCATTGCTCCTCTAAAAACAAACCTGAGCTATAACATGTTGAACTTTTTCCATGCGCCTTGCAATGTGTTCGCTGTTTTATGTGCTTTATCTCATTGCAATCCTTTCTCATGAGGGAAGAACTATTATTTTTATCTTGTTTCTAAGTTACTTAGAGCTTATACAGATCTGTGCGTTTGGCATACATAGCCCTTAAACAAACAAGCAAATCTTTTAGCTACCTGGTCATTTTCCAGTACGTTGTGTTTGTGTTGGGAAAGCATATAGTTCCAAGTCTGTGGTACATAGTAAACACTACATAAATTATAAAAATCGTAATAATAATAATAGTCATAATAGCATTCTACATGGATTATCCCATACAAACATCAGTTCATTTGAGAGAAAAAGAAACTGAGGCTCAGAAGGTTTGTGTAAGTCACCAAGGCCCCACTGCTATTGAGTGTTGAAGCTGACATTGAGCTCTGACCGTTTCCTATGATACTTTTCCAAATACCTGATACTCCTGAGAGTCGTTATAGATCAACTCACCAGCAAATAGTCCTATAACCTCCCAGACTCAGATATGGGTGCAGATCAAAAATCTCTTTTCCCTATTTTAGTGACCAGTTTCTTCTTCATGTTTAACAGTAAGAACTCTCTCCTTGTCCATATTGCTTTCTAATGTGGCTGAAAGTAAGAAGACACAAGCCCCCTGGAACATTTTCTACCACTTAAACTCAAAAATTCCCTATGTCCTGGCAGAAAATTTGAGCTCTATCCAGAACCAGAGTTCACTTGGCCACCCTCACCACAAAATCTGTTGCTGTACCAAATGCACATCTACCTCCTGCCGAAGAGAACAGCCAGTGGCCATGGCTACTGACTTGAGTTCTAATTAGGTTGGTTTTATAATGAGGAAAAGAGTGCAATTCTAATTAGTAATTTCCCATCATTTTCTCAATAGGTATCCCCCAGTCAAAGCAATAAGCTATCTTTTTCACATGGGTTCCATTGCCAAAAAAATAACCATACTGTTAAACTTTAGCAAAAGGGAAGATAGCTAAGGAAACAAGAGAATAGAAAGAGTTTTTGCTTGCTGATAATAAACCACATTCTCCCTCTATTTGTTTCTTAGGTCCGTGGCGCTCAGATAGTTGGTTCTGACATGGTTGTGACTGTTGAGTTCACCAATCCTTTAAAAGAAACTTTGCAAAATGTCTGGATATACCTGGATGGTCCTGGAATAACAAGACCAAAGAGGAAGATGTTCCGGTGAGCCCTTAGTAGTTGAGGAGTGTGGGTAGACAGCACAGGGCTGCGGGAAGATCTCTGTCTATCTATCTGTCTACCTCTCTCTCTCTCTCTCTCTCTCTCTCTCTCTCTGTGTGTGTGTGTGTGTGTGTGTGTGTGTGTGTGTGTCTTTTCCAAACTTATATCCACTCCCAAAGAAAATGTCTAATAACCTGCCACCTCCTTATTGACCATTTCTGTGGGTCATGAAATAAAAATAGTACTGGTTTTACCAGCACTTTCTTCATTTAAGCCTTAAAACCACCTTAATAAGGTACTATAATTATCTCCCTTGTAAGTGAAGAATGTGAGAATTTGAGAGATTGCCTGGTTGACCCTCAACTTACACAGTTTAGAAGAATACCAAGATTCAGATGCCAGGTGGATAATTTCAGAACCCAAGTTCAAAACATTTTGCCATACTACCTATTCATGTGTCGATTCTACTAATCTTTATAGAATTTTTCCCATGAATTATAGATTAAGTTAAAGAAGATACTTTGCATGAATCCTTCCTTTCCAACCCCACCTCACAGATTTTACCAACTTATTTTACCAACTTCTATCACTGTTACAACTGTGGCTTTCAGTTGTTCGTTGTTTTGTTTTAGTCTTTTTTTTTTTTGGAGAGCCTGAAGCACTCTAGACTTGGCTCCGCATTTGGAGGACCAAAGACTACTCCAGGCTCTATAATAATATGAATGGAACGCAGCCTCTTCCACACAAAATGCCATCAAAGTGTGCCTTAGAGGTCTCAGTTCTGTGACTTCTACTGACAAAGAGTGTCTCCTAACAAGACGACCCATTTCATGGTCAGGTAGCTCTAATGGTAAGAAAGCACGCTTTTCTATCTTTTGAGCCTACCAGTGCTCCTAATTCTGCCATCTGAACTGACACAAAATAAGGCTCATCTCTCTTTTATCTGATGACTTACAAATGTTTGCAAATAACTCTCTCATCTTCCTCAAGTCTTCTCTACTTGGGACCAATATCTGCCCTGACTTAATCTCTCTCACCTCTAATGTGGCTTCAGCTCCCTCTCTCTCCCACACATTCCAATTTGTCACTACTCCCCTTAAAGTGTGACACCTAGAATGGATCCCAATCTTTGAGGTTTATTACTTTCATTTCTTCCACAAATATGTCCCTGTCAGCATCAATCAATCTAGCACATTTCCTGGAGGGTGACCTTCTAAAGCGTAGAGAGGGAGGTGGAGGACTTTGGAGATTGCCTTATGACCAAATTTGTTAGGAATTTTTCCATTTCCCTTTATGGAAGTTATCCCATCCTGGAATCTGTGGGACAAGCACAAGGCCTCGCTTACTCCCTCTGGGGTACATTTGCCCTGCAAAGGGCTCTCTGCATTTCTTTCAAGTTACAGTCCTCACAGCTTCTTCATGCCATTATGTAAGGGATGCCTTACTGTGGATGCAATCAATAACAAAGAAAATAATTTGAGTGGTTTTGAAAAAAAGCAAGCACGAAACATAACAACTGTCCTTTGCTAATAGAAAGTTGCAGGAATACAAGAATTAAATTAGTAATCAAACCCTGCTACAGGGAGAGGTCAGCAACGATAGCCCTGCTTTCGTCAGAGACGACAGTCTTGCTCACCCGTTCTCTCACCTTCCCACTCAAATCAGATGCAAGAATCACTTAGGCAAAATGAAACACGTCTTCTCTTCCAAACAGGCCGCTGCTGTATCCAATTTTTCCTTCTCGAACAGTAACCCCACGTCTGAATGTACTGGAACCTTCCACTACCTTTACACCTTGGTTGATCCCAGAATCCCACCTTGATCAAGATCAATGCATGGAAAGGGACACTCTGTGTCTTAAACAAAAGATGAATTCTAACACAGTGCAATGACACACCATTTGGGAGGCATAGGGCTCAAGGTAGTTTAAGTTTCCAAATGCTAGGCCAGGCGCAGTAGTTCAAGCCACTTTGGAAGGCCAAGGCGAGAGGATTGCCTGAACCCACAGGTTCGAGATAAGCCATGGTGAGACCTCTTCTCCACAATAAATCAAAAAAATTAGCCAGGTGTGGGAGCGTGCCCTGTAGTTCTGGCTACTTGGAAGGCTGAGATGGAAGGATTGCCTGAGCCCAGCAAGTCAAGGCTGCGGTGACCAGGAGCGTGCCACTGCACTCTAGCCTGGGTGACAGAGTGAGACTTGAACTCAAAAAAAAAAAAAAAAAGTTTCCAGATGCTTTGCTTATTGTTGATATCTGACACTGGGGTAGTGGAAAGTAGGGTGAATTACGGAAAGGATGGGCAAAGCCAGTCCCTACTCACACACAAGGCAGATGTCCTACCCACTCACTGGCTCAAGGTACTCTTAGTAGATACTACCAACACATAGGTCTATGAGTGAGAGCAGATCTAGGAATACCAGATTCGTGTAACAACGTAAACCCCTAGAAAGTACACTTCCATGGAACCAAAATCCTTTACAAGGCTGTATTTCTTTTTAGAATACAGATCTCAAGTTGTCAGGGAATCACCATCCCTACTCATTAACCCACACCCCAACCTGGTCTACCAAAGGCAAGGGAGTCTCCAACCCAAGGCAGAGGGCCTACAAGGAAGGAGCTGGTAAGCAGAATTGGAAGCAGGAACAAAGAAGGTGGTATCTCACTTCCCACTCAGGGTGTGAGCCAGCTCTGTTCCAAGACAGTTTACCATCCTGCTTTTCCCTCACTGAATCCTATCTCAGATGCTCAGATGTTCCATTACCACAGACTCTTAGTTTTTAAGTTGATGTACTTGATGCTTCCAGAGCATCAAATAATTCATCTTTCAGATTCATTTTTCTCTTTAACAAATGATTAAGTTTAGTGAGTTATTTCAAGAGAAAATTTTCCCCACTTTGTGATTCGAGTTTAAAATGTAAGTTTCTCAAGTAGGACAGAAGCTGAGAGTCAACACACAGAGGACACACCATGGGTAGTTGCAGTTTATTGCAATAATAATCCCATTTGCCTGTGTGCATTCAAGATGATAAATGGTCGGTACATCCTGATGGCTCAGCACATTACTGAGAATCATTTATCACAGCATCCATCCCCAGGAAATAGGATTATTTCAACATTACTCCACTTACCAAAAAAGGCAAATGATTTCTTTCTCTTTCTATTATGAAGTTATCTGTGGATAAAATAACATGCATGTGTATCTTTGTGTATGAGTATTTTCACATGTGCATCTAATTATGTGGGAGTTTTCCTGAGGAAGGGAGAGTGGCGAGGTAAAGGTCAATACTTAGTTTCTGTTTGAGGTTGTTACCTACATTCCATCGTCCCAGGTCAGATCCTTAAGCAGGACAACGGATTCACAAGGTGCTTCTGGTGGATCTTGTGGGGGAAACAAGGGGAGAGAAAGTGAATGGATACCTGTCAAACTAGCACAGCTCTTGAGAAATAAATTATCCTAAACCTACATTCATATTGAATTGGTCATTGTAAATTAAGGACAGAGCATTATCTTTCTGCATATAGGCAGGAGAAACTTTCTTAAATTATTTTGCAAAGGGTTCAGGCAGAGAAAACCTCAAAAATGGTGGTAATAATGATAATGATAATAAGAACATATTTCTAGCACGTTTTTGGCTCGTGCCATGGTTCTAAGTGGAATGCAAAATAACTCATCCTACTTTCTCCTCACCCTGTTCAATATTCCACAGTGTCCACCTTTTACAACTGAGGGAAACAATGATGAGGCAACGTCTTTCAAACCTTGACTCATACAATCTAGTCACTAGATTTGAAGAAATACTCACGTATATAGGTTATGTATGTGTGCTTTTTTAAAACATAATTTGTCTTTTATATAACTGATTAAAATAATTTATATAGCCACATTTTTAAAGAACCAAATTTTAAAAAGCATTAGCAAATGTCAAATTAATTTAGACATTTTAGAAGATCAGTGTCAAAGTCGATGCCTGGAACAGCTTCATAGAGAGAGCTCCCCAAGGTCATAGATGCCTTTTCCAATTCATCAGCCACAGATATGTTGGAGAAAGGGATTTATTATGTAGCATCTGGATTTCTGAGATTTGGGCCTTTTCCTTTTTTATCCCCAAACACACACACCCACAGCCAGCTGAAATGCACATTGTTTTACTGACAATTGAGGAAATCTTGAGGTTCAACCTTTACACAGAACAGGTCCTATGCAGGTATATGGCCCCATATCACCCCCTTCACTTTAGCTCTGTTTGAAATGATGCTGCATGGCCCCAGGCCCCCAAGGGTAAATGGGGACTCGGGTAGCAGAAGCTCTTGAGACCCTCTTGACTTTCTTTGGCAGTTCACTTCCTTCCAACATGTCTCCAGTCCAAAACTCAACATCACTTTCAGCTCCTATGCCCTCAGGTCCCTCCATGGTGTCTAGTAGAACGTACCTTACCCCAGGCCCAGAGCAATCTCCCAGGAGTCTATGGAAATAGCCACAGAATTTCTTTGCACAACACATTCCTCCTTCTGAACACAAGCTCTCTCTTCAGACCCCCTGAAGTATTTCTGTTCTTGAAGTTCCATCATCCTTTTCTCCTTGAAGTTCCATCATCCAGTTGCTCCCATTGACTCAGCTTCCTTCCTCAGCTCCCTTGTCACGGATGCTGACGTGAACGGTGGAATTCTTGTCTGACCTGGCCTTTTATTTATGTATTTTTTTTGAGTGGAGATCTCATTCTGTTTCCTAGGTAGAGCACAACGGTATGATCGCAGCTCACCACAGCCTCAACCTCCCGGGCTCACATGATCCCTTCGCCTCAGCCTTCTGAGTAGCTGGGACAGCAGGCACATGCCAAAATGCTTGACTAATTTTTTGTACTTTTTATAGAGAGGGGTCTCACTATGCTGCCTAGGCTGGTCTCGAACTTCTGGGCTCAAGCAATCCACCTGCCTCAGCCTCCCAAAGTGCTGAGAATACAGATGTGAGCCACTATGACTGGCCTCTTTTCCTCCTCAGTTCTTATCTATGCCTTTTCATTCAACCTGAATATTGTCCCTCCAAGGGAGAACCGAGACCCCCTGGTCTCTTGTGCACTCAGACAAGCATTCATTGAAACTTAGCCACACTTTGTGGTACAGATCCTAGCCATCCTCCAAGTCCACACACCACTGGGAGAAAAGAGTTAGGCACAAAATTCAGCCTACTCATTAATATCATAAGCATTGCTTTGGGCTTGAGTTAGCAGATTTGCTAGTCTATTGACTAAACCAGCCACACTGGTAATGTTCCCTTCACTTTCTACTCTGCCTAAAAGTTGGATATAGGCCAAGGATTGCTTTTGCCTAAATGTCACTATAACCTGCTGATTTGATAAAATTTTCTCTCGTGATAAATTCATCTGGTGAGGGTTGGAGAAGAAGGAACAGCTGAGCCAATCCTTTGTCATCCCGTGAACAAACAAAAACTGGCAGGATGAAATGGTGGCAGCTAATAATTTATGAATGTTCATTACATCCCTCACTCATTTCCAGGTTCTTTGCTTGGGTTGTTAAATTCTCACAGCAGTTCTATAGGGTAAGTGCTACATAATTCCCATTGTAGAGAGAAGAAAACAGAGGCTTAGTGAAGGACAATAAATTGCCTAAGATTATACAATTAATAAGTGGGAGAGTCATGTTTTGAGCCCAAGTGCCTTGACTCCAGAGTCCATGGAGCTTATAGCCAGTAGTCAATATTTGTCTATATAGACGCCAATCATTGCACATTATTTAGAGAGAAAAATCTGACTTTTTAAGATGGATACATTCATTCCAATTTGCTTTTCTCTCTATAGCTCCATCTGACAGGCAGATATAGTCATTAAATAAACTCCACAGTGTTCATTATGGAACCATGCTCAAAACATACTATAAACAAGATCTTCAGTGCATATATGTGTAACAGCATCTCCATTTTCATAATTTCTGAGCAGCCCAAACTGCTAAGTATTTATAGAGATTTTAGGTCCCTGAATCTATTAGCATTCAAATTCAGTATGCACCAGCTTTAGTGACCATAAAATAACTGAAAATTGGATGAGCTTACATCTATCTGAACAAGTCATATTGAGCAAGTTGTGCTACGTTGTACAAAAGTATGTGGTGCAGATTGTGCTGTGTCATCTCTAAGAGGAAGCAGCCAATACTTTTGCTATGTGGCAAGTCTTTTTACCATCCTTCATTTTGCTTTCTGATGTTCAGGTTTGCGTGAAATTCAGAATAGTAACTACTCTACTTTCCTAGCAGGAATCTAGAACGAATATGCAGCTGGTTCTTATTCTAGCATATCTATTACCTGAGCCATTAGGTGCCATTAGGTTGTGCGACCTGGAAGATTGTGTAGGGGGAGGGTGTCGTGGCTGCAATGGCTGTGAGGGTGCCACTGCACTCCAGTCTAGGTGACAGAGTGAGACTCCAACTCAAAAAAAAAGAAAAAGAAAAGGTGACTTCAGATTTTTAACCCTCGTTTTTTTTTGTAATTATAAAATGTGCTGAATAGTATCTACCTCAAAAAACTGTCAAACTTAAGAAACCTGAATATAATCTTCTCCCAAGACTTACAGGGGAGGATATGTGTGAAGCACCCTAGAGAAGCCTAAATCTTCCCAACCATAATTGACCTTAATCACCACTGGAGTAGGCTTGTTTATGATCCTTAGGAAGACCTCAGGGCATAGACTGGGAGAAAGAAGAGAACATTAGAACCATTAATGGCTATGTCATTATAGATTAGGGCACTGGCAACAAAGTGGCAGAAAGTAGAATGGGTGGAGGGACCCAATTTGGTGGCTGAAATAAGATTTTGAACTATAGAACATGAAGATATTCATAGTTAGAGAGCATCAGGAAAGGTTATGTTCCAGATGGTGGGTTGGGAACAAAGTCTATAGGAAAACAGCAATAACTAAATAGAGTGCTGGGTGATTTGGATAGGACTCTAATCCCAGGAACTACAGTGGCAAAAAATGAGCTGAGGCAAAAGATCAGTCACATAGATATGGCTACTGTGGAGGGCCTGGGGACAAACTAGAGTTCCACTGACCAACGGCTCAGCTCAGCTCCTGAAGGAGACTGGGAGACTGACAGATGCATCCAAGTGGAAGGAAACATGACCTAATGGGACTGTGGTGACAGGCTCTACAGAGGCTCATATAGGAGCCTCATTTGGGTTGTAACTTGCTGAGTCAGCCAATCCGGCCCTTTGGTCCTCTAAGCACCATTCACTGAAAGAGAGTAAGTGACCTAGCAAGAGTTCTCATTGCTTTCTGATCAGGGTGGGAAGCTGGATTTGCCAACCTCTCCTCTCTTTTCCATTCTTTCAGTGAAATCCCGCCCAACGCCACTGTGCAGTGGGAAGAAGTTTGTCGGCCTTGGGTCTCTGGGCCACGGAAGCTGATAGCCAGCATGACCAGTGACTCCCTGAGACATGTGTACGGCGAGCTGGACTTGCAGATCCAAAGACAATCTTCCATGTAAATCACACAGAAGGCTAAATGGACCTAGGCACTTAGCCTCTTGTAGTCTCAGCTAAGGAAATTCTAATGCAAAAATAGTCAGCTCTTGCTTTAATTTAGACGTGAAGACCCAGACAGGACTGGAGAGCACCCTAGAGTGGGGATGCCACATATTTCAAAGACACACTTTTCAAAACCCTGGCTATTCAGTTTTGGAAGTTGGTTTTTAATTGCTCCACCTTCCAGAGGATGCTGAGCATTAGCTTTAATTAAGCTCTAATTGATCTCTCATAGCTCATAAGAGTAAAAACCATCATTCATCATCACAAATGACTGCAGCTCCAAATATCAGAGGGCTTGCCTTAGTAGGGGGATTTTCTCGATACCTGGCCTCATTTAAAACAACTTCTGATTTCCCACTCAGTCTTTTAGGGGCAGCATATCCCCTAAAAAGGAGGGAGATACACGATTTGAGGCCTAGAATTCTATTCCCCTTTCTTGGAATCAGGTTTTACCCTCTATGTCAGAATATTTTTCCCAGGACTGGAGCACAACATCATTTTTCTTCTTGGCAAAGCCAGGGAAAGGTCTTTCATCTTGCACCTGCAGCCAAGCGACTGCCTGCCAAATTTCACAGATTTACCTAGTGAAAAGATGTGGCCTCATATTAACAAATTTCATTTGTGAGAAACTTAATCACCTATGAAGCGATAAGAAAGCAGGTGCAATACTCAGATCTCTTAAATAATGTCGTTTTACAGTACATTCTATAGAAGGTATCACACTGTGACCTGATCAGCAAGAACCAATATCCTCTACTTTAACCCTTTCTGGGGTGCAATACTAGAAAGTAAAGAGGTTGATTTATAACTGAAATATTGAAGAATTTATCTCCTATTTTAGTGTTTATACTTCACCTGTCTCTCTGGGATCATCTTCTATGCACAATAATGCGGGCCCAGACCCTTTTACAAAGGTAGACTAAGCCCAACAAGCTGGAGAAGCTGGTAGCTTTAGGGACCAGGCATGTGGAAGGACAGTGATCACTGATTCTCACTTGTCCCCTTTACATCACCCATGATGAGACCTCAGCCTGGCACTCAGGTGCTGACAGGTAATACGGACTCAGCCTTGCAAATAGCCATTGTTAGTTCTGATTCAACAGCAGAGGACACTGACATCCTTTGTATTATACTCCAAGGCTTCAATGGACAAGATCACCTGATATTTATTTGCAAGGCTGATTTGTAGTAGAAATTTTCCATGGATATGCCTAGGTCAGTAGACTGTGATTCTTCCCAAAACATGAACAGTGGGAAGGATGCTGAGGCTGGGTGGGGGTGGGGATCCAAAAATGGAATGTTCTGGTTCTATATTTCTAAGCCTTGAAGACTGTTCCTGAGCCTTCAGCACTAACCTATGAGGAGGGTTATCTGGACCCCTCTATAGATACGTTGCACATTAAGTCCATTAAGATATCTCTCAAGTCTTTCAATACCCAATTTTTAAATGAAATGCATATTGCTTGATGGTTCAACTGGCTTAACTTAGTAAATCTTATTCATTAGAATGTAATAGAAGCTTAAAATAAAGTTAATCTGATTATGTTTGCATCTGCACAGAAGTGAACATTTTAAATTTTCCATTCTAATTTTCAACACACTACCAACCACAACTGCTTGCAAAATCACCCTCCCTTCACAGTATACAGCCCACCCTGGATAGGAAGACAAGCATTTGTCCTTTAAAGAAAATGACTAAGAGGTGTTAACATCACAATTAGCTTTCTTTACCTCTCCCTCTCTATGTTTTCATTAACCACATTCATGGAAGGAGAAAGTTGCATACATGTATTTAGTTAAAAAACAAAAACAAAACAGCTTCCAGAAACCAGAAAATCTCTGTAGATAATTTATTGCGAACAATTTCATGAACCATTATGATGAATCAGTAGACAGCTAACTTGGAAACTTACCATAATGAACACCTATTATGGTCTTAGAAAAGGGAGGGAAAATATATGACAAATATGTGTTGACATGACATGACAGACATCATTGAACAATTGCAATCCAGATAGGGCCTCAGAATCCTTCTGAACTCCTGGTTGCAGCTACAAACTGAAGCTGGCACTCAGTATGAAACCCGTTTGTGATGCCTACTTTTGAGCCAGCCCATCTCTTTTGACAGCTGGGATTCCACACTATGTAATAATGCTGTGGCCCTACAAACTATATCTTAGCAATGGTAACAAACAATACAGTCTCAGATAGCAGCAGAGACTGTGAGTTCTAGTTTCTGCCTGTGCCAGTCCTCAATGCTTTAAACAAATCCTTATTTGTGTCTAGAACTTCAGTGACAAAAGGGGGGTAATAATATTTATGTTTTCACAAAGTTCTCCTAGGGGACATATCAAACAAACCTTAATAACAAAAACACACACCAGATAAATAGATGTATTGCTTTTTTCAAACAATTTCATCTCATTAACCTTTGTGAAAGAGGCAAATGTGATTATTTCCAACCTCTTAATGAAAAGCCTAATGAAGCCTAGAGAGCCATGCATCATGGCAAGCTAGGGGTAAGAGTGGGCAGTGAAAACAACTCTAGTTTCACAATAGCCACTTGCTATACACTCTCTAAACCTCTTGTCCGCTCAATGTTTTAAGAATGTTGACTAAGACCAACTTCATGATGTGAAGACTCTTTGAAGATCTGTAGTATAATGACAAATAAAAATATGAACAAATTTATAATAGGAGTGCAGAGGGAAAAGGGGTTTGTGCTAGATTCATTAACAATCAAGTCACAAAATCCCAGGTGAAAGGTCATTGTTTATAAACCACCACCCAATGTTATTACAAAGTTAATAGTCAGCCAACCCAACCATTCACGCACTCATCTTTTCTCCCATCCAGTAATCCTCTACCATCCAGCCAACCATCCAACCTTTCAACCATCTATTCATCCTTTTATCCAACCATCCATCCATGCATGCATCAGGCATCACTCTAGAGCATAGGAATTCAAAGATGGAAATTCCATGATCCCTGCCCAGAAAGAGTTAATTTAAAAAAAACAGAGAATCGGATATACAAACAGATAAGGTACAACAGGTAGGAATAAGAATTGAGGTATGCCCAGAGTATCACGAAAATAAAGATTTTTTAAAAATGCATGAAGAAACTTTCCCCAATGTCTCCAGCAACAAAAGAGGAAAACATTAGATTTAATCTTGCAAAAAGAATAAGAAGTAAATTGGAGACTATTTAACAGAGATGAGTTCATGTAACAATCCAGAGAGAAGAACTTAAACTAGGCCCCTAATGAGCTTGGTACAGAGAGATGCTGAGTACCCAGAGAGGCAGGGTCAGAAATGCAGGTATGGATCAGAGTTGGAGCACTTCCCAGAATGAGAATTTGTCCCTTCTGGAATGTATTGTGGAGTGGAGCTAATAGAGGCTGCTAGCAACAAACTGGATACAAAACTAAAAGCTATGAGTGGGTCAAAGAGTGAACAAAGGGTGGAGAACAAAAGATAGTATGCCTAACTCAGATCAGTAAGGAAGGTGTCAGATTGGAATTGTGGTCACAGTTGGGTTCAGGAATGGGAAATGAGACATGCCAGAGCCCAAGCAGATAAAGAAAGGTTGTATGTGGGTGACTGACCAGGTCAAAACTAATAGATAAAAGTGTATACAGACAAGTCCTAAAAGCTAAATTTTGGGCAGCCAAGTAATTAATATGGACAGGGACTGCTGAAGACTCGGGCTCTTGCCCCTAAGATTGTGCTCCCTTCTGTTTTAAAGGCAAAGTTCTCCAACCAGTACCCAAAAGAACCAGTTACATCTGGAGTACCATGGAAATTAAGAAGAAAAGATGCCCATCTTAGAACAAGTTTGTCCTTCTGTTCTCAGACCTCCACTCATTCAGACTCAATTTTACCTTCATAAGCACCTACCCTTCTATATAAGAATGGAAAAAAACAGCATAAAAGAACTTGTTAGTGTGTCTGTAAGAATTCATATTATAAAAACAATCAAATAAATAAATGAGAAACAAATCACCTCAGTTACATCAGGAAAAGGAATGAGGAAATTGTGCTCACTTCAATTGTCAGGAATACACTAAGCTAGTAGTCCCCAACCTTTTTAGCATCAGAGACCAGTTTCACAGAAGGCAATTTTTCCATGGACAGGAGAGGGGTGGCTGCAGTCAAAACTCACTGTTAATGTTAATTTGTATTTGCAGCCAACCTCAGTTCCACCTCAGACCATCAGGCACTGGATTTTCCTAAGGAGTGCATGCCTAGATCCCTCGCATATACAGTTCACAATAGGGTTCAAACTTCTATGAGAATCTAGTGTCACCACTGATCTGATAGCAGGCAGAACTCAGGCGGTAATGCAAGTGATGGGGAGTGGCTGTAAATACAGAAGAAGCTAAGCCCGCTTGCCCACCACTCACCTCTCACTATGTGGCCTGGTTCCTAATAGGCCAGTACTGGTCTGTGGCCCAAGGGTAGGAGATGCCTTCACTAAGCATTTTCTAGTTTTAAAGACAATGAACATTTTTTTTTATAATTAATCAGTATTTTTTATTATGGTTTTGTAGGGTACAGTTAAGGGTTAGGTGTAGAATTACGTTTCATTCAGGCACCCTGTTGATAAAAGGTGTTTTCCCAGTCCCAGACAGATATTTGCTACTGTTAATCCCATCCCCCCCCATAGTTTCCCAGTACCATCAGTCATTTTCTTATAGTATTACATTGGATGTTCAAGGTCCATTATATGAGTGAGAACATGTGATACTCGGATCTTTGTTTCTGTGAGAGGTCACTCAGTATTATAGACTCTAGTTCCATCCAGGTTGCTGCGAAATTCATGATTTTGTTCTTTTTTATGACTGCGTAGTATTCCATCGTGTATATGTACCACATTTTTTAATCCAGTCCTCTTTTGATGGGAAGCATGGTTGTTTCCAGGTTCTTATCACTTATTTATCTACTTTACTGATAACCAGAGAGACAGAAGAAAAAAATGGACATTTTAAAAGTTATTTGGTAAACTAGCTGCTAATACAATTCATGAGCTCACATTAGTTTTCATACTAATCACTGTTGTGGGGCTTAAGTAATTATCTAAGCAATGTTTCCCCAGCCTTGAAACTAACATAAGAGGTCCTAATGAGTATTTCCTGTTAGTAAAAAGTGTGCACCCATAACACAAAGAGGGTTCTTTTCTCTTCCCTCTGGTTTGAGCAAGTTACATGCTGTACCTGCGGGAAGGTAAACTGGCAGCTTTCATTTCTTGTCTCTTGAAATCCTCTTCATAGAAGTCCCAAGTTTCTATGTGAAATCTCAATTACTTAGAGACCACCACACTGGAGAAGATGGTGCAACGATCCTAGCTAAGCTCAGTCTTCCAGCTCTCTTTCAAGGCACTAGACATGATAATGGTTCGCCTTGAGCTCTCCAGACCAACCCTTCCACCAGCTGAATTCCACTACGTGACCTCAACTTATGTCACTTAAGAATCACCCTATCCAGCCCTACCCAAATTCTTGTGCCACCAAATTATGAATGTGATTTAATAGGTTTTTTTAATTGACATGTATTTATAGGGTACATGTGATATTTTGTTACATGCACAGAACGTGTAATGACTAAGTCAGAGTATTTAGGGTATCCATCGCCATGAGCTCTTATCACTTCTGTGTTGAGAATATTTCAAGCCCTCACTTCAGGCTATTCTGAAATGTACAATACCTTGTTGTTAACTATTGTTTTAAGCCACTAGGTTTGAGGTCATTTGTAATGCAGCAAGACGTTACTGGAACACTTAACCTAACAATCTCAGGAAAAAGCAAAATTTACTGATTAATGCTATTCTTTGCTTGAAGGAAATGCTCAGTGTTTTTTGAAATTTATCTTTTATTTCTGAAAAATACGTATAGATATAGATATATGAGGTTTGTTGTTTCTCTGCTGCCTCCACATATTTCAAGAGACCTAATATGTACTCTCAAGTGTGATAGTTTAAATCTTGGCAGTTCCTTTAACTACTGTTAAACTGTGGTTTTCTTGACTTTTTACCACCCTCATCTCTATCAAGATTTGGTGCGACGCTATTAGGGATAAACTGAAGATGAGAGAGGGAACACAATGATGAAGGATGGCATTTCTCTTTCACAAAACTTAGAAAACATGACCTTCCTATTGAGAATGTCAAAGCGATATCAGATTCTCTACCAGTGCAGTCTGTGAACCCAAGCACCCTTCCCCCTATTCCCACCCCAATTAAGCTGAAGTACTTGCAAATGACTTCCCATTCCAATTTTTTCTTCTTGAACATTAAAAAATGTCTTGATTTGCGCACAGATTTACACAGCTTTTGCTCCATGTGAAACAAAATAGAATAAAATAATTTACTGTTATGTTAGTTATAACTAAACACCAAATTTACAGGCAGACTGGAATAATCAAAGCAAATAATGGCCTGAAACTAGAGTTTCCAGTTAAAGATGAGTTTGAAATTAGCTCTGGAGGAAGAATGTGAGTTATACTTTGGCACATTTTATGCCAGTGACCCAAGAACAGTATTGCCTTCTAGAGGTGAACTCACCCCTCACTGGTGGTCACAATGGGCTGGCTGGCCAGCCATTCTCCAGCTCAGTTTCTATCTATAGGGTCCTTTATGCCACAACTGAGAACACACATTTTGGTGCAGACCTTATCATCAGAGCACTACCCAAGACTCACGGAGTATCGTGTCCAGGTAGTCTCCTGAGGTCCCCAAAATTATGCATTGGGAGTGCATCTCTGGAAAATCCTAAATGTTCTTTCTGCTAATCAGCACTTCAAAGCCCTAAGAAAGGAGAAGAGCATCTGATTTGCCATTCTACACCCTTTTTCTCTGAAGAGAGATTTCTTAAACTTAGTAGAGGATGCCCTTATATTATGAACCATAGCATTTAATATGAATTTAATGACATCCCTATTAATGACATTTTATTGTTCACTTTTTCTTACTGCCTCAGGTGCTAGCCTCTTTTGGCTAATGTAACCCAGATGTAAACATCTATATCTTTCAGGCCTTTCAGGTAACAAGCACACATGCCCACCAAGCATTTCCCTACCCAAACCAAGCCCATCAAGGCTAAAGTGCCCATGGTGTTGACATGCTACGGACAAACTTACTTCTTTGTACATTACTTTTATTGTAGACACAAGGCTAAGCTCATAGTATTATTCTTTGGTCTTGACCATAACCATGAATTCAAAAATTATGGCTCCAGTAAAGGAATCTGTTTTTTATGATGATCATTAAAAATAAATGTTGGGTATCTTCAGTAATATCCCAATTAGCCTTACAGTCTAATGCTAAAAACTCATATAGATTAACAAAATATTATTACTGACCCAAAACTGAAAAATAGGTATCACACAATAAAACCTCTCTCTATGATGAAAAACAATAGGCTTCAGTAGTGATATCTTAATAGCAATGTTAAAGAAAATGAAAGCCATTAACTGGGAAAGTAGAACTTTAAAAAAAAGTTTGAACTCAGCTAAATATTGGAAATATAATATAAAAGAATTCAATTTCAACCATTTATTTGCTTTAATCCCAGTTATCACCTAAAAGTCTAATTTAAGGATAGCCATGATATCTATATATTCTCAATACACATAAAATACTAACACATAATGAAGTACTGACATATATCTTGCTTTTTGAAAATTAATGCATCAGATAATTGGGTGTCCAGAAGATTACCTTCACTATTAGTCTTTTTATTAGTAGTATTAGCAATAAAGTATGTCATTAAAATACCATGGTATACATGTTTCCATTCTAAATTGAGAAGCAGCAAAGAATCCTGATGAAATTGTAGATAAAAGTTGGTTTGGGGCACTGCTGGTAAAGTGTAAGTAAATGCAGCCCCTTTGGAAAAGTATTTGGCATTATCTACTAAACCTGAACCAACATTATAACCCAGTAATTCTGCTCTTAGGTATCTTTCCAGCAGAAGTATGCTACAATAGAATGGACAAGTAGACTATGGCACATTTGTACTATTGAATAATATACAATGAGAATCAAATATATATAAAATAAATATCTTCATTAAATACTATGACACAAAAGAGCTGCAGCTAACTTTGAGCAAAAGAAACCAGATGCTAAAAAGTATATGCTATAACATGATTCTATTCATTTAGAGTTCAAAAATAAGCAAAACTAATGTATAGGGTTAGAAATCATGATGATAGTTACCTTTGGAAGAGAAATAGTGACTAAAAAGGGACACGAGAGTGCTTCTGGGATACTGGCAGTGTTCTTTTTCTTGATCTAGGTATTGTTAAACTTCACTGAAATATACATTTATGATTGTATTCATTATTTATTACCTTTGTGACATATTACCCCAAAATTTAACTTCCTAAAGCAACATTTATAGCTCACGTTTCTGCAGGTCAGAAATCTAGGCATGGCTTGGCTGGGTCCTCTGGCTCATGGTTGCTCACAAGGTTGCCATCAGCTAGCCAGAGCTGTGGCCTCAGCTGAAGGATCTGCTTTAAGTTCATTCATGGATTCTACACGTTCTGGTGGAGTAAGGACCTCGGTTTCTTGCTGGTCATTGGCTGGAAGCCTCTCTCTTTCCTTGTCATGCAACTCTTTCCATAACACAGCTCAGAACTTGACATCTGGCTTCTTTCACAGTGAGAAAGCAAGAGTCCAAGATAGGGCAAGCAAAACAAAAGCCAAAATCATTTTGTAATCTAATTTCAGAAGTGACATTTCATAATCTACGTCATAGTCTATCTACTAAGAGAGAGTAACTGAGTCCAGTCCATAGCCAAGGGGAGGAAATTACATGTGAGTATGGTTACTAGGGGGCAGGGATCAATGATTATGAGAACCATGCATCAATAGGAGTGACAGAATAAAATTATTCTTGGAATTGTCAAGATAAAGCCATAGGATCTAGCTATACAAGTTTTTTTGTTTCACATTGTCCTTCATCCTAGGCTTAAGAAGCTGTCTATGAATACCTACTGAGTTCTAATTCATTTCAGAGGTGGGGGGGTAGTTTTTCCTTCTTAACACAAGACATCAAGTCTCAGAATTTACTCCTTGACAGAGCACCATTTTACCAACAGACCCAAATGGGCTGTTTTGACCTGCTAATCAAAAGTTCAATTCTCTAACTTAAAAGGCAATATCCAGATGCCAGGGATGAAGGTGTTTCTGTTCTTACTTCAGTACCACATTACAGACACAGCTTAGTAAAGGACCTGGAAACCAATGATTCACTATTAATATTTGGGCCACCTCAATTGGGATTTGCTTCGCAGTACATAAAAACAAGTAAATACAGCAGAGCTTGTATGGCAGACCATATGTTAACACATAGGAAAATAACACCCTTTAAGTTTAAAGCTGAGTATCTCTTTCATCTCTGTTGTGCCTTGGCATGGTTTCCCTGACAATTTTTACAAAACGTTATAGTAACTGGCTGACCCATTACAACGATTTCCTTTGCCAAAAATGACTAATAGCCCCAAATGACCAAAATAGAGCCCATTTGGGCAAGCATCCACTTTTTAACATATAAAAGGAGCTCTGTGGTTCTGGTGCACACATTGCTATATACCTGGTGCAGAATAAGCATTTATTGAATAAATGGATTGCCCTATTGGCCACCTAATGGAGTAGGGAAGGAGTGCTAACCTCCCTCCATAGTTCAGGATGCTCCTGTCATCTTGGTTACTTCATTCAGGCATTTTTCCATGCCACCAAAATTCCAAAGCCTCTTTTCTTCAGGCAGTTTGTTTTCTTCTGTTACCATTAGAATTTCTACATTTGTTCTGAGCATCAAAGTCCAAATAATTTCAAAGGGAACAAGGATCAAGATAAGATGACCATCACAACTTCACTATTGAACATAGCTCATATTAATACATCCCATTGTCTATCTGCTCCCCCTGGAGATGAAATACGCTGAGTCATCCTAACCCGAGTTATCTTGGCCAGGTTTTCCCAACAACCTACCTCTCATTTTCCCACATGGAAGACAATTATGAGAAATCAGAAACAATTCTTTTCTCTCCCCTACACTACTGTCAAGGTAGTTTTAAACAATTGTGCAGGAAATAATTCAGTCACTCAGGGCTCTTTTTATTTTTGGAATAAGGGTTCAGGATGAGGCTAAGTTTAGGAGATTTCAAGATGAAAACACAGAAAAAGAGAAAAGTCAATCTTTCATCTTCAATCTCAAAACCAGGCTCAACGTTCTACCCTTCTGACAATTAGAGTTTCCAGTTGCAGATCAAACTACCTCTCAAGTAGTGAGTCTCCAACTCTGGCGATACCCAAGCAGTGCCCAGCTCATCTGTCAGGAATGATTTCATGAGGATTGCTAAGCTAAACAAGAGAACAGAAAAGACTGCTTCTAAAGTCACTTCCAAGTCTAAGAAGCTATTATTGTAAGTGTTTGTATTTGATATGACACCTAATATTTCCCTATTAACACTCTGAGCTGACACAGTCACTGTATTATTCAGTCTTTCCTGTGACCAAGATGGCTACTGTGGGTTGTGTTTGCAGTGTGTATTCATAAACAAGAATTTTGTTACCTTAGCTAGGTGATACTTTTTTTTTTTTTTTGAGTTGGAGTCTCACTCTGTCGCCCACACTGGAGTGCAGTGGCCGCTCTCGGCCACCGCAGCCTCGACCCATGGGCTCCAGCGATCCTTCCGCCTCAGCCTTCCAAGTAGCCAGAATTACAGGCGCATGCTACCACGCCCGGCTAATTTTTTGATTTATTGTAGAGATGAGGTCTCGCCTGCCCAGGCGGGTCTCGAACCCGCGGGCTCAGGCAATCCACTCACCTCAGCCTCCCAAAGGCGCGGGATTACAGGCTGAGCCACCGAGCCCGGCTAGCTAGGTGATACTTTAACCCACAACTTGAGCCTCATCAGTATGCCCTTCTAGCCAAATTTTTTCATCAGAAAAGACAGTGTGCTCTTGGTGTGCCAATAATGATGCATCGCAATGATTTTCTTTGCCAAAAATGACTAACAGTAGACGGCAAAAGTAACAAAAAGAGAGACTTCCCAATTTATTAGCTGGATTCCCAGACGTTTTCCACAACACCTGAGGCTTAACTTTTAATGGTAATTGTCTTCCAATCGACAACCATGGGATGTTTGTTGGTGAAAGCAAGAAAAATAAAGGTCTGGAAGCAAAGAGTTGTTGAGGACTGGGCAACTAATACTAATCCCAGCTCCAAAAATAACTGTTAATTATATTAGGTGGCTGGAAGAGGTTGAATTTTCAAGAAACACCAAATCTGTGTTGGAATCACAAATTCATTAGAAAACATGGAGTACTCTGAGTTGCAAAGACCCATTCCCAGCTAACCACCCTCCAGAATACGGACAAGTTTTGAGATAGCCAGGAATGAGAAAAAAGAACTGGGAGGAAATTCTGTCAGGGGTAATACAGCTGAAGGATGTGCAAGGAGATGGAGGTTTCACCTCCATTAAAGTTAGCTGAGAGAGAACCTACTCCTTCAAACATGGGAAGTGTTAGGACTCCCTGGGTAGAAAGAGTACGCCAGAATGAATATGAATACAATGAAGTGCCTGGGCCCAACAGGAGATACTGTGCAATAGAGAGACCGTGCATTTGAATGAGGGAGGTACCAGAATGTTTCCTACTTTACAGCTATACATCCAGTTAATATCGCTCCACCTTTTTTCTCCCCTCTGGAAGAAATATTAACCAGCTTGCTTGTTCCTTGACCTTCTATCTTGGGAAACATGTTCATCTTACTTTATCCACCAGGAGGCGGTAAAGAGTCTTCTGTAGTACAGAGGTGAGCTGGGTTCTTGCTCTGAAGGTTCAGTCTGCACAGTCTGAAAACCCTAACAAAGGCCATAGAAAATTGGGATTGTCTGTTCTGACATTAGGCATTAGGCATAAAGAACAAGGCATTAAGGGCTGATGATATTATTGCCACGTTTTGTGCTCTTCATCTTCACAGAGCACAGCAAATACTATCCCTGCACAGAAAGAGTACATGTTCAAATTTCATTCTTTTATCTCTCTCTGCTCCACTGAAGAAGTTTACTGGGAAAGAGAAAGTCTGTAATTCCAGTTATATAGATGTCTCATTTAGAGTGAAATATAAACATCTATTATTTCCAAATTCTTGGGGCTTTAAATGTATAAGAACTATCATCTCTGAGAAATCTGAATTAAAATAAATTATGCTATTTTAAAAAACAAAAATGTCTTATGTCTCAAAAGACAAGTACTGACACCATATATCCTTAAATGAAATGGACTGAGTCCTAGGAATGAGTAGGAGGGGCCAAAGGGTCTGGAAACTGGTAAGGTGGCTCTCTGTAGACAAGCTGACCAGGCACACCATCACTCAGGCTATCTCTTTTCACAGACTTCTCAGATTTGCTGTAGCTCTCCCTTCTGCCTTTTCCTGGCCCTCATGGAGGGTTCTCAACATCTTTGCCTCCCCTGCACATCTCCTCTTTACTTTGGTTCATTTGCATATGCCTGTGAAAAATGTTCGATTTTGGAATTCTAGGAAAGGACAATGAAAGCATATTCATGGTCTGGTTCTCCCTGATCCTTAAATGGACCCAAATTAAAACCCAGGCAGTGCTGAGCACAACAGCAATATTAAATATAGAGTTCACCAAAAGGATTGTAGATTTGGATATTGAGAGAGTTTAAGATAAAGAAAACAAGCTCTCTCTCTCTCTAAAGATTCAGTCACTCTAAACATGACCTATTTTCATTGGTCTTTATGATAATTTTCCTTTAATCTATTACATTTAAATCAGTTTCTTATATGCTAAGTTAAAGATCTCGCTGGGCCCCCAAAAATGTTAGGTCAGACCCGACGGGGTGGGGTTGTGTGTGATCTGGTGCTGTGTGAAAGATGCAAAGAATTGCACAGAAATTAGACTAGAAAATATGGCTTATTTTGAAAGTAAATTAGAGAGGGAGAGAGAAAGAAAGAGAAGATTTGCTGCCCCAAGGTAGGGGAGGGGATCAAACCCAGGAAACATGGTGTCCATAGCTCACCAGAGTTTAACAAAGCAAAGTGAATGGCTGCTCAAGGTTGAATGCTACTAATCCTACCCTTTGATGGGGGAAGGTCATTAAGGTTATTGGGTGGTGGTCTGCTCCACATCATCACATAGGGCTGGTACACACAGGTACTGATGTCAGGTGATGGAAGGCAGGCAGTTGGGTGGGCTAGTCTCATGATTGCTGCCATGGTGATGGGGTCTGTCTGGGTCATGAAGGTCAGGAAGAGCTGATTAGGTTATCTTGAGTCTTATGAAAGGAGGCAAATACTTGAAATAGAAAGCTAATTAGTACAAAGCAAGCTGGGGAGGGGGTTGTAGAACAAATATCAATAGCTACCTCTGAGAAACTGGTTTTGTCCTTAGTTAGTGATTAGAGGGTAAATTAAAGTGCTAGAGAAACATGATAAATATAGGCAATGTTAAAATGACTGCTCATTGGGTATACTGACTCTATGTTATGTCCTTTCATTATCTATGAGGAGAAAGAAAAAACGAGGGAAAGATGAGTGAAAAGCTATCTCAAAGTTAAATAACAAAGGTCTGCTTTTTGATGAGCCATGATATTCTGATGACCTAGGCAGTCTACTCTTTAAACCAACAACGATAATTTCATTGCATTAGTTGTTGGAATGTAGGATCATTTTAGTCTGAAAATGTCAATTCATTATCTGCTCTTTGATCAATATTCATCTCAAGATGATAGACAGCCATTAGGTACTGAGACAATCATTAGATACTAAGCTTATAAATTCAAAGTTATACTTCCTGATTTTGAAAAATAAATTATTTCTCTTATTGAATCATCTAAGCCAGGCTTAATTAACCACTTTGTAAGTCCATCTAGGTAAGATAAGCTAATCCACATGATTTGTCTAACTTCTATGTTTTTCCACATAAGCTTATAGAATGCTTTATGTACAGTAAAATCTCATTTAAATGTAAGCTGAATTTAATTTCATTTTCATTGATCAAAGAGATTCATAATCCATATGGAAAAGACTACTTAAACTTGCGACCTTTATACCAAACGAAAAGCATGCCTTTTTAGTTTTTACTATTCCTAGTATTTCTCTCAAAGGCTATGGACTTATAGAGAATAAAAACTATTTAAGGTCATATTCTCAAGGTGTCACAAAATGACAGGGCCTAGGAAACGTAAGATGAGGGCCAAAGGCACTCCAAAGTTCCTGTGATGTTGGGCAGAGACCCCATTGCAGCTACCTCCCAGAAAGATGAACCAGAAAGCGAACAAGTTCCTGTGGTAGGACTCCCCCGCCCCCAACACAGCCCCTTTCTTTCTTTTTTTTTTATCAATATTTTTTATTTTGATATTGTGGGGTGCAGTTAAGGGTTAGGTATGCAAATATGCTTCATTCAGGCCCCCTTGTTGATAACAGGTGTCTCCCCGTCCCCAGACAGATGTATACTACCATTAGTCCCATCCCCCCCCATAGTTTCCCACCACTGTCAGTCATTTTCTTATGGTAGTGCGTTGGATGATCAAGGTCCACTATATGAGTGAGAACATGTGATACTCAGATCTTTGTTTCTGTGAGAGGTCACTCAGTATTATAGACTCTGGTTCCATCCAGGTTGCTGCGAAATTCATGATTTTGTTCTTTTTTATGGCTGCATAGTATTCCATCGTGTATATGTACCACATTTTTTTAATCCAGTCCTCTTTTGATGGGCAGCATGGTTGGTTCCAGGTTCTTGCTATTGTGAACAATGCTGTGATAAACATTCATGTGCAGGTATATTTTTTATAGAGTGATTTGAGTTCTTCAGGGTATATTCCCACTAGGGGGATTGCAGGGTCATATTGCAGGTTGATGTTTAGAGCTTTTAGGAATCGCCACACTGCTTTCCACAGAGGTTGCACTAGTTTACACTCCCATCAACAGTATAGGAGTGTTTCCTTTTCACCACACCCTCTCCAACAACTATTATTTTCTGAGTTAGTAATAATTGCCATTCTGACTGGAGTTAGGTGGTGTCTCATTGTGGTTTTGATTTGCATCTCCCTGATGATTAGTGAGGTTGAGCATTTCTTCATGTGTCTGCTGGCTGCTCAGATGTCTTCCTTTGTTAAGTGTCTGTTCATATCTTTTGCCCATTTTATAATGGGGTTGTTTGTTTTTTTCTTTTCAGCACGTTTGAGTTCCTTGTAGGTCCACGATGTTAAGCCTTTGTCAGACCTGGAATTGGCAAATACTTTTTCCCAGTCTGTAGGCTGTCTCCCTGCTCTCTTGATGGTTTCTTTGGCTTACTGACAAGCTTCTGCAAAGCCAAAGACACAGCCCCTTTCTAAGCCCTGGGAGCCGGGAATAGGGAGAGGCTGGCTTTGTTTTCACATGGTCATATGGTCATTGTAAAATTTGCAAGAGCAAGATTTTTAACCGTGATGAGTTAAATCATCAGTCTCCCCATCTCGCTCCCCATGTCCCCACTCCCTCTCACCCTCCACACACTTTCCTTTGCATCAGGTGGCATTTTGGAGAACCAGATAAGGGAAGGATGACTTGAGAACAGATTGACTTTGAATTGAGCTGAATACACGTCTGTGGTTCATCATTCCCCTGTTGTACAGTGAAGTTACTGCAAGCTATCTCAACCTAAGAATGACTTGCAACAAGAGTGCCAACTTTTACTTGCAAAACTGCAGGGCCAAAACCATGGTAGGTAAAAATGTGATCTACAGAGTCCAGCACCAAAAGTATGTGGGAGAAACAAGATGTAAAACGTAGAAAGCTAACTGTTGACAGCCAATGCCGCTGTAGCTCTCTAATGCCAGCCAGCACTGCGTCTAGTTGCTGAGCTCCAGCAGAGGAGGGGGGGGGGTAATTAAGAAGGGCTTTATACCAGGTCTCCTACAAAGCAGACTGCAAATCCACTGTTGGTAAGCCCCCAAGAAGCAACTGGCTACAAAAAGCCTCTTGTGAGAGTACGCCCTCTGCTGGACGGGTGAAGAAACCTCATGGTTACAGGGCTGGTACCGTGGTGCTCCGTGAAATTAGATTCTATCAGAAGTCCACTGAACTGATTCGTAAACTTCCTTTCCAGCCTCTGCTGGAGAAGTTGCTCAGCTCTTCAAAACAAATCTGTGCTTTGTTTTGAAACTGGTGCTTTGCAGGAGGCAAGTGAGGCCTATTTAGCTGGTTTTTTTGAAGACAGCAACCTGTGTCTCGTCCATGCCAAATGTGTAACAATTATGCTAAAAGACACCCAGCTAACACGTGCACTCTTGGAGAATGTGCTTAAGAATCCACTATCTTTAGGAAACATTTCATCTTTTAAAAAAAAATCTATTCTTCCTGCTATTGGTAGTTCTGAAAGTTAGATATTTTCCCCCGGTGGGGTCAAAAAGTACCTAAGTATATGACTGCAAGTGGAAAAATAGGAGACAGAAATCAGATATTGGCAGTTATTTTCATTTTCATTTGTGTGTGAATTTTTAATACAAATGCAGGGAGATTAAAGCCTTAATGCAAGTCAAGTTTCAAAGGCTCAATTTTAATAACAATTATAAATAAATCTGTTAAATTTTTCTGGACAATGCCAGCATTTGGATTTTTTTTTTTAATCAAGTAAATTCGTTACTGGGATAGTAACTAAATGGTGTTTGCAGCATTTTCATCTTACAGCGGATTCCATACATTGACTATATTTTTCTGAGTTGTCCTACATGCTTTAAATGTTGTCCTTCTTCTGTACTGTTCCTGTAAGTTTGCTATTAAAATACACTCAACTATTTAACTCTTTACCCATTTAGGGGGAAAAAAAAGTGCAGCTCATCTAATTTTACATAAACACACTCTTTGAGGCTAAAGCAAATCTGACTGGTTTTCAATGTGAAAATAAAATATAAAAACTGTTCTTGGAGCTCTTTTCATTTTTTTTTTCCTTTTTTTTTTGAGTTGGAGTCTCACTTCGTTAACCAGATTGGGGTGCAGTGGCATGCTCACAGCCACCCCGGCATCGACCCGCTGGGCTCTGGCGACCCTTCTGCCTCAGCTCTCCAAGTAGCCGGAACTACAGGTGCTCATTACCATGCCCAGCTAATTTTTTTATTTACTGTAGAGATGAAGTCTTGCCAAGTTGCCCAGGCTGTTCTTGAACCCATGGGCTCAGGCAAAGCCCTTATCTTGGCCTCCCAAAGTGCTGGGATTACAGGCTTGAGCCACCACATCTGTCCTGGAGTTATTTCTAAACAGAAGTTGTTTCTAATCCTAATGAAAATTACCAGAGAGAGAGAGAGAATTACTATGTTTTGCACTATATTTTGTAATTCTCTCTCTCTCTCTCTTTTATCTTGAGGTAAATGCTGCAGCTTCAAGCACTGCTGGTGAGTATCCTCAGGTTAAATGGGGAAAGGGTTAAAAATGTAGAGAGCTGGAAGCTAGTCTATGTAAACGCATAAACCAAGGATTCAGTTCCTATTAATACCAATTCTTAAGAAAGAACTCTTTTGTCAAATACATACTAAATAATACAGAAAATATAGTTTTAGCTTCATTATATTATTCTTTTTATGGGAATAACATAAAATACAATTATAAAAATTCTTGCATGTGAGCACACAAGCAATTACATCAGCAGGTGTAATTTGCTTTAGGATGTACATATGCTTTATACATCCTAAAGTATCAGGTCACAGTTTAGCAGCTTGATGCATCTAAACCAGATAAAGCTCCACATTAAAAATCATGAAAAGTGGGAACTGATGCAGTGAAACAGGCTAGAGAAGCAAATGTTCTAGTGACAAACTCCTACACATATTCATCAATAAGCCAAATGTATGCTGTAATAGTAATTTGATTATGCAATTACACAACTAAGCATAGCATAGCATTAATTTTAAAATACACCTGAGTTGCTCTTGCTCATTCCTTAATATCAGTTAAATTTTGAGACATTTTCAAAATTCTAGGTCATACTACAATTCAAATGTGACTAAAAGGAAGAATTCTAGTAGAAGTCAAAATGTAAACTAAAATAAAGACAACTCATAAAAATTTCAAAATGTGAAAATACCCTTCAAGCATTTTTTTTTCTACCTTACTGTTTATCTCCTATTTTAAACTAGCTTTTCCTCTGGAATAATTCAAAGAAAATTCCATTAACTGGGGTCAGGTGGGTTGGGGGAGGGTAAGGGAACAGTAGCCTAGTATGGAGCACTGGAGCCAGGCAGGCTGAAGTGGATACCCAGGTGGGGAATGGAGGCAACACAATGTAGCCTGAACAGGATGAGAAATGGCATGGGGTGACATGCTGGCAGCAGTCCAGGAAAAGGGTGTCAAAGCCCAATCACGATGAGAATGAGGTCCTTACAGGGAGTGGTGTCAGCCTAGCAGATTGTTGGAGCCAGAACAAGGTGAAGAGGGTATCCATGTAACAGGAGGGACACAATATGAGCAGCCTGGGCACAGACCAGTGAAAATGCACAAGGTGGGGAGGATAGTGTGATGTGGGGTATGAAAGCCTCAAGACAATTAACAAAGGCATGCACATTGAGATCATGATGGTGGCAGCCCAGGGCAGGGTATTAGAGCCAAAAGTAGGCAGGAAAGTATCTCTGTAGTAGGGGAGAAGGGGGATGTTGCAGTACTAGTGACAGAAGACTGGTAAGAAAATATACTGCAGATAGTTACAAATAGGAAAAGTAAAAAAAAAAAAAGAATGACCTCTCTGGTATTGAATTGGAATCGGAGGTATTGGTGTGAATTCACAGCTTTTCATATATAGACAAATAAATATGGAAATAAATATAAATATGTGTATTTTTGTATGTACATACATGCCTAATTCCCTCATTCTGTCCACTGTTACTGACACCCAATAGCTAAGAGCACACCTTCCACACATTGGAATGGGAATACTATTTCCCAGAGAAAGATAACAAAACTCCTTGGAAAAATAGCCTAATTTCAAGTCTGGGACAGGGAAAACACAAGATGAGCCTGGGTTATTTTATAGAAGAAAGTGAAAAAATGCTCAAAGAATGATAGGGATACATCACCTGGCACAGTTTCAGCATCTAATAATAATAGCAAGTGGTTATAACCTATTGAGTAAGTTAGGAGTCCCCGGGGATGTGCATACATATATACACAAATGAACAGAAATGTTTGTCTTACATAGACTAATGAATGCAGAAGAAATAATTAAATTAGAACTAATCATTTAGCAACCATTATAGTAATCATTAATTTAGTCAAGAAACATTAATGGATACTAAAACGAATGTGTGAAAGTTTGATGACAAGTGGGATATTTAAATCATCTCAAAAGAATTTCCCACAAACATATATTAATTGCAAAAAACAACAATGTAACAGTGGAGAATCTTGTAGTCATCACCTTGATCTAATGATCAAAGTTAACATCATCAATAATGGGACAAATCAAAATAATGTGTCACCTAATATAATGCAACAAGAAGAAAACAACAAAAACACTCCTGTTATACTCCTGACAAGGAGGCATAACCTAAATAGAATCATAAAGAAACATCAGGAAAACCTAAATTAAGAAAACACTTTACAGAAGTGAGGGAAGGTTCATGATGGCTGACTAGATGCAGCTAGTACACTCCTCCCCCGTGTAGAGAAGCCAAAATAGCAAGTAGATATTCACACTTCAAATAGACAGTTTAAAAGAGAACACTGGGATTCAACAGAGAAATGAAGTGAAGCACCAAAAACAAGTGGGACTGTCTGCTCATCCATGATCTGCTGGGAGCCAAAAGAAGTTCCTGGACACAGGGGAAGGATACAAGAGAGACTTCTAGGCTTCACACTGCAGGCACAGTCTTTTAAAATCTTAGCTACTGGAGAACCCCTCAATTTATGCAGGCCTCACAACTAACATAGGAAGTCTACTAGAGATTGCACAGAGGCTCCAGAGAGGGATCTCATGCACAGTCCCACTGGCATTCAAACTCTGAGTAGCTGGAATTTGGTGCCATTGTTAGAGTCAAGCCCCCAAACAAGGACAAGGAAGGAGTGAGGAAGCCCGGCACTCCTATGCACCCCTAAGACAAATCCCAGTGCTGCTGCTGTGGGCTGTTATGGGACCTAGGCATGAGAAACTGCACTCCCCACAACTACTTGCCTAAGCTGCTCCAGCTGACAGGTGGCAATTCTGTAGATGGCACCATTCTAAAAGCTTAGCCTCCAAAGGCCTGTGTCATGCCCCAAGGCTGATGCTGATGCTGTCCCTGTTGCCACTGGGCCAAGGAGAGAGAGAGGAAGCCGGATAATTTCATACTCTTTGAGGTCAAATCCCACTGCTACTCCTGTGGGCTGCCGTGAAGGCCAAGGATTGAGCAAACTGCACTCTCCATAGTTACCTACCTAAGTAGATCCAGCTCAGAGAGGTCCTACCCTCCTCCGTGGCAGGTCCATGCCACAGCCACCTCTGCCCCACAGTTGAGCATTTCACTGGCACCTTGGGGACCATCTCACCCTGGCTATCACAGCCAACACCTGAATGTACTACTAGGGGGCCTAAAGACAAGTCTACTGGACAAGTCCCCTTATAGTACTCAAGCATGTTATCTAGGAGCCTGAAAATCACCCAGCCCAGTCCACCACCATTGACACTTGAACACTTCTCCTGAGAACTGAGATAAGGCTGACCTAACCTACACCACAGCCAGCACCCACCTGTATGTACCACCAGCAGGCCAGAGGTCTTGCCTACCTGACCTTCACAGATGTTGCACATCAGCACAGACCACTTGGGTTCCAGTGAGTTACTCCACCACTGCTACTGTCATCAGCCACATCATACCAACTGGCCAGGAGCCGAAGAACATAATGAGAAACATGACCCATTATCAGTACCCAAGCAAATTACCTGAGGCCCAAGAATTGACCTTCCTGGACCACGAACACCAGAGTCAGTGTAAGTCACCCTGGGGCCCAAGAACAGGCGTGATCTGTTCACCACTGCCACCACTGGGACCCAAAGACTGACCCACATGGTATTCTAATCCCCAGAAAAATTTCACCACCCTCCACTAAAAACTGCACCCTAAGCCACCAAGGAAATCCCCAAAAAAACTGACACTGTTTATAGCTGAAGAAATCAAACAGAGATCACAGTACTGTGTGCACCCAAAATCAAAGCCAAAGTGCCCTACCCAACCAACAACATATAATATCTTCAGGAAAAAATTATCCCCTATGAAAGCAATTTCAAAAAATTAGAAGTGACGATTACACCAGATAGAAGACATCAGCTTAAGGAAACATGAAAAAGCAAGGAATTATGACACTATCAAGGGAACACAATAATCCACCAGGAACAGATTCCAATAAAAAATTTACAAAATCTTGAAGATTCAAAATACTGATTTTAAATAAGTTCAATGAAATACAAGATAATTCTGAAAAACAATACAGATAAATCAGAAAAATGAGGCTATCGATGAGAAATTTACCAAAGAGATAGATATTAAACACACACACACACACACACACACACACACACACACACACAGAGAGAGAGAGAGAGAGAGAGAGAGAGAGAGAGAGAAATTCTGGCATGGAATAATTCATTGAATGAAATACAAAGTACATTCAAAACCTTCTGCAATGTACTAGCTCAAACAGAAGAAAGAATCTCAGAACTTGAAGACAGGTCTTTTGAAATAATCCAGTGGCACAAAAGTGAATAAAAGGAATGAGGAAAGACTTCATAACATTTGGGACAACATAAAGCAACTGAATATTCTAATTATTGGTATTCCCAAGGGTGAAGAGAAAATGAAAGAGTGAGAAAACTTATTTAACTAAGTAATAGATGAAAACTTTCCAAGTCTAGGAAGATATTTAGACATTCAGATAGAGGAGGCTCAGTGATCCCCAGGAAGACAATGAAAAAAGGTCTTCTCCACAGCACATTATAGTCAGACTATCCAAAATCAAAGATAAAAGATGAATCCTAAAAGCAGCAACAGAAAAACATCTAGTCACCTATACAGGAGTCTCAATTAGACTAACAGCAGATTTCTCAGCAGAAACTTTATAGGCCAGAAGAGAAGGGGTTGATATATTTAAAGTGTTGAAAGAAAAACAAAACAAAACCCAGTCATTCAAGAATACTATATCCAGCAAAAGTATCCTTCACAAATGAAGGAGAAATAGTCTTTCTCAGAAAAGAAAATGTTGAGGGAATTAATCACCACTAGACCAATCCTACACAAAATGCTCAAGGGAATCCTAAATCTGGAAGGAAGCAAAATGACAACATTTATTATAATAAAAATGCATAAAAGTATAAAACTTACTGGTAAAACAATCACAAAAAGGTGGAACAGATAAGACTGAAAGGATACCACTACAGAAATCCACCAAACCACAATGACAAACAATAAAAGAAAGGAAAAAATAATACATAAAACAGCGAGAAAACAATTAACAATATGACAGGAACAATGCCTCACATATCAATAACAACTTTTAAGGTTAACAGATTAAAGTCTCCACTTAAAAATATAGGATGACTAGATAAATTAAAGAAAAACATGATCCAATTATATGCTGCTTACAAGAAACTCACCTAAGTAAAAACACACACACCTAAAGTAAAGGTATGGAAAAAAATATTACATGCAAAAAAACGAGACAGCAGGAATGGTAACACTTATATCAGATAAAATACACTTTAAGCCAAAAACAGTAAAATGATAAAGTCATTATATAATGAAAACAGATCAATTCAGCAAGAAGATATAACAATTTTAAATATATATGCACCCAATACTGGAGCACTCAGATTCATAAAGCAAATATTACTAAACCTAAATACAGACACACACACACACACACACACACACATACTTCAATACAATAATAGTGGTAGGACTTCAACATCCCATTCTCAGCACTAGAAAGATAATATAGATAGAAAATAAACAAAGAAAAATTGGATTTAAACTGAACTTTAGGTCAAATAGGCCTAACAGACATTTATAGAACATTCTATCCAACAATCCTGCAGAAGATACTTTTTTTCATCAGACTATGGAACAATCCCCAAGACAGACAATATGTTAGGCCACAAAACAAGAGTCAAAAATTTTTTTTGAAATCAAAATTATATCAAGTATCTTCTCAGAACACAATGAAATAAAATAAGAAATCAACATCAAGAGGAAATTTGGAAACTATGTAAAGACAAGGAAATTAAACAACATACTACTGAATTATCATTAGGTTAATAAAGAAATTAATATAAAAATTTTAAAAATTTCTTTAAACAAATGAAAAGGAAAACATAACATAAAAAAACCTGTGGGATACAGTAAAACCAGTGCAAATTGGGAAATTTATAGCAATAAATACCTACATCAAAAAAGTAGAAAGATTACAAATAAACAGTCCCAAAATGTACTTCAAGGACCTAGAAAAGAAGAACAACCCAATCCAAAAACTAGGCAAAGGAAAGAAATTGGGACTAAAAAAAAAATACAAGAGTAAAAGAAACAAGAATTTGGTTCTTTGAAAAGATAAACAAAATTAATAAACCACTAGCTAGACTAAGAAAGAGACAAGACAAGAAGAGAGAAGCTCCAAATAAACAAAATCACAAATGAAAAAAGAGACATTACAATTGATACTACAGAAATATGAAGGATAATCAAATAATATTATGAACAACTATACACCGGCAAACCGGAAAACTTAGAAGAAAAGGATAAATTCCTGTGAACATACAGTCTACCAAGATTTAATCAGTAAGAAATAAAAAACCTGAACAGACTAATAATGAGTCATGGAATTGACTTAGTAATAAAAAGTCTCCCAAAAAAGAAAAGCCCAGAACCAGATGGATTCACAGCAGAATTCTACCAGACATGCAAAGAAAAGCTAATATCAATCCTCCTAAAACTATTCCAAAAAATGGAAGAGGAAGGAAATCTTCTTAACTCATTCTATGAGGTCAGCATCAACCTGATACCATAGCAAGACAAAAACACAACAAAAGAAGAAAACTACAGGACAATATCTCTGATGAACATAGTTGCAAAAATCCTCAGCAAAATCCTAGAAAAATGGATCTAACAGCACATAAAAAGACAGCACACTATGGTCAAGTGGAATTTATACCGGGAATGCAAGGATGGTTCAACATATGCAAATCAATAAATGTGACATATCATATCAACAGAATGACAGATAAAAAAAGATCATCTCAATAATGCAGAAAAAGCATTTAATAAAATTCAACCTCCTTTCCTGTTAAAACATCTCAACAAATTCCCCATAGAAGAAACATACATCAACATAATAAAGGTTATATTTGAGAAACCCATAGTTAACATCATAATGACTTAGGGAAATTTGAAAGCCTTTCCTCTAGGAACCGTAAGCAAACTGAGTATGCCCACTTTCACCACTCCTATTCAATATAGTTCTGGAAGTATGAGCCAGAGCAATCAGGCAAGGGAAAAAATAAAAGGCATCCAAATTATAAAAGAGGTTAAATTTTCCCTCTTTGCTGATGGTATAACCTTATATCCAAAAGAACCTAAAGACTCCACCAAAAAACAAAAACAAAACAAAACAAAAAAACCTCGTAGATTTGATAAATGAATTCAGTGAAGTTGCAGAATATAAAATCAATGTATAAAACAGTGGTGTTTCTATAACATCAATAAGGGTATCTGATCTCAAACCATGGGGACCAAAGGGTGGTCCATACTTTACCTGTATGATGACTGCTTGTATATCTAATCCTGAATTGTACCCCACATCTTAAAATAAAATACATCAGCGGTGTTTCTATACACCAATAATAATCTAGCCAAGAAACAAAATCATGACAGCAATCCCATTTATAATAACTACCAAAAAAACCCTAGAAATTTAACCAAGGCAGTGAAAGATCTTTACAAGAAAAACAATAAAACACTGAAAGAAATGGAAGATGACACAAGCAAATGGAAAAACATTCCATTCTCATGAATCAGAATGATGAATATTGTTTAAATGGTCGTATTTTTTAACCCAATCTTCAGATTCAATGTAATCTCTGTCAAAATACTAATGCTCTTTTTCACAGAATTTTTTTAAAAACCTAAAATTTACATGGATTCCAAATAACCAAGCAATCGTGAACAAAAAGAATAAAGGTGGAGGTGTGACTATATTTTGGGGTCATTGTATTTGCACAAAAATAAGCACATAGACCAATAGAGTAGAATAGAGAACCCAGAAATAAAACCATACATTTGTAGCAAGCTGATCTTCAACAAAACTGACAAGAATTTTCACTGGGGAAAGGTTACCCTCTTCAATAAGTGAGGGAAAATTAGCCACATGCAGAAGAATGAAACTGGACTCCTATGTTTCAATATATTGAGAAATCAACTTTAAATGAATTAAAGACTTACACCTAAGACCCAAAATTATAAAAATACTATAACAAAACATAGGGGAAACTCTTCTGGACATTGATCTAGGCAAAGAATTTATCACTATGACCTCAAAAGCATAGACATAAAAACAATATTAGACAGATGGGACTTAACTAAACTAAAAAGCTTCCATATATCAAAAGAAATAATCAAAAAAAAGTAAAAAGACAACTTGATGAATAGGAAAAAAATTTGCATACTCCTCATACAGCAGGAAACTAATATCCAGAATATACAAGGAACTCTAACAACTTAACAGGAAAAAAAAAAAAACAAATAATCCTATTAAAAAGTGAACAGGATTCTGGGTGAAATGGCAATGGAACAGCTCAGACTGCAAGAGTCTCCGCAAAAGCGAGCATCCATAAAGACTCTCTGCTTGAGTGGGTGTGTTCCAGTGGGTGAGTGAAAGTCCGTCTGAGGGGAGACTCGGGTTCATGCATGCACCTGGAGCTCTCCTCCAGAGGTGACTGCAACCCACCACCACCTTGAGATTGGAGACCCAGGTGTGCAGGATCGTCTGCCATTCTTGGGGCTCTCTTGAGAGGAACAAGCAGAAAACTGTCACCCCTCACCACCTTGCACCTAGCCCATGCCTTCACCTGCAGTAGCAGAATGACAACAAGCAGCAGGAGGTAGGTCATGAAAATCTGGAATAAAACTCCAATGCCAGTGACAAGATGCTGACAGGTGCCATCTTCTCAGTCCCAGGACAAGGCAGAGATCTGCATTGCACTGCCCAGCTCTGCCCAGCCTCTATCTTGGGACCCAAAAGCTATCTTCTCATCAGACTTGGAGAGAGAGATGCCCCTCCTCCATGCTGGAACAGGCACAGACACATCACATCTGAATGGGAGAATTGACAGCAGCAGCAGCTAGTAGGATGAGTCCAGATCTGATCCAGTACTCTCCCACAGTAGTCCATTGGGCAACTGACCAATGCTGAGAGCAAACCTATCAGCCTATACTGAGAGCGGAGGGGAGGGGCTGGAGAACAGAGCCATTCCCTAAGGCAGATGCCGGAAAGGAACCTGCAGCCACAGAGAGAGGGGTATTTTTTTTTTAATTTTAGCTGTTTTTTTTCTCTCTTTCTTTCTGTTTTTGTTTACATTTTTGTACTTGCTTTGTTATTGTTATTAATATCTTTTTTATTTTAGATTTTTAGATTTTCTGCTTATGCATGTGTATTTTTGAGGAAGAGTACACCAACAGGGTTTTTTTTATTTGTTTGTATAATTGTCTGTATGTTTTTGTAATTTTTGTTTTTTCTGTCTTTGTCTCTCTGTTTATTCATTAGTTAGTACACCTCTCTGTTTTCTCTCTTTATCTTCTCTCTCTCCACCTCCCTTTCATCTTCCTCTTTCCTTTTTCCATTATTTTCCCTTTTCTTATCTCATTTTGCTTTCAGGGGGCAAACAGACACCCCCCCACACACACACACACACTGCATGAACAGATTGTAGGACAGTGGGAAGAGGGCACCAGGGGGCCCACATACCTGTCAGCAGATACTGGGACCTGTAGGTAGCTTCTGATCACAGTTCTCCCTTAATTAAATATCAATACTGCAAAAAGCACAGGCGCCCACCCCCAATCCAGCTTCAGAATTGAATAAAACCAGAGGATCTACATAAGGAAGAATAGGAGATTGAGAAAACAGAAATAAAAGTTATACCCCATCACTGAACAACAGAAGTAAATGTGTTTAAAAAAGACAGGGGGAGGAAAACCTGTACAAATAAAGAAAAGGCAAAGGAAGTACATGAGTCTCAAATAGATCCCTGGGAGGTTAACCACTGAGAATACAGATTTCAGAACTCAAACAAAGAAGAGCCCCCAGAATGACAAGTCTCAAACTACAAACCCAGATATCAAGATATTAATAGAATAAATAGAAATTAGGAGAGACAAGAGGAAAGAATGAAGAAGTTGATAATCGAGATAACAGCAATGAAGAATACAGTGAATGAAATAAACAACAAACTGATAAGCACGAAATGCAAAATTAACCAAGCAGAAGAAAGAATCTCAGAGCTTGAGGACCAAAACATGGAACTAACCCAAATTGTTAAAAACATAGAAAAGAAGCTTAAGAAGACAGAATAAAACCTCCAAGAGATGAGCGATTATTTCAAGAGGCTAAACCTAAGATTATTTAGAATCCCTAAGGCAGGTAGAGACAGAGACCACCATGGAACAAATATTCCATGAAATTATCCAAGAAGACTTCCCTCATCTCATCAGTGACATGGCCACTCAAATACAAGAGATTCAGAGAACCCCTGCAAGACAACAAGTAAAAAGGTGAATTTTTAGACACTTAGTAATTTGCCTATACAAAGTAGGTATAAAAGAAAAAATCCTAAAGGCAGCAAGAGAGAAAGTTTAGACTACCTATCAGAGAAGACCAATTAGAATAACAGCAGATTTACCTACAGAAATACTTCAGGGTAGGAGATTTTAGAGCCTAATCTTCAAAGTTCTCAAAGATAAATAATTTCAACCAAGAATTACCTACCCAGCCATGCTACATTTCATCAGTGATGGAGAATTAAAACCCTTCCCAGACATTCAATGCCTAAGAATTTACACTGCTTCCAGACCAGCTCTACAAGAAACACTTAAGAAAGTATTAAGCACAGAAGAAAGGGGAAAAAAAGAACATCAATGCCCTTCCCAAGAATGCAAGAAAAAGATTGAAAACACACATGAATCAACCCCCAAAAAATCAAAAGAAATACAACAAACAAATAAACAAATAGCAGCAACAACAACAAACTCTATAAGACCCTCATGACAGAGATAAATTCTCGCATCTCTATTAACCTGAACGTGAATGGACTAAGTGCACCGCTGAAAAGACATAGAATAGCAAAATGGATAAAATATCATAAGACAACAATATATTGTCTCCAAAAGACTCATCTCACCAGAAAGGACACTCCCAGACTCAAAGTAAGAGGATGGGAAACAAAATTTCAGGTGACCGGAACACAAAAGAAAGCAGGAGTCACAATCTTAATATCAGACAAAATACCCTTTAAGCTATCAAAAATCTTAAAAAATACAGAAGGTCACTACATAATGATAAAAGTTGCAAGCCATCAAGAAATATCCATCTTAAACAAATATGCACCCAATATAGGAGCACCAACTTTCATAAAGCAGCTTCTAGGTAAACTAAAAAAAGATATTGACTCTAACACTATCATAGCTGGGGACTTAAACATCCACTAACAACCCTAGAGAGAACATCAAGACAAAAAATCAACAAGATCCAGAACCTCAACATGACACTTGACCAAACAGACTTAACTGATACCTACAGAACACTCCACCTAACAACCACGGAATATACATTCTACTCATCACCACATGGAATGCTCTCTAAGATCAACCACATCCTTAGTCATAAATCAAGCATAAACAAGTTCCATAAGATTGAAATTCTGCCATGTACCTTCTTAGACCACAGTGGAATAAAAATAAATATCAACACCAAAAAAATTTCCCCAAAACTCACAAAGACATGGACACTAAGCAGCATAATGCTAAACAACTCCTGGGTTGACATGGAAATCAAAACAGAGATTAAAACATACCTGGAATCAAATGAAAATGAAGAAACATCTTTCCAAAACCTCTGGATGCCATGAAATCAGTACTAAGAGGGGAATTCATATCTCTGAGAACACACATGAAGAAAAGGGAACGATCACAAGTTAGCAGCATAACAAATCATCTAAGGAAGCAGGGAAAGTAAGACCACCAAAACCAATACAGATCACCCAAATAAAAGCCCAAATTCAAGACATAGAAGACAAAAATATAATACTAAAAATCAGTGAAAACAAAAGCTGGTTTTTTTTGAAAGGATAAACAAGATTGAAGGACCCCTAGCTAGACTGACCAAGAAAAAGCCCAAATAAACACAATCAGAAATGCAAAAGATCAAATCACAACTGATCCCAAAGAAATACAAAAGATTACCAGAGTTTACTATAGACACCTGTATGGAAACAGACTTGAGAACCTAAATGAAATAGAGGACGTTCTTACATCACATAACCTCCCCAGGTTGAAATAAGAAGAAATTAAGACCCTAAATAAACCAATAACAATCTAGGAAATCAACTGTGTCATGAGAAAACTACCTACAAAAAAAGCCCTAGAACAAATCGCTTTTCAGCAGAATTCAACAAAATATACAAGGAGGAACTGATATCATTCCTATTAAAAGTATTCCAGGCAATCAAGAAACGTGGAACTCTCCCAAAATCATTCTATGAAGCTAACATCACATTAATACCCAAACTGGGTAAAGATCTAACAAAGAAAGAGAACTACAGACCAATATCCTTGATGAACATAGATGCTAAAATTCTCAACAAGATTCTAGCAAACCAGATCCAACAACATGTCTCAAAAATCATCCACCATGACCAAGTAGGCTTCATCCCCAGGATGCAGGGTTGGTTCAATGTCCACAAGCCGATAAATGTAGTTAAATACATCAATGGATGTAAAAACAAAAACCACATGATTATATCATTAGACACGGAAAAAGCATTTTATAAAATCCAGCACCCCTTTTTGATAAACACCCTTGAATGTCTAGGCATAGATGGGGCATACCTCAAGAAAGTAAGAACCATCTGTGAGAAACCCACAGTCAACACACTGCTAAACAGATAGAAATTGGAAGCATTTCCCCTGACAACTGGAACAAAACAAGGATGCCCACTCTTACCACTCCTGTTCAACACAGTATTGGAAGTTCTAGCTAGAGCAATCAGGTAAGAGAAGGACATCAGGGGTATGCAAATAGGAAAAGAGGAAGTTAAGTTATCCCTCTTTGCAGATGACATTATTCTGTATCTTGAAAACCCAAGATTATCTTTCAAAAACCTCCTTGTTCTGATAAAGGACTTTGGCAAAGTCTCAGTGTATAAAATAAATGTGCAAAAGTCAGTTGCATTCATATACACCAACAATAAACAAACAGAAACCCAAAGAAAAAGCACAATCCCTTCCACAATAGCCACCAAAAGAAAAAAAAAAGGAAAGAAAGAAATACCTTGGCATATTCCTAACCAGAGAAATCAAAGAACTTTGCAATGAGAACTACAAAACAATGCTCAAAGAAATCAAAGAAGACACAAACAAATGAAAAACTATTCATGCTCATAGATTGGAAGAATCAGTGTTGTTAAGATGTCCATTCTACCCAAGATAATCTACAGATTTAACACAATACCCATTAAATTACCAGCAGCATTCTTCTCAGACCTGGAAATGACAATACAGAAATTCATATGAAAATATAAACAATCACGAATAGCTAGAACAATCCTCAGCAAAAACAAAAAACCAAACAAACAAACAAAAAAAGTTGGAGACATCATGCCTCCAGACTTTAAGTTTTATTATAAAGCTACAATAATCAAAACAGCCTGTTATTGATACAAGAACAGGCATGTAGACCAATGGAACAGGTTAGAGATTCCAGAAGCAAAACCTCAATTTCTCAACCAACTCATCCTTGACAAAGCTTCCACCATCAACCACTGGGGAGAGGAGAACCGATTCAGTAAATGGTGCTGGGAAAACTGGTTGTCCACATGCAGAAGATTAAAACAAGACTTCTACCTATCACCATATGCAAAAATCAACTTTAAATGGATCAAAGACCTCAATGTAAAACCTCAAACTATAAGAACTTTAGAAAACGCAGGAGACACTCTTATGGAAATTGGAACTGGCAACCAATTCCTGATCAAGATCCCAAGTGTCCATGGCATAAGAAATAAGATAGACAAGTAGGACCTCATCAAACTGACCAAGATTCTGCAAAGCCAAAGGAACCATTGAGAGGTCAGGGAGACATCCCACAGACTAGGAAAAAATATCTGCCAACTGTATATCTGATAAAGGCCTAACATCTAGGATCTACAAAGAATTCAAATATGCCAAAAAGAAAAAAACAAACCGCCCCATTACAAAGTGGGCAAAAGACATAATTTTTCTCAAAAGACACTTCTCAACTTTTCTCTCAAGATATATGCGCAGCTAACAGATACATGAAAAAATACTCAGTCTCACTAGGCATCAAAGAAATGCAAATTAAAATCACACAGAGATATCACCTAACTCCAGTCAGGATGGCCATAATCAATAACTCAAAAAACAGATGCTGGAGAAGATGTAGCAAAAAGGGAACATTTCTACACTGTGGGTGGGAGTATAAACTAGCACAGCCTCTGTGGAGAACAGTGGGGTGATTCCTAAAAGATCTAAAAAGTGACCTCCCATACGATCCCACAATCTCCCTACTGGAAATATACTCGGAGGAAATCAAATCACTCAGTGAAAAAGATACCTGCACACACATGTTTACTGCAGCATTATTTACAACAGCAAAAATGTGGAACCAACCATGTTGCTCATCAAAAGAGGACTGGATTTGAAAATTGTGGTACATATACATGATGGATTATTACACAGCCATAAAGGACAAAATTATGAATGTCACAGCAATTTGAATGGACTTAGAGGCTATAATACTGAGTAACCTATTAACAGGAACAAAAAACCAAGTATCACTTTTCTCACTCATAAGCAGACCTTGAACAATGATCGTAATACTATTTAAGAAAGGAATTGGCATTAGTGAAAAACTGCCAGGGAGGAGAAGCAGGATTGGCAGTAATGGAAAACTGCCAGGGGAAGGGGGGCACACCTCATCAACAAGAGTACCTGCATAATGAACATTTGTATACTTATCCTTGAATTGTACCCATGTATTTAAAATAAAAAAATTATTTAAAAAGAAAAAGGGGACAAAGGCTATGAGCAGACATTTATCAAAAAAAAAAAAAAAAAGAAAGAAATACAAATAACCAACAGGTATAGTAAAGAATTATCGCTATTATTAATCATCAGAGAAATACAAATCAAACCATAACGAGATATAATCTAACCCCAGTCAGAATGACTATTATTGAAAAGACAAAAAAGGATAGATATTGGCAAAGATGTGTAGAAAAGAAAACTTTTTTACACTGTTTGTGGAAGTGTAAATTAGTACAGCCACTATGTAAAATGGTGATTTCCAAAAAAACTTACAATATAATTACCATTCAGTTCAGCAATTATATTACTGGGTATCTATCCAAAGAACTACCTGCATGTGCATGCTTATTACGGCACTATTCACAATAGCAAAGATAGAGAATCAACCTAAGTTTCAATGGATGAATAGGTAAATAAATTGTGAGATATATATATAATAAAACTATTGGGTCATTGAAAAAGAATAAAATCATGTCACTTGTAGCAATATGGATGGAAGTGGAGGTCATTGTCTTAAGTGAAATAAGCTAGGCACAAAAAGACAGATATTGCATGTTCTCACTTACACGTGGGAGTTAAAAAATTTGATTGCATAGAGGTAGAAAGTAGATAAATAACATAAATAAAAAAGATACTGAGAAGGGTGAATGGGAAGGGAGAAGATATGAAGAGAAGTGAGTTAAAGAGTATAAACATACAGTTAGATGGAAGAAATACATTCAATATTTGATAGTAGTGTAGGATAGGGTGATGATAGTTAACAAAAATGTGCTTGGGTGATGGATACCCTAAATAACCTGACTAGATCACTATATATTATATACATATAATAAAATTTTACACATACCCAACAAATTTGTACAATTTTTTTTAAGAGAAAAAGAGACACTTTACAAAATAACTGTCTCGTAATCTTCAAAAGTGTCACAGTCATGAAAGCCCAATAAAGGCTGAAAACTGTTCCAGGTTGAAAGATTCTGAAGATATGATCCTTTTGCCATAAAGAACATTACTGGGACAGTTGCTGAAATATGAATGGAGCCTGAGGATTGGATGGTAGTAATATATCAATATTAATTTTCTGTTATTGATGTTTCTGTTGTAGTTACATAGATGAATACCATTGTTTGAAGGAAATGTATTCTAAGGCAGTCAGTGATGAAGTATCATGTTAGCAACTTACATTGAAATTGTTAGGGGTAAAAGATTTTTGCATAGTACTTTTCACTTTCTTTTAAGTTTGAAATTCTGTCTAAATAAAAAGAGAAATGTCAAAACTTGTCTTATTTTATTATGATGGAAACTAAAACCTATGACAGTCAATATCAAAAATACATATAAAATAATCAGGATAGTATAGAAAATATAGATGAAGGTTGGGAAGATGGTGGCCAAGCCAGTCAAAACTATGCACGTTCCTGTGTGAGTGAGTGAATGTATGGAAAATTTTGTGTATGTGCTGGTGAGCAAGTGGGCATGTGAGTGACTGACTGAGGGAGGGCTAGGAAGCTAGTGGCCAGGGCTCTCCTGGTACAGCAGCTGATGCCACAGTGGCTGGGCTTGGCCCCTAGCAATTCCCAGGATGCAGAAGCCAAGTGGCATTTTCTTTCTTTTTTTTTTAAATCAACAAACCCTCCCTGGAAAGAAAATGTTGCAAGTCACTGTCTAAGTGGGAGCTCATGAGCAGGTGGCCAGGCCCCTGGTGCAACAGCTGGTGCTATGGCTTCTTTACTTCATCCCTGGCTCTTCCCAGGTTGCAGAAGTTAAGCACCATTGTGTTTTTTTTTTAATGGACAGAAGTTTTCCTGTGAAAAAGCAATGGGGAGAAACGATCACCCCAGGCTCTCCCTTACCATTGTAGCAAGAGAGAGATTGCTGGCTCCTGGCTTTGCCTCACCACTTCAGCGCCTGACAGGGTGCTGGCAGCAGGGACTGTGGAGAGTCCAGAGGCAAAGTCCCATGGAAGAGGACAAGAGAGGCACCTGCCACCATCTTGAAGGTGGGCAGGAAAGAGTTCCACTTGCTCACCACAGAGCAACAGACCTGGATCTCTGTGACTGGCAGATCAACTACTCAGGTGAGTCTCAGGGAACACATAGCACAAAAAGTGAACATTGTAATTTGCAAGTAGTTGCTGAATCCTAGATTGATCATGGTCCGGAGGGAATATCCTGAGAGCACAAACTTCGGAGGGACCTGATGAGTGTTGAGTTCCAGACACCCCTCCCCCACCCTGATCCAGTTGCAGGACAAAGGCTGTGACCAGAAAAGGACAAGGAACACCTCCAAAGAGATCAGCGGTGAGTCTGGGGTTGACCCAAACTCCCTCCTCCCCAGCAATCCTCTGAACGTCAGTCCCACACAGCTGGGCCATGACTCAGAGGGACAAACCCAGGTGGAGCCTAGACATCAGTCGCAATAGTAGAACTCCATTCCAGGATGGGCCTGGCTGGGGATCCCCCCATGAGTACATACCTGGGGAAGAGACAATCCTGTACCTCCTCACCAGAGGAGATCTCCCTGTCCATGCAAGAGTAGGACGGGAGGATGGCAGCCCTACCCACCTCTGCTGCCCCTCCTCTTTCCCTGCTTCAAACACTGAGAAGAGAATGAAAGAAGTGGATCTGCAGAAGAGATCTGATCAGAGGAACAATTACAGAACCTTCCACAAGAAGACAGGGTTTTTTTATTTTCAATTTTTAAAAAATTTTAAAATATTTTTTGATTGCTAGTTCATCTATTTTTAAAATTTTTCCTTTGTGCATGAATGTGTATGTGAGATTTTGATCTGCATCCCCCCAAAATTTTTTTCTTTTTTTTTTCTGTTTCTGTCCTCTTTTATTTGTTGTTTTCTGTTTATGTGTGTATGTAAATGACTGAGTGTTCATCTTTCAATTTTGTTGCTGTTGTTAGTTTTTGCTCTTTTGTTCTTCTGGGGTTTTTTTTTTTCATTTTTTATAGTTTAAGGTGTATGTCAATATATGTGTGAGGGTTCAACCTGAATTCCTTTTTTTCCCTCCAGTCCTGTTTTTCTTCTCTATTCACTTTGTTCTAGGCATGTGTGTGTGTGTGTGTGTGTGTGTGTGTGTGTGTGTGTGTGTGTGTTTAGTTTTCTTCGTTCTTTTGTTGTTGTTTGTTTTGTTTCACTTTGTTGTGATTTCAGTTTGTTTGGGGGTGTGGTGGTATGTCTGTGTGTGTGTGTGTGTGTGTGTGTGTGTGTGTGTGTGTGTGTGTGTGTTCAATTGCTTTTGCATTGGTTTCTGCTTTGCATAATCATATAGAGTGGTGGTATGGAGTGAGTTTCAGGGAACACATAGCACAAAAAGTGAACATTGTAATTTGCAAGTAGTTTCTGAATCCTAGCATCCCATCCCCTACTTTATTCAAATTTCAAAAACTACAAGGGACAGCAAAGTTTCCCATCTATCATGTGATTTCAAAATAGAACAAATCCAGGGCCCAGATCAGGGAAGAATAGAAGACTGAGCAAACATCAGAAGGGAAAGCCTCTCCCACTGACACTGAATAACAGAACTAAAGAGAAAAGTAAGAGATTGGTCACAAATGAGGAAAATCCAAAGGAAGACCTCAAGAAATTTCAAGTGAACCAAAGACAAAACTCCTTAAAAATTGGACCTTGGTGCCCAAACAATGGAAGTCACCAATGATTGGCCTGGTCAGAATATGACAGGGATTAGGGAATGGATGGAAAGAGTGAATAAGACTCAAGAAAGACAAGATGCAATACTGAAAGGACTTGTAACAGAGATTTTGACAATAAAAAATTTCATCCAGGAAATAAATAATAAGATGACAAGCATAGAAAGCAGAATTAATCTAGCTGAAGAAAGAATCTCAGAACTTGAAGACCAGAACATGGAATTAACCCAATCTGTAAAAAACATAGAAAGAAGGCCCAGAAAGAAAGAACAAAGCCTACAAGAGAGGTGCAATTATATCAAGAGGCTGACTCTATGCCTGATTGGTATCCCAGAAGCAGAAAGGGAAATGGAGAACAACTTGAAGCAAGTATTCCAGGAGGAAATCCAAGAAAACTTTCCCCATCTCACCAGAGATGTGACCAACCAAGCACAAGAGATACAGAGAACCCCCACAAGACGTCAAATGAGAAGACCAACCCTTAGGCACATAGTAATTCACCTACACAAAGTAGGCACAAAAGAAAAAATCCTAAAGGCAGCAAAAGAGAAAGGTCAGACTACCTACCAGGGAAAACCAATCAGAATAGCAGCAGATCTATTGGCAGAAACACTGCAAGCAAGAAGGGACTGGAGCCCTATATTCAGAGTCCTCAAAGATAAACAATTTCAACCAAGAATTTCCTATCCAGTCAAGCTCAGCTTCATCAGTGATGGAGAATTAAAATCCTTCCCAGACATTCAATCCCTACGAGATTATGCAGCTTCCAGACCAGTTCTACAGGAGACACTTAAAAAAGTATTATGCACAGAAGAAAGAAAAAAAGAAATGACCACACACTTCCCAAGAGAACAGCAGAGCACAGAATCAATGGAGAATACAGTGAAACAAGCAACTTGAAAACACACACATACATTAACCCCAAAGCCAAAAGGAAACAAGCAAAGACAAAACTTTATAAGAACCTCATGACAGTGATAAACAAGCACATTTCAATAATCAGCCTGAATGTGAATGGACTAAATGCCCCACTGAAAAAACACAGAATGGCAAACTGGATAAGAAACCATGACCCAATTATTTGCTGAATCCAAGAGACTCATCTCACTATAAGGGATGCATACAGATGCAAAGTTAAAGAATGGAAAATGAGTTTCCAGGCAAATGGATCACAAAAGAAGGCAGGAGTTGCAATCTTAATATCAGACAAAACAACCTGAAAACTATCAAAAATTTTAAAAGATGCAAAAGGACACTGCATAATGACAAAAGTTTAAATTCATCAACAAGAAAATCCATCCTAAACATATATGCGCCCAACACAGGAGCATTTATAAAGCAACTACTAAGTAAAATAAAAAAAGATATTGACTCTAACATTATTATAGCAGGGGACTTGAATATCCCACTAACAGCCCTAGATAGATTGTTGAGACAAAAAATCAACAAGGGGATCTAAAACCTAAACTTGACACTTGACCAAATGGACTTAATAGATACCTACAGATTATTCCACCCAACAACCACAGAATACACATTACACTCATCACCACAGGGAATGTACTCCAAGATCGATCACATCCTTGGCCACAAATCAAGCATAAACAAATTTCATAAGGTTGAAATCTTGCCATGCACATTCTCAGACCACAGTGGAATAAAAATAAATATCAACACCAACAACATTACCTCAAAGTCCACAAAGACATGGACACTAAACAGCATGATGCTTAACAACTAATGGGTCAACACTGAAATCAAAGCAAAAATTAAAGGAATCCTGGAAACAAAGGAAAACTAAGAAACATCTTACCAAAACCTCTGGGATGCCATGAAAACAATTCTAAGAGGGGAATTTATATCTCTATGTGCACAAACCAAGAAAACAGAAAAATCAGAAGTGGAGAGCCTAACATCACCTAAGGGAACTGGAAAGAGAAGTTCACCAAAACCCCAACTTTAGCAGAAGAATCCAAATCACAAAAAATAAGAACCCAAATAAGGGACATAGAAGATAAAAATATCATAGAAAACATCAACAGAACAAAAAGCTGGTTCTTTGAAAGAATTAACAAGATTGATGGGCCCCTAGCCAGAATGATCAAGAGACAAAGAGAGAAAGGCCCAAATAAACATAATCAGAAATACAAAAGGTCAAATCACAACCCTGAAGAAATACAAAAGATTATCAGAAATTACTATATACACCAATATGGAAACAAACTTGATGACTTAAATGAAGTGAGGACTTTATGATATCACACAACCTCCCCAGGCTAAAACAAGAAGACATTGAGACATTAAATAGACCAACAACAAACCAGGAAATGACTCTGTCATATGAAAATGACATACAAAAAAAAAGCCCTGGACTGGATGACTTTCCAGCAGAATTCTACAAAATGTTCAAGGAGGAGATGATACAAATCCTATTGAAAGTATTCCAGGCAATTGAGAAAGATGAAATTCTCCCCAAATCATTTTATGAAGCTAACATCACACTGATACCCAAACTGGGTAAAGATCCAACAAAAAAAGAAACTACAGGCCAATATCCCTTATGAACATAGATGCAAAAATCCTCAACAAGATTCTAGCAAATTGGATCCAAAACACATCTCAAAAATCATCCATCATGACCAAGTAGGCTTCATCTTCAGAATGCAGAGCTGGTTCAACATTCACAAGACCATAAATGTCATTAAAAACATCAACAGATGTAAAAACAAGAATCACATGATGATCTCATTAGATGCAGAAAAAACTTTTGATAAAATCCAGCATCCTTTCCTGATAAAAACCCTGAAACACCTAGGTATAGAAGGAACATATCTCAAAATAGTAAGTGCCATCTAAGATAAACCCACACTTAATAAGTTGCTAAATGGACAGAAAACTGGAACAAGATAAGGCTGCCCACTCTCATCCCTCTTGTTCAACATTGTGTTAAAAATCAAAGATGACACAAACAAATGGAAAAAATATTCCATGCTCATGGATAGGAAGAATCAACACTGTTAAAATGTCCATCCTACCAAAGCCAATCTACAGATTCAACGCAATACCCATTAAGTTACCAACACCATTCTTCTCAGACCTGGAAATGGCAATACAGAAATTCATATGGAAATATAAATGACCACGAATCGCCAAAGCAATCCTTAGCAAAAGAAGCAAAGCAGGAGGTATCACACTTCCAGACTTCAAACTTTACTGTAAGGCCGCAGTAATCAAACCAGCCTGGTACTGGTACAAGAAGAGGCACATAGACCAATGGAACGGGATGGAGATTCCAGAAGCAAAGCCTCAGTTTCTCAACCAACTCATCTTTAACAAAGCCTCCAACAACAACCACTGGGGAGAAGAGAATGTATTCAGTAAATAGTGCTGAGAGAACTGGCTGATCACATGCAGAAGATTGAAACAGGACCCCTACCTACCACCATACACAAAAATTAACTCTGAATAGATCAAAGACCTAAATGTAAAACCTCAAACTATAAGAATCTTAGAAACCTCAGGAGACACCCTTATGGAAATTGGAACTGGCAACCAATTCTGATTCAGAACCCTAAAGGCCCATACCTTAAGAAATAAGATAGACAAGTGGGACCTCACCAAACTGACGAGTTTCTGCAAAGCAAAAGAAACCATCAAGAGAGCAGGTAAACAGCCCACAGAATGGGAAGAAATATTTGCCAACTGTATATCCGACAAAGACCTAACATCTAGGATCTACTAGGAACTTGAACGTGCCAAAAGGAAAAAAACAAACAGCCCTACTAAAAAGTGGGCAAAAGACATGAATAGACACCTCTCAAAAGAAGCTATACGGGCAGCCAACAGATGTGTGAAAAAGTGCTCAGCCTCACTCATCATCAGAGAAATGCAAATCAAAACCACATTGAGATACCACCTAACCCCAGTAAGAATGACCATCATTTATAAAACAAACAACAGATGCTGGTGAGGATGTGGAGAAAAAAGGAACGCTTCTCAACATTGCTGGTGGCTGTTTGCATTCCCACCACTTTGGAAGACAGTGTGGTGATTTCTAAAAGAACTGGAAATTGACCTTCCATATGACCCAGCAATTCCCCTATTGGGAATATACCCAGAGAAACACAAATCATTCTACAAAAAAGATACCTGCACATGTATGTTTGTTGCAGCTCTATTCACAATAGCAAAAACATGGAACCAGCCTTGCTGCCCATCGAAGCTAGACTGGATTAAAATAATGTGGTACATATACACAGTGGAGTGTTTTGAAGTCATAAAGAATGTCAAACATATGGACTTCACAGCAACTTGGATGGATTTAGAATCTATCATACTCAGTGATCTATCAGAGAAACAAAGAACAGAGTACCATATTCTCACTCATAAGTGGATCTTGAACAATTATACTATAAAAAAGGGATTGGCCTTAGTGGGAAAGTGTCAGGTGGGTGGAATTGGCAGTTGAGAGAAACTGCTAGGGGAGAGAGGGGCACACTTCATCAACAAAGGCACCTGCATAATCAATGTCTGTATACCTAACCCTGAATTGTACCCCACCTCTTTATGATAATAAATAAATAAAATCAATGAAACCAAATTACGTTCTCAGAGAATATTAATAAAACAGATAAATCCTTAGACAGATTGGTAAGAGAAAAGGAGAGAAGACACAAATTATGAATAGCAGAAATGAAAATGGAGACATCACTACAGACCCTAGAGATACTAAAAGGATAGTAAAGGAATAGTGAGAACAACTTTATGACAAAAAAATTCAACAACTTAGATAAAATGGACAAACTCATTGAAAGACACATTATCAAAACTGACTCAAGAAGAAACAGAAGCTCTGAATAACCCTATATTTTCTCTAGGAATTTAATTTGTAAGTAAAAATCTTCCTACTCATATGAAATAGTACAATAATACAAAATCCAGAGCAGTTGACCTCATTGTTGAATTTTATCAAATTTTCAAAAAATCTACACTAATTTTTTTAGAAAATAGAAAAAAAGAGATCCTTCCCAATGTATTTTATTAAGCTAGCAATACCTTGATACCAAATCCAGACAGTAATATTGTTATGCTTATAGACCAATATTTCACATTATACAAGCATAAAAATTCTTATCAAAATATTAGTAAACCAAATACAGAAGTATACAAAAAGAATAATATATTATAACCAGGTGAAGTTTATTCAAGAAATACAGTTGTTTAAACATTTGAATATAATAAATGTGTAAATGAACACATTAATGGAATTAAAGAGAAAAAATATGATCATCTAAATAGAGGCAAAAAAGGCACTTGAGAAAACTAATACCTATTAATGATTTTTTAAAAACTTTTCAAAGGAGGAATGGAAGGAACTTCTTTAACTTATAAAACTCACATGAAACAATTTATAGTGAAAGACTGAACTCCTATTAAAAATGGAAACAAGGCAAGTATATCCTGTCTTACTGCTTCTACTCAACATTGTAAATGAAGGCCCTAACTAGGACAATAAAAAATAATAATAAAAGGAATATAAATTAGAAAAGAAGTAAAATGTCTTTATCCACAGATGAGATTACTTCTTCTTACAAAATCATAAGGAATATGAAAAAAACTACTAAATCTAATAAGTGAATTTAACAAGGTCACAGGATACAAGATCATTATACAAAACTCAGATATATTTCTATATACTAGCAGAAAAAACTTTTTAAATAAATTATGTTTATAGTCCTTTTAAGGCATAAGATGAAGATAATATAATAAAACATTGGATGAACTCTACATTGAATTCTATAAAACATGGTAAAGAAAACAAATAAAGCCTGAAAAATGGAGAGATATACAATGTATAGTTACAGTAATCAAGATATCGGTGTAAAGATAGTTCTATAGAGCAATGGAATGAAATAAGAGAATACAGAAGGAGACACACATTCATATGATCAATTGAATTTTTAACAAGTCACCAAAGTAATTTAATGGAGAAAGAAGGCCTTTTTGACAAATGGTGCTGCAACCACTAGCTATCCAGGTGGAGAACAAAATGAAACTTGACTCATACCTCACAACATTTACAAAAATTAATTTTGGATGAATCATAGACCTAAATGCAAAACTTAAAACTATAGCACATTTAGGAAAAAAACATAGGAGAATATTTGGAAGTTTCTCTTAATGTATATATCAATATGCATTGTATTCATACATATATACATATATCCACATGTATGTATATTATATATGTGTGTGTAGATATATTCTTGTGTGTGTATACATATATAGAGATAATGAAATAGCAATTTACTTCTAGGTATTTACCCAAGATAAATGAAAAGTTTATGTACATAAAAAGAGTTGTACATAACTGTCAATAGCAGCTTTCTTCGTAAAGAAAAAAAACTGGAGTGAGGAGGGGGCAAGATGTCTCCAACAAGAGAATAGATAAACAAATTGTGATTACATACAAGGAATAAACCTCAGCAATAAAAAGGAACAAACTACAAATATGCTCAATAACATTGATGAATCTCAAACCTATTTTGCTGAGCAAATGAAGCCAGACACATTGTATAATTCCATTTAAATGAAATTTAAGAATACTCAAAACTCATCTATGTTTGTAAAACAACTGTTTTAAATGTTGCCTCTTGTGGGTTGGGTATGGACAAGGATTGACTTTGAAGGGTAACAAAGAGTTTTCTGTGATGAGTAAACATTCTGGGTCTTGATAGGGATGTGGGCTACTCCAATATAAAGTTCTCCAATCTCGGGTAGTTTTCACATAGGCAAGCCCAAGTCAGTTATCTGCTGAATACTCAAAAATAAGACAAGACTGCATGGCTGGTTCAACCATTCTGTGACCTAACCTGCCAATAAAAAATAAGCCCCCAAAATTGTATTTCTTGTATATGCTATACAATTTGGAAGGTGAGAATGAAAACAAAAGTAAACAGTAAGGATAGACAAGATCTATTACTAATACTAACACAGTATCTCCCCCTATTGCAATTGTGATGGAGCGAAAGAATTCAGGATCAAAATCAAGCTTCATCTCTTAGCAGGCCCTAATCATATACCAAAGGGGAATATTTAAAATATACTCAAAGAAAATTTCTAAATCACAGGGGATTTTAAGATTGCCATGGAAATGTTGGTGCTGACTTTCCTATAGTTTTGTTTTCTGTGATCTAGAGAGCTACTCTGATGTTGCTCCTGGTTAATGACAATTATCAAAAATACTTCGATTCTCTTTCTCACTCCATGGACCATTTTACTGCCCATTGGTGACTTGCAATTCTATTAGTGACAAATCAATTTTAATCACAGACTATCAAGGTCAACTTTCACAAGTACTGTAGTCATAGTCACAAACCATCTGCTAAAGCAGAGCCCAGTTGAGAGAGCAATTAATTTATTCCCGTCTCCTGACTTGACTGCCCCACCCCCCATGGAATGATGTGATTCACCTGCTCATTGAACACATTGGATCAGCACTTCCTATGTGCCAGAGCACTATATAGGACAGTATCTGAAACATTCAAAGAACAGTGAGGAAACCAGGCGACTGGAGCAGAGTGAGTAAGTGAGAGAGAGTCTGGAAACAGGTCGAAAAGGTAACTGTAGGCCTTATCACACAGGACCTTAGAGTCATTCCAGGGGCCTTGCTTTTACTCTAATGTTGGAAGCCATTGGAGGTCAAGAGCAGACATAGGAAGACCAGTGAAGTCCACATTAAATGTGATAAGATTTGACTGGAGATTTATTTGCCTCAGCTTCTGGTCCTTAAGTTTATACATCTAAGCTAAGGTATTGTTAGGGAAAAGAAAGAGTAAAGCAACTCAAAAAAAAACTCTGTCATTTTTTTGGCAACAAGTTGTAAAAAATGTTGAGGAGTAACTAGAGAAAAAATATATTAAGAGTTATTCTTCTTCACCTTTCTTTCACCCTCTTTTCAGGCAAGTTTTCTGCACACTTCCAAATGACACTTCTATCTTCAGACACGACTGACAGTCGAAGTGAAGGAATAACTCCATGACTTGATGGGACTCCTGCTGGCCTTCTGTGGCTCTGTGAATTTAAAAGGAAAGAAAAGTTTCCTAAGAAGAGCCAAAGAGAGTTAGGAATGGTGAGCTGGGCAAGAGATTTCTAGAGGGAGTTAGAAGGGTGAAAGGAAACCCCATGACTTGATCTCGTTAGGAAGCTGACCTAGAAACACTGGGTTTTGTGAGAAACATTGATCATGAGTTGCAAGGATGGGGACAGTTAAAAATCCTGGAAAGGTTCCCAACCTCAACATTATTGCTGTGAGTCTCCTCATGGTTGGATCTTGAAACTTGGGAAATTAAAGTGCAGAGGATACCCTCATAGTTCCATCATGGTGATTTTACACAAAATGAACAAGGAGAAACAGTTCATTTATCACAAGGAGCTGTACTCACACAGGATAATTTCCTGCAACGGGTGTCATGACTGCTCTTTAAACAAGCTTCTAAGAAGATAGTCCTGATAACTACCTTTCTTTTATTAGCCATGGAGTACATGTCCATCCCTACCGGTGCTTGAGGCAGGGCATGTGCACCAACAATGATTCAAAAATCTATTGTAAGTGGATTATAGGGGCTGGCTAGAAATGTTAAGTAGCATTAAGTAGGTTAGACACTGGCAAGATGGTGTGAAGAAGATGCAGCAAACGCCCTCATCTGTCTTCATTGTTTCACTCAGCATAACGGGGGATTGAAGGGAAGATGCTCATACTGGAAGTAGGAAGTTTCTCTTTTCCTGGATCCTATCCAACTGCAGAGGGTAGTGGTGCTCCCCAAGAACTGAGTCTGACAAATTTGATGCCTATAATCTAAGCTCCTCTCTCACACTGGGACAGTCATTTTGCACTATGAACACTACACATTATTGGGAATTGTTTTAGGCATTTCTCAGATCTAGAACAAATGTCGTTTGGCTCACAAAATGGCCCCAAATGTTGCTATCAAAATCTCCAGGTATTTCCAGCACTTCAAATCCAAAATCATTACTATTGATTTGGAAAGATGTTTATTACAGTCTCTGCAGTACTCTAGGTTTGTTTCTCTGGAAGAAAACATTATTTCATGGCAAAAGAGGAAAACTGATATATATTTTGAGGTGCTTTCTTTCAATGATTCAACTTCTTCCTATGTTTCTTTCGAAGTATTCATTGGTGTGTTTGAGAATCAGAAATGACCCGTACACCCTAATGCAGCAAACACTGGCAGTTTTTATCCAGTCATGGTCCTTTAAGAAGTGACTATTTACCCTCCAATAGTGAGTTCCTGCCATTTTTTGTTGTCTTATTGTCCATTTTAAACATAGATTTAATATTCTTATACTATAAGCAGGGTTTAGACACCCTTGACACAGTTTTCAGTTCTCCATCTCCTTCCAATTCCTCAAGTGATTGATCTAGGCATCTGCCTTATACAATCACCTCCTGCAGACCACCTCCCTATGGGACAGCTAAATACAACCCATTTGACTCACCTGCTGACTCCCAACCCCACAAGGACTATAGAGATATGCCACAGTAACCACCTCTCAGTTATAGCATAACTCCACAGAATTCATGCCTGCTAGCTGTAAATTCACCAATTAGAACTCTCTATGGGAAATCAGCTTGGGTAACACCCTGGACCCCAATAATGGCTTTGGCTCACAGGTCCCCCATGTCTCTGGCTTCCCACCCATTAGTTGGAGGTATATTTTCCAGTCACCCCCATTTTTCCCATAGACCCTATGAGGCATACCACCCTCTTCTCTCTGTGATCTGTAAGTAATAAACTGCTTCTACGAGTTCATGTGTTTTGCTGTGATGCACCCTCTGTGTCTCACTTGACCAAACCACTCAAAACTAACATATTTTCAGGTCAGAACTCTCCTAGAGGGTGGCCATTTTGGTAAGAATAAACTGGACACAGGTCAGACAAGAACCACAAGGGCACCTATCAGTTTCTGTGAGAGAAACACCCGGCTACAGCTCAGACACAAGGCATTAGGCCACCTACCAGGATAAAGAAGTATTCTGTGAAAATACAGTGTAAATATTCATGACCAAATTCCCTGAAGCCCCATGGGGGCAGGGCTAAAGGTTATAGCAGCTCTACAGAAAGAGACCTCAGGACCAAATCAGAGGAAAAAAACAACACCCGTTTGTCTCTTGCCAAGAAAGGGCGCTAAGGAATTAGGTCCCAATTTTACTTTGATTTTCCTCCTATTCTCTTCTATCAAGAGAGTCAACTATAAGTTGACTTTTCGGCCTATAGATTGGCTAAAAGCAAAACTGATTATCTTTTTTTTTTTTTTTGAGTTGGAGTCTCACTCTGTCACCCACACTGGAGTGCAGTGGCCGCTCCGGCCACCGCAGCCTCGATCTGCTGGGCTCCGGCGATTCTTCCGCCTCAGCCTTCCAAGTAGCCGGAATTACAGGCATGCGCTACCACGCCCGGCTGATTTTTTTTATTTATTGTAGAGATGAGGTCTCATTGCCCAGGCAGGTCTCGAACCCGCGGGCTCAAGCAATCCACTCACCTCAGCCTCCCAAATGCGCGGGATTACAGGCTGAGCCACCGAGCCCGGCTAAAACTGATTATCTTAACCATCCAGACATGAAATGTGTTTTGCAACCAAAAAGACACTAGTTATAAAAAGGAAATTTATCGCCAAAGGCCTGTGGTGGTCTTGGTCCATACTACCTTCCTGTCATAGTTGTACTGTTGTTGAGGGATCAAAGAATCATGTTCCACTGATGAATGGACATACTAATTCATGTTTATGTCTCTGAAAAACTTTAACAATTTATTTGCTTGGGCAAGTTTTATAGTTTCTACAAATCTGGAAAGCTGTCACTCAAAACAATCTCTGGCCATTTATTCATTGAACCATTCAGCATGAGACAAAATTTCACCTCTCATTACCAGCAAGTTGGAAGGGACTGAGAATGTAAACTATTTTCATTGAACTTAGAAATTCTCATAGAGGTTATTGCTGTTCTATATTGACTAGTGGAAGAAGCCCACAATGAAGGTAGCTAAAGTAGGTCATATAACCATATCATTCAGAGGATGGGAGGGTCTAGGGAACTTTTTAAAATCTGATTCATGGCCCATACACCATTCCAAGAAAATCAGAATCTAGGCATCAGCATTTTTAAACTTCGTCAGATGATTCAAATGTGTAACAAAGAATGAGAACCTTCAGTGCAGGGCAAGAATAAATCTCAGTTTTTTCTATGCTGTTGAAACAATTTTACAATCTTTCTCTCTCTCAAAAGCCAGAGCTATTTCCCTGGTTTCAAAGGCTTAGTGACTGTGCTACCCTAGGCATTTGAAATGGCAAGGAACCATGTGTATGTTTGTGTGTGAATGTGTGTGCACTTAGCTTGCTGCATTTGAAAACATAATACTCAGTTTAACTTCTGAATCCTCTGATTGGCTCTGAGATCCATTTACATCGCTGCAATGCTCTTCTCAACTTAAAAACTCTCCTCTCCCTCCTTCGTTTTCCCACACTTATTACATCCAGAATGAAATCTAAGGTTTATAACAAACTCCACAACTTGTCCCAAGTGCATTTCACTTTCCTCTCCTATTCTGCCTCCCCATGTTGGGTCCTTTGGACAGCTAGGCTCTGAAGAGATTCTGCACTTCACCCAAGTTGAGCTCTCCCCCTTCAAATCAAGAGAAGACATTCTACTTACACTTCATCACTCCTCATTGGCTCTCATATAACCCTCCTATCCCAATCCACCCAAGGATGCAATCTGGTTGATGTCTTTGTTTAAGTCTGTGTCTTGACTTCCGTATTAGAGTTCTCCAGAGAAACAGAACTAATAGGATGCATATGTATGTATCTACAGATAAAGGGTTCTATTTTAAGGAATTGGCTCACATGATTATGAAGGCTGGCAAGTCCAAAATCTGCAGAGTGGGCAGGCAGGCTGAAGGCGCAAGGAAAAGCCAATGTTGCAACTCAAGTTTAAAGAACATCTGCTGGCAAAATTGACTCTTCTTCCTGAGAGGTCAATTTTTTGTTCTATTCAGGCCTTTAACTGATTGAATAAGGCCCACTCACATATAGAGGGTAATCTGCTTCACTTAAAGACCACTAATTTAAATGCTAATCTCATCTAAAAACACACATTCACAAAAAAATTGACAATGTTTAACCAAATATCTGGGCACCGTGGTTCAGTCAAATTGACCCAAAAATTAACATCACAACTTCTTGGAGCACCTAAAGGGCACAAATTATGGCTTTCCCCTCACTGCACCCCCCTGCTCCATCTCAATGCCCACCCATAGCATGCCATGATGGCTTACCCATGGCAGGACCTTGGTGAAGGTGGGCTAGATTGAGTTTAACCAAACCATACACAGAGACCCCAGTGAAAAAATGCTAGCACTCCACTACCTAGACTAGAATTGTAAGGTGCTGTCTTTCTGCAGAACATCTTTTGCCTTACTTCTCCTCTCTCCTCACTGCACTTGCCTACAAGTAGGATAAATTTTAAAAAACAAAAAACCTCAAAGTAACCACCTGTATTCAAAATCTTGTTGATCTTAATGAAAATCTCAAACCACAACCTGGGGCCATCAGAATGGACCAAATATGCCCTTGGCCCAGCAAGCTTAAGGATAAAAAAAAGACAGTCACTAAAACTAGGTCTGGTTTGCTAACCTGGGAACTTCTACAGGGCTAAATAGCCCCTCTTGGCTTCCCCGTGGAGCAGGCCAAGGCCTAGGACAGTACAAATGTATATAGGCACAGGCTCATGAATCAGAGGTCTCATGAATGAAGAGGGGAATAAGGAAACAGGGTACCCTCACCCACCACATCCCAGCACTCCTGGTCCATGGGGCAGCGCTGAACAAGCAGTTAGCCTGACCAGAAAGCTCTGGGGAACTGCAGCCAAGGAGGGGCAGAACAGCAGACACTGCCAGACTGCCCTATCTGAGGAGCACCTGACGGGAAGAGTTGGAGCTTGGAAAGGCTCATTTCCTTTTTTTCTCTTCCACTAAGACCCTTACGGTTTCATAATGGCATTTTAAGCCAGCTGTTAATGTGGGTAATGTAGTTTGGGAAAAAGCAAAGAGGTCCAATTATAAGAATCAATATATTGTGTGAAGGGAGAGCAAAAGCCTCTATTAAATATGAAGCAGGGCTTCCATTCCAACCAGAACTAGGCCAAACAAGGAAATCAAATTCATTGCATGAGATTGATGTGAGTGGGAGAGCAGGAAAGTTGCTCTGAGCTCGTTCACTCCTCCTTCCTGTTGAAAATGTTGCAGTTTCATGGGGCAGATTAGATCAGTTGAGAAATCCCATGCCCAACCAGCACAGAGCACATGATAGCTGCTTAGTAAATATCTGTTGAATTAGTTAATGAACAAATGAATACGTAAATTAGTTGACAACAGCTCTGTCCTCCTTTCTTTTTTTTCAGGTCAGTACTTTCAAAGTGTGCTTCCCTGACCAGGAAGCATCAGCATCACCTAGGAACTTGCTCACAAGGAAAGATTTCCTCCCCAAAACCAGCGATCTGTGTTTTATCAAGCCCTGACAGTAATTCTGACACATGCTAAAAGTTTGAGAACCTCTGCTTTAGGCAAAGCCCAGGTTTCAACCGGGAAATACACCACTGGAGAATGACACATCCTCCACACTACAGGGAGAAAAAGATGAATCTGACATATCCCCTGGCCTCAAGGAGTCTTTTGCAACCAATTCTTTGAACTAGTGGCACTTACAGGGTTCAATCAGAACACTTTATTCTTGTTCCCACTGTCCCTTCAAAGACAGTTCAACTCAACTGTGGGATAAGGTGATCCTGACTCCTGGATGAAATTTCTTGTAGGATTCCTCATTCCTCCAGGTCCTCCTAGATTTAAAAAAAAAAAAAGGTTTGGTCTATTTTAGTTTATCTAGTTGAATATCAAAATCATCTAACACCACACTTATATTTTCTCCTCCCCTCCAGCTCTGTCTTGCTTTAAAGAGGACGTCAGTAAGGAAGGGTGGACATAGTCACCTTCCCCTTTGTTTGTCAGTCAAGTTCTTCTATCCCTCTTTCTCCTACCACCAAGTTGTCTCTGATTCCTCCAGGGCAGAAGAGTGGATAGGGATGGGGTCAAGGAGTAAGAGAAGTACCCAACTAGGATAGATGTGATAAGTGCCCCCTCAGGATCCTCCAGATTCAGTATCCTTCACATGGGCTATGCCTGGCAATCTGTGATTTTTTTACCTAGCCTCTAGTACCTGCTAGGATGCCCTTCTTTGGGTGCTACCGTACCTCCAAAATCAATTTTTCTTGAGTAGAATCACAGAACTACTCCCAGACTAGCACTGTCCACTCTGTGGAAAAGCACTCACTTTTGGCTGACCTTCTCTGGAGTGATGTTCATGTCAAAACTAGTCACTTCTATTTATTCCAAAGCCAGGCTGGTGACATCCAGCACCATTTTTCACCTTCCAGAGGTGGGAATAGACATCGGCCTCGGGGTCCCACACATCCCAGGAGACAAAGTTTGGCTCCCCCTGGTTCCCGCCACAGCCCTCCAACAGCTCTCTTTGAAGGAAACCTCTTGCTGATTTCTATCCTCCTTTCCTAAATTCTTAGCTTTCAGTGATATGGTCTGGAAGGTGGATGATGCAAGGACACTGACAAAGCTTGCTTTCAGAAATCACCCTGGTCAAACCCATGGATATTGTCTTAGCTCAGGCTGCTATAACAAATTACCACAGACTGGGTAGCTTAAACAACAAACATCTATTACTCATAGTTCTGCAGTTCTGGAGGCTAGAAAGCCCAAGCTCAAGGCAGCAGCAAATTCAACATCTAGTAAGGGCCTGTTTTCTGCTTCACACCCCTCTGTCTTCTTGCTATGCCTTCTTGTGACAGAGAGAGGATGCAAGCTCTCTCGGGACTCTTATGAGGACACTAATCCCATCCAGGAAGGTTCACCCTCAGGACTTCTTCTGAGTCTAATCACCTTCCAAAGGCCCCACCTCCTAATACTATTACATTGAGACCAGGGTTTCCATATGTGAATTGAGGGGACACAGCATGCAGTCCATCTCAGATGTCCTCATTACTTACTTTGAAATATGTGGCTGCTTGGCATCCAACCTGTAGGGTCTTAGAAATTGAGACCGTTCGATTTTAACATCCTTATGTACCACACATAAATAACTAATTTTTATAGGGTACTTCCCAGTTAATAGTGTGCCTGAGATATGTAAGGGCTTTAAGGGAAACCAATAGGACCCATATGAAACAGAAAGAGATGTTTAGAGTTTAGAAATTTTAAATAAAGATCATTTTCATCAAGTCACCATTCATAGCTATTCATCACACTCCAGGATTTGTTCAAAATCATCAGGAAAGTCTCTCTCCCCAAAACTTCAACAATTATGCCTTCAGGATAGCCCAGACATGCAGATAAGCCACAGGGGAGGTGCAACAGCTGTTCTACAACCTCCCAGCTCACCCTGCCTCTCCCAGTCTCTCTGATCCCCATTCCAATGACTTCACCTCTCTTTTTAATACTTCTCAAAATTTTGAACTTACTCAAGGACTTGTTGGAGACCCCCCTAAAAAAGACACCAGCTGCCAAACCATCACTTTGGGGGATCTGTACTGAAAGTTGAGAAGTAGTCTCTTCAGACTATGTCTTAATGCTGCTATGGTATGAGGTTTTAAGGTGGGAGACTGAGGAATATGTAAGCAATGAAGTTACATCATGATTCCCCATGACATGTGGCCTATGGGCACTCTGTTACATTCTGACATTTATGTCCTCATCAGTTTCAGACACAGCTATGTCTAAATTTCTATGGCACCAAGGTGCTACAGTTTGAATATTTGTGTCCACTCCAAATTTCACATTGAAACTTAATGGCTAATGTAACAGTATTAAGAGATGAGGCCTTCAGGAGGTGATTAAGCCATGAGGGTAGAACGTTCATGAATGGGATTAGAAGCACTTGACAGGGAAATGCCTTGACAGAGGAAGTTCATCCCTTTTGTCCTTCTGCCTCTGCCAGTGAGGATAGTGTTCCTCCCCTCCAGAGGACACAGACTTCAAAGTACCATCCTGGAAGCAGAGACCAGACCCTGTTCAGACAATGAACCTGATGGTGACTTGATCTTGGACTTTTCAGCCTCCAGAACTATAAGCAATAAATTTCTGATCTTTATATATTATCTAGTCCGTTATATTTTGTTATAACAGCACAAATGAACTAAGACGCCTGGGGATTTAAATCTGTTCCCAAGACCTCACCTCTCTCCTGTTCTGAGCCAGAGAGCACAGCCAATGGCCTCATACTGATTTAGTTTAAATAAAAATTCATCTCCACTTCAGGTGTCTTATCTGTAGATCCATCTCTTACACCATGAGTCTGTGATCTACCATCAAGCAGACAGCTGCAGAAACTAATGCAGAACTTCTATACTTAACCAGGATTTCAAATATTGATAAAGCTTTCCCCTCACTGCCCTGGCCCTGGCCAAAAAACATTAAGTATTCAGGAAAATGCATAAAGCTAATTGCTAAACAGCACTCCGGAGTTGGACTCTCCTTACGGGGCCAGTAAATGGAGTCTGTGAATAATTTTACAGCACAAATAAAACTGCCTCCAATTGTATAATGTATATTTTCCATAATGCATATAAATGGGTTCACTGTACCTTCCGCATCTCCTTCACCACCCACTCACTACTTCCCTGTAACTGTTTTCAATACCTGAGATGATCAACCCTAACCTCTGAATTCCAAAGAGTCTGACATTTTCCTGGGGCACATGACCCTCTCCCATACTTGCTTGCACCACTCCACTCCGCAGAAGCTCTTTCCGACTACCTTGTCTGATGCGCTTTTTTTGGCTCCCCCAGCCACCTAAGTACCATTTTTTCTAAATTTTTGTTCTCCACTGTCTTCTCTCTCCATCATGCCCTAACTTTCTACTTAGGGAGCATCCCCTTCCAGAAATACATTATCAGCCCCAGTCTCTCACCTGAGTTGCAGTTCTAACTTTCTAAACCCCTGATAGATACTTTATATTTGAATGTTCTTTTGGCTACCTGACATTTGACTCCCTTTCCTGTTTTAGAAAACTTCTCAGCTCAAATGAGTTTTGGCAGGATACAGAGACTGCATCCCACTACCGATAGCTGAAAAAGCGAGATACTTCCCCTGCTACCCTTGCAGCTAGGCATGGCTATGGGACCTGTGCCACTCAAGTGCATCTGCCCCTGTATCAGGAGCTCATGACTCAGGGAAGCAGCTGTCCAGACGCCTGGCAATTGCAGTGACTGCAGCAGTGGCTACCAGTGTAGGGAGCATTTAAGGGCACTCTGCAGGGTCCAGGGATCAAAGGCGGCCGCTGGGGAAAACTGGTTTGGGCCATTGCTTCAATGTGGCAAGCTCTAAACTTGGTTCTTACATCTCCTGAAAGCTCTGAAAATGACTCCATCTCCCTTTCAAATGTTCCTTTTCCTCTTAAATCAGCATTGGTGTTGATTGCTTCCAACTCCAAATCCTAACTGATACAGTTTATTATCCATCATCTCAGATTCAACTTGTCTAAAATTGAATTCTGTTTTATTCCCCTAAAACCTGTTATTTATTGTAACTTTCCTTTTCTTTCCAATGACATCATTCTCCCAGTCACCCAGACTAGCTGTAGAGTTATCTTTAACTGTCCTCACTCTTTTCCCCCAAACATCCGTTCAAGCAGCAGATGCTGTCGGTTTTTCTGTGATAATGCCTTCCTCATTCATCTCCTCTTTTTTGTTTGTCTGGCCACAGCCCTATTCTTCTAATTTAATCTAATTTTAGCATTGTACTAATGCAGTAAGCAGTATGCTAATTGGTCTCCCTGCCTCCAAGTTTTCCGCCTTCATTTTAAGTGTGTATCACTTGAAATGCCCATAATACCAATTTTTAAATCATATTAGCCCCTGCTCAAAATCTTATACAGGGCTCCCTTAGCTCACAGAGTAAGTTCTAAATAGTTTAGTGTCACCCAGAGTCCAGTTGGGCCTTTATCCTTGAGCTCTTCCTTCCACACATGCTATCTCTAATTTTTTCCCCAAATCAAACTGAATAAAGAGTTTATGCCCCTCTTTAAATTTCCTCAAATAAACCACCACTGCAAAGTGTTGGTGACCAATTCAGACCTTGATGTCATAGGAGATGTGGACTAGGAGTTCCCATTACACACCCCTAAGCAAACATGTTAGGAATCTAACAGAGATACCCAGCATCTCTGATTCCCAAGTCCTTTCTTAGCCATGGAGTGATAGGATTTCTTGGGTTATGTTTTTGTTTTTTTTGTTTTTTTCCCTATCTGACCCTTTCTCCACTCAGCACTCAGTCTACCATACTGTATCCCCTCCTGCTCATTGTGCAAAGCAAGACAGCTCTGCTGAGGCAGCAATGCTATGAGCCTAGATTCGCAAGTCAACTTGGAAGGCTGTAAATCCCAGTTGGACCACTTACCAGCCAGGCGACCCTATCTCTTGGTGCTCTGTTTACTTTTCTGTATTGTTCTCTCATTGGCAAGATGAGAATAATAACAGAACCCACCTCATTAGAACTATCATGAGGATTAAATGACTGGATGAATATAAAGCACTTAGACTAGAGCCCAGCACTATACACGTTTATTATCATTGTCCCTGAACTGCCCAGTTACATAAGCCAAATTTGCTTGATCAAATTTGAATTCAGTTCTTGTCCCCTTTCCAAAAAAGACCTGACCACGTTAAAAAAAATTAGATCATAAAAGATGCAATAGACTAGGTTTTATTCTCCTCTTTTTTATAGTGAGTGAAACCAGGTAATATTATTTAGAGTCTAGTCTCTGTTTTTTTGGCCTTCAGTGCCATTTTAACCATGAGAAATTGGAAACTACTTTTTTAATGGCTGTCTTAAATATTTTGCCCCTTAGATTTTCTGGAACTGCTCCCCTAAAAGAGTATCATTCTCCCAAACATCTGTTCACTTACTCTTTTCTTAAATAATTTTAACTTTGAAATATTTTAAACATACAGAAAATACTACAAATAACAACTTGAATTTATTTTGAGAATGCTTATAGTTTTTCTTTCATAAGTCTTCAACCCAACAGGAATTTGTTTGTGTGTAAAACAAGGTAAGACTCTAATTGCATCTTTTTCCATGCAAATAAAATTGTAGCTGCATCATATATTTAAAAATTCATCCTTCCTCCAATAATTTGTAATACCATGTTTGCCATTTATTAAGCTCTCAGATACGTGTGGGGCAGTTTCTGGGCCAGTTTATTCTCTCTCTTTGCCTGTTCTGTGCCATTCCTTCCCATGACCATGCATTTTGTTATTATAGCTGTATTTATCTCTTCTTTCTTCTTCTTCGGTTGCCACTGGTTCTGCCTTCACTTTGAGCACTGCAGCTACTCCTTTTCATTTTTTTTTTAAACTATTTTTGGTCATTTACTGTTACAGACGAATTTTAGAATAAACATATTGAATCCCATGAAAGAATTTATGAGAATTTTTTTGTTAAATGGGATTTTGATTGGAATCACATTGATTTTTAAAATTGCTTGTTGGAGAATTAAAATCATTGCAATATTGTCTTCTCATCCAGGAATGTGGTCTGTTTTGACATTTATTTACAACTTCCTTTATATCTCACAGTAAAGATTTTTAATTTTCTCCATGACGGTGTCAACTTTTTTGTAGTTATAGTCCTGATAACTTTACAGTTTAGGATAATATTGTAATTATCTTTTTAAACATTATATCATCAGTGATTATGGTGCTGCTATTGAAGCGCTATTAATTTCTGTATATTGATCTATAGCTAACAACTGTTGAATGTTATTGTATTAGTTTCAACAGATTACCTGTAGTTTCTTGAATTTTCCATATAGACATTTATGTCATCAGCAAAATAATAATAATAATAATAATAGTTTGCTTCTTCTTTTCCAGTCTTTATTTGTTATATTCCAGTATCTGATCATATTGCTCTGAGAAGGGTCCTAAGTATAATATTTAGTAGAAACAGTGATAGCAGACATCCATATCTTGTCACCAACTGAATCTAATGTTTCATCCTAAGGAAGTTACCTTATATCCTGCTTTAGTAAATGTTTTTATTTTTGATGACTATGAAATTTAATAAATGTTTTTCCTGAATCTTTTGAGATTATCATAAAGTTTTCTCTTTAGTTTGTTCATGTCACAAATTACATTAATACATGAATTATGTTAGACCATTAATGTTAGATTGTTTGTTCATTCCTTTATTTGGAGTGCTATTATTTTACTTAGGATTTTTTCTTCTATGTTGTTGAATGAGAATTGCCTATAATTTTTCTTGTTGGTAATATCCTTGACCAATTTTAGTAACAAGATTATACCAGCCTCATTAAAGAAATTAGAGAGTTTGCCTTCTATTTTATTTTCTGGAACACATTATATAAAGCAAGAACTATTAGTTCCTAAATATTTGATGGGAATAACTAATATGATAGCGTGTGTCAGAGTTTTTTGGAAATTTTTTTATCTATTCAATTATTTTAAAGTTATTAGACTATTTAGATTTTTTTATGCCTCCTTGAGTAGGTTTGGGGGAATTGTGTTTTTCTAGGAAATTGTTTATTTCCATTAAGCTCTCAGGTTTATTGCTATAGATTACTGTTTGGTTTTTTTATAGTCAATATAGTTACTATAGTTAAAGCTATTTTTTTTTATTTCTAATGATATTTTTGGTGCCTTCACTAACCTTAAAGGTTGTTTATTTTATTAAGAGTCTTCTTTTCCTTCAAATAAATAATTTTAAGTAGACTTGATTTTCTCTAGTGTTTATTTTCTATTTCTTTAATTTCTGCTTTTATCTTCATTATTTTATTCTTTGGATTTACCCTATTCTTATTTTCCCAACTCCTTGAGTTGTATGCTTACTTGTAATCTTTTTTATTCTTTCTTTTTTTAACTATACACATTTAAGGATATGATTTTTTTCTAAATACTACTTTCTCTATAACCTCAAAGTTTTTATTTGTAGACATTATGTTATCATTCATTTATAAAGATATTCTAGTTCTCATTGTGACTTCTATTGACTCAAACCATTTAGAAGTGTGACTTTCATTATCTAAATGTATAGAATGGCTAGTATATTCCTTTTTACTAATTTTACTGCATTGAGATAACAGAATGTTGATGTCAACAGATATCTATGTAATATCAATTTCTTAGCACTTTTGAGACTTTATGGCTTATTAAAGCCATAATTTTTATTGCAGATGTTTCATGTATGCTTAAAAAGAATGTGAACTATCTAGAAGTTGAATATGTCATTCAGTACATGTAATTCAAATCTTTTATATATTTATTTATAATTTGTGAACTTGATCTACCAGTTTCTAAAAGAAGGCATTAGAACCTTTGCAAATGTGTGGATTTGTTTATTTCTATCTATAATTATATTAATGTTTGCTTTATGTGTGTATTTTGGTGGTATTTTGTTAGTTGCATACAAGTTCAGGATTAGTCTGCTTTCTAGTGATTATTACTTTTGCTTTGAATAATGCCTGCTTTTATCTTAAATAATGCTTTTGCCTAAAAGTCCATTTTGTCTGAAAATATTGCTGAACCATCTTTCTTTCGATTAGCATTTGTCTGAAATTATTTCTATCTTTATTTTTCAGAATTTATTTAGAATTATGTTTTATGTTTGTGTATCTTGTAAACAGCATATAACTGGATTTTATGGGGTTTTTCCTTAATCTAACCTGAGAATTTCTGGTTTTAATAGGTGTTTTAGTTCCACATTTTTGTCATTATTGCTTAATTTTATCTTATTTCCTATGACCTTATTTTGTGTTTTCTATTTAACCATGCCATTTTAAAAATTTTTTCCTTCTATTCTTCCTTTTCTTCATTAATTATATTTTTAATTGTCTATTTTCTCCCTGCACTGAGTTGGAAGTTATGTATTCTATTTTTATTATTTTAGTGATTCCATTTTAAATATGTAATTAGGAAAAATGGGAAGGTAGAGTTAATATTTCTACCTTCTTCCTGAATGTTTGGTCCTTTGAACCTATCATTCCACTGACTTGAGGCTTCTATTATTCCTTTTGAAAGTCTGCTAGCAAAGAAACCATTGAGAGAGCGGGGAGACAACCAACAGACTCGGAAAAAATATTTGCCAACTGTATATCTAGCAAAGACCTAATATCTAGGACCTACAAGGAACTCACATGTGCCAAAAAGAGAAAAACAAATAGCCCCATTACGAAGTGAGCAAAAGATATGAATAGGCACTTCTCAAAAGAAGACATAAGAAGCAGTCTACAGATACATGAAAAAATGCTCAGCCTCACTAGACATCAAAGAAATGCAAATTAAAACCACACTGAGATACCATCTAACTCCAGTCAGGATGGCCACCACCAATAACTCAAAAATCAACACATGCAAGAGAGGATGCACTGTTGCATCCCACTGTTGGTGGGAGTGTAAACTAGTACAACCTCTGTGGAAAACAGTGTGGCAATTCCTAAAAGCTCTAAAAATCAACCTCCCATATGCCCTACAATCCCCCTACTGGGAATATACCTAGAGGAACTCAAATCACGCTATGAAAAAGATACCTGCACATGCGTGTTTATTGCAGCATTATTCACAACAGCAAAAGCATGGAACCGACCATGCTGCCCATTGAAAGAGGACTGGATTTTTTAAAATGTGGTACATATACAAGATGGAACATTACACAGCCTTAAAGAAAGACAAATTATGAACGCCACAGCAATCTGGATGGACTTAGAGGCTATCACAGAAACAAAGAGCCAAGTATCACATGTTCTCACTTATAAGTGAACCACGAACAACTATCATAATACTATAAGAAAGGGATTGGCACTAGTGGGAAACTGCCAGGGGATGGGGGCACACCTCATCAACAAGTGTACCGGTATAATGAACTTTTATATACCTAACCATGATATAAATCAAAAATTTATGAAAGAAAAAAAGAAAGAAAGTCTGCTTAGTACTCTTTTTAAGTAACTTTCTCTCTGATGCTTGGATTTTCTCTTTGATTTTAGTAGTACTACACAATTTCACTACAAGGCTTCCATGTATGGGTTCATTTTTATTCAGCATACATGAAAGACTGCATTTCTCCACACTGAGGCTCTGTTCCTCAATTCTGGTAAAAATCTTCTACCATTATTACAGTATATGTCCCATTCCATTTATTTTTTTCTTCTAGAATTCCTATTAGATAAACTATACCTTATTTTATACTCCATGCTATTAACTTTGCTTTTATGTCTTTTAACTTTTTATCTCTTTTTGTTGCAATCTGGGTAACTTTTTATCTCTTTTTGTTGCATTCTGGGTAATGCATTTTCATTAATTCTCTCTTTATAATTATTGCTTAATATACACAAAGAGTTTTATATAAAATAACTATCATTCAATTCTAGCACTTAAATTAGTTCCTTTTTAAATCTGCCGCTTCTTTGCTCAGGTTCATGTTGTTTTCTTATAGCACCAATTGCTTTTTACATATTTTAAACAGACTTGTATTTTACATATTATAGATACTTAATTTGTGTTCACTCTCAGGTGATTTAGTATTGTAATAGCCTACCCCTACTTACTGTCTGTGTCTGCTGACTTTTGCCCATGGTGAATTTTTTCCTCATCAATTTTGTCATTTTTATGTGGACTTATTTAATTTATATTCGTTTTCTTTGTGAGAATGCCTTGTGACCTGGGTTATGGATGTGCCCCTCCAGACTGCTTATGGGTTTGGCTCTCACACAACCATAGGGGTATCATCATCCCAGGTAAATTTCATACTAACATTTCTTGATTTAGTTTGAGGTTATGACCACAGGACCAACAGAACATCTAAACTTCTGTAATGTTCAAACGTAAGTTTTAGAAACCTCAGGAAAATCCTGCCTTTTCCACATAGAACCAAGTAGATTTTTTTTAAGGCTTTATTTTCCTATTCTGATTCACATTTTTACTCAGGATGCAGCCCTTCAAAAATTCTACCATTATATCAGGGCTCCTCAGTTTATGATTTCTGCTCCAAACAGACCCAAGATTTCATCTTCTGTTTCCATATACACAATACCACCCATGCACCTAAATTAACAAAACCAATATGCCCTCCCCCTCCCCAGGATATCCTAGCATCAGTTCACAACCATATCACTCAGAGTTTTCAATTTTCTCTCTTTTCTGATACTAGAGCTTCCTTTTTTTGTTGTTTTTGAGATATTATTAACTCTACACAGACAGTCTCCAGCTTACAATGGTTCAACTTACAATTTTTTGACCTTGTGGTAGTACAAAAGCAATATACATTCAGAAGAAGAAAACTGTACTTCAAACATTGAATTGTAATATTTTCCTGGGCTAGTGGTATGCAGTATGATACTCTTTTGCAGTGCTGGCCAGCAGCAGCAAACTACAGTTCCCATTCAGCCACGTGATCAGGAGAGCAAACAACTAGTAACCTCCTGAAGGATACCATGCCTGTTAACCATCAACAGATCTTCCCACCTGCTATTCTCGCACTTTATCAGGAGACAAATAGGTGACCTATTGCTATAACATCCTCATCACCCAGCAATTAATTTGAGTTCAATGCTTCAAATGTTCTTTAGGCCCAGTGTGCCTTCAACTGTGTTCATTAATGTTGAGTACTCACACAACCATTCTGGTGTCCGCTTTTAGTATTCAATAAATTACTTGAGCTATTCAACACTTTATTATAAAATAAGCTCTGTGTTAGATGATTTTGCCCAACTGTAGGTTAATATAAATTTCCTAGATGTGTTTAAGTTCAGTTAGGCTGAGCTATGATGTTCGGTAGGTTAAGTGAACCAAACGCATTTTGGCGTATGATATTTTCAAATGGGTTTATCAGGATATAATTCTGTCATAATTTAAAGAGCATCTGTATTTCAAAAATTGTTTATTTGATTCTTTTTTATCCACTTCTAGATATTTGCATCAGAAAGGCTTCCGATTGTCTTTGTTCATCACATTGTCAGAGACAGCAGTCCCTCGTACATGTGTCTTCTTAGTTTTAACCATTTCTAAAAAGCAGTATGTAAAAAAGATGAAAATAGCACAAAGAATAGCTATGTTAAACTTTTTCGACTCATAGTTTCCTACCAATCCTTGCTTTTTTTGTTTTTGTTTTTGTGTTTATTTTTTATAGAGACAGGGTCTCACTCTGCTGCCATGCTGGAGTGAGTGGGTTGATTATAGCTCACTGAAGTCTTGAACTCCTGGGCTCAAGCAACCCTCCCACCTCAGTCTCCCAAGTAGCTGGGACTACAGGTGAGTGCCACCATGCCTGACAAATACATTTATTTTTAATAAAATCACACAGACATTGAGAGAGCCTTCAGGACCACTAGTGGTAATGATTATTTGAGACAAACTTCCTTCAAAAAATTCCTAAAAAAAAGAAATAAAATTACCTTTGAGGAAAACAATGTCCTGAATACCAGATATGAATTAATGATAACATCTAGAATTTTGTTTTAATAGTTTCAGTAATTGAAAGATACTGAAATGAGAAAGCATGACATGTCACCATCAGAGGGAGGTATTAAAGATGGCGACTAGTGATTTGGACAGATAAACCTTTATCTTTCCATGTTGAAATACGATCAATGGAACCACATCATTCTTTGAAATTTCATAAGCACATATGAAAATAACAGATTTTCATTAAAAGATGAAACAAGTAGAAGGAATAATTTATTCCACACTAAACTCTACTTGAATGTTAAGAAAGCATTATGGTGATAAATTGTTCCTAGGGTCAAACCTGTGTGAAGCCTCTAAACAGGACTGTCCAAGAGCAATATAATATAAGCCACACACATGCAAGTTCAAATTTTCAGTAGCCACATTTAAAAAGTAAAAAGAAACAGTAAAATTAATTTTAATAACATACTCAAGTCAATATATACAAACAATTAGCATTTCAACATGTAATTCATATAAAAATATTAAGATATATTTCTTTTCTGTACTAAGTCCTTGAAGCATGGTCTACATTTTACACTGACAGCACATCTCATTCAAACTAGCTATTTCAAGTATAGATTCTCCTTAACTTACAATGGGTTTACATTTTGATAAATCCATCATAGGTTCAAAAAATCATACACTGAAAATGCACTGAATACACTTAACCTACCAAACATCATAGCTTAATCTAGCTTAACTAAAATGTGCTCAGAACACTTACATTAGTCTATCGGTAAGCAAAATCATCTAGCACAAAGGCTATTTTTATAATAAAGTGTTGAATATCTCATGTCATTTAGTGAATACTGTACTGAAAAACAGAATGGTATGTGGGTACTCAAAGTGCAATTTCTACTGAATGATCATTTCTTTCATACCATCATAAAGCTGAAAAATCATTAAGTCAAATCATTGTAAGTTGAGAACCTTCTATACTCAATAGCCTCATGTGAAACTACCACATTAGACTGTACAGCTGTGTTAACCATATTTTCTTATTTTCTTTATTGATAGATAATAATTGTACCTATTTGTAGAGAGTAAAATGATGGTTTTAAGAGGCTGGCACATATAAGGAGGAAAGGTGAATGAAGAAAGATTGGTTAATAGCTACAAAATAGCCGGGTTCGGTGGCTCAGCCTGTAATCCCGCGCCTTTGGGAGGCTGAGGTGAGTGGATTGCCTGAGCCCGCGGGTTCGCAACCCGCCTGGGCAACTTGGCGAGATCTCATCTCTACAATAAATACGCATGGTAGCGCGTGCCTGTAGTTCCAGTTACTTGTAAGGCTAAGGCGGAAGGATCGCCGGAGCCCAGCAGGTCGAGGTTGCGGTGACCGGGAGCGGTCACTGCACTCCAGTCTGGACGACAGTGAGACTCCAATTCAAAAAAAAAAAAATAACTACAAAATAGTTAGCTAGAATTAATAAATCCTAGTTTTCAATAGCACAGTAGGGTAACTATGTTAACAGTATTTTCTATATTCTTGATGCTCAGACATCTGAGACCTTACTGACCCTGGAGGGACCATCCCTCCCAAGATTAGCTAATTCCTAGAGAAAGTAAGGGATTTAAGGGATTTGATTGTGAGCACACTTAACAGATGCAAGCCAGTCAATCCAGAGCCCATACCCACAACTGCCTCCTTTTATGGCTTTCACACTTAAACCACAAATCTCTCTTTTCTAATCACTCCAGGGACAAGTACCTGACACTTAGGGGCAGCAAGGAAATTATTTAAACTATTCCATCCTAAACTTCCTTAGCCTGTTTACTTGTCTGTGTTATTAATCATGGCTCCTGCTTCTATGGGACTCTGATCATAATAAAAACTTCTTTGTGACAATCATGTTTGTGTATACGTGTGTTCCCATACCAGGTTAAAACAAATCACAGTACTTAATATTAAAACAGCAGCTCTAAACATCCATATGTATATGTATACTTTTTTATAAAATTTTTTGTGCAAGTATTCTATTATTTCATTAGAAAAAAATCCCAGAAGTGCAATTTCTGGACAAGGAGCATACAAATAATGCATTTTTAATTCATTACCTTGTTGGCCTCCAGAAAACTATGTTAATTTAAACTTCCATAGCCGTGACTGATGGTGTCATCTCCCCATGATAGTGACCTTTAGCTGGGAGACAGAACAACATGTAACTCAAGTACCATTGGAAAACAAAGTTTGATTGCCATGATATATTATTCAATTTAAAAATTATATATTCTCTAATTAAAAATTAATGCATTTACAATTCATTGAAAATATTAACAAAGAAAAAAATCACTTATAGTTCAACAACCCAGGGATACCTGTTGTTAATGTTTGTGCTTCTGTCTTCCCAGATTTGTCATATTTCTTACTTATGTTTAAATAAAAATGCTGTCATACTGTTTAAAAAAACTCAAGTATACAAAATTATAAACAAGAAAATGTACAGCGTAAGTATAGAAGAGATTAAAAATTAGAGTAAGACAGAATGCACAATTCCACATTTAAAAAATTGAAATCACAACAAAACAGACCATTTTGTGCAAAAGTAGAAGCTGCAGCAATTGCTTATGAAGAAGTTGAAACCAGCATAGTTTAGCAACTTTGGAAAAATATGAAGAAAATAAGTATCTCCTCAAAAGTCTTCAGATTTAGAATCCTTTACAAGTAAGTTACTCAAACTTTTAAGAAATAAAATTCCCAACCTACATAAATAGTTTCAAACCCTAGAAAAGGAAGGAGAAGATAAGCCAAAAGGTTTCAAAAGGGAGAGACTCAAGAATCTATATAGAATAGACTTAGAATGTGGACTGAACATGGACTGCATCATTGTTATTCTCCTTATGTATGTGCTGCCACTATTCTTCTATACGAATTACTCATAAAGACATCATAGATTTATTCTCTCAAAATTCTGTGTTATCTATTAAGTTGAGAGGTTGTTTGTTAGTTTTTTTAACTCTTTCTAGTAGCTTGGTCTTCGCTCTAAAGGACTGAGTACTACGCAGATATAAACTTAGCTTTCTTTCTTTTTTTTTTAACATGTCAAATTTTTAATTTGCCTTATCAATAAGTACAGCTGCAACCAGAACATTTAATGTTCATTTCAAAGTCAATTTTGGCTCACGTTTAAAGATGGACAACATTTCAAGCTAATGTATTGGCATTACAAGATTGTTGAACTTTAGTGTAAAAAGATCTCCCTGAATCAGTAGTGCTATATTATTTTTTAAATTCATATACTTCTTTAACTAGAGAGCTTAGATTGACAACAAGTAAACTCAGCTTTCAAAAAGGTTTTACATTTTGCAGGCTAATAGTGTGTCACAAAACACACCAAGGAAGATTGTTAAAATATGGGTTTTATTGAACAATAAGAAGGTTAAAATTCATATTCATTCTCAAACTTTCACTTTCTTCCCATAATAGTAGAAACCCAGTGGCTTTTTTTCTTCCTTGTTTTCAAAAGTTCTGAGTTTCTACTTAAAATATTTAGTCTATTAAAGAATGATTAATCAAGATTATTGAGTCTTTTTCCATTTATTTATTTTTTAAAAGCAGGTTATTTTATAAAATTTCCTATGTACTATATAATGATTTGCCTCAAGAACAGAGATTATCTGTCTCTCCTCAAAATTTCATTTGCTTAATTCAAATATTATTTACATCTAGTAGGTGAAATATAGTATCAGTGCTTCGTGGAACCAGTCATCTTAAAATGTGTATCATAAAAAGTAATTCTATTCCACTGACTTAAAAATCATTCATTATGCCAAGCACAACTAAATTTTTTCTAAAAGGTACATTGTCTTGGAATATTAGAAAAGAAAATATCATAATAAATGAAATTATCTACCTCTCAAAAAATTCTAAAAGATTAGATTGCTTTTACTTCAAAAGCCTTTTATGAAGTTAATATCCTCTCTTGAAATTTTTAAATAGTCTTATCTTTTATACATATAAAAATGCTTAGTCTATTAATGGTTCAGGATTATGTTAATATATGCTGTTTGAAATCTAGAGATAAAAGGCATTGCATTTGTGGAGCAAATTTTCATTATATTGTATTATTCTTTGCATATAATGCTGATATGACCACTTCTGCTAAGGATATTTTGAAACACCAAAAATAAAATTTAAAAATAAGAAGGTATGCCTAAGAACTAAGCAGCTCTTTCCACCTAACTATAAATCTTAGAGGTCCTGCTATGCCAAGACATGTAGGTTTACTCACTTCTTTCAATGACTGCTCAGCATTATTCCATAGCATGGTCATTAATGAACACTCCTAGTTTTTTCACTATTACAAATAACCCTGAAGGAGGATGTGCATATGTTTTTGCATAGGTGTAAGTATTTCTGTCAAAGAAATTTCTAGACGTATAATTCCTTATTCAAAGAACCTATGAATTTTTGCTTTGACAGATGTTACCAGTTTATAATAAGCTATATAAAGGTAAATAATATGAAAGCTCACTAGATAATAAGAAACATCTTATTAACTTTATTGCTAAGCTAGCCACAAAAAAGTAAGGAAACTTCAAAGGAGAAAAAATTAATGTGAATGTGAGAACCATAGATTAAAAGAGATCTGAACTGACTTTTGCCCTGGCACTGACCCCAAAACTCTAATGATCTTATAACTCAATTTTTAGAACTATATAGACCACAAGTAAAACCCAGGGTTTAACCAAAGCAGAAATCAAATAGAAAATTTCCACATAAATCTGAGACCCTTAAAGGTCTGAGGTTCACTATAAGGGTGAGCAAGAAAAAAGTTTCAGTAGGAAACTTTCTTCTCTTGACTCTTGTACTTGATATAAGGCAAAAGAAATCTTTCTGAGAATTTGTGACAACAAGATTGTTTTCAAATAGGTTTGGATTCCAAGTTCATACTACCTGTACAATCCAAGGAAAGTCTCAAATGAATCATTTAATTTACTATAATCTAGGATAATTAGTGCTCCCAGGGGCCTAACAGGAAGAAATGAAAATCTTCTATGAAGGACTGTAATTTCAATGCAAGCCTCAAAGCACTCACAAAAAATAAAGTGTTGATGAAAGAAATTTATAGTTCAAGGTCATTCACCAAAAACATACACGGAGAATAAGCACTGAGTGATAGCCCACAGGGGGAAAAAATAGACATCAAATTCAAGATCACAAATACTTCTGGGTATAAAATTAGCATGTTTAAAATATAACAAGAAATAAAACTGAGGCTTAAAATATGAGCAAGAATTATAAAATTTTAATAACAACCAAAAGACTTGAAAATAACACAATAGAACTATTAGAAATATAAAATTCGAAGATGACTGAAGCAGAAGTATAGACACAGCTGAAAATAAAGCCAGTAAATTGGAAATAGTCCAAAGAATGCACTGCATGAAGAATAACAGATAAAAAATATAACAAAGAAATTAAGAGATGTGGAGAATAGAATGATAAGATCTATCTTACATCCAATTGAAATTCCAGAAGAGATAATAGATTGATATTACTTGAATATTCACAGAGATTATAACTGAGAGCTTTCCAGAATTATTGAAAGATTCTAAGTCTCATATCTAAGATGATTTTTAAAACTTTAAACAGGATAAACAAAAAAGAAAGACCATCTAAGCACATTGCTATGAAACTACAAAACATCAAAGACAAAGAGAAGATCTTAGAAGCAGCTGGAAAGAAAAAATAGCTTACTTACAAAAAAAGATATTTAGACTAAGGGATGATAAAAGACAGTGGAATAATGTCTTCAATTAGTCAACCTAAAATTCAGTGTACAAACATAGAATTATGTATCCATTGAAATTGTCATGAATAAAAGTGATATAAAGACATTTCTCAAATACAAAATAAACCAAGAGAATTTCTCATCAAAGAAAATTATGATTTGTAAGAAAATTCCACATTTAAAAATATAACTTATTGTCTAAGGCACTGTGTAAAACTGAGGTAGTTTTTTAAACTACTAGATAGAACTAGTTTAAGGTAATTTTACACACGATTTAAGAATTCTCATACTTTAATTCACAAATAAAATATTTCAGAAATGTTTACTGTGATTTATCTTTTGGTCCTATAGAACACAATTGAAATTGATTAGTCAAATAATTAATTGATTAGTCAAAATTTATTCAGTTGTAAGAACTTTGAGTGTATATTATCTATCTTAAGTTTATGCCTGATTTACACTCAGTGGTTGCTTCACTGAGTAATGGAGGAAAATCCTAAGATTTATAAAAATGCAACATGCCTACGAAGCCCTTTTTTGCTATCAACTCAAAATATGCCCTTACCTTGATGGTCTTATCTCATAAACTTAGTATTAAAATCTCTATCTTAAAGAAAATTCTGAAGCCTAAATCCTTTCTAAGAACTTCTGTAGCATTAGACACACAGACAAATCAGACACATAGATTTATCCCTTCTTTTGTTATTTTCCTTTCTATGCATTAGTCTTATCTTTCAACCTAGACTTTAGGCCCATGGAAGTCAAGGATCATTACTGATCACTTTTTATATTCCAACTTAGCATTTAATAAATGTTTGTTATAATTAGTGATCATGATCATGAAGATAATGATAATTTTCAACTCTTTCTGTTCAAACCTGCTCAAAACCACAAAAATCCCCTCCTCATCTATAGAAGAACCACAGGTGATCCATACAAATATCTGATATCCTGCTTCCATGGGTCTTTACTGCCTCAAACTTTGCCAGGTAGCATCTACTGACCTTGTCAGCCCTCATGTGCAAAGAGTTTGGAAGTCATCACTTACACTCTCACAACAAAGAAAATCCTGAACAAGCTGAAAAAACTACAATTCTTCTTAGATACATCAGAGATTTGACATTACAGGACAAACTGCTGCCCCAAAAACTGAAGAGACAGATGAATACCAAGAATCACAGCTGAAACATGGAACATCACAGCTTACTGGAATAAGGATAAGAATGACAACCAAACCTCTCTTCAGAAACCACACAAGCAAGCAGAGAATGGAGGGAAACATTTAAAGTACTGAAAGGAAAGAAGAAAACCCCACCAACCTAGAATTCTGTATCTAGTGAAATTAACCTTCAAAAGCGAAGGAAAGATAACCACTGTTTCAGACAAACAAACCTACCAGCCTCACTGCTTTCCTGCTTTGTACCCTCCAGCTTTGTCACATGGGCACCTTGAACTGCCCCATGGGAGTCTTTGCCATGCTCCCAACACTCACAGTCCAGGTCTTATGATACCACAACAACACAGTTCTTGTGAAATAAGCCAGAAAACATTCTTTCCTCCTGTGTTTAACTGGGAGACAGATTGGGAAGAAGAAAGAGGGTGTCCCGCATCAGGTTGGCTGAAGTTGTATAGAACGAGCAAGCATCTTACATCTCATGGGCCCACTCTCTCCTTCCTGTTGTGTGCATGGCTAGGTGGGGCCAGAGTTATGTGGCGCAGTGAAAGAATTTACCAAGGCAGTAGTGAGTTTAAGAAAAATAAGTTTATTGAAGGCAAAGTACAAAAAAAGAGGTGATGGGCATATCAGTAAAGAAAGGCTAGGAAGATGCCAAGGTATTTCATTTTTTTGTGGCTATTGTGAATGGGATTGTGCTTTTTATTTGGGTTTCTGTTTGTTTATTATTGGTATAAAGAAATGCGATTGCCTTTTGCACATTTATTTTATACCCTGAGACTTTGCTAAAGTCCTTTATCAGTGCAAGGAGGCTTTTGACAGATTCTCTTGGGTTTTCAAGGTACACAATCATGTCATCTGCAAAGAGAGATAACTTGATTTCCTCTTTTCCTATTTGGCTACCCCTGATCGCCTTCCCTTTTTTGTTTGCTCTAGCCAGGACTTCCAATACTATATTGAACAGGAGGGAAGAGAGTGGGCATCCTTGTCTGGTGATCTACAAGGAACTCAAAAGTGCTGAAAAGAAAAAAACAGCCCCATTACAAAGTGGGCAAAAGATATGAACAGACACTTCTCAAAAGAAGACATACAAGTGGCCAACAGACACATGAAGAAATGTTCAACCTCACTAACCATCAAGGAGATGCAAATTAAAACTACACTGAAATACCACCTAACTCCAGTCAGAATGGCCATTATCAATAACTCAAAAAATAACAGATGCTGGAGAGGATGTGGTGAAAAGGGAACACTTCTACACTGTTGGTGGGAGTGTAAACTAGTGCAACCTCTGTGGAAAGCAATGTGGCGATTCCTAAAAGCTCTAAATATCGACCTCTAAATATGACCCCGCAATCCCCCTACTGGGAATATACCCTGAAGAACTCAAATCACTCTATAAAAAAGATACCTGCAAACGTATGCTTATCACAGCATTGTTCACAATAGCAAGAACATGGAACCAACCATGCTGTCCATCAAAAGAGGACTGGATTTAAAAAATGTGGTACATATACATGATGGAATACTACGCAGTCATAAAAAAGAACAAAATCATGAACTTTGCAGCAACCTGGATGGAACTAGAGTTTATAATACTGAGTGATCTCTCACAGAAACAAAGATCTGAGTATCACATTTTCTCACTCATAAGTGGACCTTGAACATCTATCATAAAACTAAAAGAAAAGGATTGACAGTGGCAGGAAACTATGGGGGGGCAGGGAGGGGAAGGGAGGTGGGATTAACAGTAGTCAATATCTGTCTGGGGACAGGGGACACTCCTTATCAACAAGGGTGCCTGAACAATGCATATTTGTATACCTAACCCTTAACTGTACCCCATAATTTTAAAATAAAAAATATGTTAAAAAAAAGAAAAGGAAAAGCTGTTTGTCTCAAAGTAGGGGCATTAAGGTTTTTTTACAGGACTGACTTAAAGGGGCTTACATGTTGGAATTGTTGTGTTAAGGGATTACTTGTGGAAATTTTGTTTACAATACCTGATTGTGGTTATTAGTGTGTTGGAGTTGTTTAATAATGATTAGATTTTTTTTGTAGTCTAAACAGTATGTTTTTGTAACATTGTTATCAGGTTACCTGGGCTTTTATGTTTGATCCTGAGGCTTTTGTGGTATTTTCAGATTTTATTTTGAGGATTTTTTTTTCTTGGAATGTTACCCAGTTGTTATTGGTCTCTTTGAGGCCTTATATTTCTCTACACTTCCCACAACATACACACACCACCGGATTCTCTCTCAGTTGTTCCTCAGTGGCTTCACTATCCTTCCATCATTCTCAGTTCCACTGCCCTCTACCCACCTTGCTTAGCTAAAAACATCTGTATGTGTCTGAACCCCAATTAAAAATACCACACCAGGCTCGGTGGCTCAGCTGTAATCCCCCGCCTTTGGGATGCTGAGGTGAGTGGATTGCCTGAGCCCGCGGTTTCGAGACCCGCCTGGGCAACTTGGCGAGACCTCATCTCTACAACAAATGAAAAATCAGCCGGGTGCGGTAGCGTGAGCCTGTAATTTCGGCTACTCGGAAGGCTGAGGTGGAAGAATCGCCGGAGCCCAGCAGGTCGAGGCTGCGGTGGCCGGGAGCAGCCACTGCACTCCAGTCTAGGCGACCGAGTGAGATGCCAACTCAATAAATAAATAAATAAATACCATAACATCAAAAGAAATGGATGGACCTTGTTTGGATTCTGGCTACCCCCCCCAACAAAAATTAAATTTTTTATTAAAAATTAGATAGCAAGTGATACCAAGAAATCATTAATTTTACTAGCTGTAAATAAAGGCACTGTGGAGATAAGAAAATGCTAAATTTTTAAGAGGTGCATACTGAAGTATATAGAGATTAAATGGCATTAGAAATGGAATTCACTGTAAAATATTTCAGCAAAGAAAATGAAGGGATAGAAGCAAATGTTGCAAAATGTTGGTACTTGTTAAATCTGAATAATAGGTATATGAAGATTTATTCCATTACTCTATTCTTGTGTGTGTTTGAAATTCTTCATAATATCCTTTAATTCTACCCCTACTTCTCCTGAAGAAAATGTCTGAGTTTCCATTTAATCAGATGCACACAGGTGCCAGAATAAGGCTTTCTTACTTAGTTTAAGTGGCATTCATTTCCTAGTCTAGGTCTAACCTAGCTAAGACCCATAACAAGAACAACATTTCAAAAAACTCATCAGTACCTAAATCTTTGCTCACTTTATTATGTTCATTTTTAACTTTATTATGTTTGTTGTTTTTCAATAGGGTAAAACCAGGTACATTCCATTCAGTGGTAGGCAGGATGACCTTTTCAACACACCTTTGCCAACACTGAGTTATCTTTTTTGTTTATCTTTTTATTTTATTTATTTATTTTTTTTTTTGGAGACAGGGTCTCACTCTACTGTCCAGGCCAGAGTGCAGTGGCATGATTCCAATTCACTGCAGTCCCTACCTGTTGGACTCAAGTAGCTGGGACTACAGGCAGTGCTCAGCTAATTAAAATCCTTTTGTAAGTGCAGCACAAACAGATAAACAGGACTCAAGTTGGCCCAGCCAAGGGGAAAAGACGTTCAAGGGAGCAGAAACAGCCTCAGTAAAAGGCACAGAGGTGGGAAATCATCTGCTTTATTTAGTTCTGTGTTACCAGAGTTCACTCAGTAAGTAAATATTTGTTTGCCCAGAGCCTCTATATTTAAATGAATATTAGTGGAAATAGCAGTTAAAAGTATATTGGTAGCTAATTGAGCCTTTCTTTCTGATTTCAAAATAAAAGGCATAAAGGGGAATTGCTTTTGTTGTTGTTGTTAGTGGTTTTCAGGAGATGTGAAAATTATTCTACTGCAGACTTTCTGGAAAATCTGGGATCTAGTAGAGACTAGCCTATATTTTCTCCCCTTTGTTCCAGGCCTTCCTCACTGCACTCTGATTACTAAAATTTTAGAGCTATACCAAGACCAATGGCATCCAACATTTTCCTGTACCTTGTTACCCTTTCAGAAAGTCAGAAAGTGTCATGGTTTAAAGCCCTTAGTGCAAGAGTAGACTCTCTAGCAGGAATTAATAAGCTCTTTCAGAAGAATTAAAAAGCAAGCACCTCTGTAATAAAGACAAAGACATTCACTTTCCAGTTGGGCTAAAATTCCAAAGACTTCAATAATTAGGTCTCATTCTCCAGAAGTCATAATGTTTACCATGAGGAGAGTAATGCCTGTTCCAGGCTAATTGGACAGAAAGGATGTTTCCCTTCGGCAGTCACTGCAGCTAAATTATCCCTGCGTTGCAAAGCCTCATTGCTCTGTGTTAGGTTTAAAAGCCGAATTCCTCAACTCTAACGAACTGCTTTGCTGTGTTTAATACTCCGGTTGCTCCAACTCGCTCGCCAGCCAGCGCATTTGAACATGAAGGATTGGAAGGGAGGAACAGCACGACAATCACTGAGACAATAAGCGCGAGCCAAGGCGGGACATGATCTTGCCACATCTCACGATGATGTTTTCCCGAGGGCCGTTTGGAATAGAAAAGCGTGTAAGGAAACAAGCGGGCCCCCTGCGAGCGGGAGGGCCTCGCCGCAGTGCGCACAGCCCGGCGCCCGGGAAGGCGAGCGCCCAGCCTCGCGGCGCGCAGAGCGCCCCGACTGGCGCCGCAGGCGGACCTTCTGGGAGCCTCCAGCTCGGGGCTTTGGGGGCGGGCACAACGGAAAACAACTTAAAATCGGAATTCTTCCTTCTGACATTTGATCTAGTAAAGTTGTTTTCAAGAAATTTATATTCTCCCTGGAGGGGGAAAACATGCAGTCATCCCTACCCTTAAAAGCCAGAGTCAGAAAATGCAATGTTGCTTAAAAAACAAAAGCAAAAAAAAACCCCTCCTTTGCTTACTTCACACGTGTGTTGATACAGATGGGTCAGTATATAAATACGGACTTACTTCATATTTAAATACACAGTCATGTATGTTTCATCTACAAGCCATGTTTTCACACATAAACAATCTCTCATCCTTTGTGGAGGAAAAAAGATAAATTCTTAAAGGAATGTTAAACAGTCAAATGTACTATGTTGCATTTTAGTAATATGTGTTGTAATATAGAGCATATTTAATAGTATATAATATAGAGATAAATATATGTATACATGAGGACAGAGATACAGTGCCCTCTACTGGATCAAATTTAACTTAATTAACCTCGCCCTTGAAGTAGTTAATTTAACATCCCTGCAAGTGGATGCCAACACCAGAGTACAAGCCTCACGACAAGGTGATTTTTCTCTGGCTTACAGCAAGCAAAATGCCTAGCACATATAATTTGTCTTGATGCTTGCCCACTATGCCTTGTTTCCCAAACATTCATGTTCAAAGGATTATTCAAGTTGACTCCAAAGTGCTCTTGTGTTACATCTGTGGACTTGGGAGGACTGGGCCCAACGTAAAGAGAAAATTGACTGCATAATTTATTTGAGTCATCTAAACAACTGTTCAATCTCTGCAATTTCCAAACTGAAAACAAACTTCATTTATTGTATGTTATTTGAGCTAATCAGGTGTGATTTTTTTTAAAAAAATAGATATGAGATCAAGCACAGTATCCATGTTCTAAAAGTTGGGACAATTCAAGATATTATGCAAATTGAGAAGTATTTCTTTAAAAGCAACATTATAGAGATGCCTTGAATCATACAGAAATCATCCTCCTGATTACTTCATTCTATTTTTTTTCTTTAATTTTAAAGACGTGGGGTACAATTCAGGATTAAGTGTACAAGTGGTCATTGTACAGGCAAAGTCTGGGCCTCTCTTTGGTCCTCACTTTGCCTGGCTTGAGATCAGGTACCCTTACTGATATTGTATGCCCCTCCTCCCTACAGTTTCCCACTACTGCCAATCTCTTTCTTATAGTATTATGATAAATGTTCAGGGTCCGCTTATGAGTGAGAACATATGGTGCTCAGTTCTTTGCTTCTGTGATAGATCACTGAGTATTACAGACTCTAAATCCATCCAAGTAACTGCAAAGTCCATAATTTTGCCCTTTATGGTTGTGTAATATACCATTATGTGTATGTACCACATTTTTAAAATCTAGTCCACTTGCAATGGGCAGCACATTTGGTTCCATGTTTTTGCTACTGTGAATTGTGCTGCAATAAACATGCGCTACAGGTATCTTTTTTATAGAATGAATTGAGTTCTTCTGAGTATATTCCCAGAAGGGGGATTGCTGGGTCATATGGAAGATCGATTTTTTTAGATCTTTTTTTTTTTTTTTTTTTTTTTTTTTTAGTTGGAGTCTCACTCTGTCACCCAGACTGGAGTGCAGTGGCTGCTCCTGGCCACCGCAGCCTCGACCTGCTGGGCTCTGGTGATCCTTCCGCCTCAGCCTTCCAAGTAGCTGGAACTACAGGAGCGTGCTACCACACCCGGCTAATTTTTGATTTATTGTAGAGATGAGGTCTCGCCAAGTTGCCTAGGCGGGTCTCGAACCCGCGGGCTCAGGCAATCCACTCACCTCAGCCTCCCAAAGGCATGGGATTACAGGCTGAGCCACCGAGCCCGGCTTGATTTTTTTAGATCTTTTAGGAATCACCACACTATTTTCCACAGAGGTTGTACTAGATTACACTCCGAAGAACAGGGTAGAAGCGTTCCCTTTTCCCCATGTCATCTCCAGCATCTGTTGTTTTTTGAGTTATTGATGATGGCCATCCTGTTTGGAGTTAGATGGTATCTCAATGTGGTTTTAATTTGCATTTATCTGATGATTAGTGAGGTGGCTGAGCATTTTTTCTTGTATCTGTTGGCTGCTCATATGTCTTCTTTTGCAAAGTGTCTATTCATATCTTTTGCCCACTTTTTGACAGGGCTTTTTCTTCTTTTTGGCACATTTGAGTTCCTTGTAGATCCTAGATTTAGGCCTTTGTCAGATATACAGTTGGCAAATATTTTTTCCCAATCTGTGGGCTGTCTCCTTGCTCTCTTGATGGTTTCTTTTGCTTTGCAGAAGCTTTTCAGTTTGACGAGGTCCCACTTGTCACTTCATTCTTAAGTAATACAAAGACCCCATAGAAAATACACATCTGGGCCAGGTGTGGTGGCACACACCTATAACTCCACTACTTTGGGGAGACTGAGGCAGAAGAATCACTTGAGCCCAGGAGGTCAAGACCAGCTTGGGCAACATGAGATCACATCTCTACAAAAAAAAAGTTAAAAGTTAGGTAGGAGTGGTGGCATGGGCCTGTAGTCCCATCTTCTTGGAAGGCTGAGGAGAGAGGATGACATGAGCCCAGGAGTTTGAGGAATGCAGCGAGCAGTGATTGTGCCACTGCACTCCAGTCTAGGTAATAGAGTGAGATCCTGGCTTGAAAGAGAAGAAGTAAGGAAGGGAAAAAGAGATGGAGGGAGGGAGGAAAGAGGAGGGGCAGGGAGGGGAGGGGAGGGGGAGAGGGGAGGAGAGAGGAGGGAAGGAGAGGGAAGAAGAGGGAAGAAGGAAAGAAGGAAGAAAATACACATTTGCTCCCAAGTAAGCTGGTAGTAAAAACTCTTATGTGGAGCCTTAAAATTTTGGAATGGTAATAGATATAGGGATTCCATAGTTTAGAAATGATTTAAGATGATAGAAAAGGCAACTTTCAACTAGAAATAGTTTCCAAAACGTCACACAATACGATTTAATGTGTGCAACAACAAAGGACAGTTGGACAGCTGGAAAACATTGGGACAACCATTGCACAGTAAGAGTCCTCTCTACCCCAGCACTGAAAACGTCAACATTTCCTTTTCCTAAGGAGACTATGTTTTCCCCTGTCCCAACCTGCATCTCACCTCCTGGCCACTAAGTGCAAAGATCCACAAAGTTAACCTTTCACAGATTTTCAGAAACTGGACAGAGCTTGTTACAGAAGTTCACACCACAGTCAAAGTTGGCCAGCTCGGAAAACAGATGCCTGTCTCCTTGATGCAAGAAGTTCAAAGAGAGGATGTCAGGCTGATCGCAATTCCATCTCAATCTCTGCTTCAAAGAAACATGGGAGAGGAATTTTCTAGAGTCTCTCAGCTCTCCCTATGAGTTACATGAAACTTCGTGGACTGTTTCCAGCAGAATAAACTGGAAACTGGAGGTGAGTCTCATCCCCATGCCCAGATACCCTGGGGAGGCTCAGGCAGCAGAATAGGGCATTTTAGCTCTGCGGTTTGATCATCATGTGAAAACGCTGATGCTCCTTCAGAGCTCACCCCTGTCCAATGCAGGAGACAGAGAGCCCTGGCCAGTGGCTCTCACACTGTAGTGAATATGAAAACCCACTGTGGGCTATGGAAAATCCAGGATTCATGGCCCTTCCCCATGACTCTCGTTCAGTGGGTCTGGGGAAAGACCCAAGAATCTGCACTTTAACAAGCCACCAGAGTCATCTGGTGCAGGTGATCCATGGAGCACATGTTAGAAACACTGTCTGAGAAAGTGAAAAAAGCGTATGTTTAGCCAAATACAGTGACATCTTAAGACCTTCTCTTTATGAGCATCCATTTTTTAATGAGATCCTCATGGAATAAAAATTCCTTTGTACTTATTTCTGTCCTTACCGAAATAGTCTTATAATAAATGTAGCTATTATTTGACATTCAGCCAGATAACAACACAGTTTCTGCTGGTGTAGACACTCCCGGGACACTTCATGATTCCTGGCTAGCCCCCTGACATGCTTTTTATTTTCTCTCCTCCTCCAGGAATTGGATATTCTACTTCTTTCTTAAAATGGCCTTCATCTGTTTCTTCCGACCGGAGTCTTCTCCCTGCAGCACTGCAGAATATGCCGTCTCATTGTTTTCCTCACCTATCCTGTCTCGAAAAATGCACAAGGCAGCTTAGGTTTTTCCTTAAAGCTTTATTACAAGCAATGAAGAAAAGACAAGAGGAAAATAAATATGGACATAAGAACTAAAGAGAAATCTCACAGTCTCATACAAAAAATACTCCTAAAATTCAGTTTTCCTTTTGGCTGCCAATGATTTTATGACAGTACCTGTTTTAGTCCTTCTCTCTTTGTTTCTTTCATTTCTTCTTTTCTTCTTCTTCCTTCCTCCCTCCCTCCTTTCTCCCTGGCACAGTGCCCACTGTGTGTTAATGTTCTCTGGGCTTGACAGTAGAATCCAGACACAGTCAGCAGTGTATCAGCGTGCTATGAAGTGCTGAAGAATGGAGGCTTGTAAGCGAGGCTTCACCAAGGGATAGCATGAGAAGAGTCTGGGAGAAAGGAGGAAAGTTGACCAAGCAAATTGAATTCCCGTCAACAGGGAGAACTGCCCGCATACAAACCACAGGTATATCAAATAGGTCACATTCTGGGAATGCGGTCGTTCAGTAGAATTGAAATGCAGAGAGCATTGGAGAATGTTGGAAATTTGACTGGAATGGTGGGTGAGGTCGACTCATTAGAGGCCTTATGGATCCCAGTAGTGAATGGGGAATTATCTTATAAACCATATGTAAATTACCAGATAATTACTTTTTATAACCTACAAAGTTGGCAATTTTATAAATCTAATAATTTAAGGTTCAAGTCAAGTGAGAGGGATGCAGGGGGAAGAGAAGGCCAGACTAGTAACAATTACACCACTATAAGAGGCATAAACTTGGTTGTCATGGGGCAAACCAGATGAGCACTCCAGCCATAACCAGGCTCAGGTGATGAAGTCCCTTGACTTACATCTTCTTCCTCTTGGTGAGAAAGTCTTTATCTTAAGGGCTTCACCTACTTTCGCAGCTAAATACTGTGTATAAAAATACTGGGCAAAACCCAGAGGCAGTGCTGTCTTTGAGTTCTTTTCTCTTCACAGGGAAAGGCTCTCCCAAGCATTTTATGCATTAAAAAAAATAGCAGCTACTTGAAAGAAATGATGGGATCTTTCAATATATGGTTGATGATATTGACCACAATGTGACTTACTTAATCAATCCTGTTTTTTTAAACAGTTTTCATTAATAAACAATAAGAATTTTGTTTTTACATGATCTTAAAAATACAAGGCATGTGATTTTTTTAAGTACAAAAGTTATCTTGCATATTTTTTAAAACTATCGGCATCTTATATTACATCAAAGTTCTACTATATTCATATTACCCTGGGGATCTAATAGTACTCATCTAATAGTATCAATAGTGTCATGAGATCTAACTCCTAAGTTAATTTAAGGAGCCGGTGAAAGGGATGGGCCAGCTCCTAGACTCACTTCCCTCAGTTAGTAAGGCTGCAGGGGCTGATCTGGAGTAGTGCATATGACCTTCCAGATGCCTCATGGGCTCAGTCATTTTTCTGCTCATGAACAAAAAAAAAGTCACAAATTGAACAAGTATTTGGTATTGCTCCAGGGTTTAGAATGAAATATCTTTATCCAAGGGCTAAAGAGTCTCAGTAGCAGACATATTGTGATGTTGTTTCCCTTTCAAAACTCTTAATCCTTTTTTACTAGTGAGGCCAGATGTATACTAAATGAACATTAGCCAGATGCCACTCAGGGCCACGTCAAGGAGGAGCTCAGCTCTGGTAGTGAGAAAATAATGCCCTCCTATGGATTTCTCTACAAAGGTCACAGTGTCCTGCTCTGACAAATAATTTTTGTGCAGTCAATTATCAAAAGTGGTCTAGAACCATGATTCACAAACTAGAAATCCTGTCAATTTGCACTTACTAGGTCTGCGGTGGAACCTCAGATTCGGTATTTCTAACAAGCTTCCAGGTGATGCCAGTGCTGTGACCCACAGGTCACACTTTGAGTTCCAAGGACCTAGAATGTATTCAGAAGCTAAAATTGCAGTGTTCTGGTGATATTTCAATGGTAACAGACATCAAGCCAGAAAAACTTAAATGTGGAATCAGTGGTTCTCTCTTTGCATCCAGGGTCTCTTAAAATCACAGATGGGTCACAAATCATCACAACGCCTTACACAATTGTGTAGGTGAACCTTATCTTGGATCCTCACCAAGGCTACTCGTAAGCAAACTGACAACAGAAGGGCTGCGTCTCTAGTGCTGCTCTTGCTCATACTCAGTATGCTTTTTCCATTTCATGGTTCCCATTCTCCTTTCTCTTCCCCATTCCCCATTCCCTCCCTCAGTGCTCATTCTCCACCTTCATCCAGATCAAGTACTTCTCAATCCTGCTTCCTAATTCCCCTGCTCATAGATACACTCTTTCAGGAGGAAGGCCTGACCAGCTCATCTCCATGTCTAAGGGTAGAACTCAAAGTACCCACCCAGGCAAGAAAACAACACTTGGGTGCATTGGGGTGTGTTCAGCAGTGGTGTGGATCCATCCCAGCATTCTTCGGTTCACTTCCACCCTTCTGTAGTCTTGGTTCCCTCAAACCCACCCTAGAAGAAGCCTGTATTCCCAGAATGGTTCTAGAGCCCGACCTAGGGTTGCTGCAGTCCAAGCAGGCCTCTGGCCAGCACTTCAGGATTACAAAGGCATCCTATAAGCTGTTGGGTATTACATTCCTGTTCTTTAACTCGAATTACCTGAATGGGAATTTTTAATCTCAAATTTATGTACTCATACTTACAGGGGCAATGGATGGAGCTAGGAAATCTTTCTAAATGGAATCTTCTAATCGTTCTAGAACATCAGATTTTGCCCTGGCCAAAGGCAGGAACATCTTCTATTTACTCTGCATCTTTGGGTATGTTACTTCTGTCAAAAGTCAGCAAGTGGGGAGACGGAGGAACAAACAGCAGACCTCTGTTTCCTCATCTCCATCCCCTCTTATGTCCTCAAGAGCACCCCTACCTCCTAGCTCAGTGGAAAAATACAATGACTCTTGCATCACCTGGGCTGGATTTCTGGGGTTCAACCGCTAAAGCTGAGTCACTAGGGCCACACTAGAAAACACTGTTGCTATAGTTGCCCAATCTGTCCACTATGTCATTTATGAGATAAAGAAAATATTGAATTACAATACAAGAGGACTCTGAATCCAGATGCCCAGCCGGTGGAAAGATCGGTAATGAGAAAACAGAGCTGACCTCTTCCAGCAAAGCTAGGAAATGGCAGGGGAATGAAGAAGCAGCTGCTCACTTTTGGCAGCTGCAGTGAAGGGCAATGTTATGGAATGTCAAAAAATGGCATATTTCATTGCAGCTCCTCCACTGGCCTTTAATGATTCAGGAGCAGAGCCATCTTTAATGACACTTGGCGTGCTGTCTGGTTTAAAGGCAAATGAAATGTCCTCATTTCATCGGCCTTCCAGAGAAGGAGAATTTTAAAAACTGGAGAGAAAGGGATAATGATCAGAATATGCACTTCTCATGTACCACTTAAATATCGCTTTGTTACCTAAGAGGACCATGGGTACCCTCCTCTTCTCCATCTTTGCCTATGAATAATATCCTACCTTGCTTTGAGAACATCCACTAAGATATTTTCAGATTCCATTTCTACCATGGTCTCTAAATACTCTAAATAATGTAGATCATAATTTGGAAGTGTAATACTAAGTCAAAACATAATTTTTACAACCAATGTCTAGGACCTTTCTAATTCAACAGTGAGCAAACTTCATTATCATCAATTGTGACAAATTCTCTTAAATTAATTCTATCCATAAAAGTATCCTCACCACAAAAGTCATTAAATGAGATGTGGGAAAATGTTTTCTCATAGTTCAGCTTTGTGCACGTTGCATGAATAAAGAAGAAGATGTGATTATTATTGTACTTGATCAAACTCCAAGTAAATTAACTAACTAGTTTTGTTAAATAAGTCAGCAAAAACATTGTAACTTATAACTTTTATTTAATGGTCACCAAACCTAGGTTCAATTGAAGAATTTCAAATGTTCTTTAATTGCCAGGATTTCTGTCATTATGGCGCACAATATGTAATTTGCTATGTGCAATGGATTACATTTTGCAAAATAATTCATTTTCACTCAAGATGTTGAGATTTTAGTCAGCCCCTGGTGCCACTTGACACTTGATATTAATATCAATTTGAGGTGCATCACAAATAATTTATTTCATTTAATTATTAAAGTAATGGAGTTTTAACTAATCTCTCTTATTTTGACAACATAAATTGCCGTGTGTGTGTGTGTGTGTGTGTGTGTGTGTGTGTGTGTGTGTGTGTTAAAGCAGAGTCACAGTTATTCCTAATATGCCATTCCTGGTACTCACACTCTTTCTGAAGTGTTCTAGAGAAATAGAAAGGAAAAGAGAGAAAAGGAAGGAAGAGAGCAGTGATTGTGAAGAAATGACTATTGAATCAAAACTGTCCACAACAAACGGTAAGCAGCCATTGTAAATACCATCAACTGTGTTTAAATGAGATCCTCTAACCACTCATTTCATTCACAAGAGGATCTCCCATGGTGTTCACAGCCAGTATGTCCCAAAGAAAAGCCAGCTTCAGAGCTGTTCTTCTAGCCCACCACCTCTGAGATTAGACTGTGATCCAGGCAAGCTACCAACACTGCTGAGCAGATGAAAGGAAAAGAAGCCCACCAGGAAGTCAGACAGTGATCCACAAAATTATTGACAGAAACTATGCAATCTTCCAATACTGACCAACCTAGATTTTAATTTTAAAAATACAAAATGAAATAAAATATCTGATTAAGCTAAACAATTGGCTCTCACCAAAACTGAATTAGAGCAAAAAAAGAGCAGAACCTTGGAAACATTCTGCTTTGAATCCTCAGTGAGATTTGGGAAGTTTGAGATGACAAAACAGGATCAGCAAAGGAACAATATGAGAACAAGAAAGAACTCTTGGGAATAAAAAATAAAATAAAAAACAGATGGTAGGATTTTTCCACCTAGAAAAATTCATAAGAGTTAGCTGAAAAACTTTTTTAAACCATACATTCTGGTAAGTGGTTGAGTTAAGAGATAATTATAGAGCTTTTAAATCTTCCTGAATCCTCCATAAAAACAAAAAATAGGATCATAAGACCAAAAAACCACAGATTACATCTACAACAAAATGAGATGAAATGATATTCCCAAGAACCTCAGACAAAATCAGCAGGGACAAATACGGACATCCACAAGATTCATGTGGTATTAGTAGCTCTGCAGAATGAAGCAGAGGGAGACAGTATGGTGTCTGTCAGCCTGGAGATAAGAAAGTCCCACAATCACCAAGAATTTTACAATTAGACAAACTGATCTTCCAACAGAAAGTCTGCAGAGAAGCTGTTATGGAAATGTAAGATCTCAGAGAATATGTTCCATGATCCCTTTTTGGAAACCCACAGGAGAATGAGCTACATCCAATCAAAAGTAACTAGAGACCTTGATAATAAGACTGGAAGGAATACAGGCAACAGAAGAACATGCTAAGCAACACCACCATATTCATACAGAAAAAATCAGAATGTGGGGAACTCTATAGAAATAAAGAGACCTGAATTGTTCAACAATAACCACAAACAAAAAAAGGGAGAATGAACCTATAGGCCAAAAAACTTTTATGAAACATAAAATAATCACAATGTATGGGATTTATTCACATTTTGATTCAAATTAACTGTTTAAAAATAAGTTTAGAGATACTTGGGGAATTGTAAACCCTGGATATCTAATGATATTAAAGGATTGTTGTTAGTATTATTTAGGTGTAATAATTGTAATGTTGTCAAGCTTTTTAAAAAATATTTTATTTTAAAGATGTGGGGAACAATTCAGGATTAGGTATACAAGTGGACATTGTACAGGTAAAGTTTGGGCCTTCCTTTGGTCCCCACTTTGCCTAGTGTTATGCTTAAGAAAGAATCCAAGCCGGGTTCGGTGGCTCAGCCTGTAATCCCGCGCCTTTGGGAGGCTGAGGTGAGTGGATTGCCTGAGCCCGCGGGTTCGAGACCCGCCTGGGCAGCGAGACCTCATCTCTACAATAAATAAAAAAATCAGCTGGAAGGATCACCGGAGCCCAGCAGGTCGAGGCTGCGGTGGCCGGGAGCGGCCACTGCACTGCAGTCTAGGTGACAGAGTGAGACTCCAACTCAAAAAAAAAAAAAGAAAGAAAGAAAGAATCCATATCTTTTAGGCATATATACTAAAATAGGGTATCTGGTCATTGCTTCAAAAATGGTGCCAGACTGGCTAAAGGATGATGGGTGTTAGGTTGGGTGGTGGGAGCACAGAGATTTGTTGTATGTTCCCTTAATTCTGTGCATGTTTTGAACTTTTCTACAATAAAAACTATAATAAATAAAAATAAACAAATTTATAAAAAATCAATAGCAAACTTTATTCTACAAATAATCACTTAGGTAATACACATATAATAAGGGAAGAGGGAGGTTAATATTCTTAATATTTTGTTAATATTCTTAATATTAACAAAAAATACATAATATCCCTAGGAATTAATTTAAGGAATGCAAAAGATGCAAAGGAAAAAAATAAGACTGAAAGACAAAAATGAGCTTAATCAGTAAATAGACATTAGTTCCATTAGGGGCTCCCAATGGAAAGCCAATATGTGAAGAGATTAGCCGCAAGCTTATCTACACATTTAGTGCAATGTCAATCAACATTTTAACAAGATATTTTGAACTGAAGTAGTTATATAGTTCTTCCATGAAATAAAAGATAAGAAAATAGTAAAGAAATTTTAAAAAGAATTAAGAAGAGGGGTATTTGCCTTATTAGTTAACAAACTGTACTATAATACTAGAAAAATTAAAGAGTAGAGTACTGTTCTGGCCCAGAAACAAATCAATCAATGAAACAGAACAGAGATTTTTTTGGAAACAGCCATGGGTGTTTATAAGAATTGATGACAGTGTAAAATGGTATTTCAAATCAATGGGGAAAAGATGGATTATTCAATAAACACCATTGAAACAAATGGATCTCCATTTCAAAGAGAAAAAATGTTGGATTCAAACCTCATAAAAATACTTTCCAGACTGACTAAATATATAAATGTAAAAATTTAAACTATCAAAGTATAAGAAATATGAGAAATTACTTTATAATTTTTAAAGATGTAAAATTTTTCAATCAAAACCCTATACAACTATAGAGTGAAAAGACTCACAATGTACTAACATGCAAATAACTCCAAGATATATTTTTAAGTGAAAAAAAGTAGAGAATGTGTGTATAATTTCCTACCTTTTGAGTATATAAATGGAAGAAAAATAACATCTATATTTGTGCCTGTTTCTATACATGAAAATAAACTCTAGAAAAATGAATCAACATGAATAATAGTAGAACTTGTCACAGTTAGTTGAGGGTCACAAAAACCAGACAGAGGGGCACAGAGGTAGGAAAGAGACTTTTCACTCTATAACTTTTGATTTTCAAAATTTTTGAATTATGCAAATATATTGCTCATTTCAAAAGTTAAAAATGGGATCAAGGGTTACAAGATGGCCACTGTGAAACAGCAGACCAGTGCCTCTCTTGCCAAGTAAGGCAGAGAGTAGGGACCCAGCCACTTGTAGATGGAGACACTCCACACACTTTTGGATGGGTGGAGCCCCCGCACCCAGCAAAGGTCTCTTTGAACACACAAAGACCAGAAACAACAGCAGATGCAGGACTCTGGGTGCCCATCCCCTGCTGTGCATCAGGCTCACACAGAAAATGGAGCCCTGCCCAATGAAAAAGAATGGGTAAGTGATCCTTTTGGTAAGTGATCCCTCCAAGCCATGCAAGAGTCTTCAGTCCCAATCAGATCAGAAAGAATCACCTCTAAGTCCTGCGTGCCCACAAGGTGACTTCTCCTCTCCCCCTGGCAGAGAACCTGTTCTTTTTCAAAAGCAGAGTGCAGACTTGAACAGAGAGGAAGCAACATGAAAGACATCCAAAGACTTTCTTGGTGGAAAGGCTTCTGGGTTGCAAACTGCAGTCTGCAGATAGGGGGGAAGGCATGCCCCCAGCCACTCTCCACAGAGTGCCAGCAGCAGGGGCTGAAAACTAACCCAACTAGATTTAACAGAGACAAAATCTGCAATAGAGAAACCTGCCACAGGGTGGAGCAAGGGGTAGAAGAAATGCCCCACCCTCTCTCACTGAGTGACCTGTATTGAACCACAGAAAGGGCTCTAGAACAGAGGGTTATTGACTAGCTTCAGAGCAGCAAAACCAAAGTGAAATTATAGACAGCGAAGCGAGGCCCGTTACAAATAAAATTAAAATCAATTAAAAAATAGGCATCCCTCAGAGTCCTAAAGAGACAGCCCCTGAAAAAGCAGCTGACAGAGTGCAAACAATGGAAACCCCTCAGAATGACCTCTCCCAAGATTCACAGAAATCAGAGAGTAGGTGGCCAAAATGAACAGAGAGAAGCAAGAGAAACTGAATGTGAAACTCACCAAAATTGTACATTAAGTAAAAGAGGAGCTGGCCAATTTCAGAAAAGCCCATTGAGAAATAATGAAAATGTTCCCTTTTTGCCACATCCTCTCCAGCATCTGTTATTTTGTGAGTTATTGACGATGGCCATTCTGACTGGAGTTAGCTGGTATCTCAGTGTAGTTTTAATTTGCATCTCCTTGATGACTAGTGAGGCTAAACATTTTTTCATCTGTCTGTTGGCTATTCGTATGTCTTCTTTTGAGAAGTGTTTATTCGTATCTTTAGCACACTTTGTAATGGGGCTGTCTGTTTTTTTCTTTTCAGCACATTTGAGTTTCTTGTAGATCCTTGACGTTAGGCCTTTGTCAGACATGGAGTTGGCAAATATTGTTTCCCAGTCTGTGGACTGTCCCCGTGCTCTCTTGATGGTTTCTTTGGCTTTGCAGAGGCTTGTCAGTTTAATGAGGTCCCACATGTCTATCTTATCTCTTATGGTCTGGGCACTTCGGGTGTTGATCAGGAATTGGTTGCCAGTTCCAACTTCCATAAGAGTGTCTCCTGCATTTTCTAAAGTTCTTACAGTTAGAGGTTTTACATTTAGGTCTGTGATCCATTTAGAGTTCATTTTTGTGTATGGGGATAATTAGGGGTCCTGTTTTAATCTTCTGCATGTGGTCAGCCAGTTTTCCCAGCACTAATTACTGAATAGGTTCTCCTCTCCCCAGTACTGGGTAGTGGAGGCTTTGTCGAAGATGAGCTGGTTGAGAAATTGAGGTTTTGCTTCTGGAATCTCAATTCTTTTTCATTGGTCTATATGCCTGTTCTTGTACCAGGCTGTTTTGATTATTGTAGCTTTGTAATATAGTTTAAAGTCTGGAAGTATGAAACATCCTGTTTTTTCGTTTTTGTTTTTGTTTTTCTGAGGATTGTTTTGGCTATTCTTGGTTGTTTATGTTTCCATATGAAATCCTATATTGTTTTTTCTATGTTGCTGGTAATTTGATGAGTATTGCATTAAATCTGTAGATTGCCTTAGGTAAAATGGACATATTAGCAATGTTGATTCTTCTAATCCATGAGCATGGGAGTGCAAACTAGTTCAGCCTTTGTGGAAATCAGTGTGGTGATTACTAAAAGTTCTAAAAACTGACCTTCCATATGACCCCACAATCCCCCTACTAAGAATATACCTGGAAGAACTCAGGTCACTCTATAAAAAAGATACTTGCACACATATGTTTATTGCAGCATTGTACATAATAGCAAGAACATGGAACCAACCACACTGTCCATCAAAAGAGGACTGGATTTTTAAAATGTGGTTCATATATACAGTGGAATACTACGCAGCCATAAAGAAGAACAAAATAATGAACTTCGCAGCAACCTGGATGGAATTAGAGTTTATAATACTGAGTGATCTCTCAGAAACAAAGAGCTGAGTATCACATGTTCTCACTCATAAGTGGACCTTGAACAACTACTGTATTACTATAAGAAAAGGATTGAAAGTGGTGGGAAACTGTGGGGAGGGAGGTGGGGGGGTTAGGGACGTGCAATTGACAAGAGTCGATATCTGCCTGGGGAAGGGGGAGCACACCTCATGGATAAGGGTACCAGCATGGTGAATATTTGTGTACCTAGCCCTGAATTGTACCCCATAATTTTCAATAAAAATTAAAAGAGGGGAAAAAAGGAGAGAAATAATGGAAATGAAAACTTCATCCTGGAAATTAAAAACAAAATAACAGGTATAGTGAGTAGAATCAAGCAGGCAGAGGAAAGAATCTCAGAGCTTGCAAACCAAAATATGGATTTAACCCAGTCTGTCAACAATATAGAAAAAAGTTCAAAAATAAGTAGCAAAGCCTCTGAGAGAGGTGGAACTATGTCAAGAAGCCAAATTTATGCCTAATTGGTACCCCTGAAGCAGAATGGGAAACTAAGAACACCATGGAACAAGCATTCCATGAAGTCATCCAAGGAAACTTTCCACATCTCACTAGAGATTCAGAGAACCTCTGCAGGGTGTTACATGAGAAGATCATCTCCAAAACATAGTAATCTGCCTCTGCAAAGGAAACATGAAAGAAAAAATACTAAATGCAGCAAGAGAGAAAGGACAGACTACCTGCCACTGAAGACATCAGAATTGATTCAGACTTACCTGCAGAAACATTACAAGCCAGAAGGCACTAGAGCCCAGTTTTTAATGTTCTTAAAGATAAGCAATTCCAGCCAAGAATTTCCTATCCTGCTGAGCTAAGCTTCATCAGCAATGGAGAATTAAACTCCTTCCCAGACATCCAATCCCTAAGATAATATGCTGCCTCAAGATCAACACTTCAGAAGACCCTTAAAATGGTGTTAAACACAGAAAAAAAGAAAAAGAATGGTCACACCCATCACAAAAATACAGGCAAGCACAGAGTTAACAGAGCATACAGAACACTCACAAAAATGAAAATACATGCTATAGAAATACAAAAGTAAGGGAAACAAAGCAACTCCCTAAGAGCCCTATGACAGGGATAAACTCTCATATTTCAATAATCAATTTGAATGTGAATAGACTACATGCACCACTGGAGAGACATTGAGTGGCAAATTGGGTAAAGAAACATGATCCAATAGTCTGCTACCTCCAGGAAACTCTACTGCAAAGGACACCCACAGGCTCATAGTTGGGGACTGGAAAATGATCTTTCAGGCAAATGGAAAACAGAAAATAGCAGGGGTAGCTATTATGACATAACAGTAAGCAGACTTAAAACTATCCAAAGTTAAAAAGGACACAGAAGGATGCTACATAATGATAATGGGCTCAATCCACCAGCAAGAAATATCCATCTTAAACATGCTCTCAACACAGAAGCACCAGGTTTTATAAAAACAACTCTTAAGTAAACTAAGGGAGGACACTGACTCTCACACAGCCATAGTTGGAGACCAAAGTATCCCACTAACAACTTTATATAGATCATTGAGGCAAAAAGCCAACAAGGAGATCCAGAACCTTAACTTGACACTTGCAAATGGATTTAATAAACATCTGCAGAACACTTCACCCAACACCTACAGATTATACATTCTACTCATCAGCACATGAAACATACTTCAACATCAATCACATTCTCAAACATAAATCAAGTGTGAACAAATTTCAAAAGATTGAAATAATACCATTTATATTCTCAGATCACAGTTCAATAAAAATAAATATCACCTCCAAAAAGAGCCCCCAAAACACACAAAGACATGGACACTAAGCAATATGCTACTGAATGACTTTTGGGCCAACATGGAAATCATGACAGAAATAAAAAGTATCCTGAAAACAAACAAAAGCAAAAAGATATCAGAACCTCTCGGATGCCATGAAAGCAATGTTATGGTGAAAATCCATACTATTGCATGCACATATCAAGAAAACAGAAAAGTCCCAAGTAAACAGCCTAATGTCACTCCTAAAGAAGCTGGAAAGTCAAGATTATCAAAATCCTAACTTCAGCAGAAGAATTCAGACCACCAAAATAAAATCACAATTACAGGATAGAGAAGATAAAAATATCATAGAAAGGATCAACAAGACAAAAATCTGGTTCTTTGAAAGGATAAATAAGATTGACAGGGCCCAGACTGACTAAAAATAAAAGAAAGTACAAATAAATTCAATTAAAAATGTAAAAGATAAAGTCACAATTGACCCTGAGGAAATTCAAAAGATTATCAGAGATTACTGTGATCACCTGCAAATTAGAAAACCTAAAGGAAATGGAGGAATTTCTGACATAACACAACCTCTCAAGCTTGAAACAAGAAGAAATTAAAAATTCTAAACAGCCGGGCTTGGTGGCTCAGCCTGTAATCCTGCGTCTTTGGGAGGCTGAGGTGAGTGGATTGCCTGAGCCCGCGGGTTTGAGACCCGCCTGGGCAGCGAGATCTCATCTCTACAATAAATCAAAAAATCAGCTGGGCGTGGTAGCGCATGCCTGTAATTCCAGCTACTTGGAAGGCTGAGGCAGAAGGATCGCTGGAGCCCAGCAGGTCGAGGCTGCGGTGGCCGGGAGCGGCCACTGCACTCCAGTCTGGGTGACAGAGTGAGACTCCAACTCAAAAAAAAAAAAAAAAATTCTAAACAGACCTGTAGCAATCCAGGAAATTGATTCAATCATAAGAAATCTCCCCACCAATAAAAGCCCTGGACCAGATGGCTTCCCAGTTGAATTCTACAAGATACATAAGAAGGAGCTGATCCCAATCCTTTTGAAAGTATCCCAGGCCACAGAGAATGATGGAATTCTCCCAACTCATTTTATCAAGCTAGCATCATACTATGTTAAAACCTGGTAAAAACCCAACAAAGAAAGAGAATTATAAGCCCATCTTCTTGATGAACATAGATGCAAAAATTCTCAGCAAGATTCTAGCAGATCAGATCCAACAGTGCATCACAAGGATCATCCACTATGATTAGGTGGGCTTCATTCCTGGGATGCAGGGCTGGTTCAACATTCACAAGATCATAAACATCATTCAGCACATTAACAGATATAAAATCAAGAACCAAATAATTATTCATTAGATGCAGAAAATGCATTCAACAAAATCCAGCATCCCTTCTTGATAAAAACCCTTGAGCATCTAGGCATAGAAGGAGCATCCCTTAAAACAGTAGGAGCCATCTATAGCAAACAAACCCACAACCAACATTTTGCTCAATGGACAGAAGCTGGAAGTATTCCCCCTAAGAATGAAAAGACAATGATGCCCACTCTCATCCCTCCTATTCAACATAGTGCCAGAAGTCCTAGTCAGAGCAATCAGGAAAGAGAAGGAAATCAGAGGAATCCAAATAGGAAAAGAGGAAGTTAAGCTAGCCTGCTTTGTGGGCAATATGATTCTATACCTTGAAAACCTGAGGGAGACTGTCAAAAGACTCCTAGCACTGATAAATGACTTTGGTAAAGTCTCAGGCTATGAAATCAATATGCAAAAGACAGTTGCATTTCTATAAACCAGAAAATAACATTTTAACAAATTCTTTTCATAATAGCCACAGAAAAAATGAAATACCTTGGCATTCACCTAATCAGAGAAGTGAAAGACCTTTGCAACAAGAACTACAAAATGCCGCTCAAAGATATTAAGGATGACACAAACAAATGGAAAAATAATCCATGCTCATGAATTAAAAGAATAAAATTGTCAAGATGTATATCCTACCCAAGGCAATCTACAGATTCAATGCAATACCTATCAAATTCCCAACTTCATTTTACTCAGACCTGGAAACCATACAGAAATCCATATGGAAACAAAAAAAGAAAAAGAACACAATTAGCCAAAACAATCCTCAGCAAAAGGAACAAAGTAGGAGATATCACACTTTCAGATTTTAAACATTATTACAAGGGTACAGTAGCCAGAACAGACGGGTATTGGTACAAAAATAGGCACATAAACCAATGGAAAAGGATAGAGATTCCAGAAGCAAATACATGGTCTCTCAATCAACTCATCTCTGACAAGGCCGCCAACAACACTCACTGGGACAAGGAGACCATATTTAGCAAATGGTTCTGGGGAAACTGGCTGACCTCATGCAGAAGAATGAAACTGGACCTCTACCTATCACCATATACCAAAAATTCAACTCAAAATGGATCAAAGACCTGAACATAAAACCTCAAACTATAAGAATCCTAGAAGAAAATGTAGGAAACACCCTTATGCACATCAGAGTAGGCAATGAATTCTTCACCAAGTCCTCAAAAACGAATGTCATAAAAGCTAAGATAGACAGATGGGACCTCATCAAATGAAAAGTTTTTGCACAGCAAAATAAACCATCAAGAGAGTAGCAACACCCCCACAGAATGGGAAAAATATTTGCAAATTATAAATATGACAAAGGCCTAACATTCAGGATCTACAAAGAACTCAAACAAAGTGAAAGGGAAAAAACAACAACAACAAAAAAAACTGTTAAAAAGTGGGCAAAGGGCATGAATAGACACTTCTCAAAAGAAGACGTACAAGCAGGAACAGATACATGAGAAACTGCTCAGCCTCACCAATCATCAGAGAAATGCAAATCAAAACTACAATGAGATACCACCTAACTCTGGTAAGGATGGCTATCATTAATTAATCAAAAAACAGCAGATGCTGGCATGGGTACAGAGAATAGAATGCTTCTACACTGCTGGTGGGAGAGCAAGCTAGTTTAACCTCTATGGAAAGTAGTGTGCCAATTCCTAAAAGAACTAAAAATTGACCTTCCATATAATCCAGCAATCCCTCTCCTGGGAATATACTTGGAGGCACATAAATGGTTCTACAAAAAAGATACCTACACACACATGTTTATTGCCACACTATTCACAATAGCAAAAACATGAAACCAATCTTACTGTCCATCAAAAGTGGACTTGATAAGAAAATGTGATATATATACAGGATGGAGTATTATCCTGTAATAATACTCCTGCAGTTATAAAAAAGAACAAAATCATGGTCTTTGCAACAAATTGGATGGAATTGGAGAGCATAATATGAAGTAAACTATCACAGAAACAAAGAACTGAATACCACATGTTCTCGCTCATAAGTGGGCCCTGAACGTGAGTCACATTAGCACAAGGGAGGGATCAGCTGTTTCTGGGCACTACTAGAGGTGGGAGGGGGAGGAGGGTGAAGGGAACATGTGACAACACAAAGGGTACTTGGTCCATTACCAGGGGGGAGTGGAACTAGAAGCTCAAACTTCACCTGCACGCAGCCTACTTATGTAGTTAATCCTCACTTGTACTCCACATCTCCATAGCAAAATAAAATAAATGAATAAATAAATAAAAAGTTAGAGATGGTTGGGGGTTGAGATGGCAAACTAGAAGACAGAGTTTCTTGGCACCCAGAGAGAAAAAGTACCATTATTGCACCTCATGACTCATCAAATAAGTGGTAATAGCCACACAGAGCAAAGAGGAGAAAAATCTGTTGCCCTGGGTTGGAACTGGCCAGATTCTTGGCTGGATAATGGTACAGACGACAGACAGCCTCTGGATGCAGTGGTAAAGATGAGTGAGGGGAATTCAGGAATTCTGTGCTTCTGCCATAGACTTGGAGGGTTCCCTGGCCTTTGTAGGACTCTAGTCTCTCATGGGAAGCTGCCTTACCCACAGCCATGCTAATGGTGCAGACAAAAAAAAAAAGACTTGAGCAGCTCAAACCACCATATCTCAGGAACTCAACCCTGGCTGGCAGCTGCTTTCTAGCCAGTCAGGGAGGGATCAGACCTCAAGGAGAAACTCTGCATGACAGATTGTTCCTGGCTGGGGCAGGCTGCTGTGAGAACCCCTGAGACCCTGAGGCTGACTGGATGCACTTTGACACTTAGAATGCAGAAAGCCTGAGGCTAAGGCGGGTGAGTTGGGTGAGACTCAATCCTTTTATTCCCAAGGTAAACTCTTCTGTGCAGTCTCCACACAACTACATTACCCCAGCAATCCCCATAAGGTAATCAAGAGTGTTCACAGGTGGGGAGATTGAGCTCTTTTCCCAGCAGCCCTCTGAAACGTTCAAAACAGGTAATTTAATTTGGGTAATTCCACAGCCCCAGCCATTGCCTGGGTTTGCTGGGCACCTCCTTGGAACAACAGATGAAAACAGAAAGCCCACAGCCATCATTGCAGGTGGCTCTTTCCAACAATTGCCAGCTCCTGGTCAGAGGTTAACGTGACTGCCCATCACATCAGATATAATACTTCAGCTTTGGGCAAGGACTGATCTCAGACCCCAGCTGACACTATCCAAGCCACCCTGGCAACTCAGGACACCTTGAGCCTGTGCAGGTAGCCAACACAGGACTATCACAGCTGACAATTGAGAAACTTACATCAAGGCTATACATAATCAAGGGAACCTTGCAGTGCCTACATCAGCTTCCAGCCAACCCCAAATAAGAAGAAATATTCTGCCCAAATGTGAAGGAACCAGAAAAATAATTCTGACAATATGAAAAAACAGAGTTCTCCAACACTCCCAAAAGGCCACACTAACTTCAGCAATGAGACCTAACCAAAATGAAATCTTTGACATTTCAGAAGTAGAATTCCAAAGGTTGATTATAAAATTGCTCAATGAGATTGAGGAGAAAGTTGAAAACCAACATAAATTAATCTTAAAAACTATTCAGGACACAAAGAAAAATTCTCCAAAGACTTAGAGACTTTTTAAAAAACTGAAGTTCAAGAAATAAAAGAATCATTTAGGGAAGTACAAAATGAGGTGGAAAGTTTTAACAGTAGTCTAGAATAAGTAGAAAAGAGGATCTCAGAACTTGAAGACAAGGCTTTGAAGTTAGTCCAATCAGACATCAAAAAAGAATCAAGAAAAATGGAAAAAATTCTCCAAGAAGTGTGGGATTATGTAAAACATCCAAACTTAAGAATCATAATTGTTCCTGAGGAAGAAGAGAAAACAACAGGTTTGGAGAACCTATTTGAGGGAATAATGGAAGAAAACTTCCCTGGTCTTGCCAGAGATCTAAACATCCAGACACAAGAAACCCAAAGAACCCTCAGAAGATTCATGGCATAAAGGCCATCCCCAAGGCATGTAACTATCAGATTATGCAATTACTGTGAAGAAAAGAATTCTAAGAGTGATGAGTCAAAAATGTCAAATATTTTACAAAGGTAAATCTATCAGACTAACAGCAGACTTCTCAGAAGAAGCCCTACAAGCCAGAAGGAACTAGGGAATCCATCTTCAATCTCCTCACACATAACAGTCAGTCAGAGATCTTGAACCTTGCAAAACTAAGTGCATTAATTAAGTCTTTCTCAGAAAATTAAACACAGAAAAGTTGTCACCACTAGATCAGCTTGATAAGAAATACTCAAAAGAGTTCTAAATACGGGAACAAAAGTTAGAAATACACCAGTAGAAAGACACTGGAAATCATAAATCTCAAAGATATTGTAGAACACCAAAACAATAAAGAAAATAAATAAATAAAGCAGTCAGAAAATAATGGACATGATTAATGGAATAGTACCTTACATATTTTTTTCTTCTCTTTTTTATTTTAAAGATGTGGGGTACAATTCAGGGTTAGGTCCATAAGTTGTTATCATACAGGTAAAGCTTGGGCCTTCCTTTGGTCCTCACTTTGCCTGGTTTGAGGTCAGATTAACCTTGAATGTAAATTGTCTCAATGCCCCACAAAAAAGATATAGACTGGCAGAATCTATTAAACACACACACAATTGAAACATCTGCTTCCTTCAAGAAACCCACTTAACACACAAAACCTCCTATAGACCCAAGGTAAAGGGATGGGAAAAAAAAAATTCCACGCAAATGGATACCAAAAATGAGCAGGAATAGTCATTCTCATATGAGATAAAAATAGACTTAAAATTAACAACAGTGAAAAAAAAAAGACAAAGATGATTATTACATAATAATACAGGGATCAATTCAACAAGAAGACATAACAAATTTAAATACATATGCACCTTACACCAGTGTCTTCAACTTAATAAAACAAATTTTACTAGCCCTGAAAAAAGAGATAGTCAGCAATTCAATAATAGTGGGAGACCTCAAAACTCCACTGCCAGCAATAGACAGATCATCAAGACAGAAAGTCAACAAAGAAACACTGGAGGTAAATTGGACCATAGACCAAATGGAACTAACAGACATCTATAGAACAGTTCACCCCAAAACTACAATATACATTTTTCTTATTAGCACATAGAACTTTCTCCGAGACAGACCATATGAAAGGCCACAAATCAAGTTTCAATAAATTCAAAAAAATTAAAATCATATCAAGCACCTTCTCAGACCACTGTGGAATGAAACTAGAAATCAACTCTAAGAGCAAACGAAAACATGCAAGCTAAACAATCTGCTCCTGAATGATCCTTGAATCAACAATGAAATCAAGATGAAAATTAAGAAATTACTTGAATGAAAACAAAGAAACAAGTTATCAAAACCTCTGGGACACAGCCAAAGTTGTGCCTAGAGAAAAAAATTATAGAGCTTAAGGCCTACATTAATAAGATTGAAAGATCACATATTGAATACCTAACATCACACCTCAAGAAACTAGAGAAAAGGTTTCGATAAAATCCAACATCCCTTCTTGATAAAAACACTCAAAACCTAGATATAGAAGGAACATACCTCAAAATAGTGCCATCTATGATAAACCCACAGCTAACATGTTGTTAAATGGACAGAAACTTAAAACATTTCCCCTGAAAACTGTAACAAGACAAGACTGCCCACTCTCACCCCTCTTGTTCAACATTGTGTTGGAAGTCCTAGTTGGGACAATTACACAGGAGAAGGAAATCAGGGGTAACCAAATAGGAAAAGAGGAAGTCAAGTTATCCCTCTTTGCTGATGATATGATTCTGTACTTTGATAATCCAAGAGAATCTGTCAAAAACCTGCTTGCACTGATAAAGGACTTTGGCAAAGTCTCAGGGTACAAAATAAATGTGCAAAAGACAGTTGCATTCTTATACACCAACAACAAGCAGGCAGAGACCCAAATTAAAAGCACAATTTCATTCACAATAGCCACACACAAAATGAAATACCTCAGCATCTTCCTAACCAGAGAAGTGAAAGACCTTTACAATGAGAACTACAAAACACTGCTCAAAGAAATCCAATAAGACAAAAACAAATGGAAAAATATTCCATGCTCATGGATAGGAAGAATCAACACTGTTAAAATGTCCATCCTACAAAGGCAATCTACAGATTCAACACAATACCCATTAAGTTACCAACATCATTCTTCTCAGACCAATACAGAAATTCATATGGAAACATAAATGACCACAAATAGTCAAAACAATCCTCTGCAAAAGAAACAAAGCAGGAGGTATCACACTTCCAGACTTCAAACTTTACCATAAGGCTACAGTAATCAAAAACAGGCACATAGACCAATGGAACAGGATAGAGATTCCGTAAGCAAAGCCTCAATTTCTCAACCAACTCATCCTTGACAAAGCCTCCAACAACAACCACTGGGGAGAGGAGAACCTACTCAGTAAATGGTGCTGGGAAAACTGGCTGATCACATGCAGAAGATTGAAACAGGACCCCTACCTATCACCATACACAAAAATTAACTCTGAATGGATCAAAGACCTAAATGTAAAACCTCAAACTATAATAATCTTAGAAAATGCAGGAGACCTCCTTATGGAAATTGGAACTGGCAACCAATTCCTATTCAGAACTTTAAATGCCCATACCTTAAGAAATAAGATAGGCAAGTAGGATCACATTAAACTGACAAGCTTCTGCAAAGCAAAAGAAACCATCAAAGAACAGGGAGACAGCCCACAGAATGGGAAGAAATTTTTTCCAACTGTATATCTGACAAAGACCTAACACCTAGGATCTACAAGGAACTCACACAAGCCGAAAGGAAAAAAACAAACAGCCCCATTAAAAAGTGGGCAAAAGACATACATAGACACTTCTCAAAAGAAAATATATGGGAAGCCAACAGACACATAAGAAAGTGCTCAGCCTCACTCGTCATCAGAGAAATGCAAATCAAAACCACATTGAGTTACCACCTAACCCCGGTAAGAATGGCCATCATTAATAAAACAAACAACAACAGATGCTGGTGAGGATGTGAACAAAAAGTAACGCATCTACACTGCTGCTGGGAATGCAAACTAGTGCAACCTCTTTGGAAGACAGTGTGGCAATTTCTGAAAGAACTAGAAATTGACCTTTCATATGACCCAGCAATTCCCCTATTGGGAATATACCCAGAGGAACTCAAATCATTCTACAAAAAAGATACCTGCACACATATGTTTTTTGCAGCTCTATTCACAATACCAAAAACATGGAACTAACCATTTTGCCCATCAAAGCTGGACTGGATAAAAAAAATGTGGTACATATACACAATGGAATATTATGCAGCCATAAAGAAGGACAAACATTTGGACTTTGTAGCAATTTGGATGGATTTAGAGTAGATCATACTCAGTGATCTAGCACAGAAACAAATATCAGTGTACCATGTTTTCACTCATAAGCGGAGCTTGAACAACTATAATACTATAAGAAAGGGATTGGCCGTAGTGGGAAACCGTCAGGGGATGGGGGGATGGGATTGGCAGTTGAAGGAAACTGCTAGCGGAGGGAAGGGCATACCTCATTAGCAAGGGTACCTGCATAATCAACGTTTGTATACCTAACCCTCAATTGTACCCCACATCTTTATAATAATAAAAAAAAACACTAGAGAAACATGAACAAACCAAACTCCAAACTAGCAGAAGAAAAGAAATAATGAAGATCAGAGCAGAACTAAATAAAATTGAAATTTAAAAAAAAATTACAAAGGATCAATGAAACAACAAGTTGGTTCTTGGAAAAGATGAACAAAACTGATGGACCACTAGCTAGATTAATTAAGAAAAGAAGAGAGAAGATTCAAGTTAGCTCAACTAGCAATGAAAATGGAGACATTGCAACTGACAAGATGGAAATAAAAAAGATAATCTGCAATTATTATGAACACCCCTGTACAAACAAACTAGACAATCTAGAAGAATTGGATAAATTCTTAGAAATAACCCCTCAATTTTGAGTCAGGAAGAAATAGAAACCCTGAACAGACCAATAGCAAGTAGCAAGATTAAAACAGTAATTTAAAGTCTCCCAACAACAACAAAAATGTCCAGGACCTGATGGACTCACTGCCAAATTCTACCAGACTTTCAAAAAGTAACTTGTACCAATTTTACTGAGGCTATTTCATAATATTTAAGAAGAGGGAATTCTCCCTAACTTATTATACAATGCCAGTACCACCCTGATACTAAAGCCAGGAAAAGACACGACAAAAAAATAAAACTACAGACCAATATCCCTTATGAATATAGATGCAAAAATTCTCAAGAAAGTATTAACAAACCAAATTCAACAGCACGTTAAAAAATAATAATAATCCACCATGATCAAGCAAGGTTTTTATCCTAAGGATGCAAGAGTGTTTATATCCCAAGGACGCAAAAGTGGTTCAACATACACAAGTCAATAAATATGATCTGCCACATTAATGGAATTTTTTAAATTGTATGACCATTTCAACAGATGCAGAATAAGCATTTGATAAAATCCAGCATTCCTTCATGATAAAAAAAAAAAAACCCTCAGCAAAATAGGCATAGAGGGAACATGTCTCAAAATAATGAAAGTCATATACAACAAACCCACAGCCAATGTCATCCTGAATGGAAAAAGTTGAATGCATTCCTCCTCAGAACTCGAACAAGGCAAGAATGCCTTTCATCATTCCTATTTAACATAGTATTGGAAATCCTGGCCAGAGCAATCAAGCAAGAGAAAGGAATAAAGTGTATTCAAATTGGAAAAGAAAAAATCAAACAATCTCTGTATGCTGATGATATGATTTTATAACTAGAGAATCTTAAAGACTTCTCAAAAAAAAAAAAAACTCCTGGACTTTATAATGAATTCAGTAAAATTTCAAAATACAAAATCAACACACATAAATCAGTAGCCCTACTGTACACCACTAACAACCAAGCTGGGAATCAAATCAAGAATTCAATTCCACAATAGCAGCCAAAAAGTTAAAATACCTAGGAATATATTTAACCAAGGAGATGAAAGATGTTTATTTACTTAGATGAAAGATCTCTAAGAGGAGAACTACAAAAGTCTGAGGAAAAGAAGTGTAGAGGACAAAAACAAATGGAGAAACATCACATGCTCATGGATTAAAAGAATCAATCACCATTGTTAAAATGACCACAATACCCAAAGTAATCTATAGATTCAGCACAATTCCTATCAAACTTACCAACATCATTTTTTAGAGAATTACAAAAAGCTAATAAATAAATAAATAGATGAAAAGACTATCCTTAAATTCATATGGAACAAAAAAAGAGCCAGAATAGCCAAAGCAATCATAAACAAAAAGAACGAGTCTAGAGGGCTCACATTACGTGACTTCAAATTATATTACAGGACTGTAGTAACCAAAACAGCATAGTACTTGTATAAGAGCAGACTCATGGACCTATGGAATGGAAGAGAGAATCCGGAAATAAACCCAAATACCTAAAACTAACTGATCTTCAAAAAAGCAAACAAAAACATACACTAGGGAAAGGACACCCTGTTTAACAATTGGTGCTGGGAAAATTGGATAGCTACATGCAGAAAAATGAAATTTGATCTCTATCTCTCACCATATGCAAAAATCAACTCAAGATGGATTAAAGACTTAAATGTCAGACTTGAAACCATAAAAATCCTAGAAGAAAACCTAGAAAAACCTCTTCTGAACATTGGTATAGGCAAACACTTTATGGCTAAATCCTCAAAAGCAAATGCAACAAAAATAAAAATTAACAAGTGGTACTTAATTGAATTAAAGAGCTTCTGCACAGTAAAGGAAATAATCAGCAGAATAGGCAACCTGCAGAATAGGAAAAGACATTCACAAACTATACGTCTGATAAAAGACTAATATCCAGAATCTACAAAGAACCCAGACAAATCAGCAAGAAAAAAGCAAATAACCTCCATTAAAAAGTGGGCTAGCCGGGCTTGGTGGCTCAGCCTGTAATCCCGCGCTTTTGGGAGGCTGAGGTGAGTGGATCACCTGAGCCCGCGGGTTCAAGACCCGCCTGGGCAGCGAGACCTCATCTCTACAATAAATAAAAAAATCAGCCGGGCGTGGTAGCGCATGCCTGTAATTCCGGCTACACAGAAGGCTGAGGCGGAAGGATCGCCAGAGCCCAGCAGGTTGAGGCTGCGGTGGCCGGGAGCGGCCACTGCACTCCAGTCTGGGCGACAGAGTGAGACTCCAACTCAAAAAACAAAAAACAAAACAAACAGACAAACAAAAGTGGGCTAATGACATAAACAGATATTTCTTAAAAGACGGTATACAGGCCAGGCTCGGTAGCTCAGCCTGTAATCCCACGCTTTGGGAGGCCAAGGTGAGTGGATTGCCTGAGCCCGCGGGCTCAAGACCTGCCTGGGCAACTTGGCGAGACCGCATCTCTACAATAAATCAAAAAATTATCCGGGCGTGGTAGCGCACCTGTAGTTCCAGCTACTTGGAAGGCTGAGTGGAAGAATCACCGGAGCCCAGGCTGCAGTAGCTGGGACCATGCCACTGCACTCCAGTCTGGATGACAGAGTGAGACTCCAACTCGGAAAAAAAAGAAAAGAAAAAAAAAAGACTATGCAAGTGCTCAACAAACATATAAAAAATGCTCAATAGCACTCATCAACAGGGAAGTGCAAATTAAAAACACACTGAGATACCACCTCACACCAGTCAGAATGGCCATTACTAAAAAGAATTTAAAAACAGTAGATGCTGGTGTCAATGCAGCGAAAAGGGAGTATGTAAATGAGTACAACCTCTCTGGAAATCAATATGGAGACTTCTCAAAGAACTAAAAGTAGATCTACCACTTGATCTAGCAATCCCACTACTAGGTATAAACCCAAAGGAACCGAGATTATTATATAAAAAAGACACCTGCACTTGCATGTTCATCGCAACACAACTCACATTGCAACCTAAATGCCTGTCTCTAACCAATGAATAACGCAAATGTGGTACATATACACTATGGAATACTATTCAACCATCAAAATGCACTATAGAATACTATTCACCCATCAAAAAGAAAGAAATAATGTCATTTGTAGCAGCTTGGATGGAATCAGAGAACATCATCTAAGTGAACTACCACAGGAACCAAACACCATATGTTTTCACTTATAAGTATGAGCTAAACTAAGGATCTTCAAAAGCATAGAGAATGGTATAATGGACACTGGAAACTTAGAAGGGGGAGAAGGGATAAAAGAACAAAAAAAATCACCTCTTGGGTACAATGGGCACTGGTGGGAGTGGTGGTGAGTACTGGTGGGAGTGGAGGAAGCCCAGACTTCCTCTCCAGTACACAATGTAATTATGTAACCAAAACTATTTACACCCCCAAAGCTATTGAAATAAAGGAAAAATAAGTATCATTATTTCTTTAAAAAATAACAATTAATAAAAATTAAAAGGTTTAAATAAATTTGATTTCAAAAGTGAAAACATTTTTCCTATAATAGATATTATAAACAAATTGAATGGAACAGACAAATAAGAGTTGAGGGAAATATTTGTCACCTGGATGACAATGCATTAAGATCCTTAATTTACATAAAGCTCTTTAAAAATTAAACATCTGATTATAAAAGCAATCCCCCAAAATATTCAAACCCTTATAGAAATTCAAATAACAGATGTTGTTGCCATTCAAATAAGCAAGATTGCTAACAGCAAGCATTTGTGAGGATGTGAGTGACGCCATACTTCACACAAATGGTGATGGGATGTAAATGGGCATAACCCACTCCGACCTACCTTTAATATCGCCCTTGATGCTTTACCAGTGCTTCTGATAAGGTTACTAATGACTCCACGTCACTAAATTCAGACCACTTTTTAGTGTGTGTCCTTCTCACCATACCTTTCTTGTTTTGGCTTACATGACCCCATAGTTCCATTCATTTGTTCACTAAAAATATTTATGTATTCTAGGAGTTATGCTAAGCCCTAGAGATAAAATAATGAGCAAAAACAACCCTGGTGTCTAACTTCAGGAAGCTTGCAGGTTTTCCCTCTCTGGGTTCTCCTTCTCAGCCTCCCTTGTCAGCTTACAGTCAGCCATTAAATCCAGGAGTTCTCCCCAGATCCAGGCCTTCTCTTGTCACCGAGTCTTTCCTCCAGGGAGTCTACTGCCTTAGCCTCCATTGCCAATTTGCATCTAATCTTCATATCACTCACCTGCACTCCAGGGCGGTATGGATTTGCTCAGATTTACCACAGGCACCACCCATTCAGCAGAGCCAAAATAAACTCATGATGTCACTGTTACCCCAACATCGTCCTCCAACATTTCCGAGCTCAGCAAACAGAATCCCTCCTTCCTCAGCCAACTTTGCCTGCTAGGACTTCTAGTAATTCTCCACATCTTTCTCTTTCCAAACCTATGACTCACCAATAGTCAAGTAGTTTGTATTCTACCTTGTAAATATTTATCAATCCACCCACTTCTCTCCATCTCCACTACCACCTCTCTGGTCTACCACCGTCATCTCTCCAATGGAAATGGCAATGGCCTCATATCACTCCACCTATTTGTTCTTGTCCCCTCTCCATTCATTCTTCACACTGCAGCCACAATTGTCTTTTGAACGCAGCGTGGTCATGTGGCTCCTCTGATTAAAGTTCCCGGATGGCTTCCCAAGTCCACACTCATTACCAGGCCCTGCATTAGCTGGTCCCTGCCTACCTTAGCGCTCTCCTGTGAAACTATTCTGCCTGACAGTGATTAAAGCGGTGCGGTAGATCTGTATTACTGACATGGAGTGTTATTCATGCCATCTTGCTAAGTTGTAAACGTGGTTACAGTATGATTCCATTTCAAATATCTGCATGTGTGTACGTGTGTGTGTGTGTGTGTGTGTGTGTGTGTGTCTATTATTAACAGTATTTTATTTGTAGAGTATGATTTCATAGGGGAAAACTTTCTCCATTATATACTTTGTCTTTAGATTATACAATACACATGTATCACTTTTTATCATGTAAACAACAAAAACATTCAATTCTGTTTAAAATTTTATTTAGGAATTATGCATTTTTGAAGTGCTTCTAAGTCGTGATTTTATAGTTAATTCTGTTTGATTTTTTTAGTTGACCTGAAGAAGCATACACCAGCAGGTAAAGAAACGTGATTGATAGGTCCATCCAGAGCTTCAGCGCACAAGAGTAAGAAGGATACTGCATGCGTGCTGCTCAGCACATCCCAACTGTTATTTCAAAATCAAAGGTAGACAAAGGATTATGCAAATAAAATCAGCAATAATATTATTCATAGTAATAAGAGCAGGTTGAAAATCAATAAATCTGCATGTCATCATTTTTGCATGAAATAAACTTTGTGCTCATTCTTTAATAGCACGTACTTTCTAGCTTGTTAATATTACTTATGAAGTGACAGTCTAGGAGCATCAAGTCTCTTTTCATAAGTCCAATTGTTTTTTTTTAATTTGATGAGTCATATTTTTTTTGCAAAAGGACAAGTTTTGAGACCTCCAAAAGGCTGATTTATTACTCACATACTTATAAAAAGATACTTTATGAATACCATAAAAATTGTAATGTATTTGCTTTACTTCTCTGCAACATTTTGTGAGGATTCATCAAAATTCAGAAATATGCATAGCAGTGTGCGGTGAATGTGAACATCAACCCTCAAGTGTATAGAAGCAGGGGAGAGAGAGAGAGATGTTCAGGATTGCTGCTGTTCTAACAAACAGAGGTCAGAGTCATACATTCAGTATCACACGCACGCTTGTGCCCGTTCCATTGCTGGGTCTGTAAAGCCAAAGTACGTTCCTTCCATCATATCGTTGTTCTGAATATAGTTGTAATGCCAGCATTGCTAGACCAAAGCACTTACTTCAAAGGCACTCAAATAGAGAAAACTCCAGAGAGTCAGGAATCTGGTGATGGAGCAGCTCCATCTAAATCCTGTGGAAAACACTCCACAGCTGTTTCATGCGCCAATCTGATAACATGTGTCACCTGTCTGAATACCCATGGTGATAACGGTGATTTTCCTGATGGGAAATTACTATAAATAATAAGTAATATGACTCTAGAGTTTAGGGAGGGCACAGTGTCATTTTTAAAAATCTCTGCCTGCCAGTATTAAAAATAAATTCATGAAGTAAACTTAACGCATTAAGTGCTATGTTTTCTCACAACTGTATCACTTCTCAGTTAGCATTCCATTCCTTCTGAAAATGTCATGGGCAATTGTTTTGTTACCAACACCATCTATTTTCCATCTCCTCCAGCTGCTTATAACTTCTGAGAGAGACTAGCAGGAGGAGAATATATTTTGCTTTGTTTTTTATTTCTTTGTTATTTTAAAAATAGTGCCTTTAAAAATAGGAGGCCATTTCAAGAGATGATGGTGGGGGGTTCTGTCTGTTTGTTTGGGGGTTACTTATTCATTGGTTGCTCTTTTATTATTTCTCTTAGCCCCCCTATGACACACATTTTGTGTGTATTGAAGTCAACCCTCTTGGCTGTCCTCTCTTCACGGTGTATTAGTTCCCATCAGCAGTACCCTGAGGAAAAATACTGAGGGACTCGCAAGTTTAGGATTCAATCTACACGCAGAAGCACATTAGACTTCATTTTTCTACACGCAAAAGCACATTAGTCTTCACCTCCTTGCCTGGCTCAGCTCTTTTTAATGGTCCCTGAATGCTCCAAAGTGTTGACGTCATTGCTGTGGGCTGGGAGCGATCAGGTCCCAGATGGCCCCTGAGAATTGTGGTGTAGAGTGTCCTAGTTGCCGTCAGGGGGCCACCATGCTGCATGGCTCAGTCCCGTTGCTCTGCTCTGGATCCACCCCCAGGGTCATGTGAATCCCACCTAGCTTGAGTCCCCACATCCTACAGGTGGTCTGTTTTGGCATCCGTTTGGAGCTGCTCTCAGATATCCAGTCTCCTCACAGATGGATGAATAAAAATCCAAACTCTGAACCTCTTCCACAATTAGGCTTTCCCTGGGACAGAAAGGAAGAAGCCTAAAACACAGTAGGCTCCCCCGGGACTGAAAGGAAGGGAAAATCTCTCCCTCCCCCCATCCCCCAGAGGTGTTCATAACAGGACGTGAAATACACAGCTCTCCCTCTACCCCAGGATACTTCCAACTACACGTTGGCTGCATGGACTCCTATCAGCCTCAGGGTTGCTGTAGGTGATCCTAGAATGTCTAGAATTAGCCCAGAGTACAGGGTTGTGGGTGAGAATACCAGTCACCACACATCTCCCAGACCATGGCAATACAGAACAGTCTGTCCCCTTAAACTGAAGAGGATGAAAGAAAACATGCCGTTTCATGTACCTCCTGTTCACATATCTCCCACCTGTATTGTCCACTCTGGTTTCCTCATAACCTACAGGAGCCTTGCTGTCTCAAGGGCACAGTGAAAGGAGTTATTACATGTTTAAAAATATTCCATTTTTGCTGGGCGCGATGGCTCAAGCCTGTAATCCCAGCACTTTGGGAGGCCGAGGCAAGATGATTGCCTGAGACTAGGGGTTTGAGACCAGCCTGGGCAGTTTGGTGAGACCTCATCTCCACAATAAACCAAAAAATTAGCCAGGCATGTTGGCATGCATGCTGATGCAGAAGGATTGCCTGAGCCCAGTAGGTCAAGGCTGTGGTGCCTGTGAGCATGCCACTGCAACAGAGTGAGACTCCAACTCAAAAAAAAAAAAAGTGTCATTTAGGACACTCCACTTCCCAGTCTTCAGTTTCCCCACCTGAAAACTAAGACAGAAATTAGAATAAATGATCTTTAATATCATTTCCAGCACCAACAATGCAGACAAAATCTGGGTGGTGATAGTGTGTGTGGTAACAGGATCCATTTCTGGAAACCTACTGGGCATTGTTCAAACTGATCAAGTCAATGCCGTTTATGACCTGAATCCAGGGTCCTGGTTAGAATACTCTGTAACAAGTGAAAAATCTCTATCATTAGAATTTTTTTGCCACTTATCTCTCGTGCTAAGTTAACAGATGCTCATAATTCCCAACCTGAAGCACTGCAAAATCTTGATATTGTCAGGAAAAAAGTACATGCAGTTTAGTTTTGACAGACTTGGATATGGTCTTTGGAGAATCAGTTCTGTCATCTCTCTCCTTATCTTATCAGAATGTAACATTCCAATCATTCTGGAAAGCAGTTTACCACAAATAAGTTAACCTGTACTTCTGTCAGTGTTACAATTAGAACATTCTGGCACTCTGGCCTTATGTTTTTAAATCTACATTTTCTTAATATTCTTTTCCTTAGTCAAATGTTAAAATTATTAAACATTCACCAGAAATGTCTTTCATCTTTTGCTATAAACGGGTAAATCTTGATAAGTCTAATAACCTTCCATATCTGAAATCCTAAAACTTGACTTATCTTTTCCAAATGTGAACAAAGAACAGAAAGGGGATGGGGACAGAAGCTACCAGAGGTTATAGTGGGTCTGAAGACTCAGGTTCACCGGAGCCCTTAGAGGAAAACCGTAGCAAGGCCTTCATCATGCCCCATGGATGTACCTTGATTGAAGGCTGAGACATAGAGCCCCAGTGCTGACAACCTCATCATAGATCAGACCCACAATACTTACTAGCAGTGTGATTTGGTTTTAGTATAAGTATGGCCCCAAAGGGGCCGTGTACTCCTATATCAGTCAGTCACTGGCTACCGCAGATTACCTGGTTGGGAAGGTAGGTATAACTTTCCAATGTCTGTGGACAAGAGGCCCCTGTTAATGGAGGGGAAATCTGCAAAAAAACTACAGCTGAGCACTCCTAGTAGCCAATATGCACAGCAGCTGCGGGTTGGAGGCATCAGCCCAGTGAGGGAGATGTGGACAGGGCACCAACAGCATCACTCCATAGCTGTGGCCTGAGACTATCTCTGGTGCTAGTGGAAGAGAGGGACAGGTATCCCTAAAGCCAAATCAAACAATGTACTCAGGACAATGGGAGACCCCAAACACTTAATAATTTGGGATTTTCAGAAGGCATTTTTGAGTGTAGGGAAAGAGAGTACAACAAATTGCTACCCTCAGAAACTGCCAGATCCAATAATTGGCTTATTGACTAAGATAATGTGTATTGAATGCCTAATATTTGCTAGGCTAGGCTTTGAAGCAATACGGATAAGTAAGCCTTGTGTCTGGTCTTTCGTTGCTGACCATCTAGTGATGAGAACAGGCATTTGAGCAGATGATGACTGCTGAGCCAAAGGATGGTCGGTGGTGGAGACATGAGAACACCTCCAACGCACTGCTGCCTCATTTGGAGCTACTCTGACCCAGGTACTAAAGATGCATTTATGCTATCTCATTTAATGTCACAGTGCCCACATCAGATGAGCTCTAGTGTTCCCGTAGGGCATATGAGACAAATGAGGCCCAGACAGCTTAGGTAACTTGCCCAAGGTCACACAGCTGGTAAGTGATAGGTCCAATTTTCTGACTCCCAAGCCTATGCATCTGACTGTACACATGCTGTGGTATATTAAGCTTGGAGGGCAGGGAGAAGAAATAAGAAAAGAACCTCCTAATTATTTAATTATAAATCCTGAACTTGGGAGGTTAATTGGAAAGAGAAATTGAGATGGTTTACAGGATTTAGTGAGTATAAATAAAGAATATTGAGTATAGCAAGTACCATGCTTTTCTGCATTCTAAGCAATTGGCATATTTTAAAAGCAATCTCATGAACAGTTACGCTGTGGTTTTGAAAAAGAAGAAAAATAAGGTCATATGCCAATCTGATATGTCTTATCTGCTGAAGCAAGGTAAAACTCTCGTGTACATTTTTTCCCTTTAAAATAAGGGATATATATTATCACTGTGGCTATCAAAGTGTCTATGAGTGCAGAATTGTTCATTATTTATATAGAAACATAAATGCATGTGGCAATTTACTATACATAGCACCTGCTGAACAAACAACTCCTTCCCTTAAAGAGCTGAGAAGAGTATAACATAGAACAATACAATGAAGGAAAAGCATAATCTAGACAAATAGACGGCAGTTTGTGGTCTTTATGGCCAGAAAGCTTCACAGAACAGATATCATTCTGTGTTTAAAGTATTCAATGACGAGACTCTATATGTCACATTTGTAAAATATGGATGCACCTAATCAGATCTATCATCTTTATGTCCTTCAGGAAACCAATGTAACTGTGTTTCAAAATAATCTCTTTGGGAATCAAAGTTGAAAAAAGGGCAGTGGTTTAGGAAATGGAGTTAAGAGTTGATAGCAAAGACAAAATAGTATGTAAAAACTAATATAGAACTGATCATGATTTAGAAAGAATTTGCCTGAAAGGCTAGAGAAGGGTTGTTTGTCTGATTGTGTTTCTGGGTTGGCCTATGGATCAGAGTTAAGGTCGACATGTCCCTATGCAAATTATTTACTTGGATCTGTGACCACAGATTCAATCCCAATGGGATACACAAGCATATCACAAGCATGGCTTGTGTATCTCAAGAGGAAATTGGCCAAAGCATGACTTGAGGGACAGATGTCACCATTATTTTGAAGATGGAAGTCAAGTGAGCTTGTAGCATGATGATGATGAATGAATCAAATTAGCTAATATTGGTCAGTTGTTATTAACCGACACCACTTAAGTTGGGTCATAGATATTTTTTAATATTGTGAATGTATCTTCAAATAACCATTGGCCAACTAATAGTAAGGTGTGTGGTCATATAACTTATTTTCTAATCCAAGATACTTTTAATGGTAAAAGGAGGCACTATTAATGATCATTCCACAATATGGGTAAACCATGACTATTTCAGATAAACCTGGATATGTGGTTACCCTAACTATTGGTGAACTATATACAAAATGAGGAAACTGGCCAGGTTAGCAAGAAAAATCTATGAAACCTGAATCCTCTTTATTAATCTTGAGCCTTCAAGGAAGTCAGTTACTTCTAGGAAGTAAGATAAATGCAAGACTCCATAGAGCCTACTGGATAGCAGCCAGATTAGGTCACAGACAAGTTCGAAGAGTGAGTCTGTCCTTATCTCCTACTGCATTTCTTAACCAGTTTTACTGACTTCAAAGATGCTTTGAAGAAAAAAGAGGAATTTCTAAGATGTGTGTGGACACCACAATGTAAAGGGCATACTCGGCAGTATTTCTGGCTCACTGCTAAGGAAAATATGACCTGGTGAATGTGAGTCAGTATTTATTTCTCTAGCAATTCTCTTCACTCTTCAACAGAAGAAGACAACGGACATATTAATGTATAGACCAGGGTTTCTTAACCTTGCCACTATCAACATTTGGAGCTGGATACTTCTCTATTGTGGGAGGTGTCCTATACATTGTAAGATGTTTAGCAGATTCTTGGCCTATACCCACTAGGTGCCAACAGCACCCTTTCCCCAATTGTGACAACCAAAAATGTCTCCAGACATTAGTAAGTATTCCCTGCAGGGAAAAACCACCCTCAGTTGAGAACCACTGGTATAGACCATGACCCATTTTTGCCATTCCAACCGCTATTAACTTAGTCCATTCCCTGAAGGTCTACAAATCCCTGCATCTTTCAGTTAGAAGGGAGGATATAAATCCTCTCTTCCATGTGTTTATTAAAACATCTGTAACATTCCTGACAGCTCTTCTAGCATCAGGGAGCTCACTGCTTTGTGAGATAATCTATTTCATGGTTAGACATTTTAAATATGAGACAGTTCATTAATACTGAGCTGAAATCAGCTTCTCTGATTTGCCCTCTCATTCTTTCTCAAGAAAGCTCTGTGGAAGGTGTCCCTCCCCTTCTACCACATAACTCTTCTATTTGGAGTCTTCTTTCTTCCCAGAGAACCTTCTCTATTTCTTTCCATGATGCTTCCCTTAAACAACCCTCCAGTTTATCCCTCTGACTCAGAAATTTCTAAATAAAAATAATGATGGATGTGAGGGTGTTAATGATAGTGGTGGTAGTGCTGATGATGATGATGGTGGTGGTGGTAGTGGAGGTGATGGTGATGAAGGTGCTGGTGATGGTGATGGTGGTGGTGGTGGTGGTAGTGATGGTGATGATATTAGTCACCATTTATTGAGTTCCTTCTATAGGCTATATGTTCTTTATCCACCACAATGCAATCTAATATACCAAGCATACTAACTACCCCAAAAAAAGTTGGCAAATTATCTAAAATAGCACTTCCACCAGGCTACCCCCTACTTCGTAAGTATACCCTGGCTTTCTACCATACAGTCCTTTCCCAGGCTTTCAGAGCCCTTCTTGAGCAGTCTCCACTTTTGGAATCCAACAGATGGCTTCCACTGTTAAGCCACTGCTAAGTGGAAAGTAGATTCTCCACTTTTCCCCATTGAATATCTCCAATGTTGTCTGCCAAATCTCTTCACTGTCCCTCACCCTCATGCCTATTCCACCACAGAAAAATTAAAGCCACACACCCTGATTCTTCCTTCCCTTGAATGCCCTCCAACCACCACACCTACTCAAATCTTGTTCCTCCTTAAAAGCCAGGATGAAGTCCTCCTTAATTCACTTCCATTTCCTCGCATTTTCAAGTACCTCTTTGTGTCAAGTACTGTGCTGGGCACTAAGATGCAGAACCTCCCAGCCCGCCTCTCATAACTTGTGACAGAGAACCTTCTCTATTTCTTTCCATGATGCCTCCCTTAAACAGCCCTCTGATTTATCTCTGTCTCAGAAATTTCCAAATAAAAATAATGATGGAACCACCACTATCATTAACACCCTCACTTCCAACATTATTTTTATTTGGAAATTTCTGAGACAGAGAGATAAACTGGAGGGCTGTTTAAGGGAGGCATCATGGAAAAAAATAGAGAAGATTCTCTGGGAAGGAAGGAGACTCCAAGTAGAAGGGTTATGTGTTAGAAGGGGGAGGGACACCTTCCATAGAGCTTCCTTGAGAAAGTTAGAATGAGAGGGGGAATCAGAAAAGCTGATTTCAACTCAGTATTGATGAACTGTCTCATATGTAAAATGTCTAACCATGAAATATATTATCTCACAAGAAAGTGAGTGCCCTGATGATGAGCCAAGTAGAATCCAGATGATCACCTGTCAGGGATGTTATGGATTTATTTGTCAATATGAGTTCCCAGCCTTCCCTCCTCCCACTTCCAGTCCACTCAGAACAATTTTGTCTGACTAGTTCAGATTCTTTTCCTCCCTCATTCTTCAAAGAGAGTCTTTGCCAGGCTGGCTTCAGAGGTTTGGTAATGCAGAATTAAGATAATAAATAGAGAAGAGGGAAGATACATATATGAGAGAGAGAGAGAGAGAGAAGGGTCTTTGCCAGGCTGGCTTCAGAGGTTTGGTAATGCAGAATTAAGATAATAAATAGAGAAGAGGGAAGATATATGTATGAGAGAGAGAGAGAGAGAGAGAGAGAGAGAGAGAGAGAAGGGAAAGGAAGGGAAGGGGAAGGGGAAGGGGAAGGGGAAGAGAAGAGAAGAGAAGAGAAGAGAAGAGAAGAGAAGAGAAGAGAAGAGAAGAGAAGAGAAGAGAAGAGAAGAGAAGAGAAGAGAAGAGAAGAGAAGCAAGAGACAAAATAAATGGTGTGGGTTTGGTGTCAGGAAAGTTAGGGGTTTTATGTTTGACAGTATCTCTGTAGGCTAAAAATCAGATCCTCTTTAATGTTCTTGAGCCACAAAAGCATTTCTGATTTCTTTTGGTCACTAGAATGTGCTCATTTGAATGCAACAGCATAAAAAGCCTGGGCTATGTGGTCCTCAGTTTATGTTTATATTAGAATTATATTTATCACCTAAACTAGGACACCTTTGAGAATAAAAGGGGGAACTATTAATGATTATTCTGGGATAACACACTGTGCTGGGCAAACCAGGATGTCCAGCCTCCTGAGTTATAATTATAATAAAATATGGCAAGTAAAGGAATGAAATGTGACCAGGACTTCACGGAGGCTCAGAGAATGAGCATCTTGCCCAGTGGACAGCAAGAGAGAGGAGAAGACGTCTGAAGAAGAAAAAGTCTTTCCACAGTTACGGGCCTAGAGTGAAATTTCTCTTTTCTGAATTAAGCAATCTATATAACCTGATAAAAATTGAATTACATCTTATCTCATGTTATTTGCTTTTTTTTTTCTAGAGTGTTGATGAAGAGTTTTAAAAAAATGGAAAACAGCCGGGCTCGGTGGCTCAGCCTGTAATCCCGCGCCTTTGGGAGGCTGAGGTGAGTGAATTGCCTGAGCCCGCAGGTTCGAGACCCGCCTGGGCAGCGAGACCTCATCTCTACAATAAATCAAAAAATCAGCCGGGCGTGGTAGCGCGTGCCTGTAATTCCGGCTACTCGGAAGGCTGAGGCGGAAGGATCGCCGGAGCCCAGCAGGTCGAGGCTGCAGTGGCCGGGAGCGGCCACCGCACTCTGGTCTGGGCGACAGAGTGAGACTCCAACTCAAAAAAAAAAAAAAAAGGAAAACATCAGTCTTTTGTATCATCAAAAAGAACATTATTCTTTCATATCTCTGACAATGCTAGGCAGCGTGGGAGGTACCAAAAAAGCACAATAAATAAATACATGCTGCTGGAGCAGTCTTGTTCTCCCAGACCAAGGGATAAGCATGCGTTTTCCAATTATTTTGTAATGGCCTTTGAGCAAATGCTCAGTAGTGGGGCGGTAGTATAATGTCAATACTTTCAGGCCAACAGGCAAACACTTCTATTTTTGATTAATGGAGAGGAAAGCGAACTAGAGTCTCATTTACCAGGCTTCCCCAACATCCCAAACTGTTCAACACATTTATACACCTACATCGCCAAGTGGAGGTAAACACTATTTACCTTCAGCTGCAAAAAAGAAAAATGCTCATTACACTCACCAGCACTTTCCTTCCTCCACACCCAATCTGCTGCTCCAACATGACACTAATTGGCTTGGGGAAAAAAACTCCAAAACTCTTCTGTAACAGGTGGGGTCCAAAAGAAAATGCATGATATCTCTTGTTCAGTTACGTTTGTGTATTGCAGAACCTCAGGCAATAGGAAATCTACCCTGCAACAACCTCCTTAGCAACTCCTTTGGGGAAGAAAACATCTAATGGGGGAGCACATAGCTGCAAAATTATCTCTTTGGGCCCTTTTGAGTGCAGATGAATTGGTGAAAATTGATATTGAACTTCAAACAGGCATGCCACAAACAGAGAAGGGAACCAACCTACGATGATCCAAAATGTGGGGGGTTTTTTTCCAGATTCAAGGGGTGCATGTGAGGTTTATTACATGGGTATATTGTCTGATGGTGACATTTAGGCTTATGTTGACCCCAGCACCAAAGTGGTGAGCATGGTTCCCAATGGATAGTTTTCAACCCTTAGCCCCTCTCTCCCTTTTAGGAGTCTTTGGTGTCTGTTTCTTCCATCCTTGTGCCCATGTGTATCTCCCACTTATAAATGAGAATGTGCAGTATTCAGCTTTCTGTTTCTGAGTTAATTCACTTAGAACAATGGCCACCACCAGCTGTATTTGCATTGCTTCGGGGGATATTGTTTTGTTCTTTTTTGTGTCTGCATAGTATGCTATGGTGCATGCATATCACATTTTCCTTGGCCAGTCTACCATTGATGAACATCTAAGTTCCATGTTTTTGCTATTGTGAGTAGTGTTGAAATAAACATATAAGTGCAGGCATCTTTTTGGTAGAATGATTTAAGCTCCTTTGGGTAAATACCTAGTATAAATACCTAGTAGTGGTATTGCTGGATCAAATGGTAAATCTATTTTTAGCTCTTTGAGAGATCTCCAAGCTGCTTTCCACAAAATAAATTAGTTCACATTTCCACCAACAACGTATGAGCATTCCCTGTTCTCTGCAACCTTGGAAATATCCATTGTTTTCTGACATTTCAAAAATAGCCATTCTAATTGGTGTGAGATGGTATATCATTGTGGCTTTGATTTGCATTGCTCTGATGATTAGTGATGTTGAGTACTTTTTCATATGTTTGTTGGCTGCTTGTATGTCTTCTTTTGAGAAGAGTCTGTTCATGTCCTTTGCCCACTTCTTAATGAGGTTATTTATTTTTGTTTTTCCCCCTGTCAATTTATTTAAGTTTCTTACAGATCCTGGAAATTAGCCTTTTGTCAGATGCATAGTTTGCAAATATTTTTTTCCCATTCCATAGGTTGTCTATTTACTCTGTGATGGTTTCTCTGGTGTTGAGTCAACCCTGGCTTCTTACCAGTGAGGACAAGAATGTTCTCTGACCCGGCCAGACCTGAGGTAGAAACTCTGCTGTTAGGTCAGCTCCATTATAAAATTGTTTCTTGGGCATTCACTTTTATGGCTTATTGCTTAAGACATTATTTCTGGGATGCAACCAGTTTCCCTGATAGCTGATATTTACTTATTATCTACACATATATTTATTTCCTACAATGAATTTGGGGCGTTATATTAAAAGAAGGAAGAAAGGAAAGATGTTTCATGATGTCCCAGGTGAGGCTAAAAAAGCATTGGCAACAATTTGTTGGATTTCACAGAATGACAGAAACTTGGATAAGCTACCAGTCAAATCCCTTCACCTCCTCCCCATTTTATTCCTTGAGAAACAAGGGATTCCAATAAAACAGATCCGACTTTCCAACACCAATATTATTAAGTAGTTCTACTTCACAGGCAAATGAAATACATCCATTAACAAAACTACCTTCCTACTTTTCCATCAAAGCGCCATTGTCACCACTACTGAAGGAAACGCAAATGGCATTTCAAGGTTAGGCTCAGTTCAAGGCAGATTACGACCTGGAACAAGCTGCCACAAGCTTTTGATACATTTTATCCTGTTTTGTGGTTTTACACTAAACAATTAGGTCAAAGACTGATGCAAGGAGAAAAGTTCAACAAAGATCTAGAAGTCTAAACCGTCTTGTGTCCTTCTGTTTTGCTACCAATAAATATTTTATTGTTGTTTAGAGAACACGTAAGCAGAAACAGCAATTTCTTTCCTGTGACAGTGCTAGTAATGGTAGTGACTTCCTCATGAGCAGAAACAAGAATTTTCTTTTAGCTGCTTGTCTGTGAATAAAGCTTCACTGAGACTTGCCAGCCAGTATGCTTCTAAAAGACGATATAAAAGATTGTTTCATGTGATCTTAGTCATCTATCTAAAAAAATAAATATTAGACTTTGGGTAGGCTTCACAAAGACATTTTTTTCCCATAGCTGAAGTTTTCTGCAATTTACAGTTCCTCATGGTTTCATAATTTAGAGATCAGTTCATGGGGAAAATATCCAAATCAATTTTATAATGCACTTATAATACTTAAATGTTTCATCTTTGTGTCAATACTAGGAAATGCCTAGCCTCGTAGTATTTCCTGTTCTCTCCTACTGTATTAGAAAATGCCTAGTTTCCTACAAAGATTAAAACTCCCTGAACACTGGAGTTGAATACAAGCTTTTTTTTTAATGTTATCATGTTTGTCCAGGTTCCCCCAAAATGTATTGTATGTTTGCCTGCTTTCTTGAACAGAATATAATGTTCATATAATACTATCCTCAGTTATTGGAAACAATGCCAAGATGTATTACAAAGAGTTTTGGGGGAAAACTAAAACAAGCAAAAGACCTATTGCATTTAAAACATAAACCCAAAAACGGGATTCACAAAGGCCACCTTTGGGATTTATCATACTCCTTGTCATTCAAGTTCATAAAGTCTCTGGAGAGAAAGATATTTATTTCAAATCTCAAATACTCAAAAGACCCATTCACTGCCACACAAGCTCACAAAGAAATATGCAGAGGAGCCACACTGAGCCAAGCAACTCTGCTTGACGTAGACAGAGGAGTAGGCTCAAGCCCCTTGCGGAAACAGGTAGTTAGAGTAAATTAATAATGGAAGTGTTTGGTGTAAAACAAGAAGAAGAGTTGCAGACTGTGACGAGCTGGAGAGCACATTATTCACAGGGGGAAGCTGCTATCAACTCCAGCTCGCTGGGGCCAAGCAAGACTGCAGGCTTCACTGCTGCCAGCTTTTCTGACTTTGCAAGAGCAGTCAAGAATTTAGATTTTTATGTGACAAGTCCCTGTTACTAAAATACTATGCAGAATAAATGAAAGCTGTCTTAGGTCAAAGGTGGACTTGGGGGCCATCTTTTGTCACACCTAGGAAAAGGCACTCTCAAATGGACACCACTGAATTCATGTGAGTGAAACTGATCAATTGAGTGAAGCCATGTGCAAACTCAAAACTTTCATGTGGTGCCCCTGGACCAAGACTTACATTAAAAATAAATTCATCTCAAACAGTCCTGTTGATTCAGTCTCCTAATGTCTCAGGAAACGATCCACTTCCTTCCATTTCCACAGCCACCACCATCCTTTCTCACCCGCCACCTTACAGCTTCCTGCCTGGATGCCTGTGGCCCACTCAACTCATGCTCCCAAGAGTTACTCATTACTGCAGACCTGTCTCTGCCCTTGTGACACTGCGCACCTTTGAAACCCTTCACTGGTTTCCCATCACTCTTAAAATACACTTGAACGCCTTAAGGTGGATGCAAGGCCTTGCTTCCGCATCACCTTACCTTGTCCCAGTCTCTCCTTTATTGGCTGAGCTCCTGGACTCACACACGTGAGCTCCTTCCTACCACAACTCGCTATTACAGGTGTTACATTTTCCTAGAATGCTCTTCCCTTGGCTCTTTGCCCATTTGTCCCTTTTCTACTTTGAGGTCTCAATGTAAATATCAGCTTCTCAAGGAAAACATCCAAGATCCCTGTAGTAGACTGAGTTGTGTCCCCCAAAAGCATATATCAAAGTCCTAACCCATGGTACCTGTGGATGTGACCTTATTTGGAAACAGAGTCTTTGCAGATGATCAGAACAAGGTCATTAATGTAAGCCCTAATTCAATGTGACAGCTTCTTTATAAAAAGTGCAAATTTGGACACAAAGACAGACAGGCACACAGGAAGAACATCATGTGAACATGAAGGCAAAGATTAGGGTGAGGCATCTACAAGCCAAGGAATGCCAAAGATTGCTAGCAATCACCAGAAGCCAGGATGAGGCATAGAACGGATTGTCCCTCACAATCCTCCAAAGGATCCAGCCCTGCTGACACCTTGATTTTAGACTTCTAGCCTCCAGAACTGTGAAAGAATAAACTTTTCTTGCTTAAGCCATACAATTTATGGTAACTTATTATGGCAAGTCTTGGAAACTGATGCAATCACATGACCTAAAGTAGTTTCCTCCTGTTTGTTCTTTCTCAAACTTTGAGAAATTGTGAGTGTTTTTCACAGTTTGCAATTATTCACTGGTGTGTTTACCCGTGTCAAATATATCTCACCTACTTGACTGTAAAAGGCATAAGGTCAGAAACCACGCTCATTTTGTTCACCTCCAAATACCTAGATAGCACCACTCCTACAGAGGATGCTCAGTAAAGACTGTTTTAGTCCTATAAATTGGGCTTTACTAACTTGCACTTCTTTGGCCTCTTGACATATGTGGGGTGGTTTGTCCTAGAACTAAATAGCCCCAGATCGCTGACCCGATTCTTACTATTCCCTTTGCTTTCACAGAACCATGGAATTATTGTGCTAGCCAGAACCATAGAAATCACCTCGCTCCCACCACCACCAGTCCCCACTAGTCTTTCTGATGAGGAAACTGTGCCCTCTCCGTGTGCTACTAGCTGTCATTTCTCACAAATGTCAGTGCATTCCTGTATCTGAACAGCAGCCCTATATCTATAGCTGCCTAGCTTGAAGGTCCAGAGGTGCCCCTCCCTCACCTACAGAAGAAAGCACATGACTCTGTGACAACTGTTCACCACACAATTGCGTTTCTGCTTACATAGAATAATATAGCAATAATAATAGAATTTTAAGTCCCTGATTTAATTAAGTTATATACACTTTAAATTAGCAAGATTGATTGATTGATGTGAATTACCCAATTCACTATTCTCAATGAATTGTTCCAGATATTGCTGAGCATTTCCCAAAGGTTTACCTCCACTAGACCAGGAACACTACCCTCAGATCCTTCTGTTCAAATATCACACTGTAGAAGTGTTCCCTTTTCTCCACACCCTCTCCAGCAGCTGTTATTTTTTGAGTTGTTGATAATTGTCATTCTGACTGGAGTTAGGTGTATCTCAGTGTGGTTTTGATTTGCATCTCCCTGATGATTAGTGAGGTTGAACATTTCTTCATATGTCTGTTGGCTGCTCAGATGTCTTCCTTTGTGAAGTGTCTGTTATGTCTTTTGCCCATTTTATAATGGGGAGTGTAAACTAGTGCAACCTCTGTGGAAAGCAGTGTGGCGATTCCTAAAAGCTCTAAATATCTACCTCCCATACGACCCCGCGATCCCCCTAATGGGAATATATCCGGAAGAACACAAATCACTCTGCAAAAAAGACACCTGCACACGGATGTTTATCGCAGCGTTGTTCACAATAGCAAGAACCTGGAAGCAACCATGCTGCCCATCAAAAGAGGACTGGATTAAAAAATGTGGTACAAGCCGGGCTCGGTGGCTCAGCCTGTAATCCCGCACCTTTGGGAGGCTGAGGTGAGTGGATTGCCTGAGCCCGCGGGTTCGAGAGCCGCCTGGGCAGCGAGACCTCATCTCTACAATAAATCAAAAAATCAGCCGGGTGTGGTAGCGCGCGCCTGTAGTTCCGGCTACTCGCAAGGCTGAGGCGGAAGGATCACCGGAGCCCAGTAGGTCAAGGCTGCGGTGGCCGGGAGCGGCCACTGCACTCCAGTCTGGGCGACAGAGTGAGACTCCAACTCAAAAAAAAAAAAATGTGGTACATATACACGATGGAATACTATGCAGCCATAAAAAAGAACAAAATCATGAATTTTGCAGCAACCTGGATGGAACTAGAGTCTATAATACTGAGTGACCTCTCACAAAAACAAAGGTCTGAATATCACATGTTCTCACTCATATAATGGACCTTGAACATCCAATCTAATACTATAAGAAAATGAATGACGGTAGTGGGAAACTATGGGGGGGGAGGGAGATGGGATTAACGGGCAAATATCTGTCTGGGGATGGGGAAGCACCTCTAATCAATAGGGTGCCTGAATGAAACATATTTGTATACCTAACCCTTAACTGTACCCCACAACATCATAGTAAAAAAATATTGATTGTTGAAAAAAAAGAAAAAAATATATCTTTTTGGCAGTTGAGGGAAACTGCTAGGGGAGGGAGGCATATACCTCATCAACAAGGGTACCTGCATAATCAACATTTGTATACATAACCCTGAATTGTACCCCACATCTTTATAGTAAAATAAATAAATAAATAAAGCTTTTAAAAAAAATCACACTGGAGGTAACTGTATCTGTGGTGGCTCCAGCACAGCCCTGCCCTTGTGCTTCTTCTGGAACCTTCTGTTGACCTCTCAAGGACTTCATGCCAAATGTAGGACGTCATTCTTCACAGATGCTGGGCTATAAACTCTTAGTGATACTTTTCTTTCTTTTTTTTTTGAGGTGGAGTCTCACTCGGTCGCCCAGACTGGAGTGCCCTGGTCGCTCCCGGCCACCGCAGCCTCGCCTGCTGGGCTCCGGCGATCCTTCTGTCTCAGCCTTCCAAGTAGCCAGAATTACAGGCGTGCGCTACCACACCCGGCTGATTTTTTGATTTATTGTAGAGATGAGGTCTCGCTGCCCAGGCGGGTCTCGAACCCGCGGGCTCAGGCAATCCACTCATCTCAGCCTCCCAAAGGCGCGGGATTACAGGCTGAGCCACCGAGCCCGGCTGTGATACTTTTCTGAAGGTTCAGAAACAACAGAAGAAAACAGCATACAACTACTGCCCCGTCGACAATTGTCCAAGGCCATGCCTGGCCCCAGCCTGCCTTCCCATGGTCAGAGAAGTATATGGGACTCCAATTCAAGTGGGGCATTTCAGGCTTTCCCAGGCCTCAGAGTCTCAGACCAGTGGACCTCTGGCCACAGAGAGGCAGGAAGCCCTTCCTTTAGTGCAGCCTATGGTTCGCTTCACTTTCTGCTCCAAAACTAATGCCTCCTAAAAATTTCATCTATTTCAAGGAAGCCCCACCCCACTCCTCAGCAGTGTCATCTATACTTGTGTGCTCCAGCTGCCATAACAAAGTGCCACAAATTGGTTGGCTTAAGAAACAGAAATTTATTATTTTACAATTCTGAAAGTTAGAAGTCCAGGACTAAGATATCAGCAGGGTTGGTTCCTTCTAAGGGCTGTGAGAGAATATTTTTCAGGCCTCTGTTCTAGATTTCAGTTGTTTGTTGGCAACCTTTGCTATTCTTTGGTTTATAAGTACATAACTCCAATCCTGACTCCACTGTCACATGACTCTTCAAATCATCTTCCCTCTGTGCATGTGTTTCTGTGTCCAAATTTCCTCTTCTTATATGTACCAGTCATATTGGATTAGGTTCCACCCTAATTACCTCATTTTAACTTAATTAACACTGTAAAAACCTGTTTTCAAATAAGATCACATTCTGAGGTACTGGGGGCTAGAACTTTAACATACCTTCTTGGGGAAATGCAATTCAATCCATAGCACCCTATAACCCTAGCTAGATAATCGCATCACAGTCTCACATCCATCTTGCTTCATCAGTCACCCAATCCAGATTCAACTGCTTCAAGCTCATTCAAATTTCTTATTCAACTTTCCCTCAAAAAACCTTGAGGTCCAGATTCACCTAGGGTTACATGTTTTACACACACACATACACATGTGATGCTTTGAACAGTGTGTGACTGCACCATGAACAGTGACTCTGTGTATCAGGGGTGTAGGGTGCTGTTCAACTCTCCCTTTGCCCAAGGTTCAGACCCTTGGGAGGACACCCATCAACACAACACTTAATGAGAAACAAAGAAGAGCTTCATAAATCTGGGCAAACACTTGGCACCTCATAGCTAATCTCTAGTAAAAACTAGAATACAGAGAATTGTGGCTTAAGTCTGAAACCTAAGTGGGTCTCCCACTTCCCACTCCAAATTTCAATCTTGGGCTTAACATAATGTACCCACCTGTCGAGAAAGAGAGAGAGAAAGAAAGAGAGAGAGAAGCAGGCTGCAGAGTAGATTTTAAGTTCAGGTGCACAGTAAGTTTTCAACAGGTAGAATAGAGGCTAACATCAGGAGTCTCCTGAAAACACACACACACAAAGACATCATCCAGCACTAGAACCAACCTATAGCACAGGGACCTGAAACTCTTGGGAGAGGTAAGTTGAAAATACCCGAATCCAAGGAACAGCAAACTGAATTGCTGAAAGACGAAAAGTATGGTACTATGGCTCCACTGAGTGAGGAGAACCCATGGTGGTCTGAAAACTAAAGCCTGAGAAGGCTGAGAAGGCTTCCTCTTCTCAGCCCCACCTGCAATGCATGCTGCCTACAATGAGCTCTTTCAATACAATAGCACACTTTCTCTTCTCAACAACTCCCATTCAGTAAATATCTTTGCACTGTGTTAGAGGTGAGGAAACTAAAGCCTAGAGACATAATAGGACCATGTTTTCAGAGCCAATAAATTTATGGAGAAAGCCAAAACTCAATCCCACATTATGCTATCTGACTCCAAGCTGTGAACCGGAGTGTGATCATTTCCATTTCGTGTTAATATTAGAATGATTCTTGATGATCAGGAAGCTATTGGCTGTGGTCAGTGAAGTTGGAGTTACTGTTTTTCCATGGCTAGACAAATTAACTTCCAAGAGTTTATTACCAGGAGACTCTTTATACCCACAACAGAAAGAAAAGTTTTCTTTTTTGTTTAATCTCCTTTCATCTTTTTTTAATTTGAGAGATGTGGTACCCTTGTTGATGAGGTGTGCCCCCCCTTCCCCAGACAGATTCCCACTACTGCCAATCCCGTTTCCCCGCTTCCCTCCCATCAGTTAGCCCGCTACTGCCAATCCTTTTCTTATAGTATTACGATAATTGTTCAAGGTCCACTTATGAGTGAGAACATGTGATACTCAGTTCTTTGTTTCTGTGAAAGATCACTCAGTACTAAAGTTTTCTTAAGATCGTACTGGAGCCCAGCCTCACCCCAGAGACAGAGATGGAAGCCAGAACACTCTCATGGCGGTTGCCTCAATGCCAGCGGTGCTCTCTTTTCAGCTTCTTCACAAAATAATTGTTGGCATCTGTAGCCAGCCTTGCTGTCTCTGTTTGGGCTGCATAGTTTCTAAAAGATATCACATTTTTCAGGATTAAAGTTTGTAAAATTATATATCTGATTTTTTTAAAAAACCTTGAAGTTCAATTAGTTGAACTTCTTTTTATTTTTTATTTTAAAGTTGTGGGGTACAAGTCACAGTTAGGTATACAAATGGTCATTGTGTAGGTAAAGTTGGGGCCTCACTTTGGTTCCCACTTCACCTGGTTTGAAATCAGGTACCTTTACTGATGAAGTGTGCCTCCCCTCCTTTCCCTGGCAGTTTCCCACTACTGCCAATCACTTTCGCATAGTGTGATAATTGTTCAGGGTCCACTTATGAATGAGAATATGTAGTACTCAGTTCTTCGTTTCTGTGATCACTCAGTATTATAGACTTTAAGCTCATCTAAGTTGCTGCGAAGCTCATAATTTTATCCTTCTTTATGACTGCATAATATTCCATCATGTATATGTACCACATTTTTTTTTTTGAGTTGGAGTCTCACTCAGTCACCCAGACTGGAGTGCCATGGCCGCTCCCGGCCACTGCAGCCTCGACTTGCTGGGCTCTGGCGATCCTTCCACCTCAGCCTTCCAAGTAGCTGGAACTACAGGCGCGCGCTATCATGCCCAGCTACTTTTTTTGATTTTTATTGTAGACATGAGGTCTCGCCAAGTTGCCCAGGCGGGTCTTGAACCCGCGGGCTCAGGCAATTCACTCATCTCAGCCTCCCGAGGCACAGGATTACAGGCTGAGCCACCAAGTCTGGCTGTACCACATTTTTTTAAATCCAGTCCTCTTTTGATGGGCAGCATGGTTGGTTCCATGTTTTTGCTCTTGTGAATAATGCTGTAATAAAGGTGTGTGTGCAGGTGTTTTTTTCATAGAGTGATTTGAGTTCCTCTGGTTATGTTCCCAGAAGGAGGATTGTGGGGTCATATGGAAGGCTGATTTTTAGATCTTTTAGGAATTGCCAAACTGTTTTCCACAGAGGTTGAAAACAGTTTTTTTATACTCCCATCAACTGTGTAGAAGTGTTTCCTTTACTCCACATCCTCTCCAGCATCTGTTGTTTTTTGAGTTATTGATGATGGCCCTCCTGACTGGAGTTAGGTGGTATCTTAATGTGGTTATAATTGGCATTTTTTGATGATTAGTGAAGCTGAGCATTTTTTTTCATGTGTCTGTTGGCTGCTCATGTCTTCTTTTAAGTGTCTATGCATATCTTTTGCTCACTTTGTAGCAGGGCACTTTTTAAAAAAATCACAGAATACTTTAAGAGCAGGAAAGATGACACCACGCAGGCACTGTTAGGAGAAATGGTTGCTCCTTCCTTTGCATGGCCACGGGGTCTTGATGGGCAGGTGAAGTTTTCAGTGTTTAGTGACAAATAGCCACTTTACAAATGCCACTTTAAAATATTCTTCTAGGTGTAAAAGAAAATGATAGAATGAAACCATATTCCATTGAAGTAGAGAAAGAAAAGTTGCCAAAGTTAATAAATTCCCTAAAAACAGCCAATAAGTTCCTTCAGCAGGTAAAATAACTAAGAGAGATGAATGTTGACATCTTCAGGCTCTCACCTCTATAAATGAGATGGCTGCCTACAAGGGACTCAGCAACCAACAAGAAGATGGTGGGAAATGCTGAGATGAGCAAACCACAGTCATCTAAAGGTTGAGAATGAGCATTATTTTTCAACACACCTGATGGGTAAGGTTTTTGCAAAGTCTCCAAGTTTTTTTTTAAGAGATGCTGTTCTCTTCCTGCACGGGGAAGGGAGATGCTTCTGCTGGCTTGGGAAGATCAGAGTAATCTCAGGTTAAATATTATAGGGCTAATCCACCCAAATGTCTTCATCTCAGATGTTATGGTCCACTCTAGTCCTACCAAAGCCCTAACTTGGACATAGTAGCTTGATCAAGCCTATGCATCCACTATGCTCTGATACCTTAAAATAAAAATCCTGGACCTCATTTTCAGCACAGTCTGAAATTAGACTGTTGAATATAAGGATCTCTTTACATCTTTAACTATCTACTATGGTAGCCAGTAGCCATGTGTATCTAATGAGGACTTCAAATGTGGCTATTCCAAACTGAGATATGCTAGACATGTTATAAAAATACATACTGGTCTTGAAAACTTAGTACCAAAAATAATGTAACATTGCTTATTAGTAAGTCTTTATTTTTATTACCTATTGAAACAATATTTTCAATATATTTTGTTAAATAAACACATTATTGAAATAAATCCTACCTGTATCTTTTCTTACTTTTAAATATGTGGTTCCTAGAAAATGTAAAATTACATATATGGTCCACATTATATTTTCAGAAGACAGCACTGCTTTAAATGTCAGTTTTTCACAGTGTGCCTTGAGATGAGAGTCAGCTGAGCTGAGGTTGTCTTCTTTTTTCAAGGATTCTGAAGCTGTACAAAGTCAGTCAATTCCAATTTGCATTTGTCAAAACCCATAGAACTTTACAGTACAAAGAGTGAACCTTAATGTATGCAAATTTAAAAAAATCATTTAAGAGGTCAAGAAATCCCAAGAAGGAATACAGATATGACAGAGACGACTAATTATCTTACAAATATATGAAACAACCTCACTGAAGGGTGTGAGGGGAAAAAAGATGCTGACCAAAGTAGCTGCACATAAGCACTATACTCTACCTGAAAAGTTTTTTTCCCATGGGGATACAGGTTAACCATTCTGAAACCACTGTACATTTATACTAGAACTGAACAATTAAGTAAACAGGAGGAAGATAGTAGGAGTCAGGTTTCTCACTGTTAGAGTGAGAGGTTACAAAGCAGCAGGGGGAGGAGGCTAGAATGATCCATGTGGGGATGAGCTAGAGTAAGAAACATTGGTATTCACTCATGTTTAACTTAATACAAACACAACATATTTATGGATATGTGTATACCCATATAGACACATGTATATTTTTTATTTATTTATTTTCTCAGTTGGCTGAGAGTTCCTAGAAGCTACAGTACCTCAGTAGCAACTAGCACATTTAGTGCCAAGATTTTGGTTTCTAATACCATCCTCCAGTAAATCAATGAGAGCTCCTTGAAGGAATAACTGATTCTAGGACTGGGGTGGAAAATATACAAAATGAGCATTGAGAATATTGTCGTCCCAGAAAGCATAGAAATGTTTCGATAAAAGAAAAGGGTCCACAATTACAGAGTATGTCAAGGGGATGTAAAGGCCAACTGAAAGAGCTCCCAAAGGTTCAAAGCTGGAACAACTGGAACAATAAAAGAAATAAAGTGGTATTGAACTGTAACTCAAATCATAAAGTAAATGTCAATGAGTTCAAACTGACATAAATAAATTATTGAATAAGTAAATAAATATTCTGTAAATAAGAATTTCTAAACAAAATGATGTAGTTGTCTCAAGGATGTGGAGCTTAACTCCCCACTTCATAAGTGTCACCTGTACATAGTGACTTCTTTCCAAAGAATACAGATTGGAAAGGGGGACAAAAAGAGTAACTTTATAGTGGAGAATCCTAGCAAACACTACCTCAGCCAGGTGATCAAGGTTGACATGAACAGTGATAGCAAAATACCATAGACTGGGTAGTTTAAACAACAGAAACTTATTTCTTGCAATTCCTTAGACAAGAAGTTCAAGATCAAGGTGCCAGCAAGCAGGTTTTATTTGGGGGCTTCTTCTCTTGTCTTATAGGCACCTGGCATCTCATTGTGTGCTCACTACATCTCTTCTTTTTGAGTATACAGGGAGAGAGACCAAGCCCTCTCAAGTCTCTTCTTATACAGGAATTTATACAGGCTCTAATCCCATCATGAGGGCCTCACCCTCATGACCTTTTCTAACTCTAATTACCTCCCAAAGGAAGCATCTCCGAGTGCCATCATATTAGGGGTTGGGTTTCAACATATGAATTTCAGGGCACCACAAATACTCAGTCCACAATGGTCATGTTGATAGTATTCGTTTGATATCGTGTATTGAGAATGGCACTTAACCCTTCATAATCTTCTTTCCAAAACACATAGCCACAATCTAGTCATGAGAAAAAACATAGGACAAATCTCAGTTGGGGGACCTAATATAAAATACCTGGCTAGTACTCCTCAAAACTCCAAGGTCATCAAAAGCAAAGTCTGAGAAACAACCATGGCCAAAAGGATCCTAAAGAGACAAGACAAATAAATGTAATGTGTTATTCTGGATAGAATCCTATAAAAAAAAAAGTAAAAGAACACAAGGTAAAAAAACAAAGGAAAACTTAATAAAGTATGAACTGTAGTAATTATAAAAACATAATATCAGTATAATAGGTTAACAATCGAGGAAACTGGGTATGGGTTACATAGGAACTCACTATACTATCTTCACAACTTTTCTGTAAATCTGTTCAAAACTAAAATTCTTCAAAAATAAAAACTTTGTTTAAAAAACCTCAAGGAGAAAATTTTTAAATTATTTTATGATTGTCTTCCAGAACAAGTTGTGAAAATAAAAACTTAATTAGTATAACAACAGTATATACACAAATAAAGAAGTTATGAAATAAATAAAACTGACAAAACAAAGTGTCTAGAATGAGATAAAATAAAAGAATGGAAAACATAAAAGAGAGTGTAAAACATATAGAAGATACAGTGAGAAGGAACCACAAGACCCAGAAGAGACAAAGCAGTCTCGAACAAGAGTAATAAAGCTGGAGGCATCACACTCCCTGATTTCAAAGTATACTACAAGGCCAGGTGTGGTGGCTTATGCCTGTAATCACAACACTTTGGGAGGCTGAGGCAGGAGGATTGCTTGAGCTCAGGAATTAGAGACCAGCCTAGGCAACACAGTGAGACCTCGTCTCTACAAAATAAAACAAAAATTACCCAGGTGTAGTGGCACACACCTATAGTCCCAGCTAGTTGTGAGACTGAGATGGAAAGATTACCTAAGTCCTAGAGGTTAAGGCTGTGGTAAGCCATGATCTTGCTACTGCACTCCCATCTGGGCAACAGAGTGAGACCCTGACTCAAAAACAAAAAAGTTTATATCTATATAAACATGTATATATATATTTGTAGTATATATATATCATAGTAATCGAAATAGTCATTACTGGCACACAAACAGATGTATAGATCAATGGAACAGAGTAAATAGTCATTTATTGTCAACTGACCTTCAACAACACTGCCAAGAATATGCAATGGAGAAATGATAATCTCTTCAATAAATGGTATTGTGAAAAGTATGATCACTTACAAAAGAACAAAATTGGGCCTTATCTCATACCACCTACAAAAATCAACTCAAAATGTATTAAAATCTTAAACATGAAACCTAAAACTGTAAATCTACTAGAATAAAACATAAGAAAAAAGATATCTGACACTGTTTGGGCAATGATTTTTTTGGATGTAACCCCAAAAGCACAATCAATCAAAGCAAAAATAGCCAAAATGATGCATTAAACCAAAAAGCTTGTACCCAACAATGGAAACATAAATAAAATATACAAACAACTTACAGAATGGGAGAAAATATTTACAAACCATATATCTGATAAGAAGTTAATATTTAAAATATAAAAGCAACTCAAACAACTCAATAATAAGGCAACAAATAACCCAAATTAAAAATGAGCAAAGGACCTAAATAGACATTTATTAAAAGAAGACATACAAATGGCCAACAGGTATATTTTTTTAAATGCTCAGTACTACTATTTATCTGAGAAATGCAAACCAAACCACAATGAGATAATACCTCACATCTCACCTATTAAAAATAGCTATTATCGGCCAGGTTCGGTGGCTCAGCCTGGCACCTTTGGGAGGCTGAGGTGAGTGGGTTCAAGACCCGCCTGGGCAACGAGACCTCATCTCTACAATAAACCAAAAAATCAGCTGGGCGTGGTAGCGCATGCCTGTAGTTCCAGCTACTTGGAAGGCTGAGGTGGAAGGATCGCCGGAGCCCAGCAGGTCGAGGCTGCGGTGGCCGGGAGCGGCCACTGCACTCCAGTCTGGGTGACAGAGTGAGACTCCAACTAAAAAAAAAAAAAAAAAAATAGCTATTATCAAAAAGACAAAAGGTAAGAAATATTGGTGAAGATATGAAGAGAAGGGAACACTTGTACACTTTTTTTTACTGGGGATGTAAACTGGTACAGCCATTAGGAAAAGCAGCATGGAGTTTGCTCAAAAAATTAAAACTAGAACTATCATATGATCCATAAATTTTATTTCTAAGTATATATATGCAAAGGAAATAAAGTTGGCATCTCAGAGTGATCTCTGTACTTCCAAGTTTACTGTAGCATCAGTAACAATAGACAAGATATGGATCCTACCTGGGTGTCTATTAAGAGGTTAACGGGTAAGGAAAATGTGGTGTATTTGTGTGTGTTTATTGTGTGTGTGGGTGTGGGTGGGTGTGTAATACAATATATATAATGGAATACTATTCAGCCTTAAGAAGGAAAGAAATTCTGCCATTTGTGACAACATAATTGAACCTGGAGGACATTGTGCTAAGAGAAATAATCTAGACACAGAAAGACAAATACTTAATGTTCTCACTCATATGTGGAATCTAAAAAAGCTAAACTCATAGAAGCAGAGAGTAGAATACTGATTGATAGACACTGGGGGTGGAGAGGAAAAGGGTTATGTCTGCCAAAGGATACAAAATTTTTGTTGTGCAAGATGAATAAGTTATGGAGACCAAATGTACAACATGGTAATACTGTAGTATATACTTAACATTTGCTAAGAGTATAAATCTTAAATGCTTTCACCACAAAAAAAAGGTAACTATGTGAGGTGATGAATATGTTAATTAGCTTGATTCAGGTAAACCAATTTATAATGTGTACCTATATCAAATATTGCATTGTACACCTTAACTATATACAATTTTTGTCAATCATACCTCAATAAAGCTGGAAAAAAAATAAATAAAATGTAGGCCTGGAAAAAAAGATACAGTGAGATCTAATATGTGTATAATTTGAAAAGAAGCAATAACTGAAGAGATATTGGCATCAAACATATTCAAATAACATATTCAAAATGTCTTAAGGACCCCAAACAGATTAATTATTTTTAAAAATCCACACTGAAGTACATCATGATAAAAATCATAGTAAAAAAAGAAAAAAATGTAAAAGTATCTAAGGAATAAAGATTGTCTTCAAAAGAATAATTAGGAATGACAACTGACTTCCCAACAGAAACAACAGAAGCCAGCAGACAATGAAATTTTTTTTTAAATGCTGAAAGAATCTGACAGCCAACTTATGTACAAAAAAGATATACTTGAGGGATATTTCAGTAAAATAGCCCTCAAGGATAAAAGTGAAATAAATGTACTTTTATACAAACAAAAACTGAAAATATTTGTCATTTGTAAACCCGCACTAAAGAAAAATGGTCCCTGATGGAAAATCTGAGATATGTGACAAAATGAAGAATAATAAAAATGGCAAATATGTACATAAATATAAATAAGTGCCAAATATACAAAACAATAATAGCAATATCCTGTTAGGTTTTTTTGTTTTTGTTTTTGTTTTTGAGTTGGAGTCTCACTCTGTCACCCAGACTGGAGTGCAGTGGCCGCTCCCGGCCACTACAGCCTCAACCTGCTGGGCTCCAGCAATCCTTCCACCTCAGCCTTCCAAGTAGCTGGAACTACAGGCATGCGCTACCACACCCAGCTAATTTTTGATTTTATTGTAGAGATGAGGTCTCACCAAGTTGCCCAGGCGGGTCTCGAACCCATGGGCTCAGGCAATCCACTCACCTCAGTCTCCCAAAGTGCTGGGATTACAGGCTGAGCCACCGAGCCTGTATCCTGTTAGGTTTTAATTGTAAAAAGAATTAAAATGTTAAAAATGTTAAACTCAGAATAGACAGCAAATAGAGTTATAGTTTAAGATTTTTTTGTGTTGTCCAACAACAGGATAATTTCCATTAGACTTTGAGAAATTTAAAGTGTATGCTGTAATTTCTAGGATATTTAAAACTACAGTAAAAAAGTCTGCAACTTTCAAGATAATAGAGGGAGCAAATGGAATAATAAAACATAATCAACCCAAAAGAAATTAGTGGCAGAGATAAAAAGAAACAGAACATATGAAACAAATAACAAATTCAAATGTATTGGTAGTTATATTAAATGTAAGTGCACTAATTGCCACAATTCAAAGGCAAGGATTGTCTGATTGGGTTTTTTAAAGGATTGCTGTTTACAAGACACATGTAAAATAAAATGATACTGCTAGCTTGCAAGTAAAATGATGTACAAGATATACCATGCAAACACTTTCCTTAAAGAAAAAATCTGGAATAGCTACATTGATAACAGAAAATGTAGTCTTTAAGGCAAAACAAGCATTCATAAAGGCAGAAACTTAATAATAATGAGTTCAATTTACTAAGAGGTTACAACAATTCTAAATTTGTAGGCATCTAACAGCAGAAATTGACAAGCCAAAAGAAAAAAGGTAGACAAACCCCAAATCATCATAATATATTTTCAAAAACTCTCTTAGTAATTAATAAAATAAATACATAAAACACCAGTATAGATATGAAATATTTAAGCAACACAATCAGAAAATTGATCTCACAGATATTCATAAAATACTAAAATCCAAAATTGTAAAATATACGATTTTAAAGTACACACAGAAAATTTTCCAAAAATGGATATTTAAAACTAGAGACAACATATAGTCCCTAACTATATTCAGTCCATCTGTAAATCAATACCAAAAAGATAACAGAATAGCCAAAATTCCTAAACAAGCAAGGCTGCTGATTCCTGACTCCAAGATCAACCCTGAAGAAACTAGAGGGAAAACAGAAAACTATGAGAATCCTGGAGGTGACAAGAGGGTGCTTTAATGAGTGGTGATTAGGTGGTGGTTCTGACTCGTGAACAAGTCTGTGAAGGGTGTAATTGAAAAGGAGCTTGGGCAGGAGGGGGAAAAAAGAAAAGAAAAGGAGCTATTAAAGTTCTGCTCTTGCTCTTTCCTTTCCATTTCCTTGAAACAAACGTTCCTTCCCCCTCACCTATTATGACTCAGACTTCTGTCCCAGGAGTCCACTGGAGTAAAATAAGGGCAGCACAGAAGACTGTTAGTGAGGAACCAAGAAAAACATGTAGAGACCAACTAGCCTAACATATTAATTCTCCATCCCTACACCTCCAAATCTCAAAGGCTGGTAAAGAAAGAACCTAAAAATAATCTCCACAATAATCCAGACAACAGGAGTTCTTAAAAAAAGAGGAAAAAAAGCTATTTTAATAAAGAGAAGAAAATGGAGATAAATTACCAAGAATTAAAAAACTAGAAACGAAAGACTTCAGATTGAAAAGGCCATAGGGTGCCAGAGAGAAACAATTAAAAAAAAATTCCAGCTACACATGTTTTAGTAAACTTTAAGAAGGTCAAAGATAAAAAATTTGTACAGATTACAGCACATGATCTACAAAGAAACATGAGGTAGATTGACATCATATTTTCTGACAGCAACATTGGATACAAGAAAACAATGGAGTCACATGTTTAGGGTGTGGAAAGAAAAACAAATCTGTCATTTTGATACAATGAAAATATACTGAGATATACAAGGTGTTACAAGCTTTTTCCACCAAAATGCATAGTGTAAAAAGTCTTAGATTAATAATTTAAAAAGGAAAGATCAATGTAATATAAAAAGAGATATAAATTTAGTTTCTGTGCCCCTGGTTCCTAGAACGCAGCTCCTGAAATCTCTGGACCCTCCAGAATGATAAATGTCTTTTTAATGCTGGTGAGATGACTGGTAGCTGGGGCCCCCAGATAACTTCAGGATGAGGGCTGGTCACCACAAAGACCAAGGCGTAATTAGAGACTAGGGACTTTCACCTATGTCCCAAACCCCTGGAGAGAGTAGAAGGGAAAGGGGATGAAGCAGTTGACTGCCAATGGTCAATGATGTAATCAACCATGTCTACCTAATAAAGGCTTTACGAAAATTCCAAAAGATGGGGTTTGTGGAGTTTCTGAATTGCTGAATATGTGGAGGTTCCTGGAGAGTGGCACCAGAGGAGCCATGGAAGCGCTTTGCCCCTTCCTACATACCATGCCCTATGCAGCTCTTCCCTCTGGCTGTTTATCCATATCCTATGCAATATCCTGTAAGTGAATGGATAAACATAAGCAAAGTGTTTCCCTTAGCTCTGTAAGACATGCTAGCAAATTAATTGAACCCTAGGATGCAGGTTTTGGAAACCTACAGTCAGTTAGACGTATAGGCGACTGTCTACTGCTTGTAACTGGCATCTATCTAATGCTGGGCAGTCTTGTGGGACCGAGCCCTCAACCCACTGGGATCTGACACTATTTCTTAGTAGATAGATAGTGTCAGAATTGAATTGAATTATAGTGCACCTAGTTGGTGTGCACTGGAGAACTGCTCGGTGTGTGGGGGAAAAAAATCAAAACTCACATGTTTGGTCACAAAAGTGTCATGTAAAGTGACTGGAAGAGAGTAGGAAAAACAATTTATGTTTCTTTTTAAATCTCTAATAATCATTCAAAAAATTCTCAAGACATAGATAAATTAAAGGTGATTATATACCTTAAGTGCATTGTTATTTTGAAACAGATTAACAAAAACAATATCTTAAGGAAAAAGTGAAAAAGAATAATATATCCACTATAATCAAAATTAAAATTCTAAACTTTAAAAGGCTATTTAATATCTAAATGTAAATCTATAAAACTTTTAGAAGAAAACAGGAGAAAGTCTTTGTGACTTAGGGTTCAGTGAGGTGTTCTTGGACATGATACCAAAAGCAAGATCCATAAAGGAAAGAAATAGATAAATTGTATCTCATGAAAATTAAAACTTCTGTTTTGCAAAAGATCTTATTCCGAGGAAAAAAACAAGCCAGCAATTGGAAGAAAATATTTGAAATTCACATATTCAATAGAGAATTCATATCGAGAATATACAAAGAGCATCTAAACTCAACAGTATGAAAACCATCTAATTAGAAAATGGGAAAATTACTTAAACAGACATTTCCCCAAAGAAGATATAGGGTTGGCAAATAAACACATGAAAACATATTCAACATCATTAGACATTAGGAAAATGTAAATTAAAACCTGGTGAGATATCACAACATATCTATTAAAACAGCACGAATAAAAAATACAGATAACATCAAATGTTAGTAAGGATGTAAAGAAACTGAATCTCTCACACATTGCTGGTAATGTAAAAATTGTACAGCTACTCTGGAGATTAATCTGGACACTTCTTTTTTTCTCTTTTTTTTTTTTTTGAGTTGGAGTCTCACTCTGTTGCCCAGACTGGAGTGCAGTGGCCGCTCCCAGCCACCGCAGCCTCGAACTGCTGGGCTCCAGGGATCCTTCTGCCTCAGCCTTTCAAGTAGCCGGAATTACAGGCATTTGCTACCACACCCGGCTGATTTTTTGATTTATTGTAGAGATGAGGTCTCGCTGCCCAGGTGGGTCTCGAACCCACGGGCTCAGGCAATCCACTCACCTCAGCCTCCCAAAGGCGCGGGATTACAGGCTGAATCTGGACACTTCTTAAGAAATTAAACCTAGACTTATGCCATAAAACCCAACATCTCATAACTGGGCATTTGACCTAGAGAAATGAAAATCTGTATTCATATGTAAGTATATACACAGACATTCATAACAGTTTTATTTACAATAACAAAAAATGGGAAATTGCCTAAATACCCTTCAAAAAGTGAGGAGCTAAACAAATTTTGGCATGTCCATACTATGGAAAACTACTTTGGCATAAAAAAGAATGAGCTATTGATACAAAATCTTGGATGGTTCTGAAGGTTCCACACTGTATGATTTCATTTCTATAACATTCTTGAAATGATAAAATTATAGAAATGGAACAGAGATAAGTGATTGCCAAGGGTTAGGGGAGAGGAGAGAGGGTGTGACTGTAGAAAGGTAGCCCAAGAGCATTCCTTAGTGGTGATAGAATGGCCCTGTGTCCGGGTTGCAGTGGTATTATTCAGATCTACACATGTAGGTAGTAAAATGTTATAAAATTATACATACACATGCATTTAAAAATGTATACATACGAGAAAACTGGTGAATTCTGAGTAAGGTCTACAGTCCAGTTAATTATATTAGCATGTCAATTATTTTCCCAGTTTTGATGATGTGCTATGATTCTGTAAGATGTCACCTTTGGGGCAAGCTGGGTGAGGATACAGAGAACTTCTCTGTGCTATTTTTGCAACTTGTGCATCTAAAATTATTATTTTGAAAATACAATTTCTTTTTTTTTTGAGTTGGAGTCTCACTCTGTCGCCCAGACTGGAGTGCAGTGGCCGCTCCCGGCCACCGCAGCCTCGACCTGCTGGGCTCTGGCGATCCCTCCGCCTCAGCCTTCCAAGTAGCCAGAATTACAGGCATGCGCTACCAGCCCGGCTGATTTTTTGATTTATTGTACAGATGAGGTCTCACTGCCCAGGCAGGTCTCGAACCCGCTGGCTCAGGCAATCCACTCACCTCAGCCTCCCAAAGGCACAGGATTACAGGCTGAGCCACCGAGCCCGGCTTGAAAATACATTTTTAAAAGCCTATATCAGTAGTCCCCCCTTATCCTCAATTTCACTTTCAGTAGTTTCAGTTACCTTTGGTTAACCAATGGTTAACAATATTAAATGGAAAATTCCAGAAATAAATTATTTATAGTCTTTACATTGTGTGCAGTTCTGAGTAGTGGGATGAAATCTAGAGCCATCCTTCTCCCTCTCACCCAGGACACAAATCATTCCTATGTCCAGTGTCTCCATGTTGTGGGCACTACTGCTAATGAGTCACTTAGCAACTGTCTGTGGTATCAGATATTTTGAGAGAAAAAAAGACTACATTTACAGAGCTTTTATTACAAGAGACATACATAATTTATAAATTAATTGTTCTATTTTATTATTAGTTATTGCTATTAATTCTTCTTATACCTAATTTATAAATTATAACCTATAATTTATACATTATAACCTATAATCTTTATCATAGGTATATATGCAAAGGAAAAAAATAGTATAGTACTACTGCAGTTTCAGGCATCCACTGGGAGTCTTAGAACATATATTTTGTGAATCAAGTGGGCCTACCATTATAGTAATATGAAGTATTGGCAGTAGAAAGAAACCAGGAGAGGGGAGAATGTACTCAGCATCTTGTTTTATTTGGGAGAATATGTTTGTATCAGTTCAAAATATTTTTAAATTATTAAAAATTAGCTTGAACTTGCAATATATTGAAATATTATTAAGATATTAGAAATAAGTCTAAATACATCAATAATTGTAATAAATGCAAATGGATTAAACACATCAATTAAGAGATAGATAAATATTATCAAGTTGAGGTTTTAGAAATCTATTTATATGTTACTTACAAGAGATATATTTAAAGCATAAAGACAGGCCAAGATTAAAAGTAAAAACATAAATAAAAATATATTAGACATGTAAACATTAAAGAAAATTTTTAAAAATTGTCGAATTAAAGTAACATTATATAAAATTGACTTTAGCAAAAGCACTATTATATATGGAGAGGACTGTCACCTAATGATAAAGATGCTCATTTCACCAAAAAGAAATAATAATTCTAAACAAGTTCTTCTTTATAGTTCAAAATGGTCAGAAATAACCAGTATACTCCTGGAAAAGAGAGAGGAGTAGGAAAAGAGTGTTTACTCTCTCTAATATCAGAATGTATTATGAAGGAATAATAATAAAGTGATGTAGTACTGACTCAGAAATAAACACAGTGACCAGTGGAATAGTACAAACGCAGATCTCTGCATGTGTGGAACTGAGGTATGTGCAGAGAAGGAAGGAATGACTAGCTAATAGCAGAGCTGGGAAACAAATGATCCACAATACTGAAAAAGCTAAAATGGTATTCCTTCCTCAAGTCACATGTAAAATCAATCCAGCCCAGTTTCTGTTCCCATTTTCTCTTCTTTTCCCATCTCCTTCCCATTTTCTCTTCTTTTCCATCTCCTCTTCCTTTCCCAGCATGGGGAAATTGCCCGGTGGCAGAGAACATAGAATAGAAACACAGAGTAAAAGGATCACTTGGAGGTACAGGGCCATGGCCCAGAATGTGAGGGTGTGGAGCTGTGGGAATGTGGGTAATGGAGGGAGCTGGGGCATGTATTAGCAGACTATGAGCTGAGAATGCAGGCCAGGGAAGAGAGGAAGGGAGCTATAGGGGATAGCATAGGGCTATGTGGGGAGGTGGAGGGAAGTAGCCAGTGTGGTTAAAGTTTGGTTACACTGAGTAAATAAATAAATTGTTCGAGCAAGTACACAATATGCTGATGACTATGGGAGTCAAGATTCTCAAGACATTTACATATAAGAAATATGAGAACACAGGAGCACCAGCATTTATACAACAACTACTAAGTAAAATAAAAAAGATATTGACTCTAGCACTATTATAGCAGGGGACTTGAATACCCCACCAACAGCCCTAGATAGATCATCGAGGCAAAAAATCAACAAGGAGATCCAGAATCTAAACTTGACACTTGACCAAATGGACTTAATAGAAACTTACAGATTATTCTATCCAACAACCACAGAATATATATTCTACTAAGCACCACATGGAACATACTCCAAGATTGATCACATCCTTGGCCATAAATCAAGCATAAGCAAATTTCATAATGTTGAAATCTCGCCATGCACATTCTCAGACCACAGTGGAATAAAAATAAATATCAATACCAACAACATTTCCCCAAAGCCCACAAAGACATGGACACTAAATAGCATGATGCTGAACAACGACTGGGTCAACATTGAAATCAAAGCAGAAATTGAAAGATTCCTGGAAACAAATGGAAATGAAGAAACATCTTACCAAACCTCTGGGATGCCCTGAAAGTAGTTCTCAGAGGGGAATTTACATCTCTAGGAGCACACATCAAGAAAACGGAAAGATCAGAAGTTGAGAGCCTAACAATTTACCTAAGGGAGCTGGAAATAGAAGACCACCAAAGCCCCAACTTTAGAAGAAGAATCCAAATCACAAAAATAAGAGCCCAAATATGGGACATAGAAGACAAAAATAACATAGAAAACATTAACAAAACAAAAAGTTGGTTCTTTGAAAGAATTAATAAGATTGATGAACCCCTAGCCAGAATGACCAAGAGAAAAAGCTTAAATTAACACAATCAGAAATACAAAAGACCAAATCACAACTGATCCTGAAGAAAAATAAAAGATTATCAGAGATTACTATGTACATCTGTTTGGAAACAAACTTGATAATCAAAATAAAATGGAGGACTTTATGACATCACACAACCTCCCCAGGTTGAAACAAGAAGACATTGAGACAGTAAATAGACCAATAACAACCCAGGAAATTGACTCTTTCATACAAAAACTACTAAAAAAAAAAAAAAAAAAGCCCAAGACCGGATGGCTTTCCAGCAGAATTCTACAAAACGTACAAGGAGGAGCTGATTCCAATCCTACTGAAAGTATTCCAGGCAATTGAGAAAGATGGAATTCTCCCCAAATCATTTTATGAAGCTAACATCACACTGATACCCAACCCGCATAAAGATCCAACAAAAAAAAGAGAACTACAGGCCAATATCCCATATGAACATAGATGCAAAAATCCTCAACAAGATTCTAGCAAATCAGATCCAAAAACACATTTCAAAAATTATCCACCATGACCAAGTAGGCTTCATCCCCAGGATGCAGGACTGGTTCAACATTCACAAGACCATATATGTCATTAAATACATTAACAGATGTAAAAACAAGAACCACATGATTATCTCATTAGATGCAGATTTTGATAAAATCCAGCATCCCTTCTTGATAAAAACCCTCAAACACCTAGGTTAGAAGGTACATACCTCAAAATAGTAAGTGCCATCTACGATAAACCCACAGCTAACATATTGCTAAATGGAGAGAAGCTGGAAACGTTTCCCCTGAAAACTGAAATATGACAAGTCTGCCCACTCTCACCCCTCTTGTTCAATATTGTGTTGGAAGTCCTAACTCAAGCAATTAGACAAGAGAAGGAAATCAAGGGTATCCAAATAGGAAAAGAGGAAGTCAAGTTATCCCTCTTTGCTGATGATATGAACCTATACCTTGAAAATCCAAGAGAATTTGTCAGAAACATGCTTGCACTGATAAAGGACTTTGGCAAAGTCTCAGGGTACAAAACAAATGTGCGAAAGACAGTAGCATTCCTATACACCAAAAACAAGCAGGCAGAGATTCAAGTTAAAAGCACAATTCCATTCACAATAGCCACACACAAAAATGAAATACCTCGGCATCTTCCTAACCAAAGAAGTGAAAGACTTTTACAATGAGAACTACAAAACGCTGCTCAAAGAAATCTAAGAAGACACAAAAAAATGGAAAAATATTTCATGCTCATGGATAGGAAGAATGAATCAACATGGTTAAAATACCCATCCTACCGAAGGCAATCTACAGATTCAATGCAATATCCATTAAGTTACCAACATCATTCTTCCTAGACCTGGAAATGACAATACAGAAATTCATATGGAAACATAAACAACCACAAATAGCCAAAACAATCCTTGGCAAAAGAAACAAAGCAGGAAGTATAACACTTCCAAACTTCAAACTTTACTATAAGTTTACAGTAATCAAAGCAGCCTGGTATTGGTACAAGAACAGGCACATAAATCAATGAAACAAGACAGAGATTTCAGAAGCAAAGCCTCAATTTCTCAACCAACTCATCTTTGACAAAGCCTCCAACAACAATCACTGGCGAGAGGAGAACCTATTCAGTAAATGGTGTTGGGAAAACTGACTGACCACGTGCAGAAGATTGAAACAGGACCCCTACCTATCACCATACACAAATACTAACTCTAAATGAATCAAGATCTAAACATAAAACTTCAAACTATAAGAATCTTAGAAAATGCAGGAGACACCCTTATGTTAGCTGTGGGAGTAGATGGCACTTACTATTTTGAGTTATGTACCTTCTATGCCAACCAATTCCTATTCAGAACCCTAAAGGCCAATACCTTAAGAAATAAGGTAGGCAAGTGGGACCTCATCAAACTAACGAGCTTCTGCAAAGCAAAAGAAACCATCAAGAGAGCAGGAAGACAGCCCACAGAATGGGAAAAACTATTTGCCAACTGTATATCTGACAAAGGCCTAACATCTAGGATCTACAAGGAACTCAAACATGCCGAAAAGAAAAAAACAAACAGCCCCTTTAAAAAGTTGGCAAAAGACATGAATAGACACTTCTTAGAAGAAGATATATGGACAGCCAACAAACACATGAAAAAGCGCTCAGCCTCACTCATCATTAGAGAAATGCAAATCAAAATCACACTGAGATACCACCTAACCCCAGTAAGCATGGCCATCATTAATAAAACAAACAACAACAGATGCTGGCGAGGATGTGGACAGAAAGGAACGCTTCTACACTGCTGGTGGGAATGTAAACTAGTGCAACCTCTTTGGAAGACAGTGTGGCAATTTCTGAAAGAACTAGAAATTGACCTTCCATATAACCCAGCAATTCTTCTATCGGGAATATACCCAGAGGAACTCAAATCATTCTACAAAAGAGATACCTGTACACATGTTTGTTGAAGCTCTATTCATAATAGCAAAAGCATGGAACCAACCATGTTACCCACTGAAGCTGGACTGGATAAAGAAAATGTGGTACTTATACACAATGTAATATTATGCAGCCATAAAGAAGGATAAATATATGGACTTCGCAGCAACTTGGATGGATTTGGAGTCGATCATACTCAGTGATCTATCACAGAAACAAAGGACAGAGTACCATATGTTCTCAACTCATAAGTGGACCTTGAACAATTATAATACTATAAGAAAGGATTTGGCAGTAATGGGAAACTGTCAGGGGAGGGGAGTGGGATTGGCAGTTGAGGGAAACTGCTAGGGGAGGGAGGGGCATACCTTATCAACAAGGGTACCTGTATAATCAATGTTTGTATACCTAACCCCGAATTGTATCCCACATCTTTATAATAAAAAATAATAATAATAAATAAAACTGGAAAAAAAGAAATATGAGAAAGTTAGAAAGAACTCCAAGTTATTGAATTGATATTGGAAGTATCAATATAAACTCAGTTTTGTAATATCTTTTAGAGACTACATAGGCACAGAAATAGAGATGTGTGCATGTGTGCATAGGAATGTGTGTGTAAATAGATACATGCATGTATTCCGTACTTCTATTTTCCTAGAGGGCCTAGAAGCAATAAGACTCTAGTGGCAATGGTGTAACGAGGTAACCTGAGAGGGGCTTGCGCATAATGTTTACCTATTCCAAAGAAGTCACCCAGAGGTCCAGCAGGAAAAGACACCGATTTATTAGAATTTCCAGGAGGCAACAATGGGAGCAGGTTGGTGAAGAATTGCACCTTGAGGCAGTACAACAAACCATTTTATAATCAAAGCAAGCAAGTCACCTGCAACCCATGACTCATTACTGGGAATATGCATGCCCTTCAGAGACCAGCTTTGGCCAGAGGCCACTCCTTGAGGGAGATGGAAGAAAAAAGCCAGGTATAGAAGGAAACAGGAAACAGTATATGTCCGAGCAATATCTCACAAACAGACACTTCCAGGCCCTGGATCTTGGTTTTCAAACTAAAAGGAACTAGAGCTTTTGAAGAAATGGCTGATTCCAAGGCTGGTTCAAGACAAGATAATCCTAGAATATCTTTTTGTGTCAGAAAGGGAGAATGAACAGGGTATACTGAAAAGACACAGAAATCAGCTTGCAGGGACTCCCACTGGCTAAATAAGGAACAACATAAGCATCGAAATAATAAGAACAAACTACAGCACATTAAATAAAACAGGAATCTATGAGTTCATACTAACATAATTGACAAATAAATAAACAGCGAGAGCACTTCCTTAAAGTTGAATGCCAAATAATAAATTTTAAAATAATGAGGAAAACAGAAAATCTCCATCACTATAGATGTGGTTGATTACACAGTAGTCAACGGATGCTAAGGCTGTAGAGGGAGGATTTGATGAGGACTAGAATATCAGTGCAATCTCAGAACATGCCCCCACTAATCAACTATAAAAGGAAGAAATTATGAATTTAAGGAAGAAGAACCAGGCAGGCACAAACCCATGTTAACATCGTCTATGGTCGAACAGGTCAACATGGTGACATTATTCATCCTAATGAGATGCACTGAGAAGAACACAGTTTCATTACTGAGGTAATACCACCGTAATTGAATGGTCTGACCATGTTCATGAGGAAAAATCAGATGAAGCATGATGAAGTCACCATAAAATGTAAGGCCTATAATGTTTGAAACCATCCAGGACATGAAAGAAAGACTGAGAGACACTGTGATTTTTGAATGTTAAGCCAGTTTCACTACATTCCTAGAATAAACAAAATATGCTTTCCCTTTTGTGAAATTTATTTTAGGGTGTATGTGCACATGCTTTATCTGTATTCATTTATTTATTTGTTTTGGATTGGAGTCTCATTCCATCGTCCAGGCTAGAGTACCGTGACACATTCACAGTCACCCATCGTCAACTTACTTGGCTCCAGCGATCCTTCCGCCTCCAAGTAGCTAGAACTAGAGGCACGCGCTACCACGCCCAGCTAATTTTTTTGATTTACTGTAGAGATGAGGTCTTGCCAAGTTGCCCAGGCTGGTCTCAAACCTGCAGGCTCAGGCAATCCACTTGCCTCAGCCTCCCAAAGTGCTGGGATTACAGACCGAGCCACCGAGCCCAGTGTGAGCATGCTTTAAAAAATTGGCTTGGGGAATTCTTAAAGTTCCTAATACTGATTTTTGTGACAGTTTGTAATTTGCTCTTTCATTTTATTTAATGTGTTACTTTACAAACAAGTTTTTCATTTAATATAATCAAATTTATCAATCTTTTTCAGTTCACAATTTTTATGCTTATTTGAGGTTTAAAAATATTCATCTATATGTTTCACTTAGTATTTTATTTTTTTATTTTTATTTTATTTTTTTGAGTTGGAGTCTCACTCTTTCGCCCAGACTGGAGTGCAGTGGCCGCTCCCAGCCACTGCAGCCTCGACTTGCTGGGCTCCGGCGATCCTTCTGCCTCAGCCTTTCAAGTAGCCAGAATGACAGGCATGCGCTACCATGCCCGACTAATTTTTTTGATTTATTGTAGCGATGAGGTCTCGCTGCCCAGGCGGGTCTCGAACCCGCGGACTCAGGCAATCACTTAGTATTTTAAAGCTTTGTTTTTGATACTTAAGCCCTTAACCTAATTACTTTTAAAAAATAATTTATTTTAAATGACTTCAAACTTAAAGAAAAAATGTCAGAACAATACAAAAAAATTGCATACCCCTTCATCTGGATATTCTCCAGTTGTTAATGTTTCTTGCATTTGTTCCTATGTTGTCTATTTATTCTCATTCCTTTTTCTGAACCTTTTGAGGGCAAGCTACAAATATGATGTCTCATCACTCCTAGACACTCTAGTATGTGTTGCCCCCAAACAAGGACAGTCTCTTCTATAATCGGCACACAAGTCTCCAATCAGGAAATCAACAATGGTGACAAACTAATGCATAATTCACAGACCCCATTCAAATGTTAGTCTCAACAATTTCTGTCTTTCCTTGTCTGGCTCTTACCCAGGAATATAGGTTGCATTTAGTTGGTCATGTCTCTTTCAATTGTTTCAGTATGAGTGGAAACAGATAGAAGGTCACTTTGTAATAAATAAATGAACTGTACATTCTTGTTTTGTATATTGCTCTGTGTGTATATTTCATTAAGAAATATTTAAGAAGAAAACTAACCACACTCATACATTTCAAACATGGTATTTGCTCCCAGAATTCAAATCTCTGCCTTAAAATTAAGTGTATTCAATCCACTAAATATTTAAAGCCTTGAAGTTTGGAAAGTCTCATGACCAAAAAAATGAAACAAAAACCAAAACCCTTGCCAAATAGCAGTGCAAGGGTAGAACTGGGGCTCCCAGAGTGGATTTTATTGGGACCCCTACCACCATATGTATCTCCACAAAAATCTCATTCCTCTCCTAATTTATATTATTGTTTAAAGATGGTCTAGGTATTGCACAGTGAACACCCAAGTGTGCTTTATAGTTCCCTTGGCTTTGACCCTGTGCTAGAGCAATACCTGTTCTTCTCCTCTGCATTGAAAGGAGTATTTATCCTTTTAAGTGTATTCAGAAAGCCAGTACATTATAATAATAATAAAAAAGATGGTCTAGGTGTTATAATCTCAATTAAAAGAGCAATGTACATTCAAAGGATTTAGTTGAAGGTATAAACATGGCATACTACGTTTATGAAAGAGATGTATTGCTAGACCAATCCATTCTAACAGAGCAGGGGATTTTTTTCTGACCTAGAAGACAGAGATGGAATTTCTTAGTGGCCTTGACAATTGCTCTTGCAAATAATGTCAAAGAAATGTTTGTTGAGATGTCAGCTTCTGGAAGGTCCACTTATGCCTTAAACATATAGATGAATCTTTTTAAACCTCAAATAAGCATAAAGGGAGTTGGGGAATCAACTGGCATACCACTCAGCCAGACCCGGGCTGTAGCAACATGAACTGAGAAAGGAAGTTGGTGCTAAGTAGTCTTAAAATTAGATATGGTATCTTTCTTGCAGTTTTAGGGATAAAGAGTCTTGCATATTGATTGCCTTAATTATGCAGACCTACTTTTTGGGGTTTCTTTGGTTGAATTCAACATGCAGATCCAAACAGCACAAATGATCTGTTTTCTCCCCTGAACTGCATTTGCTTCTGTAAACAAAATTGTTTATCAAAAGGAAATATGCTCTTTGCAAGAAGTTGGCCTGTAATAAGCATTATTGCAAAATGTTTTGAGGGGAGGGCCGCGCATTCCCATTCCCTATCCCATCCACAGTATTCCAGAAAAACCCTGGTTCACAAATTTCAAAGGTGAAAACAGCTTTGGAAATTACATCATAGTTCTGTCTCCATTTTCCAGAGAAGTGCGAGGGTTGACTCATGACCTGGTTTTCTCACCCTTGTTCACTGCTTTTCCCACTGTACCTTTCACCTCAAATATGATACGAGATGAGTTTTCACATTAATAAAAGAGGAGATGTTCTCCGGTGCCCCCTTCGATTATGGATGTTGTCCCCAACGTTCCCAAATAGCATGAGTTGGCAACCATGGATTGCATTGTCCTCTAATTAAGGAACTAGAAAGAACCAACCCTGGAAGGGACCTCGAATGAGAACGACCTGTAATTTAAAGGGAATTAAAAAACAAAACACACACACACGCACACCGTTAGCTTCTGCCTTCAAATCAGAAAATCATTTTTGCATACTACTAACTCTGCTCGCCTCTCCCTTCACTTTTAAACAGACCTACTCCAGGGAGCGGATGTTGGGACGCAGGGGGAGGAAAGTGGAGAGGGAAAGGTCAGCGGGGCCCGGGGGTGGTGCGGCGCTGCGAGTCCCGACTGCACCACCCAGGACCGCCGGGGGCGCGGGCGCGGGGCTTGTGCGCACGCGCGGCGCCACGGGCGGCTGCTCTCCCGCACAAGGTTTCACGCTGCTTTATTTAGCCTTTCAGCGCTGCCCCCTTCCACCTCTCCAAAGCCCCAAATTCAGAGTGATAGAGGGTGGTGTGGGGAAGATCCCAGGGCACCTTCAGAAAACGATGTTTTGAAAGATACCGAGTGGGTCCGCAGGAGGAAGGCAAGGACGCTGAGGGCAAATAAAACCCTTAAGCCGCCCCCCTGCCCGGGATCTGCAAGGGAGTGAGCGAGGCGGGGGCGCTTCAGCCCGCGCCCAGGGAGGAGAGAGCGCGTCTGACCACGCGCGACCGCGCGGGCCCCGAGGGGCGGGACAGAGCAGTGGGCGGGACCTGCTGCGCCCCTAAGGTACCGCCCCTCGGACCAAACTCCCGCCCTGCCATTGGAGGACATCGAGGGCGGGTCCGAGAAACGCCCCCCTCTCGCCACCAGCCCCCGCCCCGCCCCCTGTCCGCCCACGTTTTCGGCTCTTCCCGGAGCCTCAGAGCGCAGGGAAAGGAAACACCCGGGGCCGTCACCGAGTCCCTGGACGCCGGAAAGGCCACCCCCTCCCCCCGCCGCCCCGCCCCAGGCCGGTGACCTCACCAGGGGCGGACTATGTGGCTCCGCCCCCGGGGCCGGTTCGGCCACCTGAGCTGTCGGTGGCTCCCGCTGGGCCCGGAGAAGGGGCGGCCCAGTGCAGACGCTTCATGTCACGAAGTGCTGCAGTCAGGACCCTCGAGGCTGCCCTTCAGCCCCTCACCCTCCACAGCCCGTCCCACCCCCGTTATTTTGCACCTGTCTCTGGCTAGGCATCTCCAAATGTTTGATTCTAGGGATGCCGAGATGGGCACACGAGAGCACGCTGCCTGGAAAAGCAAATCTCCCTAATCCGTTTGCACTTCTACAGCTCGTTTTATAGCTTCACTTCCTTTTGTGGAGTATTGCAAAACTGGGGGGGAAGGTCGTTTTCTTTATTTTTCCTAATCACAGGCTTGAGGGATAAAGTTGACGGTGCCTTCTTTAGCATTTGATTAAAGAAACTAAGATTTAGGCATTTCTTCTTTTCTTTTCTCTTCTGGTGCAGAAGAGGAATAGCAAACCAAAGCTTAACGACGTTTAGAATAGCCGTGTTAATTTTTCACTTTTCACTCGCGCTATTGTCGATAGCACTTTGCACCCACAAACACTGCTGCAGAAGTATTTCGTTGCAAAATAGGCTACATCAACACAGGTTCTGTGCCTGAGCGCTAAAGGACAGTGCAGGTGTGTGGGGGTCTGTACGTACGTGATGTACGTGTGTGCGTGTGTGTATGCGTGTGTGCGGCCCAACAAACAACCCCGAGAGGTGCATCAAGATTAGAAAGAAGCCCACACACTAGCACTTGCCTTGGAAATTTCCTAAAGCTCTGAGAGTTAGTAAATCACTCGTATCCGAAAATCGTCCTAGCCGAGGCTCCTTCGCCGGTGCCCTCCCCGCCGCCTAAAACAGGTGTCGCTGTGTCCCGTGCAGCGGCCTCTGTCCGGCGCGGGCGTCGGAGGTGGTGAAATTCACAGAGGACACGCGGCGCCTCTTTAGTGGGCCCCACGTGTGCTGACCAAACCCCGGGGCCTGGGCGTGTGCGCGCGCTCGCGTGCGCTGTGTGCGGGCGGCCCGGGGGCGCTCGACGAGGCTTGCGGGCGGGCGTGCGCGCGTGTGAGTGTGTGTTCGTGCGGGGGGCCGCGCCGTGTGCTCACGCGCTCCAGGCTGCGCCCGAGCTCAGCTGCGGGGTGGGAGGAGAGGGTAGGCAAGTGCAGGGGGCGGGCGGCGGGAGGAGGGTTTTCGAACTAATAGAGCTGGCTTAGCTGTTTTTCGCTCTTCCGCATTCCCTGCACCGTTGGGAGAGGGCTGGGTTCGCCGTAGCGCTGCAGGAGGGGGAGCGGGCTGAAACAATCGAGTGGGCGCGCCAGGACTCCCCGGCTCCTGCCGGGAGGGGAGAGGGAGCCCCTGCTCTGCGCAGGGAGGGGGCGGGGTTGGGGGACCCCGGGAACAAGGAAGAGGCGGGGGTGACCGTGGGGGTGGAGAAGTGGTCACCCCGGGAGGCAAGATTTCGTTCGGATCGCACATTAATTGGAGATATCTGATTAATTCTAGCTTCTAATGACTATAAATGGCGATTCTCTACCAAGGTGCCTTTATTAAAAAAAAAAAAAATCACTCCGTGTCATCCCCCACGTCAGGCCTGCTCGTGGGCGTGAGGCTGTACTTCCTCCGCCCCCTCCTAATGGAGTGAACCATTCCCGGCTTTTCCCCCCTCTCAGCCTCTCTCTCTCTCTCTCTCTCTCTCTCTCTCTCTCTCTCTCTCTCTCTCTCTCTCTCGCTCTCTCTCGCTCTCTCTCGCTCTCTCTCTGTCTGTCTCTTCTCGCTCCCTCTCTTTCTCTCCTCCCTCTGCCTTCTCGGTGCATAAAGTCTCCGTCGCTCCCGGAACTTGTTGGCAATGCCTATTTTTCGGCTTTCCCCCGCGTTCTCTAAACTAACTATTTAAAGGTCTGCAGTCGCAAATGGTTTGACTAAACGTAGGATGGGACTTAAGTTGAACGGCAGATATATTTCACTGATCCTCGCGGTGCAAATAGGTAAGTGGCCGCCCAACCCGGTTCTCGGCGGGAGGCGGGAGGCAGCCAGCCCCAGCCCGAGGCGCGGAGGGTGACCCGCGGGCCCGCGGTCGCCCCGGGGTGCGGAGAAGCCGGCAAACCCCCGAGGGTGGGGGCGTCGGCTCCTTGGGACTCGCGCGTCCGGGTTCCGTTTTCCTAAGGAAAGAGACTCCAAACGTTCGCCGGGAAATGTGTGCGGCCGACCGTTTTCTGGATGGGGGTTTTCCCTCTTTTTTCCCCCAAAGCACACATCCATTTTTGCTTCCCCTTCTGGGGTTAGTCGGGGTTTGTGCGCTCTGGGGCAATGCACCTGCCCCTGCGATACCGCAAGATATTATTTTGAAGGGTCGAAAGGTGAATGCAAGAACAAGATGGCTAGGCAACCAGGACTGGAAAGTTTATGTGCAGAAAGCAAAGATATTCCAGTTCTGAGACTGCTGCATTTAGAACTTTGTCATTCTCCCGCTCCCCCTCCCCCCAGATCCTAGCTGCAGCGTTTGCACCAGGAGCCGCAGACCTGGCTGGGGGGCAAATCAAGAATGATAGGGACCCCCCAGATCACATATTTTAATATGCTTGCCACTGAGGAGGGCGAATTCTGCCAAATGTACATGGACATACTTTTCTAGGCATGATTATCTGTTACTTTACACATTGGCATCTGTATTTCATATCTAGGAAAGGGTTAAGAAGTGTTTGCAATATGTCATGTGGGGCGTTTGTTATTTTTGCTTGTTGGGGTTGATTGTGGATGGATTTAATTAGTCCCCATTTTATGTTAAGGAACATTGAGTCGTAGTTACACTATCAGGGGGCTTTTTAAAGTTCTTTATTTTTTCATCCAGAATGAAGAAAATGCATGCAAGGGGGTTCTTCACCGATGGCAGGATCAGAACATTAATTAACATGACCTAAAAGTGAAAGTGAAGCAGGTTATTAATGAGAGTGGGGGGAGAACTCTTTTAAAGCATTTTGTGAAGAGGGAGGAAATTGTTACCTCCTATCAGTTCAGGCTGTAGCATTCTTTGCAGACAAATTCTTGCAGTGTTGGAGGGGGTGCCTCAGGGAATTGACTTGGGGCAAGAAAGAGGAGGCATAACATGTTTTTTCAGGAGAATTGTGGAGGAAACAGGGTTTGGAGTTTTCTGGACATTAAAAATAGATTCTTTGCAGTGGAGTTTTATGCATCTGACATGATTTTGAGTTACTAATTTTATGCAAAAGCACTATAGGTATTTTAGAGTATGTGAATGTGGAATATTGGCATTTTTCTTTAATTCTAAGAAATGACTGCATGCTTTAAATCTGGTTGTTTCACATCTTTGACCTCAGTGCAAAAGGCTGCCGTAAATAAATAATATTCCAATGATAGAATATTCCCAATCCCTTCAATGGTGGAAATAAGTGAATGTGGCATTTTGCAAATAGCCTGAGAATTTTTAGAGATCAGGAGACAGCAGTCGTTCTTAATATCGGGATTTTAATCGGAGAAGGGTTAGAGTTCTGTTTTCCCGGCGGGAAATAACCTGACTTTGAGAGGAGGTTTAAAAAAATCAAGCAGAGATAGTGGTTGTGCATGAGGGATGCGTTTTGAACACATTAACCTCTGCCTGAAAATGACCATTTGTTGGCTGTGGAATTGAAATTGAGAGTATTTGTTCCCGAATGTCTGTCTTATCCTGCACCAGAGCCTTGGTCTTTACTAATCCATGGCTGGGAGCTGTCCCAAATCATTGACATTTGGCAAGAAAAGTGGGGGTTGGGGAGGGGCGGGGAGGTAGAGAGGGTGGTGAACGTGAAGGAAGACGCGGCGGGAGGAAGTTTGGAATGAATGAGAGGCTGAACAAATGAATGAACGGAAGGAAACCGCACAAGAAGGGGACGCTACAGAGGACAGGGAAGGAGCCAGGGTCGTCCGCCCGAGCCTCCTCCAAGCGGGGTTCAGGACGCACAGCCAGGGACACGCGGGCTGCGACCTGCTGGGACGCGTGCGCCTGCGAAATCTGTCCCTCGCGCAAGCTCCCGGCCTCCTCGAGAAGGCTGTAGTCCAAGGAGGCACAGTTGCAAAAGACAGAAATGTTCACGACTTCTTATTTTACACACGCACACACTCACACATGCGCGCTGTGCAAGGTCTTCTCCGGCAGCGCCTGGAAAGATAACGTGACAAGCGCACTTCCCCGCCCCCGGCGAGCCCCAAATCCCCTCTTTAAAAAATTGTCAGTGCATCTCGGGGGCTTCTTTTTCGCCACAGAGTTTTTGGGGTGGAGATAAGGGGTGAGGAGAGGCTGGGAGCAGGGGAGAGTGGACTGTATTCTGTTTCGTTTCTTTGCTTCAAAGCAGCATTTGTGACATGCATTGGAGAGATGTGTAGAGTTTATTTCCTTTTGAACGAGTTCTAGTAGAACAAAAATCCGTTGATTCCGAAGATTCCACAGCAGCGTTCGATTTGCTCTCATTGCAGTCGCAAGGGTACTTAATGTTCTGTGCAGGGAACCGGGAGGATTACGAAGGTTTACGTATTTGCCCCCGCGGAGGTCGAAGTTAACCTTGGTCCCTTCCCCAGCGCTTCCCGTTCCGGATTAGAAAGCGCAAGGCCCGCCTCGCTCTTCCTGCCGCGTTTTGCCAAAGGCTCTGCTGGAAGGTTGCTGCGGGTTGGGTCACCTTCCCTCTAAAGCGTCCGGCCCGGCGCTCGGAGACCGGCGGCCGCGCGGGGGGTGTGGGGGACGGAAGGAGAGAGGTGTCCGTTCCCCTCGGGACGCGTTCGCACACGAGCCGCGGCAGCCAGGACACTGCGGAGGAAGCGGCCGGCGCCCAGGCCGTGGGCTCCGGTGCGGATTTCGATTCCGAAATGCATCCTTTCTTCTCCCTGCCCCAGCAGCGCAGATCCGTGCTTCTCCTGCGCCCTCCTAGTGCCAGGGTGCTCTGGGTCGCTGGGGACTGAGCCTCCGGCCCGGCCCATCGGCCTCGGAGTGAAAAGAAATGGCCCCCGCAGCGCGCCGGCGGCCTGGAGTCTGCTCTCCCTCCAATGCCTCGCGGTTTGGCCTATCCAGGCCAGGACCCAGGACCTCCATGCGTCCTGGGTTTCCTCCTCCTTCGCCCCCCGCCCCTGCTCCGGAGGCAGCCCCGAGCCGGAGGCCCTGAGCCCCCGGCGGCAGCGGACTCGGCGCTCAGCCCGGGGCTAGGACCAGGCAGCCGCTGCCCTTCCGCGCGGTGGCAGGCTCTTAGGGGGAGTGTTAAGGGTGTGGAGGGCGCTGAGCGGCGTACGGAGGAGGGCAGCAGGGGGCCCGAGGCTCGTGGGCTCGGCCTCTTCGGAGTTGGCCCGGGGTCACGCGCAGACACACCCGTGACCCGGTCCGGCCTCTGGCCCTGACCGCCCGGGACCACTCGTTACCCGCTGGGTCTTGGGACGCCCCGGCTGCTCCCTTCCCAGTGGGGCGGGGCGAGGGTTCCCAGAACACAGACCTCACGCAGACAATCGGTTCTATAATGAAACAATCCATTACGGTGACTGCTGGCGGCTTCCAGAGACTCTGTTTATTCGTTCATTCACACAGCAGTGTTTGCTGGGCGCCCAGGACTGAGTCTGAGCTTCTTCGCGCAGTGTGGCGTGGGGTTCGGCCGCGTGACCCCACGCCTGGCCGCTTCCCCACCCGTTCTCGCCCCCGCACGCTGCTGTCGAGACCCCCCCTCTGTCACCTCAAAAATGGAAGATCGCCTTGCGAGAGCCAGTACCCGGGCTCGCCGGGGAAGTGTTGGGAGAAGGAGGGAGTGAGGAGAAAGAGAAATAAAAGAGATGAGGGAGGTGAGAAGAGGGGGCGAGGGAAACAGAAAAAGAACTAGAGCGATACGCGGGAGGGATGGGGAGAAGACATGAACTCACCCACACCTGCTCTCACAGCCGACAGCGTACCCCAGACGCGGCGCTTAGTGCAGGTCAGCCCTTCCTGGCCAGGTCTCTCATTCACCTTCGACACCTTAACACAGGCGCGCCCGAGGAGGGGGCGCTGGCCCAGACTGAGGGCCGAGGCTAGGCGCGCGTGGTCAGGGGCTCGCGGGCGGGACGCAGGGCGGCGGGGCGGGGTCGCAGCGCTGCTGACCGGTGTACCCTCCTCCCCGCAGCCTACCTGGTGCAGGCCGTGAGAGCAGCGGGCAAGTGCGATGCAGTCTTTAAGGGCTTTTCGGACTGTTTGCTCAAGCTGGGCGACAGCATGGCCAACTACCCGCAGGGCCTGGACGACAAGACGAACATCAAGACCGTGTGCACGTAAGTGTCCTGTCCGGCTGGCGGGGTTTTTGTCCTGCGGGCACTGCTGAGGTCCGAGAGCGCCGAGCTTCCCCGCCCACAGCCTCTGTCTCCCATCTGCAGGCTGAGGTCTAGGGCCGATAGACTCAGGCCCCTGGGTTAGAACCCTCACTTTCCAAGGGGTCCCGACTGCCTAGAGCTGGGCACAGAGGTGGACCCTGCAAGGAAGGGCCCAGTCCCAGCTCTCCGCGGCCTCACGGTGCATCTAAGGCTCTGGGACCCAGGCCAAGGGGCAGGGAGCACTGTTACCAGTCCCTGGTACCTCAAAATCTCTGCCTTGACAGTCTTGGCTAGTCTTTCCTGGCGCATGAATGAGTGGCCTGCTGTGTACTGTCTGAGGAACAGTTGGTTTTGGTTTGAGGAGCCTTTGAAGTAATACTAAATTTGCCTAAAGGGAAAGTCACTCGCCCTTTCTATTCACTTCCCACGATAAAATGCCCCTCCAATACACTCCAAGGACATGGGGGGGGGGGTCGGTCAGGTCTCCCTTTCTGTTACCAGGAAAGAAGCTGAAACAGTATTGTATATTTTGCCAATGACTTTGCCCCAAAAAAGCATGTCTGGGTAGTTGACAGTCTTTGCTGAATTTATGACTGATTCTGGAGTTTGGGGTAGCTACTCTCCTGGCTTCCCCAACCACTCCCACACCTGCAGGGGTTCCCCAGACAGAGCAGCTGTGGCTAACAGAGGGATGGGACGTTCATGGGCAGGTCCAGTGGGTTTTTCTGGGAGCTTGGCTAAACTGCCGCTCCCACTATGAAGGAGGTAACCAGCAGAGCCCTACTGCAGTGGACTCGGGCCTTTTAACGGTTGCAAACCACAAAAATGCCCTCATCCTCCATGACACACATTTATTTATTTTGTAAAAAACAGACATTCTCCACCTCCACAATGGCCCTTCTAATAAAGCCAAGGCAAGCGATGTCCCTAGTTCCCAGAGGTTGGAGTGACCATTTTCTGTGCCATCGTTTTTTGTCCTGTAAAGTCCTCCTTCTCTCCCTAATTTGGGGGAGGGGAGATGAAGGACGGGTGTTCATTTGTTTAAATTATGACTAATTAAACGGTCAGTTTTGCTACCCTCTTTCCTAAATACTCTAGTGCCCACTAGGAGTCACAGAAGCTAAGTGGACTAGTATCTTCCTATCCTGTAAAAGCCATTTAATTCCAAAAGTCTGATAATGGGTAGAAATGAATCTATAAGACATAGCAAAAGGTTACATATAGAGCAGCTCCCAAATCTTCCATCATTTGCTGGAATTTGATTATTCCAAGCTATTTTAATTTTTTGCAGGACTTTGATCTTGGAAAACAGGTAAATGAGGAGAGACCTGACCACAACTGAGGCCAGGCCCCACCCTGTTGTGCTCAACAGCCCGGTGAAGCCCACCTCATCCCAGTCCCAGGTGGATGTCTGTCCTCCCCCAGGTCCCTCCTCCAGGAGGACCCTGTCCCCCTCTGGGTGTGCATTGAAGAAGGGGCAATATAGACATCCCTTGAGAGGTGCGGCTACACAGAAGCCCTACAAGAGAGCCGCTCCCTTAGCCTCTTGGTGTCTCGATTTTGCCTTTTTTTTTTTTTTAACAAGTTGAGAGACCTGGAAGCTCCATTCCCAGTCTTCATAAATTAGAGACTGGTGGAGGTCAGTAGCAAACCACCTGAGCACAAGGCAAGCCAACCGGCATTTATAACTTCACTGTTGTCCGGAAGATAGGGTGGGCGTGGGAGCAAGGAGAGATCAAACGCGGTGTCTGCCTTCAAGGAGCTTGCAGTCCTGGCGGGCGGGCGAGCGGAAGGAGGCGGGGGGAGAGGAGGAAATGCCACCAAATCACGTGGAGGGCAGACGCCGGCGACCTGGCGCCCAGGCCCCGGGGGAGGCGGGGGCCAGCCTGGAGTTACGGAGACACACGGATCGACCCAGCTCCGAAAGGAGACAGCGCCCCAGGAATCGATCACGGGTTGGGATTATATTTAGTCTTGGGATCTATTCTGGGTTTTCAGAAGAATGGGGCACAATAAAGGACAGGTTGGATGAAGGTTGTGGGGGCGGGGCTCGGAGCCGAGCCTGGGAGGAGGAAGCGCCCGAGTCGGCCGCGGGGCTCCAGGCACCCACCTGGAGGCGAGGAGAGAGGAGGTCCTCGAGGGCTGGCAGCGGTGGGCAGCGCGCCCGCCGCGGACTTCCGGTCGGGCGTGGAGTGGGCTGCGGGCTAAAGCCCGAAGGCCGTGGGGAGAAAGCTCTCCGGGCCCCAGGCTCGCGGAAAAGACCGGGGAGGGCAGAGGAGGGACTCCGCGCAGGCCTGGGGCGCTGGGATTTGCAGAAGCCGGCGAAGGCTGCGGAGCGGGCCCGAGGTGCCGTGACACAAACACTCACCGGCCCAGGGAGGGGCGAGGCAGGCAGGAATCTCCGGACCGAATCTCGTGAGCGATGCGGGGTGGGCCGCCGAGGACGAAGGCCCGGAGAGAAAGAGAAGAAAGGAAGTGAGGACGGAAGAAAGGAACGGAGGGGTGGGGACGGAAAGAGGGGAAACGAGAGGAGCGGGAAACAAAGGGCAGAGGTGGGGGGTGGAGGGAGAGAATGGGGCGAAGGCGAGAGCACCGCAGCGAGGAGAAGGAGGGAGACCGAAGGGACGGGGGGGGGAATGGAAGAAGCCCGGAGGGGAGGGCCGCGCTCGGAGCTAGTACCCCAGCTTGCAGGCTAAGAGGCATTAATGGGCGGCAGCTTGCAAGGCTTAGCACTGTTTTCCCAGCTTTCCCCGAGGAGGGTGAGCAATCTGCTTCCCGAGGCCGAGGTGCCAGCGCGACGCAGCGGGTGCGACCCGGCTCCCCCGCCCGGCACCCGGGAGGGGAAACCAGACAGGGCCGGGGGCACCCTCCCTCCCCGCTCTCCCCACCTGCTTTCTGGGGTGGGCGGAGGTCCCGCGGGTCCTGACCTCGAGCAGCCCGAGCGCCAGGGCGGAGAAAAGCAGGTTGGGAAGAGGCGCCCCGGGACGTTTGCGGGGCCGCAAAGGGGGGTGGGGTGGAGTGGGGGGCGGCGTGGGGGACGTGGACCCAGGACCCTCCTCGGGCCCCAAGTGAACCTGCCTGTTCTGTTCTGTTCTGTTCCTCGCCAGATACTGGGAGGATTTCCACAGCTGCACGGTCACAGCCCTTACGGATTGCCAGGAAGGGGCGAAAGATTTGTGGGATAAACTGAGAAAAGAATCCAAAAACCTCAACTTCCAAGGCAGCTTATTCGAACTCTGCGGCAGCGGCAACGGGGCGGCGGGGTCTCTGCTCCCGGCGCTCCCCGTGCTCCTGGTGTCTCTCTCGGCAGCTCTAGCGACCTGGCTTTCCTTCTGAGCGCGGGGCCGGCTCCCCCCGCGCGCCCACCCGCACTCACCTCATGCTCCCAGAAACCGAGAGGAAGATCCATGCGTTCTTTGGGGACGTTGTGATTCTCTGTGATGCTGAAAACACTCATGTAGGATTGTGGGAAATCCTGATTCTCTTTATGATTTCGTTCGATTTCTTGTGTTTTCTTTGCCACATGTTCCCAGTCAGTGAGCGCGCAAGCACAGCCCAAATCGGACCTCAGCTTTAGTCCGTCTTCACACACAAATAAGAAAACGGCACACCCACCCCCATTTTCAAATTTTTATTTTTTTGGCAAAAGAATCTCAGGAACGGCCCTGGGCCGCCTACTCTATTAATCATGTGAATAGCATGAGAAATGACGGGCTCCTCCTGCTAGGACAGCGAGGAGAGCAGAAGGCCAGGGGAGAGGATTCGAGAGCGATGTCCTCGGGCGAAGCACACGGGGAAAAACTCACACTCACGTCGTTCCTCCACAGTCTCTTGCGTTGGTCATTTCCACTGCACATTTCTCCTCGAGAAGAGCGAAAGGACAGATGGCTGGCTCTGTGTTTTGAGGCTAGGAGGGAGAGCGGTCGGGGTGAGGACGTGGCTGGTCTCACCGTCGAGGCTCCTGAAGAATCGCTGCTATGGTCCCTGAGGGGTTAGCTTTCCCTGCTGTTGTCGACGCATCTTTCCAAGTCCACTGCCTTTATTTTCCCTCCTCTCTCTTGTTTTAGCTGTTACACATACAGTAATACCCGAATATCCAACGGTATAGATCACAAGGGGGGGATGTTAAATGTTAATCTAAAATATAGTTAAAAAAAGATTTTCACATAAAAGAGCCTTGATTTTAAAAACAGAGAGAGAGAGAGATGTAATTTAAAAAGTTTATTATAAATTAAATTCAGCAAAAAAGATTTGCTACAAAGTATAGAGAAGTATAAAATAAAAGTTATTGTTTGAAGTGGGGTGTCATTTGTTTCCTACGCCGAGCCTGCGTTCTCGGCCGAGTTTTCTGGGTACCCGAAGGGACACAAGATGCCGGGTGATAAAGTCACCAGTTCACAAAGCAACTGGGTGCCCTGCCGCCTTCCAGCGAACGTTCCTCACTTAGGACGCTGCCACATCCCCCAAATCCTGCTCACTTAAAGGAGAAAGGATGGAGGTCGTTTTTAAATCGAGTAATTAAAAAACAGAAATGCTTTCTAGGTGAGGTTTGGAGGAGCTGGGCCTGCTCGTGGCTGAGCAAGCACAGGCAAACAGAATGCCGGTGGCCGGGCCCCCGCCCCAAGCGGGTCGGAGCCCTAACCACGGTCCCTGCAGGCCCGGCCCTAACCACGACTCGCCTCTTCCTCTGCGGTGGCCAGAGGCAGCCTGAGAGGGAACCGCCATTAAGGGCTCCAGCAGAGGGGCCGAGAGGCTGCGTTCCCTGCCAGGGATCAGGTGAATCCTTTCATAATTAATAAGACAGCTCAGCTGAAATGGCGAGGAGACGGGGCCCTATTGATCTGGCAGTCGAACTGCTTCCACCTCGCCTATTTATAGGCCCCGCATGGCCTTACGGAGAAGTAAACATTCCGGAGTAAACAGGAGCCGAGGCGACCGAGGCCCGGGGGCTGCAGGCCTGGCGCGGGCTGGGGGCGCGAGAGTTCTGTGCTCAATGAAATCGAAATATCATTTCTCGGAGAAGGTGGGGGTGGAAGGGAGCTGCGGAGAGCCCCCCGGGGTGTGTGTAAGGGGGACGGAGGGGGGCCGGGAAGGCTGTGGCAGGTTCCCCAGCAGCCCGCCGCCGGCCACGGGGAGGGTGCGCCGAGGCTCTGAAATGCAATGTGTAAACAATCGCTAGTGTAACCGTTCATAAATCAAACCCAGTGGGTCGCAGCCCCATCTGCATTCCCCCCACGGATCGAGTTCCAGCAACACATGCGTCCCCGCGCCCGGAGCTCTGGAAGCTGCACGGATTCTTAATGGCAGCACAGACGACGGCCGCCAGTCCACGCACGCGCCGCGCGGGGCGGCTGGGGGAACCGCCTCGCCCGCCTCCCCCGCCCGGCACCCTCCTCCGACTCCCCGTTCTCAGGCAAAACCCAAGAGGCCCGCGCTGCCTGCGAGAGGTGGTCACCCTCCCCGAAACGCTAGAGGTTTTTGGAAAGTAGTTGCGTTTTGTGCTTTTCGTTCCAACGGTTATTTTCGGTCTGCTTATAAATAGGATGGTTCCAATCTGAGTTCAGCCCCTGTAATTCATATTAAAAATGTGTAAGCCTGTTTTAAATACGAATCTATTTAACGAGGGGGAGGGGAAGGAGGATAAAGGGAGGGTCTTCTCCAGTCTTTTTTTTTTCTTTTTCTTTCATCATGGCGCGCCGCCCCCTGTCGGCCTCTTTCTCCTCTGCAAAGAGGAATCGAACCTTAGCGCACAACTGGGCCCCTCGCTTACCCAAATAAAACAAATGAAGGGCACGCGCCCTTCTTCTCGGACTTCGGGGGAAGGGAGACCCCGCGACTCACCGAGGGCGACCCTTCCCTGCAGCGCGGGCTTCCCTCCCAGAAGTCAGTCTTCTGGCAGGTGCAGGAGGGGGCGAGGCTGAGAGAGGGGCAGAGGGATCGGGGGCGGAGCCTGGGAGTGCCTGCGCCTTTGCTCTCTCTACAGGGCTCTTCTCTAGGAACCTCCTGCTCCCACGAGGCTCTCTACAGCGCTCTTCTCTAGGAACCTCCTGCTCCTCCAGTGGGGCTGCCCTCAAGGGAGGCGCCCACCCTCCCGCCTCCAGGTCTCGTCCGGTCCCCCTCACCCACGCTGGGTCATAGATCGCCCCCACGTCTGGAAACCCTGGCGCCCGGTGCGGGCTCCCTTGCTTGCCCAAGGCCGGACCGCGCTCACGGGCACGAGGGGAGGTTCCCCAGGAACGCGGGAGACCCGGAAACGCAGGCTTTCGTGTCTGGCTCGTTAGAGAAAGTTCCTTCTTGCGGTGACTGTCGAGATTATTATCGCGCCGTCTTCGACTATAATTTGCTGTTTAATCATGATGACATCTCCATATGTTAGTTGATGTTATTGCTTTCAAGCAGCAACGCGGCTAGCCCTGTTGGCAGTTCAGGGAGATGTTATGAACCAGGGCCAGCGCGTCCCATCGGTGGGGGCAGGGTGGGAGGGAGGGGGCATCGGGCACGGAGGGCGTCATCACACCTCCTCAGCACGTCCCTGCAGCCCCTCTGGGTCTTCGCACCCGCCCGTGGCTCTCCACGTGGCCCAGAGCGCTGGCTTCAAGCCCTTGAGGTCCGGCTGGGATTGGAGGAGGTCTTCCTAGAGTCAAGACACACTAGTTCACTTGAGTTTCATGTCTGACAATCCTGTTGTGATAGCGTCAGAGAAGCCAAGGCCAGAGCCCAGCCTCAGCTGATGAACTCTAGGGCCTGTGTGTGGGAGGAAGGGCATGGGGGGTGGTTATGGGGAAGGAGGAAACTGGCAAGAGGGGGAGTCTGCTAGTGGAAACTGGAGGACGAAGGAGAGACGGAGACAACAGAGTTAAGCAGGGGCGCAAAGAGGGTGACCATCTGAAACGCAAGAGAGGGTGGAGGAACTTAGAGCTGAAGGAGACAGAGCCCTGCCTGGGCGAGAGACAGGGGGCAGAGATGAAACCGGGAGTTATTTTCATTCTGGACTCTCAGAGAAGCAAACGAGCACCAGAACCGCACATAGAGTCTCTTTCTGAGAATCTAGACATCCTCCCACCGTGGTCGGAACACCCGAAGGCCAAGGCCGCAGGGAACCGGACCCTCGCGCTGGGCGAACCGAGCCAGAGCGCCAGACAGGAGCCCCCAGCCCTCAACCGAGTCCACCCCAGGAAATCGGATGAGCCAGGCAGAGACGGAACTAGAAATATCCCCCTTCCGAAATTCTCCCTCAAATCCGGGCAGAATCTCTTCCAGAAAGGTGTTCAGTTGCTCTCTCCACCTCCCTCCCTTCCACCCACCCCACACACAAGCCCTGAGCCCTGGCGGCGCTCGCTGTCTCCCGGTCTGTCCCACTGTCCCGGAGGGATCTCATCTATCGCCCCATCCTGTGGGCCCTCGAAGGAAGGCTCCTCGTCCCACTCCTTCCTCCACCAGGCACCTACAAAGGAAATCAAAGCGCCGGTCTCCCCTCACCTCCCCGACCCGCCCCGAGGTGAAAACGAAGAGTCGCGTGGGGGAGGGAGCCGGGACGCGAGAATGATAGGGAATGGCTGGGGACGCCAGAAGACCCCGGTTCACCCCTTTGCCACTCCCATTCCAATTGACTGTGACCCCCTAGACCAGGAAACCTACCCCGCGGGGAGGGGAGGAAGCGGGCATTCCTTGAAGTCGACGCCTGGGCACCAAGCCCCTAATGCTTGAATAAGGAAAGCGGTCCTAGCCCTGCCCCGCCCTGTCCAGCTCCGGGCGCGGAGCCCCAGGGCCTGCGGGACTCAGTTAATCCCCGCCCCCCACGTGGAGGGGGTTCTTTCTCCCCTCTCCACCCTCACGGGTTGGGGGAGGGCAGTGTCATTTTTCCGTCCAGATTCGCGACCCGGGAGGACGTCGACTTCAGAGCAGCTTCCAAGAGCCAGGACTTCAGAGCCAAAAGCCTTCTATTACCACCTCTCTGCACAAGTGGGAGAGGTACTGAACCCCTCTAGACCTCAGTTTCCTCTTCTGTAAAATGAGGATCATCATGCCTATCTCATGGGATTGTACCTTGTGTCAAATGAGATAGTACAGGTAAAGCACTTTCCCACAACATGCCAATTTTCCAGTGCTACATCTTATTGATTTAATTTCCTCCTGCTTTGACCCTGGCTCAATCCAATGGGTGGCACCGAATTCTTCAAAGTATCCTTGAGTAGAGAGCCTTATTTTAATACTTTGGGGCAATTTTTTTTTTTTTGTAGTCCAGAGTTTTAAATTCCTAGGGCTATAGGCTACCCAGCATTCCACTTCCCACCCCACCCTCCAGCTCCACCACCTGTACCTCTGCCTTCTCAAGGGAGGCTGTAGACAAGCTCCTGGAATTCCATCAGGCTGGCCACTCACCAGTGACTGCTCCCCTACACTCTACTCTGCCTCTTGCACCACAACCGGAATCCCTGAGGTCTCCTGTTTCCTCAACAGCTACTCTTCTCCACTCCCTCTTTGCCACCATTTGTATTAAATTCCTCTCCCAACATTAAGAAAAGCAAGGTGGTTATTGTAAACAACGAAGTCATTCAAAGATACATAGAAGAAAAAGAATGACACTCCCTGCACTAACAAGTGTTGAGGGTCTCCCATGACTCCCCCCTTGCTTGATACGCATCTACTGACATTTACCCATGTGGAGGGTGGGTTTGGGTTTTTTGGTTGGTTTGTTTTTACAGAATTGTAGTATGTATTTCCTGCAACCAAATTCTTCAAGATCAATAGCTAAACAAATATCTCCTTATTTTAAATAGTTACACAATACTTTATAGAGTGGCTATACTGCAATTTCGTTTTCCACCTATGGATGGACATTTAAGTTTTTGAGGGGGTTATGCTACAAATGTCATAATATTCCTGTTCAAACAATGTTATGTACCAGTATTTTTATTTCTTCAGTAGAATAGATTTCCTCAAAGTTGGATTGCTGGACAGAAATGTATGTAGGTGAGTCTTTAATTTGAAAAGATGTTGCATTATTTTTCCAAAGGCTGTAGAGTGCCTGTTTCCCTGCATCCTCCTCAACGCTGTATGTTAACACTTTCTTTGTCCACCCAGTAGGTAACTACTCGACCTTCTGGAAGACTAGCCTTTCCTGGCACCTGAATCGGGTTCTGTGTGTCCCTCTCCTACCCTGAGCCCCACCAGAGTGTCCTCTGGCACCAGGGGAAAGGCCCAGCTAGGCTGTGGGTCCCCACCAGGGCAAGGCTAGGGCCGAGCAAGCTGTGACTGCTGTGCAAAGTCGGCATAATTAGTCCAGGAAAACCCTGGCTCTTGCTGGCTAATCTAATCAAAATGTTTTAGGGAGCTTGGACCCGGGTGGGCAGGCTCCAGTGACTGTGGGCCGGCAGAAGTGGCTGAGCTTTCGGTCCCCCCACTGCTCCTGCAGCTTCCTCTGGGACGCTCCAGCCCGCGGGTGGCGCGGAGGCTGCGATCCCCTGGCCCATCTGTAGTGGAGGGCCCGCGATGGAAGGAGGCAGCACAGGAAAAGAAAACAGCAGCCGCGGAGCAAGGGCAACAAAGATGACAGCTGAACTTTTCTTTCCTCACCCAGAGAGACTTCTACAGGTGGATCCAACCCAGGGTGAGCAACCAACAAGGCTGAACCATCCCTGGGGGTTCAGAGACCCGGATTATACTCTGTCTCTTCTTTCTCATCATCCCCACCCCACCCCATTTACTCTGCCTAACTTTTTTTTTTTAACTTCGACTCTCATTGAGCATTTAGTACATGCTAGCCCAACACCATCCCATTTCTTTTGCAATTTGCATGAGTATTATCCTCATATTAATATTTAATATTAAAGTAGTATCCTCATATTACAGATGAGAACCTGAGATTTAGAGAGAGGTTAGTAATTTGCCCAAGATCAGCAGGTAGCAAGAGAAGGAACTGATATTTGAGCAAGAATCTGTTTTGGGAACCTGTTTTAAGACATCACCTCACTTTGCTTGCTCTGATACTGTTTTGAATCAAAAGAGAGCTAACCCAAAGAAAAAGACAACAGCAAAGAAATTTAAAGCCTGTAGTAGATGGGGGGGGTGTAATTGCCTCACAAAAGCATCCATATCCCAATCCCTGGAACCTGTGAATATGTTAGTTATATGGCAAAGGAGAATTGAGGTTGCAGATGGATGGCTGCTAAACAGGTGATCTTAAAATAGGGAGATGATCCTGGATTCTGCCAAGGAAACAATGCAATCACAAGGATCCTTAAAATTGGAAAAGGGAGGAGGAAGAGATCAGAGTCATGTGATGGGAGGACTCAACCCACCATTGTTGGCTGAAGGTGGAAGAAAGGGACCAAGAACCCAGGAATTTGGGTAGCTTCTAAAACTGGAAAAGTCAAGGACATGGATCCTTCCCACATCAGAATTCTGACCTGCAGACCTACTGCAAGATAATAAAATTGTATTATTTAAGCCACCAAGTGTGTGGTAATTTGTTACAGCTGCAAAAGGAAATCCTAGTACAAGTTCCAACTTGCATTGTACCGATTTTGTTGAGGGACTATGTCATACTCAATGAGGACAGGACATTCAGGATGTATGTGTGCTGAGAGTTTCTCAGGGCCCCTCTTTGTCAGTGTGTGTATTCTGGAGGAGGTGGCAGCTTCATTTCAGCCTGGGGTGATGGTGCTTGTGAGAGAAAGAGCCACTGCAGAACACATTTCTAAGGACTAGCAAAAAGCTATGTTGCTGTTTCACAATGTTTTGGCATAAAGCTTTTTGGTGATTTTTCTCCCTTTTGGTGTGCCCACTTTTAGTTGCAAGAGCTTCCTGTCTGCTTCCTTTCCCTCCAGTAATTTAACAGACATTCAAGGGAGTTCTTCTAACAGTCACTAGCCTGCCTAGATATGAAAAGTTCAGTGTTACAGTGATAGATGTCTTGCGATACACTCATGAAATGTATCACCAGGCAGCTAGTCTCTTGATAAATCACAGTGGCTAATATTAGCTACATACCTCATCACCTGGACAAATCTTATATTGGATTGCTTTTAATGGTGGTGGCATTTCCAACTTTGTGTGTTACCCAGAGCACAGAAAGAGTAGATCCAATCTCTGTGGAATGCCTAGAATGAATCACTTGTTGTGGATGTGGTGAGAGGGAGAAACACAGGAAGATGCAAAGCCAGACAAACCTCACCACTGCCTTCCACATCGAGAGGCCTCCTTAAAATAGTCCGAAGAACAGAAGGGAGAAAAGGGCACATTTGTCCATCCTTGATTTGTTAATCAAGTCACAAATTGCTTTGTTTACATTAAGACACCACCATGGGAGTTTCATCTTGATTAAGAAAGAAGCAAGACCAAGCAAGCAAGTCAGTGGGGATGCCAGGATGGATAATTAACTTCAGCAGCCTCACGGACCCAGCTGCCACCGATTCTCCATGCCTGGGCCTGCCCCATTTCCTGGAAGGGGTCATCTGAGCTTCAGTCAGTGACTGTGAAAAATGGCTCTTGTAGTCCTCACAGTCCCCTGATGGCCTCCTTGGGCTGTCACCTGAAGCAAGTGGACTTCTGCTTTCCCTGGGGCAGGGAGAAAAATCCCAAGCAAAGTGGTTCATTTAACACTGGCCAAACACAAATTCTTCAAAACAGGCAACTTTGAAGGGATAAAGAGCATCAGAGCACACGTAAGGCACATCCATCAACCCCAGCACAGAGTTGTGACAACTCGTCCAAGTGGCAACTGGGCTGGAGGCTTTTAACTCTTCGGCCAGAGAGGCAGTCATGCTGACCTCATGCACATCTACCTTTGCACCGCAGGAATCAGGCAGTGTGCTTTCCCATGGAACCATTCTTCTCCCTTTGTTTTCTGCAACATTTCCTTCATCATTAGGGACAAACTGCAATTCCTCACTTGCTTTGTTTGTAGAAATAATTGTGTACTTTTTTCCTATTTGTGAATAACCCTTGGACAGTTTTAGTGGGTAAAAAATGGTTCAGTCTTTGCCCAAATCTTTAACACTCTACATTCAAATCTAAAATATACTTACACAGATATTCATAATTATCTATTCCCTAATTTGAATATTTTCTAAAACAGATTTATGCATACACACACATACACATACACACACACGCATATGCGCGCGCACACACACACACACACACAAACACACACTGCACGCCCACCCTGACTTCCTCCCTCTGATTGGCTTTCGGATCTTGCCTCTTGTCTTCTCATTTGGTTTTTGCCATTTGTTGCTTCTTCCTCTACATGCTCCTTCCTCCTCAGTTTACATACACTCTCAAGTCTCTTATAGCCTAAAAGAAACCCCCTTTCTCCACCCATTCTCCTCTGCACTCACCTGTGTCTCCGGCAAGCTCCTGGAACAGTCCTCAGCCCTGGGCAGACACTCGTATATATTGGAAGAGTACATGAATGAAGTTCTCTCCTTTCTTTCTTTGCCAACCTCCTCCTGGCGGGCCTCCAACCTATGGCCTCCAGAGCCAGGTTCTTCTCTACCAACTACAGATACTCCACTCTCACTGACCTCTTCCTTTTCCCCTTTTTGTATCTTACCCTTTAAAAACATTTTATGTATTCTATTTTTTAAAATTTACCAAGAGTCCACACTCACTGTGAGAAAATTAGAGACTGCAGGTGACTCAAAAGGGAAAAATTAAAATAGTCATAATTTCTTCAACCAGACATATCCATTTTGGTGTCAGAATCTCTTATATTAATTCTCTCCTTCCTACATGGGTGTGAAAATGTCATTTCCCTCCTTAAGAGCCTTCACTTCCTTCCCATTGCTGAATCATTGCTGAGTGATTCTGGCTCCTTCATGGCACTGAAGACTCACCAGGATCTTGTCCCATCTTGTTCTGCCAGCCTCCGCCCCCTCCATGGGTTTCTGTGTCCCCTACCCCTACACTTGAGCCATATTGAATTCCTTGTTGCTCCTTGAACTGACACATCCTCTTCCCTGTCCTATGCCTTTGTCATTTAGTTCTTCCAAGCCAAATACATTGCACTCCTACCCAGTCCCTTCTTTCCACCTGCAGATGTTCTATTCCTTTGAGACTTCTTAGGTTCAACCTGGCATGAGTCTTCTCTGATCCCCTAGTCAGAATCATTGGGCTACTCCTCTATTACCCCTTGTTCTAAATTCTGCATGATAGTTAACTGTCTGCTGATCTATTTTGTCTTTAAATCTTGAGGTCAGGGATTATATCTCACTCATCTCTGTATCTCCTGTAATACTTAGCACCATGTCTGACATGGATGTTTATTAAGGAAAGAACATATCCAGCCCCTACTGTTTCACACATATGTAATAGCACATTTCAATTTTGGAATAAATAAAGGTATTGCTGATACCAACCCTTTACTGTGTTACTTCTTGCTAATGCCCTTTCTTTCTCAGAAACTTCCCTTGGCAGCCTGGATGTGTATTCCTGGGAGAAGAGAGGCCTAAAATTGCTGGATGCAAGTCATGGAGTGCCTACCAATGGTTGGAAATAAAGGAACAGATGTACTCATAGCAATGTGGATAAGAGGCAATGAATGAATGGTGGCCAAAAGAAGAGGGTGGAAAGAGAAAAGAAACAACTCCTATTTAGTATACGCCCATTTATGCCTCTCAGAACAACCTACTCAACATTTCATTCACTTGTTATAATTTCTCATAGGCTACAGGGAAACCTGGAAGACTCATATTTCTCCCTTCATTCCCTTCATCCATTTAAGGAATTCTTAAAATCTATAATTCTGCTCCCTTGAAGAAGAAAATTCTCATCTTCACTCAGACCATGTATGTGTTAGCTAATGTATACATGATGACTATGCATATGATTGTCAGCCTCCAAAATGGTCTCTGGTGATTCTTGACTCTTGGTATATGTGTCTGTGTGTAGTCACTTTGCACAATGAATCGGAGTTGACCTTGGACAGCCAATAAAATATAAGAGAAGTAATGACATGTAACTTTCAAGCCCAGGTCATAAACAGTATTGTAGCTTCCTCCTTGGCCTCCTGGACCACTTTCTTAGGGGGAAGCCGGTTGCAGTGCCATGAAGCACTGAAGCAGCCCTGTGGAGCCGTCTACAGAACTGAGCCCTCCTGCCAGGAGCAAGCACTGACTTGCTCTCCCACCTCCCCACCCCCACATATGAGTGAGCCATTTTGAAAAGTCGATCCTCCAACTCCAGTCAAAACTTCAGATGATTGAAGCTCCAGCTGGTATCTGACTGCAACTTCGTGGAGACCCCAAGCCAGGACCATCCAGCCAGCCAAGCAGCTCTCAAATTATTTACCTATAGAAGCCATGAATAATAATAAATGATTATTGTTTTTTAGGTTACCATTTAAGGGCGATTTGTTATGCAGCAATAGATAACTAATGAAATGCATATGGCACATCCTTTCATTTAATTCTTCAGTGTTGATTAATTTGCCCATATATGCTCACATGTGTTTTGATACATTTTGCTTGTAAGAAAAAAAAATACTTCAATTCACTTTGTATAATGAATAGCAAAGCGTTGAGTATCTAAATTCTTGAAACAATAATTCCTGTCAACCATGAAGTGGTTTGGGAATATATTAGTAAGTATATAAATAGGAAAACAAGGCAGTCTTGTTCCTATGTACAGAGGTAACTCTGTACAGGGATTAGTTAAAATGTATTAGAAAAGCTAGAAGAGTCAAATAGAGAAGTAACGTTAATCGAAGACTAGTAAGAAATCACAGCAATGCTTAGTTCGGAAAGAAGAAATGGTAAAATGGCATTGCCTAGACTGCGGGACCACCGTGACACTCTGGGGCTGTAACACAGCTGATGATACTCCCAGAAGTTGGCGGGAGAAACCTGTTTAACTTTCCTCCCACCTTCCAATCTCCTGCCAGGCCTCCCATTGGCAGAGACTAACAGGAAGCAGTACTCAAAGGAGCCTGGGAAATGTAGTTTGCAATCTTCCCGTTCTGACAAGAGCGAAAAGACAGAGCAACTGAGGCGCTGAGAGCCGGTGGATGCCACTCATCGCCAGGAACAACAACAGATATGGTGGAAATAGAGCTGTATGTATTGAGGGCTCTACCCCAAATGAAATAGCCAACATTTGTGATTAGAGAAAGCCAGATAATTTTAGGTGCTCTCATATTCATCTTCTAAGACATATTTCAGAAACCTGCCAAAAGACTGGGAATCCATCACTGATTTAGACCTCTAAATTCTTCATACATGCTCCACAAAATAACCCTTTTCGGTAATTATAGAAGAGCATTCATAATAAGAAGACCACACAATGTGGGTCAGGTACTGTTCTTACTGCTTTTCAGTTGTTAATTCATTTACCTCCCACCACATCTCCATGAAGTCAGTCCTACTGTGATCCATTTTACAGGTGAGCCAAACTCAGACCGGGAGAAATTAAGTCACAGAAATGGTGAGTGGCAGAGTCAGGTCCCAATATGGCAGTCTGGCTTCAGAGGCCTGGATCTAACCACTCCTCTACACTGCCTCTAATGATTTTTTCACCTTGCCTGAAATGTGGGCACTTTTTTTGCTGGTTGACCCTGCACCCAAAGTAATAAAAGAGATTAACAATATAAAAAGGAACAAAAAACAGACCCTTTAGAAAACTAACCTTTGGACTACAGGGTCAACCTTTGACTCAGCTTATCCAAATGCTGACTGATAACCCATTAATTCTTTTAGAAAATCCAAAGTTATTGAATTACCTGGAGCTCTTTTCCTGAAACTCTAAAAGAGCCTTCAAAGTCTGGAAATACCCTTCCCAACCCAAGTGTGGAAGAGGACCAGGAAGGACCTGTGAATGGGAGAACCATGTGCCTGGGCAGTGATTAAAGTCCATCCTGAACACTAAAATTAGTCTGCTGTTTCCTGCTGGCCTGTACCCATGCCAAAACCTGAAGTGGATCATTTCAATAAGCTTGACTAGGTTCTTTCCTTTTGGTGAAGAAGTGGGGGGGGAGATCAGTTCTTCAGAAATTGCAGAGTCTCTGACAACTTTATTTTTTCATGCTTGGGGGATTTATCCTGCTTTTTAAACATCAGGTGATTTGTACCATTTTGAAATAATCAGCAACTTGCTCATCATACCTTGAAAGAGACTAGACTGAAGAAAGAGAGGAGCCCAGGGAGGTGAAACGCATCATGTAGTAACACCAGACCCTTCTGTGAATGACCCTTGTTTCCTGAAGGGGCTGTTTCATTCTTGGAGACTACTCATTGGGCCGGCCTGTTAGGTTTTAAAAAGAACAGAAGGACAATAGTGGAATGTGTGGATTCCCAAATAATTTTAGATGGCAGGTCTGAATTACCTGGGTTCTACCGAGCCTGGTACCAGGAGTGCTGATGCGTCCTGTGACCTAATGTAAATAGCCCATGGGGGGCAGAAGGGCCATGCTCCACTCGGTCCAGAACTGTCACCAGGCACTTTAGGCCATCACCGGGTGGCACTGTGCAAGGCTAGCCAAAATAGGCCCGATTTCTCTCCTTTAGGAGGGACATCTGAAGCAGAGAACATTGACCTGGAAACAAAAAATTACATAGCTGTGTTGTTAATGTAAGACATTAGTTTCCATGTAGCTTATGAAAATAATGTGTATGGTTTTATAGCTGCCCCACATATAGACTTGCATAATAAAACAATCGGTTTTCCCCTTGCTACATTTTGCCTTGCTCCTGTGTGGAGCAAGGAAAAAAATTGGGGTACCCCAAGTTAAAAGAAGAAAGATCTATTCTTTTGATAGCCATGTGTCTGTGTATGGTTATAGACACAGAAGTGAAAAAGGAAGAATTAATACACAATGGCCTTTCTCAAAATGAAAGACTTGTTTTAAAGAAGATGTACTTTCTTTGTAAGTATGGAGCTCCTACAAAGCAACACTCTCTGCTGAAGCCTGGCATCCCCAGCAAGAACAAGCCATGTTCTCTTATTCAAAGGACGTGCCAACTGTGAGCACTTCCCTCCAAATGTCCAACTCAGGGGGGTGGTAATTCCAAAACTCATACATACCCCAGAGCAACCTTTTAAGGTTTTGTCCCTCTCCCTGTAGGGTCTTTTTATAACACAGCTCCCCACATGAAACAGGAAGTCAACACCAAGTCAATGAACCCCAAAAGCCCGCCGATACAGACAGACAGTGGTTTCTGAGAAGTTGTAGCATTTTGACACTGGGTGATAACTATCAAGCCACGGTGGATGTCTGTTACCAAGAGAGAATGCAGAGATGGCGGAGCCCACCCAGGGTATGGATCTTCATTCGCTCTTTATCACGTGTCTGTCCCTACTTGATTCAACACCTGTCTGATTCTCCTACCTCGTCTTTTACTAGCTCTTCCCCTGCCTTGGATGTCCTGAGTTTATTCAACCTCCATGCCTTTGACTCATGATTCCTTTGCCTCGCCCCAAAATCTTTGCATGAAAGGTTCCTTATTGTCCTTTAGTTTCATCCTCAAAGTCACCTCTTCAGAGACACCTTCTCTGACCCTTTATTGTAAAATAATAGTCACCCTCCCCACCCCCTCAAGCCCTTCCAGCAAACAGGCACTATCACATTGCCTGAATTTTGTCTTATTTACAGCACTTAACACTTGCACAACTGAAAAATCAGTCACTGGTTTTTTTTATTTGTTTGTTTGTTTGTTTGCTTTACCGTGGTTATATTTTCTAAGTTTGGATGCCCTAGAGCAGAGCTGTGCCCTAGGCCTTAGTCAGACAGACTCTTCCTGTGCAGTTTTTTTTCCCGAAGGTCCTGTGCTGTCACCTCCAGGTCTCTCTGCTGCCCTCCACTGCATTTGCCCCATAATCATCCAATGTTCGGATATTAATATTTTCTTCACCACTCAGCTGCAGCAACCAACAGGTGACAGTGAGGCTGGTTTGGTGACTCAGCTGGGTGAGCATGATGTCAGGGGCAAAGGTAGGCATCTGAGCACTATGGTGGACGGTGGATGGCACCCCAGCCATAGTCAGCATCCCCAGAAACTGATGTCCAATTACAGTAACATGGTCTAGAGTGTACTAAGTCCACCTCTACCACTGGCCCCTAGCCCCTGCCCAACTGTCATCCATACAAACACAGAGAGTAGCCCAGGATAACGTGGTGTTTATGTATTAATAATCAATTTGTGGGAGCATACTATTTTAGAGAGAACTCAAATGATTATTTTGCCAAACTTTATTTCAATGAGGGAGGGATCTCTTTTTCTTTGTAATATAATATAAAGAACTGCCTTTTTCCTAAGTCAAATCAAGCCCTAGTCCTTCAGAGTTGGTCATCGAGGAAGAATTTCCACATGCAGGGAACCTCACACCCCACTGCTCCAAGCTTCATTCCAGGAGATTCACAACTCCCTTGAGGACCTCTGGGAAATTGTTTCTGCCACTACCAGGCTGACCTCTTGGGGTGTTGTTACCTCCTTCTCAACATCTTGCTCCCCTCCAGGGACTCTCAACTTTGGATGCACCCCCTAATCTCCTGGGGGATGTTTTGTTTGATTTTTCAAAGTACAGGTCAACCGGACCTGGGTCCTATCCCAGTTTTACTGAATCTAAGGTCATGTGGTGGACAGCGCAGGTCATGGACTTAGCAAATGTACTTTGGAAAACACAGATGATTCTGGGCCAGAGCCAGGGTCGACACTCACTACTATGTGGATGTACAGCCCCTTAACTCATCCTTTACTTCCCTATTGAACAAGGGGAAGACGTTTAAGAAGTTTAAGAAGACGTTACTAAAGACCTGTGGAGAGGAAAATGAGCACAATAACACCCAAATAGATGAGCAATATTACAACTTTCTGCTCCAGGGTCCTCTAGAAAGAAATTTTGTTAGAATTAAAACACAAGAGATGTTTCCATAGCCAAGTAAGTTTATTATTTATTTATTATTTATTTATTATTTATTTATTTTTGAAGGATCATCCAAGACTTGACTTTAACTGGGGACTCACATGAGGCATCAGAAAAGAAAAGTTCAAGTATCACACCGATTGTCCAGAGTAACTTGTGTATATTCAGCCTCCTGAGCTGTCACTGGGCCCTGAACAATTTTTCTGGGAGAAGAGCTAGTAGCCATTACTAGACTTGGAGAACATGATTTGCAAGGCACCCTGCAATGGGGCAGCAAAGAGATTTTATCAACCACTGACAAAATAAACTTTTCATAGGTTCACATCAGTGGATTTCCCAGAGAAGCACTACCTGGATTTTTTTTTTTAAATCCAGTTCCTGGCCAGGCTTCCTGTGTAGTGTAGAAGGCGTCAACATATAGGATTTTTATACTTGAGGTCCTTGGCTTCCAGAAGCTGCTAGAACCATAGCCAGGTACGTTTAGACGTGCTACTTACTTGCCCCCAGTCTTGACAGTCACCATGCACATTGCATTTTGATTCTTCTAAAGGTTCTGCAGTAAAGAAACCATTGACATCTGTTTAAGTTATAGTAATGTACATCGCTGTAGAAGCCCGATGGCCAGACACTCTAAAGCACTTCTGAATTCTTTCAAAGCCCACAGCCAAGGCTCAGGGAGTCACTCGGATCTCCCACAAACCCCTTGGCCCAGCTAGCATTCCGGTTGCCTAAAAGCCTCCTTCTCTTTGGGTTAATTTTTCTTTTCTACCAAAAACTTACCCCTAAACACAGGGCTATTCCATAGGCCAGCATGTCAGAATTCAGTCCAAGAAAACTCAGATCTCTTCAAGGTCTTTGTCTAAAAACATGAAATCGATACAGTTAATTATCTGTCCAGCCGAGCAAAGGTAAACTGATACAAACTGCCTTCTTCATGGTCTGCCCTGGGGCTCATCAACCTTTGACTGCATGAGTGATAGAACTGAGGAAGAAACAAAGTTGGCCTGTGATGGCAACATCTCTCAGTTTCCCTCCTCTGCTGCTCTTGGGATTGACTTGCCCCAGGTGGAAAACAGTTTCCCAAGTTCTCTTTCGGCTCCCCCACCTCCCCCACCCCGCAAGAACCTGAGGAAAGGAGGAAAATGAAGTCTGATGCGAGCTGAGATTAGAGACAGATCATGTCAGGACGTGGAGGAAAACAAGCTCTCAAAGACTATTGGCTAAGGACACTAAGGAGAAAGGGAATGTGTGTTTCTAGGGTCCTTGGTTGAAATTGGGAACCCTTGTTCCTTCAGATCAGTGTTTCTCAGCCAGGGGTAGTTTTATCCCCAAGCCGACATTTGGTAATGTGTAGAGGCAGTTTTGATTGTTACAGCTGGGGAGGGGTTAGCTACTGGCATCTGGTGAGTTAGAGGCAGGTAACGCTGCTTAACATCCCACGATGCACAAGACAGCCCCACCACACAGAACTGTCTGTCCCAAAATGTCAACAGTGCAAATGTTGAAAAACTCAGCAATTTGGTTTAATAATCCAGCCCTGATGGCTTAAATAGATTTTGATGATTGACTTTAATATCTTGCTGCATGTCTCCACGAGATAATGTATTCTAAGATTCACTTGAACAAATAATAGCGACGTAGCTCGCACACAGTGAGTACATACATCATTTTGTTCATTTCCTTCACAGCACTAATCAGGAAGTGGAACAACAGTTTTACTTTGTTTAATTAATGACTATCTGCCCCAGCTGGGATGTAAGCTCCTAGAACATTGCCTGATCTAGAACAGACACTCAATAAGTATTTGCTGGGTTAATGAATTCAGGCAGTTGGTGACTACCTACCTGTTTTTATAAGCCGAGGGTGTCTCTTGTGTATCTGTCCATATCTACAGCATCTAGTCCAGATTTTTGTATATAGAAAGTACCAGTGATTGAACGTTGAATGCATGAGTCCATGCATGTGAATGAATGAATAAACAGTATTAATATTTCTGTGTCCAGTGTGAAAAATGAGTAAATATGCAGTTACTGTAGAGAATATTTAAGAACACATGGTGAATTGAAAGACCTTGTTGCTCTATGCTGTAAGTTCTCCTCTCTAGAACTTTCTCCCAGGGTGAAGAATATGGATTAAGATCTAGAGACAGTGGTTTTTAGCAAAACTCTGATCCCAAGCCAAAAAAGTGATGACTCCTCTCCCTTCCAAACTACTTTCTAAGAAAGTTCTGGCATTCTGCCACCAGGGGATGAATGCTGCAAGTGGTGAAAGTTAGTAAAACGGGGAATGTGATGATTCAAATAGCTTGGGGAGGGGAAAGCCTTTGTTATGCAGTTCTCTCTTTCCTATTCTTTTCTAGAAATAACATGTTGATTTTAATAGTGTCAAGCATTACTATCATCCTGTAGTTGTGAATTCCTCTCCTGTGGGCAATAAGTTAGCCTTAATTTTTTGTATGATTAGCCCTTCTCTAATTAGGAATTATAGTCATCTTGGAGGTCTCAGCAAAGAAACAGCTAACTTTAGGTTCAAAAACTAAACACAAGAGAAAAACCAGTTTCTCAAAGTATCCCAGTAATGTCTCTCTTAGCACTGGTTGCTTTTTTTTTTATCCCCCCTGAGCAGGGATCCAACACAGTATCATGCATTGCATGTGATTGTCATGTCTTTTTTAGTCTCCTTTAATCTCAAACAGCCGATGGAAGAATCTTTGCAGCAAGTATCAGTTAAGAAATGTTTACGCTCTTCAGACACATCAGCTTGGTTAATTGGAAGGCTTTTAATAATTGTTTTAGTACATGAAATTAAGAGTTTCCATAGGAATTATTAATAATGGAGCATTTACAATAATAAATATTTGTACATCAACTGACTATGGAATTTCAACATTCAGAGACCATAAAAAGAATTTTCTCCCTAAGTCACTTCTAGAATATTCATCTATATTTGAAATGACACAATGCCAGTGAATAAATGTTCCCCTGTTCTCTTCCTTGGGCGGACAGTCCTGGGACACATTCTACACGTTTTCTACACAGATTCTTAGGTCCTGGCAGCACTGAGATGTATTTGCATTTGTCTTGGTTCGTATGGGCTGCTATTATAACCCACATATCATAGATCGGGTGGCTTATAAACAACAGAATGTATTTCTGACTATTTTAGAGACTGAAAATCTGAGATCAGGGTACCAGCATGGTCAGTTCTGGTGACGGCTTTTTTCCCAGTTCATAGACAGCAGTCTTCTTGATGTTCTCACATGGCAGAAGAGAAAGGAGTGTGAGAGGTCTCTGGGGTTTCTTTCTTTCTTTCTTTTTGAGTTGGAGTCTCACTCTGTCACCCAGACTGGAGTGCAGTGGCCGCTTCCGGCCACCGCAGCCTCCATCTGCTGGGCTCTGGCGATCCTTCCACCTCAGCCTTCCAAGTAGCTGGAACTACAGGCGCACGCTACCACGCCCAGCTAATTTTTTGATTTATTGTAGAGATGAGGGCTCACCAAGATGCCCGGGCAGGTCTCGAACCCGTGGGCTCAAGCAATCCACTCACCTCAGCCCCCCAAAGTACGGGATTACAGGCTGAGCCACCGAGCCTGGCTTAGGGTTTCTTTTATAAGGGCACCAATCTCTTTTATGAGGGCTCCACCCTCATGACCTGATCACCTCCCAAAGGTCCAACCTCCTAAAGTCCTCATCTTGGGGATTATGATTTCAACATATGAATTGGGGAGACACAAACATCTGGTTCATAACAGTGACAAAATCAGAAACCACCCTTACAGGAATCCAGGGAAGGAGCACACACACACAAAAAAACACACACAAAAAAAACACAAAAAACAGTTAAATGAAAAATATGATAGAAAAGTTAAAAGATATAAAGTCTTCATGCAGGGCTCACATATTCACTCATGCAAACTCCAGAAGAAGAGAATAGAGAAAATGGGAAATAATTAAAGAATGAAAGAGGTTTCCCTAGTTGAAGAAAAGCACCAATTAGATTGAAAGAGCCTGCCGAATAAATTCTCGCAAGAGATAAGAGGCAGTTACCTGCAATGGAAAGATAAACAAATGGACATCTTATTTCACATGACAACATGGCAAAACATGGCAATAGTTCATCCTGTCAGGGTTGAAGTACCCCCTGACACATGCCCGACCCCCCTTTTTTGTAGTGACAGGATCTCACTATGTTGCCCAGTCTGTTCTCAAACTCCTGACCTCAAGCAATCCTCCTGCCTCAGCCCTTTAATGTATTTTCCTCCTGGAGAGAGCTGTTTTTTCTATTTTCCCTCCCTAATTGTTGTGGAGGTCTGGAATTACTGTAAACTCTGCTCTCCTATTCTCCTCTCCCTGTAGGCTGTTGCCACCTTGGTATTAGCCCACAAGGTGCACCAAGACTCCTCTCCAGGAAAGGAAGTCGGCTTGCCTCAGAGAATGGTCCTCAGATCTTAGCCTAGAATCAAACACATAGTTGGCTGTATAAACTAGGAGGGAGGAGAAAGTTGGTTCCTGGACTATCGTCTCTGTCCTGAGGCACTTGTTAATCATGGGCAGGATTGCTCCCTGCCCCTCCCTTCTTGGTCCATTTGTTCTCTCCGAGTTGGGAATTTCTCCGCATTGGCTCTTTTCTCGGATGAGTGTTTTGGCTAATAGTTTTCTGTTCACTGTTATCAGTCTCATCCTGTTCTATCTTCTTTCCAGGAATGTCTTGACATTTCTGGTTTTTTGGGGCAGCTTTGTTGGATGTTTTTCTCAGATGTTGTAAATTTCTTCTTTTAAAATATAGCATTTTCATTTTAATAGATTCAGGATTGGAGAGAAGGTGAACAATTGTGCTGTTTGTCATCTTGATTCAAGATTATTCATTTGTATATGTATGTATATGTTTATATTTTTATTTTATGTACCATAGAAAAATTACATTGTGAAATATATATTAATAAATTATATTGTATGCATTTTGTAATCTCCTTTTCACTTGGCATTATACTTTAAACACTTGTCTATAGAAAAACTACGTTAAATTTTTCTCAAATATAAGGGACAACACCATGGGTAAATTTAGCACATGACCAGAAATAGGGCACTAAATTTAGGGGCTATTAATTGACTGAATTCATAAATGTGTGATATAGTCTTTTTCTTTCTTTAATGTCAGATCTTAAAATATCTGAATCCTACCCAACCAAAACTTGATTGGATTAATGATGTGTTTGTTAATTCAGCTGGTCTGAAAGTCCAGTTGTTTCAGTTTTTGGATGGCCAGTTATAGCAACTGCAAGAATCCAGTGATATAAAGACAAGCATTTATTCTGGCTATTTTTTAACTTATGGCTATGCCCATAACATGAAGTGAAGATGCAAGGAAATTGCACAAACATCTCTGTAAAAAATGTCCTATGGAAAAACCAGAATGCAAGGACAGTATATAAATTTGAAAATCTAGGGAAACAAAATAGAAGAGATAAAAGGCAAGTGAGAAAACTCTTTCTTGTTTCCTAGAGACTCTTTTCCCTCTGAAAAAAATAGAGAAAATTTATTATCTAGACCCTCTCCAAAAGACCTAGCAGAAAAGAAAAATAAATGTATACAACAAGGAAAAGCAAGTTACATTATAGTTGATGACTCTAAGAAAGAAAGAGAGTGCAAGGAATAACATAATGATATTGAGGCTCCGTGTAAAGCTCAGTGGAGAAGGGTAATAACATTCTTTGAGGGTTCACTAAAATATAAAGGAGTTCTCCAAGAAATGGCAATAGCTGAGGTTCTGAAATACCAAAAGTGTTAGGCTAAAGACTTTACAAGATTATCTTTTTGGTTCACAGAGGAGCTCACTCAAAGTTCTAAGGAAAATCTTTCAGCACCCACTCCACTTCAATCAAATGAACATCTTTGAGGTGGGCAGAATAATGGCTCCCCAAAGATATCTGCCTCCTAACACTGAAAACATGATACCTTTCGCGTCAAAGGGGATTTTGCAGATGTGATTTTAAGATGGGGAGATTATCTTGGATTATCCATGTAGGCCCAATATAATCACAAGAGTCCTTAAAAGTAGCAAACTGTTCCCAGCTGTAGTCAGAGAGCTGAGAGGAAAGAAGGATGCGAGATTCAGGATGCAAGATTCAACTTGTAAGAGGGACTCAACCCACTATTTCAGGCTTGAAGATGGAGGGAGGGGGCCATGAGCAAGGAATGCAGTGGTCTCCAAGAGCCAGGGGAATGACCCCCACTGATAACCAGCAAGGAACTGAATTCTGCCAACAGCTCAAATTAGCAAGAAGTTTCCCCACAGAGTCTGCTGTCACCTTGGTAATAGTCCAGTGAAATCCATGTCAGTTTTTCTGACTTACAGAACTTTGAGAAAATACGTTGGTATTATTGAAGCCACTAAGTTTATGGTAATTTGTTACAGCAGTAATAGAAAAGTAATACAATTTTTATTAGCTCTTCTCTACCAAGTAGGCCCTGATAAAATAAAATATGTGAAGCCTGGAGTTTCCCCATATAAATATGGATATTTTGAAGCAAAAAGCATCATTTCAAACTGAAGAAATATGGCCGGTACAGTGGTCACATCTGTAATCCCAGCACTTTAGGAGGCCAAGACAGAAAGATGGCTTGAGACCAGGAGTTCAAGACCAGCCCAGACAGCATAGTGAGACTGCATCTTGACAGAAGAAAAAAAATAGTTAGCTGGGCAGGTGTGATAGCACATGCCTAGAGTCCCAGCTACTTCCAAGGCCAGAGTATCACTTGAGCCCAGGAGTTTGAGGCTGCAGTGAGCTGTGATCATACCACTGCACTCCAGCCTGGGACACAGAACAAGACCCTGTTTCTAAAGCGTAAAACAAAACTGGAGAAATTCAACTGTGGGCCAGCCAAAACTGCTGCACCTTTTGAAGAGTCAAGATTCAGAGTAGAGTTGGACGGTGAGGATGGGGTCACAGACAAGGGCATCTCTCTTTTTGGGCCCTTGCAGCAATCTTGTGTCTCAATGTTCCTTTTCCAGATGTTTCTGCATCATGACTTCTGCCCACACACAGGTTATATTGCATTCCTCTTTGGTGGAAAGACTAAATTTTTGAATGGAAGCTCTGCTGAAAATAGAGTCCACTGGGTATGAAGCTTGGATGTTATGATATTCTCTGAGTATTACTCAACATTCTCCCAGCCAAATGGGTAATAATTTCATGCCTTTTGTTGGAGGAAATGAAGAATACCAATTTCAGAAAATTTAATTCTTTCTTGACTGTTGATTGTTGCTTATATTTTAAATGTTCTGCCTGACCCAAACTCGGAAATAGTCAATTATCTAATTTCAGCAGTTGGTAGCTGCATTTGTAAATATTTTGATGAACAAGTTTGTTAGACATTATATGGATAGACCTAACTTCTAAATATAATGTTTCCATTTTTAAAAACAAATCAATGACTAAATTATACCTATTCCATGTGTGTAAATCACATGCAGCAGACTGACACTGGTCAATTCTGCACTGTCACAAAACATATTCAAGGAGATAGTTACATACACAAAGAAGGTTTGGCATAACAAAATATTTCCATATCTCACAAGATTCACCATAGTAACTAAGCTAGGTTGAAACTACTAGCTTCCTCCTTTCTACCTGCTTTCCTCATTTCTTTTTTTTCACTTACACAGAGAAGGTTTGGCATAACAAAATATTTCCAGGTCCCACAAGATTCACCACAGTAACTGAGTTTGGTTGAAATCATCAACTTCTTCCTTTCCAACTGCCTTTCTTATTCTTTTTTTTCTTTTCATTTACTCTTTAGAAACAGTCTCACTCTGTCATCCAGGCTAGAGTACAGTGACACCATCATAGCTCACTGTAGCCTCAAACTCCTGGGCTGAAGCAATCCTCCCACCTCAGTCCTCTGAGTAACTGGGGCTACAGGGATAACCACCAACATCAGTTATATGTATATTTTTTATTTGGTTGCAGAGACAGGAGTCTCACTATGTTGCTAAGGCTGATCCCAAACTCCTGGCCTCAAGAGACCCCCTTATATCAGCTTCCCAAAGTGTTGGGATTACAGGTATGAGCCACCTTGACCAGTCCTTTTTCTCCTCTTTTATTCATCAGATATTTATCGTGTCCACCATGTTATCCACTGTGTTAGTAATAGAAACCCAATGATTAGAAAAACATGCATGAATTCTGACCTAATGGGGCTTAGAATCTAAGAGGTCAATCAGACTTAATAACACCAATGTATATAAATGAACTGAAATAAAAATGTTTAAAGAGATTATACAGTAGGAGCCTAGAATGACTCTGAGGGAGTCAGAGAAAGCTACCTAAGGGAAGTAACCCTAAGTTACTCTGTGAAGGATTAATGGAAGCCAGCTAGGGAAGAACAGCTCATGCAAAGTTCCAGAGGCGGGAAGACCATGTCAAAAATTTCCATTATTATCTGAAAAGCAAAGGGGAGACATTGAAGACTTTTAACTAGAGAAAATGGAGCCAGATTTTTTTAGATTTAAAAAAAGCTTTTCTGGCTACATAAAATAGATTGGAGAAGGTAAGAGAGGCAAGAAAAGATCTGGTAAGAAATGGTGGCCTATTAATGCAAGACAGAGTAAAACATGGTGGGTTGGGCTGCCAGGGACTATATCCAGACTCTCTCTCCTAGTCTCTGACCTGAGCACTGGATGGGTTCACTTGTGAAGCCATCAGGTCTGGGACTTTTCTTTGTTTGGAGATATATATATATATTTTAGATGGGGATCTTGCTATGTTGGCCAGGTGGACCTCAAACTCCTGAATTCAAGCAATCCTCCCACCTCAGTCTCCTGAGTAGCTGGCACTGCAGGCACGTGCCACCATGCCTAGCTATCTGGCCTCCTTACGAGTCTACTCAGACTTTCCATATCTTCATGGTTTAGTCTCGGTAGGTTTTGTGTTTCTAGGAATTTGTTCATTTCATCTAGGCTATCCAGTTTGTTGGTGTACAATTGCTTATTACTCTCCTGTAATCTTTTTTATTTCTGTAAATTGGTAGGAGTGTTCTCACTTCCATTTGTAACTAATTTGAGTCTTCTCTATTTTTTCTTAATCTGTCTACCTAAAAGTTTATCAATTTTTTGATCTTTTTAAAAATCAACTTTTGGTTTCACTGATTTACTCTGTTAGTTTTCTTTCTCTGTTTCATGTATCTCTGCTCTTGTCTTTGTTAAGGAACAGGTTTTTTTAAAATTTATAAACAACAGAAATTTATTTCTTTTTTTTCCTCTCTTTTATTTTATTTTATTTTAAAGGTTTGGGGTACGATTCAGGGTTAGCCATACAAATGATCATTATGCAGGGACCCTAGTTGATGAGGTGTGTCCCCCTCCCCTGGCAGATTCTCACTACTGCCAGTCCTGCCCCCGAGAATCTCAGGAAAAGGTATTTTTAAAGATAAAAATAATAATATGTTTATGCTGATGTCAGTGACCCCAAAGAGAAGGAAAAATTAATGATGTACGAAAAGAATTTCTGGAAGAATGTCTTTGGGTTTATCAGAGCAGGTATCTGTGAAGTGATAAGAGCATAGATAGGTGACCCAAGGACATGGGTGGGAAGGCTGAGCAAGTGGATACAGACACGTGGGTGAATGTGGAGGCAATTAACGCTGCAAGAGAATTGCTACTTCTCTGTGCCCTCACTGTCTCTATAGTTGCACTCTAGGGTAGGATAGAAAAGAAATAGAGTTGGGAAGAGGCAGGGATTGGCTTGATTGTTTCTCTAGCTGGGGATATGCCCAGCAGTCCATGACGGAGTCTCAGTCCAGGCTGTAGGGAGGTACACGTGTGTGAAGAACGTGATTTCCAAATAACATCATAAGATGATCATTGTGTGACTGTGTGTATAAAAGGTGCTGAGTGTCAAAGTTAAACATTTGACATAGATAACATTATGTGCTTCTTTATTAGTTTTCAATTATTATTATTATTTAGGACCCTCAAATATTAGAACTGGCTTAGGCCTCTCATCCTCTAAGAAACTCTGCCTGTCTCAAATGCTAACTTGATCATCCTCCTCACACTGAATTATACTTAATCCGAAAGAAAGTTTAGTCGGTTCTTGACTGAATGGTTCTGTGAAGGTCCCAGAGCTGTGCAGGGGTTATCACAGGAGGAGACTGGGGCATGTACTTTTGACCTCGCTGCCTTATTCCCACACCAATGAGGAGAGAGAACTCACTGCCATTCTACACATTTCTCCACTCCTGCACTTCCTGTAGGTTATACTTAGGTCTGGTGGCTTGATTCGATTCAGGTTCCATCTAGATGGTGCTAGCGTTATGTATTGTGTGATACCTAAGCTATGCCATGCCTGCCAGTCCCACTTCCAGCATGCTGAGGTTGATCAGTGGGTCCATTAGCAAAGTTCCCGCCAACCTTCACTTCACTAACGATCATTGCCAAGAACATTTTATAATAAGAGTTGCAAGTTGGTGATTTTCTAATTCTAACATCCCTTCTCCATGAATTATTGATAGTGATTTTTCTATAAAGAAGAAATTTTTCTCATCAACTGCCTGCTTGCCCTGAAAAAGTTAGCACAGGAAAAGTAGGATAGATACTTCATTCTTTTACTTTACTTATTGATCTTCAGAATAATGAGTTGGTACCCAAGCTACTTCCAAAGGTAGTTAACCAATGTGTTGTATATTGTTGTTTTGGTAAGAAAGTGGTGGCATATTATGATATACTGGATGTTTTTTAATCCATTTCAGTCAGTCATTATTCTTTGTTATTCAAAGTGTCTATCTTTAGCCACTTTCAAGTTAGTGTCTTTTGACCTGACCCCAGTAATCTAATCTTTGAATGCTTCTTTTCTTACTGTCTCAGTTTGTACATTTCCTACCTTAGCCCTGGAAATGAGTAATTTTCCAAGGAGTCTGGTTTCTTTTGGTGAAAGCCAGTTCTTGACTGAATGGTCTTGTAATGGTCTTTAGAGACCACAATCTGGGCACTTGTGGAGTCTTCCAACTTGTTTTCTGGGTTCAGCTTGCTCACTCAAGGATCAGTTGTAAGTAACCTTGCCACATGAATCTTCCTGAACCCCTGGTGGGACACATCATCCCACTGCTGAATACCTTCCAATAAACTTTTGCTGTCAACAGGACATAAGCCACTCACATCAGCCTAGAAGCCAAAGCCTCCTGCATCCGGCCTGCTCTGGTCTCTCTCTCACTGCAGCTTTGCATGAACACTAGGATACAGACAGGCACCCCTGGATCCTGGAGAAGTTTATGCCCATCCCATCTCCATGTCATTGGTGGAGGTGAGCCAGAGGTAGGCCTGAGTGTGAGTACTCAGACACAGACATGACAGCACCAGGGTTGGTCCCATCGCTGACCTTTGTAAGCTAGTGATTCAAGTTCATCACCTCACCTCACACACAGGTGGCAGGCTCCTCATTTACAAAAAAAGGAGATGATAACACCTACCTCACAGGGTCGTCATGAGCAATAAGTGAGAAGACTTGTATAGAGCCCAGGACACTAAAAGATGAAAAATAGCAGCTCCCTGCCCTTCCCTGGATCACTTACCCTCATTATATAATCAGGTGGTTCAGAATCTAAAAATTCTGAGTTCTTCCTAAAGTGCTGCTGCTATTTTTACCTGTCCTTTCACAAAAGGTTACAGTCCCGTCCTGTTGTTGGGGAGAGGGCAGCCCTGAGTCACTTCCTCCCTCCCTGTGCTGGTCCTTCTGTGCTGAGCTGGACTGGGGCCAGGCTGCTCACCGAGTGCTGCCCATACCACAGGGCTCATGCTCGTTGACATTCAGGAGGGTTTTCGTCAAACCACCAGCTTTGCCAGAGACTGGGCTGACCTCCCACTTCCTGAATTGGTCATGCATCTTTACCTCCCCGACAGTCATCTGAAATTGATCAACATTTCTCCCAAAGTCAGCAGTGACTAGCACGTAGTTGGTTTTAGAATGTGAGGGCACCCCTGGATCCTGGTGGCTTGATTCGATTCAGGTTCCATCTTTGGAACTTCAAACAAGTGATGAAACTCCTTCCTTCAACATATAAAAATGAGTATACAGCTGCGACCCATAGTTTGACTGCATCCAGAATGAACCTGTGCCCCACTCCAGAGACTCTGACATATTTAGTCTGGGGATGTGGCCTGGGCATTGGCATATTTCATAAACTCTCCAGGTGATTCTTATGTGCAATGACGATGAGAACTGATATCAGGTCAGTGCAGTTTCTCTGTCCCCAAGCAGGTGTCTCATCAGTTGAGGATCTGCAAAGTAGAGTTGGCCTTTCTCTGGCTTTCAGGACTCTCCCGTGTGCTGCACGTGTGGATATGGAGAGAGATAGAAACATCTACCAGGTAATAGAAGGTTTATGGGCTATGCCAAAGGGTCTGGGCTAGATCTTGGCAAAACCATTGTCAAAGAGTGTTCACTAGTATGGCAGCTTGGTCAGGTTTGCATTGTAGAAAGTATCACCTGGCAGTATGGATTGAAGTAGAAATGATCAGAGGAGGCCAGGAGAGTTCCAGCAAGATGACAAGGGCCCAAAGCAAGGGAGGCATCATGGCAGATGGTCAGGGCATGGAGAGTGAGAGAGAGGAGAGGGACTTCCCTCCTCTCATTGGTGCTGGCCCAGGGCTTCTTTTTTTTTTTTTTTTGAGTTGGAGTCTCACTCAGTCACCCAGACTGGAGTGCAGTGGCCGCTCCCGCCACCACAGCCTCGACCTGCTGGGCTCCGGTGATCCTTCCGCCTCAACCTTCCAAGTAGCTGGAACTACAGGCGCGCGCTACCATGTCCGGCTAATTTTTGATTTATTGTAGAGATGAGGTCTCGCCAAGTTGCCCAGGCAGGCCCAGGACTTCTGGCCTTTCTGTGTCAAACTCATTCCACCTGTGCCTCTTGGTTTGTTGGGGCTTTTGTATGCAACTTTCAATGTCTCCACTAAGTTGTCTCTTAATCACTATAATGACTCACATACATTATGCTTTTGCTGTGGGCCAAGCACTGTCTCAGAACTTCTTCCTTTACCATCAAGAAAATTGTAGCTTCAAAAGGTTAATTGACTTGCTCAAGGCCACTCTGTCAGTAGGAGGGGAAGCTGAATACAGAGGCAGGTTTCTAACTCAACCATTAAGCCACCCTGTCTCCACTTCCTACCTGTGATGCTCCACTGCCCCTCCCCTGGCTGAGGCCACCTCCTTTTGAATAGAGTCTTGGCCCCTCCTGCACCCACAGGCTTCATCTTATCTTCTTTTCTGGTGGCTTCTGGTCAGCCTGGCCTTGTAGTCTTGGTGTCCACAAGAAGGAGTGGATCCAACTTGAGTCTACAGCAGCTAGACTGACCCACATCTTAAAATAGTTCTAATTATTTCAATTCTGATTTCCTCATAACTTAAACTCTCCCCTTATCTCTTAAATTTTCCACATGCTAAAGTGTAGACTCCTACAATTTTTTTTCATAAAATATTATAAAAATAGTAAAGAACAACCTTTGTGAATAAGTTGGGGTTATAGGTTGTAGATGTGAATAAGTTTAAGTTCCTGTGTTAAGACTTTGAGTTCAGGTTCTCAGTATGCCTAGAATGATGGAGAAAGTGTGGGGCAGGAGGTGAAGAACATCCATGTCAACACTGTTGAAGAGGCAGCCTGGAATTTTACCTACAATAACTGGAACTAACTTCTTAAGAAGGTACAGTTAGCTTCCAACAGTGACCATTTACTTAATCCACAGTACATATTTTGTGGTTATGATTAACAATTAGTGAGTATAAATTATGTGGCAATGCTGTGCTGGGTACTTTACCTAGATTATAGCTCAGCATGATATCCCCATTATACAGATGAGGAAACTGAGGCTTAGAGAAAATAAGTAACTTGCCCAAATTTCAAAGCTGGTATGTAATAGAAACTGCTCTTGAAACTAGACCTGTCTAACCCAAACACCAGGCTTGCAACCATTATTTATATTGTTAGGACTCTCATTAGTAAAAAAAAAAATTACAGCCTAGTTTGTATATTAATGTCCACTGCTTACACATTGCATCTATTAGCAATAGTTTCTCTGAGTCTTGTTTTTAAAACTTGTATATTGGAGTGTTTTTGCCTATAGATAGCATTTTAACATTTCCATTTAACTATCCTTTGTAAAATGGCATTACTAATGTGTTTCAAATAGGTTTTTGGTCAGTAATGATTAATAAGCAGAAAAGTAGTAATTAAAGAATCATTTCTTCTCAAGATCTTTGCATGTCAGTTATGTCTCTTCTTGTCATATGAAGCAGGAGGGGTACCAGTCGTCTAGGAAGCCTGTGGCCAACAAAGGGTCCACTCAGCCTTTGACCCAGTGTGGGACATGGAGGAAGTATTCTCCTCTCCCGGGCTCATTTTTCTGCTCTGAAATATAACATGTCCTGCAACTCTAACCTTCTGTGGTTCTCTCTGGCCAGCTGCTGGAAGTGCATTAGTGACTCTCTGAAGAGTCATCTGGCTCCACAATTTTACAGCTTTATTGTTGGATAGAATAATATCATCTTTTAAAAAACAGGAGCCCATCTATATTTTACCAAACCTGTGTTTTCCAGTCCATGACATTAATTGCTATCAACTTCTTGTTAATAAAAATGAAGTAACAGCCGATTCAATCAGAGGTTTCTGAAAATATAAAATCAGCAGCACTCAGGCATTTATGAACACTGGAGACTCTACCGGTTACCCTGAAAAGTCAGGCAACTTTGAGGAGGCACCAAGCATATTCAGTCCTGGACTGCCACACATTACCCATTTGTCAGATGACTTTGTCAGAGCCACCTGCTGGTAGCATTGTTCTTCCTATGTAACTGAGTGTATCTTTAATTTTGGGAACTCCAATCTTGTTACCAGCTTGAATGAGCTCTTTGGTGATTCTTTTAGGAAAGGTAAAAATTATTTGGTGATATGGGTAATTTCTCAAATCATTTGGGGGTGTGAGATTTTTGTGTGCCAAATGTTGAGTAAGGCAGTTCTAAGATGTTGGCAATAGAACTGTGAACTTCTCTAGTAGCCTAGGAGGCTCCTGTGGGTAGGACCCATACACAATTTCACCTGGCACAGGGGAAGCACTCAATATGTACATGTTGAATGAAAGAGTAAATGATGCATTGTTAAATTCCAGGATCCAAAAGGCCTTTGGAGTCAAATGTTTTAGCTATTACTTTATAAGAATCATTAAATTTACTTGGGAGCTATGTGTATTTATCTCATTCATGTTATATAAACATATTCCACACAATTTATAGCTTTTTCTAATACTAAAGAGGGTGGGAGGGGAATAATTGTTTGTGGCTATTGATGTTTTCCTAGATTTATGATTAGACAGTATGCCTTTCTTTGGTATAAAATAGTGTGTGAGCAAAGTCAGGGAAGGAGGAAAATAAATGCCAGAATTTTCTTCCTTCATTTAGAAACTTAAATAACTTTTCTTTCAGTTCTATCAAAAAAAGAGACTTGCAACAACTCCAGTATGATATTCTACTGGGTTCCGTTGATATAATAGCCCCAGCAAATTTTTAGAAATATACTACATATACTACTTAATTAAAACTATCCCCTTATATGAATATGATTCTTCATTTAGATAAATGAATACAAAAATGAATTTATATGCTAGCCACGTTAAAATTAGCAAAGTTATCTGGTTGATATTTTTATAGTCATCCTCCATTTTGGTCAGGGTAGCATGACTCACAGACATTGTGACTCCCCCCTTGGGTGGATAAGTTGAATACCTTTTCACCAGCAGCATGTTAGGTAGAATGTGGTGTAGCCATGGTGGTTATTCAGAAGTTTCAATGTGGGGAGAGGGTGTGGTGGGTACTGTCTGTGTCAACCCAGCATCCTCCCCGTCAACTTCTACATTGTTTTCTGCATTGTTGCATTGTAATTTCGTCTCCCAGTATGCTTCAGAGTTAGGGATTTCCAATGGAAAGTGGAAGAAAGAAACTGCCAGGCAAGTGAAATAATTTGCTGTTGCTTTCGTGGGGAGGTTCCCTCAAGAACCATGTACCGCAGGCAGCCTGCTTAAATCATTGGTGGCAGCTGCCCTTGGTTTTGAGGTACTTCCTAGGATTGAATCTTTTTCTTCTCAAAATGCTTAGTCAGTCTCTCTCTCTCTCCCCTCTTTCTTTCCTTAAATGAATTCTGTTAGACCATCCTCACCAGCCTCACTTCCAGGTGACCCTGAATCTCAGGGTTGTAATTATTGGAATGGAAGGGAAGACACAGAAGGAGCTGTCCAACTCTTGAGGGTAAATGGTAAATATGGTAAATGGAAGTTGCGCCCTGGGCAGTCCTAAAACACATGGTCATGGGGATGGGGGAAGCAGGAGCAGGACCAAGTCTGGGTTGGCAGCAAGGAGCAGGGGCAGAGAGGGAAGTGGATCCCAGGAAGTTCATCAAACAAGGACTTGTGGGGGAAGAATCTTTTAGGGGGCATCTCTGCATGTGGGAGATGGGTGTGGAGGCTGCTGAGTCAGTTCTCAAAGACATTTCTCCAGCCATCAGAAGGCATGTGTAACAAAGAAACAGACCAAACCCTGAGTATCTAGAGTGTCTTTATGAGGAAATAGCATCTTGCATAGATTCAACTTACACTGGCTATACTGGGATTTTTTTTATATAATTAAAAATACTATTTCATAAGAACTTGCAGTAAATTAAATTATTTGTACCATTTCTTTTTTCTTTGGTAGTAGTGCTAGAAAGTTGCATTTGTCCACATCCTCATGGTTTGAGGAATGTGCTTCTCTGCCCCCTGATTTGGGGTTTGGCCATGTGACTTGCTTTGCTAACGGGACATTAGCAAATGTTGATGCAAGGAGAAGCTAAAAATGCACTTACATGGCTGGGCTCATTGTCTTGTGCATCTGCCATCACCATGGGAAGAATATACCCTGGATAGCCAATGTCTCTCCAGCCTGGGCTCTAGAATGAGGCACATGGAACAGAGATGCTGCAATTGATCTACAGACCCACAGGCACATGAGTGACAAATGCTTATTGTTTTCCACTAAGATTTGGGGATTATTTGTTATGCAGCAAATTTGTAGCAATAGCTACATGACACAGGTTGTTTTTATCATCTATATAATTACGGAATTTTCAAGGATCACTTTAACCAAATTCAGTTTTCATAATCAGTGCAATGAGTTTAGGCTCAACTTCATGTATAAGATGAAATTCCACCCTGCCTTCTATGACAACTTTGTTTCAGTCTAGCTTCATAAGTAAACGTTGTACCAATTTGTTGCAGCTGATAACCTAGCTGGTTTCTATAGTACTTAGGTAATGAATCATAGGCCTAGAATTTATGTGAACAAAATGATCTACAAATCCATATAAATTCATTTTTTATCAGCATCTGAAGCCTGTACTTTTAGATAATTTTATAATTGTTTTTATCTTCCATTTTGCATCTCTAGTGAAGTTTACACAGCAGAGAACTGTCTTTAAGAGTAAATGAACTTGAAAAAAAAAGGCATGAACAAACAGAAATATACATGATCATTCATTTGGCACCATCTTCTAAAATTTTACACTTCGGTGATAAGCAAAATTAGTATAATTTGCTTCTTAAACTGCTTACTAACATTGTAAGTGGGACAGTACAAGAGGAAGAAAATTGTGGCTTTCAACAGGATATGACAAGGCAACCCTCCCGAGGGTTTTAGTGAATGAAGTGATGCTGACAGATGCCAAACCTTCTGACCCCAGCACCGATGGCTTCTTGGTGAGAGGCCTGAACTGTCTGACCTATGACATCCCCCTTTGCATACATACAACATCCGGACTCTGGGTGTTCAGGGAAGTATTTCGGTCACCAAATTTTTCAACTAGCGTTTTGCTACCCAAGTTGAATGTCAATGGTAAGTTGTCCCGGCAATAGTTATTTAAGATAAACCTCCTTCCTTCTGTGGGAATAGATATTAGGGTATACATAGTTGCTATGGTTACATACTACTTTCTTTTTTTAATTTTAAAGATGTGGGGTACAATTCAGGGTTAGGGATACAAATGTTCATTATGCAGGACCCCATACTCCTTTCCTGAGTTCAGATGGTGCCTCCCAGTTGCCAAGAGAGTTCTGTTTGTGTGAACCTAGTACTTCAAACCCTCAATTTGAGGGAGTGAATTGAGAAATTTCCCCTGTCAGTTTCTTTCTGTCCAGGTCAAGGGAGGTACACGAGACACCTGTGATGTGGCTCCCACAGACATCCTTCCATCGCTTGGTCCCATTTGACTCCACTTTTCCCTGCTTCCATTTCTTCCCAGGTCTTTCCTTGCATGTGTACAGTATGGGTATGGTGTGGCTAAAAGTATGGGAGCACAGTCTTGAAAGCAGGAGTGCTTTTATTATTTTTGTATTCACTCCTCCGTTCATTCAAAGTGGAGGGAAGAAGTATTGTGATAAATACTAGGGTACACAGCCTGCCTCACTAGCTGTAATGTCATGTAAGCTGTAATGTCATGAGAGGCAGTGGAGAGGGAAGGGGGAGAGCAAAAGGAAGCACTTGAATCTTCATAGGGGACTGGGATGGAGGTGTCAAGGAAAGATTAACCAGGAACTGACATATGAGAAGGTTCTAGAAGGAATTTCCCCACATAAAGGGGAAAAAACAAGCAGGGTTGGAATAGGAGGAAGAATATTGCAATCTAAGAGAAGAGCACAAGAAAGCCAGAGGCGTGAGAAACCAGGAATGGCATGGGCCACGGTAAGCTCAATGCTGTGACTGGAATGTAAAGTGTGAAAAAGGAATGATATTTAAAAGGCTGACAGGGCCAAAATAGTGAAGCGTGTGAAATGCTTAGAATAAGGTATTTAGAGACCTTTGTGAATATACCTTCAAGGCCCACATGTAAAACCAATCAGTTGCCCCAATTTCAAACAGCATCAGAGAGAAAGAAGAATAGGAAAAAATAGTGAAAGTACCCCTGCTTTCAAGATTAACGTTTTTGCTGCCTTAAATGAAGGTCAGAGGTAAATCAACCCACAAATAGTCTTTTTTAGATGAAAAACTCAATTGCTCGTTTTTATAGAAGGAAAAAGTGAAATCACAAGGGTGAAGTGCCTTGCTCAAGTTCATGGGAGAGCTCAGACTTGAACACAAGTTATATAATTTCCAGTCCAGCAACACATTCATCTGCAGCATGTTAGGAATAGAAGATAAGTCACCTTAGGGAGACTCATTTTATACCTGAGAAAGCTGAGATCCTTTGAGAAGTTAAGTGAGGGCATAAAGTCTTAAAACTGCCAATGGCAGAAATATGACTTGAATTGAGAACTCCAAATTCTAACCCAGTGTTCATCGAATTAACTGCACAAAGTCCTTAGTCTCCATCACAGCAGAAAAGACAGTTTGCCTTAAAAGTAGTTTGTGGCACCGCCTTTGTTTACAAAGAAATGCATCGTGTCTGTAGAAGCTTAGGGAAATAAGAGATGGGGGCTGATTTGTCCTGCAAGGATTGCTACCCCATGCTCAGTGGATCCTTTCTAGACTCCACAGGACATTTCCCAGCCTTCTCCCCAGGGTTTAGCAGTCTCCTATTTATCAAGTAACTGTTTGCCATATTCTATGCCAGCCCAGTGTTGAGGACACCCTGTGAACTGACCACCCCTCCTAAGGAGTATGACTAACTCACAGAGTCACCTTCTGGATCACAAGCTCCCCACCTGGGATGTGTGAGCAGCTTAGAGAAACGTGCTGAAATCTTCCCAGCCAAGCACAGACAGACCTGCCTTGGGTAACCTATGTTTTCTTTTCCCACTGCAAGTAAATGTACACCTTTACGTCATCTTGTCCCAGCGTGGTTTTGGCTCCTTGTTTTGGTCTCCCAGCTCTCTCACAATGTGTCTTTAGTAAGCTAGAGGGACATCTCATGTCTCGGTGACACGATGAGGTCATATAGCCTAGTGGCCCTCACTGCAGAGCCATTTCTCTCATGAAAGCCCCTTTGCAGTCCATGGTGGAATCACTAGGAATTGATGCCGGTGAAGCTCTCAAAGAGAAAAAAAATGCATGAGAAAGAAGAAAGGATAGACAACGAGAAGGCAGAAATGGCTGAGATAGGCACACATGAAGAGTCACCCTAGGAAAAAATCAACCCAGTCATACGTTCTGCTGTACATGTATTCAGCAGACATGTATTGATGTACATTGATGTAGCCTTCCGTGTGCCAGTGCTGTGCCCACTGATATGCCTAACTGACCTAGGACTGCTGCCCCCGTTCAGAATTATGCAAATTCAGGTCCTGTAATTGAGGGAAAAGAGGATCTAAAAAGCGGCATCTCCCCAAATGCCCAAACTGAGGGAATCCCGGCTGGCTGTTCATAGCAATCAACTACTGCCTGTTCAGTGACCCAAGGAGTCACTTTGCATTGCCTTTGGGCACTCCAGGACACCTCCTCACATCTCTATGGAGAGCAGTGGGACAGCTCACTAGACACTTCCAATGGGGAAGCAGCTTTCAGAATTACCTTGGCTTTCTTTTTTGGAACTTTTAGTTTTGGAATAACTGTGGATTTTCAGAAAGGTTGCAAAGAAAGTACAGAGTTTCCATGCATCCCTTGCCCGGTTTCCCCTAATGCGACATCCTGCATTACTGTGGGACACTGGTACATTACCACTAGCTAAACTGTCAGCTTGATTTTTGATTTCCCATGCTTTTTCCCTAAATAGTTCCTTTCTCTGGTTCCGGGATCTTATCCAGGATCCTACATTGCACTTAGCAGAATTTTGTTTTGATGTACACTTTGATGTTTTCATGTACACTCAGAGACAACTACTCAAAGCAAAAGAGGCCATTTCTAAGTTTAGACTTTGGACTAATAATTCCAAAGGACAGGCTCACGTGTTCTCTTTGTTTTGTGTCTGTATACACAGTTTAAGTAATTAACTTAGCAAAAACAAAAATCTAAAAGAAGGTTTTAAATTTGTTTTTTTGTTTGTTGGTTTTTCTTTTTTTTAAGATGCAAAATGCATTTTCTACTCCTGGCTCCCCTTTGCCCAGAAATAGCAACAACTAACTCTTCTTCTTACTAGATGTGCAGAGACTTCCCTACAGAGCCAATACTCCTGCTCTTTGGAGTTCAGTGAGCCCCAGGGAGGATGAAAGCAGGATTCATCCCACCCCCAACCTCTGCCCCACAGGGAATAATAGGAAGTTCTGACCTCTAACAAATAGAAGCAACATGGCCTCCTAAAAACTCACCCTGAAGTTGTGAGGCTGACGACACAACAGATTCCTAGTTAATTGTTCAAGTTTACACTTCCATGAAGTGTAGTGTACACCTTTACATGAAGAAATTCTGGAATTCAGTTGGCCACAGGCACAGTCAAGTTCAGAGCTGAGCATGCCCAAGGTCCCCAGTGTCTCCGCACAAGGGTCTCAGAGGAAGCTGGGGGAAGTGATAGGGGACAGGGGTAGAGAGGCTCACACACCTGTTGCTTGTCTTCTAATGAACTCTGCTAGTCCCCAAAAGGTAGTGTCTAGTTTATTCATTTTTTGCCACAATTTCTGCTTTCCCCTCCTGAACTAGTATATTGGCTTATTTACCTATTTAACCTGGATTAGCTGGTGGAGGAGCATTTAAAGGTGATGGCAGTGACCACTGTCATTCATATTATTACTGAAGTGTTCAGTGCTTTGACACATGTGCCTAGTAATGCCTTTGATTGCTAAGAGGCCAAGATAAATAAAAACTTAAATGTAGAAGAGCACCAAACTTAAAAGAGAGACTTTGGGGAGCACATTGTGTTTTGTTGACTGAGAGCAGGGCATGAGAGAGACATACAGGGGAGAGTAGGGGCTGAAAAGGAGACCTTTCGTCTCCCATAGGTGTCCTTGATGCCTGGACTCTGGACTCATCTCTTTGGTCTTTGGGAGGCACCTTTCCCTGTGCACTTTTGCTTCTGATTCACAAACTCTTTTCAAAGAAAAATATAATCTCAAGAAAACTTCTTTTTAGCATCACTTGTCATTACTTCATAGGATAATACAAAAAATCATGCTAAGCTAAAAAATATTTTTGTAAATATCTTGAGTGATTTTCACTACAATTTACAAAATATTCTGTCTTTCCTCATTTCATAAGTAAATTTCGTTGCTTCCTTCTTTAAATGAATTATGCAATCATTTGTTAGTAAATAAACTACAAAATTATCTGCACTATGTTTGGTTTTGGATGGAATGTATATTAATACACATTGAAATTTGTGCATTGCAGCGCTAGAGTAGACAAAATATGTTTATTTATATAATTTTATTGTTTTGTTTTCAAATGACAAGAAAAAAGAAAAGGTTATGGATTACTCTTTACAAGTTCTTTGCCATAAATAATGCATTGCAGAGTAGACAGTAGGCATCTACACAAACGAAGACTGTGGTTAGGGGATTGTCTACTATTACATCATATAAAAATAACGATGGATTTTCACCAAACATAGAGGGTATGTATGGGTTGATATGATTTAGAAAAGAGTCTGCCAAAATTTCATTTGGGCACCTAAGAAGCACTGACAGAAAGGCAGACATCCTCTTAAGTAGAAGAAATAGGTCAATTTAGAGGATCTTGTGACCACCAGGCAGAAGTGACTTGTACGTACTAGGATGAACCGAACTGGAAAAAGAGAAAAGCAATGAATTCAGATACAAGCCCCAAATTAAAAATTGAAAAAACAAATTTACCCAGTTGCCAAAGTTAATTTTCAGTGGAGCCACTTCTCACCTGGGAAACTCAGCACCACTCTTTGGTGATCAGCAGTGGGGACTTAGTTATTTCATGATTAATAATACTCTCCTGCACAGCACAAGGAAGCCCAGCCAGACCCCAATAAGTGAAAAGCCTAGCTGGATAAAATCATCACTTAGATGTCTTCTGTTTGATTTTGGTAACTCTTGATTTGTTGTGAAGAATTTTGATCAGATAAATACAATATCAGACCTGGGATTGATTCTCTTGTAGCACATGTGCAGAATGAATATAATTTTCATCATTAATTCTTTATTTCTTCATTACTTTCGTATGCCTTCTGACTAACTAGTGGCCATTGTGTTTATAACTGAACAGAATTTGGCTATGATTACAAACAAATGAAATTGCACAATGGTCAAAAGCATCGGGGCAACTAGACATTTTAGCTGAGCTGTAAACTGAGTGCTGGAGTCAGGAGCAGTTTCCTCTAATCTTGACAGATCACACATCTTCGCTTGACATGGGCAAAAGTGAACCGGGCTCTCATATGGTTATGTTATCAATCTATTTATGTATTTATTTGAATAAGAAATACCTTTTACATGTCCAAACATTGAAAGACAAAAAGTATATTGTAAAAACTTTTCTTTTTACCATATATCCCATTTCCTTTTCCCACAGACAACTGTTGCAATTGCTTGGTCTTCTTCTGTCAGAAATATGCACATAAAAGCAAATATATATTTATTACTTATTTTTAAAATCTATTTACTGGCCAGGCTCAGTGGCTCAGCCTGTAGTTCCAGCGCTTTGGGAGGCCGAGGTGAGTAGATTGTCTGAGCCCGCGGGTTTGAGATCCACCTGGGCAACTTGGCGAGACCTCATCTCTACAACAAATCAAAAATTAGCCGGACGTGGTAGCGTGCACCTGTAGTTCCAGCTACTTGGAAGGCTGAGGTGGAAGGATCGCCGGAGCCCAGCAGGTTGAGGCTGTAGTGGCTGGGAGCGGCCACTGCACTCCAGTCTGGGTGACAGAGTGAGACTCCAACTCAAAAAAAAAAAAAATCTATTTACGTAACAATATATCTTGAAGATGACTCCAAGTACAAAATGTGATGCCCCATTCTTCTTAATGTCTGCAATTTAATTTGATTATATGGATGTACCATAATTTACTTAAATTCTTACTGTTGGATGGATATTTAGGTTGTTTCTAATTTCTTACTGTCACCAGAATTGCTCTAATAATGAATTTCTTCATACATAGATCATGTCTTACATTTCCAAGTATATACATGAGATTAATTCCTAGTGCTGGCAATAAAAAATTATATGATCATCTCAATAGAGGCAGAAAAAAGCATTTGACAAATTTCAACATCTTTTCATGATTTCAAAAATACTCTCCACCAGGTACAGTGGCTCATGCCTGTAATCCCAGCACTTTGGGAGGTTGAGGAAGGAGGATTGCTTGAGCCCAGGAGTTCTAGACCAGTCTGGACAATATAGAAAGACTTCATCTCTAAAAAAAAAAAAAAATGAAAAAAGTTTAAATTAGCAGGGCATGATGGTGTACACCTGTAGTCCCAGCTACTCAGAAGGCTGAAATGGAAGAATTACTCAAGCCTAGGAGGTCAAGGTTGCCATGAGCCATGATTGCATCACTACACTCCAGCCTGAGTGACAGAGTGAGACCCCTGACTCAGAAAAAACAAACAAACAAAAGAAACTCTCAACAAATCAGGTGTAAAAGGAATGTGTCTCAACATAATAAAGGCCATATATGACAAACCCACACTCACCAGAAACAAGACAAGGGTGCTACTCACTCTCACCACTTGTGTTCAGTTTGGTACTGAAAGTCCCAGACAAAGCAATTAAGCAAGATAAACAAATAACGATTCCAAATTGACAATAAGAAGTAAAATTGTTTCTGTTTGCAGATAGCATGATTTTGAATATTTTTTAAAAAACTCTAAATACTCCATCAAAACACTTTTTAAAAAAAAGACAGAGCCTTGCTCTGTCACTCAGGCTAGAGTACAGTGACATTATCATACTTACTGCAGCCTTGAACTTCTGGGCTCAAGCAATCCTTCAGCCTCAGCCTTCAGAGTGGCTGGGATATTAGGGGTGAGCCACCATACCCAGCAAAAAGAAAACTTTTAAAACTAGTAAAGAAATTCAGTAAAGTTGTAGGATACAAAACCAATATACAATATCCGGTGCATTTCTATTCACTAACAAAAAATTATCTGAAAAAAGAAATTAAGAAAACAATAATATTTACAATAGCAGCAAAATGGATAAAATACTTAAGAATAAATTTAACCAAGGAAGCAAAAGATTTATACATTGGAAACTATAAAATACTGATGAAAGAAACAAACAGAAGAAAACATCTCATATTCATTAATTGGAAGAATTAAAATTATTAAAATGTTCATACAACACAAAGCAATTTACAGGTTCAATGCAATTCCTATAAGATATTCAATGACATTTTTCACAGAAATAGAACAAATGATCCTAAAATTTGTGTGAAACCACACAAAGGTCAAAATAATTCTGAGAAAGAAGAACAGAGCTGGAGGCATCACACATCCTGATTTCAAACTATATTACAAAGCTACAGTAATCAAAACAATATAATGCTGGCATAAAAACAGATACATAGGCTAATGGAACAGAATAGAGAGTCAAGAAATAAACTCACACATATGTGGTCAACTAATCTTTGGCAAGCATGCCAAGAACGCACAATGGGGAAAGGATAATCTCTTCAATAATGGTGCTGGAAAAACTGGATATCCATATAAGAGTGAAATTGGACCCCTGACTTACATAATGAGACATATTTAAATTTAAATATTTTTAAAAATTATTCAAAATGATTAAAGACATAAATGTAAGAACTGAAACCATAAAGCTCTTAGAAGAAAATATAGAGAAACAGTTTCTTAACATTGATCTTGGCAATTTTTTGGAAATGACACCAAAACACAGGAAACAAAAGCAAAAGTAAACAAGTAGAACTATATCAAACCAAAAAGCGTGGCAGCAACAATGAAAAATCAACAAAATGGAAAGGCAACCTATGAAATGGGAGAAAATATTTGAAAACCATATATCTGCTAAGGGCTTAATGTGAAAATATACAAGAAACTCATGCAACTCAACAGAAAAAAAAAAAACCCAAATGCTTGATTTTAAAATGGGCAAAGGACTTGAATAACCATTTTTTCCCAAAGAAGACATGTCAATGGCCAACAAGTATATGAAAAGGAGCTCAACATTACTAATCATCAGGGAAATGCAAAGCAAAACCACAATGAGATAGCTCACACCTACTATCAAAATGGCCATTACCAAAAAGACAAAAGATAACGACTGTTGGGGAGAATGCGGAAGAAAGGGGTTCTTTGTACACTGTTGATGAAAATGTAAATTGGTAGAGAAATTAATGAAAGCAGTATGGATGTCCTCAAAAAAACAAAAATAAAACTACCCTACAATCCCACAATTCCACTTCTAATTATATATTCAAAGAAAATGAGTTGGGCTTGGTGACTCAGCCTGTAATCCCAGTGCTTTGGGAGGTCGAGGTGAGTGGATTGTCTGGGCCTGCGAGTTCGAGACCCGCCTGGGCAACTTGGCAAGACCTCATCTCTACAATAAATAAAAAATTAACTGGGTGTGGTCGTGCACACCTGTAGTTCCAGCTACTTGGAAGGCTGAGGCGGAAGGATCACCAGAGCCCAGCAGGTAGAGGCTGCAGTGACCGGGAGCAGCCACTGCACTCCAGTCTGGGTGACAGAGTGAGACTCCAACTCAAAAAAAAAAAAAGAAAGAAAGAAAGAAAATGAAATGGGTATCTCAAAAAGATGTCTGTACCCTCATGTTTATTGCAACATTAGTCACAATAGCCAAGATGTGGAAACGACCTAAGTGTCCATCAACAGATGAATGGATATAGAAAATGTGATACACACACACAATGGAATATTAATCTCCCATAAAAAAGAAGAAAACCTTGTTATCTGTGACAATATGAGTGAAGCTAGAAGACACTACGTTAAGAGAAACAAGCCAGGCACAGAAAGACAAGTATTCATTTATATGTGAATTCTAGAAAGTTGAACTCTTAAGAGCAGAGAGTAGAATAGTGGTTACAGAGGCCTGGCGGGCAGGGAAATAAGGAACTGTTAGTCAAACGATACAAACTTTAAGTTATAAAATGATCAAGTTCTGGGGATCTAATATACAGCATGAGTGATGATGGATGTGTTAATTAAGTTGATTATGGTAATCATTACCTAATGCATAGGTATGCCACTTAATCATATTGTACATCTTGAATATTTGCAATCTTTACTTGTGAATTAAATATTTTAAAATTAAAAATTTTTCTAAAGACGTCATGCATTTGACTCTTGATAAATTTCCCTCATTGAGAGATTGTATAGATTTAAATTCCAAACTCATTGCATGGTTCCATTTTTAAAACAATATGTATTTGAATTACATTTGTTTGCTTTTTCTTTTTTGCACAATCTTTATTTTGAAAGATTAGAGAATAGGTTTTCCCATGAGTTAGCTGCAGTTTCTGCTTTTAGAACCAGTATGTCCCCAAGGAGTACACCATTCCTGGAGGAACTGCAATACCAGGTAGATGTCCAGAGTGGATGGAGCAAGCTCCTCTCCCAACTCCCTGCTCCAAAAATCCATTTAATATGTTGTCCTCAGATAGAGGACTTACCATATATTAAACTGATAAGAACAGATACCACGCTTGATCTTAGCCAAAAGGCGGAGAAGCGACTGTTTGCTTTTTTATAGAAGAAAGGGAAAGAGATGCCATGACTGCTTTGGACATCACAAGTCCTATTTAGATAGCACTCAGCAGAAGTCATCCTCAGTTCAAGCCATCCTCAGTTTCATCACTTAGACCAACTCTTATTAACTTAGAGGTAACATTTTTAATCTCTTAATCTTTCTGTGCCACAGTTTTATATGAGAGTTGACATATCAGTGGATTCCTGTTCCCTCTGGCTTCCAATAGGGTTCAGTCAGTAACAGGCTTATCTGACACTCAAGTGCCAGAACTATACTGGTAGCCTAGGAGCCCAGGAGAACACAGATCAGGGCCTAGCTGGGAAGATAATTAAGCCCAGAAGGGCACCAGAAATAATAACTACACCTAAAGTGTTAGATGCATTCTGCAAGCCAGGCACTGATCCAAACGCTTTTCTTGTGTTAATTAATTTAATTCTCACAACAACATTGAGGTAGATACTATTATTATTCCCCTTTTGTGGATGAGGAAACTGAGGCTCAGCAAGATTGCTTAAGCAGTGAGTGGCAGAGCTGGGATTTTGACAAAGTGCAGTGTCTGAGAAGCATCTGATGTGTTCCCTGCTTGGGCAGGGACCTATCTCAGCATGAGGGTAACTAGGAGTTTGGTGTTCCTGGCAGGATGAAAAAAAGAAAGTGGATTGGCAGATGGATAGATTTGGATACACTCTTACTTACAGGTTTGCATGAACTTGATCTTCGACCTGCAGGTGAGGGACCTGACCCTAGTATTATGTACTGTTGTAATTCCAATTGTGCATGGAACAAAACACTAGGAAGTTGCTGTATCTTGTTTCACCTGCCAGCATCTGAAAGGTGAAGTGCTAGGCATTATTTCCCCAGCCCGGTATCTTATTACTTAGGTGGCTACCCATTGTAGGGCAGCCAGGATGTTCTATCCTGCTCTCACAGGACTTTAGAGATTAAAGAGATGTGTAAAATTCAGACCCATCTACTCCAAGCTTTCTAAAGAATGCTTGATAACAGAACAAACCATCCATAATGCTCAACCCCATTAACTTAAATCAGAAAAAATTAAAAATGTGGGCAGGGAAGAAGTGAATAACCAAATGATTCTAGAACTTTTAAAAATACAACCAGAGCAAATGTCTTACTGCTTATTTGATTATTGTTACCCTGGTTTACCAGCAAATTTTTAAAGCAGAATTTACATCTCAAAACATTTTTTAAAGATACTGTCTAGTTTTTTTATTTATAACTTCAGTAAAGTTGCTTAAATATTTGACTGAAATCATGAGTGTCCCATCCAGGAAGACAGCACATTGGTAAAAATTCCCACCATCTTCCCCAGAAGAAGTGGGTGCTCCAATGCGGGGAGGGGACTGAAACCAAGAGAGTTGGAAGAGAAATGAGCAAAAGGGGTCCTGGGCAGGAAAATGTATGGTAGATAGTTCCTGTACAGGCACTTCTCATAGACTCACACTATGTACCACAAAATAATCAGAATCTAGATGTCTGCTATACAGAGGGCATTGACTGTAACACCATTAAGTAAGAGACTTTCCAAGCAAGGTCCCTTTCCTTGTCTTCATCATTCCCAGTCCAATACTCTGGAGAACCCAGAGACCCAGAAGAGAGGGTATTTCCAGTCAGACAGTTCCTCCACCCATGCCATACTAATGTGAGAACAGTGGCTTTTCCACACTCTGAGACCTTTATGCCAAAACCTGGTTAAGGTTGAGAGAGAGGGAAATGGAATTAGATTCGAGATTGAAGTTTTAACCTAGATGAAGTTTCTGTCAACGGAATTTTATTAAGGAGTTATGGAATCTGCCCACCTTGTCAATATGGAGCAGGAAAGAGAGAGTTAGCATAGTTTAATCGAGGAAGCAATAGGGAAAAACTCCATTGATGTTTTCACTTTTCTGAACTGAGACTGTTTCAGAAACCCATGGTGAGTGTGCAAATTGCAATGACAAAGAGAGAAAAAGAAAGGGCATCGTGAGAGTGGTATCCAGCCTGGAAAAGAGTGTGAAGGCCCAGGGAGATTGTGACACCTTCAAGAGACAGCAAGAAGTTCCATGGGACTGAGCTGAGAGGTGGAATGTGAGGGTTGGGATATGTCAGGGGAGAGATGGTGAGTGATGTTGGCAAGATAAGCAGGTACCAGATCATAAAGGATCTCATAAGACTTGATGGGGTAGTAAGACATTATTCTAAAGAAAATGGAAAATTGGGGAAGTGTTTTAAAGCTGTAGGGGGACAGAGGCAAGATGTGGATTGGAAGAAGGCAGCGTGGAGACTGTTGCACTTAGATAAGCAAGAGATGATAGCAAACTGCCCCAGGATGGTTGGCAATAAAAATGAAGAGCATCAGAAAGATTTGAGATAGATGTGAGAAGTAGAATCAACAGACTATCTACCGAATGGTTGCATGGATGGTGTAACAGATGAAATAGAGTGTTAAGGAGATGATACCCAGATTCTCCTTTCTCTGATTTCTAGTCTATGGTGTCTGTACAGTAGTCTGAATGTAGACCAGCTGTTTAACTTATACTCTCTGAGTATTGTCCAGTTCCACCAAGTCTTTAAAATATCTACTACCAAGTCCTAAATGGAATGATTAAACCTCAGTTAAGCATTCCAATTGTAGGGACCAATTAAAAGGCAAAAGTCTAATTCATTATGAGAAGGAGTATATCAGTTAGCCAGTAATGGAATAACACTGAGTAACAAAACCCTCCCAAGTCCTGTCTCTTTTAAAAAGTTTATATATCCTCCTTGATCTGCAAGTTGGCTGGGGCAGGTCACCTATGCTGCGCTCCATTGTTGAAACTGTGGGGCTAGCTGAGTTTGGCAGGGTGGCTCTCTTCTGGTCTGAGAGATAGTCATTACTTAGAGAAAGTGTATCTCATGAACATGGCAGAACCAGAAGAACAAGCCCCATCGCACAAGTGCTTTTCAAGTCTCTGATCACATCACATCATTGGCATTGACTAAAGCAAATCCCTTGGCTAAACCCAATCTCAGGCCAAGCAGGGAAGTAGGTTCTTTCCATAAAGGTGATGGTGGGATGAAAGTGAGTATTTCCGGACAGCAATCTGTTCTACCACAAAGATATAATGGAAGTGTTGTCTCTCTAATAGGTAACTCCATGGGGTACATTGTCATAGGTTGTGCAGCTAGACAGGGGAACGAATATACAATCTCAAGCAAGATTGCTGTGAGATGAAGCAATATTCAAACTCAATTGAGTATGGAAAGAAATTCCAATTCCACTGAAAATTCCCATCATTGTATAACTTAGAGGATGCCAGCCTTGTCCTACCAGGACTCATTATTTCTTTCTAGACATTATGTCCCAAGTTTCTGTGGCTACTACCAGGTGAGTGGTGGTACCTGATTTATGATAATGTAGACCAAGGGTTTAAGTATGCAAATCGCAGGGAGACCAGACACAAAACACATAATTCAGTCATTTGTGAATTTTCTACTACAGTATAACTTCTGATTTAAATAACAGCATAAATATTCAACCTCTTGCTGTGTAGTAATGATTCTGTATTCAGCTTCAACTGTTATTAATCACTAGTTAATATAATTCTGGTTTTGACTTCCAGACTTGAGGATAGAAACCTTCAGTGATACACACAAGACTCTCAGTGTCTGGCCCCAACACCGAGGCTTTAGAGAAGTTTTCTCATAAAAGCCCTTGCCAGTGACTTGCATTTGCAATTGCCTTTTGTCTTCAGTGTTAATAATCTCATTCCCTTTCTCCTTTGCCTTCATGAAAATTTCTGAAATGTGGCTGTAAAGTGCCAATCTCAGAGATGTCCTCAGAAGAACATTTTAAATAGGTTTTAGGTGTGTTGACATTTAAAGGTGAGATTTCAAATCAAAATCCAGCTTTCTGGATTTTTTTTGGAATGTCAGATCTGACTACTCCAGGTCTGCATTTATTTGGGTGGTAGGGAAGGTTGGCAGTGCCACCCTCTGAAGACTGGGCATGGATTCTCCAAGTCAGCCCTGGGCCTCCATTTGCAGGGTTGCTTGGCCCCAGAGACACTTCAGCGGCCACCCTGCCTCCTGTCTTTACCCTCCTTGCATGAATGATAGCCTCACTCTACCTCATGTAATTGTTCTCTCCGCATAGCTTCCTCTCTGCCAAAAGAAGTGAAATTGATCTGTCTCTTCCCTCCATCTCTGCAGCGGCTCATCCCATATTCTCCTAGGTGAGAAGACTGCTCTGTGTGTCAGCAGCAAAGCCTGTGGTGGCTGCTTTTCAACCAGAAAAAGATCTCCCTGGCCATCAACCAACCACCTTACCACCCACCCTTCTTTGTGGCCTCTAAGTCTCAGTTTGTTTCCAATTGTTTTGCATAGAACACTCAAGGCTCTAAAGATTATTCTCTACCCTACTATCTCCAATTTACATTAAATGATTTCTTCAAGTGGTGTGCTTTCTTTAGAAGACATTTGGAAAACCACAGTTTTTAAGCAAAATTATACAACAATTTTTTCATACCTACTTCACAAGTTTTTTTTCTCTCTCTCTGAAAATGTCTAAAGAGTTTCCTGCTGAATATGGAAGGGCCCACAATCCCCCCAGTGACCCTTTGTGGTTTCTTCAAGCTGTAAAAACTTTTAAGTCTTCTTTTAATTAATTTTCCAAAACATTCCAACTTTATACTCAAGGATTTCAAGGTGGTTTCAAGAACAATGATAAATATAAGAGCAGCACACCTCGGCTGCTAACTAAATTCTCTCTTAATCACAAAGTAAAAGACCAAATCAATATAATTTCAAGGGAGAATAAAACAGATAGCGAAAGGTTTGCATTCTGCCTTGCTTAGAAATGGGAGCAATTTTTTTATGAGTTGCCTGTGAAAGAATGCATACATGTCTGTGGTCTCAGCTTGTCCATTGCTGCGTCACTCAAGAGAGCCCTGTGAGCAAGCCAAAGGCAGTTCCAGAAACCCACTGAATTCCACCGACATAGAAGCCTCCAGACTCCTCCCAGGCAGAGACACAATTTAAGTAAAATGGACTTATTCTAGCTGTTTAGACACATCCCATGCTCCTGAAGAATCTATTTCTGGCTCTAGGCTTCATTATAAATGTCAGGACACAATATAGCTATGGTTATAAAGGCACTTTCATTGTAAGTCCCTCTTCCTAGACACTTGCAGTTTTTTGAATAAATTACCCTTTGGGAATGAAGTTTCTCCTCATCATAAAAGTAAATTGGTATGGAAAGCTTGACAAAATCCAGGTTGTCTTGTCCTTTTGGCGGGCAACAATATCAGTGCAAAGTAAATGAATGATGCCTTGCATTAGAATCTCAGGGGTTTGCCAAAGTCAGGGTGTGGGTGGTGGTAGTATTTGCAGCCTCACTGTCTGATTTTATTAGCAGTAGTGAGTTGAAAGGAGGGAGACTGAGAGAGAGTGGGGAAAGAAAGCAGATCTACTTCTGTGCCCTAGTACCTACATAGTTACTGTCCTTTGCTCAGGAACACTGGAGGTTGGGCAGCTGCTATTGTTTGATTTTTTGTTCCCTCCAAATCTCATGTTGAAGCTTGATCCCTAATGTTGGAGATGAGGACCTAAGGAGAGGTGTTTGGGTCATGGGGGTGGGTCCCTCATGAATAGACTAATGCCCTCCTCCGGGTGTGGGGTGAGTGAATTCTCACTCTGTTAGTTCCCAAGACAGCTGTTGTTAAAGAGCCTGGCACCTTCCTCCCCTGTCTCTTGCTTTCTCTCTCACCATTTGATCTGCACGTGTCAACTCCCCTTTGCCGTCCACCTTGAGGGAAGGTGTCAGAGGCCCTCAACAGATGAACTTCCTTCTTGTACAGCTTGCAGAACCATGAGCCAAATAAAACTCTTTTCTTTATAAATTACCCAGACTCGGGTATCTTTTTTGGCAACACAAACAGACTAAGAAAGCCGCTAAGGTCAAAGATCATTTTCTATAAGGCCTGAGATGAAGCTGGGAATCCTCTACTTTTATGGATAGTGATGGATGTTCAGAGCTGAAGGGTTTGCTAAGTAAAAGTATATGGGAAGAAAAGATAAGTTCAAATACCAACTCCAGGAAGCAGGAAAATAGCTGAGGTCAGGAGAAAGGAGTCAAGAGTTGAATTTTATTGGAATGAAACTAGAGCAAAATCTAGGTTGATGAAGTGTTGATTGGGAGAGAGGGGCTGCCTTGGGCTATCACATCAGGTTGTCAGTAGGTATAGAATTTGATTTTCTTTCCAGAAGGGTCACCAGTAACATGGAGATGGTAAAAAACTAAGGCAATGACTTTAAAGAGCAGTTTCCATGACCCCACCATGTTAGCTGGATATATAAATGGCTGGACGTCAATGTCATTGACATGACATCCTGTCCATCCCAAGAGTTAAAACTCAGAGTGGATGTTTGGAGACAGGTGACCTTCTGGGTAACTGACTAGTTATTCAACTGCTTTACACTTTTGGTTTTGGATGATAACTTCCAAATTCTCTACAAAATTCAAACAATCAGTAACTGTGACTGCTCCGTATACATCATGCCAAGTGCTTTGCATTAAGAAAGATTTTTGGTGAAAACTTGAAGGTTTGAAGATCCTGGGCTGTATGTTACTCCTCTCCACCAAGTGGGTGTAGAGAGATAGGTTGCAATAGCTCTCCCTTGACATCACCCCCAGCTGCTGCATGTGAAGGGCCTCCTTACTGCCAAAAGAGAAAAATTCTTCCTTTCACCCTGGAGGCTCTAATTTTTTTCTATTCTGTCTCCTGCCTTCCACATATGTGTGGGTGAACGGTAAATGCCTTTGACATATTTGAATAGAACTGTGTTAGGAATGAATCTCCAAGGCTTTTAAAAACCACCCACTGAACAAGTAAAAGTTGTCTTTCTCACCCTGATAGAGATTTTCTAACTTTTTAATAAGGAATCAAGGTAGAAAATGGGATGTACACTGAGCTACTACACTAGTAATGAACATCCAAGGATTTTTCTGGCACATTTATAGCCCGAATAGACACTTCGGATCCCTGAGCATTCTGTAAAAGTTGACTTATTGGATCTTTGCAATCCTTGCAGGATGAGGAGAAGACAGCCCCCATTAAAGTTCTGCCTCTCCAGGGTCCAAGCTGCAGTTAGAAGAAAATTCCACAGCTGAACACAACTCAAACAATAACTGAGCACTTTGCCAAAGAAGCAAGTAAAAGGATTAGCTGGGCAAATACTCTCATAATTACACTAAAATTTCTCTTTAAAACAGAGATCATTTGGGCCACATTCTTGTGAGTAAAGGTGAGTGAGATTGATGGAAACATTTAGATTCTGCTTATGTTAAAACTCTATCTAGAGCAATCTGGCATAGAAAATGATTTGTGACATAGAAAATGATTTGTGTGACATTGCTGGGCCACATAAACAAGGGTGTGGTTATTCAACATTTTCCAGCTGTCAATCAGTGTTCAAGTCAAGGACTGAGATCCTCTGAGTACTTCATGGCAGCTCTGAATCAATTAGGACCAGAACTAACACTTCCAAATCAAGGGTCTACATTTTTTTTTCTGACTTCTCCACCACAGAACAGCTTCTATTATTTGGTTTTCTCAATGGTCCATACCCCAAGCTCAATGACCTATGAACTTTACTCACGCTCCTGGGATACTTATGCTTTCTACAAACACTGACCAGATTCACCCCTGAGGACTGAGCTTAATTCTGTCCTCCAGTTTTTCCTGCCCAAATCTAGTATTCTCTGAGGTTCCCCTCTTCTGTTAACTGATGCTTCATTTTATCTTATTTTTTGTTGTGGAGTAAAATTTGCTGAGTATGAGACAATCCAATTAGGCTTAGTCTTTCCAAATGACCAAACTCACACAGTCCAAGGAAGAAATACATGAGTATCCCGTGTCCACTGTAGCTATAAGCCCAGCAGTTGGACAATTGGGAGGGATAGTCTGGCCATAGGCTTTCTCTGTCTCACACCATGTGGGAGGAGGAGTTCAGGTCTCTTTACGTGGGTTTCCCTCAGATTCTGATTAGCACTCTAGCTCCTTTGGTATAATGACCATGATACTCTGACTAGTTCCAAAAGGCTCTTGGAGGGCATACCTTGCTTAAATCAGAACCCAGAGAAGAAAGTCCTTGTGTCTGTATTCAAATCAGTTTTATTCTTTACTATACCTCAAAGAACACAGGCACCAAAGAAGCCAAAGTCTCTTAGCCTTAATTGCACTCAACAAACTTTTGCTGAGCTTGTCTATGGCAAAACTCATCAACCAGTAGTACTGGAGCATGGGGGTAGATAAGAAAAGGAGAATTCAGACATGACTGAATCATGATGTCTGCCTTCATGACACTCACAGTGGGCTTGAGATAACCGCATAAATAGCTAAGTACAATATAAGTCAGATTATTATAGATATTACAATAAAATTGCTGTGGGTTACAGGGATGAGGGAAATCCACTCAAACTGGGAAAACTATAAAATACTTCTTGCAGAAGATATCACTTTAACTGGAAGTTGAAAAATGAAGGGCAGATACTAGGTAGAGATGAAAGTGAAGAAGGGAGCACATAGCAACATAAAACGTACCCAATCCTAAACCAGGGGAAGTGAGTACTGGTGGCATGTCCAAACTTCATCTGCACATAGATTACTTATATATCTAATTCTGACTCGTACCGTGCATCTTTAAAATAAAATAAAGTATTTTTGAAAAGAGCAATTTCTTTCACCTGTGCCAGCCCTGGCATGTCTTCTTTTCATTATCCTTTCTTTCTCTAATAAACTTTGTTTTAAACTTGAAAAAGAAAGCAAAAGAAATCAGGTGAGTAACATATAGGCCTAAAAAGGACAAAACAAGTGGGCACCAACAAGGTATCCTTATGTCTGAAATCTTGAATTCATAAGGGAGAGAAGTGACAAGAAACAAGGCTAAGAGGAAGGGCTGGAGGCCAAAAGTGGAAAATCATTTTGAAAGACAGGGCCTTCTGGCCATAAACCAGCCTATCTGTCCTCACACAGATGCCCATGACCTCCCTCTCCCTGAATTACTTGAGGCTTAAATCCTGACCTGGGAAGGGTCCTAAGTTTATTTTTATCTGTCTGATCTATTCTTAATCTCTATGCCACTTCATCTGCCTTATCCAAGAATAAGAGTCACATACCTTTCCCCTACATTTCCCCCGACACATGTAGAAAGCTATATTTTAAAGTGTTTAGAAGTAACAGGAAAATGGATTTATTTTACCTTAATTTGTTCCATTTAAAGTACTTTTTATTTCTTTGTGTAGTTCTTTAGTTCTTTCTTTGTGTAGACCCACTGTTATGCAAAATACTAACAGGAATACTGAGAATTGTTATACAGTTTTTTTAAAGTGTGAATAATTCTGCATTTGATGAAATTAAACAGTTTCTAAATTGCAGAACTTTTCAGAGTATTAATATGCTTATGCACTCTAGAAACCTCTGGTATTATATTCCTTTTGTCTTAAGAGCTTCTTTTAACATTTCTTGTAGGGGAGGTCTTCTGACAGTATGTTTCCTGTTTGGGTTTGTCTGAGAAAATCTATTTTTTTCTGAACTTTGAAAGATATTTTTACCACGTATAGAATTCTGGGGGTCATTCCATTGCCCCTGGCTTCCACGGTTTTTATTGAGAAGTCTGCTGTAATACTAATTTTTGTTTATCTTCTCCCTACCTGCCATCAAGGTGTTCCGTTTGTGTTTTGTTTTCAGTAGGTTAAATATGATATGCCTAGGTGTGTGGGTGTTCTCTGAGTTTCATGAACCCATGGTTTGTTGTCCTTCATGAATATTCAAGACTTTGGGGTCATTATTCCCAATACTTTTAATGTTGGACCTCAAGGACAGACTTGGTTTTGTTTCTTATTTATCACATTAGACTATCCCTGTCTCCAGTTGCTCTAAGTAATTTGGTACCTAATCCTCTTTCAGGGCTTGGCAAACAGATCCAGTTTTCAGTCTTTGTTGACCTGAGCCCTCAAAAAGGTAGCAGATACTTGCAAAGTAGTTGGAACATTATCTTGCTGGCAGTATGGAAGCCATGGAGGGTTTTTTAGTAGGAGGAAAACTTAGTCATAACTGTACTTTAGAAAGATATAACTCTAAATGCAGAGAAAAGAATAGACTAAAATTTGCAAAGCCTGGAAAGCAAGGAGAATAATTCAGGTACTAGTGCCATGGTCTAGGCAAGAGGAAAATTACAGAAGAAGTGAACAACAGGCACCTCTGGGAGGGACTTTGCACGGGTACATTCTTAGCAGAACTTTCCAAATTAGTTAGTCATAAACCAATGTTATGCAGGATACTAACAGGGATACTGAGAAATGTTATATGGTTTCTTTAAAGCATAGAACATTCTGAATCTGATAACGTTAAACAGGTTTCTAAACTGCAGAACTTCCCAGAAACTTTAATATGCTAATGTACTCAGAAAACCTTTAAGAGGGAGGATATAAATGCAGTTTTTCCAAACTTATTAACCAAAGAATGCTGTTTCCATAATGCTTCCAGTATCATCTCCTGCGTTTCATGAACCATCAGTTTGGAAAATACAGCTCAAGCAAACTGCAAATATTTGAACACAATATTAAGGAGTTAAGAAGGAGGATGAGGGAGAGAGAAGTGTTGATCACAATACTGCAGTTTTCATCCTGAGTAATTAACTGGATGCTGATGTCAAAACTGAGATAGAAACCTGAGAGGAATAGCAGGCTTGGTGGTGGTGGGTATGATAAATTCATTTTTGGACATGAAAATATAGATGCAGAAAAGGAGAATGGTTCTTTGGTATTTCTTACAAGAGTGATTCATCTCTGCATAGAAAATTTCCAACCTACTTAATAAAAAAAAAATTAATCTTATGTCTTCTAAAGTCATTAACTAGAACAAAAATCTAACCACATTCCCTTTGTGGACCCCAAAGACTTGACTTTAGTCTCCTAAAATTCCTTTCCCCTTGGACCTCCCCATATTGTTGCAACCACCGCCAAGATGGCCTTAATGAAGGACCCTGCTTACCCTTGGAAGTAAACCCCTGACCTAAGTGATAAGTCATGACCTTCCTGTTAATACTCAATAGTATGGCTGAGGTAGAGCTGAAATGTTACTGAAGGCTTTGACTTAGCACAATGAAAGTAGTCACAAGAAATTGATAATCTGGCCTACACACCTTTATCCCATCACCTTCCATTTGGGGCCTAATCAGTTCTTCCTGTTTCTGTCTCCTGTGCAGGTCAATACTACCTCCGTCACTAAGGAGCAACCTGAGAGATAAGTCTAGCTCAAGGTCTAAATTGAAGAATGTGATAGTCAATGTGTAACATAGTGAATACCTGACATATAGTTGAATTAAACCAAATTTTGTTTAGAAAGAAGCAGAGTTTATTTTTCTGCTCTCAGAAGCTTGTCTTCTCCATTCAGGTTTTTCAGAACAAGGACCAGACTTGTCTTCATGTGACCATTGGTAGGAATGGCTACTGACATTCATTCAGGAGAAAATATGAACCTTTCCTTGTGAACCTCATTATGACAACCACATCAGGACCAAAAAACGCAACACAACCTACAAAATACAAAACACAATCACCTCAACCTTTCCTGGATCTACTCAGTGATCCTATGTAGGGAGAATGGAGTTCGGTGGCATGACAAGTCTCACTACTGCCAGGAAATGAATTCAACCTTGAAGAGAATCAGGTTGTAAGCAAATGAAGTGTAGTGAGGTAGAAGGGGAGGGAGTGGTGGTTTGAGTGATGCTAGCACTCTCCAGGTTTTTGGAACAATGTAAGAGTGACGAGGCCCAGGGACATTAGTTTCCTTGTCAGTTTCATGGGTATGTCCAATCAAGTCTGGTGCACTTTACAAAAAGATGCAGGATGTGGCATCTCTGTTTAGAATGTGGTTTAGGAAAATGAGGCACCATGCAGTGAGTCCTTATGTGACTCTCTGTAAACCTAAAATCCTGGATGAATAACTCCTTGGAAGAAGTAAGAAGCAACATCTTAAGTTATCTGGGCTTCTTTTGAATATTTCTTGGCCCTGTCCTTCAGCCTAGAGGTTGTAATTTGGCAGCTCATGACAGAATCATATCCTCAGAAAGCTCTTACATTGTTCAAAAGATGTTTTGTTTTTATTTCAATTAACTGCCAAACTTTAATTAGCCAGAGAGTTCACAAAAAAATTAGATTCTAATTTCTCATGAAAAACCAGAAGGTATGGCAATGCTGGGCCTGCAATTCACTGTCAGCCAGTTCAAAGTCATGCACCCTCCTCAGGCCCTCATAGCACCTCTTGGCACTCTGCAGTCATGTAACTCCCCGCCTGGTCCCTGCAAACATCTGATTGTGTGATCTCTGGTTCAGTTAAGAACTGCAGGGACACAGTTATCGCTGCAGAGTAGGCCATGCATGTGAAATCTGCAAGCAACTTTAAGAAGTTCCTGAGGAATTCTGTGAGCAACTGACGATTTCTAGGAACTGCTCTCCTAGTGTTTTAGCAAAGCATGCCAGATATACTCATGGCTTTCTTCATCCAAAGAAAGCTGTTCTTTAGCTATACTTTTCGTTTTGTTTACTTCTGATTACCATTTAGTTAAATTCTACATAAGGCAAAAAAATGTTTCCCTATCATTCTCTTGAGACAGCACCTACTTTCCGAGGCATTTGGTTGACTGCAGTTGGCTCTAGTCTGGTGCCCAGTGAATTTAGAAACATGATTTATTGACTCATTTTCAATTTTACCATCAGTAAGCAGGTGGGTCAGAGGGAAAATGAAGCCAGACAGGACCACTGGGACCCTTAGCTGGGAAGGCCCTTTCCTATGGGCTTGGGGACACTGGGTCTGGAGGGTTGCAAAAAGGAATGTGAGGCGTTGGCTCAGCGGTGAGGACACGGGAGAGGCAAGAAGTAGTAGGGGACCTCAAGGAGGAAAGCACAGAACCAGTCGGGGGAGGGATTCTTGGGTGAGGTGTTTTGCAACAAGATTTCTTTGTAGCACAACTTGCAGACTGGCCATTCCAGGACTGAACTAGACCTACAGATGGGTTGGAGTTGGCCAGCACAGTGTTTATTTTTAATTTGAGCTAATAAGGAGATTGTGTAATTTTCTAAAATCTAGATTTCTAGTTTTTCTTGAAAAAAAAAGGTAGATGTTCCACACGGCAAAAACCTTCTGCTGCTCAGCAAGGGCTGCACCCCCACTAGCTCAGTGTCACACACCCCCATGTGCACATGGCCATGAGAATGTGCTCACAGATGGTCCCTCAATCACCAGCATCACCCGCCTACTGTAGGTAAGGGGTTGAGACCTCTGCTTCAGAGCATGGAAAAGTTGAATGTCAACAGACCTGCGGCTAATCTTGCCTAGCCATTTACTCTCACGTGAAAGACACCTCAACGACCTGCTCTGTTCATCTATGTCTGCTCTGTTCAGGTATAGTCATCTACAAGATGTGGAGGAATATGAGGCCCAATAAGGCCAGCAGAAATTGGGTAAACTGGATGAGTTGAGAAAGGAAATCTCAGGATGAGATTTTACAAGTGTTACAAAGAGACTTACTGATATCAACAGAAAACTATAAAAGCTGGTTAGCCAGCTATAAAACATTTGCTGTTAGTTCCCAGTAAACAAAAAGCAGTTAACCATTCACTGCCAGTTGCACGGCCAACAAGAAGCCGTTCGCTATTATTAACTGTTACTGTTAACTAACCTTATCTTAAAGAAATGATGTACCACCATCAATCATCCATCTCATAAACCTCTGAAAATTTCCTTTCCAGACCTGCCCCAAAGTCAGCTCCCTGGCCCACACGAGACCCCTGACATAGTATTATAAATACCTCTATCTAGTTCCTGCCTCTTGGCAAATAGCAGACACTCTTTGCTGGTTGGCCTGCTGTGTCTTTCACAGCATTTCTTCCCTTTAATACATCTGCCTTTCTTAATTCACAACTGTCTTGGTGAATACTTTCACCCCTCATGACTCCTGCCATATCATACTCAGTCTGCCAGGCACAGCACACAATGGGGAGCTTATATAGAAAAACTCGAAGGCCCTTCCTAGCTCTAACATTTATGATTTGCATATTTATATAAAACAGGAGGAAAAGATATTATTTAAACTAAAAGTAATATTAAAATATCATTTTAAATTATTTGTTATTTAAAAATTATTTGATATTATTTTAAATGTTATTTATTCTTTTGAAATATTTAATATTAAATGCTGCATAATATTATCTAAAATTTTATTAGTTATTTACAAAATATTTAAATTTTGTTAAAATGAATTCAGGCTGAATTTGCCTTCAAAGGAAGAGTTCTGGCAAAGGAAGAGTATGGATATAATTGTACTGGAGAGTAATAAAACCCCTTGCAGAGATTGACACAGGAAGAGAAAGAGTGAGTCCTAGAGAACTGGGTCCAGGTTATGAGAAGGGAGGCTGAGAGCTCAACTTTGGTGTGGATGTTGGGGAGACCTGAGCTTTTCTGAATTTAAAAAAACAGGGAGAAATCGAGTTTGCAAAAATGGCTGAGGATTTCAGCAGAAGGCATGCCCAGCATTTAATCTCAGTTGTTTGTGTTGGGAGCCTTGCCTCCAGCTGCCTTTCCTGCAGAAAAGTCTTTATGTGAGTAAAGGGCTTTGTGGAAACCAAGGGAAGACCTGAGATCCTTTGGATATGTGAGTCCTTGTAGTGTGATGTGGTAGCTGCCCTCACAGGTCAGGAGGCAATCCAATGGACTCTTTCAGAGGAGCCAGAGCAGCCCACCGGGTGAAGAGAGTGAGAGCACCCCTACCCCACCAATTCCCATCCCTGGAGTTAGGGAAGAACTCGGGGCTCCCTCTACAGGTAAGGTAATATTGGAACCTATTCATTGCACATCAAAGGATGGGACTCCTCCACTGAAGCCTGGGGTACCACAGGTGTGCAATGTCCTACTCCTTTCCTGGAACTGCAGGGCATAGCCATGGAACAGAACTCCCAGGGCACAGCCATAAGAGCTGATCTTCTTCACAGACTCAAAAGCAGAAAGCAACCAGGCGCAGTGGCTCAAGCATGTATCCCAGCACTTTGGGATGCTGAGGCAAGAGGATTGCCTGAGCCCGCGGGTTCGAGACCAGCCTAGGCAACTTTACAAGACCTCATCTCTACAATAAAAAATAAAAAATTAGCTGGGTGTAGTGACACACGCCTGTAGTTCCAGCTACTTGGAAGGCTGAGGCAGAAGGATCGCTGGAGTCCAGCAGGTTGACGCTGGGGTGGTCATGAGCATGCTACTGCACTCCAGTCTGGACATTGGAGTGAGACTCCAACTCACACACACACACACACACACACAAAAGCAGAAAGCAGACAGACGCTGCCTCGCTTGCTCGAGGTGTCATGAAGAGAAGACTCCCTGCTGTCCCAGTTGTGGGTTCGTTGCTAATCTTTCTTCTCAGGTGTGCTTTAGAACTAACAAAAGGCCAGAAGAGTCCTCCAGGTCACCAGCCTGCGAGGAGCAGCTGCAGAGCATGCCACCGGCATGTGTTCAAGGTCACACTGTAGGGAGGTGCTGTCCACTCCCCCCGCCCTTCAAAATTCCAGCCCTCACCCACAGAAACACTAGTTGACAGGCCTTTCTACACGTTTCTTTTTTCAAATAGAGTGTTCAAAGGGAAGGGTCTAGTTATGGGGAGTGGGGGAAGGTTGTTGTTATAGCCTCATTTCCACACACTGACTCATACCATTCTTAGGCCTTAATCTCCAGGGGCAGAAACAGTGTCATTTGTAGATAAATTGTGAATGCGCCCAGAGGGGCAAGCAGACCAGAGCTGTGAGGCCCAGGAGGGAGCAGCAATATGCCCTGCTGTTAGGTGTGCAGGTGAATTGGTGCTGTGGCTCCTACAGGAGCTATAATTGCCTCTCACGGGGCTAAAGCCCTCTCACTGTGCCTTACTCCTCCCCTACCAGTCTGTTTCCCAGTTTTGTGGCCTGGGCCATGTCCTGAAGCATTCTGGCACTATTTTCCAACCATCCAAGAAAAAGAGAGAATAGTCCTATCAAATTCATACATTCATTCAAACAAATACCCCTTGAGCAATCTCTGCATTCTAGTTTCTGGGGAAAAGCAGCGAACAGAGAGATACAGTCTCTTTTCATATGCAGTTTCAACTCTTGCAGACATTAAATGGCTAATTAGCCATTTACCATTTATTACAGCTATTATTTGTGATATAAGGAGCTACTGGGATATGAGAGCGCATATAAGAGGATGGCCTGGCCTGAATTGGGGTGTCAGAAAGGCTGCTTTTAGGAACTACTGTATTTCATTACGTTTCAGATGTCACCAAATATAAGACACACCATTATTGTATGTACCATTAAGAAAAAATTGCTTCCAATTAAATATGGAACAAGGCTGTCTTAGGAGTTAGAATATTCATTTTACTTTTAAGTTGATGTAGATTTTGATTAAATATTTTGTGCATAACTAAGAGAGAAAATATATGCAAAATAGATTCTTAAGGAATTCCTAGAATTTCTTTATATTCAGAGTCCATTTCTTGCTAATCACTTTCAACACAACGTTGTTGTCTGTGCTTCTCCCCATAATATCATTCCTTGTACCATGAGATTACTAATAATACGGTAATTCTTAAAAGAATCTAGCAAAAAACTAAAAGCTATTGGTAACGTGCTCTTAAGCCAGATTTGCAATTACAAGAGCTAATCTGTTTTTGACTCCCGTTTGGAAAATGTTGCTAAACAGATCTGATCCACTGCCTCCCACACGCCTACACCAAAACCATTTGCTTCCTCGGGGTTGGAAGAGAGTTCCACGTTGTCTCCAGGACTTACTCCAAGCCAGTAACCCCATCCTGCTAGTTTTGACACTGGTGCTGTTGCTGTGTGCCTGGACACAGGCAAGCAACCACATTCCAGCAGCTGCCAGCCAACAGATGCCACACTAACAGACGCACCCCGACTTCAGAGATGTTACAGTATATAAAACTGATTAAAATCAGTAAAACATGGTAGTTTCTAAAACCAGATCTTATGGATAAGCAAAAACAAGCTCAGCAAAGAAGGGAGTGAGAGAGGGAGTATTCTGGAGAGAGGGAAAATACTTGTGATGGCTTCAAGGTGGGAGACAGTGTGATGGGTTGCAGGAGATTGAAAATGCCAGGGTGGCCAACACCTGGGAACAGAGGTGAGGCAATGAGGGATGAAGTGAGCCGATAGGCTTTACTACATGCAAGTCCTTGAAAGTCCTGCTAGGGATGTGGAATTTCATCCTGAAAGTAATAGGAATCCTTCGAGAGTGTTTCCACAGGAAGTGGATATGAAAAGGTGAGTGATGGAGGTTTTTGATGTAAAAGAGCTCTCCACTTAGAGTCTGGAGAATGGACTGGTTGGAGCCCAAATGGGTGGTGGAAGGTCTAGCATAATCCACAGCAATCTGTGAGAGAGCCTGGTGGCTTTGTCATTGGACTCTGTGGCTAGATTCGTGTTGGGTGGACGGGGTGGTGAGAGGAAGGGAGGAGTCAAGGACGATTCCCAGGCAACTTCTTGGATGCAGGTCCTATTCCCTGAGTTAGCAAACACTGCAGCAGGACCAGATGTGAGAGGGGTGGAATAGCACTGGCTCATTCCAGTCAATTTGCATCCCAGGATACCTCGGGGACCTCCAAATGGAGATGTCATGGAGGTGGAAGGACAGACAGGTCTAGAGCTCTGAGCAAAGGTTTGGGCTAGAGAAGTTGATTCGAAACTCACCAAATTACACTTGGTACCTGGAGTGATGGTGTGGATGCAGTTACTTAGGAAGAAATGTGAAGCAAGACTTGAAAAGGACCCAAGGCTGTACCTTGAGGAACTGAAACATTTGAAGCTGGGTGGAGGAAGATAAGCTGTCAAAGGAGCTGAAAGAAGCAGAGGGAGAAAGAAGTAAAACCCGGGTATTCACCATAGAGGCCAAGGGGTGAGAGCAGGCTCTGATGTCTCCTCCAGTGATGCCTTAGAACTTGGCACCCCAGAGAACGCCTCCTGAGTGCGACTTCTTTCATATTTCTATGGTGCCTTTAGCATTTGCTTTCTTTGTAAGGTATTTTGCTTCTAACAAACTCGATTTCATTTGCTTTTACATAAACTATCCACCTCCTTATTGCCTCTCCATTTGGGCAACTTTAACCCAGCTCTCAGCAAGTTCATTAATCAGGGTCCTGGTTATAAAACTACTGAGTGTTCCTGAGAAGAGAGAAAGAAGAAGGCTGGAAAGGGAAAGAAAGTAAAAGAAAAAGAGAAAGGCCAGTGTTTATTGGGCATCTCCTCTGTGTGGTTTCTTAGGTTTGTCTATTCCTTGTAAAATTGTGCAAAAGGGTATTATGATTCCCATTTTATAGAAAAACAACAGACTCAGAGAGGTTACATAACTCAGACAAAGTCACCCAGATAGTATCCTGTGTAGACAGAGTCAGGACTCCTACATATACATACCTACTTGAAATATTTTTCAAGCTGGGCTCGGTGGCTCAGCCTGTAATCCTGCGCCTTGGGAGGCCGAGGTGAGTGAATTGCCTGAGCCCGCGGGTTCAAGACCCGCCTGGGCAACTTGGTGAGACCTAATCTCTACAATAAATCAAAAAATTAGCCGGGCGTGGTAGCGCATGCCTATAATTCCAGCTCCTTGGAAGGCTGAGGAGGAAGGATGGCCGGAGCCCCAGCAGGTTGAGGCTGCGGAGGCCGGGAGTGGCCACTGCACTCCAGTCTGGGGGACAGAGTGAGACTCCAACCCAAAAAAAAAAAAAAGAAATATTTTTCAAAGGGCAGTCCCTTGTAGGAGGCTTCTGTGTGCTTGTGAGTCACAAGCATATTGTCTACGAAGCAAAATGACAGTAGTAGTGGAAGATTACAGTGTAAATGAGAAATGGCAATAGTTGAACACAAAAGTCTAAATATGACCCTGATGAGTGACCCCTGTAAATAAATTTGTTCTCCTTTCCTTATTTAATTATATTGGTGGGTTGGGCTTTAGTAAAATTATGCATGGTGTGATAGAGTTATCGGTGGCAATTATATGTGAGTAGTCTCTTTAGTGAGTCTATTTTAATGGGAGTAATATTCAGGGGAGTTAGTGGGGACAAGCCTATTTATTTCTCTGCCTCACTTATTAGCTTCTCTTGGCTCAGAAGGAAACAGCTGCCTAATGTGGCCCAGATTCCCTTCAGAATAACCAGGATCCTTAGACTTCTCATTAAGGTGCCCCTGGGTAGAGTCTAGGAAAGGAGGAGGGACTGTTTAAGGGGACCCAATCTGTAACCATCCCTCCCTGGAGGAGGTGCCGCTTTGTGCTACATGGTCTGAAAAAGCACGAATAATGACTGTTCCTACATGCAGATTTAGGTGCTAATGTTTGCCTCTCTGGCCCAACAGACAAGATGGCAAAGTGTGAGCAGACAAAGTGTCTTTGATCTTGAGGTTGTTTCAGAGGCAGGACAGTAATTGCTCTGACCACGTCTGCAGGGCAGCGGGGAAGGACAGGTGGTAGAGCTTTGCTGTGTTGTTGTAACTTGCAATAGTCATTATTGGGAGCATCATCTTGACTCTCAAAGAGAACGTCTGTGACGTGCAAGCTTACTTCTGTAGAACATAACAGGCAGAAGTACTGCCAGCCTCCAAAACACAATTTCAGTTAGTGTCACCTTGACACCACAAAATTAAGTGGGCTGAATTTACAAACTGATGCATTCAGAGATTCTTTTGTCTATGTTCAATATTGACTCCTTTGGGTGAAACTTTCCAGGTAGGGATGAGGATGTAGAATAAAACAGAAATGAGAATCGCCTGAAATGTGTCAGACAGCCACCCGGGATATTCTGGGGAGGGGGCTTCTATTCTCCTTTTCCCATAGTTCCCCTTCCAACAAATATAAATGTAAACACCCATTGTAACAAATTGTAAATTGTAAACAAATATAAATGTTACACAAAGAGAAGCTGCTGATCCAGTAGATGGAGTTGCAACTGAAAGATCATGACTGTTTCCTTCCTGCCTAACAACTTGGAAATCTAAGGAGGGTGCTGAATATAGCAAGTTACTAAACTGGATTCTCTTCCTCTTCCTGAGCACACAATTATACTACACTTCCCAGCCCTCTAAGTGTCAGATGAAACCACATGACATACTCCTTTTTAAATTTTTTTTATTTTTTGAGTTGGAGTCTCACTCCATCACCCAGGTTGGAGTGCAGTGGCACGCTCACGGCAACCCCAGCATCAACCTGCTGGACTCAGGCAATCCTTCTGCCTCAGCCTTCCAAGTAGCTGGAACTACAGGCACGTGCTACCATGCCTGGCTAATTTTTTTTTTATTTATTGTAGAGGTGAGGCCTCGCCAAGTTACCCAGGCTGTTCTCAAACCCGTGGGTTCAGGCAATTCCCTCACCTCGCCCTCCTGAAATGCTGGAATTACAGGCTTAAGCCACCACACCCAGCCCACATGACATATTCTTACCAATGGGAGATGAGCATATTTACTCTGTCCCTACCAGACGGAGCCAGTTAAGAGAACTGCACATTCCCAATCTTTGTCTGCATTGACTGGTGTCTGCTGGCTGGCTAGCTGATATCAGGGCTTCTATGAGGCCACACATTGAAGATGGCTGTGCCTTGTCATAAAAGGATCTTGGGGTTGGGTGCCGTGGTTCACAGCTGTAATCCCAGCATTTTGGGAAGCCAAGGCAGAGGATTGTTTGAGCCCAGGAGTTCAAGACCAGCCTAGGCAACATAGCAAGACCTCATCTCTACAAAAAGATCAAAAAATTAGCCAGGTGTGGTGATGCATGCCTGTAGTCCCCGCTACTTGGGAGTCTGAAACTGAAGGATCACCTGAGCTCAGGAGGTTGAGGCTGCAGTGAGCCTTGATTGTGCCAGTGCACTCCAGTTTGGGCAACAGAGTGAGAACTTGACTCAAAAAAAAAAAAAGAGAAAGAAAAAGAGAAAAGGAGTTTGGGTCCTTGAATGATCATGAGAAACAGCCCACTGACCATATTGAACTGTGACAAAAGCAAACAACAAACATTTATTGTGCCAAATCACTGAGATTTTGAGGTTAATCTGCTTCTGCAGTCAGTATTACTTCCCCTAATAGAGTTGCACAGCTAAAGTCATGGTTTTTGCAATAGGCCTCCTTCTTCCTTACTTCCTGAAATCCATAGCAGCTTTACAAAAATCGGGATTGGTGTTGTTGTTCTTTGTATTTTTGTTTCTAATGAATTCGTCAGGGGCAAAGCATTTTGTCAAAATAACTATTAATGGGAAATCAATAAAAAAGTTCAAGCCAATATAAGAACTTGGCAATTAATCACGCAAAATGGCCTGATGTGCCACCCAGATGCAATTATAGAGATTTGTTTCAACAGGTTATCTAACATTTTAGAACAAAGACAGCAGAAACTACTCCTTGGTTTTTCTCTTTAGTCTTCCTGTTTTCCTGTGTTCAGTCCTTGAGCTGCCCAACATTTTCCATCAGCTCTTTGGAATGTGTGTCCCCATGTGTTCTTTTCTGATAAAATGTCACGAGCTGCCCTTCAACATTCAACATTTCCCAACCTTGGCACCAAAAGTCTATGCCACTGTTCATGTAACACAATCGTCCTTTTTTCTCAAGGTCAGATTTCTAGTTCTCATCCCCTGAGCCCAGAAAATGTATTTCTCTCACCACTTGTATTTTGCTTTTGAGTTTGTGGGATTGAAGGTGACATCATGGGAACCAAGAAGGAATTAGCAGTCCAAAGAGATGAAAACACAAACACCAGTCTCCAGTGCATTTCTGCCTCAGTGGTTTATGCAACTTTCCCTCTTGTTCTGGAAACTTCTTCACTCTTCTCAGCCTCTCTAAGTCCTCCTAGTCCTTCAAGACCTGGCTCACTAATTCCCTCTTATGGCTTATAGGATTTCCCACAAGAACCCTCGATGGGTTCAAATTTTCAGGAGCACAAAGAACACATTTGATTTGTTCTCCATCATTTCCCCAGCATCTAGCACACTGCATTTGCCAGACAATTAAAAATATCTGCTGCATGAATTGATGACTTTGTGGACTTTTGGTCCTTAGTTCATCTCAGGAAAATGTGAATTATCAGAAAGAGTGGAAAGGAAGAAAAATCTATTCATTTTCTTCTCAAAACACATATTGTTTATTCCACATGCTTCAGCAATTAATTACATTTAATACTCGTTTTGACAGGAAACAAACCCAGCAGCATTTGTTTCTGTGCCACTATGATAGCATTTCTAACTCAACCGATTTATAGGGAGGAGACAGGAGGATCGTAACTACAAATGGTGGGGCACACAACAGCCTGCCCAGAACTCACAAAGTGGACAATTGTGTTTTTACATGCATGAGTCTTGAGATATAGTCAGATTCACATTTTATTTCTTGTTTTTTTAACAGTAATAACCACTGATCTATACACCATTTGCTCCACATGGCATTCTGTGAAAAATGCCTATGCTGACTATGATAGGTAGAATGATGCCCCAAAGATGTCCCTGTTCTGACCCATAAGAAGTTATAAATCTGTTCTGTTACATGACAAGAGGGAATTAAGGTTGCAGAGTACATTAAGGTTGTTAATCAGCTGACCTTAAATACGGAGACTATCCTGGGTTATCTGGGTGACCTCAATGTCATGACAGGGTCCTTAACATGGAAGAGGCGGGCAGAGGAGTCGGTGTCAGAGTGATGTGATAGAGAAAGTCTCCACCAGCCATTCCTGGCTTTGAAGGTGGAAGAGGGGCCATGAGTCAAGGAGTGTGGCCAGTCTCTAGAAGCCAGAAAAGGCAAGAAAATAGATCTTCTCCTAGAGCCTCCAAAAGGAGCACAGCCTGCTGATACCTTTATTTTAGCCTGTTGAGTCCCATCTTGGACTTCTGACCTCTCGATATATAAGACAATAAATTTGAGTTGTTTTTAGCCACTGTTTCTGGTCATCTGGTCCAGCAGCCATAGGTAATGAATACACTGAGGCTGCCTAGAAAAATAGAGAATAAGGAATATAGATGTACTTTAAAATGTATCCCCAAAAGATAGAATAAAGACATTTATCCTTATTTTATCCACTTGTGTTTAATTTTCCTGCCCAGCCTCCCTCCCTGGCAGAGATTGTGACTTCCACTTTTTCAGTATTCAACACATTATGAGACCACACAATAGAAGGTGGCTGGTAAACAAGGACAGGTTAAAAATACACAGTGGCTAACAACAAGCAAGTTTGATAACTCAGTCAAAATGCACGAAATTCGTGTTTTGCCAACAAATTTTAGGTGATAAATAGAAGGAAAAGCTTACGGCTTGAAATAAAATTATCATATAAAGAAGACTTTCTAGTTGCCTAGTGGTTTAGGGTCACTGAATCTTGGAGGCAGCACCCAGGCCCCCTGGCAGGAAGGACAAGGCTAGTAGAGGAAATGCCCTTGATGAGCCATCCCATTAATTTTCAGTTCTTCACCCACCTGGTCTTTAGCAGAGATGGTAACAGCTAACCCTGTCTGACAGATTGGAGCTTCTGTTCATCTCCTCTTCCGTTCACAAGGGGACATGCCTAGGAACAGAGGAATGCCAGAAAAGAGAGAGAAGAGAAAGAGATAATGAGCCTGGATTATTTTAAAACTTTGGTAATTGGTCCCAAAATGGTCAAAAATAGGCACAAATTTTATATAATATCTACTTCAAAAAGGGATTATTTTCCAAAAGGAGAAAAAATTATTAGCAAATTCAGGATTTTATGGATGATTTGTCTTTTCCAAGCATTAATTCACAAGCCTAAGCCATTTTCTGTAATAAAAGATGGATGCAATTCAAACACACTTGTTGGCGTTTATCTGTCAATAACTTTAATATCAGCTACCAAATAGGATTGTTGTGAGGATTAATTGAATTCATATTTGTAAAGTGTTTAGAACAGTGCCTGGCACATGGTAACCAGTACGGGTGTTACCGATGATTATGGTCAAACCGTACTAAACCATCTTACTTAGAACTCTGATACAAAAGTAAAACATAGTTCTTTCCATCTATGCATTGGCACACCAGAGCTTAACAAACGACTTAAACGTTGAGTTTATGCAGCTTCTCAGCCCAAGAGGGAAAAAAGGGGGCTAAGGGCAGATCCTCATAGAAGTGGGGCAGCACCAGGGGTAGAGGTAGTGAGTGGCCGCCTGTCAAGGAAGGATCACTGAGCAGCCACACTCAAGTGCTAGTGATGTCACATCAGGAAGCCACATGGCTGTGATGAAACCCTCCATGCATCTGTCAACATGTTCTGCACAGCGCACAGAGAGGCTGACTCCAGTGCTTATCAATATCTGTGAGTGAATTAGCTGGACACACACACACACACACACACACACACACACACACACACACACCCTCCATTTTCCATTCCGTAAAATAAAACAAGTGAATGTCAGTCATCTCTAGAGACCATCCCAGTGACTTCTTGCTAATTAACTTAAAGGATCCTCTGAAAGATATTGAAAAATGATAGGAGAATCTATGTTTATAAAAACAAGAGCAAGTTAAAACCTATTCTGCTGTCAGTTCTTTTTTCCTTTAGATTTGCAGACTTTAGGGAATACTGCTTGACAATAAGTGATGTATTAAAGAAAACAGTTATACTTAATTTAGGTCAGTTTCCCTGGGAACAGATCTCAGGTGGAGCTTTGCCTGCAGGAGTTATGTCACGAAGCAGCCTCAGGATCCACAAGGCCCGTATTCTTTACTCGGGGAGTGAAGAGCAGAGTCAGAGGGAGGGAGGAGTTGAGCCCCTTCCTTGTCTTCCAGTCACAGAAAGACCACAGCCAATTCTACAGATAGCTCTGGGATAGTCCTTCAGAGCCATCTCTGCTTGAGACAAGCAGACTGTGCCATCACATCCTTCTGCCCCCAAGGAGGAAGGGAGTCAGCCCTGGAAGAGGTGACTGTCTTTGGTTGAGGACAGTTCCCAGAGAGGGACCCAGCCACCTGCACCACAGGAGCAGGAGAAATGAGAGCCACAGACCTTGTGATATTTATCTGCATCTGAGTAACAAATCGCCACAGTCTTAGCTTCTTTAAATAGCACACATTAATAATCTTAGTGTCCATGGGCCAGCTGTCTGGCATGGCTTATCTGGATCCTCCGTTCAGGGTCCCACACAACTGTGAGGTTTTCATCTGGAGCTTGACTGGGGAAGAACTTCCTTCCAAGATCATTCGGGTTGGTGGTGGACTCATTTCCTTGTGACTGCATGACTGATGGCCTAGTTTTTTGCTGACTGTTGCCTGGAGGCCACTGGCATGTCTAGAGTCCACCTACAGTTCCTAGAGGTCACCCAAGGTTCCTTGCCACCTGGGCTTCTCCCACACAGCCACTTATTTTATCAAGGAGAGTCTCTCACCTCAGGGAGGGCACACCAGAGCTTAACAAGCTCTCTTTCAGGGATGTTCCAACTGATTAACTCAATCTAACCTTTGATAAACTCAAAACCAACAGATTTGAGACCTAAGTTACTTGTGCAAAACCCCTTTACCTTTGTCATCTTCTACTTAACTTTCTGGAACTCTTTCTCAAAGCCAGCAGAGGCAGTGCCAAGGCCTCCTCGGGGATAAGAGACAATACTACCTAAATTTGTAACTATTGATAGAAAAGTTGCAATTGATTGGGAATTACCAGGACCCCTTGCATGTGGTGGGACTCCATAAATGCCTGTAGAATAAAATCTGTTGAAAATGAGGGCTGTATTTTATGCTGCATGAGAGATGTTGGTCTTTGCAATCAGAATCTTCAGCTAAATGTCTAACCACTCTTAAGTGACCAGATGGGGAAAATAATGGCCAAGTTTGACTGCCTGTAAAAGTCAGCAGGAAAAAGTTTTTTTGCCAAGTGAAAATGGCAAGAGAACTCAGAAAAAATATTCCCTAGACTACATCAATTCACTTTTATTTAAAAAAATTTAGTATGTAGGTTACATTTACAACCTTTTTATTTTTTAATAGAAACAGAATAGAGGGAAATATAAAAATTGATCTGAAGATGCAGACCTACAGGAACTCCAAACTCCTGATGAGAGTTGTTGCCCTGGCATTTCAATGTGGGAGCCAGTCCCAGCTATTGAACCTGTGTTGCTGTTTGACAGACCAAATGGAAAACATTTTTTCAAGACAGGAAAGGAACTATTTGCTTAATTCCTCACATATCTCATTGTCAGTTAATGCTTCAGGGTAGGTACAACACCTACCTACTTGTCCTCATTTTACGTAAGAGAAAGCTGTCTTTGCCTTCACATGGTTCAGAGCCTACAACAGATGGAAGACAAGGGAGAAGCCATGATTGCACCACATAATTGTTGCTTTGGGGAGGATGCATAGGTGTGATGGGGTAGAGAGGAGAGCGCCTAACCAGGCTCGAGAGAAGGTTTCCCAGCAGGAGAAGAGTCTGAGCTGACACCTGCCTTTGCCATCAAGAGGCAAGGGGAGAACAAGGCGCCTTGAGTGATGGAAAAGGGAACAGAAGGGAAGCCGGAGCCTTTGACTTTGTAGTTTTACCTGGAGCCAAGCTCGACCAACTCTTGTTGCTGGAGAGCCCACAAGTTGAAAATCGCTAGTGTCTTATGTGGAAGAGGATGGCTTTTGGCTTGTTAAACTTAAATGCAAATAGTGGGAATAGGATAGACAGGCAGATGTAGTTTATACAGCTGGCAAGAGGCCCTGCTTAGGAACATAAGTTATCTTCCTTCTCTTTATTGAAGGTGAGTACCCTAAATATGGCATCTAAAATTCAGATTTCTTCTTGGATGAATTTTGGAAGATCAAGCCCAAGGCTTCTGAAGCTAAGGATTGCTATGTACTCTTTCTCTTGCCTGTCATATTTCTCCAATTAAATGTCTTGGTTCCTTACCTGAAAACCTGACTCTCTGTTAGAGTTAAGAAGTCATGTAATTAGGGTGACCATATTATTTATCATCCTAACTGGGAGCACTTTTGAGAGTGAAAGGATGCCAGACACAAGCCCACACTGGAGCTGCCCCGGGCAAACAAGGACTTACAGTCACACTACTACACACGACGGACTCAGTCCTGTTAATGCCAATGCATTGCAGAGTAGAAACCAGACTTCCCATTCTCAGCTGCTTCCGTCTATAGAGTACAAATAAGGAGGTGGTAGTGCTTTCTTCTTGCTTGAATTACCTTATAGTGTTGCCATCTCTTGTCTAAAAAGAATATTGCTGCTGAGCAAGACTTTAGATGTCCTGTTTGTAAAGGAGAGAGAGGTAGTAATAAATGCTTGTTAGATGTCAAGATTTTTTAAAAATTGGCAACATTTCTTATCAGAAAGCTCACTTTTGCCCTCTCAAAAAAATTTCCCTTCTCTACCCTCGAACTGAGAAAACATGATGTTATAGAGGTTGATTATGTGGCTGCTAAAGTCATTACATAGGGAATTAGGCTGATAAGCGCCCAGACTTTGTAGTGAAACTAGCAAAAACTGACAGGGAATAGGTGAGAGTCACCCATGTGTAGGAGAAATGCATCCGAAAATATGACTGTAACACATGTGACTGACGAGGTCTAGGAAACACTAAAACCTAACTCAAGGACCAGAGAAATCATCTGCAAAGAATGGAATTGATAAAAAGATAGTTGTAACCTAATCAATTCAATAAATATATCTGAAGTTACAATGTCTTTTTTTAAAAGATATGGGGTACAATTCAGGATTAGGTATATAAATATTCATTATGCACGTACCCTTGTTGATGAGGTGTGGCAGTTTCCCTCAACTACCAATCCCTTTCTTATAGTATTATGATAATTGTTCAAGGTCTGCTTGTGAATGAAAACATATGGTACTCTAGTCTTTGTTTCTGTGATAGATCAGTGAGTATGATCGACTCTAAATCCATCCAAGTTGCGGCGAAGTCCATATATTTGTCCTTTTTTATAGCTGCATAATATTCCATTGTATATATGTACCACATTTTTTTTTTATCCAGTCCAGTTTTAGTGGGTAGCATGGTTGGTTCCATGTTTTTGCTATTGTGAATAGAGCTGCAACAAACATGCATGTGCAGGTATCTTTTTTGGTAGAATGACTTGAGTTCCTCCAGGTATATTCCCAAGAGGGGGATTGCTGGGTCATATGGAAGGTCAATTTATAGTTCTTTCAGAAATTGCCACACTGTCTTCCAAAGAGGTTGCACTAGTTTGCATTCCCACCACCAGTATAAAAGCGTTCTCCCCCCCCCCCCCGCATCCTCGTCAGCGTTTGTTGTTGTTTGTTTTATTTAATGATGGCCATTCTTACTGGGGTTAGTAGGTATGTCAGTGTGGGTTTGATTTGCTTTTCTCTGATGATTAGTGAGGCTGAGCACTTTTTCATGAAGACAGTGTCTTAACCAAAGAAGGATCATTTGCACAAGGTCTAAAAAAGAAAATTGAATTAATACACATATGGTGATGCTTATCCATCAAAGTCCAGGGAAGGGAGACCTGACTCTTTCAGACTAGACTATTGTGACTACAAAAGTTGTTTCCTTTGATAAAAGGCAGAGAAATCCCTCAGAGTTTGGCATGGCATGAATGAAAGAAATTTATTCCACCCCCATCCCCTCCCCAGAAATAAAACCCTCCTCAACAACCCACTTTCTTCTGTTTTAATTCTTATTTTCAAAAAAACTTCTGAGTAACCCCCACATCTCAAGAGAGATACTTTAATTTTCTAAATCTACTACTGATTATGAATTAACAGTATCTTGCTGGACTTCACCACCAATAGTCATATCCAGAATTTGCAATTCTCCTAAAATATTAAGAGATTAAAGATGAAAATTTCAAAATCTGTTTACATGTATCAGAGAAAAATTCACACATTTATTTAAATTATTAGAATTCAAATATAGCCTGCTATGGTCTAAATCTTGTGCCCCCCAAAATTCATGTATCAAAATCTCATCATCAAGATGGTGATATTAGAAGGTGGGGACTTTGGAAGGTGAATAAGTCAGGGGAATGGAGCCCTCATGAATGAGTTTAGTGCCTTATAGAAGAGGTCTGAGAGAGCTCCCTTACCTAGTCCACTCCATGGGGGCAGAGCTAAAGGGCACTGACTGAGTCAGAAAGACAGCCCTCACCAGAAACCAAATTTGCCTTGATTTTGGGCTTTCCAAACTCCAGAGTATGAGAAATAAACTTCTGTTGTATATACAAGGTGAGACAATTAAGTTTGTGAACTTGCCACTGTGCTCTTATGTTGGCAGCAATGTACAAGCAATTTGGTAAGGTTTCGTAACCTTGGTATATCAGTGTCTCACAGCTCTGCTTGTGTCAACATGTGGTGGCGTCTTGCTGAGTGGTGTTCATTATTATTGCTGTATGTTCTTGTGTGATTTTGCAAGAATATTGGAGCTTGAATTAAAGCAATGAATAAACATTAAATTTCTTGTTAAACTTGGTGAGAGAGGAAGTGATATCAGGAACATGTTAGTCCAAGTTATGGAGATAATTCCATGAAAAAAATGGCAGTATACAAATGGATTAAACATTTTTCTGATGAGAGAGAAAGCATCACTGATGAGGAGAGGTCAGGACGGCCAGCAACAAGCAGAACTGCCAGACACAATGGCTCAAGCCTGTAATCCCAGCACTTTGGGAGGCTGAGGCGAGAGGATTGCCTAAGCCCAGGAGTTCAAGACCAGTCTGAGCAACTTGGTGACACCTTGCCTCTACAATAAATCAAAAAAATTAGCCTGGTATGGTGGCATGCGCCTGTAGTTCCAACTATTTGGAAGGCTGAGGGGAAAAGATCACCTGACTCCAGCAGGTCAAGTCTGCAGTGACTGTGAGCATGCCACTGCACTCCAGTCTGGGCAACAGAGTGAGACTCCAACTCAGAAAGAAAATAAAAGCAAGCAGAACTGATGAAAACATTGCAAAAATTCATCAAATTGTGCATCAAAATTGTTAACTGACTGTGAGAAGCATAGCAGATCAAATAAACATCAATACAGAAACAGGATAATCTTAAATTAAAACATTGATGTGAGAAAGGTGTGTGCAAAAATGGTCCCTAAGGACCTCTTGTATCACAACAATGCACCAGCTCACACAGCACTGAGAGAATTTTTAGCCAGTAAACAAATAACTGTATTGAAATATGCTCCCTACTCACCTGATCTGGCCCCCAGTGCCTTTTTTCTTTACTCAAAGATAAAAGAAATATTGAAAGGGAGACATTTTGATGACATTCAGGACATCAAGCATAATAAGACAGGTCTAATGGCCATTCCAGAAAAAGAGTCTGAAAATTGCTTTGACAGGTGGACTAGGCACTGGCATCAGTGCATAGCTTCCCAAGGGGAGTACTTTGAAGATGATCATAGTGATATTCAGCAATGAGGTATGTAGTACTTTTCCTGGCATGAGTTTGCAATCTTAATAGTCAGACCTTGTACACTACCCAATTTATGGTACTTTGCTAAAGCAGCCTGAAAAGACTGAGACAAAGTTAGAAAGAGAAATACTAATAATGTAATGTCATTGGAATTAAAATGTATGTCAATTTAAGCAAATTTTCTATCTTGGGAGAACCAGTGAGTAGAGCCTGAAAAATAAGATAACAGTTGTCAATATCACTTTGTGGTCACCCAGAGAGGATTCATAGGTTGTTAATTAAATTGTGAGTTCTCCATGGTTCAGAAGTTGACTCCCAATTTAACAAACCAATAATTTTAATCTGGTGACAGTATTTGAGTTGAAAGGGATCAAGGAGCCTGATTCACATTAGCCAAACTTATGAAAGACCCAAATAAAAGCCAAAATGATTATTTATTATTTAAGGAGTGATTTTTCTTTCCAGTGACAGGAACCCATGTCCTATCCCATCCATGTTGTGTGAAGTTACTTTTTCTATTTGGGGACACCTTCCATACATTATTGCTTCTACTCCCCAGAGATAAACTATCAGGATGACAATCCTTCAGATTTTTTTGAACCAATTCTTGTGTGCCTTCTAAGCTATTTCTTCTCCAGGCTAAAGATTCACAATTCCTTCAACACTTCTTCATCTGATATAATTTTCAGTTTTTTCACTTATTGGCAAGCCTTTTCTAGATTAACTCCATGTGTCAATCAATGTCTGTCTAAAAATGTAATTCTCAAAACTAAACATGATATTCAGATGTGGTATGATCAGTAAAGAATACAGGATAATCATTTCTTCTCTTGACTTGTCCATTTAAGGTAACTGAAGTCTGTATGACTAAAAACTCCACCTATTTTTGTGGTGGATGAGTGTTAATTCAACTTTTATTTTGAGTTACAGATTTGCATGCAAGTGTAAGAAATAATACAGAGAGATTCTATGTAGTCTTACCTAGTTTTCCCCAGTGTATCATTTTATGAAACTGTGGTACAATATCACAGTTGGGATATTAGTTTTGATACAGTCAAGAAACAGGACATTTTTATCAGCATAAGTCTCCCTCATTGTTATGGTTTCAATGCTCCCTTCAAAACTGATTGATATGCATAACAACTTGATTGATACGGATAACAACCTGGATGAATCTCTAGAGTATTATGTTGAGTGAAAAAGTCAATCACAAAGGTTACCTACTATTTGATTCCATTTATATAGCATTCTTGAAATGATAAAGTTAAAGAAATTAAGGACAAATTAGTAGTGAGGAAATGGGTGTGTCTATAAAGAGCAGCATGAATGTCAGTCCAGTTCCTGCTGCTACTACAGAATGCCACAGACTAAACAATTTACAAAGAAAAAAGATTTACTTGAATTATTGTATCTAACTGCTATTTAACAATATTAAAAGGTGGGACCTTTAAGAGGTAATTAGGTCATCAGGATTCTGCCTCATGAATGGATTAATGCTGTTTTTCCTGGAGTGGATTCATTATCATGGGCATGGGTTCCTGATAAAAAGAATGAGTTTGGTCCAGTTTCGTCTGTCTGTCACATGTCCTTACTTTCATCTTCCACCTTCTGCCATGGGATGGCCTTTGCCAGATAATGGTGCCATGCTCCTAGACTTCCTAGCCTCCAGAACTACGATTCAAATAAATCATTTTTTTTTGGAAATTATTCAATCTGTAACAGTCTGTAGTAGCAGCAGGAAATAGACTAAGACATTCATGTTGCTCTTTGTAGCCACACTCATTTCCTTATCAAGCATACCTCCTCCTTAATCCCTAGTAACTGTTCTCCACTTCTTTAACTTTATTGTTTCAAGAATGTTGTATAAATGGAATCATATAGTAGGTATCCTTTGTGATTGACTTTTTCCACTCAATATAATAATATCCTAGAGATTCATCCAGGTTGCTATGTGTATCAATCAAGTTGTATGTGTATCAATAGTTTTGTTTCTTTTTATTGCTGTGTAGCAGTTTGTTTAACCATTAACCTATAGCATGACATCTGGGATGTTTTCAGTTTGAGACTTTTAGTAACAAAACTGCCATAAAGTTTTGTGTAGAGGTTTCTATGTGAACGTAAGTCTTCATTTTTTCTAGGACAAATGCCCAGGTGTGTAATTGCTGAGTTATATGGTTGCTGCATGTTTATTTTTTAAAGAAACTTTTAAACAACGTTTCAGAATGATGTATACCTACTTTTTAATCAAGGTTTGTCAAGCCTGATGTGCTTCAGTCTGAAACCATAAAGTGTTTGTGTGTGCTTATGCTTGTGCATTTTTGGGTTTGGACTTAAATGCAAAATGTAATATCTGATTTTCCTCATCCAACACATTGACTATCCTTCTTGGCTTCATTTTATGTATACATTTTGCAACTATGCTTATTAAAGCCTCCTTCATTCACAGCTTGAAAAAAAAATTAGCAGCACAAAACCTTAGAGTATACCATTGGAGTCAAATTCACCAAATGTAGTATCAACTAACCTACATTTTCCTTCCTGTCCATAAAGATAATGTCAGCAAAATTTCCAAAGGATTTGTAAAATTCAGATCTTCATTTACATAGCATTTCCATTTCTATCAATCTAGCCTTCATGTTAAAAAGAAAGAAATTCAAGTTTAAGTCACACTATTTCACCACGAGCATGCTTTAGTTCATACCACAGACATTTTCTCTTCTCAAGTAATAGAGACTGAACACATTAATAAAAATAACTTTAGCATAGTGGCTTGCTCTCTTAACCTATGGCTGCAATACTAATTTTGAACACCAAGATTTTGGAAACATGATGATGATGGTGATGGGGATAATGATGGTGGTGGTATTAAGAGTGGGGTCGATGATGATGGTGGTGGTGATGATGATTGTGATGATGGTGGTGGTGATGATAATGGTAATGATGATGACAGTGGTGATGGTTACAACTAATATTGGCAACATGTTAGTAACATGTTAGCAACACAGTTTACTAAGTGCCAAACACTGTTGAGAACAACGAGGTTCTGTTTTATTTGAATAACTGTATCTGTTTTTCCAATAATCATATTCATAGGGATTAGGAATATGAGCTTTCTTCTTAGATACATTGTATAGCTGCCAGACACTTTAATTTTGAGCTCTCCTTGGGGATGTGCTTGAATTCTTAGTGGAAAATAAAATGGGGTGCTATAAAATCAATGCCAAATAAAATTTGTGTTTCATTATCTAATTCTTTGTGGTGTAATGAGGTTTGGTTAGGAATCTGATTGCCTTAATTTCAATAATTTTGTGCTATATCCTTAGATCACTCTATATCTCTGTATTTTTCTGCATAATATAATATACATAATTAAAATATAATTCACATAATTAAAATTCAAAGTTCAGTGAACAAAGAAAGCATTTTTATTTGATGGAAAGTTGTTTCAGTTTTCTTCTGCTTCTCAAGAAAAATATTAGGTTTATGATATGTGATACAAGAAAGGAATATGCAATTTAAAGAACTATGTATAGAATTACAAGAAAAAATAGAACATAATTTGATTTCTAATGTTAAGAGGACAGGGAGAAACAGAGGTTACATCATAATTTAAAGATTTATGAGAACCATTATACTAACTTAATTGTGTTATTATTAAAAAGCAAAAAAATTTAATAAAATCTTCTTAAAGGTTGAAAATCAGCCTGACTTAAGAATCTTTTAGTACCAATTTAAACAGCCATGGGAGGTGCAAACCTGTACTGTATTAGAAGAGATATGCAATAAAAAGCAAGATATTCTGCTCACGTGGAGGCATACAACCTGAGTTATAAGCAAGAACTCATTCTGCCTCACTCTATAATGATATTCCAGAATCAGATATAAGAGTCAGTCCCAAAATGGGATTTCCTTAAAAACAAATCAGATCTTGAAGGAAGTCTTGGCTGAGACATTCATTTACTTTGTTAAATCCAAAGAGTATTGGGTTGCAGCTATATAGACTAAACCAACTGTTACCCAGGAAGCATTGTGCTATTTTTTTATATGTAACTTCAAAGCAATTGAAACCAGTAGGTCAGAGCACAAAACAGCTACTGAGAGATAAGAGGATATTACTAGTTGAGAGCTTAAATGCTGGTAAGATGACAGGGCTCCTCTAGTTGATTTATTATTGCACTGAAGAGCAGTTACTAGTCATGTGACTTTCCATGAGTATCACTTAGCATCTCTGAGACTCAGTTACCTCAAAAAATGGCAGTTAAAACAGATGCTTCAGAGGTTGTGTGGAAGAAAAGCTTCTATTCTAGAATCATGTAGAGTAAGCAGAGTGCAAATCATTGTTTCTTTTGGTCATTTATTGTATTATAATAATGACTATTGTTTATTGAGCATTTATGATGTGCCAATGTTGTTATGTTATTATTCTATCAAATCCTCACAGATCTATGAGGAAACACCTTTTTTTCCATTTTGCTGATAGAAACTGAGGTGGAGAGGCTAAGTGAATTGGCCAAGATCACCAGTTAAAGGGAACTTGAGCCCAGACTTGAAGTAGATAAGTGAAATGGCCCAAATCAAGGATTTGACCATCACATCATATGGCACCAATTAAACAACAATATACTGAAAACAATAAAAGTAGGGTATTTTGATTCGGGTAACAACTTCCCTGATTTCAGGATGAATGAGCTTGGGCTCCCTAAGCCCACTTTCTTTTCTTTCATTTTAGTAAGTAGTCATTTATTAATATCTTGTACACCATATTAGGTGTTTTAGAAAACATATTTTTAAAGTTTTAAAACAAAGTTTATTAGAGAAAGAAGAAAGGAAAGAAAGGGAGACATGCCAGAGCTGGCATGGACAAGAGAAACCACCAAGAAACAAAATTTTTGTTTCTAAACAATAGTCATTCCACCTAGTGTGACCCTCTGCCTTAAGATTCTGAGCACTTGAGGATACATTGGATAGACCAAAATCTCTGTCTTCATGAAAATTTCTTCCCCCAAAATTGTTGAGATATAATTTACATGCCATAAAATTCACCTATTAAGTGCATGATTCAATGGTTTTCCGTATATTTGGAGTTGTGCAAACATCATCATAATCTAACTTTAGGACAATCTCATTACCCTTAATTCATATTCATTAGCAGTTACTCCTCATTTCACCTTCCCCAGCCCTGAGCAACCATTAGTCTACTCTCTATTTCTATAGATTTGCTATCATGAGGAATTCATATAATGAAACCATGTAACCGGTGGTCTTTTGTCTGGCTTCTTTCACACAGCATAATGTTTTCAAAGCTGATCCATACTGCTGCATATATTGATAATTTATTCATTTTTAAGCCTGAATAATATGCAATTGTATGAATATATTACATTTTGTTTATATTTTTTATCAGTTGATGGGCATTTGGGTTAGTTCCAATTCGAGGCCATTATGTATAATGCTGCTATACATTATGTATACATTTGTGTACATTGTGTAGACATGCTTTTGCTTCTTTGGAATAGAATTTCTAGAAGTGGAATTGCTGGGTCATATAGTGACACCATGTTTTACATTTTTAAAAGATGCATTTATTTACTATAGAGTTGTAGGGTACAAGTGAGGATTTACTAAACAAGTAGGCTGTGTGCCGGTGCAGTATGGACTTCTAGGTGGCCCTCATTCCCTCTGGTAGAGGACCAGGTAGGTACCCATTGTGTTGCCAAGTGCTCCCTCCCTCCCCACTCCTTCCTTTTTCTAGCCATGCCGATGACTGCTGATCCCACCCTTGTGTTCAGAGCCCACTTATAAGTAAGAACATGTGGTATTCAGTTCTTTGTTTCTGTGAGAGTTCATCTAGTATGATGGTCTCCAACTGCATCCGAGTTGCTGCCAAGGCCATGATTTTGTTCTGCTTTATGGTTACATAGTACTCCATCCTGTATATATATCAGTTCATTTTTGATGGGCAGTAGGATTGGTTCAATGTTTTTGCTATTGTGAACAGTGCAACAATAAACATGTATGTGCAGGTGTCTTTTTGGTAGAGCAATTTATGTTTTTCCAGGTATATTCCCAAGAGAGGGTTTGCTGGATCATATGGATGATCGACTTTTAGTTATTTTAAGAATCGTCACACTGATTTCCATAGAGACTGAACTACCTTACATTCTCACCAATGGTGTAGAAGCATTCCCTTTTCTCCACAGTCACACCAGCATCTGTTGCTTCTTGGCTTATTAACAACAGCTATCCTTATCGGAATTAGGTGTTATCTTATTGTAGTTTTGATTTACATTTCTCTGATGATCAGTGAGGCTGAGCATTTTTTCACGTGTCTGTTGGCTGCTAGTATGTTATCTTTAGAAAAGTGTCTGTTCAGGTCTTTTGCCTACTTTTTAATGGAGTTGATAGTTTTTTCCTTTCACTTCATTTGAGTTCCTTCTAGGTCCTGAATATTAAACATTTGTCACATTTACAATTTTCCATGTTCTCGTCCAACATTCCATGTTAATATCCAACATTTGTTACTGTATACCTTTTTGATGGTAGCCATCTTAGAGGTGTGAAGTGGTACTCCATTGTGGAGGGGAAAAAACGCACAAATGAAGAAAAACCAAAAGAAGAATATAGGTCTCACAGACCACTGGGAGATCAGACACTGAGAAAACAGATTCCAGAACACAAACAATGAAGAGCCCCCAGAATGACTGGTCACATGCAACAAACCCAACATCAAGACATTAATAGAGAGAATTTAAAAAATTAAGGAGAGACAAGAGGAAAATAGGAAGGAGCTAATGTCAGAAATAACAGCAGTAAAAAATACTGTGATGGAAATAAATAACAAACTAATAAGAATGGAAAGCAGAATTAGCCAAGCAGAAGAAAAAATCTCAAAGCTCAAAGACCAAAACACAGAACTAACCCAAACTGTCAAAAGCATAGAAAAGAAGCTCAAAAAGACAGAACAAAACCTTCAAGAGATGAATGATCACTTCAAGAGACCTTGGCCTTCCTGAGGCAGAGAGAGAAACAGAGATCACACTGGAACAAACATTTCATGAAATCATTCAAGAAAACTTCCCTCATCTCATCAAGGATGAAAAAATTCAAACACAAGAGATTCAAAGAACCCCTGCAAGACAACAAATGAGAAGACCAACTCCCAGACATATAATAATTGGCCTAAACAAAGTAGGTATAAAAGAAAAAATCCTAAAGGCTGCAAGAGAAAAATGTCAGACTACATACCAGGGAAGACCAATTAGAATAGCAGCAGATTTATCTACAGAAACCCTCCAAGCTAGGAGAGCTTGGAGTCCTATCTTCAAAGTTCTAAAAGATAAACAATTCAACCAAGAATAACCTACCCAGCCAAGCTAAGCTTCATCAGTGAGGGAGAATTGAAATCTTTCCCAGATATCCAATCCCTAAGAACCTACACTGCCACAAGACCACCTCTACAAGAAACACTTAAGAAAGTATTGAACACAGAAGAAAAGGAAAAAAGAACAACAATGCTCTTCACAAGAGTACAGGTAAAAGATTAAAAACACACATGAACCAACTCTAAAACCAAAATAAAGACAAAACACAAACAGGAAGAACAACAACTCTGTAAGGACATTATGATAGGGATCAACTCTCACATTTCAATAATTAGTTTGAATGTGAACAGACTAAATGCACCACTGAAAAGACATAGAATGGCAAAATGGATAAAATGTCACCAGGCAACAATCTATTGCCTTCAAGAGACTCACCTCACTAGAAAGGACACTCACAGACTCAAAGTAAGAGGATGGGAAACAAATTTTCAGGTGAATGGAACACAAAAGAAAGGAGGAGTCATGATCTTAATCTCAGACAAAATACCCCTTAAGGTATCAAAAATTTAAAAAGATACAGAAGGCCACTACATAATGATAAAAGGTTCAATCCATCAACAAGAAATATCCATCCTAAACATATATGCACTGAACATAGGAACACCAACTTTCATAAAGCAGCTCCTAGGTAAACTAAAAAACGATATCGACTCCAATACCATCATAGCTAGGGACTTCAATACCCCACTCACAACCCTAGACAGATCATTAGGGCAAAAAATCAGTAACAAGATCCAAAACCTCAATGTGACTCTTGATCAAATGGACTTAATTGATACCTACAGAATCCTCCATCCAAAGACCAGAGAATACACATTCTACTCATCACCGCATGGAACGTACTCTAAGATCGACAACATACTTGGCCATAAATCAAGCATAAGCAAATTTAAAAGGACTGAAGTTTTACCATACACCTTCTTGGACCACAGTGGAATAAAAATAATCATTAACACCAACAAGGTCCCCCCAAAACCTACAAAGACATGGACACTAAACAGCATGATGCTAAACAACTCCTGGGTCAATGATGAAATCAAAACAGAGATTAAAAGATACAAATGGAAACAAATGAAAATGAAAAAACATCTTCCCAAAATCTCTGGGATGCCATGAAATCTGTAATAAGAGGGGAATTTATATCCCTACAAACGCACATGAAGAAAATGGAAGGATCACAAATTAACAGCCTAAGAAGTCACCTAAAAAATCTGGAAAAGCAAGACCACAGAAACCCAAATCAGCAGAAGAATCCAGATCACCAAAATAAAAGCCCAAATCCAGGACATAGAAGACAAAAGGATAATACTATGAAAAGCTGGTTCTTCGAAAGGATAAACAAGACCGATGGTCCCCTAGCTAGACTGACCAAGAAAAGAGAGAAAAAGCCCAAATAAACACAATCAGAAACACAAAAGATGAAGTCACATCTGATCCTGAAGAAATACAAAAGATCATTAGAGACTACTATGTACACTTGTATGGAAACAAACTTGAAAACCTTTCGGAAATAGGGGACTTTCTGTCATCACTCAACCTGCCTAGGTTGAAACAAGAAGAAATTGAGACCCTAAATAGACCAATAACAATCAATGAAATTGACTATGTAATAAGAAAATTACCTACAAAGAAAAGCCCTGGACCAGATGGCTTACCAGCAGAATTCTACAAGACATTTAAGAAGGAGCTGATACCAATCCTACTGAAGGTATTCCAGGCAATTGAGAAAGATTGAACTCTCCCCAAATCATTTTACGAAGCTCACATCACATTGATACCCAAGCCAGGTAAAGACCCAACAAAGAAAGAGAACTACAGGTCAATATTTTTGATGAACATAGATGCTAAAATTCTCAACAAGATCCTAGCGAACTGGATTCAACAACATATCTCAAAAATCATCCATCATGACCAAGTAGGCTTCATATCTGGAATGCAAGGCTGGTTCAACATTCATAAAACCATAAATGTAATTAAATACATTAACAGATGTCAAAACAAAAGCCACATGATTATATCATTAGATGCAGAAAAAGCTTTTGATAAAATCCAGCACCCCTTCTTGATAAAAACCCTCGAACAGCTAGGCATATCTCAAAATAGTAAAATCCATCTACAAGAAACCCACAGCCAGCATACTCCTAAATGGACAAAAACTGGAACCATTTCCCCTGAAAACTGGAACAAGACAAGGATGCCCACTCTCACTCCTCCTGTTCAATATAGTATTGGAAGTCCAGGCTAGAGCAATCAGAGAAGAGACGGCAATCAGGGGTATTCAGAAGTCAAGCTATCTCTCTTTGCAGATGACATGGTCGTGTCATCTTGAAAACCCAAGAGAATCTGTCAAAAACCTCCTTACACTGATAAAGGACTTTGGCAAAGTCTCAGGATATAAAATAAATGTGCAAAAGACAATTGCATTTCTTTACACCAATAATAAACAAACAGAGACCCAAATAAAAAGCACAATTCCATTCACAATAGCCACAAAAAAAATGAAATACCTTGGCATCTTCCTAACCAGAAACATGAAAGACCTTTACAATGAAAACTACAAAACACTGCTCAAAGAAATCAAAGATGACACAAACAAGCGGAAAAATATCCCATGCTCATGGAGTGGAAGAATCAACATTGTGAAGATGTCCATCCTACCTAAGGCAATCTACAGATTTAATGCAATACCCATCAAATTACCAGCAGCATTCTTCTCAGACCTAGAAAAACCAACACAGGAATTCATATGGAAACACAAAAGACCAAGAATAGCCAGAACAATCCTCAGCAAAAAAACAAAGCAGGTGGTATCATATTACTAGACTTCAAACTTTACTATAAAGCTACAATAATCAAAACAGCTTGGTATTGGTACAGGAACAGGCATATAGATCAACAGAATAGAATTGAGATTCCAGAAGCAAAACCTCAATTTCTCAACTAACTCATCTTCAACAAAACCTGCACCACCTACCACTGGGGAGAGGAGAACCTATTCAGTAAATGGTACTGGGAAAACTGGCTGACCACATGCAGAAGATTGAAACAGGACCCCTATCTATCCCCATACACAAAAATTAACTCTAAATGGATCAGAGACCTAAATGTAAAACCTCAAACCATAAGAACCTTAGAAAATGAAGGACATACCCTCATGGAAATTGGAACTGGCAATCCAATTCCTGAACAAAACCCAAAACCCACAGGCCATAAGAGGTAAGATAGACAAGTGGGACCTCATTAAACTGACAAGCTTCTGCAAAGCCAAAGAAACCATCAAGAGAGCAGGGAGACAGCCTACAGACGGGGAAAAAGTATTTGCCAACACCAGGTCTGACAAAGGCTTAACATCTTGAATCTACAAGAAACTCAAATGTGCTGAAAAGAAAAAAACAAACAACCCCATTATAAAATGGCAAAAGTTATGAACAGACACTTCTCAAAGGAAGACATCCGAGCAGCCAACAGACACAAGAAAAAATGTTCAACCTCACTAATCATCAGGGAGATGCAAATCAAAACCACACTGAGATACCACCTAACTCCAGTCAGAATGGCAATTATCAATAACTCAAAAAATAACAGTTGTTGGAGAGGGTGTGGTGAAAAGGGAACACTTCTACACTGTTGGTGGGAGTGCAAACTAGTACAAACTCTGTGGAAAACAGTACGGTGATCCCTAAAAGCTCTAAATATTGACCTCCAATATGACCCTGCAATCCCCCTACTAGGAATATACCCTGAAGAACTCAAATCACTCTATAAAAAAGATACCTGCACACGTATGTTTTTTTTTTGTTGTTGTTTTTTGAGTTGGAGTCTCACTCTGTTGCCCAGACTGGAGTGCAATGGCTGCTCCCGGCCACAGCAGCCTCGCCTGCTGGGCTCCAGTGATCCTTCTGCCTCAGTCTTCCAAATAGCCAGAATTACAGGCATGCGCTACCACGCCCGGCTGATTTTTTTTTTTTTAATTTATTGTAGAGATGAGGTCTCACTGCCCAGGCGGGTCTCGAACCTGCGGGCTCAGGCAATCCACTCACCTCAGCCTCCCAAAGGCGTGGGATTACAGGCTGAACCACCAAGCCCGGCTAACACATGTATGTTTATTGCAGCATTGTTCACAATAGCAATAACCTGGAAGCAGCCATGCTGTCCATCAGAAGAGGACTGGATTTTTAAAAGTGGTACATATACATGATGGAATACTACATAGCCATGAAAAGAACAAAATCATGAATTTTGCAGCAACCTGGATGGAACTAGAGTCTATAATACTGAGTGATCTCTTACAGAAACAAAGATCTGAGTATCACATGTTCTCACTCATATAGTGGACCTTGAACATCCAATGTAATACTATAAGAAAATGACTGACAGTGGTGGGAAACTATGGGGGGAAGGGGAAGGGAGATGGGATTAATGGTAGTAAATATCTGTCTGGAGATGGGGAGACACCTCTTATCAACAAGGGTGCCTGAACGAAGCACATCTCTATACCTAACCCTTAACTGTACCCCACAATACCATAATAAAAAATATTGATTAAAAAAAGAGGAAAATATAAAAAAAAAAGATTTTGTCAAACGAACTAAAAACAGAGAGACTGTCACCACCTGGCCTATACTATAAGAAATGTTAAAGAAAGTTTCACTCCAAGAAAAGGAAGATTTTCAGGGTGAAGAAAAGTGATACCAGATGAAAACTTGGTTCCATATAAAGGAAAGAGTGCCAAAAAGAGGAAAATGTATCTAAACAAAAAGTCTTCTTTCTTTGTTCTTAAGTTTCTTTAAACTCTCTCTTTTCAAATAATTGATGTGGTTTCTATTTAACTGAACTCTGACTGATACAGCTTTATTTTTCTTATCTAATCTGTCCCATCAGCTCAGAGGATTTTCTGAACCACAACTTATCACTCCCTTCTGATGGCTTCCCATTAGTCATAAAAATCTAAAAATCTACAAAACAAAAAGAAGCTATTTTTTGTTGACTGCCTACCACAACCCAAGTACAACTTTCCTCCCAGCATTAACCTTAAAATCCACTTTTATTATCTCTCTGATCTGACCCATGCAAGCTTTACTATCCCTGTCCATTTACTGTCCTCTAAATCACACCAGCATTTTGGGTTCCGAAAACACATTGTTTGTGTCCACCTCAGTAGCCTTTCATACTTGCTAGTCTTTCCAAGAAATGGTCTTCCCGTAGACATCTGCATAATTCACTTCCTATTGACAGCATCTCTGCTTGAATATCATTATTCTGAAAGATTTTTCTCAGCCTTCCTATCAAAATTAGCAACCCCCTTGTTTCTCCCCACCCACAGCACCACCATGATTCACTTTGTATTATGTTACCCTGTGTAATGTTCTTCAAAACATTACCATTGGAAATTAAATTATTTATTTATTTTCCCACTGGGTCTTTGGGTTCTCTGGTAGACTGAATAATGATTCCTCCAAAATGTCCACATCTTAGTCCCTGTAACATGTGAATATGCTATTTTATATGATGAAAGGATTTTTGCAGATTAAGTTAAGGCTCTTGAGATAATGTGATTATCCTGGATTAGATAAATAGGTCTGATGTAATCACAAGGGTCCTTATAAGAGGAATAAAGGAGAGCCATACTCACAGAAGGTTGTGTGGCAAAGGAAGCAGAAGGGCAGAAAAAGAGATGTGCAGAAGGGCAGTGGTTGGAGTGATATACTTTGAACATGGGGCAAAGAACCCTGAACCAAGGAATGCACATGGCTTCTAGAAGCTATGAAGGGAAGAAAGTTGAATCACTCTTGAAACCTTCAAAAGAAACTAGTACAGCCTATATACCTTGACTTTTGCCCAGTGAGACTGATTTTAGACTTCTGGCCTCCAGAACTTTAAGGTAATAAATATGTGTTGTTTGAGGTCATCACATTTATGATAATTTGTTACAGCAGCAATAGGCATCTAACAGGTTTCTATTCTAGAACATAGCTCCATAAAGGAATCGCATTATCTTTTTTAATCTTATATCTTACATCTAATATCAACAAATCAGTTACATCAGTTCTTATTTTGTAATATAGGATTATATCCCAAATCCAGCAACTCCTCAAGCCCTCTGACGTTAAGATCATAGACCAAGCTACTTCTGGGGTTTGTTTTTGTTTTACTGAGAGTATTGCAGGACCTCCCAATTAATCTTCTTGTGTCTACTCTTGAACACTACTGTCTAGAGTCTACAGAACAACCACAACAATCTTCTTAAAATGTAAGTCATGTCATAGATTCCTGAAAAATACTCCAATGATTTTTCTTATCATTTCAAGGAAAATCCAGAGTCTTTACTGGGGCCTCAAAGTCATTCACCATCTGGTCCTGGAAAGCCTCTATGACCTCATCCCAGACATTTTACCTCTTTCCTTTTCTTTTCTTTTCTTTTCTTTTTTGAGACTCACTCTGTCACCCAGACTGGAGTACAGAGGCATGCTCGTGGCCACCACAGTCTTGACCTGCCAGGTGGCCTTGACCTGCTGGGCTCAGGCGATCCTTCCACTCCAGTCTTCCAAGTAGCTGGAACTACAGGCATGCACTGCCATGCCGCCTAATTCTTTAATGTATTGTAGAGATGAGGTCTCGCCAAGTTGCTGAGGCTGATCTCAAACCCCTGGACTCAGGCAGTCCTCTCACCTCGGCTTCCCAAAGTGCTAGGAATACAGGCTTGAGCCACCACGCCCAGCCTACCTCTTGCTTTTCTAATACAGCATTTCCTAAATATTTGATGGTTATGTGACAGAATGGAAGTTCAGAGAAGAGTGAGAGTCATGCTTGCTAAAGGTAGTCAGGGAAAGATTCACAGAAAAAGTAGGATCTGAAGACTTTTTTAACATGTGGATAAGGAAAGAAAGAGAGAGAAAGGCATTCTAGGCAATGAGAATGACCTGGATGAAGGCATAATTTCAAGGAAAACAACTCCAGCCTTGTAGACCTCATTTGCCAGGTCAGTGATGGCCTTTGACATCCAGGATATGACAGCCAGGACTGGAACCAACATAAAGATGTGACAAGAATTGAACATAGTAAGTGTTCCATCACAGTTTCCAAATGTTAAACTTTTATGTTCTATTTTGTATGTTACTAATATAAACAATTTCACTGAAAACAGGGCTAAATTGTTCTTTCTAACCCAGTTATATTAAAGTGCCTCCAAGATCACTGTGTCATATTCTTCTTGCTATGGTCACAATATAGTAGATTATAACATACAGAGTTAATCTGTTTTTGGTTTACTTAATCATCCATTAGAATTCCTAGATGTTTTACTGTCATGTCAGAAAAAACACACTGAACACACACACACATGTACATGCATGCACAAACACAAAAACCCAACTTCAAGATGTTCCACTAAAGCATGTAATGGAAAGTGGCAAAGTGCTAATAGGACTAAAAATATGAGCTAGTTGTATCAGGTATCATGGAGTGCTCCAATAACAAAAGTCAGGAATTGTGCTAAAGGCTTTGGAAATAATTTATCACTTAATCGACAATAACTTTATCCTGAGGAGGAAAGTACTGTTAATTCCATTCTATAGACAAGAAGATAGAAACTAAAAGAAGGTAAACGACCATATAAGGTTGTAAGTGGTAAAAGTAGGACTTGAATCCAGAACTGTATTTTCATGTGACCTCTGCTGATTCCGGTATGATTAGGTCTTTCAATCAAGGGCCTTGAAAGTCTGTCTGTCCCAGGGTTCCACTGGGCTGTGTGGGACTCAGCAGCCATACTCATTAAAATGCAGATCGCCGGGCTAAAATCCCAGAGATTTTGATTCAGTAGTACTGGCATGGGTCCTGGGAATCTGCCCTGAAGATTCAGATGTACATTATGGTTTGAGCATCCCTCAGTGAATACAGTGGAGATTTCTTCTTCTTAATTCAGCTATACAGGTGGAAACAGCACCTTGTGGATGGGCATGAGTAAAAAACACACTTAGAAAAACATAAGATCAATGTGTCTCTGTCAACAGTTTCAGTAGAGCAGCTCTGCAGGCAGTCAGCTATACTGAACTGCGTCATTACGGGAAAAGTCAAATAGTTAAAGAAAAATTATCACCATATCCTTTACCTACCTACTGCTTACTATGAGGTGCTAAAAGAAATCTTGGTGTTCCCAACCTCTTCAAAGTGGAAGCTGGGGCTGGGCATAAGAGCAGATGCATTTATCCATTGAGATGAAGATCAGCACAGAGATGATGTCAACAGATATGAACAATTTTTTTGAATGATCTGGGCCAAGCAGCCAGTATTGAGTGGGGTCAAGAGTATGAGCTGTGGAGTCTGAACAATGCAAATTTCAGTTCTGGCTTGAAGACCAACCAGCTCTGTAACCTGAAGATTGAGCTTCTGTTTCCCCATTTGTAGGATGAGGATACTAACAGAGCCTAGTTCACCTAGTGATTGTGAGGATTAAATCTGAGAATGCCTGCAAAGCACTTATTCCTGGTATGCTGGAAGTGTTCCACCAGCAATTTGATTATCATAGTTATTGTCTTCCATTCTCTTCTTTGCCTTAATTACCTACTCAGCTTTGCTTGTATAAAGAGTTGTTAACACTTCTTTTTCCCATTAGGGTTTCCCATAATGCACTCAGTGTTCCTCCCATAATACACCCCGTATACATTCATAAAAGTGACCCTTGGGCCTCAGCCTTGACCCAATAGCTGAGGTCTACAAGCGATTCATCTGTTTATAGCTTTGAGTGCTTAATGGCACTGCACTTAGGGCCCATGGCCTGCTTTGGGTGGCATCAGAGACCACCCTCATGTTATGTTGAGTGTGCAGAGCATAGCATATGCTCAAGAAAATTTGTTGAGTGTTTCATATATAGTACCCTGCAAGTCCCATAATAGAACCTATATAAGATAGCCGGGCTCGGTGGCTCAGCCTGTAATCCCGCACCTTTGGGAGGCTGAGGTGAGTGGATTGCCTGAGCCCACGGGTTCGAGACCCACCTGGGCAGCGAGACCTCATCTCTACAGTAAATCTAAAACTCAGCCGGGCGTGGTAGCGCATGCCTGTAATTCTGGCTACTTGGAAGGCTGAGGCGGAAGGATCGCCGGAGCCCAGCAAGCGAGGCTGCGGTGGTTGGGAGCGGCCACTGCACTCCAGTCTGGGCGACAGAGTGAGGCTCCAACTCAAAAAAAAAAAAAAAAAAGAAGAAGAAGAAGCTATATAAGAAAGTGGATTTTGTTGGAAGGTGATTGTCATGACTCTGTAGAAATGATAGTAACATTTAACATAGAGTAGGAATCAGTTGTGTGAATATAAAGCCTGAACAAAATCAGGCCTTGGGAAAAATTTTTCCATAAATATTAAGAATGTACTTCCCAATGTTGGGCCACCTACTCAGATGCCAATAGGAGAAATGAGGCAGGTGGCTTTGTTGGTCTCTACCCATGGGCCTTGGCTACTACCCTGGTGCTGCATTTTTCCTGGAGCTTGAGATTTTTGACAGTAAATTATTACCTGTGAGATATCTCATTAAAAAAAGAAGTTTCTTCATGATTATATGAAGAAACTCATAGCCTCATCAGCCTTTTTGAATGGGCACCAAAGTCCTTTTAACCACCATTATCCATATAAGGGAAAGTCACATATAATACAGCCTTCTGAGTGGCCCCAATAGGGCACAGTGTTAAGACTGTAGGCTTCGAAATCCAGCTCTACTTTTTACAGCCTGTGTTTGTATGATCAATTCACTCGATTTCTCAGCCTCTCAGTTTCCTCATCTGTAAAATTTGATGAATGAATGCAACTTGCTTACACATTACACTGTAATATTTACCATTATTACCTGGGAAAATTCTTGTCTATATCAGTTATGGCCCAGTTTCAGAACCAGGAAATTACTGCAGCTATTTTTAAGGAAAGGGAATGCAATACACTGGAAGGGCTGGAGGAATGGCTGTCAGTACATGGGCTTCTGGGACTACTGAACTCAAGAGCACATGGCCAGAGCTAAGACTCAAACATCAGGAAGTCAGTGCTACCAACACTAGGAAGCTGAGGACCGGACAGTGCTGAGCTGGGCCACCATAGCCACCACAGTCTTTCAACATCCATGAAGACAAGGCTAGACATGCTGCAGCAGATCCCTCCCCCTGCACCCTACTTCTTAGCAAAAACTGCTGTGTGAGCAGGAAAATAACTCCCACCTCATTTCTGCCTCTTGAACCTCTTGGGTGCATGTATGTATGATAGCCAGCCTCTGAGATGGACCCCAGTGGTCCCCGCCTCCTGGTAGCCTCCTCCCACATTGTACCAGGGATGGTCTGTGTGAGCAATAGCGTGCAGCACAAGTGAGGGTGTGCCACGTACAAGATTGGCCTACACTGTGACGCATACCTTAGTCATGCGCTTGTGTTCTCTTTCTCTGTCAGGTCTTTTGCTCTGGGGGAATCCAGTTGCCTTGTCTTGAGGACATTCAGGCAGGCCTGCAGAGAAGCCCACATGATGAGAAACGGAGGCCTCCTGCCAACAACCCTGTGAGTGAGTGTGGAGGCAGCTCTCCCAGCTGACAGCTGACTATTGCCTGGTGAGGGACCCTGAGCCAGAAACACCCAGTCTGCGCCCAGACTCTCGACCCCCAGAATCCAGAAAGATAACAAATGTTTACTAGTCAAGTTGCTAAGTTTTAGAGCAAAATTATTCCAGCACTAGACAAATAAATAATTGTTATTCAGCAATAGATAAATTATATAGCATCTAACTGGGAGGACTTAATTCACCTCCCAACCCCTCACAGCAGGGAACAGGAGGCACAGATTTTAGCTTTCCAGCTCTGCAGTGCAGAGAAGCAGAGGAGGAGGGGCTGGGTGCTGAACGATCTAATCCACAGAACGTGCCACACCATCTTATACCAAGGAAGCTGACGTGGATGGAGTTTTTAAGGAGCAAGAGATCTGATAACCAGCATATTACAGAGAACTCCATCTTGCCAGAATCTTGTTCACCTTTCTCCACCATCACAGATCAAACCCTTCTCTTTTTTGATGATCGCTGGCATCCACCAATAGTTATTCTCTGCCCCTTGAATACACAGAGAGAACAGAATTCCTTCTGCATCAGATAGAGTTTTGGCTGTGAAAGCAAAGATTTTTCTTTCCTCTCAGGGCTTACAATGAAGTATAAATACTGTGGTAGCATAAAGGAATCTATGTAAGATCGCAGGCCAGGACATGAAGCCCAGTTTGGAGAACAGCAACAGACCAGTTTGAGCGGATCCACTTAGGCTCTGGTTGAAGGGCTGAGGAGCACACAGTTTGAACGACCTTCTGCCCACACTGCCTGCCTACTACCTGGTGTGAAAGAAACTGAAAGGATCTGTATTACCATATTTAAAATGGGAGTTGTTTTCCTTGGTGGAGCTCAAAAGTATGTGAAAGTGGCTGGGTGCAGTGGTTCACACCTATAATCTCAGCTCTTTGGGAGGCTGAACCAGAAGGATTGCTTGTGTCCAGGAGTTCAAGACCTTGTCTCTAAAAATAAGTAAATAGTTAAAAGTGGTTTTTTTTTTTAAGTGTGTGAAGGAAAAGTCCTATGTTTCATAAAAGTGAATGCATGTCCCAGGAGGAAATAGCTGCAAATTAGGTTAGCTAGTTGCAGCAATAGAGACATTTGTGCCTTTGTTTTCCAGAAGCTATGAGAGCCATTTAGCAGAGAAATTGACCAGGACCTGGACATGGGAGGCCAAGGGTGGGTTCCGTCTAGAGACAGTAAAGCAGGCAATTCCCAGAGGGTCACTGGAAGGTGTGGAAATAAATAATACCATTTCTCTGATAAATTATAAAAAGGCTTAAACATAAGAGGCAAGAGACTGTGAAAATGTCCCAGAGTAGATCGTACCCATGAGTGATAGTCCCGAACAACAAATGATTTATTAAGTGACCTTTGTAGGAGTTAAACAGGGTGACAAGCACATTTAATATGTACTTAGGACTTGTGTTTTTTTTAATACGGAGGATTATGAGAGAATTTTGTTTTACATAAAGAACTATATGTCTTTGGAAAAATAAAGATAAATAAACAATAGTCATTTTCTGACTTTTAAAGTTTTTTATAACTAAAATAAAGCCCTAACCCCAAAATACACTGAACACAGGTATTTGTTTATCAAGTAACTCTGTGTCCCTAACTGTTATGTGTTCTAATTTCATACAATCCACATACATATCAACACTGCAAACAGATGTTTGGGACACAGAGTTTTGAAGTTTTTGCATCAGTTAATGAGCAAACATCCTAAGTGGACGCCTGTACTTCTGCTTGCCTAGTCACTTTCTGCAGTGTTAAAGCCCATTCTGTTCCAAATCCAGGGAAATGTGGAAAAATTATAATTGTTGTCTTCCTAAACAATAAATTTACAGCAAAGATGAAAATTGTCACATGGCACAAAAGTAATGAATCATAATCTTCTGTTAGACCCTTTTTAATCTGATTGAGTCTGTTCAATTGAAGTCAAAGAACAATATTGGAGAATGTCATTAAAAGATAATGTGCAGCCGGGCTCGGTGGCTCAGCCTGTAATCCCGCGCCTTTGGGAGGCTGAGGTGAGTGGATTGCCTGAGCCTGCGGGTTCGAGACCCGCCTGGGCAGCGAGACCTCATCTCTACAATAAATCAAAATATCGGCCGGGCGTGGTAGCATGCGCCTGTAGTTCCGGCTACTCGGAAGGCTGAGGTGGAAGGATCGCTGGAGCCCAGCAGGTCGAGGCTGCGGTGGCTGGGAGCGGCCACTGCACTCCAATCTGGGCGACAGAGTGAGACTCCAATGCAAAAAAAAAAAAAAAGATAATGTGTAAAAAAGAAAAGGTGGTTGGAGAATTTTTGATCTCTGGGAAAGGAACATGATTTATAAAGTTAAACGTTGTTAGACTCCCTGAGAACAACAGGAATACATTATATACAAATACAGACAGATAACTCTCTAGAGACAGTTTATTCACTGCTATGGCACAAATTGAGCTTCCCTGGTCCTTTTCAAAGATGTGAAACTTCGTTGAGATTATGATTATAATTTAGAGGGGACCTCCAAGTGTGGCCATTAAGATGCCAAGCAAGCAAAAGACCTGGGCATCTTTCTGTCTCCCTTTTTGAAATGTAAAACATCCACTTCGTTAATTACACATATACTCATAGGTATATGTTAGATGTAGATGTAGACATTGACATAGACATAAATGTTGACTCTATACATATATACATAGTGAAGTCTTCTGCTCATCTCTGTCCCACTCCAACCAGGGAAGCTATTTCATTGGTAAAATTTTTGAAGCTATTTGATGATAGAACAGTGTAGCTTATGGGCTGGAATAAGGAAACCATACTACAAGCATGGTCCACACGATGCTTGTATCTAAGATGGGTTCCTTCTTCTCTTTCCTGGCTCAACTGGAGACTGCATTGACGTGCCTGAGATCTTCAAGTATCTAGAAGAGAACTTAAGAGAACAGACTGTTTAGAAATTCCAGAGGTCTTAGAGACTGACATGGCCTGCCCTCTCCTTATCTCCAATTAGCTCTTGTTTTAACAATAAAAGAAACTCAGTGCTTTTGCCTTTTGATGCAGAATTTCTTGCTGTGGTAATCTTGATTAAGAGAAAGATTCTATATACACAAATAGCTTAATGCGCAAAGATATTTACCTTGGCCTCACTAATGACGGCCAACAATGATGAAATAAGTAAACAACCTAAGAGTTTCCAACAGAGTCGTCGCTAAGAAAACTATGATGCTTGTGAATCATCCATGCTATTTTAGGTTCTTTTCATTCCAAGAAAAGCTCAAACTGGTGAACTATATCAAAAGATCCTTGGGTGATGGGACAACATGACAACCAAGGAGCAGAAGCTGGGTTCAAGGCAGTTCTGGGCATCTTCACTGTACTGGGTTTCGGTGACTCGCCATCTCTATTCCATTCCCAACTTGTTCAACAAACTAGCTTCCTCGTCTACCACCTTGAATCTCTTCTCACTACTTTATGACTTCTGCTTTTCACCAGGGCTTTAACTAATTATGCTATTCAGCATTTTGATTCCTTATGACTTCAACTTGCCATGACCCATCATGATGTCACTGGTACTTTCATTTAAACTTTAACTCTCATTGGTAAATGACAGATTTTATTTTCATTTAATATTTCTGAGAGAGGGAAGTTGACCAGTCCAGTGAATATTAGTCACTTCTCTTAGGGCTAAGACTCTAAGTGCCAGGACTTATCTACTGTAATGTGCTACTAAGCTTATGGGTTGCCTGCCTTTGAGTGATTCATCCCTAGGGAGGGTGAATTATGATGTTAGAGGAATATCACTATGTAGGCTGCCTCTTCAAAATGAACAATTAGTGAACAGTTTTCCTTATAAGGGATTCTAGGCACAGGCAGGCACCATCACTGACATCTCTACTACTGACACTTACCCACATGGTGTCCATGTGTGCGTCTCATAAGAAGTACAATTTTTTAGAAGAGTAATTTCATAGTACATATTAAATGCCATGAGTGTTCATAGACTTTGCTCAATCATTCTTCTTCTAAGACTTTTTTTTTTTTAAGAGTCAAAGTGTGGCTCTGTCACCAGACTGGAGTGCATTTGTGCAATCATAGCTCACTGTAGCCTCAAATAACTGGGCTCCCACCTCAGCATCCCAAGTAGCTGGGACTACAGGCACACTCCACCTCACTTGACTAATTTTTTTAAATTATTTTTTTGTAGAGATGGGGTCTCTATGTTGCCCAAGATGGTTTTGAACTCCTGGTCTCATGCAATCCTCCAGCCTTGGCCTCCTAAAGTGCTGATATTTCAGGTATGAACCACTGCACCTTGCCTGCTTCTAAGGTTTTTATCCCAAGAAAACTATCAGGGATGAACACCAAGATTGACATGCAAGAATCTTCATCAGAATTATTTATATGTGAAAAAAAATTCAGAAAGAAGACTAATTAAGCTATGATATATACTTATATACATGCAATAAAATATTATGCAGATATTAAAATGATGATATATGGTATACACAAATATGTAAGATTTTAGAGGGATAGTCAAGATATGACATGAGAAAAATAGAGGAAGACATTTAGAAACTTAGAAAACATTCCAGAATTTTATTTATGTATATACACACACACAGTAAAACTGGAGAGCTACGCAACAAAATTTTAGCTGTGTTATTTCTAGAGGGAGAGATGATAGATGGTTTTTCTAAAATTTTCTATTATGACTAACTATTTTTTTATAATCAGAAATGATTTACCTTTAACATTAATGTCTACAAAGGGTTTGTGATAATGTTAAGTGAGAATAAGAACACAAAATTAAACATTGCACGTGGCTACGACTATATTAAAAACATGGAGCAGGCCAGGCTCGGTGGCTCAGCCTGTAATCCCAGCACTTTGGGAGGCCAAGGTGAATGGATTGCCTGAGCCCGCGGGTTCGAGATCAGCCTGGGCAACTTGGCAAGACATCGTCACTACAATAAGTCAAAATTAGCTGGATGTGGTAGCACGTGCCTGTAGTTCCGGCTACTTGGAAGGCTGACGCGGAAGGATCGCCAGAGCCCAGCAGGTTGACGCTGGGGTAGCCATGAGCATGTGCACCACTGAACTCCAGCCTGGGTGATGGAATGAGACTCCAAACTGCACCCCCCAAAAAAAAGCATGGACCCAAAATATAGGAAATATACTTCAGGGTGGAGCTATCTATCTCTGGGTGCTGAGCCTACAGGTGATTTTTTCTTCTTTCTACATTACTATATTTTTCATGAATTTCTGAAATGGCCATATGTTAATTTAATTTTTTTTTCACACTTGGGAAAACTTGAGAATCAGAGAGATTAAGAAGTTTATCCAAGGCCACAGTTGTTAGTGGACAGGCTGGGGTGGGAGGGGAGGTCATCTGACCAGGGTATAGTGGATACTGTTGTGTGTTGCCCAGAACTCCTTCAAGAATGAAAGACTTACTACTCCCCCAGCTGCTGAAAGTGCTGCCAGGTGGCAGCCTTCAAATGTCAAAGTGCCTAAGCTGAAAAGAGCCTCCTCACTCAAGGTTACATATCCTTTCAAGGTAGCTCACACTCTGATCACAAAGATGGTCACAAAGGGCTCCAGTAGGGATTATCCTAAAGGACCCTTCAAGCTCTATAGCTCCTGGAGCGGTCACCTGGGGCCTGAGTTGGATATCACAGCGTGACTTCTTCCTCTGCCCAGTTTTGCTTCCTTCCTCTCTCTTCCACGTGTGTAGCCCAGCATTCTCCACAATAAACATCCTGCATGTTATTCTCCATCTCTGAGTTTGCTTCCCAGGAACCATGTGACAGTTGGTGCCAGACATGTCTGAGAAGGTAGACACTCAGATGGGATAGTGGACCTAGTCACCTGCCACCAGATTGAAGATGAAAACCCATCACTGGTGGGAAGTGGAGGCCAGATGGCCCCTGGTCCAAGATGGAAGGACAATTGTTAGAACTCCCACAATTGGTGGTGAGAGAGGACAACATATCAGTAGTAAGGAACGCACTGGTGAAGTGCATCAGGCATTTGAGAAATAAAAAGGAGATCATTACTATAAGGACAACAGAATTGGGTGGCTACTTCTGAAGTTGATTGACTTCTGGGAAAAGATAATGAAAAGCTGAGTGTGGTTAGCCAGCAATTAAAATTAAGTTTCAAAAGCCAGAGGGCCTTCTTGGAAACCTGCAGGGAGGCTCGCATCTTCTGGGTAGAAGGGCAGAGAAGACTGATGACCAGACAAGGAAATTAATCTCAAGAGTAACAGTTTCAGAGAAGGCTGTCCTTAGGGACTTTGACACATACAATGACAGTCTCTGGGTGGCTGCTGCTGGAGACCTTGGAAGCCCAGATTTTGCTGACTTTTCTAAGCCCACAGAAGTGGGCCTCTCTGTCACCCCTTGTTTGAAGAAGGTGCAGAAGGCTCTCTCCTACAAAACACATGCCCTCCTCAGGATCTGACCGTCTCCCTGCTGACCACAAGTCTAGAACTAGGATTAAGTCACAACCTAACCCAAGCAGGACCATGCTAGGCCTGAGCAGTAGGAAGGGAGCTGTGTCCCAAAGGAGTTTCAGGACCCAGTCAAGGGGTGCAGCAGGATGGAAAGGGCATGCATGGGTTGGGTCCTGAGGGTGCTGGGTCAGATGCAGGGGCAGAACACGAGACTTCATAAAGGAATTGTTATCAATTTGGGCTCATACTCAATTTGGGTCTAGGATGGAACACCCAAACAAGAGTCCCAGGAGATGGTGCAGGCCTGTGATGAGGATGTCCCCAAATAACACGGAGAAAGTGACACCTGCAGAGTGAGGTGGGTATGCCAGAATCTCAGTGGCATAGGATAGGAGAGGGAGGAATGTCGTGTTCAAGTGGATACATTCCATGAGACTGGAAAACCCAGCGGAGGAAGATATCCCACGGGCAGGTCCAAGGGATGTGCCATTTACCAAGCACCAAGGTGTGCCCTGGATAGAGGGCACCTGTTTCACTTAGGAGGCCGGGGTGACTCTGCAGGAGATGCTGCCACAGAACTAGGCTCCCCAATAGGGAGAGGGATGAGAGGACTCCAAAGCAACTGGGGCTACTTCACAATACTGGCAGAAGCCCAGTGGAAGCAATGACCACAGCAAGTGACAATAACCCAGGATGCCCAACTCATAGGGAGTTAAGGAAAGAATTAATAAAACACTGTGCCACAAGGGGCAAGAAGTTGAGGGTAGGTGAACTGAGGGTCCAGAGCTCTGCCCCTGGAAGCAGTCTATTGCTTGGTTTCCTAACCTGATCTAGATTTTGGATGCAGAACCCACTGACCAAAGAAGGGTCTGGGTTCCCTGGTGGCAAGGAGGGAGGGAGAGAGGGGACAGAAACGGTAATCCCTGCAACCCCATGGCAAGTATTCATAGTGATGATGTCTTCCCCAAAGGGTTGTTTCTTGGGTAACTGTACACTGGGAAAGGCAAATGTCCAAACATTTAAAGACCACTGGACACAGAGTCTAAGCTGACATAACGGAGACACAAAGCAATGACACATCCCCACCTCAGACTGGGAATATAAGGGGACCAGGCAATAAATGGAGTCTTGTCCTAGGCCCTGCTCATAGTGGATGCACCGAGCTCATTGGCCCGCCCCTGGTGGGCATTTGCCTGGTCATTGATTGCATACTTAGTTGGCAGAGCACCCACACTGGGTCCTTGGCCTGTGGGGTAAGAGCTACCATCATGGAAAAGCCTTGCCCCTCCCCCAGTCACGTAAGTAAATACAGGCTGGCAAACTTCTTCTGTACAGGGCCAGAAGCAATGTCCTTAAATCCTGAGCAACCACCCCCCACTCCCATCATAAAATGACTAGTTGTCTTCTTTACATTTTACGCTTGAAAATGTAAAAACCATTCTTAGTTCATAGGCTGTGCAAAATCAGATAGCAGGTTGGAGACACTATGGCATGGTCTCTGTTGAGTTCACCATTTTTAGAGCAGGCCAGGAATGCCCAAGGGAACTGTGAGGCTCCTCATGGGACACAAGTGAAAGGCAATTTTCCTTTGGGTCAGATAATCCTTAAGACCGTCGGTTGTTGAATCTTGGACACATTCAAAGTTTATTTCCTTTTTTTTTTTTCAAAACTAAGAAACAATTTCCAAGCAGAATAGACATAGATGAAAGATTTCTACCCTAGGAGTTTAGCTCTTCCATTAAATTGCCTGCAAAGCTCTGTGTGTGTGTGTGTGTGTGTGTGTGTGTGTGTGTGTGTGTGTGTGTGTAGCTTTCTGCAAGAGGCCCATGCAACGCTTTCTTCACACATTCAAGGCCTCCTTAAGAACCACCAGTGTGGGGCACTATGCCCAACCACAGCCCAGAACCTGGGCCCTGTGGGCTGGGGAATTGATGCTGTCTGAATTCCCCAGCAAGGACTCACCATCAGCAAAAGGCCACTGGGCTGCCACCAACTCCAGAGGGGCTTCGGATATCCGAAAGATGCAGGGGAAAAGCTGCCCCAATCAATAGGCTGAACCGTTCAATAACTCATTTTGCTGCTGAAGCAGTAAAATAAATAAATAATAACCTGGCTGGAAGTTGAAACTGTCTGTGTTCAGTCCTTCTCAGAGGCCGAGTTGATGGGCTGTAATAGCTTTGGTCGGCACAGAACACAGGCAGACTGTCCCAGCAGTGTGCCCTCGGTTTCCTAGGTAACCAAACTTGAAATAAGATGATGGCTCAAACTGGGTACCAAATCAATTTGTTAGAGGTACAAACATGGAGAAGGCAAACTTCACATAAACCTGCAGAATGCAACATCCACGTTGACGATTATGTCAGCACGTGTGCACCCACCGCTCATTGACCTCCCACCCTTCATCACCAGACCATTCCTCTTGACCCCAGAGCCAAAAAAAAAATCACGAGTTCCAATTGTGCTGCCATGATCAATAGGATGCTTCTTTCCAGGCTGCCTGTCAGGGACCTCTTGCAGATCAGATGAAAAGAGCCAGAGAAAGCTGTGCATGGGCAAAGCTCTTTTGTGTTACAAGACCTGGCAGTGGGCCTCTGCCTAAAGCCAGGATCTGAGAAACACTGTGTGAATCTGGGAGTGAAGAGATTGTTCCAGGGCTTTCTCCCTAGGGAAGAGATTTCCCAATTACTACAGCAATTCTCAGCCTTCACCTGGCTTCAGTCTCAGGGAATTACACCAGGATCCATTTTGGCTCCATCAAGGAGGAGGCAGATACAGGCAAGAGGCTTCACCAGGTGTCTTGCACGCTGCAGCCATAGCACTCATCAAGCTATGTTGTAATTGTCTAATAAATTATCTGTGTCATCTATTCTGCTATGGCTGTAGTAAATGACATGTTGGATGAATGAAAGAATTTAATGAAGACGGTGATGAGAAATCCCTCAGTTCATGCAGAATTCTTGGGATTTTTTATTCCCTGGCCACAGCCTCCTTGAGTCCTGACTTCCCAAACTTACAAAGGAGAGGAGCACCTTCTCCCATCCTCAAACCCACAGGGCCCCGGAGGCAAGCACTCACCCCAAGTCTGACACATAATTGGCACTTAATCAATGCTTGACAGTTACACTGCATTGATTATCATGAAAAGTAATCTGACATTATTTTAGAATCAGCTTCAGGCCTCTACTTTTTATATTGTCAATTTAATAATTCAAGATGGTTTTATTGAGTGTTTCAGTCAGGATAGGCAGGCATCAGCAAACCTTCCCTCTACAGGGCCAAATAGTACAATTTTCTGCTTTCTGGGCCATGCACTATCTGTCAACTATTCATTGCTGTCATTGCAGTGTGAGAGCAGATGTAGACAATGTGTAAGTGAATGGGTATGGCTGTATTCCAATAAAACTTTATTTACAAAACAGGCACAGAACCAGATAACAAACACCACTGAAATCTCAGAGGCTAAACACATTGGAAGGTTATTTCTCAACATACCCAACATGGGTTGGTGGTGGGGTGGAGGGCTCTGCTCCACAAAGTTAACACATAATTTTATGACAGCTTCAGTGTCGCTACAGCAGGAGAGAAGAGGGCCAATGAGTCAAGCTCTGACAAACAAATGCCTCAGCCCAGAAGGGACACATCACTTCTGCTCTCATGTTCTGGTCTAGAACTCTCACCTCATCATGCCTAAATTCAAGGGTGTGGAGAACTGCAATCCCAAATTAGAAAACAACTGAATATTGGTGAATCTTAGCCATGTCTATGACACTGAGCATTAGTCATGAGTGAGCATTAGTCATGAGCGATGCTAAGAGGAGACTCCTGCCTGACAGGCATCCGGTCCAGTGGCTGAGACAGACACACCTGCAGAAAGAGCTGCGGTGAGTCAAGGAAGTAGGGAGAAGGGCAGGGTCTACATGCCACTTTCCCCTAAGCCTCATAACCAATCATAAGCATGAAGATAAAGATAAGCACATAACACATGGCAAAGACATCAGAAAAGAATTCTAACTCCTTATACCTCCAATGGGCAGTGCAGATTCAGATGACTTGGGATCTGGCGCCCATGCCTCCAGACTATTTCTAGGTAGAGGGGTGTGGCTCTAATGAAAGTGGGGTGAGAAGGAGCAGAGAGAAGAAAGTAAACACAGACTTCCCATGGGCAAAAGCAATGACATAAATTTTTAAGATAATTACCTGGAAAATGGTAGAAGATTATCAAGGACAAGCAAATTTTATTCCACATCAGCAACCAGATACATTATTTCAAGCATCCAAGTGTGACTTTGGGAGGAAAATCTTAGTCAAATCCACTTACTAAGTAGGGAAAAACCTGGAATTTGAAAATCCTGGAGCAAGGCCAGCAGGAACAGTAAAGAAAAGAGACAACACATGTGACATTGTGCCCTCATCCAGTGCTGCTGCAAGTCTCAGTGCGTCACGAAGGCCCCAACCAGCCTGGTGCAGAGAACAAGCCAGAAGTTGGCACAAGGCGTGGGGAAATGACTTACCTGACTAACAAAACAATATGTTTTGTCAGTGCTCAAGAATACTTACCTTTTCCCCAGAGACTTCCAAGAATTAATACTAAATGCTTGTCAGGCTCTTTGCCAATATTAAGGATTTGTTTAATCAGAAAGGCCAGAGTAAGCACAAATAGAAGAGTTTGGCTTTATTTTATAAATACTCTACCTGACAGTGGAAAACACAAAGGAGAGAGACCTTTCCATGAAATGGGTGATATACAGGAAATTTCTATACCTTCTATTCATTTGTGCTAGGAACCTAAGACTGCCCCCCAAAATAAAATGTAGTACAAAAAAATGGCTGCGAATTCTTTTACATTCCTCACATCATGTGGTGAGGGAGAGGTCTTCATTCCCTCCTGTTAAATCTGGGTGGGCTTGAGATGTTGGGGCATCCAGGGTTAGTTCAGGAAAAGTGACACTGCTTCCACTTTGTGTGTTGGGACACTTGCCTTCAGAGCTTTAAACCACCACATAAGAAGTCCAACTGCCCTGAGGCCACCATGCTGTGTAGAGGCTCAGGTCACCTGGAGAGGTTAGGTTTGAGTGTTCCAGCTGCAGCCCCAGATGAGGTCCCAGTGACAGCCAGCATCATCTGCTGGACATAAAGATGCCTCCAGTCACATTGAGTCAACCCCAGCCAAGGCCTCAGATATGGCGAAGGAGAGATAAGCTGTCCCTGCTGTGTCCTGTCCAAATTCCACAGAATTTGTGAGCGTAATAAAGCAGTTGCTGTGTGTCACTAAGGTTGTTAATTACACATTGATAGTAAATTAAACATGAAGCTTGCACAGAGTAGTGATTAATATGGGTTGCAGAATCCAACTTCCTAACTCCTCCACTCACCGCCTCTGCAACTATTACAGTTCCTCTGTGCTAGTTTTCTCATTGGTAAGTTGTAGACATTATGAGTTCCTATCTCCTTAGGGTTACTATGAACCTCAAGTGACTTAGCACTTACGAACCTCAAGTGACTTAACACTGCTTGGGAATTAGAAAACCCTCCATAACGTTTAGCTGTTTCTACTCCAAAGCCTTCCCTTATCACACCAGCCCAAGGTGGTCTCTTTTCTTATTCTATCCCTCATCCAGCATCCTTCATCTTTCCCCACAGGTGACTCTTGAATTGTCTAAGCATGTCTTCTCTCCCTGACTGGGTTGTTGGTGTCTTCAGGGCAGGGAAGAACATGCATCTGGTGTCTCAACAGCTCTGGGCACAGAATATTGTTCTATGAGTATATGTTGAAGAAGAAAAAAACAAAGCACAGACAAGCCCGTGGCTGGCTCACATTGACTTCGTGCCACCAACAACAGCTGGGGAGGGTTAGGAACATGCCATCCTTAGTGTTCCACACTTCCCCCCAGTGTTTGTCCTCTTCTATCATGCTGTTCATTTTCTCTCCGGTGTCCCAGTCTCTTTGGTAGATTTGGTTCAATGAGCTCCTTTCTCCCTCAGTGTCAACTCATCGTATTTCCTGATAAACAGTTGTCTGGACCAAGGAATGCACACATACAGGAATTTCTGGTATTACTTCAAGCTGACACAGGTGTGGGGTTATTGCCTTATTCTCCTAGTATAAGAGTAACTGAAGGCAGACATTTGGAAAGTAAATTGGTAATGTATATTGAAAGCCTTAAAAAAAGTATACCCTGGCCGGGCTCGGTGGCTCAGCCTGTAATCCCAGCATTTTGGGAGGCTGAGACGAGTGGATTGCCCGAGTCCACAGGTTTGAGACCTGCCGTGGCAACTTGGCAAGACCTCGTCTCTACAATACATCAAAAATTAGCTGGGCGTGGTAGCGCATGCCTGTAGTTCTGGCTACTTGGAAGGCTGAGGTGGAAGGATCGCCGGACCCCAGTAGGTTGAGGCTGCGGTGACTGGGAGCATGCCACTGCACTCCAATCTGGGCAGCAGAGTGAGACTCCAACTCAAAAAAAAAAAGTATACCCTGCTCTGAGAGCTTGCTCTAAATAAATAAATTGTGTATATGCAAAAAGATTCAATGGGTAGATAAAAGTTCACCACAGCATTATCCATAATAGTAAAGAAAAAGTAGACACAGGCAGATGCCCAACATCAAGGTCAGTTAAATATGCCATGAACTATCCAGATGTGACAGGCCACTTCTTCATTCAACAAACGTTTATCAGGTGCTGACTCTGTACCAGGCACTGTTCCAGAAATGAGAGACGCAGTGAATCCTTCCCCTGTGGAGCCCATGGGCTGGTGTGAAATAAAGGCAACAAGCACTGCACATCTCTCATAAAGTACAATATACCTTGGGGGGTGTCATTGGGCTGTGAAGGAACATCAAACAAAGCAGGAGGATGGAGAGGAAATTGGGGAAGAGTAAAAAACCTTAAATATGGTAGTCAGGTAAGATCTCGTTGAGAAGGTGACATTTAAGTAAAAACCTGAAGGAGGCAAAGAAGCAAGCTGTGCAGACATCATGAGGAAAAGTGTTCCAGAAAGAAAGAGGAAAGCCAGTGCATGGCCTTAAGGCTGGAGTTGTTGAGCAACTGCAAGGATGCCACTGCCGCTGTAGTGGGGTGAGCAAGGAAGAAAGAGGAGTAGGTAAGAGGCAGCCAGATGGCATGGGGCCTTGTCCACCACAGAGAGAACTTTAAAGTTCACTCTGAGTAAGGGGTGCCAGTGGAGGGACAGAGGAGGCTCAGGAGTGATATCTGATCAAGGTTTTCAAAAGATTCCCAGCTACCATACTGAAGACAGACTTCAAGGAACAGGGTAAGAAAGGAGGAGACCCATTAGGAAGCTCTTGCAATACTCCAAGCATGAGATTATGGTGCCTTGGACCGGGTTGAAGCAGTGGCAAATTTCTAGCTTTATTGCAAGGGCAGGGCGCACAGGATTTGCCACCATATTGGATACAGGGCATGACAAAAAGACATCAAGAAGAATCAGTCTTTCTGAATGATGCACAGGAGAAATGCAATGACATCAGAATATACTCAGAATATATTTCTAAGTGAAAAAGCATGTTGTAGAGCATTGTTTTCAAGATGATTCTGTTTGGAAAGGAAAACACATATGTAGGTAGCCAAATAAAAAAGGCCTGAAGGTTATCAACTGAACTGTGAATAGTGGTTACTTCTAGAGTGGGATTATCAGTGGTTTTGTTTCCTTATTTTGCCCATATTTAATTGCTACTTTTCCCAACATGAATATGCATTGCTTTTTTAACTAAAAAAGAAAACAAACTAATTTAAATTTGGACACAGCCCCCATCTTTCAAACCTTAGGTCTGACAAGATAGGACCCTCTTCATGGTTACTTTAGAGTTGTCTCCGTTTTGCTGAAATCGTTAACATGAGTGAAAACTGTTAACGTGTAGAAATCCTCATTTTATTGGCCAGAAGTAATCCCAGGTAGAAGGGGGTCTGTGCCTCATGAACTCAAGGTAAACAGATGCATGGCAGAGCTTTAGAGGCAAAATACTATAGGGTCATATTTAAGTTTCCGATTAACATCAAATTGTTACACATAAATGAAGTGCCCTGCCCAGTATCAAAAATAATTGTGGACACCAGTTGGAAGCAAATTCTACTTTGTTGTTGAGGACTTGTTTCTTGCTTTGTTAGGAGAAGAAAAATGCACGTGTGTGGAAAAATGAGGAAGTATATTGTGTAGCTCAGATGATCAGCTGGGTAGAAAAAAGATGAGAGAATGTGCTGGGATAGTCAGGGACAGTTTTTTGGAGGTGTGAGAGCTGACCCCAACCCTAAAGGAAAATAAGGGAAGGATGAAGGTAGCCACAGGGAAGACAGGAGGACATTCCAGATTAAATAAAGGGGTTGTGGCTTTTTGCAGCTATTGAGGAAATGATGACAGCTTCTTTGGACAAATCCTCTTAGGAATATTCAAACTTCCTTTTCATATGAGGGCCCATTATTTCTGACACATAGAGACTATTCATCCAGTTCTCTGTGTCCATGGAAATTTTCCTCTCTACCTAAAACAAAAGTCTATTAAAGTTAAGATTATTGAACAAATCCTTCTCTTTTTAAAAAATGAACAGTTAAAAATGAAATCTTTAAATTAGGTACATGATATTTATGTGCTAAATAAATGAATTCCTTTAGCACAATAATTTTAACATTGCCAGTTACACATTTAATGACTAAATAAATGTCTCCCATTTGGGGGTTTGGTAAATATTTCTCTCTCCATTATCATTTATTCTCTTATGGGAGTCATAGACTGCATTGTAAGCTTAGCATGGAGAATTTTTCTAAGTTTATTCTATGCAATATTTAATAGAAACTTCCTATAACATCCATTATGAAAGATAATGGATTTCTTTCCTTTTCTAGAAAGGCTCTTCTCCTAGGAGAGTCATAAAATGAGCATTTTATGCACTCTGGGCCTGGGTCTACTCAAGTTCTCAAATTGTGCCGATGTACAAATAGGCACAAAGACAATTTCCTGCCATTCTGTAAACATCCAGCCATTGTCATTGCCTTCACTGTAAGAGCAAATACCTGCTGTGTGAGGCTAAACACCTGGCACCCCTGCAAGGCTGTGTTTGGGAGTCAGCAGGGTAAACTGAGTCTGTGACCAGTGACCTGTCAGGCATGACCCAGACTCACAGGGGCAGTGATTACTGATGGTTCTCCCTCAATAGCAACAGCATCATCAATAGAAGATACATCCATGGAGTGCCAGGGTGTGCCTACTGCTAACCAGAGAAGTGGGCTATACTGAGTGCTTCTAGAGGGTAGCAGGGATTCACAAGGTGAGAAGGTTGCCGTCTCACACTTCCCCACACACAGGCACTCTCTCCAGCCCCTTACCTACTCAGATATTTTTCCCTATCACCATCTGTATTAGTCAGGGTTCTCCAGAGAAACAGAACCAATAGGATATATAGAGAGATACAGGAGGAGATTTATTATGGGAATTAACTCACACAATTATGGAGGCTAAGAAGTCCCGTGATATGTCATTTGCAAGCTAGAATGCTGGGAAAGCCGGTGGGCTGATTCAGTCTGAGTCCAAAGATCTGATAATCAAGGAAGCCAATGGAATTAGTCTCAGTCTGAAGTCAAAGGTCTGAGAAGGGGAGGGGTGCTGGTGTAAGTCCCAGAGTTCAAAGGCCCAAGAGCAAGAAGCTCTGATGTCCAAGGGTAGAAGATGGTTACCTCAGTCAAGAAAAGAAAGAAAAAATTCACTAGCACCCCACCTTTTTGTTCTATTCAGGCTCTCAATGGATTGGGTGATACTCACCCTCATTGGTGAAAGCAGATAGTCTCTACTCAATCTACCAATTCAAATGCTAATCTCTTCCAGAAATAACTTCACAGACTCACATTCAGAAATAACGTTTTACCAGCTATCTGGGCATCCCTTAACCTAGTTGACCCATAAAATTATCGTGCCATTGAATTTACTTAATATTTACTTATTTTATCTTGTTTAATGTCTGACTCTGACACCCTCCTCTAAAACGCTCCATGAAGGCGGGAACTTTTGACTGTTTTGTACAGTGCAGTGCAGTTCCCCCAGATACTAGTTCAATGCCTATCAATCAATAAATTTTTAGTGAAGAATAGATGAATTGTTCCCCAGTGCCTATGAGACCACCTAAAATACAATAGGTACTCAAAAAAATAATTGTTGAATGAATGAGGGTTTAAATACTTTATCTCATTTAAGCCTGCATAATAGGCATTATTATCCCAAATTTACAAACTGAGACTCAAAGGGGTTCAATAGTTTACTTAGGGTCATGTGAGTAGTTAATGGTGGGGGGAAGAGGCAAAGATAGTTCTATCTCATGCCAAAACTCTTGTTATTTTGTTAGGTTGAACAGGATTGTTTAACATGAAATCTGGAAACAGATCCATTAAGAATGTATAGATTTATTGATATCTACATGCACATTTAATTACAGCTTATAAACACCAAAGGCCTGCAGAAAAAGAATCTAAAGATCTGGTTCAGACTCTCCTTTGTACTTAACTATTTATCTCCAAATTGCTTCTGCATCAGCAATATGTATTTAAAAAGTATTTATTGAGCATCTATTGTATGTCCTGCACAGTTCTATATACATCAGGATACATCAGTGAACAAAAAACTATCCTGTCCTTGTGGAGCTTATAATATTGCAGGGGAGAGATATAATAAGAAATAAGTAGAAGAAATAAGTACATTGTATATTATGTTGGAAAGTGATAAGTACTATGGGAGGTGGGGAGCTGAACAGGCAGTGGGGAGCCAAGAGTATCAGGAAGAGTATATTGACAAGAAGACATCAGAGAAAGCGTTGAAGGGTGTGTGAGTACGAGTCACTCAGGGAAGAGAGTTTTAGGCAGGAGGGACAGCCAAAGCAAAGGCCTAAGGTAGATGCGCCCCTGGATGTTGGAAGACAGCAGGAGGCCAATAGGGTGTGATGGAGGGGATGTAAGAGGCAGGATCAGGAAGGTCATGGGGCCAATTTTGTACGACTGTGTTGGCTGCATAAACACTTTCTATCCTGAGACAGATAGGGAGCCACGGGAGGCTTTAAACAGAGCAATGATATACATAACTTTAGTCTCAGAAGGATCATTCTAGCAGCCGTTCCTTCTAGAACTGAGGGAATAAAGGTAATAGGAGGGAAGCCTGGTAGGAAGCACTACAATAAACCAGACAGGAGAAGATGAGGCTTGAACCACAGGATAACAGTGGAGATGGTGAAAAGCTACCCAAGTTCTATTTTCTAACACTGCCAATTATGTCTGCCTTCAATGCTGCTACTACTATAGCTAATTCTGTCTCTCTGTAAACTTATAATGAAAAGTGCATAATTCTAAGTGTACAACTAGATAAATATTCATAAAATGGACACACTTGCCACCCAGATAAGAATCTCAGAAGCCTCTCTTGTGCCTCCTCCTAGTCACTAACCCCTTTGCCTCCACAGGTAACTGGCCTCTAAGCACCATACGCTGGTTTTTGAAATGTATAGCGGTGGGACTGTGCAGGGTCTTTTGTGCGTGGCTCTTTTTTGGTCAATAACATCATAGCATATAGCAATAATTTATTCATTTCATCATATTTTCAGCCACTTATTCATCATTTACTTTTTCCCTTATTATTGATCACAGTTATTTTTAAATCTATATTTGACAAACTCCAATGTCTGTTAGCTGTGGGTCTTTCTCTATTGCCTGTTTTTTCTCTTTGTGTTGAACATGAGCATTGCGTATGGGAAATTGTAAAGGCTCTGGATGAAGTTTCTTCCTCCTGGAAGACTTTATTTGTATTTCTGGCCAACTGAGTTGGGGCAGAGAACTTTAATCTAGTCTGCAGCTAAGCTGATTGTTAACATGGTTTCAGCCTCAGGTAGTTGATCTATTTCAAATTCACCCTTACCTGACATCCTGGAGTGCTTTCAGGGGCCCTCCTCAATGGCAGCTGTTGAATCCAAAAGTCTTGTCTTCTCAGCAGTATGAGACTCTTGAACTCTGTTTAACTTCTCTGCCTCATAGCCACTACTTTCTGCTTGTCTTCTCAGCTTTTCTGGTACAATTTTCTGCTAAGCTGGAAAATACCTCAAGAGAAAATAAAAGAGTAACACCAGGGTCACTTCCCTACATTTCCTCGTTTCAGGATCTTGGCTTCTTACATTTTAATTGTGTTGGTGGCTTTGACCTGGTTTTCTCCTCTGCAGTCTTGTGAAATTCTAGGACACTTTGCTCAGTTTCTCTGCCTCTTAGTTGAGGTTTTCTGCTTCATGCCATGCCTCTCAACCTGGAGCCTTCTTAGGAATCATCAAATGTCTCAAGAGAAAAAGCACCAAAGAATATCTGGCTCACATTAATGTTTTCTCTTCTCTCTAAGATTCTAGCCCCTCATGTCTGACTGCCTTGGCATCTAACTATGCCTTCAAGGGCTTTTTTCCCCCCTTCTTATCCAACTGTTCTAGTTTTTTTGCAATTGGAGGGTTTGCCTGCTTCTCTAATATGAGTTAGACCATTATAGTAAGAGGCAGAAATCTAATCTTCTGTTTCTCTTTAATCTTCAGTAACATGGTCATATGTGCCCTTGTATATTTGAGCATTTCATTATACAGTTGAGGAGGCTCATTTTCTCATAGTCTTTTACATAGTCATGTAACCTTGTAGTCACCTTCTCTCCATTATTGTTCCCAGCTCTGGCTACAATGACTCCCTGACCAGTAGCCATCTAAACCATTATCCCTTTTTTAAAAAAATTGATAAATAATAATTGTACATATTTATAGAATTCATAGTGATGTTTCAATATATAATGTACAGTGATCAGATCAAAGTAATTAGCATATTCATCATCTCAAATACATACCATTTATTCGTGTTGGAAACCATCAATAACCTCCTTCTAGCTGTTGAAACTATACTATATGTTATTGTCAACTCTAGTCATCCCACAGTACTATAAAACACTAGAAGTTATTCCTCCTATCTAGCCGTATTTTGTATCCTTTAACAAATCTTTCCTTATCCTTCCCTACTCCCTACCTTTCACAGCCTCTGATATGCACTGATCATTATCCTCTAATCTTATCAATCAAATCTCATACCTCTTGGCTTTAAAAGAATGGTAGTGCTGATGTTCTGCTGCCACCAGGGGAAACCGACTCTTCCCACCAAAAGAGGTCAGGATGCCATCCCATTCTGTCCAACATGGCAAAGTACACTGGCAGAAACTGGCATAATCTATATAGGTACCCTAAACACCAAACATTTCAGTTAGAGTTAAGTATCATCTCCACTCCCCCTGAGATGAGTTTGAGAACTTTGAGCCCTCGCATTTCCCTGATGCCTCTGGGGCAATAAAAGCAGCCCCCTCTCCCTTGCTGGAGGAAAGCAGCCTCCTATTACGCAGATACCATAGAAAGCCCTGAGGGGCTAATACAAGATGACCCTTGTCCACCACAAGATGCGTCTTCACGTTCCCTCGTTGCTTCAAGACCACTAACTAGGGTCAATTTCAAGCAGAGGCCCCAAGAGGGAAATGCAGTACCACTGCAAATGCAGTTGGTGAAAACTAGTTGTGGCAACTACTTGGTGATTAATTTATTCTCCAAAAGAGTTGAGGAGCCTAATATGTACCAGCAGATACCAGAGAAACACCTGCACGAGTGAATCTTGAGAGTATTGGGCTACTACATGTGGTCCATAAGAGTAAACAGGAGAACATCTGTTCTCATTCTCCTATAATGTAATATCTTCAAAAGGACAATTGTGCCTATCCTAAAAATGCTGGTCAGAGGTTCCTTGAAGCTTGGACACAAAAACAGCCTACAGTAAATGAAGGAAAGATGCCATATCTGCCTTGGCATCATACTGAGGAAGGGGTCAGAAGGTCCAAGGAGGATTTATTATGTAAGACCAGAGACTCTGACCCTGTTCCCTGGGAGGTCCAGAAGAGGCAGCCTCTATACAGAAGTAAGAACCTCACCAATAAGGAACCGTGCTCACTGTTGGGAATCTTAGTGGTAATTGTCTTCTAGTGTCCACAGTTTATAAATGAGGCCATGAAACTGAGTTCCCTAATACTACTGAAGATGAAAATATTTTGGAGTAGCAGAGGCCAAGTAACAACATTCAACCATCAGAGGCAAGGTGGATATGACTACCACAATGGCAGCCAGGCCAAGTTGGCAACCAGGATTCTTTACCCACAGGGATCTATAGCATAGGCAATAGACCACAATGTTTTGAGAGGAAAGATAGGTGAGCAGCTATTAAGGATAGCTCTTGACTTGCATAATCGGAATGAAAATATTACAAGAAGGTAAGCTGGAAGCTGACATCAGCTGCCAAAAACCAAAATGGTAATCATTCACCTACCTCCCAGATTTAAGCTAGTTTTCAGGCCCAAAGCCCACTGATTGAAGGGGGAGATTGGGCCCCCTTGAGAAAAGATTCTACCACACCACAAACCTTCCCCAAAGAAACCTGTGTAACTTTACACGAGAAAAATGAAAATACACAGATTTTTCAGGGTATACAGGATCTAACCTGACACTGATACCAATAGAGCATCATGAGGAAATGTCATGATGGTGGCTAATTAGGATGGGGACTATGGAGGCAGGTAATAAATGGAGTCCTTGTTAAGGCAGGCTCAACAGTGCTTATGAAAGCACGAGGATTCATTCTGTGGTTGTTTCCTCTGCCCCAGGATGCATAACTAGAATGGATAGACTTAGCAGTTGGTGGAAACCTCACACTGTTTCTCTGACCTGTGGAGTAAGAACCAGGTGGGAAGAAACAAAGGGAACCCCAAAAGGGCCCTTCCCCAGCTAAGCTAGAAGATGAAATCAATAATCTCTTCAAGTGGAAGGCTGATATTTATACCATCCTCAGGAACAAATGCGGACGTGGATGTACCCATCATATTCCCATTTGATCTATCTATATGGTCTCTGTAAAAACCAGATACATGTTCACAAATGATGGTAGACTACCAAAGCCATATCCAAGGTGTAGACCTAATTATATGTAGCTGCTGAATTGTATCTTTACTGGAATAGATCAACACCACCTTTGGTACTTGGGTGTGGTTATCCATCTGGCACAAGATGATCAAAGCAATTCTCTTTTACATAGAAAGGATATAACTACACATTCACTGTCTTTCCCTCAAGCTATCTTTATTCTCTTGCTCTCTGTGATCTTCACAGCACCCAGAATATCATATTGGTCTACTATATTGTTGACATTTTGATAATTGGACATGATAAACAGAAAGCGGAAAGTACCCTGAATGTATTAGTAACACAAGAGGATGGACTGTAAACTGTTTACAGTATTGAATTCCTGCCATATTGGTAAAGATTTTAGGCATTCCGTGGTTTGGTACAATGGACCATAAACCATGGATTGGTACATGCCTTCTAAAATAAAATTTAAAAATTACCCCTATAAAAATGTACATTGTTAGCCACTATGGGTTTTTGGAAGGAAACAATATTGCACTTAAAATTATTTATTTAGTTCACAGCTTAGGTGATTTCTGCCAATTTTTGAGTGAGGCCTAGTGTATAAGAGGGCTCTACAGAAATGTTAAGCTTCAGTACAGCTTCCTTGGTTTTGAAGAGATATAACTCAGGAGATAGTACAAGTGTCTTCCATGGTAGAAAAGGATCCTGTTGGGGGAATCTTGGACAAATTCCAATAGGAGATTTTTGGTGCAGAATTTGTAGGGTTCTGAAGCAAGGCCATGTCTACTCCATGCAAGGGACTATTTATTGTTAGTTACTCACCATTAGAAAACTAGCCCTTAGCCGGGCTCAGTGGCTCAATCTGTAATCCCGCGCCTTTGGGATTACAGGCTGAGTGGATTGCCTGAGCCCGAATGGATTGCCTGAGCCTGCGGGTTCGAGACCCAGCTGGGCAACTTGGTGAGATCTCATCTCTACAATAAATCAAAAATCAACCATCAGCCGGGTGTGGTAGCGTGCGCCTGTAGTTCCAGCCATTTGGAAGGCTGAGGCGGAAGGATCACCGGACCCCCAGCAGGTCGAGGCTGTGGTGGCCGGAAGCAGCCACTGCACTCCAGGCTGGGCGACAGAGTGAGACTCCAACTCAAAGAAAAAAAGAAAAAAGAAAACTAGCTCCTTATGTGATAATGGGTCAATAGAGACCAAGCACCTGAAAATGGGACATTGAGTGATTATTTAACAGGAGCTACCCATGATGAACTGAATATTGTCATATTGTCAAATCCACCAAGTTGGTCAGGTATGATGGAAATGATAGAATCAGAGGGTGTAAGGTGGCCCAGATCTCCATATCACCTACTTCTGTTGGCCTAACACCTCTCTAAGCTTATTTCTATAACAATGGGGGCAAAAGTAAGGACCTCTGTGATTCACTGACAAATAAGGAACAATACAGTTTATCCCTGGTTTGGATGGACCTGTACAAGTCATTGGTGCTGGCCGACAGTGGACTACTGACAACACTAAAACTTCACTCAGGGGTGTCCCCGAAGGATAGTGATGAGGAGAAATCCTCTCAGAAGGCAGAGCTGTGAGCAGTGTGCTTGCTTGTCTATTTGGTATGGCAGGAGAAGTGGTATGAGATAAGGATTTATACAGACTCCTGGGTAGAGGCATCCAGCTTATCTGGTTGATCAGGGGTTTGGAAGGGCAAGTTTAGAAGTTTAGAGACAAAGAGGTGTGGGAAGAAGCATGTAGATGGAAGTGACCACAAAATGTACAGATCTTTGTGTCTCACATCAATGCCACTGGACAGAAATCAGTACAGAGTGACACTTATTAACTGGGTAGACAGGAGGAACTGGCTGGTAAATATTAGTCGTCCTCTCTCTTCAGCTTGAACAATAGACCCTTGAATAGAGTAGTCATGGTAGCAGGGAAGGCAGCAATGCAAGGGCTCACCAGTATGGACTCTCTTTCACCAAGGCATCTGATACATTACTCCCCTAAACAAATTTATTATGTAAGCCCCCACCTGATTGGGGGGGGCAGAGATTCATCTTTACCAGAATTGGCCTCTATTCTGACTATGAATTTATCTTCTCTTTTCTTCAGTGTCTCTGAGAGCACCATTATCCACTAATGCAAAACGCACCTAACACACTGACATGGGATCTGATGACATGCAGACATCACCAGTTGGTGGAATCTGCTTTACTGCGGAGGAGGCATAACAGTAAGTGAAGGACCACAGGATTCACTCTACTACCACACCACTCCATCTGGAAGAGGCGACATGATGGACATGGGACTGGTCTCTTAAGGGCTCAGCTGAGGGACAACACTCTGCTAGGTGGGAGTGCTGTCCTCTAAGATGCAGATTGTGCATTGAACCGATGATCCTTGCATGAACCTGCGTACCCAGTGGGTAGAATACATAAGTCTGTGAACCAAAGGGTGAAAGAAGGATTAATTTCTTTCACTATCACTCTCATCACTTATCCACTTTGGGAATTTGAATTACCTTCAATTACTGATTCTGTGAGATTAAAGATCTAGTCTCCCTAGAAAAGAAATGCTTTTACTAGAGAGCATAGTAATGGTTCCACTAAACCTAAAGTTACGAGGGCCGTCAGGTCACTTTGGACTTGTGTTCATAGAACAACTGACAAAGAAGGGCATTACCATACTAGCAAGGCTAGTCAACCTTGACTAACACAAGGAGCTGGAGCTGCTGCTACGTGAAGCTGGAGAGAATACACATGTATCAGTACATTCCCTATGACCTCTCTTGGTTTTCCAAATCCAGTAATAACAGGGCCAGCTGCGCAGCTGTGGGCCATCAATGTCACACACCAAAATGCTTGAACCTCTCATCAACTTACTGGGTTATTCTACCAGCTAAACAACCCCAGTTGCTTAGGTGACACTAAGAGTGGGGGGAAGCCTAGCATAGGTGTTGGAGAAGGGAGATGAGGAACCAGCTGCATCAGTTCGTACTTCAGCAAGAGACATATGCTTTTAAGAATGTGGAACTTGCCATCACCTCAAAGACTTATCAACACAGTGGACTTAACCTAGGACATGGACAGATCTGAGCAATGCGAGAGGTAGACCACAGGAGATGCTTAGGATGCCCCACACCACGTCTTTCCTTTAGACCCCTCTCTGATTTCAGCCACAGCCACAGTGGGGAGTTCCTTGCAAACTCACATTCAAGCTGACTCTGCTTTCTGCTTTGGAGCCTTCTCCAAAGACCTATAAGCCATTTGGTCCATACTCAACACAGCCCAGAAGAGGAGGGGTCGTGCCATATCAAGGGCAATCTTTTACAAGGAGCCTGTGGATAAATGCTTCCATCCCTCCTCCAGCCCTCAGGTGAACACCAGGACTTTCTATACACTTCTCAGAGGTCCCAGCAGGATCAGTTTGCCATTGCTCATGGCAGCCATCTCATACACCCAGACAATGCAAGCATATGTTCTCAAAGCAAGCACATGTTCTCAACACACACACACACACATACACAACTATAAGGAGAACTCACTACATCCATACAGGGGACCCTAGCTGTTGGGACCACAAGGTCATTCTCAAGGCATCATTGCTGAAAGATAGCCTAATTTCAAGCCAAAGGAGGAAAAAGGAGAAAGTATTCGGAGTGAATAAATGACCTGATAAACCTAAACATATGTGGTAGCTACAGAAACAAAAGACAGACTAAATCTTTTTTCATTTATAAAGGGACAAGGTTTGCATATATTAATCATGCCTGCTCTTGGCCACACTTTCAAGAACCATGTATATGCCTTGTAAGATATCAAGGGTTTTGTGAAACATAGTTTAAAAACCTGAGCTAACCCATCCCTTTTCTTCTAGAAATGTCTCCACTCAGTCATCTCTAGCAGACACGACACCTTCACTTTGCCAAAATATCCCGGCAGAGACCAGAGCAGAATTCCCTGTTAAGACATAGCAACACTGCACCACTTGACACAAACAAATATTGCCTTAATAGTTTCCTACTGCAGCTCAATCCTCACTCTTCTTCATTGGAAACAGTAAAAAGTTGCCATTGTTTTATGTTATATCTTTATGTATTTTCATTAGTGATTAATGAAAATTAGAATTGGGAATATATAAAGCAATTCTTATGTGCAATGAGATTTTCATTCCATTAGTCTCCTGAGTAGATGTACAGACTATGCTAAGATAAATTTTTTTCTTGTTGTTAGGGGCTGAATTGTTTCCTCCTCCACAAAAAAGAGATGCTGAAATCTTAATTCCCAGTACCTCAAAATTTTATTTTATTTGAAAATAGAAGCATTGCAGATGTTTAGTTAAATTAAAATGAAGTCATACTGGATTAAGGTGGGCTCTAATCTAATATGACTAGTGTCCTTATAGGAAGACAGCTGTGTGAAGCCAGATTCATGCACACAGAGAATGACCTGTGACAGCAGAAGCATAGAATGAAGTTATACAGCTGCAAGCCAAGAAATGCCAAAGATTGCCAACAAACCACCAGGAGTTAGTAGAGACAAAAAAGAACCCTCTCTGTGTTTCAGTGGGAGCATGGCCCCCCATACACCTTGATTTCTGACTTCTAGCTTTCAAAACTGGGGGCAATGAAATTTCTGTTGTTTTAAGCCAACTAGTTTGTGGTACTTTGGTTATGACAGCCCTAAACAACTAATACATTTGTGTAAATGATTTATCTTTGATTGAGTACCTGAGATCTATTCATCAGGAAAGACGTGTATCTTTCATGAACAGGTAATTCTCAAAGGAAGACCTAGAAGCAGCCAACAAACATATTTTTTAAATGCTCAAAAAATAATGATAGCAACACTAATGATCAGAGAAATGCAAATGAAAACTACAATGAGACACCATCTCACACTGGTTATTTTTTAGAAAGTCAGAAAACAACAGGTGTTGGCGAGACTGTGGAGCAAAGGGAACACTCACACGCTGTTGGTGGGAATGAAAGTCAGTTCAACCTTTGTGGGAAGCAGTTTAGAGATTTCTCAAAGAACTAAAAATGGAGCTACAATTCAACCCAGCTATCTCATTCTTGGAAATAAAACCAAAGGAACACAAATAGCTCTGCCAAAAAGACACCTGCACTCATATGTTTATTGTAGTACTATTCATAATAGCGAAAACATGGAACCAACGAGATGTCCATTGAAGGTGGACTGGATAAAGAAAATGTGGTATATACACACTAGAGAATACTAAGCAGCCATAAAGAAAAACAAAGCCATATCCTTTGCAGCAACTTGGATGCAGTTGGAGACTATCATTCTAAGTGAATTATCAGAAACAAAGAACTGAATACGCAAGTTATTGCTCATAAGTGGACACTAAACATTGGACACACAGGAGCACAAAGATGGGAACAACAGACACTGATAACTGCTAAAGGAGGGAGGGAAGAGGGATACAAAACAACTTATTTGGTACCATGCCCACTACTGGGGGAGGAAGAAGGCTTGTCAGAAGTCCTTCATTCAATCTACTTATATAACAAATCCTAGCTTGTACCCCATGATTCTAAAATTAAAAAATAAAAAAGAAATAAAAATGTGTCTCCATTTTTCACTCACTTTTTCCCTTTTTGAAGGACTTGGGAATTCTCTGAATTAAGAGACTATTTTCAGGAATAGCAATGCACATATCAATTTTGAATGTATTTAATTATAATTTATAAATGAGCAGCAGTACTTTCAAAAAGATCTGGCCTACATTCATCTGGGATTCAAAGAGGTACCAAAACAACTCACTACCTCTGCTGGCCTTAATAGATACACAGTTCTCTCTAAGAATAGCAAAGCATTATTCTAAAATTAAAATAATCACTAAAGTTGGGTGACAGTATGTCTTTATGTAGGTCCTCCACAGGCCTGACTATGCCAGATTTAATTAGGGAGTTTTATTTGCATCAATAAATTGCTATCTAAGGTAAAATAAAAGTTATTCGATTTGTTCACACTCAATTTCATTTAGGTGCACAATTAGTGGTTTAAGTCTATTGCAAAATAATTCAGCCAAGAAATCAATTTTAGCACCTTCAAAAAAGCTCAACCAGGCTATAATTACAATCTTCCAAATGCTAATTGCATACAGTCTTGGATAGGAAATATATATATATATCTTATCTTATGTTTACCACCAAAAAATTATACTTGCATAAAACATGGGAAAACTATCTACATTATTTATGACTTTCTAAAGGTTAGGATGCTCTTTTTAAAGACTCTTTTGGATTGGCTCATATTAGTAATAAATTGTCTTCCTGAACTGTATTTGTACCTTTTATTCTTCTTGTGCAGTCAGACTAAAATGGGTTGAGGCTGAGAATTCCCTAGTAGGTGACAGCAGGATCCAGATATCCTGGTACCTCATGAGCAGAGACTCGATTTCTGGGAGACTTCTACTGTCTGGGGTGTCAGTTTTCTTGACTGGACAGTCATTTCTCCTTGTTCTCATCTGTAAGAGAAAAGGTCATAGTTAAGGGAAAGGAAAATCAGTGGAGTAATTGATTTAAAAAAAAAAATTATTTCTAAATAGGAAATTAGCTATAGGCTCCACGCAGCCCATAAGGTGACCACACTTGATAAAGAGCAGTGAGAAATAAGACAACATTCAACAGATTGTTCTGAGAGTTTTAATGGCCTCTAGCTCATTCTGTATCTAAAAATTTTGGGTAAATCATTTGGAACAATCTAAGAATAGAAAAGCAGTGCACATTTGAGTTGGGTTTTGTTATTTTGATAATATTCTCCCACTCTCTGCCAAAAATCACACTCACTGTGGCAATGATGACCTGCATTAGTATGTCAGGTCAAGGCTTTGAAGGTCCCACACACATGTCTCTCCCTGGGAGGTAGACTTGCAAATGATTATTACTGTCGTGTCTATTTCAGAGTTGAAAAGGAAACAGAGTACATTGAAGAAGAAACAGGATTGGATAAATTCGGTGATCCAGCCAAGGCCCATGGCTATTCCAGCACCACATTTTGACTTCATGCATATTTGACATTTATCTCTCACAAGTAACAGTGAATACTACAATAAATATCAATGCATTATTTTCTTTATTGTAAAGAGTTATTTTGCATATTATTCACCATGCCATACATTGTCTTCTTTCTTGGACTATGGAGAGAAACTTCTTAATGTCTTAGCACCATAAAGAACTGCTCTTCTACAGTGGGGCAGTTGCCTTTTCATGCAGTTCATTATCCCTCTGGAGAAACTGATGTATTTTCTTCTTGGTCACCTTTACTTGTAATGACACCTACATGTCTCTGCAAGTTGCCCAGGTTTTGAAAGGGGAAATGAGGACTGATTCAGAGATAAGGGTTGGAAAGATAAGTGAATGAGTAACAGTGAGGACAAGTGGGAACTGACCACCAATTGGCTCACTGAAGAATTCCTATGACTTTGGCCCTGTTTAAGGAGAGATGGTGATGAATACAGAGTGCCAAGAAGAGGGAAGGTGAGCAGTTGGGAAAGAATTCTTATGTGAAGCTGTTAAAGGAACTCGGAAGTGTTTAGTCTGGATGGGAGAAGTCTCAAGAGACATGATACTTGCATTCTGTTATATAGAGAGACAGCACGTAGATAAATGGTAGAAATTCTTTGGTGGATGCACAGGACTCAGTAAGCTAACTGGGAACAGACCACCAGAAAGGAAATTTCACCTCAATTTAAGACAAATGTAACTCTTTTTCTTTCTTCTTCAGATAAAAGAAGTAATTCTTTCCACCCATACTTATCTCAGGTCCATGCTAGAGTATCATTCCTTGAGCTTGCTTCTTCTGTTCTGGTCCTTGCCTCTGAAGTTAGTAATGCCAAATCCTGAAGGAATCATAAAGTGCTGGTGGGAAATCTCTGTTAACTACTGATGTACTTTATATCTTACTCATTAGACTTTTCTGTCCTCTGAGTACCTTACAGTTTGCAGACATTTAATGAAGTCTTAATGGGTGAGTGAATGAATGATTGCATGCATGAGTGTGACTGTTAACTTAAAAGCTGATTATAAAAACAATATTCCAAGCTTCAAGGAGAAAAGAGAAGGGGAAGAATCTAGAAAATCTTTTAAGTTTTTTAAGGCTGGTGTAAGTTAGAAATTAATTAGCTCAGTTGTTTATATTTTTTGAAAAATATAAACAATTGAGCTAATTGTAAATAATCTTAGCAAACTAGAAACAGAAAATTTTCTTAGACTGATGTTTTAAAATATACAGGAATCTATAGCATGCATCATTCCAAATAGTAAAATATTAAAATAATTTTTAAAAAAAATCAAATAAAACAAAAATGTATGCCAGTGCTATTTCTAGCAAACATATACCAAAAGTCCTTTATTGTGCAGTAAGATAAAAGAAAAAAAGTATAAGGACTACAAATTTAAAACTGGCAACGTCTCCAGATAATCTGATTGTCTAGCCCGGAAAACCCAAATACACCTGAGTTTAGTGAGGTATCTGTATACAAAATCAATTTACACAAGTCAATTACATATCTATACACCAGCAATTAATGGCTAAAAAAATACAAAATTAAATTTCCATTTATAAAAGCATTAAAAATATAAAGTACCTAGAAATAAGTATGACAAAAGATTAAGTAACTTTGAGGTAAGCATTTTTAAACTCTTTCAGTAACTTCTTGTTGAGGTAGAAGTTGTTATAATCACTTTGGAAACATAAAGTTATCTAATAAGATTAAATGCATACATGCTAAGCAATTCCATTCTCAGGAATAAACTGTAGAGCTTTTCATGTGCACCAAAATACATGTACAGAAATCTTCAAGGTAGCATTATAATAGCAAATTTTAAAAACAATGTCCATCAACAATATATGTTCATCACAATAAGATGGTTAATATACAGTGGCATACAAAAATCATCATCATCATCATAAAGGAGGTGAGAGAAAACTTTGTGAGGTGATGGATATGTCTATGACCTTGGCGATAGTAATGGTTTCACAGGTGTATTCCTATCCCCAAACTCATCAAACTATATACATTAAACATATACAGTTTTTTACATGTCAACAATATCTCAATAAAGTGGCTTAATAATATGTATATAGAGACCACATTTATTTTATAAAATACTATACAGTCATGAAAATGAATGAACCACGGCTACATAAACTAGAAGGAATTATCTCAGTGCTACAACATGAAGTGAAAGAAGCAAGGGAATAATGAATACATACAATGTGCCAAAAAAAATCAAAACTAGACAATTTGTTATTTAAAACTATGTATGTATGTGATAGAACTATAATGAAAGTATGATTATTTTTTATTTTTATTTTAGAGTTGTGAAGTACAAGTGAGACTTCATTACATAGGTAGGTTGCATGCAGGTGAAGTTTGAGCTTCTAGCTGGCCCTTTTTTCTTGGGAGTAGACCAAGTGCCCATTGTGTTGCCACAAGTCTTCTTCCCTCCTCCCTTCTTCCCTCCCCTAGCCATGTTTGGTGACTTAATCTCACCCTTCTGCTAATGTTACTAGTTCTCACGGCCCACTTATATGTGAGAACATGCTTTGTTTCTGTGCTAGTTTACTTAGTGTGATGGTCTCAACTGCATCCAGGGTGCTGCAAAGGGAAAGCATAAATTGATTAAAACAAAATGCAGGACGGTGGTGAATTTTTGTGAAGAGAGGGAACTTTGCTGCGAAAGAGCTTAAGGTGATTTCAAAGATATTTTTCATGTAGTATTGGGTTCGGATGGCAGTATATGAGTGTTTGCTTTACTTTTACTGTTTATACAATAAAATTATATAAAATATTGTGTCATTTTTTTTTTGAGTTGGAATCTCACTCTGTCGCCCAGGCTGGACTGGAGTGCAGTGGCACACCCTTGGCACTGCAGCCTCGACTTGCTGGGCTCCAGCAATCCTTCCACCTCAGCCTTCCAAGTAGCTGGAACCATAGGCGTGCGCTACCACGCCCGGCTAATTTTTTGATTTATTGTAGAGCAGTTCCAGTTTTTTTAAGAAAAAATGCCCTTAAACCCAATGTAATATTTATCTAAACTTATCCATTAATCCCACCAATGGAGAATTACTAAATAATATCTATTCTATAATAACCAAAGACACACTGGAGTATCACAGACTTTAACTTTTGAAATGAAAAGCTTAAGAATTGGTTTGAGGAGATTATAAAGGAAGCAGATATGGTTCATATTTAATAATATTGTAAGGCCTAATGTGGCAATGTCAAAAGGAAATAGAATTTGTCCTTTCATATGATCCAACAATCCCACTTCTGGGAAAGTACTCGGAGGAACATAAATCGTTCTACAAAAAAGACACCTGCACACACATCGTTATTGCCACACTATTCACAATAGCAAAAAATGGAGCCAACCCTACTGCGCACTGAAAGCAGACTGGATAAAGAAAATGTGGTAGATATACATGACGGAATATTATGCGGCCATAAACAAGGACAAAATTATGAACTTCATAGCAAATTGGATGGAATTGGAGACAATCATATTTAGTGCTCTATCACAGAAACAAACAACTGTATATAACACAAGTTCTCACTTATAAATGGGACCTGAACATTAATAATAATAGCACAAGGGAGGGATTGGCAGTCACGGGACACTGCCAGGGGAGGTGGGGTGGGAGCATGTAACAACATAAAGCGTACCTGGTCCTAAACCAGGGGAAGTGAGGACCAGTTGGAGACCAAAATTTCACCTGCACATAGATTATTTATGTACCTAATCCTGCCTTGTACTCCACATCTCCATAATAAGATAAAGTTATAAAAAATAATAATAATATTGTAAGGTCTAGAAAGGCATCAGGCAGAATTTAGATAGTATTACCATGGCGATATCACTGGTCTTAATTACCGGTCAAATTGAGAAATTATCTGCAAAATGATTGAAACCAATTATGTTCAGAATATGCCATAAGATGGTTTACATGTGGACCACACAGGAACTGCTCAGTTTACATGTGGACCACACAGGAACTGCTCAGGATTCTTGGTTGTGAACAATAGAAACCAACACTGGTTAACCAAGAAAAATGAATTTCTTCAATGACTGTGAAGTATCATGGGTCTGGGAGGAAACTAGGCCTGGAGAATCAAGGTCAAAAACCAGACATGCCTGGTGGAAGTTCATGAAGTCCACGTCCTAGGAAATGGCCAGCAGGGACTCCTCCACTGGGGCCCCTGCTGCCACCACAGTTGTGAATCCTGAACTGTCCCTGTGTCCTTGCTCCCTAACTCTGGATTCCAGGTCTTGGGTGGCCTTGTTTAAGTCAAACATCTATGTCTTTGCTGCCAGGAATCAGGATGAGGAAATACTTGGCTTTTTTTCACTTCTGGATTCCACAAACTTAGGAAAGAAATTCAAGTGATAAGCACTGTAGACGATGGATGGATGGATGGATGGATGGATGGATGGATGGATGGATGGATGGATGGATGGATAAATGAGCGAATAGAACATGAGAAGGAAGGGAGGAGTGGGAGGGGGGATAAGAAAGAGAGGGAGGGAAGAAGGCTAAAGATTATCTGCAATACTCATTAAGAATTCCAGCTTATAAATCCCTACCTAAGACTATTGAATCTTAATTTCTGAAGTTGGTAGTGAGAAGGAGGTTCTTAAAAACAAAGAAATCTTCCGTGTTTTTAACCTGAACCCCAAATGATGTTTTAGAATTTGAGAATTACCGGCATAAATAATGCAAAACCACAAATCAGAAAGTGTTACTGCTTATGAATTTTGCTATTTGAAAGTTTGGGGCATGTCCTAAAAACAATTCTAAACTTATTTCATTCCTAATGGTTTCTTGACCAATTTATTGGACTCTATGTATTTCTTAAAGTTGCATAGCAGCTATTTCAGTTTTGAAATAAACAATCCCAGGACTTGAATATTTACAGCCCCAACAAAATATGACCTGAGTATAGCAGCTGACTCTTAATTAGCAAAGCCTATATGCTGGGCACTGTTCTAAGTATTCTACATGTCTTATCTAACTTAATCCTTCCAATAAACCCTATGAAATCCCCACTTTTCAGATGATAAAAGTGAGGCATCAAGATGTTAAATAATTTGCCCCAGCTAATGAATGGCATATCAGGGATTTGAACACAGTCAGTCTACCCCAGGCTCTCAACCACGATTTAATACTACCTCAGGAAATATGGGTTTGATAAGACATTATTTAACTGGAAAAAAATGAATTGGTCATAAATAAGTCAAAATAAAAATAGAGCAAAATGAACAAATAAAGATTTGTAACCACTAAACTGATCTCTTTTTAATTTGGCCCTGACAAGTCTGTTTTGACTGTCAATGGTAACAATAGTTGTCTACTCACCAAGTTCCTGTGAACTCACCCAGTTAACCTAGTCTGGTTGTTTCTTTTCCTTTTTCTTTCTTTCTTTGTGTTAAATAGATTTATTGCAATATAAGTGACATATAATAAACAGCACATGTTTAATGTATATAATTTGATGTATTTGGACATACGCATACACCCATGAATCTCTCACCATATATCAAGGCAACAGACATATCCGCCATTTCCAAAAGCTTCCTTGTGTCCCTTTGTTTTGTCTGTGGTAGAAACATTTAACACGCAATCTAAGATCAACCCTCTTAACAGATTTTTAAATGCAAACAAGACAGTATTGTTGATTATAAGCACTATGCAACCACAGATCTCTAGAACAAATTCATCTTACATAACTAAAACTTTATACCAATTGAACAACAATTTCCCATTTCTCCCTGTCCCCTGGTAACTGCATTTTCTGCTTCTATGAGTCTGACTATTTTTCGTACCTTCTATAAGTGGAGTCATGCAGTATTTGTCCTTCTGTAACTGGCTTATTTCACTAGCAGAAATGAATCTTGTCCTCAAGATTCATTCATGTCACATATTGCAGAATTTTCTTCTTTTTAAAGGCTGGTTAATATGCCATTGTATGTATATACCACATTGTCTTTATCCATTCATCTATTGATGGACATGTAGATTGTTTCCACATCTTGGCCATAGTGAACAATGTTTCAGTGAACATAGGTGCGCAAATGTCTCTGAGATTCTGGTTTCAATTTGGGATTGTTGTATTGTAAGGTGATCCTATACACTTTTAAATTTTTTTAGGAAACTCCATACTGTTTCCCACAGCAGTTGCACTATTTTACATTCCCACTGACAGTATAGAAAGGTTCCCATTCCTCCACATTCTCACTACTGATTGCTTCTTGTTTCTCAGCACAGCCATCTCTATCCATCTCCAGTAAACTCCAACTTATCTTTGGGAAGCAGACATGTTGTGGAGCTGCACCTTAGCTTGTGTCTTTATAGTGCAGCTCTCTCTTGGAGGACCCTAAGGCAAACCCTTCTTAGCTGCTCTGCCAGCCCTGGGGAACTTTCTATCATCCAACTGTTAGGGATTCATTCTAGGCTGAGGTGAGTGGATTGCCTGAGCCCGCGGGTTCGAGACCCACCTGGGCAGCAAGACCTCATCTCTACAATAAATCAAAAAATCAACCGGGCGTGGTAGCGCATGCCTGTAATTCCAGCTACTTGGAAGGCTGAGGCAGAAGGATCGCCGGAGCCCAGCAGGTCGAGGCTGCAGTGGCCGGGAGCGGCCACTGCACTCCAGTCTGGGTGACAGAGTGAGACTCCAACTCAAAAAAAAAAAGAGAGAAATTTAAATCCCATTGAGTTTCTTTTCCACCACAAGTCCTGCATATGAAATAATTACAAACAGAAATATGCAATGGAGTTAGAGCAAACACACACAAGAGAACAGGCATATTGGTGGAGCTGTTGGCTGGAAGAGTTTATTCAAGGGCCCACTGAGTGCTTCCTACATGTTTAGCATAGGAGCCACCAGAAGAAAAATGATGTGGTCCCCGCCTGGAGTGGCACCAGTCACAGGCAAACACCACCAGCTATTGCAACAGAACAAAAGCAGATAATATATGCTAATCAGCTAAATTGAATATTCCCATAAACAGATGGGAAAAAATGTGGGCTGGATGACAGAAGTGTTGGGTGACTCACACATAACTGGTTGAACAAACATACCCAACAGGGACTATTAATGAACAAATGTCAACATACAGTGAGATCTCTATTGGCTCTACGCTTATTGCAGTCATGTCCGACATTTTGATAAATGAGTTAGATAAGAAATGGGATAGTATAATTGATCAAACTAGTGCTATCACGAAACTAGGAATGATAGTAAATGCATTGAATAATGGAATCAGAATTCTAGAAGCCTGCAGCATTGGTCCTGTCTGCCAGCACTGTCAGTGGTGTGGTGTGTCCAGACAAAAGAAAGAGACATGCTCACCCTACCCAGAGCCGTACTTACCACCCTCATGGTGGCCCTTCCAGGGTAACACATTCAAAGGAAAATTTATAGTAGAGCAGATTCTGGGAAGAGTAACCAAAAGAATGTGCTTCAAGACCAATGAAACTGAGGGTAGAATATGCAACCTGCATAGGGATGACAGCCTGTGGTCTTAGGATTGTCATTTCTAGGCATTTAAAAGAACAGATATGAAATAGGACTTGAATTTATTTGATGTCATTCCCCAAGGCTCAACCAAGATAAGACACAGATTTTGACTTTATAATATAAGCCATTCAAAGGGAAATAAAAGAAATATTGATTATCTTATCCAGTGCCAGAAACTGTACTTAGCATTTCACATCATCCTCCCAGCAATCAAGTAAAATATGAAATTATTATGTCATTTTTCATACTATTCCACTTACCTATTGCTGAATAACAAGCTACTACAAAACTTAGGGGCCTAAAACAAAAATGTGTTATTCTTATACCTCACCATGTTGTGGACCAGGACTATAGACAGGCTGGAGAGAGAATAATGTGTCTGCACCGTGGTGTCTGGGGTCTCAGCTGGAATGTCTTGAATGACTGCAGCATTGGTCCTATCTGCCAGCACTGTCAGTGGTGTGGTGTGTCCAGACAAAGGGAAGAGACATGCTCACCATACCCAGAGCCGTACTTACCACCCCCATGGCGGCCCTCTGTCTTTTTCCATCCGACTTCTTCACCTTTGTGCTTCCTCACAACATGGAAGCCTCTAGACAGAGGAACTCCTTCCATAGTGGCTCAGGGCTCCAGAGAGTGAGGCAGACACTGTCACTCCTTTTCGGTCTAGGTTTGGAACTTGCCAAGAGTCACTTTCTCTGTATTCTACTGATTGGGGTAGACACGGGGCCAGACCACATTCGGGGAGAGGAAATTAAAAGAACATCAAAAAATGTGTGGTTTTCTTTCATCCACCACCCAAGTAAGGAAGTAAAGAAAATAAGAATGGCAGAGCCAGGGTCTAAACTACAGCTGACCAATTATTATTCCCTTCTCACCTCTCATTACCCTCAGGAAAGCATCCATGTACATGGGTTCAATGACCTCCTCTAAGAGCACCAAAATACTATTATTTCAACATGTAACCAATATGAAAAATCATTAAGGAGATAATTTATATTTTGACTGAAGTTTTGGATGTGTATTTTGCATTTAGTGCACTTCTCACTCAGACTGGCCATGTTTCAAGGGTTCAGTAGCCACATGTGCTGTTGGCCATCAAACAAATGAAAAGATGTCCTTATTGATTGAAATAATTAATACTGGGGTTTTTTTTCATTTCTTTTTCTTTTTTTTTTTTGAGTTGGAGCCTCACTCCGTCGCCCAGACTGGAGTGCAGTGGCAGCTCCCGGCCACCACAGCCTCGACCTGCTGGCCTCCGACGATCCTTCCGCCTCAGCCTTTCAAGTAGCTGGAACTACAGGCGCGCGCTACCATTTCTGGCTAATGGTTGACTTTTGATTTATTGTAGAGATGAGGTCTCGCCAAGTTGTCCAGACGGGTCTTGAAACCGCGGGCTCAGGCAATCCACTCAACTCAGCTTCCCAAAGGTGCAGGATTACAGGCTGAGCCACCGAGCCCAGCTAATAATTGATATTGTTAAAATCTCCATATTACCTGAAGTAATCTACAGATGCAGTGAAATCTTTATCAAAATCCAAATGGCATTCTTTACAGAAATAGAAAAAAAAATACTAAAATATATATGGAACCACAAAAGACTCTGAATAGCCAAAGCAATCTTAAGCAAGAAGAACAAAGGCTGCACTTCTGTCCCACCCACAAACTAGGAAACAGTGGACAAGTTTCTGAACATCTATGACCCTCATTTTATCTCCACACCATAATGTAAATTCATGACTATAGCCCTAGCCATTATACAAATAATAATAAAGCAACATAACAACAAAAAACCAAACAACTCAATTTAAAATGGGCAAAGGGCCTCAATGGACATTTCTCCAAAGAATATATACAAGTGGCCAATAAGCACAAGAAAAAATGCTCAACATCACTAAACAGTAGGTAAGTGCAAATTAAAATTACAATGAGATACTATTTCACACCCATTAGAAAGAGTATAATAAAAGAGTTTTTTAAATCCAGAAAATAGCAAGTGTGGGCAAGAGTGTGAAGAAATTGGAATGCATACACATTGGTGGTGGAAATATAAAGTAGTAAAATGATGAAGCCACTATGGGAAAAGGTAGAGCAATTCCTCAAAACAAAAAACATAGAATTGCCATATGATCCAGAAATCCCCCTTCTGAATATGTACTCAAAAGAAATGAAAGCAAGATCTCAGACAGATATTTGTACATTCATGTTTACAGTAGCATTAGTCACAACAGCCAAGAGATGGAAGCACCCCAAATGTCCATCAGTGGAAATAGAAAAATAAGATAGGACATACCCACAGAAGGGAATGTTTAGCCTTTAAAGGGAGGAAAATTCTGATATGTGCTGCAACATGGATGCACATTGAAGATACTGTGGTCAGTAAAATAAGCCAGTCACCAAAACAAATAATATGTAATTCTACTTACGTGAGGTACATCGAGTAATCAAATTCATGGAGACAGAAAGAAATGGGGTTGCAGGGGATGGGAAGGGGGCTGGGGAGTTAGCATTTCATGGGTACAGAGTTTCAATTTGGGAAGATGGAACAGTCCTGGAGATGAAGGGTGGTGATGGTTGTACAACAGTGTGAATGTACTTAATGCCCCTGAACTATACACTTAAAATGGTTAAAGTGGTAAATTTTGTGTTATGTATATTTTGCCATAAAAACCACTTATGCAATATAAGGTGACATTATTCCTGGTACTCTCTTACTTCTCCTCAACCACTGCCTCTACGCCCTTGAATATCCCAGATCTCAATAAACACTTGTTCAACAAATGCCATGCTTGCAGAACCCAACCTCTCCTCTTCTTCCCCTGCCCATCTGCACAGCTGGCCATCTTACCTAAACATAGCTTTTTAAATCATACCAGTCTGAATATTTTTAATGCAACAAAGTATAAAAAGGGATGGAGAAAGCAAGAAAGAGAGAGAGAGAGAGAGAGGTGTGTGTGCCTCGTGCATTCTTGGATTTGTATTTATACTCCAATGATCTTGTTATTTTTAAAGTGTGCTAAAGCTGTTTCCACCTGCTGGTTTCTTCTGGTGCCCCAAATCTGCGTGTGCATTCTCCATATGCTTTGGAGTCGGCGTACACGAGCTGTTTGTCCTCTGACTGGATGTACACAGTGGAAGAGGGGGCAGGCAGAATCCATAGCATGTAGACAGGGAGCCTGAAATCCCGCCGTGCAGCATTCGGTGTGTGCAGGAGCCAAGGGAAGCAATAAGACCTAATAACCTCACCCGTTCTCCTAATTGCTTTCTTCTCCTCACAAAAGAACCACACCAGCAGCTCTGGCGGCCCTCAGGGAAATCTCTGCTTGCTATGAGGCCGGTGGGCAATCCTTTCATCACGGTGAAATGCTGGCAGTTTGTGTCAACAAATCCAATTTCAGTCAATCAATAGGCACCCTGCCTCCCAGCTCTGTGTCTTCCCAGTTGGGTAGAGATGCAGCGCTGGCCTCTCCCTCCCATTCACTGCCCACACCCGGGAGCCCTGACAGCGAGAGTTGCTACTGCCAGCTAGGTGGGAGAATGCCCGGGAAGCCCAGTCAGACTGGATATGGCAGAGAGCAATGGACAAGTTTGGTCTCACCACCAGAATGTCAAAAAGCCATCACAGTGTGCAGGTTAGAAGTGCCAGCTTTGTGCAGACAGACTTGGTACAAGGTCTGATTCTGCCAGTTTGGACTGAATGGCCTTGACCTTGAAGGCAAGTTTTTTGCCTGTTTGAACTCTAGCTTCCTTAGCTATAATGCAGGGAAAATAATAGTGCTTGCCTATAGGACTGTTGGGAAAAATAAGTGCTATAATGCATGCCAAGCACTTTGTTCATTCCCTGACATACAGGACAGCGAGAGCGAGAGACAGCAAAAGACAAGCCAAACAGAGCAATAAATGGAAGTTACTGTGGATTTTACAATCATCATTAGCATCATCATCATTGCCATTGTCATGTGGAGGTTGCACAGAAAACAGCTCAGAACCCTGCCAGTGGGTGGGAATCCACCTATGTGGTTCTACAACCAATGTGGGACAAGAACCTTTGGCCTCTAGTTCACAAAGTTTCACCAAGCAGAGATGCTCACTGGATGTCAACAATGTCTGCAAACAGAAATGTTCAAACTGTAGTGAGTTGATTAGAGGACCACCATTAGACTTAGAAGGACATTCTCAGGTGTCCGTGGAGGTTTGCTCTGTGGCATGGCCAAGTACCTGATAGGAAAGGAGCCCAACAGCGGCTCCCTGAAATTCCTGCATCCTCCTAGAAAACCAGAAAAACAACGACCTCCCCACAAAGGAGCTCTCTTGACCTTCTTGAGAAGGTCACAGTTTCATAGAGAGGGAGAGCTGTTTCCCTTTGGGTGCTAGAGGTCCCCGTCAGGGAATGAAGAGTTAAACACAACTTGGTTTCTTGCAAGTAGCTGTCATACCTAATAGACTGGGGTGAGACACCACTGCATTCATGTGAGAATTCCCCCAGATGAAGGCTGCAGCAAAGCCCTTCAGAACAAGACACAGAAGGACAGAAACTAATCAAAGAGTTCCCAGCTTTACAAAGGGTCCATGCTGCTGATGTGGGAGGAGCACGACATTTTCAACTAACAGGATGCAAACGCTCCTCCAGCAAGAAATAGCTAAAAGTACCTTGGAGTCAATTTTGTGGTTGCTGTTACTGTTGCTGGGTTTTGTATAATAGGGAAGTGAGCAAGAGTAATTAGAGGTGAGGTTTTCACATACAGAATGTTCTAGTATTTATGGACTTTCCACTCTGAGGCAGGCACTGTGAGGAGCCCTTCCACATTTATGACTTCTTTTTATTTGTCACAATCACCCTACATGGCAGAAAAACTTACCATTTTTGTCAAATGAAGATGTTGAGACTCAGACAGAACCAGAAGGCTCTGGAACCTGGTATAGAGCAGGTGTCCAAGTAATGAGAGATTGACAGAGACTTGCCTGGGGTCTCAGGTCAAAAGGAGAGATTCAAACACACATCCTAAAAACCCAGACATCCCCTCTCGGCTCTCTCCCTACCTGCTTGCTCAGGACAGAAGACTGAGAGGGCCCTGATCAAGAATGGATTTTGCCTCATGGGAGAAAGTTCCATGGGGGTGGGGGATACTTTTTCCAGGCAAATTTGCCCTTCTACCGCAGCCAATTTCTCCATCTAGCTCAAAGGTCCTTTAAAAGATTCAAGCTAGTCTTAAATACCTGAGAGAGAGATTCAAGGATTCTAAGTTTAGAAAAAATTAGAATGACCTCCCCCCAAGACCAGTAGAACATGACTCACGCCTGTTATGAATTACAACTGGGTCTTCATCATGGGGCCAGGGGAAGGGAGGGTGGTCCTCAGTAGTGCCCACATCCTCTCTGAAATGTATTTATTTGGATGAAAATGGTAAGGAAAAAAAGTAACCATGAATATTGGGGAGACTTGGGACTGCAACATGCAAGTATGGTGAGAAGATTCTCTGCTCCTAGAAATTGAATTACTGGACAGAAACAGATGTGGGAATCTGGATTTCCAGCCAGACTTGAGCTCGCTGGCATATCAAACTACCTCCTAGGATCCTTATGTGGGTGTCCCATAGGTGGACAGAACTCTTTATTCCTAAGTGCATATCACTTGTCTGATGCTGCACCATCCCACCAGCACAAAAGAGGAAATCACCTGCATTCTCTGCTTTAGTTGGTGACATCATCATCCACCCAATCCCTCAAACTAGACACTTGGAATGCCCCTAGGCCTTCCCCCTCCCTTGTGCCTCAGGCCAATCTACAGGGAACTTCTTTTCTAACTGCCACCACCACCCCTTTGCCTCTTTCTTCTGTTCTTATGCCCATGTCCCTTAACCATCTCTCTGACTGCAATCTCTCTCTCTGCTACCCACCACTGGTTCCAGAGAGGTTTTTTCCTAAAGATCCTAATTTGACCCTGGCACTGCTTACTGCTTTCTGTCGTCAGTCGCCCACCAGCATTGACAGTTCTAAAGCCCAGGCTCCTTAGCATAACATGAAAACTCGCATGGTGCCCAGAGATGAATAAATTGTGCCTGTCTTCAAAGTACAGACAGTTTCGTCAAATAAGCACCCTTGTGATGGTTACTTTTATGTGTCAACTTGGCGAGGACATATGTATTAGTTTACTAGGGCTACCATACAACAAACCACAGACTGGGTGGCTTAAACATCAGAAATGTACTTCCTCGTAGTTCTAGAGGCTGGAAGTCCAAGATTAAGGCTAAGAATTTTCTTCTAGGCTTGTCACCTTCTTGCTGCCTCTTCATGTGGTTGCTCTTTTGTGCACATGTGCCCATGGTGTTTCTCTCTGAATACTAATCTCCTTTTTTTATGGTGACACCAGTCAGATTGAATTAGGATCCACCCTAACAGCTTCACTTTAATTGAATTACCTCTAAAGTCCCTCTCTCCAAATACAGTCACCTTCTGAAGTACCAAGGGTTAGGGTTTCAACGTATGAATTTGGAGGAGACAAAATTTACTCCATAACAGTCACAGTAGCCAAGTTTTTATCAGACACCAGTCCAGACATTACTGTGAAGAGGTATTTTTAGATGTAATTAACATTTAAATCAGCAGACTTTGAGTAAAGCAGATTACCTTCATAATGTGGATGGGCCTCATCCAATCAGTTGAAGACCTTAAAAGAAAAGACTGAGGTTCTCTGGGGAAGAAAGAATTCTTTCTCTAAACTACTTTTGGACTTCAGCTACAGCATCAACTCTTCTTCAGATCTGCAGATTTTGAACTTGGCAGTCCTACAATCACATGAGTGACTTTCTTAAAACCTTTCTCTTCCTTCCTCCTCCTCCTCCTCCTCCTCCTCCTCCTCCTCCTCCTCCTCCTCCTTCTTCTTCTCTCTCTCTCTCTCTCTCTCTCTCTCTCTCTCTGTCTCTCTGTTTCTCTCTCTCTCCACACACATGCACAGACACACACACACAACCTACTGGTTCTGTTTCTTTGGAGCCTCCACAATCACATGAGCTACACTTCATTAAAACAAATATCCACCCCTGCTTGTGTGTATAGGCACATACATATACAACATATATAGATACATAAACATACTTATCTCCTATCGGTTGACTCTGACTAATACAACCACAGAGAACCAGCCTACTTCCATCTTGCTGCTCCATAGTCCTTAGTGTGTTACTTCATAGTCCAAGCTGGCTGCTTGAACTCCAGAAATTGTGTCTCTATTCCAGCCCGCTGGACAGAGGAAAAGATGCAAAAGAGCACGTCCCCCTGGTTAGGGACACTTTCTGGAAGCTGAACACGAAAGTCCACTGGCCAGAACTTAGTCACATCTAGCTGCAAGGGAATTGGGAATGTAGCCTTTATTACAGACACAGTGTGCCCAGTTAAAATCAGTAGGTTTTATATAATGGAATGGGTGTGGCGTTGCACCACAATGCAGCACTTGTTACAAGTACCAAATGATGGGCACTGACAAGAAATGAGTATTTTGTAAGTTAAGCGGAGATTGACGAGGGCTAGAGCAGGCAGAAAGGGTTGCATAGTGCAAGGGGACCTGGTCTGACTTTGAAGGAAGAGCTTGTCCACTCAGGCACGAGAACATGCGAGCACCCTCGCCCCAGAGTGAGCATAAACGCCACCGTGATGCACAGTGAAGTCTGGGCGATCTCACGCCCGGGATCCGGAAGTGTGAGGCCGCCCCGGCGGCAGGACCACTCCGCCACAGGCGTGGGGGCAGCGGCTGCCGAGCCGAGCGCAGCCGGGCCGACTGGCGACAGCGGCCCACGGCCAAGGGCAGCCGCCTGCCCGCATCTCCCTGCGCTCCCGCAGCCGGGAAAGGCGCGTGGGCCGGGCCGAGGGGAGGGCCCGGGTGAGGGGAGGGCCGGGGAACCGCAGCCATCGCCTCAGGGCCAACCAGCCAATGGGCAGCCTCGCTGATGCGGTAATGCTCCAGCTCGGCGTTTCATTGGCTAGTGCTCTTCCAGCGCTCCAATTATTTATTAGAGTTTTTTTTTTTTGGAAGTTGCAAATAGGCGTAAACAAAATCCAGAAGCGAGGAAAGGATTGCCTGAGCACAGATGGGTGGGAGATCCTGAAGTGCAGCGTTGGCACGAGAGGGCCTGTCATGGGGACAGATGCAACGACGGCTTCCCAAACCCGGGTCAGAGCAGGAGGTCTCCCGCTCGCCCCCGCACCCGCCGAACCTGGGGTCAGCAAAGGGATTTTCCCCCACCGCTGGGGTTTTGTTTTTACCGTTTTGCAGTTCGGGTTTCCTACTGCAGGGTCGCTCAGAGCCTTTAGCACCCCCAAGTGCACTGTGAAATCACACTAGGGACAGATGTGCTTGTGGGAAGTAGCATTCCCAAACTTGGCCGACCTCCGCATGTTTTATTCTCAGCTAGGGCTCAGAGTTCCACAGAACACACTTTAGAAAATGTGTCTGTCAAGGTGCGTCACGCCGGGGTTCCCACCTGGTCAGGAATACCCCGAGGACCTCCTCCTTCCTGCTGTCCTCCCCGCACTCTCACCTTGGGTCTGCCCTTGCCTGGCTCTGGTTAGCTGGAGACTTGTGACATAAGGCATGAGCAGCTGTTCCTTGTCACCCTCAGCCCCAGCTGGAGGTGGGGGTTGGGCAGTTTGGGGTTGGGACACCTCGCTGGGCCTCCCATCCTTCTTCTTGCAACTAGGATCCTTTTGAGTTGGGATCCCACCTGGCCAGATCCTGTCCAGTCAACAATGGTCTAGGACCTTCTCAGCACAGCATCTCTAACTGCTGGAGACTGATTGTGCCCTTGGGGTGCTTCCTGAGAGAACCAAGAGACAGAAAAATAAGCAAATCATTGCCAGGCAATGTGTTGGCTCCAAGAAACAAGGTATCACCATGTATGGTGGTGGCTCTGAAAAACTTTTGCAGGGGAAGTGGGCAAGTAGGAGGGGCTGTGGAGGAAGGGGTGAAGGGAAGGTAAGGTTTGTGTTTAAGACTGTCAAACGAAACCCACACACAGTCCCAGGGCCTCAAAGGCCTCTCATCTCAGGGAATCAGGTGTGGAATCTGAGAGTCAGGCTCTTATTCTCATGGGATAAGGGCTAGCCTGGAAGCTAAATGAATGCCCAATGCCTCTGAGAGGCTTGGGATTCCTGGAGTTAGGCATGCCCTGCCAAACCAAAGCTCATTCCTGCTATTTATGCTACAGCCCCTGAATTCTGCTTGACATTTTAGAGGGAGCTTTATTTGGGTGGTGGCCACATGGTCAGAGGCCAGCAAGCCCCTTGGCCCCAGAAGGTTTAAGCAAATTTTGTAGTACTGGGCCAAGGGCCTGGGGGTTGGTGGTGCCAGTGTCTTTGTAACTGTGACACAGGGCTGCAGAAGCTGGACAAGACAGAGCAGAGACAGGTGGGCGGGGTGGGGGAAGAAGAGGGGGCAGTTCAGTGCAGTCCCAGTGCCCCGGGGATTGGGAGCTTTACATTCTGGCCCTAGCATCCCTTATGAATGTCTATGTGACCTTGGGCCAGTTGTCTTTGTTCCAGGCCAGTTCCCTTAGCTATAACGTGGGGTGGGGGGAGTGACTGTGATCTCTAAAGCCCCTCCCCCCATGTAGCATAAGCACTCTCTCTTCTGGAAGGTCCCTTCCAACCACAGCTGGCACCCCTGTGAAGAGGAATGGACAGATGGGTGCGGATGGCACCGCGGTGCTGATGGGGTGGGAGGGGGTGCCAGCACCCCAGGATAACTCAAAAGTGGCGCAGTGTGAAACCCTCCCTCCCTCTTCGCTTCTCCCTCCTGCCTGCTGAGTATCCCCAGGACCCAGAGGCTAATGTAATTCTCCTGGAATGCCCCATAAGGGCCCTGCAGCAGCTTCTGCAGGCTCCGCCTCTCTCTGCTGACAGCAGGCTTCAAGCTCACAGGAAAATGAGCTCTGGCTCTGGGAAGGTGAAGTCAGGCTCCAGAGTCAGCCTGGGGCAGCGGCAGGGCTGGACAAGGGGCCTGTCCCAAGGAAACCCCCTTGGGGCTTTTGCCCCTCACAAGGCCCTTGCTCCTCCTTTGATATGGTGTCATCGCTCTTAGTTTTCAAACTGTGTTGCACTAAGAACCCTTTCTCTAAATGAAAGGTGTTATGGATGCATAAACAACACATTATTCAGTAATGATTTCTTGAAATAAATGTGTGCCAAATGCAGCGTGGAGAACTGGGCGCACGGTCACGGCCCAAACAGACTTGATCTCTGCCTTCACAGAGCTTGGTTTTGTAGGCGAGACCTGCCCTAAATGAGTAAATATTTAATAACTCTTGATTGTGATCATGATGAAGGAAAAAATGTGGTACTGGCCTTTGGGCTGCATTGTCAGGAAGGTTCTTCTGCTCAGGAAGGGATGCTTCTGCATCTAGCTGTATCTGTCAGGCTGAAAGCAGGGCCAGGGCCAGGGCCAGATCAGAGCCAGGGGTTGACAACATGAAGGAGGAATGGGCAGCCCCTGCACACAGGTAGGACAGGGAGCCCCTGCCTGGTGGCACATATTGGCCAAGGCATCAGCTCCCACCCTCACTCCAAGGGGACTGCAAAACCGAGCTGTAGTTTAACAACACAAGCACAGAGATTTACGAGGTCTGAATACATCAAATACTTGAAGATATCCAGCCCCATAATAGGGCACCAACATACTCACATACTCAACAAAAGAAAGAACTTATAACTGAAGAAACCGAGCTAATCACCTAATCAGAACAGAAATTTAAAATCAGTATATTGACTTTGTTGGAGAGATATGAGAGGGTATCTATATATCAAGTGAGAAAAGGTGGTTGTGAATCAAGAACTGACAATGCTGAAAAGAGCCAGTGAGAGATCTCGGAAATGAAAAATATAAGTATTGAAAAATCATTCTGGCTCTAGTGAGGAGAATGAACTGCAGAGAGGCAAGATACATTTTATCCAGGTAAAAGCTGCTTGTGGCTTTGGCTAGGGCAGAGACAGAGGAAAGAGGGGAGTAGGTGGATTCAAATACATATTTTGAATGAAGAGTCTTGGGGACTTGCTCACTTCCTGAGCAAGTGTGAGGTGGAAGGAGAGGGAGCATTCAGGGGTGATGTCTGGGGTGAACAAGGAGCTGCTCGGGTTAAAGGATGCTCAGGGATATGCAATGCCTCGCCCCATGTGTAGATGGCCAAGGCCTCTTTACTCCTCTGCTGCATGCACCAAAATGAGGTAGCCCTGCCGTTGTACCATCCTCAAACTGCACTGCTGAAGCTTTTTCCTTTCCCTGTCCTTGACCAGACCTTTCCCCAGAGGGCTTGAGAGCAAGAGAAGATCTGAGTCCAGTCCTGAGTGACCACTACATTTGTCATCCCTGATGCCTTCCAGGCATATAGGGAGGAGAATATGACTGCTACAGCGTAGATGCCCTTGAAAGCAGTCCCCAAGATGGAGTTTTTTGTGCAGAATATTGTGTAAAGGGCCAACACCTTTGTTAAGGAAGAGGAAGATGTTGTCAGAGAAAGAAATTGAGCCAAGGCCAAAGGCAGTCTCAGTCAACCCCACAGCATCCCACAGTTAATGGGCCAGCGCCTGCTGTGTCCAAAACATGGTGAGTATTGTGGAGAAGAGAGAAGTCACCACACTTTACCACTACTGCTAGTAATGGGCTCCTGCCTGGTTCCTCAGCACCTCAAATCAGCAATAAAGGACCTTAATCTCCCAGAAATGGCGCCCTGGGCTTGGGAGCGTGAATGGCTCTTCAGAGATGTTCCAAGCTAGACTGAGATAGTCAGACCTTTATGAATCCACATTGATCAGTCATTAGGTTTGGCCCCCTGGTTGTCTGTTCTCTGTAGCCCAGGCAACCTCTGCATGCTGGCAGTGCTCCCCACCTCTGGGATGACAAGTTGTCATTGTAGGGGGATCTGGATGGCACTTTACAGTATTTACCACATGACTAAGGCCACGGTAGCCCCTCAATTGGCTTGAGGTCCAGCCTTGCATGTATCCCATCATAATTTGTACATGCCTGCTTGGAGGTCATTACTGAACATTTCTCCAATCTTTGGAGGAAATCAGAAGTTCAGAGGCAGGAATAGGCCTGATCAAAACCAAAGAGACCATATACTAGGATGGAAGAGAAAGAAATGGATTTATACATAGTCAATATAAAGCTGAAAGTGCCTCACCTGCAGCAGACCATATAATCTAAGCAAGAATCTTTGGACATTCCTATCCTGCAATCCAGATTCCACCAGTTTACAATATAAATATCTTGTTGAGGAAAGGAAATCCAACTCAGTTGATGGATATGACCCTCTGAACTGATTTAATTTCAGCTTCCAGATGACCTGGCTGGCAGTGGGCTGAGCCCAGTCTCCGGGCAGCTTTGAAGCACTGGCCGTAGGCTGACAAGCTGCCACCAAACATCCATGAATCCCTACATGGCTCGGGGACTGCACATCATACCAAAGTTCGGCTCAGTGATCTTTAGACTTAGGAATGTAAAAACAGAAGTGGGAGGCAAATAATGATAAAGATCCTTCTAGCTATTTGGTTCCACAAAGCCTAGGATCTTCCAAATTCTGATTCTTCAATGTACCTCCTGTCTCAGATTGGCTCCACAGACACCCCCCAGAGATGAGTATTCATAAGAAAGTGATTTACTGGGCAGTGTCCCCTGCAGGGAAATGAGGAAGCAAGATGAGGGGAGAAGGAAGCCAAGCAAGGGTGCAACACTGAGCAAGCTCCAATGCTGATAGAGTGGCTGACTTGTCCCTTGGAGGGTCTGGAGACTAAGAGCCCTTCGCCCATTAGTCAAGGGCTATCTCAGAGAGAAGTGAGTTTCCAGGCATTCCCCACTCTCTGTACATGCAGGCAAAGCAACCTCCAGAAGCAGTAGGGGCAGCCTCTCAAGGAAGTCTGGATTCTGGATCCTGGGAGGAAAAGCTAACTGGAACCCAGGGACATGAACACAGAGAAGGAAACTGAGGAAACAGAATAGGCATCTGTCATGAGTCAGTCCCACAGCTACCAGAGCAGCACCTGCTGTGTCCAACACCTCACTGGGTATTGTGGAGAGGAGGAAGTCACCAGACTTTACCACTCTCCTCAGTAATAAACTATTCTCTGTTCCCTCCTCACCTCAAGCTGGCATTTAGGGCTCAGAATCTTGGGAGGCTGAGGTGAGTGGATTGCCTGAGCCCGCGGGTTCGAGACCCACCTGGGCAACTTGGCAAGACCTCATCTCTACAATAAATCAAAAAATTAGCCGGGCGTGGTAGCGTGTGCCTGTAGTTCCAGCTACTTGGAAGGCTGAGGTGAAAGGATCGCCAGAGACCAGCAGGTCGAGGCTGCAGTGGCCAGGAGCGGCCACTGCACTCCAGTCTGGGTGACAGAGTGAGACTCCAACTCAAAAAAAAAAGGCTCAGAATCCGCCTGAGGCAGCCTTGTGGCATTATGGCAGTGAGCATCAGTGAACTGTTAGGGCCCATAGTTATATCTGGAAAATGACTGCCCTTTCAACACACTATATTGATAACGACAATAGCAACAACGATAACAGTAATGAGGCAGAGACTAGCTGGATATTCATCACATCTCTACCTGGGCACACAGCAAAGTTTCCCCATTCCAGCCCCTTGGGTCTAGATGATCCCAATTCTCAACAGTGAAGCTCTTCCAACCCAAACTAAAGCATCCACAACTTTCCTTCAGAAGCTTCAAGCCCCCATGCTGAAGACAATAATACCACAAAATGCAAGGGTGGGATCCCTGAGTCCCCAGGAGAGCCACCTGATCAGAATCATCAGCACTGGACTCTGTTAGTGAGAGATCAACTTGTATTAAGCCACTTGGACTCCAAAATGGTGAGCAGTTAGCTCACTCATATACAATGAACACTAATAACCACAGTCATGAAAACCTGTTGGGAGTATCATTATTTTGTGGGTGAAGAAATTGAGGCTAAAAATGGTTAAAAAGCAAACCGCTGGCAGAGCTGGATTCAGCCTATTTTTTTAGTCTATATTTTGTGTTCATTGGTATGCAAACCTAGTGAGAGTATGTTTGATGGGGCAAAGAGGAGAATATAAAAATTCCAACTTTCTTTGGTGGGAAATGGGGGGTGGGGAGGAAGGACACCGAAAGAAAAGGCTTCACACACCAGACCCCATGCTTTGATACCACACAGTTTTGCTGAGGACTTACCTTCCTGCAAGTATATGGCCTGTTCTTCAGTATTCTCACTGTATTCAGGTTGTCACATTTTCTGATTTTCCTGAAGTAATTCCATTGACTACTTGCTACCAAGGAGAAGAAATGAGGTAATCAAAGGGGCAATCCCCAAATCTCTGCAGCTATGCCCCTCAAGTCCAAGTAGAGAAGGCAGGGAACTCTTATCTGACATGGACATGTTGGTTGCCTTCCCAACTGCCATACCCATTTTCTTATTAATAGTACCCTGATTTTGTTCACCTGAGTCCAAGTTACCAAGTCCTTCAGGGAAGGCTAGGGTACTTCCCTACTCGGGGTGAGAGTTCTCCTCTACCAGGGGTGAACGTGATGCAAGATTTCCCTTGCCACATAATTGGTTCAGGCATGGACATGGGATGCAATTTGGGCCAATGGAACTAGGAGGGAAATCTGTTGATGGAGTTTCTGGGAAGATTTTCCTTGCTAACAACAGCAACAACAACAACAAGGTAAGGACATTTGCTTTTCTGTCTTTGGACTTGGATTCTGTGTGCTGCTCCTGAAACCAAAGCAGTCATTTTGATCCATTATAAGAGCAGCCTGTGAGGATAAGCCCAAACACTGAGGGTGGCAAAGATGGACACAACTTGGATCTTTGAGACACTGGTGAGCTGGTGAATTAATCAACCCTGGAATTGCCATCCCTCTGGACTTCTTTTTTTTTTTTTTTTTGTCTTTTCTTTTTTTTTTTATTGTGAAGTTGTGGGGTACAGTTAAGGGTTAGGTATACAATTGCGTTTCATTCAGGCACCCTGTTGATATAGGATGTTTCCCCGCCTCTGGACTTCTTATGTGAGATAACAAACCACCTAATTGTTCCAGTCATGATTAATTAGGTTTCTATTACTTGCAGCTCAATGCATTCCAAATGATTCAACTGATATTTTGTCATATGCTCTTTGAGAAGAGCACAGAAAAAAATTTCCAACTCCCACAACCCCTTTCTTTGTGGCTCAGTCAACTTCCTAGGTAAATTCTTAGCGTATAGTCCTCACTCTGATTTGTAATTAACTCTTTCCCACTTCCCATACTCATGATTCCATTCATGTTAACTCTCCACTTGTTAGAGGGAGTCTCTGCTGAATTTCAGCATAACAAATGCTCGAGTTTACCCCCTACAACCTCCCTGGTTGGCCAGCTGCCCATTCTATGTTGTAAGCAGGATAAAGATGTTGAAAACCAAGAATCCTGACAGTGCTTTGTCAAGGGATGGCAAATGCTTTCTTGGGTTTTCATAGGTGAGTAGCTGGAAAGAAAAGAAAAAAAGCTCACTTTTACTAACGTTAATTAATTCCACATGAGGTCACATTTTACATCATTTAAATTAACTTTCATTGAGTTCATGTTCAAAATGAGAGGAAAAAAAAAAGTTCATTAATGAAAGTCATGAGATCCCTAGGAATAACAGCATGGGATATTTAAACAGGATAGAAAATTGGAAATCTTTTCCTTCTGGTCTGCTGCATAGCAGGGTTTTATTAATTCCTAACTTTCCTCCAACATATTCCCTTTGCAGATGAAAGGAAGAAATAGGTTTGAAGGTCTTAACTATTCCTGGAAAACTTTCCCAAGATTTCTCATCCCAGTTCAGGCCCCCCCCCCCGACCCCGTCACTGGTTAGGTCCCCTTCCCTGATAACACTCTATAAACCTCCGTTTCACAACCACTACATTATCTTGAAATTAACTACTTACTTTTTCATTTCCCCCACAATATGGTAAGCTTCTTGAGAGGAAGAACTTGTGCTATTTATTTATTTATTTTTGTATCTTCTAGTATGATATCTGGCATACAGTAGGCGCTCAGTATAAGTTTACTGAATGAATGAATGAAAGCCAGGAAAATTTTTTCTGGGTTTCATTCATTTCACTAAGGATAACTATATCTATGTTGCTATATTGCACCATGTAAAATGAAAATTAAAAGGGAAAAGTCCCTTGGCAGTAATACTGAAGGGCTTCAGGGTCTGCCTTCAGGTTGTATGTGGCAGGGTGACTGGTAGGACACAGCTGGTGTCTGGGCATTCTCTGAATGTGAACTTAGGATGAGTGCTGGTCTTTGTACTTTACATCCAAGAGAACAGAGGAGTAGCAGAGTCTTAAGGCATGCCTGGTAACTCATCTACACTGATCTGGGTGGCTGCCAGAGTACTTGGGTTCCACGTTTTGGCTTTTCAGATTGTCCCCAAATTAAGCAAAAGCATTTTTTTAGCTGAGCTGACAGTGGATCTCCAGATACTGCCCATCTAACTTGTAAGTCCTTCACACCCATTTTTCATTTCTCCACAATTTCCTGTCAGAGGAAATTTCATTCTGTTAGTTCTTGTTGAACACACGGATGTGCCCAGTCACGGAACAAGCTCACTTACAAAACTGCAAATATTTCCTTGGTTGCCCATTTATGTAATTCCTCATTGTCCATCAGCCACTCGGTTCACTGTCCTCCTCATTCCAACACCTATACGGAATGAGCTTGCCCATCTCCACTTGCCAAACCAGCATGAAATGATCTAGAGGAAGAAGCTGTTATGGTTTTGTTTTTCGGGAAGAAGCTTTATGTCTGGGAATGTTTGAGGCTGAATTCCCCATGCTTAGATTTACCACACTGCTGAAATTGTGACTTGGTGACTTCTGCTTCCAAGAAAACCCAGTATTCATATTTCTAGATGTAGACTCAAACATTATTCTTACCACAAAAGGATTCCTTTCAATAGATCAAAAGTTTTCTCCCATTTTCCAAAGAATTGTCCTTCTAGAACTCTTACAAAGCAACAAGACTTCTGGATAACCAAATAGAAAAATAGACATGTTTGAAAAGACATTTTCTTTAAAAGGTGAGAAGACCTAACTTTTAAGTGGCCAATAAATGTGGAATATGCTCAACTTCATTATTCATCAGGAAAATACAAGTTAAAGCCATAATCTAGTACCAGTATGCCCCCACCATAATAGCTAAAATGGAAAACAGGCAATAGCAAGTGTTGACAAAGCCGTGGAGCAAACAGAACTCCCACACATGGCTATCAAGAGGCCAAACTGGTACAACCACTATAGAAATCTGCTTGACAATATCTATAAAACAGTATTCACATAATCTGTAACTCAAATAGTTCACTTTTAGGTACATACTCACCAGAAATGCACATAAATATTCACCAACACACATGGCATGGTAGCATTATTTGCTGTAGACTAAAACTGGCAATTCTATAAATGCTAATCAACAGTAGACTGGATATACATTTTGATATATTCACACAATGGACTATTCTAGAGCAATGAACATGAATTTACAACTATATACAACAATGTGGATGAAATTTACACACACAATGTTAAGCAAAAGAAGATACACAGAAAAGAGCATCAACTATACAAATTCCTTTAAACAAAGTAAAACCTGGAAAAAATAGATCTATATTCTTATAAGTCAGGATAGTGGTTGTCCTGGGGGGTAAGTGCCCAGAAGAAATGTAGGGGCTTAGAGATTTGATAATGTTGTATTTCTTGGCCTGGGATTGGCTATATAAGTGTGTTCATTTTGTGACCTGTGCACCTTTTTGTGTGTGTGTTATATAGTTCAACAAAAAGATTTTAAATACACACACACACACACACACACACACACACACACACACTCACACACATATATATGATTCAGCTTACAAAATTTCCATGCCACATGGAACGTTCTAGGAATGTATTTGCTGCCCAGAGTAAAATGCACCACCTAAGTTCAAATGATTAGGTATCCCTTCCCTGCCCCGTCTTCACCAGCTTATTAATTCTGAGAGGATAGGGACTTGAGTTAAGCTTTAGGGAGAAATTTCTATATACCTGGCAATGGATTCAGCATTTTTAAGTGTTATTTCTAATTGCTCCATATCCACACTCTTAAATTGAGAACCAGAGAACAGGGAACATTTTACATTTTCCTACCTCTCCACATCACCCCTTCCTCGATGCCCAGCTGACCAAAGGATACTTCAGGAGAACACAGTTCTGGGCTGGAGAGGAGTCCTCCTTCCGCGAACTCAGCCAAGGAACAAGCTCCGAGACAGAGTGCCTGTCATTTATAAAGCTAGCCTTGATTATGTACTGGGCACTCACAGGAAGTGCCTCAGCTTCCTCTCACACACTCTGACCTATGCCCATTTTACAGAGAAGGACACTAGAGGAAGGCCATCCAAAAAGCCTCTTTCCGGGAAGCATGGGTAAGCGCAGGACACAGCCAACTCCACCGGCATGCCACACCCCCTGGTGTTTTCTAGAGAAGGCCCTGCTTTGCGACTTTAGTTTCCTTTGGTGGCTGCCTTCCGTCTGCAAGTAACCACCTGGCTGCTGCTGTCCCTGCCGGCTTTTCTGTGCCAGGTGGATCCCAGAAGCCGCCCTGATGAGCACCTGTGAGAATCTGCTGGGAGGCGTAGCCCCTGCGGACACTCAGGAGGTTGCCCTGGTTCAAGGCAATGGCTGCCTCCCGGAGGTCCCCCAGGCTTCCTAACTGCAGGCTCCACATCCAGCTCCCCCGCTGGGCAGACTCTCCGTCACTATTGATCACACCAGCTTAGCACTGCAGACATAAAGCCACCAGGCATATTCTAGGGAAGGCACAGGGATACCCTGGGCTGCAATCACAGCTCAGGCAGGTGAAACACCTGGCCTCAAGCATAGCCTCACAGCCTGGTTCCCCAGCACCTGCTCACCCCCACACCCAGGAGTGGCAGACCTGACCTGTGTGCCAGTGCTGTTGTGGAAATCAGCAGTGTCTAAACTGGCATGCCATGGATGAGGATGTGGACACCATGAGTCACTGTGCCCAGGGTCCCAGACCCCAATTTGGGCCAACTTCCAGTGGTCCATTTGCTTCCCCAGCCCCGGGGAAGAGAAACGGCTGCATGATCTCAGCAAGAGTCACAGAGTTGGCCAGGCTCGGTGGCTCAGCCTGTAATCCCAGAACTTTGGGAGGCCGAGGCGGGTGGATTGCCTGAGTCCAGGGGTTCGAGACCAGCCCGGGCAATTTGGCGAGACTTCGTCTCCACAATAAATAAATAAATAAATTAGTCAGGTGTGGTAGCGCATGCCTGTAATTCCAATTACTTGGAGGGCTGAGGCGGAAGGATCTCCAGAGTCTAGCAGGTTGACGCTGGGGTGGCCATGAGTGTGCCACTGCACTCCAGCATGGGTGACAGAGTGAGACTCCCCCCCACCCAACTTCTGCGGGGGATCAGAACATCCCAGGGCTTTCTGGGAAGGGGCAGCCATTGCTGGTTTCTCCCAGCAACTCCGAAAGTGGCAGTGACATTCAGGTATTCTTTGTGCTTGCTCAGTGCATCATGGGAGCCTGGGAAAATCTCTCATCTCTCCTGGCGCTTGGGCCGTAGGACAACTGAGGCAGAAATGGCAGGCATCAGATCTGTGAGGAGACACAGTGCAGTCTCTGGGGTCACTCCCAGGATTCAAGGTGGCCAGAGCAGGGTCGCACACTGGCTGGATGTCCCGTCTGGAGTCGACCCCAAGCAGGACTCACATCCCTGCTCCCCCGGTTGTTGTCTTGACTATTTCTAGAGTCACCTTGCTGGGAAGATTATCTACAGGACAGAACGCAGGTGTCTCTGCATCACCATGTCCATGGACCTGAAGCAGATGGGGCAAGGGAGCAGGAAGGGGACTCTATGGGACATAGACTCCAGGGGGGTCATGAGGTTGGATTTCTCGTCAGACTCGGTTAGTCTCCATTTGCTCTTCAGTCTTGGTTTCGCCTTCCTGCATCTCCCCACAGGGCTCGGGGTCATCACCCGTGCTCACCTGCCTCTCCCACCCTCACCTGCTTCACTCACCCTCACTGGCCTCACCTGCCTAAGGAACTCTTGTTCTATACCCATCCCAAGATGGGGTCTTGCTTTAGGTCTAGCTCTTCTTCCTCGTCTTCCCTGCCCCACCCTCATTTCCCAAGCACTTGCCCACTCCCAGGACCTGCGAGGTAACTGGTTGGGCATGTGGCCCATACCCACCATCTCCACATTTGAGTAGTAGCGGTGTCTGGTGATTTTGACAGCGCACCCATTCCCAGACAATGCCCCAAATGTCCGTCTGCCAGTGTTTCAACCCCTGGCCAGGCTCCTCACCCATCTGGGTCCCTGTTTCCAGAAGTGAAGTTCTAGGTATTTTTCCACAAGAAAATTTGTGCTGCCATCCCACTCTGAAGATAGTGCTGTAACTTTTATAAGAAAATGTTCTGATGATATCTGTGATCAAGAGCCAAGGCTCTGAATTTAAACAGAACAGATCTGAGCCCTGGCCTTGCAGCCCCTCATTGCCTGTCCTCTAACCCTCAGTCTTCTCATTGTGGGGACGATCACAAAGTCCACCTCACAGCTTGTCTGAAGCACTGAGTGAAATAATCATCCATGAGAGGGGACCCCCAAAACGCAGAATTTATTTTTAAAAGTGTATTTATCATTACATGTTTAAATTTTAGTCGCCTTCAAAGGACTCCCCATTTGATGCAATATGCCTATCACGGTGCTTTTTCCACTGCTCAATACAGTTTTTGAACTCACCAATTTTGATGCCTTTTAGTGATTCTGCTGTTTTTGTTTTACTTCTTCTGCATCAGCAAAACATTTCCCTTTGGAGTTTTTTTTCATCTGGGGAAGCAACAAAAAAATGTTGCTCAGGACAAGTTGGGTGAATAGAGAGAGGGTGAGGCACGGTGGTCATGCCCTTTTTGGTCAAGTGCGCTTGGAAATCACCCATCATGAAATGGACAAATGCGCTGAAAGAGACTCGAAAAAAAAATTACTGAAGCCGAACGCAGCCTCTCACAAGGCTAGCTGGTACACTGATGTCATGGGTTCCCAGAACACTTACCCAGCAGGAAGGCTTGCACTACAAAGGGGTCAGCCCTCCAAAAGATAATTCCAGGTTTTGTGGAGTCCCACCTCATATAGGAAGCACATAACCCAAGTCACCTCAACAAACGTGACCAAATGTTTACGTCTCACCAAACCTGCACAGTAGGTGGGGCCTGTTCTGTCATCAAAATGATAGACACTTAAATGGAAGCCCAAGAAGTGACTTGCCTGGAGACAGAGGGAGCTTGGGCCACACCAGGAAGGGAACCAAGGACGCCTCCAGTTCCGCCTCCTTGCCTCCGCATTTCTATTGTGTTGTCCTCTGTTTTCTTTGGAAGGGTTGGAAGATGAGGAGAGGGAGGACTTCTTATTGCTCACATAGACCTGACTGCAGGCAAGAATTCCGAAATAAAATCATTCCTCCGAACAATTTATCTTATAGGTGAAGTCAGACCCAGAGAGGTTAAGTGACATATCTGGGGTCTCACAGGTGGGTTACAACCTGTTCCTCCCCCACACCCACCTCCATACCCCAAGGTGCTGCTACTTGGAGACTTTGGTGTGGGGTGTTTCTTGGCTAGCTCATTCACAGAACCCTGGAGCTGGGAGTTCTGGGACCCTGTGGTCCAGGACTCCCAGGGGGAAGAAGTCCCTCCCAATCCCACCTGATCTCTGACCAAGCCTTGTCCTGTTTTCCACACAACTCTGGCTGTCCAGTGGCCGTCCCTTTGCTCAGGCCTCAAAGGACCTCTGTCAAGTTCACCTAGTAGGGCCAAGGCCAGGAAGAGGCCCCACAGAGGGTCACAGTCAGAGCAGGTGGGACCAGGGCTCACTTCATCCTGGGTGCACGGGGGGCCACCCAGACCACAGGGATGATGTGTCCAAGAAGTCCCTACTACAGTACAGCAAAGTCGACCTTCCCCTGTGGCCCCAACAGGCAGGAATCACAGCCAACGCCCCTTCCTGCCAACTCTGTCGGCTGTGCTGACCTCACCCCCAAACCCTAGCTCTGGGGTTTTGAAGGCAGAAAAGAGTATGCTGAGCCTCCAGTTAGACAAATGACCTGTGCAGGAGCAGCTCATGAGTGGAGAATACCCAGGCATTTGATGTCACCTTTATCAAAGCCTGCTGGGGCTGCTCATCCATGTCCCCACCCTAGAGGAGTGGCAAACCCTGAGGAGACTTTCCTCACCAGAATGTGCTGAAGAATTAATATCCAACACTGCTGGAGGAGGGGGTGATTGCTATTGCTGTCAATGATGTTGAGGATACTTAGGGATCCAACTTCAGTTTTTAGGAAATAAACACAAATATTTATTTTTCACAACAGTCAATTTTTAAAAATAAGTTCACTTCACAACCATTTTTCTCACTGTAATACGAGCACAAATTTTAAAAACATAATATATAAAGCTGTGAGTCTATTGTGAGATAAATACTCTTGCTCACGATGCTGTGAATTTAGGAGAACAAACTTTCTCAAAAGCAATTTGACAAAATATATCGAGAGTTTAAAACCTCTATTCCATCTGTCTCCACTATATGCATACACACAAACACAGCAAAAAAAAAAAAAAAAATGCAACCCTCCCACCCTTAAATCAAAGAACAAATACAGTATATTCAGGCTTCAAAGGTGTGCACGTGGGCTCAGAGAAATTCCCACCAACAAGACTTAGGAATCCAGTCACAGCCTTCACACTGGACCCAAAACCTCTCCCTGGCAAGAATCCCAGTCCCCAAAATTCAGCCATGATTCTAGGTCCTCCAGATGGGATTGTGCCTGACATGTAGGAAGCACTCAAAAGTTGTAGCTGTTGTTATCACCACAAGGGTCCCCTAACATCTCCATGAACCCACACAGCAGGAAAACCGAGGAACTGTAGATGTGACCACAAAGCATGTGAGAGGCCACCTAGGGACCTCGGAAGGGCAGGGGGCCCACAGGCTGAGTCGGGACATGAGCAGGGCGCCATCCCATGGGTTCTGAGTTGCCCTGTCACTCAGCAATCCTGTCACACCCAGAGGTGGCAGAGGAGGGCGTGCCTGGCTGGGCTACCAGGAACCCTCAATGTGGAGGCCCTTCCCATGATCCGAGGACCACTTCACTCCCGAGTGCTCGGTGGCCCCAAGTCCACTGTCCTCAGCCGTTTCTGCAGGGATGCTCATTTCAGGTTTTATTTTTTTTTTTTTCTCCTCATTTTCTTGCTCCCTCTGAGAGGCACATGTTCTAACAAAGTTGTGCTGCTAGAATGAGGCATTAATTTCAATAGTCACTTACAAGCAATTGCCTGGGAAATATCTCATTTTCCCACTAAGCGCTGTGGAGGCAAAAACCTCTCTCTGTTCCCGGGCCCCCCTCCCCTTCTGCCTTTCACCCCCCTCCCCTCGTCTAACAACTCATTATAACCTGGACACTATTTTTCACCTCCTGTCCTGTAACGCCGCCCTGGGTAGATAAATGACTCTGCTTGGCCTCTGGACAGCAAATGCCCATCAGGCAACTTACTCCGCCAAATCAAACTGGGGCAGACAGGGAGTCTTCTTGGGAGCACTGGCAGGTGGCAAATCTCATTAGCAGCATCTCGAAGACGGGGTCCTCTGGGCTGGGGATTTGGGCCGTCAGGAGGGACAGGCCGGCCTCAGAGGTCTCCCCTTGACGGGGGTCACATCTGATGTAAAGGCTGTGTTTCCAGACCTTCATCCCGACAGAGGCCCCTACTGGGGGAGTATGATCCGGGAGCCAGAGCCTGACACGTGTGGTTGTCAACTTGGAAAACTGAGCAAGAGAGGGTGTCTCAGTCCTTCCTGGCTGGCCATGCCCTGTCTCCGCACCCTGCAGACTCTTCTCCACCCTGTTACCTTCCTCGGTGAGCCATCCGCGGATCTCCCTCCGCGAAATACTCGAGATGCCTCCTTCCCAGGGCTGGCTGCACTTTGGCAGGTTCCAATGATGATGATGATGATTACCAATCTGGGCTGGCTGTTCAGGAGTGCCTTAAGATGTGACAGACATCGCAGCCTCTCTCTCACTGACACTTGTGCAGGTACCAAGATGAGGACCATCAGCCCCAGTTCACAGAAGAGGAGTTGAGGCCCCAAAAGGCTCCACAACATCCCTTGAGATCCCACAGCAGAGGCCCAAGAACTTGACCCCAGATTCACTGGGTTCCAGAGCCTGGACACTTGATCTCACAGCTTTGGGGTCCATGTCGCCTGCAAGACTCGGGAAATCTCTCTCCAGTGAGGGTGCTCAGAGCCCTGGCAGGAGGAGCTCTCTGAGTAGGGGATCCACCCTGTAACCTGTTCCATTCCACAGTGGTGGCCAACACCTGCTACCACTTCCAAGCTTCACCCTGAGAGATAAGAGACCAGGAGTCAACAGCTTTGCGTACGTTATTTATGAGTCTCAGAACAAATTTGTGAAATAGTCTTATTATCAGTTCACAGGTGAGTTGAGGATCAGAGAGGGTAAATCAAATAGCAACACCACACAGCTTTTAAAGCTGCAGCTCTTGCTGCCAGACCACGTGGCTTAGATATTGTTGCTCACACCATGCAGCTTAGACGTCATTGTTCAGACCGTGTGACTTAGATGTTGTTCTCTTTTCCCTGTTTTTTGAGGCCTCCTGAGTTGCCCTCGATTCAGCCACACTCACAGGTCCAACTTTACACCAGTGTGAACTCAGGAATTGCATGCGTTTTTAATCCTTTTGTTCACACCCAGCCCAGTTAGCATGGGGAGGCAACATAGTGAGAGAAAGGCCCCAGCACCCCGGCCCAGTCCACAGAAGGTCACTTGGGTGGGCTAGACATGGTCCCTGGCTGGGTCCCAGGGTGTGCACCATAAGTCAGCCAGCCTGGCTCCCTGAGCACCATGGGCCGGAGACACGTTTCACCCCAGGGCAGCCTGGCCACACAGAGGAGTTCATGCAGCTGCTAATAGTGCTCGGGGCTTGTCTGGTTTATCTGGGGTCAGGCAGAGCCTCCACTGGCCCAGGTTGCATCTTTCCTGCAGAGCAAGAAATGAAAGCACGGTTCAGGAAACCCCAAGAAGGCAATGGCTTTCCTCCCGTGGGTTCCCAGGGTGGACCCCAGGCAGGGCTAAGGGAGAGCCGATGGTTGCCGTTAAGCAACATGTGTGGGAAGAAGCAAAGGCATCCTCCCTTCTGCTGCCGGGCCCACTGCACCACAGCCTCACTCATGGGGGTGGCAAGAAAGAGCATGGCGTTCCATGATCTGAGGGATCCGAGGGAGCCCATGGCAGCCAGAAAGCCACACCCACTGGAGAATTCCATTTTAGAGTCTCTACAGCCTCCAGGTACTGCCGGGTAATACAGCAGCAGCCTCCTGCAGCCAGCTCAGGGCCTGGCAGCGTGGGGCCAGGTAGTTAGTGTCTGAGAGCAAGCTCTGGCTAGGGAAGCAGGAAGACTTGGCTCCATCACGGTACTCTGGGAGACCTTAGAGAAGTTGCTCAGCCTGAGCCTCAGTTTTCTCACCTGTACAATGGAGGCAATAGTGTCAGCTTTGCAGGGCTAGCGTGACTATTAAATGAGACTCTTCACGAGAGCCTGGAGGCATCAGTGTCCTCATGACGCTGGCTCTGCTACCGCCAGTGACTGACATTTATTGAGCACCGACTGCGGACTGAGTTCTGTGCTGAGTATTTAATGTTAGTCGTCCCATTTGGTCCTCCTAAAAATCTAATGAGCTATGAGGAAAGTATTACTGTTACCATCATGCAAATGAGAAAACTGAGAGTCAGACCAAATAAGTTGCCCCAGACAACTGCACAAGAGTTTGCGGAGAGGGCAGTGAGGAGCCAAAGCCGGGGTGACCACCTCGCTTTCCTGCCTTTAAGCCGGTTGCTCAGTTGGTGTATGTGTGTGTGTTTTTTAACTAAATGAATGTGTTGTTGTTTTAAAACCTGGATTAGGCATCATCTTTTCTTTTCAGAATGAAGACACTGAGGCATTGAGAGGTTGAGTCACACATAGCCAGCAAGTGGCAGAGAGTAAAGGGAACCGGCATCATAGAGCACCTACTGTATACTGAGTGCTGTGCTTATTTCAAGAACTTGTGATCTGCTGCACAGTTTAGAGAGATGCTAAAATTTTGTCAACTTCCCCTCTCAGGAAGGTCATATTAGTATTATCTTCATTTTACAGACAAGGAAACCGAAGCTTGGAGCGTGTAATTAGACTCAAGGCTGTGGACGAGGAAGGAGAGTTTCCCTTTCTGCTTTTAAGAAATGTGTGGACAACTATGATTCTGGCACTGAGGAGGACATCAAGGGGACTCCGTGCCTGTCCTGCACGCCCTGCCCCAGCTCCAAGACATCAGATCTGGTCAGGGGAAGGCCTGAGGCTCCAGCTTCCCAAGAGAGGGAGACTTCGCTTCAGAAAGGGCCATCCCTCAGGCCTTCTGCAGTGGAGGTGGGGTCTAAGTGTATGCACCTGTCACTCACGCTTCCCTCATTCCATCCTCCTCCCTGTACCCCAGTAATGCCCTCAGGACAACTGGGGAGCCCTAGAGGAGTAGCAGTAGGCTGCAAACCTCCTAGAGCGCAGGGGCTTCCTGCACCCCGGACGTTGTGAAGCTAGCCTCTTTTTACAGAAATGCACAAAGAGCCTGAGATCAGCATCGGCTGGGGCCGGGGAGGGTCCTGGGATGTGATCAAAGGTGTAAGAGGAGGCCTAGGCCATCTGCAGCAAGCCTTCCTTTCTAGCCCCTTGAGGAGCCCTGGGGCTGGTTCTGGTCGCTATCTTGAACATTAGACTCCAGTCTTTTTTCTCACTTCCATTCTCAGAAATATGAAAGTGAGCACGTATTCTACAATGTGATTGTTCATTCATTTATAAATTCCATAAATGTGCTTCTGAGCTAATAACAGCATCACAAAGCAGACACAAAAGTAGGTATTTTATGGGGAAGAGAGGAAACCCTAGGTGAAATTTCTGATGTTCTCTCCCTGCACACCCAGCAGTTTGTGGGGAGCCCCACTGGGTAGTGGGACATTTGTGGGGAATCCACGGGGCCAGCAGTGTGCTAGGGTCTGGCTTGAGTAGGGCAATGCCTCTCCTGCAAGAGGCCATCGAGTGAGACGTTTGGCACAGGCTTCAGGGTCAGATGGGAGTAGGTTCTGATCTCCGCTCTACCTCTGAGAAGGTCTGTGGCCTGGAAAATGACTTACCTTCCTGAAGGCTCGGTTTCCTCGTTGTAAAGCGAGAGGCCATCCTCCTGTGCTGAGCTGGTAAGGCAATGGTGACAAGTCACCACACAGAGGGGTGGTGCTCAGCAGATATTCCTGCTGACCCACGAGCTCCTGGTCCCCATCCGTGCCAGGGAGGGGAGTAAGTGACCCAGGTGTCTGAAGGTCTGTCCTCAGGACAAAATCTAAGTAGAGAGGATGGATGACTTGGAAGAAACACCCCCATAGCCCCGTCTGCTCTGGGCACAGCCTCCCTCCTGTGAGTCTGAGGCTGTGTTCCACGGCCCCAGGTAGAATTCTGCAAACAGAAACAAACACATACACAATTCTGATTTTATCTCTCTCGGGCATCTCCCCACATCTACTCACAAATACTCATGAGTCCCTTCAGCAACTTAGAAAGCACACAAGAGCCAAGATAATAATTCTGCCACAGTCGACATTTTTGGCCTGGAATAACCCCATGGACTAGAGACCTGTACAGTCCCCTTTGCCCGTCCCCGTTCCGCAGACTCCCCATGCTGTGCCACTTAGCAGAACTCAAACACCCCCTCCCCAGGCCACCAAAGAGATGGGTCATCCTTTAAGCCTCAAGCTGCAGCTCTGACAGGGAAATGCAGGGGCACCCCCCCAGGCACTGGCCTCTTCTTGAATGAGCTGCAGTCTGTTGGACCATTAAGTTATCAGAGCCATTCATCAGGAGCAGGAGGGAGGAAGCTGCTGCTGACCACCCCAGCCTCAGAACCAGAGTGGCTCTGAGGCGCTCCTTCTCCTTCGGCCTGGGGCAGAACAGTAGTCCATGGCCAGGTAATCACAGAACAAAAGTTTCCCCTTCCCCGAAGAGCTGCTTTCAAAGCAGCTTCCATTAAACTTCCACTTCAGCCCAGGAGGGAGGGGATATGTAATGGGGAGGGTGCCGGGAGAAATGACCCCTGGGTGAAGGGCGGCATTGCTTCTCTGGAAGGACCAGCCCGATATCCTGGGAACCAAGTCACTGTTCTTTCTAACACATCCCTAGCCCAGAGAGCTCATGTCTGAGCTCTCTGTGCAAGTATTAGATTCCACTGTGGCTGCAGCAGGCACACTGCTCGACAGTCCAGCTGGGCTCAAGGACTCTTCCCTGGTGCAAGCCCAGATTGCAAAAACCATGGGAGTAGGGGGTTGGGATAGAAGCTCTCTAATGACCTGTGTGATCTAGTTGTTCCTTTCTGCACCTCTTGCCCTGCCCCCACCTCTCGCCTTTCCCCCCTCAGAAGTGAAGCAGCCATCAGTGTCCTTGCAGGACATTTAGCTCCAAGTTGCATAATCTTGAACTTCCCCAGGCCCCAGCCCGTCGGTCTCCACACCAGTCACGGTGAGGACAGGATGAATTCATTTGCAAAGGACAAGCACAAAACCTGCGGTGGAAAACAAATGCAGTGTACCATAGTAAATGGGAACAGCCTTTAAAAAAAAGCACAAAATCCATTGGGGACCCCGTTGCCATAGGAACTGGCATTACAGCTTGCTTCCGATAATTAATGGAGGGTTTTGCTATTACAGTATTCCTGAAACTTCGCTTTCCCCTGTGCTGCACTGCAGAATGCAGCCTCCTCTCCCCATTCATAAATATTTCATTACCACCGGCTGCTGCGTTTCATCGCCGCAGATAACACTCGGCCGAATCCATCCCTTGCCAAATTCGTGTCGTCCTGTCAGAGAGCATCTTCCATTCCTCCTCTTCCTTCTGCAGTCTTCATTTATCCATCTTGAAGTCTTTACGTTCCCAAACATAGAAGGGGGCTTCACCGTGGTTTTGTCTTCAAGTGCTGGACATCTCTTTCCTAAGACTGCCTGACTTTCCTAAAGGTTCCACACCCCCCCGCCCCCAGAGGCACTGACTCTACTCAGGCCCTGCTGCCTTCTGTGTATCCCCTTTGATGGAGTCTTGGAGGGCACTGGGCTTTCAGATTCTGGTTCTGTAACATGTTGGCTAAGCCTCCCTTCCTTTATCATTGACTAGAGATGCCACCTGCCCTGAGGGTGAGTTAAGACAGCACACACAAAGAGCTGGGCTCAAATGGTGATGGTGGCTGCTGGTGTCAGTCTGTTCTCTCAGATTTCTTGTTTTTGTCTAGATGAAATAAAATCCATAACTTTTTAAAATTGACAAATAAAATTGTATATATTTATGGTATACAACATGATACACACACACACACACACACACACACACAATTGTGGAATGGCTAAATCAAGCTAATTGACCTATGTATTGCCTCACATACTTTTTTTGTAGTGAGAACACTTAAAATCTACTCTCGTGGCAATTTTCAAGTAAACAATATATTGTTATTAACTGTAGTCACCACACTGCACAATTGATCTCTTGAACTTAAATGTGCTCAGAACACTTACATTAGCCTACATTAGGCACAGTAATCTAGCAAAAAGCATTTTTTATATAAGGCATTGAATACCTCATGTAATTTATGGAATACTGTCCTAAATGTGAAAAACAAAATGGTTATATGGGCACAACTGTAAAGTCAAAAACTCAAGTCAAACCATCCTAAATCAGAACTTGTCTGTATTTGTCTTTTTGCTATTGGGTTGTTTGAGCTGTCGTTGCTGTTTTTTTAACTTTAGCAGAAGAGCATCTTTCTCTCTCACAGGACACAGAGGCTGGACAGATGCGTGTAGTAGACCCAGGGGCCAGAGTCAGGAGGGATGGGCCTGAGAACAAGAACCAGAGGGATCACAACTTGGGAGACCGAGTCCTAAGGTGAAGTCCCAGAAAAAGTCCAGGGCAGAAGACAGAAGTCATGGCCAAAAGGGTTAGAAATCGTGGGCTTCCTGCATGGAACAAGAAACTGGATGCCAAGAACGAAGTGAGATTAGGCATAGAAGGGTCTGGCCAGTGGGCAGAACACACGGACGCTTCACCGCTATCTCTGTTACAGGGTCCCAGCGGGTCAGGCTTGTGAAAAGCATGAATGTGGATGCTCTCCACCACTGCAGCTGTGTTTCACTTATGCCTTGAGCTCCTCCTTCAAACCCAGCCTAGTCATAGATGTTGGCTTGGCAGCTGCCAGTGAGCACCAGGAACCTCCCACCTAATACTATCCATTATAGCAATGTCTTCTGATAGAAGACATCTTCCCTCCCTGCCCCTAAATTTCCCAAGCCACCCCAGGAGTTCAGGGCCCTCTTTGACAGAGCTTCCAGCCTTCTTCTCAGACCGAAAGAAGCTGATCTGAGACTCACTCTCTAAGCTCCTTGGTCCATGAGATCAGGGATCTCGGGGCAGCCTCATCCCCCTATCCCCGGGGACATTTGCTGGACTCCTGCTGCTCTGATTCTGCCAGGCCCCGCCTTGAGGAACCTGGATTCCTCCTCCTGGGAGGCCCCTCTTCTGTAGGCGCTCTCTTTTGGTCTCCTGCTCTGTCCTGGTTTCTGGGGCATCAAACCCCTGCTCATGCTGGTCACCACCTTCCTTCCCTGCCTGTCTTATTAGTATCATTGTGGTAAGATATACATCACATAAAATTTACCATTTTAGCCATTTTTAAGTGTACAGATCAGTAGCATTAAGTACATCCACACTGCTGCACAACCATCACCATCAACCATCCCTGGGATTTTCTCATTTTCCAAAACTAAAACTCTGTCCCCATGAAACCCTAACTCCCCATTTCCACCCTGACCCCAGACCCTGGCAACCACCATTCTGCTTTTCTGTCTATAAATCTGCCTTCTCTAGGTGTCTCCCACAAGCAGAATCATTCAGCATTTGTCCTTTTGTGTCTGGCTTATTTCACTTAACATACTGTCCTCAAGTTTCATCCATGTTGTAGCCTGTGTCAGGATTTCCTTCCCTTTTAAAGCTGAGTAATATCCCACTTAATGTACATGTCTTATTTTGTTTATTCATCTACCCTTCAGTGGACACTTGGGTTTCTTCTGCCTTTTGACTATTGTGAGTAATGCTGCCATGAACATGAGTGTACAGATGCCTGTTTGAGTCTCTGCTTTCATTTCTTTGGGTTATATACCTAGAAGCGGAATTGCTGGATGATATGATCATTCCGTTTTTGTTTTTTTTTTCAGTCGGAGTCTCACTCTGTCGCTCAGACTGGAGTGCAGTGTCCGCTCCCGGTCACCGCAGCCTCACCAGCTGGGCTCCGGCGATCCTTCCGCCTCAGTCTTCCGAGTAGCCGGAATTACAGGCATGTGCTACCACGCCCGGCTGATTTTGATTAATTGTAGAGATGAGGTCTCACTGCCCAGGTGGGTCTCGAACCCACAGGCTCAGGTAATCCACTCACCTCAGCCTCCCAAAGGCGCAGGATTACAGGCTGAGCCACCGAGCCCGGCTCAATCATTCCATTTTTAATCTTTTGAGAAACCTCAATACTTTTATCCACAATAACTGCACCATTTTATAGTCCTACCAACAGTGCACAAGGGTTACAACTTCTTCACATCCTCACCAATGCTTGTTATTTCCAGTTTTTTCATTTTAGCAATAGCCATTCCAATGGATGTGAGATAGTATCTCACATCCATTTTGACTTGTATTTCCCTCCTAAACAGTGATGTTGAGCCTCTTTCCAGGTGTTTAACACTAATGTTCAAGCCCTGTGTTCACCAAGTCAGATTTAAATGGCTTGAGGTAGAGGTAGGCACATTGTATGTCTCATCTGGAAAATGTCTATGAAGGCCTCTGTCCACTTTGTCATCGGAATGTTGTGTTTTTGTTGTTGAATTGTGGGAGTTCCTGCCTATTTCACAACTCTTTGTGGCAGGCACCCTCACCATGAATGAGCCAACCATTCTGGCCACACACCCTTGAGAGCTATTCTTTTTTGTTACTGTTGTTTCAAGAGTAGTCAAGTGCAGTAGCGAGAAGGGAGGGAGGAGTAGAGCAAGGAGTTCAATCTGTAACTGATTATGAACAATCACTTGAGATAACTCACTGTCTCCGGACCAGCTGAGAGTTCTTTTTGAGCTTAGCCTCCAGAGCTGTGTCTCCTCAGTCATGGTCATCTCAGCTGCCCTTGTCACAACCATCCCTGGGTCTCTCCTCTTCTTTTGCTGCAGGAGTAAGAAGCACACACAGTGTTCTCCAGTCTGGGTCCAGGTGGTTCCCCTTGTGCAGGATGAGTGATGCATTATTCCTGGACCTCCCCTTCTGCTGGAGTCCCAGCAGCACCTTGGGTGGAAAACCTCTGGGAACCATCCACGAAGTTCCTCTATCACCTCTTCTTGGTCAGAGTGGACAGCTCAACACCAAACATTTCATAATCACCACTTCAAGGATTCACACACACCTCGGGGACATTTTAGGGGCAGAGAGAAGGGAAGTGTGCACTGGAAATGTTACTTAGCATCATTGCTACTATCAGAAATATGGAGTACTTACCTATCAGGTTCCCCACGTTCAGTCCCGGGGCATTTGCTGAGTGTCTACTATGAGTTGTCCACTGGGCCAAATGCATCCTAGAGTGACTTCAGCCCATTTTCAGGTCTGGTTCAATGATGCCACTTTCCAGCTCCTCCAGGGAGGCTCTTTGGAGTGTCAAGGCAAAAGAAGAGCAAGAAAGCAAGTAAAAGGATGAACAGGGGGAGGAAGAAATGTAGGTGCAAGACTCCCGTCTTTTACCCTCAGGCTTGCCCTCTGTCCTCAGCTCCCACTCAGCACCCATATGCGTTTGCTTAGAAGTTAAGTTCCCTGCTCTGCTTCCCTGGAACCTGCTTTTCATGTGGATCTGAACTTGCTGGCTCCAAACTCTCAGAATCTGCAATCTGAAGACACCTATCCTTCAGAGCTGACCTGGGGACGGCAAGGAGGGATAGGCGGAAGAAAGGTAAGGGGAATGCAGGGAGGGTGAGGGACAGAACTCGGGAGGGAGAAATAAGGTGGGCAGGGGTGGAGAGATGCCTAACATCATTTGGAGAACAACCAGCGGCAGCTCCCATGCAAGACATTCTTGAAGACACTAAGGCTGGCTCCACCAAATCTTGTGAAATGGGGGTGTTTCTACAGCAGCAACATCCTTCCCCTCTCAAGTTGCCCACCCCCACCTGCAGTACATCTGTGGAAAATAAGGGCTCTCAATGTGTGTCCTGTGGGACTCTATCAGTTTCTCAGAGGTGCCTGAGCTACCAGATTGTCAAGCAAGGGGTGTTACGTGGCGGGCTGACCTTCCAGCCCACTGTCCAAGGAGAGACATTCAGTTTCATCAGTGTTGGAAGGAGAATGTCCCACTATTTAAGTACAATCATGTAGATGACTGGCCTGGAGGTCATCCCCTTCCACCTCAGACATCCAGTTGTCTCCACTCTGCTCCAGGCAAAGAGTGGCAGGTGCCCGCACTCTCTATCTGCCATGAGGAGGTGGCTAGGCAAAGGAGTCACCCAAAGGGGAGAGAGTTAGACGATATCCCCTACCTGGACAGAGTAAGTCTATGGTTCTCATACCAGAACTGTTACCCCTGGGAGCTGGGAGAAGTTGGGCTGGAACACCCAAAGTGGCCTGGGTAGGCCCAGGATTGCAGGAATTCAATAAAAGGAGACATTTTGGGGGCCTCATGTCAGTCAAATAAAGTGAAAAAGGGCAGCTATTAGCTTCATATAAGAGAATTTCTAGAAAAATGAAATTGATTTTTGGTCAAATGAAGACCACTAATAGAAATGTTTCATAAAATATAACAAACACTTGGTCATTTAACCATTTCCCTGTTGATCTCAAAGTCGAAATGTCTCCCTCTAAATAAAGAAGATGACTAGAAATCCACAGAAATTTAAGACCCATGTCAACCTCTGAATTGGTGATTCTCAACACCAGCTACACCTTAGGCTCACCCAGCAGGGTGTTTAACACTGATGTTCAAGCCTGCCTTCACCAAGTCAGATTTAAACAGCTTGGTGTGGATTTGTTAAGTGCTCTCCAGGTGATTACGATGGGCGGCCGGGGTTGAGAGCCATTCATCCAAAATAAAAGTTGTATAAATTCCAGCAGCCACACTTTCTATTAACCCAAAGGAGTCAAACTTAGGTCCACACAAAAACCTGCAGCCTTAGTCACACTTGCCAAAACTTGGAAGCAACCAAATCTTCTTCAGCGGATGAATGGATACATAAATGTTGGTACATCCAGACAATGGAATATTATTCAGCACCAGAAAAAATGAGCTATCGGGCCATGAAAAGACATGGGGGGACCTTAAATGCATATTGCAAAAGTGAAAGAAGCCAATCTAAAAAGGCTAAATGTTGTATGTGATTCCAACTATTTGACATTCCAGAAAAGGCAAAATTATGAGGGCAGTAAAAGGATTAATGGTTACTGGGGTAAGGGGGGAATGAATTGACAGAGCACAGAGGATTTTTTGAGCAGTAAGACTACTCCGTATGATACTATAGTAGTGGATTATGCCATTATACATTTATCCAAATTCATAGACTGTCCAACCAAGAGTAAACCCTAATGTCAGCGGTGGACTCCGGGTGACAATCATATGTCTACATAGGGTCATTCATTGAAACAAATGCACTGCACTGAAGGGAGATGGGTGATCAGGAGGGCACTGTGCATGTGTGAGGGGATGTATGGGATATCTCTGTATTCTCTGTTCAATTTTTCTGTGAACCTAAAACTGCTTATAAAATAGTCTTTTAAAAAAGTGATTCAATTCTTCTCCCCATTCAACAGATAGCCACATCTTCTCATGCAGTGTCAGCTTCATCCAGGACATGTCAGATTTGTCCATATTGAGTACCTGGTCACCAGGGCAGCTTTTAAGTCCAGCAAAGTGGATATTGTTGCCATCAGTGATCACTGACCTCAACTCTATGGTCTACATATTTTAGTATGCTCATGGAAAGTTCAATGCCACAGTCATGGGGAAAGAACAGGAAGCCCATCTCTGTCTCCTAGGAGTGAGATTGCACCAACATCAAACATGGAGACACTAGAGCTGAACACAATGTGGAGTCCACTGGTGTCTTCAGCACTGTGTAGAAGGCTGGACTCGCTTAACGATGGAGCCAAAAAGGCCATTATTCTCTGCCCTTCTGCAGATGCCCTCATGCCTGTGATGGGTACAAACTCTGAGGAGTATGATGCCTCCCTCAAGACTATCAGCAGTACCTCCTACACCACCCACTGCTTGGACCCCTTGGCCAAGGTCATCCCTGACCATAGGTCATTCCATCACTGCCATCCAAAGGACCATGGATGGACCCTCTAGGAAACTGTGGTATGATGACTGCAGTGCTGCCCAGAACATCATCCCTTGGTGCTGCCAAGGCTGTGAGCAAGGTCATCCCTGTGCCAAATGGAAAGCTCATGGATGTGGTCTTCCATGTCCCCAAACTCGATGTGTTGGCTGTGGGTCTGACCTGCTGTCTGAGGAAGGCTGCCAAATACAATGACACCAAGAGGATAGTGAGGCAAGTCAGAGGGCTCTCGAAAGGGCAGCCTGTCCTAAGAGAGGACCAGGTCATTCCTCTGACTTTAACAGTGACACTCACTTTCCACCTCCATGCTGGGGCTGACTTTGCCCTCAGTGACTACTCTGCTGGATTTCTTTCCTGATATGGCAATGAATCTGGCAACAGCAACAGAGCAGTGGACCTTTGGGTCCACATGACTCCAAGGAACAAGAGTCCCCCGGACTACCAGCCCCAATGAAAGCAGACAAGAAAGAGCAAGGCCTTGGCTACTGGGGTCCCTGCTCCACACTGAGAATCTCTCCACCTCAATAAAGTTTTCATCTAAGACTCCTGGAAGGAGAATGGGGACTTACAAAGTCCTAGCTTCTCAGGTGACATCAGTGGTCAAATGAAGACCACGAATAGAAATATTTCATAATGGTCATTTAGCCATTTCCCTGTTGCTCTCAAAGTCTACATGTCTCTCTCTACATACAGAAGTTGACTAGAAATCCACAGAAACTCATGACTCGTGTCAGCCTCTGAACTGGTGGTTCTCAACACCCACTGCACCTTAGGCTCACCCAGCCAAAAACTAAAGGTGCATAACTTAACATGGGAAATGCCTTCTCATGGGATTCCATATATTGTGCTTTGGATTAGTGGAACAGAAGAGTGATATACTTTCTAAAGAGTCTAGTCATGTGTGTATTGATAAATGTGAAATGATCACAGTCTGTCACTGGTTGATGTAGCACAACTGTCCTTTGTGGGAAGACCTGACATGAGCATTTCCCCTGGCCAGTGCTCAAGACCAGGCTGATGGCCAGCTCAGGAGGGACTTCTGAGAAGAACAGGACTCCAAAGACATGCAGAAGACCCTAGCCAAAGGAGCCCTCCCCTGCTCAAAGTCATTGCGAATTCCAGCACTGTCCGCCCAGGTTCTCAGTGGTTGGTGCTCCGGGAGTGTCATTGTCACAGTGTGAGTAGCTGTGCACCCAGCAGGATTGGGTGGCACCTCTTCCTGAGAGTAGTTGTGGCAGGAAACATCAGGACAGGGAGGCAGGGAGGCTGACAGGTTGAGAAGTTGGGCACGTGTTCATCACTCCTTCGTGCACGATTCTTTCTCGGGGCAGCCCTGGGTTGGGCTTGCTGTAGGAGGGGCAATGGTCTCCACGGGCTCTGCCCTTGACCAGTTGCAGGAGGCGCCGCCATCCTATTGTGGCCAAACCCCAGTCAGTGCCCACGTCACCTGGGTGGAGGCCGAGTGTGCAATGACAGAGTCCCCATAGCCTCCCTGACCAACTCCCGGGGACCACACACATCCTATGAGCAAGGGAGAAGATCCCATGTCAGAATCCATGCTCAAACCTCAGCCTCTGTCCCTTTCTCTTCAAAACTGCTCTGGGAGCTTTCGCTCCTGGAGAAACTATGCTCTTTGGGGCCAATTTCAAGACATTTTATGTGTCCCTTGTGAACGAGGCCATGCACTCTCAAGTCCAAACCATTTCTAAAACAGCTCAGTCTCAGAAAAGGGAGTGGTCCTGAGACATCTGTGGGGTGTCCATCCCATGCCTGATGCATTTAAGTCAAAGTGCTCCATATGCAGGGGTCAAAGTGATAGGCACTAAGATATCTCATTGACCAGTGAGGTCATAGCATGGGCAGCTCTCCCCCACACCCTGTCATCATCAGCAGGGCTGGCCAGGATACAAGCTGCAGCTTGTGCTGGAAGAGATATTTTCTCTCGGAAGGGAACCTGAAACTACTTCTCTCTTGGGGAAAGAATGTTTAAACGCCATGGAAAGTACTGCAAGTGCAAAGTCAGGAGACCATCTGTGTACAACCCTGTGATCTTATCTTCCTCTTGGAGCTAGTGCAAAGGCCCTGTGGTGCCTGCCATCCTGAAGAGTGTGAGGTTCAGAAGAGATGCTTGGGAAACACCTTGAAACCCTGAAAGCTTTCTGGATATAAAAGATCATTACTCCATGACCTCCCAGTGGCCCTTCAGGAGGAGATGGGATCAGTGATGAACCCAATGCAGCTTTCAGAGAAGTCAAGACTCAGGGAAAATTGGTCATAGAGGCCATCTGGGCCTATCCCTCACATCACAGATGCAATCCTTCTCTTGGGCTGCTTGATGTGGGTCTTAGTGGCTTCCAAATTGACAAATCCTTCGAGGTTTACATTTAAAAAATATTTCCCTGGTCAGGCTAAGTGGCTCAGCCTGTAATCCCAGCACTTTGTGAGGCCAAGGTGAGTGGATTGCCTGACCCTGTGGGTTCGAGACCAGCCCAGACAACTTGACAAGACCTCATCTCTACAATAACTCAAATATTAGCCGGGCGTGGCTGTACGCGCCTGTAGTTCCGGCTATTTGGAAGGCTGAGGCAGAAGGATCGATGGGTGATGGAGTAAGACTCTACTGTCTCTCCCAGTAAAATAAAATAAAATAAAATAAAACAGAAATTTCCCTAAGAAAGGGAACTTTGCTTTCAGTGTCTCTTTTTGCAGAAGACAATTGTACTAATAATAAAAATGTCGGTTCCATGGGTGTTACCATTGTGCTGGATCCCATGGCCTCATGGGCCCTGCTGAGTCACCTGAGGCCGCTGCCCTCAGGAGGGAGCCCTGAGCAACCTGCAGGGGGAGCAGGAGGACGGAGGGAACCCGGGGCGGGGGTCCCAGTTCTGAGGAGATAGCCACCCTTTCAGACAGTTCCTGGCTCCCTCCAAAGGCACATGGCAGCGCCCCTTATAAATAGGCTCCTCTAGCTCAGGCAGTTGACAGCTTCAAGAAATCCGTTAGAAGAAACAGCCAGAGTTGCGATGCTGGCAAAGTTCTAGGGCTTTTTTTTTCTTCCCCATTTTAACTGTTAAAATGTATCTCCGACACCGCACAAACGAATGGAATCAACAGCCTCTTATCAGATCCCAAATCTGTCAGCCAATGTCTACCAGCCGCCTGGAGCCAAGAGCCTCTTAGCACATGTGCAACTTGAGCTGAGAAGGGACCGGGACAAGAGCGCAGGCAGCTTTGTTCTGGCACCCTCGCTCCCAAACATTTGCTCATTTAGAGCCCAGGAGGCAGCACTGCCTCCACCACCTCAGATCTTACATCTGTGGGCTTCCCGGCAGGGTTCAAGAACCTTCCCAACATGCCTTCGTGTCCTCTTTGTGCAGGCCCTGGTCGCCACCCGCAGCTGTAGGGCGGGTGGCCAAACCCTAGGCTGTCTCCCCACCCGCTTACGCATGCCAGGTCTCTATGGGGTGGGAAGAACTAGGGGTGCTGCTAAGCTACGGGGTCCGTGTGGCTTGGGTTGAACGGGAGAAAAAGAGCCCAGTCACCCCTGGGCAGGGTCACTACAGCACCCAGCTTGGGTCGAGTGCTCTCAGGACTGGGGGCTTTAAAGAGCACCTCGGTCTGGGCCAGCTCTAGGAGTTTCCGATCCCAGACAGATCCCACTGTGTGTCTGTTCCCATGATATCTGGCAGAAAGAGACATAAGACCTCACTGAATGTAAGTTTCCTTAAAGCCCGTTTGGTTACTGCATCCATGTATTCTTGGGATTGGCACATGAAACTACCAATAGTAATAAGTACCATTTATGGGGCATCTACCATATGCCGGATGCTTTATATACAGTCACAGCTCATTTTATTTGCACTTCACTTTATTCTGATTCCTAGATATTGCAGTTTTTACAAATTGAAGACTGTGGCAGCCCTGCATCGAGTAAGTCTACTGGCAGCATGTGCTCACTTTGTGTCTCTGCGTCACACTTTGGTAATTCTTGCAATATTTCAAACTTCTTTATTATTATCATATCTGTTATGATGATCTGTGGTCAGTGATCTTTGATGTTACTATTTGTTTGGGAGTGTTACAAGCCACGGCCACATAAGACAGATGAGCATAATGATTTGTGTGTGTGTGTGTGTGTGTGTGTGTGTGTGTGTGTGTGTGTGTGTGTCTGTCTGCTCCACCAACTGGCCAGTCCCCCATGTTTCTTCCTTGAGACATGACAATATTGAGATTAGTCCAGTTAATAATCCTACAATGGCCTCTACGTTCAAGTCAAAGGAAGAGTTGCATGCCTCTCACTTTAAATCAAAAGCTAGAAATGATTAAGCTTAGTGAGAAAGGCATGTCCAAAGCCAAGACAGGCTGAAAGCTTGGCCTTTTGTGCCAAACTGTCAAGTTGTGAATGCAAAGGAAAAGTTCTTGAAAAAAATTAAAAGTGCTCCTCCAGTGAACACATAAATGATATGAAAGTAAAACAGCCTTATTGCTGTGATGGAGCAAGTGTGAGGGTTCTGGACAGAAGATCAAACTGCCACAGAATTCTCTAAAGCCAAAGCCTAATCCAGAGCAAGACCTTAACTCTCTTCAATTTTCTGAAGGCTGAGAGAGGTGAGGAAGCTGCAGAAGAAAAGTTTGAAGCTAGCATAGGCTGATTCACAAGGTTTAAGCACCTCCATAACATTCAAGTGCAAGGTGAAGCAGCAAGTGCTGATGGAGAAGCTGCAGCAAGTTGTTCAGAAGATCTAGTTGAGATTATTGATAATGGTGGTTACCCTAAATAACAGATTTTCAATGTAGGCAAAACAGTCTTCTACTAGAAGAAGATGCCATCTAGGACTTTCATGGCTGAGAGAAGTCAATGCTTGGCTTCAAAGCTTCAAAGGACAGGCTGACTCTCTTGTTAGGGGCTAATGCAGGTTGTTTTAAACTGAAGCCAGTGCTCATTCGCCATTCCAAAAATCCCAGGGCCCTTAAGAATTATGCTAAATCTACTCTGCCTGTGCTCTGTAAATGGAACAACAAAAGCCTGGATGCAGCACATCTGTTTACACCATGATTTACTGAATATTTTAAGCCCACTGTGGAGACCTACTGCTCAGAAGAAAAGATTCCTTTTGAAATATCACTACTTATTGACTATGCACCTGGTCACTGAGAGCCCTGATACAGATGTACAAAGACATTATTGTCTTCTAACACAACATTCATGCTGTAGTCTATGAATCAAGGAATAATTTCAACTTTAAATTCTTATTAGTTAAAAAATATGTTTCATAAGACTATAGCTACCAGAAATATTGACTTCTCTGATGTAGCTGGGCAAAGTAAATTGAAAACCTTCTGGAAAAGATTCACAACTCTAGATGCCATTAACAGGAGTTTGGAGGAAGTTGCTTTTAATCTTATAGATAACTTTCAGGGGTTTAAGACTTTAGTGGAGGAAGTCACTGCAGATAGGGTAAAAATAGCAAGAGAATTCGAATTAGAAGTGGAGACGGAAGATGTGAGTGAATTACTGTAACCTCATGATAAAACTTGAGGTCAGGTACAGTGGCCCACACCCAGCACTTTGGGAGGCCAAGACAGGTGGATCGCTTGAGCCCAGAAGTTCAAGACCAGCCAGGGTGAGACTCCTGTCTCTACATATATATATATATATGTGTGTGTGTGTGTGTGTGTGTGTGTTATTTTTGAGTCAGTGTCTCACTCTGTCACCTATGCTGGAGTGCAGTGGTACTCTCACAGCCACTGTAGCCTCAATCTGCTGGGCTCAGGCAATCATCTACCTTAACCTTCCAAGTAGCTGGATCCACAGGTGTGTTCCACAACGCCCAACTTTTTTTTTTTTTTTTTTACTGTAGAGATGAGGTCTGGTCAAGTTGCCCAGGCTGGTCTCAAAACCCTAACTCAGACTATCCTCTTGCTTCTGCCTCCCAAAATGCTGGGACTACAGGTGTGAACCAGTGTCCAACAACAACAACAACAAAAAGTTAAATTAGCTGGGCATGGTGACGTGCATTGGTAGTCCCAGATACTTGGGAGGCTGAGGCAGAAGGATTGCCTGAGCCCGGGAAGTCAAGGATACGGTGAGCTGCGATCATGCCACTGCACTCCAGCCTGGGCCACAGGGTGAGATTCAACTCAAAGGAAAAAAAAAACCTTGAATGGATGAGGAGTTGCTTCTTACGGACAAGCAAATAAAGTGGTTTCTTGTGATGCACTCTACTACTGGTGCAGATGCTGTGAACATCATTAAAATGACAACAAAGGGGTTAGAATATTACATAAAACTAGTTGACAGAGGAGCAGCAGAGACTGAGAAAATGGACTCCAATTTTGAAAGTTCTACTGTGACACTTGGTCCAAAAGTTCTCTGGAATGAGAGAAGTGTTTCTAATTACTACCTGAGTTCTAATGATGTAGTTAGAAAGTACCTTCTGAATGTACAACTTTTATGAAAAAAATAAGCTGTTTACAAAAGGAAATTGTAGATTAATTTAATTGGGAAAATGGATGATTGACAGAGACCATTTCCCTAACACACTGCATCCTATATGTGCTAATACTTTAACTTTTTAAAAAATTTACTTCTACGTTCTGTAACATGGCATATGTCTGTTTTAAACAGCATCATATGCTACAGAGAAATATTTCATGAGAGAAAGAGTCCATCAATGCAGCAAACTTCACGAATATTCTAAGAAACTGCCACAGACACCCCAACCCTCAGCAACCACTCCACTGATCTGTCAGCAGCAGTCAGCACAGAGGCAGGACCCTCCTCCAGCAAAAAGCTCAGAACTTGCTGAAGGCTTGGAGGACATCTAAGACCTCACTCGTCTGGCATCTCCTTGCCTTTAGCGGGCAGAGACCCCTGGTGTATCTGTGACCACTGCTGCTGGTGCCCCATGTGGCAGATTAACAGACGGCCCGCCAGGAGGTGCAGGCCCAAGGGGAGGACTGGAGGACAGTGCAGGAGGGCACAATCAGCCATGGCTACTGGGTTATTACTGGATCCCAGGCCTGGGCTAAGCCCTGAGAGGGTTTGAGAAGAGTCAGAGGCGAACAGTTCAGACCTCATCTCCTAAGAGTGGACGAACAAGGGCTCACCCCGTGTTTTATGGGTACCCAAGATTTGGTTTAATCAGGGGTGATAAGGCACACAGACACAAACATGGCTGTCCTGCAGAAAGAAGTTCATTCTACTCACAGGTCCCTAGAAGCGAGAGGCAAAGCACAGCATGCGGGGCCACCCAGAGAGGGCCAGGGTCTGTCAGGAGGCAGAGGGAAAGGGAAGAACCATGGGCAAAGAACCATGGGTAAGAGCCTTCATTGTGGTTTCCATGGAGGGTCAGCAGGTTTGGGGTTGTCTGGTGTGTGATGTGACTACTTTCAGGGCTTGGGCCATAAGGCTTTCCCTAGCTGTCTGGTACCTGGCCCTGGGGTGGTTAGGGTAGGTGAACAGTGGCCCTGAGTGTGAGAACCCGATAAGGAAGGTGACTGGGGTGTGGGCTGGATAGACCGGTTTTCATATGGAGGTGAACTTGCAGGGGAGTTTGTTCTGTCTAGGAATTGGGCAGCTCTGGGAGGGGCAGTCACCCAGGGTCAGCAAGGCCCCAGATATCAAAACTTCAGAATATCGAAAATAAAAACAAGGCTAATACACCACAGCTCTTGAGGACCCATCGGGGAGAGGTCTGTCCTGGGCACTGGATATCCAAGAAAGCATGGCAATGTTCACATACTGAAGACATAACTCATATCCAGGATAATGCCCTTTCTGGATTGAAAACCAGAAAGGGGATGCTTCTGTGGTCACCCATGAAGATAGCCCATCCCCACTGCCACCCTTCTTCAGCTCTGCTACCACGTTCAGAGCACCTTCAGGCCAGGGCTATGACAGACCGGCCTGGCCGACCCTACCTCTGCCCACCTCTCCAGCCACACCTCTGCCAGCTTCCTTTTGGCTCCACTTCCTCCAATACCTCAGGGTTCTCCTGGCCTCATGGCCTTTGCACATGCCATCCCTGTGTCTGGAAGGCCCTCAGCTTGCTCACCTCCTAGCATTGTCTGAGAAACTTTTGCTCCTGCTTTAGGTCTCAGCTGAAAATCAGGTCATTCTTTCCTGGCTCCCACACCCTGAACGTGGGTGTTTCCCAGGGCTGCTCTGTGCCTCTTGTACACACTCACTCTTTCAATGGTTCACTGAAGTGTTGCTCTGTCTATAAACGAGATTTCTCTGCTCTAGTCCACAGATCTAATTTTCCTGTTGACTCTTTCTGTATTTGTCAGGATTCTCCAGAGAAACAGAACCAATAAGGTGTGTGTGTGTGTGTGTGTGTGTGTGTGTGTGTGTGTGTGTGTAAAGGGCTTTATTCCAAGGATTTAGCTCACACGGTTATGGAGGCTGAGAAACCCCAAGAGCTGTATTCAGCAAACTGAGACCTGGGAGAGCTGTGTGTGTGGCTCCAGTCTAAGGGCAGGGGACCCACATCCTACTCAGTGGTCAGGCAGGAGAAGTTCCCTGTCACTCTGCCTCTTTGTTCTATCCAGGTCTTTAGTTGACTAAGTGAGGCCCACCCACACTAGGAGTTCTACCTTCTTTACTCAATCTACTGATCTCAGTGATAATCTCATCCAAAGACTATTAATCCATTGCAGAAACACCCAGAATAATGTTTGACAAAAAACCAGGGCAACCTGTGGCCCAGCCCAGTTGGCTCATAAGATTAACCATCATGCTATCTAAATGTCCACAGACTTCCAGAGCTTACAATGTCAGTAACTGACCTCAATACCCTTCCTCTCTCAGGTACCAAGTCCTGCAGACTCTGCCTTCTGCAACATCTCTCAGGCCTGTCCCCACCTCCCAGCCCTACTACACCTGTCTTGCTTTGGAGTCTGTCCCTTGCCGGAGTTCTGGCCAATGCCTGTGTGGTCAAAAAACATAATTTTAGGGTTAAGGTTAGGGTTAGGGTTAGGGTTAGGCCTGCAGCATTTCCTCCCTCCACTCTTTCCCCATACCAATACCACTCTGCGCCTGATGTCTTTGTTCTCCTCTTAAGGTGAAATTCCCACTCATAGGCCCATCACTGAGGCCCTGCCCTGCCTTTCCCCTCCAGGCCCATTAGTCTGCCATCCTCGGGGCCACCTGCAGTTCTGAACACCTCACCTCTGTACTGGCTCTTCCTTTACTCTCCCTGCCCCCAGCTAATCCCAGTCCCACCAAACGCTCACAGTCATCTGAACTGATCTCTCTCTCTCTCTCTCTCTCTCACACACACCCCTGTTCCTTTTTCTTCGTCCTTCATGCCTTTCAAATGTTATCACATCATAGCATCCAATAGATCTCACTGCATGCACCTACACACTTACAAAGGTACGTCATGGAACACTGCATGGGGCTTCGTGCACCAACGGTTCCAGAGACCTCGCCACCGGGTCTGACCTACAATGCGGCCGATATCCTGGGCGGTGAAACACTTTGCGGGTCTCCACACCCAGCCACCACCGCAAGACTGGGAGGGCGAAGGAAAACCAGGTGGTCCTCATTCGTGGTTCACACTACCTCACGAACCTCAGGGAGCGTGGCGGCATGACCTCCTGAAGGCTTGTTCCTTCCTTCATTCATTGATTCGTCTATTCAGCAAACACATTTGGAAGCACTGTGCCAAACACTGGAGATATGGAGAAAAACAACACTCGATCTCCACCTGGGGAGTGAGGTGAGCTCTACAGAGAGCAGCTGACGGGGCAAGGCACCGAGAGGAGTAGGGTGGCAGTGCAGGGCGGGCTCCTGTCATTTTCTAGATATAGGAAGTGCTGAAGGAAGGAAGGGAGAAGGAAAAGGAGTGAAGGTGGGAGAAGGGAAGGAGGGAAGAGGGAACGAGAAAAGAAAGGAGGAAGGAAAGGAGGAAGGGTTCTGCAAAAGATTAAGATCAAGCTTCTGAGATTCTTTCCTTGTCTTTTTTGAAACAAAATTACACTCACCAGCCACCAGCTTCCTGGTCCATGTCTTGGCCCCCAATATCCAGATGACAGCAATGTGATCTGGCTACGTACTCCTTCTGTGGCCTCTGACCAGTCACCCACCTGAAGCCTGAGTTCCTGAGCAGGAGCTGAGCTGCTCGTGGCCCTGCTGGCCCTTGGGCAGCTGACAGATGACAGGCTGGTGACAGCTGCTCTACATCCTGCTGGAAAAGTTCCCCAGGGACCACCGGAGCCGGGTGACCAGTCTCGGCCTCTGTGAGATACTGGAGACCCCCAGACATTCACGCAGCCCTGGCAGGTGCTGAGACCTTCAGAACCATTGCGCTCTGTGGGAGTGTTGCGTGGTGTCCAGCATCTTAGCAAGTACCAGCTTATTCCAGGTTTAGGCTTCTTGACTGGCCCTCCTGCCTTGTTCTGTTTCTTTTTGGTGGTGTTCTGCTTCCATCTTGGTAAGGAGGCCTTGTGAAATCCGAGGTCTGCACAAACCCTCTAGGATGGTAGGGACATCTTCCAGTAACCGAGCCTCGGCCTCCATGATATTGGGAAGGACTGTGTCGGCTGGTTGGTTGGACCTGACCTCCCTTGGACTTGAATACACAGAATTTAAATGTGATTATCTGGCAGTGTAACTCTTTATATACCTTCTCTTTAAAAAAAAAAAAAAGTCTTTCCCCGAAGTCCAAAGCATGCATGTACGTGTCTAGCATGATGAATGCTTTACAGCATCTTCCTTTTTACCAAGATTCTTACCCAATCATCCATCTTCATAGACCGAAAACGAATCCAGACAGTGGTTCTCCTTATTGCTTCCTCTTTTTGCTTTTCACTTTATGGCTAATTCAATATTTATTTGAAAATATTGTGAAATATTTGAGATGTACACAATGCATAAAATAATTCAATGAACGACCATACGTCTACCATCCAGTGGAAATAAAATATTCCTAAAACAACTGAGGCTCTCTGAGTGCCCCCTTGCTGTATCATACCTCCCCACAGAGAAACACACCCACAAAAGCAGTGTTTACAATCATGCTCTTCTCTATATTGTTATGACATATGCTTGTATCTTTACATAGTATAGGGTATTGCTGTTTGTGCTTTCTACTTATTATAAATGAATCTTGTTTACTCTTCTGCAACTTGCTTTACATCACATTTTTGAGATTCATGCACGTTAATATATAGAAGACTGGACCACGCATTTTCACTACTGCATAGTATTCTCTTATATGACTACATCATAATTCACCCACCCATTATTCAACTGATAGACATTTAAAATGTTTCCAGGTTTTTAAAAAAATAATTCAATGAATGCTGCTGTTAACATTCTAAGACATGTCTTATTCCATCTTCCAATGAGATGCATCAGCTTGGCAGATTTTCTCATGTTAAATCATCTTCACATTCCTGGGATAAACTCAACTTGGTCATGATGTACTTTTATTTTTATAAATTATTGAATTTGGCTTGAAACTTTAACATAGGGACCTGCAGTCACAGGTGGGAGGCGGTCTTTTCCAAGAACCAAGGGCATCTTTGAAAAACCTTGCATAATTCAGAGGTGAGCCACATGACCAGCCCATCGTGCCTGTCCTGGCTCCCAACCCAGATCTTCCAGAGCTCCCCTCCCCCTCGGAGACAGTCCCCACCCCCTGCAGACCCCCAGTTGTGTTTGCTCACATATGGAGCAGCTCTCCCCCTCCTCGGCTGGGTCATTGCCAGATGGCTGTGCCTGTCTCTCCTGCTGTCCCTAACAGACTTGATCATCTGCTGTGGAACCCAAATCCACCCAGGGTACATGTTTGCCTCTCCACCCATAAGGGGGCTAGAGAAAATGTCTCTTGCACAGCCAGGTGCTGCTCCGCCTGTGGAGATTGTTGATCCTGAAGAATGCAATCTGGGAGAGACACAGGTCTCATCTTATTGAGAGATGATGTGGCACTTGGATGAGAAGTGTATTTTCTGTATGTAGACACAGATTTGCAAGGGGAATGATTTGGCAGAGTTCCATTTTAAGATATTGTTGAGGGAGAAAGAGAACGAGAGAGAGAGAGAAGTTATCTGCTTAATGCGGTAGGCAGGGTCTACAACCAAAGTAATTCACTCTGGCTTCTTCACTTTGTAGGAAACCCTAAACACTTGGGAAAAGTAAAGTCACAGAATACCATAGGACATCTATTGGGGAAAGAATCCTGCAGGGTTAAAAGAAATGCCCCTGCCATATCTGTTATTCTCCAAAACCAGGCATACCTCTCAAGGAGGTAACTAAACCCCAGAAAGAAAATAGCCCCATGAGTTGTCCAGAACGATGGGGCTGCAGGCAGGTGGACAGGAAGTCCTTGCCTCTGGTGAGGTCAGGAAGCAACTGTTGCCAGGTACCCATCATGGGCATCTCAAGCAGAATCCTGGGTGTACTGATGACCAAAGACCAGATGGATGCCCCACTGGACAGCAGTACTTTGTTAAACCCCATAATTCTAGCCCAATGCTGGGGAGGGGGAAACCCCTGGGAACAACCGTTGTTGTGTTTGTTATCTGCCCGAATGGATGTTCAGTGTTAGAAAATACCTTGGAGGAAATGTAAAAAGTGCATATTTTTGCAAGTTTGTGAGCTATCAGTCACACTTGCCACACATCATGAAGTGGTAAATTCTGCCATTCTTTGTCTTTTAGCCCAAGCTGTAAAGAGGGCTGTTATTGTAAAATACAGACAATGCACTTGGTAGAAAGCAGCTGCGTCCTGAAAGCTGGACTCACAAAGTCATGCCCAAGAAACAGCGATGACCCATCTAGGGATCCAGCCCTCAGGCTCCATGATGCTGACTTTGAAGCTGAAAAAGCCTGTGGGATGTAGAAATCCAGTGAGGAGACAGGCGAGGGAGGCTTCTGAGTACACTGTGAGCATCTAGAGCAACATGTTCCCAGGTCTGAAAGTCCCACAATAAGAAGTCTGGCAGCGATGGAGTCATGCAGGGTAGAACATGCGAGTTTGAGACCCCTCGTTCCTACTTGCTACAAGACCATAATAACCATCCTATTATTGCTGCAGCACGTTTCCCATTGGGGCCCCAGTGGGCTTGTGTGGCAGGACATTTGACACTCCACAGGCTGGATGTAATTAGATGCGATGGAACATGCTGGTGGTTCTATTTTATTAAAGAAAAATGGAAATACATTCATCTAGAGAAAAGATCAAACCGTGAAGTCATACAGAAAACGGAATGGACCAGTGTTCTCTGGGTTCTGCTTGGCACCGATTCCTGAGGTTAGCAGTTAAATTGTCTTTTAAAGCCACTTTTTTTATTCTCCCTATTTTGAACAAATTCTACCCAACCATCCAGCTCAGATTCAGGACTGTTAACCTGGAAAAGAGGTGAACTGCAGAGGTCTCCTTGGTAACCGTGTCTGGGGCTGAGCGGCTGCCTTGGTGGATCCGAGCGGAACGCTCTGACTTGTTCTGGTTGTCGAGCTCCCAGCAGCTTTGCCTGGGGCGATGAGAAAGGTCTAGAAAGAGAAGTGCCAGACACACCTGTGCTCAGACGACCATCTATGCCTGGGTGACACAGCCCCTGCTTCTCCCTCAGGATGTTCACATTTGCGCCTTACTACTTGTTGCAAACCTCCCTGCCTATTTAATCCTCAAGTCTCTGTTCAGATCATTAGAAATGTTTTAAAAAATACAACAGCACCCTCTGACCCAGTAACTCCCACCTGAGAGTCTAGCCCAAACAAATGAATCCAGAAGATAAGAAAAGCTGTCTGCATGAAAATGTTCACTGCAGAAATTTTTACACTGGTAACAAATAGCAACTTACATATAAAATAATAGGAAGATAGTTATGTAAAGTGTGGTATATCCAGGCAATATATTATTATGCAGTCAACAAAATTACCACTAACATTATGTGGCAACAGAGAAAAACATATCTCACAATCTCAAGTTTGTAAAGAATACAGAATTATAGTAAATAAAAAATATGTGCACAGGACAAAGAGCCAGAAGGGAATGCACAATAACCAATTACCACAATAACACATTAACCCTAGTTGTGATGTTAGGTGAGTGCCTTTAGGCATGAATTCCCTTTTGCTTGTATAGTTAATAAAATGAATAGCACCCTTAGCTTCTTCAAGTATAAATGTTCTACCATTTTTTAAAACTACATCTGTTAAGTATGGGACCAAATGAGTAAAACAAGACTAAATGCTGAGCTTTCTCAAATTTGAAAAGGAATCTCTTTTCACCAAGGCAGTAAAACTGCTCTTTTTTTCTACCCCCATTTCATTTTAGTTTCTTTGGGCAAAATGCTATTTTTCACTATATATATATATATATATATTTCAGCTGGAATCTCACTTTGTTGCCCAGGCTAGAGTGCTGTGGCACTCTCATGGCCACCCCAGTGTCGACCTGCTGGACTCAGGCAATCCTTCCGCCTCAGCCTTCCAAGTGACTGGAACTACCACACTCAGCTAATTTTTTTAGAGATGAGGTCTCACCAAGTTGTCCAGGCTGTTCTCGAACCTGTGGGCTCAGGAAATTCCCATACCTTGCCCTCCCAAAGTGCTGTGATTACAGGCTTGAGCCACCATGCCCAGCTATCTATTTTTTTTTAGTGCTGCCTCCCATGCAACCTTTAGGTCCCAAGGTAACAATTTTCCAATTGACCCTCATATCCTTGCTACATCCATCCAGCCCTTCTCTCTCACCACTGCAGGCATGGAAGATCATTCTAAGGTAGAACTTAGCAGAGGCGCTAGAGTTCTTCTGTCCACAGTGTCTCTATCTGGGGTCAGCTGGCAGTGGGAAGGAGTAAGGATGTGTTTTTACTTCTTTCATTTACTTTGGATTTATAAAAAGGCTTCACAGAGGGACTTCATCCTTCTGTCCTTTTGTCTTCTGCTGTGGGAGAACACAGCACTCCTTACCTCCAGTGTCTGCAGCAAGAAGGCACCATCTTGGAAGCAGAGACCCTCACCAGACAACGGAACTTGCTAGCGCCTTGATCTTGGACTTCCCTTCCTCCAGAACTGTGAGAAAATTAATTCCTGCACACTCATCGGAAGAGACACTAGAGAGAGTATCTCTCTTGGCCGTGTGAGGATGCAGCGAGAAGGTGACCATCTGCAATCTGGCAGTGTGTCCTCACTGGAATGTGACCATGCCATCGCCCTGATTGCCGAATTTCAGTCTCTAGAACTGTAAGAAATTAATTTCTGTTGTTTATAATCCCCCACTTGGTTTTAGTAGCTTGAACTGAAACAGCATTTATACTTAGCTATATAACTATACACATATAAGTATCACTACAATAGAAATATCCTTAGTCAACACTGGGGGGACATGGGAATTTTCTTTCTTTATAAGGGGTTAATCACTTATCAAGTCTCTACCTGTTTTCATGTGATAAGGACTCCAAATCTGAGGAAAGAGAATGACTGGGCTCTGCTCTCTCTGGAGTGGGAAAACTAAACCTGTTCTGGGTGTGTCTTAGTCTATTTCATGCTGTTATCACAGAATACCAGAGACTAGGTAATTTATGAAGAAAAGAAATTTGATTCAGTTCTAGAGGCTAGAAAGTCCAGCATTGAGGTGCCAGCATCTTGGGAGGGTCTTCTTGCTGTGTCAACCCATGGTGGAAGGCATCACCATGGGTTGGGAAGAGGCCAAACCCATCCTTTTATCAGGAGCCCACATTCTGAGATAACTAACCCACTCCCAAGGTCTGAGAGCTCAGTGATGATTGTGGTTTCCCCAAACCATCTTTATATTGATAATCACATTTTTACATCCAGCCCAGATCTCTCCTCCAGATTCACATATTGAGGTGCACCCTTGACATCTCCTCTTGGATATCTCAAACTTAACACAGCCAAAACAGAGCTTGAGTTCCCCTCTTCCCATGGACAAGGACTCCCTCTCGGCCAAACCTGAGTCAGGTCCCTATGAGCCCTCTTCTTGATTAAGCCTCATCCTTGGCCTGCTTAGTCCAGGTTGTCATGAACCCCCCCACCCCTGATACTTAACCAAGCTCCTCGCAGTTTTCTGCCCGCTGGCTGACTCCTGACCCTTCCTGTTGGCTGTATGTCTACAGCTGCCCTGTTGCATTCGAAGTTGTGTTCAAGCCCTCTCTCTTATTATCACAGTCTGGAATAAAGTCTTCCTGACCTGTTTATCTCTGTCTGTTGTAATTTTCCTTTGACAGCACCCACACCCTTCCCCAAACGTGTGTACCTGCCACTTTCTCCACTCGTCAACCAGCCTCATGGGCTCTAAAGCCCAGGTGTCATCTGTGATGCCACACCTTGGTCTTTGCATCCTCTCCATCCATCTCGACTCTGTCCACGTCTCCCTCCCTGGTCCTGGTCACCTTGACATCTAGCCTCCATGACAGCACCTACTCCAGCTGGTCTCCCACATTCACTTTTGCCTCCTTCAAATCCATTCTACACAAATAAGCCAGAGAACTGCTCAGGGAACAAATCAGACCATGGCTCACTCTTGTTCCACCTTTTCAAGGGCTTCCTGTTTGTCTGAGACTGAAATTCATCCTCCTCACCTAGCTACGACGTCCTTCTCAGCCTCATTGGATTACCTCTCCCTGGCCCCTCTGCTACAGGGGCCATACTGATTGGTTCTCAGTTTCTCGATTGTTCCATCTCCTCCTCTTCTCGGTGCCTTTGCCTAGGCTATGCCATTGGCCGGGGTGACATCTTCCCTTCAGCCTCCTCCAAAGGATGGTACCTTCTCATCCTTTGGATCTCAATTTCAATATCAACCTTCAGAAATGCTTTCCAGATCAATACACTTAAGCAGGACCCTGCCATTCTGGTTCAGGGCTATGCTTGTTTTCTTCATGGCTCTCATTACAATTTGTACAGACTTATTTGTTTATCTGTCTTTGTGTTTTTCTCCCACTAGAACATAAGCACCATGAGGACAGGACTCTGCCACCTTCTTTTTCTTTTTCTTTCTTTTTTTTTTTTGAGTTGGAGGTCTCAGTCTGTTACCCAGTCTGGAGTGAAGTGGCATGATCATAACTATCACGATTCATGGCAGCCTCAACCTCCTGGGTTCAGGCAATCCTTCCATTTCAGCATCCCGAGTAGCTGGGACTATAGTTGCGTATCAACACGCCCGGCTAATTTTTTTAATTTTTTATTGAGATGAGATTTCGCTATGCTGTCCAGGCTGGTCTTGAACTCTGGGGCTCAAGCAGTCTGCCTGTCTCAGCCTCCCAAAGTGCTAGGATTACAAACATGAGCCACCATGTCTGGACTGCACCACCTTTGTTGACAGTGACATCATCTTCACACACCTAGGACCATACCTGGCGTGTGGTGAACTCTCAACCAAAATACACTGAATGTCCCAATTTAACCTTGTGTCGACACTGACTTTTTACCAAAGCCTGTCAGTCACTTGTTCCACAGGACATTCGTCTGTAGACCTGGGTGTGGCCTTCCTGATGGGTCCCACAATATTGTGTACTCCAAACAAGCTCCTGCTCCTCCACCTCGGCACAACCAAATGTAGGCTGACTCACAGCAGAGAAACACATCTCATCTATGTTAGGCTCAAGTGCCCCAGAGTGTACTTACATTTTATGTCCCCAAAAGGGGGTTGCATGCCATGACACTGGACATTGTGTGGGTCATGGGCAGGTGAGCTTTCCCCACAGCCCACCGCAACCAGGAATTCTGAGAAGTTGAAACGTACCCAGGGCTACATTTGGGAAATATGATATCTCTTCAACACAACATAGAGAATTTGTCTTTTATTTTCAGCAAAGAAGGAAATAAAAGAACATAATTAGGCATAAAAAGAAGGTTGGGTTTTATATATTTATTTATTTACTAAATTTCAGCTTGTGACCAAAACCATCAGATAATGGCTTCTGCTGACAGTGGCTGCTTTACATACCTCTGGTGCCCAGAGTGCCCTGCTTAGCCTTCCCTAGCAGACCTCACAGGAGGAGGGGAGGGGCTTCTCAGGAAACTTTCATCGCCTCCAAGCACAGCCTCACTTTCTTCAGGTTGAGCAACTTCAACTCAACTGTGGACACATCAGATTTATTATAGGGGACAAGGGCTGAGCAAAGTCCTTGAATAGGTGAGAGAGACACAAGCTCTTGTGGACACATGGGCGACCTGGGTAGGAAACAGGTGGGGCTGTGGGCAGGATGGCAGGTGCATGAAGACACTCTCTTCTGAGTGCTTCCATGTGGCACCACGAGATGGACTGAGAATAGAGGCTGACTCCCAAGTGAGAGCAGTGGGGAAGAGGCACCGGAGGCTTAAGGAGAGAGGAATGAGAAATGGCATCGGGACAGGGAGGAGCCAGCTGACTGTTAACCTGTAGTGGGATTGACTGGCAGCACTGAGGAGTGCTGAGGTGTGGCCACGCACACAGAATGACACCTGTCAGCATTGGTGGATTTTTCCTCCAGACTTTTTGAGATGCAGACACCAGGGGAGGGGGTCTTCCAGGCAAGCATGAGGACAACTGAATTGTAAATATTTTCCAGGGACTGATTAAAATGATGGAATATGATTTTAGAATTTCAGATTTTACATTTAAAGCTTTAACCCATTTTGGGAAAACATAGGGGATAAAGCTTCTTGGTCTTGGCAATGATGTTTTAGATATGACTCCCAAAACACAGGTAACCAAAGCAGAAATACACAAGTAAAATTGCATCAAATGAAAAAACTTCTGAATAGCAAAGGAAACAATCAACAGATTGAAGAGACAACCTGCAGAATGGGAGAAAATATTTGCAAACCATATACCCTATACAGGGTTAATATTCAAAATAGATGAGGAAGTCAGACAACTCTATAGCAAGAAAACAAATAACCCAATTAAGCATGGACAAAGAAAGTGAATGCCCATTTCTCAAAAGAAAGCATACAAATGGCTAACAGGCATATTTTTAAAATGCTCAACATCACTAATCATCAGGGAACCGCAAATTAAAATTGCAGTGAGATATCACCTCCTACCTGTTAGAATGGCTATTATCAAAAAGATAAAAGGTAAGTGTTGGCGAGGATATGGAGAAAAGGGAATCCTTGCACACTGCTGGTGGGAATGTCAATTAGTACAGCTATTTTGGAAAACAGTATGGAGACTCCTCAGCAAATTAAAAATAGAATTATCATATGATCCAGCAATCCCACTTCTGGGTATACCTCCAAAGGAAATGAAATCAGTATGCTGAAGAGGTGTCTGCATTCCATTGCATGTTCATTGCAACATTTCACAATAGGCAAGATACAAAATCAACCTCAAATGTTCATAAATGGATAGAGGGAAATAAAAGAAATAAATATAAAATATATTAATATATATTTATTATATTATGTATTTATATAATACATAAATGTGGTATATACACAGTGTGATATATATACTCCACACCCTCACCAAAACAGTGGAATACTATTCAGCCTTTAAAAAGAACCTAGAGAGCCGGGCTCGGTGGCTCAGCCTATAATCCCGCGCCTTTGGGAGGCTGAGGTGAGTGGATTGCCTGAGCCCGCGGGTTCGAGACCCGCCTGGGCAGCGAGACCTCATCTCTACAATAAATCAAAAAATCAGCCGGGCATGGTAGCGCATGCCTGAAATTCCGGCTACTCGGAAGGCTGAGGCGGAAGGATCGCCGGAGCCCAGCAGGTCGAGGCTGCGGTGGCTGGAAGCGGCCACTGCACTCCAGTCTGGGCGACAGAGTGAGACTCCAACTCAAAAAAAAAAAAAAGGACCTAGAGAACATTATGCTAAGTGAAATAAGCCAGACACAAAGAGACAAACACTGCATGATCTCACTTATATGTGGAGTGTAAAACAGTTGAATTCACAGAAGCAGAGAGTAGAATTGTGGTTACCATGGATTAGGGGTGGGAAGAATGAGGTGATGTTGGTCAAAGAGTACAAAATTCAGTTAAAAGGAATAAGTTGTGGAGATTTATTGTACATCACGATAACCATAGCTGTTAATAATGTATTGTATACTTAAAAAACTGTTAAGAGAGTAGATCTTAAATGTTCTCCCCACAAAAAATTATAAGTATGGTATGTAAGGTGATTGATATGTTAATTGGCTTGCGGTAATCATTTCACAATACATACATCTGTCAAACCATCACATTGCTCACCATAATTATATATCATTTTAAATTGCCAATTATACCCCAATAAAGATGAAGGGGAAGAGTTCATTCAAATGCCACATTAAATGCACCTCAATTTTTTTAGGTGATAGTATATGGGATCTTTTCATTATAAGTTATTTTGTGCCATTTGGTTGGCTACCATGTCCATAACTGCTAACAATTTTACTAACCAAAAAGAGTAAAGCAGATATTGGTCAGATTAAGAGTAAGTCCATCCCAAAACATACCATGTTGAAGCAAGTGCACATTCATCCTGCACACCTGTCCGGAGCCTTTCCCTCTGGACTCTTTAGGGTAGGGAGGAATCACCAGAACACCTGGAGCAAGGCGTGCCCCCTAGAGTCGCCGGCACCTCCGATCAGGTTTTCTTGTTAGAATCGGTCTGGCTCTTTAGGGCCTGGCTCCCACACTTCCTGAGATCAAGTCCACTCCAAGTATTTGTGAGGCAAAGTATGAGCTGATATACCAAGGGCAGGCAGGCTGCAGAGGCTGTCCGTCTGTTATGGCTTGAGTCGTGTCACCCAAAATTCACTGCTGCAGTCCTAGTCCTTTGCACCTCTGTGTTTGTATCTCCAAATGCAGGTGAAGTCTTTCCAGAGGTGGTTAAGTTAAAAAGAGGGCATTAGGGTGTTGTCCTAATCAAATCTGATTGGTGTCCCTATAAGAAGCTGAGATGAGGACACACACACACAGGGAGCCCACATGAGGACACAGGAGAAGACACCCTCTACAAGTCAAGGAGGGAGGCCTCAGGATAAACCAACCCTCTGACATCTTGATCTCAAACTTTAGCCCCCAGAACTGTGAGAAATAAACTTCTGTTTAAGCTCCCTAGTCTGTGGCACTTCTTTACAGCAACCCTGGCAAACCAATACGTCATCCAAACTAGGTAGATCGTTTTTCTAAAATATTACTAAACTATGTCAAATATTTAAACACTGTTTTATAAAATACAAGTTGAAGTGTTTCATCAAAATTTCCTCATTTGCACATTTATGCGCAAGCAAATTGCTGGTTGACATATTCATAGGTTTAAGCATATGGTATCTGGTTCATTTCATACATGTGTTTGGTTTCATCTCACTGAGCTCTTTTGTTACTTATATTAAGTCCCCAAAGGACCTTTTCTTGTAATGTTAAGGAGAGATCATAAAATAGTTAAATCAGATAAATACATAATTGAATCAGATCAATCCAACTAAGATGACAAGCTGTCATGTCGGGGTCGAGTTTGTTGTATTATTCAGAGTGAAAGCACACATTATGGAATGGGGAATCAGCAAGATGCAGTTCTAATTGTGTGTGTGTGTATAAACTCCGGACAAAAAAAATTTTTTTAAGAACCATTAAAAGATACTCGAGAGTGGACAAGAGCAGGCAGAAGCCGGAGGGGTGTGACCTATGAGGGATAACCATAGTTAATAATATTTGCGTTTGTTTGGCTTTCTGCTGGTGCTGGTGTAGAAGGCACAGTCCCACTACCTTGAGGGTTCAGAGGATGGTGAGGGGTTCCTAAATGACTGAAAAACAAGGGAGAAATCGCAGATGGGAAGGAGACAGGGAGAGAAGCCCTAAAATCTGTGTATAAATTCCCCCAGGTTCTTTGTTGAACTCTCAGCTGAGCCTGAGTAGAGGGAGAGCCCAGGGAACCTTCCAGGAGTGCTAAAGGAAGGAGGGAGGGGCCATAAAATAAGACATAGTAAATTTCAAAAGATTGACATTTTGAGGAGCATGTTCTCAAACCACAGTGAAATTAAACTAGAAATCGAATCTTTAAAATCCCCCAAATAGGCTGGGTGTGGTGTAATCCCAGCACTTTGAAAGGCTGAGGCAGAAGGATCACTGGAAGCCAGGAGTCTGAGACCAGCCTGGGCAACACAGACCTCATCTCTACGAACAAGCAAAAAATTAGCTGGACATGGAGGTGCCTACCTGTAGTCCAAGCTATTCAAGAGGCTGAGTCCAGGAGGTTGAGGCTACAGCAAGCTGTGATTGTGCTACTGCACTTCAGCCTGGCTGACAGAGTGAGACTCCAACTCAAATAAAATAAGATAAAATAAGATCCCCCAAATAGCGATAATGGACATTTTGGGGGCAACTGATGAATTTGAAATATGAATTGAGGATTAGCTAATAATATTGTGTCAATGTCAAGTCTTCAGATTTTGATAATTATACCGTGGTTTTGTACAAGATCATCTTTGATCTTCGGAAATACACACTGGAGTATTTAGAGATAAAAGGCACCATCTTTGGCTGGGTGGGGGGGAAAAATGAAAGTGAAAGGAGGGGGAAGAAGGGGAGAGGGAGAGAGAGTAACAAAGCAGATGAGGTGAAATGTTCAACAATTGGTGAATCTGGGTAAAGGATATATAGGAGTTCCCTGTACTATTTTATTTAAAATTATATTAAAATAAAACTTTTTTAATTTTAAAAAAGCCTTGCTCCAATCCTATTTTGCTTCCATTTCCTTCTTGAATTGTTTACATTGGATATTAGAGGCAAAACTTTTAGGCGGGGCTCAGTGGCTCATACCTGTAATCCCAACACTTTGGGAGGCCGAGGCGGAGGAGTGCTTGAGGTCAGGAGTTTGAGACCAACCTGGGCAACATAGTGAGAACCCGTCTCTACAAAAAAAATCAGAAAATTAGTCAGGCTTGGTGGCATGTGCCTTTTAGTCCTAGCCGACTTGGGAGGGAGGAAAGTGGGAGGATCGGATCTCTTGAGCCCTGGAGTTTGAGACTGTAGTGAGCTATGATCGTGTCACTGTTCTCCAGCCTGGGCAACAGAGCGAGACCAAGTCTCTTAAAAAAAAAAAAAAAGACTCTCCATTGCAGATGACATTTCTTGTCCCACCCTCTCCTCCCTGGAGACACTGTGAATGGTAAGGTAGGATTGTGTTCAAACGGCAGGCAGGGGCTTTGTCACCCAGCGTGGAAGTCAGACCAGGTCCCCACAGCTCTGGCCCACTCATGGGCACCATCTCATTGTCACTGGGCTTCTAAGTGGATGACAGCCGGGCCCTTGGGTTAGACTGCAAAGCAAATCACAGAAAGATGAAGGCAAGGATTAGTGTCGACCAGACACTCAATTATCTTGTTCAAAGTCTAGAAGCCTCTAGATCGAAAAGGTGAGACAGCAACTGTCTCTGAGGGATGAGTTTGCATATGGCAGGGCGGTGGGGCCGTTCAAAGGAGCATGAAGAGGAGAGGGAAGGGCTGCCCTCCACCAAGCGCCCTTTAAAGAGTAGCATGACCTTGTCCTTGCGTCTTCCTTAAGTGCTTCAGGTGGGGGGAAGAGGGGAATCAAGAGAGCCAGCACCTCTGCACAGCTCCATGTGCTGGGCTTCTTGACGGGTTCTCTTCCATCTCCGAGATAGGCGTTGACTCTGCACGCACTGGTTATCCTGAAGAGCCTCTCTGCCACCCTCCTGCGTTTGGGAGAATTTCCCCTCCTGTGCCGTGGTGGGAGGCAGGGCGTGACTCCCACAGTAGAAGACATAAATGCCAGAAATTTGCTTCCTCATGGTGTGGGGCAGGGAGTGACCCAGCCTAGCCCAATCAGATGCATTTGTCCTGACTTCCGGGGATCCCCAAGAACCTCCCTTAGGCACCACATGGCTGCAGGCGACCAGCCCTCAGGCCAGTGGTGCTGCACCAGCACCCGGGACCCAAAGCACCCGCAGTTTTGCCTATTCTGGATAGTTAGTTCATATGAGTGGAATCACACATTATATGGTCTGGCTTCCTTCACTTAGCATGTTTTCAAGGTTCATTCATGTTGTGGCATGTATCAACACTTCAGTTCTTTTTAAGGCTGAACAATATTGCATTGCATGTACAAATCACATTTTGTTTATCTATTCCTATGTTGGTGGACACTGGGTTGTTTCCAAGCTTCGGTGGTTGTGCATAGAGCAGCTATAGATATTTGTGTACTACGTTTTGTTTGAACATCTGTTTTCTATTTCTTGGGGGCACATACCTAAGAGTAGAGTTGTTGGATTGTATGGTGATTCTGTTTAACTTACCGAGGAATTGCCAAACAGTTTTCCCCAACATCTTTTTAATACATTCATTTCTGCTTAATACAGGCATAGTTTAATTCTCTCGTTTGCAACTAAGAACCCTGACTTAATATCTCATTCCCACCTAACTGATGGGAAAACTGAGACTCAGGAGATTGAGTGGCTTGTCCAAGGCTCCTGGCTGGCAGAGGCTTGATCCAGGCTGCAAATCCTTCGACAGTTTACTGGTAAGACTCTATGAACAGTGAGATTACTTTTGTGTCTTACCTCGTGCATAATATGGTGCATTGGTTCCCAACAGGGTTCCCTGGAGGCCAAGGGCATCATGAATTATTGACCGGGGTCTGGGAGCTATTTTGAATATTTCACAAAGTGTAATGGAAAACCTTCACTTTCACACAATGAAGCTGTTCAGGCTATCTAAAATGTCAAGTTTCTTTGCTTTTGGCAGGAATTAAATCAACCCAGGGTGGTAATAAGGGCTATTGCCTGCTGATCCGAGACTCTGGCGGGCACTTATGTATATCTTTGATTAATTTAAAAAATGGGAAAATGAATAAATTATTACTTAATAAATGCAGTTGTTTGGTGAATGAAAATCTTTTAAAATGTGGGGTCCTCAGGGAGAGAAGTCAGACATCATTTCTTGGTGGTAAGAAAATCATCAAAGCACTGGGATCACGTCCTTGGCTGGTCTTGGTCCTGCTCATGACGGCTTGGACCTCGTGCAAGTGGCCATCAGTGTCCCTTGTTTGCCACAGAGGGGCTGACTTGCTGTCACTGGCTTCTTTCCAGCTGTGGTGTCCTGTGATTCTAACCTACCTGTGAGGGGAAGTGGCAATCAAGTGGGGAGAGAATTCTTCTCTTCTAGATGGCTGTGCACAGCCAGGGTTCCCAGGGAAGCTGGAGGCTAAGCTGCCCTGGACACAGCTACATGACCAGTGACAGGAGATTCTGCAAATGTTCCGTCTCTTCTTCCAGAACCCATCTTCTGCTGTGTCCTCTGTCTTGAGTACGGCCACAGGCGTTCACCTCTCACCTCTGCCCTCACCCTCACCCACCTGCCCTGAGCCTTTCTATCTCTGAGGTCTCTTTCCTGGGACCACACTTCTCCATTCCCATGCTGTCCCCCACAGGGACTGAAGTTGGGTTCTAAGCCTCTGACTGGGCTCCTGACCACTCCCTGCCTGCTTCCCGGCCAGCTTTGCAGGACCTTGAGATCTTCTTTTCCTCTTTGCTAACAGATGTGGTCACATCGTGCCTCACCTGGCATCTAGAGCAGCCCTGACTCTTGTCCTCTCGGGACACGGGGCACCTCTCACCATTCCTCTACCATCTGCGCCCAGCCACAAGGAGCCATGTGCGATCTCCGGCCTGGTTGTTCCAGGCCTCCAAGCCTTTGGGTCACTCATAATTGTTTTCTTGACATTTATCTTGAAAAAATGATAAAGGGCTTAGCATTTACATTCTTGGGGATGCATACAGTTCCTGATAACAAATATATTCGGTCCCAGTGAGTTTCTGTGTGATTTTGGACCTGCTGGTTCACCCCTCTGCTGCCGGTTCACCTCTCCAGGTGTGGAAAACTCATCACCAGAAAGAATATTTACCATCTACCTCACATGAGTTATGGATGTAAGTAAATTAGCATTTCTAAAGAGCCTAAAAACTCTCCAAGGAAAGTCACCAGTGGTAAACAAACACACTTTGTGAGGCACCAGCTCTGGAAGGTCCATCTTGCACACTGTGAATAGCAACGTCTTTGACTGACTGATTCACTCACGGTGTCAGCCACCCTCTCTGACAGGCACCCCAGCAGAGAGGACCTGAGGGCTGAGTCCAGTGGTGTTGAGTGGCTTCATCCCCTGGCATGCCCAGGCTGATGCCACTCCCTCACTTGGGGCTCTTGGCTGTGACCTCTAAACACACTCTGTCCAGCTTGAACTCCAACTTGAGCTTAACCAGTCTCTGGGCCAGGATAAGTTCCCTCTCCCACCCTCTACTACACTCCTTTAAAGGCCTGCTCGACTAGGAGGGAGCACGCTTTCAGGGTTGTCATTTAGAAATGGCACCAGGCCTCAAGGGTGGGCGTGTGACCTAATTCTGGCTAATGGGACTTGAGGAGAAGGATGAGATACACTTTCCCTATGATAAAAATAAATTTGTGAAGTGAAACTAAGACCCCTTGCCTTCTCCCTTCCAGCCTTTGGAGGTTGTTGTGTGAGGATATGTTGTTTGATAGCTCTGCAGCCATACTGCAACCATGAGGAAAGACATGGCAACACGCTGCAGTAGGCAGAGCAAAGGGCTAGAAGAGCCTGGGGTCTCAGTGACAGTGCCAGACCACTGAGCAGTCCTGACTCCTCCAGACTTCTCTTCTATGAGATAATTGCTCAGGCCAGCTTAGGTTGGGTGGTCTGATATTTATAGTTGAAATCACCTCAATGAGCCTCCACAATTCATCTCTAAAAGTGGAGCCACAGGGCAAGATATTCTCTAAGGTTCCTTTGAATTCATACCTTCTGAGATACCTGCAAGTGCCACATTTTTCCAGAAGCTGCCCAGATCTCACAATCCCTTCAGTTGGGATTGTGGCCCTCTGTAAACCAAACCCACAACTAGAGTTTCTTTTTCTTTCTTTCTTTCTTTCTGAGACAGAGAGTTTTGCTGTGTCACTCAGACTGGAGTGCAGTGGCATGATCATAGCCCACTGCTGCCTCAAATTCCCGAGCTCAAATGATCCCTCTTCTTCAGCCTTTCAAGTAGCTGGGTCTACAGGCTTATACCACCATGCCTGCTAATTTTTAAATTTTTTGTAGAGATAGGTCTTGCTATGTTGTCCAGGCTTGGTCAAGCGATCCTCCTGCCTTGGCCTCCATGAGTCAATGCATTTGGCCACTAGATTTTCTTTCTCCCTTTCATTGACAACTTACCAGGCCCAACACTAGCACACTGTGCTGCTTAATTTCTTGTAACAATTCAGTGTCCCATCCTGCAGATTGCCTGAAGGGGGTTAAGAGTGGGCTCAAGGACACCGAGTTTCAACTTCGCATAACCCAACTCTGAAGCCCAAACTCTTAAACACTTTGCTAAACTGCCTGTGTTCACCTTGAAAATGTGCTTGAGGTGACCCTATTAAACAGTATTTCTCCAGCCCTGATGTTTACCCAGGGCATGAACTCCAAAAGATCACAGTCCCCTTCTGTCCTGGTGCAAATCCCCAGTAAAAACCAGTCAGAGCCTGCGGGAGGGACTGGCACAGAAAAGACTGATCAGCAGGGTCTGGGCCCGACTGGAACAGCACAGCCTAACGACGCCAGAGCCAGCCAGCCCCAAGCGTGAGGCAGGGGAGCCGGCCTTATTTAGCGTCTCCTCTTCCGGGGCGCTGTGGTGCCTGTCTGCAGGAGACAGAGGAGCTCGTGAGCTGTTCTCTCTGTGCTATTAGAAGGCCCTGCGCCTGTGCCTGCCTGGGTGTGGAGGTGATTAATGCGCAGTGACAGGAGCGCTGGCCTGCTGCCCTGGCCAGGGAGCGGCGATCTGCCAGGCGTTGCTTCCCTCATCAAGTGGGGTGAACAGGTGGCCAGGCCAAAGTGTTCCCTCAGGCGGGTCTGCGGCTTCATTCCCATCAACTAGGGCTGAATTAATCCAAGCCAGAACAGCGTCTCCAGGTGGGCTGGGCAGGGGGCAGGTGGATGGGAGAGGGAGAGAGGAGAGAAGGGAGGAGGAAGTTCTAGTGAGGGCTTTGCCGGCAGAGAAGAAGAGAGGAGCTGTTAAAGATGTTACTCTGACTTTCCTGAATTCCCTTGTGATGATCAAGACCTCCTTTGCTTGGGTCAATTTGTGGAAATGATGGCCTGTGACTGGCTAAGAGGGCACAGTGAAACCTTCCTCGCGGAACATGCAACCACCCACCGTCAGAGGAACACGGGCTGCTGGGGCATACCGCCTGCAGGCCTGGCCACATTCTTGCTGCTCCTCTTCCTCACCAAGTGGCCAATCCTTGGGGAATCCAGAGGACTGTCATCTAGGAGTATTTGCAGCCTGCTCTACCTCCTGTCACGGCATCACGGGGAGTCCACAGCCCCTTGGTCTCCTGTGCCCTCGGTTGCCGAGGTACTGGGCCAGCAGAACACGTGGACAGACCCTCCTTAGCTGACTGCGACAATTTGGAGCTGGCAGGCTGGGCCATCCCTCGGAGTCTCTGCCGTGTGTTCTGACCCCTGGCTTTCAACTCAGGTGCCCATGCAGTGTTCTTGTTGAAAGGAAAGCCTGGGCACATCCGAGTCACGTGACTGACATCTGCAGATGCTGTACTTGAAGGCACCTTGGCTTAACTGTGACCTTCAGTTTACAGCTATGGTCCCTCTCTAGGGAGGTGCAGGCAGAGCCATTTGAGTTGACTCTTTTCAGAGTCCTCATGAGAAGGGGGAGTGGTCCTTCTGTTAGGGGTGCTGTGTTAAGTTCCTAGGGCTTTTGTAACAAAGAGTCTAAGCTGAATGGCTTAAGATAACAGAAATGTGCTCCCTCACAGTTCCGGAGGTCAGAAGTCCCAAATTCGGGTCTCTGCTGGGCCATGCTTCCCTCTGAGCCCCGCAGGAGGGTCCTTCCCTGTTTCTTTTGGCTTCTGGTGGTGTGTTGGCCATCTTTGGCTTTAGACGCATCATGCCAATCTCTGCCTCCATTGTCATACGGCATTCTCCTGGTGTCTGTCTTCATATGGGCGTCTTCTTAAAAGGACACCAGTCATACTGGATCATGGCCTACCTTATTGCAGTAGGACCTCAACTTATTACATTTGCCAAGACCCTAGCTCCAAGTTTAAAAAGTTAAACATACATTTTCCATATGACCCAGCAAAATCCCACTCTGAGGTATTTCCCAAGAGAAATAAAAACGTGGGACTGAATGGACTGGGGCCATGGTAGAGGCAGACAGAAGTGACCCCTCCGGCCACTCAGCCTGTCCTCCACTCCTCCCTAGGATTTGACCCCGGCCTGAGGGCTTGGAGCAGACTTGCCCATGCACTTGTAAAGAGGCTACTGTTTTTGGTGACTGTTAAATCCTCCCTTCTAGCACCTGAACTCTGCAGCCTTCGCCTCTCCCCAGGCAGGAGAGGTCTGAGCCCCGAGGGCTTCATGGGCTAGCTCCTTGCCACTCTGCATGTGGTTTGCTGACCAGTGGCATCCCAAATATGATCACATTCTGAGGTCCGGGGGCTAGGACTTCAACATATCTCTTTTGGGGGAGACACAGTTCTACCCGTAGTGGGGTTCTCAAGAATCTGAGGATGGAATTTGTCTTCCTTCTTCCCTGTGCAGTCTAGTGGTTAAGCTGTAGCAGGTGAGCAGTTCGGCCTCACGTACTCTGAAAAGAATGCACTGCTCTAACCTGGAGCCTGGACAGCTCCTGTGTGCATATGGATTGCCCAGGACCTTGCTAAATGCAGATTTGGACTCAGCAGGTCTGGGGAGGGGCCTGAGAGTCTGCATTTCCAACAGGCTCTTGTGCAGTGTCCGTGCCACTGGTCAGCAAACCACATACAGAGTGGCAAGGAGCTAGCTAGCCTATGAGGCCCTCGGGGCTCAGACCCCCTCCTGCCTGGGGAGAGGCAGAAGGCTGCAGGGTTCAGGTGCTAGAAGGGAGGATTTACTCTAGTTTAAGTCACCAAAAAACAGTAGCCTCTTTACAAGTGCATGGGCAACTCTGCTCCAAGCCCTTAGGCCGGGGTCAGATCCCAGGGAGGAGTGGAGGACAGGCTGAGTGGCCAGAGGAGTCACTTCTGTCTGTGTCTACCATAGCCCCAGTCCAATCCAGTCCCACGCTTTTACTTCTCTTGGGAAATACCTCAGAATGGGATTTTGCTGGGTCATATGGAAAATGTATGTTTAACTTTTAAAGTAATTTCTAAATTAGATATAATTCACATACCATAAAATTCACCTTTTCAAAGTGTACAAATCAGGGGCTTTTAGTAGATTCAAAGTTGGGCAGCCATTGCCACTATCCAATTCCAGGACTTTCCCAATACAAGCTTTTATTTTTGGTAAATTTGTATTATTATTTCAATAGCTTTAGGAGGTATAGATGGTTTTGGTTACCTGGATGCATTGTATGGTGGTGAAGAAGTCTAGGGTTTAAACGTGCTGTCACCTCCACTCATGTGCACTGTACCCGATAAGTGACTTTTCATCCCTCTCCACCTTCCTACCCCCCTTCTGAGTCTCCAGTGTCCATTTTACCATTTTCTATGGCTTTGCAGACCCTTAGCTTAGTTCCCACTTATAAGAAAATACAGTATTTGGTTTTTCATTCTTGCATTACTTCACTTAGGAGGATGATCCCCAATGTCCAAGTTGCTGCAAAAGACATTTCATTCTTTCTTATGGCTGCATAGTATTCCAGGATATGTACGTATGTATGTATGTATGCATATACTGCATTTCAATTATCTGCTGATCAGTTGATGAGTATTTAGATTGATTTCACACCTTTGCAATCGTTAATTGTGTTGTGGTAAACATGCAAGTGCAGGTTTACCTCTGTTCCTCTGGGTAGATATCAAGTAGTGAGACTGGTGGACTGAATAGTAGACCTACTTTTAGTTCTTTGAAAAATCTCCATAACACTTTCCACAGAAGTTGTACTAATTTACACTCACACCAACAGTGTATAAACATTCCCTTTTTACTGCATCTGTATCAATGTGTTGTTTTTGATTTTTTTTTTTTTTTTTTTGAGTTGGAGTCTCACTCTGTTTGCCCAGGCTGGTGTGCAGTGGCACGCTCATGGCCACCCCAGCATCAACCCGCTGGGCTCCGGCGATGCTTCTGCCTTAGCCTTCCAAGTAGCCGGAACTACAGATGCATGCTACCACACCCAGCTAATTTTTTATTTATTGTAGAGACAAGGTCTTGCTAAGTTGCCCGGGCTGGTCTCAATCCACTCGCTTCGGCCTCCCAAAGTGCTGGGACTACAGGCTGAGCCACTGAGCCTTGGTCTGTTTTTTGATTTTCTAATAATGACCATTCTGACTGGTGTAAGTTGGTATCTCATTGTGGTTTTAATTAGCATTTTCCTGATGATTAATGATGTTGAACATTTTTTCATGTTTGTTGGCCATTTGTATGTCTTCCTTTGAGAGATATCTGTTCATGTCACATACCCACTTTTTAAGGGGGTTATTTGCTTTCTTCTTGATGATTTGTTTGAGTTCTTTGTAGATTCTGGGCATTAGTTCCACACGAACTTTTAAGAGAAATACGAATTCACCTGTAACAGTGTGCTATGCTAAAAAACTAACAACCTCTGTGCCTTAGCTCATTTTAGCTTCACTACAATACCATGGATATGAATAGTACCCCCAATTTACAAAAAGTCACAGAGGTTCCAGAACTTCTCAAGGTCACCAAGCTGGTCAGTGGCAGGAGTCTTCAACCCTGAGTAGGGTCTTTGGTTCCTCCCAGCTGTGGACAGCTGGTCATTGCCCCTGCAGCGTAGATGTGTGACCCAGGAGGAGAGGGATGGTGGGGGTGTAGTCAGCCCTGGCTCAAGAGCCCGAGGGGCTCTCCTCGCCCTGTCCCAGTGGAACAAAGCTGATGGCTGGGCTGGCGCCTGAGAGCAGGAGGCCGATGCCATGGAGACAGGAGAAGGGTTTTGCACGGCTCCAGAAAGCCACGGGCACCTGCCCTGCAGTTGCTGTGTGGTCACTGGGTGACCGCCCGCTGGGTGGGAGATGGACTCAGGAAGTGCTTTGCCGTAAGCCTGATGCCTGTAAGGTTGGTGGTTGTTTCTCCCACTCAAGGTGCCTTTGGGAAGAAGCAGTGTGGAAAAACCAGCGGCCCACCCTTCCCCTCTCCTCTCTGTGCCATTGAGTCTGTCCTCTCCATCCCTGCTGCACTATGTGCGCAGTGCCCTGGCTGACTCCCAGGAAGCCACCGAAAGCTGGGGCCGCAGGGCCACACTGTTTCTCTCCCTTTGTCCTTTGCTGGCCTGGCCTGGCAACCTAGTCGCCTCCTGCTCCACCCTGTGGCTCCGTCCATGTGGCTGTCACCCTCCTGGAGAGAGTTCCATGCCCCAGGTGTCCTGTCAACTCCAGGATGACCTCGTCCCCAGAGACCTCTCAGACCCCTCTCTGCCTCCTCCTCTGGAAGCCCTGCTCCTGAGTACCAGGCTGCCTTCTCGGCCTGGGAGTGGCTGTACACATGGGAGTGGGTGTGAGATGCAGCATGAGACACTTTGCTCTTTTTAAACTGTGGCATAATTTACATACAACAAACGGCACAGATCTTCAAGTCTACAGTTTGATAAGTTTGGACAAATGCATTCACCCATGTAACCCACATTCCTATCAAGATACAGAACATTTCCATCAACTACAAATTTCCCTCGTGCCCCTTGTCTCAGGCAACTTCTCATCTGCTTTTTGACACTGGAGGTTAGTTTGGTCTCTTCTGAGATTTTATAATTGCACTTCCCTGACGACTAATAATGTTGAGCATCTTCTTACTGGTCATTTATAAATCTTATTTGTGAAGTGTTTGTTCAAGTCTGCCCACTTTTTCAAAATGGGTTTTAAAAAAATTATTATCGAGCTGTAGGGATTCTTTGTAAATTCTGGATAGAAGTTCTTTGTCAAATATGTGTTACAAATGTTTTTTTCCAACCTATGGTTTGCCTATTCATTTTCTTAATGATGTGTTTCAAAAAGCAGTTTTAAATCCTGAAAAAGTCCAACTTAACATCTTTTTCTTTGTTAATGCTTTCCGTATCCTCTCTAAGAAATCTTTGTCTATCCAAGGTCAAAAAGATGGTCCCTTATGTTTTCTTCTTTAAGCTTTGCAGTAAGCTTTTGGTGCTTATATTTAGGTCTGTGCTGCAACTCGCATTAATTTTGTGTGAAGTAGGGGGTTGAGATTCTTTTCTTTTCTTTCTTTCTTTTATTTAAATATGGATCACCAGTTGTCCCAGCACAATTTGTTAAAAAGACTTTCCTTTCTCTATAGACTTGCTTGGGCACCCAAGTAATTTCTTATTAATATTAAAGTGAAGATGACTTCAAATGATTCACTCTTGATGGATTAGAAGCTGTTTAAAAATATATTTCAAAGTTTCCTTTATAATAATGTCAAGCTGTCACATGTGCATTCTGAGATCCTCTCTTGATTGGGAGAGGAGGGGTATGCCATGTCTGCACGTGGCCTGGGTACACCTGTGTCCCGCAAAGGGGCTTCTAACAGCCGAGGCTGCAGTGGGGACCATGGGCCAGAAGTGCTGCTCGGGACAGTGCCACACACTATTTCCTTTCCAGATGAATCCTTGTGGTCTAGCCGGTCTCAAGCACCCACCCTGATATCTCCTGCTGAGTTCAATTTCTCTCCATCATTGGCTGAGTATGCTACACCCTCTCTAATGGGCAAAGACACATACATACTGGCTTCATTTGGGGACAGGAGGCGAGGGCAATGCACTGCTTGTAGTGTTTTCTGTCTTCCATTCTTGGCAGACACACGGCACAGCAGGAAGGCCAAGGGCTTTGTCTCACAGAGAAGAGGCCTTACATTCATCTCCCCAGACCACAGACTGAGAACCCTGGGCCTGGTCCTTAGGCCTTATGTTCTTATTTCCCAAGTGGACATATGGTGGCTACCTTGCGCAGAGATTCTGTAAGGCTAAGACGAGCTCTATGAGAGTCTTATACATATGACTTTTGTACTCCTTGCTGAGCCACTCACACTTGAGTCCAGGCAGGAAGGACAAAGATTATGAACACCACTTAATGAACACACTTAATTATGACGACATTAAGGCCCAGGGGTGATAATGGCCATCTGCAGTGGAGCTGGGTTCAGACCTCGACTTGGCCTCGAGCTTGTCCGGTGATCTGAGGGCCACTCCTGCTCCACTCTCCTCCTGAGCACAGCTCTGGGCTCAGAGGTGGCTGGAGAAAGGACCAGGGCAGAATGATCTCATCCACGTCACTGGAAACCCACCCGTGGTCCCTGCCTGTGGATAGGGCATTGGCTTTGTTGGTGGGGTTTTGCTGTTTTGCTTTTAAAACGATGAGGCATTTCTGGTGCAGAAGTCACTTAGGAAACTCAGAGCGGACATGCTCTTGAGTGATTGCTGAGGTCAGGAATAAGCACCTTTCCTCTCACTGGCCCACTTCTCAGGTGCTAAGATACACCCTCCTGGGAACACAATTGTCCTTGCAGGGACCTCAGATTGTTTGGCTTCAGAGTTTTCTGTCACTTGGATCTGACCTTCCAGCTCAGACTATGTCCTTGAACCTGATCTGCCATCCTGAAGCCACCATGGTTGCAGATGTAAAGCTCTTGACCATTTTGTGAATCTGAGGATAAAGAGGCTCCTAATGGCTTTGACACAGAATCCACAGTGGGTCCCAAAGGCCCATGTCCCAAGGTTTAGCACCTTACTGAGAGGGTCCTGTGGCTTATGTGGCTGCTCCCATAGCCCTAAAGTTCGAAACCCCATGAGGGAGATGTCACCACTATGGTGGGGGTCCATCTGCCTTTGCCTTTGTCCAGAATGAACTCCTAGCCCCGCCTTAGGCATGGCAAGGAATCACAGGCAAGGTTAAGAGCACAGACCTGAATGTCAGAGTGGCCTTCCTAAGTTTTGACTTTGCAGTGCTTTCTTGAGCATGATAATCTCACGAATGGGGACAAGGCTTGGGTCAGCCCCATGCGATAAGGCACGTGGACTCCATGAGAGGCGGGCCTTGTCTGCCTTGTTCATGGCTCTATCTCTCAAGTGTATAACAGCAGTACTTGCTCTTTAAGGGGCTGAATTACCATAGAGTAACATGCCTGAACACCATGAACGTCAGTCACCATCACTCTGCCATTGCTGTTACCAGTGACGGCAGTGCCCCTTCACTGCCTGCTGATGGGAGAGCAGAGATGGCCCCAGCTTGCAGCTGCTAAGAACGGTTCACATGATCACAGCCAGTGGGGAGAGCAGAGAGAGCTCCTGGCATGAGAACCAGGGACACACATGCCCACTGGGGCGTCTGGGTGAGTAGAGTCAGCTGTGGGGGTATTTGGAGGCCGCCATATACCCTTTGAGTTCACTTACTCGTTTTCTCTTATATGTGAAAGAAAGGAAGAGCCACCAGAGTTGGAGGGTTTCCTTTTCGGTTTCTTGACTGCCTGACCACCAGCCATTGCTGGGAGCACCGGGCTGCTGTCAGGTGTTGCTGACAGCCTAGGGGTCAAGTCAACAGGGCCTCGTGCAGCAGGATGTGGGCAAGGGCACAATGGCGATTGAGCCCACAAGGCCCTTTTCTATAGCCCTGAGGCTCCATGTGGCTACAGAATTTATTACAACATCACCAGTTGCCAGTGCCTGCTGACCTCCGTGTGCCTGACATCTTTAGAGGCCTGTCATAGGGAGGAGTAGTATGTGAGCTAGAAGGGCATGGGCTTCTAGACAGTCCTTAAATGCACGGAAGCTACATAAGGTTGTCCTCTCACACCACTGTCTCAAAGAACCAGACAACGGGGGTGCTGGGGATGCTTCTCCAAATGACCACTGAGTCCTAAGACAGTTACGCTCAGTGATCCTGAAGAAGGCCCTCCAGCTTTCCCTGAGGTGCCACAGCCTCAGCCCACCTTGACCCTCATGAGTGAGGAGGCTCTGCGGAGTCCTCCTGCCCAAAGTCACATCCAGGACGTCTGATTCAGCATGGTGTCAAACACGCTCTGGAAACCCCGGCTCTAGGGCTGCTCTTCAATGCTTCACTGTTATTGTGTCCTGGGGTAAGCCATTTTATCCCTTTGGACTTCGCTGTCCTTACATCCAAATATGGATCACCAGTTGTCCCAGCACGATTTGTTTATTTCTGGGCTGGGGGACACTGTTCCAGTTCTAAATGTTTGCGCTTCCCTCTTTTTCTCCCTGAATGACAATCGGAGAAGTTATCCTTTGTCGGTGGCTTGTCAGGTGCTGCTTCTACACCACATGTCATGCATGCGATATCTCATCAATCCTCCAACAAGCCTCCAGAGCAGGCACTGTTATTCCCATTTGATAGAGGAGGAAGATGAGCCTGCAGTGGCCACAGTCATCTGTAGAGGTTGGTTGCCATCCTCTACTTCACACAGCAATTGTTTCTTGAACCGCAAAGTTACTGTTCATCTTATGGATTAATTTACCTTCCTTTCTGCTTTTTTTTTTTTCTCGCTGTGTATTCTCTTCTGGGACTCACATAAAAAAGTCAAGATCTGGATGTCCCCTTGGCTCTCTGGGGGTGGGCAGGCCCACTTGTGGCATGTGTGCTGGTTAGTTGGGGTGAATCCCGGGAAGGGGGTCTGTGTGAGCTCTCATAGCTCAAGCCCGCACAGAAACAGAACAGGGCCTGGGTAGCAGGACTGCAGCACAAACCCTACAGCCAACCCACTTGTGTCAAGAAGATGTTCCTCATGTGAGGCAGCAGGCTCCCATGTGAGGCCTGTCACCTTCCACTTCTTCCTGGCCAAGTACTGTGGCTACTTTAGGCCTCTCTTCATTCATTTGTAACTAGATAACTGGCTGCTATATCTCGTAGGTGTTGGGAGACTGTCCAAGGCCTCTCTGAACCCTACCCTAGGGCTTAGCACAAGTATTGTACAGTCATGCATCGCATACCAACGTTTCTAGGACCCCTGTCATGAATGCAGTCATGACAGACAGCATACGTGACGGGGGTCCTAGAAGATTATTATACTGTATTTTTAGTGTACCTTTCTATATTTAGAGGCACAAGTACTTACCATTGTGTTACAACTGCCTATAGTATTCAGTACAGTCACAGGCTGTACAGGTTTTAGCCCGGGAGCATGAGGTTACACCATATAGCCAAGGTGTGTAGCAGGCCGAACCATCTGGGTTTGTGTAGGTACACTCTATGATGTTCACACAACAACAAAATCGCCAGTCAACTCATTTGACAGAATGTATCCATGTCCTTAAGTGATGCATGATGGTATGGCAAACAATTATTCAGGGTGTGGTCATGGGTGGCATCATGGTTTCTGCATTGCACTCACCCAGTTTGCTTCTTAGAGAATATTAATACATGCCTAACTGGTCATGGGGAGGAGGAGACGTTTAGAAATGCAGCTCAAGGCTGGGTCAGAAGTAGCCTGCTGGCAAACGCTGCCAAAAAAGACATTACTGGTCATACCATGCATCCCACTCGACCCCTCCACTTAGGAACTGCACCAGTGGGCCCAGAACCCTGGACAGTGATTTGGTTCCAGGACTGGGTGTGGGATTTGGGGTATGACTTCCTTAATTCCCTTGAAACTCCAAGGGAGCAGTGCAAATTAATCATATGGTGAGATGACATTAAAGCCATTCCTTCCCTTAGGAAAGCAGCTGCCCAACCCCCCGCTGCTAGCTGATAATGGCCACACCTCATCAAATATTTATCCCAGCACTCACAGTCCTCCATCAGCCTCCAGCACCACGCCAGGGATGAAATCTGATTATTAAAGCTGATCATGAATGAAGTAGGCAGACTACAAAGTGCCAGGATGGAAAGTGGGGAACATCAAAGCCCCGTATTCTTCCTTAAAGGTCGCCTCTGGAAGTGAAGGTCTCCTGCTGGGGAGGGATTATGGCCCTTCTGTGTGCCTCTAAGACTATGGGGCAGCCCTCTCCCCTGTTTTCCTCTCCAGTGGGGCAGAAGGTGGCTAAGCCCAGGGCCTGGGCCCAGAGGCATGACGCCAAGTTACAAACAGATATCCCACCCCAGCCCAAAGATGCAACTCCCTTCACTTTCAAGGGGAGCCCTGGCATTTCATTAGTGCCCTCTTTGAAACCTGCCCTTTTCAAAACAGAAAAAGAAGACAAGGGAAGAGGAATGGAAGTTGCTCGAAAAGCTTCCTCTATTTTATCTGGAGCTTCTGATGCCCTTGGTGTGGCTTCATTCATTCAATGGTGGAAGAGCCTGTCAGGCAAGAAATCATGTCTGGTGCTTAATGGAATCCAGGGACCAATTAACCACACTGAGCACCAATGCCAGCAGGCAACATATCTCCAAAAGGAGTCAGAGAGAACTCACACCATTGCTCCTTTCCCTCCCTTTCTCCAAATAAAAGACAAATGCTATGTCAACAGCTTTTCAAGGGTGATCCTTTATTTTCTGAGAGCCCCCAAACTGACCCATTTATCAAAAAATGCCTGGCGCCTCAGGTCACAAACCATATCTTTTTGTCTTTCAGCAAATCCTGGTGCCTGGGGAGGGCTGCAGCCCAGGGAAGTGGCGATGTCAGAACCTGCCTTCTACACCCAGCTGCTGCACTGCGGCCTCCTGCACGGCCTGGTGGACATGTCTGACCTCTCTCTGGGACAGAGTCCGTTCCATGTGACGGTACATGATGCGGTAACAGTGGCTGGTCTTGCGTGTCCTGGAGAGTGGAAGAGAACACAGGTGAGTGAGGGACAAATGGATAAGCCTGCCCCTGCAGGAACCATGTGGCGGCCCGACCAGCCTCCCAACCACAGTGGAGAACCAAGGACGGGCCTTTCAGAACCACCACTTACAGTAACGACCTGCATCTGCTACGTGCTCTGGGGAGGGTGGTAAAGGGGAAACATTCGTGTGAATGATGAAGACTGCTGGTTTCTCCTGGACTGGATGTACCCAAGTCCCAGGAAAGGAGGCTGACAAATTTGATTTCCTAGGCCACGCCCTGGGGATTCCGACTTAGCAGGCGGGAGGGGGCATGTGGGCTTCTGAGCCCGTCCTAGGCTCCCCGGGTGATTCTAACCAGCAGACAGGGCTAGGAGGCAACCCAAGCGTGCCTCCACGTTTTCTCTGTCACAGAGGACAGCCGTGTATGTCACAGTATCAGCAAGGTCTGAGGAAAAGCTGAGGGGTCACTCCTTCAGCACCCTTCGGCCTGAAGGAATGACAATACATGCCACGTATATGCTGTGTAGACCATGCTGTGAGTCCCCAGCTTGGCCATGGTGGTGCTGACTTGTCCTTCACAGAACAGCTGGGCAATTTGGCGTGTATGGAAATGACAGCAGCAGGACTTTCTAGTCACACAGCCGTGGTTAAGACACACTGCTCAGCAATCTGAACAGAAAGACTCCTGGGCCACGGACTGGCCGACCCTCTCCCCTTCCTGAACGGCCCATTACTGGCTGTGTGGCAAGGGGTCTGGCACTATCCCTTCTCTGGACACTCATGCTTCTCTTCTGCAGGATGAGGTGATCTTTCAATTTTAGAGCCACACAAATTCCTCTTCTCCAGCCCCTAGTAGCAGCAGCAGCAGAGTCAACCCATGTCCTTAGGAGAGGAAACTGAAAGACACTGAGAGATTCCCAAGCTGATGTCCTGTGGCATGACGCCAACCTGCTCTTAGCCTAGCCAGAGAAAGGCCACGTGCTTGCTGGCAGGTGAGGCGGGCTGGGCTTTCCATAACACCAGAGCCTTGAACACCTGAACACCTGTGCCACCCCCTCACACCCACTGGAAGACCTGATGGTCTCCACTTTTGCCACCTGAGTCCAGAGCCCTTGCTTCCAGGGTCCCCCAAGACGTCACTGGGGTTCTTTCTTCTTTCCTTTTCTGTCCCTGTTTTTTTTGTTTTTTTGAATTGGAGTCTCTCACTTCATCGCCCAGGCTGGAGTGCAGTGGCATGCTCACCACCACCCCAGCATCGACCTGCTGGGCTCAGGCAATCCTTTCGCCTCAGCCTTACAAGTAGCCAGAACTACAGGCATGTGCTAATTTTTTGATTCATTGTAAAGATGAGGTCTCGCCAAGTTGCCCAAGTTTTTCTTGAACCTGTGGACTCAGGCAATCCTCTCACCTCGGCCTCCCAGAGTGCTGGGATGACAGGCTTGACAGTCCCTGTTTTAACACCATAGTCTTTGGCTGGGTAGAATACACCTGGTGAGCTGAGAGGCTGCCTCAGTCCTGGCCTCCCTAATCTACCCCTTCACCTCCCCTGCCAGTGTTTCCTACCCTCTACCCCACCCTGACTTGGTCGTTTGTCTTGCTTTCATCCTCCTCCCACCTGGAGCCCATTTTCAGGAAGAGCAAGTCCGAAGGCGTGGGTGTGATGCATTCCAGTCAAGTACACAGTCCTGTTTGGATCAAGCCACGGAAGAAGCCACCACTGAGGAATCACGATAACCAGGCAGGCTGGGGGAGGACGCTTTCCTTAGAGGGCTCCCCGGGAATCCTTATAGCACACCCAGGTTGGCTCCATTCCCTCTCTCCACAGCAGCAGCCTGTTCAAGATGAAGGGAGAAAAACCTCCGTTCCACCCACTTCATTCTCTTTCAGTCCAGCTCAAGCCAAGGGTCTGCTCCGTGGACATTCCCCTGGGGATGGGGCCTTAGTCCTGGGGGAGGCACTGCTGCCCAAACTTCCCTGAGAACCTCCCCCAAAATGGAGTGGCCCTTTCTTCTTACTCAGTTTCTGACATGAATGTACCAGACACCACACCCACCCAAGCCCTCCAGGCACCAAAATGCCAGTGAGACAGAAGAACCCAACTCTGAAAAGGAAACAGAGGTTCTCCAAGAGTGGGAGCCAATGAAACCACACACCCAAGATCCCACAGCTGCCAAGTGTTCTGTTCAAATGACAGTTGCTTCACTTATCGTTAAAACTGATTTTTGACAAGGGCACCAAGGCCATCTGAGGAGGAGATGTCTTTTTTTTTCATATGTGGTGCTGAGACAGCAGGATATCCACATGCAAAATAATAAAGATGAACCCCTACCTCACACCACACCACACACAGAAATTAATTCACAATAGATCAAACATCTAAATATAAGAGTTAAAACTGTATCATTCTTAGACAAAAATAGAGAAGAAAGTCTTCAGGACCCTGGGTTAGACAAAGCCTCCTTAGCTGTGACACCAAAAGCACAAGTGACCAAAAAAAAAAAAAAAAGAAAAAAAATCAATATATTTGAACTTCATCAAAACTATAAATTTTTGTAATTCAAGGGATGCCATCAAGAGAGTAAAATGACAATCCCTGAAAGAAAAAATTTGCAAGGTATATACCTGGTGAGGAACTTGTATCTAAAATGTATAAAGAACTCTTACAACTCATCAATAAAATGGCCAATAACTCAGTAAAAAAAAACGTGCAAAAGATCTGAATAGACACCTTTCCAAAGAAGATATACGAAAGGCCAATAAGCACAGGAAAAGATGTTCAACCTCAGTCATCAGGGCAATGCAATCAAAACCACCAAGAGATACCCGTTCATACCCACTAAGGTGACCACTAAAAAATAATAAAAAAGAAAGAAAAAGAAAAAGAAAAATAACAATTGCTGGAGAATATGTGAAGAAATAATCAGGACCTGTTTGAGAAGTGACAAGGCTCTGGCAAATTATAAAGTGCTATTTGGGTATGAGGTAAAAGTGTCCTTATGGCAACTGTTATTAATGACATTTTTTTGCTAGGTTCCTCAGGCTTCTCTTAGCAGAAGAGTTGGAGATATGGCAACTAACTCAATGAGTCATTGCTAATCAAAGATGAATGAGGAAAATTATGTCTTCCTGTTTCTATGTGCTTCAAAAAAGGCCCCTGTAAGGATTCCTGGGGTTCAAATAGCTTATACAGAGCATTTTGATAAGTTTGGTATAAATGAATCAAATATAAGGATTAACTTTATAAATAGAGAGAAGTAGTATTTGGCAGAATGTTTGGTGATTTGTTCAACTCTGTACAGTCAACTGAATATTAGCCAGGTTTGCCCCTTCCTAACATCAATGGAGAGAGAGGAGGCTTCCTTTTATTTGTTTTCTAGAAACTTTGTTGGGAGCTCTCAGATGGCAGGACAGACACCTGTTCTTCTTTAGCATGCTAGAGAACTAAAAGTAGAATTGGCAGCTGGTCAAGAGCGGAAGAGCCAGGTCTCCTTCTTCTTGACAAGTGGCCTGTACATCAAACCTGCGGGAACAGGGAGCTAAAGGATCTTGCAGTGTATCGGTGAATAGGTAAGAACATGGATTTTTCAGAGGGAGGAATGCCCTCAGTGACCAGTCCCAAGTGTCTGGATTAGAGCTCTTCTGGTTCTTTTATGTCACTCAGTACAGTCTCCTATAGCCTAAAAGTTTTCCAATCTCTCACTGGCTATGACCCCCACTGTCCCTCAATAACGGCAGCAAACATTTATGTGGCACTTATTATATTACCAGGTACTGTTCTAAGCCCTTTATATACATTGACTCATTTAAGCATTACAACCTCATTGGGCAAATAGCATTATTATCCCATTATAAAGACAAGGAAGTGGAGGCACAGAGAACATAAGTAACTTGCCCACACTAATAAGTGGCAGGGCTGGATTCAAAAGGAGGCAATCTGATGACAATGTAAAGTAAAATAATACAAGCCACTGGGGAAAAGAGTTTGGTGATCTCTCAAAAAGTTAAACCTAGAATTACCATACGATGCGTCATTTCTACTCCTTGGCATATACCCTAAATCACTGACAGTAGTGTTCAAACAAAAACTTGCCCAATAATTTTCATAGCACTACAGTTCATAATCGCCAAAGGGTGGAAATGTCTATCAACAGATGAACAGATAAATAGAATGTGATCTATCCATACAGTGGAATATCACTCAGCCTTAAAAAAGGGATGAAGTACTGACACATGGATGGGTACTAGATACAATTGGATGTACCTCAGAAACGTAAGTGAAGAAGGCCAGACACAACAGATCACATATGATTCATTTATACAAAATATCCAGAAAAGGGAAATCGGTAGAGATGGAAAACAGACTGGTGGTTGCCAGGGCTGGTAGGAGAGGGGAACAGGGAACGACTGCTTAGTGTGTATGGGGCTTTCCTTCGGGGTCATGGATGTTTTGAAACTAGATAGAGGTGATGGTTGCACAACACTGTTCATGTATGAAATGCCACTGAATTGCACACTTTAGACATGGTCAATTTTATGTTAGGCAAATTTCACCTCAATTAAAAAAACAGTTCGCGACCCGCCTGGGCAACTTGGTGAGACCTCATCTCTACCATAAATCAAAATGAGCCAGGTGTGGTAGCGCGCACCTGTAGTTCCAGCTACTTGGAAGGCTGAGGCAGAAGGATCGCTGGAGCCCAGCAGGTCGAGGCTGGAGCAGCCAGGAGCGGCACTGCACTCCAGTCTGGGTGACAGAGTAAGACACAACTCAAAAAAAAAAAAAAAAAAAAGAAAAAACCAAAATCTGGTTTCAGAGCCCAGCTATGAACTCTCACACTGGACTACTACTGCAAACACCTCCACTCTTCCCTCTCATGTCGCCAACCACTTCCTTTTACCTATTTTCCTTAAATGACCAAGTTGGCAAACTATTGAGGAGGGTCACTTCTCTTAATGGTTCTTTCAAGAGCAAGAAGGAATGAGCCCATGTTCCTTTCAGGCCCTGCCACTCCACTGAGAGAGGGCCAGCTGGAAAGTAAAGATGGCTGGGACTGGGGTGGGATGTACTGGGAGCAGGGTCTTTCCTGCTTATAGGATCATTCACAGGTAAGCAGGAAGCTAGGCAGCTGACTTGAAAAGTAAGAGAACTGCAAGGTAAGAAAACGAGGGTAGGGGTGTGGGGGCTGGGCAGCATGAGGTTGCCACAGCCCTCCCCAGACTCCTGCAGGCACAACCTTCAAGACAAGAAACCCTTCCTGGAGGTTTAGAGAACAGGTTGTACTGGCAATCTGGAGTTTTAAAGGCACACACAAGTTCTCTTTTATGTACTTTACCACTTTTACTCATAGGCAAAGTAAACAAAATTGCCCATTACTGAGCTTGGGAGGTCAAATCCCATCATGACAAGTTTGAAGCAAGATTCTAAAGACGTTTTTTGGTGTTGGAATTTCACTGCATTGGGTATTGGCTACAATAAGCTGGTTCCTGGTTAGAGCTTAATTATTATTATTATTATTATTATTTTTTTTTTTTTTTTTTTTTTTTTGAGTTGGAGTCTCACTCGGTCGCCCAGACTGGAGTGCAGTGGCCGCTCCCAGCCACCGCAGCCTCGCCTGCTGGGCTCCGGCGATCCTTCCGCCTCAGCCTTCCAACTAGGTGGAATTACAGGCATGCGCTATTATTATTTTTTAACAGAGATTCTGGTGTAAGACTCTTAGAATGTTTGGGCTTCAACTACCACTACTTCATTCACAGATTCCTTTAGTCATTGTTATTCAACAAACAGCATGTTGCAGGCAGTGAGACCATGAAGGGATAGTATCCTCCCTCAACCAGCTCTCGTCTGGGAGCTAGTGACCTGCTAAGGTCCTGTAGCAACTGGGGAGGGACTGACAGAGGACCATTCCTAGCCATGACAGCAGGAGGGGGCTTGCACTTGGCTGTCAGTGAAGTCAGTCATACCCCACATAGAACTTCACCTCCTCTGAGATCTGCTCTTCAGCATCCGTTTCCCCTGGCTCTTCTCTGGGAGCGTTTACATGTGCTGTTTGTCTAGTATGTGCCGGGCACTACAGGGACCACCAGAGGGATTCAGGTCATCCTGCCTCTTAGGGGCTTACCTTTAGTGAGGAGCAAACAGGACATATGACAGTCCACACTCCCCTGAGTGGCTAGTGGTGAAGGATGTCATGGTGTGCCTGGGTACCACCTCTTCCACTCCCACCTGCCGCCCATCAGCACCCCTCAGAGAGATTCAGTCTAGTTCTTGAAACTGGAAACATGACTCAAACGTCTTCTGAAACTTACTTTTGCTTGGATCCTGTTTCCTATTCCAGTGTGATTGCCAAGGGCCACCCACATCTACCATCCTGTGCCGCTCCAGCTGCTCGTGTGGAAATTGAAAGCCAAGGTTGGAAGGGCAGCCCTGTGTGGGACAAAGGGAGAGTGGGCTGGACAGTGGAATGTACCAGCAGGAAGGGTTTCTGGATTCTGATGCCACCACCTACCAAAGACCTTAGACCGAAGACAAGGATGTGCAGGTGCTGAGTATAGCCAACTCTGGGTTAGAAAATAATTGTCAAAATTATAAATGTTTAAACAGGGTTCCTTCCTAGTGCTTTCTGTTTTGTTTTGTTTTTCCTGATCAACCAAGTGATAAAACTAATAAGTGCCAAAAAACACTAAGGATATCACTGCTCTCCAGTTCAAAATGTGCCAGTGATGGATTCTCATAAGCAACTCAGAGCTATGAAGCCTTATTGGGAAGAAGGAACGAGGGGTCAGAGTGTTAGCGAGGTGTGGTATACTTCTACGATACAGCCACTTGGTTTACCTTGGCACCACGTTGACTCTGAATTTGGAAAAAAAACACCAAAAAAACCCCAACCCTTCCAGAGGATCCAGCCAAAACCCAGTTCCTTCAACATCCACAAGTCTGCTTTTCCATCTGTGACCAAGCAGCAACTTCATGTTCTTGGGTGGCACACTCAACACCTCCCGGAATAGATCACATGTGACCAGTAGTCACTGCAGATGCCACCTATTCATGCAGGGGATTACTCAATGGGAGAGAAGATGCTGTCATGGGGCAGGTTCCATTTTCAGAGTAACAAGCATGGGTTTCCCTGGCTCCCTCCTCATCTGCCTCCTGCTTGTCTGATGTGGAAGTGGAGTCTTGAGCTGCCCACGTCAGACACATCGTGTGCGGTTGAGAGGTCGATGCATGCAGCCCACTGACAGGCAGGGCTGGGTGCAGGCAAGAGGTACAGTGTGACAGGCAGAGGAGGAAGAAGGGGGACTCGTTTCATGGCCACCCAGAAAATACAGAACTGAGTGGCACAGTGGAGAAGAACCCCGACTCTGCAGTTAGAGGGATCTAGCTCAAACCTGCTCTTGGCTACCTGTGCGATTCTGAGCAGTTTAGCCAACCCCTTGTGCCTTATGATCCCATCTGCAGAGTGAGGCTGACAACACTCACTCACTTCCTGGAGTTGGTGAGGATGAATGAGGAATGCGTGCAGTGTTAATATAAAGCCAAGGATGGGCACGGTGGCTCATGCCTGTAACTCCAGCACTTTGGGAGGACCAGGCAGGAGGACTGCTTGAGCCCAAGAGTTCGAGACCAGCCTGGACCACATAACGAGAGCTTGCCTCTACAAAAAATTAAAAATTAGCTAGGCATGATGGTGTGCACCTGTAGTCCCAGGTACTGTGGAGGCTGAGGCAGAAGGATCACCCGAGCCCAGGAGGCTGAGGCTGCGATGACCATGATTGTGCCACTGCACTTCAACCTAGGTGACAGAGTGAGACACTGACTCAAAAACCAACAAGCAGCAACAACAAAAAAACAAAAACAAAAACCAAAAACAAAACAAAAGAGCTTGGCTGCCCAGAGTAGATGCTAAACACTACTCATCCGGCCCAACTTCCTCCTTTCTCATGTGGCTTATTGAGAGAAAACGGAGGGTGAGGAGGAAGAACTTGGAATCCCTGTGTGTTTCTTTTACTTTCCCTTCATGGGCTTGGACTCTGACCTTGGGGCCGAGGATGGGAAGAGCTTCCTTCCTGCAGAGCACTGGCACAAGCTCATTAGTTAGCTTTGGCTGCAGAAGGAAAGTGAGCAGTGGAAGTCAGGGAGAGTGATGAATTATTGCTCAGAATTGAGCACAATTTAAATAAGTGGTGTGGAAACTAAGTAAATCATTTTTTCCTTCCCTATATTACAAAGTAAAAAAGCCAAAAGGGAAGAGGAGAAAATGAAATTCTGAAAATGAGACTTGGGGTCTGATGACTCTACATTGTTTTCTCTTATGAATTGCTCTGGGGTTTTCTAAAACAGCATGGTGGGCTTCGTGCAAACAAAGGACCCAGGCCTGGGAGGTAGGCAACCCAGGTTCCAGTGCAAGCCCTCATGATGACTGTGTGAGTTTAGGCGAGTCTTTTAACTTCTACTGGCCTCATTTTCTTCACCAAAGAGAGGGATGAACTTAACGGGCTCTGAGGCTCCTTCTGGCTCTAGAATCCTAAGAGTCAGCTCAGAGTACAGGAGAGGTTTTGAAGTAAATGCCCGTGTGCTAGAAATGAGCCAGCTGTCAGCCAGTATTCACGGAGCTGCACAGGATGAACGAGAAGGGCTGAGATGCATTATGATATGAGTGATAAAAGCAAAAGGGAAGGGTGTTGGCCTAATGAGGGTAGAGTACAGCTTGACAGGCTCTCTAAGAAGCCATTGTGCAGCCTGTGGCTCTCAAATGATTAACAGTCGCTGTGGACACCTTCTGGCCCCACCATCAACTCCCTTCCTCTCCCCACCCCCTGTACACACACTCTCCACAACTAAGAGGTTCTCCTTCTCCTTCTCAGAACACTCTGTCTTCAGTCTGATGCTCCCCAGGGGCTTTTCTGAGTGAATGCCTCTCCCCAGCTTACAGCTAGTGAAAATCAGAGTTGCTTCTCACTGCTGCTGCTGCTGCAGTGTGATTTCCTCCCAGAGGGCTTTCTGTTCCTTGGAGTCAGTCACAAGAAACCAGACCAGATGGTTCCTCTAACAGTTACTGCCTTGAGAAAGGCAACTCCCATCCAGGCCTTGATGGAGGCAGGGAGAGAGAAACGAGACGGGTCTCCCCGCCCCGCGCCCAACGCCTAGTCAGCCACACGTCAGCAACGTAAGAGTCCCTTAGAGACACGCAATTTGCAGGCAAGAAATGCTTTTTAATATCAAACACTCGCCAAGTCCTCTGGGACGTTTCAATGCATCCCCAGGTTTTTTTATTTCCATCACTCCCTGTGACTTCTCCTGGTGCTTCCAAGTGATTGTCTCCTGGCAAGTGCCTCAGGAGGAAGAAATTCTTGTCCTTGCCTCCTGGGGGATGTGGCTGAGGTTCTTGGTCTTTACAAGCATGTATATACGAAGATAACTGTTTTGGGCAAATCTAATAGAGTTTCTCATGAAGAGGCTTGGGATGCAGTCTAGCCTGGTGCGACCACTTCTCAGCCACAAGATCTTGGGCTAGTTCTTAATCTCTGATCCAGGCTCTCATTTAAGATATAAATAATAAACCCATAGGATTTTTGAAGAGCTTGAATAAAGAAATATATAGGTGAAGTGTTTAGCATAGTTCGGGCTAATAGTTAACAATTGGTATTATTATTTACATAGCTAAAGATTATAGAGTTGCTACTTTGGCCCACACAGAAAGAGCTGAATAAGCTCAGACAAATTATCTGAGCTTCAACTTCCTCATCTATAAAAATAAATCACTGATATGACACATGCTATAACGTGTGATGGACCCAGAAAACATTGTGCTCAGTGAAACCAGGTAGACACAAAAGGACACACAGTGTATTATTCTACTCACATGAGGTACCTGAAGTCATCAAATTTATAGAGACAGAAAGTAGAATGGGGAGTGCCAGGAATGGCCTGAGAATAGGAGTTGCTATTTAATGGGGATAGAGTTTCAGTTTGGGCAAAGGAGAAAGTTCTGGAGGTGAATGGTGATGATGGTGACACAACAATGTGCATGTTCTTAATGCCACTGAACAGTCCACTTAAAAATGTATAAAGTACCCATTTATATTATTTACATTTTACCACAATTAAAAAAATGTGAGGAGGAGGGTTGGGCCAACTAACCTAGTTGACTGTTACTAGAAATGGAAGTTAGGAACTCATATTATATTAAAAAATAAGACAAGACAAAACACAGATCACTGACATGCAGAATGGCTGCAACAGGTATAAGTGTCTTCCCCAGATGGAGCAGCTCCATAATTTCATTAACTTAGCAACTCAGATGCCCTGCCTTTTATATAAATGATTTTTTCTTTTAGATCCCCGCTCATAATGCTATGGCAGGGTTTGGCCATATTTAATACACTCTTTTCAACTATTCCATTATCTTCCAAACCATCCTCTTACAGGTCTAACAAGAAGTAATGTCTCATACTGCACAGATTTCCAAAGTCCTGTGTTTTTCAGTTGTGTGGAAAATTTGGAAGAGATTTTATTTTTCTCTCTGGCTTAGTCTGCAGAGCCAAAGTCAACAAAACTAACTTTAACTCTGCACTGTTATAAGGCAGTCTCCCAATCGTGTTGACACTTTGGTGGATGAGTCAGGTTACAAAACAGAAGATTTGTGGCAGGTGAAGTGCTACATTTCCAACTCAATCAATGGTTCAGCGATTAAGTATTCTGTGCTGAGACAGACACTGTGGGAGATACAAACAGGTATATGAATTGCTTGATCTATCTATCTATCTATATATATTTTCATGAAGTGCCTGTTCTGTGCATGACAATGTGGCAGTGTGAGGGGAAGAAGTCTCCCAAAGTTACAGAAAGAATTAGGCCACATTATAATCTACTTGGGGTTAAGACATTCATACCTGAAAAGACAGTCAACAGGTTGAAGCTATTCATGCTAAATGTTAAATAAATGGCATGGACTGTAAACAAGAAGGTCAGAAAAGCTGGCAGAGGAGATGAATTAGATCCAGATCTTAGAGTACAAGTAGGATTTTGAAAAGTGAAGGGCGAGGAGTGCAGAGGCATTCATTGCATTGTTTTCCCCTTCTCGTTTCAACAAAGAGTCGTTGAGTGTGTGTCTCAGGTGTAAATGGTCAATGAGGGCCTCTTGAGAGGGCAGTATACATAGTATGAATCTGGCTTTGGTCATGGCTTGCCATGGAGAACCAGGCCCAGGAGAGATCAGAACAGTTTCACAGACTGGTGCCAATGAGACTGGGGCTGAAAGGATGAGAGATGAATTTGGTACATGGATAGTATACCAAACTCATGCGGTAAAGAGGAAAGGCCATTTCTGCAAAGGGCACATTCATGAGCATGCATGGACAAGTTCAAGGAGAGGAGAGCAGTTCAGAGTGGCTGGTGTAGGAGTACACAGGGCAGACAGAGGAAAGACTGGTGGGGTGGGAGGCTGTAGGGTGGTCAGTGTCACAGAGGAGGGTCTCAACCAGAAACCCATAATTAAGCAAGCAACGGAAACAAATGGGTCCGGACTAGGTCTCTGCAAGAACCCTCTGAAAGCCTGGGGAAACTTGCTCCAGGCAGCATGAAGAGGCTGGCCCTCAGTTAATTTCAGATCTCATTTCCCTCAAACAACAGAGGATTACTGAGATGTTATGGTACGCTACATCTTCCACATGGTATTAATGGCCACGTATCCAAGGAGTATGGTATTTATGTTATACACATCTAACCTCCATTACTGATTAATAGAATTACACATGACTGTGTTATATTGTACAGCTTTTATTTCTTTAGTGACTAATGGATGAAATAGGTTAATTACTTTAAGACTCAGTATCAGTTAATTATGAAGGGATTATCCATTGGTAAAGAGAAATGTATATACATTTCTAATGACATTGATATTCTGCAAACATCTTTGAGAAGAGAATCTAGGTTTAATTAATAGCACCATCTCTCAACAAATAGTGAGTGAGAGATCAAAGGGAAGAGAGGCAAAATAGGGATCTGGCTGGCAGAATGAGCTTCTTCCATCCATAATGTTATAGGCTGGGATATAGCAGTGACATCTTGACTGAGTATTTATCACACAAGTAACCCAAGATCCCAAGAATCTTCCGCTCCATGCTTGAGTTCTTTCTAAAAGCCTGATGCTGGATTACTTCTGGGGCAGCCCACTCCAGGCTTCAACCCCTTTACATTGAGCTCTCAAATACAGCCTGTGTTTCTCTTTGTTGGCCCTGGATTCATTCCAGTCCTTCTCCCCCATGACAGCTCTTTGCACTCAATTCACTATCAACAGCAAAGTGGCATGATGGCCTTAGGACCACTGGTGGTCAGAGTGGCAAAAGACATTGGAGGTGGCACATATAATTTTTAACATCACTGCCTCCAGGGTCAGATGCCAATCCATCCATCCTTCTCTCCCTCCTTTCCTCCCTCCCTCCCTCCATCCATCCAATTCATTCATTCAGCAAATGAATGTATTCTGCCAGGTTCTGAGGACCTAATGGTGGAATAAAAAACAAAACAAAACAAACAAGACATGGCCTGGCCCTTGTGGAGCTCACAGTCTAGAGTAGGATAAATTTATATATATTTCCAATGACACTGTTATTGTGCACTGTGCTACAGGTTATAGAGGAAAAATCCTAGGTGTCATGAGGGTACACCAAAAGGACTATTAGCTTAAAGGTCGGAGAAGGTTCCCTGTGGAAGTATCAGCAAGCTGAGGCCTGACAGAGGGTAAAAACTGGCCAGATGAAAGAAAGTCAGAGGGGGTAGTGGGTAGTATCCCAGCAGAGGGGACAACATGTATAAAGGCCCTGTAATCTGAATTCAAATCCTAACCTCCTCCTCTGAGCTACAGGATCTGGATAGATTGCTTACCTTCTCTAGGTCTGGAATGCCTCACCTACAACAAGGAGAACACAGTTCTGCATGTCACATCAGGCAGGGGAAACTTGTGTTAAGCTCAATCCAGGTTAGCAACCTGCAGCACCACCATCTGGTGGCGGTCTCCTGGTTTAGGACATTTTCTGTGTAAGCAACAGAGCCCCAATATCTCTGCCCTTCCAATGTGTACCCTCTAAATTATACAGCACATGTAGCGTGTCTCAATGCAAAACTGCTCTAGTTGAAGCATCACAAGGACCCCACCCACCAGCCCTTTGCCCCACTCAAAGCAGCTCCTTCCCCGTGGCTCCCCAGAATCCCCAAGGTTCCGGAGGCAACTTGAAAACCACTTCATCTTCTACAGTAGGAGAAAGCAAAGCTTCCACAGGCACTGACTTGCCTGAATTCATCTCAGAATTGATAAATCCAAGTGAAACTTGCTGAAGATATGATTAGAGTTCATTTGGGGGAACATAGTCTTCTAAAGAAAGAGGATTCCTTGCTCTTTGGAGCATGAAGCCACAAGATTCAGCAGAAAGCAGGTAGGCAGAGGAGGTCAGACACTGGACTGTCCTCCTAGAGCTCCTCTTTGTAAAACAAGTGACTTAGCGTGAGTTCCTCAGTGGCTCTATGCCTCAGTTTCCCTGTTTTACAGTGAGGATTCCAACTGCTTCACAGTGTTATTGAGAGTTAATAGGTTTTTAAAACACTTGAATTATAAATGGCTATTTAAGTTTATCATGATAAAAGGAAGATCTCATTTTTGCAATGTCCCAATAATACTTAGGGCTAAATTGATGAGAAAAATAATCTAATTGATTCATATTCCATACATGAGAAAAGAAAGAATAACCATAAAGTAACAAGATACATTTCTTGATGTGGTTTATTACTGGCCCTATAAAAATGCTTTTTAAAAAAGTTCCAAGCACCTTTTTAGAACTGGCTGCATTACAGCCTTCAACACAGACCATATGGAGGGTGCAGTATTTATCTGAATTCAGAAGTTGCTGAAATGTTTGTGCTTACTATGTTACAGCCATACCACAGTTTGGCACATTTCTCATGGATTTGTTTTTACCTCCTAGGGAGGGACGTGACTAGCCCCAACTACCTCTGTACATGAAGAGCTAACATAAAAAACCACACCGATGGACGCTTGTCCCAGAACCATACATACTTATACATGAAAACAACTTCTCAATTCCAAATATAGATAGCACTAAAGAGAGCTCTGGGTCTTGCCATAATGAGTGTTTGTAAAGTTGAAGACATTTTACTAACAGTAACAGTAGCAACAGTAAGGATGATTAAAAATCATAAAGGCATACAGCTTCTAGAACCCTTGTACCACATGATCTCACTGGCTGTGATCCACACAGCAATCTTGAGAGGTGGACAGTGTCACCTCCTTTTGCAGAGCAGGGGACAGGCGCAGCGGGATAAAGTGACTTTGTACAGGCCGCAGCTAGGCTATGGCCTGGCTGGGACTTGGCTTACATACTCGTCATTAAACGCTGCCTCTCTTTGTCCAAGTACATTCTGTTCACTATAGTCACCATTAACTGCTTTTAAACAGAGGCATCACAGTAATATTTATTATTTACCAATTAAATTTCAAGATGCTCCTAGAAATATGATTATGACTTTATCATAGAAAGGAAAAAAATCATTAGTAAATATTACTTAGCAGAGAAGGTATAGGGAGTAGAAAGAAAAGAATATTTAAAGAGAAGAATACTCTATTATGATTAAGGGCTAGGTACGTTAATATATCTCATTTTATCTTCATAATCAACAAAAAAAGAATAAAATAAAACCCAGAATGAGGGAAAATATAAGGTTTATGAAGGCAGGAAGTCAGACCTGGAAAACAGAGCACAGGTCATGAGCTGCACTAGTTGCAACATCAATTTGGTTTAGAGCTTACAACCACAGCAAAAGGAAAGCTCAATCAATTTAGTGGTTCAGATTCCCCAAGAGGAGAAAACAGCACAGTTCTTTAGGGAAGAAAAACTTAGAACAGCATAATATTCTAAAATAATTTCTCAGGTGGGACTTCATACTGGAAGTTCATGACTAATAATGGCTGTGATTTATGGGTCACTTAGAGTGTCACTGGGACTACATGCATTATTTCATTTAATCTACATGTATTATCTCGTTTATTCCTTACTACAGTTCTATCATAATGGGAATTATTTCCCCTATCTTGCAGGTGAGAAAATCATAGCTCAGAGAGGTTAAAAGTGACTTTCCCAAGTAATAGGTAACAGAGGTGGGATTCCACCTTAGGTGTCTCCAAAGCTATGGTCTTGGCCAGGGAACATCGTCTGATATTAGTGGCTAATGTCTCAACTATATCCCTATTTCAAAGTACTGGTAGGTTTCTTAGGGCTGCTCCCTTGACGAAACCTGAGGAAATAGCTTTGAAATATACTTTCATGAAAAAAAGCAATTTTGCTTGGAGTGAGCGGGTTGGGGTGGGTTCAACTGCACAGCTTTTTTGGTGGCCTGGCTATCTTAACTACTTGGATAAATATATGGAACTCTCCAGGTCTCAATAAAACAGAAGTAAGGCTATTTTTCCCTAACTACTCCCTCAGTTAGAAAAAATTGAAGTCATGTGAGTGAAGCATTGTCAGCAACTTGGAACACAGTACAAATAAAATAAAAGTCAGAGTCAATAAACCCTTTCAAAATAACATTGAGTTGCAGTTGTCCATTTTCAAATTTAGTGAAAAGAAGTGTTCTATTTTTGGTATCTTATTTCAAAAGAAAAAAGAATATGTCAGGCTTACATTTCTGGCACACTGGAGAGAAACATAATCAATTTCCCCCAGTTGAATTCTGTCCATTATAAATGTTTAGGCAAAATTTAATAAGACTGCCCATGAGTTAATTTCCAAGGCAGTGTCAAGACATTTTGCTCAAGGTGCATTGTAAAACATTGTCATGCCTTGAAGAAGCTGACGGTGTGGTCCAACATCTTTAGGGCCCCTCACTTCATGCTGATTTTTTTTTTTTATCAAGCAAAGGAATTAGTGCAGGTTGGGCAGAGTATATGTTTTGGACAGATTGCTGGAACAGGTGGTCAAAGAGTATGTCTGTCTCTTTCCCTACCAAAACTTGTCCTATATATGACAATTAGTTTATAATAAGACAGTATGACTAAGGTTTCAGAGTGATGGCAGAAAAAAGATTAACTAAAAATTCTACTGCTACATACACCTAGATAATGTTGAATAACATATAAGAACAATGACTTAGTAAAAAAGTAGACAGCTGAGGAGGTAATAAGAAAGCAAGAAAAAAAAGTCTCCATGAGAAAAGAATAACACAAACTATAACAGTAAGTGCTCAGCGTTTCAGCTGCCTGGAGTAGAGAGCAGTATGAGTTGTTGTAACCTGGAGTTTAGATTTCAATGTCCACCTGAAAACAGAAGATGAAGGCTTGCCCACATAAAGCAAGAAGTTGTAACTGAGATTCCTGCCCAATGTGGGAATCCTAAAAGGCCACAGACTAGTAACTGATATAAACTGTAGACTAGAAAGAAAAATATATCCTTGGCATAAACTGGAGAAAAGAAATCTTGTCTCTAATGGATTCTGAGAACACAGAAAAGAAGGCTACTCTGAGAATTAAAATCCCAGGTCTTTGTCTCAAGTAGATTTAGGTTAGTGGACAGACCCTCATTCTGGGAAATTAACAAAATGGGTCCTAGGAAGGGGTTAACCCTAGAATAGATGCTAACCCTAGAATAACTGACAGAAGAAAATACAGCTGGCCAAAGGAGATTGCCTCAGGAAATTTTCCAATCAACATAACCTCACAGAACACAATTACAGAACACAAGAGGGAAAAACCCATAATATGCCAGAGTCACTGGACATAAAAGTAAAAGGATTAATATCTCAAAAATTCCAGATACAAGAACAATCTAAAAAAAAAATGTTTAAAATGCTAAAGACATAAAAGAGCCATATGAAAGAATATAATGAAAAAAGAACGGCAGGTCTGAAAAGACCTACACAAAAATGTAGAAATAAAAATCTAACTTTATAATAAGTGGAAGGGCCAAACAACAGACTAGACACTGCTGAATGGAGAATTAGTAAACTGGAAGACAGATCTGAGGAACTGTTTAGAATGTAGTAAAGAGAAGTGCAGAAATGGAAAATATAAAAGAAGTTAAGAAACATGTAGCATAGAATGTGAGTATCAGAAGAAGAATATTGAGAGAACAAAAAGAGGTGATAGCTAAAAAGATAATAGCTGAGAAGTTTCCAGAATTCATGAAATCATCAGACTCAGGAAGCATGATAAGTCCTGAATGAGATAAATGGGAAAAAAATCGGCATTAGTCACATTTTAATGAAACTGCAGAACACCCAAGACAAAGAGATGACCTTGAAAATAACTAGAGGGGAAAAATGGAGAACTAACAAAGCAACAAGAAAGAACTAGGAGGCTTCTCAGTAGCTTCAAAGAGATCAAGAGGTAATGGAATAATACCAACAAAATGTCAACCTATATCAATTATAACCAGCTAACCTGTTACTCTAGAATAATGGCAAAATAAATACATTTTCAGACAAAGTGAGACAAAATGAGAAAGTCTGCGACTCACAGACCTTCAATGAAAGGCCTATGAAAGTTCTACTTCAGAAAGAAGGAAACTGAACTCAAAAAAGAAGTGGATGTTAGAAGCTAGCAACAATACAATAATATCATGGCTTAGATCATAACCATCATAACCTAGGAAAAGCTAGGCTTATTCTCCAGTCAGACTGTTTTAAAGCTGTGGTTTAGATGCCCCAGTTTTCCAGAGATAGTCTCCATCTTAGATGGTATTCCCAGTATTGCCCTAAGTTGGAGTAAGTAGCTCAGAAGAGCTGATCTGTTCTGGTCATTACCACCAGTTCCAGGCTTCCCAGAGAAACTGATGACTTGCTGGAACACACTTTGAAACAATACCGTAGCAGGGCCGAGAGCTCAGGTTCTGGAGGTACACAGACCTGCTCTCAGCACATGCTAGGTGATCTCATTTTGTCAAGTTACAGAATCCTTCTAATCCTCAGTTTTGACACCTTTAAGTTGGACAAATAAAACATATTTCATGGATATGTGTATGAGATTCTAACACAGTGCCTGGCACAAAAGAAATACTTAAATATAGCAGTTATAATAATTATTAGCATTATAAGCATTATAAATCAACTTTTTAAATAAGCAGCATGTATATTTATTTAGATTAACAAAAAATTATGTGTTCTTGGAGTTACTTAATAAAAACACATGAACAAGAGCATTAATGTTAACTGACATTTGGGCACCATGGGTAGAACACCACCCAGAAGCACCCTCACACTCTCCCTGGCCTGTGTGTACTTCCCACTGCACAACATCTAAGCAGGTCCTGCCAGCACCACCATGGTGCTGGTTCAACCTAGTCTCCATTTTTCATTAAAGCTCTGAAAAGTTTTAATGGCTGAGGAGTCTCTCTCTGAAAGACTATGTTGACCGTACTTGATTTGGAAGATATATCCTGGTTGGCTTTGTTTTCTTCAAATCACTCTGAAGCAACCTTTGACCACTAGAGATATCATTACAGAGCAGAGAGAGAAGACAGATGTTCTGGTCCCTTTTCAAGGAATAGGACAAAGACATGAAATGTAAATACATGTTACATGGGGAAGTGATCGGTGGCAAAAGGAAGGCTGGGTGACTGAGGGCTGGGTGACACTGCTGATCACTTCTACAATTCATTAAAAAACACTCATTCACCTTGGCCTCTAGGTATAGATACAGACCTATCCCAATGACAATAGTTGCAGCTCACAAAATGCAGGCAAGTGTCCTAGGAGAAAGCTGCAGGGGATCTAATATTTTGTTGGCAGACACAGAGCAGAACTCTATAGTTGGAACAGAGGCTTACACATAAGTTCTGGACACTCAAGCAAAGTTGTCCAAGGGGGTACTCTTTTTCTCTCTTATCTGCCAAATAAGTTGATGTCCAAAGCAGAGTCCCCTTTCTTAGTGTTTGCAGAAGTGTCTTTGATTCACAATGTTTTTACACAACACGTGTTCTCACTCGCTCACTCCCTCTCCTTTTCCCTCTCTCCACCTCAATACCTGGAAATCAAGATTCAATGGACCTTTTGGTACTTAAAACAAGAGTTTCTACTTTGTTTTGGACAGTTTCTTTTTTTAAAAATTTATTTTATTTTAAAGATGTGGGGGACAACTTTAAAATAACTTTTTAAAAAGATGTGGGGGTACAATTCAGGATTAGGTATACAAGTGGTCATTGTACAGGTAAAGTTGGGGCTGACCTTTGGTCCCCACTTTGCCTGGTTTGAGATCAGGTTATTAATGTTATATGCCTCCCACCTCCCCTGGCAATTTCCAGCTACTGTCAATCCCTTTCTTGTAGTAATATGGTAAATGTCCAGGATCCGCTTATCAGTGAGAACACGTGGGATTCAGTTCTTTGTTTCTGTGATAAATCATTGAGTGTTATAGTCTCTAAATCTATCCAAGTTGCTGCAAAGTCCATAATTTTGTTCTTCTTTATGGCTGCATAATATTCCATTGTGTATAAGTACATTTTTAAATCCAGTGTTTTGGACAGTTTCATAGGGCTGTCTCACATACTTCTTGAACTCTCTTATACAGTATTATGTTCATGGTGACAATCAGGAAACAGCCAGAAAAGTTGTGTGACTTGTCCGCCTTGCCCTGCTGGGTGGGGCAGAGTCTACAAGATCCTCTCTGGGACACCACACTCCTGTCTTCCTAACACACAGCTCTGGATGAGAGCCATGGGGTGTTTGGGGATGGAGTAACACATGGGGTGTCAATATTGGGGTCCTGTGACATGAGCCCTCCTTCTGCCCATCTATATAACCCTGAGCAAGTGCTTAACATCTTTGGGCCTAAGTTCCTTCACTGGGACTAGGTGATCACTAAGGTCTCTGGCTCCTCAGTTCTACAAGTCTCCAAGAGCTTCCAAGCACTTCTGTGTCAATCTCTGGTAAGGACAGACAAAAAGCTGGAATCCAGGGAAAGGATGTTTCTAACTCGCCACAGAACCCAATATCTGTTCTAGTCCATCCAGGCGTGATCCCTGCTGCTAGCACCCAAGCGGATCAGGGGCTGGGGGACCCGGCTGTTTGCAGCCTATGAGGCCAGACTTTCCTACAGCTGTTCTGAATAAGTAGCTACAGAGCTGCTAATTGGACTCGGCAAGTTGCTGAGTCACTGTCGTGTAAGATCAAATTGCTCTGTGCTGATGATGAGGCCTATCCTGTCAGCAGCTGAGAACATTTTCTTTGTGATTAAAAAGAACAGGAGTGTGCAAAGACACATTGTGGATTAGCTTTCACAATTTACCATGAGTAATTAAAATCTAACAGACTGCAATTAGAAAGCATCCACCACAACCTTATTTTGCCATTAGTCTTTTAATTAAATATGTCCCATGACTTAGCTGTAATTCTGCACAGAATTCTGACCGGGTTGGGGGAGAAATACAGAGAGCTGGGCGCCTTGATGTATTGGTTATGACATCTTCCTGGAGTAGAAGTGTAGAGAGAAGTAGTGTGAGTGTTTTGTATAAATCACTCATCTTTCCCTTCTCGGGATCTCTGCACATCACAACTGAAACTTGACCCCGGCATTCACAAAACTACCACTGAGCCCATGAGCATCCAAGGGCCCCAGGAGGAGGGGCCGGAGTGGAGCTGGCTTGGGATTTAATTTCTTAATCATTCAGCATAGACAAGGTGAGAAGTGAGAACCAAACCAACAAACACAAATGTTTAATAGGGCATCCAGGCACAAACTGAGGTGGAGGAAATCATTTTTGAATGGAAGAAACTTAGAGTCCTTTTTTGTGAGATTGCCGTGAATGAGGAATGACATAGTGCTTAGGGTGTCCAAGGTCACAGAGTCAGGCAACGAGCTTGTGGGGAGTGAGGCCCTTGCTGGGGGGCTGTCTTCCTGTGCATAGCTGGGGGTGCTCCAGGCTAGCAAGGACTCCCACCAGGCCCACCCCCGAGCCAGAATTGGGCAAAGAAGCATTCATTCATCTGCCTCATTCTTTGGAGTTGGGTGTGTGGAGAGATATTCCACTCCAGAAGCTTGGAAAGAATCCATGACTGGAATTAGATTTACAGACTCTTTTTGAAAGGATTTCTCACCAGACTGAATGCAGGTGAGGGAGTGTTAAAGGCAGTTCACATAAAGACTCATTCTTAAGCTTGCTTTTCGCTCAATAGGAAAAAGTTGTCTATTGCTTGCTGAGAATTGCTGCATTTCTATTATTTCATCAACCACTGAGTGCCCAGGACAGCAGCACCTTACCCCTAGGCTGGAAGATGCCATTTGCCTAATAAACTGAAAGTAGACACTGAAATCCAAGTCAATTAGACTGAGTCAATTCACTGGGTATTCTTGACGTTCCTCTCAAGACTGACACACCGAGAAGGTTCAACTTCTATGATTTCCTGAAATAGTTAAAATCACTCGAGGGTCCTTTACAAAGAGTTATGTTCCAAAATATCATTTACAAGACTGAGTCTGAGCCTAGAATGCATGCTACAACTCAGAAGCATTTTGTACAGTATATGTGTTAGGATCCCAGTCCAACCCCTCAAAACCCACCTAACTTATTAAACTAAATGACATTCACCTTAGCATAAGTTCTATGTAAAGGAAAAGTCGTAAGTTGAGTTGACTGGGTCCCTATCAAAGCAATATTGAAAATGGTGACAAAGACGACTTAGAATTCCTAAAAGAATGGGTGGACTAAGAGAGAGGATTAGAGATGAGTTGAAAAATTGAAAGAGAGCCTATTAATAGTCATCATTTAAACTGTCTGAGTTTTCCTTCCCAGGCAGAAATAAGAACCGACCAAGAAACTCCTTCAGTGTCCTGCCACGAAACTCACAACTAGCCCCAACCCCACCCAGAATTCATGCCAATTATTTCCTTTCTCTTCTGCCCCTTCTTCCTCATGAGGCTAACCCCACTATAGTGACTGCATTCCATCGCCTCCAACTTCTCTGGGGTGCCATATCTACCAGGATCCCGCTCTCTCCTGTATCTGCAACCCTCTTCTCTGCTGGGACCCGCCCCTCCTTCCAGTCGGCACTCAGACAAGTCTAAATCTGCCAAGCTTCCTGCAAGTGTGTCTTCCTTTCCGGCTCACTGAAATCTTGTCTGATCAAGGGTGTGAGGAGGAGCTGAAGTGCAGTTTGTGTACCTGGTACAGAGCTGGGTCTGCGTCCCGGGAGAGGGGCGTACAGCTGTCACTCCCACAAGGGCATGCTCAGGGCTGCTGACAATGCTCTTCTTTTCCCTCTTCATGCCACTCCCAGATCCTCCATTGCATGAATTCCACTCATCCCCCTCAGGTTTGTGCTTGAAAGATCTTCCCTGGAAAAGATTTCCCTGAGTCTCCTCTTCTACCTGCCACCTGGCATCACCATGCCACTGTGTCATGATGATCTAATACCTGCAAATACCCCTGAGCCCGTGTCCATCCCTACAGTGTGGGAGAGGATTTTAGAGAAGGCTAGTTAGGGAAACTGACTCCTATATACTGAGCCGAATCCTCTCATTTCAATGCATCTGTAAGAGAGCTAGATTTGATCTTCACCTGTCTGAATCCTGAGTCTACTTCTTATTAACAACTGAACTTGGGCGAAGGGAGAGGGATACCATTTCTTAGTTTCCAGTCTGTTACTGTTTCAGGTGCACCATATGCAAATTGAAAAGCAGAGCAGCAAGCACCCAGGGTGTTTGCCCATAAGCAGTACTTAATTTGTATTGGCTGAATGAGTGAATGAAAAGTTTTCAGGATCTACTGGCAATAGGTGAACTGACTTATTTTTGGTCACTGCTCCAGACTCTGTCATTGACTAGTAGTATGTCTTTAAACAAGTTACTCAACTCTCTCAGTCATGCTATTAGGGCAAAATGATACATTGCATGCAATATGCCCAGCAAATTATCTGGCATGCATTGATAATCGATGCTAGCTCTTTTTATTATCAGCATTTTCTCTTATCCCTGATTCTTGCCTGTGGCCATGACGCCTGGTGGGACTCATGCCTGGCCTTCAACATCCTTGGTGAGAAAAATGGTCACGCTCCTGCAGCACATTAGCTGTGAGGCCCGAGAGTCCCGAAGCTTTCAGGAATATTTTCTCTTTACACTTTCTGCATTGAGGCTGGCTGTACCTTTTGTACAAAACATGCCATTTTTTTTCACTAGATATGAGTCCCTGAAACACACTTACTTCTAAGTTTTGCTCAGAATATAAGGTGTCATTTTCTCCCTCAGCCAAGTATAAAAGAGGGAGCTCCAGGAAGTCTGTGGGAAAGGGATGTGGGGAGGAAGCCCGGACTTTGGGAGGAAGATCCTTGCTCCCACAGCTGGGAGAGGCATGGGAAGCTGAGGGGAGGGGAGTGAACAAGCAGGAGGGGTGGGGACGGAGGGAGAAGCAGTCACAGTCGTTTTCTTCGGTTGGAGGTTGAATGGGCTCAGGGGCAGATTTTGAGTGACACTATTTGTTAAAGCCATTTCTGATAAATTCTTCAACCTGAGAAATGGTCCAGGGTGAAGCATAGAATATTTAAGAAAGGAATGAGTTTAGAATGAGAGAACACAGAGGCTTTGGATATAGACTTTAAGATCAACTGACCTCTAAATTCAATACTTAAAAAAAAGAGGAATCTTGGGAATCTAAAAAATGGACTGAGAACCCAATATATCTTGGCCATCAATTAGAAAAGATTACTTAGCAACAAGGTGAAGGCTGCCAGGTATGCTGACCTTGTCCTTCTGGTCTCAAGATCACACTAGTAGTTTCAGTAAGTGACTGAACTCCTGCAAGCCTCACTGCGGGGGCTGGTGGTTGCCTCTCATGCATCCACTCACCCATTGTGGTATCCAATGTCTAAGATGGTCTCCAATGACCCTGCCACCTGGCATGCATGCCCTTGTGTGTTTCCCTCCCACCTCCCACTGAGGTTGGGCTGTGTGGCTGACGGCATACGGCAGATGGGACAGCATGCCATTTACTTCACATCCCACATCTAACCCAGAAGTAAACCCTACAGGCTCCATCTCCAAAGCACACCCTGACTCTGACCACTTCTTTCTGGCCCATCACTAGTACCCAAACACTACCACCTCTTGTCTGGTTTTCCGCAATGGTCTAGCTGGTCTCCCTGCTTCCACCTTGCCTCCTTAGAGCAGCCAAACATCATGCCACCTCGGCTAAAAGTCTAGAGCTTTCCCACTTTAACCAGAGTGGAAAGCCACCCTTTCACCCTACAAGGCCCATGTGATCCAGCCCCCACCTATTATTCCTGACCTTATCTCCTACAACACCCATCACTCACCATGCTCCAGCTAGGATGACCTCCCTTGGCTAATGCTCACTGTGCCACCCACCTATTCCTCAAATTTGGGGCATGCTGCTGCCTGAGAACCTTTGCAGCTGCTGTTCCCTCTGCCTGGAATGCTTTTCCCAGGTCTTTGCTCAGTTGTCCCATCTCTGCAAAACCTTCTCCGCCATCCTGTTTAAAACTGCACACTCTCTTTTATCACAACCGAAAGGTCCTGCATATGTTACCCACTTATTTGATGACCTGTCTCTGCCCATGGCGAAGCGATGTGCACAGTGCTTTCTCCTTAGTTTTGTTCTCTGCTGTAGTCTCAGAGTCTGGCAAACAGCAGAAGTTTAACAAATATTAACAGATGCTGATACTGATCACTGTTAGTTGATATGCACTGTTTTGGGCCCTAAGGGGATAAGGATGAATAACACCTGACTCCTACCCTAGGGATTCTCAGGCCTCATATGTTCCCCCCACCGACCCCCAGTAGTCTGCCCTGCTTTCTCCTTAGGAATCCCTAGTCTCATCAGCCAAATCCTGCTGCTACCTGGAGGCCCCAGGCTTGAGTGGTGCTGTGTGTTAATAACTTTGGTTTGGGAAAAAAAACAAAAACCAAGAGTACTCTTGTCACCTACCTGGGTAGGGGACTGAGTGGCAGGACATCAGTGACAAGGGGGACAGAAAGCCTCTGTCTGGATTATACTCAGTGCAAATGAACAAACGGCAACAGACAAAAGCCAGCCATTGCCAAACACATACACTAGATATCACTGCATAGAAGAATAGCACATGTGCACACCCACGCGTGCACACACTCACACTTTAGAATGTCCTCTTCCATGCACCATCTAAGGACCACTTGGTGATCATGTCACTGTCATTGTTCACAGGGCAGTCTCTGACTGCTCAGGAAGACTGCCTGGCTTTGGGTTGGCCTCAGCAGTGTAAAAAGATAATTATCTTCTGGCTGCCTGGGAATGCAAGGTATCAAATAGATTCCTTTAGTAATTAAAATAATGAAAGGAGTCATCAGAGCTGGAGGATAGTTTTTATCTTTTTAATTGAAGATTCTAAAGAAGGGTTAAAATATGAATTGGAGAAGAACGCCCTTATTAATCCTTATTAATAATCTGCCTCATAATTACAGGCACGCAGCTGGAGGTGCTTTAACTGCTCATGGGCTTTTGGGATTCTTTTCAGTGGTGAGCTCTTCCCAGGGCTCTCCAGTGACTCCGCACCATTCAGGGTCAAGAGGGCTCACTCTGGATCCAAGGTGGCTGTGAAGACTCACTAATTTATTTACTGCCTTATTTGCAGCAAATGGACATTATGTACATTCTTCAAACAGACCTTTTGGTTCTACTGTCTTTGAAGGGAGCTAGTAAATAATCAGTTATGAGAGATCTATACAAAAAAAACTGTGATTTATCTATGCAAGATCTCTCCTGAAAAATAAACATATCATCAAATCACAGGCACCCACCATGAAGTGTGTCTGCTTGAGACAGCCCACCCCAAATGTGTGGGTGTGCCAGCTCTTATATGGATGGTGAGTGCCCAGCAACAGATAGAGGGTGAAGGTGAGACTGGGGCAGCATGATACTTGTTCCCTTGAAGGGCCTAGGAACCACTCTATAACCTTGGATTTCCTGGGAATCTCTTTACAGGTCATTTTTCCTGAGGATTTGGCATCACGAGAGTCAGAAAGTAGAACAGGGCTAATAATAGCTTATTGAGGCTATAGTCCTAACTCAGAGAGCCAGTTTTATTTTTCAATGGCTCTTTTCTCGGATACCATTTTGTGGGCATGTTTCTGGATGTTCATGGTGGCATAAATGGGAAAGACTAGGGGACACTTTTCTTAAAGCATGCCAAATGCTACAGGGACAAATGAGGCTGTGACTCGGCCAGGATGAACTTCACTATTTCCTTTGCTACTGACATTTAACTGCAAATCCAAACAGATCTTGTCTGGGGCCTTTTATTTATAATTTTTCATTATATTGTATATTTGTGTTTTATGCACTTTTATTGCCAGATATGTGTTAAAAAGATTTGATGCGCTGCCTCCCATGAGGTTTCCGTGGTTTTGTGCCCCTTAAGGGATTGCCCTGAGCTCCCAGGTGCATTGCGGAAGCCACTAAGTACCTACTCTCTGCTCTGGCCTTTACTCACTTTGGTTGAAAGGCAGAGTGAAGGTGGTCCTCCTCTTGCCTCCCAGAAAAGTGAGTGCCTTCCTGCAGACAAGCTGGTCAGGATATGGGAATAGGTGGAGACCGCTGGGCAGAAGAGGTAGGCTTGGGGATCAGACAAAACTGGGTTTACATCCCAGCTCTTCTACCTACTAGTCCTGTGGCCTGGAGAAGTTACCTAACCCTGCTTCCATATCCATATCTATAAATGGAGTCTATAATATCATCCATCTCAGAGCATTGTTGCAATGGGTAATTTGCTAACATACTGAATGTGAATATATCGTTCGTTGGCTGTGGTTAACAGAATTGCCAGTTCAAATGCCTCAAAGAACGCAGGACAGTGTTGGATCAAACCTGTTTCCTTAAGAGTGGGCAGGAGGCGGGTTTTCCTACAGCAGTGGCTCTGGCTTGGTGTCACTGACTCCTTGTCACTTCTACTCTTCTGTAAGTGGTAGTTTGGTCCCTAGTCCGTACCAATAGGTCCAGGCTTCTCAGCCAAGCAGGAAAACAGCCTCCCTGAGCTTCTCTTTCCAGAGTGAGGAAACACCCCCAGAGGCCTCAGACATTTCATATCTTCTCCACACAAATCATTGGTCCAGTTGGGTTATCACTCGTTCCTAAACCAATCCTCATTAGGTAGGAAGTACTGTGCACTGATTGGCTTAGGACTGGTAGAAAAGCTGAGGTCAATGCCCCAAACTGTAGACCTGCCATATGAGGAAAGGGGGAAGGATGCTGAAGAGAAATGCACAATGAGCATTACGTATACATATGCAATTAGCACTCAGTGCATGGACATTGCTACTGTGGAACAGTGCAGACAACAGACAGTTACTAAGTGCTTGTGGACAGAATGCATGTTTTTCACTTCCTCCAAGGAAGTGAAGTAGCTGACTTTAGATTCAGCGTGTTTCAGTGAGTTGCTTTCTAAACCTCCATTCACCCTCCCCTCAACTCCTCCAGACCATGGTATCAACAATGACACCCTTATGAAGCCACCCTAACATGAAAACAATGTCAGTGCAACAACAGCATTCCAAGGAACACGGTTTTGTTCTAAGCCAGGCTTGTTACTGATCAAATGCTAGCATGAAACTTTCATAAGGTTATTATAAAGCATGGCTTTAACCTTCTAATATTCAAGCTGTTCTGTACAGTTGCAAAGGGACAACAACATTAGGAAGTGCTCCTGTAAATCAATGCAAACACCATGGCCTTTCGGCTGCTGCAAGAAACATGATGTAAGGTCTTGACCTCATCTGTTGCCCTCCAGAGCTTGTGGCCAATGTTCCCACAACAGGGTGGGCTGTGGATTCCAGTCTTTGGGCTGGGATGGATGAAAAAAGGTCTCCATGGTTTCTAATGTGGCAGTTTGAAGGATTAATGTCACCAACTTAATGCTGTTCCATCAAGGGATTTTTAGGGATGAGGTAAGTGAAAAGGTTCAGAAGAGAGCTTAAGTTGCCATTTAATAAGATATTGGCATCCTTAAAGGTTCTCAAGAGAGCTTGAGATGACAGCTAGGAGAAATTTTCAAAACCCAAATATCTAGACACAGCCGACAAGGCAGTAAGAATTGATAACGTTATTGATCTGTTGGACCCATATGTCCTGCCCACTCCCTGTAAGCCTTGTCTACACTCCTACCTCCCCCTGGGGAGGTAACTCATGGGCCCTCAGGCAAACACACATTTTCTTAGGAGTGCTGTGACCCCGCTTCTCAGCAGGGCTGTGGACCCCTGCTTCTCTCCTTCTAAATATAAGAATCCCTTTCAAAGACTAGACTTTTTTTTTCTATCTAAAGAAACTCTCACGGAATAAAAAACATACCTGTTCAGAGTAATGTTACCTGATTCCTTTACTTTATCTGCAAAACACTCAAACATATTCTTTTGATTTGCAGACACTAAAAAAACAAGGGGCAAGTAGATGAGTGATAGTGGTGGTGGGGTCATGAGAGGGCAGCAAAAAGCAAACAAGCAACCAAACCAAGAAAAAAAAATTCTGCCAGATAAAAAATAAGAGAAAACTTTGTACAGACTAAAAAATCTCCAACTCTTCTAAAAGCTTTCTACCAGCAAAATTCTCATTGAAGTCAACACTTAGAAGGTACTACGCATAATGAGAAAAAATAAAATACTGTGTAGTTAATAAAAAAAAAAACCCTACTAGAATTCTTCCAAGTTGCCCTATCTCTCCCTGCCATCATCTCTTAGACCAACTGACTTTGTTCTTTTGTAGAAACTTTAGGATGAAAGGGACAAGAAAGCTGGGAAGAGATGCAATGCAGGAAAAAGTGACAAATAAAGAAAGGGGAGGAAGGTTTGATGATTAAAAGCAAAGTTATGGGAGGGTGAAACCTGTACCCCCAAGTGGGTCTGTGGGAAACAAGACACCAGCAAACCCTTCCCCATGAACCCCATGCATGTGAGCATCTTGGCAGCAACAGGAAAGGAAATACAGGCAAGCAATCCTTGGGTAAGAGTTTCAAGGAAACTTTGGGAAAAAAGTTGACTCCAAGGTGCCCATTAATGTGAGAATGGAAAGGCCCAAGGCCAATCTGCACAAGCACTTCCTGTCTCAGGCAGAATAGATGGCTGAGACATCAGAGACAGCCTGCTAACACGAAGCACCGATAACTAAAGAGAAGTCACTTAGAGCGGCCAGCCAGGAGGCTCCTAGGCAGGTCTAAATGTCAGTATACAGACCCCAGGTGACAGTACTGTGGGAGTGAAGGTGCTGAGAAGATGCCAGAGTGAGTGGGGCTCACTGGTGATGTCAGCTGAACTGTGTGGCATCCTAACCCTGAGCATAGTATGTGCAACTCAACAGGAGACCAAGCAACACAGGCTGGAGTGGAAAGACACAATGTCACAGGTGAAGCTGCTGCATTATACCCACTCTCCAACCCCGCAGCATCCATGAACCTCAAGCACCCCCCATGCAGGTGGCACATGGTAACTGTGCGATTGTGGGCCCAGCATGCAGAGCAGCTGGAAGAACAAAAACTGAAAATGAGCATCTGATCTTTTTTTTTTTGAGTTGGAATCTCACTCTGTGGCTCAGACTGGAGTGCAGTGGCCGCTCCTGGCCACCGCAGCCTCGACCCGCTGGGTTCCGGCGATCCTTCTGCCTCAGCCTTCCAAGTAGCTGGAACTACAGGCGCGCACTACGACACCCGGCTAATTTTTGATTAATTGTAGAGATGAAGTCTCGCCAAGTTGCCCAGGCGGGTCTCGAACCCGTGGGCTCAGGCAATCCACTCACCTCAGCCTCCCAAAGGCGCGGGATTACAGGCTGAGCCACCGAGCCCGGAGAGCATCTGATCTTATTAGCATCTGGTTAAACTCTTCCTCCTCAACCCTGAAGTGCACACCGGTCTTAACAGAGCAGGCATTAGTGCACCAACTCCCTCAGGACACTTTCAGGATGTGCCTGAAGGTGGGGTGGGTGGGAAGGCAGGGGTTTCCTGTGGTGGCCTCTGATGGGACTGACCTGCTTGGAAAGCATGGTGGCCAGAAGTCAGTCCATTTTTCTTGTAGTTAATCTGGCAAGTCGGTGTGCATACTCTGCCTCAGTGAGGCTCCTGGAAGAACACACTGCAAAGGGCAGTGAGCGCCAGCGTGCTCTCCTCGAGGGACTGTCTACAGAGGAGGGAGCCAGGCATGAAGCGCAACACAGATCCCAGAGGCCAAGTCTCCACAGTGGCGCTGCTCCCACAGGTTACAGTCCAGCGAGTGGTGCCCTGCCCTCAATTTCCTGGATAATGTGCCTTTGCTTCCAGGGCATGAGAAGCAGGTCTCACAAGGGTTTCTCTTTGCCCAGGTGAGTGCCGCGATACTGCTGTGATCACCGCAGTTAAGTGTGGAGAAGTGGCGGACATAGCACCTGAAAACAGGGAGCTTTGTGGTGCCAGACATTCTGGGGCAGAAGGTTTGTAAACACCCTCAGTGGGGTTGCTTAAACCAAGCTGAAGGACTTTGCTTTATAAAAAAAAAGGAAGGGATAGGGAGTGAGGAATAAAAAAAGGATTTTAAAACTTTTTTAATCCTTTGCTTCATACTGTAGCCACAAATGTTTAAATGCACAGACTAAGCTGGGTTCAGTGGCTCAGCCTGTAATCCTGCGCCTTGGGAGGCTAAGGTGAGTGAATTGCCTGAGCCTGCAGGTTCGAGACCCACCTGGGCAACTTGATGAGACCTCATCCCTAAAATAAATCAAAAATTAGCCGGGCGTGGTAGCGTGCGCCTGTAATTCCAGCTACTTGGAAGGTTGAGGCAGAAGGATCGCCAGAACCCAGCAGGTCGAGGCTGCGGTGGCCGGGAGCGGCCACTGAACTCCAGTCTGGGCGACAGAGTGAGACTCCAACTCAAAAAAAAAAAAAAAAAATGCACAGACTAGCTCACTTAGTATTTTGATTAGGAACAATCCTTGCATAGGATTCCACAGTCTTAAGAAATCACTGCTATCTACTTATGTCTTTGGGGAAAAACTTAAATGGCCACAAAGGTCTCAGGTATTTTAAAAACCATCAAGGCAGGCTCCTCTACCAAGAGGCTCCCAAAAAACTTACTTCTAACAGTGTCCTTATTTGTAGATAACAGCTGAAACTTTCATGTGTGTATTTTATCACGCCTTAGATTAAAAAGTTTTGAAGGACCCTAATCTATGATTTAGGGGAATCTCTAGACGTCCAGTGCCCTGGGATACATTCTCTACCAGTACACAGATGTCAGATGCTGGTGTGCATAGGAGTTTTGACCTGTTTTTCACTTTAGAATAAAATGATGCAGTGGTTAAGAGCATGGATTCTGGGGGCCTTAACCCCTGGTTCAGGTCCTAGGTCTACTATATGACCTTGGAGGCACTAATTTTTCTTTTCTTTTTTCTTTTTTTGAGTTGGAGTCTCACTCAGTCGCCCAGACTGGAGTGCAGTGGCCGCTCCCGGCCACCACAGCCTCGACCTGCTGGGCTCTGGCGATCCTTCCCCCTCAGCCTTCCAAGTAGCTGGAACTATAGGCATGCGCTACCATACCCAGCTAATTTTTTTGATTTTTATTGTAGAGATGAGGTCTCGCCAAGTTGCCCAGGCGGGTCACGAACCCGCGGGCTCAGGCAATTCACTCACCTCGGCCTCCCAAAGTGCGGGATTACAGGCTTAGCCACCGAGCCCAGCCCTAATTTTTCTAAGCCTTAATTGCTTCACCTGTACAATAGGGTCAGTACAGGCATCAATCTTGTGGAGTCGTTGATAGGATTAAATAAAATGATGCAAGTGAAACATTTAGCAGCATGGCTGGGACATACCAGGCCCCAGGAAAAGAGATATCTGGACCTAGACTCAGCTCACCTCCCCTGCCTCTGCTCACAAAGAGACACACACGACCATGTGGCAGCACTGGGAACCCTCCTGCCTGACCCATCATTCTGGGTAGGGGAATCCACTCACCTGTTGCCCTCCTGGATGCAAAGCAGGACTATAGAAGGAGATCTAGAAGGGAGATTCTCTTCTCCTAATACTCCAGAATTTTGCTATGAGAAGTGAAGTGGTCACTGCTAGCCTGAAAAACGTGTGTGCTTTTTAGATGTTTCCCACTGAGCTGGTCCTGCCTCCCACGCACAGGCCATCAGGTACCCTAAGGGCCTGAGGCCACAGTTTCTCCACCTAAGCAATTTTTAAATTGGTTTTAAATGTAAAAATCCACTGTTTTCCTTTGGTTTTATTATTGCCTCCTGAGGGAAGAACTGTTCAAACATGGGCCAGTGTTCTTTCTAACTTTGCCAGAGTTGAAAACAGCTGGGCTACAAGTTAGAATTCTCGATTTTTTGATACATGCAACAACATGTGGATGGATCCCAAAGGCATTATGGATCCCAAAGCCATTATGAGTGGAAAAAAGCCCAGCTCAAAAGGTCACATATAGTATGACTCCATTTATACAATTATTCTTAAGAGGATAAAATTATAGAGATGAAAAACACATTAGTGTTGTCAGAGGTTAGGGCTGGTGGGGGTAAGGAGAGCAGGGGTGATGGTAGAGGGTTCGCATGAGGAGATCTTTACCAAGATGGAATATTGCGTGGCTCACGTCTGTTCTGACCAGTCAGTGCCCGGGCTGTGATGGTTGTTCAATATTTTGAATACAACTCCTACGTCTTCCAAGGTTTTGTCTTATATTCTAGAAAGTGAAAAAACCCAATGATACATGTACAACTCTGATGAAAGTTTTATGCTTCCAAGAGTCTTGAAACTTGCATTTTTTTTTCTAAATGTAGGGTCTGTGATAAGTTTTTTTGAATTTAACTGTTGGAAAGAAATCTGTGACTAGCTTCGTGACTTGTAACCAACTCTTCTTGCTGTTACCATATGGTGTTTCCTTTAATAAAAACATTTTGCAGAAATAATGATAAAAAATTACTTTAAGCTTTTATAAAAGTTAGATGTTTCTGGCAATAAAAACATTCCTTATAATTACGTAGATAGCTTTGCACCCAGTAAACAGGAAGAACTCTGCTTCCCTGAAAAAAACAATGATGGTCTTTGTTTTCCATTCATCTTTGGACATGTTTCAGTCTCTCATTCACTGACCTCACTTTCAATTGTAGTAATGTACATGCAAGGATCCTGTTCTATTCCTATATCTTTTCAGATCCCATTTCCTCTTGCTATTTACAATAGAACCACACATTTGATCTTCAGAACTCTGACACACTGTGTCAATTCTGATGAGGTCAGCTACATACAATAACAGAAAACGGACAGATTTTAAAAATTCTAGAGGTAGTCGGGTATGGTGGCTCATGCTTGTAAGCCAAGCACTTTGGGAGACTAAGGTGGGAGGACTGCTTGAGGACAGGAGTTCGAGACCAGGCTGGGCAACATATTGAGACCCTATTTTTACAAAAAATAAAAAAAATTAGCCAGGCATGGTGGCATACACCTGTAGCCAGCTAGTTGGGAGACTGAGGTGGGAGGATGTCTTGAGCCCAGGAGTTTGAAGTTATAGTGAATTATGATCATGCCTCTGTACTCAGCCTGGGTGAGAGCAAGACCTCGTCTCTTAAAAATTTTGGAAGTATGCAGACCAAAGCCACTGTTAATGGTGCCATGAGGGACCTGGGACCTTTCTTCTTTCTGTTCCACTATTCTTAGCAAGCAGGCCACTATCTCTGTGTGTATTTGTTCCCTAATGGCTGCAAGATGATGCTTTCTCTCTGGTCCTCACATCAGCAGTACATACAGATGGATAAAGAAGGGCTGTTAATACATGGTAAAAGACCAAAGGGGCATGCCAGACATAAAACTCTCAGGAAATCTCACCCAGAAATGTCCGCCTATTCTCCTGGCCAGAACTGGATCACATGGCTACCTCTAGGCTAAGGCTAAGGAAGTTTACAGATGGTTAAGTCAGCCAGCCAATGCCAGTTGCCACTCACACTATACCAGAAAGAGGGAGGAGGCATACTTGCCTTCCCTTAGGATCTTATTTTTAAAGGATATTCTATTCCTTGTTTCCCTCGCTGCCTTTTAGAGGCCCTCTGAGTAGTTCTGAGTATATTTTTGTGAGGTTTTGGCTGCTCAGTTTTTCTTTTGATGGAAGTAGTGGTGTGATCTCCCTTCATGCTAGCTCAACTGTATTGCTAATGTATGGTACCTGTGAAGTTGGATTTCATTTTCTTACATTAATTCATAGGGCAGAAGAAAGGTAGATTGAATTTAAATCAATGTCTTCATCCAAGATAATCTGGCTTAGTGTGGAGGGAGGGCGGGAACAACCTCATGTACTAAAGGGAGTTGTAGGGATAAGAGACGAGAGAGATGGGAGGCAAACTATTTTACATTACGGATACTGAGGCGGTGACTTGGCTTCCCCATGTTTAATTGTCACCCTTAGATCACTCTCCCTTCTGTGTGAAAAGAAAGCTGTGTTCTAGTACCTATGATAGTTTAAAGTTTATGAGAGCTGAATTCATGCAGGTCTATATTTAAAGATCTGTAGCCATTTCTATAATAAATAGTCAGGGGTACATACAATTTTAAAGGATCCCTTGAGGTTATACTAGAAATACAAATTTCTGGCTTAGGTTTTTAAACTAATATTGTCAGTTGGGCTTTTTGCACTTGAATATAAACCACAAAATAACCAGTGACATGTCTCACACTAGATATGAACTGAATCTTCTAACAGGCAGCTTATCCTATTGTATTGGCAACAGTTGGGAGGAGGAGGAGGAGGAGGAGGAGGAGGAGGAGGAGGAGGATGAAAATTATCTCAGTTCTCCAGCAGTGAGGATGTGCACCTTGTGGTGGCCAGACTCTGAGATGATCCCAGTGATCCCTACCTCCTGCCTCATGTGGCCCCTCTCGCACGGGACCAGCGTTGGTCTGTGTGGTCAACAAAATATGGAAGAAGTGATGGTGTGTTACTTCCAAGGCTAGGCTATAAAAGACATGTGGCCAGTCTCTCTCCTGGGTCACTCACGGTGGAATCCAGCTGCCATGCTGCCCTGTAAAGTAGCACAGGTGGGGAGGAATTAAGGTCTCTGACCAACAGCCAGGGAGGAACCAAGATCTCCTGGCACAGCCAAGTAAGTGAGCTTGGAGGGGGATCTTCCAGCTCCAGTTGAGTCCTCAGATGCCTGCTTGCTGACATCTTGACTTCCAGCCTCAGCTGAGTCCTCAGATGCCTGCTTGCTGACATCTTGACTGTAACCTCAGGAGTGACCCATAGCCAGAGTTGACCTGCCAAACTGCTTGCCTCCAATTCCTTACCACAGAAATTATGAGAGAATAAGTGTGGTATAAAGTCACCCTGTGTTGGGGGTAATTCATCATGCAGCAATAAATAACTGATCTAATACCCTTCCTCCTTTCTAAATGATTCAGTCAGCTTTCCAAACTTCTCTGAATAGTCTTCTAAAAGAAGAACATCAACTGCTGTCAGGACACCCAACCTTCCTTACAATTTTTGGTAAGTCAACAGGGGACAGTACAGAACGTGGTGCCACAGTCCCACAGGATGTGTTCAACAGGCTGGGGAAGGAGGCAACTGCGAGCTTGAAGGTTTAGGATGTTACCACTATTGACTACAGTCACTAACAGCAAATATTCAAAGCTTCACAGTGGCCTTCACACTTCATGCTGTTCCACTAGGAGGCAAAAGAAAAAAAAACTCCTGGGAGAAAACAGCTAGGGGTGTATGGTGTCCTATTAATTATAACCACAAGGACCACTTATGTGCTGATGCTTTACATATTTATTTCATTTAATCCTTACAACATCCCCAAACAGAAATGGAGGCCTTGTAAGATCAAGTGACTAGAAGACAAGAAGCTGGGGAGCTGATGGAGCCAGGAGTTGGGACTGCAGCTGTCTTACTCCAAAGTCTAAAGCCCTCAACCACTAAACTTCCCATATTTTCCTTGGTCCAGTCCACTGACATGAGCTGGTGAGCTCCCAACATCAAGTGCAGGATCACATGAGAATGGTGTAGAAATGGCAGCTGACAGAATCAGAGAACCTAGAATAGGATCACAGTTCTGCTGCTTATTAGCACTGTGACCCTGAGTTGCTTACCTAACCTCTCTGAGTCATTCACAGCCAGCTGGCCATTCAGATGATTGATAGATGGAGGGCTCCTCCTGATGTCCTCCTTGCTTTATCTCATGGTGCAAAGATCTAAGGCCCACAGCCTGCTTCCCTCTCCTGTGTGCTTAGAATTCTGAGGAGGACCAGCTCCTTCTCTTACGAGTGGAGAGCTGGCCATAGCTTCCCTTCTCAGGAGAGTGGAGATTCAGGACCTCAGGTTCTTGTCCTCATTGGTCTGACCCCAAGTACGTGTCTGGGGGTGCAGGGAAGAGGTCTCTTAGGGCTCTAGGATGAGCTCCTGCTCCAGCCCAGCTTTCCAGAATTCTTATAAGAAGGATCTAGGCCCATATTTCTATATAAATTTGCCACTGGAACTTGCTAAGAAGTGATGGCTGTTGTCCACAGCAGGTTCTGGCAATCCCAAGTCCCTTAGTTGTAACCCCAATTTAGCACTCTTAAATTGCACGATTATTTCTTCCAACAGCAATGATGACTATAACAGCTGTTATTTCTTGTGGACTTATTATCCACAAGACATTCACACATCCATCCACTCTAATGATGAGGCTAGTCCAGTTCCTATTTCATATATGAAGAAAGCAAAGCTCAGAGAAGCTAGTGATTTCCCAGGTTATACAGCGAGGAACTAGGCTGGAGCAAGAACCTGGGTCCCTTTGGCTTCAGAGTCAGCGTCCCCACTGCTAGAGAGACAATGTGTAGCCACCATGGGCTCTCTGGTTTGATTTCATGATATGGAGGAAAAATCAAAGGGGGAGTACAGCATAGACTCCATGACTTTGACAAAAAAACCCAACTCTCGGCTACTAATTTTTACAAATTCTTGGGCAAAGGTGGTTAAGGACTGGAAAATCAGTGTGACTCCTAAAATCAGGGTGTAATAGAGGGGAAGAGAGAAGACAAAATAGGCAAGACCTCACCTGCGTCTATGAAATGGTTTTGAAAATTTGGAAATAGAGTCAATGATTAGGATGGGGGAAAAAATCACATGTTTTTAGAGTAAAAATTCCCTTTCTTGGGTCATGGTATTGCACAGATTAAAGAAAATGGACCTCGTGACTTCCTGTTGTAATTTGAAATAATTCAGCAAGCACTCCATGCATAACTGACAGAACTTCAATTTCCTCTGTTGAAAACCAAATCCCATTTTCACTTGTGGGTATTTCATTCATCTTTGCTTTTTTGGTTTTTTAATTACATAGCAGAAAGTGCTACTGTGATTTCCTCCCCATGTCACGACGGCAGTATTCATCAAGAAGCTTTTAATTCTACACAGCAATTGCTTCTCTTCAAAAATCTGATTTCAATCTCCGTAGAGGCAGAAGGGTAGGATTTTTTGACCCTAAGGTTAATTATCTGCAAATAAGTTAAAATCACACAAAACCTCATCCTGGGAAAAGGGAATCTAAGCCCAATCCCTCACTTCACCTATCTTATGGTTAGTGGTGGCGTAGAAGGCGAGGTCGGGCTGGACACCCCATACTTGAGAGGTGGGAGGGGACTGTCTCATCACAGCTGTATTTTCAGAGCCTAGCACAGTACCTGGCACACAGAAGAATTCCATAACTGTTTGTGGAACTAAAGGAAGAGAGAACAGAAAAATAGGCTTTGAATCCTTGCTGATTTTTTTTTAAAGGATATGAAATGTCCTATTTCTGGAGGAAAAAAAAGAAAGAGAGAAGCAATGAGGAGACTCATGAGGGCCATCCAGGGACTAGTGACCAGGGTTGGCAGGGGCTGGTAGATCCGGGGGAGGAAAGCTTGATGTGCCCAGGGATCTCTCTCTACCTCTAGACACTCCCCTTCCGACTGGGCTGCTTTCCTTTCCTCCTCACCAAGAGTCAGCTCTTCTCCCCGACTTCTCCACTTCTCTCTTGATGGACCCGCATTCATTTGTTCATTGTGTTGTACTGAAGAGGAATTTCTGAACACGATCCGTGTGGTCTGATAATGGAAGCAGGGAAACAGGTGGGAAGGGAGAGGGGCTACGAGATGAGAATAATGGCAGCCAACATGTGTTGCATGCTGACCATGTGCCAGACCTGACTGCACACATTCCCCAAGCTGCTACCAGTCTCAGCCTTACTGTCTCTGTAGGAGGCTGAACACGAGGTGGGCCTTGCCCTTCAGGGAGGGCTGGCACATGCTCACCCACGCCACACAACACATACCTCTCCCATTACACTTGTGTCTCCTGCTACTAGGGTCATTTGTTGACACTGTCACTTCCAGGGACTAGTCACTCATTTTTGTGTCCCCAGCACCTAGCATGGTGGCTGGCACGTGATAGGTGCTGAGTAATGTTTGCTGTATTATTTAAGTGACTTTCAATCCAACGAGGAAAAACACACACAAAAGAAGCAACATAAAGCTGTGCACAAAGGGCATTAAGGGGTAGCTTGGGAATCCTGTCTTAGCAATGAAAGCGGGGCACAGGATGGGTGGAGCAGAGGGTGTGGGAGGCCAGATCAGGACTCTATGGGGAGGCACTCCTAGTCCGAGCTACATGAAGGTCTGATATGGCTGACTGCATGAGGCCCAGATGAGACACAACGGGATATATCACGTTAGGACATTGAGAAGGGAAAGGGTCCCAGATACGACTAGCAAAGGCTGAGACCGTGACAGGGGTCAAGGGACACTATCTTTCTGATCTTCAACTTTTAATGAGAAAGGATGCCACCAAGGAAGACAGACAGATCATTTGGTGTGCCCCAGCCTGAAAGCTCTGTAGGGTCAGAATAGAATTTCACTGCAAAGGGACTCTAAGCTCCAAGCACATAATATGCCCGGCTTTTGCCCTCCCATGACAGGGTGCTACTCACAGAGGACTGTGCCGAAGACCAAAGGGTGAGAGAGAGCAAAGCAGTTCATTAGAAACCATACTCCTGCATGTGAAAGGCTCAACAAACAGGACCTGTGGCTTCTAATTCAGGGAGGCGTCCATGGCGAGAACAGAAGGTGAGGAGGCTCAAGAGGACCCAGGGACCGGGACTGTGAGGATCTGGGGTTGTATTCCCGTGGGGCCAGAACACAGTCCGGGAGAGGAGGTGAGTCTTGAGGGCTACATGGAGAGAGGAGAACTGAAAAGAAAGACAAGAAGAGAAAGGGAAAGAAGAAGGTGCAGGGAAACAGGAGGGAGGAGAAAGGAAGGAGGGAAAACCAGAAGGAGTTTATCTTCCTCTGGGTGGCAGGCTCTGAGGTCTGTTCAATATATTGTCTCATTTTCCCAGTGTCTTCATGCCCCTTTAAAAAACTCAAATTCCCAGATTCTCTTAAATGTTCAAGGTTTGTCACCACAGACCTGGACACTCCTCAGACCAGCGGAATTTCCTGGGGATCATCAGTTATGGATGGTATGGTGGGCACACACACGTTCCAGGTCTCCATGTTTTCTCCAGTCAAATGAGCACAGTTCTTTGGGCTGATGCTTTCAGAAACAAACAGCGAGGGTATGCATCCCAGCTCTACCACTTAGCAGCTTTGTGACATTGGGCAGGTTACTTAACCTTCCTGGGTTTCAGTTGTCATCTTCAAAAGATCACTTGGACTGAGAGGATTAACTGAGTTAATCCATGTAAAGCTCTTAGACAGTGCTGGATACATAATAAGCACACAATAAAATAGGCAGTTATCATGACTAATTCACAATAATTAAGGGAGATAAGATTATTATTAACAAAAGAACCATTTAATAAGAATAAATAAGTGAAGACTTAGCACATGACCTCTAAAAGAGGTGCCAACTCTTGTATAATCTGTCCTTTGTGATGAATATTTTTGTCATTTGGAATAGAAGCTCTTAGAAGGAGGCTTAATGCCTTTCTCCTGGCCCTGTGCTTGGACATATTAACTGAGAATAGTACATTACTGCCTTATGACATATCTTTGGAAAATAAATTCAAGAAAAGCAATTCTAGTTGGACAGAGATCTCTTTGTAATCTAGTAAATCCTTTTTCTACATAAACAGATCAAGAACTGGGCGTAAGCAAAGCAATTTTCCTTCCTTACAACCAAAACATTTTTCTCTCTCTTTTCCATTCTTCCTTCCTTCTGGAAAGAAGAAGAGGAAGAGGAAGAGGAAGAGGAGGAGGAGAAGGAGGAAGAGGAGGAAGAGGAAGTAGCATTTATCTTTCTCCCAAGTATCTTTCCCTACTATTTAGTGACATGGATCTCATCCTGTTTCATTAGCAATTACCTTCTCTATCTTTAATCTCTTTCTCTCCGTGAAAAAAAGTTTATATTTCAAGTATGTCCAGATCCAAAGACACTCTTGTCCCATGGATGGATATTTGGCTGGTTAGTTGGGTTGGCAGGTGGATGGATCATTAGGTAAATAGGTGAATAAATGGACAAATAACAAACAGAACAAATAACCAAGAATGATTTATCCTACCATGTAGGTTGGCATACCTTCAGAATGGGTGTGTTGTCTTGGCATGATCCCTGAAGACCAATGGTTTTTTTGTTTGTTTTTTAATTTAATTTTTATTTTATCTTAAAGATGTGGGGTACAATTCAGGGTTAGGTATACAAATGAACATCTGCAGACCAGTGGTTCTTAACTGAGGGGAATTTTGCTACCCAGGGGACACTGGGAGATGCCTGAAGATATTTTTGATTGTCACAACCAGGGGCAGGAAGGCTGCTTCTGGCATTTAGTGCGTAGAGGCCAGAGGCACTGCGAAATATCCTGTAATTCACAGGACAGCCCCCACAATGAAGAATGACCTGATCCAAAATGTCAACAGTGTTTCAAAAGGTCAACCTTGGAACACAGGTAAGTGTTTTGAGAGTAAGTGAAGGAGCAAAGTAAGTCACTTTATATCTGAAAAACATGCACCTTAAAAGCACACAAACAAAAACAAAGCAGGGAAGACTGTGCTTTAAAAAATGAGGGTGCAGGCACTAGTGGGCAACTATATGTCCATCCCTCAAGGAGAAAGAAAGGCTAAGAGAGACAGAGCAGAAATCTCAGTATAGAGCAGAACAAAGTCTTGCAAAACAGTCTAAAAATCTCCTAAGAGAAAAATATAACGATACAAACCTCACCTTGGGAAAACACATATGCTGAGTGCACACTGCCTTCTGGACAAGATCTCCACCTTCCAAGGGTGTGTGTCCACCCCCTGCCACCTGCACCTACTTCCTCCGATGATCCTACACCAGTGTTTCCAGCCCCTACTCTCTGGGAAGTCCATGTCCTGAACCCGGGACAATAGGCTGTGAACCTCCTCTCTGCTCTGCCTGAGGGAGGGCTGGGACAGTCATCAGGCTGACCAGGCACCACCATAGACTGATGGGGCTCTGGGGATGCCTCATTCATTAGCACGAGCTATTCATTTCTGTTACCTTGAGAGGAAGGTGAGTCAACACACACTCAAGACCAACTCCAAGTACCAGCTGCCGGGGCCTGGCTCCTTCCTGCAGCAGGAAGATTGATTCTGCCTGGGACTAAATGCCTGCTTCGCTTAAGTGCCCTTTTCAGTTAAGTTGTGAAAAATAGAAATACCAGCCATCTGCAGGAGATGAGTGAGCACTGCGGATGCTGGAAGCCATCGGAATCTCCCGCCAGCTCTGTGGGCAGCGGGCGTCCCAGCAGGCCTCAGAACAGTCACTGTCAAAAGCATGCCAGCCAGGGCTGGGGACAAGGGAGATACCCCTCCTCCATCTTCAAAAGTCAGTGAGAGGAGAGTGGTGAGCTCAGGCAGGATTTCGGGGCAGAGAGGGCCTTAACAGCAGGCTGGGCAACCCTTCCAATACAGGATCGCCAAGGGAGGGCAGGGTAGTGGCAGGGAGTGGAAAATTTCACCAAAACCCACAGTCACACAGGGCAAGTACCTGGTTATTTTCTGGGGAAACCCAACCACGGAGGCTCAAGGCTGGGTCTGCCATTTTTTGCACTCTAAACCTCCATCTCTTCCCTCTGGCTGGGTTCCCCTGAAGTAGAGGGGCTGTGTAGACTGAACCTTTCTGTATGATTTAAACCAATTCACTGCCAGTTACAGCTATCCACGGCACACAATGTGTTTTTCCTGTCACTTACTGTGGGCAGGGAATCACATGAGTGTGTTCTCAAGTTTTGCCAACAGCAAAAATCATTTCGAAGAAGGCATTCTTTCTAGATGAGTAGAATTATTCCCTGTAACTCCTCGCCCCCTCCCCGTCATGAATAAACAGTCATTTTAGCTTTAGTAAACTTCACTTCAGACACAGACAAAGCAAAACCAAAAACAATAAAGCTGTAATGCTCTAAAATCCATAATTTCCCCCCAAATGTCATAGAGAGAAAGCACCCAAATCCCGTCTAAGCACATTAACAAGCCAAACCAGGCCATTCCTATTAGACTATTTTGAAATAAACTCAAATTATTGGGTGCATTGTAGGCCAGGTCTAATTCCTTCATTTAAGTTTCTCATGAAACTCTATCCTGTGATCGGAAATTCCTGCTACCATTAGAAATGAACAAAGGATGCAGACACTGTTGATGAAACATTCATGACCAACTGGCAAATGTTCTTGGGCCCCCTTAGTTCATCCAGGGTTCATCAAGGCAGATCCACCCATCTCTCACTTTATTCTTTCAATTATTTAGCATCCATTAAGGGCCTGCACTGGTGAGCTAAGCTCTCAGAGACCTTTCACCCCGTCATTTCCCCCCCTAACAGTTTCATCCACCTGGAAGCCCTCTTGACTGCACCGGCAAATTGACCTTTGCCTTGAGACAGGAAGCTCATTTAGAAATCACTCTGTTTGTACCCTTGAATTAGTTTCCGTGCCAAGGACACATGGCGATGAGCAAGATGTGACAGAAGCTCCAGGAAGTTTTCTGGGCTGTCATCAAGCACTGGAGGGAAACGTGCCTGAACATGTGATCCTTGTGGTACTTGAACCTGTGGGCTCCACAGACCCACTTATCTGGATTAATTGGTTACTTGGAGCATGTATGACATATGTGCTGGGTGCCATGGCGTTACAAGCACTGCTTCAGGGGGACGACTGAGAGATGAACAGGGCAATGGAGCAGTCCTGGCAGGAGGGCTGAGCAGGGCTGTGGGCCCACAGAGCCAAGGCCTGGCCACCGGGAGACCGGGGAATGCACTTTCCTCACAGCTGCCTGAAGCCCTGCAGTGCAGCATTTCTGGGCTTTACGTAAACAGAAAGTCCCTGATCTGGCCGTTCCTCTGTTCTGACCACACAGCACCCTGCCTCTGAAAAGTGGCAACAAGTACAAATGATACCATTGCCATGGAGAAAGTAACAGATGCTAGGAAATAGGCAGAAACACAGTGTTCCAGGAGACCAGGGGAGAGGGAGACAGCTGTTGGCAGAAGAATGGGGTCCAACCTCATGGGGGAGGCTGTATTTGAACCACTGAATAAAACTAATAATAATAATTACAACCCCGCATACCCATCCCACCAGCAGCAGTCATGACTGTTGACTGAGCAGTTTCCTGGGCACCAGGCACTGCATTCACACTTTCCCTACTAGCAAGATCCCAGGGAAAGAGACATCGCGGAGGTAACTACTCCTCTTTTAGATGGAAAAGTGGGGCTCAGGGAGGCCAGGTATCCTGCCCAAGGTCACACCATCTGCAGCTGACAGTGATTAAGTGGGAATGTGAATTGTGCTTGTTGTTAACTGAGGCCATTGATGTGATATATAACCTAAGATACTATTTTCACCATGGGTCCAGTTACCAAGGAAGCTCACTCTGGAATGACCCTGTGCCCCTAGGAAGTGCTGTCCACGAGGAAAGGAAGGACCCAAGTGCAGGAGCCATTGGTCAGGAATTTCTAGGCCAGAGAGGGCAGACGGGGTTCTGCAGTCCATGCTGCTTACCTGACAACGGGCATCCTTCACCTCTGGAGCCCCCATCTCTGCTCAAACAGTGGTTGCTCTGCATTGGAAGGTCTCTGAGGTATAGGAGGCTTCCTGGGCATATGTTCCCTCCTTTATGTTTTCTATGTTTCACATATTGTTAAGGCAATTGCAGAAACATTAGAGGAAAACAATCAATGTGCTCATAATGCTCCATATCGTAACATGAGTAACATCATCTGGTTGCATTTTTTTAAAGGTCTTGGCTAATATACATCCAATTTTTTTTTTTTTTTTTTGAGTTGGAGTCTCACTCGGTCACCCAGACTGGAGTGCAGTGGCCTCTCCCGGCCACCGCAGTCTCGCCTGCTGGGTTCTGGCGATACTTCCACCTCAGCCTTCTGAGTAGCCAGAATTACAGACATGTGCTACCATGCCCGGCTGATTTTTTGATTTATTGTAGAGATGAGGTCTCGCTGCCCAGGCGGGTCTCGAACCCGCGGGCTCAGGCAATCCACTCACCTCAGCCTCCCAAAGGCGCGGGATACAAGCTGAGCCACCGAGCCCGGTTTGCAACCAAATTTTTACATTATTGTGACCCTCAAGTATGGACAGTTTCAGGCTCTATTTCATTTAACATTAGAGCCTAGTATTTCCCCAGAGTTCTCCTATCATCATAGTGGTGAGCTCCAGCACCTCACTTTGGGGCTGCTGACAGGGGAACAAGGTGCTCAAGACTCCTTCCCCAGGTCTACATATGGGCAATAGCCCTAAATGTGCACACATTTGGTACACACTTAACAAGGGGTTTCCGGAAGGTTGGTAACCCCAAATGAGGATTAAAAAATATTTTAAAAAGAATAAAAGAGCCAAGTTTCTATTTGTGTGAAAAACATGGTGCAGGTGCCATGGGGGGTGAGGGGAGGAGGCAGTGGCACACCTAATCTTTTTTTTTGTTTGTTTGTTTAAGCAGTATTTACTGAGAGGACAGAAAAGCTCCCATAGTGGGAGGGGACCCAAAGGGGTTGCCCTACACCTAGTCTCTTAAAGTCAGGCCTTGACATGCCCAACCACGAGTCATTCACTTACTCAGATTCACCCACCTTCCTTCCAATTCATGTTCCTAAAATTACTATGACAAAAATGGTAATTATACCAGCTAACCCTTTTACAGCACTTTTCCTCAGCCAGGCACAGTCCCAAAAGCTTTATAAGCACCAGCTCATTCAATCTTTACTAGTATACACTATTGTTGTTCCTGCTTTACAGATGTGGAAATTGAGGCACAGAGAGGTCGGGTAGCTCTTCTCACTGCTAGTGGCCAAGACTGGAACCCAGGCAACTAGGCTGCAGAGGCCATGTTCGAAGACATTTTATAGTAACTGCCTCAAGAGTTGACCTCAAAACACCCATCTCATTTCCTTCCCGGTTCAAAGCTCTTCTCACCTCCTGATAATGATCAAATTCAGCTCCAACCCCGTAGCCCGGCACTCAAGGCCCCCCAAGACCTGCCTCCAAAGCCTCTTTCCAGTTTTCTCCTCACCTATCCCCTTCAACATGCTCCATATGCCACAGTGCCCACATTTTAAGTCATTGCCATCACAAATATAAGCTCTAGACTTGGTGAACAGTACCCCTCCCTTGCAACTTAGGCCAGCTGCATGGGCCTGTGATATGCCAGTGCACATCACCAGAGCCAATTTTCCTGGAAACTTGGAGGCCTTTAAGTCAGCCATTGCAAAATAACTTCCTTGGCAAAAAAAACATACCTGGTCATTTCCCACATACTGTAGTAATGAAGTGGTAGTGAGAAACTTCATTTTATCTTTATAAATTTGTGCTGTCATTTGTTTACTGGCATCTGCCCCACTACATTTCAGTTTCCCAGAAAGGAAGATCTATGTCTGTTTTGTCTGCTGCCAAGCATGGTGCAGGGCACAAAAGAGCCCTAGGAGGAAGTTCAGAAAGGGCAGACGTAGTTCTGCAGGGACCTGAATTAGGATTGGTCTGTGGAAGTCGGGCGGGGGGCTGATTTTGGCTCCACATAAAGAAGAGTTAGAACAGAATACTGTTCCAAAACCCAGTGCACAAGGGCTGAGAGAGGCGAGTGGAGCATGTAGCTTCTCTTCACCATGGAACCTAGAATCACTCTATTCCTCTTGACTCTGGAGAACAGAGTGCCGGTCACTGCCCCCTTGATTCTCTGATGGCTGATAGCCCTGCACCAACTTTTCTTTAGGAAAAGGGTCTAAGCTGTGACAGCTGCCTAAGCAGTCCTGTCGGAGAACTGAAGCCATGCAGTGTGGGGAAAGGGCACTGAAATGCAAAGCCTTGCCTGGAGCAGCCTCCTGTGTCAGCCATGGTGTGGCCCTTCTGTTCCTGCTGAGCCCCCTCTTCCTCCAGCAGGTCCCCGTGCCGTGGGCAGCCCAGCATGGTCACCGCCCTGCAGTGTTGTCCCAGGGGAACGTGCCTGTCACCGGCAGGGCCTCTCACAGCAGAGGCTGCCTGCTGCAACTGCTTCTGAAATTCATTTCAAGCCACAGTTTGGCCCAAAGCCCTGAAGCCTCTTTTCAGGAAGAAAGCACGGAGCCTCCCAATTTCATTTTGTTTTCTTACTGCTTGTTCAAAGAACAATCATATAAGATAAAAATATCATCCTCAGGCAAACAGGATTTAATTCAAACATTCTTAGAAACAGATTCAACAACTTTTTCCTCACAAGCAAAACAAAAAACAAACTTGCTTCATTCTTGGTTTTCCCCAGTTACACAAAGAAAGAAACACTGGACAGAAGAAGGGAGTATGCACAGGACAGGGGACACCCACCTGCTTGGCACACATGATGGGAGGCCATAGGCAGTGGCCTCCTAAAAGTTCCCAGTCACCCGCGAGAGGACCTGCTTTGACTCCACATTGCAGGTGAAGACACTGAGGCCTGCAGGGGGTAGTGCCAAGACCAGGGGTGTGCAGCTGGTCCTGCTTGAAGCAGCTCTGAATCCAGCAGCTTCTCCCCACAACCCGAGTTCATGCCCATGTTGCTACACTCAATACTTGCACAGCTAAGGTCTGAACAAGCTAGGAAGTGGACTTTCGGTGCATGAAGAGAAGAAATAGATATAGATCTTAGATTTGTTTCCTTTCTACCCTCATTCTCTTTTTATATTAAACCCAGGAGCCCACCCTTGGGTCAGTCATGATCCATGACGCCAACACACTCATGACTGGCTCTTTCACAGCCTGTTGCTTTCACTCACTTACCCATTATGAACAAGGTAATAAACACCCACAAACCACCACCAAACCTCGGAACTGGAAGTCTGACAAGGCCTTCATCTGCCTGTGGAATCTTCCCCCAACCTGTACCCCAGACCACCCTCTCTGAGGCAGTCACCATTCCGAATCCTCATTTATTGTTCCTTGACTTCCTTTCTATGTAGCTTTATCACAACTAGGAGATTTTTATAAGTTCTCTTTTATCTTGTAAAGTATCATGCTGCATGTAATCTTGTGGGATTTTCTTTTCACTTATATCTGCAACTTTACAAGCAGGGATCAAAATTTCAAATCTAGCCATGGCCACCTAGAGAAGGAAGAAGGTGAAGGGAGGGAAGGTGCCCTCCCGGAGGTGCGACAAGTGGACTTCGCCTTTCACTTCAGCTCCCACCCTTCCAGGGCATTCTCACCACAATCGGAGTCAAATACAGCTCCTACCTTGGTTCTCAGGTCTGACTGGTGTGGCCCTTGGCCACCACACTGACCTCTCCCGCTGTGCCCCCGACCATGCTCTTGCTCTTCCTCAAACGCTCTTTGTGTGTGCCTGCTGCGGAACCCGAGCTGGCTGTCCCACTTGATATGTTAAGTTTCAGCCTAAATGTCACCACCTCCAAGGAGCCTTTCATGATCATCCAACTTGAAATGGCCCCTCTGCCACATGGCACTGCTTTACTTTTTGTTTTTTTTAAGTTTATTATCTGTCTTCTCCCTCTCCCAGAAGAAAGTCTTATCCATGACAAACTGTATTACTTAGTGAGAGCTTTTAAAAAAGTGTTCTGCAGACCTGTGGGGGTCTCCCAGACCCCTTCAGGGAATCATAAGGTCAAAGCATTTTTCATCTTAAGACTTTATTTGAATTTTTCACTATGTTGACTCTTAAACTGCTGATGCAAAAGCAACAGTGCATAAACTCTCCTGGTGCCTTAGCCTGGATCGAGGTAGTAGCACCAACATGTACTAAGAGTCATTGCAGTTTTTACCATCTCACATATGCTGGGGGAAAAAACCAATAATTTAACTTTCATGCATTAAAGTTGGGAAAAAAAGACAGAATATTTTAAATGTCCTTAAGAAGAATAAAAAATTATTACCTTTATTAAGTCTCAACCCTTAAGTACACATCTTTTTTATATTCTGTGTGACAAAGTGGGAAAAGGAAACACAGAGCACTTCTGCTACACACTAAAATGCAAGGCTGTCTCAAGGAAAAGCATGTCTGTGATTGTATGAGCTGAACTGGCAACTTTTTTCATGGAGCACCATTTTTACACGAAAGAAGAACTGGCAGGCCAATGATGACAGAGATTTTTCTCAATCATAAACGCAGCAAGCCTGCCACTTCAATAACTTACAGTATTTTTGGCCAATAATAAAATTCAAGCATTCTACTGAAAAATCTGAATTTTGAAAAAGGTGTATCCACCAATACTTCCTAATACATAAGACATCCCTGATAGCATTGATGATAGTAATGAAAATGATTTAAAAAAAATCTTAGATAATGAAATGTACCAACTTTTTGAAAAGTTATATAACTCAGTGAATCAGTATTTCTAACTGAATGATGCATGATTTCATAGACTCACACATGAGTAAAAGATTCAGTCAAACTGCACGACAGATTAATGGATTTTAATGTAACAAGTCAAAAACGTTCATTGATATGGTTTCAGATTTCACAATGTGACTAACTTTTAAATAACTACTACTTGTTTAGTTTTGGAGTAATATCAAAGAATATCTACAATTTTCTCAAAACATCGTTTTCCCCTTTTCAACAAAATATCCATGGGAAGGTTGGATTTTCTTCATGTACTTCAACCAAAACAACTTAGAGCACCAGACTGCACACAGAAGCTGATATAAGAGGCTACCTGTCTTCTGTTAAGTCAGACATGAAAAAGACTTACAAAAATGTAAATAAATGCCACGCTTATAGAAATTTTTATAATTATTTTTCATAAAATGTTATTTGTTCTAACATACAATGGTTTATTAAAATGTTTAAAGAAATTAATAAAATGTTTTAAATAAAACATTTAAACATTTATATACAGTTTTAAATTTTTTTTTTTTTTTTTTTTTGAGTTGGAGTCTCACTCTGTCACCCAGACTGGAGTGCAGTGGCCGCTCCCGGCCACCGCAGCCTCGACCTGCTGGGCTCCGGCGATCCTTCCGCCTCAGCCTTTCAAGTAGCTGGAACTACAGGCGTGCGCTACCACACCTGATTCATTTTGATTTATAGTAGAGACGAGGGCTCGCCAAGTTGCCCAGGCGGGTCTCGAACCCGCGGACTCAGGCAATTCACTCACCTCAGCCTCCCAAAGGCGCGGGATTACAGGCTAAGCCACCGAGCCCGGCTTCAGTTTTAATTTTTAATATGGTCAATATCAGTAGACAGAACCCCATGCAATCAAAAACTCTCTGGGGGCCTCAGTAATTTTTAGGACTGTAAAGGAGATCTTGAGGCTATTTAAATGTAACAGTCCTGAGACTATCAAGTATGCAAAGGGGTCTAGAAAACTAGTGCTCTGAGACTGTTGCTCCAGTGCTGAGCAAATGCTAGATACTCAGAGGATGAATGAATATCCTAAAGACACATTCTCTTTATATTTGTCTGCCTTCTGAAGCTTCTCTCTTTCAAAACATCTCCAATTAATATCTGGAAAACCTATTTGTTATTTGTTTGTTTTCTTGTGAGCCACAAAGCTTTAACAATGATGAGAATATGTAAGTCCCCAAACTTAGAAGTCTTCCTCAGAAACACTATAAATGTCTCCAACTATATTTTTATCCTTTCCTTTTTCCTAAGTAGCTGCATCAAGATAAAATTTTAAAACTGGTTTTAAATCTGTTTAGTGTAATTGTTTTTAGTTTAATTATTGGTATTGCAGCAGTGTTATTTTTTACTGCTGTACATTGTGAACGTAGGGGTGACCTAGCTGTGTACCGCATGCTAAATAGGAGCCTAACTGCCATTTAAACATCAGTTTTTAATGGAAAAGCACATGCCAAGTTTTAAAAGTGACTCTTAAGCTTCCTTCTGGAAGACAAGAGGCACTGTGGCCACAGTTTCTGTGGTATAACAGAGAGCATCCACAACGGGTTCGTATCACACTAAAAGGAAAGCTGTCTCATGTAAAAGAAACACATTGTGCGTTACAAGATTATTTTTGAATGGACTGAAATATATATAATTAACTTCAAGTTTTCTGATGGGCTAAATGATGCTGCAGAACCTGAGGGAATTACCTTGTCTTGGAAAGATGTATACCCTCTTTGTATCACATCTGTGACAAACTAGTGACAGCCACAGCCGTCTTGGCTGGCCACATCCCTAGAACTTCTGCTAAAGCCCACACAGGCTTGTCTTTGTGTTGAAGACTGAGAGAAAGCTCACATACAAGGGCACTGAGTATACCCTCACAACTGCCTTGCCTGGTTTTTCCCCAAAAAAGGTCTTCAGTTTTCAAACTCCCATGTTAGCATTTAAATGCTTTCTTTCAGCTCCAGGCAGTCTTTTGCTTAGACAAGTTATAACTGAATCAGTAGGAGAGAGAGTGAGGCGGGAGACAAATCTCAGATCCCTGGCTATGATGCAAATTATGATTTGCTCTGCACAAGCTGCAAACAGCCAGGCTCAAAGTGGGACTAGAAACATTCCTGCAATCTTCCATAGGAAGACTGGTGAGGCAGTGGATCAAAAGAACCAAAAATTCGGTATTAACAGGAAGATTCTAGATAACATTTCCCTTTTCTTGCAAAACACCTAATCTTAACTTAATACACCAGCATTTAATAAAAACATTTTATTTTCAAATCCCAAACAGAGACCTACACAGCCTTGGGCTGAGAGTCAGATTTCATGGCTTAGCAGGCACAGGCTCAGTCTTCCACGAGCCATGCTGTTAGTTGAGAAAAACTGAAGCTACAAATTGGGGGAAAAAAAAGTCACATGTTTTTTGGTTCAGTTAGATAAAACAGGTGTTGGTTAAAAAAAAAATAGAGCTTAGACGCTGAATTGTAAACCTTGAATTTGATATTTCTTTTTTTTTTTTTTTTGAGTTGGAGTCTCACTCTGTCGCCCAGACTAGAGTGCAGTGGCCGCTCCCGGCCACCGCAGCCTCGACCTGCTGGGCTCTGGCGATCCTTCCGCCTCAGCCTTCCAAGTAGCTGGAATTACAAGCACGCGCTACCACGCCCGGCTGATTTTTTGATTTATTGTAGAGATGAAGTCTCGCTGCCCAGGTGGGTCTCGAACCCGCAAGCTCAGGCAATCCACTCACCTCGGCCCCCCAAAGGCGCAGGATTTCAGGCTGAGCCACCGAGCCCGGCTGAATTTGATATTTCAAATGTCTCCTAAGTAAGTCATTGCCTGTTTCACCTGACATCATCTGAAACCAGGGAAGTCGCTAAAAAGTGATCAGTGAAAATGCTCCCAATGCTGGTATCATAGGAACTCATCAGAAGAGAGCACACTGTGACAAGTACCTGATAGCCACTCCCTGATTCAACATCTACTTAGAGAGCGTCTACCATGGTCAGCTGGGGGTGGTCAGCAAGCCAGAACTGGTGCCTGCCCTTGAGAAGTTTTCAGTCGAGCACTGAAGAGTTGAGTAAATTACTACATAATTAATATAAAAAATAAAATGTCTCTTTAGTTACTGCTATCTTCTGACTTCCTGCTTTTGCAATACGAGGGAAATAGGGCATGGTAGAGGAAGCAATGTTGCATTTTTAGGAGGCATTTTACTAGCATACTAGGAAAGCCAACTTCCTGATAGATAATGAACCTAGGCAATGCTCATCAATGGCTGGGAAATATATTAGGTAAAAAGCTGATGGGAGATTTTACGCTATACACATTTGGCTGACAACATATGAATCTAATGATTAATCTTAAAGGCACAAGAGGAGAGACATGTGGAAGTACAGATACCACCTATGGAGTAGTCTTGTCAAAAACAAAATAAACTTAAATCTGATTAAGCCTCGAGATTTGCCTACCAGTTTGCAGGAAATACAGAGGACAGAAGAACATGTTAAATGACACCATACGGATGCAATTGAATGTGGGAAACCGCACAGGGGCAAACAACCCAGTTTCTTCAATGACAACAACAGAACTACCATAAAGGGGGTTGTGAGATATATAAATATAAATGCAAAAATACGCATCCATAAGTATGCAAGGGAGGACTCCAAAAAACCTGGAATTATTTTTTGGAGGGCAGGCCCCTTGTAATATAGGTTTCCCCCACTAGATAAGAGTTCTAGGAACCCATCGGCATCAGTTTACCAGTTAGTGTTGTTGTGAAAGGTTGAGTTCAGTTTCAGTGAATTTTTTTTGGAGGTTCTTTCAGCACGTTTGGCCATTTAATGATGGGTGATTTATGAGTGCACCTACCCATATTGCACTGAGTGTTCAAGACCAAAAACGGCATGACCCCTGAGCCCCGCCTTCCTATTCACCTGATCTCACCCATAACAACCTTTTTTTTTTGTTTGCCCAGATGAAAAAAGTCCTCAAAGGGAAATGTTTTGCTGATGTGGAAGAGGTGAAACAAAAAATGGCAGAAGCACTAAAAGGCAAACAAATTGATATGTTCAAAAACTGTTTCAAGCAGTGGAAAAAGCATCTCAATAGGTGTTTTGCATCAAATGTAGAGTGTGACTGAAGGTGACAAGTTTAAACATGTAAGAATACACAATTTTTAAATAAATAAATTCCATTTTGGGGGATTCCCCTATATATAAAATACAATTATATATATACACAATACAAATACATACACACACATACATACATATATGTTTCTATCCACAGTTCCTGGCTCATAACTCCCATGGTCTTTGTTACATTCTTTCGTTATAATGTTGGGGTGCTTCAGGTCTCAGAAAATAGAATCTCTCTCTCTGACTGTCTCCTTGCCCTTTTTTCACTTGCTCTTTTTATCCCAAGGCAGGACCCTAATCTTCCGTTTTTCTCTGACCTACCTCGTCTGAGTGTGAGTCATAAGACCTTCATTCCAGAGAGGGTCCTGCCCCATACCCCAGAGGAAGGACGCTGCACAGAGAGGCCAGAAGAATTTGAACAGATTAGGCCTTGCTAGGTTTCCCCACTCAGTCTATTAGTATGAGATCACACCCTTTTTGTCCAATCACATTTCTACACGGACCACGCTTCAACATGCTTATCCAAAAAAGTCTCCATAAAAATCCAATGAGGACAGGGTTCAGGAGCTTCCAGAAAGCTGAACGTGTAGAGGTTCCTGGAGGGTGGTGCAGCCAAGGAGGGCATGGACACTCTGTACCCCTTCCCACACATCTTGACCTTTGCATCTTTTCATCTGGATCTTTTGTAACCTCCATAAAAATAAACCAGTAGATGTAGGTGAATGTTTCCCTGAGTTCTTTAGCGAGTTCATTAAGCCAAAGGGGAGGGGGGCGTGGGATTTCCAGTTTATAGCCGGTCAGTTGTAAGCATAGGTAAGACAACCTGGGGCTTGTGACTGCATCTCAGGTGGGGGCAGTCTTGTAGGACTGAGTCCCCACCTGGTGGGATTGGGCATTATCTCTAGGTGGATAGGGTTGGGATTGAACGAGGACATTCAGCTGGTGTCTGCTGCAGAACTGATTGCTTGCTTGTTGGCGAGGAGAAATTCCCACACGTTTGGTCACAGAGGTCTTCTACAGATGAAAAGTTGATTGTTGTAGTGTGAGAGCAGAAGAAACACAGTTTGAGGTTTTGTTCTTTGCTTTTTTTCTGGCTCAGAAGTAGGGAGGGGAGAAACTTACAGGTTCAAAGAGATCCAAGAGACAAAACAACCAAATGCAAGTGTAGGCCTTGTTGAGATCTTCATTCAACAATTTTTTGAAAGGTATGAAACAAACCAGAAAAAGAAGACAATTTAAATACTGCATATTTGATGATAAAATAATTTTTTTAGGTAGCGATAGTAATATTGTAGCTATGTTTTATCCTGTTATAGGTACACACATGAGTATTTGTGAATGGAAGGATATCCAGGATTAGCCTCAAAAGAACAGATGGGGAAATAGGAACATGAAAAATGCTCAATATTATTGGCCATCAGGAAAATGTAAATTAAAATCAGAATAAGATAACATTTTATGCCTACTAGAACGGTTATACCAAGAAAGACGGATAAAAACAAGTGTTGGTGAAGATGTGGAGAAATCTGAACCCCACACACTCTGATGCAAATATACAATGGTGCAGTCACTTCTGAAAACTGTCTGGCAGTTCTTCAAAGGCTTAGACATAGAGTTACCATGTGAAAACACAGCAATTCCCCTACTAGGGCTGTACTTAAAAGGAACGAAATCATGTGTCTGTAAAAAAACCTGTGCAAATGTTCAAAGAAGTATTATTCATATTAGCCAAAATGTAGAAGCAACCCAAATGTCCATCAAATGATAAATGGATAAATAAAATATGGTATATTAATACAATGAAATATTATTCGGCAATAAAAAATGACATACTGATACATGCTACAACTTAACTGAACTTTGAAAGCATTGTGCTGAGTAAGAGATGCCAGTCGTAAGAGGCTACATATTATATGAATTCCTTACACAAGAAATGTCCAGAACAGGCAAATCTATAGAAACACTAGGGCTAGGGAATTGGAAAAAAGAGGAGATTTGGGGGATGGGTGATGACTAAGGGTTCCTAGGTTTCTTTGCAGGGTAATGAAAACATTCTAAAATTGATTGTGGTGATGAATGTACACCTCTGTGAGTATACTAAAAGCCATTTAATTGTACGCTTAAAAAAAAGACAGGGAGGGCGTAGGTAAGGATATAGGTAAAATATAACAGACTATGTGTTGACAATGTTTTAAATGTGTAGGCTCTTTCGTCAGACCCTCCGGATCAAATCCTGGCTCTCAGAATTGCAAGTTGTGTGACCTTGGGAAAGATATTTAGCCAGTTTGAACCTCAGTTTCCTCGAATGTAAAGTGAGGGTAATAATATAGGTTTGTATGGATTAAATGAGGTTGATACATTTAAGGCCCTGAGAACACATCTGGCGCATGTAAGATTTTCAAGGAACACAGACTATTATCACTCTGATCTTCTTGTCTTTGTGTTAGCTCGTACAGGAGTACCATTTTTCACATCTTCCTCAGAAACCACCTAGTAGAGGCTCACAAAAGTTTTCCTGGTTTGTGGGTACTGTCTTTTCCAATTCCTTCCCAAGGAATTATCTTCAAAAGGCTCTGCTTTTCATGACTTAGTGAGTTTGTTTTCTTACTGGTTTTAGGCTACATTTAAGAGATCTAAGCAGGAAACCAACATTGATTGATTCATGCAAGAGCGCCCAACTCCCCCACCCCGTAGCCACACATGCAGGGACAGCAAAGGATAAATCCCATGGGCAATTCTTCCAGAACCCTCTCTTTGGCAGTGCCTTTCAAAGGAGACTGGCCCAAGCCGGAGGTGGCTGCATGTTGCTGATAACACTGCAGAGATGCCCACCCTCCCCTGAACTCTAACACGGTTTCTGCCTCAGTCCTCACTCCTGGACCCTGACAACAGCCTCTTCAATTAGCAAAATGCTTCGGCTCCTCATCAATAACAAAGGTACCTCATAAACCTCATCAGTGAAACTATGATAAATATTTCATAAATGGCACTCTGAAAGCACAGCCCAGACACACACGCACACATAATGGGGCTGATATGCCTACATATACTCTCTACACAGAGTTGCGGTGTTTCCTCCCACTCAAGTTTGCTCCAAAACAGATTTTTTAAATTTTTATTTTGTTGTACTATATGCATCAACTGCACAAGGCAATCAGCCAAGAAGAGATCTAAACATATGAACTAAATTTCACGGCTTTGGAAAACATGCTAGAGCAAGACAGCAACATGCTCTTCGGTTCTGCTCTCTGGGGCTGCCACTTGGCTGGACAGGGGCTGCACCACACCTGGGCCAAACTGCCTCAGAGCTACCAGGCAAAGCACCAGCCCGGGTCTGTATGGCTGGTGCAAACATGCAAACAACCCCATGAAAGCTGTGTCCTAGAGCGGTGCTCCTCAATGAGGTTCTCTCCACCTTGAGAAATGTTCACCCATACACAAGACCTCCTTAAAGACACACTAGAAAGAGGAGCCATCAGTGGTGCTGAATTTCTGTGGTTGTGTACATTTGATGTGCCACCAGGGTGAGAGACTGTCATTTACAGTGAAAAATAAAAGTAGTGCTCATTAAATTTATGTTCCGAAGTGTCGACATCTTCAGACCTCCATCCCATTTGCAAGGTGAGCAAATATGTCCATCAAAAGAATGAGCCAAAAATAAACTTCAGTTTACTGTTACAATCTAGAATTCACATCTTTTTAGCATTTGCCCAAATGAGCAGTGTTTTTCCAATGCACTTGTATAATCTCACGGTATTCCTCTGGTTTGGAAATTGAAATAGAACGGTGTACTGCATTACTTTGCTGAGACACAATATTGACATTGATGCTTTGTAACCTAAATGCTGCCACCTCTGGGTACACAGTGCATCCTCACCTGCAGTGTTCATAACTTGCCTTGTTCTCTGGCAAATGCATCCACTCCTGGGTAAAATAAAAATCACAACTCAGTACCTCCACCATAATGCCAAATTGCCACAACCATGAAAGGTTGTCAGGATACTGTAGGGAGCACAGTGTTTGTTGTAACTTGGCTCTTTCTCGTATTTCCAAAAAGCTTATGGGATGGACGTATCTCCATTATGACAGTGAAAGTTCTCCAGGTGCACCTTTTGTGTGCTCCATTGTGGGTACAGGGGTGGGTATAGATACATGCATCCTCGATGTGAGCTTCAGGACTGAGCATCACTAGAAACAGATTCCTCTGTGCACACCTGTCTGTCTGACCATGGCAGCTGCTGAGGAGTGACTGGAACAGCCAGTGCAGGAGCTCTTCTAGGCCAGCCCATGCAGGGTTACAAAGCAAGATGGCAAGGACTTGGACAGGCAGGCAAGGAACTGGGGAGAGGCAGGTGGTGCAGCAGGAAGACTATGGGCTTTGCAGTCACACATGCCTTATTTAAACCTTGGCTCTGCTGCTTTCTAGCAGCGTGAAGGAGGAGTGAATTCATTCACTTGAGTGCCAAGGGTCTCACTGGAGAAACAGGAATGGTACTCATTTCAGAGTTGCTGAGGGGACCGAAAGTGAACAGCAGGTGCTCAGTGGGGGTAACGGTGGGGGTAAAAAGGGGATACATGGATGCCCATGCTAGGTACCTCCCCCTACCCTATAAGCACTGCCACCTTCCCTCCATGCCACTCACAGGAGACGGGGAGGTCTGGTCACCACAAGGCCCTGAGAGATAGACTGCTTATCTCCAGGAACAGCTCAAGCTCAGGGCAAGAGTTGGCCTGATTTATTTTTGTAATTAAGCAATTCAGGTGTTTTAAATCTAAATTTATTATCTGGTGTGAACTCTATAGAGCCACTAACTTCACTTGTGATGTCAGAAATGGCTGTCACAGTGAGGAAGGGGAGGAGAAGGAAGAAGAAAAAAGAGATCGCTATGTCAACTGTGTGGGATATTTTGCTTTGGAGTTTATTATTAATAAACTTCAGAAGAATTTTTAGATTGACAAAAAACAGGAAAGACAATACAGAGTCCCCATAATTCCCCCTATTTCACCCCCCATTTCCTCTGCATTTCCCCCTGTTATTATCATGGTACTTCAGTCACAACTAATGAGTATTAGGACATTATTTTAACTAACGTCTGTGCTTTATTCCTTAGTTTTCCTTCCTGTCCTCTTCCTATTTCAGTATCCCTCCCAGGATCCCACACTGCATTTAGTTGTCCCATCTTCTCAGGTGATGACTGTTTCTCAGACTTCCCTTGTTTTGGATGAAATTGACTGTTTTCAGGAGAATTGGTCATGTATTTTGCATAACATTCCTCAATGAAAATACGTCTGAATTTTTTTCCTCTCATGATTAGGTTAGGGTTTTTTTTGGAGGAAGATGACAGAGACCAGGTGCCATTCTCACCACATCATAACATGGGTACATATTATCCATATAACATCACTGTTGGTATTGACCTTGGTCACCACCTGATGGAAGTAGTGTGTGTCAGGTTTCTCCACTGTGAAGTTACTCTGTCTACCTCCTTCCATCCTGTCCTATTTGGAAGGAAGTTCCTATGCACAGCCCACACCAAAGGAGTAAGGAGCTGTGTTTCACCTCTTTGAGAGCAGTGCATAAATTATTTGGAATTTCTTTTCATGGAAGATTTCTCTATTCATTCATTCATTCATCAGCCACTTAATTAGATTGGTATAAACTAGTGGACATTTATTTTGTACTTTGTGTTATAATCTAGTACCCCGTTACTTATCTTGTTTCTCAACTGTCCCAGCTCTGGCTATTGGAACTCTTTCGGTTGGCTCCTGTTCCCCTTCGATGCTCCCTGATTCACCAATATGGTGGCTTTTTAAAAAGCACTTTCTTATTTTCTGGAATCACAAGATATTTGTATTATATTATTACATGTTATATTATTAGCTCATATATTTCCTGGTCCAGTCCTAGAATCAATATTTCTCCAAGAAGATCTGTAGACTTGCTTTTGAAGCTTTGTGAACAGCTCTTAGTCAAGGGCTGTTTTCTCCCACCATTGAGGTAATTAATGCCTGTCTGAGTTCTGTGCCCATGGTTTTCTGACTTTGGATGATGGAAACACAAACTATTCTCTGCCCCATGCGGGCTTAGAGATTGTTCTGCCTATTCCTTTTTGGTGGTTCTTTCCATGGCAGCCATGTGAGCACAATTGCTTAAGACCCAGGGGAAATCTTTCCAAGCTCTGGAGCACTTTCTCTGGGCATTTCTTGTCTGTCTGGTGTTCTGCCTCGTAAATTCCAGCTGCTTTGTCTACCCAGATCTCTACTTCTGTCTCTGGATTTAGAGACTCCTGTTGTTGTGGACTGGGATCCCTCCCCCAGGCAGTGAGTTGGGGTAACCACAGAGCTTGCTCCAGTTATTCTCGCTCTCAAGTGCCTACTGTCCTGAGCTACTTTATGTCCAATGTCTGAGGACCACAGTTTCATATATGCACGGTTTTTTAAGTTGTTTTAGATGGGGAAGTAAATTCAATCCTGACTCTATCTTGACCTGAGCAGAAGTTCAAATTGACTCTGAAATTCACCACATAAAAGTCCCATTTAGCAATGTGACTGACTTTCCTGGGATACTAAGTAGTCTCATCATAGTGATCCACAGTGAATCATTTAACTGAGGAAGGGACACAGCTTTGACAACACAGCATTGCACAGCAGCATTCATCTGTCTGTATCACAGATGAGGCTGCTGGTGGTACAAAACAGAACTAGAATTAAACTGAGAAACTCTGAAAGCCAACATGCCTTCCTACTTGCTCAACAGCATGATCATAAAGCTGCTGTGGGGAGGTCTGCCTCACCAAGAACGACTGCTCTTCTCAGGAGACAAAGGCTTTTTTAAAAGTACTCTCTCTCATTGACCAGCAGTAAACAAGGGTGTTAAACAAACACAGCACACATGAGTGATGTGACACAGGATAGGGACCCCAAAGTTGGGGTCTGGACTGGGAGGCCAACTGGGTTCTTTGGCTCACACAGAAAAAAAGTTGAAGAGCAATCCACCAAAGTCAGGTGAAAGTAAGTTTATTAAGAGAAAAGAGAAACAGAAAGAAGGTTACTCTATAGGCAGAGCAGCCCCTGTACATTACTGGGGTTTCTGTTGTCAAATGAAAGCAAAACTTGATTGAAATGACAGAGAGCAGACTACTCCATAGGAAGACCAGCAGCCATATCTCGCTGGAGTTTTATTTTTATAGCTATCTCTTGATTATATGGTAAGCAAGGATGGAATATCCATGAGTTTCCTGGGAAAGAGGTGGAGATTTCTAAGAACAGGGGTTCCTCCCAGTTTGTTACTATAAATGGGCAGAGTTGGGTCTGTCGTGACACTGGAGGGTGTCACCTAGCATGCTAATGTAGTATAATGAATGCATAGAGAAACTGTCTCAGCCACCTGCCCTGAGACATTAGCTTTGTTGTTTATCTTAGGAAACTAGTCCTGCTGAACTCCTATCTCACAAGTAACCTTGAGAGCCCACAGGAGAATGGTTTGTTCACAGGATGTCCCCCTCATCCTGCACAAGCTGAGAAGTGCTGGCTCAAATGAGTACTCACCAGGAGTGTGAAAACCCATGTGGCTAACAAGGGTAGGAGGTGGAAAATCATGGCTGAAAAATACACCCTAGGGCTCTGCTCAGTCTCCCTACAGCTTGCTGACATCAAAATGAGTCAGTCTCTTTCTTGTGGGCACGTGTGCACACACACACACACACACACACACACACACACACACACAAATATACACATGAATACACACATGTCCACGCATACACATATGTCCACACATACACATATGTCCACGCATACACACATGTCCACGCATACACACATTTCCACGCATACACATACACACCCTTTTGGAGTATAAACAAGGGATCAAGATTTACTTCTTGTTCTCAATTTCACTGTCTTCAGGTCTTACAAATTTTCCTTCTAAAACAGTGAGATAGGCTTTAAAGACTGGCAAGCAACAACAAACAATTTTTAAAAAAAATCTAGAAACCTTATTATACCAAAGGAAAGAATACTTTTCAAATGGAGTGTCCCACCACTGTAAATCAGAAATATTGCAAAGAAAACTGTCTTTTCTTAGTGCTCCTTGTGCACATCAGGGTTCCCCCACAGGCGGATCTGCCTACAGTTTGCAACACAGAACCACACAGACTTCTCCAAGCCAGTTAATGCTACTACATTCTCTGTCCTGGTACAATTGGAGTGGAAAAGCTGCCCAAAAGGTGTCCCCGCTCCCTGCTCGGGACCCATCTGCCAGGCTTCCCTGAGTGTGGGGGGTCCTCTTTCAGCATCTCTGGCCTCACCCCCATATTCGGTCACATTCCACACCTTCTACTACCCACATCTTCTGGCCCACTGAAAGGAAGAAAGTCCTTAGAGAAATGAAAATGTTTCTCCTCATAAAAGGAGACTCCTAATTAGTAAAGCAACCACAAGTGACCATGGAATTCCTTGTTTCAGAAAGACGTTCCTTCAAGACTTGTTTACTGTCATGCACGGCAAGGAAGAAAGCGTCCCATTAAGGCAGATGAGGGCTAGCACCCTGGTTTGGGGGTTAATTGATATGCTCATCTTAGAAAGGGAAAGGGTGCAGGTACGGGGAGAGGCATTGGGGGATTGTTGTAAGCCGAGCTTCAGCTGGAGCCTGCTCTGAGCGGTCTGTTTGCAGGTTGTACATTCAGTAGGCACTCATAGACATCAGCTGGATTACACTGAAGTACTCCATTCCCTTCAGGATACCTGCTTGGGGTCACAGCTGTGGATTCTCACAGCCTAGGAAACCACAGGACGAGCTGAGGCTCCCTGACCACTTAGGACCTACTGATGAAGGGCCGGGACCTAACGGGTGACAGAGCCCCTTGGATCTCATATCCTGACAGAAAGTGAAATCAGGCCAAAAAAATTTCAATGGAAGAGTACATTTAGGCTCCAAACACAAGGCTTCTAACAAAGTTGAACTGTTATTCCTACAATGACTGCTCATTATCTGCAGGACAATGTTGATAAAAAGCTCTCCTATCCATGCCAGATTGTTCATTGCTCTACAAACACATCACCACATCCAGGTCTGTGTGATTTCATTCTACCAATGACATGAAGCCATAACATCCTCCCCACCTAATCTACCTGGGAACTCATTCTTCAAGGTTCAATTTCAATGCCTCCTTCCCTGTCAGCACTCCCTAAAATCCCATAATATTTATCACATCAGTAATGAATTAGTAGCCAATACCTTTCTTCCTTGGGATCCCACAAGTGTACTCTACTACTCGTTAAATGTTTGTCTTCTGTTTTGGACTGCGAGGTGCCTGAGGGCAGTGCCTGCACTTCACCATCTCTGGGCCCTGAAGCCTAGCAAGGGACAAGATGGTGGCTCCATGAAATGTGCACTGTGGGACGGACACATGGAAGGAGGGACATAAGCTGCTCTGCATGAGCAGGGTAGTGCCTCAGGATTTTGAGTAAATTGGTACATGCTCTCTTATTTGCCCTAGGGAGGCAGAAACAGTGTTATTCATGGTCTGCTTACAAGGACACTAGTGTCAGAAAATGCTACACAAGAGGAAGGCTGGTGTTGCCCCAAGTCCTGGCCCAGTCCCACAGAGACCTGGGTTCTGGTCTTGGCCTTCCTCTGGGTGACTCCAAGCAAGTCTGTGGGTCTGGACTGTAAGGAATGGATCTCTGATCCAGCTGCAATCCTCCCTGCCTCCCCTAGGTCATGTGTTCACAAGTAGTGAGGGTTGAACTAGCTTTGAGATGTTTTGATGCTTAGTGCCTTGTTGGAGGTCCCAGTGCCACTTCATTCTCAGGTGCCAAATTTGTTTTTCAAACCCATGCAATATTGGAATAATAGCTATTCCCCAACTGGTAATGAGAAGCTGTTTTTATGAGTGAAACCCACATTGCCAGCACGACTTGAGGAGGCCCATGCTGCTAACTCCAGACAGGGACTGACAGGAAACTGCACGGGCACATTCATTTCTTTTAGCAAATATGGCAACAAAGTGATGCTATCCAGCAGGCCTCTAATAAAAGAAAGCAGGAAAAGTGCACATGAAAGAATAGGAGGGAGTGAAAACAAGCAAGCATGCGAGGGTCCAGGCTGATTGTGCCTCTGTTAAAACAAAAACAAAACCTTTTGGTTCATCAAAGGTGTGCTTGAGAAAGCTAAGTTGTCTCTGCTCAGGCTTTACCACAACTTTGCTGACTGTGGCATGGAACAACAGGTGCTTCATAAATGGATGGAAAGACTACAATTTCTACAACTGCATGAAAGTCTCAGAAAAACGTTGTCTCAATGCTATTCTGAGTGTTTGATCCAGCAACATTTGGCAAATCTCAAGGTTGGAGATGTAGCAAAAGAATTAATAGAAGGAGGAGTTGCTGAATGCACTTCTCAGTCATAAACCAGCAGGAACAACACAGAAAGTTAAAACAGGCCCAGCGGTTAGTAACTGGCTTGCTCTGGTTAGTAGCCAAAGGCCTCATTCAAAGGCAAGCTAAATATAGTCTTTCTTGTTGGAAACCCAACAGTCGATGTTGCCTTGGGTTTAAAGGAACCCCCTTGGGTGACTGTCAGGACTCCAGGGCAGGATGAGGAGCAGAGGCTGTCAGTCAAATCCATTCCATAGAAAGTCAGCAGTGCTGCTGTGCAATGAGGAGGGGGCTGAAGTTATGGGACAGTGCTGGCCTAGTACAATTCTAGAACTATAGACCATTGGCCTACTACCTGGAAGGGACACGATGGTGATAAAGACACAGTCCCTCAGAGAGCTACCCTCTAACAGAGAGAGGAAAACAAATATGTCACTGCTGAATACAGAAGACTAAGATACTGGTCACCAATGAGGAGAAACGTCAAAGTGTGACTGAGGCTCAGAGGACATAGCGAGCACAGGACACTGGGAAGGGAGGGGTGGTTTAGTGTGGGTGGTGGCTTTCAAGATGGGCAGTGAACAATGGGCAAAGACTCAAAATGTAGAGATGGGGAAACACGGGGGATGAGGATGAATTCAGCGCATGCAGGAGTTTAAGAAATGCGAACTTTCCACATGGCTCGAGCAGAGACTGTGCAAACAGGAAAACAGAAAGAAATAATGTTGAGAATATGAAGGAACCAAAAAGGCCTTGAGCGACAGATGGAGCCACTGGGTTTCAGCAGGAAGAATGGATAAGTACTGGGCCCTGTTCAGCAGTGGGTGTCAGTCTGCCCTCTGGAGAGGGTGGCTGGATAGTCGGTTCAGGATGAATCAAGGTATGGAGACAGGCATAGGGAAACGAGCTGGAGACTCTGGAAGCAGCAGCTCAAGCAGGAGGTAGTAAGTACTTGCCCTAGGATGTCCATTCGGGCCAGAGGAGAAGGTGGGCTGAAAGGGGACAGGGAAGGAAGGAGTGAGCGGGTTACCGAGGAAGGCGCAGTTGTTTAGAAAGATGAGTCTCATGTTCTTCATATTTAACCCAAGGAGCAGATGGATCACACAGGCCTGTGTATCCACAGACAGCTAGAGGCGGGGGCCTGAGGGCAGGAGAAAAGTGGGCGTCAGGGACACAGAGCCAGGAACTGTCATGGGTAAGGAAGAGGGAGATGGGAGGGAAAGACAAGCCCCCAGGAAAGCCAGCTTTCAGGGGGCAATAGAGAAGTCAGCAACAGGACAGGCGCCAGTCAGGAAGCAGCTGCAGCAGGTCCCCTAAGGTGCAAGTCCAGGGCCTCAGTCCAAGTGATTTCTTTGGCACATGAGCAGTGGGGTTCTATAAAAATGGATGGAGGACAGCAATGAGAGAAGAAGGAGGAAAAGGCATTCCCCATTTTTCAAGACAGGGACCCTTGGCACTTCAGTTTTCATAGGAGGAAAATATTTTCACTCTTATTGCTTGCCAACCCCAGCTAAATCAGTTCAGAGCTTCTTAGGCTAGACCAGGGTTCCCTGGTCCAAGGTCCACCCTATGGACATTTGTTACACACATGGACTATGTGGTGAATTTTTAAAAGGTGAAGATACACTGGATAACAAAAATGAAACCATCTGTAGAGTGTCCATGACTTTTGGCTGCTATCTGCCAGAACCTTCCAGAAAGGCACCTGCACTGTGCAGGGATGGTAAGTTCACGCCACGGTTCCACATTCTGGTTTCTGCTTGGGGTCAAGACACAGTCACAGGTCCCACAGTCTGTGGCACTGTCATGGCTCTGTTACCCTGAGTGGGTCACTAAGCTCTCCATTCCTCCATTTCTTCAATGTTCTCCAGAGATGGCAATCAGACTCATGTCACAGGGTTACTCAGGGTACTGCAAGAGGGACTTGGGGTACGGTGAAGCTCTGAGAAGGGTATGTGGCATAGAAAAAGCCCCATCAATGCCAACCACCCCTGTGAATCTTACAGTTAAGTGCAGCCTTCTGTTCCTGCTAGAATAGAAATTTTAAAGAGCAATCAATCACTGTGGTTTGGCCCTAGGGCAAGTGCTTGGTGGCTTGGTCAGAATGCGGTAGGTGTGGGGATTGATACACACAGGTCACTGTGAGATTCCTCACCGGAAACCACTTCTGGAATCACTCAGATTTTCAGTTTAGGGGCAGGAATCCACCCCCCCCCAACCCAAGAGCAAGAAAGTGAAATATGTCAACTCGGGAGAAAGACAACAATGGTTGGATCCGTGATCTAGTCTCTGGCTGCCTCTATTTCTCTGTTTCTTCATATATGATAGCAGCATTTAAATGTAGTTAGTAACTCTGCCCCTTAATGCTGCCTGTTTTCATTCTCTCATGAGTGAAGGAAGATGTAAACGCTCAGAGATGAAGCTGTTTGCACGGTTCAGTTGTGGGTTGTGATGAAATGTTGTCATCCTATCCTGAAAGGTGAAAGTGTGATATGCAGCGATAGGTTTAGGCATTTCAACATGTACATCTTGGTGATCTGTTAGATCAGTCCTTGAGATCACAGGGAGGTTCTCTACTGGCATGGTCACTATCATGAGGCAATAAATACTACCTCATCCCTCATTTCAAAACTCATGGAGGCAAATAAATACAATTCCATTTATATGATGCATGAGAAGAGGCAAAACAAATCAATGGTGAGGGAAGTCAGAAAAGTTGTTTGCTGCCTCTGGAGTGTGGGATGAGGAGAGGGACTAACGGCAGAAGACCTTGATTTACTTTGAAGCACGAGGATCTCATAAACACTGAAAAGCCAATACCCATAAACCAAACCAATGTGTGTGGGGATTCTGCCACAATCCCTTCCTGGTGTCCCCAAGTGGTGGCTGTGAAGACAGTGACAAGTCAGGGGTACATGAGAGGCACATCCAGTTACCCTCCTGAACATCCCCAGGACCCTCTAGCCTGAGTCATTCCCCAGCCCTAAAGGTTTGGGGACATGGAAGACATGGAATAGAAAACCAAAATAAATTCACTCAAAAACTTAGTTTTCTATAAAACCCAAGTAACCAGAATCCTCAGACAAGCTTTATTTTGCTGCCTTATTTCATTTTTAGAACATGTCAAACTGGTTGTTTTTATTTCATTTATTTATTTATTCAGACTGAGTGTTTTTCAACAAATAAAACAAAACTCCCCAAGTGACTTAGGGACAATCCAATTTTGCCTAGATTGACACTAATTAATTAGTTAACTACCTTCCCATCAAATTCTAGAAACATTTGTGAATGTTCTAATGTACAGTCCATTAGAACATTTCAATTATCAAAGAAAGATTAAAATTATATTTTAACTATTCTAAGTAGGGCAAAAAGTACACATAATAGAAAGGTGAACAATAAGAACAGAATTAGTAAAAGGGTTTTTGTATTAATTCTCATTAATAAAAATATTGAACTAGTCAAAACATACACTTCATAGAACATTCCAATTAACTGAGGCTGATACAAAACAGATGCCATTTCCTCTGCATGCACTGCAGGTAAAAGTCTACTTTTGTAACACTGAAGAAAAATGCTACTAGATATCTGAGTGAGTATACATTTTGTTAAAAGAACACTTTGAAATACTTTACTTTCTGGTATTCCAGTTTAAAAGCCTAAAACAATTTCTAACAGGAAGAAAAGTGCTAAAAGTTTTTTTTTTTTTTCTTCTTGCTGTTCATTTGCTCACTCTGAGTGAAACATTTAAAAGGTATATACATCTTTGGCCTTCAGAGTCCTAGCTTTTTGGATACCTTTTAGAAGTTACACCAAAATTCCAATTTGGGGGAGGATATCAAGAACAACAGTATAACAAAACAAAAGTCAGAGAAAGGTCAGACTAGGTTCAAAAATAGTCAATATAAACTTGAAAATGGCATAAGTATGCATCTATACACATACTGCTGTATTTTGCATCTGAAACCACTCATCTATTTCTCACCTACATTATTGCTCCCAAGATCTATTTTAATATTTGCTGTGTTAATAAAAATGAGTAATGAAGAGACTCACAACTTAACCACATGCCATGAGTAACCCATTAAAGCACAATATAACTGACTAATAAAAAATTCTTATTCAAATACAGAAAGTTTCAATTAGCCTTTTTTATTTACTAACACTGTCTTAGAGTTGACATAAAGTTAATTGCTCCCTGCTTTTAAATTAGCTAATTTTAATGCCTATTTTTTCTTCTTCTCTACTGTTCATTTAGGGGTAAGGCCAGAGATAAGGAGATACAAAAGTCCTGACAGCACTAAAATTTCAGTCCTTGATGTCAGCATTTAAAACAACTGTTTGTGAGAGAGAACTTGCCATCTGGTTTCTGACATTTTAGTAGAGCCTTCTGCTCTGTACCTGGCCAGAGTCACTGTTGTGTGCGAGTCCCAGTAAGAGCCCAGCACAGAGGCACCAGTGCATGCTTTCATACTCACATTCCATACTGTCATGGTATGACCCCCAGTGCTGCATGCCCCACACCTCCCGGCTATGCAGTGACAGCCTGGGGGCAGAGGTGATTTACAGTGGATCAGGTGACACTGCTAATACCGCGGTTCTACTGTCTGACTACCAGTCTCTGCAGAGAGATGCCTGCACAGACTCAAATTCTCCAAGGGCTGCTAGAGGCAGAGCCTGGGTAATCCCGGTAAGTTAGCAGATCCCATGCCTCTCGGTGCCGGCTGCACACTTCTCACAGAATGGCAGGCCATTTGTCTGCCACAGCCCACCAAATCCCACAGATCTTTCTGGGCCCTTTGTAGTACACTTTTCATACCTTGAATCTTGTTTAATGTTCACGTGAAAAAGCAGCTGCTGCTGGCTGTGCACATAAAAGTCTTGTTGGAAATTAACACCTTGCTCGAATAAAAACATCAAGGGAAGTATTTATCTGATGTTATTTGAGGAAAAAAATACCCCCATGGTCATGGTTCTATGATAAAAGGTGTCATAGTGACCAAGGAATGCTCTCCAAAAGGATGAGGCTCTGTTTGTGAAGTGCCAGGCAGGCAGACAGAGCCTGGCCTGTGTGCGGCATCCTCATGTCATCAGAAAAGGTATCACAGAGGTCAAGGATCTTGACTTCTGTCTCCAAAGCAAGGTGTTTCTCAAATATGTGTCACTGATCTCAAGCTGAGTTGAAGCAGTGAGAATAATTAAAAGCAGATTACCACTGCTATTCCAGCATGTATGTTTTAAAAAGTGCTTCAGTTTATAACCTTCAGAGTGAAACTAAATGAAACCAAGCATATTATTTTAATTATCGACCATATTTCTGATGTTCAATAAAGAATAAAACAAAAAAAGAAACATGGCAATATAGGAAGGCATCCTTAGGCTGTCATCTGGGGGACTCGAATCTTAAATTTTACTAATCAGAAAAATATTAAACGTACAATTTAGTAAATGAATGTATTTGTATCTCTGTGATTTGTAGTAATAGCATTTTTTTTTTTTTTTGAGTTGGAGTCTCACTCTATCGCCCAGACTGGAGTGCAGTGGCCGCTCCCGGCCACCGCAGCCTCGACCTGCTGGACTCCGGCGATCCTTCCACCTCAGCCTTCCAAGTAGCCGGAATTACAGGCATGTGCTACCACGCCCGGCTGATTTTTTGACTTATTGTAGAGATGAGGTCTCGCTGCCCAGGCGGGTCTCGAACCCGCGGGCTCAGGCAATCCCCTCACCTCAGCCTCCCAAAGGCGCGGGATTACAGGCTGAGCCACCGAGCCCGGCTGTATTTTCAAAGTGAAATTTAGATGTGTTTTCTTGTATTGAGAGGAGGAATATGCAATGCTGATGCCTTCTGGTAATGAGTGAAACACTTTCTCGAAGAGCATAGAGTGTATTGGGGGACTAGAGGTCAGTCCCATAAAGGTGGAATGAAAGATGGCACTGGGAAGGTTTTGGAGGCACACTGACGATGGTAGGAATGTCACGTGAGTTTCTGAACAGTAGTGGCTCTCAATCTGTGATGCACAACAGCATCACTGGGAGCTCTAAAACTCTTGATGTAAGGCCCCACTCCAGATCCGAAAACTGGGGATTAGGAATTTTTAAAGCTTTCCAGGTAATTCAAATATGCTGCCAAATTTGAGACCCAACACAATGGATAAGTGCTTTCAGACTTTAATTACACACAGATGTCCTGGGATCTTGCTAAGATGTAGATTCTGATTCCATAGGCTGGGGTGGGGTCTGAAAGGTTACATTTTAACAATACCCCACTTGATGCTGATGCTAGTTCATGACTAGTTTGAGTCACAAAACCATAGATAATGGAAACCTCCAAATGTTTATGTGTGAGGGAGCAATGTAAACAATGCTGAGCTAGCCAAAGAAGAGTCCAGCATCCTGCTGGACTTAAAGGGGAAGGAATGAGGTTGGGGAGCAAGGAAGCTAATGCGAGACCAAGGATGGGTGGGAGAAGCCTGGATGATTCCTAGTAGCAAGCTCCCTGAGAGAAGTAACCCTATCATATCAAATGTCATCCACAGGGGCTACCGCTAGGGTAGGCTTGTTAAAGGCCCTACTAAGATCTAAAAGACCCTATAAAACTACAATCTCCTTGGCTATCTGGTCCTTCCCAGCAGTCTGAGCTACCATACCACACAGTGGGGCGTGAACACATGTCTGACTTCTAATTCTTGTGAAGAAGACTTTGTGGCTAACCCATGCCATTCCACACACCTGGGAGCACTGCCCATGCCCATCCCTTTGCATTGGGAGGGCACATGTCTGGCTCTGACCAGCTGGTGTGCCTTCCTTCCCTGTGACCCAGCAGCCCCAGGAACAACTGAGAGAGCAGAGCTCCCACAGTCTGGCCCATGTTTTATGGAGGGCACTCCACCCACATGGGGCTAGGGTGAGAAACACACTTCTGCTGGGTGAAATCGCAGAGACTATTTGTCATTGCAACATAACCCTGGCTAATCCCGACTTACTCACCAGTCAAGCAGCTCCACACCCTGCGGGTCAGTCCCAGGAACCTGCAGAGGTAACAGGAGGCTCCTAGCAGCCTGGTGAGCCTGTGACAGAACCGCTCATATTCCATGTGTATGGGGAATAGTGCATAAGCATCCTGATTCTAATGGCTCACCTAACTCCAAAACCACTGGGGACACTTGGCAAGGCCTCCTGTTTCAGAGGGGTTCCTAAGTACCTGAAGCTTTCCCTCTAAAGCAGATATTTTGGAAAGAAGTGCTTTTGGCTGTGGGGTTTTATCTTTTCTCCCTTGCCCCCCCATATTATGGCAATTGAGAACTCAACATTATTATTGGATTTTCACCTCTGTTTTCTACTTTGTCTTCTACATTCAGAGTTCTACCTAAAGAGCATGACACTAATCTGTGGTGAAGAAGATTCAAGTATTACTGTATTTCTTTTCATTAAAAAAAGTGTTGCTTTTAAGTTAAGGATTTAGCTTGATACTCTTTTCAGACCTCTTACTCCGCACGAAGCAAAAACAGTTCAGAGGGCTCCAGTGTCACTCAGCTAAACTTCACCCTGAAATGAGATATTTGAAGTCTGCAAATGAATGTAAAACAAGTCCTGTGTGAACAAGGTATTAAAATAATGACCTTAAACCACTTCAAAGGCAGATCATCAATTTTAGTTGTATCTATGATTTTGTCTTTGTTTGCTGAAAGCCATTCCTATTTCTCAAGTGGATAATGAGCAATGTCCTAGGAAAACATTCATCTTGCATCAGACAGAATCAGAAAGTAGAAAGAGTACTGCATTGGATACTTAATGCTTTAAAATTGAATTAATGAATAAACTGGACCCAAATTTCTCATTTGTAAAATGAAAGAGTTAGATGTCTTTTCAGCTCCAAAGGTTTGTGCAATGCTGGTCTAGAATTCGCTTCAGTGGCAGGTGTGACTCCATCTTAACTGGAAATACTTTTCTAAGAATGGCTTTAATTCCTTTCCCATTGTTCAATCTTCATTTATCAGTCTGTTCCTTCACCATTTATATAACTCAATTCAGAAAAAGTCAAAATTCATTCTAATCAATCGTCAGTTCAGTCATCAATTTGCTCTCTTTACTTAGAATCTTGTGTTTGTTATCTGTGTCTACACTGGCAGCCTGTTAAAAATAAAGCCCACTTAGCTTATAGGCATTTTCCAGATTTTGACAATGAATGTAACTCTTTGGTAAATAGAAAAAAAAAAGGATTAACATATACACAGAGTTGGACATGATCTCAGAAAGTAAACTTCCAAAAACTCTATTTTTTCCTATTTCTGCTAGGCTGAAAAACTCATCTAGCCAGAGAAACTCATTCCCAAGAGATTTGAGTTGGTTTTACTAAAATTTTTATTATTTTCATTGCTTATTAAGTCATTTATGTTTGCTCTCTATGGTTGGATAAGTTCTATCTGTCAACACGGGATGATTCACTTACACAGGCTGCTTCCTGCAAACGGCGTCCCAGTAAATGAATGTTTTCCATACTGTATTTTTTAAAATTTGCATTTTCTTGTAAAAATAATATATTTAAAATTTTTAAAGTTTAAATTGTATGCATATGAACTGAAAAGTAGAAGATGACCCCCAATTTCAGTTCTCAGTTGCAGAGATAGCAATTGCCAACAATTTCCTTTGTATCTTTTAAGATATTTTCTATGCACAAGAGTCTACATGTTTATACAAACAGAAGATGGGATAATCCACAAAATGTTGCATAACTTGGTTCTTTCAATATATCTTTGTCGTTTTTACTTGTTGGTGTGTAGAACACTTTATAACAGCTATTAGTGCCCCATAGCATAAACATTCTATAATTTACCTAATCAGTCTTCTCTTGATGAAAAGAATAGTAAATATATTTTCTGGCATCATATGCAACACTGCAATGGATACACCAGTAAATACATCTTGAAGTCACTGCAATGAACATACCAGTACACAGATCTTTGAATACCTGCATTAAGATATTTGTGGGATAAATAAACTCTGGGTCAGAGGGTATTTATATTTTCAGTTTTAATAGATATTGTGAATCTGCCTTCCAGAAGTTGTGCCAATTTGCATGTCCACAAATAGCGTAAATGGATAGTACGCGTTGTCCCATGTGCTTAACAGCACTGTTATCTTCTAAAATCTTTGCCTGCTCTACAGCTGAAAAAGTGCAATTTGTAATTAATAATTTGCATTTCTCTAATCACAAGTGAGGCTGAGCACCCTGTCCTCTGTTAACAGCAGTCTACTTCTCATGTTCACCGAATGCTAAGAGCTCTTTGCTACATTTTAAAAGTTGGCCTTTCATCAATGGCCTGGTAGTTGTCTATCCCCATCCCTCTAGTTTGTCAAACATCCTCGATCCAATTTTGTGGGTACAGTTTGAAACCTTAAATTTGTGTGTGGCTACATTCATCACTCTGAGTTTCCCATTAGATTTACTCTTCCGAGAAAGGAAGAACTGCTTCTAACTTAATGTCTATAATTGGCGACAATAGCTGGAGTGGCTGGCTCCATTACTTCCATATGGTATGACCTTCTACAAGTTACTCATCCTCTCAGAACTTCAATTTCCTCATCTGTGAAATTGGGATAATAAAAGCTCCCTTAAAGGATTATTGTCAAGACCAAATAAAATAATTACGACTCAGTGCACAGCACAGAGGAAGTGTTCAATAAATGGTAGCTTTGCTTCCCTAGATGTTAAGCTGTGGCATCACTTAGAGCTCCAGTGAATGAGTAATAGATCTGCAGTAAACTCATGTTTCTCCGGAAGGCAGAGATAAACTGAGAATGACAGCACACACCCATGGGTCCAGTGCCTGGCTTACCATGGTTCTTCTACAAACGCTCCTGCCGTGTGATTTCCCATAAAGCAGGATTAATTCTTAGCACACATCTTAGGTTACTTTGGGATCTACGAGATTTTTCAATTATTCTGGGATTTGAGCTCACTGAAAAGGTTTGGGGAAAATCCAGTGAAGGCTATAGGGGCACACAGCTTTTGGGAAGTACAACGTCTTTCCCCTCACTTTCACGAGAGTGAAAAGAAAAAACTTATTAAGAGCAAAACCCAGAATTGAGACAAGACATAAAAGTGCAAAAACTTACATGGCATTTCACATAAGCATTCTCCTCTGTTAAACAAGAACACAAAAGCACTTCACAGTGGCAACTCCTTTAGAATACGGTGAGAGATATATACATACCCGCCTAACTGAAGGTGTATACTGAATATTCACACTCAGCCTCTTATCTGATTTTATTCAACATGGCTACATAGATTAAAAATGGAATATAAGAATTCCTTCAAATAACTCATTCATTTAAAAAATTTCTTACTTTAGCACAGGGCCAAAATAAAGAGTATAGAGAAATTTTAAACAATTTTTATATGGATCTACTTTCTCCATAATTTCTAATCACTGCAACCTTCTATTATTAAGGGGGAAAAAAAAAAAACTAGCCTAGATATAAAGTGTCCTGACGTAATTAATTCAGGGTGGCAGTAGCTTTTGTGGTTGAATTTCAATTTCCAAGTAGCCAGAAAATATTGCTATGGGTTACCCACTGTTAACAGTGGTCAGGTACCAGGCCTAGCATACATACACTAATCTTAGCCACTGGAAGCAAAACTACAGGATTAGCTATGCCTATATAACATTTCCAAGTGTGATGAGTTTTAGCTAGGGAACCCAACTTATTTTATTTCTTACAGAAACCTCTACATGGAGCACAACACAATCTCTCAAATATAGTGGCAATGTTATCTTCCACACTACATGATCTTCCACAGAGACTTTGACAATTCTCCACTTGAGGAGTGCAAGCTATGTCCCCTCCCCTTGAAAATGGATGGGCTTTTATGACTGTTCCCACTAATACAGTGCAGTGGAAGTGATGCTAAGTGTAGGTGACAAGTACTGCATAGTTTCCAAATGCTGACTGGCATACTCACTCTTGAAGCCATCAGCTACCACATAAGGAGTCTCACAATCCAGAAGCCACTGTAATGAGAAAGCCCAGGCCACTTGGAGAGGCTGTATGTTCTCCAGCCAAAATCCCAGCAAGTCTCAGAAAATGGCCCATGTCCACCGCCAGATGTACGAGTGAAAAAGCCTCAACCCAACACAGACATCAAGCCACTCCCAATGTCTGTGTCTTCGTAGACAAGGCCCCAGCATTGCAGAACAGAGGCAAGGATACAAGTACAAAATAAAATCAGTGCTGTATGTCACAGAGTTTTGAGGTATACAGCAATAGATAACTAGATTTTTACTCTAGGTTTATTTGGAAACAGGTTACTTTGCAACTGCTAAGCATAAATCATTCCCCAAAGCACTGCGAAACTTCTGCAGGAACAATGTGAACACATTAGGCACCTTGGCCATCAATATCCTACTCTACAGCCACACTTTGGGAAATACTAGTTCATCTCTCCTTCCCTATGTAAAAGCTAAGCGATAGATTCCCTGTAAATCAGCAGGCTGCTCCAGGGTCAGTGGGGAGAGGGCAGATCTAATGAGGGCTCTTCAAAAATATAATAAAATATTTAGATCATCTTGTAAGTTGCTTTTCAGATGCCAGATTTTTCTCTTTCATCCATTTCAGCTGACAACGTGTGACAGTTGTCTCTAGGCTGTTTAAGCTTAAAACCACTTATCCTGATCATTAAAGATGAATGCCAGACTGGATTTGCTCTCTATAAAGTCAACTGACAGGATGTTACTGAGCCAAAAAGTACAATAAAAACTTATTGTTAATATTTACTTTACAAAAAGCAAATTTCCTAATACAGGGTCTAACACAAAACAATGGAATGGGAAAGGGGAAATACAGTATTGATTAATCTGAATTTATAAGGATCATCCCTTCTAGTGGCAAAAAACAGGGGAAGGGGAAAGTAGGGTAGGATAAAGACCCCAGGGGATTACCCCCTAAAGCTTGGGAGGGTTGGCAACATTCTGGTGGGCCTGGGGACAGCACCACTGACTTAGTCTTTAAACATCTGGATCATCATACAAGGATATGAATGCCAAAATATTGACACACATCATATTCTACATGTTCACAAGACATAAATTCAATATATTAGTATACATACATTTCCATGCTTCTATTACAGTAGTTTTTTTTGTACATTATAAAAAATTTTAGCATTCCTCTGCTAATGTTGGTTAGCAGTAAATAGATTAAAATTTCAAACCATTAAGCAGTACCTATTTTAAGCCCATTAGTTTCTACTTGTATATTTTACTTCAAACTAAAGTTTTCAGAAGTCCCATTATCAAAGTCAGCTCTGAGCGTGACTTCACAATGCCTAGCCCAATGTGAGGTGCAGAGTGAAGACTTAGCCAGTATTTTTTGATAGACAGAAAAAGGAAACTGGAGGCCAAGGGAGTATATGTGGCTTGCCAAAGGATGCCCCAAGGGCCAGTCACTACTTTGAAAGCTGAGGTTGAGGTCAATTTCATACAGCTTAAGAAGTTTATGGAAATAAAGACTGCTATCATGCACAATTTCAAATCTGCATGACCCCTGTAGACATCTATGGAGTACCCACTGTGGTCCAGGCATTGTGCTTGGAAATGCAAGAGAAACAGAGAAGAAGTCTCATTGTTCATAGTCTTCTTCGAGCATGATTCTGGGTGTTGTAACTTGCACCATTCACACAGGAATCTTGAGACAGGAGAAAGTGATCCGAATATCCTCCCAGTGGCATTGTAGGAGCTATATCCTAAAACTTTTCAATCTGAAGAATAACCTTTTTCCTTGTTAATATAAGGAGTGTTTTCTCACATTAAAATAGGAGGAATATTGTCATGGCAACTAGACTTGAATAGGAAGGGGCCCAATATGAGCCTCTTCAGGAAGGCTCTGAATGTTACCTCAGCTCCGGTCCCGGGTGAGGCCTGTGGTGGTCAGTCCAAAAGAAGGTGCAACATGCTCCTCTTACCCTTGTGTCCAGCACCTAGGCCTATAGTTGGAACCTTGGGGGCTTTATCCACTCAGGGAGTATCTAAAATGCCTTGGCCAGAGTTACTCTGGTTAAACTGCTCCCAAGCTGAGTTCTCCCTACTCTGGAGAGCAGAGTCGCCTAGGCTCCTGGAAATGTCCCTCCTTCACAGAGACACACAACAGGCAGTGACCTCCAGGGGAACACCACCCCACTGCAACAGTGACTCACAGGGTGTCGCAAAGAGGCCTAACTGCTCACCTCTGTTGCCACAGAGTTGAGGAGGTCTGGATAGATTGGATAGGGCAGTTTTTAAGTCGGTCATTGGATAGTTGAATCTACAGACTCAAATTGGTTCAGTGCTCTGGCCTGAGGAAAATAGAGGAAGAGGCTCACAGGAAACCAAGGGGGAATGTCAGCTCCTATAGCTGGCTCACCTATAACAGACCTTTCATGCAAAAGTAATTATACATATGGAGAGGAAAAAAATCCTTCCCCTAAGTGGCAGAAACGAAGAAACCAACAATGGTTTTGATCCCAGGCTACAGGACCCCTTTCCTTTTGCTTTCAACCTGTGTTTTGGGTGACTCTGCCTCCTTCCCAGGCTGGCTGTGACGAGCCTTCTGCCATGGGCTCATAGTTACACGTGACTACCCTGCACACTGATGTCCTGAGCCTCCCTGGATTCCATGGTGTCAGAGGTCAAGGATTCTGAGTTTCCTTACTTCAAGAAAAGAATTCATAAAAGGAATTGTTCTCTGGCTCCACTTAAATTTTTTCCTTAACTGCTATGGAGAAAAACTTATACATCTTTCCCTGGCTGGTGACCTGGCAATTTGAATGACTTCAAAAGTTTAAACAGAGTACTGGAAGTTATGAAACTTAATAGAGCCCTTTCACAGATATAATAGAATTATGCTCCTGTTAGCAAGAAAAAATCTGATGGCTTAGAGTAGTTTCCTAAGTTGTCCTTTCAAAATCCACTGCACCTCTTCTTTCAATGTCAGTGATGTCTCCTGTAGGTGGCAGGTACTGAGACTTTTCACGATAGTATTTAAGAGGGGGAGAGGAAAAAAGTTTCCCGACTGGAAGTTCTGACTGAGTAGAGCAGTGCTTGGGGGGGGTGAAGCTAGCTTCTCACTGCAGCTTTTCCTTCATGTAGCTGGCTTAATCTAGAGTAAGGATGATGGGTGATGGAAATGTCCTGCGGAAGCAAAGTATAGCATTTGCTAACACAGGAGGGTAGCAATAATGAAAACAAACAAATCACCTCAGCTGGCAAGCCTCCTCGGAGAATGACAGGCAGACTCCAATTTCTGGATACTCAGGAATTCATGAGAACAGCCCTCCATTTCCCGCTTTCTGTGCTGTGATCTATATACTAGTGCATGGGGCTTGGCGGACGACGAGTGTGCAGCAGCACTGGGCAAGGGGCCAGGCGCAAGTCGGTGGGCATTGGTAACAGAGTGGGCACACCAGGGAAGATCCTTCAGTTCTAAACACAATGCTCATGCATGCGAGTGCAGGTAACAGTGATGACACCATCATGTACCTGATTTCAGCTTTAAGTGGTTCATAAAGCTCTGAAAGACAGGCCAGGCAGATACATGAGAAACTGCATTCTCAGAGGCAAAGTGGTGTGTTCTGGATCAACCTGCTATTTTGTAACTGAGGCGGACTAGACTCAGGCCTCCCAGCTGCCAGGCAGATGATCACTCTAGCATCCCAAGAAATCCTCTTCCTGACTTGAAGACACAGCCATGGAATTCTGGGAGTCAGCAACTGCTTCCAGATAGGGAGCAGAGCTAGGAACGTTTTCACCAAGAAAGAATAAAACCCGCTCTTTCTTCCTGCCAGAAAATGCCAACACCATTCGCCTGGTTGCTCAGTCCCCAACCTAGTCTCCTGGCTTTTCCTCACACCCTACACAGCATGCCCTGTGTGCTCTGCCTCCAGGGCAGATCCTGATCCCCTCTATTCTCCCCAGCTTCCATGCCTGTGCCCACCCTCCTGGTCCAAGCCACCTGACCTTCCATCTGGACTGCTGAAAACCTTTAGCAGCCTTCTGCTTCCCCTCTTCTCTGGCAGGCCATTCTCACAAAAAGTCAGATCGCTTCCTACATGAGTAAACCTGTCATGCCCCTTGCAACTTGCCATCACAGAACAGTCACCGTACTGTGGCCCATATAGCCCTACACTTTCCAGCCCCTCCCTACCTCTCTGAATGTATTTCCAAACCCATTTCAGTGCCTTTGCACGCACTGTTCCTGCTGCCTCCCCAGACTTCACATGGCTTACTCCTTTGCTTCCCTGCTTTTTCAGTGCAGTCTTCCCGACTCTTCTGAAAATAAACTACTGCTTTTTGACTTCACTCTGTCCCCTGTACTCTTCCTTACTTGTCTTCACTGCAGGCATCACTACTTGAAATCACACAGCAAATGTACTTGTTCTCTTATCTGATGTCTGTCTCTCCTACTACTTGGATGCTCAATGAGGATAGTACCTTGTCATCCTGGCCCCTGTATCACCCCGCCCTAAGCAGAACCTGGCAAAGCAGGGCTCAGTCTCTGGTGAGTGCATGGAAGAAAGAGGAATGTGCAAGGCAAAGGGAGAAAGCCCACCTGCCTCATGAGGCATTCTTTTCCTCACCGCACACGTTACAGGGACCCAGTGAGGAAAAGAATGGCATAGTGAGTGTCCCCTTGGGATGAAGTCAAGCTGCCCATAGTTACATCTTTTAAAAGTGAATTCCATCACCGCTACTTTACACTTCCTTAAAATTTAGCATATTACAAAACAACATTAGAAAAGTACGCAGGTCTAGCACAGTGTCTGGCATATGGTGAATGCTCAATATTTATTGCTGAATTAAATAATATTTTTCATGTCATTAAATTTTCATTTTCCATGCTTTGTTTATTTTCTTGCAATACAAATACATTTTTATGTTGCTGTAGCCATATACAGGTATTAATTTGCTTCCCGTTTCTCTTTTGTAATACTTTTTGATATTGCAACTCAGTCTCTCTAATTTTTAATGGCTATGTAATATTCCATCAAGGCCATGTACTGTAACCTACTTTCACATTCTTCTCTTTTAGGCAGCTGACTACTAAAAAGTTCACTGGATGTAAAAAGGTTGCATGAATCAAGGCAGTATTGAAAGGGTCCTTTTGGCAGAACCTAAGCCACATGTTCACCAGGGCAGAGTGAAGCCACATGCTGGTCTGTCACCCAGCAGCCTGGATTTCGACTCTTGACTGCATTAGTTTATTACAGCAAACTGTAGGCCATTGTTGTCAGAAAGCTCCAAATCACTTGACAAATTATTTATGAAAGAATGACTTCAACCACTGAACCAATGTAGCCACCAGCCTCAGGAAAAAGCACCAAAGGAGGGAGGGAGGAAGCCAGAGAAGGAAGGGGAGGAGGAGCAACAGCTGTAAGGAAGCTGAGACGACTTTAATAAAGGCCCAGTCAGAGACTGTTTTATTTTTTTGATCTCTTGAAAAAACAGTCAGCAGTTTGTCGGCAGATGGATCAACCAAAGTCAAAGGAGGAAGAAAGGGCTTGTATATTCTGAGGTTTTTTCCATCTTGCATTGTTCAAATGCCTCAGAAGCTGCTGCAAGGAAATACAGTTTTCTTCTTATTCCCTTTGTAAGTAAGATTTCCCCCACCCAGTATACAATTGAAATACTCATCGAAAAGAATGTAGGAACTATGGGAAAGTATAAAGAAAGTAAAAATCATCTGCAGTCCTATAAGCCAGGGGGAATCACTGTGAAAACTGTACTTGCTGTCCCCGTCTCTCTTATGAACACAACAGAAATAGTTACAAAATGAGAATTAGAACACATATTCTTCTCTTTACCCTCTAAGCCTATTGCTATAGTGTAAACCATTTTTCCATGTGTGCAACTCTCCTTTAAAATGTTTTAAATATCTGCAAGATAGTTCATTGTTCAGATGAATAAACCAAAATCTGGTTGTTTCTCAATAGGTAACATTCAGGTTGTTTCTAAATTTTCACTCTAATAAATAATAATGAAGAAGTCTTCGAAACTTTCTCAAATAAATTCCTTAGCACAGATTTTTAAAAGTAGAATTACTGGATCAAGGGTATAGAGACTTCCAGGCTGATTAGCTTTGCCAAAATACCCTCCTAAAGGCATACACTCAATCCAACCTTGCATGAGAGCAATTATGTCACTATTTCCTCATTGGAAGTAGATATTCTTATTTTTATTTTTAACTGACTATAGAAGAAATATTGAATCATTATTTGAAATTGCATTTCTTAGTGATTTCTTCTTGATCATTAGTAAGGTTGAACTTAAAAAATTTTTCTGGCTGTAAATGTAGATAAACTGTTTAGTGAACTCCTTTTATTGAACTGCTGCTCATTTTTCTACTGTAACAGGTAATTTTTCTCACAGATTGTTTGAGCTACTATGACAATACTTTGTAGAAGTAAAAAAAAATCTTATATTCACTTCAAATGCAACTTTGCAAAAGAAAAATGATGTGCATGGCAACAAAATTAGAAGGAAATACACTAAATGCTGACCATGCATTATGGATTTGGTGGTGGGACTATAGGCACTTGCTGAATTTTCTAGAAGTAGCATAATAAAAAGGTAACAATAAACCATCTTCCATATAAGCCTCGTGTGGTAATGATGGCAGGACAGAATGGGCAGCGGTGTGGAAAATACAGGGAGGACCGATTTTCTTTTTTCAATTCCAGTTTACCATAATTTTCATTTAACACTTTCCCTATGTTTATCCACAGGGTCAAAAACTTCTATTTGATTCTGTGGTTAAAAAATAGTGGGTGATACCTAGCCATGCTGGTGGTGTGGATGGTTATGTCTAACCCATGGCTGCTCTTGACCATCAGTTACAGTCTTGTTTTCCTGGTTACGCATCTTGATGTTGGTTGGGCAACTTTACTTAGACAGAAATACAACTCTGTTCACATTTACACAATGCCCAAGCACACACAAGTGCTCTGAGTCCAAACGCTGTTACTAATGCCTTAACCAAGACCTAACAGCATCAGAGCTACACTACAGTCTGCTGAAATCAAATTACCAATAAAATAATTATCACATAGTAGGAAGGAAAAATTGCTATTAACATCTACTGGCTGTAGCTATTTCCATATTGAGTAAGAGGCTGAAATTCAGCTTTGGAGAAATAACTCTTTAGTTTAGGAAAACACATCAGTGAATTTTTTTATTATGAAAAATAAGGCCATAAGGAACTGGGAAGTTAAAAAGAGGAAGTGAAAGGATCTCACTGTAGGGGCTTGTTATGAAATAAGTTGATGTGGCCGTAGAGGGTTTCCTCTGAGTCAGACCAATAGATAGTTTTGGGATACCGGGCACTCAGAAGTCATAGCTGACGGAAGCTTTCCTCTAAAGAGACTACTGCTTCCTGGTATCAACCTAGCAACAGGGCAAGGATGGCCAGTAAGAGATGCTTTATGGTGACAAATCACTAATAAACTGTTACAACTATGATGCAGAAATTCAATTTTAAACAGTTTCTTCTCCATTATTTCCAATCTCTTGGAATCCACTGCACAGTTTAGGGAGCAATGTGGGGAGTGTTAACAAGACAGGGTGATGGTGGAGGCTCCAGAAGTAAGGAATTAGAGTTAGAGGAGCCAGAGGGACAGAACTACCCAAGGCAGTCTGCAGACACACTTACCTGGCATGTCAGGGCAGTAGAACTGAATGTTTTTATTTGGATTTTAAAGGAAAGGGTGGGAGGAGGCTGGTGACGCCTGAGCACATTTTGGTCATGATTACATTCCAGAAGCTGGTTATCAATCATTTTGAGGAGCTAGTTTTAATGTTCCACATAGACAAGGTCTCTCAGGATCTAGAGGGTATCACCCCTAAAAAGCATAGCCTGAAGGAAACATGAGGAAGTACGGGGCTTGCTTTGTCACCTCTGTCTTCTGGCCTTCAATGGAAGGTCGGGGCAGCAAGGGGAATTTGGGAGACTATTTCCTAAGGACAGGCCTCTGGCAGGATGTTCCTGAAGTTTAGAGTACTATTCTGGCCACAATCAATGTGTTTTAGACATTCCTTCTGATCCAAGGGGTGCCACGCCTGGATGGAGACAAGACTGCGGCCTAATTCACCAGGTTATCAGACAGTGGGCAGGGATGCCAGGAAGCACACGGCAGGTAACTTGCATTCCATCACCTGGTGGCACTTTCAGAGAAGTCCTTGGGAAATCTAGGGAGTTCATTTCAAAACTCTGGAGAAAGAGGAGCTAAAAATACAATATGAATTATTTATCAGTATTCTCTTTGTAACTCACAGACTTTAAAGGGTGCATATCAGAGTCTTCCACTCAGCTTAGTCAGTCCTTCTTGGGTACTTCTGAAGGATGTGGGATTGAGGCGTGCTGGAGACTCCAGAGGCTGATGAGACAGGAAGAACTGTGCCCAAGCAGCCCTGGTGCTACAAAGGGTGACTGAGTGTGAAACGAGAGGACTCTACTCCCTCGGACAATATTTCTTTAGAAATTAAAGAAGCTATCTGCAGTAGTGGCTTAGGGTGCAGAACCAACAGCACAGCTGTAAAAGCCTGTCTTCTCTGATGTAAACATAGTGCCTCTGAAAGACACCGAGGCCTGTGGGGCTGACCCCGGCTGGCAGGTGCTTTCTTCCAGGAGAGGAAAGCGTCTCCTCAAGGAACCAGGCTCAGACATCCTCTCTCCCTCCCATCCAGAAGGATGGTGACCTTCAAGAGTTGATGCAAATGTCCTTTAAAATATATCTGCTAGGTCTATAAAAGAGTTTTTTCTGCTGAAAAGTGATTTATCTGAAATCAGATGTCCAGGAACTTGATGGAGATGTGATAAAAGGGGGACGTGAGAGGCTAGAAATGGAGGTGCACTTTAGAGACAACTTTTTTGAGAAAAAGATTCTGAGAAACTACTTCCACACTTTCATTCAACTCGCCTAATGTTCACCTGTCAGGTTCCCTCATGAGATTTCTCTTGCCACATTCCCCATGTTTACATTTCTACCCCTGCCACCCAGGTTCCCCTTTTGTTCAGTCCAGGACCTCGGGGATTTTAATTCCTTGGTTTTATCCACTTTTCTCTTAGTTTTACCTCCCTGTTTTTCACATGCATCTGTTCCTTACAATTCTCAGTCACCCTTTGAATCCATACTCTCATTGTTGCTGCCTGGATTAAGTGATTGCCTGACAAACTGATTCATTCATTCCACACCCACTTCTTTGTGCTGGGTGTATGACATAATTCATGCCCTCAGGATTTTCACAATCAAGTGGCAAACAGATGTGAGTATTTCAAGTAACTGCAAGACAAAGTCTGAAGTGTGAGAAATGAACACACTCTATTATTCAAGGTTCCAAGGGAAGAATGATGAGTCTCGACTTTGGCAACAGTCCCTTGGTTCGTTCTGGCTGGGGTGGGTACCCACTCCTCTGTGTCCAGGTTAACTTTCCAAAGCAGTACTGCAAGGTCGCTGTCACTAACAAGGACTCACCCAGCACCTGCAGGACCACTCCTGTACAGCTGTCTTGGTGTGATGGCTCTGTCAACAAGAGTTTGGAGAAGAGAACTTAAACACTATCATCAAGAGAAGTCTGGTTAGTGGAGCTTGATTATGTTGGCTCATTGCCAAGTTTCTTAACCTATGGCATGAGGGGGCAAGACAGAAGCAGGAGCATTTGTACCTTGCAAGAGAGGAGGTAAGAAGTACGAACTTGCTAAAAGGAAGATAGGAGGAGATAACAGGAAGCAGAACAGAAACCTTACCTACTTTGCAATTCCCTTACAGACCAGGCCTTTTAAATTATGGTTGCTTTGTTTCTCAGCATTTATACCATGCCCACAGATAGAAAGCGAGATGTGTGACTTGATAAAGAATTTGTTCTGATTCACAAATTTATATAAAAGTGAGTCATCTTTGATTATATAAAAATTAATCATCTTTGGTGTATTTAAAATTTAAACTATTTTAAATGCTCTTAATTAAAAAATAACATTTCATGAAATTAATCGAGAACAATCTTAGATGTGTGGGCATTTCAAATATACATATGCCTCTGAATTGAGACAGACTTTTTAAATAATTCTTTCCAACAGTAATAAACACATCTTGGTTGTTCCAGGAATGACTATAGTCTGTGGTTTTCTCAAATGGAATTTTCTTTGTAGTAGGTAAATATTGAAGCAACATTTAAGTTGGCTCAAGTCTGTCCATATTGACTGCAGAAAGCAGCAAATATCATGGGACAACACCAGAGTGAGAGAGGGAACTTTGTAGTTACAAGATGGGGCATACATTTAAGGCTGACTTCAAGATTTTTCTCTTACTAATATAGAAAAAAAGCATGGACTGGGCCCTGGTAAGTCTGTGAGCATTTAACAGATAAGTAAACAAAATAAACCTTTCACATTCAGAAATATGACTCCATATAGAATTCTTTGAACTGCTTTGACTTTTCTACATAAAAATCCTATTTTCAATTATTTAATATATTATTACAAGGCATGTGGCATACATTCTACCTTCTTGTGACATTGTATATGTCCTTATGGCTAGTTCTGCTCTCTGCAATAGTTTTATTAGAATGTTACTGAGAATTAAAGCAGACGCAAACTAGGGCACCACAGGCATGTGCAATAAAATACAGTTAGTCTTGTAATTTGAAAATGGAAGATTATATAAATGTGAATTTTTGAATATGTATCCAGTCTAATACATCTATTGTTTGTATTTAATGAATATAAAATATAATTGAAGGTAAAGGCCTAATTTGAGAACGTAGACGAGAAAGAGAAGAATCAAATAAATGAAATCATCAATAACAAATATGTACAGAAACCCTTTGCTCCTCCAATGTCTGGTTCAATTGTTTTTCCTTGATGATTGAAGCCAACATCTGTAAGTGCTGTAAGAAAAGCTTCTTGCATACTTAAGTGAACTGTACTAAATTAATCCTTTCTGTTGCAAACTTGAGTCAGGTTGTTTTGACTGCTATTTTATTTTATTTTGTACATGAACCTGCACAAATTTAATAGACGTTATCTTTATTTTACTAAAAATTTGTTTATTTCAATAGCTTTAGGAGTACAAATGGTTTCTGGTTATATGGAAGTCTTGTACAGTGGTGAAGAAGTCTGGCCATTAAGTGTACCCAGCACCCCCATTAGTGCACATTGTACCCAATAGATGATTTTTTTTTTATCCTTTCCCCTTCCTACCCTCTCCCTTCTGAGCCTCCAATGCTCATTATACCATTCTATATTGCCTTTGTAAACCCTTAGCTTATCTCCCCACTTATAAGTAATTGAATATGTGGTATTTGGTTTCCCACTCCTGTGTGACTTCACTTAAGATCATGGTCTCCAATTCTACCTAAGTTGCTGCAAAAAGATATCATCTCATTCTTTTTTATAGCTGAATAGTACTCCACGGTGTGTGTATGTGTGTGAGTGCATGTGCATCACATTTTCATTATCCACTGATCCATTGATGGGCATTTAAGCTGATTCTATATCTTTGCAACTGTGAATTGTGGTGCAATAAACACATGAGTGCAGGTGTCTTTTTTTTTTTTGTATAACATGCTCTTTTCTCTTTGGGTAAGTAGTGGAATTGCTGGATCGAATGGTAGATCTACTTTTAGTTCTTTGAGATATCTCCACATCGATTTCCATTGAGGTTGTACTAATTGACATTCCTACCAACAGTGCATAAGTGTTCCTTTTTCACTGCATCCACACTAATATCTGGTTTTTTTTTATTTTTTAATAATGGCAGTCTGACTGGTGTAAGGTGATATCTGATTTGTAGTTTTAGTTTGCATTTCCCTGTTGATTAGTAGTGCTGAATATTTTTTCATTTGTTTTTTGGCCATTTATATATCTACTTTTGAGAGATGTCTGTTCGTGTCATTTATCCACATTTTAATGGGGTTATTTGTTTTTTTCTTGATGATTTGTTTGAGTTCTTTGTAGATTCTGGATATTAGTCCTTTGTCAGGTGTAGTTTACAAATATTTCCCCCATTGTATAGGCTGCCTGTTTACTCTTGTGATTATTTCTTTTCCTGTGCAGAAGCTTTTTAGTTTAATTAAGTCCCACTCATCTATTTTTGTTTTTATTACATTTTCTCTTGGAGTTTTAGTCATAAATTCTTTACCTAGCCCAATGTCCAGAAAAGTTTTTCCTGAGGTTTCTTCTAGGATTTTTATGATTTCAGATCTGACATTTTAATTTATACTTTAAACGCTTCCTTTATTCAAAGTAGAAGTGAAATTTCTTGTAAGTGGGGAAAAAAGGAATGATTTTCACTATAGGTTCAATGTAGCATATGCCATGATTATGACCAAGATGTTGTTCAATATGTAGAAAAGGTGATTAGGAAAACACATTCTATTATATGCAAAAAAAATGAAATTTAACTTCCTACTGGATATGCTAACTAATGGAAACAGACAAAAACCACGGTAATTTCTGTAACTTATTTATGAATTAACCCAGGTTTACTTTATTTATCTCTGAAATTTTTACTCAATTTTGGTAAAGTCACCTCTCTCAGGCACTTATATGGAAGTTCTCTTAATGTTTTCTAGATTACTCTTTCAAAACGAAATATGAGAAACTTGGAAACACAAATCTAAAACAAAGATATACTGCATAATTACTTGGGTAGTATTCTTATTATACTTGTTCTGTGATTTATCCTAATTTAACAAGATTCTTTTTAACACTATATTTACCTCATGTGGAATGGTAAGTAACATATTTCATGACTAAACAAAGAATTACCACAAACAAGATTCTTTTTAACACTATATTTAAACACTTACTCATGTGGAATGGTAAGTAACATATTTCATAACTAAAGAAAGAATTACCACAAACAATACTATACTAATATCAAAACACACACATACAGATGTGTATGGCTTTCTTACTTCAACAACTCTGGTAAATTTCTACAGAAAAGGAGTATACAAAGGCCTGACAATTAAGTTCATGAACTCATCCTAGAAAAAGTGCTACAATTCTTATTGCTGAATATCATTATGGTCACCTTCAAAGCACTACCCTTGGGAAGCTATGCACTGACGCCAGTGGCCAATCCACCTGTCAAAAGCAATTTTGGTACTCTTTTTCTGCAATGGACATCAGAGCTATTGTAATATTACTCTTGATGTCCTGAATGTCATTAAAATGTCTTCCTTTCAATGTTTCCTTTATCTTTGGGTAAAGAAAAAAGTCATTGGGGCCAGATCTGGTGAGTAGGGAGGGTGTTATTTGTTGACTGGCTAAAAACTCCCTCACAGACAGTGCTGGGTGAGCTGGTGCATTGTTGTGATGCAAGAGCTCCTTTGGGACCAGTTTTGCACACACCTTTCTCATGCCAAGATTTTTAGTTAAGATTTTTCTGTTTCACTATTAATGTTTATTTGATCTGCTAGGCTTCTCACAGACAGCTGATGATTTTGACATACAATTCGGCGAATTTTTGCAATGTTTTTGTCAGTTCTGCTCGTTACTGACTGTCTAGACCTCTCTTCATCAGTGATGCTTTCTCTCCCCTTAGAAAAATGTTTCATCCATTTGTACACTGTCATTTTCTTCATGGCATTATTCCCAAAAACTTGTACTAACATGTCCCTGATTTCATTTCTACTCTTGAAAAGTTTAACAAGAAATTTAATGTTTGTTCGTTGCTCTACTTCAGGCTCCAACATTCTCGTGATGGCACACAAAAACATGCAAAAATAATAATGAACGCCACTCAACAAGATACCACCATATGTCGACATGAACACAGCTATGAGATGAGACAATGATATACCAAGGGTATGAAACCTTACTGAGTTGTTTGTATAGTGCTGCCAATGCATGCAAATGGAGGCAAGTTTGCAAACTTAATTGTCAGCCGCATGTTTTCTTGGTTTCTTAAAATTCTTTGTTACTCCTTTCAGAGCTGCTTCTTCTGAACAGAGCCACATAGACTGGGATATGTGATAATCAAGTCCTTATGCTGACAGAACACATGTGCTATCACCAGCTACATATTACCCCATGTCTGTCTGTCTATCTATCTCCAAATGTGATGCATTTTTTATTGATTCCTCAGGTAAATATATGCAACTTTATCAAATACCTTCTTCACGCAGGCACTTTATTTCCTCCCCCCCTAAAAAATATAGATTAGAAACCATATTCTTTTAACTTCCCATAATAATTGAGAAATCTTAGGTTAAAAAGTATAGAGTATTGAGTAGTAAAGAGAACTGGGCTCTGGCCGCAGCCCAGCTACTGACTCCTTCTTGTGACTCTGGGTATTTCCTTTGCCTGTGATGGTCTCAAACTTTTTCATTTGTATAATGAAGGAACTAGACCAGACAATTTCTTTAAAAAAAATTCCCTCTGAGTACAAAATGCCACAGTTCCAAATATGGAAGCATTTTATAATGTTGGAGACTGGCAAAAATAGTACTTCTCTCAAAAGAACTAAATGATATCGATCTCATTTCGTTTATAGGCATTCCTATGTGAGAAGAAGGTAAATATCACACCCCCATCTGCCCCCTTCAGAATCTGAGCCCAGGCAAAAATAAATTAGGTATTCACAGAATTGTTGTAAAAAAACCAAACAAATTTGAATGACCATAAACATTCTGCAGTTGTAATGTGCTAAAAAATACAAACATCCAATCATCACTCCTTGACTATAGTTGCTGGGAAACAAGAATTCCCAACTTCTAGCCTAGTGTATCCACATGGGGCCTCCAAGGGTCCAAACATCAGTGTCCTTTACAGTCTGGTCAACTAGAACTAACATTTGACCAACAGGACCCCTCTTAGTATTTCTGTCAAATACATCCTGAACAGGAAGTTACCTGTATGAGAGTGTCTGCAAATGAAAAGTGTTGGCCATTTAGGTTTAGGGCAAAGAAAACAAATGGTGTGATTCTATCAAGATGCAACAATTTCTCTGATTTGTGACATCTGTTTCCCTTTCTTCCCCTTTCTTTTCCTTTTTTTTGGAATGAGACAAGCATTGACTGAAAATAGTCATTTTTTTAACTGACCAAATAGAGAGAGAGAGAGAGAGAGAGATAACATATTCTCATGGAAAATGGTTTCTAAGTCAGTGTTTGAATATAATATAGACATAAAGTTTTTTTGGCTGAATCACCAAAACTTGATATAATTCATTTAAACATTTTGGTTAGCATTTTGTAGGGTTGAAAGATTACATGATTAATTTATATAGATAATTTAAAAGTTAAAATAAACAAATAAGTAAAATGATTAAAAGATACCATAATCCTACCATCCAGAGAAAAGCAGAGTTAACATCTGTAGCCTTCTGGTGTGTAAAGCCTTCTAGTCTCCTGAGATGTATAGACACATTCTATATATTATATATCGACACTGATATCTCAAGTCCATCCCATATTCCAGACACATCTTATGTGTCCAGAGAGTTGTGGAGATCATAATGCTGGCACTCCTGTGTGGACACATCTATGTGCTGAGGCACCTTATTTGGGAAACCCTGCTCTACACTTCCATAAGTTGAGTATATCAGAAACAAGCGTCATCGGCATGGTAGTGAAGAAGTTTCATTTCTTGAAAAGTCCCCATGTTTCTTTTTTTTTTTTTTTTGAGTTGGAGTCTCACTCTGTAGCCCAGACTGGAGTGCAGTGGCCGCTCCTGGCCACCGCAGCCTCGACCTGCTGGGCTCCGGCGATCCTTCCACCTCAGCCTTCCAAGGAGCTGGAACTACAGGTGCACGCTACCACATCCAGCTCATTTTAAAAAATTTATTGTAGAGATGAGGTCTCGCCAAGCTGCCCAGGCGGGTCTTGAACCCGCGGGCTCAGGCAATCCACTCACCTCAGCCTCCCAAAGGCGCAGGATTATAGGCTGAGCCACCGAGCCCGGCTCCCATGTTTCTTATATCTGTCCCTCACTTCCACGGAGCTGGCACGAGTTCAACTAGTACAAGTTTAGCTGCATAAATGCCAGGGAGCACAATTTTTTTTTTTGCTGCCCAAGTCCCATTTTAACCATACAACCATTGTAATTGCTCCCTTGCTACCCTAGATCTCTTCTTGCTTCCCTGGACACTTGTACCAGAGAGGACAGGTCAAGATGTGTGGCCTTGTTACTGTGGTGCCATAGGAAGAGGACAAAGGCTCCTGCTGAGCCTTTCTGACTGCAGACGTGGAGAATGAGGGGTGCAGACAGTGCCCACTCACTTCAGCTCCCGAGCACACGACTCACACACCAGCAAAACCAGATGTAGCTGAGCTACCACAAGGTGCAAACTGGTTTGGAAACTGACACAGACAAGAGTAAAATCAACATGCGAAGTCCAGGGCACTTCTTGAGTTGCTTTGTGTTCCTTTAGAGTGGGGACCACATCTATCCAATCATTTGCCTGTCCTCCCCAGGAAGCCCAGTTTGGGGCCCAGTGAAAGTGCGATTCAAGAGGCTTCTGGTTGGTACACTGGCTTGATGCTAAGTGGCAAAGGAAGATGTGATCCATGTCCTTCACAGTCATAGGCTCCATAGGTCTTTGTTTATGTTCATTATTCCGTGCTCCTCCTAACAAATGGCTTAGAGATTCTATGTGTCACAGCAGGAGGCCCCAGAGGGCGCATTAACTGCAATGGCCCATCTTATCCCATTACTCTCACTAGCAAAGGTGTTTCTACTCCAAAGGCAAAATATGATGTCTCTAAACTCCAGGGAAAGAACAGAGGAACACATGTTGTCAGTGGCAACCAAACTTAGCTTCATCATGAATCACTGTGGCCTCATTCTGACAGGTCCAGTTGCAGCCCAGCCCTGGATCACACCAAACAGTGACTCAGCTACAGTGAAACTTCAGATGCTATTTTTATGGGGGGCTTAGAAGGCGAGGAGAGAGGTATAGAAAATCTTTATTATTTTTTCCTGAATTTTAATAGCTTCAACTAAATCTTTACTTTGAGAATGGAACTGTGGAAGTTAACCTGCCCCTGAAATTATGTAACCTGTACAGTTTATATATTACATCTTGCCTATTAAAGTCACAAACCATTTCTATAATCAAAAATTGGGGGGGGGCAAAATCGAAAAGGGGAGATTTCAGAAGAGTCTGAGCCCAACATAAGCGACTATAGTGCAGCGGGAAGAACCCTAGTTTAAGAGTCAGAAAGCTCTGCCATCTATAAGCAGTATCAGCTTGGGACTAAATGCCAGGAGATGTCCAGGGGACAGTGAGGTGGAGATGGCTGTCCTAGATAGAGTCTCAGAGTGGGCCACTGGGCACAGGTAGGTGTGCCTACCCTGCTTAGCTTTTGGATCTGGTGAAGGAAACCCCCTGGGGGGAGTTTGAGATACCACAGACTTCAATACTGTCTTCTTTAGACTCTTGTCTTCTCACTGAATGTGCTAACTCCACATTCACACGACTACCTACTGACTCCTATGATCACTGACTCACCCTTCTTGGGATTTTTTCCAACTGCTCTCTTCTCCTGAGCAATTAGAACAGTGCATATACTTCCAGAGCAGAAACATGATATTTTTGTGGAAAAGTAGGACAATGTTTTCCTCAAATCCACGTTTCTCACGATGATCAGAATTTTGTTTCCTCTTCTGGCATGGTCCCTGTCTTCAGGAGAACAGTCCACCTACAGTGATTCTTGGCTTTTGTTTTGGAACACAAGTGGATGGCTCAGAAGTTATCACTTCTCAAGGCTGTGATTTCTCCTGTGGGTGTCCCCGTCATGTCTTTGTTAGAGTAAGCCACCAAGCTCAAAAGATAACTCATTTCTAAAAGAGCACTCATTGCAAAATTTCTAAAAAATGTTCAGTGGAAATATCTTTTAACAGTTAAACCAACCTCTGTAAACATGTGTTTGGTTCTTTGAATAAGTCCTTTTACATTTTTTTTCCAGAGCAAACACTCTTCTAGGCTGGAAGACCTAGATGGAAACAACATCCAAATGGACCCGATGATGTTGAGAGGAAGGGGGCCATGAAAGAAGGGAACCTCACATCTGCTGAAAGATCCGTCCATTCATAGTAAATGACCTTGGATACAATGGTCTGTAACTTCTGGAAATTCCATCAGAAACAGAGGAGTAGAACCCAGTTTAATGCTGAGCTTTCTTCTTGCTACACCACATTAATCCTATGCCTGAATGGCTCATTAGCCAACCACTTTCAGCTACAAACTCATCAAACTCTGGGGACAGGAAGAACAGAGACAGAGTGGGAGTAACTCTTACGTCATGTTCTGAAAGCTCGGTCGTGGAGCCTCATTTTTCTCTCTGAGGAACTCATGGACACTGAAACTTCCTCCTCCTCAGCTGTTGGCCAGCAACAGGCCCTAAATTAGTTAAATCTAACTATAATAAACATGCTGCAAATGAATTATATTTAACTCTAACAGCCACATCAGAGCTTGTCTGGAGATGGAATAATTTTAGCTTATGCTACCATAAGTCCCCGAACTAAAGCAGAAAGTAATTACCTAAGGATTTACCATAATGAGTTCACTGACACTCACTATTTATTACAGTGTGTGAACATCCCGATCTTTTATATAGTCAGGCACTGCAGACTTCTTGAGTGAGCACAATAAGGACACTAAAAATAAAAAGGTTTCAGGTACATATACGATCACTAAAGTCACCTGACTTCAGTCTTCATCAAGAATCAGTAATAATTTTGAAGAGTCCCCACTGAAACTTTATACCGCCAGGAGAACAGGGCCTGCTAAGAAAATGAACAATGCAAATCAGATTATAAGCTTTTTGAGAGACTACACTGCATGGCAACACTTAAAAAGGGTGCTTACTTTTGAAAAATGTAACTGGACTTCAGTGCTATGCATGCTAATGAAAAATCATGTCTATCTATCCATTAAGGCAGGATCTTATTCAGTAGCATTTGGTTAGAGGAACAGTTTATTTCTGAAAGTACATACAAGTAATAACTTGTCCAAAATGCTGTTTCTTAGAAAATGTTATAATATTAATATTGTACATTTCATTTATTCGGAATAATCTTCCCCTGAAAAAAATTCATCATTTGTCCAGTCATCCCTTGTGATTTATTGTGTATCAGTTGTGGGACAAGTATTAGAAGTATAAGGAACAATAAGGCAAGATCTCTGCTCTCCAGAAGCTAAAAGTTTAGTGGGGAATGCAGTCCAATATGTAATTGATTTACTGAAGTATAATACCTATAGTGATTCATGGGGTACACTGCCTATTATGTACAAATCAATTGGTCAGTATTGATTTATGTTATTTGAAAGGAGAAACCTAAATATGAGTTGACCAAGGACCAAATCGTCTCAGGCCAGCCTCAGCCACTGAGTGTCCTTTGTATACTTGGGCATTTTGGGCAGCCTCACCTGTGCTTGGGTACATGCTACCTTTAGTTTGCATATAGGTGTTTATATCTTGCCTCATTCTACAAAAAAAATTTTAAGAGGCTTGAAATAAAAGAATGTTTGAATATGAATAAAAATAAAGGGATGGATGTTATTGACACTTTTCTCACGCCATGCTCACTTCTGCCCACCTCTTCCCAACTTCCTGTCAAAGGTCATGAGTCTGTAAGCAGGAAAAGAAATCTGCAGATGTGGGTTTACAGGGAGGCAGAGCAGAAGGTATGCTTAAGCCAATTAAGCCTCAACTACTCTTTCATCTACTCCTCCACTAAGTCCAGGGCCCAACTCTAGAAGGTGGCCCTGGGAGCTCTGGCAGGTGTGGAGGTGTTGGAGTGGGGCGGCCTCTGCTTCACTCTGACTGAAGGGTGCTCATCAGGAGGTGGAGAGGAGTACCTGGCACCTGGCAGGGCAGGATTTGCGAGCTCTTGAATTGGGCCTATAATAGCAGGTAACAGCATTCAATCCTCTCTCCTAACATAGAGAGACAGGGTGAGGGGAAGTTATTAGCAAGTGTGGAACGACTGAGTTCAGGGAAAAGGGCAACACAATAGCAAGCTGTGGAGATGATGCCTGCAGCAGACTAAGCCCCTCCCCACCCAAAGTAAATGAGAAAGCAGCCAGTCACAAAACTCAGAAGGTGACATTTATCTGCACCTTGAGGTGAGCTAACTTTCGGTACTTAACTCTGAAGACATTTCTCACAAAGGGCTTTGTAGAAGGAGCACTGAGTGATAGAAACGGACAAGATCTTCAACAAACTTACTACCGTACCCATGATAACCAATTTCCTCTGGCTGTTTCTTGTAGTATCTGTGGATGGAAGCCTAGCAAGTAATGTTCAAGTTCCAGCAGAGAAGGTCATAGCACGGGAGGCCATGATAACACATCTGCTCAGCGTCAAGAGATAGTTCCTATTTTCCCATCCTAGGGTTACTCCTTCTTAGGAGGAAAAAAATTAACATTTGTTTGTTTGTTTTTCCAGATACTGCACTCGGTACCTTATTTTGATTATTAAAACATAACCCTCTTGAAAACACTATGGAGTATTACCATCATTACAAGTGAAAACCCCTGAGGCTCAGAAAAGTTAAGTAACTTACTCAATGTAACACAGCAACAAAGAGGTAGAATCCAGATTCAAACCTGGATATGCCTTCAAAGCCATCCATTTTTGCCTCAGCAGCTTCTACTAAAGAATAATAGAATAAACGTGTGTCTCTTGTTTCCCTGGATACTTGACTGAAATGTCTCATCAGCCAGCTCTTTCAGCATCTGGTAGCCACCTGGGAAACCCTAACAGCGTGTGGGTACCTAGCACACTTTCTCAAAGACAGTTGTCCTCAAGCTTGAATTGTACAGTATCATGTACATCAGTTGCCACTGTCCAACAGCACAAGAGTGACAATAAATTAAATATTTGCTTATGTGGCTGCTTATAAAATACATATAAAACAAAACAAACTCCACAATGTGAGTCATCACCATTTATCAATAAAATTCAATATAACTGAAGCCACAAGACCCCATATCATCCCTTGAGGGAAAGAAGCCAAATTTAAAAACCTCTCATCTGTTTTCAGCCCAGCTATTTATTGTCAGCATACAGAGACTTCTGACAGAGCCAGCAGAGGAATGGTGAAGAGAACTTCTCTGATGGTGGCACTGAAGGAACGTGGGCTACAAAACAATAAAACAGGAGATCGTGAGCAGCTCGGGAGCTCAGGAAACCCACACACCACAGACAGAATCCCACAGCAACGTTAGAAAGCATTTCTCTTGCTCAAAGAGTCCGTCACCAGAAACCAATATATTTTTAGAGAAAATAGCATCTGTCTTTTTCAACCCTCTGAAAGTTAAGGTGTATTTACCCACCGTAAATGAAGCCTAGAAGAAATGTAAACAAAATGTTGCTGATACCTTTGCCTCGCTGGGTCTCCATTTCCCCTTCTGTAAAATAACAGATTCGGACAGATTGTTCTAAGGGCTTATCTGGTTCTGATGTTCTATAATTCTACGGATTTAGCTGATTGGTTCTACTGCTAGCATCAGTAGATTTTTTTCAGGAGTTACCTTTAGTGTCAAATGAGATCTCCTTTCTTCTCCCAAAATTTTGAATATGATCTTAATCACATTTTAATTATTTATCTCTTTGTCTATCTTTGTGTTTCTAGTGCCTAGCAATGTGTATATGTAGTGCATAACAAAGCTATCATGTGCTATATCTAGTAGACTGTGCTTTCTTCTTGCAACTGGCAAGTTTCCTGGAGCTCCAGCCACTGTATAGGAGAGGACTCAGCATGTTCTTGTACAGTCAGGCTGGCTACTATGGTCATTAACCAGCAAGTATTAACTAAGCACACTTGCATGTCTCACTTTGTGTAAAAAGCAAAACACACACACACACACACACACACACACACACACACACACACACACACACACAAAGGCGACTCTTCGTTATGTTCCTTTTAGTTAAGAAATAAATGTTCTAAATTGTAGAGATCATGGAATTCTTTGCTGTATAGCCCATAATTGCTAATACAAAGCATTACACATGAAGTATCCAGTATTTTGGGTTTAGATGAGATCAATGAATCGATAAACACCACAGTATTTTCAAGTATAGCATGCTAGAACTCCTATGGGTATAAACCCATACACCACAGATAGAATCCCATAGAAATATTGGAAAGTTGTTTCTCTTGCTCCAAAAGTTGGTCACCAGCAGCCACCTTCCTCCTTCCAGATTCTACCATGGGGCCAGATGTACCTCCCTTTCCTGGGTCTCCTCAATGTCAGTGCCTGTATAATTATAGCCACCTCCTCTCCAAACTCTTCGTGACAGTTAGCCACAACACCAACTCCTTCCTCTCAAGGAAGAGTGGAAGTTCCATAGAAAGGAAGCAGGAAGCTCTGACTCCTGCCAAGATGTCACCCAGTAGCTGGCTAGTGACTGCTTCGCACTTAGTCACTTGAGTTCTGCCATGGTCTGTTTTGTGAAAGAATTAAGAAGGCAACACTATATAGTTAAACCTCAAGGGAATTAGCTAAAAGAAAGAAACAGACACCATTCCCATTGCCTTTTCTAATGTCTAAATGCATTTCTGCCCCTATATTTCCAGAGCCTGTTTACAATGTGCTTTTTTCTATTCTGGGTCACTAACATCCCTGCCCGGGGCTATATGGTTCTGGCTCAGACATCCCAACATGAGGGGAAAATGAATACAACAGAAACAAAAAGCTTACTACCTTAGTATCAAGCCATTAGAAATCACTTTACTTTAATAAGGTCCCACTTGTCTATCTTCTCTCTTATGACCTGTGGGTTTCAGGTTTTGTTCAGGAATTGGATGCCAGATCCGATTTCCATGAGGGTATTTCCTTCATTTTCTAAGATTCTTATGGTTTGAGGTTTTACATTTAGGTCTCTGATCCATTTGGAGTTAACCTTTGTGCATGGGGATAGATAGGGGTCCTGTTTCAATCTTCTGCACGTGGTCAGCCAGTTTTCCCAGCACCATTTACTGAATAGGTTCTCCTCTCCCCGGTGGTAGGTGGTAGAGGCCTTGTTGAAGATGAGTTGGTTGAGAAATTGAGGTTTTGCTTCTGGAATCTCAATTCTATTCCATTGATCTATATGCCTGCTCCTATACCAATACCAAGCTGTTTTGATGATTGTAGCTTAACTGACAAGCTTCTGCAAGGCCAAAGAAACCATCAAGAGAGCAGGGAGACAGCCTACAGACTGGGAAAAAATAGTTGCCAACACCAGGTCTGACAAAGGCTTAACATCCTTGGATCTACAAGGAACTAAAACGTGCTGAAAAGAAAAAAACAAACAACCCCATTATCAAATGGGCAAAAGATATGAACAGACACTTCACAAAAGAGGACATCCGAGCAGCCAACAAACACATGAAGAAAGGTTCAACCCCACTAATCATCAGGGAGATGCAAATCAAAACCACACTGAGATACCACCTAACTCCAGTCAGAATGGCAATTATCAACAACTCAAAAAATAACAGCTGCTGGAGAGGGTGTGGCAAAAAGGGAACACTTCTAGACTGTTGGTGGGAGTGTAAACTAGTGCAACCTCTGGGGAAAGCAGTGTGGCGATTCCTAAAAGCTCTAAATATCAACCTCCCATATGACCTCCTAATCCCCCTAACTGGGAATATACCCTGAAGAACTCAAATCACTCTGTAAAAAAGATACCTGCACACGTATGTTTATCGCAGTGTTGTTCACAATAGCAAGAACCAGGAAACAACCATGCTGCCCATCAAAAGAGGACTGGATTTTTAAAATGTGGTACATATACACAGTGGAATACTACGCAGCCATAAAAAAAGAACAAAATCATGAATTTCGCAGCAACCTGGATGGAACTAGAGTCTATAATACTGAATGACCTCTCACAGAAACAAAGATCCGAGTATCACATGCTCTCACTCATATAATGGACCTTGAACATCCAATGTAATACTATAAGAAAATGACTGACGGTACTGGGAAACTATGGGGGTGAGGGGGATGGGATTAACAGTAGCAAATATCTGTCTGGGGATGGGGAAACATCTCTTATCAACAGGGTGCCTGAATGAAATGTAATTGTACACCTAACCCTTAACTGTACCCCACAAAACCATAATAAAAAATATTGATAAAAAAAAATAGTAATACTACAAAAAAAAAAAAAAGAAAAGAAATCACTTTACCCACATACACCCATGCCTCTGTGTCTCCTTGACAGTTTCATCTCAAATCCCTCTGGAGTATGTACTGAATCTCCAAAAATGCTTTCTGTTTTGAGGACAAGCTGCATGATGGCCCCAGCATGCCTGCCCACTTAGCATTCTCTGAGCATTCTCCAAGCTGTTCCTCAGGGGTTCCAGCAACACTGTGGGCTGCCAGCCCCAGCCACCCCTAGAGAGAGCCTAAGAAACCATGGCCCTTTATGCAACCTCACGAACACCGTGCTGCATCTCCCTACTGCCATTCATCAGCTGAAGCTCCAGATGTCAAGTCTCCAAGGTAAGCCATTAGTCAAATACTGCCCAAGTGAGTCTCGAGGCAGGTAGCCTTCGGACCATGACCACCCAGCTCGGCTTTAACACATTCAGTCCCCCACACACAGCCTGTTGTTAGCTCTTTGTATGGAGCTGAAATCAACCTTTCCTAATTTTCTTCCCACTGGTCCTAGTTCTGCCCCTGAAGTAACAAGTATACTCCCTTTTCACCATGAATGATCTCTTTACAACCACAAATAAAACAAAAAACGGTATCACTGTGCATGGAAGGATACGGCAAACTAGGTGAAGAGAAATGGCAGGACCAAATCGATAAAAATAGAGTATCTTTGTGAACCAGTTAAAGAGCAGTGACAACACTCTTCCAATCTCTTCTCTGTCCAGTTATCCTTGAGCTACTAGATGATAGACCCATAAGAATCTCCAGAGATCACAATAAATATATATGAAGTACCTGCTCTGAGGTAGGGTCCATTCTGGAGCTCTCCAGGTACAGAATGACCATGGCAAAATTCCCATCCCTTATGTCTCATGCTCTATTAAGACAGACTAGTCTAAAAGTCAACATAGCACAATGTCCACTTCATATTCAAAGAATTTACAGTCATGCTTTTAATGAATTAATTATTCATTTAAGACAGAACTGGAGGAAATCAAGGGGAGTCGATATTGAGATCTGGATAAACCAGGGAAACAACTGGTGTAAGACCAAGGAATAACACACAGGCTCTGGCCAGGAAGCCATGCCCAAGGCCTGGGAGTCAGCTTCGCCAGTGGCAGGTAAGCCCCTGGCTCCCTAGCAGGACCCTCAGTGTAACACTGGCCTGACCCTCAGTGAAACACTGACCCTCAGTGTAACACTGGCCTGACCCTCAGTGTAACACTGACCCTGAGTGTAACACCTCAGGGCACTTTCTAAGTGGGACTGACTTGAGGGGTCCACTTGACTCTCAGCCATCAGATAGTCTTTGACTTTCAGACCCTTTTAATCCTTTCCACCACAGAGGAATTCCTATTTTCAGCATAAAATTAGCATAGAGATGAAACCATTTCAGGGAGCATAGAATGAATTGACACAGGAGACATTAAGTTTTCCGTTTCTAAAATGAAAAAGTTTTCCTTTTTCTTTAAAACCTCAAAGCTGCTACTTAATTTGTGTTCAGATTGCGCTTCTACTACAGAGCTGTCAACAAGTGGGGTGGTGCTCAGGAGGACTGTGGGAGGTGGAGGGGGCCAGAGAGGGGCAGAGGAGGCCAGGGCTAGAAGAAGAGGATGAAGGAAGGAAGGTGAAGGGGGAGATTAAGGAGGGAAGAGGGGAGTTGCAGTTACGGGCTGTAAACAGTGCCGTCTACCATGGGGATGTTTAAGTGCTCGCAGGACAAGGCACTGGGCAGTGTGCGGATAGTACAGGCTTTGCATCTCCAGTAAATACACCCACACGACCCAGGAGCAAACCAGATACATCTTCCCTAGAGATCTACAGTGCAGGACCTAGTCCTGCTCAACTTCATGTCTGTCTTTGGCTCCCTCACATCATTTCAAAGACATTTTCCTTGTTCCTTTGGACAGGATTTCTCTGCATCTCTCTTTCCACTGGAAAAAAGATTCTAAATAGCTGCGCTGGAACGAATGACAAATCTGCCACGGAGCCCGCGCCATCCCTTCTTCCACACCAACTTTTGTCTTTTTTTAGGTTTTCTCACATCTCTCCTCTCCGCTCTTTTAAGCTCTCAAGTTCTCTCTGCTTTTCTGTAGTGGACTGTTTCTGATCTCACCGAAAAACATTCTCTGAGTCATTAACAATACGAGACACTAAAAAAAGCTGTCTGCTATTGGCCCCAAAGGTAAGCCCTCTCCAATGTCAATGTCAGGGCTTTTCAATTAAGGGAGCACAGAGTGGCTCTGACTAATGCTGGATCTGGACAGCAAATTATTCCATCCAAACAGATTTTGGGAATAATTTTTTTGAAAGTTCAGTCATTTGATTCCACTGCTAAATGTTTAAAACAGTTGGAAAAAAAGTAGTTTTATTTGTGCCAACCTGGCTAAGATAATCCCTTCAACAAAGGGCCATTTAGTGCCCAGGAGGCTTGTTTTAATGCAAAGGGGACAGAGATATGGGTTATTATATACGTGGGTCATTACATATTACAATATGCTAACGTTCATGTACTATGAAATCTTATTATTGTGGACCACATTAATATGAACATTGTGAAAAACTGAACATAGAACAACCTACTTTTAGAGTTGTATGTGACGAAAACAAAAAGTGCCTCCCAACCAGAAGAGCCAGCAGGAGACAGCAGAAGACAACAGACTCCGGGAGCTCCATCACCATATCTGAGATGACATCATAGAATTAAGTTCCTGGATTATGTGTCAGGCATTGTTCTAAGGGACTTTTGTGAACTAACTCATTTAATCCTTAACAATAACCATATGAGATAGGAAGCAGTCTGTTAACTTTATAAAGAAGTAAACTGAGGCACAGAGAAGTTAGAACCTGCCCAAGGCCATGCATGGACAGTTGAGTGGTGAGCCCCGCATTCAAACCCAGGCTGGCTGATCTGAGAAGTTTCCCTCCAACCATTGTACACACCAATCATATGCTGCTACATTCTCATTGAAGGATCTGAGAAATGACTAATGTGCATTGCTTTCTTAGAAACTATGCTTTGATAAATAACCGAAAGTAGAAGTATGTATCTTTACACACATTTGGATGAGTTTAGAGTCACTTGTTCCTGAGTTAGTTCAGGCTTTAAAGCCAGCAAGAGGGGTGGCCCGGTAGGCAACACTTTCCTCCAGGGCTCCATCCAGAGAAAGATCAAGGGAGACTCCTTCCAAACATAAGTGACAACATGAAGCTCTAGAAACTGGCAGTGTGGGTGACTACTTCCACAGAGCTGTTTTAGTGAGCTTAACTACAGCACAAGGGTGTTATGGGAATGACTGTCAGATTTCATAAATTACATTGTGTTATTCACGGGGAGGTCCCTGCAAAACTAAAGTAATAAAATGCAAGCAGAACAGCAATAATAATATTGTATGCAATGCATGGTAAGGATAGAGAAATCAGAACAAATGAAAGCAACAGTCTGTAATAAAAGATCTGACAGAAAAGAAAAGAAGATTGAAAAGACCAACTTTCTGAATTTAAAAATGTTGGGTAGATCCATGATAAGAAGTCAATAAAAATTACAGTGACCTAGATCCATGTCAGAGATATGCCCAAGATGAAAATCTAAGCAAGAAAATAAAAAATATTTTTCCTTTGCTTTTTCATTCCATGTAAATCATCTCTTTGTCTAGTCTGAGATCAACCTTGCTCACCCACTTCCAGCTTGGGGTCCCAATATGTCTGGCCTTCTCAGGAACATCGTACCATTGGGTGTTGCTCCTTTGTCTCTCTCTTACATGTAGTCATCTCTCTTACTCTACAGGATCCTTCTACTGACTCTTAAACACACTGAAGTTCATGGTATTTTTACAAAACTTCTCTTGACCCACGCATCCTCTCCAACCATGACTTTGTCTCTTCCTTCCCTTGAGCTGTATCTACTTACTGTCTCCAGGTCCTCTCCTCCCACCTTTTTTCTCAGCCCACTCTAACCTTGCTTCTGTCCCCCAAGAGTGATCATTTCTCACTGCAGTCACCAAGACTCCATGTTGCTCAATACAGTGGCTCTTTGTCACTTCGCTAGCCTTACAGCAGTTTTTGATGATGTTGGCTATTCCTGCCGTCTTGAGACATGCTCTCCCCAGCTTCTACCACTTACATGTCCCAGCTCTTTCTTACTTTCTTGGCTCTCTCATGTTCCATGCAGGTTGACAATCCTTGAGTTCTCCCAGACTCACCCAAAGCCCCTTGCTCTTCTTGCTCCATACTTCCTAGTCTATCTTCTCCATTCCCCCAGTTTCAAATACATTCTCAGTGAAGGTTACCCACAAATTTCTTGTCAATCCCTCTGTCTCCTATAAACTCCAGACTGGTTTAAACTATCTGTACAACATGTTTATCTCAGTATCTCCAGAAAGCCTATGACCAACACGTTCAAATCTAAATCTTGGCAGTTATGGCCTTCTTATCAACAGTGGCAACACCATTCATCTGGCTCCACCAGCCACTCTCAGCGTTAACCCGCATCCCTTGTGTTCAGCTAAACAGCAAGCTGTGGAAATTGTAGTTGCTATTTATCTTGGGATCTGTTGCCTTACCTCCATCCCCTCGTCACAGTCTTAGTTGGAGCAGCATCATCTCTTTTGCAGTTCTGCTATGGCCTCCCCGTTATTCTGTGGCCCCACTTTCCCCCTTCAATCTGCCTCCATAGAGCAGCTGGAGTCATGTTTTTGAAAAGCAAATCTGATCACATGACATCCCTTGCTTAAAACATTCCAGGTGCTTCCTATTGCTCCCAGGTAAGGGGAGAGATTCCTACATGGCCTATGAGACCCAGCATAGTCTGGCCTTATGCCCTCTTTGGTCTCATCACCATGTTTCCCCCTTTCAGCCTGATGGACTTTCTTTCTGGGCCTCTGAAGCATCAGGTTTCTTCCTGCCAGGAAGCCTTGCTCCCTACTCCTCAGCTTTGAATGTTCTTCTCTCCCCAACCTCACGTTCAACCTTGACTCACTGGTCACTGTTCTTAAAGCACTGCGTAGCTGACACTTCTCCCAGCTTTCATTCACACTTATCTTTGTGATTATTGGTGATAGTTAATTTCCCCTCTACTCTAGACTATTGCTCTTTGAGAACCTTAGTCAAGTCTGCTTTTGCTTTCCATGGTGACTGCAGGAGCTGGCACACAGTGGACATTCAACTGAATAAACAAACGAATGAATGAGCTAACCAATGAAGGGAGCAGATGGTGAGCCAGAGAGTGCAGTATTGGTGAATGGCATTCTTTCTGTGCTCCATCATGAAGCATAAAGCTAGGCCCACCAGCAGACTGCTTTCAGAAATGACATGTTTGGGACATGCTCTCCAACCTAAGAGGAAGGGAAGTGAAGGAGGGAGGAGAGGGGACGGTAACAAAGAAGGATTTCCAACCTACTTTAAAATGTAAATGCCCCCAACAAGGTGCGTTTTAAAGTTCACACCATTAACTCACACATGAAATATCTGTGAACACCTCAAGGGGATTAGCCATAATGAAATTGTGTCTTCCATGTACCTTGTCATATTACAGTTCCTTTAACACATCTTTATGTGCCTGTCTCCCTCCACTAGACTATTAATTACTTGAAGGCAAGGACCATGATTTTCCCCCCTACTATGTAGCATTTAAGTGACTTTGGTGTCCAGACTAGCTCATGCACTCATAAGTGTTTTTTGATGAATGACTTATAGATAGAAAAATACATAAATAAGTAACTGGAAAGACAGGCATCAAAAACAAAAGCTGCCCACTTTTCAACCATGTGGATGAACAAGAAATTGAAACAATATCTACCAAATATTTATATCACCCTGACAAGGGGCATCCCATGTAGAGAAAGGAGCAATGAGCTGGAATTAAAGATAACTCTGTAATCATCTGCTCACCTGACTGTCACTTCACTAAACTTTGAGTTCCTCAAGGGATGGCAGGACCTTTTTGTTTGTGCTTGTGCAGAGTTAACATGAGTTCTCTTCTCATTCCTCTTAATGTACTTACCAAATGAGTCAAAGTCTAGTCCTAGCTCTTACACTACCCGTCGGGGCTGACAAAGTCTCATTTTAGACTTAAAATGAGACCGTAGTACTAGATGATCTCTAAGATCTGTTTCTCAGCTCTAACATTTGATGACTCCATAATTAACCATATGAACAAGAAGACACAAGTTGGAAACAGCCAGGGCCTGAGCAAGTGCACTAATTGCAATGGGTCACATTAAACTTTTAATAGTCTTCTACATTTCTAATCATATCCCAATTCTGGCCTCCATAGCTGTAAAATGATCAACATATGTTGCTTTAAGCCACTAAGTTTGTGGTAATTTGTTACAGCAATCATAGGGAACCCATACACTATAGGAAAAGGTGGGATCGTGGACACAAAAATGAATAAAATAAATCAATCAAGTTGAAAAGGATTATTACCCAAACACCAAAGAAAGAAAGCTGTCTTAGATCACATGCTGGGAGGGTTTAAAAGTTCACATATAACTTTTGACTCTCCTAAAACGTAACTACTGAGCTAGCATAACAGCTGTTTAACACACATTCTGTATGTTGTATTTATTACATACTGTATTCTTACAATAAAGTAAGTTAGAGAAAAGAAAATAACACTAAGAAAATCAGAAGGAAAAAAAAATACATTTATTTAGGTCTGGTACAGTGGCTCATAATCCCAGCACTTTGGGAGGTTGAGATAAAAGCATTGCCTGAGCCCAGGAGTTCAAGACCAGCCTGGGCAACATAGTCAGGCCTGGTGTCTAAATAAGAATAAAATAGAGTAAATGAAAAAAAAAAGAGAAAAAATTTCCTATCCACTAAGTGAGACTGTCATAAAAATCTTCATCCTTATTGTTTTCATGTTGAGTAGGCTGAGGAGGAAAAGGAAGAGGAGGGGTTGGTATTGTTGCCTCAGGGGTAGCAGAGGCAGAGGAAGAAAATCTGCCTTTAAGTAGATCCCTGTAGTTCAAACCTGTGTTGTTCAAAGGTCACCTAAGACTTTCAGAAAGGACAGATGCTGAAACATAACCACCGGGGTCTCAGGAACAGTGGAGTAGGGGTTTCTGACATCTCACAGCATGGGGAACATGTAAACACCTCCTACACAGTCTTTACAGTACAACTCCAGCCTTGCAGGCTTTTTGGTGTTACAATCAGACTTGAGGAACATTCAGTTAATCCTAAAGGGAAAGGCTGCACCCTAACCCATGGGGCAACTAATGCAGTCCAAGCTGTTATTCACAAAGGACCCGTCAGTCTGATACCATCTTTTTTTCAGGATAAATATTGTAAACATCAACTCCAGGAAAACATTTTAAAATTCTGACTTAATCTCGCTGTGTTGTTATTGGCTACCACTGTTAACAGAGAGATTGAGGAAGAGTCGGCTGACACTATGATTTGCCAGGAAGAAACATGTGAATGTGGTAGTTAGGGTGGTCCAGGAGAGGATGTCATGACCCCTCAACCCAGACTCACCCTTCCTATGGCCTGGCTAGGCTTGGGCAGCCCTGGTTAGGCTTTGGCAGCCCTGGTTTCTACAGAAGGTCTGCTTCTACCGCTCCCCTACGGCCTCAGAGCCCTAATAAGACTTGGATTCCAGAACCTAAGGGTCAGGGCAGAAGCTTCTGCCAACGGGGAGACACTGCTCATTATGCTATCATTATTTCAGATGCTGCCAGAGAACCCAGGGTGTCACCAATACTGTACTCAAATACAGCACCCTTGTCAGCCAAACCCTTAGACTGCCAAGGACTGCCCGGCCTTGCTGAAGGCTATTGTCACTTTTGCATTACATGGGAAACTGCTGAACGATCACTGGAGGCAAGGTAGAGTCAGGGCAAAGGGCACGCAGCCTACCCTTTTCCAACAACCTTTTCTGTGCTCCCCATGAAGGTGGCCTTTGCTTTGCTCACTGGTGCATCCCCAGGATTCAGAAAAGACCCAACCCATAGTAGGCATCCACAGTTGATGAGTAACTTCATTTCATAATTACAATTGTGTAAATCCCTAAGACTCAAATCTTTTCTATCTCTTCCTGATCCCTGAAATGAGATCCTTTCCCCTGACACCCCCTCCCTCCCCAGGGCCTGCTTGTTCCCCTCACACGCCATTCTTGTCAGACTTGTGTTACTGTTACTTAGTTCTTACGGTAAGTTGTAAGAGGCTCCCGGTGGAGCCTATCTTATCTGTCCTTGTATCCGCTGCAGCTAACCCACTGCCTTCCACTCAGCAGGTACACAATAAATATCAGTGGATCTGAACTGGTAAAATGTCTTTTCTTCAATTTTTTTGGAGTGGTGTAGGGTTTGCCTGCACAGTAAAAGTCACTTGTATTACTGAACAGACTATAGTAAATCTCTATATTATTTTCTTAAAAAACAAGCTCATAATTACCCCATAATAGGAAGAACCACCATAAAATAATAAAATGAGAAATACTCCAATAAGAGGATCTAATTCATTAATGTCTGAGGTTCTGCCAGAAATGAAAGGCATTTTTGAACCAATTTACCAATACATAAAAATATCTGCTATTAATGTGGATATATATGCATATATGTATGCTTAGATTTACTAATTAATAGGCTTTTTCTATCTGTGACTTAAGAAGAGAAAAATAAAATGGCATATTGCACTGACCAAATAGCATATGGCATGCTTTATAAATATACACATTTTGTCTTTCTCTCCAGCATTCACACAAACCCCAAACTGCCTTTCATGGCACTGGCCTCTTGCTCTAGTTGGAGGGGCCTGAAACAGAAACCCTTAGGAGCTTAGACACCATTACTTCCTTACAGATGTCTGAGGGTGCTCCCGCATGACCCTAGTCAGCAGGGCACCGATGCTTGCACCTCTGGACCAGATGGATGCTCTCCCCACCTCTGCCATCACCATGGAAGTTTCTCTACCCACATCAGCCACACCCTGCAACTGGCCATTTGCTGGGCCTCAATCCAGGCACCCAGCAAGGCTGGGGCGCTAATGAGCACTCATCAAAGGTCTCTGCGACAGAATCACTACTTTCCTCTCCTTCCCTGGAAGTTAGCAAGTGAACTAAAGGGCTAAAGGGCAGCTGGGCCATCCTGAAAGAGGCACATGGCCAGCGGCAGAGCCACACGGTGGACTTTCATTTCTGCCTGGGACAGGAACTTGTCCTTTGAAAGAAAAAGGAAAGAGGAAAACCAACATTTACTGAGTTCCTGGGAAGATAAAACAGATTTATTTTACAACGGTACTGCAAGGTATTTATTCCTTTCTAAAATATAGCTTTCATTTTTATCAAAGTTATACTTGCACAGATCTGAAGGGTCCAATCATTCTCAGGACTTATTCTGAAAGACAGCAGTCCCATCCCCTCCCTGCCACAGGCAGCCCAGAGGCGACCTGTTTTTGACTCTTCCAGTGGGTTCTTTGGCAGGTATCTCTGTACCTTTACATGAGACATTTTTGCTGCTACTTCTTGGTTTGTTTGTTTTTCACTTTAGGCATTACCACCCATCCACTACAGAAGAAAAGCACTTAAGGGTTCACACTTAGCTCGGTCACTCCTCACTCCCACCCCCACCATTCTATGCCCGTGTCCCCCATCTCCCCAGTGTGAGGATGCTGACGTTTTTGCCAGATCACCATTCACACTGTTACATGCTCAGGTCCCTGCTGAGCCACTCAGTAGACTATGATGACTCCACCTTCTCTGTATAAACCCCTCTCTTCCCTAGTTTTAATAACTGTGTTAACTTGTCATCTGTTTTGTTTCCCCTGCTGTGAGGGAGGTAGAGAAACAAAAGGCACGGTGTGGTGGCTGTGAGTGTGGACCGCCTCTCATCAAATCTCAGTTTTGGCACTGACTAGTTATGTGATTCTGGTCAAATTATTAAGCACTAAGTGCTTCAATTCCCTCATTTGTAAAAGGGGGATAAATGACTATTTCTCTGACAGGGCTATTGCTAGGATTTAATTGTTAACACATTTATGCTTAAAATTGTGTGTGATACAACAGACATTCAGAAAGTATAAGAGATGATGACTGCTAGTAGGGATTCAATTATTTTATCCTCCTGAAGTCTCTCCTGGAGCCTCCCCCATCTACTCCAATCTGAGCAGATCACCCTCTGGCAACTTCCACATAGTTGTCACTTTGGGGTGACCTTTACCTTTCTCTCATGTCGCATCTTATATCTCATGGATCTTGTCTTGACATGCTTCTCATTTTGGTGGAAATAGTCTACTTTTATCTTCTCCAAAGAATTAATCTCTAGACTTCTACCAGGATAAAGGCTTTTGGTTACTAGGTTGAGTTGTCATCTTGCTACACAGAATTGGGGAGAAAATCCGGGGTTCTGCTTTTCAAACCCATTTTCAACTGTCAGTCATGCGTTAGCCCTATCTTTTTTTTTTTTTTTTTTTTTTTTGAGTTGGAGTCTCACTCTGTCGCCCAGACTGGAGTGCAGTGGCCACTCCTGGCCACCGCAGCCTCGACCTGCTGGGCTCCGGCGATCCTTCCGCCTCAGCCTTCCGAGTAGCCGGAATTACAGGCATGCGCTACCACGCCCGGCTGATTTTTTGATTTATTGTAGAGATGAGGTCTCGCTGCCCAGGCGGGTCTCGAACCCACGGGCTCAGGCAATCCACTCACCTCAGCCTCCCAAAGGCACGGGATTACAGGCTGAGCCACCGAGCCCGGCTTTAGCCCTATCTTTAGGAAGAAACTGATCCTACTAATTCCTGAATCTCCTGAGGATTCTGTCATTTAAGTTGGGCTATTTCTTGACTGTTCCTGCTCCCAATTTGGATTTCAGCTTTCTTGCTACTTTACTTCTCCATCAGCTTTTTAGCTTCCAAAATAATGCTACTGATGTTTCCTCTCTCCTTTACTTAATCCTTAATTAATTTTTGCTCCCCCTCCACAAAAAAACAAAAACAAAACAAAACAAAACCAAAAAACCCTTTACTTTTACTGTAATAGCATCTTTAGGGGCAACTGAGGTCAATGTTTATATTTAATCAGCCATCTTTAATCAAAAGTCTATGAACCTTATGTCTTACTAGTAAAGTAACTGCAGTATCAGAAGAGGGTAAATAATTAGTTGAAGCTTGCAAACCCATTAAGAAATAAAATCAGAAAGTGAATTCGGGTCTGCCTGATGCTAAATTCCAACCTTTTCCGATAGAGCACACTACCCACCTCTTTAGGGCAGAGCCAACAGGAGCCATCTATTAGTGATGTGCCCTGCTTTAAATCAGTGCCAGAATAAATACCATTAGACTTTGAAGATTCAGGAAATGGCTCTCAGCCTACTGTTGCTACCATATCCCAAGTCATACCCCATTCTGACTATTCCCATACTTGTGCTCTATGAATTCTCCCAAAAACCCTAGGCTCAGCTCTCTGACTTTAATTTGAAAAGGTTCTTAAAAGGGAAGAGAATGGGTTCAACAGTGGGGATCTTTCCCTTGTCTACCCAATAATATGACTCTCAACTACATTCTTTCCCAATGACCAAAATACTTATGGGAAATCTAAGAAGCCCCTTTCCAGAAAAAGTCTAGAGTGTTTTTTTAACCAAAAAGCCAATGAAAAGGATACTTTGAGACTTCACTTGCCAACAGTCACTGCTTTCACCTCAAGAGCAACTTGAGACCACACCTGCCAAACTCGTCCTGGGGATCCCTGACAGGACTGGTCTCTCCTACACAACTCAGTGGACAAGGGCTCAGGTTTTAGAGTCTTACGGGTTGAAGTTTCATCCCAGTTTTGTCACTTACATCTTGTGTGGACTTTGGCAAGTTACTTAATATCTCTAAGCCTTGGTTTTTCTCTCTTCTGTAAAATGGTAACAGCTATAGCATTCACTTTATAGAGTTCCAATCAGTTTAAATGAGATATTGTACATTAAGCATTACATACACGATTTGGTCTGGTGCCAAGCAGAGCAATCCTCCATGATGTTCCTGGGCACACTCAGCTCCCAGCCCAGCAAGTAAGCTTGCAGGGGTCACTAGAGGCTGGCCTACAAGTTTCCAGGGTTGTTCCCAACCACTCAGATCTTCCAAACAATGTGTACTGGGGACAGAAACTTTGGTTATGTAAAAGTTTAAAAGAGTGAAATGATGCAAGCTACTTTAAGGATACCGGAGATAAATGATCTATTTATATTTTTATGGTGAAGACATAAATAGAAAAAAACACAGCACCCAAAGAAATGTTCCTTAAAATATATGTACAGCATGGATGAGAGATATATTCACAGAACAAACAGATGCTAACTATATACCTTTTCACATCAGCCATAACTCTGCAAGACTCACTAATTTAAGGAGATTTACAAGGCACCAGTATAATTGCAAAAATTAACCCTCTAACAAATCGCAGTGTGGTGTGTTTTGGTGACTTTTAAAAGACATTTTGTAAGAAGACTGTTGAGACAGATACAATGAGGAGCTCCTAAATCCCAGCCTTAATTACTGACATTACAAATATATAGGGCAGTGGTGATATATATATGTATATAAATTTTATTCATTCAACAACTCTTTACTGAGTGCATACTATGTGCCAGGCACCATCTGGGCTCTGGAGATAGAGCATGAGCAATAGAGACAAGGTTCTTGTCTCCACAGAATGTGCTTACTAGTAAAGAAGATGGGCACTAAGCATTCTAATAAATAATATTTTTATACAAGTAAAAGTTCTATAAAGAAAAAACAGTAGTGGATTTGAATGATACTTCAAACAAAGAGGGTTGGGTTTAAAACAATCTAAACTTTGGGTCTGAATTCTTTGAAGGGGGAGAGGGAGGAAGGGACAGAAAGAGGGAGAGAGAGAAAGGGGGGAGGGAGGGAGGGAGGGGGAGGGGGGAGAGGGAGAGAGGAAGGGAGGGAGGGAGGGAGAGAGAGAAGAAAGGAAGTGAAGGAGTTCTGAGGTTAATAAAATAAGAACCAAGGAAGGACACCTTGGTTTCCTCCTTTCCTGTACCCTACAGTGAATGCATCCCGAGCACATGGAGTGGGAGGCCATCTTTGATATCCAGCACCTAGGCAGAGAGAGAAACGTGGAGACTTAGGGGGCCGTGGATTATTGCCAGCAAGTGACAGCAGGGACTGAGGGCTTGTCTTAAGAAGGCAGTCTTGTTCCTGAAGTTTGAAAAGGAATGGATGTCAGCAAGTTGGCAAAGGAGGCTGGCTGGCTGCACGGGGACATCAGGTTACGGCATTCCTCCTGGGGAATCGACTCCCATTAGGAGTAATGACTTCACTGAAGAGAAGTTCCCTGAAATTAACTCAGGTCTCACAGACCATGTCCAAACCAAATAACAGTATATTATTTACAACGAAGATAAAACTTGTAGAGAACAGAAGGCAGTGTGCCTGGCACTTTATGTATATGATTTCATTTATTTCTCACAACAATCTGAAAGCAGTGGCAACTATTATTACCTCCTTTTTACAGGTTAGGAAAGAGACACAAAGAGATTAAAGTAACAGTAAGTGAGTGCAGAGCTGATATTATGGCTCCAGATTTCATGCATTTAACTATTAGATTACATGAGGATAACAAAGGGTGGCGGATCTAGAAGGTGGCTTGAGCCCTGGGTATGTGGTATTATGCATGAATTATTCTGTGGAAGTTAAAGTACATGTTTGCATTTCACTTGCATTTAATTCTAGTCCTTCCCCCCCTCATCATGCTTTATTTTGAACCTCTTTGTGTTCGTCGAATCCAAGGCGTGGTGCTTGACATATAGAAAACAAGCATCTCTCACTTTCTGAACGAAGAAAGTGTGATTGATAGAATAAGTCATACATTTTCCATGATGCTACAGAAATCACAGGCAATCAATCACTTGTCAAAACTTTTAGGTAACTCTAGCCAACACGTATGCAGGAAATATTTCTCCTGGGTCCAGGCTGGTAAATGTGTGTCTGTTGTACCTTCCCTAGTTTATTGTGTTAACTTCCATTTTATTTTGAGGGCATGGTTGAGTATGTTAATTCAGTTTTGATTCCACATCTTCTGTCTCATCTTCTGAGCCTAGTTTTTGGACCAACACAGCCAACAAATATATTATGATTATCTGCTATGTGCCAAATACACAGCAGTTAAGGGGACAGTGATGCATAAGACATTGGTCTCTAACAGGGAGGGAAGGAGGAGACAGCAAAAAGGCAGGCAGCCTAAAGTTAGCCTCATTACTCAAAATGAAATGAAGGTGAAGGACCTCCCTGGAAAAAGAGTAGCCAGCAATGGCAAACAAGTCTACCCTCACTGTTGTTGAGGAACGCAGCAAACAAAACCAAGCCAAAGATACATCTGGACCATTGCTTTCATTCTCCTGCTCCTACATCTCAAACTAGTCAGGGCTAGTAACAAGCAAAGGAGACACTGAGGGGGTTCATCTTACCTCCCTAGACACTCGCTGATGGAAATCTTTATAAGATACTAGGAAAAACAAAATACAGTCTTCCATGTCCATGGGTTCCACATCCTTAGATACAACCAAGCATGTATCAAAAATATTTGGGAAAAAAAAAGGATGATTTGGTCTTCACTGAACATGTACAGACTTTTTCTTGCCATGATTCCCAAAACAATAGACTGTAACAACTATTTTCATAGCATTTACATTGTACTAGATGCTATAAGCAATCTAGAGATGACTTAAAGTATATGGGAGGATATATACGCAAACATTTTATATCAGGGACTTGGGAGTCCATTGTACCATTTTATATCAGGGACTTGGGAGTCTGTGGATTTTGGCATCTGCAGGGGTCTAATCTGCAGAACCAATCCCCCACGGATACCAAGGAAAGACCATAGTTAAAGCAAACAGATTTCTATTCCAAACCCTATTAGGGGTTCTGTTTAAAACCCCTCCTCTTTCCTAGAGCAGAGGGACAATGAAATCCAAATCCTTAGGCATGACCCACAGACTGGCAGTGCTGGAGCGGATGGTGAGATGGGGCAAGCCTGCCTCCCTCCCTCCACAGGTGGAAACGGCTTCACAGAGGCTGACTGACCTGTACAAGGTCACACAGCTGGTCAGTGGCAGAGCCACTGCAGCCTGCAGATGTTCTTCTCTCATTAATTCTTGTTGCAATATAGCAGCTTGGACATTAGGGACAGCATTAGACCTCCTCTGAAAGCAGTGAGCGGCCACGGGAATAACAATGTCATTAAAAAGTTATAATTAAGGACAGACAGTGACCCCAAACAAACCTTCCTGTTCTTACCCTGCATGTCCCTGCTGCTCCCTCTCAGTCCAGCTTGGAAAACACATCATCATCCAATCTGCCAAATCATGAGACTTACACTGAAAAATGCCCATTTGATCCTGAAAACAGGATGGCCTCCATTAAACTGTAAGTAAAAAACAGGTGAAGATGTCTCACTCTTTGAAGGAAGTGTGAGACGACCAATCACCACACAGCAAGCACTACAAATGGTAGAGCTGAAAAGGGTCTTTGTTGAAATGCATGGCTTATTTATCCTACAGCCTCTGGAAACACATGAGGCCTATGCAATTAATTTTAGTATTTCACCTGTGGCAATCTGTCGAAGCACCAGGTCAATTGAATGCAGCCGGCAGTGCCAGACAACACATTTGGCAAGACAAAGGTAGGATTCTACTGGACCCAAGCCCCTAGTTCTCAGGGCAGGCCCCTTCTTTAAACTGGCAGCCTCCAGATGCATTGGCTTGAGGTTTGCAGCAGTTCACACACCGAAGAAGTTTCAGAGGACAGTGGAGCAGGAAAATGGCTATGTGGCTCTGAACAAAAGGCGCATCTGCTCTTCTGGTTTCTTTCTCATCATTCCTAAATGAATCTGTAAATCCTGGCCCAACTGAGTATGGGGACAGAGGAAGAGCCTGGCACTCGTCGCCAGTCCCTTAGGGTTTGTTAATCTCTTTACACTCTCTTCCAAGGTAATATTCAAATCAACCACACAGCTCAATTTACTTTGCTTGTGACACTAATTGAATAAATCTAAAATAACAACAGACGCACTGGCCCAGAGCCTTGGCCAAATTCCTCCTTAGACACTTAAAGCACATTCTGATTGTTTTAATTCTGCCTGCAAGCAGGTAAATGCACTCTTGCCCAGTCCCTAATTTTACACCAGAGGCAGAATGACTGTCATTCACTATTTCCTAGGTGGCTAAAATTTACTGATGGATGGAAGTTTTGCAGGATAAATAACCTAAGATTTTAAGCATCCTTGAAGGTGAGAAAGATATTCTCATTCAAGTTTGTTAGTCAGGTTTAGCACAAAGATGTTCAATAAGGTACCATTCTGTGCCTAAATATCATGTCTTCAGAATCATAAGTGCTGAGTCGCCTATGGGAGTTTGCTTAGTCTATTTTCTAGGTTACATTTAGGTGAGTCCTCAATGCTCCTGAGTGTGTAGGTATACCCATTTGTAAATACATTCAAAGAAAGACTGATCTAATAAGCCCACCACTCAGGCTAGCTTCTCTCAATCCTTTTGCAGAGGATTTTAAAAACTGAATCACTACCTAATAGGGGTAGGAGCTGAAGTAGGAACATGATAAGGTAAACAAGCTGCCAGTGATACTGTGTTTAGAACAGGTAGGCAAACTTTAGAGTGTCCAATCTTTCCTTTGAGGAGAGCATCACCTAGCAAGAATGCTTCAAGGGAATCATGTGAAGAAAGATGCTGAGTTTTGTAAGGTCACATGAATTGATCTGCTGACATTATTTCAACTGTTTGAAGACATGGGTTAAATGGAACTGATGCACATGATTGGTACCTCTCCAAGAAAGGAAGGACTATGTCAAGGGTGGCTGTACTATGGCTACATGGTGACGATATGGGGGGATCCTTTGTCTTTTTTATTTTTATGAGACAAAGTCCTGCTCTGTTGCTCAGGCTGGAGTGCAGTGGCATGATCATAGCTCAATGCAGCCTCAAACTCCTGGGTTCAAGTGATATTCTCACCTCAGCCTCCTGAGCAGCTGAGACTACAGGTATGTGTCACCATGCCCAGGTATTTTTAAAATTTTTTTAGAGAGCAGGGCTTACTATGTTGCCCAGGCTGGACTCAAACTCCTGGGGGCTCAAACCATCCTCTTGCCTCAGCCTCTCAAAGTGCTGGGATTATAGGTGCGATCCACTATACCTTGCCGTGGGCTCCTTTTCCTTTGTCTTAATGGCAAATGAAGACAACCATCTCTCCTGGGCAGTGCCCCACAGAAGGATGGTCATCACAACAGGCATGTCTGCTTCTCGATGTGGAGATGTATACATTATACTTTCACTCAATATTTTTACGAGTTCAGAAGCTCTATCTCAGGGGTGTAGTAAATGCCCTGGCAAGTTCCTTGGCCCAAGGACCTCTTTCTGCTCCTCTACAGAGACAGCTGGTGTTCACCTTCTCAATAATCCTGCTAGACACCTGACCCCAACCTCTCAAGTTTCTCTTTCACTGGTAGAATACTTCCAAGTCTTTTGTTTCCTTTTCCAGGCCCCTGGTATCTCCTCTTGGATTCATAAAGCTCAGGTTCAATTACTGCGAAACTGGTGAGAAGTGCAGGCTCAGCCCAGATTCACCCCTGGAATGGAGTACCTCTGAATTCAAGCTCACGCTTTAATGAGAGCCAGCTAGTCACACCATCTTTGTATATAGTGGTAGCATGTGGTAAGTTACTTCAACCCAATGCTAATGCCACCAATGATGCCCCAAACAGTGAGGAAACATTTACAGAGTGAATGAATGAATGTTGACATCACAACCTGGGGCCAGCTTCCATGCTTATTAAGTATCCCACAGCCTGCACATTTCAGCTCCTGAGATTTTTGCTTCTAGTATTAGTCTTACGCCCCTCTGATCTCACATCTTGTTTCTAATCACAGCTCAGAGTGAAACACGTGTAAGGTAATTACTCCTCAGAGTGCTGCGGTAGAACTCATTGATTAGAAATCATTTTCACAGGGAACACTATAACAAGAAGTTTTGATCAAAGCTGGATTATTATTTCAGTTCTTTATCTCACCCACATACACGTGCTCCCTTCTCTTGAAAGAACATTTTTGTGTGTGAAGATAGAGTTAAGAGAGGTGGAGATTTTGGTTTTGTTTTGTTTTTTTCAGAATGAAGCTATTTATTTTCTTAATCTCAAGTAAATATCTCTTTAAAATAAGTTACTAATCAAGTTTTTTCCTGAAGCTCATGCTCTGAGCTCTTGATGTCATTTTCTTCCATCTCATCTCTCTGGGATGGGGCTGGGCATCGCAGGGCTAGACCCAACCACAGCCAGAGTGAACAGATCTCATCTGCCGGGTGCTGGGTATCAGGACCCAGCAGGATCTTTTAAGTCATCAAACGGGCTGTGGAGGGTTTGATGCATCTAGTGAGTTTACTCACAGGTCCTATCTTTCTGTGCCTGCCCTAAGAGCAGGTTGAACTCTCAAAATGATGAGCACCTATGTAACACAAAGCATTTTAAGTTGTGTCCTTTTCAAGTTTTACAGCTGAGCAACTATTCTCTTAGCTAATACTGGAGAACAGGCATCCAAGGTCAGCAACAGAAGCTGGGGTGAAAAACACAGGAAGAAGTTCAATTTTTTTTTTTACATTAAAAAAAGCCATCTTCCATTCTTCTTCCCAAGATGCCAGGTTAGAGTCCACAGGCAGAGAGAAGGATGGGATGTGCTATAATGTCAAGTCTCAATTTTAATATTTAGGTGGGGAAAGAATAACTTAAGAATCCCAAAAGGTTTTTAAATTGAGAATATTTTTTCAGAGTAACAGTTTTACCTTAGTGTGAGTTATCATTAGTCCTTAATCCAGACAATCAGAAAGCTTAAACAACAGATGAGTAACTTAAAAAAGAAGTCATATCAGGGATTTATGGTGTTCAGCAGAGCACTTCTCATGGATTGTCCTGGATCAGCATGGCTCAAGTTTAATTCTACTGTCTTACATTAATAGTGCTCTACAGTCATAAGCTCACTTCCCCCAAAATGATAAGCTACAGGAGTACATATGTACTATGTATGTGTGTATATATACATGTATGTATGTGTTATAACACAAAAATACATATACACACACATATAGTCACAAATATGCACATGCATATATGTGAGAATAGTCAACAGCTGTTTTGGAAGACTGTCTTTATTTTCAAAATGCCATTCATTCCACTCAGCATGCTTCTTACTCATGGTGGTGAGGCACTGCAGATCACAGAAGCAAGGGAACCAACTGATCCAGTTCAGCAGACATCTCTGTTGAACTCCACTCTATACACTGAGTTGTCCATCGTACTTTTCATGTCCATATTTCTAAGGAAAGTGCCCTCCCAGGCTGCATTCCCTGGATACCAAGTGCAGGTTATGAAACTCAGAACTGATGTTAGCCTCATGGGTTAATATGGAAGATGCTCATGTACCCAGAATGGTTATCTGTAAGTTACCACACATACCAAAAAGTGGAGTATCAAAGACAACCAGGTGTCAAAGATCTCATGTTCAGAGGCCACTGGACAAGCACTTCCAAGATGTCATTCAAAGCTACTTTATTTAATAAACCTTTCATGATACCACATCATCCAAGGAGAGTAGTCTTGCTAGTGTTCACTGTAATACAAGGAGGTCCATCAAAAAGCTGCTACTGTTTCATCACTTACTGTTTTAACGTCTCTCTACTAGACTGTAACTTCCTTGAGGGTAGGAAATCTGTTGGTCTGTTATCCTGGCTGTTTACTATAATGATAGGACAATTCGAATATTCAATAAATGAATAAAATTCCCTTAGCCATGGACTTACACTAATATTACATACAAAACATTTCTTGAAAAGGAAGATGAGCTTCTGAAACAGCTATTTACTATTCTCACAGTACTTCTTTTTTTAGTAGGAGGGGAAATTGGCCTCTACTTCAGCCTGGACTCAGGGCAAAGATGTTTTGCTTGTCACAAAACATCTGCTGTTAGCATAATAATGTTGATCTAAAGGAAGAAATTGTGGCAAAATTAATAAGTGGAGAGTTTATTTGGTCCAAGATAAGGACAGCTGCCTGGAAGACTCAGACCCAAGTAACCTTGGATATGAGCTACATTTGGTCTTAGTTACAAGCAGGATTTCAAAGACAAAAAGAGGGATAGGGAGTGGGGTGATACAAAGTTATTTGCTGGGAATTCTCCTTGGTTTACAGAAGTGACACTGATTAGTGATTGGTTAAGCTGTTGAACTACAGGGTATTGGTCATAGTGTCTGGTGTACAGTATCATTAGGTTAATTTATGGCTACTTGTGGCTACAGTCAGTCTAGAGCCCACGTAGCAAGCAGCTTCAGGAGATGATTTCTTCGCTCAAGGGGGAGAAGTGGGACGTGACTGTTGCCTCATTCCCATGCCTCTCTGGGCCTGTTAATTTAGAGGAGGTTCACATTACTCAGATAAAAATTTTTTCTTCTTCTTCAGTAGCTATGTGAGCAAACCAGGCCTTAAGTCTGTTATACTGATATGGAATAAAACTCAGGTGCTTTAAATGGGGGTTGGGAGGGATGGCCAACTCTTGGATTTAACCTTTTTGTTTGGCATGATAGGAAGCAAAGACAGATCTGCTGTGTCTCCTGTAAGTCCTGCCATGATTGCTGTATTGCTGTGAGAACCTGGACAAGGAAGTTGGACTCTCTGAGCCTTAGTCCTCTCACTGTACCAGTATGTAATATGGTACTGCTTACAGAACAGGGACTCAGCCTCAAATGCAAACACATGTGTGTACAAGAGTATATGTGTCTATGGGCGTGTGCCTGCTTTCTCAGGTACACACACACTTACCTGAGAAAAGTGCCCTCAGATGATGAAAGGAAAAGAGACTTGAAAGACACACACTCCCCAAAACATTAAGCATTATCATGGAGATACTCCCTTTACAAATGTAATGCAATTATGAAGTAGATATGGCAAAATAGAGCCTAGCTTAAAAAAAAAATCAGAAACGTACCAGATGAGTTGAGAATGTATTAAAGAGAAAACTTAGAGAAAGTATGGAACCCACCTGGGGCACTAACACTCTGAAGTGAGGTGTATAAAGCAAGTGACTCGTTAAAGACCTTTGCATACCAGCCCAATACCCAGGACCTAGGAAGCAACTGGACAGCTATATATACCCCAGCACGGGGTCACTGGGCCCATCTTCAGTGCGAAGTGACACTAGCTCTGAAAGCAGGGCCTTGTTTTCAGTCATTGAAGCTGTGCAAGCACAATGCAATACCTTTTCAAGGCCCTACATTTCATGAGTCCGCACTTGAAACTGTTCTTAGTTGACTCATTTGTAAATAAAGAAACAAACATGGATTTAGAAAGAGAGGAAGGTAGGTCTGATTCCTCAGTTTACCACAAAATATGGCCTTGCCCAGGCACCACAGAACTTCTCACAGAGCGTTTAAGCAAAGGGCAGGATGATAAATACATTCCTCTGCTTAAGCAAGATAAATCCACTTCTTTCTCCTAGAAATCCCCAAAGGACTTCTGAATATATCTGACATGATTCCCAGATGAGCACCTATCTGTAGGAGTTCTTTAAGTGCAGGGTGTAAACATTACAACATTTCATATGCACATTTCAAATAATCCCTGTGAACAACATGGCTTCTGGTTAAATGGGAATTCCCATGACAGGACATGAAATACAAAGACTGGGTAACTGGGCACTGGCACTAGGAATATGCCAGCTGCCAAAAGGAGGCTGGAGAAACACAAATTAAAATGAAAAACCCAACACCTTGCTTTAAAATATTTAAGCATTTTATCTCATTTTAGACTTATAATGCTGCTTTGAGGGTAGGGCTATTACACCAGTGACTCAGGAAGACTAAGTGACTTGTCCAGGTGAGAGAAAAGCTGGTGTTAGAATGTAGGTCTTGTTTTACCATGTCAATCGATTTCCTTGTGCATGCATTTCAAAGAAATTGCTTTAAGCCACCTGTCAGTTGTGAGTGCCATTATGAAAAGCCTTAGCATGCCTGCCACCCACATGGTCCTGGTATAAGTCACTGTGCTTGGGATGTATGACCCTATCATCAAGGCTCTGATAGGACCATTCAGTCATGAGCCATGATTCAACCATGAGTGGCCCAAGCTCTGCCTAATGAAAGCCGCTAGCCTGGTGGTTAACTCCATGGACCAAACAGATTCTCTCTCCTGAGGAGAATGGATATACCACAAACAGTCGTCAGGAGCAGTAGGTTCAATCCCCACAGCGTTTTATCCCAGAGCAGGGGGCATGGGAACAAGCTTTCTGGAATGCTAGCCAGGCACCATCTCCTGAGAGAGGTCATTTCTCAGTGGGGCCTGCTCTGAAAAGACTGGGACAGCTTTACGTCTCCCTTTACTGCCTGCTTATCTCTTAGTAAGCCTCCAGTACCTGAAGTTGCTCTTTTCATTTTAACTTGAAAGACTTTAATTTAATTTAATTTTGTTTTATTTTATTTTATTATTTTATTTTATTTTATAGATTCTCACCCTGCCGCCCAGGCAGGAGTGCAGTAGCACACTCATAGCCACCACAGCCCCGACCTGCTGGGCTCAGGCAATCCTTCCACCTCAGCCTTTCAAGCAGCTGGAACCACAAGCACATGCCACCATGCCCAGCTAATTTTTTTCTTTTTTGTAGAGATGAGGTCTCACCAACTTGCCCAGGCTGGTCTTGAACTCCTGTGCTCAGGCAATCCTCTCACTTCAGCCTTCCAAAGCGCTGGGATTATAGGCATGAGCCACTGCGCCCAGCATATACCAATATTTTAAAGTACTGTGTTAGAATACATGAGCAGGGAGTGCCCAGATGACACCACCTCCCTGTATAAGATGTAGCCTCCCCAGGCAGAAGTCATTGTTCTACAGGGACTCCTTGCTTTCATTGCCCACCTTGGACATCAGACTGGGGCTGAAATAGAGAGTGATCCATATAATTCCTGGGGAGACCTATTAAGGGCTGAATTATGTCCCCCCACAAATTCACATGAGGAAGTCTTATCCCACAATATCGCAGAATGTGGCAATACTGGGAGACAGACAGAGCCTCTGCTGAGGTAATTAAGTAAAGAAGCCATGAGGGTGGTCCTTAATCCAATTGGACTGGTGTCTTTATGAGAAAAGGAGATGAGGACACAGACACACACAGAGGGAAGACCATGTGAGGACACAGGGAGAAGATGGCCATTTACAAGATAAGGTGAGACGACTTGAAAGAAATGAACTCTCTGGTCACACTTTGATCTCAGGCTTCCAGCCTCCAGAACTGTGAGAAAACACATTTCTCTTGTTTAAGCTGCACAGTCTGTGGTATTTGTTATACAGTCTTGGCAAACTCATACACAAGCCTTCAAGTTGGGTCTCTCTAAAGACAAAAAAGAGGCCTGAAAGAGATTAAACCAATATTCTGGAAGTAGTACAGAGATTTGGCAAGATTTGACACTGGTCCTGCATTCAGATGCTGGCTCAGTCACTTGCAGCCTGTGTCTCCTTGGGTACATTGATTCACCTCAGCAGCCTCATGAATAAAAGGCACGCTGTAGCACTACATGCCCCACAAGGTATGGCAGAGGAATAAGGAGGTCAAGCATACTGCTGGAGCCCATGTGCCTCGTCAAGAAAGGCTTAATTTTATTTCTACACAGTTACTTCAGACACCACTGTAAACAACTCCATAGACGTGATATGTGGAGGATGAAACTGTCAGTATCCAAGGCTTCCTCACCGGGAGTGGTTAGAAAGCGCTAGTCTGACTTGGTAATTAGAATGCTCCTGGGCTGCTCTAGGTCAATTTTCTCTGGGAGTCTGCCACACTCACAGGAAAGTCTCAGGCTACTGCAACCTGGATGGCTCTATTAGTCTCTCCCTGTGCACTTACCTAAAGCTCCCTTTAACTGAGTGTTTACAGACAGCATTGACAAAGAGGCTTTGTTTCTTCTCAGTATGTTCTGTGGACTTCTTGTCATCTGGTGCCTGTAGTGTCTCTTCTCCCTTTGTGAGGCTGTGTGGTATGCTGTTCTCACTACCTAACTGCTCTCTGCCACGTCAGCAGCTCCTGCCAGTGCAGTGGGCAGTGGGTCAGGAAGAGTCATTTGCTGATTGAGGTGGGGACTCTCAGGGCTCAGACACAGAACACCTTTGTACTCCCAGCGTGCCTCTGCTGAACTCCTGGAGGCGAGTAATGTAAAGCTACTCTTGCTGGTTTGACAGGGACCAGAAACTTGTTTCAGGAACCAGGGGACCTCCAGCTCCAAAAAGGCACAGGAATGGAAACCTGAATGCCCTCTGGACTCTCCTGACTCTCTTCTCGGCTTCTCTTTGCATATCTGCTTGTTTCTCTTCTCTGAAGACTGCCCTCCTTTGCCTTGCTGCTCTCAAGGCAAACAGGCAATGTGAAAAGAAAGACTAAGCCTATCATTTCCAACTATAAATTCTCTTCGTGGGTCAAGTGTCTACCTGGGATCAATCAGCTGAGACTCAAAGTAGGAGAAGATGCCTCACTGCACACAATGGCTGCCAGGGCCCATTGCTCTGGATTGGGAGGGAGAAGCAGTTCCTAGAAATGGGGAATCATTAGGAGCTGGGTAGACACCTCAAATGGTAAACAGTGACCAGTACACTCTCAGGCCTTACTTGTAAAAGATCGGTGTTCCACGGCCAAATAATCTCAGCCCCACTATCATATTGAGGACACTTCTTAACAGAGATTTTCATGTATAGTCTTTATAAGTGTTGGTCATTTTATAAAGCTATAATCTTGTGTTATAATTTCATATATAATTTTAAATTTTGGAATGCTCATTAGACATCTTCAAAAGAAATGCTGATAGATTACAAAAAAAAAGAAACAACCTATCACACTTCTTTAAAACCCGACTCCAAAAGAAACACAACTGCTTTTTGTAAATGATTATAGCAATGATATTTTAAACAGATGTCTAATAACTGATGTATTTTGGAAATTATTTTACCATAACATGAATTTTAAAACACCAATAGATGAAGTCTTTCCTAAAAAAAATTTTTTTTGATATCCCTTATTTCATGAGCATTGACAGCAACTACTTGGTATTCACTTACATCATCAAATCAACTGCTCATTGAATTCCAAATCAGGATACAAAGTGCAGTGTGCCTTCTGCAGGCTCCCTCTGTGATTCAGAATCTAGGGGGTGAGCTTCGGGCAGGAAATCAAAACCTGGAGAAACAAAGGCAAGGGGCCTGGCCAGGCTACAATCTCACCTGACACTGCCCTGCACACAGAGGCAATGTATTACAATTCTGCATTTCCTAAACAGGGAATCCTCATTTCCTCTACCTTACTTTTCTACCAGCAACAGACGTGCTACCTATATCCTGTAGCACTGACTGTGCTTGAAAAAAGAAACAGAAGTATACTGCCACCTTTTCCTTAAGGTATTTAAAAATTCCTTTCTCAGATCTTAAACCCCATCACATTCTCATTCCCAGAGTGCCACATCCTTAACCTGCATTACTCTTTCTTCCTCCTTCTATCCAAAATAATTAGACCTTGAGAAAGTGATTTTATTGTATGAAATATATTATTAACAGCAACTGGATGCCTGTTTTGAGTATGAGCTTAACTACAGTAAAAATAGAGGACAAAATCTGCTATTAGAAGCTTTGCTGTTCTTGGTTTGAATTTAATGCTTGCACTTATTTACAATTAGTTTCTCCAGAAGAAATTTACCACCAGGGCATTGTCACCATCATCAACAACAGTAGTTAATACTTATTGTATACTTATGGTATGCTTGCTAGGCATTGCAAAATAACCTTTTAAGGTAAGTTCATTTTAAAGATAAAGAAATTGAGGCTTAGAGAGGTAAAGCAACTTGCTCAAAGTCTCACAGCCCACAAGTGACAAGCCAGGACATGACCTCAGGGTGGCCTTCAAAGTCCATGCTGTAGGCTCTACTTTACAAAGGCTTCACAGACTTAAACAATGGCACCTTCCATTCCTTCCACAACATATTAAGAAATAAGACAGAATATGATAAATGCAACATTGTATAGTCACTGCAGGCCAACTGTACTCCAGAAATCATGGTGAAATCTCAGGAATGTGATCAATCTGACCAAGGAAGGAGTCACCTGGGTCAAAGGTCACACGGAGTCTTTGCATTCCAGTTGTCTGTGACTATACTGCAGCCTCTGAAAAAGTGACTAGGGGATTGCCACCTGGACTACTCTGATATGAAATGAGAATAAAGCTGTCTTTTGATAAGAACAGGAGCACAAGCAAGCCAAATCACAGATGACCTGCTTCATATACAGTCTCTTTTTTAAAACTCAGCAAAATAACTGGTTTCATGTCTTTTGTAACAGATTCGTTTATTGCACATTATCCATCTTATAAATAGTATCAGGAAAGTTGGTTAACTGTTTAGGAAAATAAAATCTCTCATCTCATAACACCATAACAATAATTCCATATGAAACTAGAAAAAAAATTTAATAATAAACAACTTAAGAAAAAAATGTACATAAATAATTACATCATCTTTTGATGGATAAAGATTTTTTACATGTAAAAACAAGAGACGTGGCCGGGCTTGGTGGCTCAGCCTGTAATCCTGCGCTTTGGGAGGCTGAGATGAGTGGATTGCCTGAGCCCGTGGGTTCGAGACCCGCCTTGGCAACTTGGCAAGACCTTATCTCTACAATAAATCAAAACAAATTAGCTGGGCGTGGTAGCGCACGCCTGTAGTTCCAGCTACTTGGAAGGCTGAGGCGAAAGGATCGCCGGAGCCCAGCGGGTCGAGGCTGCGGTGGCCGGCAGCGGCCACTGCATTTCAGTCTGGGCGACTGAGTGAGACTCTAACTCAAAAAAAAAAAAAAAGAGAGACGAAATCAATGAAAAAATTTAGATATGACAATACAAAAAATATAAAATAACTTTATGCCCCAAACACAATAAAGGATAATAAAAGGCAGAAAATAATCTTTTAAAAAACTGTAAAAAATATGAGAGAAAATGGATTAGTATTCTAGGCATATAATTAGCTCATAATAATTGATACATAATGTTTTATTGTTTATAAAACTTCATTAAAGAGTAGGCAAAAAATACTTGACCAATTAAGACTAACAAACAAATGATTAACAAATACATGAAAAGATTCCATTTCAATAGCCATAAAACATGCTCTGATAAATAATGCAAACAATAAATTTTTCATGTCAAAAAAGGCATTAAAGTAGTAAGTGACAACAGCAGAATTCTTTTAGTATATATGTATGTATGTTTATCCTACATATTAAAAAAAAAACTAGAAAAAAGATATAAAAATTATCTCTAGTAAGCTGGGCATAGTGGTATGCATCTGTAGTCCCAGCTACTCAGGAGGCTGAGGTGAAAGTATCGTTTGAGTCCAAGGGTAGACAGCCAGTCTACCCTGGGCTGTATAGCAAGATAACATCTCTTTAAAAAAAAAAAAAAACTCTGGGTGGTAGAATTATGGGGAACTTATATTTTATTCCTTATATATTTCTTTCCTAAAATAAAAAAACTCCATTACTTCTAATAACAAAAGCCGATACTTTCAGTATGTAATAAGCAAAGAAAAAGAAAAAGAAAAAAATTATTCACCCTCAAGAGGTTAGGAGGCAAAAAAACAACAACAGTCTAGTGTTAAGAAAACATAAGAACTCTTACAGCTCAACAAAAAAAGACAACTCAACTGAAAAGTGAGCAAAGGGCTTGAATAGACATTTTTCCAAAGAAGACACATAAGTGGCCAACAAACACATGAAAAGATGCTCAACATCATTTAGTTACTAGAGAAATGCAAATTGAAACCACAGTGAGATACCATCTCACACCAATTAAGATAGCAAGACAGGGAGACACCTCTTATCAACAAAGGTGCCTGAACGAAGCATATTTTTATACCTAACCCTTAACTGTACCCCACAATATCATAATAAAAAATATTGATTAAAAAAAAAGATAGCAAGAAAGAAGGAAAGGGAAAAAGGAGGGAGCAAGGAAGAGGAGGAAAGGAAGGAGGAGGGAGGGAAGAAAGGGGGAGCAAGGGAAGAAAAAAAGGGAGGAAGGAGGCAAGGAGGGAGGGAAGGAAGGAAAGGAGGGAGGGAGGGAGGGAAGGAAAGAGGGAGGGGCTGGCTTAGTGGATACAGATCTGCTTTGAGATAATGAAAATGCTATAACTAGATAGTGGCAGCGTTGCAAGATACCATGGAAGTATTAAGTACCACCGAATTGCTTATTTGAAAATGGTTACTTTTATCCCATGTAAATTTCCTCTTGTTTAAAAACAAAAATTAAAAATAAGTTTGGAGAGTTCCTTCTATAGTGACAGCATCTAGATGGAGAACAACTTAAAATAGATTTGTAGTACATCCTTCATTTGAGACACGGACTCAGGGGTGAGAGCTGTACAAGTCCTGCCTGTGAAGACATCCCCCTGATATCTGCTGTGAATTATTTGAATCTATCTTTCCACAGAATACACCCATGCAAAATTTTAACAGATACAGTTTCCTTTTTTTTACAGGGAGGTAGAGTGAAAAATTGGATTTAGAAACATAATGCAAAGGCCCAACTGAGAATCAAATACAAGTTTTGAAACTATTGATAGTTTTATTCTAACTTTAGTTGTCATGTTTACTGATAAAAATAACTAAAACCATCATCTAACAAAATAATTAGCCACTCAGGGAAGCATACCAACATATAGTAATAGATATTTTTCACAGTTGCTTAAAAATGTGTCAGAACAGTTGAATGTGATTTTAATTAAACAAATTTGCAATTATGAGTACAATAACTGCCTTGTCATTTTTATATTATAACTTGAGCTAAGAGAAAAAAATTATCCTTTTATTGGCATAAACATGAAACCAGTAAAAGTATTATTTTAAAAAGTTCAGAAGTGCAATTATAAAATATAAATGCATAAATCTGGCCACATTTACAGGGTCCAACTTCAGATTTCCATGTGATACAGCCACTGGCCAAGGGAAGCTGCTGCAAGGCAGAGTGGTACCCAAGATCTTAGAGGGTCTCAGGATGGATGAAGGCCTCACGTAGAAAGGATATGGGGGAGCAGGAACTGCCCTGGGTGGGGGGAGGCAGCAAAAATCTCTAAGAAACACTTGTTTCTTGAGAAGTACTTAAAATAGCTCTGCTGTGAAGGTTAGAGGGACCTTGAATTTTGGTTTTCTATTAACTATTTGGATTTTTCCATTTTGAATGCCTATATTGATCTCTTTTACTTAAACTATGCTAAGAATAGCTTCTATTCAGACTAGTCTTCTCAAGAATTTGATCTGTTTGATATTGCCAGATATACTCCTATATCAGGTATGATATAATATGATCTGGGATTCACATTGAAATAGATTCTCTTGCAGTAGGAATCTCCATACTGAGATGTTCAAAGCATAGGTACTCATTCACTGATTCAATCTGAGTTATAAAAAAACCACTCTAAATATAATCAGCTTTTCTCTGTTTTCCCTGCAATATGTTCCTCACACCTTCCTTCCTTTCTTTCTGTCATTTTGGGGAAGCTGTTTTCTGTTTGAGAGGTGAATGGAGGTCAAGTCTAAGTTCAAAACTGTGTATACTTTGTATTTTGACTTTGGTTCCCAAAGAGGGGATTCATTTTTTGGAGGGGGCAATTCCATGCAGCAGGTGACTAGATTCCCCTGCCCTACAACACGAAAGGGCAGTATATGCAACTTTCAAAAGTCTTTTTTTCTTCCCTATGTGCCATTTTAAGAAACACTAATAAAAGCCTTGTTCAGAGTCCATTCATATTTTCAGGTCTCAATGTACATGTCATATTCTTTCTCAAGTTGGATACATTGGTTCTACTTTGTGAAGTGAATTTAATGAGGCTTGTCTTAAGTGGGCCACCCCAGTGCTGGGAACTCTGATCTCTAGTCATCAGGTTTGTAAAATTCCTCCCTCTTAGAGGGCCTATAGGAGAGTTTTCAGCTGTTATATTCCATTCCTTAAAGTGAGCTACACAAGAAAGGAAAATAAGAACAGGTCAGGTGCAGTGGCTCATGCCTATAAGCCCAGTACTTTGGGAGGCTGAGGCAGGAGCATTGCTTAAGCCCAGAAACTCAAGACCAGCTTGGACAACATAGCAAGACCTTGTCTCTACCAAAAACAAGAAAAAAAGATTTAGGAGGGTGTAGTGGTGCTCACCTGTAGTCCCAGCTACTCAGAAGGCTGAGACAGGAGATCACTTGAGCCCACTCCAGCCTAAGTGATAGGGTGAGACCCTGACTCAAAAAACAACAACAATAAGAATAAAATAAGTTCATGACAGCAAAGTGAAACTTCCCTGTTACCAGACACATAACTATGAAGAGGCAGGTATAGCTCCAGAGTCAGGACATTTTGCTTGCTCTTTAAGACGTCAGCCCTTTGTATACATCCATTAACCAAGTATCCTCTAATGATTAACATTTGTGGAATAAATATAAATAAAGGGACAACTGGGGGGGGATGTAAAGAAATATATCCAAAGTATTTTTTATCACTGAACTGCCTATTGGAGCCTTCTACCTGTCATGGCTGTGCTGTCTGGGCCTGTTCTCTGATTCTCTCTGGTCTCACTCTTGGAAGAGACTGCACCTTCTGCAGCCTTCATTCCTCAGCCTCAGTCTCCTCCTACCTCTTGGGTGACCCTTCTTGGTTCCTCACTTGCTCTCTCTTCCATCCCTTAAACCTTGGTGTTCCCTGGGGTTCTTTCCTCCTCCAACTCTTCCCGGGTTCTAGATACTCCCTGGGCATCTGGATCACATCTGGAGCTCCAATTGCCAAGTACCATATGCATTCTAATCTTGGCCTCTCTCTCCTAAGTGCTTAGCCCATCATTCCTGTGTCCCATCTCAAACCCACAAAGTCCAAAAGTAATCCCATAATCTCCACCTAAACCCTGCTGCCCTTACTTAATCCCTGTCTCAATTTCAACCACACCCTGTTGGCCACACAAGCCAGAACTCTGGGAGTTACTTGGCTCCTTCATCTCCATGATCTCTCTCCTGAAGTAGTCCACCTTTCCTACAGATTTTAACTCCTGACTGTCATTTCTGTCAGTCAGCTTCTTTCCGCAGGTCCCTGGCACTGTCTCAGCTCAGATTCTCATCTTCTCTCACTCAGACTATCAAAATACGTGTCGACCTGTTTCCCAGTTTCCAACCTCAACCTTGGCTGACACAGTCTCCACAGGGAAGACATGATAATTTAAAAACTGCAAATAGTTGAATGCATTCAATGACTCTCCAGGCATTTTCTACTAGGTACACCCCCATTTTCATGAGGAAATGCAGATCTTTAAGATCTAGCCCCCAAAGCTCTCCAGCTTCATCTCCCACACTCCCATGCTTACTTACGTGGTTACACAAGGTCAGGCTCACTATCTGCCAGTCTTTTTACTTGCTGTCCAAGCTGCCTGGAATTTCTTGGCCTATTCCATATCAAATTCCTATATGTCAAGATTTGGCTGGACCATGATCTATAAACGTTTCTTGAGTATTTAAGGCAGTTTTCATATTGGATTGTAAATATCCCCTTGAAGACAAGAGCTCATCTTTTAAAAAATTACTTTTATATCTCCTAACCACAAATATCATAGAAAGCACAGTGCCTCCCCTATGGTGAATGTTCAGTACATGTCCACTGGAATAGGTGAGTCACACCCTAACGGAACACTGATGTTAAGCTATCCCACCTAGAAGGAAAAGAACCACTTTCAATTCCTACTGAAATGGCTAACCTCAGCCTCATTCCTGTGGAAAGAAGTTAATCGCTTCAGCCTGTTACCTCTTCCTTCTTGCCTCTTCCAGTGCCAAATGTCTGCAATTGCTTGTGCCTTAGAACTCATTTGGTCTCAGGTGATGGGAACACTTTAAATCAGCTTCAACAACAAGGGAATCATCACTGGCTTGTGAGATCTCAGGAAGGACCCAACAAACAAGCTGTGGGAAGGGCAGGGTGCAGCTGGGCCCCAGAGCACAAGGGGAACAGGGACCCAGGCATGCAGGCACTTTCTCCCCATCTTTCATCGCTGCCCACCTGCTTCCTCCTCTCTGCTCTCCACAGTCTCCTCACCACGGGAAACATGGCCAGGGATGGTTTCTAGGTACTCACAGTTTCAGTCATCAAGGAATAACCCAAGATCTTTTGGTTTTCTTTCCAAACAATGCAGAGAAGAGGCCTTATTTGCCCAGCTTTACTAGGTGCCCAGCCTTGGATCAATCAACTGGGCCAAGGGGGACCCCACTCAGGCTCCCCTACTAACCATGCTTATGAGGGAAGAAGTTGCTTCTGGAAAAGGATGCTGACAGCCCCTGTTAAGGGTCCACTGCTGTTATAACTCTAAACAGGATGGCTCAGGTATACACAGTGGTTTGGAAACTCCACATTAAAGACACTCAAAGTTTCTCTGTCTTCCCTGTACAAACAAATTTTTTCTTCCTTTATGTTACTTTTTCCCAAAGTTTTTCCTGCCTCCTCATCTGTAGCAAACAAACATAAACATATTATAATTTGACTCCTTGAATTTCTATCTAACCCTGTGATGCCCCACTTCCAATCACAAAAGGGTTTCCTAGGTAACCATGGGTAATTTGCACACTTTTCACAGTTTTCTGATTCGGGAAGCTTAAACTAAATTTTGTATAGGATATGGCCAACCTTGCTAAAAGCACTCCCCCACCCTGCTTTCCTTTCCTCATCTGAATATTTGGCCTGAACCAAATTATTTTTAAACCAGCAGTTTACTCAGAATCCAACTTATTGCATACCCAAGTTCTGTTTCTAAGACGCAGTTCCCACTCCACTGTTTCTTCCTCTTAAAAAAATCATCATAATCAACCGTAGAGTTCTAGTCACCTAATTGGAAAACACTGTCAACTGAGGTAAATTCTTGGCCTGCATAGTAAGTTAGGTCAGTTACAGTCTGGGGAAAAAATGATATAACATACACTGTTGCTGAAATTTCTTTCCCTTTATCACTCATTCATCAAAAATGTATATTGAATACTTATTGTAATCTATATTCCACATACACTATAAAGCTAAAGACCCAGAACTTGATAGTAACTCACAGTTCAATGATGAAAAGACATATAAATACAATTCAATGTGGCAATTGCTAGAACAGAGGAATGTGTCAGAAATGTTTATTCCATCATCACTGAAAAATTTCAGAAACTACAAACCATGTGCATTGCTGGGCAGATGATCTGCTAGAAGAAATCACCATATGTAATGAATGCTGGGATAAGAAATTATTCCGGTAAAATTCTGTATAAATGTCTAGACCACAGCTGTCACATCTTATACAAATATTTCACCTGCTTATTTTACTACTAGTTTCCTCTCTCCTGATCTTACTATTGTCACTTTCCTTCAGAGGAAGGTGCAGGCAAAGAAAAGTAGCCATAACTGTCAAACACAGAATCCAAAAACTATTGTAGGCTGTTTGTTCACTCCTGAGAAACGTAGCAAATGACATGTTGTAAAACACAGTCATGTGCTGCATAACAGCATTTCAGTCAAGGAGGGACCACAGATTCAACGGTAGTCCCATAAGATTATAACAGAGCTGAAAAAAAATCCTACTGCTGTCATAATGTTGTAGCTGTCATAATGTCATAGTGACATTATGCACATGTTTGTGGTGATGCTGGTATAAACGAACCTATTGTGCTGCCAGTTGTATAAAGTGTAGCACATATTACATTTAGATATGCTCAGATACACTGATGCTTACCACTGTGTGACAAGTGCCTACAATATGTGGTATAGTCACACGCCGTACAGGTTTGCCGCTTAGAGGCAATAGACACTATCACATGGCCTTAGGTGTGTGGTAGGTTGTACCATCTAGGTTTGTGTAAATCCAAGCTGATATACGCAAAACAAAATCACCTAACGACAGATTTTTCAGAATACGTCCCCATCATTGAGACATGACTATAATGTTCACAAAAGATGATTGGGCAACTGGCATTCTGTTGATTTTATTCTCATTTCTGAGTTGTGCTCCCATGGAAAAGATTTTAGTTTAAGCTAAGAGTTAGTCAGGACTGAAGTGAAATTTCCAAGCTTGTATTTGCATGGTTTATCCAAAGGGAAAGTTGAAGGAGGATTTAGAAAAAGCGCTTTGCAAGATGAGGCTCAAAGCCGAATTACTTGAGTCCTAGGGGAAAAGTTGACACCAGTGAGGGAAGGCACAGCTCTGCACAAACCTGAAATACTATATGACACCAGGATGGGCTCAAAGCCTCAACAGTGAAGCTCCAATGGGAGTCCAGTAGAAGTAAGCTTGCTTGTGGGCACCCCTGATACTTCCAGAAACACTTAAGGGGGCTCTGCAGGAGGCTGTGGTCCATGACATCAGGTAGGTGGTACATGCTTGGGATATCTGAGTATGAACTTCGGTTCCCTCGCCTTGTACCTCCAGGCTATGGATGTCGAGTTTGTAATTCATTTCCTAAGTGTCTGACTAGTGCCTTTTCCTTGCTGTAGGTAGCTCCCACCAAAAACGAAGGATTCCCTACTTTGTACTAGGTTGCCTTGAGGTGTCCTTCTCTCCTTCCTGAAAAACTCATAAAACATTCTACCTTGCTTTTTCCTCACTAAACACCCAATTAAATTCCAATTGTGACACTACCTTCCCTGGCCCTAAATTGTACATGAATAAGTACAGTGCTGTGAAACTATAGACCACTAAACTAAAGAACTATTGAAGCCCCTGTAAGGACCTGCTGGACACTGTATTTTCTAACTTAACTATCCCCACACCCTCACATCTACGATTCAGCCTCACTATGACTCTGAGCCCAAACCTGACTCTCAGGCGGGGCCCATCAGAAGCTGAAGCCAGCAGCTCCCCAGTGGAGCATGCAAGTGCTCCTGCTGATGATTCTGGAGCAATGTCAGGGTCTCACATCCCAGGGAACCACTCTGCTAGTGACTAGTTTGCTGCCCCCTAAAACCAGTTTCTCTGTGACCTCCTGCTAGCCCCACCACAAACGTCTGCCATGTTCACTGACCACTTGGCCCTGTACTAAACAATTCCTCCTGAGGCAGATGCCCTGGATCCCAGGGCCATTTGAACCATCAGTGAACATCTGTGCACACCACAGTCCCTCCCTCTGGAGCTGACCTCTCTTCCCCATATGTGTCTGCCCCTTGCCTTCTCTGATCCACTCTGCTGGCTGCTAGCCAAGTCTTAGTTAGGATCAAGTTAAAGAAAATAACTAGCACAAGAGCCATAAGGATCTATCCCAGTCTGCACCACCACGTACACTGTGGCACTGGCCTTATGTGACCCTGGAGCCCAGTTTGTTTTTTGCTCAGGAGGAGACCTGCAAGGTGAGGCCTGAGTCTGCCAGGCCCATCTCTGCTGTTCAGAAATGTGAACTTTTGAAGCGTCACTCCAATAGGCCTCACCTGCACATGCTTGAGACTTCCTCACAAATCACTGGCCCATCTTTAGAGAATGAACTCCAAAGTCTACTAGGATAACTGTCCCTGAGCTTAGCCAGGGACAGGCTGTATCTGAATTCACGTCTCTTGGTTCCCAAGACAACATCATTAACTGTGAGGGCCATGGGACATTTGTGGTCAAGCCATTCTGTGGGGTGAGAAGAACTCAGAAATTGATATGGTAGATGGTAGAATGGGTGGGGGAGGGAGATGGACTCCCACTGCTGGCTCTGGACATAAAATTTCGGAGGTAGCCAGTGGAAAGAAGTGATTTTGTGAGCCAGGGCAACAAATTTAAAGACCCTAAACAATTTAGAGTCTCACTCAATCATTCAAAATGAGGGAGGTGGGGCTGCCCCTCCCTATCCCATTTGTGCCCACAATTCTATGGCTTATTTTCCCCTTGCAGGTTGCTCTTATTGTGCTTTTAACTTGTTTTAATTGATCGCTAAGCCAGGAGGCGGGGTAGGAAACATCAAAGGATGTTACTCTTATCTTGCATCTTAGAAGGAGAGTATTGGCTCTTCACACTACAAAAAGGTGCATGAGATACCAAGTGAAGACAACGTCCCAAGAACTCCTGGAAAACACCTCACTGAAAGCCAAAAAGAAAAGGGTATTTCATCATTAATTTCACAAAAGTGTGCCACACTGTAACCCATCATGTAAGCACCTGCCTCTCCCCTCACCTAGCCATAGCTGGGCAGTTGGTCTGCTGAGACGCTCTCCTGGGGCCTGGCTAAGGCAGTGCTGAAGGTAATCCCAAAGAATCCTTGGACAAATGGTGATGTGCAGGAGGATGAGGCAGAACAAGGGGTTTGGGGACTGAGCTAACTGTGCTTTAATGTGTCTAATGCTGGTGGCAGACAGGATTGCTATGTGACTGGAACAGGGATGAGGGGCATGAGATGCATCCTCATGGAAAGCAGTAGAAAGAAGGCTTGGGGAAGTGGCGGGGGGGAGGAAGGCAGGAGGGTAAAGCAGACATTCAGGCTAAAAATAGTTCTTGAGAATTGCTTTCTCGGCTGTCTGAACCACCACAACAAAAGTTCTTATACCAACACCACCAGCATTGCAATAAAAATGGAAAAACAGAAGCGGCCAGGAGAGTTCTAAAGCAGGGCTGGCGGCCGCTGGCCATCGCCTTGGTACTGCATGCTGTCAATTTCAAGGGGACACAATTTCTGACAAGCTCCCCACACCCATGGCTCTCTCAAGATTAGCTGTCGCTGGTTTTTCAGTGCTGGACAATCTTTGAGTTCAGATAACTGCTCTTATTTGGCTCTGTCAAAAGAAATAGGACCAGGGTGTGAACTGCAAACCAGAGATGTCATCCCACCTGCCACTGCCCAGCACAGGTTCCAGAGAACACTCAAACTAGCTACATAGTTCTGTTGACCAGCATCAACACCACTTTACAAAGAATTTTTATTTTTCTGATTAAAAATTTTAGTCCTTAAATTGCAGGTGGAACATGCATCATTTCAGAATGACAGGTTTATACAGAGTTTCATTCTGCTTCCCCTTAATTACCAGAACTTTCCAGTCATATGTATTTGGCTGCCAAATCCAAGATTCCCAGCTGCTCTGGGGTTATTCTTTATTTTAGAGAACAAGTTAGATTGATTATGAAAATTATTTTTTTTTACTATAATAGCTAATGATTTAAGAACCTGATGTGATTTTCAAAGCATTTCACATATATAATATCATCTGATTTTTATAGCTATCATTTACAAACGACATTACTTTGCAGATGAGGAAATGGAGGTTCAGAGAGTCCTAACATCACACATCTAGGATGTGAAAAGGCAGGACTCAACCCACAGTCTCCAATTCTAATTTCTGAGTTCTTTCCATTAAACCACATTGCCTCTACTTCTTATGTCATAAACTATTTCCAGTCATTTAGTAAAAGCTCCCCTGAGGAACAAAGAAAGATTAATTAATCATCCATCAAGCATCTTGTAGTGCACCTCCCTCCACTAACATTAGCATTGCAGGAAGATGGAAATGAGTTAACGTCTTAGTCTGTTTCTGCTGCTATAACAAAATATCTTAGATTGTGTAATTGATAAAAAATAGACATTTATTTCTCATAGTTCTGGGGGCTGGGGAGTCTAAGATTACCAGCAGGTTCAGTGTCTAGTGAAGGCTTGCTCTCTGCTTCATAGAGGGTGAGCTTATGTGTCCTCATGTGGCAGAATGTGTGAAAAGGGCAAAGGAAATGAACACTGTGTCCTCCCATGATAGAAGAGATGAAAGGGTCAGGTAGCTCTCTGAAGTCTCTTTCATGAAGGCATTAATCTCACTCACGAGGACAGAACCCTCATGACTTCCCCAAAGGCCCCACACCTTTTGATATCACCACAATAGGGATGAAGTTTCAACATGAATTTGGGGGAACAGAAGCATTCAAACTACTGTAGCTGTTATGCCATAGATCTCTAAGGAGTTTCCACCAAGTAGAATAGCCTAGAAAAGTTTAAATGCAAATAAGCAATGAAAGCTATGAGTGAGCAACAGTAAGAATCAGTTACAAAGGTCCTACATGTGGAGCTCCCTGGTGGTGGAAGGGGGAAAAAGGAAGATGGTACTTGGGTGTTTGTTCTTAAGAAATGCCTGGTGGGCCCTTCAGATTGAAATTGTTCTGTTAATAGCTCCCTGCTCTGGCAAGTAGGGCTGTGCTATTTCATTAATGGGCCCTGACTAGGTCAACAATGGTCAACTCAACAGTGGTCCATTCACAGGCTGCCCAGATCCCCAAGAGGCAGCCTGGCGCAAAGGGCTCGTCCAAAAGGTATGGTGGTAGTTAGCCCAGTCAATTGGTAGTAGTTAGTTATGGTGGTAGTTAGTTATTGGTGGTAGTTAGTTATGGTGGTAGTTAGCCCAACAAATTCTTCCAGAATTTGTACTGGGATGATGGAGAGGACTGACAGAAAGCAATGCAGAAAGAGGCAGAGTTGTTAATGTATGCGTATGGTAGGGAAGTAGAAGGTACAGACTGGCCAGGAGAAGGAAGGAGAGGGACAGAGCCAGAAGCACCCAGACGCAGAAGGTCTCTCTGGTCCTTAGACCTACCTCAGTTCCTCAGAGCTTTCTAGTTCTGATTCAGATGTAGCCTTACATAAATCCTTTTTCTCTTCAGGTGCCCACTGAGAGTGAGTCTGTTCTGGTAACGGTTTCTGACATTAAGGGTTTTTATTAAAAATAGCTCACTCACATGAACTAGACCCAGGATTGTGAGCATCTCATTCTCAAAGTAGCAGAAGAAAGATAGACCATACAGAGCTTGCTATCCTGACTCCTTGGTAAGTCTTCCCAGACCGATGGCCTCTTCCTCAGAATCCACAGCCTTAGATGCCTAGCTCTCATTTCAACGAATTCAATGAATTTCCTAGGCATAAAGTATGTGCAAGAAACTGTATAGACCATTCATTAAGCTTACCCAGGCTGATTGTCACCGTAGACTTTTAATTGCTACTTCTTTTTTTGTATGTGATTTGATTCCATAAAAACTGGGATCTTGCCTCAACAGCCTTATGACCCCACAGCAATTAGTCCAGTGGTTCCTATGACACGAGAACTCAATAATCAATTGTTAAATATATTATGGCATGACTTTTGCATGAAGTTCAAGGGAAGTCTAAAAATATTAGCTACTGAATTAAAAGCAACTTAGTTCAGGTTAAACAGAAAACTAAGAAGGATCTGTATGAATGGTATACTTACTGATTTATAAAAGAGGGTCAGACGTCCATCCACCTGATTCACATGGCTAATTAGATCAAAATCAGGCATCTGGCAGGAAAAGTTGTGCCAAACAGATTCCTATGTTGAGAATGTCAGAATCAGGTGAGGGATTTGGAGGTGGTGCTGATTGCTGGAAGCTGAAGGGCACGCAAACGCAGGGGCTAGGTGGGGTGTTCTGAACTCTACACAAGACAAAGAAGATGCGTGGTGGGAAGGAGGGGAGAGACAGAGTGAGTGGGAGAAAATAAAGTGGAACAGAGAAGTGGGGATAGTACAGAAAGAGCAACAGTCAGACCCTTAAACTTCCTCCTTTCCTGCTCTTTCTGAAGCCTGGTTTGTCCAGCTACTCCTATGTTCCAACAAGTGGGATCACAAGAACCCCCAGTAGAGAACCTCCTCCTGTGACATCCTTCTAACCCTTCTCCTCTGCAGTCATAACATAAAAACAAAGTGCAATTTTAAGAAGCATTTTTCAATAAGAAACATAAGATATTTTCCATTAAAAGAAATCCCTTTGTTTCTCAACTGGGGTCAATTTTGCCCACCAAAGTGGCATCTGGCAATGTCTGGAGACATTTTTGATTGTCTAAGTAATGTGTATTACTGGTATCTAGTGAGTAGAGGCCAGGCATCCTGCTTATTATCTTACAATGCACAGGACAAAGAATTACCTGGCCCCAAAGTCAGCAGTGCAGAGGTTAAAAAAAACCCTTGCCCAAGACCAAGGGGATGAGAGTACAAAGCATATGCTAACTTCTATATGTAAGGCTCAAAAAGTCAGTTGATACACATGTATGGTAAAAAGTCATGAATGGAAAAATGGGAAAGTGGTAAGAGTTGTCTTAAGGTGTTGAGATGATGGGTAAATCTCTATCCTTTTATTTGCAAACTTTTATTGAGTGTAATTTGAAAAAGCAAGAACAAAGAAAGTAGGGCAGGGGACTGGAGGGAAGGAGGAAGGAAGAGAATTCACTGAAACTGCCTCATCAAATGCTTCTCCAGCATTGTACATGTATGATGAAGAGTTATGCCCAGGCCAATGTCTGTGGGAGCCACACTGAGAAGGTGCCTCTCATGGTGAACACCTCTTGAGAATTCTGTTACAAATAGTGACACATGTTCTAGTATACCGACATATGCCAACTTTTTAAAAATTGCAAATGATAAGTCACAAAAGGGAATGCAACTGTTAGGAAGATCAAGCAGAGATGAGGAGAGCTGGGACTCATCTCTAGTGACAGAGAGTTCCGGGTTCTCACCTCTAGTCTCTCCCTGACTGACACTTCATGGATGCAGAAAGCCCTTCTATTCATATAGTCCTGACTCTAGCACTAGGATGAGGCAAGTGAGCTGCACCCCAGGAACAAGGAGAAAGTCTGTGAACAGAACTGGCTCGGGGACATCAGCAGACCTACCCTTTCAAGCCAACTGCTGCTGAAGACGCCTGGGATGTCATTCCCTATCATCCCCTCATTGCAGTCAAACAAACCCCCCCAATTCCAACTCTCAAAAAGGCCTGTCTTAGCCCAGACCAAATTCATCCTATTTGGGCCCACCTTCATTTGCAGTTCATCTCCACAATTCACAAATAATTGGCTAGCGTCTCCAAATGAAGTACTAGCAATTGAAGACAATGGTGAGGTTCCACTTTACTCTTTCTCATACCCCGAGCTAAGAAATGTTTTGAGCCATTGTATTACTGAAGAAAATAAACTCCACACCACCATTCCTTAAGGTGCATGAACTTAAAGACTAAAGATGATCCACGTGCCCATAAATGTGCTGCTGGGATATCAGGTTCATATGTTGACATACACGACTTCTCTTCAGTTTCATTACTAGTCAATACGTACATCTAGTACAATATTCCGAAGGAATCAAAGGACATGGGGACCAATTCCCCTCCCTAGAGATGACCACCTTTATATTTTTTGTTACATCAAGTTTTTTAACTATAAGAACTCTACTGCAGTGACCTGTAGATTAAGAGGCGAAGTTCCTCAGGGAGAAGGTTCTGAATGACAAGCTGGAATGAAATTTTGGAATCAAGAAACAGATTTCTCCACTTGTCTAATATTATGAAATTAAGTTCAAAGTCAGTAGATTGTATCTCTCTAAAACATCCTGGGGTCTGTTTTTGCTCAAAAAGTAACACCAATGTGTTCGATTGCCTGTTAACTTCAGAGAGTGTCCTTTGTCTCTCACTCAGTCTCACACTCAGGCATGCTTTGTTTGATGTTAGGCAAACAAAATTCATTTATGTGTTCAGAGAATAAAATAAATCTCGGGGTCAAGGTTCAAGGTCAGAAGACTATTCACTTCTCACCACCCAAATCAGGGATTTGGGGAGGGTGCAAAGGATGTGCAAGGAAGGATGATCTCCCAGGGAAGGGTTTTAGAATCTGTGACTGGAAGTCTTTAAAAATTTCACGTATCTCCCTCCCTAGATCAGGCGTTAGCACACTACAGCCCATGGGCCAAATCCAGTCTACCACCTGATTTTGTAATTAAAGTTTTATTAGAGCACAGCTAGGTGTATTCGTTCAAATTTTGTCTGTGACTGCTTTTGGAATATTAGGGCAGAAAGATCGCATGATTCACAAAGTCAAGAATATACACAATCTGGCCAACCCCTGCCCTAGCTACTTCTTGAGAATCACTTCACTGTGATCCATCATTACTTAATAGTATGTCCTCTTCCTCACGTATGTTTCTCAGGGCTGTAATAGCCACATTTAGCTTTGGTTGTCAATAATAAGATCTGAAAAATAAGTGGCTTAAACAAAATATTTCTCTTTCACCTAAAAGTCCAGGGCTGAACTGATACTTCACAGAGTCAGAGATCCAGGCTACTGCTAAGTTGTTGTCCCACTCCATACAGGTTCCATTGCCAAAGCCACACCATGATCCAAGATGGCTGTCAGAGTACCAGCCATTACATTCACAACCAAGTAGCACAAAGGAAAAAGGACAACCTCAACTCAACTTTTAAAGAAACTTCTGGAAACACTTTTACTTATAAATCACAGGCCAAAACTAGCTACCTAACTGCAGTGGAGTCTCAGATGTGTAGACTTTTAGTTAAGTGGAAAGTTGCTTAGCTAAAAAACCCCCAAAAAACCCGGGTTCTGTTATTACAAAAAAGGGAGTGGGAATTGGACACTGAGAGATAATTAGCAACCTCTGGCACAGGAACCTTACTGTAATCACCAAGATCCTTATTAAGAGTAGAGCACATCCTGGGCAGGCTAATCAATTGGCATAGCTCCAAAATAATAGTCTTCAAATGTTTGTACAATATGTAAGAGATAGTAAGACCAATGCCAGTGAGAAGTATTTTCAGTTGTCTTTTTGTTTTCAAATTTCCAGTCAAAAGCACTATCTCCTTCAGAAGGAACTGGACAAGTCCATCTTTCACCAGTTAGTATGGGGTTGTGTGTATAGACCTGCATTAATAGAGTATTTTTTTGTTTTGTTTTGTTTGTTTTTTTGAGTTGGAGTCTCACTCTGTCACCCAGGCTAGAGTGCAGTGGCATGTTCACAGCCACCATAGCCTCAACCTGTTGGGCTCAGGAGATCATTCCACCTCAGCCTTCCAAGTAGCTGGAATCACAGGTGTGCGCTACCACGCCCAGCTTATTTTTTGATTTATTGTAGAGACGAGGTCTCATCATTTGCCCAGGCTGGTCTCAAACCCCTGAGCTCAGGCAATCCTCTTGCCTTGGCCTCCCAAAGTGCTGGGATTACAGGCTTGAGCCACCGCTCCCAGCCTAATAGAGTATTTTTAATACAACCTAGTGATTTTTGTTTTTATGGACTGTCTACCTGGTCTGCCCCCAGATCCACAGGACCCTGACACTACTCACCCCACTGCAATCTCCCCAATTACCATGCCCCTTCAGCATTTATCGTGATCACTACAAATCATCTACAGGTCAGAAAGATTCATTTGTTTAGCATCTCCTTCAAGCCACACCTACTCCTACCTCCAGCACAGGATAAACTTTTCTCAGCTTATCAGGTTTTTAGCATCTCTCTGTAACCTTGCAAGTTCAGAAAATCTCCAACTCAAAGTGGCTACTCATCTTACTTTTAACACTGGTGGTGGGAGAGGCAGGGGTAGAGTTAAAGCCATATCACACAGCAAAAGACTGTGAAGTAAAAAATTAAGAATGAATCTGGAATCCTTGATTCCAAGTTTTCTGTATGCAGGTTGAGCATCCTAATCTCCAAATATAAAACTAAAAATGCTCCAAAATCTAAAACCATCTGGGCTTTGCTTTCTGATGGTTCAATATACAAAAACTTTTCATGCATGAAATTATTTAAAATATTGTGTAAAATTACCATCAGGCTATGTGTATAAGGTATCTATGTGTTTAGATTTGGGTCCCATCCCCAAGACATCTCATTATGTATATGCAAATATACCAAAATCTGAAAAAATCCAAACTCTGAAACACTTCTGGTCATAAGCATTTTGGATAAGGGATACTCCACTTCTATTTTAAAAAAGAGTGAGAAAAATGTGTAAGTCACATGCCTTTGGCATATCAGTTAGTACTTAACAATTAGTCTTGTTCCAATATTTCTCCTTCTTTAGAAGTAAATAACCAGACTTTCAGTATCAACATGGAAACTCCTGGAAATTTCTCTCTCGCATAAAAGTCCAGAGCTAACTTGGCACTCCACAGCATCAGAGACCCAGGCTATCCCATACATTCTATTTTCTGTAGAGTTAGGAGACAGATATCATCTGCAAGCTCCAAAATATATTTAAAGGCTGCTAACTGCAGCTGATATCAAGGAGAAGCCAAATGGGAGTAAGTGAAAAGGAGAAATATAAAGAGTGGTACACCTCCAAAAGCTACAGCAAAAATACATTAAAAAAAAAAAAAAGAGCTAAGGGTTACAATCTGAAGTGCCAAGTGTCTAACACCAAGTGCTGATACTGGGGAAAGCAAAGGTCAATCTTCTGTTTCTAACAAGTATAGATTTGGGGTGGAAGGCAGACCTATACAAAGAATTAAAGAATGAATCATATTTAAAGAAAGAGTTAGTTTCTTGGTAGTGGAGTAAAAGAAAGCCTTAAGGGTATGAGAACAAGCTAGGCTGAATGACTGTCTCCGCTCCTCCCTGCTATGCCAACTGCCGACCTCACTGTCTGTTCTTATGCAAGTAGCTGGTTTATGTATTCAAATATGAGCAGCAAAATGCAATCATATGTACATCATTGATAGATCAATTCAAAAAGAGTTAAGGGAAAAATGAGGAAAATAGCAGAAAAACATACTAGAGGAAAGTCATAGAAAATGTTGCCACTGGAGCATAAGAACTTTCTAGCTAAATATTTCACAATAAATTTTTTTTTCTTTCAAAAGTTTATTTAGTATCACGCAAGAGGAGACTTTGCTTAACACTACAGAACATTTCAAGACTTGAGTTACAAAAGAATACCACATTATTTGCACTTGTAATTGGCTTCCCTTTTAACCCATGTTGGCAAGACGAAAAAAAGCCTAGCATATGGCTGAAAGATAAAATAACTAAATTCTATGGAAACCTTTAAAATGAAAGGCGAGGTTTATGTTAAAATAATAGATTAACATATTCAATAAACCTTTTTTTGTTTAACACTAATTAATCAGTTTTTTTTCCTTTTGATGACCTATTTTTTCTTCCAGCCCTGTATACTCTTCAAAGTAATTTTTTTCTATGAACAATCCCTTTTTAAATAAATCAAAATACTTAATACCTGAATGGATGGAACTTAAAACTACTTTGTTGAAACATCAACCTGGGCAGAAAACAAAAAAAAGGACATGTAAAATTTTGTTATTTCCAATACTTTACAATAAATTTTTAAAACTAAGTGAGGCAATTTTTCTATGAAGGAAGATCACAAAGCAGAAATAACTCAGAGAAGAGATGGTAAGAGAACAGGAGGAGCTGAAATGTGAGCTTGCAGAACTCAGAGAAGGGGAAACAAAGCAACTGCAGGTGCAGATGGAACATACACAAGGGAGGAGAGAGCAGAAACCACAGTGAGGGATGGAGAGGAAAACAGTGAGGAAAGCATGCCAGATGAAGTGAAAATAAGGAGCTTCAAACATTAGAGAGAAAATAATAGGCACAGAAGTCAGACAAAAGCGAGACTAGTCATGCATAACTGGGATCCCTGAAGAATGAAACAGAACAAGACAATGCAACAAATCCCTAAAGATATAATTCAGTAAAACTTGCCTAAAATAACAGCAGAGTCAAATCTGATCTGTGAGAGACAATAATATATACCGGGGAGGACAGACAAACATTGAGGTAGATGATCCTGATAAAGTTATTAAACTTTAAATATAAAGAAAGACAAAAAGCAAAAAGATCAAGCCTGGCCCCAGATTTTTTTTTTTAATCTCAAATCGAACTTGAGAGGACAATCAAGCATCACGTACAGGATCTCAAATAAAGAAAGGGCAAGCCAAGGATTTTACATTCAACCAAATTGTCACTCAAGTATAAACAGATCAACAGTTTTGAACATGCAAGAGCTCAGGGAATATTGTTTCCACAAGCCTTTGAGCAAACTTCTAGATAATGAACTTCAGTCATCTAGAAAGCTACGGAAAACCGAGGCGCAAGAACTGGTAGCGAGCACTGAGCATCTCTATGTAGACACTGAAAACTTTAGAAATCTAGCAGAGAAGGAAGAAGATGAAGCTCTCGATGACAGCATGGGACGTGGAAGTCATATGCCCTGGCAATGTGGATGTGACAGAAGTGTAAAAATCAGGAGGGCAAGGGAGGATGAAGATGTGAGTTACACAAGATCCGAGGACTGCCTCTTTTCTGACAGCTGGGAGTCAAAGGAAGACCATTTAAAGATGACAAGTCAGAAATGTAAATGAGACCACACCGCTTATCCTTCTGCTCCTATTTAGCTTCCAACTAAAATTAGGGTAAAATTCCAAGTCCCAGGCCTTGCATGTTCTCGCACTGCCTGATCCTGTAAACACGTCTCTACCAATTTTCCCTTTCCTCCTTTCCACTGCTCAGTTCCCTGAGCGGCATGTTCTTGGCTGCCCTTCGCGTGTTCTCAGATGAGCCCTTTCTCCAGGATTCCCATGTGCTACCTGGGGCGCGATGCTCCTTCTCCCTTCTTCACCACCCATCATACCTCTACTCTCAGCTTACATGTCTCGAAGAGGGCTGCCCTGACTTCCCAGGTGAATTAGTTGCCTGGTATAATCAAACAATGCATTTTCCCCTCCAAATACAGAAAATCTGTATAATTATGTACTTAATATCTTCTTCTCCCACAAGACCTTACACTCCAATAAGGCAGAGCTAAATGTGTTTGGAACACATTTAATTTCCAGGACCTACTATAGGTCTTGGAGTATGGTAAGTGCTTAATCAAGATTCAGTGAGAGATGAACAAACGGTTTTTACTCCACAAACTGCTTTCTCTGCCTCATCTCCTCTTTCTTTGAAACACATGGCAAGAACCACTTCCACAAACAATACTGAAAAAGTGCAAGATCTTTAAAACATTCCATTTCATATACTTGCTTTAATAAGGCAAGAAAGATTGAAAACGCATCTTAGAAAAAAAGGTTTTCCGAAGATTGATATAAAAGGGCTTTCTGATAAGCCATACGTTTACTCCAAATTCAGAAGACATTTTGTCTCAGACACACTGGGTTTCAACAAAAGTTTATCATGTACTTCCATATGATATTTGCCACACAGAGACAATAAAGGATAAACTCAGAAAGCTCTCCACTTACTTTGGATGTTCAAACTTGTCTATAAGGTCAACCTTTTCCACCAGGTCTCCTCCGATTGTTCGGACTAAGTCATAGAAATCGTTCTCTGCGTAATTCTCAGAGGGCAGCCAGAATGAAATGTCATTTATCACAGCAGGATATTTGCTAAGAGGCTAACAAAAACAAGAGGAGAAAAGATAGATGGACCTTGTTAGTTGGATGAGAATGTTTAAATTTTTCATAAAAAGTTCCACTTGTCTAATTAGAAAACATTATTTCAGCATTTGAATTTTCAGAATCAAAATGAACTTAAAAGGCAAATTAACATTCAAAATTAGCAAATTCCATTATGAATGTTATAGATTCTTATCACATTCACGTGTAACATTACCATATATTATATTTATATCACCATTAATGTTCAATTTAGTATAAAGCAATTTGAATATATCATATTTCAGTTTTTTCCATTTGAATACTAGAGGAGAAAAGTTCAAATTTAATTAACATGTAATTCATTAACTTCTTGTGATACTTTCATAAAGCCATTTTTGTAGAGAAATAAGTAACAGCCTATCAAAATTGACATTTCACTTAGTAATGTCACTATTTGTTAGTATTTCTAATTATTAAAATAAAGGACTGGGATGATAAGTAGCTATTTAGGGAGTTCTTTTTCAAATTATGCCTTTAAGAATGTAATAAACACAAAATGTAGCCATTTCCCCCCACTTCCTTCCATTTTTTTTTTTCCAGTTTAATAGCTCAGCAGTTCACCACTACACTGGATAGATTTTTTAAATTAGATACGTTTAAAAGTTACTGCATTTGTTTATGGCTTTCATATATATATATATATATATATATATATATATAGTTTTTGTATATATATATATCACAACTATACATAGCTTTTGTGTATATATATTGCAACTATATATATCTACATATATATAGGTTTTGGTCTATAAGCTACTGTCACAATAAAAAATACTTTATTATAAAACTGTGAAATCCTAAGGGAATATATGCTACAGCTATAACATTTTTAGAAGGGCAAATTTACAAATTGATCTATGCCAAGCTTGCTACAACTATAAACCCTTTGGTGAATCATTGATCAGAAAAACTATAAAACTTTTAAATGGCAACATCTCTGAAGAACTAAATACTCAAACATAAATGATTATTCAACTTGAAATATAATAAAGTTGTCAAACAAATGCATTAGCTACAAAATACCTCACTTGGCTCCTGTGTTTTCTCTCCTAGAGTGAAGTCACAATGCTGTGATAAATAACTTGAAGGTTAATGTAACAACAGAAGATGACAGGAGTTTAGTGGTTATACAAATTGTTCTTCCTTTTGATAATACCCTTTTGTCTTTTAAGGAACATGCAAATTTAGGGAGATTAGAGACTGGGATTGCCAAGAATTAGCATGAAATTTCCTCTTCAATAATCCAGGCTGAGGTACCACACTTGTGAGGTAAGGTGACAGAGAAATGGGAGAAGGTGCCCTAAGTGGGCATCTGTGTCAGCAATTCAGGGACAACAGCCAATATGATAATAACATAGCCAAAATACAACACCCAAACGTATTTTTAAAAGATACATTATGGCAAATAGTTTTAAAAACCATCCAGTTAGAAAGAAAAACCTGGGCAATTTATTGCATTGTAAACCTATTTCAAACTAACAAATGTAACAAGTTTAAAGTAATGGGTTCAACTAAAGAAAACACTTACTCCACTAATTAGATGTGGGATGCCTACTGGTGGCCCTTGCTTTTCTGAGCAGGATTAATACAATTCTGTTCTGAAAATAAGAAGACAGGCCAGCTGGGCTGCGTGGCTCATCCTGTAATCCTGCGCCTTGGGAGGCTGAGGTGAGGGGATTGCCTGAGCCCGCGGGTTCAAGACCCGCCTGGGCAGGCGAGACCTCATCTCTACAACAAAACAAAAATCAGCCGGGCATGGTAGCACGCGCCTGTAGTTCCAGCTACTCGGAAGGCTGAGGGGGAGGATCGCCGGAGCCCAGCAGGTTGAGGCTGCGGTGGCCGGGAGCGGCCACTGCACTCCAGTCTGGGCAACACAGTGAGACCCCAGCTCAAAAAAAAAAAAAAAAAAAGAAGACAGGCCGAGCTCAGTAGCTCAGCCTGTAATCCCAGCACTTTGGGAGGCAGAGGCGAGTGGACTGCCTGAGCCCGCGGGCAACTTGGAGAGACCTCGTCTCTACAATAAATAAAAAATTAGCCAGGCGTGGTAGTTTGCGCCTGTGTTCCCGCTACTTGGAAGGCTGAGGCAGAAGGATAGCCGGAGCCCAGCAGATTGATGCTTGGTGTCTGTGAGTGTGTCACCACTGCACTCCAGTCAGGGCAAGAGAGTGAGACTGCAACTCAAAAATAAAAGAAAAAAGAAAAGAAGAAGACAACTAGAGATTCACAGTTAGTGAGATGGGTTGTCAGGTGTTGAACCAGCGGTGGTGGCAAAAACACCCAGTGGCTTCCCACTGCTCCCAGGATAAAGTCTCCAGTTCCTAAAGCTTCTGCCTCTTTCCATGTTCTCCAGGCTCAGCCCAGCCCAGCTCACTGCATTTCTAAAACACACTAAACTACTTCCTCTACATCTTCCACACACCATTTCCTGCCCTCCCTATCCCACTTCTGGCCTTCAGCCTCTATCCCATGCTCACTTGGGATCATCCCAGGTTCCAGCAGTTCCTGGTTAGGGCACCCAATCCTTCTCTTGTATGGTACTTTTCATAGCCATTGTCTATGTAATTACTTGCTTCATATCTGCCTTCCAGAAATGTTACAATTTTTGAGAGTGTGGTGTGGATCTCGTTTCACCTCTGAATCTCTACTGTCTTGCACAGTCCCTGTTACATCGCCTGTGTTCAAAAGGAGTACTTTAAAGGAACAATGACTACACCAGAGTTAATCCATTCAGCTATGCTTTCTCCTCTGACCAAATCAGTTAATGGGCACACCTGGTAAGGGGCACACAGAGACTTGCCTCCATCCCTGGCTTAGGGTTTAGCCACCACGTGGAGTGACAAAGAGGCTGAAGCAGACAGGCAAAATGACCTGGTTAGAAACTTGATAATCCGCAATCCTGGAATCATGGGATTTTAGAACTGGAAGGGACCTCAAACATCTAGTATTGTTTGTGTTTTCTCATGTCTTTTCTTGATTTAAACAGAGAAGTGTCTATGTTATTAGCTTTAGCAGATAACCAAATATAGCCATCCCTTAGTATCCGAGGAGGACTGGTTCCAGGACCCCTGCAGATCTCACATCTTTGGATGCTGAAGTCTCTTATATAAAATGGTAGAGTAATTGCTATAGCCGATGCACATCCTCCTGTATACTTTAAATCCTCTCTTGATTACTCGATACCTTATACAATGTAAATGATATATAAATAGTTGTTATAATGTATTTTATTTGTGTTATCTTTTGTTGTTGCCTTGCTATTATTTATTTTTCCTGAATATGCTCAATTCACAGTTGGTTGAATACAAGGACGTGTGAATATGGAGGACCAACATATGTATTGATTAGTTCTTTTGTTGACCCTGTCTATCATGAACTATTTAGTAACAATGATCTCGGAAACTTGGATTAAATGAGTCATTTTCACTCAAAACAGAAAACTTAAATGTCTACATACCAAATTGAATTATCAGTCCAATCACCTTAAAACAAAAATGTTAGAGTTACAGTTCACGGAATAACTTTATCAAATGTTTATGGTAAAGGTAGCCCCTTTTTTATATAAACTTTCATGAAACAGAAAAGGAAGGAAATCCAACTAATTTTAGGAGGCTATTCTAAATGTGAAGCCAGAACTAGACAAGCAAAGTACAATTGATAAAAATTTTAGACCAATTTCACCTTACAATCTACATGAAAAAATCTAAATGTAACTTAGCAAACATAATTTAATAGCATATTAACATAACATTACAAAATGACCAAGAAGGACTTATTCCAGAATTATGGGATTTGATTTGAAACAAGAAATAATCTACTAATCAGCATATAAAGAAAAAAGCCCTGCTACTATTCTGTAGAGAAGAAATATTTGACAAATACATTACTTATTTATTGTAAGAAAAAAGATCTTTGCAAACTAGAAATAGAAGGCAACTTCCTTAATCTAACTAGGTATTTATCAAAAATCTACAGCAAATATCAAACTTAATGTTGTATGTGTAACTAGTTGAGGCCAGAACTGCACAGGTGGGGAAAGAATTCACCAAGACAAATGTGAATTAAGAAAGATAGATTTATTAAAGACAGGATATATTGCAAAGGGGGCAATAATCAATACAGCAGAGGGAGAGTGCTGTTTACAAAGAGACAGGGACTTCAGGGAAGTTTTTATAGGGTTGTGTTGGGGAAGATTATGTGCCAGACATGCAGGAATTTCTCAGAATGGTTGATTGTGATTATCTGTTTTGATGGAATTGCTTAACAAACATGCAACATGGTCAGTCATTTTCCCTGTTCCAATATTGGCCTCAACTAGTTGTACACATAACATTTAGTGCTAACATTTTAGAAGCATTCCAATCAAAATCCAGAGTAAGATAAGGATAGCCACTATCAACAGTGTTGTTACATTATAGGTCTAAGATGGTAAGCAAGAAAAAGCTATGAACTAAATACAGGAATGGCATAGGCAAAAATCTGTGATTCCACATTTGAATCCTTCCTACCAGCTATGACTTGGGCATGCACAGACTGATGCTAAACCCTCCTGTAACACTCCTTTCTTCTCCTTTCATTTATTGCAACGTGGCTACTTCTAATAGTCTTGGAACAGCATCTTTATTTTATTAGACTGGACTAATCCTAGAGATACATATACATTTTTCAGCTTGTCCTTTTGTAAATCTATTTGTGTCAATTAGATGAACTGATACTTCTAACCCTAAGAACTGTTTTCTTTCTTTCTTGGTGTGTGTGTGGGGGGGGGAGGTCACAGATATATGTGCTTCCCTGACCCCAGGCCCACCACAGGTCCCCCCAGCTGAATTGAGTGCCCATCTGGGGTTCATATCTCTGTTGTTCTATCCTCATGGACAAGCACTGTGTCTGGCTTATCTGTGTGGATCATCAGCAGCACAGTGCTGGCCAATAAACACCTGCTAAACTCTTGTAGATCTGACCACACTATGGAATCTGTATCCATACTTTCCAGGATACTTCTTCTTCTTCTTCTTCCTTTTTGAAAAAGGGTCTCACTCTCTCATCCAGACTGGGGTGCAGTGGTGCAATCACAGCTCACTGTAGCCTCAAACTCCTGGGCTCAAGTGATCCTTTTGCTTTAGGTTCTTGAGTATCTGGGACTACAAGTAAATGCCACTATGCCAGTTATTTTTATTTTTGTAGAGATGGGGCCTCACTGTGTTGCCCAGGACTGTCTCAAACTCCTTGCCTCAAGCAATCCTCCCACCTCAATCTCCCAAAGCAATAAGATTACAGGTGTGAGCAACTGTGCCTGGTCTAAAAATTGTAAGTCTTACAGTTCCAAAAAGGACAATTCTACATGTCATCTGGGTCCCATGAATCTGTTTTTTGAAGATGGTGTTATGCCTCTCTTTTTTTTCTTTGAAATAGCAAAGCATCTTTTGCTTTGCTTACTAAGTGTTGCTCCCACATCAGATTACTCCTCCTCCTTTTCTTTCCCTTCTCTTTAAAAGGCAACCCCAGCAGGGCTCGGTGGCTCAGCCTGTAATCCCGCGCCTTTGGGAGGCTGAGGTGAGTGGATTGCCTGAGCCCGTGGATTCGAGACCCGCCTGGGCAGTGAGACCTCATCTCTACAATAAATCAAAAAATCAGCTGGGCTGGTAGCGCATGCCTGTAATTCCAGCTACTCGGAAGGCTGAGGTGGAAGGATCGCCGGAGCCCAGCAGGTGAGGCTGCGGTGGCCGGGAGCGGCCACTGCACTCCAGTCTGGGCGACTGAGTGAGACTCCAACTCAAAAAAAAAAAAAAAAGGCAACCCCAGACCTCCAGGTGGGAAAGGTTGGAATTAAAGTGTCAGAGTCCAGTTACTTGAGAAGATACAGGTAAAACTGAGCATTTCTTTTTCTTTTTTTCCCTACTCCCTAATTTCTGTTCTTATCTTTATTATCTTCTTTCTTATTTAATTGATTTTATATTAAATCTAGTTTTTGCCTAGCTTATTTTGGTGTAAGATTAATTTATGTATTTTGGGGCTTTCTTGCTTTTAAATGAAAGCATTTAAGGCTATAAATGTCCCTCCAAATACTTCTTTAGCGATATACCACAAGCCTTAGTATAAAGTATTTCATTGTTAAGTATTTCATTGTTAAGTTTTGAATACTTGTATTTTCTATTGCTACCTTTTTAAAATTTGGGAATGTATTATTTTAGCTTCCAAATATATAAATTTTGTGTTTTTTAGAAAATACCTTTTAACTGTGAACTTCAAATTTATTTACATTGATGTCAGAAAATTTGGTGCTATTCATTCTTGGAGCTTTGTTGAAACTTGTTTTGTATCCTTAAACAGTCAATTTTATAAATGTATGCTTGAGAAGTATATTATCTCTCATTTTGGTGTGGGTTTCTACATACTAAAATTATACTTCTTCAGAGTATTGTTCAAATCTTCTACATCCTTTCTGATATTACATCTTGATCTTCCAGTTTCTAGTAAAAACACATAAAATCTCCCACTATAATTGGGATTTGATAAATTTTTCTGGTAATTCTACCAGTTTTGCTCTATGTCTTTTGAAGCTAAATTATCAGGTATATACAAGCTTACTATATCTTCTTGGTGGATTTTTTCCTTTTAGCAGTATTTATGTCCTTGGTAATCTCTACTAAGGCTTTTTGACTAAAATTAGAACTTGTCACACAAGCTTTTTTTGTAGTTAGTATTTGCTTGGCAAATATTTTCAATTTCTTTGACTTCAGTTTCTGTGTTTTTTTCCCCGTTAAACATGTTGAATTTCAAAGTCCAACAGTTTCATTTTGCTGTTTGTCAGCACTTCAAAGTTCAACAACTGTTATGTTTATTCAACTACATTTCAAATAGATCTTCCTTTTCTTAAAAAAAACAACTAATAACACATATTTCAAAAAATTCTGAACTTTTCTAAACAAGCCCAACCAGGTGTCAACTCATATTTTTAAAAATTCAAAGGGGAAATAAAAGAATATCCCAAGAAATAAAATCAGTTAGTTCCAGTAAAATATTCCTGAAAGGAATTATGTAATTTGTTTCAAGAATTCTCTGGAAAAAAAAAAAGTCAGTCTAGCTCTCTTGCTGATTTGAGCTACATGAACTGAATAACCCTTAGAGACATCAGTTGTCTACTACTCCATTTCTTTTCAGTGCGATGGGAGAGGAAGTATCGAGGCACACACTGGTTCTTCTCCAACCCACACTTGCTCTTCCTAGTTAAAACAACTCCAGTTTTTGTTTGGATAGCATGGGAGGCCCCTTGACCTTAGGGGAAGTAGAATCCTGGTCAGTTCCAGGGAACAAAACCCATGACTGACTAATCAAGACTGGTATAAATAAGTCATGGTTATTTACGTCCTTTATGCAGTCTAGGTATGGACATGACCTCAGTTTCCTGAAAGAGATGTTGTAGTAATTCTGCTGAGACTAAAAAAATCAGACCTTGGTGAGGACAGCTTTTTTCCTTTGAGTCTTTCTATACAAGATGTTAAACAAGAGTATGATGGGGTGGCTTTGGCTTTTTAATAGGTCGGGTTAATCTATTTATATACACTGTGATTACTCACATTTTTTATTTCTACCATCTTCATTTGTGTTTTCTGCTAATCAGTCTTTCTTTTCATAAATGTTCTCCTTTCCTGCCTTACTGGATTTACTGATTCTTAAGGTATTCTAATATTTTTCCCTCCTTGGTATAAGAAACCATAAATTATATTTTTATTCTTTAAGAAATATATATATATGTATATATATATTTATTATTCTTTAATAAATTGTTCCAAAGTATAAAGCTAATATCTCTATTCAACTCTTAAATAAGACTAGAAACTTCATTTTCTTTAATGGCCCCTCTTCTCAGCTATTCTTCTTTATTTTGTCTTGAATTTCATCATTAAAAAATCACATGCAAAACAATATTAAGTCAATAATGAATTTTAAGTTTAAAAAATTAAATTCTATTTTTGTTTCTTGCATTCTAAACTCCTTGTTGGGAGATAATTCTCCATGAACTTTTCATAAAACTTGTGACAGCTAGTATACCAAACAGTGCTGGAAGACAGAAGCAGTCTTTCCCTCTGGAGTAGAAAGCAGATTTATTTATTCACCAGACTGGTAAAAACAGTCTTCCTCGGGGACAAAGTTTAGGTAGATTTCAAACAGCACCTTTAAAAGACTGGGTGGAAAACAAAAACAAATGGAAGAACAAAATATTGCAAGGTTCCTAAGTGTGGGGGTTTTCAGCTATGCTACAGCCAGTGTGTGTGCAGGATCCCCCACTGAATTGGGGGTTAGGAGAACCAATGTGAATAGGAACTCATGCTGGATCTGTGCCGTGAGGAACAAAGTCCTTTGTCTCTGATGCAAGAGTCTCTTGTCATTCTGCCCACATCCATGAAACTGCCTCAGGACCTTGTTAACCTGCATATAAGGTAAAATCTTAGGTCTTTCTCTGTCCTGACATCCTTCCTTCTTTGTTACTTTTGTTTTCTCAGGTGAGTATCTTTCAACAGTTTTCTTCAGTGGAAGTCTCAGGGAAACAAACTCTTCACTATTTACATGTCTGAAATCCCCAACGGTTAAATAATTTGGTAGGACACAAAATTGTAGACTCATGGTTGTCTACCCCCAGCACTTTGAAAATCTCCCTGGCACCTATTAGTAATGATGACAAGTCTGCTGTCAGTCAGAGCTATTTCTTCACAGGTGATCTGTCTTTTCTTCTTGGCAGTTTATAAGTAGTGTATCTTTATCCTGGAGGCTCTGCAATTTGACCTGATGAGGCTGAGTCTGCATTTATCTTTATTTATTCTTTTCAGTACTCAGAGTGTGCTTTCAATCAGAGGGTTCGTGTCTCATTCCAATTCTGAAAAATTCCAGCCACTACTTCTCTGCCATTCCTTTCATTCTCTCCTGGAATTGCAATAATACATATTGTGAAGCTTCTGAATCTGTCTTCCATTTTTTTTCACTGATCTATTTTAGGTTTTTATCTTTGTGTTTGTGCTGCATTCTGGGTGAATTCTTCAGCAACAGCTTAACTACTAATTCTCCCTTCAGATGAGTAAAGTTCCATCTGTTTTTAAATTCTTCATTTCAATGACTCTATCACTCACTTCTGAGATTCTAATTCTCTTTCATATCTACTTAACACTTCATTTCTGCCTGGTTTTGCCTCTTATTCAGAATTTCCTATTTTTTAATAATTATTATTCCTCCATTGATCTCTTTGAGAAAATCAGGCAATTTTTTTTAAGATTTTTTTTTTTTATTTTACTTTCTAGTGAATTCAGATTCTGATTGTTGATTTGGATAGCTGATACTCTAAAGTCAGAGTTCATCATGTGGTTTGGAATTTGTGTGCAGGTTCATCTTGCAGGGAGATAACTGCAAATGTTCTCTAGCTAATCACCCTTCCTTGCTTAGAGGTTTTTGTGGTTCTTCCACTTGAACCCCTAAGCCCAGAATGGAGCTGACATGGTGGTCTGGGTTCCTGTCCATTGATGATGATACTGCTGATGACAGATAGGAGTACTTATCTCAGTTCCTGAGGAGGAGGGCTTGTCTATTTCCTCTTTTCCTTGGAACAAAGTTTCCTGTAAACTAGAGGTCACGGCAGACAGTGATTCTGGGCTCCCCTTATAGATTAGGGGACACGACCATCACCCTGCCCATTTTCAAGCAGAATACACGCTCTAACCTGGCACATTATGCAGGGCTCTTCTAGTCCTGACACTCCATAAAGCAAAGCCATCGATGGCCTCCTTGTATTTGCGATCCTGCAGCCACAGTGTTTGTACCTACACACTCTTCTTTGTATTTGTGTTTGTCTTGTGTCCACTGTGATATATCTTTTTTGAGAGAGTGGGGGCATGGTTTTAACTTTTTCATTTTCTCTTTTCAGATTTTGATCTATACCGCTGTGTGCTTGGAGCAGGCAAAGTACAGCCTACAAAGCAACATCAACTTCACTCTATTTCTTTAGAAAACGGTTATTAACTTTGTGGGGAAGGAGGACAGAACTCTCTGAGGTTATGATAATAGATTCAAATCCTTGTTCCAGAAAAGTACATAATTTTCATTAACACAGATTTTTGTGTAAAACTTCTAGGATTCACAAACCCATTAAAAGTAATTCAATGAGTCAGTATAAGGACCTGGTCTATAACCCAAACACAAAATTGTATTATGCAGTCCAAATATAGACAGTTGAGATGACATCCTAAGGAGTTAAAAAAATACCAAAATCATACTTTACTAGGTTGATATATATATGTATATATATACATACATATATGTATTGCATTCCTCTACATTGTTAAGAATATAGACCAGGCACGGTGGCTCAAGCCTATAATCCCAGCACTCTGGGAGGCCAAGGCGAGAGAATTGCTTGAGCCCAGGGGAAATTATTCAAACAGGGAAAGGTCTCTGCTTCCTCTATAAGTTCTCCACAGAGTTCTGAAATTGTCAAGGTGACTTTCAGTCAGCTTTTAACCATGGCTGCATTTAGGCAAAGGACTGCTTTGCAGTTCCTGTGGGTACTGCTTCTCTTTCCAGGTCAGAACACACGTCCCCTTGATTTTTCTTGTGATTATACGATGAACAATGGTTACACTCATGGGGCACGGTGTGCCAGAGGCTGTGCCAGGCGACTCACGCGCATCATCCCATTAACGCACAGTGCAATCCTGTAAGATAGCTACTATTACTACTCTACTGTGTCCATAGGGAAATGGAAGCTTAAGAGACCTTCACTAATTTGTCTAAGGTCAAACAGTCAGTAGGTGGCAAAGTCAAAATCAAATGCAGGTCATCTAAGGCCAGGTTGTGCTATTAACTCCTCTGCTTTCTGGCCTCCCATTTAAAACTAGGGTCTCAGGCTGCTATAACAAAAATACTGTAGAATGGGGGTCTTGAACAACAAACATCTATTTCTCACAGTTCTGGGAGCCAGTGGTCGAGTGCTTGAAGGCCCTCTTCCTGGTTTACAAATAGCAGCTTTCTTGCTGTAACAGGCAGAGGAAGAAAGAGAGCAAGCTCTCTTGTCTCTTCTTATAAGGGCACTAATCCTATTCCTGCAGGCTCTGCCCTCATATCCTAATTACCTCTCTAGAGTCCCACCTCCTAATACTACCATCTTAGAGGTTGGATCTCAAAATATGAATTTTTGGGAGGAACGCATTCATTTCCAAATTTCTACTACTGTTTCCAGAAATAGGCTATTCAGTCTCATTAACAATTATGTAAATAAGACCAAATCCAACATTTACCCCTATGGTACCTTCCATGACATTTTATTTTCCAAGGATTCATTTAGCTTTTAGATTAATTATCTTGCTTTATAAGCACTTTCAGTCTGTTTATTGTCCATGCGATTATGTTCTTATCTAAACTGACTTAAAAATCAGTTTTACTTATAAGAAGAGTACGTACTATTAATTACTTTGTTTTACATCCAAATGTTTGGTAGCCCTTACTTTGATTCATCTGTTCATTCTGTGATTTTTAAAATGATTATCAAATTTGGCTAGCGGGTTTGGCACTGAAGGAATTCAGGTAGTTTTAACTCATGATTTCATGCTGCCTTGATGTTTATACAACTTCTCACTTTGTTCCAATATTTTGTTTCCGTTCTTACTTAATTTCACTGAATGCCAAAAGCATACTATGTTGGTCAGAGGTAGGCATTGTTTCTACTCAGGCAACTTTTGTTTTGTTATTTCACCAAGAAACCACATGAGACTCATCAAGTTCTAAAACAGTCCTCTAAACTTTAATAGGATCTCTCCCACATTTATGTTTAGCTTTTGATAGAATTTCAGTTTTTTAAAAATTCACAGAAACCAAAGTATTTCCATAATGAAATTGTGTGGAACAGTTATATTGGTAACCTTGCATTGCATTAACTTTTAATGTTTCTGTATCATGGTCCCGGACTCTCTAATGAACTCCTTGAGGACAGCAACACGATTTTTGAATCATTTTAAATTCTCTCAAATTTACTTCAAAGCTCTAGAATGCTTTATTGAAAACAAATCAAGTATTTGACAAATGCAGATACACTATGCTACTCTGGTTAAGCAGGGGAGTGGGGAGCCTAGTCATTGCCTGTGACCCCATATTCTCCAGGGGACCTTAGGGATCCTAAGCAAGGCTTCAATGTAATGGATAATGGATTTCAACTTAAGAAAAAAAAAGCAAGCCTCAGAAATCTTTGTTAAAATAAAATATTGCATGAGCCTTTGGTTAAAGAAGGAATTGCAGACGGGGTGGAGGCCTGCAGCCGAGTTCTACTTCACTGCCTTTGAGCATCTGGCCAAGTATTTTACATAGGATAAAGATGTCAAAAATAAATTAATATCTTTTGGGGGTGATGAAAATGTTCTAAAATTGATTGTGTAGATGATTACACATCTCTGTGAATAGACTAAAAAAACCACTGAATCACAGACCTTAAGTGGGTGAACTGCACAGTATGGGAATTACACCTCAACAAAGGTTTTATGAAAAGAAAACATGAGTTAAAAAAACATACTGATGGAAGAAATAAGGGTCCCTAAAAAATGGGGAACTTCTATCCTTATTCTGTGTATCTCATCTTCAGAACATATCAAAGATTTGTCTCTTAAACTCATTTTTTTTAAGTTAAATAATGCTGTCTTTCTGGAGGCACTATTACTGTTGCATCTGTTTTTTTCCTCTTAGAGGTTAAGTGTCAGTGGAAGGTTTGTCCAGCTGCGTAAATCTGCTATTGCATTTCCTGTCTGTACCACCATAGCCTTAGACCTTCATACCAGTTAATCATGTTTACTGTAGGACAAGTATGTCCCTTCCACTTATTGCATTTAAAGTTAGTGGAGATGCTAGGTGAAAACAAACACATAATGGGAAACTAGGTCTGTGAATCCCAACCCTGAATTTAACCTTAAAATGGTATGTACTTAGAGCAAGAGCTCCAAAACTAGGTTCACAGCTTCTCCAATTTACATCATCTCAGTGCCTACAAGTCCCCCCATTCAGATAGGGGCTGCATACGCCAGGAGGTCAAACTGGGGGCTGGCTAGAGAGTCACTTGAACTTGACTGAATTCATATACTATTCCAGTGTGCAGAGAAATGTACCAAAAACGAACCTGAAAAACTAGAGACATGATTTCCAAAGGTTGGCTCAAAAGTGGAGTAAAGATCACACTTGAGAATCTCACAGAAGGAAGGCCTTTTATAGCATGTACTCCCTTGAACTTGACCTTCCTTTCTTCTTCCTCCTCCCCTCCCTCTTGCTCTAAGTACATACCTCCTTGAAATGGTAGGTACTTAGAGCAAGAGCTCTAAAAACAGGTTCACAGTTCTTTCTTCAATTTACATCATCTCAGTCCCCATACCCCTGTCTAGTGGTCCTTTGGGGCCCTTGACGTCACATGTTTAATATTTCTTCCCGACCTCCATAGGCCAAAGAGTTAACATTGCTTCAGTTGCTTCTCTGCAATGCTCCCCCTTTTCCCAGTAGACAGACATCCACCCCTGGTCTGTGTGAGAAGCTTTGTTCTCTATCCCATTTGGTGACAGAAATGCCCAGGAAAAGTGGGTTAGGCTAAGTAAATTATTTTTGAGAACACTTATTGATTTGATATTTCTAGCAAATAGTCTAATATCAACTCTCAATCAGTCATAGGGTAGAAATGGAGAGGAAACAAAAAAGCTAACATGACCACCTAAATGTTTAAGAGAAAACATCTTGGCTGCTATGAGCAGGAGAATGGGATGGAGAGGAAAATGCCGGCAGGGGCAAGGCACTGGTGAGATTCTGCATAAGTTGGGTAGTGGCTTCATGGGTATCTATTGTATTACCATGCCATATAACTTAAACATATTACATATTTTCTAAACATCACATATTAGATAAAAAATAAAATGAAAGGAGAAAGGATATCAATGCTTAGTCATTACCTAGAGAAATTATGCAGTGAAGGGAAATACTAGTTACAGTTTATGCATTTGTGTTTTTTTGAAAAATAGTTTTCTATATTTAAAATAAAATTCAGGCTGTCAGCATTAGTGTCTGCTTCAACAAAAAAGACAATGAATTCAATTTCCCCACATTAGGGAGAAATGTGAAGTGTTATTTTCTTTTACATCAAATTAAAATGAGACCAACAAAGTCTACACCAAAGTTCATGGGGGCCAATGGGATGTCTTAGTTAGCAGAAGAATGTATGAAGTTCTGATGGAGAAACACCAGCTCCTAAGCTCAGGTGGTAGCCAGCAGAACTTACACATCAGAGCCTGAGAACACATCAGGTTCTTGTTATGTGTCTCGCAAGTCTGATGGCTGCTCTGGTCACTCAGACTTCCTCCCTGTTCCCTAAGAACTCACAAACCAAAGGGGAAAGGGACCATAAGTCATGGTAACTGCAAAGTGTAGCACGTGTGTGTTGGGAGCAGACACAGACTCAGCTGTCCTTGCAAGTATGGCTCAAAGTTTATATGGGGCCATCAGATCTCTCTCCCTTTCCCAGGGACAGCCACATCTTCCCTCCAGGAAGGAGACGTCTCAGTCAGATCAGTCCATTCAAATAATGAGGGGTACCTTGAAAAATCTGCACCACTGTCAAGTAAATCTGAGAAATGCTAGCTTTAACCAAGTTAGGCAAGGGAAACCCAGCAAAGATTATTAGTGGGGTCTATCCTTCCTAATTTTTAAACTAAGAAGACCAAGTGCAACTCAAATTTGGGATTCCACTAGTTACCAGAGCCCAACCAACCTCTCAGAGGCCAGCAGGGAAGTCAGCAGGGACATCTGATGAACATATTTGCATCCAGATTTCTGGGGTACCCACATCTCTCCTCCACTCAAATCACAATTCCTGCCTCTCAAAATGACCCTGGGCTTCTTGCCAGTTGAAGAATTTTAACTATTGAGAATCTGGAACACTAGCCTTCAGAGTTCCATCAAATAAACCCTATGCAGTGTTGCTGAGGCTGTGAGCAAGCAAGAGCATCAAGCAAGAGGCACTATTCCAAACTCATTAATGATAAATTTCCCTTATGCAAAATTAATAACCATGGTTCTGTACACAGCATTAGCCATAAAGGCAAATTTGGGGATTTCTTCTTTTTTCCAAAAACTATCATAAATGCTGGTTACCTGTATACAATTCAAAGATTTTCAACTTCCACCTATCCATCCTCTCAGTGGAGCAAGGCAGATGGATTGTCCAGATTTTGTGGCTGGGGAAAGGAGGTGCAGAAGCTACTGTGTTCAGGGGTGGATGGTTAATGGGTGAGAGGCCGAGAGGGGTCTGCGCCCAGGTGCACATGACTCCCAAATCTCCTGTTCATCAGTAAATCCCAGCCCACCCAGCAAAGCATCCCTTCTTCCATGAACATGCTGAATGCACAACAGTTGTGCTGCCTCTCCTGTCTCTTAGTGACACCTTCTATTCCGTTTTTAGTTTCCTTTAGGCTCCTCCATAACAAAGACTGGTATCCTTACCTCATCTAATCATTATGAAAATGAAATGGAATAACATGTATTAAAAAAGCTTATCAATTACAAAACTCCAGTCAAGGTAAGGTATGATTACCTCTTTCTCTTTGTTTTCTAAATTAAAAAAAAAAAAAACTAGTCAGTTTAACAACACAACGCTGGTTACCATTTAGTGCTTACCAGATGCCAGGCACTGCTACTGTTACTTTATTTAATCTACAAATGAAGCCTAACACTTAGCTGTTACCACTCAGCTCAGTCACTTGCTAGTTTTTCTGACCTTGGGCAGTCCTTAAGTGCCCAGTCTCTCATCTGCAAAAAGGGGGATCATCCTAGTATTCTCTCATGGGTTGCCATGAGGATCAAAGGCATTAGTATTAGTAAAGTACATAGTAAATACACAGGTTTACTATTTTATTTCCTACATAGCCAAACCACAACTTAATTCAGATCCAGTTGCTTTTCCCACCTTCTCATGTTGTGGTCCTCATCATTAGGGTCCGTAATCTAGGGAACAGCTCAGATATCTGTGTATGTCACCTGATTACAAGTGTCCAGGGCAGCGCCCACATCTTCTCCCTCTTTCTATGAAGCATAGTGCCTGGCACAAAGAGGAAACAGTCAATGTTTGTGGACTTGAATTAGAAAGCCTCATGGCTGTCTTCCATAACTCCTGGTTTCACCAACTTCAATTTGGCTGTGGCACCAGATGGAGAGGAAGGCCATCAGAGAAATGCTGACATAAGAGAAAACCTCCTGGAAAGACCAAGTGGCTAGAAATTGAGCTGTGACATCATTTTCTGTCAGGAGAGTACTCTTTGGCAGAAGGTATGAGAGGATTATAAGATGGAAACCTGGAAATGCTGGGGGTCTTTAGACCTGTTCTGGAGAACAAAAGGGCCAAGCACAGAGCTGGAGAGGAAGAAACAAGAAGTGAAGGCTCCAGGCTTGGTGCTACAAGGCAGAAAGGACCCTCAGATTTGCTCTTAGGCTAAACAAGTTACTAAGCTACTGCTTCTCAGCCCCAAACCCACCTGCCAGCACTGCTGGGAGAGGCTGGGCTGGGCAAAGTGCACTCCCTGCCACGCTCAGTCAATTGGCCCTAAGGGGAGGCTACAGATCAAGTAGAGGAGGGAGAAAAAGCTGGCTCCTTTCTGCTGGCTTTCTGCACGCCTGCAACCAGTAGAAGCAGGTGAATTCATGCGACAGTTTTTCCAACATGTGCAGGACCAGCCTCACTGCACCCTCCCCAGAGATACCAGCACAACCGCTGGCCCTTCTCCTTAGTTGTGGGTCCCAGCCACAGTGTCTCTCCTCTGGGCTCAGAGATACCTGGTCTGCTTTTCTTCTTCTTCAGAGGTTTAGGCCTTAGCTCTGAGGGACCCCTCCTCTGACCTTTTAGGTTTTTTATCAACTCCAATTTCTCCCCCTGTTCCCACAGTCCTGGGGTGGGGGGAGGGTGCTGATTTCTGCAGTTGATATCTCCATGACACCTTTATATTCTCCTTTGGACTTTTTAGTTAACTACCTCAAAGGCTAACATTTCTTTAGTTTAAATTCTCTGTATGAAAAAACAAATACTGCCATGGTTTGTGTCTCCTGCCTGAACCTGACTGATACCTCAAGGAAGGAAGGGAGAAAGATTTACAAGAAAGAGTCTGTGTCCTCTATGCCTGTTATCACACCAGCGCCTAATAAACTACAAAAATAAAATTAAAAAAAACCAATTCACAACATACATCTAAACAAAGAAATGAAGAAAAAATGGTGTTGCTAAGTTGCTTCAGCCACAAATCCTCTGCTCATCTGGGGAAACTTCAAAGGTACCAACTATATCTCCTTCTTTTATACTGCTCAGCACAGAAACGCTCTCCAAGTACTATTCCTTAAACTAAAGGACCCCCATCCCTGCAGAGAAAAGACACCAGATTGATGAGCCTGCAGATTTCTTTCCCTTCCATTCTCAAATAAACCCCGGTGGTGTCGGAAGATGCTCCAGCCAGGTGAGGGGCGTGGGGATGAGCAACAGGAGGAGGAAGGCTTCGAAGCTGAGCGAACAGGACTGGAGGGGCCTGTCACTTATTTTTGCATGTACAGCCACTCCTTCCACGGGTCCTTAGCCAGGGATTTATTCGCTGTGTGTCCAGCCACCTGCTACCCTGAAAGGCCATCACTAATTGCATTTGATAAACAGCACTGGGCTGGAAAACACAGCCCTGCACTCTCATCGGCACAGGACTCTTCTGTGCCCATGGCTTCTCCCCAGACCTGCAGTGTCATAAGAAATTTAGCCTAGGCCTGAATAAGATGGAATCAAACATTTTCCTATTGGCTATTTTTCAATAACTTCTTCCCCAAATAACCTGCAGATTCAGAACAGTTTGCAGTGGCTCACTGTTACCCTCACTTGACAGGTGATATGTAGACAGTCTTTGTTCCCATGGAAAGTGGGAAGAGCCTGGACTGACAAGCCAGATAGAAGGTCATTTCCTCCTGGCAGAGTTGTCTGTGGTCCTGAATCTTTTTTACTTTATTATTATTTTTTTTTTTTGGCGGGGGAGGTGGGAGAAGGTGGGCATCAAAGGATGTATCCTGGCGTGTCATTTCAGTTGGGAGGGTGTCTCTGCAGCATTTTCTCTAGCTTTTCACTGTTGCACTGATGCTCTTACCTGTATCACCTCAGCCCTGAATTATGAAGATAAGGATGTTGCTGGGCACAGTGATGCACCTTTGTGTCTAGAGAGGTGCTGGCAGAGGTTGGATGGGCTGGGCAGGAGGGGTAGTTCCTGCCTGGAAGTTTCATAGAGGCAAACCTTCCAAGAGAAATGGCTTCAGAGTGAGCAGAAAGGCCTTGAACTTCCCCTGTGTGGATATACCTGTTACTCGCTGGCTGTCAGGCAGGATCCTGTCTGTCTTCTGCCCCTCCCCACTTGTTCTGTGTACTGCTAACCAGAACCACCACAGTGCTCAGGCAGGCTGCAGTAGGCTCACCCATTCCAGGATGTGACAAGGAGATAAGGCAGAAAGCAGAGGCGGGAGGAGGGAGAGGGCCACAGGGAAGACTTGAGAGCTGAGGCAGAGGGTTAGGAAGAGCTGCTTATCACCTAAAGAGGCTGGGCCGTGAGCAGGACATGAGCAGGAGCTATGAGGCCCAGCATGATGGATGGTGCCGTGAGCTATCAGTCATGACCTTCAAGAGGCCCATGTACCTGCTGCATCCTCCTTTCTGGGCTTCTCCCATTCAGTGGCCTGGTGGTAGGCAAGGAGCACTGACTGTGCTGTGAATATGAAACATTTCCTGGCTAGGAGGAAGCAAGGGAAGACACAAAGCAGGATAGGTCAACATCAGACACAGGGTTTGCTCTCTTTCACCATTCTTACCGGCTATTGGTCGTGGGTGCATGAAATATGGGATCCCTCCAGGTGACTGAAAAATTCCTCTCAGCTTGAAAGCAATGGCACTAGAAAAACCCAATAAACAAAGAAAGAGTCTGGGGTTGAGGTTCAGTCTATTTCAGGGCTGGTAGGTTGATGAACTTTCCACTGTTAAATCTCACCACTGCCGGGCTCGGTGGCTCAGCCTGTAATCCCACGCCTTTGGGAGGCTGAGGTGAGTGGATTGCCTGAGCCCGCGGGTTCGAGACCCGCGTGGGCAGCGAGACCTCATCTCTACAATAAATCAAAAAATCAGCCGGGCATGGTAGCGCGCGCCTTTAGTTCCAGCTACTCGGAAGGCTGAGGCGGAAGGATCGCCGGAGCCCAGCAGGTCGAGGCTGCGGTGGCTGGGAGCGGCCACTGCACTCCAGTCTGGGTGACAGAGTGAGACTCCAACTCAAAAAAAAAAAACCAAAAAACTCACCACTGTTTTTCAAGGGATTTAAAATATTACAAGTGATAACAGAGGCTAGATGTCTCAAAGATTGAAGTCAATCAAAGTAAAAATGGCATATTTTAAAAAGCTAGAGCAGGGATATAAAATATAAACATCTACAAAACGTATTGTCTTCAGACACTTTGGCATCAACCAACCCATCTTAGATGGTCTTTCTTTTCTTCTTCATTCACTTATTCAACAGATATTTATTAAACACCATGTGCAAAGAAACAAAAGGCACACAAGAGGCACTAGATTAGTAAAATATTACTTTTCACAAGAAGTTGTTAAACTGATGGGAGAGGTAAGCGATGGCTTAAATTAACTTCAATATTTAATTTAAACACTGGTTAAACTAGATTAAGAAATGAAGTAAAAACACAGTACTGGGAAGTCAAAGAGCAATTAAGGCCAGCTGGGATGTTCATGGGGCGAGGGCTGTGGGAACCTGTTGAGGATATACTGGCATTAGTGGGTGAGAGGGGAGGGTTCTCAGGGCAAGAAGAAATCGGGTCAGCAAAGACAGTCCATCAGCAAACTCAGGGGATAATATCTGAGGTCCCTTCATGCAACATATGCTATGGCACAGAGGAACTATGTGAAACTGGAGGGGTATGCTGAAAGTGAAACACAGCAGGACATCCAAGTGGACATGAAGGCAGGCACCTGGACCGCCTGTCATGAGGAGGTGCTGACGCCAGAAGCAAACCTCATGAGATCCACAGAATCCAACAGAGTGGTTGCTCAGATAAATTGATGTGACTTGCAGAGATGATGTAAGATTTCTTGTCATATTCAATCAACTCTCAAATACAAAAAACTAGCCACTCGGTCTGGGATTCCAAGGTTTTTCCTCCTTCCTGCTGATACCTGGTCTTGGGTCTCTTAGATATGTGAATTTCATTTAAGAATGGTCTTCTTTTCCCCCAATTCCAAGAAAATAATTTATAATTTTTTAAATAAAGATGAAAGGGTAGGATTTTATTCGAGGTTCAATGTTATTAACACCAAAGGGTTCCCTCATTCATTCCCAAAGTTTCAGTCAACAGAAGTCTGGGTTTATTGTGAAAGTGTAGTGTTGTATTTGTACTTGTTCTCAGATCTTTTTTTTTTTTAAATATGTGGTTGACATGGATAATTTAACAGCATCAGAATAAATTTTCTCAGCTGATTTTCATGACTGGTTAATAATTTCTCACAGTTAATCCAATTCCCCGGGAATTTCACCCTAGGTTTATAATGTATAAAGCAATGAGTTGGCTGTCAGGAAAACTGAAATAAGTAAGGCAGATATTCTTCAACAGAACCATGCAATTTAGAGAAAGAGAAAGGTTTAGAGATGTCTATAACATAAGATATGATAGGCTATATGCAAATTAAAGTAAAATCTTTTTTTTCTCCCCTCAAAAATTGAAGTGCTGGCCAGGTCAGGACAATTTACAAAGTTGGACTTAAACCGACTAATAGAAAATGTAATGGGCCAAGCACCACATATATGGGGTTTAGAGTAAAAGACGAATGTGAACTGGGTACGAGTCCCATCTCCTTCCCAAAGCCATGCCAGCCGGTTATATGCTCGAAGTATTTTTCTCAGAGATGGGGATGGATCTGCATGAGTACTCACATTCCCAGTCTGTCCCTCCTCAACCAACAGCACACCTCTGTGCTACATGACACTGAAGTGCAGTCTGCAGCTGTGACCTCATTAGCTGTGGAGCACTGTGTTCAGGTCGAGGGGTTCTCAACCAGGATGTCTGGGTGCTCGAAGCCTTTAACATTCACTGAGTCTACACCTCCAGAGACAGTGCCTGGCATCATCTCTTCTGAAAGCTCCACAGAGAACTCTGATGCAGACAGAGCATGGGGCACCGCTGCCCTGGCCTAAGGCGGTATGTTTATCTCACTCTGCAAAAGTCTGCTAGCCACGCATGTGTCATTCTGCACTCTCACATCCACCTGCACTGAGATTCAGTGCAGCAGCACCATCAACTTTAGTATATTATCTAACATGCATTGAGCACAGAGGGTATGCGTGGCACACATTGAGGACCTTACATACATTTTGACATCTCACCTTCAAAAACCACCCTAAGAGGTAAGTACTATTGACTTCCCAGTTTATAGGTGGAACTATAACGTGGAATTAAGTGATGGCTTAAAGTCACATAGCTACCCAGGGTGGGGCTGAGATGGGTACTCTGTCTGCTTTGCATTAAAGTTTCTGTTCCTAATCACTAAGACATAGCAGCTCATTTATATGTATGGAATATTCAATTTTTTAAATGTGCTCTTCATCTATGCACAGAAACTAGTTGATACATAAAAATAAAATATCTACTTGGAAATGATTTACCAAAAGGTTATATGGTCAGCATATATTTTCATAAAACATTTTGCTGATGATGTGTGTCCAGTCACAGCATCCAGACTCTTAACAAGATACCAGTGGCATTCCCAGATGCAGCAGCTTCCAGTGTGCTTCACCTAACATGTAAGGAATCACTGCAGTAGATGGCTGCATTCTGGCACATCTGCAGAGTGACCGCATTCAGCCTACAAATCGAGCAGCCCTGGAAAAACACGACACTGCTAAGGGAAGCTACAAGGTTTTGGCTGTTTTCAAAATAAAAGATGATTCTCTGTTGTTCAGGAGAAGATTACTGCCAAAGACAAACTAGTTTTCTGAGTTCAGTCCTCTGTTAAGAGTGTACTGTGATCCTGCCATGAGAATGCTAATCCCACTACTAATAAAGGTCAATGTATATGGGTCAAATGCTGCCTAGTGCCTCTGTTAATCTTCACACCCACCCCTCATTAGAGATGAGGAGACTAAGGCACAGTGAGGCTAAGACACCTTCCCAGGTTTAGTTAGGAAGAAGGGGAGCTGGGGAGGAGGGGGACTGAGCAAGCTGGTTCCAGTTCCTGGGCTCTTTACTGCCCCCTTACTACATATCAGGCTCTATGACAAGCACTGAGATTATAAAGACGAATGAGATACAGTTCCTTAGGAAGCTTAGAAAGATACCAATCATGCAGAGAACTGACAGGGAGGGCCCATTGCTTGTGTAAGTCTAAAGGAACAACAAAGTAAGACTAACCCAAAACTGTCTACAGAGACTAGCAAGGAAGGTTACATTGGAGAGAGTATTAATTCCTGGGAAATGCTCCCCCAAGAGCTGACTGCCTTCACTGACAGTGTGAATAGAGAGAGGTATGCAGAAAAAGACAAATGTGGTCTTAAGATGCAGACAAACCCCAGTCTGTGAGACCTCACTCCATGACCTCTAGGGCCCTGCAAGGTTGTCCAGGGATTACCAGTTAGGCTGTTGGATCCACACAAGAAATTGCGCACGAAAGAACCTAGGGTCTGGTGCCTAGTGGACAACAGAATAAATGATGACTACTGGGCAGGAAGTACTCAGAGGAAAGAGTCCTGTGATGAGAAGAGAAAATAAGTAGGCAGAACCAGTGGAACCCATTAGGTGAACAGAAGACACTGGTTTTCTTTCTTTCTAGCAAGATAGTAGGGCAGATGTCAGAGCAATGCTAGAAGATGGGTGAGATGCCTGAGGAAGAAGAGGGTAGCACCCATGCTCTCTTTAGCAGAGTTGCCTATGACTTTGCTTTTTAATACAGAAGTTGTAAAACTGACAACTCATGGGCCAAAAAATGTGTTGCTTTGTGTTTTAATCTGAAAAATTTATCGACATTAAAAATCAGGAAATTTAACATTCTCTAAATTTCTAACATCTTTTAAAAAGCAGAAGCTGCAGCAGCACTGGGCTTGATCTTCCTGGAGGCCATGGCAGTGGTCCCATTGAGAAGAGGCTGGCAACACCCTACTGCCCATGACCCCACTACTTCCTCATACCCTTAACTTGTTTGCAACCCCTGCCGGGCCCATGTGCACATCTGAGTAGTTGATGCTAAGGCAGGTACTAAGAATAGGAGGGAAAATGGCTGCCTTGGGAAATAATTCAGGGCTAATACGTCACAGTAAGGGAAACCCACTCAGAAGAAGGCCAGTGGTCATCTTCACTGGACCACTGACTCGCAAATGTCCCCAGCTCCCCAATCCTTCCCAAATCAGAATGTTACATGCCTTTAAATGTCCTATCTCATACTTTATATACAATTATACAGCCCAAGGTCATACAATGAAGATTTGAATATCACAGTCCACCTCCAGAGCTCATGAACTTGAGGTGGTATGGGACATCAGACCTGAAGAATATTGCCAGATGCTCTCTTTAAAAGAATTTTTCACCGTCAGATAAGTTTGGGAAATGCTAGTTTCCTTAAGTCGTCTTCCTTAAATCTTCTCATCATCTTTAAAATAATATGGGTTTTATGAATCTCCAAGTAAGAAAATCCATATCCCCAAATTAAATCATAAAATCTTCCTAGTTGGAAACACAGTGAAAGGAAGGACCCTGAGAAACTTAGAATAAACCTAGTTCACATTTTGCCTCAGCATAACCATTTTTGCTTAGACTGACACACTTTGAATCTAGTACAGGTTAAACACAGATAAATTTCCAATAGGCAGATCTTATGAAGCTTTCAAACATTTTATTGCAGGCCAAGCTGGCAGTCTACTCCACACCCTCGGCAAATCACCATCAGATACACGACAAGGATAGCCCAACATTTCAATTCATGATTTAACATAATAATCTGCAAGAAACTTTCAGGTTTCTTGTTGAAGGAAGAAGGTCAAAGATCACCCCTTGGCTGGTTAAAGCCATAGAAATGATAAGACCATCTTTTTGCTAAGTCTGACAGGTCTCTTACAGGAAAAACGCCTCCTCTTGTCTCCTCCCATTTAGTCTACGCCATGGCAGCAATCATGTGACTAACCCACCCATCTGCCTACTGTCCAGCACCTGACGTCAGTACCTGCGCTTACCTGTCCCTTCATGATGGCGTGGAACAGACCACCACCCAATCACCTTAATGACCTTCCCCCATCAAAGGTAAGGGTTAAAAGGACTCAACCACAAGCCAAGCTGCCGTGGCCACTGCCTTGCTAAGGCCATGTGCTCTTGAGCTATGGCCAGGTCATGTTTCCTGGCTTTGACCCCTTCCCTTCCTTGGAGAGGTGAATCTCCTTTCTTCTCTCTTCTCTCTCTCTCTCTCTCTTATTTATTTTCTAAATAAACTATATTTTTCAATCTAACTGCTGTGCAGTTCTTTGCATCTTTCTTGCGACACCGGATCTTACGCCATGAGCCTGTCCTAACATTCTGGAGGCCCTGCTGGGAGTGTGACCTAACATACAGCATGGAATATGTTGTGGTGAAAGGATGGGTTCTAAAGTAAAATGAATGAAAATTTGTCATTATGGGCTGACCAATATAGATTTTCTAAAACAAATCAAATATTTGCAGACCTCATATTTCTGAAAATAGTATTTAATTTATAGAAATCTACTATCTTATGAGCTCTCTCCATTTCCTCACTAACATGAAATCTCCTCAATTAAAATAAATCCTGTTGTTATGATTCCATTAATCTGAAATTCTATCAACCATAACTCTAACACTTTAATAGAGAGAATAACAAATAATCTTACACATATACAGGATACTTTGACATTTACAATTTTACACATTCCTCGATACAACCTCTATGAGTTAGAAATCATCATGTTCCCATTTTATAGATAAAGAAAATTAGGCCAAAATAAGTTGATAAAGGTCAAAGAGCTACAAAGTAACTAAAAGTTACCCACTCTTTCCACTGAAATACTAAGGGTTGACAGATGTCTTATAGTTTTTATAATAAAAGGAGGTAAGAGGATTGCCTGAGCCCAGGGGTTCAAGACCTTCCTGGGCAATTTGCGAGAACTCGCTTCTATAGCAAATAAAAAAAATTAGCTGGGCATGGTGGCACATGCTGGTAGTCCCAGCTACCAAGGAAGCTGAGGCAGAAGGATTGCCTGAGCCTAGCAGGTCAAGGCTGTGGTGGCAATGAGTATGCTACTACACTCCAGCCTGGGTGACAGTAAGACTCTGACTCAAAAAAAAAAAAAAAAAAGCATTAACAGTCATTTGAAGATTAGTCATATGATTAAGTCAAATAGTTCCCAATTAGCCAGACATTTTGATTAATCCCATTTCTTAATCTTGATGCTTTATAGAAAAAGTCTTCTAAATAATGTGGATTAGCCATATTAGGATTACAAGAACTTTAATACACCAAAAAGTCAATCCTAAGTACCAAATAGTCTTTAAAACATAATCATGGCTACCAAACATCTGAAGAAGAATTAATGACAATCCTCCTCAAACTCCAAACTCATTTTGTCCAACCAGCATTACTCTCATTCTAAAGTGAGATAAGGACACTACAATAAAAGAAAATTATAGGCCAATATCCCTAACAAACATGGATGTTGAAATCCTCAACAAAATGCTAGTAAACCAAATTCAACAACACAAAAAAAGATCATACATCATGATCAAGTGGGATTTGTCCCTGAGATGAAAGAACAGATCAGCATATGCAAATCAATACATGTGATTCACCACATTAACAGAATAAAGAATAAAAAAATCATATGATCATCTCAAAAGACAGAAAAAGCACTTGACAAAATACAATAGTCTCTCATGATAAAAAACACTCAACAAGTTAGGTATAAAAGAAATGTACCTCAACACCATAAAGGCTGTATATGATAAGAACATAGCTAACATCATACTCAACAGTGAAAAGCTGAAAGTTTTTCCTCTAAGATTAGGAAAAAGACACAGGTGCATACTCTTGCCACTTCTATTCACATAGTACTAGAGATCCTAGCCAGAGCAATTAAGAAAAAGAAGTAAAAGGCATCTAAATTAGAAAGGAAGTTTAAATTGTTGCTGTTTGCAGATGACATGATCTTATATATAGAAAACTCTGAAAACATCACCAAAAAACTGTTAAAACTAATAAATGAATTCAGCAGAGTTTCAGGATACAAAATCAACATACAAGAATCAGTTGAATTTCTATACACTAGCAATGACCTACCTAAAAACAAAATCAAGAAAATAACTCCACTTAAATACCATTAAAAAGAATAAAATACTTAGGAATAAATTTAATTAAAGAGGTAAAAATCTGTACACTGAACACTTTAAAACATTGATGAAAGAAATTGAAGACATGAATAAATGAAAAGATATCTTGTGTTCATGAATTGGAAAAATTAATAATGTTAAAAATGTTCATACTATCCAAAATGATTTACAGATTCAATGCAATTATCAAAATTCTAATGGCATTTTTCACAGAAATAGAAAAAAAAATCCTAAAATTCATATGACACTACAAAAGACCAAAAGCTATCTGGAAACAAATGAAAATGAAGAAGCATCTTACCACAATCTCTAGGATGCAATGAGAGTAGTAGTAAGAGGGGAATTCATATCTCTACAAATGCACATGAAGAAAAAGGAAAGATCACAAATTAAAGTCCTAACAAGTCCCCTAAGGAAACTGGAAGAGCAAGACCATCAAAACCATAACTTGAGCAGAAGAATCCAGATCACCAAAATACAAGCCCATATCTGGGTCATAGAAGACAAAAAGATAATACAAAAAAAAAAAAAATCAATGAAACAAAAAGCTGGTTCTTTGAAAGAATAAACAAGATTGATAGTCCCCTAGATAGACTGACCGAGAAAAAGGCCAAATAAACACAATCAGAAACACAAAAGATGAAGTCACATCTGACCCTGAAGAAATACAAAGATTATCAGAAACTACTATGTACACTTGTACGGAAACAAACTTGAAAACCTAAAGGAAATGGAGGACTTTCTGACATCACACAACCTCCCTAGGTTGAAATAAGAAGAAATCTAGACCCTAAATAGATCAACAACAATCAAGGAAATCGACTATGTCATAAGAAAACTACATACAAAAAAAAAATCCCTGGACCAGATGGCTTTCCAGCAGAACTCTACAAAACATATAAGGAGGAACTGATACCAATCCTACTGAAAGTATTCCAGATGATTGAGAAAGACGGAACTCTCCCCAAATCATTTTATGATACTAACATCATATTGATTCCCAAGCCAGGCAAAGACCCAGCAAAGAAAAAGAACTGCAGGTCAATATCCTTGATGAACATAGATGCTAAAATTCTCAACAAGATCCTAGCAAACTGAATTCAACAACACATCTCAAAAATCATCCACCACGACTAAGTAGGCGTCATTCCCAGGATGCAAGGCTGGTTCATAAGACCATAAACATAATTAAATACATCAACAGATGTAAAAACAAAAACCACGTGATTATATCATTAGATGCAGAAAAGGCTTTTGATAAAATCCAGCACAACTTCTTGATAAAAACCCTCAGACATTTAGGCATAGATGGAACATACCTTAAAATAGTAAGAGCCATCTATGAGAAACCCACAGCCAGAAAACTGCTAAGCAGACAGAAATTGGAACAATTTCCCCTGAAAACTGGAACAAGACAAGGATGCCCACTTTCACCCCTCCTGTTCAACATAGTTTTGGAAGTCCTAGCTAGAGCAATCAGAGAAGGGAAGGTGATAAGGGGTATCCAAATAGGGAAAGAGGAAGTCAAGTTATCTCTCTTAGCTGACGACATGATTCTATATCTTGAAAACCCAAGAGAATATGTCAAAAACCTCCTTGCACTGATAAAGGACTTTGGCAAAGTCTCAGGGTACAAGATAAATGTGCAAAAGACAATTGCATTTCTATACACCAATCATAAACAAACAGAAACCCAAATAAAAAGCACAATTCCATTCACAAGAGCCACATACACACACACACAAAGAAAAACCTTGGCATCTTCCTAACCAGCGACGTGAAAGACCTTTACAATGAAAACTACAAAACACTGCTTAAAGAAATCAAAGATGACACAAACAAGTGGAAAAATATCCCATGCTGATGGATTGGAAGAATCAACATTGTTAAGATGTTTATTCTACCTAAAGCAATCTGCAGATTTAACATAATACCCATCAAATTCTCAGACTCAGAAACAACAATATAGGAATTCATATGGAAACATACATGACCAAGAATAGCCAAAACAATCCTCAGATTAAAAAACCAAACAAACAAAAACAAAGCAGGAGGTCTCACACTCCCAGACTTTGAATTTTATTAAAAAGCTACAATAATCAAAACAGCCTGGTATTGGTACAAGAACAGGCAAACAGACCAATGGAATAAAACTGAGATTCCAGAAGCAAAACCTCAATTTCTCAACCAATTAATCTTTGACAAAACTTCCACCACCAACCATTAGGGAGACGAGAACCTATTCAGTAAATGATGCTGGGAAAACTGGCTGACCGCATGCAGAAGAGTGAAACAGGACCCCTACCTACCCCCATACACAAAACTTAAATCTAAATGGATCAGACCTAAACGTAAAACCTCAAACTATAAGAACCTTAGAAAATGAAAGAGACACTCTTATGGAAATTGGAACTGGCAACTAATTCCTGATTGAAACCCTACATGCCCATGCCATAAGAGATAAGATAGACAAGAGGGACCTCATCCAACTCACAAGCTTCTGCAAAGTCAAAGAAACCATCAAGAATGGCAGGGAGAGAGCCCACAGACTGGGAAAAAATATTTGTCAACTCCATGTCTTACAAAGGCCTAACATCTAGGATCTACAAAGGCCTAACATCTAGGATCTACAAGGAACTCAAACATGCTGAAAAGAAAAAAACAAACAGCCCTATTACAAAGTGGGCAAAAGATATGAATAGACAGTTCTCAAAAGAAGATATATGAGTAGCCATCAGATACATGAAAAAATGTTCAGCCTCACTAGTCATCAAGGAGATGCAAATTAAAACTACATTGAGATATCACCTAACTCCAGTCAGAATGGCCATCATCAATAACTCAAAAAATAACAGATGCTGGAGAGGATGTGGAGAAAAGGGAACACTTCTACACTGTTGGTGGGAGTGTAAACTAGAACAGCCTCTGTGAAAAACAGTGGTGATTCCTAAATGACCCCGCAATCCCCCTACTGGGAATATACCCAGAAGAACTCAAATCACTCTACAAAAAAGATAGCTGCACATGTATGTTTATCGCAGCATTGTTCACAATAGCGGGAACACGGAACCAACCATGCTGCCCACCAAAGAGGACTGGATAAAAAAAAATACGGTATATATACACAATGGAATATTACACGGTCATAAAGAAGAACAAAATCATGAACTTTGCAGCAACCTGGATGGAATTAGAGTCTATAATACTGAGTGATCGTTCACAGAAACAAAGATCTGAGTATCACATGTTCTTACTCATAAGTGGACCTTGAACAGCTATCATAATACTATAAGAAAAGGATTGACAGTAGTGGGAAACTGTGGGGAAGGTGGAAGGGTGGGGAGGTGGGATTGACAGTAGTGGTAATCTACCTGGGTAAGGAGGGGCACACCTCATCAACAAGGTTACCTGCACAATGAATATTTGATACCTAGCCCTGAATTGTACCCCACAATTTTAAAATAAAAAAATTTAAAAGCCAAAAAAAAAAAAAAAGAAACTACAAAAGACCATAAATAGCTAAACCATTCTTGAGCAAAAAGAACAAAGATGGAGGTATCACACTACCTGATTTCAAGCTATATTACAAGTCTACAGTAATCAAAACAGTATGGTACTGGTATAAAAACAGACATATAGATCAACGGAACAGAACAGGAAACCCAGAAACAAACCCATGCATATATAATCAATTACTCTTTAACAAAGATACCAAGAATACACAAAAGGGAAAGGATAGTTTCTTCAATAAATTGTGTTGGGACAACTTAAAATCCACATGCAAAAGAGTGAACTTGGATGTTTGTTTTATACCATATACAAAATAAACTGAAAATGGATTAAAGACTTAAGTACAAGATATGAAATCATAAATCTCCTTAAAGAAAGCATAGGGGAAAAGCTTCTTGACATTGGTCTTGACAATGATTTTTGTTGGATATGACACCAAAAGCACAGGTAACAAAAGCAAAAAAGAACAAGTGAGATTAAACTAAACTAAGCATTAAACTAAAAAGCTTCTATACAACAAAGGAAACAATCAATAAGCTGAAACATCAAAGTACAGAATGGAAGAAAATATTTGTAAATCATATATCTGATAAAGAGTTAACACCCAAAATATATAAGGAACTAATACAACAAAACAAACAAAACTCAACTAAAAAATGTACAAGAAATCTGAATAGACAATTTTTCAAAGAAGGCATACAAACAACCAACAGGTATATGAAACAGTGCTCATCATCACTAATCATCAGGGATATGCAAATCAAAATACAATAAGAGATTATTTCACACCTGTGAGGATGGCTATCATAAAACAGACTAGAGATAACAAGTGTTGGCCAGAGTGTAGAGAAAAGGGAACCCTTGTATACTGCTCATGAAAATGTAAATTGGTACAGCCATTATGGAAAACAGTATGGTGGAGTCTCAAAAATATTGAAAATAGCAATTCCACTTCTGGAGATATATCCACAATAATTGAAACCAGTATTTAGAAGAGGTATCTGTACCTTCATGTTCACTGCAGCATTTGTCACACCAGCCAATATATGGAAATAACCTAATTGTCATCAATAAATAAATAGATAAAGAAATTGCATGTCCCTTGCAGCAACATGGATGTAGCCAGAGATTATTATCCTAAACGAAATAACTCAAAAACAGAAAATCAAATAGTGAGTGCTCTCACTTGTAAGGGAAAGCTAAACAATGGGTACACGTGGACAAAAAGATGAAAATAAGAGACATTGGGGACTTCAAAAGTGGGGAAAGGTAGGAGGAAAGGATTAAAAAATTAACTACTGGGCACAATGTTCACTATTTGGGAGATGGGTTCACTAGAAGCCCAAATCTCACCATTACACAATACATCCATGTAACAAACTTGCATATATACCCTCTGAATTTAAAATGTTAAAAAATTGTAGCACACACACAATTAAATATTATTCAGTCATAAAAAGAAGGAAATCCTGCCATTTTTGACAACATGAGTGAACTTGGAGTATATTACGTTAAGTGAAATAGGCTAGACAGACAATTACTACATGATCTCATAGGTAGATTCTAAGAAAAGGTGAAGTAACAAAAGCAGAGAGTAGAAAGTTGCTTGTGGCCAGGGGATGGGGATGTCAGGAGGTGAAGATGGGGAGATGTTGGTTAAAGGATTCAAACTTTCAGTTTTATCTGGGGATCTACAGTATGATGAGTACAGTTAGTAAAACTCTCATTATTTATGTGAAATTTGATGAGAGGGCAGATTTTTAAATGTTCTCACTACAAGCATACTCACACAGGCAAAAATGGTAACTGAGTGGTGATGGATGTGTTAATTAATTTGATTGTGGTAATCACCACAACTGTATACCTCAAATATATACAATTTTTATCAATTAATTATTTTAAAATAAAGATACAATAAAACAGAAATATGAAATGTTTTTACTTTAGTCTACAGAAAAGTAAATATTTATTTCTCTCCACACAATTCTGCTTTCTTTTTATGTACAGTTATTCCTAAAGACCTCCTGTACCATGTTTTGGTATGAAAAAGAATACAGGAAGAAGAATATTACAATAATAAAAATAACACATTTTTCTTCTCTATGCTGCCTCTTGTCATTTAGTTTCTGCCTAACCTAATTCTTATTCTGATCAGAGAAGGAGGAACTGAAAATCAGGATTTTATTAACACCATCGACATATCCCCACTCTCAGGCAAATGCACAAACACCGTCCTCTGTTTCTAATTATGCATTTCACAGATGAGTTTCCCTGGTTGTTCTCCATGCAGATGATAAAGTAGCTTTTGTTTTCAGAGATTTATTTCAAAGACCTCTTCATTAAATGCTATTTGGGGGCAGATACATATCTATGGAAGACTAAAAAATCATTCTGATACAATAGCCATCAAGGAAGTGTGCCACTGACAAAATTCAATATGGTCTTTCTCCAAAGGGTGCATTTAAAATACGTGAACACACACACACACACACACACACGCACGCACACACACACACACACACACACACACACACAGGGGTGGGGAGGGGAAGAAAAAGAAAGGGAGAAAGGGTGGGAGGAGGGGTTTATTTTTTAAAGGGCTTTAAAACCACTTTTGTAACATGAAATTCCAATGCAGTATAATCATCACTTGAAGATATGGCTGGAAAATGGGTGGTTGAGGTTTGCTAGAAAGTCAAACCAAGGGGTTTGCTAGTTTTGATGGTGGGGGTAGGAGATGTTGTTACAAATTACCCATTTCTTTCAGGAAGTCTAGTGAATTCTGTTATTTCTGTCTTTATAAAAGCAAGAAGATAGAAAGTAGAATCCTGATAAGGAAGTGGTATCCCCAGCCAAAGGGAGGAAGTTACCTCTGCCCTAATATCTTAACTTGTAAGGTAGAAACTCTGACCTGCAGGGCCCTCATTTGCACACCAAAGAGGTCTGTGGGCACACCTCAGATGTGCATGTGCACGCGTGTGTGTGTGTGTGTGTGTGTGTGTGTGTGTGTGTGTGTGTGTGTGTGTTTTGAGGGAGAGAAAGCAGTAAACTAGAGCTAGTGGCTATTCCTCATTTGCACACCAAAGAGGTCTGTGGGCACGTCTCGGATGTGCATGTGCACGCGTTTGTGTGTGTGTGTGTGTGTGTGTGTGTGTGTGTGTGTGTGTGTGTGTGTGTGTTTTGAGGGAGAGAAAGCAGTAAACTAGAGCTAGTGCCTATTCCAGAAAAGAAAACAGATTATTTCTCCTGGAAAAATCCCTCCTGTTTTTGAATTCCACCACGAACTGGATGAAAAAGCCATAGAAACCTTAAGCAAAACAGTAATTTCCACAGAAAATAAGTGCAAAACGCATTGCATTTAGGGGAACAAGACAGAATTCTTCTAACACAGACTTCTCCAGTGAGAACAGCCACTTGCCTGTGCCTGGGATGGAACAGAATGCAGAGTTGCCACGTGTGCTCAAGAAGAGAATGAACCCTGTCTTTCCCACTTACTGTCAGAGTCTTGCGCCTGTTATGTAAACTTTCTGGGTCTTGGTTTCCTCATCTGTAAAATGGGGATAGTAACAGTATCTATGTAACAGGTTTTTAAATGCAAGGTGCTTAGAACAGAGCCCAGGAATAAGATTTAAGGATCTGTTAACAAACAAGTCTAATTGTAAATATAGAGAGATTGAGTGAGCTGGTTTCTGTTATTGAACAGCTTGATTTATTAATAATTTTAATGGCATCCATGCTTCTCTGGAAGACTTTAAACTTCCATACAAATGAAACCCCTAGGAAGTAGAGCCTCTTTATTCATCTTATAAATAGGGTAACTGAGGCACCAGTAGGGTATACTTACTTAGGCATGTGTGATTCTTCTACAAGTTCTGTAAAGTGCCTCTCACCTGGCTGCACCCACAACGGAAGCTCAATAAACACTGGTGGTCTGAGCTGAATTTCCAAAGGCCTGACATAGAAATCTTCTTTATTCTAATTTCACTCATTTTACAGATTCTAATTGCTAAGCAAGAACAGTGATATATGAGGCATACTGACTATTTTGTTTTCACAATTACTTTTTAATTTTAAGCTTGGGAATTATGTATTGGACATGGGGAACACTCATCCATTGGTAAGATGTTTATTTAGAGAGTATCGCTGGTCTAATGGCTAATGAATGAGGGCTGGAAATCACCAGACACTGCAGCACATTTATTTCTTACAGCCCATTAGACCTTAGCTAAGCACTCATTTAATACACCCCAAATATTTCTGCGAGCTTCACAGTTTGCCCTGCTTTGGACACACTCAAGCAGTCAAAAATAAACCAACACATTACCCCATGAAATGTGTAAAGTTGGACACTGTGTGTCTGCAATGACATCATAAACTTCAGTAATTCATGTCTCATGCTTTTAACATAAAGAACTACTTTGCTGGAAGACAATGCAAGACGAAAAAAAAAAGTTTTAACTTTGGAAAAGATCTCTGACTAAAAGTTAGCCCAGTTGTGGAGAGTTTTATACTGGTATACATACACAAGCAAAGATTGAACCACATGAAACTGGTTAACAAGTGACTGGTTTTTAACACTTGAAAAGCAATTTGATGATTCCACTTGATAGTTGTGTAATTTAGGGCAAATTTCTAAATTCTCTAAAGCTCATTTAATTTATCTGCAAAATGGGGATAGTCTTACTACTTTCTTTACGGTGTTATTGTAAGAATTATACTGTTCATGAAAAGTACTTAGTATAGTCAGTATAAGTACTAAGTGCTTAATAAAGGTTAGTCATTACTCGTAGTAATAATATTAGCATCTGTTCTGATGCCAAACTGAAAGCATCCTATTGTGATCATTTTTAAAAGTGGTGTTGAGCGTTAAGAGCCTGGCTTCTCAGAAGAAACCAGTCCTTGCCCCAATGTGTCCAAGTTGGACACTTCTTGATGCCCTTCTCTTCTTTCCCTCCCTTTTCATCATGAAAAGCAGTTTCCACAAAGTAGCTATCAGCTGGAGGAAAGTGTCACAACCCAGAAGCAAATAAGCACACCCGACACCTTGCACACAACTGCTAAACCCACCGCCTGTGACACAGGGGGTTGGGGGTGGGGGTGGCGGTTGTATAGTTATGGCATCCTGTGGGACAAACACCAGCTTCCTCAGTGGCAGCACTGGCAGGCAAGAAACAGGACTGAAACCCAGATAAAGGCTTTCTGAAATTGACTATCAATTCTCTCTCTCTCTCTCTCTCTCTCTCTCTGTGTGTGTGTGTGTGTGTTTTGTTTTTATCCTCCTTTTGCATTCCTAGTCAAGAAGCACTAAACGTTCTGGAATTGTTTTCTGCGTATGGGTTCTCTCTCGCAAGCTGCACTCAGTGCTCTATACTGCAGGAGCCATTCCAAGTGCTGAGCATACACCAGGCTCTCAATAAACAGATAGTGAATAATTGATGCTACAAATCCAGTTGCAAAAATGGCTCCTGGTCTTCTGTCATTTTGCACACCTTTAAGGCTATAAACCTTCAAAACAATAGCTACGGTCTTTTTTTGGCTTCCTGTAAACTCTGTCACACAAGGATTCACAAAGTGACTTAATTTTATGTACACAAGGGTTGATTTTCCAGTACCAATAAATAGACAATTTTACCAGTGGTTCTGTTCATCCTGCATACTAAACACGTTGTAGGCACCCTACATTTTCCACTAACTGTGTGTACTGACAAATAGATATTTATATCTATGGATGGTAACAGAAGTCAGGATCCTACATGGCAGAGAAGAGGGATAGCTGAAGGGGAGGGGAGGCCTCTCCCTGAGAATAGCTTTCCCAGCCTTTATCTCATGAACGGCGGGCTCCAAATCACAACGCTACTTCACATCTTGATACAGCTGTCTAGTATTAACCCTGCACACAAAGCAGTTTCTCAGGCAAGGCCTCAGTTACTCTTATGATGTGAATAGGGGAGGTATTATACCCACTTTACAGAGAGAGAAACCGTTGTAAATGAGGTTGTAGAGGCACGTGGTGGATGCTGTTGTTGGCCATTTTGGTATCTGGGCTGCGAGGGGAGAAGGCGGGGTTTTGAAGCTGTTAGGAGAGAAGTACTTTGTTTCTGTGTGGCTGTTTTTCTGATCAACCAGACTACAGCACAGTTAGCATGTCTTGAAGCCTCAGTTTCTTCAAATGAAAAATGGGGTAATCTGGAAGCCTTAGTTTCTTCAAATGAAAAAAGAGGATAATCTAGAGAATTAACTCCACTCTTTCTATGAGCCCTACGTTTTGACAAAGAAAAAGCACATAAACCGGGCTCGGTGGCTCAACCTGTAATCCCGCGCCTTTGGGAGGCTGAGGTGAGTGGATTGCCTGGGCCCGCGGGTTCGAGACCTGCCTGGGCAACTTGGCGAGGCCTCATCTCTGCAATAAATCAAAAAATCAGCCGGGAGTGGTAGCGCGCGCCTGTAATTCCAGCTACTCAGAAGCCTGAGGCGGAAGGATCGCCAGAGCCCAGCAGGTGAGGCTGCGATGGCCGGGAGCGGCCATTGCACTCCAGTCTGGATGACAGAGTGAGATTCCAACTCAAAAAAAAAAAACAAAACAAAAAACACATAAAACAAAAGGCAGGGGAAAAAAATAAGGAAAGACAGGATTAATACTTGATCTTGAATGTAAGGGCAATAATTTTTTTTGCAAATAGTGATTTTATTTTTAAGTATATTTGTAGAGATGTGTAAGTCTTATTTGCATCATTAATGGGTGACAGCATTGCCATTGTGATTACTTACTTGTTTATAGAGAAGAAATAACCATTGAGAAATCATTAATTATTCAACAAGATAAAAGGTGCTGGTCACAGACTGTCAGACATACAACCCACCACATATAACATAAAGCACACTTCCATGGACAAAGAAAAATACTGGTTTGGAGGAAAAACAATTTGGTCCTTCTGCCAAACCCAGAGAATAGGCATTAAAATCTCATAATATAGGCAGTTATTGGTTAAAACGTAAGAGTTGTCAAAAAAAGTGTTTAGATACATTTACTCTAAACTTTAAGTACATGTAGCAATTCCTGACAGGGCAGGAAGAGAAGGCTTTATACATAAGCCTTTAATATACTCATTTAAATATATGTAAAGCAGTTATTTAATAAACCAACATGGATATTTAGAGCTATATTAGTTAAGTTTTACTAAACATTTTCTGTATGTTAGGCACTGTACTAAGAATTGTATGTGCACTTAAACTCATTATCCTTACAAAACCCTTATCTTACATGTAGGGGTTAATTGTGCTCCCATTTTCCAAATGAGAAAACAGGCCCCAAAACATCTAGCAAGGCAGTGGATTTGGGCATTGAATTCAGGCAGTCTGGCTCCGGAGTTCATGTCTTCTCACTATTTTGTTTTCATTTATCTTTTTCTTTTTAAATAACACTTTTAAAGTTGAAAAGGTACTAATTCCATCCCCCACCTCCTACCCCACAAACCTGGGCTTTGTTATGGTCATTTGCATGTGGAGTTAGATGCAAGCCAGGCAGCGCAGGCCCAAATTCCCTCTCCAGGGTGGTGGCTCCTGCAGGGTGAAAAGGGGCTACCATCTGTGTTGCCATGGGTGGGTTAGGGAGTAGGGGTCTGGGGTTTGGCCAAGAACTTGCTGTTTCACACCAGAACCAAACAGGTGCTGAGGAAAAAGTTGCAGGGCAGACACCAGCGGACTTAACTATTGTTCATTCTTATCCAAACGAATTGGAAAAATTTACAAATTTCAGGAAACAATAACTAAGATTAATTAATCTCTGTAAGACAACATAATGAAAGATACAATGGCAATCAAATTCTTTTTTGATCCAAAACTACTGCTAGATATTGGTATATTGCACTTTCTGGGTATATGCTTACCAGAGAGTTCATGGTCTTGCTCCCTATAGTTTAGTAAGGAAAAACCAAATGTGACTAAAATCCTTCAGAAAGGACTATGAAGGGAGAAATTGGAAAAATACCATAAAATCACATCAACTTCAACAAAGTATTCCAGGGTCATCTTCTATTTTTCTGTCCTGGCCATGGATTCAGTCTTTTCTACAGTGTGTCTGTCTTCCTCTTAATGGAAAATGGTATTTAGAACCAAGATCTAGATCCTGGGGTTGCTTACTGCTACTGTTGTATCACTGTTTCTAGGCCCTCAACATTGGCAGAACTAGGAAAGGGGAAACACACTCTCTCTCTCTTATAATTTCTGTGTAAAAAAAAACCCCATGAGTTTATGTCAGTACCTCTCATTCTAACCTAACCTAACAACTAGGGCTTATTATGGCCTTTATTTTATCCATATCTACTATGATTTCCTTCTCAAATAGTGAGAAACCTGACTCCCATTATCTTCAATATATTTACTCTTTTGCTCAAGCTAAAATAAGTAAAAGCCAGTTTCAGAACTGCTCACCCACACCATTGTAAAAAAACAAAACAAGACAAAACAAAACAAAAACCTCTTGACTAGAGTTCAATATTTTTTAGTCTTTTTGGGTAAAATTTATATACATGCAATGCAAAACTCGTAAGTGTACATTCCCATTTTCATATTCTTATAACCTAGCCCCATTATCAAGACATAGAACATTTTCAGTGACATCATAAAAATACAAAAGTTGTCTAAGAATCATAGAGTCAAGTCAAAAAGAAATATAGGAGGCAGCTTGAAGGAATTCCCATTGGTCAAATCTGGGAAAATAAGGGGTTTCAAAAAAAAAAAAGATATTAATGGATTACAAATCATTGAAAAAAATTATATTTATTTATCTAGCCATAAGTCTTTTTGACATAAATGAGTGAATGAATATATAAATAAGTGGGGGGAGAGGGAAGTTCTTCCTTGTAGGAGAATGTCAATTACAAATATCATTTACAAATAACATTAATGGACATTAAAACTGGTGAGTGAAATTTAATGAGACTCAAGAGATTCAGAGTATCATTCTGTTGGGAGCCAACATCTATAGCTACATGGCTGAGGCCTGTAAAGGCCCATCTGGAAGATCGCCTCTGACATAGGATATCAGTTATACCTATAATATTGGCGTGTGATTAGTGACCAGTGTGCATACATGGCAGTAAAACTTATAAGTAAAATCTCTATACACCTGATGAAAGGTTATACAGCAGAATGACCTTGTCCTTTCTAAATCTTACTTCTTTCTAGATATTTTTTAACTTCTATTTCCTGGTAGACTGGTGAGTCAGCTCTTGTTCCCAAAGGCAGTTTCTCCTAGGATTAAGATTAGAAACTAAATTATCATAATAGTTTTATTGCCCTGTCTCTAGCCAGGCAGGACGTTTTTCTAGTTTCGTTACATGCCGAAACTCTGTTTGCTTCAGCCCGTGGCCATTTCCATAGTAACCGTGCAGTCCATTATCCAAGAGTGTGACAGACACTATTTGATTTTTAGAATAAACTTGTTTGGATAAAACATTCATTTAAGACGATACAATTTGCATCGGAAAGATTTAAACAGTAATAAGCATTCGTAGAAAACTTTTAGGTTTTGTTTAAACTTTTTAAGTTTCCTTTTCTCAGATTATGACTTTAGTTCTTGTTCCTGTAGGCCAATTTTAAGATCCTTTGATTAGTATACCAAAACTTTCCCAACGGTGTAGTTTTTGCTTCTAATATGACAATAAGAAATTTTACACGTAGCCATGTATTAATATACTAGGAAAAAAGATTTAAGTTTTGGGTTAAAGTCGTAGTTTTATTAGAATAGAATGAGAATTATAGTGTTATGATTTTAAAATCATAAGTCAATGATAATTATAAGATTCAATGATAAGGTATTAGCTTAATGAGATATAGCATAGTATTAAAGTCCAAACACTAGATCATGAAACTCATATAAGTCACGGTAAGGAATAAGTTTTGAATTAATTGTTATAGAATTACAGGCCACTATGTTGAATCGTAATAGGTTAATGGAATAAATAAAAATTAAGTCATTTAAGTAAACTTATAGATTATAGTATAGTGTTAAGTTGATAATATCAATTGTTAAAAAATATTAGGAGTCAGTGAACTTGGATTGAACCTAGAGTTAACTAAGAAAGTTTTTGTATTAATCAGGGTTTAGGACAAAGAGTATAATATGAATGATTTGTTGAACACTATGGAAGACACTTTTAAACGAACCATATTGAAATTGTGCACCTGTGACCTTAATGTGAGATTTGTGAAGCACGTCAGGCATCATGGAGTTCAAACTGTCTGCTTGGAGCTTGCAAGTCTCGTGATGGTCTTGTGATGCATAGTTTGTAAAGCGCAATATACATCATGGAGTTTGTACGCCCCTAGCAAGTGATTATCACACTGCTGGAGGGTATGAAAAATGGTATATAAGTTGGAGGAGTCCGAATAAAATTTGGCTTCAGTCCTGATCAGACTGTTCCCAGAAGAATGGCCTCAGAGTCGTTTCTTCTCTCCGTCCAGATTCTCTGGAGTGGGTCCTAACCCTACCATTGGTCGGGGCTGGCACCCCGACATCATTCCATAAGTAGATTACTTATTATTTATAAAGGGAAAAAAGATAAACTTTGTGGTAGAGACACATGGTGTGCATCACCTTAACCAAGTGGTCAAAGCTGTCACCACCAATATGGGAACAAACTGACATCATGTTCCTCCTGACACAATGCACTGAAAAAAACAAAACATTACTTCTGTGGCATTCCTTCTAAAAGTGAACAATCTGAGTCTAATAAATAGAGTAGAAATAAATAAGCAGAGCTTTATGTTGTGAGGAAACATTCACCAATTCAAACGGAAGCCATTCTGCTAAGGAATTGGTCTGTGCCCTTCAAAAATGTCACAGTCAAGTAACACAAAGAAATGCTAAGAAACTACTCCAGATTCAAGGAGAACAAAGAGCTATGACAACAAAATGCAATGTCTAAATTGTACTAGTTTCTGGACCAGGAAGAAAACAGAAATAAAGGACATTATTGGGAGAGCTGACAAAATTTGTATATGGGATGTGAAATTCGTGTTGGTTCAATATATAATCATGAATTCTGCGATGTATTAACTTTGTGTTATGTAGGAAAAAGCTCTTGTTCTTAAAAAGAACATAATGTAGCCAGGCTCAGTGGCTCAGCCTGTAATCCCGCGCCTTTGGGAGGCTGAGGTGAGTGGATTGCCTGAGCCCGCAGGTTCGAGACCCGCCTGGGCAGCGAGACCTCATCTCCACAATAAATTAAAAAAAAAATCAGCCAGGCGTGGTAGCCCATGCCTGTAGTTCCAGCTACTTGGAAGGCTGAGGCGGAAGGATCGCCAGAGTCCAGCAGGTCGAGGCTGCGGTGGCCAGGAGTGGCCACTGCACTCCAGTCTGGGCGACTGAGTGAGACTCCAACTCAAAAAAAAAAAAAAAAAAAAAAGAACATACTGTATTTATAGGAGAAAAGGACACATGTCTGCTATTTGGTGGGGATGGGAATACACACACACACACCCCTGATCCTCATTATTCCCAGAGTCTGAATGTACCCATTCCCCTACTTGTGAAAATTTATTTGTAACTCTGAATCCATACTTGCTGCACTCCACAGAGCGGTGAAAAATGTAAAAAGCAGAACACACATGTTCCCGGTTGAGGCTGAACAAGGTGATAGTCTGCATTCTCATTTCTTTTTTTCTTTTTTCCTCAATTAAGTACCACATTGCTTGGAATTTTGTGCTCTTTGTTGATGGTTTCACTGTTTAAAATGATACCAAGCATAGTGCTTTCGTGTGGTCTCTCCTTGAGCACAAGAATGCTGCAATGTGTCTTATAGAGAAAATACTTGGGTTTAATAAGCTTTGTTCAGGCTTGAGATATGACGCCACTGGCTATGAATTCAATGTTACTGGACCAGCAATATGCAGCTGGCCCTTGAGCAACATGAGCTTGAACTTTGCTGGTCCGCTTATATGTGGATTTTTTTCAACCAAATGAAGATGGGAAATACAGTATCTGTGGGCTCTGAGAATACGGAGGGCAGACATTTTGTATATATGGGTTCCACAGGGCCAACTGTATGGCATCTTGGAACCAATCTCTGATTATACCAGGGGAAAACTACATATTAAATAAGATGCCAGTAAACAAAGACAAACCTAGAACAATGTTATTTACTGATTTGTTTGAGAAATCGTGACCAGAAGCTCCAAGGAACCTAACCCTGCATTTTCTATAAGAACTGCAGTTCAGTATTAAGTGTTCAGGGCAAGTTTATAGAATAGAACTACTACAAATAATGAGAATCCACTGTATACACACACAGACACAAAATCTGGGTAAAAGGTATGTGAGTTCCTTATACTACTTTTCCTACTCTTTCATAAGTTTGAACTTATATGAAAACTATAAGTTGCAAAAGATTATGTTAAGTATAGGACAGTAAGAAATGTAATACAGGCACATAGCAAATAAGTCAAATATTACAAAAGGATATGAAATGAAAATGTTGTCTCTCTCCTAACTAGATCACTAGTCCTTCTCCCTAAATTAAACCATTGTTAACATTTCTTGTGTGTTCTTCTAGTGAACACTCAAGAGTATGTTCTTTTCCTGTGAACACTCAGGTGCATTCACTTTTATTATTTTTTAAATAGAAGTGGAAGCATACAACAGCTACTTTAAAATTGCTTCATAAATAGTTCACTTATTCTTTTTCATTGCAACATAGTATATAATTTCCAAGTTTGTATAATTTATTTATATAGTCTCTTCTTGATGGAAGTGCAGACTGTTTTCAGCCTTCTACTATTACAAATATTACTGTTCCATGCATTAGAACTGTTTTTCTTAAGAGTCTCTCCTAATGATTTTAATATAGTAGCCGAGAAGCACAGTCAACGAGCATATTCACTACTGAAATATAAATGCTGCTGTTTAAGTGCCCCGTGGAAAAAGTTTGCCAGCCTTTATTGTATAGAAGGCTAAACACTTCCCTACTTTCACCATTATTTGGGTGAGAAAACACTCTTAACTCATAGATTATACAAAGTACAGTTTAACGGAAAACGCCAATACTTACATGACGCAGACACTGTGCTAATGATAGAAAGAAACCAGTGTTGGACACTGAACATAAAAGGAATGCAATTTGATTCACTTCACTTAAAGACCTCCCATGCCTAGAGGCAGAGAGAAAAGCCCCAGGATTGAAAGTGCTGTATTAAGCTCAGTACGGAGAAAGCACTTATATTTTGTAGGGTGTTTGTTGAATGAACGAAGGGCGGTGGAAACAACAGTGGAAAGGGAGACAGAATGGGGGATGAGAGAATGGATATAAGTCTGAATGAGGCCTAAAGGAGAAGTGGTGGAGCACAGAGAAGAAGGCATGAGCGTAGGAGGCACAGGCCGTGACTCTGGGCCCAGGCCACCCACGCCAGCTCCAAGACTCTTCATGTCCATTGCTCCATTCCTCTCATTGTGATATGGATAATAATACCTATGCCACTGAGTTGGGATAAAGTAAAATTACACACATGTATATGTGTGTGTGTAATAGAAAGGAGGACAGGTGGGAGGGAAGGAGCCAGGGAGGGCTAGCTAAAGAACATTCCGAGGCCCATGGTAAGCACTCGGTAACAGTTAGCTACTGTTTTCAGTGAGAGAAATAGGGAGGGAAGGTACTTTCTAAGAGAAGTAACTGAACAGAGGCATGGCTATAATCTCAGTGAGGGCAGGGGCTATGTCCTGGGCATGAACTCAGTGGCTGAGAGTAGCATCTGTGTCACAACAGACACTCAACATAGAAGTACTGAGCCAAAGAATCAATAAATAATGGATTTCAATGAACAGAAATCCTATGTGACTGTCAAAAAGAGGGCATACGGGAAGCAGGGGCAATAGTGACTGGATTGGTAGGGACAGTTAGTGAACAAATAGTTTAGTTAGTGTTCTAAGGAGCCTCAAAAAGATTCTAGCAAATCGGATCCAACAACACATCTTGAACCTCTGAGCCATCTATGATAAAATCACAGTCAACATACTACTAAATGGACAGAAACTGGAACCATTTCCCCTGAAAACTGGAATAAGACAAGGCTGCCCACTCTCACTCCTCCTATTCAACATAGTGTTGGAAGTCCTAGCTAGCAAGAGAAGCATATCGGGGGCATCCAAATAGAAAAAGACAAAGTTAAGCTGTCTCTCTTTGCAGACGATATGATCCTATACCTGGAAAACCCAGGGTAATCTGTCAAAAACCGACTTGCACAGATAAGGGACTTTGTCAAAGTCTCAGGGTATAAAATCAAAATGCAAAAGACAGTCGCATGTTTATATACCAGCAACAAACAGGTAGAGAAAAAAAATAAAAAGTACAATCCCATTCACAAAAGCCACAAAAAAATGAAATACCTTGGCATCTTCTTCAACAGAGACGTGAAAAACTTTTACTACAAAAACTACAAAACACTGCTCAAAGAAGACACAAACAAATGGAAAAATATTCCATGCACACGAATTGGAAGAATCAACATTGTTAAGATGTTCATCCTACCCAAAGCAATCTACAGATTCAGCGCAAAACCCATTAAATTACCATTATCACTCTTCTCAGACCTGGAAACAACAATACAGAAATTCATACAGAAACAAAAATGACCACAAATAGCCAAAACAATCCTCAGCAAAAGAAACAAAGTGGGAGTTATCACACTCCCAGACTTTAAACTTTATTATAAGGCTACAATAATCAAAACAGCCTGGTATTAGTACAAGAACAGGCATACAGATCAATGGATAGGATAGATTGTGGGAGCAAAACCTCAACTTCTCAACTACTCATCTTTGACAAAGCCTCCACCAACAACCACTGGGGAGAGGAGAACCTATTCAGTAAATAGTGCTGGGAAAACTGCAGAAGAATGAAAGAGGACCCCTACCTATCACAATACACAAAAATCAACTCTAAATGGATCAAAGACCTAAATGTAAAACCTCAAACTAGAAGAATCTTAGAAAATACAAGAGATGCCCTTATGGAAATTAGAATAGGCAACCAATTCCTGATTAAAACCCCAAGTGCCCATGCCATAAGAGATAAGATAGACAAGTGGGACCTCATCAAACTGAAAGGCTTCTGCAAAGCAAAAGAAACCATCAAGAGAGTGGAAAGACAGCTCATAGAATGGGAAAAAATATTTGCCAACTTTATATCTAACAAAGGGTTAACTAACATCCAGGATCTACAAGGAACTCAAATGTGCAGAAAGAAAAAAAACAGCCCTATTAAAAAGTCGGCAATAGACATGAAGAGACACTTCTCAAAAAAAGCCATACAAACAGCCAACAGACACATGAAAAAATGCTCAGCCTCAGTAAACATCAGAGAAGTGCAAATCAAAACCACATTGAGATACGACCTAACTTCAGTAAGAATGGTCATCATTAATAAGACAAAAAACAACTGATGCTGGCAAGCATGCAGAGAAAAGGAATGCTTCTATGCTGCTGATAGGAGTGCAAACTAGTTCAACCTCTATGGAAAAACAGTGTGGCGATTTCTAAAAGAACTAAAAATTGACCTTCCATAGACCCAGTGATCTCCCTCCTGGGAATATACCCAGAGAAACTCAAATCATTCTATAAAAAAGATACCTATGTATGCATATTTATTGCAGCAAATTTCACAATAACAAAAACATGGAACCAAATGTGCTGCCCATCAAAAAGGGAGTGGATAAAAAAATGTGGTACATATACACAATGGAATATTGTACAGCCATAAAGAAAGACAAAACTATGGACTTCGTGGCAACGTGGATGGATTTGGAGTCTATGATACTCAGTGATCTATCACAGAAACAAAGAACTGAGTACCATATGTTCTCACTCATAAGTGGACCCTGAACACCTATCATAATACTACAAAAAAGGGATTGGCAGTAGTGGGACACTGCCAAGGGAAGGGGGGGGGCACACAACTTCAATAAGGGTACATGATCCCCATCCAGGCGACATGAGGTCCAATGGAAGGTTCAAATTTCACCTGTATGTAGACCACTTATGCACCCAATCCTGACTTGTGCCCCACATCTTTAAAAAAAAAAAGAAAGAAAAAGGAAAAAAATGTGTTAAGGAGCTCGAGACTGATTCTTTAAGCAACGGGGAACTACTGAAAATGTTGAAACAAGACAGTCTCATCATGATATGCAGACGATGACTCAAAATGGGGAGGACCAAGTCAGGGAGACTCATTGGGTAGTTATTACTACAATGTTGGTTACAGGTTCTCAAACTTTAAGGCTCAGAAGAGTCACTGGGAGCATTTTAAGAAGCAGATTTCTGAATTTCATTCCCAAAGACTCTGACTGGGTAGATCTAGGATAGAGGTATCCTGAAAAAAATCAGAAGTGGACAAGAAGAAAAATTTCATGTCAGATGGCCTAAGGATCCCCCTACCCCCTGCCTGCCTGCCCCCCCCACCCCCAGTGATAAATGCTATTTGTTGAGGGCTGGGCATGGGGAGGTGGGAAGGGAGGCTGTGGCACAAATGTAGACCTCCCAAAGGGAGATCGAACACTTGGGGGGGAGGGAGTCATCTCTCTCATTATTTTTTAGGCATGTTCAACATGAAACCAACATGTCCAAACAGGAAAAAGATAAACTGGGGGTTTTCACAGGGTAAGAGCCTGACTACACAGGCTGGCAGAAATAAAAGGTGAGGGAGTAGTCAACCATGGGCTTGTTCTAGACTTGATAGCACAAGAAGTGAGGTTTGGGGGATGCAAGCAGGCTGGCAGGCTGGGCAAGAGAAACAGGGTGAAGGGGAGTCTGAGGAGAGAGGGCTTGGGGGAATGTGGGGGTGGGAACAGAAGAACGAGGATTGTAGTATGAGAAGGAATTTGTGACAAAAGAACAGTGACTGGTGAACCAAGTGTGGCTGTGAGGGTCTGTGAAGTCAGAAGGACATGCTTTTCTTCTTGGTTTACCAAGGCTGAGTAACTGTGGTACCTGGGCACTGCCCCAGACTGGTGGGGAGAAACCCAGCCAGGTGCTAGAACCACTAGATGACACAGAAGGGTTATCAGGAGGCGACAGATGATGGCACAGAGAGTGGGAAGAAGGTGTTACGAGCTAAGGCCTTGTGATTCAGAGAGCCGCCTCAGAAAAGGGCAAATTGAGAATCCTAACTAGGTTTCATGGTGCCTTCTTTTCAGCTTCTGATGCTTTGGAGGGTAGGAATCTCCATGCCCTTTGGCGAGACTTTCTTTTTCATATGATTAAACAATCTTTTCCATTAAATTATCTATTATTATTTAATAGCTAAGTAAGCACCTAAATCATTTTGAAACAAAGGTATTACACCCATATGTCACAGAAGAGGCATGAATTAAGTCAGACCAAGATGAAATTGACATCTGCTTATATTCACGCAGGCCCATCATGCATGGTTTTACACATTCCTATAGGCTCTCTTCTGATTACAATAATACTAATTAGTCAATAAATAATGCTGGAGGCTCAACTTCATTTGTTCAGCACCCAAGTTCAATTTACATACTAATGACTACATATTTGGCTTTATTAGATCAGTATGTGAAAGTAAGTATAATAAATGAATAACCATTTGAGTGTAAAGTTACCACGTCGTCATGAAAACCCTGAAAACGAAACAGCCAGTGAATCTATTTATTTCTTCTATACTAGGAAATAAAGCTAATCCCAGGATGAGATGATAAATGGAAATTATTTAGAGCGGCACAATAATGGAAGCGACTCAGAGTCTCTTCCACAGAGAAATGTGCCAGCTGATGGAAGAATGGTTCCCCCATCAGGCTTGACTTCTGGGTTTAGAGCTAGAAATGCCTGCACAGCTGCAGTGACACTGCAGACGTTGCCCCTTGTTTCCAAGGTCCTGTCAAGAATCTTTCTTGTTCCAGGTCTAGAATCTATTAAGCAGGTTCTCCCCATCAGCAAGCACGTTGGGACTCTACATCTTGAGGCATCCCTTTTTGAGGACGGAATAACCTATTAGTAGAGTGTGTTTTCCATTCTTTTTTTTCTTTAAAAAGGTTAAATGGCATAATACAATTTTCTGTGCAGCAGGTATGTAGCTAACAAGGTGCTAATTGGGTGAGAATTTTTTTAAAAACCTCATACATAAATTAGAAATCTGAAATATGTAGAAAGAGGACAACTGAATTACCTTTTAGAAGATGCAAAAGTTATGGTAATACAATGTTCAAGATGCAAATTTACACCCAGAAGAGGGAAATAAAGAGAAGATATTATGGTTTTTATTGCCGCACCAGAATGCAAAGGGCACACCACAACATTCAAGATTGTCAGAACTTCAAACAAATAATGCAGGGCAACTTTCATTAGCATCTTCTCTTCTCATTTCCTCACATTTCCACCAAAATAAACACATTAGCAAGAGCTTCCAAATATTCAAATATGGATAATGTTTACTAGAATATTTTATTCTAATTTTTTTCTTTCACTTTTCCGTCCTTGGTCAGAAGAAATATTTTCTGCTTAACATACAGAAACATTCAGCAGACCGCCAAAAGCTTAACACAGCTGTGATTCTTTTTTTAAAATAATGTGAGGTGGGCCTCCAATGATAATCAGCATTTACATGACTATCCTTAAGCAAGTTTCAATAGATTGAAGCTTCTTTAAAGTCACAGCAGAAAAGTGATACACCTGACCTTGCAATCCTTCCTCTATCTCCCACATTGGTTAATACAGTCCTCTTTTCTAGAGGAAGCTTTCCCTCATCCTCTGTGTTGGCCTTTGCACTCTGTCCTCTTTACGGTGGTTCTCCAGCACCAACCCATGCCAGACCTTGCTCACCAGCTCCCTCTCCCTTGGTAAAACCATGCACACTCCAGACGTAACCTGCCCTGGACCACGCTCCCAAAAGTGCTCAGCTCTGACTCATCCTCCACAGTAAACATCCAAACCACCTGCCTTGGTCTGAGCTGCCACTTAGGCCCAGCCACTCTGGTAATATTATGAAAACAAATATAGGGGCAACAACAACAACAACAACAAAGTTGTTTAACTTTACATTTTTATACTCCAAAACTGGATTCAGCATCTTTTCCAGACCTGTTTTTCCCTCTTATTTCCCATCCACCCAGGTTCCAAGCCAGAAACCTAAGAATCATCTTCTTTCTCATTTATCTCTTCCTACTGTGTAATTAAACACCCAGTTGCCCAGGTCAATCCCAGTTTGCACCTATAGATGCAGCATAGTTATTAGTAGAGGTCCATTAATTCTCAAAGGCCACCAGATCCCAATTTTGGTGATAAACTATATGGTCACTGTACCTCTGCCTCACATTAGGATCCAAGATCTTTCAATGTTGTTTCCTAAAATTTATTGAGCCAAATCCTACCTTCTAGACTAGCCCTACTACTGCCTGATTGAGTATCACATCATTTCTTCTGTGCTAGGCCTTGAGTAGACTCCTAGCCCCATGCCCCAGCACTGGAATCTGTCTAAAATGAAAATCTGATCATACTATGTGATATCTTGCTAATACCTTACAGAGAAAATTCAAAGCCTAGACTTCGTGTCCTAAGTTTGCCCTTGCCCACATTTCCCATCTTGCCCCAGGCACCCTATAAACACCCTAAACGGAACCACAGACTGGCTGTATTATGCCTCCATTCATGCTTCTCTTTCCTTCCTGTTATTGCCCTGATTGCCTTACACTTAGTGCAGACTCCTGAGCCTACCTACTTTTATCAAAGAGCTGATACACATTAACACACTCCCTTGCTAGAGCACAAGCTATTGAGGGCAGGAAACTGTGTCTCTAGTGTTCCCAGTGAGGAGCACAGTGCCCTGCACAAGAGCAGATGCTCAGAAATGTCTTCTGAATGAATAATTAATGAGGTGCTTGTGTTTGGGATAAATCCTGTCAAATTTCACACACATCAACTATGGTCTCAATAAACAGCAGGGAAAAAATTCCCTTTGTGGATTTCATGCAGCCTGGGACCATTTCCTCCTTGCTATATTGACAATCTAACTTGAATCAGAAGCACATATTAAAAGAGTGACACAGATAGGATGAAAGAAAATGTCACACGGGAAAAGACAGCAAGGGAGACTGAAACAGAAAGGTAGAAGGACAGAGACAGACACAGACAGAAGTAGAGAAAGGCTCATGTTCTGCACTGCTCGCATAGAAAACCATAAGCCCAAAGAGGAAGGGATTCTTCAGCAGCCACAGACCTCAGTGATAGCCAGCTATTCCCCCTGCAGGAACAGCAGCCAACATGGGTGCCCAGGGTGATAAGCTATTCCCAGAGGGAGCTGCCAGGAAGGAGGGCCACACCAATGGGGCACAGCTCCTGAGGCGCTTCAGTAAACAGCAGTTCTAGAGGAAGTGATTACAAAAGTTAAAGTTTTGGTCCTACTTCCCTGATGCCATATTACTATCTCCTTTTTGCTCTTCTTGATCTTAAATCCAAAATCTGTTCTGAAGTATTTCTATCATCTAACAGAACTTTTCTTGAAGGATAAGGGCCCAGGAATAGTCATAATTTCTTGTCATAACTAACTTTTTTTTTTCTGAGCTGGAGTCTTACTCTGTCGCTCAGGCTGAAGTACAGCGGCATGCTCATGACCACTGCAGCCTTGACCTGCTGGACTTACGTGACCCTTCCGCCTCAGCCTTCCAAGTAGCTGGAACTACAGACGCATGCCACCACGCCTGATTAATTTTTGTGATTTACTGTAGAGATGAGGTCTCACCAAGTTGCCCAGGCTGATCTTGAGCCCCTGAGTTCAGGCAATCCTTTCGCCTCGGCCTCCCAAAGTGCTGGGATTACAGGCTGAGCCACCAAGCCCAGCCTAACTAACATTTTTTTAAGCTGACAAGATTAAGTCAAAATGAATGCAGGAGTAACAATGCAATCTGAGGTGTACAGTAAAGAAGAAAATCCTACTCACCTTCATAGCATCATAGAATAAGGACTGGACTTAAACTGAGTGACAGAGTGGTCAGGTGAGTGGCTCAAGGCAAAATAGCTAATGAGTAGCTAAATGGTTCATGGTCTCTAAATCCCAAATTAATCCTTTCCCACCATACACTCAAAAATAATGTTGGGAGTGGATCCAACTGATATGTCATATGTATGCATAAACATATGTAAAATGTTAAAAGACTTCTAGAATCAACTCTTTATCCGTCATCTGTTGTCTGAACCCCAGAAACTTTAACTTAAAGTGATAACACCAGGTTACACTCAACAAATAGATCTGTATCTAGAAAAATAACAGAGAGATTGGCTGGGATTGCCTGTAATCCCAGCACTTTGGGAGGCCGAGGCGAGTGGATTGTCTGAGTCCACGGGTTCGAGACCAGCCTGGGTAGCTTGGTGAGACCTCGTCTCTACAATAAATAAAAAATTAGCTGGGTGTGGTAGCGCGTGCCTGTAGCTCCGGCACCTTGGAAGGCTGAGGCAGAAGGATCGCGAGAGCCCAGCAGGTCGACGCTGGGGTGGCCATGCGTGTGCCACTGCACTCTAGCCTGGGCATGGGAGACTCAACTCAAAAAAATAATAAGAAAAAAAGAAAGGAAAAAGAAAAAGAATAGATTACGAATGAACAAAAAAATCACATATTAGTAATATCAATTACTTTGTGACTAGTAATGGTCTAAATATGCTATGAAAAGAGTTTTCATCCATGATGCTTAACAATGGGAGTCATTGTTAGTCATTGCTAGTCATTTTCTATAGCAATACAATGGTCAACTTTGCAAATGACATCCTTTATAAAATATATAAAAATAAGCCGGGCTCGGTGGCTCAGCCTGTAATCCCGCGCCTTTGGGAGGCTGAGGTGAGTGGATTGCCTGAGCCCGCGGGTTCGAGACCCGCCTGGGCAGCGAGACCTCACCTCTACAAAAAATCAGCCGGGCGTGGTAGCGCGCGCCTGTAATTCCGGCTACTCGGAAGGCGGAGGCGGAAGGATTGCCGGAGCCCAGCAGGCGAGGCTGCGGTGGCCGGAAGCGGCCACTTGCACTCCAGTCTGGGCGACAGAGTGAGACTCCAACTCAAAAAAAATATATATATAAAAATAAAAAATAACCCAAAAAATGAGCAAAAGACTTGAATAGGCATTACTCTAAAGAAGATATTCAAATGGTTAACAAGTACATGAAAAAAATATATCACTAAGCATTAGAGAAACACAAATCAAAATCATAATGAGATCCCACCTCACACCCATTAGGATAGGTATTATAACAAAAATTCTGAAAATAACAATTGTCAACAAGGATGTAGATAAACTAGAACCCTTGTGCACTCTTGGCAGGAATGTAAAATGGTGCAGCCATTGAGAAAAATAGTATGGTGTTCCTTTAAAAAATTAAAAATAGAATTACTGTATGATCCAGCAATTCCACTTCTAATAATATATATTTTCTAAAAAAACAAAAGCTGAAAGCAGGGTCTCAAATAAATATTTGTACACCCATGTTTATAGCAGCATTACTCGCAAAAGCCAAAAAGGTAGAAGCAGCCTAATGTCCATTGATGGATAAATGAATAAATGAAACGTGGTACAGGTTGATCATCCCAAATCCAAGAATCCAAAATTCTCCAAAATCTGAAATTTTTTAAAGCTCAGATATAATAGTCAAAGAAACAGCACTGAGACATTTGAGATTTGGGTTTTTTGGATTTGGAATGCCAGTTTGAAAAACTCCTGGTCACAAGCATTTCAGATAAGGGATATTCAACCTATATATCCACATAATAAAATATTATTCAGTTTTAAAACAGAAGGAAATTCTAAACCATGCTGTGACACAGAAACCTTGAGGACATTAGGCTAAGTGAAGTCAGTCAGTCACAAAAAAGTTAAATTCTGTGATTTCACTTATAGAAAGTATCCAGATTAGTCAAATTTATAGAGACAAAAAATAGAATGGTGGTTGCCGGAAGTTGGGGGAAGGAGGAAAAATGGGAATAAATGCTTAATGGGCACAGAGTTTCAGTTTTGGAGGAGGTAAAGTGTTCCAGAAATGGCTGGTGGTGATGGTTATACAATAACGTAAATGTATTCAATGCCAATGAACTACACTCATAAAAATGTTTACATGGTAAATTTTATTTTATGTGTATTTAACACAAGAATATGATTGTATGTATGCATCTGTGTGCATTAGAGTGGAGTCAAGGTTATCACTTTAGGAAACACCAATTTAACTCGCATAAAATATGCTTTTATTATTTAAGAGAAGAAAGGGTGGAGTTACACGTAGTTTGTAAGCCTGAGTACACTGGTGGGAATGGGCTGTGACAATGAATATCAGGGCAAGGAAAAGGCTGACTGTAATAAACACTGACACATGCCATATAACTTTTTTTCTGATGAACAAGGAGAAACTCATCTAAAAACTCAAATGCTATAAAAAAATCATCCTCTGAGGCTCATCTCAGCATCCTGTCATGATGCTGCTATGAGTTAATGCTTCAAACAACCTCCTCTTTTATAGAAACTATGGAAAAAAGAGATACTCAATATTCTTGACCAAGTATTGAGCCAAAACTCCCACTACTTTGATGACATAATCTAGAGGCAAGTACTCTAAAATGCCATTGTAAGACCAGTTCTTAACTGGGCACATTAGGGACAAGCAGATGCCATACAAAGCTGGTGGGTAAGATGAACAAGTGCTAGGGATCAAAAAATGCGGAAAAATGAACATGTGTTCAAAATGAGCTTGCAAAGCCAGATTTTAAAAGTAGAAAAAGTATAATATGAAGAAACTTAAGCAGCTAAACAAAAACCAGATAGAAACTCATTTTTGATAAAATATTATAGAAAACTAAAGGCTTTAAAATAAGCATACTGAAGATATTCAAGTTGTTAAACAAAATAACCATTTTAAAAAGCAAAATATTAGGAAAAAAATCAGGCAGAAATTAAACAAGAAAGTGAAGAAGGAACTATTCAGATATTTTAGAAATAAGAAATAATAGTTATTAAGTTTTAAAAAGTCACAAAGGGAATTATTGAATTAGTAGAAAGTACTGAGAAATACACCAATACAAAAAGACAGAGAAGTAAGAAATATCAAAGAATTTTTAAGATAACTGGTAACCAAGAAGCTCCAAGATACAAGAAGAGACCAAGAAAAATATAATTGGGGAGTCAAGGAGAACCACTACTAAAGGAGGGCAAATAACTCAGACTTTGCTAGAGTTGAGCAAAGATATGAATCTCAGAACAAAGCAACTTTCAAATACTAAATGGGATAAATAAAGATAAATCCATACCAAGATGTATCATATTAAAATCAGATGAAATCAACTGTAAACAGAAAGTCTTAAACACTACCCAAGAGAAAAGGCATTGTTATCCACAAAGAAACCATTTGACTAATGTCAGACTTCTCTAAAACAAACACCAGAAGTAGTATATCTTCAAAATGCTAAGGAAGAATGACTGTTCTTGTAGAATTTTATGCCCTGCAATATTACCATTCAAGAATGAAGGTAAGAAGACATTTTTAGATATACAAAGAGCAAAAGAATTTACCACTTATATTCCCTCACAGAAAAAAATACTCAAGTGATACTTCAGTAAGAAGAAAAGCAAACTCTAAGAGAAGGCTTGAGAGTCTTAAATAAATAAATGACAAGTAAGCAGAAAATTTGATCTTAGTAAATGTGTTCAACTATCTTCAATTTAAAATAAACAGTGTTGTTTTGTTAAATGTCAAAATACTAAGATAAATTACAAACAACTTTATGCCAATATATTTGAAAACACAGATAAAATGGACAAATTCCTAGAAAAAATACAATTTACCAAAAGTGATACAAAAATATGAATAGTCTAACAACTATTAAAATTGTTAATTTGTGACTTTAAAATTTCCCACAAAGGAAACTCCAGCCTCAGATGACTTCCTTCACTGGTAAATTTGATCAAACGCTTAAGAATGAAGTAACATAAATCTTCAAAATACTCTTTCAGAAACTAGAAAAAATATTTCCAAATTAGTTTCATGAGGCTATCATAATCTTAACAACAAAACTTGAGAACATAACACAGAAAACTACAAGAATATCTCATCCCTGAACATAGATTTAGAAATCCTAAACAAATACTAACAAATAAAATCCACAAATATGTAAAAAGATATTTTACCATGAAGTCGGAATATTTCAGAAATAGAGAATTGAATTCATATTCAAAAAACAATCACTAAATGTCACTACACTAACAAAATAAAACCAAAAAATAAAGAGATCACCTCAAAATATATGGAAGGTTTTATAAATGTTAGTATTCATTTATAACAAAAACTCTTAGTAAACTCAAATTAGAAACAGCTCTAATTTTATAAAATGCTTTACAAAAAACTTTCAGCAATTCCTTTAAATAAATGCTCATTTCAAAACTTTGAAGATGAGACATTTAATTAGGTTTTAATTTTACATTACCTTAGTTCAATCTCCTCAATTCAATTTACTCCAATAAGAATGAAAGAATCACTCATGGTAAAATGACTTTTTCAAAGGCAGCAAGCTAATAAATTGCCTTTCACCTTTCAATCTGCAAACCTTCTGGAATTAATTTTGGAACAATTAGGAATATGGGGTCAAGTTTCACTTTTTACATACAGATATCCAATTATCCCTGCTCTGTTTGCACAAAAGATGTTTCCTCTTGCTTCTGTTCTGTAGTGCTATTGTCATAAGTCTGGCATAAGGCATAAGTGTATTTCTGGGCTCTCGATTGCATTTCATGGGGCTATATGTTTACCCTGGCATCAGTTTCACATTCTCACAATTACTGTAGCTTTTTCAAAAGACTTGACATCAGATTAAGCAAATCTTTCAACTTGGTTATCTGGCTATTGTTGGCCCTCTGAATTCCCATGCAAATTTTAGAATTCACGTATCAAATTTCTGATAAAACATCTCTGAGTTTCTATTTTTCAGCTATTTTGACCATGTAATAGAAATTTTGAAGTAATCTTACATGTTTTTTTGGACACATACAAAAGCAGTAATAACCTGAGAATGGTAAACATCAAATTGCAGTTAGTGGTGACCTCTAGGGTGGAAAACAGGAGGAGAAATGGCATAAAAAAGATGAAGGTGTTTCAACTGAATTTCTAATGCTGTTACTCTTTAAAATAATCTGTGATAAAATCCTAGGATTTGACAGAGATAGCTAGCTGGGTAGTAACAAATCAAATACAGAAACATATGCTTACAATATACCATTATTTTTAAAATAAATAAGAATAGATATAACATAGCTTCTTAAACAGCAGTTAACCTGGAGTTCAAACTCTGCCATATGAACTCCTCCAAGGGTCATCCATTTGTAATTCACTACCCAGCACAGTGAATTATAACTTATCACTATAATTTAAAAATCTCATAGGTAGGTCTTTTAGACCATAAATTCTTCTATCACATTGAAAGAAAACATGTAATTCATTATTTATTTATTTATTTTGGAGTTGATAGTAATAGAATAATTAAGCTATTCATTATATATCCACTGCTTCCTTTAACCACAGTCTTCATTTTCAAGATCACGAGATTACATAGAAAATGACAACATAAATGCATGAAGTTTAAGAAACCTGACGACAATTATTATTTCTCTGCCTATACAAAGGCAGTCTGAAAGTCCTGGCATCTCAGACGAACTCACTTGTTCCTCATATTCTTCGAGTAAAGGAAAGAGCAGGCCTCTGAAGGAAACAGTAAGAGATTTGGTTGTTCTTTTGTACAGGCTGAAGTACATTAAAGGCACAGAACAACCACACTTACCTTTTTTTTTTTTGAGTCGCAGTCTCACTCTGTCGCCCAGACTGGAGTGCAGTGGCCGCTCCCGGCCACCACAGCCTCGACCTGCTTGGCTCCGGCGATCCTTCCGCCTCAGTCTTCCAAGTAGCTGGAACTACAGGCACGCACTACCATGCGCAGCTAATTTTTTTTTTTTTGATTTATTGTAGAGATGAGGTCTCGCCAAGTTGCCCAGGCAGGTCTCGAATCCACAGGTTCAGGCAATCTACTCACCTTGGCCTCCCAAGGTGTACGGGATTACAGGCTGAGCCACTGAGCCCGGCTCATACTTACCTTTCTTAAGTTTGATTTTATCTGTTGCCAAGGACATTAACATGAACTTTAAATTTTCCATGTGAATTAGTTCTGACACATTTGTTAGTTCTTTGATAACTCTGAGGGTCTCATTCCTAGGTTATATGACCTTGACGTTAGTATTTAGCCCTTTTTCTTTTTGGCAATATTGTTAACTTAGTTGAATGCACCATGATGACCCTGATATCTATACTCAATTTCAAACAGGAAAAAAAAAATTGTTCCACAGTCATACACTGCCTACTAATTTCATCCAGTTGTCCTATGAAAAGTAGGTACAGCCAGTTCTAGGCAAAAAGAACATTTTACGTTTGACTAGGGATCAAAGCATTAACCTAAAGAAAGCAAACTCTAAGGGGAGATTTTGAGCATTAGTCAGAAAAAGATAACGGTTTTGAGGTAGAATAGTTTTTTCAGTAGCCCCTGTCATTTTATCTCTTAAGTGACTATTTATTCATAAAAGTGGCTGCAGTAATAAGAGGTATCTCTGTCAATAGGGCCTAATTGTATACATGTAGCATTGGTAGTTGCGAAATAATGTAATTGTATAAGCCTTATTGACATGAGCTCAGTACAAATATCAGAAAATTACAGGCCACTCCTGAAAGGGCAGGCTGAGAGCGGGAAGCCATTTTAGTCTTGTTCCTAAACCCTAACGCAATTATGGGAAGTAGAAACTGTGTCCTGGAGAAATGCATTCTTTAGGTAAAGATTAACTTTGCCAACTTTGTCCTTCTAGAAATCCAAATCTCTCAAGCATGACCAGTATTGGTCCATTGTATAACTTCCTGAGTGTGGTGAAATCTGAGACTCTGTGCATGGTGACCAAGACCCCCTTCAGGATCTTCAAGACGTCTACAAGTGGTCAACAAGGAAGTCACGGATTGCAACGTCTCCAGGAGAAAGGATTTAAGCTGGGGATCCGGCACTACCATGCCACACTCATCCAGAGTGTTGGCCCTCTTCCTGTCTGTAGGAAGTGATCTCTTTCTTAAATAAATCTTTTCTTTTTTCACCTCTGTGTGTGTTACAAATCTTTGCATTACTTGGATCTCTGGTTGCCAGCATGCACCTCTGGCACGCCAGCTCCGGTGGTGCTGCGCCCCTCCGCATCAATCTATCCACCCTCACCCTCTGTACCCTAACAACTCCAACTACCCTGAAAATAAAGTATGAGGGAAGTCAGATGAGGACTTCTGAAAAACCTTTCCTCACACAAAAAAGTATACAAGGTGTTCCATTTTCTGCTTCTGAACCTAGCTGTAAAAAATGCTTGGTGGTTTTGTCACCATCTTTCAGTACTGAGGGGACTGAAACAAAAATGGTCAGGGTTCTAGAGCTCTGGCACCATTGAGGGTTTGCTGCTATTCTTCTAAGTTAAGCCATTTTTATTTGGGTCTTCTCTTGGTTGAAGCCTAAGGCATCCCTACCATTACCCTATAATGATTGCTTTCCATATTTATACTCATGGGAAAAAAACACAAACACACAAAAACTTCTTCTAGTCAGACAGATTTCTAAAATATAACTTACATAATTTTTAATTTATAGATACTGGCAAGATTTAAGGTTTAATATGCTACCTGTAAATAGGAAGTTCTTGTATGTTTCCATAAGGTTAATTGACAAGAAAATACAACAGGATATTGAATGTATGTTCATATATAAAGGTCACATAACACTTTTCCTTCCAATTTATACAACAAGAAAACTGTGCAAAATGATGTTGATGACCCCATTCTTATTGTTTTTAAGTGCCTTAATAAACAAGAAAGAAATTTGTGGTTGCATGTATGTAAAACATATCACAAGATATTGTGCTTTCACAAAATGAAAAAGCAGTCATAAATCCACAGGCCTCTGGGTGACTGAGGTTCCAATACAAGTATGAGGCCGTAATCTTCAGGACTCAAGAGACTACAGGACAGTGAAATGTCCTAACATCATAAGACTGGGCTTACGTAACACCAATACTGGCAAAGCAAGCTGAAGATGGAAACTGAGGGCATAAGGGATTGAGAAGCACAGGGACTGTGACTGCTGCCCTCAGAACATCATGCTTTATAGTAGTTGTGACAGTTGTGGTAAAAGTGATAATAGTGGCAATAATGGTGAAAATGCAAAGAACAGTTAACATGAATTAAATGCTTACAATATGACAGGCTCTGTCATAAATACTTTACATATAAGCACTATAATGATACCCAACACAAACTTATCTATTATCTTTATCACTGAATCTCGCATTATCTGTATGTCAACAATGCTTACTGAACACATATAAAAAAAGGCTCTGTTGTCGGTCACCTTCCTCATTTTTTCCCTCTGTCTCTTGCTATTAGTTTCTTCTGAGATAAACATCCCTTGTCCAAACAAACAAACAAACAAATGCATATACTTTTGAGGAGGGTGAAATGGGAAAAATGCATATGGAAATAATGAACCGGCTGAGATCCATCAATTTCACTGCAACATAGTGAAGTTGACGGGATTCTCACCACTGGATTTATTTGGGAATAGAATGAGGAAACACTGCAAAATCCTGCATTAAGTCTCCATTAGATAACATTTATAATAATGATAACAAAACCAGACCTAGGCTATTCCAAGCCAAGGAGATTAGCAAGTAATCATAGGCTCAAGCCCTAATACGATTCTAGAGAGACAGGGAAGGATTTAGATAATTAGCAAGCAAAAAGCATTAGAAAAAATAAAGAAAAAATGCTTGACCTCCACATTTATTGGTCAGCATCAGTGAAATTCTACATTCACCTATGTATAGTTCCATCACTGTTCTGTATTATTTTACAAGTGTCTTTTGATAACTCTGTCTCATGATCTAGACTAGAAAAAAACCTAACGTCAGGAACTGTCAGTTTCACCTTACAGACTCCAGACTCTTAACACAGCACCTTGGTACAGACAACAGTGAGAGCTTACTAACTCAATATCAGGAGTTCTCTGGAGTCAGATTAAAACACTGGCTCTGTCATTTACTAGCAGAGTTATTAGGGTCAAGTTACTTGGTAGTGCCAAGACTCAGTTTCATCATCTATAAAATGGATTTACAGTACCCATCCCATCCATTGTGGTGCATAAAAGCTATAATATGGGCAAAACACTTAGTTCAATGGCTGGCACATAGCATTCAACAAATGACAAGCAACATAAAGTTCTCAAAAAATTAATGTACAGACAAATGGTGCATTGAATTATGATTGCCAAAAGGCATAAATAAATAAGGGAAAAGAGCCAACCATGGCCTCAAGAAACTCAGTCCTCACAGAATACAGCACTCACCGCTACTTCTTGCTACCATAGAAAAGGCAAGGATAAACTCTGACCCAGAATTTCCCCGGGGTCTAGGCATGTTTGGCCTCAGAGATGACGAAGTTGATACAAGATCCTTTCATAGTTATTGTTCTGTGGATGCCTCTAAATTATTTGCCCTTTCTCTTTTTTCTTCATCTCTGGTTCTATGTTTTTCTGATTTAAATCCTAACACTTTTTCTTCAAACATTAAAGTGTACAAGCAAATCTCTGACTTAAGTATAAGTTTTTAAAGTATGCATTTAAATTGTGTGAGTTTATTCACAAAGTTCTCTCAACTTGACAAATACAAATGAGGGGAGGGAGGAAAAGAGGAAGGAAAGAAAGCTTCTGCAGGTCATCAAAAAACCAAAGCAATAATAGTGAAACTCTGTTTGAAATTCATGGCAACAAAATTTAGAGCAAGAAAAAAAACATTCGAGTTAAGTACAAAAGTATCATAAATTACAGACCTACTTATTCTAATAGTTATACTCAAAATGAGAATGCAACAGAGGAGGAAGTGAGTTTAATCACCTGATCAGACCACCTCATTTTATCAGCTCATTTTACATGTGATGCTCTGACAAGTTAAATAATTTTGTCCATCAGTCTATGGAGCAGCAGCATCAACATTACCTGGGAGTTTGTTAGAAACACAGAATCTCAAGTCCCTCCCCAGAGACAATGAGTTAGAATCCACTTTTTTTTTTTTTTGAGTAAGAGTCTCACTCTGTCACCCATGATAGAGTACAGTGGCATGCTCACAGCTACCATAGTCTCAACTTGCTGGGCTCAGGTGATCCTTCTGCCTCAGCCTTCCAAGTAGCTGGGACTACAGGTGTGTGCCACCACACCCGACTAATTTTTTGATTTATTGTAGAGACGAGATCTTGCCATGTTGCCCAGGCTGATCTCGAACTCCTGGGCTCAGGCAATCCTCTTGCCTTGTCCTCCCAAAGAGCTGGAATTACAAGAGTCAGCCACCACACCCAGCCAAAATCACATTGTAACAAGATCCACAGGTGATTCATCTGCATACAGAAGTTTGGGAAGTGTTACTATTCATAGCTGGTTACCAGTAGATTAGATCACTGAAATGCCATATTTTATTTTTCTATAAATTGCAAAACGATTGATGTATTTGTTCAAAAAGTCCAAATCCTATGAATTTTATGCTCAGATCAAACTTTAGGAAATTGCTCCTTGAAGCCCTGAATGAACAACACACTGTACTACTGCGCGCTCAAGATGACTAACCAGCTACATTTTCCTCATGTGTAACATGGGAAGAATAAAAGTACCTAAACTCAGCAGGTTATTGAGAAAATTATATTAAGGCAGGTAAAGCCTTTAGAATAGTGCTTGACATAGAGGATGGTTGAAATGAGTGTCAACTACTAACTACAATTACTATGATTGTCTCGGATAGGATATGGCAGGTATGCGATTATCTATACTCATCTACTCCTGTTGCAGTGACAGGTAAGTGAGACAGTATCCAGGATTAGAAATGTTATAATCTGTGGCCAAGGATGAGAGCCAGTAAAACTCTTCAACTGAGAGAAAACAGTCAACATTGCTGAATTAGTGCATCAAATGATAACTGACCTTGTGAGTCACTATGGACATAGAATTTATAACTTTTAAATAAAATATATAAGTACAGTATTGAGTAATTTTCAATAGCAAGTATTACTCTGTGTAGGATTAAATACTGAATTCATAATTTAAAGAATGAATAAAAGTTCGATTATTGAATATCCAGTTCAATGCACTATAACGGCAAACTTCACCTTAGGGAAGTTGGCAAGAATATATACAACAAACGCCCAAACACGCAGAATGAGTATATACATGAGTACATGAGTACAAGAGTATATATATATGATGAAGGCCCAAATACCCAGAATGAATAAAGATTTCTTGTACAGAGCAAGATGATACTTGCATGACAAAACAACCATATTGTTCATCCACTCGTCTCAAGCTCTGATCCAGGTAGGTTAAAGAAAGTTATAGCAGGCAAAGTACTTAATTCAAAATATGTAAAATAAAAACCAGAAATTAAAATAACCATATGACTTAAGATTCCTACTGACTGGATGTAAACAATGGGTTTCAAGGTAACCAGGAAGAATCACACAGATGCGGACTAAGGGAGAGTCAGAGACTATTGCTAGCACCTAGAAGAGTGTCCTCCCAGCTAGACAGAAGGATTAAAAAGGCGTGTAGACTACACAGAAGAAGATATCACACAAAACAAGTCTCTTAGTCCCCTCGGGTATATCTAAAACTATGATCACTCTACATAAATAATTAAAAATTGCTATTTAATACTATCTATATTACATATCCCTAACAACAAAACTGCTCTATTTTATGGGAATGTAACCAATACGCCATGATAAAATTGAACATTAAAAGGTGTAAATGATAGGTTAAACAATGGCCCCCTCCTCAAAAGATTTCCACGTCTTAATCCCTGGATCTGTGACTATGTTACCTGACAGTAAAATAGATATAATCAAGAAAGAATCTTGAGATGGGGTGATTATCCTGAATAACTGTGGTAGGCTCCATGTAAACACAAAAAGGGAGGCAAAAATTCAAAGAAAAGGTGAGGTATTCATACAGAGGAGTGAGGGGAAGGGAAAGGCAATGTGATTGGAGTCTTGGACCAAGGACTGAGGACACTCTCTAGAAGCCAGCTAAAGAAAGGGAATGAATTCTCCCGTATAGTCTCCAGAAGAAACCTGCTGACACCTTCACTTAGGTCAATCTGCCTGATTCTGAATTTCTGCCCTTCAGAACTGTAAGATAGTAAGTCCAACTTGTTTTAAGCCACTAAGTTTGTAGCAGCTTTTGACAGCAGCAACAAGAAACTAATATGAGGAGGGACCCAAAAACCCCTGGGGTTTATTAATAAAAAATTGTATATATATTCTTACATGTTTAAACTTCAGTCACCCTCAAAATACCCTCCATTTGATGCAATATACTTATAATGATGCTTTTTCCACTACTCAAAACAGCTTTTCGACTCATCAATTTTAATGCCTTTTACTGCTTCTGCTGTTTTTGTTTTACCTCTTTCACATTGGCAAATGTTTCCCTTTGAGGAATTTTTTCATCTGGGGAAACAAACAAAAGAAATGTCGCTCGGGGAGAGATGGGGTAAATAGGGAGAGTAGAACACAAGGGTCAAGCCGTTTTTGGTCAAAAACTGCTGAATACTCAGCACGGTGTGGGCAGGTGTGTTTGTAAATCACTCATCATGAAATGGACAAATGTGCTGAAAGACCCTCCCTCAAAAATTCACTGAAACTGAATGTAGCCTCTCACAAAAATGCTAGTTGGTACACTGATGCCAATGGGTTCCTGGAAAACTCACCTAATGGAAGAACCCTGTACTACAAGGGGCTAGTGCTTCAACAAAATAATTCTGGATTTTTTTGGTCCCTTCCATATATATTTTGGTACCTGGGAGTGAAGTGCTGCTTATAACAACCACATAAAAATGTGGAAGTGGACTTGCAACTGGTTAATGGTAGAGAACTTTGAACACCATGACATAAAAAAGCTGATTTGCCTTGAACAGACTGTTGTAGAAATATGAATGTTACAGACTCTGATGGGCAAGGAAAAAGTGAGGAAAATGGTAGAGAAAACCTCTACCACTCGAGAATATCCAAATCATCATAAACATACTGATGGTAGAAACATGGATCTTAAAAGCCCTGCTAGTGAGAGCTTGCAAAGAAATGAGGGATCAGCTGGGCTCGGTGGCTCAGTCTGTAATCCCGCGCCTTGGGAGGCTGAGGTGAGTGGATTGCCTGAGCCCGCGGGTTCGAGACCCGCCTGGGCAGGCGAGACCTCATCTCTACAATAAATCTAAAAAAACTTAGCAGGGCGTGGTAGCACATGCCTGTAGTTCCAGCTACTCGGAAGGCTGAGGCGGAAGGATCGCCGGAGCCCAGCAGGTCGAGGCTGCGGTGGCCGGGAGCGGCTGCTGCACTCCAGTCTGGGCGACAGAGTGAGACTCCAACTCAAAAAAAAAAAGAAATGAGGGATCTGTGAACGGAAACTGGAAGAAAGGGGATCCTTGTTATACAGTAGCAGAAAGCATAGCTGAATTGGATATGGAAAACAGAACTTACAAACAAGAATTTGGATATTTAGCTAAGGAGATTTCCAAGCAAATAAGTGAAAATTCATCCCGGTTTATTCTTGTTGTTCATATTAAAATACAAGAGAAAACAGACAAATTGTGAGTACTGTTAAGCAAAAAAGGAACCAGGATTAGATAATTTGGGAAAGTTTTAGCCTATCCAAATTGCAAAAGACAAAAAAATTCAGAGACACACTGTGAGGAAAGTGTGCTTTGGAGAGAAAACCAAGAAACGGGGCTGTACAAACCTTTGTTAGTGCCTCTGAAGGATCAGTATATTCAGTGACACAGAGGGCTCTTTGAAGAAGTTAAGCATATGATTCAAGTATCCCTTCACGCACTTCAGCAGAAGTCAAAAACAGCAATGAGTTATTTAAGAAAGATGTGAAGAGGAGCCCCTCTCTAATAGAGTGATCCTTGTGACATACATGGGGGACTCACAAGGTTTTTGAGAGTGTTATACCATCATAAACACTGTCAGTTTAGATTGAAAGAAAAGAAAGGCTAGGGGAGGAGAGAGAAAGGGAGGGGAGGGGAGGAGGAGAAGATGCAAAGGGTGAGAGGGAGGGAAGAGGAGGGAGAGAGAGAGGAGAGGGAGAAGGAGAGAAAGACTGATTCAAAGAAGTCTATCAGACTTCTAAAATTCTACAGGCAAAAAACAGGCTGATAAAACAACTCACCTCAGATATATACCACCCCTAATTTTAAAAAGTAAGGATACCCAGAGGGAAGAACCATGGGTCAAAAGGGTGAAGCCAAAGACCACAGAAGATTATTCTCAAGCCTTGAAACCTAATGGTGGAATTTAGAAATTGCCTGGAACCAGTGATTCCTTTTTTATCCCTTTCATTTTCTTCATTCTTGAATGGAAGTGTCTATGACTATTCTCCAATGCCAATCCTACTCATTGTATTTTGGGAGATCACTTGTTTCAGGTGCAAAGATGGAGAGGAATTTTGCCCCAGAATGAATCTCAGCCAGAGTCTCACCCATACCAGATCATTAAATGATGAGACTGCGACTTTGGGCCTGATGATACTTAGTTGAAATTTTGGATTTAGTGTTGATCCTGCAATGAGCTGAGACTTTGGGGGACATTGGGATGGGGTAAATGTATTTTATATGTGAGACAGAAAAGAATCTTCGGGAGTCAGAGGGCAGACTGGTAGGCTGAAATATGCCCTCTCCTGAAGTTATATCCATGTCCTAATCTCTGTAACCTATAAATATGCTACCTTACATTTTTAAAAAGTGCATTTCCTTTTGTAATAGAGTATTAATTTGTATTAAAGAGATACTTAAAAGGAAGTGTTCTGAGATGGGGAAATTATCCTGATTTATCTACATAGGCATGATATAATCCTAAGTGTCCTTGTAAGAGAAGGGCAAGGCTCGGCTCAGTGGCTCAGCCTGTAATTCTAGCACTTTGGGGGCCAAGGCGAGTAGACTGCCTGAGCCCACGAGTTTGAGACCCACCTGGGCAACTTGACGAGATCTTATCTCTGCAATAAATAAAAAATTAGCCTGGTATGGTAGCATGTGCCTGTAGTTCCGGGTACTTGGAAGGCTGAGGCAGAAAGATCGCTGGAGTCTAACAGGTCGACCCTGGCCACTGCACTCCAGCCTAGGCAACAGTAAGACTCCAAGTCAAAAAAAAAAGGAAGGTCAAAGAGAAGACAAAGTGACAAAAGATGGAAAGGGAGAGAAAAAAAAAAACAATGTGATGTCCATCTGTGAGCCAAGGAATGAGGACAGCCTTTAGAAGCTAGCAAAGGCAAGAAAATGGATTCTCCCCTAGAGCCTTGAGAAGGAGTTCGCACTCCTGATACCCTGACTTTAGCCCAGTCAGATTGATTTTGGGTTTCTGCCCTCCAGAACTGTAAAATATTAAATACATGTTGTTTTAAGCTACTAGGCTTGTGGTAATTTGTTACCTAAGTAACAGGAAACTAGCACAGAATAGATGCTAATTATAAGTAAATACTTAGGTAATAGTTCTCTAAGAGCTATAATTTACAAAGCACTTTATAAACATATACTAAATGTGGACATAAAAATCCTAACTGCCCCATCAGAATTTCTTAAGTTTGTTACACAAAGACAACCATACAAATTATATATACAGGTATGCATACAGTGGCACTCACATTTGAAGGCAGAAAATAGAAAAAGATGACATTTAATACAAGAGATAAGAGTCTATTCCTGACTATGTCTGTGTCTCATAAGAAAAGACTGTGGTGAATAACTAAAATTAAATTTGAAATATTTAATTGTGGGAGCAACTGTGCTGATCATCTTCACAGTGCTGAGCACCTCTCTGTACAATGTCTGTGTTCCATAAATGTTCGCGAATAGAGACTTAATAAAAAAAAAATGAAGAAGAAAAAGTTACATACTTAGGTAGGTTTTGCTTTTTATCATTTAGATACTGCTTCATTTCAAATTAACCTAGAAGGAACTAATGACAAAATAAAACTCAACAGATTTTTTTTAAGTGGAATTTTTTAAAGGACTTGTAAGGTAAAATAAAAAATAAATACATACATACACACACACATAAATAGGAAGGTTCTACTTCTGGTTAGGGTGTAGATGGTCACTCATATACACACCACACACAAACACACGCACGCACGCATGCACACGCACACGCACACACACACAGTGTTTTTCACTATAACAACCAAATACCAATACATTAAAAAATCATGTCCGTTGTTAAAGTTGAAGAGATCTAGACACAAATCTAAATAAATATAATTCTGGGGAGACGTGAGTCCTTTAGAACAGGAAGACATTTGTGGCTGCTTTTACCACTGGGACATGAATAGGCAGAAGAGCTAGCCTGCTATTGGCAAAGAAACTGCTGGAATAAAGAGAAAGGAGGCAAACTTTTATCAGCCAAGCATTGGCTGCTGTGAAAGATTGGAAAATGGAAAAACAGAGCTAACCCTCACTGCCAGCCAATTCTCCTTCATAATATTTCTGCTTACAAATGCTGGTGGTGGAAAAAACTGGTGGCTGAGTGGAAAGCAGAAAGAGATTTCACATGTTTAGATTTCAAATGCTGCTATAGGGCAAGACCTCGCCCTCAAGAGGAAATAAGATCTGAAATTCCACTCAACTCCTTATTGGATCAAAGAGATCTGGCCTAGTCAACTTAGCTGCCTGACGAAGGAAAGGATAAGGCTTTCTGGGAATAAAAATTATCTGCCTCAGTCTGGTGTTCTTTTAAACCCAGTGAAAAAGTAAGGCAAGTGAAGAAGTAGGAAAAATGTAACCCATAATTAAGAGAAAGGAAAAAAAACCACAAAAGGAGGAAAATAGCTAATTAAATGGTTAGTATTAACAGGAACTTTAAAATAACTACTATGTATAAGTGAAAAAATTTAAGAAAAAAATACATTAAATGGATTAAATTTCAGCAGAGACACGAAAACTAAAAAACGAAGCAAGTAGAAATTCTAGAACTAATAAGTACAGTATTTGGAATGATTACTTCATTGGATGGGCTTAAATGGACACAACAGAAAAAAGAATTTGACAATAAAAATAATCAAAAATAAAGCATACAGAAAGAAAATCAATCAATAATAAGAAACAAAACAAAACTTGAGTGTCGCAGTTCTATAGTATAAGACCAATGGTCTAACACATGTGCAACTGCACTCTAGAAAATGAATGCAATAGAACTGCTGGAAGACATACCAGACGAGAATTTTACAAAATGCTTGAAAGATATTAACCCACCACAGTGAACCTCAGAGCAGAAAATAGGCAAAAATCATACATAGGTCAAATTGCTGAAAACCAGGGTAAAAAGATAAAGGCAACAAAATAACATGCTTAAAATCTGAGGAAAAAAAAAGAAAGAAACAAACAAAGAAACTGGCAACATAGACACTTATACCTATGAAAAATATTTGTCAAAAAGTAAAAAAAAAAAAAAAAAAAAAAAAAGGTGAAGCAAAGGCATTTTCAGATAGATAAAAGCTGAGAAAATTCATCCTGTACTATAAGAAAAAAAAATCCTCCAAAAAGAAGGGAAATGATCACAGAGGAAAACCAAGATCAGTAAAAAGAAATGATGATCAGTGGGGTAAATATCAAAGGAAATATCAAACAATATAGTTTAAATTAGCTTAAATATCTTTAAAAAACAACTGACTACCTGAAGCAAATGTAACAATATATTGTGGTGTTATAATATATGAGGAAATAAAATATAACAACAATAACATAAAAAACAAAAGGGATAATAGAATCACACTAGTATAAGGTTGTTAAATATTGCAAAGTTGTGTAATATTGATGCACGATAAAATGAGATGAATTAATTATCCGTATTATAATCTAGAGTAACCACTTAAAATCAGATAAAAACTAAAGACCAACAAATAAAATATAACATAAAACAAAAATAAAAACAAACTTCAATTTTTCAACAAAGAAAGAACAGATGAAGAAAACAGGAAGGAAAGAAATAAAAAGATGATAGAATTAAACCCCAAAATACAAACAATTATATTAAATGTAACTGTATTCAACACTCCAATTAGAAGAGAAAGACTTTAAATCTGGGTGAGAAAAAAAACCACAACAGACCCAACTCTATGCTATTTATGAGAAACATACTACTAAGAAAAAGACAGTCGGGCTCAGTGGCTCAGCCTGTAATCCTGCGCCTTTGGGAGGCTGAGATGAGTGGATTGCCTGAGTCCATGGGTTCGAGACCCGCCTGGGCAGGTGAGACCTCATCTTTACAATGAATCAAAAAATTAGCCGGGCGTGGTAGCGCACGCCTGTAGTTCCAGCTACTTGGAAGGCTGAGGTGGAAGGATTGCTGGAGCCCAGCAGGTCGAGGTTGTGGTGGCCGGGAGCGGACACTGCACTCCAAGTCTGGGTGACAGAGTGAGACTCCAACTCAAAAAAAAAAAAAAAAAAGAAAAAGACATAGAATTAAAGTAAAATGATAAACACTGCAAACACTAACCATAAGAAAGCCAGAATGTCTACATTAGTATCAGAAAAAGCAAATTTTAAGTGACAAATATCATCAGTGATAAAGGTGGATATTTCATAATGACAAAATGGTTATTTAAAAAGGGCAAAGTTGGTTCTCTGCTTGACTAACGAGACTGACAGATCTCTTCTCTTGCATACAATTTCTGAAGGTTTATGAACTCCTTGTGTGTTTATGGACCTCTATTTCTTTTCAAATTCACATTATTGTAGAACTCAATTGTTTTCTTTTCAAGTACACGATCCTTTCAATCCTTGACAGTCATTTTTATTATTATTTACTTAGTTCTTGCAGGTCATCTTACCTGAAACTTAACCTTCTGATTAATGTCTGATAAATGGAACTGCTTCAGGAAGCGCTCATCCTCACTCCAGAAGAGGCGGATGTCAGGGATGTCGTAAAGGATCATGGCCAGTCTTTCCAGTCCTAGGCCAAAAGCCCAACCAATTCGATTTTGAGCACCAGCTACAAATAGGAAACAAAACAACTGTTTAAAAAAGTATAAAAACTAAACAGGTACATACCACTCCCTGATAGTCATCAGTAACACTGAGTAGGAGCCTACTCAATGAGTAGACAAGGCTATGAAGACATCTGGGAGGGTGCACAGCCTTACATACCTCTTCCTTTCTACATTCCTGATTTCTCTCAAGGAAATACTCTGAAGTCATACTGTCTGAAATATCGTCTCTCATTTCTGATTAGATTTCAGGGTTTCTTATGATTTTTCTATTATCTTTGCTTATCCTGATTCAAACATTAGGCTACTGTGTGTAGGTGACAGAGGGGAAAGAAAAAACAGTCTCTGTCCCTAAGTGACTTACCAGACAGGGAATTATGTTCAAAACATGCCATAGTGGACCATTAACATTCATAAGATGTGTGCCAGGCCTTTAGAAACTCAGCTTTATTAAAACATCATAATGCTTATTTAAGTAAGAGCTACCTCAACAACACAGAGAGAGTCAACAAGTCAAGGTGAAAAGCACACTGAGTACCACTTACCCCAAAGGTATAGTGTCCTGTTCAGATTATGTCAATGGTATGAATTCTAAGAGTTTATTTCATATTTCATATATGTGATGCAATATCAGAGAGAAGAAGAAACTGCTAAACGAAGGAAGGCAAGGGAGCAATCGTACTGCTGTACAGCTTATGAAATGAGCTCATGAAAGGGACATCATCCAACAGGACACTAAAAGATGAGTAGGATCCTGTGGCAAGGTGAGATAGCCCTCAAGATCCTCACTCCAACATGCACACGCCCTGTGTTACGCCCACCTGTGAGTGTGGGTGGGACCTGTGCATAGCATGGCATTTTCCACCTGTGACTGGTTTACTTTATGTAAGACTCCACCTAGCCAACTGGAGAGAGCCCCCTGCGGGCTGTGTGAGAGGCCATGTGCCTGGGCCCTCAGGAAGGCCTCAGGAGGAAAAAGGGGTGTGGCAGCCAACCAGAAGATGGGAACCTCACTCCTGCAGTCAACAGAACAAATTTTCCCAACAGCCTGAAGGAGTGAGAAGAGGATCCCAGCTCTGGGTGAGAACACAGCTCTGCTGACACTTTGATTTCAATCTGGTGAGATTCCGAGTAGGGGCCCCACTAACACATAACCAGACTCCTGATGCAAGGAAATTGTCAGGTAATTTGTTATCCAGCAAAAAAACAAACAAAAACTGATCCAGAAGATTCAGAATGTGGAGAAAGGTGATGGCAAGTTCCAGACTAAGGGAATCTCTTCAATAGGGAAAGGGTACACACAGAAAGACTGGGGAGGGGAATCTGAAGACACAGATGGGACTCGTCTCAATGAGTTAGTTTTAACATTTTCCTGTTGCTTTTATTTTGCATGTAATGTATTTCTAAAACATTACTTACAATTGTTTTACAGATCCCCATTCACACTAGCTAAGCTTGAACATTCATGGAGCCACAAGATTAGATGTACAAGGTCCAAGAGGAAAAAGTTTCACTCTAAGTTAAATACTCATACCTTGGTCTATCACTTGACATCAAGACAATCATAAATTTAAATGAAAACATGGACATTCAGCGTAAGCTACAGATAGATTGAGAGACACTGATCTTCAGCTAAGAGGTTTTAAAAAATTTCTAACACATTGCAGGCTGATCATTTTGTCACGTATAAAATTAGGCACATGACACTTGGCTCAACAACAACAGAATTCACATTCTTTTCAAGTACACATGGATCATTCACCACCATAGACCATAAACTGAGACACAAATTCCAACTATTTAAAAGAACTGAATTGTTCAAAGAATGTTGTCTGTCCAAAACACATATAAATCAGAAATCAACATTAGAAAGATAAATTTAAAACCTCCCAAATATGGGGAAATTAAACAACATACTTCTAAATAACCCATGAATCAGAGAAGTAATCACAAGGGGAATTAGAAAATACATTGAAATGAATAAAAATTAAGTTGTGGAAATCATAAATTATTGGGCCAGAATGCAAAATGATAAAATCACTTTAGAAAGCAGTTCGGTTTCTTACAACAAATCAATTATTCTTAACTGGGAGCAATTTTAGCCACTAGGGGACATTTAGCAAGGTCTGAAAACACTTTTTTTGGGGGGGCCAGAACTAGGGTAGGAGTATCTTGACATTTAGTGGGTTGCTAAACATCCTATAATGGACAGAACAGTCCTCCACAGCAAAGAATTATCCAATCCAAGACATCAACAGAGAAACCCTGAGTTAAGAACACACTTAGCATTATTTCTGGATATTTACCTAAGCTATGGAAACATATGTGCAGTAAGAGTCCAATACACAAATGTTCATAACAGCTTTCTTCAAAATAGCCCAAACCCAGACACAATGTCCATCAACTAGTGAAGGAAAAATTGTGGTATATCCATATAGTAGAATACTACCCAGCAATAAAAATAAATTGTTTGTACACACAACAAAATAAATGAATCTCAAAAGCATTATGTTTAGCAAAGGAGATAGCCGCCAAAAACTATCTACAATATAATTCAACTTATATGACATTTTAGAAAAGGTAAAACTATACAGACAGATAACAACACATCAGTGGTTGACTAGGATAGGCCATGAGGGAACTTTCTGGCAAGATGGAAATTTTCTATAGCTTGATTTTGGGGTGGTTTTATGACTGTACACATCTTTTAAAACTAATCTATTTTTAAAAGTACAAATTTTATTGTGTGAAAGTACTGCCTCAACAAACTGACTTTTTAAAAATTCTACACTTGATGACATGGCAATCTCAAGTCAAACAGATTTCTAAATGCTCACTCTTAGCTTCCATGGTTATCTCATCATGAACTGGAAACAAATTGTTTGTGGATCAGCTCCATTCTGAGGATCACACTTTGAGTAGCAATGATTTGAATGATGAAGAGTATGCTTATGCTTTTAAAAAACTACCTACGGAATTAAGAAGTTTCATATAAAACTTACACACTCTAAGAATTTCCCCGTAGACCCCTAGGACTCTGCAGACTGTAGACTGAGATCATGAGACCGGGGAACAAGATACAACCCTAACAACTCAACCAAAGGCCCTTCACATCTGGTGCCTGGCTCGCCACCTCAGATAGCTCATAGTCCTCTAATCATCGTATCTTCTTATCATAATATAGTGTGTCTTTTCAAATTTTTGTTCCTCTCCTAAAGTGAGCTCTCATCCTCTTCTAAAGCCTGAAGGAAATATTCTGTGAGATTCTTCCTCTGACCCTTAAGGATGAATTAAGTTTGCCTTCTTCTCTCCTTTCACAAACACATTGAACATACTTTTACTGGCACTATCACATTTGTGAGTCTCCACATCTAAAACTGAAACTACCAAGAAAACGGTCCCAAAACCATATTACATGTATTACAAATTACTCAATAAATGATTTTCAGTCATACATCTGCACTAACGAGAACAAGAGTCTCCCACGTTGTGGATCGTTGGGTCATTCTCACGGTACAAAGTTAAAGATCACTACAATGAGAATGAATGAGGTTGCTAAGGAAAAAAATCAAAAGAGCCAGAGTTCCGAAAAGCAAAATTTGCACCATGTTCACAATTAGGGGGTGAAAGGATAAAGGGGAAGGGAAGGAAAAAAAGGAGCTAAATGCTTAATTCATTGCTTGCTGGACAATATCAGTTTCACAGATGGGACATGTAAATAATCACAAAATGCTTAGAAGTAACAAAATGAAGAGGAATAAATACCATTTAAAAGTCAAATCTGCCGGGGTTGGTGGTTTAGCCTGTAATCTCGCGCCTTTGGGAGGCTGAGGTGAGTGGACTGCCTGAGCCCGCGGGTTCGAGACCCGCCTGGGCAGCAAGACCTCATCTCTACAAAAAATAAAAAAATCAGCCGGGTGTGGTAGCGCATGCCTGTAATTCCGGCTACTCGGAAGGCTGAGGCAGAAGGATCGCCGGAGCCCAGCAGGTTGAGGCTGCGGTGGCCAGGAGCGGCCACTGCACTCCAGTCTGGGTGACAGAGTGAGACTCCAACTCAAAAAAAATAAAAAATAAAAATAAAATAAAAGTCAAATCTGTATGGGATTTGCCAGAACAGAAATATCAGAAACAATAAAAAATAAAGGTATGAGTCCAAAATCAAATTGTCATAAAGTAATGAAAAATAGTGAAAGTCCCCATTTAGTCTTTTTCTCTGAGCTGAGCCACGGAGTTATAAAACACCGAGGGCCTCAAGCAGCCAGGCCCTCATGCAGTCGTGGAGGATGGTCCAGAAACACGGCTCAGGCAGGGGGTTAAAGGAAAAATGAGCTTCACAAGAAAGGCAGCCACATGGCTGTCACCACAATGGCAGTCCAACTTAGCTGTATGTCCCAGAGTCAAGAAAGTCCTGATGAGGCCCAGCTTCTGAATGGAACAGGTTAAGAGCAAGCAGGGGTAACGCTGCCAGCTGGAAACCACATCTGCAGAAGAGGCAAGTCTGGGCTCTCCTTTGTGAGGAGGTGAGGTGCGACTCATGCTGAGGGTATGAGTTCAGCATTTTGCATTCGAAGTGGTCACAATAGATAGTTGGTCTGCCATTTAATTACTGCAACACAGAATGGCTTAATATCAATTAGTTTAAAATTAAAGTCATTATTCAGATTGGCTAATATCCAACAATTCCATTTTTAGAGATCAAAACAATCAGTTACCTTCACATAACAATTTCCAATTACTTTTTTCAGAAGGCTAACTGGAAAATTACACTGTTGAAAGTCAGATGCTATAGAGCTGCCTTATTAGAACGGTTCACTGGTCTAAGCAGATAACCAGCAGGACTACGCTGAAATGTTCACAGCTGTGCTGGGATATGCATGACTCAGGAGCCTCCCATATGTCAGTAGACAGAAGGAAACACTTTTCTAAAGGCCGGGTCTGGCTTTACCTGAGAGGACCTGAAGCTAAGAGGACCTAAATCCAACCACCTTGGGTGTCAAAGCTTATGGTCTAGATCCTCACTGGGAAAAGAGAGCAACTGAATTCCAGCTTCCTACCACTGCCCACAACCTTTGATCCTCAAAGTCACTCTGACAATAAAGTATGTTTGTGACAATCAATTATCATAAGGGTTGCAAGACAGCTGTACCAAATTTTCATTTTAAAATACTGCCTTGATGCCATCAAGATTTGCCTCTTCTAGAACCACACACCGGTATTGTGCTATTACATTATTATATGTGCCATATTACAGTATTAAGACAATGTGGGGAGCTCTTGTTAAGGATGCTGGCCAATATATGGTCTTCCACAGGAGGCTTCAGGAAATAAATTGATCTCAGATTTAAGAAAATGCCTTTCATCTTGGAAACAGAAAAGGCTTCCTTTTCCTGAACAACTGGATTGTTTTAAATTTTAGGAAGCGTGTGTTACATAACTGATCATAATTTGTTTTTTCTTTGGCCCCATGGATTCTTACAGCCAAACTCGCAGGTCACCTCTACAACTACACAAGTGTTCAGGGTACATTTCTCTGTGTGTCTCTTGCCCTAGTTTTATTTTCTTAGCTGTATTTCCTCTTTGCTCTGATTATCTCAACTATTTATTTTATCCTCTCATATGTACTTTTTATAAGGTACTTCAAGTTCTTTATGGAAAAAATTGAACCATAAATAAATAGACACTTAAAGATATTGTCAGCCAAGGTAGGTATAATTTTCAGGTCTTTGGCACTCCTCAGCTGTAATTTGTTGCCACGTACTCAAGGGTTGACAGGGTTTCAAGGCAGTATTTTTTCCCCCTCATTCCAAAACTAAGGGGTTCCAGTAAACTACAGTCATTGAAGCAGACAACTGACTACAGAGGGACATCCTCAATTTAACAGAATATCCAAGATGGAAAACAATTAGGAATAATTAATGTAGTTCTTTAAAGGATTAAGCATCCCAGGCAGGAACAGTTTTTGTATGTATTATTATTGCTGAAAATGTTTCTAAGAAGACCAGCCTATATACAGAAGCAAAAGAATGTAGAAGAATTTAGAGATGGAAAAGTTAAAAAAAAAAAAAAGAAGAAGAGAAGGAGGTGGAGGATGACATTAGAAAACAGGACCATGAGAAATCATCAGTGTGAAAGGGGAGAAACAAAATCTATGTTAGAGCTGAAACTCTCCAATTCCATGGGACATTCCTTCTATGTGACAGCTAGTTCTCCAGGCTCTGTCTTCACAGCCACAGGGAAGAACTTGCAAAGGAGAGCCCAAAGCATGGAGGTTTTGCCTCCTGTCTGCACCTCCAACATGGAGACCCTGTGGGCTCAAGACACTTCCAAAGGGAGTATGGCCATGCTAGGTATAGGGTCTAGAGTGGTAAGCAAAGACCACTGTGGAAAGACTACGAATGAGTGCTACAGCTCAAAGGCATATCTTCAAAGGTTCAGCACATCTGTGCTGCCTGGAAGGCAGTGGGGATGGGGTGGAAATGCTTCTCAAACCTCCATGCCCAAAGTCCTTGGACTTGACAGTGTCATGCAGGAAAGGTACACATCATCATCCTGAAAAAGAGCTGAGAATGGCCAGGTATTGCATAGGAAACTGGTGTTTATATGCAAGCAGCAGAGTACTTGAGTTGCACCAAGGCAAGTACAGCCTATATGCCTTTATCTCAAGGTATGTGATAATCTCGAGTCACAGAAAAAAGGAGTACTTTATACCACTATATTTTTGTCAGTCAATACTGGAAGGTGAGTAATTTGGGGAGAAGAAATTAAATTCCACATCACATCTAACATTTAGGCGATAATTCCTCAACTTCCAAGAAAATTAGCCATTTAGACTAATCCCTTCTGAAGGATTAGAAGCTAGAAAGCAAGTGGTATTTAAATGAGTCAGAGTAACTTCTCATTCCTCTTCAAAGAAGCTACTACAGAGAGATCACTCCCAATCTCTCCTGAGAAACCTGGGACGGCATTTTCTCTTTTATCTACAATTCTTGATCAATGACCTATTTAACCTTTTTAAAGACTAAGATCTTTGCTTTAGAACACAATTTACACCAGGCTACACGTATAAGCGCAAACATGTAAATCTTTCTTGAATTTCTTCAATTTTTCAGAGATGAAATATAATATTTGACTTTTGCTGTACTTGGTGCTATGAGTGAGAATATAAAGGTGTTAGTATCAACATATTAGTGTTCTGCTTACTTGGTCTCCTTATATAGTTCTGCCTTCTTAAGCCTCACCATACTAATAAATGGCAGTGTAGTCTTGACTCACTTATAAAAAAGGAAGAAAATTCACAGCAAGACACTTGTATTTTTTCAGAAGTTATAAGATGAGAATGAAGATAAATGAATTAAAACTACAAGAAAACCACAAACCAATATTCTTTATGAACACAGATACCAAAATCTTGAACAAATTACTTGCAAATCAAATTCTACAGCATATTAAAGATTATATATATCATGATCAAATGGATTTATCCCAGGAGAACAAGCAAGGTGGTTCAAAATGTAAAAATCAATCAATGTACTATACCACATTAATAGACTAAAGGAAAAACACACACATGATCATCTCAATTGATGTAGTGAAAGAACTTGATAAAATTCAACACACCCTTTCATGATAAAAATACTCAATAAACCAGAAATTCAAGCAAACTTCCTCAACAAAGTAAAGACTGTGTGTGAAAAACTCACAGTTGATATTACTCGATGGTGAAGGACTGAAATCTTTTCAGGAACAAGACAAGTATACCCACTAAATCATCACTTCTATTCAACAGAGTACTGAAAGTTCTAACCAGAGAAATTAGGCAATAAAAAGGAATAAAAGACATCCCAATTAAAAAAGGAAGAAGGCCGGGCTCGGTGGCTCAGCCTGTAATCCCGTGCCTTTGGGAGGCTGAGGTGAGTGGATTGCCTGATCGAGACCCGCCTGGGCAACTTGGCGAGATCTCATCTCTACAATAAATCAAAAAATCAGCCGGGCATGGCAGCACATGCCTGTAGTTCCAGCTACTAGGAAGGCTGAGGCGGAAGGATCGCCGGAGCCCAGCAGGTCGAGGCTGCAGTGGCCGGGAGCAGCCACTGCACTTCAGTCTGGGCGACAGAGTGAGAGTCCAACTCAAAAAAAAAAATTAAAATTAAAATTAAAAAAAGGAAGAAGTGAATTATCTCTATTTGCAGATGACATGATTTTATATTTAGAAAGCCCTATTAAGAATCCACAAAAAAACTGAATAGATGAATTCAGTAAAGTTGAAGAATATAAAAATCAATATATAAAAAATTATATTATGTATAGAAATTGCATTTCTATACACTAATAATACACTATCTGAAAAAGAAATTAAGAAAAAAATTCATTTACAAAAGCATAAAAAAGAATAAAGTACTTAGGAATAAATGTGACCAAGAAGGCAGAACACTTGCATGCTGAAAACTATAAATTTATCTATCTATCTATCCATTTATTTATTTACATTTTAAAGATGTGGGGTACAATTCAGGATTAAGTATACAAGTGGTCATCATACAGGTAAAGATTGAACCTCCCTCTGGTCCCCACTTTGCCTGGTTTGAGATCAGGCAGATCAGGTACCCTTATTGATGTTGTGTCCTCCCCACTGACCCACCCCAACAGTATCCCACTATTGCCTATTCCTTTCTTACAGCATTATGGTAAATGTTCAGGGTTTGCTTATGAGTAAGAACACATGGTACTCTGTTCTTTGATTCTGTGATAGATCACTGAGTACAATAGACTCTAAATTCAACCAAGTTGCTGTAAAACCCATATGTTTGTCCCTCTTTATGGCTGTGTAATATTCCATTGTGTATTGTACCACAGTTTTTTATCCAGTCCGGTTTTGATGGGCAGTACGTTGGGTTCCATGTTTTTGCTACTGTGAATAGTGCGTGCAGGTATCTTTTGTGTAGAATGATTTGAGTCCCTCTGGGTATATTCCCGGTAGGGGGGTTGCTGCGTTATATGGAAGGTCAATGTCTAGTTCTTTTATAAATTGCCAAACTCTTTTCCAAAGAGGTTGCACTAGTCTGCATTCCCACCAGCAGTGTGGAAGCATTCCTTTTTTTCCACATCCTCTCCAGCATTTGTTATTGTTTGTTTTATTAATGATGGCCATTCTTACTGGAGTTAGGTGTCTCAATGTGGTTTTGAATTGCATTTCTCTGATGATGAGTGAGGCTGAGCACTTTTTTATGTGTCTGTTGGTTGCCCGTATATCGTCTTTTGAGAAGTGTCTATTCATGTCTTTTGCCCACTTTTTAATGGGGCTGTTTCTTTCCTTTCGGCACATTTGAGTTCTTTGTAGATGCTGGATGTTAGGCCTTTGTCAGATATAAAATTGGCAAATATTTTTTCCAATTCTATAGGCTGTCTCCCTACTCTTTTGATGGTTTATTTTGCTTTGCAGAAGTTTTTCAGTTTGAGGAGATCCCACTTGTCTATCTTATCTCTTATGGCATGGGCATTTGGGGTTTTAATCAGGAATTGTTTGTCAGTTCCAATTTCCATAAGTGTGTCTCCTGCATTTTCTAAGGTTCTTAAAGTTTGAGTTTTTACATTTACGTCTTTGATCCATTTAGAGTTGATTTTTGTGTATGGTGATAGGTAAGGGTTCTGTTTCAATTTTCTGCATGTGGTCAGCCAGTTTTCCCAGCACCATTTCCTGAATAGGTTTTCCTCTCCCCAGTGGTTGTTGGTGAGGTTGTTGGAGGCTTTGTCAAAAATAAGTTGGTTGAGAAATTGAGGTTTTGCTTCCAGAATCTCTATCCTACTCCATTGGTTCATATGCCTATTCTTGTACTAATACCAGGCTGTTTTGATTATTGTAGTTTTATAATAAAGTTTAAAGTCTGGGAATGGGATACCTCTCGCTTTGTTTTTTTTGTTTTTTGAGGATTGTTTTGACTTTTCATGATCATTTATGTTTCCATATGAATTTCTGTATTGTCATTTTCAGGTCTGAGAAGAATGATCTTGATAATTTAATTGCATTGAATTGAATTCAAATCAATTGCATTGAATCTGTAGATTGTCTTTGATAGGATGGACATCTTAACAATGCTGATTCTTCCTATCCATGAGCATGGAATATTTTTCCATTTGTTTGTGTCTTCTTGGATTTCTTTGAGCAGTGTTTTGTAATTTTCATTGTAAAGATCTTTCACTTCTCAGATTAGGAAGGTGCTGAGGTATTTCATTTTTTTGTGGTCATTGTGAAAGGGATTTTGCTTTTTTATTTGGTTCTCTGCCTGCTTATTGTTGGTGCATAAGACTGCAACTGTCTTTTGCACATTTATTTTGTACCCTGAGGCTTTGCCAAAGTCCTTTATCAGTGAAAGAAGGTTTTTGATGGATTCTTTCGGGGTTTTCAGGTAGAGGATCATATCATCAGCAAAGGAAGATAACTTTCTCTTTCCTGATTTGGATATCCCTGATTTCCTGCTCTTGTCTAATTGCTGTAGCTAGCACTTACAACACATGTTGAACAAGAGGAGTGAGAGTGGGCGGCCTTCTCTTGTTCCAGTTTTCAGGGGAAATGTTTCCAGTTTCTGTCCATTTAGTAATATGCGGCTGTGGGTTTATTGTAGAAGGCACTTACTATTTTGAGGTATGTACCTTCTATGACTAGGTGTTTGAGGGCTTTTAATCAAGAAGGGATGCTGGATTTTATCAAAAGCTTTTTCTGCATCTAATGAGATAATCATGTGGCTCTTGTTTTTACAACTGTTGATGTATTTAATTACATTTATGGTCTTGTAGATATTGAACCAGCCCTGTACCTTGGGGATGAAACCTACTTGGTCACAGTGGAGGATTTTTGAGATGTGTTGTTGGATCCGGTTTGCTAGACTCTTGTTGAGAATTTTTGCATATGTGTTCATTAGGGATATTGGCCTGTAGTTCCCTTTTTATGTTGGATCTTATCTGGTTTGAATATCAGTGTGATGTTAGCTTTGTAAAATGATTTGGGGAGAATTCCGTGTTTCTCAATTGTCTGGAACAGTTTCAATAGGATTGGTATCATCTCCTCCTTGTATGTTTTGTAGAATTCCGCGAGGGTTTTTTTTTTGTAGGAAGTTTTCTTATGACGGAGTCAATTTCCTGGGTTGGTATTGGTCTACTTAGTGTCTCGATGTCTTCTTGTTTCAACCTTGGGAGGTTGTGTGATGTCAGAAAGTTCTCCATTTCATTTAGGTTATCAAGTTTGTTTCCATCCAAGTGTGCACAGTAGTCTCTGATGATTTTTTGTATTTCTTTGGGGTCAGTTATGATTTGACCTTTTGTATTTCTGATTGTATTTATTTGGGATTTTTCTCTTTTTTTCTCAGTCATTTTGGCTAGGGGTCCATCAATCTTGTTTATTCTTTCAAAGAATCCGCTTTTTGTTTTGCTCATTTTTTTCTATTATATTTTTGTCTTCCATGTCCTCCCATATTTGGGCTTTTGCTTTGGTGATCTGGATTCTTCTGCTAAAGTTAGGGTTTTGGTGGTCTTGTCTTTCCAGCCCCCTTAAGTGATTTGTTAGGCTGTTAAATTGTGATCTTTCCATTTTCTTGATGTGTATTACTAGAGATATAAATTCTCTTCTCTTAGAACAGATTTCATGACATCCAGAGGTTTGGGTAAGATATTTCTTTGTTTTCATTTGTTTACAGGAATGTGCTATTTCTGTTTTGATTTCTGTGTTTACCCAGTAGTCGTTCAGCATCATGCTATTTAGTGTCTATGTCTTTGTGGGTTTGGGGGGAATGTTGTTGGTGTTGATATTTATTTTTATTCCACTGTGGTCTGAGAAGGAACATGACAGTATTTCAATCTTATGAAATTCGTTATGCTTGATTTATAGCTGAGGATGTGATCAATCTTGGAGTACGTTCCATGTGGTGATGAGTAGAATGTATATTCTATGGTTGTTGGGTGGAGTATTCTGTAGGTATCTATTAAGTCCATTTGCTCTAGTGTCGAGTTGAGGTTCCAGAAGACCCTACCTACTAAATGGAAAGACATCCCATGTTCATGAATTGTAAGACTTAATGCTAAGATGACAATGCTATTTAAAGCAATGTATAGATTCAATGGAAACCCTATCAACATTCCAATGGCATTTTTTTTGAGATAAGGAAAAATTGATCCTAAAATTCATATGTAACTTCAAGGGAATAGCCAAAACAATATTGAAAATGAGGAACAAAGTTGAAGGACTCATACTTCCCAATTTCAAATAATAAAAACAGGGTGGTACTTGCATAAAGATAGACAGGTAAACAACAGAAGTGAATAGAAAGCCCAGAAATAAATCTTCACATCAATGATCAATTGACTTTCAACAAAGATACCAAAACCACTGAATGAAAAAAAAAACAGAGTCTCAACAAATAGTGCTAAGAACATTGGACAGCCACAGGCAAAATAATAAAGTTGAACCCTTACCCAACACCTCGCATAAAAATTAACTCAAATTGGATCAAAGATTCAAATTTAAGAGTTAAAACTATAAAATTCTTAGAAGAAAATATAGGTGAAAATTTTCATATGACACCAAGAATAGAGATGATTAAAGAAAAAAATAAACTGGACTACATCAAAATTAAAACTTTTTGTATATAAAAAAGGCACTATGAAGAGAGTGAAAAGACAACCCACAGAACGAGAGAATGAGATTAGCAAATCATATATCAGATATGGGCTAACTATTCAAAATATATAAGGAACTCCTACAACTGAACAACAAACAGAAAAACAAACCAATTTTTTAAATGGGCTAAAGATTTGAATACATATTTCTCCAAAGAAGATATGCAAATAGTCAGGAAGACATGAAAAGATGCTTAACATTATTAGTCATTAGAGGAATGCAAATCAAAACCACAATGAGATACCACTTCACACCTACTAGGATGGCTATAATAATAACAATAATAACAACAAGTGTTAGGAAGGATGTGGAGAAACTGAAACCCTTTGCATTGCCCTTGAGAAGGTAAATTAGGGCAGTTGTTGTGGAAAACAGTTTAGCAGTTCCTCAGAAAATTAAATATAGATTTAGATTTGACCCCGTCTTCCCTCTTCCCTTCCTCCCTCCTCCCCCGTGTGTGTGTGTGTGTGCATGTGTGTGTGTGTATCTGTATGTATACATATATTGTCTGCATACGTGTGTGTGTGTGTGTGTGTGTGTGTGTGTGTGTGTGTATCTGTATATGAGTGTGCATATGGGGGAACCAAAAGAACCTGGAATTACTTTTTGGATGGCAGGCCATGTTTAGTACAGGCTTCCCCTACTATATGTTTTTTAGGAACCCATCAGCATCATCTAGCATTGTGGGAGGCTGCATTTGGTTTCAGCGAGCTTTTTTTTTGAGGTTGAATATGTTTGTCCATTTCATAATGGGTGATTTACAAGCATACCTGCCCATATCACACTAAGTGTTCAGCAGCAGTAGTTGTTGATCAAAAACAGTATGACTCCATGCCCCACCCTCCCAATCTCACCCTGAGTGACTTTTTTTTTTGTTTCCTCAGATGAAAAAAGTAGTCAGAATGAAATGTCTTGTCGATGTGCAAGAGGTGAAATAAAAAGCAGCAAAGCACTAAAAGGTATCAAAATTGACAAGTTCAAAAACTGTTATGAGCAGTGGAAAAAGCATCTTGTTAGGTGTATTGCATCAAATACAGAGTACTTAGAAGGTGACTGAAGTTTAAACATGTAAGAATAAATACACAATTTTGTATAAATAAATCCAGGATTTCTTTGGGCCCTCCCTTATAGATGGGTGTATGGGTATGTGTGTGTGTGTGTGTGTGTGTGTGTATGTGTGTATTCATAAGAATTGAGTAAAGAAATGTACACAATTGCAGACCAATGTTCATAGCAGAATTATTCTCAATAGCCCGAATCAGGAAACAACTCAAGAGTCTGTCAAGAGATGAATGGATAAACAAAATGTAGTATTTACATACAGTGGAATATTATTCAACCCCAAAAAAGAATGAAGTTCTGATATATACTACAACATGGACGAACCTTGAAACAATATGTTAAGTGAAAGAAGTAGGCACAAAATGTATGATTTCGCTTACATGAAATATCTAGAATAGGAAAATTCATGATGATGGCAAGCATGTTGGAGGTTACAAGGGATTAAAGAAGAGAGGAATGGGAAGTTACCACTTAATATGTATGGAGTTTCTGTTTGAAAATGTTTTGGAAATAGTGGTGATGACTGCATAAAATTGTGAATGTTATTCATGTCACTGAATTTTACACTTAAAAAGGGTTAAAATGGCAAATTTTATGTTATATAACATTTTACTGCATAAAATACATTTTAGAAGGGCTAAACATATACAAAATTTGAAGAAAATTTCCATGTGTTCTTAAGTTTCTAAAAGGAAAATGATAATTTTTTTCTCATTAGCACATCCATCTCTGAAAACACTGAGATCTGCTAATTGAGCCATTATGCCACCAGTTATTTCAGTGGACTTCAGCTGCTTCTCCCAGAAAGTAAAAGAACAGCAATGAGACAGTCTTAAGTTTCTTTCAGTTCTTAATAGTCTGTGACTTGGCTCAGTATAGAAGAAAACTAAGGTTCTATTCTAAATAACTCTCAATGAAATGTAAACTACTGCAGAATAATTAGTTTGACAATCAGCAACATAACAAAAGATACCTGCCACTGCTCTCTCTCCTCCTCTGGCCACCTAGTCTTCTAGTCTTGAGACATGAGGGTACACTCAATGTTGTATCCCTTTTTGGGCAGTAACGTCCAGTGGGGATACTCTTTCCCTCATCTGCGTCTGGTCTCTGTTTGATGTTCCCTTCTTAGTGAGTCCTCCTTGGCCACCCACTTTAAAACTGTAAACCTCTCCAGCAATCTACTCTCCCAAACCCTATATTCTGCCCTCTTTTCTTCAGAATATATCATTTTCTAATATGCTACAGTCTTTCACATTTATTTTATTTATTATCCTCACACTCCCATGCTAGCCAGTAACCCACAAGGGTAGCATCTTTGCTTGTTTTAATCACTGACACATGTTGAATGGCTGTAACAGTGTCTGGCACATAACAAGTGCTCAGTAAATATTTGCAAAGAAATGATGGAATGGAATGGAAGTAAAAGTTTCAAGATTTTTTTCCACTTTTTACTTTACTTGCTTCATTTAAATGGATAGTATTATGAAAAATTTCATACTCAAAATGAAGTTTTCAATACAAGAGGTGACTTTAATTCTGTATCTGTGAGCGATTTTTATCCATCATATTATAAGGTGATATTTTAAATAGTAATATTAGAGATGGCATTTGTGAAGCAACATCTCAGAAACCACAGAAGTCAAACACAAAAAAGGAACAATAGGAAAAAAATGACTATTCTATCCATCCATCCCGTCACCACCATTCACTGAGCTCCACTGTATTCAGGGTTGATAGGCATGGTAGCAAGCTCCCAGAGGCCTAAGATCTTGCTGCCGCTTCTGCTTCAATATTGCATCGTTCTATTCTATTTTCTTCCCCAGTGACTGAACCAAAGAAATGTAAACAGCCCCTATAACCCAATGTTTCTCCTCACAGATTGTTTTAAGCCAAGGGACAGGTGAAAAGTTTAAACCATTATATACTGTATTGAAAAAACATTGTTGGTATTATATTAAGTATATTTTTCTTTCCTTGTAAAGGTGGCTGATTTCTAGGAATTCTTCAACTTAATGAACTTACATGTTCCCAAAATAACTGCTATAGGTAACACTGAAACAAGGTAGCCATTCATATTCATATTTTATAAAGCTCCACCAATTATAAAAAAATGCACTTATATTGTCTTGATGTTGATCTTCATAACAATCCTATGGAAAATATCAAACTGATATTATATATGTTTAAAAAATAAACACCTTTGAATCAAAAACAGCCAGACACTGGGACTCAAATCTATGTGTTTTGACTTCAAGTATACATCTAGTGAAAGCTTCCCCATATTCATGCTGAAATATTATCTCAGAGGGGCTATTTTAAGGTACTTCAAAATATCAGCAACCTCTACTTATATCTGTGTGCTTTCTACTTTGTAATAACCAATTTCCTGATAGACTATCATTATTTCATGAAAGCCAGCAAAATGGCTTGTATAAGAAGATGCTCACCCATATCAGTAGACTTCTCTTCTGAATGTTGGGTTTCTTCACTCCAAAACACCCTTCACTCTGGATTCGACTACAATGTACACACAGACCTACTGAGTGAACTAACAAGGCTAGTATTTAGCAGTGGTATTGAACAAAAGTCTCCATGTCCCTTGATCATTAGTTACGGTGATGGCCACACAGGAATAAAAGCACCACAGTATCCCAGCGAGACACTGCACATCCAGAGACAGACCTAGAAAGGTCATCGCAGCTACATAAATTCTGACTTCTTCTCTTCCTACCATTGACAGAGTCCTTGGTCCCCTGCTTTCCAGCTACAATTCTTGAACTGTTTCCTCAGAGACTTGCCACTGGATAATTGACTTTTCAAGCTGTGCCCAAAGATCAATCTCCTGTCTGGAAAATTTCTCTAGTTGTATATATCCTTGGCCCCAAAACACTTTTTCAATAAATCCTTCACCTGATCCAAAGGCAGACCTTTTTTTTAAAAGAAAACTATATATGGTATGAAGCAAACTGTGGATCAGAGTCTATAGGTCTTAAGAATATTGTTCTATAATACAATCTGAGCTAGACAGCATTCTGATGAACTTATAGCAAAACAAAACAAAATGAAACAAAAAACACCGTTCACATTCACCTTAAAAACCCTTTACCTCCTGAGCCCTGGATTTTGGTTTTGAGTTGTTTAATAAAGGAAACCACAGTTTCTGGAGCATATGCTAATTGACAGTACATAAAGCAATGCCCAGTGGTTTTGCCTGATGAGAATCCTCTTTACAGAGTTCCCAGTTGCCCTCAGGGACTTGTGACATAGGAATTTTCATTCTTCTGCTCCTGAAGCTTTTAATCTGGATGTGCCAGACTGAGTTGATTGTCTTCTCAGCAGCCATCCCTCCTCCTTTGCAGTTTGGAGAATGATGCACCAACTCCCATGGGTTGGAGTCCATTTTCTAGTGACTAGTCTGGGGGAGGACAAGGTCAATGACATGTTAGCAAAAATTTGCTAGGATGTTCATAGACGTTCCTTTCGGATAAAAAGCCCTTCAGAACTCTTTCCTTTCTTCTCACATTAGATGAGATCACTCAAGAATATGATGCTTGGAGCTGTAGTAAGCCAACATGTGGCCAGAAGGCAAAAAGCTGGTAGCTGAAGTCAGTGTACTGAGGAGAGGGAAGTGTGCAAGTGAAAAGAGCCTGGGTCCCTCAGAATCAGCTCTGTCACCTCTACATGAGGTGAATGATAATGTATATATGATTTAAACCACCATTAGTGATGATTACTGCTTCTTGCTTCCAGATGCCCAAAGGCTGATACCCCAGAGTATAGGGAGAGAAATATATGACACCATCTGGAAGACAGGCCCTGTTCTGGAGACAAGGGTAACTTTAATTCAGAAAGTCTGGCCTTTCTGAAGCCTTCTCTCAGGACATCAGACAAATATCAAATTTCAGCTCTTATCTGGATCTCAGGCTGCCTTCTCTAAAATCTAACCATTATTCATTAGCAGGTGATGTGCAGACCAACAGTCTAAGACTTGATGACACCAGACATGGAACTTGGAGGATTCATGAAGTTATGAACACCCAATCTAAATAACCAATGAAAATGGATCAGGAACCACACAGAGAATTCCTGAAAAACTAAACCAAAGGATGATATAGAGATTCACCCCAAAAGCACAAGAAGGCTAAGACATACTACCCTGGCACTGTGACAGAGAAGTATGACTTAACTCTTATAAGATCAAAGAAATAAAAGAATATAACCTACAGAAGACAGCAACATGATTTATTTCAACTGTTCCTCCAATATATCCAACAACTCAAAAGTACAGACCTATATAAATAATGTAGATATCTCTGCCTGAGGAGGTAGTACTATTACCTGAGGCAGCAAATATGTTAACACAGCTATGTCTAGCAATGTACTTCTTTAAGGAAGAGAACTGACAAGGATATGTCTCAGTCCATGTGCTTCAGTGAGAGGCCAAAAGAAATCAAAGGCGTCAACAGGTAAGAAGCATCAACTAAAAATCAAGGTAAAGGAACCTTAAACTACCAATGCTAATCACCCTAGAAGAAAACTGCATAACAGGTAGTCAGTGCCTTGATAGTATGGGCTGAGAATTAGTGGTGATGACTTTGGTTTCATTCTTACAAGCTTCATGGGGCTTACATGTAATACTTACTTTATTAGAGCACAGCAAAAAGTACAATCCACAAAAGAGTGAGTACACTCTAAAAACTTATAGACACTTGCAAAAGTGTTCCTCAGTCCACACAGTATGACAGTGGCTATATGAGTTAATATTTTTATTATATATTTATTAATATATAAATAAAAAATATAATTGCTTCATATTATAGTTATATTGATATTTACTGACATTTATAAATGTTGATATTTATACACTCATGTATAAATTATGTGCATTTATATATGTACATATATAAATTTATATATTTACATGTATAATATATTTCTTCTTATTAATATATTTGTAAATATAGCAATAAATATTTTTACATATTATAATTATTTATTTAGCCATCTGAGAGTGTGTTGCATATATCTTGCTCCTTTATCCCTTAATACTTCTGTGTATATTTCCTAAGAAGAAAGATATTCTCTTATGTGTGTCCATAGTATAGTTATCAATTTCAGATATTTCACATTGATGCAATACTCCCACCAAATCTGCAACCCATATTCGAATTCTGTCAATCATCCCAATCATATCCTTGTAGGATTTTTTTTCCCCATCGGTTCAGGATTCAGTTCAGGATCACATATTGCACTTAAACATCATCTCTTTAGTCTTTGTTAATATAGAACAATTCCTTAGTTTTCCTTTATCTTATAAGATATTGACATTTTGGAGAATCCTGGCCAGTTGTTTTATAGAATGTGCCTCAATTTGAGACTGCCTGATGTTTCTTCAGGATTGGATTCGGGTTCTGGAGCCCAGCTAGAACATTAGAGAAGTGATACCATGTCCTTCCCCAGTGATCACATCTGGAAACTTCTAATGCCTATCTATGGCCTGGTTCTAGACCACCCTTATATTATTTATTTGCCAATTTTTTTTTTAAAAAGTTTATTTTAAAAAATAAGTCACCCCAAAACTTAGTGATTTAAAACAACTATTTAGTTAGTTCAATATTGGTTAGCACTTTGGGTATAAGTGAAAAGTTCTTCAGTTCTCAATTGGGTTTACTCATGCATATGTGGTCCACTGGCACACATGTCTGAAGTTGCCCACCTGCTGGCTGGGGCACTCTGGTTCTCTCACATCATCCAACAAGCCAGCTTGGGCTTACTCACATAGTGGTTGTAGGGTTCTAATGGCAGCCAGAGGGCAAGTCCTGGTATGCAAACACTTTTCAAGCATCTGTTTGCATCATGTTTGCTACTCCCTTGACAGGTCACAGCAAGTCACAGGGCCAAGTCAAATCCCAGATGTGGAGAAAGACTGTGTACTCAGCCATGAACAAGTCTGTGGAAAGCCATTACAGGGGCTTATCTTGCAAAGTCTGCTCCACCGCCTTATTGTAATAGTCATTTACTCATACAACAAATACGTACTGTGATTTATTTTTGTATAAAATAATGTAGTAGTTGCTTTCTGGTAAACAATATCATAAGGGAAGGAGAAAGAAAATATTAACTAATTAAACCTCACATCAACTAACTCTGTTAGGTCACTATTACTATCTCCATTTTTTAGTTAAAAAAATACAAAGATGTGAGATTTTAACTAATTTATCCAAGATTACATAGCTATACATAGAAATACTTTTGGTTGCAAGCACCAGAAAATCCTACTAAAAGTGTTCTAAATAACTGACATTTATTATCAATAACAAGGATTCTGGAAGTAAGCTTTTCTAGGTTCAGTACAGCAGCTCCAGGATGCCATTACAGACCTTTTCTCTTTATCTTTCTGCTCCAACATCTTTAGCAGGTTTGCTTCCCTCATTATGATAATGATCTCATGGCTGCACAATGGTTGGTCTATCTCTAGCCATCATATACAAGGCAGGAGGAAAGCAGGAATAGTTCCAGTGAGCATTACTTACACAGCTGTTGCTTTCCCGAAGGTCCCCAGACTTCTTACATTTCATTGCCCAGAACTGGATTTCCTGATCACCCCTAGATACAAGGGATGTGAGAAACATGATTGTCTGGCTTCTCAATCTCTGAAGTGAAATGTGTCCAGGGGCAAATGGAGCTGGGATTATCACTGGGTTAGTCAACCAACACTAATCAGTGCTAGATCTGGAATGTGCAGTAAGGCACATGTAGCTCCATAGTTCAGCTCTCAAGGGATGTACACTTTCAAAGAAGAGAGAGAAAGACCTATGTGATCAGTTCCATGAGTGATAGAAATTAAGTCCTCTGGGGTAACAGAGGAAGAAGGGGTCACTTTAACATAGGTTGAACAAAGTTATTTTGGAAAGAACAGTCAAATGTGGTCTGAAATGACATGAAGGATTTCAAAAGGTAAAGACTTTTTCAATAAGAGGAAAAACTAAAAGCAAACACCTGGAGGCAGAAAGTAAAATGAAGTTGAGTTGATTAAATTGGCTACAGTATGGGCTAATTCAGAAGCTCTTGAAACTGTGAAGGGAATAGTTAAGTCTTGCTTAGTATTTGTCAAGAGTTCAAGGCTAAATACATTGACTTGCATAAAATCAACCAATGACTCATATTTCACCTCCTATGTCTTCTCCTTTGACCAACTACCAATATGGTATCCCCTTCCCTCAAATCTCAGTCTAAGATCTGGAACTCAAAAAATTGAGTACTGCTATGCAGCTAATTGCAAATAATGATTTCATTCAGCAAAAATGAGACTTCCTAATAGTTTATTAGCTTTGGACATTATCCATTTTTTAGTTAGAAGCAAGACTCAAAAACTGAATCATATTTTAAGTGCATTAAGGTGACCATTAATTAAATAATTAATTTCAACGAAATGGGGATTCTTCATATGCCAATTTTCACACCCATAATAGGAGTTTGAGGAAACACTATCAAACACCATATAGATTTGTTAGTGTCGGGAAATGTTTTCTTTTTTTTTTTTGAGTTGGAGTCTCACTCTGTCGCCCAGATTGGAGTGCAGTGGCCGCTCCCGGCCACTGCAGCCACCACCTGCTGGGCTCTGGCAATCCTTCTGCTCAGCCTTCCAAGTAGCTGGAACTACAGGCGAGTGCTATCACGCCCAGCTAGTTTTTGATTTATTGTGGAGATGAGGTCTCGCCAAGTTGCCCAGGCGGGTCTCGAACCCGCGGGCTCAGGCAATCCACTCACCTCAGCCTCCCAAAGCGTGGGATTACAGGCTGAGCCACCAAGCCCAGCTTGGGAAATATTTCCATTTACTTCAAATGTATCATTAGGTTCCTTGATAACAAGAGTTGTCAAAATTGGGCCACAAAAAGAAAGCAAACTAGAATTTATTGAGTTCACGACAGTAAAAAGCAGTCTTTCAGGAAGAATGGAGCAGAAATAGAAAGAGATTCAGTAAATTTCCTGAGCCACAATTATAGGAACACTGTGACCCAGGAGACATCCTTTGGATGGCAGGGTCAACAAAGTCCCTCCAACAGATATCAGGAGCACTCTATTTCTCTGATTTCACTTACCACAAAACACAGATTTATAGGGTCAACTCCAACTGAGTCACTTGGCCCAGCCCATTGCTGTCCCATGAGAATAAAGCCCAAGAACTGCCTGAAAGAAAAACACAGTAGCCATAGCACTTGAATAAGTTTCAGAGATGTTTAAAAAATACTGTATATATTAAGAATGCCCGAGTGCACTCCAGTCTGGGCGACCAAGTGAGAATCCAACTCAAAAAAAAAAAGAATGCCCGAGTGTTTTCTGAGTGTGAAGAACATGAAAACCCACTAATGTGCCTATTAAACATTTTCACCCATTGCTGAAATTCCTGAAATATAAAGTTAGATGTACTTATCTGTTTCTTTCAGTTAAGAAACCAGGAATAATAGTTGCTTTCATATCTCTATTAGAAAAATTGCTTTCCAAAATAAAGTTAATAGTGCTCTACTTCTTGTCACACTGTTATAATTTTAATAACCAGGACAGGAACTTAATTTAGTGTAAGTGATGCCACTGTCACTTAAATATATGAATGATAAAAGGGATGTCAGCTGTTCTAATTCCATAATTCCCAAGTAATAACAATTAATGAAACACTCTTTACTAGTGGGAGTTGTTTTAAGCAGTAGATAAAGGAGTCACTGAGCCTTTTAAGATTTATTTTCATAACTAAATTGAATCTCTCTTTATCATTATCCAAAATATAATTAAAAGATGACATTTAAAAACAAGAAAAAAATCAAACTGCATCCCATTCCCAAAGGAAAAACAACTGAGAGATGGCCCTTTCCTTCCACTCAAGTGCTGAGAGACATTTGAGAGGAGTGCCCATCTCTAACTACTAACTTGGGCTGTGGCTGTCACCCTGGATCATCCATCTCACTGTCACTGGAGGGAATGCTGGATAATATTATTATTGAATCTTATCACAGACATATATTAATTGGTTAGTTTCACCACTGTAGAAATATTCTTTGACCTTTCCAAAAAGAAAACAAATCAATAGGAGTAGCTTATAAAGACTTTTGTTTTCTTCCTCAGTTTGCTCTAGTAGTCTAAGACTTAACGGAGTTACGTTTCTGTGGTTTTTCCTGTTAGAGCATCTGCTTTAGCAGCTATCTCCGCCATGAGAAAAGGCAACCTTAATGCTAGCCCAAACTCAAAATTCAGTGGCTTTTATAACCCCTTGGCTGAAGGTGCGTTAACTATCAAAACACAAGATTTCTGAGCAAAGTTAAACAACTTGATCCAATCTATTCCCAAGTATCTTAAAAAAAAAAAAAATTCCTGAATATGTTAAGGACAAGTAATCCAAACTTTCTTGGCAAGCTCTCTGAGCCTCTTTTCCCTCCTTATTTTTAAACTTTAACTGGCTGGTTTCTGCTCCCCTCATCGACACACATAGTTTTTATAGGAATTAACTCTCTAACAGAGTGTTTGCTACTAGAGGGCACATCCCTCATGAAGCCACAGTAATCAGGAGTTGATTGGAAGCATGTGGTCAGTGTCACCCCAGAATTCCCCTGGGGTTGAGTCTCTCACCTGTGTACAACTACTTACAGCAAAATCTGAAAATACACAGATTATTTGCTACCACAGTCCTGAAGCAGAACTGCTCATTAGTTTTGTAAAGAAATGTATACACAGCTGGCAACACTGCAAAATATCAGCTACTGATTTCCCGCAGTAGGAAAGCCAGGGATGTAACAGTAATTTAGCCATAAAAATAAAAATATTAAAATAAACCAAATGGATTTTTTCCTGTCAACATATGATACTTAACTCACATTTTTCAGTGTGTGGATTTAGTAAGAAAATGAGATTAAGTCAACCACTAGAAGACTAATTCATCTATGACCCAAAAAGTCAAAAGCAAGTGTACCAGATGAGCTTCAGCCAATGAGTGGCTAAACAAACTATGTTATTTACACACCATGGAACACTACTAAGCAACACAAAGGAGTAAACTATTGACAAACACAACTTGCATAAATCTCTAGGGAATTATGCTGAGTGAAAAAGACTGATTTCAAAAGGCTACATACACTTTCTAGGACATTTTGAAATAACAACATTTTAGAGATGAACTGTTATGGATCAGGTATAGCAGGTGGGGTAAGGGATGGGTATGGTTAAAAACAGACAACATGAAGAATCCTTGTGCTGATGGAACTGTTTGCATCTGACTTTGGTGGTGAGTATACAAATCTACCTGTGATAAAGCTGAGAACCAAATATGCACACACACGTACACAAAAAATGAATTCAAGTAAAACTGGAGAAATCTGCATAAGATCAATAGACCACATCAATGTCCATAACCTGGTGCTACAATGTACTGAATTTTGGCAAAATACTACCAGTGGGGGAAACTGGATGAAGTTATTGGAGATCGATCCCTCTATATTACATATGAATCTATAATTATCCCCAAAAAATTCACTTAAAAAAAGCAAGTGCAGAATATACAAATCTGTGAAGGAGAAAAATCCTGCCCAATCTACTCCTTCACGGTAGTCTGATACAATCTTCCCTAACAAGGTTGCCTACAGTTCTTATAGGTAAGCAGATTTCAGATATTCTCCCAGCACTGTGTCATCAGGCAGGGGGATGCCAGCACACTGCTGCATAACTTCTTTCCCCTGTCATTCTTCACCCAGACTTCCCCTTCCCAGTTTCTAATTTGACATATAGTATTGACTGGACCTCTGAAAATAAAGAGATTTTCATGTCTTTTTACCACTGTAAATCTGAGCTCGTCTTGTACCTCAGGCCCTACCTTTTACTTTTCTAGACATTTCGGAGCTATCAGAACTTAACTGAGGAGATGCGTAGAGAGCAGACCTATTTTCTGGATCAGGGATCTCTGAAAATAGGCAAGAGTGTTCTTGTTGGGGATGGGGGTGGGTCTCTGCTGGGAAGAACGTGGAAGACAGGCAGAGAGAAATCTTTTGGTAAGCAAAGGCCAGGTTTGAGCAGCCATTCCTTTTCCAGAAATTCCAGAGTAAAGTGTGTACCCAAGGAAAGAAGGAACACCAGCCCTTCTGCATTCTACAAAGGCCTGTTTGTTGGCCATTCCAGTATGTGTTCTTCAGCAGTGCATGGAATGCTCATGCTGTGGCAGAAAGTAGTTGCTGACTCACCAGGGCTTGCTTTCTTCCTCAGAGAAAACTAGGCATTAAGTCGTAGCCTTTTTCTGTCCTATAGACATAAATATACACTTAGTTTAATCACATGCTACTAACCTGTCTAAAGAGTAGACAGATTAAAAGCACTGACTCTGGAGCCAGACTAATCCTGGCTGCACAATTTAGTAAATGGTCACCTTGAATGAGTTATTTAATCTCTTTCTGACTCAATTTCCCCATCTACAAAGCAAGGCTAATTAATAATACCTACCTCATGGGGCTATTGTGAGGCTTAAATGAGCCACTAAAGGCAAAGGCTCAGAAGAGAGCCTGGGTATAAGGGAAGGACTATAGGGGTACCATTCATTATCATTATACAGTTGTGTGTAGACATAAACATAAAATAGCAATGAACTTGCTCTGCTTCAAACTTGTTATTTGTCACTGATCCTTTACTGTGAACAAATAGTTCATAATCTATACTAATAAATCTTGTCATATTCACACAGTACCTATTATTATTCGGCTATCCTAGGATCCCCTGTGGCTCACTCTACCCATGAAACATGGGGCACCTATACTACAGCTAGCTCTGTAGTCTGGTGCTCTCCCAATTCTTCTGTCCTGAACATGCCCTTCGCCCGCAAAGTCCAGTGCACATCCTCTTCCAACTTCCCTCTCTCATATGAGTCTCACCACTTTTCGTGTCTTATGGGATGCCCAACTTCGTATTTCCTTTCTGTAGTTATCACTGTTGTCTCAAAAGATGTGAATATAAATAGAATGCTAAGTAGAGCATTTCCTATTGTCAGCAGAGGCTCCAAAGGCTAAAAACCAAAACCCAGATCAATGCTGGATACACTGAGACAGTGAGCTCGGGTTTGCTCATCACTCACCTCCATACTATGTTAGCAACAGCTAAAAATTTATCTTATTTTTGGAGAAATGACCCCTTTGAAGAATTAGAATGAGATAATTGTCTTCTCTCCCTCCCAGAGAAAAAGAGAAAGTGGCCCTCCCATTAAAGAAGAAGGGAGAGTGGGGGAACCATCTGGATAACTTGGTATGTGTCTCCTTGGATTTGGGGGACCTAAAGACTATCTTTCACCCATACTTGACAAACTCTGAAGTGTGAAAATGAAATGGAAATGGCCGAAGTAATGAAGCTACATAATAGGAGAACTTTAGACTGGATGGGCACCTGAGCACACAGTAGCTGTCTGTGAACCCCCATGAAAAGCATCCTATTCAAGAGATCTGATGAATGAGTCGATCTCTCAGCATAAACAGTCTATGGGTAGACCACTAAATACAGAGACCCTAGGATGGGATCCAATCATCAGCCAGACATGACATCATCCATTCCTGAGTCTCCAATCAAAAGTCACTAACAGAAAATCTCCTAGGAACCACAAAAGCACACCATGAGAAAAAAAATTAGCATCTGGACTGGAAGAATCAATGCCAGATTCCAACTCTACTGGTGAAAGAAGGCCTTTGTCACCCTTGCCTCACTTCTCCCCTCCCTGTCAACCCTCTTTCCCCTTGTTCTATGCCCCACTATCACCATGCTTGAGCTAAGAGGGAAAGTGCTTTATGTTAGATGGAAGCTTTGCCATTAGACTGAATGGGACTTGAAAATGTCCAAGAAAGCTGCAGGATCCCTTGAAATTGCACTCAATAAGCAAGTATTTGACAAAATTTGTTTGAAAGCAGTATTGTGAAAAAGAAAACTATTCTAGAAGTTTGTGTCTACTGAGTCCAGCTTATTGAATGTAATGATTATAAATATGTAACCTTTGCTCTTCCCTCCCTTCATATCAAATGGGCTCATTCAAGTCTCTTTTCCTTTCTGCTTCCCTCTGCCCCATAGCTGGTCTCATCTCCTATGCCTCTAACTAACAAAGACTTGAAATATTTAAATAGTTTACTTCTGGTCCAAATTAGAGTAACACATAATATTAAACTGAGTAGAACTATTGAAGAAAGGAAAAGGAGGTAGAAGAATGTGAGTTAAATGGGTTCAATTTCTCTGTTCTTATTCCTTTCTTTTCAATGATAAACCTTGCCAAAAACCCACCCATTTTGTCAAGAAAATAGCTCACTCTCCCAAGAAAATCCAAAGCATCTTTTAGCCATGGCTATGAAATATAAGAGGGAAAACAGATGGAGGGGGAACTTACAAGGACACTGGAATAGAGACAGATAAAAATAATAGATCGGTTGGCAAAGCCAAAAACATACTTCCGCTGGTCCGAACACATAAAAATTCTGTAACAAAATGTATTCATGAAATAAACGAAATTAGTAAAGATTACTGGTGGAACAATGATGTGAACTGTCCCTTTAAACAACAAACTTTGTCAAGTCACACCTGGGCCAGTAAGAATAACCTTATAAATGAGAGAAAATTCTATGTGAAGACCACAAGCTTCATTCTCCTCTCCCTGGACACAGAGGTAACTCTTTGTCACAGCTCACTTGCTGACAGACTGAGACCATGCTCTTGCAAATGGCATCTAAGCAAGCAAGATGTGCGCCCCTTACAGGTCTGGTCCTGGGTGATGTTCTAGTTCTCTCTTCCTTTGCTGTGGGGATCTTGATGGCCACATGTCATGGATGAAGGACTCTACATTAGTCTCTCCCTGACTGAGAAATAGAGCTTCAATGAAATAAGCCACTTAAGTTTCAAGGGTTTAATCTGTTAGCACAGCAATGGCCTAGACTATCCTGACTATTAATCAGCCCTAACATTCTGGTTCACTAGAGGAGACTGGAGTCACTAAAGAGCTGCACAACCTCTTAATGGTATCAGACTCTTAAGGTCAATACCACTTTGTCTTTATCCTATAAAAATAATTTTGCTAACTAATCATAAACTTTTTTTTAAGTCAAACTCTCACTCATCACCTAGGCTGAAATGCAATGGCAAGATCAGTCTCAACCTTCTGAGTTCAGGAGATCCTTCCTCCTCAACTTCCCAAGTTGCTAGGACTATGGGAACACACCGCCATGTGCAGCTAATTTTTTTATTTGTTGTTGAGATGGGGTCTCACTATGTTGACTAGGCTGGACTCAAACTCCTGGGCTCAAGCGATCTTCCTGCCTCATCCTCCAAAGTGCTGGGATTATAGGCATGAGCCACCTCACCCAGCTAAACTTTTCATTTAAGATCTGGAGAAGGAGTTTTGTAGAGACTCAACCACTTTTAAATAATTACTAAGAGGATAAAGCCGCTCAACGTATAAAGGGTCAATAAGCAAGAATTTGGCTAAACTGTAAGACAAAAAAATCCCTGAATGTCTAAGGAACTACATACTGAAACAGATTACCCAGAGAACATTAACAATATTCTCTCATTTTCAATAAAATTTGTAGGTTCTGGAAATCTCTATAATTAAGAACTGACAATCATGCAGTCTTACCTATATCAGAATTTTATCTTCTTGTCTAACTGGAGCCTTGGGTCTTGGTCAAATACGCAAAAGAGTTTTTTTCCAGTTTTATAATTCTTTGTTTAAGCAGTGGCTTTTTATTCCAAGAAGAAAATAAAGGTAGCTGAGGCATGCATTCATCCCACAGCTATTTAGTGAGTACCACTTATATATGTGTCCACACTGCATGAGTACAGGGATACAATAGGGAACAGAGGCCCTGCCCTTCTTTTCATAAATTCATAGGCAAGTGACTTTATGGGACATCCCCACAGTTTTTGTTTGTTTTTTGTTTTGGTAGGACAAGATGAATATTTTATGTTAAACATGGCTTCTCAACTTCAGTGTCTGCCAACTGGTATATCAAATACCAAATGCCAACACACAATTTCTTGCTCCCTGTTAGCACCAAAATCCACATCTTCGATAAAAGCTAAAATGATAATAACAACAACAACAATAATAATAATAATAATAATCAGGATCTTCTTCAAGCCTCTAGGATTCAGTCATTTCATAAATGTGTATTCTAAAAGTTAAAAAAGAGAAGCAAGCAAAATTGAAAAACAAAAACAATTAAAAAGGAAGAATTTCTAAGAACTTCTGTAAGTATATTAAAAAGTTTCCAAAAACCAGAGCTCATCTGTGGTGTGACGTTATCAGGAATGAGGTAGGTACAGGGCTATTATTCTTGTTGGTAAATAACACCTGTCAAAAGAAGCCTACTCTGATTCTTTTGGGGGCAGCAGCCAAATCCATCATTCAGCAAACGATCAAAATCCAAAAGGACATTCAAAATATTCTGACTCACTAACATACACACAGGTCGATATTCTCTCATTTTCAATTTTAATAAATTTATTATGAATTTGTAATCAATATTTTACTTCCTTTTGGGGCTATATTTCTCTGAGAATTCATCCTCCATGTGTTATCTATTCTCAGGAACTCCGAAGATAATTTTTAAAATATGGCTTCATCATTTTTCACTCATCAGATTGGCAAACATGTCAGTGTGACAATGAATAACGCTGGCAAGAAGAAGCACAAATGGGACTTTCATACATTGCTGCCAGGGGCAAGGAGGGGCATGCAGCAGGCTTCATTTGTACCTATAATACACTGGTGATGTGAACATGGTGTCTATTATATTATTCTCTATATTCTGTGGAATGCTTAAAACTTTTCATAATAATCATTTTTAAAATATGTCCTGTAAGGGTAGGAACAGCACAGGTCACTTTTTTCACACACTGACAAATTCAAAGAAATAACTATGCAAGTTTGGTCTAAGAAAGCAAGACATAAGCACTTTCCTAACTGGGCAGCTTTGAACTACATGTGGCTATTTACAGCAAGAGCCATATCCAGAAAGAAACTGTAATAGCATCTGGTCACCAGCTATAAACACAGTTTCTTCTTAAATGCCTGCATTGAGGTTTTATAAACCTAGAAATAATAACATTCTTAAGTTAAAAAAAAAAAAAAATCAACCCGACATAATGGTCTATCTTTGAACTAAATTTATGATCCTCAGGTTTTACTCACCCTGGGGTGCAAAAGTGTTTCTAGAACAGTTCTGTTTTGGGTCAAGAGGGGTGTTGTCATCTCCCACCCCTGAAAACTACTAATAGCAAGGCATTGTGAGGAACTGGTCAAGACTATTCAACAGGGAGATCACAGTCTTAACCACTCTTTTTGACAGTAGGCAAAGTCAAATTTTAAGGAAGTCATTGACGGTCACAGCTAAAACTTGTGAGTTTGAATTATCTTTTCTAATCTCATTTGCCTATTCAAAACAACACAGCAAAATCATGAAGACACGTCATCCATATTCTCAATACAGCTCAACATTAAGATCATACCTCAATCCATCCAGTGAGACACAATAAAACAAAGTGACGGTATCTATAATCAGACAACTAAATTTGATAATATAAGGGGGCCCTTATTTTATTTCATTAGTATTTTAATTGCATAGGAGGCTGGGCTCAGGGAGTCATATTATCATTAAACTGACTTTGGAGGTGAAAAAATGAATACTCAGAATATAGAATTGCTCTTTACCAGAAATATTGTCTTCCTTGGTCTTGCTGGGAGTACAGAATTGATAGAGGAATAAACAGCATTATTTTTGTTCCACACCCAGGCCTTACTCAGCAGATTGTCTAAAATCATGACCTCCTTCTTCAACCAATCAACATGTTTAAAACTCTCCTTATCACAACAAAACCTCCTTGACCTGGCCCCTTCTAGCTTAAATTTTACTTCCTCCCTGCTGGAAAAGTTTTTTGAATGGGTAGTCTACATTCATCCTACTTCCTCAATTCTCATTTACTCCATAGAACAATTAAATTTACCTGCAATCTGGTTTCTGCCATACTATTCTATTGAAATTACTTTCACAAATGTTGACAAAAGCCCCAGCAAATCCAAAGCTTCCTCCTAGAGCAGATCTTATAGCAAATTTGTTGCTTCTGATACTGATAGACACACCCTGCCTTTAGTTTTTCTTAGACAAGCCATAGCTCATATAGCCAACATGAATATGCTAGCAAACCTGTTGCTTATTGAAAGCTGCGGCCTGGACATCATCCTTTTGGAAAAATATTTCCACCGTGATTTTTCATTTTATCTAGAATTCTGCATATATGTATCATACAAAGTTTTATATCAACATTTTAAAGGCAAATTTTTACCAAAAATAATAATTTTTATTTTGTGAAAAACTGGTTCCTTAAAATATTGCAAGTATTATATCAATTCACACTAATTTGAAAATCTTCTAAACATCCAGCAAAATTGCAAATGCTGATACTGCAACCACTGCAAAGCTCCTGTTTGCCTCTTAAAGTATTAGATTTTATAGAAATTAGTTTTTATACTAATAATTAAAAAATTAAGAATGAATTTTATTAAGTATTATAAGTTATTTTTATTTTTCAATATAGATACAAGGTCTCACTATGTTGCACAAGCTGGTCTTGAACTCCTGGGCTCAAGCAATCCTATCTTGACTTCCGAAAGTGATGGGATTACAAGCATGACTCACCGTGCCCAGTCTGGAATTATTAGTTATAAATACTATAAATTATTTTAACTTATCAAGTAATTATCAAAAACATATACTTGTTTCTTGATACCAACACTCATATTAATATTAATAGAAATAATGCTTCATATTAATTATAATAAAAGCTACTGATCCTTGATAGAATCAATTGTGAGCATATATTTATGTATACATGGAAATCAATTACATTCACATATATTTATATATTTTCGCCTGGCCTTTCCTTAAATGTTGGTGGTTCTCCAGCAACCATTTCTGCTTCCAATACTTCTCACTCCATATTCTCTCTAATTAATCAAATAGAATCTCATTGTTGTAGCCACCACATGATCACTGCCAAATATATTTCCCTAACTCTGATCTCCTTCCAGAGCTTCAGATTAAGCTACCCTAACCTCTTTTGAATATGCCACAACCAAGTCATGTCAACATTTCCAAAATGGAACTCACTATTTATCCTCCACAGTGCATAGCCTTACTTCTCCAAAACTAAGAATCTCAGTTTGTGACACAACTACACATCTGTCACCCCACACAGAAACTGGAGAGTCACCCTTTACCACTCCTTGCTCCAAACTCCACTCCTGATCGCCAGAGTAATGGCCACTGTCCTCCTGCAGACCTCCATGTTTGTTCCCTGGATGCTGCAGCAGCCTTCAGACAAATATCCCAGGCTCCGTTCTAGAGCCTGGCACACCATCACCCACTCAGCTCAGAGCTAACTAAAATGCAAATAGGACCTTGTGACTCACATGTTTAAAATTCATCATTCTGAACACCTTAAGATGGATCTACTTAAAGAACAGCATCCAAGAGTCCCCAGACCTTGAATTCTGCCACCCTCTATATCATCAGCTTTTGCCATATCTGCCTGTACAAGTCATGCCCTGGAATAGCCCTGTCCAATGCAAATATAAGTCATGTATGTCATTTTAAGTCTTCTAGTAGCTACATTTAAAAAGTGGGAAAAAATAGGTGAAATTGATTTTTAAACAGAATTGATTTAACTTAATACTGTATATCTAAAATCAATTGTCAAGTAATCAATATAGAAAATTATAAAGAAGATATTTTACATTCCTTTTTTTAAACTAAGTTTTTGAGTCATTTTAAACTTAAAACAGAGCATAATTTGAACCAGCCACATTTTAAATACACAATAGCCACATGTGACCACTGGCTACCGTGTCAGATAGTCAGTCCTAGAGCAACGGAAATGCTTGATACTCTTTTATGCCATTGTCATTGTTCTTTTCTTCCAAACTTATTTATATTCATTCTTTGAGATTCAGGTCAGACAGCCATTCCTGCTTCCCAAGCAATGGCAAGTCTAGAGACTCATGTTCCAATCCTATTGTGCACAGCACCATCATAATATCCCCCAAAGCACACTGTGAACTCATCTATCCATATTTCTGTCTTCAACACTAAATATTAATTTTTCCTGAATAACATCCTAAGATCTACTCATTTTTATACCCCAAGCATCTTGCAAAATGCTTGTACATAGTAAAGGACAAATACATTTCGGTTGAATTCAAAAGAATGAGAGAAGCATGTTCACCACTGAAATCAGAGTTGAAAGTTTAAATTTGGGGTTCCTGAGTAAATGTACTGCATCCTTGGTTAATCAAAAAATGCAAAGTTGTATTACAAACATACACAGTCCTTTTACAGGTTATCATTCAATGCAGAGCCTACTTATGAAAGCATTATACCTATGGCTTAGACCTTGAACCAAATATATAAATTAAGATTTTGCAGTTAGGCAGGATCTGGTTGTTTTACAAATGAGTAGAAAATAGGTAAAAGAGTATAAGGATGAATATGAATTTACAAAATTAGCTAGCACAGAACAGTATCATCACAGGTAGGTGCCCAGGTCCCTGTAGCTATTGTAACACCACTTTGTTTCTGTGGTTGTGTCAACTATGTACATTAATCAAATAACATTTATAATTAAAATCCACTTTAGAGAAAATATGTACTACTGAAAACCTTTTTGGTTGTTGTTGTTGTTACTGTTGCTGTCAATTCCTTCCAAGATGGCATGGCAGAGAACATACTGTTCAACACATATTCCTTGTACTACACTTTCTGGTCCTTCTATAGTCTCTTGACGCCATGTGACTAATTTGATCCAATAAAATATGTGTAAAAGTGACACATGTCCCTTCTGGACTAAGGCATTTAAGAGCTGGTGTGTGGCTACTGCATGCTTCTCTTCTCTGACTCCAGAACCAGTATTGGGATGGTACTGCCACAGTCTGGAAGGGGCCTGACAGGCTATGCTGGTTACATGGAGGGGCCAGTCACTGCCAACTCAGGTAGCATCTGCAAGATCAAGACATAACTCTGTTGTGCTAAGTGACCGAGATTTTGAATTTTTTCCTGTTGCAGGAGCTCAGGCTTAGATACCTAACATAGACAGAAAACTAAATTTATGCACATAAGGCTATGCATCTTAAAGTTGAGTACTGTGACAAACGTAATGAATATGACCCTAAGTTACTAAACAAACACCCACTTTAAAATGTTTCTGCTACTATTTAATTTTAAAGTGACATGCTCAATCAAACATTACGTTTAATATCTATATATCACGTGTAAAATCTGATTAAGTCCTACAAAATTATCAATGTAGAAAACATATAGACACAATCAAATGCTGAGTCAGGTTTCTAGCACCCATTATTTCTTCTAAAACTGGCACTATTCTCATGAAAAACCTTGAGTTTTCCTTCCACATGAGAATTATACTTCATGAGAAATTCCTATTCACAAGTTTCATGGAACTCCAAGTAGGCTCCATTCTGAGTAGCACTGCTACTTATTAGAAATAAAATGTTACCTTATTTCAGAAACTACAAAAAAGTTTTTATTACTGTCAGATGATTATTACTTCTTTAAATTTTGCTTTTTGCAAAGTATTTCTCTACTTCCACATATATTACAAGATGTATATCTTTAATTAAAAGCCACAGATGGAGTCAGGCATGATGGTTCATGCCTGTAATCGCAGCTACTCAGGAGGCTGAGGCACAAGGATTACTTGAGGCCCAGAGTTTGAGATAAGCCTGGACAACATAGCAAGACCTCTGCCTCTATAAACAAACAAACAAATAAATAAGCAAACTGGACCTGGTGGCATATTCCTGCAGTCCCAGCTACCCGGGATGCTGAGAGCCCAGGAGCTTGAGGCTGTAGTCATGAGCTATGACTGTGCCATTCCACTATAGCCTAGGCAACAAAGGAAGCCCCATCTCTTTAAAAAAAAAAAAAGCCACAGATGTCATTTTGGGGAAGATTAAGGGTGTATAGAATCTCATGACTATACCCATAGTGATGTCAGTATAAAACTGCACTGGAATATTGACAACTGGAAAGAGAGTTGTCAAATTTAGAGAAAATATTCTTCACCAGGTAGAGTTGCTCACAATTCTTATTTTGCACACTAAAAGCATAATTAGTTTGTGTTTCAGTAAAAATAGTTTTAGTCTATTGTGAGATGAATTCCCTGAGCCCAGAATGTCCAAACTTTAAATTCATATGAAAAACTTTTAGACACTTAGAATAGATTTTTATGGATGCTTAAACTTTTAAATGCAGCCAAGTCTCTCTAAATAATGGATTAAACTAGGCAACCCTCAATTACTATTACAGAATGACTGTGCAAGACAAGGCTACCCACATTTCTGAGCTGATCAAGAATTTTGTCTTTCTAATGTTCCTCTAAAGTACACTTTCTTCCATTTGAAATGTGTACTTGGTTGGAAGGAATTTCATTATAATTCATAAAATGTTATAACTACAAGGTTGGCAAATTACTTGTGCTTCATTTAAGAGTTTGTCTGAATATTTGTAAATTTACAATATACAGAATTTTTTTAAAAACCACAACATATATGGGACATTCCTCAATTCACTTTACCATATATTTTTTCCTCTCCTGATTTTTATATTAATTTTCTATTTTTTTCTACTTTACTGTATTGTGTGTTTCCTCACAAAACATCCTAAATCCTTCTGGGCACCACAAGAAAACACAGATAACTGAATGAAGAGACAAAATAGCACATTTAACTACATCAACTTTTTTTTTTTTTAATCTAAAATGCACTTCATAAAATCATTTTTTCTTGAACACCTACAGTTTGTAATGGTGTATAAAATTCCCACCTTGGAAACCTGACGGGACTCTGACTGGTGCCTAAGTACCAACCTACACAGCAATAAACCCTAAAACTTAGAGTTCATTTTCTATGGCTAAGAGATTGATAAATTGAACTGTTTCATAAACAGTACTTACTATGATAACTGTTACATTCTTATCACCCTGGCCAACCCACTACCTCCCACACACAGAAGCAGCTTGAGAACAAAGGCCAAGAGGTAAAGTCAGGAACGGAGACGCGTGGTGGCAGCACTAGAACAAAAAGATAGGTGTGTCCTAGATGGAATTTCAGAGTCATACACAAGCACAATGCAAACTTCTACTCTATCCTCCTAACTGATTCCAAATCGTTTTTCAACCTTGGCTAAATATCACTTCCTTAGCGACTCCTTCCACGACCTTCTGGATTAGGAAGAATTTCCTTGCCAGTAGTTCCCAGTATTATTCTTTTAGTAATATTCAGGAATTCACTCAAAAATATTTCCTGAGTCCCTACTATGTGCCAGGTACTGCTCCAGGTAATATAAACACAACACAAACAAAATTCTGCTCCTTTCCCAAGATTTCGGTCTCAGGCATTACTATATCGTTACTTACCCAGATGCCCAGAATCTGTCTGGACTCCATTTCCTTCCTCAATTCTCTCATTAAATGAGTCACTAGGACTTGCTGGTCTGGAGTTCTGGATTCTCTCTCAAATCTAGCCTCTAGCCTCTCGATCCTCTTTCCTGGGAAATATTCCTGCAGCCTCTATCCGGGTTTCAAGCCCGCAGCCCCACCTTTCCTACACACCTGCAACTGGAAGCTCCTAGAATGAAAATCAGACCATGACACTTTCTTACATCTACATGCCTGATGATTTGAAACTGGCTTACTTTTTTCCCTGAGCTCCTATATCCTCCCACTTGTACCCTGTTCCTCTGCCATCAGAACTATTTTCAGTTCCCACGTATGTGCTATATTTTTTATGACTACCAGTGACACATCATGATTCCTGGCACCTACTATGTGCTTAATATTGTTGCTGAAAAGAACGAACAAATGAAAGTGTTTGTGTTTTACTTACTAGGTCTCCAGCTTGAATTGTCTCCAATTGTCAATCTCTTTATCACATTTGCATTTCAAATGCCTAGCACAGCACCTGTAACCTAGGAAATGCTAAATAATGTTTTCAGAATGGATGGACAAAAGATTGATGGACAAATCATCTTCTTTAGCTTAGAACACAAAGTGGAATACAAGTAGTTAGAAAGTAATGATTTGGCCAGGCTTGGTGACTCAGCCTGTAATCCCAGCATTTTGGGAGGCCTGAGCCTGTGGGTTTGAGACCAGCCTGGGCAACTTGGTGAGACCTTGTCTCTACAATAAATCAACAATTAGCCAGTTGTGGTAGTGCATATCTGTAGTTCTGGTTACTTGGAAGGCTGAGGTGGAAGGATCACCAGAGCCCAGCAGGTCAACACTGCGGTGGCTGTGGGTGTGCCACTGAACTCCAGCCTGAGTGACAGAGTGAGACGTCAACTCAAAAAAAAAAAGAGAAAGTGATGATTTGCTCCTTTGTGAAGAAACCCCAAAGCCTTTGCTAATTTCCTTCAGGAACATGAATGATGCAGCTCTTGAGAGGTAAAATCAGAATAAATTATTAGTGACTCCAAGGAGGAGACATGCCCTTCTTGTTTCATTTTAATTCAGCTGATATTGATTGAGGTAGCTAAAGGTAGCACCATGTAATGGAAACAGAATTCCCGGGGATTTAGAAGACCTGAAGTAAATTCTGGCACTGGCCCTCCGTCTATTAGCTGTGTGGCCTGGACTCAACTATATCAGAAGCAAGTCCACCCCTTGGACCTCCTATTTATGTAAGCAACTAAAATCCCCTTTTTTTGCTCTCGTTGAATTTCTGACTCTTGAAACTAAAAGAGTGCTGACTAACATTACATTCTTATCATCCCTTTGGGCTGCATTACTATGCAGGTAAGCCAAAAGGTGCCACAGATAAAGCAAATTCTGATTACAGCAAAGCACGTAGCTAAACTCTCCTATAATATACTCACAAAAGATAAACGAGGGCTTGACTGTTCACTCAAACAGGTCTGAAACTAGTTGAACCAATATGTGAAAAAAGTTCTGAATAATGCATCTGTACAGGTGGGGAGAGAGCTCCTGTATCATCGCATGGGTCCCTGAACTCATCCCCTGCAGAACTTCTCAGCAGACACTTGGAGAAGTAAAGGGTGCTTATCAGACTTCTACACTTTTTAAAGTTAGAATAGTTAACATTCATGAGTCAAGATTCATGAGGTTAATAAGGAAAACAGAGAAAAGGCCTGTTTAGGACCATAGTTCTCTAAAATGACCCTTTCCTGCAGTTTTCCCCAAATAATTTGAAGACATTACCTAGCTTAGGAAATGAGACTCTTCTTGTTTTCGCTTTAGTTTTTATGGCTCGTAATGAAGTTTCTTGTCTACTTGTGTGTTTTTATTCTGCTTTGTGCATAGAATATTATTTCTTAATTGTAGCTCTTTCCAGATTATTGGGAAAGCTGTCCATCTGTGATTAATTAGCTTTTTGGTTACTGCATGCCTAAAAGCCTTATGCCTTTATGCATGTGCACCTGAAAATTAAAATTTATTAATACTAACATAATTAAATAAAAATGATTTTATGTAACGGCAAGATTTATATTTATTCAGGAAATTCTTTAAGTATAATTTATAGGTTACTTCTCACTGGCACAAATGCGTTCCTTCTCCTCATTTTCTCCTGTAGGAAAATTTCAAAATTTCTTAAACCCCTTTTCATGTACAAAATCTTCATCTTGGCATCTATTATCATTTCTTATTATTGTTCCTATCCCTCTACTTTCCTCTTATTTGGTTTGACTAAAATCTGGGCCAATTTGGGGTGGAGTGTGGGAAACCTGCACCATCCAGCCTCTCATTCTTCTCACTGTGTCTTGAGGGTGAAAGGATCCTTGGTTCCCTCTGAGCTAGGGAACAGCATGAGGAACAACTCTGGCTCCGATCCCCAGGCCCTCCCAAACCCTGATGAGGGAGAGGGAGGAGGAGATCTCATATCAAGCCCCAACTGTGGGCTCCAACTCTGCATAACAGAAAAGCTTAGCACAGTCAGAGGGGTTTCTGGACATGTGCGCAGCCATTGGGAGCAGCAGCTTATTCTCACTTGGCTATTATTTTTGTGAATTCATCTCCCCTGGAATCCCCAAAAGCCCAAGAGCATGCTGGTGGAACTTTGAAAAAACTCAGAACCCATTCTACTCTACACGGAGTCAAGCTTCTCAGTCGTTCCATCGTTCATGTATTCACTTCTTATTCAGCAAATACTGATTAGTGTGCTAGGTTCCCTACTAGGCACAGGGGTAACGAAAATAAGTAAGACAGGCTCTGCACGCCAAAAGCTCATAACCCTTTCATGCACTCAACAAGTACTGCCTGCCTACGGCGTGCAAGGCTCTGCACATATGGCTTTGACGGTGTGAGGGGGCTCAAAGACTAGGGGGAAGGTGGCAAGAGAAAGGTTCAGACAAATGCTCATTGAGGTCTGAATGGGAGAAAATGCTTCAGCTCTGCAGCTCTGACAGGATTCCATGGAAGGAAGCTAGGCAGGATGGTGTCCTAAGGGAGAGGGCAAAGGAACCAAGTGGCATCTCCCCTGGTGGGTCACCTAACTTACTTGCCATCCCTGAGGAATAACATAAAATGTTTCATTCTATAAATATCCACAGAATCACTGAACTAAAACACAAATTTGAAATTAGACAAAATATTTGTTAAAAAAGAAAAGGATGCAAAAAACAAAACAACAGCAACAACAAAAACCAAACCCCAGTCTTTGGCTACCCTGTAAAAATGTTGCATTGGTTTCTTGCCGTCTATCTAAATGGCAATCTCCTTAATCCCCAGCCTAACACTGCCAGGCCTCACAAAATGTAAAGCTATAATTACAGTTAGCACCACCATAAAGAGCTCCACATTAAATGAGAAAGTAAAATTGGGTGACATAATGTATTTTGAGTAAAAGGAAAATAAAGCAGAAACTGTGTGTATATATAAACACGTAGAGGAGTATACATATGCTATGTGTTGGTATATATAGATGTTGTGTTGTGGATAATGCTCTTCCCAGTAACCTGTTTTTTTAAAAAACAGCACACTCCAGCAGGGGCCTACATAAAGAAGCCACCCACTTTCAGAGGAGACCACAGTCCTGATGCTCGGCCTGTCTGCTGATGTCCCTCGGCTCTCCCGCCCCAGCTCCAAGCTTGGCTTAAGACTCTTGTGACATCCTTTCCTCTTTCATCATCTACTGCCTGGAAAAGTAAGCCACTCAGAGGTGACTGGGACCTCTTGCCTTATCCTTAAGGAACCTACTTCCCTGCACCTGCACTCACTGAGTCCATCCTTTGTTCTGAGCTGCAATGGAACTGTAAAACCAGGGCCAACTGTGTCCCACCAGTCAGCTCATTTCCCCAACATGCTCCATGAGATCTCAGTGTAACATTTTCATGAGCTATGTGATATAAGCTAGGAGCCATTCACCAAACAGAGTTTCAGTGGTAGGCACCCATGGGCCATCCTGGAGTTCCAGGGTCAGGAATGTTGAGGCAGGTGGAATTGAACAAAGCTGGCTGTTCAGTACCTCAGGAAGAAAGTGTTTGTGGCAATTCTAACCGAGTGAAATGAAATCTTGGTTACAAGGTTACCAGTCTTTACCTAATGTCCACTTCTATTCTTTAAGGCTAGAAATGTGTTTTTTATCCCCTCTATCAGAGGTTGGCAAACTATGTACTGCCCTTGGGGCAAATGATCACACCCGTTTGTGGATATATTGTCCATGGTTGCTTTCCCCGCTACTATGACAGAGTTGAGTAGTAATAAAAACCAACTAGAGACAGGCTCACAAAACTCACAATGTTTAGGTTAGGCACTGTGGCTCATACCTATAATCACAGCACTTTGGGAGGCCAAGGCAGAATGATCCCTTGAGCCCAGGAGTTCAAAACCAGTCTGGGCAACACAGCAAGACCTTGTCTCTACAAAAAATCAAAACATTAGCTGGGCATGGTGGCAGCTAATGTTAGCTACTTAGGAGGCTGAGGAAGGAGAATCCCTTCAGCCCAGGAGGTGGAGGTTACAGTGAGCTGTGATTGTGCTACTGCATTCCAGCTTAGGTGACAGAATGAGACTCTGACATATGCATATACACAAATACACACACACACACACACACACACACACACACACATAAACGTTTGCAGACTCCTTCCTTATATTTATCACTAAACACTGTCATTTCTTTCTCCAAAAGCCTTCTCAAGTTCTCAATGCCCAGCACTATGACTCAGCCCTCCACCTCACAGTATGAGGCATCTTCCCAATTCAGTCTACCCTGCACACTGCTGCCTGGCTGTCTGCCTGTCACTTACTGAACCCTCTCAAACCCAGGAACCTGCATGCTCTTAGTTGCCACCAGAGCCAATTTCCTAATTTTTCCTTTCGGAGCCCCCGATTTAGACTCAGGTCACACTTCTGCCCTCTGCCCAATGGTCTGGTGCCTTCCCCAATGCTCATACCCTGTACTTTCCTCCTGCAGTTCCTCCACCCAGCCCAGGGCTCTGCTCCTATCTCCCCAGTAGGATTTCCTGCTCGTCCACAGATTCCCTACTGGCCTCTCTACCTTCTGCCCTGCTGCTAAGTATTCACTCACCCCAGGGTCATTTCCTGCTTGAATTATCTGCTCACCTTATGGATGCCAATGGTAACAAAAAAATAAGTTAGGTCAAAGACTACAAGAAAGATTCTGCTGAGAGAGATTCACTTTGGGGATGATCCCCTCATAGAGGTGGTATCCACAAAGATACTCGATCTCAATGTGTGGCCCCCTACACTCCAGGCAAATACTCCTGTCTCAGCCCACACTCCACTTACTGCTTATATCACTAACTTAATTGTTTTCAAAACACTTCACACTTTTGCCTTTCATCTTCTCGAAGAGTAACACCCCATTAGAATATACACTATATACTGCAGTGCTAGGTAATGAGTAGGAGAACTAACAATTGATTTTGAGACATAAAACTACACCCTGCTTTAGTAAAACTTGTTCCCTTTCTCTAAATGGATATGGAAACCCAGAACTCTCAATCACTTGCTTGCCAGACTCTGTGGAATTGGGAAGAAAAAGAAACCTCCTCCAGCGGGGCATATGCTCTGGCCACACACACCCATTTGGATGGTCCAGCTTTAACAGGCGGAACATTTATAAATATACTCTTATACTTCTCACAAAATAACAAAGCCTTGCTGTAAAATTCCTAAGAAAGAGAAGCTGGAAGTCTTTCTCCCCTGTCTTCTGCTTTTCCTTTGTCTCTCTCTTTTGTCCTGGTCTTCTCTCCATGTGCCATCAGACATGCCAGCCTCACCCATAGTGTCTGACCCACTAACCAGAGGTCACTGATGGGCGGGTTGGGCAACTGGAAAATGAGTCTAATTTGGAAATCAAGCTTGCATTACAATGGCTGCCTCTCTTGAAAGCTGTTACTATTGACAATGAGTATCTTTGCCTTCCCTTTACATTCTCTTAAAACCAACAAGAGCCACCAGCCTTCTATCCAAGCCTGCCAATTACTAACTCTTGTCAAGGAATTTTCACTTTTAAATGCTCTTTCAAACACAAATGAAAGTACTAAAAATTAATAGCTGAGGGGAGATGAAAAGGAACATGCTTGAAACTCATTTTCAGCCATTACAAGTCAAGAGGAGCTAAACATCAGCCTTTTAGAAAAAGAGCTTCCTTTTTATGAACAGGTACAACATGTAGGGAATCATAATCCAAACTCTAAATGGGCTGTGAGCATCAAAATTGCAGTTGTGTACCCAGTTTCTAAGTAAATGTAGCCAGCATGACCGTACTTAACAATGGGAAAGTGAGTCAGGTGGGGCAGAGTTAAGTAACTGCTATTGTCAGCCACGCTGTTAATGTGTTAGGAGCCAACACTTTTTTGCTGCCAAATTCTAAAACTTCTGTCTTTGAAAGGCTGTGAGCACTGTATTCACAGAAAAGGCAGGTGGCAGAAAGGGGTTAAAGAGGTTAGGTGTCTGTGTGAATCAGTTTTTAGAAAGATCTGAAACTCCAAACAGCAGTGTGTATGCACTCAAATGTGCAAAACTGAAAAAAAGTCAGCCTGTGTTGAAAAATCAAAGCCATTTACAGTAGACACACATCCAGGAAAGGGGGGCAGTCTTTAAATATACAGTTAGCCTTTTAGCCTCTCCCTGTGGAAAACTCTGGATTGCCAAAAGCAACACTGAAGATTTATTGTTATAGTCAGATTTCCCCTGCTATCTTATTGTTCATGAACTTTTAGAGAGATTCTCTATCTAGTGGTTTTCATGAATGCCTCAATGATCAACCACTGGAGTAGATGGCTTTTCTTACCAGTTGCCGTGTCTATTAGCTAAATCTGCTCTGTCCCCCAAAGCAGATCCTTTTCAGGTTCCAAGCATCATTAGCAATGTTACCAATGTTTGTAAATGCTAGCTGTTGGTAGAGCGATACACAGGGAGTCTCATGGAGCGGTAGGAGGAGCCAGAGACAAACCAGGAAAGCTTATTTCCAACCAAAGCATGAGGAGGGAACTCACAGAATTGTAAACAGAAAACAATGTGGTAGTGGAGAGGCTGCCCCCCACCCCCACTCAAGCCCGATGCTCTCCCGCTGTCCATCTGAATGTTGCACATGGAAGACCAACAGTAGGACATTTACCAATCTTGAAAGTCCAGGTTCAGGTTACAGCCTGGGCTTGTGGTGAGGTGCCTCCTTTCTGCTGTCCTTGTGTTTTCATCTGGAAAGACATTTTTATTAGAGGAACTCTCCTGACTTCTCACCCTACCCTCTACTGAGCCCTCCTAGGAAGCGTAAGCTACCTGATCTGTTCATAATTCTGGATGAGGTGGAGCTAGTCCACTAAAAGATCTCAAACAGGGCAATCTGCTATTTTCCCCATGCTCTCCACTCAAACACATGAGAAACTATCTGTTATGCATATCCTACCATTCCCTAGACTGGGCTAGAGGGGCAGGAAGTGATGAGAAGGGAAAGCAGGCCCAACTGATGGAGATGTAAAGCCATGGGGTCCTATCAATTTAGGAGAAATAAAGTTGATATTCTGTTTCCTCCACTTACTTCAATGTCTTCATTGGATTTAATTCAGGAGGGGAAGACTCTTTTTTGCTTGCTTGTTTGTTTTTTTGAGTCAGGGACTCAGTCTGTCACTCAGGCTGGAAGTACAGTGGCATGATCACAACGATCACAGCTTATAGCAGACTCAGTCAGCTGGACTCAGGCCACCCTTCCACCTCAACCTCCCAAGCAGCTGGGACTACAGGTAAGTTTTGTTTTAGTATTTTTGTAGAGACAAAGTTTCACTTTGTTGCCTAGGCTGGTCTCCAACTCCTGGGTTCATGCAATCCACCTGTCTTGACCTCCCAAAGTGCTGGGATTACAGGTATGAGCCACTGCACCCGGTGAAAAGACTTCCAGTTGCCAATGACAGCAAGTAAACTTGAACTTATAACAGCCAAAGGTTACCTTAGTATAAAAACTTTTTTACAAATTTTTAAATGGTTGATTGAATCTAAGGATCGCCTCTGGACAAACTGTACCCAGGAAATCACACACAACCTACGTTTCACCTGCATCAGCTTTCTTCTATTTCTACCTGCCAACTGATTATCTCTATTCCTCAAGTGCAGGGTGAAACACAGGGTCACTAAACGCTGTCTGACACCATACCCTTCAGCTTTAGCCATTGAAGAGACATATGCTATTTCTTGACTTAAACCCAAAATTCCTGGGCAAAAACTGTGACTGCACCGCTGGTCAGGGGACCACCCCTGGACAGTCAATTGTATAAGATGAAGTGGAAGTACAGTGGCATGATCACAACGATCACAGCTGGGACTACAGGTAAGTGCCACCACACCTGGCTAATTGTTTTAGTATTTTTGTAGAGATAAAGTTTCACTTTGTTGCCTAGGCTGGTCTCCAACTCCTGGGCTCATGCAGTCCACCTGTCTTGACCTCTCAAAGTGCTGGGATTACAGGTATGAGCCACGATCACTGACTATTATGGAAGGAGAGTCATGTGGAGCAAAATAGCTAAGGTATAACCAGACTGCGAGTAACAAGCTGGATGAGAAAAGGGACCTCCAAAGGAGTGAGTTTCTGGGCTACCAGACCCTTACAATTTAATCTCAACATTTTAAATTTCACCGCTTTTCAAAATTAAAGATTCACCAAAGCTATTCATAAATAGAATATCCATATAATTTATTATTCATACCAAAATACTTTTGAGTGTGAAAGTGGGTGTAACAAATAATTACGATTACATTATTTTGAAAGATTAATTTATTGACTAACAATTGATTTTCTTATATTGATGAATCTATAGAATCACTTTTACTCAGAAGTTAATTTCAAAACTAAAATTCTTTCTTTAAAAAGTCCATGTACATTAAAACAAAATATAAAAACTTCATTATAATTTATGAAAATTTAAAAGTAAAACAAATAATAATTGACCTTGGTATATATTTACATACCTTGATCAGTTTTGTTACTGTATGTTTTTAATTCTGTCCCTAGTATTTCACTAAAGGTATGTTTTCAATATGACCTAGTATTTGCAATTTTGGTCATGAAATTGCTTGCAATCCTATCTGAAGTTGCATTTTGTGCAATTTGAAGTTGTTCACACCTTCAATGAACTCTTTTTCTTTTCTTTTTTCCTTTTTTTTTGAGGTGAGGTCTCACTCTGTCACCCAGGTTAGAGTGCAGTGGCATGATCAGAGTTTACAACAGCCTCGACCTCCTAGGCTCAGGCACTCCTGCCAGAGCCTCCCAGCAGCTGGGACAATAGGCGTGTGACACCACACTCAACTAATTTTTTATTTTTTGTAGAAACGAAGTCTCACCATGTTTTCTAGGTCTCAATTCCTGAGCTCAAGTGGTTTTCCTGCCTCAGCCTCCCAAAGTGCTGGGATTACAGGCATGAGCTACTGCGCCTGGCCTCAATGGACTCTTGTGTGAAGATAACACTATTTTGATTTTTGAAAACACCTGCAGGTGTGTGATGTGCTCAGAATAAGTCCTACAAAATGGCAAATATTCTCAATTCTTTTTTTTACTGTAAAGCATTAAAATTTCCATTCCCAATATTTTAAAGGAACTGTCTTTCTGCTTCCATTTAGAGTACAGGTATTTGACAAAAACTTTAACAAGATCAAGCTCTTCACAAAAATTTCCTCAATTTACAATTCTTTTGAATGTCTCACCAAATGTGAATGATGCAACATCATAAGCCTTTTCAATTTCATACCATTGTGCTATAGGATAAAAATGTATCCAGTAAGATACAGAAGTCCCATGAAAAGATTATTTCCATAATAGAGCTATACTAAGTCAAAACTGTACAATTTTGAAATTGAGTTTTGTGTACCTACCATTGGGCCTTCTTCATAACATTTTTTCACTCCCCACTTTGCATTTGTGAGGAATATAATGCAATATCTTCTAGTTGCAGGTCTTGTTTTGAATAATGGCAACGCTCTAAAATTGGCCTATGCTGAAGTTTTTGGTACTCCATTAATTGAATACTTTAAAATTTCCACCTGATTTTAGGGGGAAAAAAACAGCCAAAATTTAAAGGACTCATATACTGAATAATGTTGTAAAATAGCTAGAGTGAGACACAAATACGTTTTTCAAAGACCGAACATTTCTAAAAATTTTATTGGTGACAGAGAGCAAAGAGAGCACTTTTTTTTGTATTAAACTTCAGTCTTATTGTGAACATTTTGTAGTTCAATTACTCTGTGTAAATATGTAAATATCTGTAAATTCTTATGACTATAGCTTCTAATTCTAGTGATTGATTACCACAGCTCGTTTGGATATACTTATGAATTATATATTATTTCATGTACAATCATTTACAAAATATATTTTTATATTACATATGCATATGCTTTATTAAAATATTTTAGTTTCTTTTTGAAATTGTATATATTAAGTAATCACTTCACTGTATATATGTATACAGTGTATATATGTATACTATGCTTAAGCAAATTAACATACTCATGTCACATAGTTACCTTTCTTTTGTGTGTATGGTAAGATACTTAAAATCTAATGTCCCAGAAATTTCCAGTCTATAATAAAATATTATTAACCACATACCTCATGCTGTACATTACATCTCTAGACTTATTCTTAAGTAACTGCAACTTTGTATCCTTTGACTTACATTTTTTCATTTGCTTTTGTTTATAAAATTTTTTATTTCCTGTTTTTAAAAAATATTTCATTTTATATATTTTATTAGCTGTTTTCAATTCTGAATTATATATATGCACACATCTCACAACTGGTTTCAAGTATATTTCTGCTATATTTTTCTTAGTTTAGTTAGAATGTTGTTTTATTAAAATAGTTATCTACAAAAATTTTAATTTATTATTATAAAAATAATTTTTTCATATGTTAAACTTTTTGAATGAATTTATAATCATAAGTACAATAACAGGTGTGTGACCTCTGAAAGACTAGACTGAACTTCCAAAAGTTTTCCTCTGAGCCCATGAATTGGAAAAAAAAAAATTATTGAAGTGACTTTAAATAATTTTCTATTTGAATTACAAGGGGGATCCCCCAAAAACCAAAATTTACTTATAAATAACTGTGTACTCTTACATGAAATTTAAACAAACTTCAGTCACTTTCAAAGTACTCTCCGTTTGATGCAATACACCTATCAAGATGCTTTTCTGCTGCTCAAAACTGTTTTCGATTAATTTGACGCTTTTTAGTGCTTCTGCCATTTTTTTGGTTAGCCTCTTCTACACTAGCAAAACATTTCCCTTTGAAGACTTTTTTGATCTAGGGAAACAAAAAAGTCACTCAGGGTAAAATTGGGTGAATAGGGTGGGTGGCACACAGGGGTCATGATGCTTTTGTTAAAAAACTGCTGAACACTCAGCAAGGTGTGGGCAGGTGTGTTGTCATGGCGGAAGAACCGATCACCTGTCTGACACAACTCAAGGTGTTTCTTTCACAAATCATGATACAACATTCTCAAAGCTTCCAGATAAGAATTTTCACTGATGGTTTGATCTGGAGGAAAAAATTCCAAGTGTATTACAAGGAGTCCAGCCTCCAAAAGATAATTCCATTTTTTGGGGGGGGTGGTCCCTTCTTGTATTAGATGAGATGAGTATGATATAAAATTGTCATGATCACTTCACTGTTTGTAAATTTGAGCCAAGATATTAACAGTTACAACTACACTTTTTACATATGTACAAGAAAATCTGAATTCCAAAAAGAATGAAATTAACTTATAATGCAAGTTAGTTCATCTAAATGAAAAGTCATTCTTTTTATGTAATTTTTTATTTTAAAGATATGGGGTACAATTCAGGGTTAGGTATACACGTTTGTTATGCAGGTACCCTTGTTGATGAAGTGTGCCCCCCCCCCGCCGACAGTTTCCCTCTACTGCTAATTCCACCTCTCCCTCCCCTGGCAGTTTCCCACTACTACCAATCCCCTTCTTATAGTATTATGGCAATTGTTCAAGGTTCGCATATGAGTGAGAACACGTGGTACTCAGTTCTCTGTTTCTGTGATAGATCACTCAGTATTATACACTCTAAGTCCATCCAAGTTGCTGCAGAGTTCATAATTTTGTCCTTCTTTATGGTTGCATAATATTCCATCGTGTATATGTACATTTTTTAAAATCTAGTCCTCTTTCAATGGGCAGCACGGTTAGTTCCATGTTTTTGCTATTGTGAATAATGATGCAATAAATATGCATGTACAAGCTATCTTTTTCATAAAGTGATTTGAGTTCCTCTAGGTATATTTCCAGTAGGAGGATTGTGGGGTCATATGGGAGGTTGCTTTTTAGATCTTTTAGGAATCGCTACGCTGTTTTCCACAGAGGCTGTACTAGTTTACACTCCCACCAACAGTGTAGAAGTTTTCCCTTTTCACCACATCCTCTCCAGCATCTGTTGTTTTTTAAGTTATTGATGATGGTCATCCCGACTGGAGTTAGGTAATATCTCAGTGTGGTTTTAATTTGCATTTCTTTGATGACTAGTGAGGCTGAGCATTTTCTCATGAATCTGCAGGCTGCTTGTATGTCTTCTTTTGATAAGTGTCTAGTCATATCTTCTGCCTACTTTATAATGGTGTTTTTTTTTTTTTTCTTTTCGGCACATTTGAATTCCTTGTAGATCCTAGATGTTAGGCCTTTACCAGATATGCAGTTGGCAACTAATTTTTCCCAGTCTGTGAGCTGTCTCACTGCTCTCTCAATGGCTTCCTTTGGCTTTGCAGAAGCTTGTCAATTTAATAAGGTCCCACTTGTCTATCTTATCTCTTATGGCACTTGGGTTTTTTTAAAATCAGGAATTGGTTGCCAGTATCCATAAGGGTGTTTCCTGCATTTTCTAAGTTTCTTATAGTTTGAGGTTTTACGTTTAGGTGAAAAGTCATTCTTCAAAAACAATATGCAAAATTGCTGCATGTATTTGTTAAACTCTCTTCTTTGGAGTTGTTAAGACAATTTTAAAGGCTTCTTCAACAAATTTATTTCTTTTGAAAATACGGACAGTAATATCATAACTTTCTTGTGAATGGTAAAGATTGACAAGTTACACATTCACTACCAACTTTCTTGAGAATTCAGTAATACATTTTTTCTTTAAAAGGGTGCTTTTGGGGAGGCAGTAATTGCTACCAAAGAGTTTACTGAAAAACAAAAAACATTACCAAAAAGTAAAATAAATGAATAGCTTCAGATTTATACCCTATAAAATCTGACAAACCTGTAGCCAGGGCATACTAACTATTCTCTGTATCTGTAGGTTCTACTACAGAACTGCCCAGTCTCTCTCCCATACATATTTTAAGCTGTAGTCAGCTATAATTCTCACTGTTTCATCTGACTGAAGGCCGACGGCTCCTGAACCCTGGAAGCTATGGAGTGGTGCATGGCACAGCTGGCTGAGAAAACACATGGCTGGCAGGGGGGACAGTACCAAATACCTCTCCCACCCCACGCTGGACTGGGAGGAGTTAACTGCCCTGGCCAGTGGTATCTCAGCATACTCTGTCATCAAAAGCACCTGCATGCTGTGGTTCAAGGAGGTGTTGGATCAGTAACACCACGGAAGGCTTGGGAGACACGAGGAAGGCCATTGAGGACAGATTGCTCTGAGAACTCTGCTCCTGCACATGCGAATGGAGGGCACCCTGGCAGCTGGAAGCACAAAGCAAAGGTCTAGCAAGCCCCTTCTGGCATATTTTAATGCAACCTGCAGTAATGATACTTTATTTACAAAGTGAGAAACCCAAGGCAATGCTAATTTGGATGGTATAAAGGCATTAACTCGGACTGTCCTGGGGAAATTGAGATGTGTGATCACCCAGCAGTTAAGGACTCTGCTAAGAAAATGTAATTAGCATAGCTAAAAATCAAGTACTTACTGACCACAAGGCATATACTAAGAGCTTTACAAGTTATATCTTTTTCAATGCCCCAGTGAGCATATCTATGAAATAGGCATTAGTTCTTCATCAGATTTATGTTCCCTTTAGTTTTCTTAGGTACAAGGCTGAGGCACTCCAGGTTATTACAAGACTTTGAGGTTTAGACACTAAGATGCCAAGTGGGAATGTTCATTTATATCATATCCATTGGTTGGTTTGGTGTGTCTAGCAGTCCCAACCTCTCTCCTATACATATTTCACTGTTTCATCTGACTGAAGGCCGACGGCTCCTGAACCCTGGAAGCTATGGAGTGGTGCATGGCACAGCTGGCTGAGAGACCACATGGCTGGCAGGGGAAGCAGTATCAAATACCTCTCCCACCCCACGCTGGACTGGGAGGAGTTAACTGCCCTGGACAGTGGTATCTCAGCATACTCTGTCATCAAAAGCACCTGCATGCTGTGGTTCAAGGAGGTGTTGGTTCAGTTGCACCATGAAAAGTTTGGGAGACGAGGGGAAGGTCATTGAGGGCAGATTGCTCTGAGAACTCTGCCCCTGCCCCTGCAAAAAAACAGCATAGCCCAATTCCCTTTAGGTGAATCTTGTGTTTGCCAATCATTATATACCCCCACACATACACCCCACCTCCCTCAAAAAAGAACAAGGCCAGACAAGGCATCTCTCTCGAGAATTTGGATCTTTAAAGAAATGTCACAAAGACATACATGTTTTGTTTCATGTCATTCCAATGGTACCATCTTGAAGTGCTGTCCTAGATTCAAAAGCCATCCTGGTTCCTATCCATCATCCTTTCAACTCTTCCATCAGTTCTGTGAATTACTGAGTGTCCTTTTAATACTTTTTAACGTGTTGAAAGACTTGTAATACTTTAAAAAATGCCCCCACCACCACTTTTAGCCAAAATTAGTTTCTATAGCTTCCAGTTAAAGTACCCTGATTCCCTTAGAAATTAAACCCAGGTCTGTCTTAGACCAGAGTCTGTGCCCTTTCCTACCTTCCATGTCCACAGTCTGGTGCTAGACAGGCCTGCACTTTACCAGGCTCCGATGAAAGCACACTGGAAGGAAGCCACACCAGCCTCTCCTGTGCAAGCCTCCATCCAAGGTACATCGCTTTGCCCCACCCTGGACAGATTTGACTGGTCTGAATTTCCCTTGGATTGACTGGGAGAGACAGCTTCTAACATAGTATCTTCCTCCTCAGGTCTTATTTGGTCTACATTCTGCTTCAGTAGAACCACAGGCAGCAGTTCACAGCCTGGAGAAAAGCAGTGTTCCCACGAGTAACAGTCTCCATCTCAGCCTGTGCTCAAAGTGCTGAAGAAAATGCAGTACTCGAGTCACCAGAATTTCTCACTGTACCACACACATTTTTCCAAGCTAGAGAAAACAGTTTTCCAATGAGGGAGGGAAGCAGCACAATTAAATAATAGAGAACTGAACCAGATACCCAAGACTTTTTAAACGACATCAAGTGGTAAAACTGCTGATGTGAAGAATCATGTAAAAATTACATCTTCACAAAACAACATATTTGCAAAGGACACTGCCCCTAGAAATGCTACCTCAGCTTGGTACAACTGGCATTTGCTTTTGCCAAAATTTTGGATGCCCCTTATATTAATTTATGCAGGGGAAAAAACAGAAGGCACTGAAAAGGGAAAGTTGAAAACCAACACAAAAGAATTAGAAAATGTAGGCCATTGCTATTCCCAAAGTTTAAGTAGTTAGTGATTACTATATGAGTCAGATTTAGTCTTAAGAAGTAAAAGAGCAACTTATGATCTCATCAAAGATATTCTGACCCACAGAACTGGATAAACAGCTTTGTACCGGTTTCCTATTTCTGCATGCAATGATATCACCAAGTCAAAGGTAAGCCAATTGGGAGAAAATGATCCCGAAGTTTAAATTATAGCAAACTGTGAGAATTCTGTAGGGAACTTAGGGGGACTCTGAGTTTTCTAAATGCATGGAATTTAAGAGCAGCAATCACTAGCTATCAACCCACTTAGCTCACTCACGGATGAGCATTTTGAAGCCCAGTGATTAAATGCCTTGCTCCAAGGACATAGACCCAATTAGTGTTAGATCCAAGAATGGAAATCAAGCCTTCTGACCCCATTCTTGGCATCCCTTCCTTCCTATCACATTGCCCTAATTTGCTCATGTTCCTGGGCTGAAGGACACTAAAGCACAGTCTTCATCTCATGACATAAAGATGAGAATGCACCTCCCTAAGAAAACCCCAAGGGAAGTACCACACTGCCTGACTTGCTTCCCCCTTCTTTCTACTCCCAAGACACATTACTCTGAAAAAAAAAAGTTTGCTCCAATCTCTCAGGTTTTGTGGGGTACACTTTGGTTAGAACCAGGTTAGGAAACTGCCAGTGAAAAGCTGGAGCAGTCTTAATCGATATGTGTCCCATCCAAGACTCCTTCAATAAGAAAAGAGCACTACTCGCTTCAATGGAAATGCAACTGCCATATTTCAAGTTACAGCATCCGGTTCATATATGTTGTAGGTTCTCCCAATTTAACTGAGAAGCAGCCCTTCTTAACTCCTCAATCTTAACCTTCTCTTCATGCTGCTACCCTGCTGTAAAGAGACAAGGATTCAATCTGAAAGTGACTGCAGCAAGTCCCCAACTATATGAACCTTCAAGTTGCAAACTCTCAAAGATGCAAACATGCATTTTTTAAGAGGGTAAACAGAAATGAATCCAGCAAGGAACCAGAACCTGTGCCATCAACATCAGGCATGAGTGAAATTGCAGCCTGCCTGCCATCTCCTATTGCTGACGATCCTTCAGCTCTATCATCTCCCACCTCCTCTCCCTCCTCCAATCAGTAACTCTTCTTGTCCACTCAGTGCCAGTCCCTGTATGCCATCTGCTGTGCCACACTGTACTACTGTACTTTTCAAGGTACTGTACGACTAAAAATGTTTTGTTTTTTGTGTTTGTTTACCATGTATTATTTGTGTGAAAAGCATTATAAACCTATTACAGTATGGTACTATATAGCCAATTGTGTTAGTTGGGTACTTAAGCTAACTTTGTTGGGCTTATGAACATACTCTCAGAATGGAACTCATTCACATGTAGGGGACTTACTATAAATGTTGGTGGTTAAATGATAGCTGCTTTGAGGAGGCCTGGAGGAAATAGTTATAGGCAAGATAAAGCCAACTGTACTCTATCTCCTGGTTGTCTGGTATGTACAGTTACTCTGCTGGTGTTAGGGACACAGTGATGAACAGACTCCTCCTCAAGCAACTTAAAATCTAGAGGAAAAACATAAAAGGAAAAAAGATCTAAACACATTTAGTTTTACAATAAGCAAAATAAGCTCCATCAGATTTCCTGTTATCAAATAGTTAACTTAGTGGATCTGATTCACCTTGGCATTTATTTTCCCCATTGATGCTTTTGAACAATGACTCTGAAAAATAAAACAGCCAAAGCCTGATGATAAGGGCAGGAGGAGAAAATAACCTGAAAACACTACCACCCAATCATGTCTTCTAAGATAATCTAGAACTATTTTATCAACAGAGGAAGTTTTGTTTCCAATTTAGAACTCCGAGAGATGAAAAAACTTGTAAATCCTTTAAGATCTGTCCTAGATTCCATTCAGTGAAATGACAAGTAGCTTCAAATTGCCTAACTCAACAAATATGTATGCCCTAAACACCCCCAGAGAGTCTACTCACCACCCTGAGTCCCCCACACAAGCCCCTAAAGCAGATGTGTTCAGAGAGACATCAGTCCCTCTCAAAACTAGCTCTAGAGCTGTATAATCAGCTATATGGTCCCTAAATTATAGCAGTCTGGGGAAAGAGGACTGAAAACTATTTGTTTACTCAAATCACTTTATGAAAAAGATAGCCTGTACATGCATATTTATTGCATCATTATTCACAATAGCAAAAACATGGAACTAACCGTGCTGCCCATTGAAAGAGGACTAGATTTTTTAAAATGTACATATACACGATGGAATATTATGAACAATGAACACTTAATTGCCTTCAGGTGCTCATGCTCCTATTAAAATGAAAGGTTAATAACTTACTTATTTAGGGTAGAGAAGACTAAATTAAGGGATTACATTTTAAAAATAAACATGCTCTAAAATTCTGCTTAAAATGAAACTAAGAATAATAAAATTACCCACATGTATAGCTCTCAATTGGAACAACATTGAGGAAAACATTTAAACAACATTTAGGCAACTGTAAGAAGGCTGAATGATACTACTGGCATTCATTTTCCATGCTAATACCCTATTTACCACGATGGTATTTGCCACAAACTTTTAACTTAAGGTGTAAAATAATGTTTGACAAAACATTTTGATTCCTATTGTTAATAAAATAAACATCCAGTGTTCCTTTTACTCATTTTTCTGACATTTAATCCATGGCAGACAATCATTTCAACTACAGTTCAGTTTGTCCTTCATCCTACATTTAAATTTTCAACCTCAACAGGCCTGGCAAAAAGATCCACTACTTCAGAACTACTCTGAACTCAACAGAGTTCAATGAAGCTGGCCCCTGGCCTGATGCCAACACTTTGATTTCCTTTTCTATGTGGACTTGTTTCTTTGGGACTCTGGGAATAAGTATCAAATCCAAACTCTATCAGTCCTCATGTGGACTTGGTCACTTCAAACATTATCAGTTTTATATTGTAATAATTATTATATTTATTGCTATATTTTATAGACTGTAATAATGATAATGATGCTACCATTCTTTTAAGTAGGGATTTAGAATTTCAAAATTGTCACACACAAGATTTCATTTAAATCTCAGTTATTCTTAGTTTTATTTTTACATTAAATGCTGTTCACAGTCATAAGATTAGAGCTTATTCACCCACTGTTAAGAGGCTGAATTGTGCCATCTAACACATATTCAGAGTCTAGTGCAATGGTACATGCCTGCAGTACGAGCAGGCTGAGGCAGAAGGATCACCTAAACCCACGAGTTGGAATCCAGCCTAGGCAACATAGTGAGACCCTATGCCTTAAAAAAAAAAAAAAATCTCATACTGACATCCTCAGATTGTGATTGTATTTGGAGACAGGGTCTTTAAAAAGGTAGTTAAGAGGTAATTGGTTAAAATGATGTAATGAGTGGGCTCTAATCCAATACAACTTGAATGTCCTTATAAGAAGAAGAGAAGAGGACACAGGCACACACAAAGGGAAGACCATGTAAGAACATACGGAGACTGGCCATTTATAAGCTAAGGATCAAGGCCTCCGGAGAAACCAGCCCTACCAACACCTTTATCTCAGACTTCTGTGAGAGCTCCAGAACTATGAGAAAATAAACTTCTGCCACTGAAGTGCTCTAGTCTGTGATATTTGTTATGAAAGCCCTAAAAAACTAACACACACACACACACACACACACACACACACACACACACACACCCTCTTGTATGCTCTACACCGATCCAGTTTTTAGGTAGAGCAAATTCACTAGTTTCCCAAACTCCTCTCTATCTCGATAACAAAAATATTCTCAAGCCGGGCTCAGTGGCTCAGTCTGTAATCCCGTGTCTTTGGGAGGTTGAGGTGAGTGGATTGCCTGAGCCCGTGGGTTCGAGACCCGCCTGGGCAGCGAGACCTCATCTCTACCAATAAATCAAAAAATCAGCCGGGCGTGGTAGCGTATGCCTGTAATTCTGGCTACTTGGAAGGCTGAGGCGGAAGGATCGCCGGAGCCCAGCAGGTCGAGGCTGCGGTGGCCGGGAGCGGCCACTGCACTCCAGTCTGGACAACCGAGTGAGACTCCAACTCAAAAAATAAATAAATAAATATTCTCAATGCTAAAGACCTCTGAAATCTTCACTTTAAATGACCTTATACTGAATCCTATAACACTGACAGGAGTTGTCAACTGAAAACATTAAAGCAACAAATGACCCACAAAAGTAACATGCTCTGCTACAGAGCAACTAGAGAAACACAGCACATGCTCAAAAACTGCTTAGTGGAGTTTTAGCCTCTCTGCAAAAAAAGAAGAAAAAGAAATACACAGTTTTATACAGTCAAAGTAGAATTGGGAAGAAAGTGAGCCAAAGAGTTAGTTTTAGGGGAGGGGTAGAAGATCCTAATGGAAAATCAGGTTATAATAATTTGGGCTGATTCTCACGAGATGGGTTTTCTGCCCTGTGCAGACAGTGAAGGGCTGGTTAGCGGCTCGGGCAGGGCCTCAAGATGCTACATGTTTTAATAGGGTCATAGTCCATGAGCCCTGTACTATGGGTAACCAGTCCATTAGTCCTGACACACAAGTTGTAGTCTATTTACTATCCCTGTTAGAGCATGAGAATTTAAATAAAAGTCTCTCAGAGTCCACACTGTTCTATTCTGGGCTCTGCCCGTGATTATTTCAGCTGGGGAGGCAATTAGTGTGGATCAAGCCAATCATGAGCTGCCTGAACTACCACCTCAGTAGCACTGGTTTAATTTAGGATAAAACTTACCTAATGACCTTCTGACCCAGAAGAAAGAAAAGAGCAAATTTGGAATAGATAACCCAAAGGCTTGAGGGTTTGTGTTCCATTAGAAATCCTTTAGCCTGAATAGCATGCTTCCATTTTCTCTTCCTACCTCCATATTCTTTTTTGCACCTTTTCATGTTTCTATTAGACCAGATCCCAGAAGCATCCGAAGAACAGAGGTAGTGCTCCCATTTCCAATTCACTTTTAATTATAGAAAACAGCTGGCAAAATATCAAAGCCCCATGTACAATTTCTTCTGGTTCCACTGGGAGCACAGGGGCTTACCAAGGGGAGAGATAATAGAGAAAAACAATAAAGTTTGAGAATTATGACAATGCAGGAAAGGAAAGAAAAGATGAAACAATGACAGAAAATGATGACGGCTTTACATCTTCCAGCTGGCACACTAGCTTGGCTCAGAAGCAAAAAATGTGCATTCTAATTTAAGGTGGCCACAATTTTCAATGGGTTTCACCTGAGTCACTGTTGACCTCTATGTTACCATAGTTGGAAAAAGATTTTATTATTTGAGAGGGCAGAAAATAAAGGCCATGGAAGGCCAGGCGGAAAAACAACCAAGTCCTCCGCTTTGGCCGACCTCTGTCACCCTGAATGCACAACCTCACGCAGCTAGTCATTTTAGGGAGTGTGTTCTGGAAAGAAGAGTAATTACCCCCTATATGGGCCAACATGTTCATTTGTTTAAAAGGGTCAAAAAGAAAGATGAATCTGAACTATAAGGAAGAATGTAATGAAGTTATTTTCTACTGCTTTCCCTCATCTAGTTTTCTTTTGACATGTTAGACCATTAGGACACCTTGAACTACCGCTAGGGGAAAAGGGGGAGAGAAAAAAGAAAATAATAAAGCCTCTTGGTAGACACTATGTTTGAAATTTTGTTCCTCAAACATGTGGACTCGCGCAGGCAGTAGGTATAGCAAGGGAGACATGGGAAATGTGAAGAAGGAAAAATGGAAAAGATGGGTGGTTGGAAGACGGAGAAGAGGAGCAAGCAGGCATGAACCTAATAGTGGGGTCTGCCCGTCCACTAGGACCATCCTCCCCAAACATATGAAATGAGTCTCTGTGGAGAAAATCAAACTACTCTGCTCATATTAGCAGAGAGAATGAGAACTTGCCAAGGACACCTAAATACAGCAGTCTCCAACCTTTGAGGCTCTCTGAGAGGCAGGGCAGCACGGAGCACCCACCAACAGACGAGGGTTCCAGTCCTGCAGCTGTGCAACCTCAGCAGGCTGCTTGAACTTTCTGAGCCTTGTTTGTAAAATTAAGAATGAATGGACTATATGATCACCAAGGTTTTTTTCTTTCTTTTAAAAATGTTATAGCTCTAAAACTTATAATTTTACTTTGTAAAACCAAATCTGACTTACAAACAGTAGTCATTAGCTAATGTGAAAATAAACCCCAAATTTAAAACCATCCCCAGAAAAACTATCTAATACCACAAAAAAGAAAAGAAAAGAAAAAGAAAGAAAGAAAGAGGAAGGAAGGAAGGCAGGAGGGAGGGAGGGAGGGAGGAACAGAAAACAAGAACTAAAGAAACACAGAGCAAGGAGTATTGAAATGTCCCCATGATGGCCCATAATGAACTTTTTAACACGAGTTTCAATAATTCCCCTGTGCTGAGACATCTCAGACACCCTCACTGTCACTGTACCAGATGACACTATCTACTGTACTTTCAAACCAAAAAGGTATTTGCATAAAATAGACATGTACATCATTAATGCAAAGATAAAATAAAAGGAAATGACGGTAAAATATTTATGTAACATCTTATAAAGTAATTTAATTGTCATTACATCACTAGTGCTTTGTGACAAAAATGTTGTAAATAATTTTTAAACGTGGCTGAGCACCTATTATGTAAGAGATGCATATTCTGTGTGCTTTCTGTGCGTTATCCACACAAACAACTCTATAAATCCACAAAACAACTCTATAAATAATTAATAATATTATCTCAACTTTATAGATGAGGAAACTGAAGCTCAACTTTATATTTCCTCAACTTTATAGATGAGGAAACTGAAACTAACAGTGACGTCAAGTGACCTGCTCAAGGTTGCAGAATTAGTCAGAAATACAGCTAGAAACAGACCCAAAGTCCTGGCTTGGTGGTCTGATGGAGATATGAGGTCACCTATCTATGTCTCGCAAAGATCAGTTGTGATCTAGCCACACAACAAACTTATTTTATCAAACTTTCATCAGATGTTTTTCATTTGAACCAGTGTTTCTCAAATGTTATTCTGCACTGAGCACTGTTCTGAGATATGGTGATCCCTACTTTCAAGAATATTAACCCTTCGCACCCAGAGAGATATATGGCGGATCACCTACCAGCAACTTGACCATGCTTTATGAAACAGTGAAAAGCAAATCATTTATTAAATAGGACAGCACTGGAACCAGTTATTTTATTGCAATAATATTTGGCTTTTAATGGAATTCTGGACATCGAGGAACTTATGTAAGACAAAAAAATCAAAATTTTATATCTTATATTTTTCTGACATGTAGTAATATGTGAAATAGTCACTGACATGCATTTCAGGTTCATTGGTACATGGCAATAGTAATTTGTTGGATGTCTTCCACCTGGTGTTTTTCTATTTGAGCAGACAATGCACTCTTGTTTTCTTCCTCTCACATTAATAAAATGTAATTTATTGTCCAATCTGTTGTCGAAGATTATGTGAAAGGATGCACTCATGATTCCTGAAAACCTCTTCTCAACTGATTGATCAGAAGCTTGACAAATTTCAAATGGGATAATAGATTTTTCATTATTTTTTTTAATGCTCCGTATAGTATATAGGAGCTAATAATGCACATTCCTAGTCCCCAGAGGAATAATTTTCTCCACCATTCAAAAGATTTTTGCAAAAACAATATGTAGAAGCATACTGATCTGCATGATTCACACCACTCGTATTTGCAATATAATTTGGAATCATTTCAGACATTTTGACTGATAGAGTCTCTCCACCATGTAATGTCTTTGTAGATTTCATTCCCGCATGATTCCAAGTACTGAGAATTGGAGCAATCATTTTGTCCTTCCACACAAGTAGCATAAGATTATTTTTTAGTGGATAGTGTAATAAAAGAAACAAATCATCCTAAAGAACTAGAAATTGACCATCCATATGACTCAGCAATTCCCCTATTGGGAATATACCTGGAGGAACTCGAATCATTCTACAAAAAAGATACCTGCAAACATATGTTTGTTGCAGCTCTATTCACAATAACAAAAACATGGAACCAACCATGTCGCCTATCCAAGCTGGACTGGATTAAAAAAATGTGGTACGTATACACAATGGAATATTATGCAGCCATAAAGGACAAACATACGGACTTTGCAGCAACTTGGATGGATTTAGAGTCGATCATGCTCAGTGATCTATCACAGAAACAAAGAACAGAGTACCATATGTTCTCACTCATAAGCGGACCTTGAACAATTATAATACTATAAGTGAGCGATTGGCAGTAGTGGGAAACTGTCAGGGTGGGAGGATTGGGATTGGCAGTTGAAGGAAACTGCTAGGGGAGCAAGGGGCATACCTCATCAACAAGGGTACCTGCATAATCGTTTGTATACCTAACCCTGAACTGTACCCCACATCTTTATAAGAATAATTTAAAAAAAGGAAAAAAAAGAAAATAAAAGAAATAAATCATTAGGATGAAAATAAGGAAAAAGCAGCTATCACACAAATCAACTTGGCATAAGTGGCATGACATAGAGCAATAAGAATTTTTGGCTTTTATCAAAGTTCACCTAAATATGGCAATAATTCAAGTACAAAATTTGCAAGAGTACTGTTCAACTGCTTTCAATACTTTTTTCATTAAAATTTTGGGTTTTTTATTTCTGCTGGTATTTCCTTTTAGTTGACCTTATACCAATTAGATAGCATTTCATCTTTAGTAACTCTTCTACTAGGACAATACTAGTGTAATATATTTCAGTAAACATGATATCCTGCTGCATTAGGAACTTTTACCAACAACATCTTATATAAATTTAGTAGAATTCTGGTGCTTACTGGAAGATCAAGTCAAATGATGTTTTCAGATGTTATGCTGCCATAGTAGAAAAGTATTGAAAAAAGATACTGTTTTTAAATCAGCTAGCACATAAATATGCACAATTCACTTGGTAAGCTCATTTGCTTTGTATGTTATAAATAATATTCACACTTTAAATTGAACAATGAATTTGTCAACACATTGCCTGATCTGGTATAAAATATTGCAAAAATCTTGAATCAATGTATTCCAAATAATTATTGGTCTTTTATTTATTTATTTATTTTTATTTTAAAGATGTGGGGTACATTGGGAGCCAGCCTTGGAGGCCCACCTGATTGACAGGGTCCTGGTGGGCCAAAGACTCCAGGCCGCAGGGCGAGCCCAGGAAGCTGAGGCCCTTCTGTCTTCCACCTTTGCTGTTTGGTACCACTGAAGAATTCTGTGCAGTCGTGGAAGAAGAAAATGGCATGTTTATGTGAAGTACTCACAGCTAACCTGGAAATGTCATGGTTCATTTTTCCATTTCCCGCTATGCCGTTTGACCTTTTCTAACATATGCAAGGGTTAAACCCTGAAGCACATCAAGAATGCGTTCTTTCACTTGGTTATAAGTTACTAGATATTGCTTGAGTAGTAAATGATATAAATATATTCACTCATTTGATTTAGAATTATGCAGTTTAGTGTTTAGACATAAGGGTTTTTAGAAGCACAAGTTTATAGTAAGTTCATTATGAAGTCATTATAAGTTCTAACACTTATCTAGGAGTTATGTAGGTGATTTATAACACTGTTTTCACAGATTTAGGATGAAGATTAACCGTTAAGGTTTTTACTTAATTCAATAGTTAAAATTCTAAGTTAATGTTTATAGAGTGGGTTTTCACTGAATTCATAATATACTAATTAGATACTTTTATGATAATTAACTAAATACAGAGAGCAACCTTGGGGGCCTGGGAAACATCACTAAAAGCTTCTTTTAAGTTCTCTTTAGAAATAAACACTGCAGGATAAGAGAAAGACACCTGGACAAGAGAGGTGATTACAAAGCTCTGAAGGTCATAAAAGCCTCAGAAGGAAAACTACTGCTACATGAAGAAATGTGCACTTGGAAACTTTCCTGAGACATTTCAAGGACTGTAATTCTGGACTTTGAACTAAAACTATCATTTTTGGCTTTATGATAAAGACTCATTAACTAAAAGTAAACAGTGTTCTTGGCTTGTTTGTCGCTTCTAGACTGCTAGATGGTGGTAACTTTTAAAGAATATGTATGTGAAGGAATTTTCTTTGTCTTGCCCCTTTACGAATGGTATAAAAGCTCTGTGTTAACTAACATTAAATTGTCATCTGTTCAAAAAGCAGGTGTCCAAGTATAATGTTTTCGTCTTTCGCCTATCCGTCTTTCCTTCAGGAAACCTCATGATCCGGCAGGGGCTAGACCCCCACAGGGTACAATTCAGGGTTAGGTATACAAACCTTGATTATGCAGGTACCCTCGTTGATGAGGTATACCCCTCCCTCTCCCTAGCAGTTTCCCTCAATTGCCAATCCCACCTCCCCTCCCCTGGCAGTTTCCCACTACTGCCAATCCCTTTCTTACAGCTATGTTAATTGTTCAAGGTTCGCTTATGAGTGAGAACATATAGTACTCTGTTCTTTGTTTCTGTGATAGATCACTCAGTATGATCGACTCTAAATCCATCTAAGTTGCTGCAAAATCCATATGTTTGTTCTATTGGTCTTTTAAATATGAGTTCTGATTGTCCCATAACCAACACAGGTATCTTCAAATGAAGCATCCAGAAGATTTGCATAAACCTTCCTCTACTAAATGTTTCTGCAGAATATTTTTCTACTGAAAGCAGTTGACCTGTACTCTTGCAAGTTTGGTACATGAATTATTCCCATATTTTGGATAAGTTTGACAAAAGCTAAAAATTCTTATCAGTTAACGTCATGTCACTTACACCAAGTCGATTTGTATGACAGCTGCTTTTCCTTATTTTCATTCTCAAAATGCTTTGTCTCTTTTATTACACTATCCACTAATTTATTTGTAAAATACAGAGTAAAATAGTCCGTTGGTTCTCTTATATTACTTGCTATTTGTTGTCCTGTTGTTTGAGGATGTACAACAAAATTTATTCTTGCTGGAGGACTGTCCTTTGCTGTAATGTCTTCCTACTCTACACTTGAGGATACGTTGTCTTCTACTTTTCAAAACTACTAACACTTTCAATGCTATTACTTTCTATTACATTCACCCATTTTCTTCTTGGTGGAATGATATCACTATCTCCACTATTGTTTTTCTAACTTATCTGTGTAATAGTCTAACTCATTTTTGTTGCTGCTTATAACTCTCACTTTTATCTTTTCTTTTTGCCATTGCTCTGCAAACTAAATAAATGAATGAAACATCTGTAATTGTAAATTATGAAATCACAAAATTAAATTTATCCAAAAAAATTACTTTTCCAATTTTACTTTTCTGACTTAGTGCAGACAGATGTACTTGATCTCTGCCACTCGATACTTCATTATGATCTGCCTTCAACTTCAAAAGTCTGTTTAAGGATACAGTAATTTGCTTATCTATCTTTTCAAGTTATGCCATACGACACAAAGGATATACCCACAGTTGCCTTTCTTATACAAACACTCTTTATTGCTACCTTCTATTGCAAAGATGTGTTGGGACCACTGTGAAAGCACCTCACACATTTTCCTCAGTGATTGGCAAGAGACAAGGAGAAGTGATTAATGACATAGAACAGATTTTGTGTGGTGGCTGGAGGATTAGCACCAATGGTGAATAATTATTAACTTGATGTCACTTCAGGAAAAGGCAGAGAGATTGAGAATTTAGGGCCATGAACAATTAAAATGCTGCTTAAAACGTTATTTGCAAGGCTTACTAATTCTGCACAGCAACAATTATGGTGACTATGTTTGGTAAAGATTCTCATCTGTTATGGAGATGGTGCGACAGATTTTTAGGGAAGATAAAACAAAAACTTAGCCCAATTTTTTTTTTGAGTTGGAGTCTCACTGTCACCCAGGCTGGAGTGCAGTGGCACACCCAAGGCCACCCCAGTGTCACCCTGCTGGGCTCAGGTGATCCTTCCACCTCAGCCTTCCAAGTAGCCAGAACTGCAGGTGAACACTACCACACCTGGCTAATTTTTTGATTTATTGTAGAGATGAGGTCTCGCCAAGTTGCCCAGGCTGTTCTCAAGCCCGTGGGTTCAGGCAATCCCCTCACCTTGGCCTCCCAAAGTGCTGGGATTACAGACTTGAGCCACTGCATCCAGCCTCAATTTTTTAAATGGGCCAGAGGTCTGAACAAATCCTTCACAAAAGAAGGTATACAAATAGCCATTTAAAACACAATTATAAGCTCAACATCACTAGTCATCTGAGAAATGCAAATTATGAATACAATGAGATACTGCTACACAGCTACTTAGGATCACTAAAGTAAAAAGAACTGAAGGTTTCAAATGTTGCCAAGGGTGTGGAAAAATACAACTCATACTGTATTTAGATATCTACTGTTGTATAAACAAATTATCCCCAAAATTTAGCAGCGTAAAACAACAAACATTAATTATCACACAAAGTTTCTGATGGTCAGGAACCCAAGAGCAGCTTACTGATATACTTACCAAAATTCATCAAACTATACACTTGAAATAAATTGTATTCTATGCAAGTAATAACTTAATAAAATATGGTTATGTACATACTACTATTGTGTACTTCTCAACTCCCAAGAAAACAATGGAAATCGATTAAAATTTATAAAACTTTCGTAACCCACTTATTCAGACAGAAGTTCACTACACATAAAATGTAAAAACACTTCTATAAGCCAGCAATGAATAATCCAAAAAAGTCTAATTTAAGAGACATGTGACTGATAGACCTGTCAGGGGACTAAGAAACCTACACAGGAAGGGCATTATAAAACTGAACTAGAAGCCATGGAATTATGAATAGAGGGAAGAAAATAGATGTAAGAATAGTACATGGCTGAACTGACTGAATTTGTCAACTGATTGGAGATGAAGGAGACATTTAAATATCATGATGCCTCTGAAACATCAAATGTCACTTCGCTGGTGAGGCACCCACTGACTGTTTTCTTCTAAACTGAAATGCCCTCACACCACAACCACCCCATACTCAGAATTCCTATTTTCCTTCCTGCTTTCTTCTTCACTCTATCATTTATAATTTTATGACATTAGATATTAAAATTCACTCATCTGCTCTGTTGATTGCCCACCCCCACCAGGCTGTAAGCTCCAGAAACATAGAATTTTGGCCTGTTTAATTTGCACATGGAAAGAGCTCAGTAAATATTTACTAGATGAACTGAATGAAAACATTTCAAGAAATCAGAACACCGAGAAAAGAAATGGGTGTGTATGTGTGTGTTTGAGGAAAGTAGAGAAATGATGGGTTAAATTTAAATATGCGGAGTGTGACATTTTTGACAGCTAAAGAAGAGCCAGAGGCTGCAAGAGACTTCGGCATTGGTGATAATGGCTGAAGCTCAGCAAAGACACGAGACATGAGATTTCCAAAAAGTACCTCAGATTAAGTCCACCAACTAAACTATTTTACTTCATTAAACTTGCTCTCTTTCAACAAGGACCTATGGCAAACAAACAAAAATCTACAACATTCTCTTAGCACTGTACCTCACTGTACTGCAAAAGTATTCATGTGTTTGATCATGTCCAGTGAGTAAGAACAAAGTAATGATGACTTTGTGTATTGTTAAATATTATTTCAGAGCAAATAATTCTGTCCACAGAATCATATGTAAGTATGTCATATATAAGGTTGGAAATAGGTACTTAGGCAGTGCAATAGTAGACAACAACCCTACTAATTCCTTAAGGCCTGATGAAATCAGTGGAAGTATGGGTATTTAATATACACAGAACCAGTGAAAAAATTCTTCACAAGGAAGAGAATTAACAGTCTAACTGAAGACAGCTTTTTGAACACGATCACTAACGTACATCTACACTTTCACCCTTGAAGTCTGAGCATTTTAATCACTGTTGTTTGGGAGAAAGTTGGAATAGAGATAAGGAAAAGATTCAGAGGGACAGAGGTAAAGAAAGGGTCAGGGTCTAAAGCAAAAGCAAAAGATTAACTCCAGGGCACAGAAGAAAATGCATTTGTCCTAGGACACAGCTGATCCCAACACCAAAACAAATTATCTTCAAGCAAAGGGCACTGCTTCAAGAAGAGAATATTCTCCAGAATAAGCACTGCCCCAGGAGGCCAGCTCCCATGCGTCTACCAACAAGGGATAATATGGCACTCCGCTTTCTCATGAATACTCCTTGAGCCTTTCCATGTGCCACACAAAGGTAGCACATATCCTTATGGAGTTCATCTGATGGAAGTGAGCAAAAGTGCTGAGAGGAGACTGACGATCCTAAAAAAATCAAAGCATGTCAACGACCAAAAGGACTTTACAGCAGTCAGTCAGTGGTCGAGACAAGAAGAGAACCCATGTGTGTGGGTGAGACCACAAGATCTGCCCTCAGATCAGCTAGGGTTAAATCCGGGTCTGCCATGATTAAAACGTGTGACTTTGGGCAAGTTACCATCTCTAAGCCTCCACCCTGTCATCAGTGAAATAAGAACAGCCACAATAGTGGAAAATATATAGAACTGTTGCAAGTATTGAAGGAGATCATTGAGGTATGTTTTTGACCTTGGTACCTGGCACATGGTTGCTGAGTGCTCACTCTGTGTTAGGAACTGTAGTGCTAGTTGGTTCCGTCACCACTCTAATTCTGTTTTTGTCGATGGTTACTGGAGACAGGTTTCTACTAAGTCTACTCCAGGATGTAGAGTCACTGAGTAATTGCATTTACTCACCTCCATGAGCCTGTGGTATAGATAGGTTATTCCTGCAATGTTAGCACCCACATAGTGCCTCAGCACCAGAGGCTGTGTGGTGAATCTAGGGCCCAGGCACATCTCAGAGGGAAAACAAGCAAACACCTAGATGCTTGAAAGACAAACAAATGAAAGATCTTCTCTGTGAAAGCAACATAATTTCAGCTGAGTACTGTCTTTATATACATACCTCATTTTGTAACTTCTTTGAAATAATCACCAATACTGGACATGAGCAGCCAAACTCCAGTCACCTTCATTTCTGTCAGTGATAAGGCCCTTCTAGTATTCTAATAGCATGGCACAGAGTAAAAAAACAAATGCCTGAATACAGAGATCATACAATTCAACTGATCAAAGGCTCATTTGAGATTGCAAATACTATTGCCATTATAAGCTGGTCACATTAACATTTAAAGACCACGCTCTTCAGAGAGGAGAAAGACAAACCATTTTGCATGAAAAGGTAAAAGGGTTAGCTCTCAGTGGCCTGTCCATGCATTCCCATGACGTAAATGTGGCTGACAGCTGTCCACAGGGAACGAAGGAAAGCAATGTCAAACTTAAGAAGCCTACGACCCAACACAATGACCTCCTGACATCGCATTTGGCTCATTACAATATATAAAAAAGTCTTATTGCTCAACAAAATACACTAGCATTGAAGGAAAAACAAATCAATATAGTGTTGGCTATGTTTTCTTCATAAACAGAAGTAAAACAATAATTTACTCTGAAATTCTGATTGCAGAGTATTCTCCCTTGTGAAATAACCTTTTTCTCTACTCCCACCATTAAGATGAACAAATATTTATCATGGAATTTCCCTGAGATTACCATAGGGGGGAAATTAACCTGAATAGAAAGTTAAAATGAAAACAACTCTTAAAAATGACAAGCACGGAAAACACAGCTCTTCTGTGTGGTAACACAGTTCAGGGCTAATAGAAACACTTCTCTTCCACTGGTCGACTGCTATGACTAAAACCAAAACATAATCTCTTACTTCACAGATGTCCTGTAAAAAAGGATAATAATCCCTTTCCCCAAATATAATATTCTTAAAAGTTACGCTTCCTAGAATTAGCGGTAGCAGAAATGTATCTGTTTCTATATTAACAGCTAACACTTACTGAGTGTAAATGGCCCTGTGCTAAGCACTTTATCTTCATTAAATCCTTACAACATCCTTGAGAGAGGTAATGTTATAATTTCCATTTTAGAGTTGTGGGAACAGAGGTTTAGAAATAATGAATAACTAGCCTAAGTCCACCAGGCTAGTTGGTGGCAAGCTAGGATTCCACCTAATTCTAGAGCAGGGTTGCTTGACAAAGATTCTTATGTGCGAGAAATGTGCTGCGTCTGCTGCCCAATTCAGTAGCCATCAGCCACATGTGGGTACCGGGCACTTGAAATGGGGCTAATGTGACTGGTCAGCAGCCTGTTTTAAGTGATCTCAAACAAAAAAATGTTTTTTACATTTTTTAAAAGTTCTAAAAAAAAAATGAAACAGAGACAGCATAAAGACTAAAAATCCTGAAATATTTATAATCAGGCTCTTTACAAAGAACACCTGCTGACCCCAGCCCAAGAGTTTGACTAAAATAAGCTGAGTATACTGTTAGCCACCACAATCAATGCCCTCAAGAAATTTCAAACCAGTCCCCCTGCTTAAATCTTTACAGTATGAGGATGACATTAAGAACCATGTCACATGAGCATATTCATATTTTCCATTATAGCACTTAAGTGAGCCAAGCCTGAGCAAAGGCAAAAATGCTGACCAAGATATGCCTTAATTAAGTTCCGTGCAGTCAGCCACCCAAATGACACTTCACATTTACAAACTGCATTCGCATTCCTTACCACGTGTTTTATTTAAAACAATCTCATGAGCAAGTATGCCCATTTTACAAAGAAGAAAAGTAAGACACCATGTTCTATGCCATATCAAAGGAGTCGCAACTCTGATTCCATGACTGAACTGTGAAACAAAATTTCTGTGGAAGCTGAAGAATATGGTGCATGTACCAGGGTTACATGAGTTCCCAATTAAGTTCAACTGACTGAAACATAATAGCTAAGGACATGGGTTTTCTCCCTTTGGGGGAGAAGTAGCCCCTATTCTCTCCACCAAGTGAGTGAATGTAGAGGGAGAGGTGGGGGCAAGGAGACTCCAGGGATACATCTCTGAAGGCTAGAGTAGCTTTTTCATGGGAGTTCCTGAAAACCAACAAAAACAGAGCTCCCAGGAGTTCAGGCCCTGCAGAAGAGCGAGCAGCTTTGCCCCTTCTAGCTGGCCTTCAGGGGCATGCATTAAGGATACCACTCTCCCAGCAATGACTAAGGCGGTTTGGAAAATCACTGTTCCCTTCAAAACAGCTGGCGTGTCTTCACTCTGACACTCTCCATGTCATTCCTGTGATTCCTGGGATGTGAGGACCCTCTGGGACTTCCAGTGTGAAGCAAACTATCCTCTTGTGTGCTGAGAGTACTGATGGTTCCAGGTTTCCCCAGAGGTCACATGTAAGACTGGTATTTTGCATCCTGTTCTCATGCTCTAAACTGCACTGACCAATAAAGCAACCAGTTGCTGTAAGTGGCTATTTAAACTAATTAAAATGAAACAATATTAAAAGTTGAGTTTCTCAGCTGCACTTATATGCAACTCCAGCTCAATAGTCACATGTGGTTAGCCCCCACCATACCAGACAGCACAGATACAGAACATGCCCAACATCACTGCAAGTTCTGCTCAGCTGTGTTGCAGCCTGAAGCCTAACTGTCACACGATTCTGATTAGATGCACACATATGATGGGAGGTCATGCTTTCCTTCTAACTTCTGATTGGTATTGCCCCAGTGCCACATAACCATTACCAAGTTATTCTCTTACTGCATCATACGTTTGATTCACTCACAGGATTGTTTTTTGAGCACTGTCCTTTACATGTTCCCTTCTGCCCACCCAACAATTAAATCATTTATTGATGGGTTTGCCTAAAAGTGTTACTGGGCCTTTTCCCCTTTCTCACCGAGACTATGTTGGCCTTGGTGTTTTGTGTTAAATGTATTCAAATTGTACTGTACAAACCATTATGGGCTTAGAAACACACGTACTTTTGTACTTTCCATCTAGGAAGCCTTGGCTCTCCTTGTCTTAATGCCTTCTTTAAGCTATGCATCCTCTTCTCCATCTCCATCTCTTAAGCCACCTTGGGAGCCAGTTTTTGTTTTGTTTTGTTTTGTTTGAGTTGGAGTCTCACTCTGTCGCCCAGACTGGAGTGCAGTGGCTGCTCCCGGCCACCGCAGCCTCGACCTGCTGGGCTCCGGTGATCCTTCCTCCTCAGCCTTCCGAGTAGCCGGAATTACAGGCGCGCGCTACCATGCCCAGCTGATTTTTTTTATTTTTATTGTAGAGATGAGGTCTCGCTGCCCAGGCGGGTCTCGAACCCGCGGGTTCAGGCAATCCACTCACCTCAGCCTCCCAAAGGCGCGGGATTACAGGCTGAGCCACCGAGCCCGGCTGGTTTTTTGTTTTTGTTTGTTTGTTTTGAGTTGGAGTCTTGCTCTGTGGCCCAGGCTGGAGTGCAGTGGCACACTCATGGCCGGCTGAGCCAGCTTTACAGCACTTTCTGAATCTTCTCAATACAAGTAATTACTATGGAAAAAACCTTGGGAGTGAATTAGTTTAGGTTGCTCCAAAGGCAGATCCTGAGACAAAGACTTTGTTGCAGGTTAGTCTTCTGGGAAAATGGTCCCAGAAATATGGGGTAAAGGAGCAAGGGGAATGATAAAATGAGAAAAGCTAAAATAAAGGTGTGTTCTGAGGTTGCTACTGTGACCAGCAGGGTCTCAAATCCACTACATAAAATACTTTCAGAAACTGTCAGCTGGGAAAAAAGGTGGGGGGGGGGAGTTGGAGGTATCTAGCCACCAGCCCCCACTCCACCTTAATGAAGGCTTGCCCTTCCAGTGTGTTCTGGGGAACACCTACAGAGCTGGAGAAGCCCAAGGAAGAGATGGAAAGACATGAGTATGGCTCAAAGTGGGTCCTGGCAGTGGTCAGTCTGAGCTCAGAAGATTCCTTCCACCATAGCTGTGCTGGAGACCAGAGCTGCATCAAGAGGAGGAAATGCAGGTGCACAAGGCAGGCTTCTTTACAAGTGAAAACAAGCATGACTTTCCCAACTGCAATTTCTCCCAAATGCCAGCTCAACTTCTCTAGCTAACCCATCACCACCCTTCAGGACTCAGCCTGATTGGCTCATTCTGAGAGACTTTCCCACCTTCTCCCACCGCAGTTGAGCTGTTTCTCTGTGCCCCATGCCCTCAATAATCTGCAACCCTCATCACAGTGATGTGTAAGTGTGTGCTGCTCTGTCTCTCTACACTGGACTCTGAACTCCCTGGGGAAAAGGCTCTCCTTCATATCCAGGAACCCTGCATCTAAAGAAGCCCGATATCCAGAGGACACAAAGAAGGACATGCATAACCCCCGAGACATCAGGTAAGAAGTAAGGGCTCTAAATCTCTATCCATGTTCATGCTCCTCCATTTAGTTACAGGATAAAGGGCGCAGTCTCAACTAAGTTAAATAGGCATTTGTAAATAGGCATGCTTCATCTTACTTCATTTAATCCAGCAATGACCCTGATCAGTTAAGTCATATTTCATCAAATCTGAGCTGTCACTGATTATAAGATTCTGCCTTATTTTATTTGCCGTTAGGGAAAAAATAAGTCTGCCAAAATAATTGAAAGGTAATACAAATTGTAAGAAATGTACTGATTTCAAAAATATAAAAATGTGAAGGGGGGCACTATACTTCCTGAAATTTTTGAAATGTGATTTTTATTCATTTCTCATCTGAGTCTAAAAAAAGATTTAAGGTGAGACTCTTATGAAGCAGATATTACTGTTCACTTTATCAATAAAAACCTGGGGTTCCTAAGATAGTGCGTGTTCCTTGATGTTGCTCCCTCCTTAAGGCTCAGTCCTCTCTCTGGCAAGACCTCTGCTCAAGAAAGCGTCTGAGGAACTCACCCATGCCGAAAGAAACTTGGGAGGACAATCTTCGGGCACATCCATGATACCTACAGAGGAGCAAGAAGTCCTCACTGAGGGCTATGTCTCCAAGTGCACAAAAGCAGGTATCATGGAGCCAACTGGAAGAGTGGATTTGGAAACAGGGGTGTCTTTTCAAGAGCCTGCCTTTCCAACCCTGACTAAGCACCCCTGTCAAAATGTATACTAACAGACACTCCAAATTTCCAGGGGAAAATGGCTAGATAAGCTCAAAGGGCTGGTGAAAAATTTTAAGAGGAAGTTCTCTTGAAGCTGTGCATTAACAAAAGTAAGCAACAAATAAGACAATGATTCTGAAAGGCAAGGGAACTCACAATGGGAAATTACATCAAATGTTTGCTTTCTTTTCAAGAGTTAACTTAATGGGTACAGATCCTGAACTACGGGTAACAAATGGTTGGGGACAAATTCTCCCCTTTTCATGTCTAAGAATAATGAACTCGGGGAGTGGGAGAGACCAAATGAAGATGAAGAAGGAAAAGAAACTGATAGTAATTACAACTTGCTCTGTGTCCAACCAACAGCTTGCAATCTGCCCCACGCCTTTATTCTCCCATCTCAACACCATGGGCAGCCGTAACTAGTTAATAAATAGGCAGCTGTGGCTGACAGCTCCACAGTACTCCAGTGTGTCTCCTCCCCCACCCCTGCCTATTAGCACGTCCCCCTGGCACCGTGTCCATGTTTCCATGTGGTGTGCCTGGGCAGGAACACACCGAGGGCTCCCCTGGGCTCTGGAGGCAGGTGGTACCCGTTCTGAACCAAGAGGAGAAGATGCTTGTGCCAGACTATTTTTCTTTCCAGAGGGAAGAGAAGGGGAAGGGAAAGGAGGTTTAAGCCACACATAAAGGACTGACTGCCTTTTCTTGCTGCCAGTGACAATGTGCTGCAGGCTAAGCAGAGTTTTTAAAAGTGCTTTCATTTTTAATTTTGCAAAATGGATTCGACCAACAGACTAGCACACGCACAAATGCATACAAGCATGTGCACAAACGAACACATACTTGCACGTGAGTGCACACATACACACAGACCCAACGATGCTTTCATTTTTAGTCTTCTATAGATCCTGTAGACGCCTGCTTTGCAAAGAGATCCGTTAAGCCGCTTTAAATTCACCATGCAGCTAAATCTATGAGTAAGAAGTAGGATACAGATTTCAGTCAACTCTGTCAGAAAAGAAGCCGCCTATTTGGTAGCTTTGTCTTAAGGGGTAGCGGTAGCAGAGGCTTTTCTTTGAGGCAAGGAGATAGAGTGGCAGAGAACCAGGAAGAAAATAGCAAAGGGTAGGGCTGGCTCTAAATCTTTAATAATTTCCCCAAATGTGTTTGAAACAGTCATTTCCATTTCAAAGAGTTTATCCAAAAGTTGTATGTCTCAACCTATCTCAACTTGTAGTTAGAATATTTTCATTTAACTCATTAAAATAAACATGTCATCTGACAATCTTTGAAATTTAGTACATCTCAGGTAGAAAAAAGAAAACAAACACTGGATACAATAATTCAGATATGCACTTGTATAATATTGCCTACATTTTCCAACAGCCTTATCACAAGTTAACTCATTGAATTTGTGACAAATTACATCCTCTACTTCTGCCCACTCTAGAGTTGTGCAATTAATTTTTCAAACCTAATTTGAAGACTTTATATTTAACTTTACTATTTTTCACCCTGTTATTTCTGGTGCATCCTTTTACACTGTCAAGATTTTCTTGACTCAAGATCAAGTCAGTAATCACATTAGCTATCCCTCCCAGTCGTGTGTCAGCTGCCAATTTGATAAACATGTCTTCATCAAAGTCATTGATACAAATCGTGAACCAGACAAGTCTGAGGACAGAGCTCTGCATCGCTCCACTAGAAATATTCCTCCAGGTTAACATTAAACCAATAATCTACACTGTGGAAAAGATGATCTGTTCAGATAAATACAAATATAACTAAATGCATTATTCTCCTACTCAGTCCACATTTCTCCATGTTACTCATAAGGGCCTCTGGGGAGATTTTATCAGATGCCTTGTGGATAGACAGATGTACAATATGCTGAGCTCAGTTGGAAGGGGAGCAGAGGAGGAAGAGGGAGGGCAGGGAGGAGTTTTCAGCCAAGTCCTGGCAGCACTACAGCTGTGACAACCAATCACAGCTGCCCTGGCATTCCCTAGTCCCAAGGAAGTAGTTCATAACCACCCCTCTTCTTACTCAGGACTTCATCCTCTGCATCAGGGAATGATAATCTCAAGGCTTATATATTCCATTTACCAGAAGTTTACATACTGGTGGATTAAAACCATAGATATTTTACCTTCAAATATAAAATAAATCAAACATGAAACCTGAAAATAGCTTCTTCTTTTTTTTTTAAAAAGATGTGGGGTACAATTCAGAGTTAGGGATTCGAATGTTCATTTTGCAGGTACCCTTGTTGATGAGGTGTGACCCTCCCTCCCCTGGCAGTTTCTCTCAACTGCCAATCCCACTCCCCTCCCCTGGCAGTTTCCCACTACTGCCAATCCCTTTCTTATAGTATTTTTTTTCTTTTATTTTTTTTTAATTTTAAAGATGTGGGGTACAATTCAGGGCTAGGTATACAAATGTTCATTATGCAGGTACCCTTGTTAATGAGGTGTGCTCCCCTTCCCAAGGCAGATTTCCACTACTGCCAATCTCACTTCCTATCTCCCTCCAGGCAGTTTCCCACTATTGCCAATCATTCTCTTATAGTATTACGATAATTGTTCAAGGTCTGCTTATGAGTGAGAACATGTGATACTCAGTTCTTTGTTTCTGTGAAAGATCACTCAGTATTACAGACACTAAGTCCATCCAGGCTGCTCTGAAGTTCATGATTTTGTTCTTCTTAATGGCTGTGTAATATTCCATCGTGTATATATAGCACATTTTCTTTATCCAGTTCTCTTTTGAAATGGACAGGATGGTTGGTTCCATGTTCTTGCTACTGTAAACAATGCTGCGATAAACATATGTGTGCAGGTATCTTTTTTATAGAGTGATTTGAGTTATTCCAGGTATATTCCCAGTAAGGGGATTGTGGGATAGCACGGAAGGTCGATTTTCAGATCTTTTACAAATAGCCATACTGTTTTCTACAGAGGCTGTACTAGTTTACCCTCCCACCAACAGTGTAGAAGTGTTCCCTTTTCGCCTCACCCTCTCCCGCATCTGTTGTTTTTTGAGTTATTAATGATAGCTATCCTGGCTGGAGTTAGCTGGTATCTCAGTGTAGTTTTAATTTGCATTTCTTTGATGAATAGTGAGGCTGAGCATTTTTTTCATATATCTGTTGCCTGCTCGTACATCTTCTTTTGAAAACGGTCTATTCCTATCTTTTGCCCACTTTGTAATGGGGCTGTTTGTTTGTTTTTTTCTGGCACATTTGAGTTCCTTGTAGACCCTAGATGTCAGGCCTTTGTCAGACATACAGTTGACAAACTGAAAATAGCTTCTTAAAACCTGCCTCAAGTAGTATAAGCATAGGCTATGAGCCCTTGGCAGTGTCTTTTCTCCTGGTGCTTGAGCTGCTCTCCTGGAAGAAAGGGTCACTGAACAGGGGCTCAGATGACACCTGTCCAGAGCTGCCAGGAAGCATCCTGTGTCCTTGGTCATGCCATTTGTATTGTAGGCATTTACATCATTGTATCTGTCAAGGGAAGAATTGTCTTGGGAGGGCCCAGTTACACAAAACATTATTTGCCCCTTCGGCCTAGTGCCTTTTTAGGTTTGGAAGCCGAGGCGTAACCTCCAAGGACAAGAAAACTCAATAGTATGTGCACGTTTGTGTGCATGTATGTGTATGTCCTGTGTCAGCATATGTGTGCTTACTATAGTGAGGAGGTGGAGGATCCACACAGACGTGAGAGAACAAGGCTGCTGGTTCTAACTTTTCAAATTGTCCTGTCCTTTTCCCACTCCTGAGAAGCAGAGGGCTGCACTAGAACAGGGCACATCAATATGGCTGGCTGACGTCTCTCTGACACTGGTATACTTGTGTATGGCTATGCAGTTTGGGCTTAATTGCTTTTAAGTTATAGTAGTTAATGCTATAGCTAAAGTAGAATAATTTTTTTAACCATTTGGAATTTTATGCACATGATACCACCTGAACTGGGTCATCTGCATAGGGCTTTGGCAATCGTTTTATTATGCAGACATTTGAGCTGTAATAGCATTTGCTGTAAGAAGCTATAACATCTATGGATATATTATGCAAAAGCAGAAGTAGAGATTCAAAAAGGTGACAAAATTAAAAAGATAAACAACGATGTATTAGAAATGTTTTTATTCTCCTGGAAGAATAAAAACTAGATGAATATCTGTAGACCTTCCTGATTCTGCATTTTCAAGAAAAGACTTATCTCCTGGTCATAGACACCAGAGGAAAGTAGAACTCAATTCCTGGTCCGGATTCCTTAAATGTATTCTATGGCATCTTGCCTCTCTCACTGTGGTATCTCCTGGAAGGGAATAGCACAGATTCTGAATAGAATGAGAACACAACCATGCCAACACAAAAGAGCACAGGTACCTAATACTCATTAGGTAACACATTAAACACTGTAGCTACAGTGAGGATTTCCAAACAAAGGGATCACAAGTTAAAATATCTGCACTCGGTAACCAACATGCCCAAGAAGATCAGTCAGACCTTTAACCTGGGTGTAAGTGACAGCAGGCTGATGCAATGCCAATGTATCACAACACAGACTCACACGTTCTGCATGACAGAATTCCCAAAAGCCATAATTCTATCGCATGACAAATTATTTAAATGCTTTTATATATTAAAATAAACACAAATAAATGATGGTGTCGATAATTTTTATATTGTATAGTCAAGAAAAGATAGCAGGTTTCTGAAAATACATACACATAGCAGTAAGTCTTTGGGGCTCCTCCTCAGTCATCCATGGGCCTGACCACCTCTCCTTGGCTCAGAGAGAGATTGGGGGCAATCCTAGGAAGTGCTGCCTCTTGCTACCAAAAAGGAACGGAAAAACCGCAACCACCTGGCTACTCACAGCCACTCAGACCAGACCAAAGGACAGCCTAAACTAGTACCAAGTTAGGTGGGAGCTAGGAAAGTGACCCTGGATGAACCACTTTCCCACCAAATGCAACCACCAAATTGTGGTGCTGGTTGTTTTCTACTCGCAAGTGGTGGGCACTTATCAACTTGAGAAAATCGCGGTGGTGTGAACACTTGTATCTTGCCTCAGTTTCTGGGCATTTACTCTACTTTCAGTGGCAGCACGGACTGAGATGAACAGAAGGGCAGCTCCAGCCAGGGCCTGGAAAGTAGGAGGCTCGTGTTCTACTCATGCTTCTGCCATGAGTGGCTGAGGACATTTAACCTCTCTGTGCTTAAACTTCCTTTTCATAAAATGGAAATGTTATTCCCTGTCTCTTCCCAAGATTAACTGTTTGGCCCACATCAGACAGTGAGAAAATAATCTGCAAAAGCACCAAATGAGGGAAAGAGATATTGTCACCATCTAGAGAATTTCTATCTCTAATATTCTAGGCTTTTATCTAGAATTGGAAAAAGCTACCAATGGACACTCAGGTTAAACAGCATCTGGTCACAGGTTAGGCTGATGAAATTATTTGGAGTCTCTGTCGTGGCCACATCAATTTGTGCTCTTTCAATCAGATTCCGCATGTATTGACTGAGTGCCCTCAAGTGCCAGGCTAATACTCACATTTTTTATGTGCCAAGCACTGCCCAAGTATTTTATATGAATTCATTCGCTTAACTCTCAGAAGATATTAGTCAATTGAACACACAAAAACCAATTAATTTACAATTTAGTAAACTGAGGCTCAAGAGAGGTAAAGTAATTTTCTCAAGGTCACCCAAAAAGTAAGACAGTATTCAAACTCAGGCAGTTCAGCTTGTGAGCCCATTTCCTAATCCCTGTGTTAAATGTCCTGGATATGCTGCAGCAAGACCAGTAACATATGGATCAAACAAATAAAAGTGGTATTTCAGGAAAGTAATTTCAGGTATTTCAGGAAAGTGTCAGGAGGAAAGAAGATAGGGCAATGACATAGGAAGTGCCCAAGGAGGTCTGGTGTGGGCTGAGACTGTTCAGAAAAGAGCTCCTGGCTAATCTCTGACCACTTAAGTATCTTGGGACTAGTTCTGTTTAGCTCTGTGAGACCCAAGGACAGTCAAGGTCTTTATTTGCTTTGGTTTAATAAAGGAATTATGTACAAAATGTTATAACAGGCATATCCACCAGAGCTTTGGCCACATAAAACTGAACGGACATGGACCCTGCTTTTGAGTCATGCATAGTAATTCAGGAAGAGAAGTGTCAATTGCCACACCTGATTATCCTTATAAAGACAGAGAGGGATGTTTTCTCCTGATTATAAAAGTAGTCGCCCTTCAATCCCACATGTTCTACTACAACTAGAGCTCCACGCTGACGCCTACCTGGCACTGAGTATTCTACATTTCCAGAATTCATTCCTTGTTTTCCAGCATCATAACTTCCCCCTCCATCTCCAATTCCTCCTGATGGCCTGGGTACAGCCTCAGCAGTTCAGCCCACCTCTCCCTCCTCCTGTGTCCCCTCTGGCTGCAGTTCCAAATCCTGTTTGGATCTGTCAGATCCCCTTGTCTGGCCCTGCCTCCACTCCACTGCTAGAACCTCACCGCCTTCTTAGGAAATTCTCTGCAGTTGCAGTAGCCTCCTAGCAGTTCTCCCCATGATGTTTTATACAAGGCAACATTAATCTCCCTCCCTCACTCCATTCTTTCGTTCATTCATGGAGTAAATATTTATCGATCTCCCACTAAGACACCTTGCACTGTTCTGGGAGTTGTGGATTCGAATTCAGTTGTCAAGACAGATACATTCTTGTCCAAATGAAGCTTAACTACTAGTAAGGAAGACAAACAATAAAAATGAAAATAAATAGGATAATTTGCTGATTTATAAATGCCATGAAAAAAATAAAGCAGGGTGATAAAAGAAAACATAAATAATAACACTTTCAACTCGGGTAATAGAAAACTGACTCAAAAACTCAAACTGACTCAAAGTTTCTTCTCAACTTGAGAAGAAAATAATACCACACAAAACAGGGTTCTGGGCATGTTCCCTCAGGACCTTGGCTCTCTGCCTTCCTCTGGGTGTTGGCTTTATCCTTACACAGCAGACCCAGACATAGCCCCTGATCTTCAGCTTCCAGGGAATGAAGATGAGAAAATGCCTTCCTGTGACACTTTCTCAGAAGTGAGGACACTTGGCCCCAGAGGCAGCTCCAGTTAACTGCCTTATGACTCATTGGTCCCTCCTTGAGTCACATGCCCATGAGTAAACCAATCACTGATAAAAAGAGAATTACTGTGACGGGATTAGACCAATCAGGATCTGCTCCTGGTCAAAGAACCTAGAAACACCTTTCCCTGAGTTATGAAGGGTCCAGAGTGGCTATCTGAGCAAAATCAGGAGAGAAAAAAATATCAGGTGAGCAAACACCAGCATCCATGACAGCAAGCCACATGGGGCTGGAGTGCAGAAAGGGTAACTGGAGGCTGGGAGACAGAAAATGGTTGAGGAAGGCATCTCTGAGCTGCACTTGAGAAACAAGAAAGAGGTATCCATGCAAAGCCCTGGGCTAGGAGTGTTTCAGCTACAAAGACCAGTAAAAGCAGAGACTCCAGCCAAGACAAGGTCAGTCTGTTCAGGAAACAGAAAACAGCGTGACTACAGGGAGTGAAGGAAGGAGAGGCAGGTGTCGGCTATGCAGAACCTTGAAGGACAAAAGCCAGGGATGGGATTCTACCTGAAACTTCATGGGGAGCCTCTGGAGCACTGTGGTCAGAAAGGCCTGGTCTGAAATGCAGATGCGTCATGAAACATCCTCTCATGTGCCCTCTTTCATTACCACTCAACCCACTACCTATACAACGAAATCCAAACTTCTTGACTGAGCATTCAAGGTCCTCTGTAATCTGGCTCCAAATGGCTATTTCTACATCATACATTCAAATAAAATTCTCTTCCTTTGTTATGCCCAAAGTAGTACTACACCCACATTCTTGCACGTGCCTAGAATATACTTCTCTTCAAGCCTGCACATTCAACTCAATACTTTTCAAGAACTGTCCAAGAAATCTAGTCTTTCAAACATTATCTCTGAGTGAATTGGGAACCTCGTCAAAGACTAAGTCAGATGCCACAAAACCTTCCCCAATACCCAAGGAAAATTAATTTCTCCCATCTGCAAACCATCACAACCTTTTATCTATCACTTTATCTTATCATTCGTTCAGTAAAGAATACATAAACTAATGCATTAATGAACAAACAGAGGTTGCTGATCCTGGCCATTAAAACTTCAGCAGAAATCAACACCAACACCAGTAAGACAGTGGCATGCGCCATCAGAGAATACAGATGTGCAATGGTGGCTCAGGAAGTAGCAAATGCTTTAGTTTGATGGGTATAAAGGACATTTCATGAACAAAATGTTTTCCTACCTTTATATCAATTCCTGGCAGAACTGAAGAACTGTTACTGGGAGGCTGACATGAAGAACACAGATTTGGCAATGGCGGGGATCCTGAGGTTCCTAAATCACCCACAGCTAGACTGGTTGATGCCCTAAAAAGTGGTGATCTCAGCAGTTATGAATACAAATTTCTAAAGGCATCTGACAGGGCAGCACCCACTCTGTGCCACCCATGCAGTGCGATCTTTGCTTGTGCTGACTATTCTCTTGTACTACTATGTTGAAAGATGATGCCATCCACATCACAAACAAATCCTCTATCTGTATATGCCTGGGTAGATCAGGTCACAATGAAAGCAACCAAGATAATCCAATCTAGTCTGCAAATAACAAAGCCGAATCTTCTATCAAATTCACTTTAAACAAAAGCAATAGGATAACCCTAAGGAATGCTGAAGGAAGAAAAACAATGTGAAAGAATAAAAACTATATATATTTCAATGTTTTCTAAAGCTTTAGATGCCGTCTCATGAATTAGGAGCAATGGTATTCTTAATGTACACAGTGTATCCAAGATGTGTGAGTTACAAAGCAGGAGGCTTTGCTTGTGATGTCTGTGTCACAACCTCCTTAGCATTATTTAAATATAGAGTTTTATATGCAAATATGAGTAACACTAAAAGTAACATCTCAAACAAGAACAAAATAAAAACAGTACATACCGGTTAAAAACAATTCCATGTATGAACACATCTATGATCCGAAAACATTACCCTTTTTATGCTTGAATATATATTTTCAGACAATTCATCCAAATGTCAACACTTTTTTTCGTGTGCACAAGATTTTGTGTGTGGCATATATACTGATGTTGTGCTCTTTGTATTTAACAAAGCTGGGGGTGTGTATTATTATTTCTTCTACCCAAATAAACAAGCAGATTGACATCACAAGTCTTCTTTTGCTTAGACAGAATATTGAGGAAACAAATATTTATTCTGGGTTACTCAGCTGTGATACATAAGGGGATTCATGACACGCTGTGTCTGGTGCCTGCTTAGCTTTTACGAGATAATTGCACCTTGGACCACCTAGAATACTGCATTAAATACACAGACCTGATTTTAAAATTTAAAAAACATGGAACGGGCAGAATGTAATCAGTCATGCCACCATAAAATTAAGGAAGATACAAATAAATGGGCAATAGAAAGGTGCAATAAAACCAGGATTAATCAAACCGTGATTAATTCAGATGAAAACCAATAGTGCCAGCTGTATCGGATCCATTCTGCAGCATTATTCTCTCCTGCTCCTTTTTTCCCCATTTTTCCTCCTTCTCATTTCCCTGTGCTCTCACCCCTAGGGCACCCGTCTTGGTGGATAAACCTGCAGGAGAGTTAATTGTCACATACATGGATTTAATCACATTGGCCATCACATTTGGGGGCCCTGCCTTCAGCGATCCATGACTAATTGTTGTGGTAATTTTTCAATCATTAACAGCAGCGCATATGCTGCAGACAAATCCCAAGGTGCCTGCTAAACCCCAATGACAAGCAGCACACAGGCTCCAGAAGGGCCACCACAAGCCTCACCCCAGCCCCCACCCCAATCCTATTAGTCATGAGCTGTCATTAATATACATCTACTCCAGGGATATGTCAGGCTGCAATGAGCTGGAGGGGCCTGAGCATGCTTTAAAACATAGTCTTGTTTTCAATCTAGTCTTTGAAAAGGAAGAGGAAGAGGGGGAAGAAAGAAATTAAAACTCCATGTGGGACAAGGAGCTGGGGGACTATTCTGAATTCCACTTGTTTCTCATTCATTTTCAGGCAGGTTCCTGAACTGCGGCAAGTGCCCTTTCTTTGAGTTTCAGCAGTATTAGTGATCTCCATGGCAACCACCAGTGCGCATCTGCTGCACCACACTGCAGCTTCCCTGAGCTCAATTCTCAAGTTGCTCTGGTGTCAGACGGGGCACGCCATGTGCACTGGTGGGACAAGACCTGCCGCCTTGGGGAATCATCCAGCTGATTGAAGCGCTGCTCTAATCACCACATAATATGAGCGAACAAGATCACACGGAATATGATCTGCTTGCACTAGGCAATAGGATTCCAGGAATGCTATTTATTTTTCATTTTCCTTTTCTTAAAGGTCTTTGTTGGTGTAAAGCAAAGAGCCACTAGAATAAGCTACCTAACAAAAAGGATTAATTTAAAAGTATGTGGTACAGTGTCGTGGGTATTGATTTATTTAAAGCATACATCTCACATGTCCTTCTTTAATGCATTATTCAAGAGAAAATTAAAATTCCCAGGGTTTCCCCTTGTTTCTTCCTAAATGAAGGGATATTTGGAATATTAGAGTATGGAAAGGTAAGAGAAGGATTCCTGAGTTTTTACTGAAATTCTGAATCTTCCTATGGAGTCTCAGGAAATTCACTCTTACACCCAGTTTTCCCAAGATTGAAATAAGATCTACTTGTTTTAGGCACTTAGCACTAGATCACTGAACAAGATCTCGGCAAGACTTAATTAAAATGTGCAATTCATTTTTAGCTCCTCAAATGAAAGATGTTTGGTGCAGGCTCCATCATTATGAAATGAGGGGCTGAGCGCCCTCTACTGTTGCTTCTAGGTCAGTCTCTCAGTGTCTGAACCTCCTCAATGGAGTTCACTTATTGTTAAATGTAGCTCTTATCCTCTGGCTTAGAAAGTGTTTTTGGATCAGTAAGAACAGGAAGAAAGCAGCAAAGGAAGAGGAAGAGAACCAGGTAACAATAGACTGACTTCTATAAATAGAACATTCCTGTACCAAGACTACTCAAAAGTACCTGAGGTTATTTACATCAAAGTGAGAGAGGTCCAGGAAAATTCGGAGTGCTCAATTTTGCATCATGTACACACACACAAAAGATTAAAAATAGAGTCTTTTGCTTTGCACTCACATTCTTCCAGGGCAATGATACCTATAGGACCTTACTGATTGGTCTGTTTTCTAGAAAAGTCTCATTTTTATTGGAATTTTCACTAATCACAGCACCTAGTTAGTTCCAAACTTTGTCTCTGAGATTAGTTTAAACAAACCCAGACTCATGCTCTATACAAAACTATGTAAAACAAGCTATACAGAAAAAATCCACTTTGAGTCTACAGGTACTTTTTAGTTATTACAGTAAAAATAATAGAGAAGATAAAACAATCCGAACATTACATCTTCCCTTTTTCCATTATGTACATGATGATACAATACATTTACATTTATATAATTGTAAATACAAGTTTAGCACAGAGCTGAAATTAAGCAGTACACCATCATCCCTCAGCTGGTTCTAGGACCTCCCTCTGATACCGAAATCTGAGGATGCTCAAGTTTCTTTTATAAAATGGTATAGCATTTGCAAATAACCTATACACATCCTCCCATATACTTTAAATCATCTGTAGATTACTTATAAAACCTAACACAAGCCGGGCTCGGTGGCTCAGTGTGTAATCCCACGCCTTTGGGAGGCTGAGGTGAGTGGATTGCCTGAGCCCGCGGGTTCGAGACCCACCTGGGCAACTTGGCGAGACCTCATCTCTACAATAAATCAAAAAATTAGCCAGGTGTGGTAGCATGCGCCTGTAGTTCCAGCTACTTGGAAGGCTGAGGCGGAAGGATCGCCGGAGCCCAGCAGGTCGAGGCTGCGGTGGCTGGGAGTGGCCACTGCACTCCAGTCTGGGTGACAGAGTGAGACTCCAACTCAAAAAAAAAACCAAAAACCTAACACAATGTAAATGCCATGTGAATAGTTGCTATATTGTATTTTTTTATTTGTATTATCATCGTGAATTTGCAGACATGAAGGGTTGATTATAAAGAAAAAATACTGCTTCTTTTAAAAAAATTAATTCTTTTTGGAAAGGTGCTGGTAAGAATAACAGTAGGCCGGGCTCGGTGGTTCAGTCTGTAATCCCAGAGCTTCGGGAGGCCAAGGTGAGTGAATTGCCTGAGACTGCGAGTTCGAGACCCGCCTGGACAACTTGGCGAGACCTCATCTCAACAAAAAATCAAAAAAATTAGCCAGGCGTGGTAGCACACGCCTGTAGTTCCAGCTACTTGGAAGACTGAGGCGGAAGTATCGCCGGCGCCCAGCAGGCGAGGCTGCGGTGGCCGGGAGCGGCCACTGCACTCCAGTCTGGGCGACAGAGTGAGACTCCAACTCAAAAAAAAAAAAAAAAAAAAGAATAACAGTAATAACAATATACTAGATAATATATTGAAGTCTAGTATTCACTGAACTTTTGTTTTGTGTCAGAAACTATTCTACGTGTTCTGCATGCATCATTCTTTAATTTTTGCAACTCTTCAAGGTCAGTACCAATATTATCCTTATTTTAGAGATAACAAGAATGAGACTCAGAGAGGTAAGTATCTTACGTGGATCATACAACTGACAAATGATAAAATCAGAATTCAAATGCAGGCCGTCTAAATCCTAAACACACAAAGTTAGCCATTAAACCATGTTGAAGAATACCAAATAGAAATCAAATCCTGGAATTTAGATAGGATGTGGTGAAAAGGGAACACTTCTACACTGTTGGTGGAAGTGTAAACTAGTGCAACCTCTGTGGAAAGCATTGTGGCAATTCCTAAAAGCTCTAAATATCAACCTCCCATATGACCCCACAAACCCCTACTGGGAATATACCCCGAAGAGCTCAAATCACTCTATCAAAAAGATACCTGCACATGTATGTTTATTGCAGCATTGTTCACAATAGCAAGAACATGGAACCAGCCATGCTGTCCATCAAAAGAGGATTGTATTTTAAAAATGTGATACATATACATGATGGAATACTACGCATCTATAAAAAAGAACAAAATCATGAATTTTGCAGCAACCTGGATGGAACTAGAGTGAACTCTCACAGAAACAAAGATCTGAGTATCACATGTTCTCACTCATAAGTGGACCTTGAACATCTATCATAATACTATGAGAAAAGGAGTGACCGTGGTGGCAATCTATGGGGAGGGGACAGGGAGGGCAAGGGTGCTGGTATTAACAGTTATTAACTATACTGGTATTAACTATACCCCATAATTTTAAAATAAAAAATACATTAAAAAAATAGAAATTAAAGACCTCAACTATTATTGTAAAAAAAAAAAATGTTGAAAGCTCTGTTTACTTTATATATTTTTTTCCTCTAAACCCCAAATTTATCTTTTTAGAAGCAATGACAACATATTATTCTATCACCTTTAATTTTTTCATAGATCATCATCAATTTACCCTTGACCTGAGTCAGCATCACTGACAGAAACCCAGTTCCATTAAGGGACTCCAGGGCCAGTGTACAGAACATTCTACACGACCAAATTCCAGAGCCTAGCAGATGGTCTGTGAGTTACTGGAGCGGCAATTAGCAGCTAGTTGTTGGATTCTGACATGCTGGAGTGTGGAGAAGGGGTTTTCTCAGCTCTGAGCAGTTGTCTAGGGAGAAGGTCAGGGAAGAATTCAGTGGCAGGATTAGCTACTGCCTCCGAAGGGACACAGAGCAGGGAGTACCAAGTGTGCATGCGACTCTACAAGATGGGAAGGAGGAATGGTTCTACCATGAGTGGGTGTGAACAGGCTTAGGGCAGCACTGCTCTGCACAGGAAAGGAATCTCAGTGACCAAGGAAGAGGTGATGGCTACATGTGGGAAGTACCAGAGGATGTGAGTGGGCAGCTGACTGTGGGCCTGCCACTGAGTGCCCCAAGAAGCAGTCAGTGGAAGTGGCAATGGCTAAAGACTGATTCCTGTCAAGACATTTGTGTAAGGGATTCACATCAGTCTTGGGATCTTTTCAAGGACCCAAATCTTATTAGACTTGAAATGACCAGAATCCAGCAAATGGAGATTGGCAGGAAGATGAATTTTCCTGTCATACATCTGGAAAAGGAGATTTTGGGATGCCAAGTCATATGCACATCTACATTATACAGATACAAATTCCAGATGTAGAAACCCTTATCTTGCATCATTCTGAAAAGATATAACTACACAGGCACATCTCCTGCACAATACACATAATTATAAAGACAAATGAAGTTCTCTTATCTACTATCACTTTTTTCTTTTCTTTTTTTTTTTTTTTTTTGAGTTGGAGTCTCACTCTGTCGCCCAGACTGGAGTGCAGTGGCATGCTCCCAGCCACGGCAGCCTCAACCTACTAGGCTCCGGCGATCCTTTCACCTCAGCCTTCCAAGTAGCTGGAACTACAGGTGTGCGCTACCATGCCCAGCTAATTTTTTATTTTACTGTAGAGATGAGGTCTCGCCAAGTTGCCCAGGCGGGTCTTGAACCCGTGGGCTCAGGCAATCCACTCACCTCAGCCTCCCAAAGCGCTGGAATTACAGGCTGAGCCACTGAGCCCGGCCACTTTTTTCTTAAAATCAGAAAATGATTACAGCATCCTAGGCATCCCATTTTTATTGAAGGTGTGAATAGCTGGTTAATTGTTAGAAAAAGAAAGCATTGCTGATTACACAGGATATCTGTAACCCATTCTACAGACATAAGAAAAAGAAGAACGATTAAACACTAGTATGCAGAATGGCATCATTTTATGAATGAAATGGCCCTCTTTGAAAGAGATTTAAAGATTTCTGGCCAAATTCTATTTTAAAAAGTAAGCATTCTTTCTATAATATTATGGATTCTCCTTCAACAATTCTCTCTTTATATATGAAGCACTTGATAAGAATATGAAAGGGAATTCAATTAGTCTAATAAGATACACCATTACCAACACACATATCCTCCTTTTCTTTCATTATAAAGCTAATTTTTTTTTTCCCTCACCAGCCAGGGGTGAAAAAGATCTATTGGCATGATGTGAAATCTTAAGCTAACCTTGGTGCTACAGATGTGCAATCTTTCACAGTTTAGGAATATTATTTTGCAGTGCACAGCAGGATGAAAAATGCCATGAAGAAATCATGGGCTTTGAAGTTGCTGACACAAAGGGTTTCTACGACATCGAAGCTTTTAAGGAGTTTATCTTGATGTGTATAACATGTCACCAGAACTCTTGGGTTGGGAATACCATAGACTTTCCGCAGGGCACAGACAAGAAGCTTTCTCAGGTCCCTTCCAGTTCTGATATGTGGTGGTTGCAGGTTTTTACTTCTGGACTCAGTCTTTCAGTCAGGATAATAAATGATAAATATTGTGCAAGTATATTTTCTATTTAATGACACTCCAAAGTTAACCATATTATTAAGAAAATAAATGTTCTAAAACATGACATCATTCCCTTCTTATACCTTTCATAAGACAATGAACACTCATAATCAAAGTGGATATCTAAAATCACAGAATCATAAGGTGGTAAATGTATAAATTATCTTAGAAATATTCTTTACTGATGAGAAAACACAGAGGTCCAGAGAATTATAATAATAATAATAACAAAAACAACAATGACCATAGATATCATTATCAAATTAACATTTATCAAAAGATCATAATTATATGTTATATAATTATATAACATATAATTATGACATAATTATATGTCAAATATTACTCAAAGTGTTTAGCATATGCGATCTTCTTCAATCTCCTCAAAAAGAATCTAATAGATAAAGTATTCTTATCCTTATTTTCCCAGATAAGAAAACTGAGGCACAAGAGGCTAAATAACCTGTCCAAATTTATTCAGATGGCAAGCAACAAAGCAATTCTTAGAACCTAGAAGTTTGACTGTGCAGCCCTGCTCTTAACCACATGAAATCACACCTTTCCAAATAAACTGACCAGGTTACTATAGTTTTATTCAAAATACTAACTAATATAAGGATTACCATGTCCATATTTTTAGTACTTTCTCAGTGTCAGGTACTAAAGATACCTGGAAGTTTGAGACAGGCCCACTGCCCTTAAGAAGGCTGCCCTCTGAGCAAGGAGTTCAGATGAAACTCACCAAATGCTGTAAGAGTCCAGAGAAAGATGGAAACAGTGAAAGTGCTAGAGTGTGGCTACTAATCCCACACTGAGAAGCATTCTAAAAACTAGGCTGAATCTCTGAAAGTAGGAAGGAAGTCTGGCAGTCTATGCTTAGTACGTAAGAGAGGGTAAAGGGGAAACTCATATTTATTTGATAGCTACTACTTCATATATAATGAAGATATCTGTGTCATACTGTATTTTACGCTACCAAGCCCAGAATATTCACACCTGAATATTCAGTCTACAAAATAAAAGTATATGGTAACTCTCACTCACATTATCTTATGAGGAGAAAACTTGGCCATGGGGTGGTTAAATGATTTGCCAGATGCCTCCATAGGGCAGAGTGAAGGCTCCTGAAAAAAAAATTAGATTGTTCAGCTACAGTATGTAGCATGCGGGGTAGGGTGGAACTGTCAGTATTGAAATCTCACCTTTTGAGGAGTTGGCATAGAAAGAGGAACGAGCAAATATAACCCAAAGAGTAGATCACTAAAGAATATTTTCTTAACATGTCAGATCTCCTGTAACTTATTTCAGCATCTAAAACTTATTTATGAGCAAGTGCTGTTAGCTCACAAGCATGTAGATTCTGCTATTACAGTGAGAAACTACTTGGGCAATGATCAACTACTTGGGCAGAACTTCTCAGAAAAGGAATGGTCCCTGAATCAGGATCTGAATATTCAAAAATAATTCTTCAACTTCAGTAAAGTGTTGCTACTTAAAGCTTGAAATATCTATTTAAGAATTGGTTAAAAAATAGGTGACCACCTGGGAAAAAGAAGCATTATTAAATTCAGACAATCAAAAACCTTAAACCACACATAGAAGCATTTAATTTAAACATACTAATTCTTTAAAATGTAGGCATTAACAATCAATAAACCAGAGAATGACTATTTAACTTGTAAAATAATCCACTGCCAGTTTTCCATTGTCCTTTTATAAAACTTGGATTTGTATTCAAATTTTCACGAACACATCTTTGCATAAACTAACAAATATGTGCATCTTACCATTCCTGCCGAGAAGGTCACAGGCTCTACTACTAGAGAGGCAAGTCACCACAGCATATGGCTGAGGTATCCATGTGTTGATAGGTTCAAAGAACCCATGGAGCCACCACAGGCACTGACTCCAAGTGAGCTCCATTCCCAAACCTAACAACCTCTTGCACCAGAATCAGTCCTCAGAGTCCAGACAATCCACACAGAGCCTGAATTCAAATCTCTGGGGGGACCTGCATTATTATCAATCTCCCCAGGCTTGAAAGTCACTGTATTAATGGCTAAGTCATTTTACCAGCACACTGTGAATGAGTTCTTAGTGGATGGGTGGGTGACATCAGGGCTATCATGAAATCTCACATCCTCTGGGTTGATGTGAAACTGAAACAAATCAAGGAAAAAGCAAACAAACAGGCCTCCAATGAGGTATACAACATGCTACCTTCTTTTCTTCCACAAAACATTTGTTGATTATATTTCAAGTTTGATTAACAGAGTTGACTAAGACAGTTTTTGTGTTTAAGGAACTCAAAATCTAGTGGAGGAAACAGGAAAGAAACTCAGATATGACAGTGGCATCGGAGAGATGTACACAGAGAACTTTAGAAATACAAAGAAAGGCCCCATCTTGGTGTTGGGAAGAGACAGGAACGGAAAAGAAGGAGCAGAGACAGGAACTGTGACTTTGCAGATGGGAAGTAAGTTAATCTTTAAGGATAAGCAGAAATTGTGTGTCAGGGGAAGGGACTATAGATAAAAGGAATAGCACATGTAAAGTTACAGAGGCAAATCGAGAAGGAACACTCGAGATCAGCACATTATCCACAATCATTGAAAGGGATATGCAAAGGTTAGACAAAAGGGGCAGGGATGTCCTTCTAAGGGTCACTTACTGTCGGGTTAAAATTGAATCCTCAAGCCGGGCTCGGTGGCTCAGCCTGTAATCCCGCGCCTTTGGGAGGCTGAGGTGAGTGGATTGCCTGAGCCCGCAGGTTTGAGACCCGCCTGGGCAGCGAGACCTCATCTCTACAATAAATCAAAAAATCAGCCGGGCGTGGTAGCGCATGCCTGTAATTCCGGCTACTCGGAAGGCGGAGGCGGAAGGATCGCCAGAGCCCAGCAGGTCGAGGCTGCGGTGGCCGGGAGCGGCCACTGCACTCCAGTCTGGGCGACAGAGTGAGACTCTAACTCAAAAAAAAAAAAAAAAATTGAATCCTCTACAATGAAAGCATTATAGACCTGGGAAAAATCCAGACAGAAGTCAATAACAATTTTTATAAAGAATATGGCTATGAAGTTAATACAGAAGTTAAAATTGAAAAATATAAAAACACTAATTATACTTACAATAAAAAATTTCCAATAAATAGACTTCTTTTAACTATGAAAAAACAATTGTCAAATAATTTCTGACAAATATAAAAGGCTTTCACAGGAGCACGTAGACTGAAATGGCTATAGGAGCTACCACTATATTGAAAATTAGAGGTGTACCCATCTGTGCAGAGTTAATAGGATTGAAACATAAATGAGAAGACTTACTAGGAGTCTTTTAAAAGTCTTATGTAAGAACAGAGAATCAACTAGGGATATAGTCTAGAATAACAGCTCTGCTACAGTAATAAGGTGCTGAGCTGGTCCAGTTTTAATTGAGCAAAATTATAAATAAGCTACAGCATGCAGGTAAGACCAGAACGGTGCCCCAGCTAAGTTAACTCTAAATGAATGTTAGTTAACATAAAATGAAGAAACAAAGTACACAAACACAAAACGACCCACCTCCTTGCAAATTGTTCTCTCAAAATTCTCATTGCTTCTACTTTTTCAAATAACATAGGCTTAACTAAGACAGTCATTGAAAATGAAGAACACAGGTAGAGTCTACATCTTAATACAACTACAACAAGTTAAGTAGTTAAAATCAGATTTTTCTTCACCTCTTTTTGCTTTTAAATAAATAAGGAACGTTCTCATCAATGACAATTAGGTAAATGTATGGAGGTGTTCTAAACAGAGAAGGGGTAAAGTGACAAAGCGACCCAGCAGGTTCAGCAGAGCCTGAACTCTGCCTCTGACAGAGGCCCCCTTTCCCCCAACATATCCCCAACAGTGAGGAGGGCCCCGATAAGCCAGAAGACAGCCTAGGACTCCACCCAGACTGCCTGATAGACTTGAAGATATTGGCCTGAGAGCCGTTCAAGGTCATGACTGCCCATATGTAAGAGTATATGGCCTGCACATATGGTGGCACCAGCTGCTGACCAAACCAGCTACTCGGCTGAGTCACAGGCTGTTCCTTAAGCTCAGCAAGGTGACAATGTAGGAAACTATTTATGTCTATCCCAAATGCAATGCTGGCCCCTTAACAGGGACTACTTTCCTTTGCATTTCTAGGAAACGGCACACAGCAGGTGTTCAATAAATGCTGAGTAATAAGAAAAATGAAGAACTACAACCAGATGTGAATGCTTAAGATCAGAGGCTAAGCCGGGCTCGGTGGCCCAGCCTGTAATCCCGTACCTTGGGAGGCTGAGGTGAATGGATTGCCTGAGCCCGCGGGTTCGAGACCCACCTGGGCAACTTGGCGAGACCTCATCTCTACAATAAATCAAAAATTAGCAGGGCATGGTAGCGCGTGCCTGTAGTTCCAGCTACTCGGAAGGTTGAGGCAGAAGGATCGCCGGAGCCCAGCAGGTCGAGGCTGCGGTGGCCCGGAGCAGCCACTACACTCCAGTCTGGACGACACAGTGAGACTCCAACTCAAAAAAAAAAAAAAAAAAAGATCAGAGGTTGCACTTTTTTGCACTTGGTCCATTTCATGGTGGCTAGCAGGAATTCTTTTTTTTTTTGAGTTGGAGTTTCACTCCGTCGCCCAGACTGGAGTGCAATGGCCGCTCCTGGCCACTGCAGCCTCGACCCACTGGGCTCCGGCGATCCTTCCGCCTCAGCCTTCCGAGTAGCCGGAATTACAGGCACGCACTACCATGCCCGGCTGATTTTTGATTTATTGTAGAGATGAGGTCTCGCTGCCCAGGCGGGTCTCGAACCCACGGGCTCAGGCAATCTACTCACCTCAGCCTCCCAAAGGCGCGGGATTACAGGCTGAGCCACCGAGACCAGCTTAGCAGGAATTCCTTACACTAGGACAACCCCTTCTAGAACTTCCAGTACCTGAAAACGTGAGTGTGAATGCATTACCTTAGTAAAGACGTTTCTATTCCTTCCCTTTAACAAAGTCTTTCCCAATTTGCCAATATTGAGGGTAAGGGAGAAAACAAATCAGTATTACAAACCAAAAGGAAAATAGGCTGGAAATACACTAAAGGGACTCTACTATGCATAATCTGGAAAGCAGTTTTCATGCACAGAAGTGACAAAAAAATGACATGTGCTATGTGCCTTAATCCAGCTTTTTTAAAAGAAAACAAATCTGCTCATAATGCTGTTGATGTATTTATGCCACAGGCACAAGAAATGAAATCTACTGATAATCTGTGTTATTAAAGTTTTATCATAGCTATTATTGTTGAAAATTTTTCCTATGATAGTCTCAGTAGAGGTATAATAACTTAACTTACGTCTTTTTTTCTTTTTCCTTATACGGACAAAGCCACAAAACAAACCCCCTAAACTCAAGAAGTAGTTCCTTTGTTAGTTTTCTTACAAATGACAGGGAATTCAGCCCACACAATGGACGAAAGTAGATCCATGCCAAGGTATACTATGTGAGGTTTCAGAACACAAGGACAAAAAAAGTTCCAAAAAGTCCCAGGAATTCACAAAGTCTTCTAGAACTAATAAACAAGTTTAGCGAGGGCACAGGATACAAGATTAATAGATAAAAATCAATCATATTTCTATGGACTAGGAAAGAACAATCTGAAAATGAAATTAAAACACAATTCCATCCACAACCACCATCAAAAAAGGAAAAAACACTTAGAAACAAACTTCATAAAATAAGTGCAAGACTTGTACACTAAAAATTACCAAACACTGATAAGAGAAGTCAAAGATGATCAAGTCTGAGGTCAATGGTCCCACCTCCTGTTTTTGTAAATAAAATGTTACTGGAACATGACCTTGCTCAAAGGGAAACGTTCTGTCAATGTGAAAGACATGAAATTAAAAACGGTAGAAACACTAAAAGGCATCAAAATGGACAAGTTCAGACTGTTTTAAGCAGTGTAAAAAGTGTTTCCATAGGTGTATTGCAGCAGAGAGCACTTTGAAGGAAATTTAACATGTAAGAATAAATACACAATTTTTTATAAATAAATTCCATCTGGGGGGGATCCCTCTGAGAGAGGAGATAGCCAGAAAAAGGCTAGGCAGACAGGGTGGGTCCTCTAGTAAGCAATGTAGTGAACTCCCAGCAAGCATCTCACGCTGATACACTGGCATTGGAAAACAAGCTCGCTACAAACCTCTCAAGCTAAAGCTTCAGTTCTCACTGCTGGGACAGAAAAACAACCAACCAACTTACTGCCAAGTACTGACCTACCAGATCACCATTAGGCCCATACCTCCTGCCAATTGGTCCTTAGTACTGATCAATCAGCACAGCTACTGCTGACCAATCAGTTCACAGCTAGTGCTAGCCAATCGTCTCAGTCTTAGGGCTATATAAACACCTGGTTTCAGCTCCAACTCGGCAACCCCTTCAGGTCACCTCCCACACTGAGAGTTTTTCTGCCCTCTCCTTAAATCCTGCTTTCTCACTTTCCACCTATTCCTGTCCCTCATTCTTCCTGGGCACAAGACAAGAATCCGTACCTGAAGAGCTGCAGAAGATCGTGGGAGACAAAGAGCCACGCACCCCAGAGGCTGGCTTGCCAGTCAACTGAGCCAACTGAGTCTGCAGAACTTAGGAGAGCTGCTGGAAGAAGGCAAGACTCCGAAGCTGAGACCTTCCAGGGGCTAGACTTACCAGCTCACCGAATCAGCAACACTCTCAGGGCTTGGCTTGCCAGCCCATTAGAACCAGCACTTCCAGGGCTACGCTCACTAGCCCTTCAAGCTGACCCTCTCTGGGGCTCGGTTGGCAAACCTATTGAACTGACACTCTCGAAGCCCAGGCTGACCTGAAAAATCCGTATTCCCCTCGGAGGATTGAGCAGTTTGGTACTCCTTGCAGAACGATTTGACTTTCGAGGGTAAATAAACTTTAATAAAAAGAAACAAGTCTTTAAAAAAAGAGTTAAGGAAGAAGAAAAGGTAATGACATGGATTCTCTGCATCATCTGAAGCCAAAGTGCTCTCTCTGGGCATGGCAATCCTTTTCGCTCTTGGGCATGTAAGCATGGGCAGCAGACAAATGGGTGCCCTCGACTCATGTATACAAAGGTGGTCAGGTCACTGTGAGCCAAGAGCAGAAAAGACTAAAGAAGCCCAATACAACTGTAGCTAAGCAAAATAAGAAGATTAGATAGAAACATCCCAGTATCAGATATAAAAGCAACATGCCAGTATTCTGGGAGTAAATTAAAAAATCATGATTGGTTTTCAGAGATAAAAGATCTAAAAATGTTTGAAGCAACCACAAACAACTGCATCTGTCTAACAGAGTTGTGAAAATACCAACATTTTGAGCTACGGTTAATTAGATTGCCTAAATTGCCATTTGTTTCTGAAGTGTCCAAGAGTCATCATTTCCAGTAATATATAAAAATAATTTGTAGACCGGCTCGGTGGCTCAGCCTGTAATCCCGTGCCCTTGGGAGGCTGAGGTGAGTGGATTGCCTGAGCCCGCGGGTTCGAGACCCGCCTCGGCAACTTGGCGAGACCTCATCTCTACAATAAATCAAAAAAACAGCCGGGCGTGGTAGCGCACGCCTGTAGTTCCAGCTACTCAGAAGGCTGAGGTGGAAGGATCGCCGGAGCCCAGCCGGTGGAGGCTGCGGTGGTCGGGAGCGGCCACTGCACTCCAGTCTAGGCAACAGAGTGAGACTCCGACGCAAAAAAAAAAACCAAAAACTAATTTGTTTTTCTTGGAAGTAATGTAGGTCTAAGAAACAGATCTGTTAACTGCTCTCAGAAGAATCATATTTCCCTCCATGCTGGCCACATGGACCAAAGTCACAGTTTTGTTGAACATTATTATGGGTGATAAGTCAATGATAATGTGCTACAATGCAACACATCAAGTGGAAGCAGATCTGATTAATCAAATTCATATATTTTATGCTTTAATTTTCAATCTAATACATCAGAGAGAACAAAGAAGAATAACAAGTTCTACTGCCATCCTTGTTAAAATTTATCTTCAGGAAAGAAATGTACCATTTATAAAGGCATGGCCCTTCTTACCACAACAGAAATTTGCACTTGCCTGAGCAAAATTTCAACCTTCCTGCAATCAAATTGTTGCCAGCATGTTTGTGAACACTATAAATCTGCCCATGTTGATTTTTGAAATGAAAAATATCAAGGGAAATAAATAATTTTTTACTCCCTGCCATTCTTAGAAATAAGAAACAACAGACACTTTGACGAGGCAGAAGAAACAATAAAAATGTCCTCACTTAGCAGGCTTTTTGGTTGGCAGCACCCGCCTCAATATTATCCACATGCACTAGATGGGTTATATAACTGTTCAGGGCTGATGGGCCTGATGTCTATGTGGAAAAAATGACCTGATTTTATGCTCTTAATTATTTACTTTTATTAGCAGTTATGGGGTGGGGGATCCAGATCACCTCCTGCTTTTTCCAATTGTGAATTTGTGTGCTATTTTAGATTACATTGGCCCTTGGTCTGGCTGGCCAAGGGGCTGGGGAACACTCTTACCTTCTTTGGCTATAGGATTCCTCAGCCCCAGGTAGTAAGGCCAGTTTTACTAACCTGGGCTTCCTGCATCCCTATCCATGGTAGGGCCTCAGGCATTTTAGACACAAGATGACTAGTTCATGTCCAAACCCCTTTCCCACCAAACCAGGGCTACATTTCCAGCCATGAGCAGGTCTCGTTATAAATGATTACAAAGGACTAAACCTAGACAGACCTGAGGAGCAGAAGGCAGAATGAGGCCAAACCAGAGCCAAGGGGAAGGGAGCCAAAGGGACTTGGCCGGGGAAGCAGACATACAAGCTGCGCCCTGGAGCTGATCGAGTCCCTCGCAGGAGAGGGCTGGGCAGAGGAACCACCACAGCCATGTGAAGCCACTAGAGAGTGATCCAATGGCTCATCTCTGCCTTCAATCATGGCCTCCACCAATGCCAAAGCAAACACGATCAGCTTCAGGAGGCTTTCCAGCAAACAAAGCATAATTTGTATGTCAGATCTGCATGGGAAATTTAGGAAATACTTCTGAATGAAGAGGTTTGGAAGCTTTTAAAATTATCGTGGTCTTTTACTGCTGAATTTATCTCTGACCTTTCAGTTACATCCCTTGATTTTTAGCCTTGGGTGACACATCAGCTCATTCTTTGACTCAGTTTCCTTCCAGAGAAACAGAAATCAAAACCATATGTTTATTTCTACCTCTCAAATTCAACTATCTGGGAATTAAATTCTGTTTATTTCAGGCCATTAAATATTCATGGAGGCCAGGAACCAGGTGCTTCAGGGGATTAAAAACTAAATAAAATACAGGCCTTACTGTCAAGGAGCTCAGATCTAAAAGTTTTTTAAGAATTCTCAAATAACCACAGCAAAAAATAAAATATATAAGTATCACAGAAAATTACAGCAACAGTCTGCTCAACAAACTTATTTCAGTGGATCTGGTATATGCTGAGCACTGTGTTAGGGCACAGAAGATGAGGTCAATAAAAGTCACAAGCCCTTACCTGCAGGTATGGAAAATGTAGCAGAGACGGTGGAGGCTCAGAGAGGGAGAAATAGTGTCTGATCCCATCAGTCAAGCATCAGGGGAGTGGGTGCCAGCAGGCTCTGGTAGTACTGTCATTTGATATACATGCCCCCAACAATGGGGGGATATTGGCAGGCAGAAATAGTGAGTTAGTTTCTGCGCGCGCGCGCGCGCACACACGCACAATGGCCTGCGGATAAGAGAGCATGTGTCCCACGCTCTGGGGACACTGATCCACTGGCCTGCACACTGCTGTGAACACGTGCAGGGGAAAGAGAGGAGGGTAGCTCAGGGCCTTACTGGAATAACAGGTGTTTGTACTTTCTCTTGCAAATAGTAAAGGATCATGAGCATTTGAAATGTCACAACTGAAAAGACAACAGCTGAGAAGACTCTTGTCAAGGCCAATGTAAGTGGGTAGCACTCTGCCTCTCTGTCCCTGCTGTTGTGCTGGTAGCACATTTGTCAGGAAGTGAGGACAGGAAGGTATAGGGATAGGGATGAGGAGCATCTTGTCCTCCCTGCTAACCCTTCGGGGGCCATAAGAAGTGTCCTGGGGGAGCCATTTCCCCCAGCCAAGGTTGGTTGGAGCCTTACTTTTCAAGTCCTGCCTGCTAATAACCCTGCAAATCTCTTTACTCATCATATTGTCTAACCAAGCCTTTAACCACATAGTACCTTTAATAAACAAGGATTGACTAAATCTTAAACTCTCCAAATGCTATGTGAATGCGAACTCCAGGAAGGCAAGAATGTTCACTTGTTTGCACTCTGCTGTATCTCAAACACCTAGGAGAGTACTTGGAACATAGTAGGCATGCAATAAATGCTTGCTTGTTAAACAAACAAATAAAGCTTGATACATGGGGGGAATGTAAACTGAGACTATAAACAACCTTAAATATCATCTCTAATAGTTTCCTTTTCTAGATGAGAAACTGAGGCTCAGAGATGTCAAAAGATTCCTCCAGGCCACACAGTCAGCCATAGAGTAGTCAGTTAGTTACAAGGTCTCCTGATGCTGAGTTTAAAGCTCTTTTCACTAGCCTGCATTACATCTAATTTTTGCATTTTCAATGCCCTATAATTAAGAGCAATGAAATTAGAGAGGAGCAGTTTATAGATCTCCACAGAATTTTATTCTAAAGATGTTTAGAACCTCCATGACACAGAATATTAAGGTAATAAAAACAAATTAGAAGTAGGATGGGGGAAACAACCTGATTTCAGGTCAATGAAATGAAAGCAGCACACTCTTATGTTTTACAACGCTGCTGCTTAGAAATTCTGAGTTTACCTCCATTACTCTGCTTTGAAATTGCTCAGTAAACTACATCAGACATTACTCCACTAACACTCTCACAATCTGGCCTTCCCCGCTGACTCCCTGGAGACTAACACATATCCAAGCTTCAAAAATTTTCCCTCGGCACTAAAAGTGTATATATTTTGAAAGGCAATAAATAGAGTCTTGTGTCATCTTTGGAGGGGCTTTTTGGAATCGTCTGCAAAGATTTAAAAATCAAAAAGCTGCTTGGTAACTATCTGCAGGGTAAGAAACAAATAACAAATAAGCAATAACCAAGACAGTTCTGACTGAAGACCAGAACAGGAGACCTCCTCACAACAACACCATTGTTCAAAAACAAATGTATATGATCGCCAGTTCTGTTCCAAGGATTGTGTTAGATGCTGGAGGGTCAGTGGTGAGTGACCAACAAGGTCCTTGAGCTCATGACACTTACAGTCTTAGGAAGGGGAGGCTAGAACCAGAGACATCAAATAAAGGCATGATCACAGTCAGCTCATGACAGAGGTAGGCATGGAGGAGATAGACACACAGGTCCTATAGGTGCATCCCAACAACATGGTTGGACTCATCTGGGCAGCCTGCACAGGTTATACAAAGATTCTCACAACAGTTGATTGTTCAAAGGTCATTCTTTAAAAAAAATAAGTGTTTGTGTTTTCAGAACAGTACAAATAGCCTGAAATAAAATAATATAAATTAGGATGTAAGGATTATTTGATAGTCCAGCATTTAGAAATGACAGCAGAAAAGCACATCCATGGGTCAAAAAATAGGGAGGACTGTTCAGTAACCTCAAAGAGTACTGATAAAGCTACTAGTCATACCAAAAAAAAAAAATACCAAGACCAGATTTGTTGAGAGGATCAACTAATGATTCAATTTCAAATTTAGTATGTAAACTAAATAATAACAATATTGATGCTATCATTAAGGAAAAAAACAGCAGGCTGGGCTCGGTGACTCAGCCATTAAAATCCTAGCACTTTGGGAGGCCGAGGTGAATAGATTGCCTGAGCTCACAGGTTCAAAACCAACCCAGGTAACTTGGCGAGACTTCATCTCTACAATAATAACAACAACAAAAACTAGCTAGGCATGGTAGTGCACGCCTGTAGTTCCAGCTACTTGGAAGGCTGAGGCAGAAATATTGCCGGAGCCCAGCAGGTTGAGGTGACTTTGAGCGTGCCACTGCACTCCAGCCTGGGCAAGGGAGTGAGATTCCAATTAAAAAAAAAAAAAATTCCTCCTTTTCAAACTTCCCTCAGACTCTCCATCCCACACTGTTCTTGCTGTCTTCTGAACTGCAGATCCCATCTGTGTCTAAGTGAGTATGTAGCAGTGAGTGAGGCACGGCTTCGCTGGCTCTGCTGTTCGGCTATCTGATTATTCAACTCTTGTATTAACATACTTTCCATATGCTTATGCCAAGACTGCCCACCAGCACTGTGTGCTCCTTCAAAAATTCCTACACACCTTGGTATCACCTGGGACACCTGACAATCTGTCATGTACAGAGGAGCTGCAAGGACTGACTCACCAATGGAGCAGCTGGTAAAAGACAAAACGTCCAGTTTGAAAATAATTTGTGGATTTGGATTATAGTGATCTTTCACAATTAACTTTAACATGTTCATCACATGCTAAACAGAGAAAATCAAATCTGATCACACCAGTAAGAAAAGATTAAGGAATGTCAGAAAGCTCATTTTGAAATTCATTTGCTGTTTTGAATATACTCTGCCTCATACATAAGGGGGGATTTTTTTCTCAGCTTTCTGTGTCAATAATATCATGCTTTCCCTGAGAAAAATGAGCATGTCTTTATCTTGAAGACACTCTAGATAGTATTAATTAATTATGTTTCCCTCTTTCCTTTTACCATCAGGCAGCTAAGCCAGATCTATGTCTCTTTGCAGCAATTAAGAGAAATATATATTTCTTTGTTGCAACCTTGCCCCAGCTTTATTATTTTCCTATTCTTATTTTGCCTTTAATTTGGCCCCTTGGCTTTTGTTTTATCCAGATAAATGTATATCTACAGATGTCACTATCTCATAGCCTTTATGGAACTGCATTGTAAACAAACCTGTAAATAAATAATTAAGGAAAGGATGCTTTAGTGTTCCATAATTTACTCTGTTGGACAACCTTTAGTAGTAGAGTTTTTCAAACCAAGGCAAGTAAATCCTCAGTTAAGCTGATTTTCAAACAGACCTACACAGAATGGTTTCCCCTGCCCCTCACAAAGCATCTAGAGAATGGCAATGATCAGGTGGGCATCAGGCACCTGCCTTTAACTTTTCTGCTTCCCTTGGCCCGTCACAGGGGCTGTTCATCACTGGGTCCTGCCTGTTCTACTTACCCTGGTCTCCAGAAACTATTCCCCGCTTTGAATTTCCACTGTTGCAGCTGTAATTCAAACTCTCACTGTTTCTCTCCTAGGTAGGATGCTCCTGGCCCATCCCACTGCCTCCATCTCTGCTCCATAAATCTATATCTACAGATGTCACTATCTCATAGCCTTTATGAGATAGTCTGTCTTTCCGTCCAGAAGTGGTCTTGTGCCAAAATGAATTCACCCATTCATGCATTTGATAATCATCTACTAAGTACTTACTAAAGGTTAGGTGAATTGGAAGCCCTGGTAACAAAGAGATGAAGAAATCCAATCTCCTCCTCAAGCAGAAAGCACAGCAATAAACAAATGACAGCACAGTTTGACAAACAGGCTTCAGGAATGCATCGAGTCCCTTTGGGAAACACTGAACCGAGTGTGCCTGGCATGTCCTAGAGTTCCTCAGAACATGAAATACCTACAGGCAAGAATGGGAGAGAGTCAGAGAGGCGGGCAAGGGCTAGGGCAGGAAGGAACTAACAGGATCCAGCATGTGATTTCTGTTTAGAAACTTTCAGTCATGCCCCATTCCAAGCCCCCAAGCATGGTCTCTGTGCCTCTGGTCTAGCCCCCAAGCTACCTTTCTGATCCTTTGTCATCTCCTACTACTGGGCTATACCCAACTGTGCCTCCCTCCTCAAGCAGCTCAAATCAGTCCCCTAGGCCACTGTGAGCTACAGGCCCTCACCCACATTTCTGTCTGCTGAAAACCTGATGACATACCACTTCAATATGTTATAATATTGCAGCCACTAGTAAGTATGAAATCAGTGTGGTTCCTATTCTAAAGGAGGTGAGAGTCTTGTGTAGAAGATGGTAAGTTTAATAACTATCAAATAACTATAACAGATATAGTGGTGATACGTGATAGGTGTTTCTATAAAAAAATTACTTAATTGCAATAACAATCTATAGTGGGAAATCAGTTGTTGGACTTGTGCACAGAATCAGAAAAGGTTTCAAGATAAAAACCATATTTAAATCAATCCTTTCTAGTTAAACAGGGTCCAACCAATCAGAACAGACAACCTACACCAGTCACTTGTTACCCTTTCCATCTCTTATTGTACCTTATTCATAGTGGAATCTCAAAAACAGTGCCTGCTGAATAAATAAGCCACACATAAGCATAATAAATCCCAAAATAAAATATTAATCATTTGCAGCATTATCCTTAACATTACTTCCCTTAATTGTAAGAAAAATCTAGAGAGGATTTATATATCAGTCCTATGCCCACTGAGACAGATGTCCCCAATATTCCACATAATTTCAGATACAGAGTCAGAGCCACAGTGATGAAAGTCTCCACTGGCCAGTTCTCTATGATTATAAAAGTGAGCAGTGGGTTCAAAATCCCCAATTCTTATGACAGTTCAAGAACCATCATCTTAGCCGGGCTCGGTGGCTCAGCCTGTAATCCCGCGCCTTTGGGAGGCTGAGGTGAATGGATTGCCTGAGCCTGCGGGTTCGAGACCTGCCTGGGCAGCGAGACCTCATCTCTACAATAAATCAAAAAATCAGCTGGGCGTGGTAGCACATGCCTGTAATTCCAGCTACTTGGAAGGCTGAGGCGGAAGGATCGCTGGAGCCCAGCAGTTCAAGGCTGTGGTGGCCGGGAGCGGCCACTGCACTCCAGTCTGGGCGACAGAGTGAGACTCTAACTCAAAAAAAAAAGAGAACCATCATCTTGACTTACTTGAGAATTAAACACTAAGCAGAACATGTTTCCTGGAGACAGGAATAATTGAATTTTCATGAAACGTAATCCAATGTTTGTTCATTCTATGTAAACACATACAGATTGCAAGTAAGGCTAGATTAATTCCTTCAAAGCATACTAGATTTCCACAAACATAATGAAGTTGTCTGAGGTAAAGAAGCCTTAGAAGTCAACATTTGAAGACTTTTTCATTCATTTTCCTATACCTGAAGTGGCAGGATAAAAATAAGATAAAAATATAGGACTTTTATACGTAAATTAATCCAAAAGTAACTTTTCCAGGAAATAGTCAAAAGGCTTAGAATGAAAGCAAACTATGTATGCACACAGGAATGAGCAGTGGCCTAGAAACTCTTGAAGTGTTTCTAGCACCTCCAATCTTATCTAAAATGCATGTCGCTGTCAGTAGAGCAGAATGTTCCCCAAATCCTCCTGAAGGGAAGTTGAGGCAAACAAAGGAGACAGTGAGGGAAGGACCTTGAATACCTCCCTGGGGAATCACTGAAGGATTTTCAGGAAAGCACAGAAATAATGAAAGTGGTAGCCCAGGAAGATGTATCCAGTGACTGCATGTAGGATGGACTGGAGTAGGGAGACCCCGGAAAAAAAGAGACCACAACAAGGGCCTATGTGCTTCCTCTCATCTCTCAACCTTTGAACATGCTAGTAGTTAACCTTTGAGATGAGAAGCCAGCAAACTACATCCTGCAGGCCAACCCTCTGTTTTTGTATTGTCTGCTAGCTAACATGAATTTTACATGTTTAAATAGCTGAAAAGTATCAAAAGAAGAATACTATATCATGACACATGAGAGTTATAGAAAATTTTCAGTATTTATAAAAATTCAATTCATTCCAATAACTGACACCCAGTCTCTCTTGTATGCTCACCTCTGGCCACTCATGTCACAATGGCACAGGGGAGTTTGTGCAACAAGACCCGAGGGTCAGCCCAGCAGCAAATGCTCACTAGCCTGGCTCCCCACCAAACACGTGTGCCCACTGCTGACCCATGGCATGCTTCCCCTTCCCCAGTCCCTGTCACCACCAACCCTCACTCATTCTTCAAGCCCCAGATTGGAAGGCCTTTGTGAAGACTTCCCCTAACCTCACATTAGATGCCACCTCCTATTGTTCCTACAGCACAAGGCACTGCCCTCCTCACAGCAAGCATCACACCACACAGTCACTGCGTGTTTATCTGTCCACATGATCCCTCCACCTGACCATAAGCTCCAGAAGGACAGGGGCATCTCCAACCTTACGCAGTTGACCTTGAACAACATAGGTTTGAACTGCGTGGTTTCACTTCTGCACAGATATTTTTCAAACAACATGAATAAAAAATACATTATTGGTAGGATATGAAACCCACGTATACAGAAGGCCAACTTTTTGTATATGTGGGTTCCACAGGGTGGACTGCAGAAACTTGAGTATGTGTGGATTCTGGTATACGCAGGGTCCTGGAACCAAGCCTCCATGTATACTGAGGGGCAATTGTATTTATATCACTAGTTGGTACAGGTTGAGCATCCATAATCTGAAAATATGTAATCTGAAATATTCCAATATCCCAGACTTTTTGAAAGCTAACACAATGCTCAAAGGAAATGCTCATTTGAACATTTCTGATTTTGAAATTTCAGATTAGGAATGCTGAATTGATAAGTATAATGCAAATATTTCAGAATACAAAAAGATCTGAACTCTAAAACACGTCTCATTGCAGGCACTTTGGATAAGGGAAACTCAATCTGTAGTCCCAGGAACTCAGCAAATATTTTCTTTCAATTACATAAATGGATGAATGAACGAAAACCTGAACCATGCGAGAACTTTCCCCTTATGCCAATGAATACTGGTGAATTCAGTAGATTAAAAAACCCCAAGAGAATGTTTACTTTTTGAAACCTCATACTCTTTGTCCCTTATCTTCTTTTCCTATGATGATTTTCTTATGTTATCTTAATTTTTGTTTTAAGTGGTTCTATTATTTTATTTTATTTTTTGAGTTGGAGTCTCACTCTGTCGCCCAGGTTGGAGTGTAGTGGCATGCTCACAGCCACCACAGTCTCAACTTGCTGGGTTCAGGTGATCCTTCTGCCTCAGCCTTCCCAATAGCCAGAATTATAGGCACGTGCCACCACGCCCAGCTAATTTTTTGATTTATTGCAGAGATGAGGTCTCGCCAAGTTGCCCAGGCTGGTCTCAAACCCGTGACTCAGGCAATCCTCTTACCTCAGCCTCCCAAAGTGCTGGGATTATAGGCATGAGTCACCACACCTGGCCTTTATCTTAATTTTTTAACTACACTGATAAATCCAACATCTCTTATAGAGCTCTTACACTCTTTAATCTTTTATGTCCAACTATCTCCTAGATAGTTCTACTTGAATGTCTTACAGGCACCTCAGACTTCAGAGGTCTAAAGCTTGGGTGCAACTTACTTAGACTTCTCTATCTCCATCTTGTGAAATGGCATGAAGAGTCACTAAGGCTAAACTCAACACCATCTTCAACATCTCCCTTCTGCTCACACCTCACCTCCACTCAATCCACAAATCAGACATAGCTGCTTCATCCCACATCTATGTAGCTGGCATGATGCCTATAAAATTCTAAACACATATACTGTCTAACCCAGCAATTCCACTTCAAAAATTAAATCCTATAGATATATCTGCATATAAAATGTGACATATGTATAAAATTATTCACTGAAATACTGGCCTTTTTTGTTTCTTTCTTTATTTAGTTTTCTTTTAAAGATGTGGGGTACAATTCAGGATTAGGTATACAAGTGGTCGTCATACAAGTAAAGTTTGGGCCTCCTTTTGGTCCCCATTTTGCTGGCTTGAGGTCAAGTACCCTTATTGAAGTTGTGCCCGGATTGGAAAAAATATCTATCAACTAGGCACTGTTAAAAATACTGTGACTCATACACACAATGGAAAACTATGCTGCTGTGAAGAGAAATGAGTATGCCCTCCAGCATTCAAACATCTCTAAAACACACTTAAGTGAATAATATATATATATTTATATATATAAAATAATACATACTGCGTTTGTTTTCAAAAAGGAATAAAAATACGTATTTGCATTCGCATTAAGAAACTCAAAAGAATACAAAAAAACAGACATGAAGCAGAAGGGAGATTGTATATACACGTATACACACATACACACACATACACATACTCTCTCACACTCCAAATGAATGCATTACTTAGAAAATAACTTTATACAATAAATGAAGGGGCTGCCTCCCTCCTTCTACTCTTGCCTCATCCCCTTACCCTCCCAAATAAGCTGCTAACGGCTGCAAAAATCACAGAGCTGAGCCTACAGCTTCTTAGGTTTGCATACAAAGCCCTTCCCACTGCAGACATCGCTAGATCCACCTTCCACCAGCCCTTGTTCATCATCCCCCACACCACCCCAACCACGCTGAAATTCTTTGTCCTCAAACATTCCAGATCTTCTGGAACTCTGTGTCTTTGAATATGCTGTCCCTTTGTTCCCCTTGTCCTGGCATAATCCTATGCATTCTTTAAGACCAAGGTAAAATAACACCTCTTCAAGGTAACTCTTCTGCCACAACCTCCCTGCCTCCTACAGACCCGCCTGCCTCCTTGTTTTATGGGACCATCTGCATGACTGCATCCCTAATCAGACTGTAACCCTCATCTTCACTTGCCAAGCATCTACCTTTCCAACAAATGCTACCCAACACACATTTCCTCAAGAAACAGCTAATGAACATTACGCCCTCCATAATTCTCCCCACAGATTGCACTTCTCTGAAGAAGGTCCTAAATAACCCCTCCAACACGAGAAAGAGGTTGTACTGGTTATTGTGATTTGGCCAACCTGAGATACAGTATGGAGGGGGGAGGTTGTGGAATTCACATACAGTTCCATGAAGGGTACACCAATGGCAGAACATTGCCCAAAGGTTCTGTGTGTCAATTATGCTTGGAAAAGCTGCAACCAGATCTGATCCCTCAGTCCATGAACCCTTCCTCATGCCGAGAATGTGGGCCCTTGTATACCAAGCCTGTTGCACACAGTAATACCTGTTTCCCAAACGTCAATCTGATCACCCATTCTAAATCTTCCCATGACTCACTACTACCAGAAGGCTGAGAGATAAGGTCTTTTCTTTTGCATTCCAAGCCATTCTGGAACTGACCCTATTCCAACCTACTCGACTTAATTCTCATGCCCCCTGGTGTACTCCAGCAATCTATACGAGTCAGTCTTCCCAGAAACAAAATGCTGCCTCTCACTCTCGGCATCTTGTTGCACAAGCAAATGAGTAGCCCACAGCAGCTTCTGACACACAGGGGGAAGTGGGTGACTATGTGACATGATGGATGTTAGTTTGTTCCACTAGGGTAACTATATTACTATATATGTATCCTATAACATCATGTTGCATATCTTAGATATAAACACAAAAGAATTCTTTTAAAACCTCCTCTTTACTCTGCACCTATTGTCTAACCTTCTCAACTTTCTCAGCACAAGCATTACATGCAAGATGAAGCCCTGAGAGATCTCTCAAGGAACCATTTCCTCCTTAAACTGTTACCAAGGCATCTGGAACATAGAAACTCACCTGTCATCTTCCACAGAACTGTAAGGCCCTCAAAGGCACAAAACATCTCTACATCTGCAGCACCAAGTTATGGTTCCTGCCACACAGACACTTAATAAAGGTTTGCTGAAGGAATGGGAGAAGAGCAGGAAGGCTGATTCTAACAAATGAGAGTATCAAACACACATGATGGATTTGGAGAGCTTTTCCTTCCTAAAGTCTTCAAGTTCCTTCAATTTCCAGGGCTCCAAGGACGAATAGTCTAAAATACCATAGGGATATTCTAAATTACTTATGTTAATATCAATTGTTTCGCTTCATATTAAAGGCACAACTCAAGGTAAAATTTAACAAGAGTATCTTGTAGTTTCCCACTACTTCCCCAAAACACATTTCTATCAGCCTCCTAGTTTGCTATCAATCTCAGTTGCCAATGGATAAGCATGTCCCTAAGTGTCCTTCCTGGGACATGGTCCATAAATGAGATCTTTTTGTAAAGAGATTCTGTGGTCAAATAAACCTGGGCAATGCTGCACCCTCCATGGAACCAGTTCCCTCATATAGAGTAAGTTCTTCCTAGCTCAGAGATGCTCTCCAGTAAAGAACTGTAAAACTTTTTCAATCTATCATTTTCTACACTGAGGTGACTGTCAAATTGCTTTCTCTGATAATAAAAATAATAGCCAAATAATATCCAGTTCCTGAATTACGCCAATTTAAAAAAATCTATCTAAAAATCTGAAATAAATTTTGCCTAATGACATTACCTCATTTTATCCAAGAGCATAACAATGTGGTCATTACATGAAGACATTGCTTCCAGCCTAAAATGCAGAAATGAACCTTGAAAAAAATGATACAAGAAAAATAACTTAGCAGATTGTGTTTATCCCCATAGTACCATAAATAATTCCTAAACTTCTAAATTGCCTTTTTGCAAGGAAGAAAGTAAAATTGAGCCATTGAGAACACATTACTACCTGCCTGCAAAGCTGCAGTGATCCCATGAAGCAAGAGTTTCATAAATAGTTTAAATAAAATTCAATTATAGGAGCAACCTGGTTTTCTTTTTCTTTCTTTTTTTTTTGAGTTCCCTGATAATTTTTTTAACGGAAGGGAGGGGGGAACTCTGATTAATGAGCCACATATACCCAATTCCTGGTGCTATGCAATTTTCCATGTGGTGCAATAAAACAAAACACAATTCCTTGTGAGTTTTATTAATATTAAGAATCTCTGGGCTGTTTAGAAGGCCAAATCATAGGATATGAGAGCTAAAAATAAATCTGGAAATTATATAATTTAGGCCCCTCATTTTACAGGTAAAGAAACTGAGACCCACAGGACTTGCCCAAGATCTCCAGCCCAGCTAGTGGTCAGGCCTAACTGGAGCCAGATCTTAATTGCAAGGCCCATGTGCTTCCCACTGTACCATCCTCCTCAACTAAGAATTCTGCTGAGGTGCTGAGGGCAAAAAGAGCCTGAAAAATAAGGCCAGTTTCCACCCACACTTTACTGTTTTTATGAGACTGGAGAAAGAATAATAAACACTGGACTGAAAAGTGGGGAGCCCACCCACTAACATACCCATCCATTCATTTTATATATGTGCATCGAGAGCCTCCTATGTGCTAGGCATTTTTCTAGGAACTGGGAAAACAATAGTGATCAAACACAAAAAATTCCCCACTCTTGTGAAAATAACATTCTAGTGATTCCAGGGTCTTCTATTGAAGAGTGATTAAATTCAGACACATGGCACTAAAACTTTAAAAAGGCTATACTGGGAACACATGCATACACATGTGCACACATACACAACAAAAAGTATCTTTCATACATCAGTAGCATTTCAAAAACCTCCTATAGGGAGAAATTTCCTGAAATCCCACACCCAATCCCTGTCTGCTTTACAGAACTACCATCACAACCCACTACAAAACTGAGAAACTATTTTATCAGCTGCTCTATGCAGGGAGGGAAGTAAAAAAAAAAATCAAGTTCTTTTCAAACATCTTTCCTGCTAGGTTAGGAAGGGAGGTGGAGAGGAAATACTAGAAAGAAGTAAGTGAACTCATTTGAATTTTCTGTGAAATAATATTGAAAGAAAAATGCTTAACCATACTATGAGCCCTTGATAAGCTGAGAAAGAATGTGTAAGACAACCACAATGTACATTTTATCAGCCAGCTGCCATGGATGGACAAACCACTACAAAATCTCAGTAGCATGGAACAACAACCACACATCCATGGGGCTGGGACTCAGCTGGTCCAGACTGGGTGAGCTTCAGGTCCTGAAGCTGGTTGGGGTCCACTCCACATGCTTCTTACTATTCCAGAACCAGCAGGCTGCATAGGACATGTTCAAGGACATGGACATGAACATGCATGTCCTATGCATGAACATGGACATGAACATGCATAGGACATGTTCATAGGACATGGCAGAGCAAAAAAAGAGCAAAACCAACTGCCAAGTACTTTTCAAGCCTGTTTTCCTATCACATCTGCTAATACCCCTTTAGCCAAAGCAGTCACAGGCCAAGCCCCCAATCATCGGGACAGAGAAGTATACTCCTCCAGTGGCTGGAAGTCCTTAAAGTCACAGAACAAAGTACACAGATAAGGGAAGGGAAAATAACCAGGAATAATACTGGAGCCTGATGAAAGAAGGGACTACTCAAAGCAATACAAACTTGCCACATTTCCATTTCTTTCCAATCCACACCTCTTATTTGGGCATTCACAGACTACCCCACCAGCTTGTAAGTGTGAAAAGCTAATGGTTGTACTGTGTTATTGGTGTTACTGTTTCAGGAATGGTGGACGACAACAGGAAAAAGGAGAACAGTCGAAAAGGAAAATTAAGTCCACATCGATGGGGAAGTACTGGGAAGTTAAATGGCAATTACATTACATAATACCAAATATATAAGAACGTAGACTTTGGTAGAAACCTACAGAGAGAATCTCTGCCTTCAAAAAGTTTCCTATGCATAGAAACTATGCCAGACATTATGCAACACATATCATAACAGCTGCAAAAATATCAGAAATGTAGGCACATGCCACAACTTGAATCAAGCTGCCAAGGCCTTTATTTTTATAAAAATAATGCAAATATTGAAGGGATGGTGTGGATTAGAAACAGAATTAGAGAGAACTAAAAAATATACCAGGAAATAAATCAAATTCTGTGCAAACAGCATAACTGGGGTCCCCAGGCAAGCTTCAAGCTACATTTCCTAGTCAAACAAGCATATCTTACAGCACACCTTCCCAGCCAAGAGAAACTGTCACAGAAGGTGGGACCAAATCTGACAGAACACTAGGAGAGAGAGGGTAGATGCTGGAAAGTCATTAAATATTTAGAATTCCAATGCTGAAAATATGAATGATATAGCAATAACATCAGAGACTTAAACTACCAGAATCAAGAATGACAAGCAAAAGGGTTATCTTCATGGAACTTGTCAACTTACACCCACTCACATTCCCTGGCAAAGTGATGTTTTTGGAGAATGATGTTATATAAAGAAACCCAAAGCTACTCAAAAAAGAAATATATATTCCATTTATGAAAGAGCAACTTGAAATAAAAAAAGAACAGAAGAGAAAATCCACAAACCTAGAGAATATAATTGCAATATCTAGAAACAATAAATGATTAGTATTCATCATTAATGTAGAATTCTTACCAATCTGTTAAAAAAGACAGACAGAATAATGAGCCTTACCCAAAGTGAAGAAAAGGAAATCTCTCTGTATAAATGTGTCCTGTCTTAATAGTAATCAGGTAAATACAAAGAAAACCACAGAGAGATATTACTTTAAACTCACTAGATTGCCAAAGGAAGTTGAACAAAGTCAAGTGGTAAAGAGGATCCAGAGCAACAGGAATCTTCACTAATGGCTCATGGCAGTGTAAACTGAACCAACCATTTTGGGAAACAATTTGGTGATATCCAGTAAAGCTAAAGATGTATATATGTACTAGCTACGTACTAACTTAGCAATTCTACTGCTAGATAAAATGTACCTTAGATAAATTCTTACACCTATGCACATTCAGATGAACAAGAATGTTCAGCAGTAGCATTTATAATAATAAAAAAATTGGAAACAAATATCTATTAAAGAATGGGTGAATGAATTATGGAATGTTCATCCAATAGAATGTAAGCAGTGGAAAACAAATGAACTAAAATTCTACACTTGACAACATAGATGAACTTCACAATGATGCATGAAAAACTATAGTTACAAAAAGATGTATGGTGTGATTCCATTTGTTAAACTATAAAAGCAGGTAAAAGTTTACATGTTTTACAATATACATGATAAAACTATAATGAAAATCAAGCAATTGCTATTCTGAATTCACGAAATTGAGAATAGTAGTTGCTCATAGGAGGGAGGTAGGGAGGGAACGAGCGAAGAGACTGATAAGGAGGGATATACAGGGGGACTTCAACAAAGAGAATAAGGATACAATTAGGGGTAGGAGAATAAAAAGAAAATATGCAGAATATAACCCAGAATCCTTTCAGGTGGCATTAGAAAACAGACTAAGCCAATAACTTCTGAAAACATGTTCAACTACACTAGAAACCAGAAAAAAAACTAAACCAGTACAACACCAGTACAAGTTGGGCATGGTAGCACAGGCCTATAGCCCCAACCAATTGGGAGGCTGAAGCAGGAGGATCACTTGAGCCCAGGATTTCCAAGTACATCCTGGACAACACAGCAAGACCCTGTCTCTAAAAAACAAAACAACAACAAAAACCAACGTCAAAATAAAAATATTTTCCTGTTAAATATAAAGCATGAAGAGATTGATAGTGTTCACTCTTGGCAAGGGTGTGGGAAAATAAACACTGTCAAATACTGCAGGTATGTTTTTCCAGTGTGCATATGATAGTATGCATCACATATTATGGCAGGAAAAAGTCAGTAATTCTACTTTTATAAACTTATCCCAGGGAAACACTAAGGCAAGTATGCAAGGACACATGTATAAAGACTTTATTGTCATCAACCCATCAATATGAAAGTGGCCAGAAAGAGCCATCCACAATGGCTATGCAGACATTAATGATAATGATGTAGATAGATATCTGGTCTTATGAAAGGCACTCATGTTGTATTTGTTGTGAAAAAAATAATAATACAAAAAATAGTCAAAGTTGATTCTATTTTTACAATATATGTATATATATGTAAAATTTCTACATATAGGTAATCTGATACTTAAATATACATAAAGATTTTTAAAGTTTTATGAAGGTGATTGTAATTACTTCCATTTCTATTTTATATTTTATTGATTTTTCAATTACAGATTGCTCTTATGTCAGAAAAAATCTCATCATCTTGTCCATTTTGAAAAGGGAAAAAGGACAAAGGCTAAGTAAATATTTGAGCAGACATCTCTATTCTGAAAGCTTGAAAATATGTCACTAAGAGGAACTACAAGGTAAAACCTACACATGGGGCTGATATATATTTGTTTGCTTTCCTAAATGGTCAATAAAAGGGTAAAGATTGACTTAAAGGAAGGCAACCATGTCAAAAAGGTGAAAGAAAGAAACAGAGAGAGGGAGAGAGGGATGGGGGGAGGGAGCCAGAGTTTGATAGCTCTTAGACAGTCTCCACTAGTTGTTTTGCCTCAAAAATGTCTTGGGCTTAATTCTAATTAGTAAAGTTGATGGATTAAATATATAGATGGAGACAATACAATCACATGTTCCCAGCGCTAAGTATTTGTGTCATGTAATTATCCTTCTACCTGGAGTGCCTTCACAATCCCAGTTCCATAAGCCCTACACAGTTTATCCCCCTCTCTCTGATTACAATTAACAGAGGACTCTGAAAAGTAAAAAAACAGAAAAACTATGAAGAGTCAAAACTTAGCAAGGTAACCCACATTAGGTGAAATTCCTGTTTTGTTTTTTCTCACATGAATTTTCCCCAAAGATGGGTCCCATATGCAGAGCTGCACAACAACATGGACAACTAAATACAAAGAGAACCCTGTCTTTCTGTACTCAAGTAAAGGACCTCAGTGAGATGAGGAGTCTGAAAGTATAATCCCGGGGTGGAGAGGGCCCAGAAGGGGATAGTCTAATTCTATGTGTGAACCTGTACAGGTATCAGCCTGACCCCTGAGTGACACATGGGCAGCACGGACTCAAACCAGCACAACAAAAGCTGAGGGAACTGAATTAAGATCTGAACCAGTTACACAAGTTATAGACTAACCCCCAAGTACAAATCTGCAGGATGGACACAAAAAAGCAGAGCAAAGACTTACACTGAGATCTGAGTCACTGCCCACAGGAAGCAAGTCACACCAACGGCCTAAAACTTATCGGGCTGATCACCCACTAAAACATCAACAGTCACCTCAGGATTATAACAGGCTCCAGAGTATATACAACTCACCATTCACAATGTCCAGCAAGAAATCCAAAATTATTTGACAAAGAACCAGAAAAACTTGACCAATTTTCAACTAAAGCTCATCTTGAGGTGATCCAGACATTGGAAATATCAGACAGATACAGGTTCAGCATCCCCAACCCAAAAATCTAAAATCCAAAATGTCCCAAATTCTGAAACTTTTTGAGCACCAACATAATGCTCAAAAGAAATGCTCATAGGATTTCCAATGTTTGGGTCAGGGATGCTCAAAAGGTAAATATAATGCAACTATTCCAAAGATCAGAAAAAACTCAAAATCTGAAAAACTTTCAGTCTCAAGCATTTTGAATAAGGATACTCAACCTACACTTTAAAACAACTATTCTAATATTACTCTGTGAAGAAAAGAAAAACAAATTGAATAGGAATGAAAAATACAGAAATTCTCAGCACGAAAAATATTAACCATAAAACAGAATCAAATGCAAATTTTAAAACAAACAAAATAGCTCTGAAACAAAAAAAATGTATTTGATGAACAAGGAAACAGAATAAAAATGACAGAGAACAGAGTTGATGAACATAAAGATGGATAAGTAGAAATTAACCAATCTGAAAAGCAGATAAAGAAAACTAGAAAAAAGTGATTAAGGAACAAAATCAAAAGACCATGAGTGTTAGATAAACTTAAAGTTATACCTAGATATATCAAAATAGCACTGTTGAAAACCAAAGATGAAAAAAAAAATTCAAAGTAACTAAAGCAAGCACAATTTTTACAAAATATTTTTAAAGAGAAAGGAAATACAGTACTTTTGGGTAAACCATAATTGAAGAGGCAGAGGATGATGGAACAATGCCTTTAAATCACTGAGAAAAAAAGAAATCTATCAGTCCAGAATTTTATGTTTCTTAAGAATATCCTTCAGATAAAGGGTAAATAAAGACATTCTCAGCTGAGCGTGGTGGCTCAAGCCTGTAATTCCAGCACTTTGGGAGGCCGAGGTGAGGGGACTGCCTAAGCCTGTGGGTTTGAGAACAGCCTGGGCAAATTGGTGAGACCTCATCTCTACAAATAAACCATAAAATGAGCCAGGCATGGTAGCGCATGCCTGTAGTTTGGCTACTTTGAAGGATGAGGCGGAAGGATATCCTGAGACCAGCAGGTCGACGCTGGGGTGGCTGGGAGCATGCCACTGCACTCCAGTCTGACTCCAACTCAAAAATAAATAAATAACAAAGACATTCTCACATAAAACAACACTAAGAAATTCATCAGTAGCAGACATGGTCTATAAGAAATGTTAATAGAAAATTTTCATTCTGAAGGGAATAAAAATACCAGAAGGAAACACGGATCTTTCGGAATGAAGGAAGACCAACAGAAATAGTAAACAACTAGGTGAATACAAAAGAATACTACTTTCCTCTTAAGTTTTTTTAAAATGTGTGTTTAAGGGAAAAGATATGATACTGAATGGTGAGGTGTTCAATGTATGTAAACAGAATATATGTAACTATAGCAAATTAAAGTAACTGGGGAAGGAGGAAGATAAGGCTGAAATTGATGTTTTAATACAAATAAAATATTCTTCAAGAAAAAGAATTACCGGACAAAGACTTTTACACAAATATTCATAACAGCTGTACATTTAATAGCCAAAAACTGGAAACAACCCAACTGTTCATCAACAAGTGACTGAATAAGCAAATTAGGGGCATATCTATATAATGGAACACTACTCAAAATAAAAAGGAATAAATTGACACACACACACTGGATGGAAACCAAGATGTGCATTTTAAAGAAATATCCTAGATAATTTTGGGAATGGCCCACACTCAGACCATATTTTAAAACCCTGTCTTTAGGATAGGTTGAATATTTTCCCCAGTTTTATTGAGGTATAATTAAAGTATAATGAGCTGTACATATTTAAAGTGTACAATTTGACCCATTTTTGACGTATGTATACATCAACAAAATCATCACCACAGTCATTGTAATAAACATTTTTATTACCAGCAAATATTTTCTTGTGCCCTTTTTGTAATCTATTCCTCCCTCTATCTCTGCTTTCAGGCAACCATTGACCTACCTGCTGTCATTGTAGATCAGTATGGATTTTCTAGTATTTTACATAAATAGAATCATACAGTGTATATTCTTTGTACCTGGCTTCTTTCACTCAACATAGTGATTTTGAGATTTATCCATGTTGTTATGCAAAATCATGGCCTTTGCAGCAACGTGGATGCAGCTGGAAACCATCATGCTGAGTGAACTATCACAGAAACAAAGAACTGAATACTACATGTTCTCATTCATAAGTTGTACCTGATCACTGGACACATGAGCACAAGGGTAGGATCAGCAGATGCTGGTCACTGCTAGGGGATGAAGGGAGGAAAGAGGGAAGGGGGCACGTGATATCACACTGTGTACCTGGTCTACTATCAGGGGGAGAGAGGGCCAGCTAAAAGCTGAAATTTCACCTGCATGCAACCTACTCATGTAGTAAATCCTCACTTGTACCCAACAACCCTAAAATAAAAAAATAACAATTTTTTAAAGAAGCTAAAATAAACAAATAAATAATAAATAAATAAATAAAATAAACAAATAAATAAACCTCACCAAGTGATTACTAGTCACACTTCCGAGACTCACTGCCTAAATCCAATTCAAAGGCCACTCCCTCCTTGAAGCCTCTATTGATTCAACTGATGGACAAAGTTCCCTCTTCTCATCTCACAAAGCTCGCTGTCACAAAAGGCATTTAGATGTATGGCCATGTTTGAGTGTTATAATCTTATCTGCTCAACTACACAGAACTACTATAAGTTTTCATAGGGAGAAGGCATAGCTCATCCATTTTTGTAACTTCTTCTTTTTCCAGCACGGCACCTTGCACACTCGCTATATCAATGGCATATCTATTACTGGTACAGCCTTGGTCCCCACCACCTACAAGTTCAGCAAGTTAGATCAATAACACTGAACCATATAAGTATGTGCAGAGACTATAGAAATCAACTATCAAAGAGAGGAATAAACTAGAAATAGATTCATGCTTATTTAGTAAAAAAAGCACTAAGTAAATGCCAACTGGGGCATCCAAGCAAAGACAAAGTACATACCTTCTTGCAAACAGAAACCTAACTGATTCTAGGATGCACATTTGAACATCAATATTCCATATTGAATGTAACCAGGACAAGGCCTTGGCACAGTTTTCTCTAATCCTTCCCTCCCCATGTACTCTGCCCAAATTCTTACCACATGGTACCATAATCATTTGTTTTTGTCTGTGTGTGCTGTTGTATTCTCAAAAGCAGGGACAATGCTCGTTTACTTTTCTATAGCCTTAGAAGGACTTCAGGAAATATTTGATAAACAAGCAAACAATGATTGTTTAAAACTGGAAACTGTTCATGTACCTATAAGGTTCTCCCAAAAGAGTCAATTTTTAAATTTTAATGAAAGGAAGGAGATTTTGTTTTTAAAAAGTTATTTTCTACTGCAAAGCTTCTTCTCCCTCTTGGCCTATATATAATCTTCTAAACTTCACAGGGGCTCAATAAATGATAAATTCCTTCCTGGCATGATCACAGCCCACAGTTGCCCTGGTGATGGCTTTGGTTGTTTGTGCTCCATTTACTAAATGAAAAGACACAAGCAGCCAGAGTCAATTCAGTGGGAGGTAAGTGTGTAGTATTTGATGACGTGACTCAGTAATGTCCTCAAAACACCTCTCTGGGGAAAAAAACAATCAAATCGTCACAAAAACAGTCACCACTCACATGACAATTACTAAATCTAAGAAGAAAGATTTCAGAATGAATGGTGAAGGCACTATAACTTAGGAAGAAGCAGTAATACTCTATAAGCCATTTAAAAGAGCAGTATTTCATGAGCAAAAAACATATATAGGACACAGTCACTTAAATGTATAACAAAATGGTTTCATTGACTGTTCAAATGAGCACTCTAATTTCATACTTTAATTAAATGTGCTCTATCACAGAAGATAACACACAGAGCGTCATAGCCCTTTCTTAGCGGTATCTACAGAACAAATAGTATTGTTTGATGTTTGTTTCATTTTGTTTCAGTTCTCCATTCTATGTTAGGCAGACTGATTTATCTGAAATGAATTTTTAGCTACTCCAAAGTCATGCAATTTGCTATTTGGGAGCAGAGAATATTAGTTAACTATTGTCAAAAAGACCTGGACAAGGTTCCCTCATGTTCTACAGCTATTTGATCTGGATCACCTTTGTCAGGCTCTGTAAAGTGTAGGTAATGATAGCATCTGCCTTAGAGCCTTGTTACCAAGGTTAAGTGAAAGGAAGCATACAGAGCATGCCTTACAGAATGCTGGCATGCAGGAGGCCTCAACTGAAGTCTGTTACTGTCACTGCTCCATCTGCATCTTCTGTTCCTAGTTATTTCAGCACTTGCCTGATCCTCTATAAGAACCTTAACAGAGAATTTACAACCATCAATTATCTTGTTTCTAGGAAGTTCCCTCAAAAAAGAAAAGTGAATGAGGAAGGGTAAGAAGTGGGGAGGGTGGGAGAGGGGATAAAAGGAAGGGAGAGCAGGAAAGGAAACGTAGGAGAAATGAAAGAAAGAATGGCAAGCTAAACTTGTGAAGTACGCATGGCCTGTCTTTCTCCATGTCACACAAACTAAGAAAACAGAAATCAGCTGTACTTGCAAATAATGTCTAAGGTTAGTGACTGCCAGGCGCACAGCTAAAATCTTATAAGTACAGACATCAAAGCACATTCGAGTCTGAGAACACAGAGTAGAACTTTGTTACAATAACTTCAAATTCAACAAAATTGACACAAAATTCCTTTTATAAAATTGTCTCTTCTTCCATTTCTTTAGTCTCCTTCTTGTAAGATATTTAAATTTCATTTGTACAGTTTCCCAAAAATTCAAAACATATTTTAACACCCCTATGAATCTCTAAAACATATTTCCATCTCAGATTTTTTTTTTTACTTTTTTTTTTTCCTTCCCAGTTCATTCAAGGATACCTAATAACCTGGCTGATCTAATTGTATTACAGCAATCTCATTAATGTGCAATAATGATGTGGAAACCTGTTTCAAATAACAATATTCAGCCAATTACTGTGCGAAGAAACCTCACAAAGATCCATCAAGGATACTGGAAACTAGGCAGGGAAGCACAACTCCAAGTGACAACTAATATGTAAGCTGAGCAACCCCTGATTTGCTTTCTTAGCTGTGGCCTCCTGATACCAGGCACTCCTGGGAGGAAGCTTAGGACTCATTCAAATCTTTTTTTAAAAGCAAAACAAAACAAAACAAATGATCAAAACACCACAGAAGTATCTGAAGTCAGCTCTGACTCAAGGAGAGGTTAAACCTTTCTTATTTGCTCCAGTATATTTAGTTTTCTATTGAGACACATATATATCTAGGCTGCTTTTTCTTTTCTTCCTGTTTCCTATTACTCTTACTTTTCTTTTTCCCTGTAAAATCAATCACTCAGTCTAGAATCATGACTATAGAGATGACTACAGATCAAAGAGGTAACAAATTCCACTTGGTTAGAAATCATTTATATGACAGGCATGACAACCCCTGTTTAAATATTTCCTAATAAGGGGACCCTCTGTTGATAAATGCCTCTAGTCATTAGAAAAATTTTATATATAACAACATCAGCAGCCGGGCTCAGTAGCTCAGCCTGTAATCCCGCGCCTTTGGGAGGCTGAGGCGAGTGGATTGTCTGAGCCACGGGTTTGAGACCCACCTGGGCAACTTGGTGAGACCTCATCTCTACAGTAAATCAAAAATTAGCCGGGCGTGGTAGCACGCGCCTGTAATTCTGGCTACTCGGAAAGCTGAGGAGGAAGGATCGCCGGAGCCCAGCAGGTCGAGGCTGCGGTGGACGGGAGTGGCCACGGCACTCCAGTCTGGGCGACAGAGTAAGACTCCAACTCAAAACAAAAACAAAAACAACATCAGCAATTAATTTTTATTGGACATTTACTGTGTGCCAGACCCTTTGCTAAGAACTTTTTTTTTATAAAGATGTGGGGTACAATTCAGGGTTAGGTATACAAACGTTGATTATGCAGGTAACCTTGTTGATGATAACTACATGGGCCAGACTCGGTGGCTCAGCCTGTAATACCAGCACGTTGAGAGGCCAAGGCAAGTGGATTGCCTGAGCCCACAGGTTCAAGACCAGCCCGGGCACATTGGCGAGATCTGTCTCTACAATAAAATCAAAAAATTAGCCAGGCATGGTAGCGCATGCCTGTAGTTCTGGCTACTTGGAAGGCTGAGGCAGAAGGATCGCCGGAGCCCAGCAGGTAGACGCTGGGGTGGCCGTGAGCGTGCCAAGGCACTCCAGCTTGGGTGACAGAGTGAGACTCAAAAAACAAACAAGCAAACAAAAACTTTACATGCATCCTCTCTGATAATACCCATACTGGAACTTCAAGGGTGGTATCGAGGTACCTCTGTTAACCATGAGAAAACCAAGACTCACAGGGTTAAGCACCTTGTCTGAAGATGTACAGCTATTAATTAACTGAGTTGTAACAAAAACCCCTGGGTTTCTAGACACTAGAGCCCAGCTTTACAACTCCTATTCACAGTTTTGACCTTCTTCTTCTCTAGTACAGCCCTTCGAATATTTGAAAACTGTTGGTGAAGTCCCCTGACATTGTGCTGGAATTTCTCCCAAGCCTTCCTCAGCAGAATAGAGAGGAATCTGGGAGCCTGTGGAGTCCAGGACCCTGCAGATCGAGGATGCATAAGAGGAAGAAGGAAAGGTCAGGCCTCCAGTCTCCCAGCCCAGGTAACAGGATCCTACACTTCACGCACCCTACATTCTTACTCTCACCCCATCCTCAGTTCCCAACACTTACCAGAGGCCTATCCACGTTTCTTAGACACCAAGGACCTCTCTTCCCTATTCTGCTACAGGAGATCCTGTGATCAACCCTGAGTCAGAACTGCCCTCCAAGGCCACACAGCAAATGTCCTTCTATGGGATCAGGGTAGGGAGAGCCTCCAGAACCATCCATATCAGTTTCTTTCCACTTAGTGCTTTCTGCCTATGTGAGCTCAATGTCCAATCCCAACCTACTTTGCCTGGAGCCTTTATACTCCAAAAAAAAATATTTTTTAAGTTAAATTCAGATGACTTTTAAAAAATACAGCTCTGAAACTAAGTTTAGAAGTAATCATTTTATTAAGCAATGGTCCTGTAGAAAAGAGCTGGAAATACCTTTTGCAAGTTCCTATATATATGAGCAGAATGCAATCAGCAACCTCGTCTTTCCATTTTCCCTCAGGTGGCACTGCCTAGGCTGAGGGAGGTGACCGACCAAGTATTACGGGCCTAAGTGTTTCACATTGTGTTTTAGTGTATTTATGAAAGACCTGCTGAGTTTGGGGCATTATACTGAATGCAATAAGAACAAACATGGATTATGCATTGGCTTAGTTCTCAAACAGTTTGAAAGATAAACTACACTCCTGTGACATGTATCAAATGCCTTTGGGGCAATTATAAATCAACAAATACGAAATCATAAAGTACAAATCTAGCATTCCAGCACTGGCAAAGAATATCTCCAAAAACAAGAGTCTTTGCAAAATGAGATGGAAGAAATAAGTTCCTCCAGGGTTCAGTGTGACAGATAAATCTAGAGAGGAATCTGAGGAGAGAAATCTGAGTGATACGGCCCCCACAGAAGTATATAAATACCTGTTAAGATTACACAAATGAGGCTACATGAGAAGAGAGTATTGCGTACAGAGGCTGTAAATAAAACGTGAAACTCTTTACTACCTGAACTGACCAGCTGTTGTTCCATCACTCCACAGCCAAGAACTTCTAGCCACTCTCCATGGAAGTTGATCTCCATCTCGAAAGAAGGATGAGTAAAAGGAAAGTAGCAGTCTACCCATCTTATCTCCAGCCCTGCAGAGTTGCCAAAGAAAAAACAAACAAATAGCTTTAAAAGGCAGTATACTCTTTCTTGTGATCAAATTTGCCCTTCCACTAATGGTACCAATTACTACTTCTGAGTAAAATAAATAGCAAACAAACTAATTTGCAACACATTAGGGTGAGGCAATAAATCTTAAAACTTGTGAAAAACTGGGCATGTCTTTTCCAATATGAGAAACACTTTGTGTAATTCCAGGACCCTCTAAAACCAAATCAATCACCTGTCAAATCCCTGCAAACACTTGCAAGTCGAAAAAAGCAGGCAGATATCATGGCAAAGCAGGTAATTCTGTTAGTTTCTTTGAGAAAGAATGACATTGTTTCAGAGTTAAACACACCATATGCTCCCTCCAAATTTGCATACCAACAATATGACCAATTTAGAATAAACTATACAATTTTTACTTCTATAAATATATATAAATTTTAATTTTATAAATGCTGAAAAAAGTTAAATAAGATAAAATCTATCAAATTTAAGCAAAACATTTAAGAATCAAAAAGTTTTCCTACAAATGAATGATCTTATACTTAAATAAACAAGCAAAAAAAGTACATGCTAAATGCCAGACTGGATTTCTCAATAAGCAATCATAAATATAAATATTTAACAATGAACTCAAAACAATGACAGCCTGCAAAGAGCAGAGGTCACAAAAAGCAGTGTAGCTAGATAAGAGGTTCAGCTAGGAGATTGAGGCCCACTATGGAGAACACAGAAAAAAAGTAGGCATTTGATAAATTGTCTCCTTTCCTTGTACCCGTCTGATCCTTTTCCTTATTTGATGAGCTCTCTCTTCTTCTTTCAGGCAACACTTTGCTAAAGGGCCCAATTCTCCATGTAACATGTGTGCCTCTGCCACACACACTCCTTCCCCACCAATGAAAACACTGTATTTTCTCACCCAAGACTACCTGCATTTTAAATCTTGTGGAACTTAGAATGTGAAGTGAATAAAAATAATAGCAAAAATTGTTTCGTCTATTGAGCACTTAATATATCTCTAACAACCCATTTCATAGAGAGGAAACAAACTATCAGAGAGGGCAAGTGTCTTGCCATAAGTCACAAAGCTTGCAGATGACTGGGCCAAACCCAGGTCTACCCAACTCCAATACCCTTGCTCTTTACAATTAAAACATAATTCCTTGACCATCAAAAAAGATATTTCAAGAATCAAAAATCAGATGGGAGTATAATTATGAGGACATGGGGGCCTTTCCCATGTCCCAAATTCCACAGGAGAAGGTAGATTTTCTTTCATTATTCTGTTTTGGTTGCATTTATTCTCCTTCTTACTCACTGCCTATGCCAAGTTTCAACCGACTTCTGTTTACAACAGTAAAACAATATTTCCCCCCTTTATTGCCTATGTGGTATAACAGATAAACATTAGATTGCACATATATAAAGTACACAATTTGCATGCATATAATAAATGTTAACATATGCATACACTCATGAAACTATCACTACAATCAAGCTAATGAACACATCTATCTTCCTCCTTGTGCCCTTGTTTCCTTGTGCCCCTTTGTTATCCTGCACTCCTGCTTATCACTTCACCTCTTCTGCCTCCTCCCATCATATCCCCTGGTAATCACTGATTTTTTTTTCCCACCACTACAGATGAGTTTGCATTTCCTAGAACTTTATACAAATAGAATCAAACATTATGCACGCTTTTTTGGTCTTTCACTCAGCACAATTATTTTAAGATTCACCCATGTTTTTGTACAGCACAATACTCCATTCTTTTTTATTGTGGAGCAGATCTCACCAACACTTTTTCTAACTGGATAAACATAGCTGGCCCTGTTGCAGGCCACTGAGGAAATGTCCAGAAGTCCTGTGAGTAGTCAGACTTTTCTGTGTAGAAGTTCACATGTGCATAGCAATTGCTTATTTTGACTGTATTCTGATAAGTCACCTGTGTGCATGCCCATCTTTGGGAGCAACAATTACCTATCAATATTTTTATAAAAACCACTAGAGACAATCCTGCTAACAAACAGAAATATGTGGTGCCATGGGACACATACCCTAGTGCAGAAGGACTGGCAGACAAAACCATGTTTATCATTTTTTTTTCTAACTCCTGGCAGGTAAGCAAAAATAATTTTATGAAAACAGTTTCAAAAAATAAATGTTGTGTACGTGGGTTTTTACACTTGGCTTGAATTTTACCAAAAGCAGGAACAGTATTCCAAGTAAACATCATGTTTTCATCATCACATGATTAAACATTAGCAAAGTGTTTGCAGCATAGCAGTTAAGTAACTTCTACACAAGTAATTTTCTTTGTATGTACTTATATGTAAAAGTTATTTTGAACTGGCTAATCAAGTATGGAAGAGTTTGATTTATGTAACTTTATATCTCATACCTGTAATATCTTAGGTTCCCCCTAGTCCAAAAGGAAGAAGTGTCAAGACATTAAAAACACTCAGAATAATCACAAATGTTGATTAAAGTCATTCCATGATCAATGTTTATTAAGCCCTAACTAAATGCCTACTGCATATGGACTCAGGGAAGACCATCTGAGCTACTGGTGTCCACGGTGCTAGCATAACACAAGAACAGAATTGAAAAGTGCTGTTAACAGTCTCTTCCCTTCTTCAGGAACATTATTTTACTGAAGGGCTTTACCTTACCACTTCTATAATTAGAAGCAAAAAAAAGGTATAACTTTGGATTGAAAATGTCTGTAATGTTAAACAAATTCTTAAGATAAACAATATTTTAAGATAAAATATGTTATACCAGTCCTTGCTCTTTTTTGGTTTAAGACCCCAGCCTCCATGGCCTTCGATTGCTTCTGTTCAACCATCCTGCAGGTGACTCTTTTGCTAACAATGAAAATAACTGCTCCACACAGAAAACTATACACAGCAAAGCATAAAAGGCAGAAAAGCTAGCCAAAGTTTAATAGAATTCATGAAGATAACAAACACTGATGATTTGTGGAGCAAAACCCAATGATAATATCAAAAATTGAAACAGGTAACATAGGCTGGCAAAAGTTGTGTCAACAAGTCTGGGAAGTTTCTAATCCCTTTCACCTCCTCATATTCTTTACTGTGCTTCCTTTAAAACCTATATGGCCAAGCATGGTGCCTCAGCCTATAACCTTTGGGAGGCCAAGGCGAGTGGATTGCCTCAGCCAGTGAGTTCGAGACCAGTCTGGGCAACTTGGTTAGACTTCGTCTCTACAATAAATCACAAAAAACTAGCTAGGTGTGGTGGCGTACGTCTGTCGTTCCAGCTACTTGGAAGGCTGAGGCAGAAGGATCATCTAAGACCAGCAGGTCGAGGCTGCGGTGGCTGTGAGCATGCCACTGCACTCCAGCCTGGGCAACAAAGAGTGAGACTCCAACAAACAAATAAATAAATAAACAAACAAATAAATAAAATCTATATGACTCTGCAAAGAATGCCAAATCCATACACCATTTATTTCCTTTGTTCCACTACTTTAAAGTAAGCCTTCAGTTCTTAAGTTTTGCCTCCATTACATAAATAGACAAAAGCCAAACTCTGTGCTTTTGAAGTCTTACCCCTAAAATCTTTGCTTAGACCAATGTCCTGAAGCATTGCACCTGTATTTTCTTCTATTAGTTTTGACTTCAGGTGTTAATTTTAAGTCTTGAATCCATTTAGAGTTGATTTGTGTATATGCTGAGAGTATACTTCTGTATACAGATATCCAGTTTTTCCAGCACTATTTATTGAAGAGGTTATCACAATGGACATACTAATTTCTCTAATTTGATAATCACACACTGTATACAAGTACTGAAAAATCACTCTTTACCCTATAAATATGTACAACTATTATTGTCACCTAAAAAATAAAAGGGGAAAAAAAGTCAAAATCTGCAAAACATCATTTTTGAGCAGCCTATGACTCCACTTCAAACATAAACAATAATTATTTGAAAGTAAATTACATTAGTTAATGTGTAACTAATATCAAAATACCATATTCTTTTACATTTTCTAACAATTTAAATTTCAGTTACAATGACACGTTAACAATGATTTTTGGCCAGGCACAGTGGTTCATGCCTGTAATCCCAGCACTTTGGGAAGCCAAAGCGGAAGGATCACTTGAGGCCAAGAGTTCAAAACAAACCTGGGAAACATAGCAAGAGCCCATTTCTACATAAAATAATATAATGAGGCAGGTATGGTGTCATGTGCCTGTAGTCCCAGCTACTCAGAAGAGTGAGGTGGAAGGATAGGTTGCAGTGGGCTATGATTGTACCATAGTACTCCAGCCTGGAACAGAGCAACACCCTGCTTTAAAAAATTTTTTTAAGTGATTAAAAAAAAAAATCACTAGTAGTAGAATTATTTCTTGAAGACTTTTTTATCCTCAAAATTCACTTTTTCTTGTTTTTCATCCCATGACTTCAAAATTACTGTAGGTATTATTATAGCTGATTAAAAAGCATCTTGACATGCTTCTTGTATTAAAGGATATGGTACTGAATAACTAGCTCAAAACTATGCTGAATATGACTTCTTTCACATGTCAAGTATTAGGAGTCAGCGAAAATATCCACTAAATACTACATATTTTGTGTTACATATTAATAGAAAAAAATTTTTAGCAAGTATGTCCAAATCATATGAATTCATTTTGTATTAGACTAATCTCTTATTGGAGTTATAGAGGAAAATTAAGTACATCTGTACTATATATATCTAATGAAGTTTTTCCTTCTTTCTTTTTTTTTGAGGGGGGTAAGTTTGGTAATTTCTCAAACTATATTTATAAACAAATCTCAGAGCTTTCCAAAATAGCTTGAGAACTCTGATATTACAGCAACCATCAAAACTGCACACCTCAATTTTCAGCCTAGAGCCAAGTTGTAGAAAGTGCACTTTGGAATAAACTACCTCTGGGTTCTAGCCTCAGACTTCTACCTTCTTTCCTGTGAAAGTATGGGAGGTTTATACCCTCTCTCAGTCCCAGTTACCCCAACTCTACATATAATGATTACTATTACCTCAGTTTTTTTCTTTTTTTAGGGGATACACATGAGTACTCATTACATGCAAGTGGTAGTGGGGATTGGGTTTCAGGTGGCCCATTCCCCAGATAGTGAACATTGTGCCCTGTAGGTAGTTTCTGAACCCTAACTCTCCACTCCCCTCTTCTTGGTGTCCTCAGTGTCTATTATTTTCATCTTTGTGACCATTTAGCTCCCACATATGAGTGAGAACATGCAGTGCTTTGTTTTCTGTTTCTGAGTCAGTTTACTTAGGAAGATGATCTCCAGCTCTGTCCATATTGCTGCAAAGGACATGATTTCATTCTTTTTTATGGCTATATTTATAAACAAATCTCAGAGCTTTCCAAAATGGCTATGTAGTATTCCATGGTGCATATATATCCACTGATCAACTGATGGACATTTAGGTTGATTCCACATCTTTGCAACTGTGAATTGTGCTGCAATGAGCATGCTGGCACAGGTATCGTTTTTATATAACAACCTCTGTTCTTTAGGGTAGATACTAGTAGAGTGATTGCTGAATCAAATGGTAGATCTACTTTTTAGTTCTTTGAGTAATCTCCATACCACTTTCCATAGAGGTTGTACTAATTTACATGCCCACACCAGCATCTATTGTTTTTTGATATTTTAATAATGGCCATTCTGACTGGTATAGGGTATATCTCACTGTGGTTTTAGTTTGCATTTCCCTGATTAATATCTTCTCCTATTCTGTAGGTTATCTCTTTTGCTGTGCAGAAGCTTTTTAGTTTAATTAAGTCCCACTTATTTATTTTGTTTTAGTCACATTTGCTTTCAGAGTTTTAGTCATAAATTATTTGCCTATGCTGATGTCCAGAAGAGTTTTTCCTAGGTTTTCTTCCAGTATTTTTATAGTTTCAGATCTGACATTAAAGTCTCTAATCTATCTTGAGTTAATTTTTGTATATGGGGAGAAACAGGGATCAAGTTTCATTTTTCTCCATGTGGCTATCCCATTTTTCCAGCACCATTTGTTGAACAGGGTGTCCTTTCCCCAGTGTATGTTTTTATTTGCTTTGTCAAAGATCAGTTGGTTGTAGGTATTTGGGTTTATTTCTCTATTCTGTTCCATTGGTGCATGTGTCTGCTCTTGTATAAGAACCATGCTGTTTTGCTTACTACAGGCTTGTAATATAATTTGAAGTCAGGTCATATGATGCCTCCACTTTTGTTCTTTTTGCTTAGGATTGCTTTGGTTATTTTGGCTGTTTCTTGGTTCTATATGAATTTTAGGACTGTTGTTTTCTAATTCTGTTAAAAATGACATTGGTAGTTTGATAGGGATTGTACTGGATTTGTAGAATATTTTGGGTAAAATGGTCATTTTAGTAATGTTGATTCTTCCATTCCATGAGCATTTACCCATTTGTTTGTGTCCTCTGCAATTTCTTCCATCAGAGTTTTGTAGTTCTCCTTCTAAAAGTCTTTCACCTCCCTGGTTAAATATATTCCTAGGTATTTTAGCTTTTTGGTTGGAACTGAGTTGATTCTCAGTTTGGTTGCTATTGGTGTATAGTAGTGCTATTGATTTGGGTGTGATAATTTTGTATCCCAAAACTTTACTGAATTCATTTATCAAGTCCAGGGGTCTTTTGGAGGAGTTTTTAGGGTTCTCTAGGTATAAGATCATGTCGTCAGCATATAGAGACAATCTAGAGGACATGAATAAATTCTTGTAACCATACAACCTCCCAAACTTTGAATCAGGAAGATATAGAAACCCTGAACAGGCAAATAATGAGCAGCAAGATTGAAACAGTAATTAGAAGTCTCCCAATAAATAAAGTCCATGGACTCACAGCTGAATTTTAACCAGACCTCCAAAGAAAAACTGGTACCAATTTTACTGAAGCTATTCCACAAGATTGAAGAAGAGGGAATTCTCCCTAATTCAATCTATGAGGTCAGTATCACTCTGACACCAAAACCAGAAAAAGACACAATTGAAAAAAGAAAACTCCGACCAAAACCCTTATGAATATAGGCATAAAAATTGTCAACAAAATATTAGCAAACTAAATTCAAAAGCACATTTTAACCTCATCCCTACAATAAATCAAAAAGTCAGCCGGGCATGGTAGCGCATGCCTATAATTCTGGCTACTCGGAAGGCTGAGGCGGAAGGATCGCCGGAGCCCAGCAGGCGAGGCTGCAGTGGCCGGAAGCGGCCATTGCACTCCAGTCTGGGTGACAGAGTGAGACTCCAACTCAAAAAAAAAAAAAATACACCGTGACCAAGTTGGTTTCATCCCAGGGATGCAAGGGTAGTTGAACATATGCCAGTCAATAAATGTAATCCACTACATAAACAGGATTAAAAACAAAAATCATATGATCATTTCAATAGGTACAGAAAAAGCATTTGATAAAATCCAGCATCCTTTCATGATAAAAAAAACCCTCAGTAAAATAGGCATAGATGCAATATTCCTCAAGATAATAAAAGCTATATACAACAAACCCACAGCCAATGTCATCCTAAATGGAGAAAAATTGAGCATATTCCTCCTCAGAACTGAAACAAGGCTGGGATGCCCACTTTCACCACTACTATTCAACATAGTACTGGAAGTTCTTATCAATACAAGAAATCAGGCAAGAAATAGAGAGTATCCAAATTGTAAAAGAAGAAATCTCCTAGTGGTTTTGAGAAAAGACCCTGAAGAAGTCTAGGTTTGCTCAAGAGGCACAGATTCTCTTCGGAGATCTGGACATTGACTTTGATTTCTCTTTGAATGAGAATGCTGAGTTTGTTCAAGGACCAGGAAAAGCCAAAGTCTAAAAGGAATTCCTCAAATGAGACTTCAGAAATAAGTAGAAGTTTCTTTAGAACAGTGATGTGAGTGCAAATGAAAGAGGTATAGTAAGAACTCTAACACTTCCTCGACTCTGGCAAGACACAACCTGCCACAGGGAACAGAGGACAGGAAAGACAGCACTGTATCTAACCTGCTTTGGGTATCAGGTTCCTGACTTCTGCACCCTTGGCAAGACCAATCAGGGATACAGCGCAGGGATGTATGTGTGCATGTGGTCTCTTCCCACCAATCCCTTACTCTTGTACAATGTTTGTCTGAGCCCTCAGTCTGACACATTGTAAATATTAAATAGATGTCACTCCATTCCACCCCCAATCCACCTTTATAATTAATCTCATTCTTTTATTTTAGTCTGGGTCTCACTCTGTCACCCAGGCTGGAGTGCAGTGGAACAATCACAGCTCGTGGCAGCCTTGACATTCTGGGCTCAGGAGATCCTTCTGTCTCAACCTCCTGAGTAGTTGGAACTACAGGGACACACCACCACATCTAGATAATTTCATAATTTTTTTTATAGAGACGTGGTCTCACTCTATCACCCAGGCTGGTCTTGAAGTCCTGGGCTTAAGCAATCCTCCTGCTTTGGTCTCCCAAAGTGCTGGGATTACAAGTGTGAGCCATCGCCCCTGGCCTAACCTCATTCTTAATAAACATAATATTCAATTTCCCCAATTTATTGACTCATTATGCTGATTCTTCCTCTGTTTTTCATACCCCTTATATTTAAAGATGTGACTCTGCTATATGAGAACCACCTTCGACAGGTTGTAGAATCTAAATTTTGGAAGGATGATGCCAAACTAGAGCATATGCCTATAATTTTGTAAATTATATATAAAGTAAATTTTTTTTAAAGTTTTATTTTTAAAGATGTAGGGTACAATTCAGGGTTAAGTGCATAAGTGGTCATCATTTTTTTAAATTAACTACATAAATACACAATTAATCACTGCTGTTTGGCATTAATTTTTCAATAGATTTGCCTCCCTCTCCTTTTCTTATTCCACTCTCCGGGACCCATATGGTAAACTTCTACCGTTTCCTTTTATTGCTAGATGTAAGCAAATACAAACATCTATTCTCTTTCCCTCCGTTCTTACACATAAAACAGAACACGATGCACATTATTCAGTACTGCTTCTTCACCAAGCTGTATGTCTGGAGGCCTCTCCACCTACACACAGAGTATGTCCTCATTCCTTTCCTTACTCCTGCAAAGTCTTCTACTGTGGCTATCCCCCATTTATATAAGAAGCCTCTTTTTACTTGGATTATATTCAATATTTTGCTATTGAAAGCAATGCTGTAACAAAATATCCTGTTAAGTCAGAGAGTCAATGCATTTATGATTTTAATAAATATTGCCAAATTGTCCTCTACACGTGTATAATATTTTTCACTAATATTAGTTCAATATTTTTCATAGAGGCCAAGGCCATATAACCGACTCATGAAAGAGTCAAACTAGAACTCAGATAAAGATCCACGACTTTGCTGATAAAAGGCCACCAGCTTGACCACCTCACATAGCTCCCAACTAGTTAACGTAACAGCTGAGCACCATGGACAACATTCCAGGTTCCCACCGCCTTCTTCACCCCTGTTGTCTGTTTGCATCTTGTTTTTACCCTAGCAAAGGAAAAGAGTGTCTTCTGGACCTAGTAAGCAAGTGGCTGGCAGCTGTAAGGAAGAAGAGGCACATTTAAGGCCTAAAGCATCTGTGTGGGAATACGAATGTAGATTCAGTTTCCAAAGCCCACCTCACAAGCAGCATGAAGTCATTCACGACTTCATTTCATCCCTACCTAGGGCCTTGCAAACCTGACAACGCTGCCATTGTGACTCTTTAGCACGCCATATATATCCTGTGTGTCCACACAACCATGTACCCTGGAGTCCAGCACTGTACACTGCCAAGTAGAATAAAATCATTCCTGCTACAAAGCTAATGGTAAACACCACCTTTTCCCTCTCACAGAAGGTAATAAAATCCTCTGGTGTGGGACCTCTTGAGCATATAGTAGATGATAATAGCACTGTTTCAGCCACAATAACTCCCTCTGCTAAGACATACACAAAGCAATAGGGGAAAAATAAAAGGTCGGCAATTTCGCCCACCATCAGTGATGCTGTAACTGGTCCCACAGCTATTATTCTTCTGCTAGGTGGAAAGACCAGTGTGTCAAAGTGTTGTTTCAGGCTGTATCCCTGGGATTCCTACACACAGGAATCATTTTGATTAGGGCTTGGATCTTAGGATTATACTATCATTTCTCTACCTCAAACGAGGTTAGAAATGGGCACAATCTAATGGGTCCTTCGTTCTAAAACCTGGGTTTGGATCACAGCACTAGGGTGAGTGACCACTCCCCTGCCATTACTGAGCAATGAAGAGAACAGCACAACTTATGACTGGCCACCAAGTCCCAGTCACAGCACAGCCTTTTGGTCTTCAATCCTATCCCCAGCCTATTCTCAAAAGAAATTATCTTCAGATACCTGTAGGCCACCCAGGGTAGCCTTGTAGACAAAGGGCTCACACTCTGGCCTCCACAAACCTAATCACAGAGAATTGGGTGGGTGGAGACTCCTGGGTGGGAAGAGCCAGCATAGGCGTGGGATCAAACCACAGCTTAGCGAGTGACCCCAGGAAAATTCCCTAACCTCACAGTGCTTCAATTTGGTCTAAAACAAGAATAATACCTACCTCACAGTGTTTTATGACAATCCAATAAGGAAAAGTATATAAAGAACCTAGCACTGGGCCTGGCGCCTAATAAATATTCAATGAGTGATCTTTTAAAATTGACTGTCATGGAATTCATAATCTTAAATATCTTTCATCTTTATATAAAATGTGAAAATAAGACATATATAAATTGTATTCCTAAGGTAACTAACATTTGCTGTTCTTGTGCCATGTGCTAGGTACTGTGCATGTCTCTCTCACTTCATGCTTACATTGATGTAAGGTTGGCATACACATTGCACAACAACTAGTATTATTTTCCATTTTACAGATGAAGGAAATATGGCTGAGACAGCTTACACATCTAATCTAAGTTTACAGTAGAGATTAAATGCCAAGATCAGAACCAGGTGCATCTGACAGCAAAGCTCCATGCTGGAACAGACTAAAAAACAACATTCACTCAGTATCCCACACAATAAGTACTCACAAACAAGACCAAGATGGCATGGCCGAGCTCTTTGTTCTTCTAACAAACAACAATAACAGGTTTGATTTTTAAAAAAGAAAACCAAAAAGACATAGTCTGCACAAAAAAAAACAAAATGGGAGGTATCACATTCCCAGACTTTAAACTTTATTATAAAGCTATAATAATCAAAACAGCCTGACATTAGTACAAGAACAGGCATATAGACCTAAGAAACAGGATAGAGATTCCAGAAGCAAAGCATCAATTTCTCAACCAACTCATTTTCGACAAAGCCTCCATCACCAACCACTGGGGACAGGAGAACCTATTCGGTAAATAGTGCTGGGAAAACTAGCTGACCACATGCAGCAGATTAAAACAAGACTCCTACCTATCATCATACACAAAAATCAACCCGAAATGGACCAAAGATCTAAATGTAAAACCTCAAACTATAAGAACCCTAGAAAATGCAGGAGACGCCTTATGGAAATTGGAACTGGCAACCAATTCCTGATTGAAACCCCAAGTGCCTATGCCATAAGAGATAAGATAGACAAGCGGGACCTCATCAAACTGATAGACTTCTGCAAAGCCAAAAAACCATCAAGAGAGTGCGAAGACAGCCCACAGACTGGGAAAAAATATTTGCCAAATGTCTATCTGACAAAGGCCTAACATCTAGGATCTACAAGGAACTCAAACAGGCTGAAAAGAAAAAAACAGCCCCATTACAAAGTGGGCAAAAGATATGAATAGACAGTTCTCAAAAGAAGACATACGAGCAGCCAACAGATACATGAAAAAATGCACAGCCTCACTAGTCATCAAAGAAATGCAAATTAAAACTACACTGAGATACCACTTAACTCCAGTCAGGATGGCTGTCATCAATAACTCAAAAAACAACAGATGCTGGATAGGATGCAGCAAAAAGGGAACACGCCTACACTGTTGGTGAGACTGTAAACTAGTAGAGCCTCTGTGGAAAACAGTGTGGCAATTCCTAAAAAATCTAAAAAATGACCCTGCAATCCCCCTACTGGGAATATACCCAGAAGAATTCAAATCACGCTATGAAAAAAATACCTGCACATGTATGTTTATTGCAGCATTGTTCACAGTAGCAAGAAGATGGAACCAACTGTGCTGTCCATCAAAAGAGGACTGGATTAAAAAAATGTGCTACATATACATGATGGAATATTATGCAGCCATAAAGAAGGACAAAATCATGAACTTCACAGCAACCTGGATGGACTTAGAGTCTATAATACTGAGTGATGTATCATAGAAACAAAGAACTGAGTATCATATGTTCTCACTCATAAGAGAACCTTGAAAAATTATCATAATACTATAAGAAAAGGAGTGGCAGTAGCAGAAAACTGCTGGAGGGTAGGGGAGGGATTGGCAGTAGTGGGAATCTGTTGGAGGAGCACACCTCATCAACAGGGCTACCTGCATAATCAACATTTGCATACCTAAGCCTGAACTGAACTCCATATCTTTAAAGTTAAAAAATTAAAAGAGAAAATAAATAAAGTTCATGTTAAAAAAAAAAAGACATAGTTTAAGTTCAAAGAGAAGAGAATATTTCCACAGACCGGAAACAGAACAGTGAGTGAGGCTAAAGCATGGATTTGCCAACAGAAAGAGGAACCAGGAGCTTGCCTCCTATAGAATGGCATGCTGCTGGCTTGAGGCCTGAGAAAGACTAAAAGCTTGAAGTCAAAGGCTGGAACAGGATAAGCTCCGTGTGGTATAGGAAGGATGACAAAAACTGTCACCCAAATGCAGCCTGGGCTACAGCTCTCAGGAGCTGTGGGCTTAAGGATCCAACCATGAGTGTGAGATCAGCTATACCCCCTCCATACCAGTGCTGGTTAGTTCACCTGACAGGTCCCTAGGAAGCCTCGGTCTGGATTTCAAGCCTAGAGAATTAGGTGGAATAAACTGCAAAACCACTTATGAGGAGAAATCAAGAAGTGGAAGCAGGGGGAGAGTGACAGGCAGGAGGAAAACAGAAAAAAGATGAAGAACAAAAATCTTTCATTGAACATGATCCTGTAAACCAAAATTCCAAAATACATGTATAAATCTAATGGTACATAAGACAGTCAAAAAGAAAAAACAACCATCAAACATTAATTCATCCCACATGAGATTAATTTTATGAGCCAATCTTAGACTTTAAAATAAGTATGCTTTAGCTACCCTAAGGAATACATGAAAGCACAACTCACTGATGTGTTCCAGAAAAAAAAATTCATAAAAATTCTGTTTTTATAAACTAGATCTAAAAATGAATCTTTAGGACTGCATCTATCTTACAATCAAATTCTGTTCTGAGAAAGAAAACATCAGGTTCTAATTTCAAATAGTTATTGTCACAAACACTAAGCAGCATCAGAAAAGACAAAAAAGACAGAGAGAGTAAGTGATGAGAGAGGCGTAAGGAAAATAAGAAAAGAAAAAGGCAGAGAGATGCAATGGAAAACTGGGGAGGGAGTATTCAAAAGAACACAAAAGTGTCACACACAAAAGAAAGAACCTTCCACATCTGGACAGGATGGAATAACAAACCAGTTTTACCCTTCCATATGAAAAACTAAAAAAAAAAAAACAACAGACAAAATATATAAAACAACGTCATTCCAGTCGCTGGACACCAAGTACCCAAGGACACTGGTCCCTGAGAAGTGAGACCGACCATTGTCCCAGGAAGAAAGGAGAACACGGAAGAGCCCGGCAGTCTCTCTGAGCTGGGGAGACAAGCTGGGAGTCCGTCTGAGTCAGGATAGCTGACTACAGGAGACCACAGGTCAGAGCAAAGGAGAGAAGAGAGCTGCACAGAAAGAACTCAGCTGATCTGCACAAGATCCCCTTCAGCATTCACCTGTATACTGAGACAGGAAACAAACCACACAAAAGGATTAAAGGAAACAATGCTGAGAGTCCACACAGGACCAGACAAGGTACCAGTTCCCAACAGCCAAGTGGAAAATCTCATAATTCACAGGTTATCAGTAACAGTACTAAGAAGAGTCTTGCAGTGAGACCCCAGACTAAACACTATGCGGGGGGGCCCCTGCCTAACCAGGTTTAAAAAAGAAGACACAAAATAATCAAAATGTTTCTAGGTGATCCCAGAACAAAGCTCATGGATATTATTAGGAATGGAAAAATATCCAAGGCACCACAAAAATAAGCTCTATCTGTCATCTATAGTAAGTTATCAGGCACGCAAAGAAGGGAAAAAAAATATCAAGTGGAGAAAAATCAAGAGTAATTCACCAAGAAATGACAGATGACATAATTACTAGAAAAGGATATTAATTATGCATTATAACGATACTCAACATGTTTGAAGAGCTAAAGGAAAGACTGAAAATGTTGACAGGGAGGATGCTAAAAAAGATCCTAATTGAAGAATAAACGAGATTTTTTTTAAAGGAGCCTGGTGCAGCAGCTCACTCCCGTAATTCCGGCACTTTGGGAAGCTGAGGTGAGTGGACTGCCTGAACCCAGGAGCTCAAGGCCAGCCTGGGTAACTTGAAGAGACTTTGTTTCTATAATAAATAAATTTTTAAAAAGTAGCAGAGCTTTTAGTCCCAGCTACTCGGGAGGTTGAGGCAGAAGGATCGCCTGAGAGCAGCAAGTTGTGAGGCTGTAGTGATACGAGATTGTGCCACTGTACCCCAGTCTGAGTGACAGAGTAAAACACCGACTCAGTAATAAAAACCAAAAACGCAGAATGGGATGAAAAGCAAATTAGATGCTTCAGAAGAAAAGACTGGTAAACTTGAAGATATAACACTGGAAACTATCCAAAATGAAACACAGAAGGAAACAATGAAAGAAAAAATAACAGAATACCAGTGAACTGTGGAAAAGTTTCAAGTGCCAAAACATACATGTAATTAGAGTCTCCCTAAAGGAGGGGAATGATAGAAAATATCTGAAGAAATAATGAAGACACAAAGTTTTCAACATTTCATGAGAGATATAATAAATTCATAGATCCCAGAAACTCAACCAATCCCAAACATAGAAAAACTGAACCTATACATACATAAATCATAATCAAACTGCCAAAACCTGTAACAAAGAAAAAAATTCCAAAAACAGTCACAGAGAAGAGACACACTAAGTACAGAAGAACAAAGGCAAAAGCAAGGTTGACAGCAGGTTTCTCATGTGAAACAGCACAAGTGAGGAAAGGAACAACATCTAGTTTTTTTTTGGGGGGGGGTTGGTTAGTCAGTTTGGTTTTTTTTTTGAGTTGGAATCTCACTCTGTCACCCAGGCTGGAGGGCAGTGGCCACTCCCGGCTACCGCAGCTTCAACCTGCTGGGTTCTGGCAATCCTTCTGCCTCAGCCTTCCAAGTAACTGGAACTACAGGTGCACGCTACCACACTCGGCTAATTTTTGATTTATTGTAGAGATGAGGTCTCACCAAGTTGCCCGGGCGGGTTGCGAACCCACGGGCTCAGTTTTTTTTTGAGTTGGGGGTCTCACTATGTTGCCCAGGCTGGAATACACTGCAGCCTCGACCTACTGGGTTCAGGTGATCCTTCCACCTCAGTCTCCCAAGTAGGTGAGACTAAAGGCATCCACCACCATGCCTAGCTAATTTTTTTTTTTTCAGAAATGAGATCTTACGATATTGTCCAGCTGGCCTCGAGCAATCCTCTTGTTTTGGCCTCCATCATGGCTGGATAGGAAAACATCTTAAAGAAAGAAAAAAAGAGAAAAAAAAAAAGCTTTTCATCTAGAATTCTTTACCTAGCAAAAATGTCTCAACAATAAAGATAAATTTTTTTTTGTCAGACATACAAAAGCAGAAAGAATTTATGAGCAGCTGACCTTTACCACAAGCAATGCTAAAGAGTTCTTCAAGCAGAAGGAAAATTATGTCACTTGGAAACTCAGATGAAAAGCGTTGAAAATGATACCTGGGTAAAAATAAAGACTTTTTTCTTACTATTTAAATCTCTTCAAAAACTTATCAGCTGTTTAAAGAAAAATAATCACAATGGATTATTTAGTACTTATTAGTACTTAGGAGTTGACAACATATACAGAAGTAAAATATATGACAACACGAGCACAAAGGCCAAGAAGGGAAAAATGTAAGTACACTGTTATATGGTTCTTATACTATACATGAATGGTATACCACTTGAAAAAGACAGTGATATAACTATAAGCCTACAGCAACTGCTACAAAAATACAACAAAAAGATACAGCTAATAAGCCAAACAAGGGAGATAAAATGGAATATTAAATATATACGCAATCAGCTGGACACAGTGGCTCACGCCTGTAATCCCAATATTTTGGGAGGCCAAGACAAGAGGACTGTTTGAGACCAAGAGTTCAGGGCCAGCCTGGGCAACTGCAGCCTCAACTTCCTTTCTACAAAATAATAATAGTAATAGTAATGATTATCTAAACAAACCAAAATAAAAGAAAAAGGAAACAAAAAAAAAGTGACTAGTAGAAAACAAACAGTAAAATGATAATTTAAATACAAGCCAGGCTCGGTGGCTCAGCCTGTAATCCCGCACTTTGGGAGGCTGAGGTGACTGGATTGCCTGAGCCCGCGGGTTCAAGACCCACCTGGGCAACTTGGTGAGACCTCATCTCTACAATAAATCAAAAAAATTAGCCGGGCGTGGTAGCACGTGCCTGTAGTTCCGGCTACTTGGAAGGCTGAGGCAGAAGGATCGTGGGAGCCCAGTAGTTCAAGGCTGCGATGGCCAGGACCGGCCACTGCACTCCAGTCTGGGTGACAGAGTTAGACTCCAACTCAAATAAATAAATAAATAAATAAATACAACTACATCAAAAATAACATAAAACACAAATAATCTAATTTTTAAAACTTTGAAAAAGAACAAAGTTAGCAGAATTTAACTGATTTCAAGACTTATTGTGAAGCTATTGTAATAAAGATAGTGAAGTATTCAATCAAAATAGACAAATAACAGATGATTGGAATAGAATAGAGAGTCTATAATAGACTCAGACATATATGATTATATGAATTGAATATATTGAATATATATTGAATTCAGACAAAGATACAAAGACATTTCAGTGGAGAATGGAAGGTCATTTCAACAAATGGTGCTGAAATAATTGGATATTCGTATGAAAGAAAAAACTTCAATTCATAGCTCATACCATGCACAATATTTTTTTCAAAGTAATCAGAAATCTAAACATAAAACTGAAAACTATAAAACTTCTACAAGAAAACATGGTAGAAAAATCTTTGTAAACTTGGGTTAGGAAAGATTTCTTAGAAACAACATCAAAAGCATAATCCATAAAAAGAAAAAATCGGTTAATTGAATTTCATCAAAGTTAGGAACTTTTGCTCTATGAGACAGTGTAAAGAGAATGAAAAGACTGGGAGAAAATATTTCAAGTTGTTATAGCCAGAGTGCAAGAAAGGAGTCGCCGCACCCTGAGAGTTGAATTTTTTGAGTCCTTTAATAGCCTGCGGTCGAGAGGGGGCTCATGCCTGAAAAACTCTCAACCTCGAATGCAGCAAGCCAGGGGTTTATAAGGGCAAAAACCACAAGTGGCCTACATAGCAACAGGAAGCTAAAAACAGAAAGGTAACAAACACTTGGCGCAACATCTGATTTCAGTCAAGCAAAGGTATAATTAGAACAGGAAACTTGTAGCTAGGGAGTTTCCAAACACCAGGGGAACAAGGGGGTGGAACAAGGATGTGGACTTATGAGTATGGGAAGGTTGTAACAGTCACACACAAGGGGGTTGCATCTGGGTGAGCTGACAGCTAAGATGGAAGATTTTTAACAAAATGGAGTTACTCATGTCAAGCAAGCTATTACAGGCTATTATAAGTTTTACAGATATTTCAAAGTCATACATCCCACAAAAGAATTACATCTAAAATAGATAAATAAGATTAAAAATCAATAAAAAGAAAACAAATGGAAAAAATATTTGGATACTGCACTAAAGGATAATTATATAGATAGCAAATAAGTAAATGATGCTTAGCATCATTAGTCATTAAGAAAATAGAAACAAAAATCACAACCAAATACCACTACGTATCTATTGGAATGACTAAAATTAAAACCCTGACCATACCAAGTCAAAAATGACAAGTAACTTCTACTCTCATGCACTGCTAGTTTGTATGTAAACTGGTACAGCTCACTTTAGAAAACAGGTTTTTAGTTAGACATATACCTACCATGCAGCCATTCTATTTCTATGATTTACCCAGGAAAATTAAAAGCATATGCCTATATAACGACTTGTACAGAAATATATATGTTTTTTTGAGTTGGAGTCTCACTCTGTCACCCAGACTGGAGTGCAGTGTCCGCTCCCGGCCACAGCAGCCTCGACCTGCTGGGCTCCGGCAATCCTTCTGTCTCAGCCTTCCAAGCAGCCGGAACTATAGGCGTGCGCTGCCATGCCTGGCTAGTTTATGATTCCTTGTAGAGATGAGGTCTCGAATATTTATAGCAATTTTTATTTGTAATAGCCAAAACTTGAAAACAACCCAAATGTCCGTCAATAGGTAGATATACAAATATAATGTAGAATATCAATACAATATGCTACCACTCAGCAATAAAAAGAAATGAAGTATTGATAACATGCTACAAAATAAATGAATCTCAAAATAATTATGCTGAATGAAAGACATCAGACAAAAAACACATATTGAAGGAGTCCATTTACATAGCTTTAGAAAATTCAAACCAATTTTCTATAATAACAGAATCCATAACTGCAGATCACAAGTCTCTAGGCATGATGTGGTAAGAGATGAGGGCTGAAGAAATTGCAGAAAGAGATAACAAAGAAGCACCAAAAAACATTTGGGGATGATGAATATGTTCATCATCTTGATTATGGTGGTAGTTTCGTGTACATATAGTTATATCAAAGGTTATCAAATCGTATACTTTCAATATGTTCAGTTTATTGAAAGGAAGTCCATAATATTGTTCAAAAGCATTGTTTTTAAAAATAAGTAGAAAGATTTTGCAGAATAGGCATTTTTCCCAATCAGTTCAGTTTTATAGCTTGAAAATCAACTATGAACTCAAGAGAAACCATTACAATAAACTAATCAGCACTGCCTGGGTTGGACAGCAACCGGAAGATATATTTCATAAACTGTAGCTGAAAACGTAAGTACAATGAATTTCCAGAGAAAGATGGAAGATCAAATTATGTTATTTGTTTTACCTCAGGACACCACAGTTTGGAATTTTTTTTTTTTTTTACTGTGGAGCTTATATGGTTGGATGAAACATATTTTAAGCTGAGGAAACAAGATTCTGGAGAAAATAATGGAATGGGAATCAAGTGGTCTGGGATCAAGAGTCCAGGTAAATGCAACATTCACATCTAAACACCAAAATTTTCTTAATAAAATAGAAGCATTTATCGTCTGATAAGAAATGGGAAAATCAAGAGTGAAAATGGTCTGAGATAACTGAAAAAGGGATTTGTACAAAAAGCTGACCAAAAATAAGAAAGAATATAACCACCAACCTTAACCTGGCTAAGGCAGCAAATTGTAACTGCAGAATCTGAGCCACTATAGGAGGTAGAAGCAGGTGTATGTTGGGTATCAATTCAAGATTAGGCCTTTACCAAGTGAGTACAGCAAGTCAAAGGTGTAAAGGAGTTAAACTGGTTGATATCAGAGTTTAAATAATTAACTTTATACTGATGATCTATCCCTTGGTTAAAAAAAAACTAGAAGAGGTCAGAAGGGAATTGGCAGGAATTAATTCAGAAATTGAATATCTATGAACCTAAGGAGTAGAGAAAGAAACTTCTCTCTCTCGAAAAATCTTAAGGTTCTCTAGGTTGCCTGTATACCAACTACCTGAAAGATTCAGTATCACAAGTAGAAATAGTATGTAACAGGTATATTTCCTTGCAGCTTAATCGTTTTGATTACAATATCCTAAAATTTTTAGTACTTTTTTTCACTGTGCCTTAAGGTCTAATACTTTTCTTTTCATTAGCATAAAACTTCAAACAATTTCAATTTATTATTTCCCTAGAGTAGGGAACCTGTGTTACCCTCTGACCTATTACCATAGAATCAGAAAAATTTTTAGCATCCTTAAAAGTATTACAGTTCAATTCAACCATTACTAATTCAAGCTTTCTCCCAAGTGGTTCCTCTGTGCCAATTCCTTAGGCCAGAAGAATCAACTCTAGTACATGTTTTCTCCATTCGGTAGACAGATCAAAGGAAAAGTGGATCTTAGGTCTTTCTGTACCTAATTCCTAAGGTGATGTCTTATTTCCATTGAGCACCTCTACTGGCACAATGCAAGGTACTTCGCCTCTCCCTCTCATAGTTAAGGATTCCAAGCCTGAAAGGGGTTGAACACATTTTCATCAAAAGAGCATGTGAACTACACCTAAGAAACAGAGAAGTGAGCACAGGCAGCTCAACACTGAATGCAATAGCTGCTTTGCTACTACACTTTCTAAGACTCCTCTGAGAAAGGTAACCTTCCCCAAATTAGACAACACTAGGCAACCTAAAAGAGCTAACTTAAAAATTATTAAAATGATATGCCTAAAATGTTTAAATATGAATCAATTTTAGGAACAAAGTAGAACTAACAATTAATGATAAATCTAATTATTATTCACAATCCCTTTACTTCATTTATATTAATAGGTTTTCTTTTTTTAATAATCAATATTTTTTATTATGATATTGTGGGGTACAGTTAAGGGTTAGGTATACAAATATGCTTCGTTCAGGCACCCTTGTTGATAAGAGGTGTCTCCCCGTCCCCGGACAGATATTTACTACCGTTAATCCCATCTCCCTTTCCCTCCCCCCCCATAGTTTCCCACCACTGTTAGTCATTTTCTTATACTATTACGTTGGATGTTCAAGGTCTACTATATGAATGAGAACATGTGATACTCAGATCTTTGTTTCTGTGAGCGGTCACTCAGTATTATAGACTATAGTTCCATACAGGTTGCTGGAAAATTCATGATTTTGTTTTTTTTTTATGGCTGCGTAGTATTCCATCGTGTATATGTACATTTTTTTAATCGAGTCCTCTTTTGATGGACACCATGGTTGGTTCCAGATTCTTGCTATTGTGAACATTACTGCAACAAACATACATGTGCAGGTATCTTTTTTATACAGTGATTTGAGTTCTTCAGGGCATATTCCCAGTAGGGGGATTGCGGGGTCACATGGGAGGTCAATATTTAGAGATTTTAGGAATCGCCATACTGTTTTCCACAGAGGTTGCACTAGTTTACACTCCCACCAACAGTGTAGAAGTGTTCCCTTTTCGCCACAACCTCTCCAGCAACTGTTATTTTTTGAGTTATTGATAATTGCCATTCTGACTGGAGTCAGGTGGTATCTCAGTGTGGTTTTGATTTGCATCTCCCTGATGTTTAGTGAGGTTGAACATTTCTTCATGTGTCTGTTGGCTGCTTGGATGTCTTCCTTTGAGAAGTGTCTGTTCATATCTTTTGCGCATTTTATAATGGGGTTGTTTTTTTTCTTTTCAGCACATTTGAGTTCCTTGTAGATCCAAGATGTTAAGCCTTTGTCAGACCTGGAGTTGGCAAATAATTTTTCCCCGTCTATAGGCTGTCTCCCTGCTCTCTTGATGATTTCTTTGGCTTTGCAGAAGCTTGTCAGTTTAATGAGGTCCCACTTGTCTATCTTCTCTCTTATGGCCTGTGGGTTTTGGGTTTTGTTCAGGAATTGGATGCCAGTTCCAATTTCCATGACGGTATGTCCTTCATTTTCTAAGGTTCTTATGGTTTGAGGTTTTACATTTAGGTCTCTGATCCATTTAGAGTTAATTTTTGTGTATGGGGATAGATAGGGGTCCTGTTTCAATCTTCTGCATGTGGTCAGCCAGTTTTCCCAGCACCATTTACTGAATAGGTTCTCCTCTCCCCAGTGGTAGGTGGTAGAGGCTTTGTCGAAGATGAGTTGGTTGAGAAATTGAGGTTTTGCTTCTGAAATCACAATTCTATTCCATTGGTCTATATGCCTGTTCCTGTACCAATACCAAGCAGTTTTGATTATTGTAGCTTTATAGTAAGGTTTGAAGTCTGGTAATATGATACCACCTGCTTTGTTTTTTGTTGTTGTTGTTGTTGTTTTTTTGCTGAGGATTGTTCTGGCTATTCTTGGTCATTTGTGTTTCCATACGAATTTCTGTGTTGTTTTTTTCTAGGTCTGAGAAGAATGTTGCTGGTAATTTGATGGGTATTGCATTAAATCTTTAGATTGTCTTAGGTAGGATGGACATCTTCACAATGGTGATTCTTCCAATCCATGAGCATGGGATATTTTTCCACTTGTTTGTGTCATCTTCGATTCTTTGAGCAGTGTTTTATAGTTTTCATTGTAATATTCTTTCACGTCTCTAGTTAGGAAGATGCTGAGGTATTTCATTTTTGTGTGTGGCTATTTTGAATGGAATTGTGCTTTTTATTTGGGTTTTGTTTGTTTATTATTAGTGTCTAGAAATGTGAATTTCTTTTGCACATTTATTTTATGTCTTGAGACTTTGCCAAAGTCCTAAATCAGTGTAAGGAGGTTTTTGACATATTCTCTTGGGTATTCATGGTACACAATCATTTCATCTGCAAAGAGAGATAAATTGACTTCCTCTTTTCCTGTTTGGATACCCCTGATTGCCTTCTCTTCTCTGATTGCTTTAGCTAGGTCTTCCAGTACTATATTGAACAGGAAGGGTGAGAGTGGGCATCCTTATCTTGTTCCAGTTTTCAGGGGAAATGGTTCCAATTTTTGTCCGCTTAGGAGTATGCTGGCTATGGGTTTCTTGTAGATGGCCTAGATGTTCGAAGGTTTTTATCAAGAAGCAGTGCTGGATTTTATCAAAAGCTTTTCTGCATCTAATGATATAATCATGTAGTTTTTGTTTTGACATCTGTTGGTGTATTTAATTACATTTATGGTTTTATGAATATTGAACCAGACTTGCATCATAGGGATGAAGCCAACTTGGTCATGATGGATGATTTTTGAGATGTGTTGTTGAATCTGGTTTGCTAGGATCTTGTTGAGAATCTTAGCATCTATGTTCATCAAAGATATTGGCCTGTAGTTCTCTTTCTTTGTTGGGTCTTTACCTGGTTTGGGTATCAATGTGATGTTAGCTTCGTAAATTGATTTGGTGAGAGTTCCATCTTTCTCAATCGCCTAGAACACCTTCAGTAGGATTGGTATCAGCTCCTCTTTAAATGTCTTGTACAATTCTTCAGGAAAGCCATGTGGTCCAGGGCTTCTTTTGTAGGTAGTTTTCTGATTACGTAGTCAATTTCCTTGATTGTTACTGGTCTATTTAGGGTCTCAATTTCTTATTGTTTCAACGTAGGCAGGTTGTATGATGACAGAAAGTCCTCCATTTCCTTAAGGTTTTCAACCTTGTTTCTGTACAAGTGTACACAGAAGCCTCTAATGATCTTGTATTTCGTCAGGATCAGATGTAACTTCATCGTTTGTTTCTGATTGTGTTTATTTGGGCTTTTTCACTCTTTTTCTTGGTCTAGATAGCGCACCATCAATCTTGTTTATCCTTTCGAAGAACCAGCTTTTTGTTTCATTGATTTGTTTTTTGAGTTAGAGTCTTACTCTTGCCCAGACTGGAGTGCAGTGGCCACTCCAGGCCACCGCAGCTTCGACCTGCTGGGGTCTGATGATCCTTCCGCCTCAGCCTTCCAAGTAACTGGAACTACAGCCGCATGCTACCACACCCGGTTAGTTTTTTTATTTATTGTAATTATCTTTTTGTCTTCTATGTCCTGGATTTGGGCTTTTATTTAGGAGATCTGGATTTTTCTGCTGAAATTGGGGTTTTTGTGGTCTTGCTTTTCCAGCTTCCTTGGGTGGCTTGTTAGTCTGTTAATTTGGGATCGTTCCATTTTCTTCATGTGCGCTTGTAGGGATATAAATTCTCCTCTTACTACAGCTTTCATGGCGTCCCAGAGATTTTGGTAAAAAGTTTCTTCATTTTCATTTATTTCCAGGTATCTTTTAATCTCTGTTAAACATTTAATCAATGTTTCATCATTGACCCAGGAGTTGGTTAGCATCATGCTGTTTAGTGTCCATGTCTTTGTGGGTTTTGGAGGAACTTGTTGGTGTTAATGTTTATTTTTATTCCACTGTGGTCCGAGAAGGTGCATGGTAAAATTTCGATCCTTTTACATATGCTTGTGCTTGATTTATGGCCAAGTATGTGGTCGATCTTAGAGTATGTTCCATGACGTGATGAGTAGAATGTGTATTCTGTGGTCTTTGGATGGAGGATTCTGTAGGTATCAATTAGGTCCATTTGATCAAGAGTCACATTGAGGTTTCGGGTCTTGTTGCTGATTTTTTGTCCTGATGATCTGTCTAGGGTTGTGAGTGGGGTATTAAAGTCCCCAGCTATGATGTTATTGGAGTTGATATCTTTTTTTTGTTTACCTAGAAGTTGCTTTATGAAAGTTGGTGCTCCTATGTTCAGTGCACATATGTTTAGGATGTATATTTCTTGTTGATGGATTGAACCTTTAATCATTATATAGTGGTCTTCTGTATCATTTTTAATTTTTCATAGCTTAAAGGGTATTTTGTGTGAGATTAAGATGGCACCTCTTCCTTTCTTTTGTGTTCCATTCATCTGAAAATTTGTTTCCCATACTCTTACTTTGAGTCTGTGAGTGTCCTTTCTAGTGAGGTGAGTCTCTTGAAGGCAATAGATTGTTGCCTGGTGACATTTTATCCATTTTGCCATTCTATGTCTTTTCAGTGGTGCATTTAGTCCGTTCACATTCAAACTAATTATTGAAATGTGAGAGTTGATCCCTATAATAATGTTCTTACAGAGTTGTTGTTGTTCTTCCTGTTTGTGTGTTGTCTTTCTTTTGGTTTTAGAGTTGGATCAAGTGTGCTTTTAATGTTTTACCTGTATTCTTGTGAAGAACATTGTTGGTCTTTTTTTCCTTTTATTCTGTGTTCAATAGTTTCTTTTTTTTTGAGTTGGAGTCTCACTCAATCGCCCAGACTGGATTGCAGTAGCCACTCCCGGCCACCGCAGCCTCGACCTGCTGGGCTCCAGCGATCCTTTCACCTCAGCCTTCCAAGTAGCTGGAACTACAGGTGTGCGCTACCAAGCCTGGCTAATTTTTTTGATTTATTGTAGAGATGAGGTCTCCCCAAGTTGCCCAGGCAGGTCTCGAACACACGGGCTCAGGCAATTCACTCACCTCAACCTCCCAAAGCGTGGGATTACCGGCTGAGCCACCAAGCCCAGCTAATACTTTCTTAAGTGTTTCTTGTAGAAGTGGTCTGGTGGCAGCATAGGTTCTTAGGGATTGGATATCTGGGAAAGATTTCAATTCTCCCTCGCTGATGAAGCTTAGCTTTTCTGGACAGGTTATTCTCGGTTGAAATTGTTTATCTTTTAGAACTTTGAAGATAGGGCTCCAAGCTCTCCTAGCCTGGAGGGTTTCTGCAGATAAATCTGCTGCTATTCTAATTGGTCTTCCCTGGTAGGTAGTCTGGTCTTTTTCTCTTGCTGCCTTTAGGATTTTTTCTTTTATACCTACTTTGTTTAGGCGAATCATTATGTGTCTGGCAGTTCATCTTCTCATTTATTGTCTTGCAGGGGTTCTCTGAATCTCCTGTGTTCGAATTTTTTCATCACTGATGAGATGAGCGAAGTTTTCTTGAATGATTTCATGAAATGTTTGTTCCAGTGTGGCCTCTGTTTCTCTCTCTGCCTCAGGAAGGCCAATTACTCTTAGGTTCGGTCTCTTGAAGTGATCATTCATCTCTTGAAGGTTTTGTTCTGTCTTTTTGAGCTTCTTTTCTGTGTTTTTGAAAGTTTGGGTTAGTTCTGTGTTTTGGTCTTCAAGCTCTGAGATTCTTTCTTCTGCTTGGCTAACTCTGCTTTCCATGATTATTAGTTTGTTATTTATTTCCATCACAGTATTCTTTACTGCTGTTATTTCTGACATCAACTCCTTCCTATTTTCCTCTTGTCTCTCCTCAATTTTTTTTAATTCTATTAATGTCTTGATGTCTGGGTTTGTTGCATGTGACCAGTCATTCTGGGGGCTCTTCATTGTTTGTGTTCCGGAGTCTGTCTTCTCAGTGTCTGACTTCCCAGGGGTCTGTGTGAGACCTATATTCTTCTTTTGGTTTTTCTTCATTTGTGCGTTTTTTTTCCCTCCCTACTTTTTCCTTCCCTCTATGTCACCGTCTTCTTTAATTCTGTTATTCAGGGGTAGAGGGGTTTCTTTTACTTCTGTTTGTTCAATTTCCTATTCTTCTTTATGTATACCCTCTTACTTTATTCAATTCTGGAGTTGCACTGTAGGTTGGGGGTGGTCCTTTTTGCAGTTTTGAGATTTACTTAAGGGAGGATCTGTGATTCAAAATCTATCTGCAGGTCCTGATATCCGCCGACAGGTGTATGGATAATCTGAAACCCACTTCCCACTGCCTGGAATCTGTCCTTGCAGTGGGGCTCCAGGTATACTCCCTGAAAGAAAATTAGGCTAGCAGAGGGAAGAGAATGGAGCATACATTGGGGGGAAGAGGGGGATGGAGAGAGAGAGCAGTAAGGGGGGAAACAGACGAGTGTACCAACAAATGGAGAGAGAGACCAAAACTGAAACAGATGAAAACAATAGACCACGGCTACAGACTAACCAACTCCCATACAAAAAAAACTAAAACATACAATGATGCTAACATACAAGCTAACCAACCACCTTATTGGTGTCCTGTTCCTCCATAGAACGATATGGTTAACAGAGAGGAGAAAAGAGAAGAAAAGGAAGAGGAAAAGAAAAAAAAAAGGAACAAAACAGTAGGAATAGAATTAAGTTATTAAACTAACAGAACCAATCGAGCACACTCTGAGACTTTTCGTTTAAGTCCAATGTCCTTTCAGCTCTGATTTCTAGCTGTCTTTTCAAGCTGGTAAATTAGTTCGCAGTTAGGGTCAGTTGCCCCTGGCCTGCTGTGAAGGACAGTTCAGATCACCCTCAGTTCACCACTTAAATCAGGCCTGTGTCTGTTTTTCAAGCTTGTTTGTCCCATTTCGGTGTTGTTTCCATGAATTGCCAGCAGGTGGTGATATCTTGCAGCCCCAGAAAGGGTGGAGCCAGACAGGAGTCAGGCAGAGGCTGGAGATGGGAGCCTGCCTCAGCACACACGGGAGGGGACCCACAGCCGGCAGGATGTCACGGTGGCAGCAGAGGTGGCAGCAATCCCAGCAGATCTTGCCTGCAGGGGCTTTAAGGTCTGAAGTCATGGATCGCCTCAGTCACTGGTTTCGCGATGCGCTATGGCCACCACAGAAGCCGCGGCAGCGCCCGTGGCTGCTGCATCTGCAGCTGCAGTGGCTGTCCAGACCGCCACCGTGCCCCAGCGGTGGCGATGGCCGAGCTCCATGTGAAGAGCAGACTGCCTACGTTGGGATCCGCAGCCCCCAGGGAGACAGCCAGAGACCCTCTGCGTTCTCCTTTGCGGAGGGTCTCATAGACCAGGCTGCCCTGTCGCCATCTTGCCGGAAGTCCATTAATAGGTTTTCATGGATAGAAAAGTATGAAACCATGCAGGAGATGTGGGTCCTCATTTCCATAGCCAAGAGATCTCACTCTCAACCAGGACATCATTCTGACCAGGCCATAGAATATTTTGGTTGGATGGGATCATATAGATCCCTATGCAGGTTGGGTTAGCAAGTAGGTTACTGAAGGGAAACAAACTATGAAAGGAAGACAGTGGCAACAAGTTGGGACACAGACCTACGTCAACCAACTGCCATCAGGTCCAACAAAGCCTTAACCTTGCCAGAGGTCTGGAGTAGACAGCACATCAGAATTGTCCTATGGAGGGCCTTTATATTCCTACATCAGAATTGTCCTGTGGAGGGCCTTTATATTCCTACCACATTCAGTCTTTGGATGTGGGTGGCCCCAGGAAGTGCATGTTCATGGGCAAAAAGGCTCCCTGCAATTGCGCCAGTCCCCAAGAAACTGACAGCTGGAGGCTATCTGTAATCCCATCAGCCTGGATTCTTGAAGAGCAAGCTGGGAGGCACATTTCAATGACTCCTTCATGGTGACATACCTAGTCAACAACAGAGGATCCCAACCTATCTCACCTCCAGACTAATTAATCTAAATGTTACTACGAGGCCATTGATTTATAAAGGGAAACTCCAATGTTTAGCAAAGAGACAGTGCCAAAGAAAAGCTGTAAACCCTAAAGGATAGAAAGAGAAATTAAAATGTTAGAAATTCTAAGTCTTCACCTTAGTTACTCTGAAAGAAATGACCTACCAAACATGGTACAAAATATATAGAAAACAATTGAGAATCATTAAAAATGACAACAAAATCCAGAACTATAAAAATAGTCTAAAGAAGCCGGGCTCGGTGGCTCAGCCTGTAATCCCGTGCCTTTGGGAGGCTGAAGTGAGTGGATTGCCTGAGCCCGCGGGTTCGAGACCCATCTGGGCAGCGAGACCTCATCTCTACAATAAATCAAAAAATAAGCCGGGTGTGGTAGCACGCGCCTGTAGTTCCAGCTACTTGGAAGACTGAGGCGGAAGGATCGTCGGAGCCCAGCGGGTCGAGGCTGCGGTGGCCAGGAGCAGCCACTGCACTCCAGTCTGGGCGACAGAGTGAGACTCCAACTCAAAAAAAAAAACAAAAAACAGTCTAAAGGGTTATTTTATTTCTTTCTAATTCTAAAACGGTAACCTCTTTTATAATAGCCTGAGGATGTTGGTACAATTGAAATGTTAGCAGAAAATAATAAACCATATTTGGAGGGGGGGAAACCTGAAACTAAAGCAGCTGTAATAACATAGTGCCACAAGGAAATAGTGTGTACTGGTTTTTAATTTTGCTCTTCAAGAACAAAGGAAACAAATAATAATAAGTGAAAACCTCAACCATAAAAACAAATACAAAAAGAGTCATAGAATATTCCTGAGGTCTGCAGAGGCAGTTCCCATTGATCAACTCATTAAAGAAAGAGTGAATTTGAAGTTTTTAAGTGATCTTTGATTTAGTACCCAAAATGTAATTGGATATAAGTAGCAAAAAGAAGCTTTACCACAAGTAGCTACCAAGAGTCAGAGAATGAGGAAGAAAGTGAAGGAAAGAGACAGAAGGCAGCACCTAGGGAAAGGCCAGATTTCTTTTTTAAACCGCTTGGTATTCATAGGCCTCAGTTCCAATAATATTATTTAAATAACTTTTTTTTCTATTCTTTCAAAAGAGCTAACCTCTAATATGGCCTTGGAAATCAGACTATGTGCTCAAACTGCCTCAAATACTTACCAGTCATGAGATTTTCCTCTTTTTTTGAGTCGGAGTCTTACTCTGTCGCCCAGGCTGCCTGGAGTGCAGTGGCATGCTTACGGCCACTGCAGCCTTGACCTGCTAGGCTCAGGCAATCCTTCTGCCTCAGCCTTCCAAGTAGCTGGAACTACAGGCACGCACCACCACACCCAGCTAATTTTTTGATTTATTGTAGAGATGAGGTCTCGTCAAGTTGCCCAGGCTAGTCTCAAACCTGCGGGCTCAGGCAGTCCTCTCATCTTGGCCTCCCAAAGTGCTGGGATTATAGGCATGAGCCACCATGCACAGTGCATGTGATTTTCACATGGCACTTAATTTCTCTGTGTCTAGAGTTCCTCATCTGAAAAATAGAAGTTATAATACCCATATCATAGAGTCAGGTAAAAAGAAAAAACACCTTATCAAAGCACTTTGCACAGGGCCTGACAATGTTAACTATTATCTCCATTGTTGCCATTATCATTATTACTATTGCTATTATTAATCTAAATGACAGCTAGGTTGATGGTATCTAGACAGGCTTAGCAAGACACTTTTTAGAAGTTAGCTAGCTAGGCTGAGCATGGTGGCTTAAGCCTGTAATCCGAGCACTTTGGGAGGCCGAGGCGAGAGGATCACCTGAGCCCAGGGGTTCGAGACCAGCCTGGGCAACTTGGCAAGACCCTATCTCTACAATAAATCAAAAAGTAAGCCAGGCGAGGTAGCGAATGCCTATAGTTCTGGCTACTTGGAAGGCTGAGATGGAAGGAACACTTGGGTCCAGCAGGTTGACACTGGGGTGGCCACGAGCATGCCACTGCACTCCAGCCTGGGCGACAGACTGAGACTTTGACTCCAAAAAAAAAGAATTTATCTAGCTAGATAAAGAAACAAGCAAAAAGCAGCAACAATCAAAAACCCCACATTCACATGACACCTCTGAAATGCCTGAAATAGGAACAAAGCACTTTACTTCAGAAGAAACAGCTGAGAATTTTGAGGGAGTTGCTACTATGCAGTGTGAACACTAAGGAAGCGCACAGCACTTCTGTTTTCTGTAATACAGACCCTTCTCACCCTTCTAGTTCATAAAATGGGCCTGGGTTCGAGTCCTCTCTTTCTACACCCCTGGGCATCTCCCCTGAGAAGCAGCACAGTGGATGTCACACATGACAAACACAACCAAGTACAAGCTCACACATCTCTTCAAAATAGCTAGCAGCAACACATGCAGCAGACACACAAGGGTGTGGCAGAGATGTGTGGGTGATTCACCTCAGCATTTTTAGGGTGTTTAGCTCCTGTGTGGATGTGGTTAAAAATGATCATAGCTTAAAGGACAGAAAAAAATCAATGACTTTTTTCACAAATAGACTTTAGTGCATATGAACATATATTCTCCAAGCAGGAGAAGTTTTCACTTTAATGCCATTCCACGATTCTGCTAACTCAGTCTTACAGACAAAAAGTAAATTTGAAGACTTATAAAACAGTAAAATTGTTCTGTAACAATTTTTTTTTTTGAGTCAGGGCTGTTGCCCAGGCTGGAGTGCAGTAGCACAATCAATGTTCACGGCAGCCTTGACTTCCTGGGCTCAGGCAATCCTTCTACCCCATCCTCCCAAGTAGCTGGGAATACAATTGTTTGTCACCATGCCTGGATAAATATTTGGTTTTTTGTAGAGATGAGGTCTAGCTATGTTGCCTAGATTGGTCTCGAACTCCTGGGCTCAAGCAATTCTCTCACCTTGGTCTCCCAAAGTGCTGAGATTATAGGCATAAGCCACCATGCCTAGCCGGTAATAAAATCTGAAAACTGAAATTCTAGGCCAGTGATACTTTAAAAACAAAAAAGCAAATGTATGCCTAAAATAGAGAAGCTACAACTTCATTGCAGTTTCAAAATTCAAGATTTTTTTTTTTTTTTGAGTTGGAGTCTCACTCACTAGACCTGCTGGGCTCCGGCGATCCTTCCGCCTCAGCCTTCCAAGTAGCTGGAACTACAGGTGCGCGCTACCACGTCCAGCTAATTTTCTGATTTATTGTAGAGATGAGGTCTCACCAAGTTGCCCAGGTGGGTCTCAAACCCTCGGGCTCAGGCAATCCACTCGCCTCGGCCTCCCAAAGTGCTGGGATTACAGGCTGAGCCATGGAGTCTGGTCAAAATTCAAGATTCTTAAGTCTTGCCCAAGAGCATTCCCATCATGTCAAGACAGGCATCATAGTCAGAAAGGTCAAATATTGCAGAAATGGTTTTTTATAAGGAAAACTGCTACCTGGAAACTCTTGCCTCACTGCATGGCTTTGAAAACTACAAATACAAATGTTAAAAATATTAACACAAAGGAAAATCTAGGACCATATTCAGAGAAACGTATATCCTCAAGTACACTGGGAACGTTTTATAATCCATACAGGGTCTAGCACATTGTTTAACTTTTAAAATATCTGCTGGTGCGCGGTGAGGATGTGAAAGCCACTATCAACACCAATAAGACTGCTGTGCCATAAAAAGCTATGTCTCATTTCATTAGACAAAATAAAAACAATCAACCATTACTAGTGTCCTTTGATTATATTACTCTTTCTTTCCTCATCTCTTCCCTGTTTTTATTGCCTTGTCCTAATTTTTCTTCCCTTCCTTCCTCCTTCTATTTTTTCATATTTACACGTTTTTTTCATATGTTAACTGTTTTATTCTTTCATGAAGTGTTAACTTTTAAAAGTTAGAAAATGGAGGCCTGAAACACTAAATGACTTGTTCAAGACATCAGAGTAGTAGATGAAAGAGAACTTGATTTTAATTTTTCTGATTCTACACTACCATTTCTCCAAGGCCATAAGATGCTGCTGTCAATTATTTTTCTTCCTTTCACCTCTTTTCTACTTTCTGTAATGCTGAGCTGCATTGTTCTTGTTCTCATACTTGTGTTGCTTACTTTGTCATTTTCACTCTTTCTTCTGCTCTTCCCCCTACCTAGTCCCTCAGCCCCTTCACCTAGCTAATTCCTAGGTATCTTCTAGGTGTAGGCTTGCATGTCCTCCACCAGGAAGCTTCCTGAAGCACACGCTTAGTCTTGGAGGAGGTGCCTCTTCTGTGTGCTTGCAGAACAGCTTACATTTCTCTAGAAGAGGATTTAAGAATCCATGGCTCCTTGAAGACAGGGATTCTGTCTAGCTTACTCAGTATTGTGATGCCAGCACCCAGGTGAAAATCCAGTGTCTAAACCTCACAAACAGCAAATCATTTGACAATAGAAATGTATAGAAAGACCCTAGAAAAATTATCTCCATAGTTTGACAACAGGAAAATTCAGGTGAGCCTGACTCTTTCTGTAAGCTACTAGAGACAGCATATTATCTCCTTCAAACACTAGAATCCCTTCTATCCTACCCTGCCTATAAAATAGCCTGAACAACACAATCCAACTCCCTGCACTTGTGTTAAATATATTATATTATTGTTAAAAATATCACAATTTTATTCTTTTATCATGAAAGTAAAGAGACATCAACTATAAAGGGATTTTCACATCAGCAATATCTATTTGAAACCTGCTTCACTATTATACCATTTTTTTTTTTTTGAGTTGGAGTCTCATTCCGTCACCCAGGCTGGAGTGCAGTGGCACGCTCACAGTCACACCAGCAGCGACCTGCGGGACTCCAGCGATCCTTCTGCCTCAGTCTTCCAAGCAGCTGGACTACAGGCACACACTACCACGCCCAACTAATTTTTGATTTATTATAGAGACGAGGTCTTGCCAAGTTGCCCGGGCTGGTCTCGAACCTGAGGGCTCAGGCAATTCACTTACCTCCACCTCCCAAAGTACTGGGATTACAAGCTGAGCCACCAAGCCCAATCATATTATACCATTTTAATATGAAATATAGCAAATGTAGAGACAAATAGAAAATAGCAACCACCCAGTCACCCATTATTCAGTTTTATCAAATCATAACATTGTCATATTTAACTTTACTTTCTTAAAAATAAAACATTATGAACACATTTGAAGCATGGTTTACCACCCTCCTTAATAACATTCTCCTACCTCCCAGAAAAAGATGCTATCCTGAAGTTGATGTGCTCTTTTTGAAAATATCTAAGGAGGGACCCAAAAAACCTTGGGATTTATTTATTAAAAATTGTGTATTTGGGGCAACCCTCTCGGGTCCCCTCCCACTGTGGGAGCTTTTCTGTCATCTTAATAAACCCTGTTTTCTAAATTTTTTAAAAATTGTGTATTTATTCTTGCATTTTTAAACTTCAGTCACCTTCAAAGTACTCTGTTTGATGCAATGCACCTATTGAGATGCTTTTTCCACTACTCCAGTTTCTGAACTTGTCAACTTTGATGCCTTTTAGTGCTTCTGCTGTTTTCTGTTTCATCTCTTCTGCGTTAGCAGAATATATCCCTTTGAGGAGTTTTTTCATCCGGGAAACAAAAAAAGTCATTGGGCAAGATTGGGTGAATAGAGAAGGTGGGACATGGGGGTCATGGCATTTTTGGTTTAAAAAAAAAACAAACCTGCTGAACACTCAGCATGATGTAGGCAGATGCACTTATAAATCACCTATCATGAACTGGGAAAATGTGCTGAAAGAATCTCCAAAAAAATTCACTGAGGCTGAACAGAACCTCTCACAATAATGCTAGCTGGTATACAGATGTCGATGGGTTCCTAGAACACTTACCTAGCAGGGGATGTCTGTACTACAAGGGGTCCACCCTCCAAAAAGATAATTCAGGGTTTTCTTGGGTCTGCCCTCATATATAAATAAAGAATATATAGGAATATTTAGCAGTTTCTTAAATATTACATGAACTCTATATTTTCAATATGGCTGTCAAAATATTCTAACAAACTTTGCTAAAACAGAGAAGCAGAGGCTTAATAAATTACAAGAATTCCTTGAAATACATATCTGAATTCACACATACATAGAGAAAATCTGGAGGAGAGAAAAAAATAGAGGTGAAACAAGAGTAGTGAGTACTATAACATTCCCAGCTACAGGAATGGTGACTCCAACATGAAGCCAGAACTCTATGTTTCCCTACATCTTTGCCAACACATACAAATGTTAGATTTTTTAAAAAGTATTACCCATCTGAGAAGGCTCCTGGTGGTTTTCATTTGTTTTTCTCTAATAAAGGTATATATTTTTTCATATGTTTATTAGTCATTCTAGATAAATCATTTGTCACCCTAATGTTTACCCATTTCTTTCTCAGGCTGCTTTTATTTATTTATTAATTTATTTTTGAGGAATTCTTTATAAATGCTGAATGCTTATTTGATATACTACAACATTCCTATTAGAATGGTTACAATTAACATGACTAATCATAACAAATGCTGCTGAAGATGTAGAGCAACTGAAATTTTCATACACTACTGGTGGAAATCGGAAATGGTACAACCACTTCAGCAAAAGAGAAATGAAAATTTATGACCACAGAAAGACTCATGCATGGATTGTCTTAGAAGATTTACTTATAGGAGCAAAAAGTGGAAAACTACCCAGTTATCTATCAACGAGTGAATGCATAAAAAACTGCAGAATGAAATGCTGCTTAGCAATAAAAAGGAATGAACTATTGATATACGCTATGATGTGAATGAATCTCAAATTAATTATGCTAAGTAAAACAAGCCAGATCCCCCCAAAAAAGTATACACAACGTGATTTTATTTATATAAATCTAAAAAATGAAAGCTAATTAATAGTGATAGAAGGCAGACCACAAGTTACATGAGGAGAGATGTGGGGGAAAAACAAGATGGAGAGATCATTAATTAGCAGAAACTTCTGGGAGTAATGGGTATGCTCATTATCCTGATTCTGGCGGTGTTTTCATGTGTCTATACATATGTCATATTTATAAGATTTTGCAAATATGCTCAGTTCACTGTATGTCAACTTACCAAATTGTACAATTAAGATATGTATAGCTTATTTTATGTCAATTACACCTCAATAAAGCTGTTTTTAAAAATAAAAAATAAAAAGCCCTGCACAATGACACTTGTATATCTAACCCTGAATTGTAACCCACATCTTTAAAATAAAAATTTTTAAAAATTAAAAAGCTCACAAGAATAAGAAAATTAAAGGAGACTAATAACCACAATAGGCTTCTGTTTTCCTGGCATTTCTTGAGTGTAGGTCACAATTAGGAAAATCTTCTTTCTTGAAAGCAAACAAAATTTTATCTCAGATAAGTTAGAATTAGTTGGAGGGGGAAAATCGCATTACTGACAAATTTTTTTGGAGACATAATTGAGGGCAATTATTCCTAAATAAAAGTCTAGATTTTAACAATATTATTTCTCCTATGAGAATACACTGTTGATATTTTTGCTGTTGACAGTAGATGTCAATATGTAAGGTTTTCCACTAGACTCATTCACATGGCTAAGACCTTGCCCCTTTCATCAAGTCTGATCCAATGGTAATATAATCATATAATACTAATTAGTCATACACAATGTCTCCCTCCACTGATGACATTGATCCTAATCTATTATCATTATCCATTATCATTCTTATCAATAATAAAGTTGTGATCATTTTTCTTTCTCTAACTATTTTCATACCCTCCTCCTCCTCAAATAGAACGAACCAGGCATTCCATAAGTTCTACCCCACTAAGCACTGAAATCAATAAGCCACAACTCAGACCAAAAAAATCTAGATACAACCAGCCTCAATTATTTGGAAGATGGAAACTATTAAACATCTAAGCCTCTAAAGACAAAGGTACAGGTTGAGAATTCCTAATCCAAAAATTTGAAATCTAAAATGCTCCAAAATCTGAAACTTTTCAGGCACCAAACTTTCCACAAGTGGAAAATTCCACACCTGACCTCTTGCGATGGGTCATAGTCAAAACACAGTAAAATCTGTGCCACATGAAAAAAATTATTTAAACTATTATATTAAATTACCTTCAGATTATGTGTATAAGGTATCTATGAAACAAATGAAATGTACATTTAGACTTGGATTCCATCTCTAAGATATTTCATTTTATATATGCAAACGTTCCAAAATACTACAAAAAAAATATGAAACCAGAAACATTCCTTGTCCCAAACATTTTGAATATGGAATACTGTGTTTAAGTACTTACCATCTCCAAAAAGATGTGTCATAAGTCGGGTAAGTGTTTGCTTAAGATCAAACTCTATGAGCTTCATGGCCTCCATGGTGTGTGTTTCTTGTTTATGGGGAGAGCGAGAACTTTGTTCAAAGAGCTGTAGGCTTTCTCCATCCTTTACATCAGCAAATAACTATAAACCAAGAGAAATAATATAAATAAATAAATACTATCCTGGCCCGACTATATCGAATAACTTAAAAATCCTGCTAAAAAATATGTTAGAACTTTGGGAGGCCAAGGTGAGGGGATTGACTGAGTCCATGGGTTTGAGAACAGCCTGGGCAACTTGGCGAGACCTCATCTCTACAATAAATCAAAAAATTAGCTGGGCATGGTAGCACACGCCTGTAGTTCCAGCTACTTGGAAGGCTGAGGTGGAAGGATCGCCTGAGTCCAGCAGGTCAACGCTGGGGTGACCATGAGCATGCCACAGCACTCCAGCCTGGGTGATGGAGTGAAACTCCAACTAAAAAAATAAACAAATAAATATGTTCAACTCTAAGTTATAATACGGAAATAAGACCCATTATGTCTTATAGTCAATAAGCATAATGAAATTAACATTTACTTTGTACAAATTCTGAACAAAGCACTGTTCTACATGGTATGGAAGATCTTAAGAAAATTAAAAAACAATGTGTTCTGACTTTGCTGATCTCTTTTTCATTTGCATGCACTTACAGTCATTTCTCAACAAGAAACATTATCCTCAATTCCAGTGGAAACACTAGTAAATCAGGCTTTCAGACTCTAAAATTAATACCTGACCATCCTACAGTGTCTAGGAATTAAATCCTATAAAGCCCATGAAAGCAGGAAGCATGTTATAATTTGCTAGCCCCAGATCTCCAAAGCCAGGACAGGGCCTGAAATATATTTTTGTCACTTACTATCCATATAATCTTAGGCAAATGATATGGCAGCTAAGGCTCAAGGAATAATCTGTAAAACCAGAATAATAATAGTAACTTATTAGATTTTACTACAATTAAAATAATGCCTGAAAAATATAGAGTGCACATTCCAATGGTTAAATAAGTTTTCCTCATTATCACCATCAACAGCATCATTATTAATTACAGGCATTAGTCATAAACTGCTTTACCCCTGAAATAAAGTATTCTCATTGTTAGCAACAGTTCTTTACTTGCTAGGAGATTGGTTCAAGCTGGATAACTGAGCAAATGAATTCTTACCTGAAGTCTGAGGAAATCCAAAATTAAAAATGCTACAATAAAAGAATGAATTAACTGCCACTTCTAGCAATGTTGGTTTGGATAGTTAGAACCAAACCTCCTGACAAATGTTGCTAAAACATCCTTAAAAGCACTGAAGAAGTAACAAAATACAGAGAAATTACTGAGCAAAACTCTATAGGAAACACAAAGCCAGGAAAAAACCCAAGAGGAAGCCAGAGAGAAGCACTGAGAGTATCTGCCTATCCAACAGATCAACTGAAAACCTGAATATTGGTTGTGACAACTCACCTTGACAAGTGAAACAAAAGTGCAAGGCTTGCTGCTAGTGAGGTGCTTCATAAACAGCCCTGAAGGACTCATTCCTAAATTAAGATGAACACAAAAGTAACCCAGTCCTTACACAGACTTGCAATCAGGTGTCACATTTCCTGGGCAAATAGAGAAAGCCTCAGACTATGAAAATGAACTAAGGCAATCCCAGACTGATAGTTCCTCTGAATGTCCCACAAAATCAAATAAAAATGTTTTCAGGAAAAGTTTCTACTATTCTAGGCCTCAAATTATTCTTAAGAGAGTTAAAAACAGTAACAGCTGCCAAGGTCTGTATCATTAAGTACTTCCTCAAAAAAAAATTTAGAGCAAGAAAAAGAACAAGTAAAACTCCTAAATACCATGCCTTTTCCATAATTTGAAAACAAAAAATGTCTAAACTTCAAAATAATTTAAAAGGAAGAAAGGAGAGAAGAGTGAGGGGAAGGGAGAAAGGGGGAGGAAGAGGGAGAAGAAAAAAGAGTCAGCAGGCCAGCCAAAACCCAGGAAGATGACTATTAACACTTCCATGGCCAATAAGCCTTTGAAGTAAGCAAGAGTATGCTGAGAAAAGCTGAGGGAAGCCAGGCTTAGTGGCTCAGCCTGTAATCCTGTGCTTTGGGAGGCTGAGGTGAGTGGATTGCCTCAGCCAGCGGGTTCGAGACCCGCCTGGGCAACTTGGCGAGACCTCATCTCTACAATAAATCAAAATATTAGCCAGGCGTGGTAGCACGCACCTGTAGTTCCAGCTACTTGGAAGGCTGAGATGGAAGGATCGCCAGAGCCCAGCGTGTCAAGGCTGCGGTGGCCGGGAGCGGCCACTGCACTCCAGTGTGGACAATGGAATAAGATTCCAACAGAAAAAGAAAAAGAAAAAGAAAGGAAAGAAAGAGAGAGGGAGGGAGGGAGGGAGGAAGGGAGGGAGGAAGGAAGGAAGGAAGGAAGGAAGGAAGGAAGGAAAGCTGAGGGAAAGAGAGGAGAGAGAAGGGTGAGATGCTAAGGTTGATCTAAAATTGCAACCAGAAAGAGTCAGTTACCACAAGTGTGAAAATCCTAAAAATGTATCCTTGTTAAACCTGAGCAGAGACTACAAAAAAATGATGTACAACTATGCCCAATGTGAAGTGACAGTCTTCAAAAAACATGGCTACAATGGAAGAGAAAGGGGTAAAAGAAAGTGAAAGACAGCCTTTGTAACTGGATGGGAAGACGTAAGAGAAGAAAAAAAGAAAATTCAGGGTTGCACAAGCTAAAGCATACCTTAAAAAAAAGGATTTACAAAACTATCCTCTACCTCCCACCAATAACAAAAACCTACTTTAAAAGGAGTGCTTTGCTACACTAACAGAAGAGGGCACCAGAGAACTAAGAAAGCTACAAAACCAAAACAAAAGCAATGAAACTACAGAGAATACTACCCCAAAATCAGAAAGCCAATTCAAAAGATGAAACTTCAACTGATGAAAATTCAGAATGCAACTCATCTTCCCAGAAAAGCAAAGCCAAGAAGCAGAAGAAAAACATAAACTAATACTTGAAAACTAAATTAAATATAATTAAAACTAGTATTTAGGAATATAAACAATTGTTTGAGTCAAAAGCTCAAAAATTAAAAATAAATAAAAAGAGAAAGAAATTAAAAATAAGAAAATTTTAAAATGAGGGTGATAGAAGAAATAAAAGCATCTCAGAACTGAATCTAAATTACAAAGTATGCAAGAATAATGGACTCACTGAAGATTAAACAATGGGGCATTGAAGAAAATCAGAAAAACAGCCAAGAAAAGTAAAGAAGAATCAGATACAGGCAAAGAAGGAATAACAGTCATATAATAGAAGTCCCCAAAAGAAAAACAAAACAATGGGATAGAACTAATGGAAACCAGATATAATGGATACTTTAGAAAATGAACCTGGAAGGATCAAATACAGGACATATTCTAGTAAAACTATTAATTGTTCAAGATAATGGGGGGAAAATCTTCAAGGCCTCTAGGCAAAAGGATCAAATAACTTAGAAGGACAAAGCAATTAGACTGACACAGATTCTTTAAAAACAACATAGAAAACAAAGCAACAATGGAGACACATTTTCAAAAAAGTCAAGTTTTTTAAAAGTGTAGACTAAGAATTTTAGACCATCAATACTGTCCTTTAAGTACCAAGTCAACAGAAAAAAAAGCTTTAAACATACAAGAGCATGGGGAATGTCACATTAATGAGACCTTTCTCAAGACTTTACCAAAGCATGAGCTTTGTTCAAGCAACTGGTAACTGGAAACATTTCGGGGGGAGGGGGCTGATACAAACATATTAATACACAAAAAGTATACATCTAAGACTAAAACAAAGCTGGGAATTAGTTAGAAGACTAATACACAACTGTTATATATTATGACAAAGTAGAAATAATGAAACTAAAAAATGGAAGGAGGGACAAAGAGGAAAGTAGATACATTAACTGATTATTGTATAGCAACAGGCAATTAAAGAATCCCTCTAAGACAAACTAAACAGTACAAAGTTAGACATCAAAACAGTGTAATAAGGGAATTTAAAAGTTGTACATAAAAAAGCAACCATTAAAACAAAAATATAGCCTTTCTAAATAGCAATAGAAATATAAATTCAAGAGTAAAATAAACATGTAGTAGAGAAAGAAATACAACAAATTCAACATGACACAAAACTACAAAATATGATAATAGAGCTGAGATCAAATATATAAATAAAAATCAATAAATATGAAAATCATACCAATAAATGTGAATGGGCTTAATTTACCTTGCAAAAGAAAGAAAGAAAAACACATTAAATTTGGCCACAAAGCACGATCCAACTGTATGCTGTACATACAAGAGATATACCTAAAACAATGTTAAATACAAACAATAAAAAAGTACAAAGTATTACTAGCAAATAAAAAAGCAACCCCTGAAATCAGGCAAAGTGGAATCCATGGGGGGAAAAAAAAACACTAAACTCGACAAAGATGATCTCGCATCAATGCTAAAAGTTTTAAATCACAATAAAGGGATAATATTTATAAATATCTACATATCGAATAAGACAATGATCACCTTTATGTAGAAACACAAAGACACATATAGAAACACAATAGTAAGGAGACTTTAATATACCATTCTTAATATAAGATTACGTGTGCAAAATTAACTAAGAAAACAGAGGCCTAAAAAATATATTAAGAAAGGAAATAAGTCAGGTGTGGTAGCTAGGCATGGCTCATGCCTGTAATCCCAGCACTTTGGGAGGCCAAGTCAGGAGGACTGCTTGAACCCAAGAGTCTGAGACCAACCTGGGTAACACAGTGAGACTTCATCTCCACAAAAAAATTAAAAAATTAGCTAGGCATGGTAGTGTCCCTGTAGACCCAGCTACTGGAGAGGCTGAGTCAGATGGATCACCTGAGCCCAAGAGGTCAAGGCTAGGGTGAGCCATGATCATGCCACTGCACTCCAGCCTTAGTGACAGAGACACTGATTCAAAAAAAAGGGAGGGGGGGAGGAAGTATTTTTATACATACATATTAATCTTGCTCCCTTTGTAATAAAAAAGTATATTTTCTTCACATGGGCCCAGAGAACATTAACAAATATTTATCAAAAAGCAGGTCACAATAAAAACATAAGTAGGTCCTATAAAGAAGAAATGGCAAACTCCATCCTCTGACTAAAATACAAAAAAACTAAAAATCATTAACAAAACAAAAAAAGAAAACACAAAAGCCCTTCTACCTGGAAAATGAAAAAAAGAAAAAGATGGAAAAAAAATTCAGCCAACATACAACACAGAGATATTACCCGAATATAAGGAATCTTTAGAAGTTGACACACAACAGAAAAAGGAAAACTATAAGCATACAATTCATTGGAAAAAGATAAGAAAATGGCCTTTAAACATATTAAAAGGCATTGTAATTAAGAAATACAAAATTAAAACAACACTAGTATTATTTCTCACCTATCACAATGGATAAAATTAAAAGCTAGACAACATATTCTTCTGGAGAGACCTGGGAAAGCATTTATACTCATGCAGTGTTGGTGGAAATGGAAACTGGTAGAACCCTCTAGGTGAATTTGGCAGCATCCAACAAAACTACATCTGTGTTCATCTCGAGCCAGTCCTTCTATTTCTAGTCCTTCTCTGAAGATATCTGACAATAACACATATGCACAAGGTTTTCACTGCAGTATTATTTGTACTTCAAAACAGTAAAAATAATGTCTTAAATGGAAGAGACACCGAATAAACTATTGTCTATCTATACAATAAAGTACTGTGGGCTGGGCTCAGTGGCTCAGCCTGTAATCCCAGCACTTTGGAAGGCCGAGGCAAGTGGATTGCCTCAACCTACGGGTTCGAAACCAGCCTGGGCAACTTGGTGAGACCTTGTCTCTACAATCAAATAAAAAATAGCCTGTGTGGTAGCGCGTCTGTAGTTCCAGCTACTTGGAAGGCTGAGGCGGAAGGATCGCTGGAGCCCAGAAGGTGGACGCTGGGGTGAGCATGCGTGCCACTGCCCTCCAGCCTGGGCAAAGGAGTGAGACTCTAACTCAAAAAACAACAAAAAAAGTGCTGTGCAAGTGAAATCAAGAATGAGGAAGGAACTGGCACGGTAGCTCATACCTATAATAGCACTTTGGGAATCAAGCAGAAAGACTGCTTGAGGTCAGGAGTTTGAGACCAGCCTGGACAACATAGCAAGATACCTTCTCTACAAAAATAAATAAATAAATAAGTAATTTTATTAGCCAGGTGTGGTAGTGTGCACCTGTGGTCCTAGCTACTCAGAAGGCTAAGGCAGGAGGATTGCTTGAGCCCAGGAATTCAAGGTGGTAGTGAGCTATGATTGCACTCCAGCTTGGGCAACAGAGTGAGATCCTGTCTCTTTAGGAAAAAGAAAAAAAAAAAAAAAGAATGAAGAAATTCTCTCTAAATTGATATGGAATGATTTCTAAGACATATTGGTAAATTAAAAAGACATGTATTATAGAGCACATGTTAAAGAGGATATAGTATATACTAACTCTCATGTAAGAAATAAGGATGAATAATAAAATATACATGACTTTTCTCATTTGTGTAAAACCAAAACAAAAAACAAAGGAAGGATAAGCCAGAAATAAAAGAAATAATTACCTACAGGGAGGTGGGTGGAAACAAGGTAGAAAAATGGGTGAATAGGAATAGAGTATAAAGAATGGCATAGTGGGAGTAATGAAAATTCTCTACATCAACTTTCTGTACAGTTCTGACTTTTAGAATGACATCAATATATTATCTACTGAAAACATTAAAAATAAAATCCACTCAGAAGTGAAGAGAGCCCCAAATGGAACACAAACCAGTAATAGCGGGCAGAACTTTATTTGAAACAAATGGCACAGCCACACTGAACACACTGAAGAGAAAGGATAAAAAAGAACTAAGTAAAATAATTTTTACAAATAGTATTTAACTAAATATTCTAAAGTATAAAACAAAATAACTCTAGCAAATATTGTACACTAGTAATTTTTTTTTAACCACAGAGCTATGTGTTAACAATTCTAAAACTACCTTACGCTCATCTAGGAAAGTAAGCAAATACATTGTGGGTAAGAAGAAACAGATTTCTCACTGCCACTGTCAAAACCAATGTGGAGGGCTACAGTGAGCCATGTGATGTTGGCTTAGCTCAAAGATACCCATATGAATTTATCTTTTAAAACACATATACAGGCTGGGCTCGGTGGCTCTGCCTGAGCCCGCGGGTCCAAGACCTGCCTGGGCAACTGGTGAGACCTCATCTCTACAATAAATCAAAAATTAGCCGAGCATGGTAGCGTGCACCTGTAGTTCCAGCTGCTTGGAAGGCTGAGGCAGAAGGATCGCCAGAGCACAGGCTGAGGTGGCCGAGAGCATGCCACTGCACTCCAATCTGGGCAACAGAGTGAGACTCCAACTCAAAAAGGAAAAAAACAAAAAACAAAATTAAAAAACACATATACAGACAGATACAAATAGATGTGCGTTTTTCCCCCTAACTCTGTTCCCTGAAGGGGCCTAGAAGTAATGACATCCCTTCAGCAATAAGTACACTCAGGTCTCAGTTCTAAATACCATTCTCTAACAAAAAGAGCAGAGTTTCTTAGAGAAATGACTGATTTCAAGGCTAGGTTTGAGAAAGTATGAAGATGAATCCAGAATATCCTATGAGGACAAAAAATGATGACAAGATGTCAGAGGATACAAGAGGCTACTTGGAGGGGTTTCCAGTGATCAAATCTGGGTCACTGAGTAAGTCATTTTAGCAATGGATTATAACTCATAAAATAAACAAATATATAAGAAGCCATACTGATATAAATAATTAAATAATGAAGGAGGATAAAGTTCTTCCTTATTGTAAAATTCTAATTATTACATTTAGAAGGAATGATGAGAAACTTAACCATTTGGCAAGCCACCACAGTGATTTCAGGCAGTAATTATCAACTGATTCTAAAGTTAGCGGGGCAAAATATGATGAGAAACAGGATATTTACATAGTCTCAAAGTGTCTTCCCACAAAAAAGTTATCAATTACAAAAGTAAAAATAACTTAATGGTAGAGAAATCTAATAAATATTATCTTTATCAAGTGATCAAAGTTAACAAAAAATGACATCAACACCATGTGCCTCCTGACATAATACACTAAGAGTGTGACATAATTTCCATGACATTCTTTTCAAAATGTATAACATGAATTTAACTGTGAGAAAATACCAAATAACGTCTAGCTGAAGGACAGTCTACAAAATATCTTGCTGGTACTCTTCAACAATATCAAAGTCATGATAAACAAAGAATTCCCAAGGAAAAGCCCCAGTTTAATAAAGGAGATAGAGACATGACAATTAAACATGACATAACATACCTCATCAACAAGGGTACCTGCATAATGAACATTTGTATACCTAACCTGAATTGTACTTCACATCTTTAAAATAAAATATATATATGACATAAAATTCTAGATTGAATTCTATTCCAGAGAAGCAACATGTTTTTTTTTTATTTCAGCAAACATGTTTCAAATTTTTCACGTCTATTTAGTTCTTAAAGCTGCATAGTCTTTTTTAAAATAAAGATTATTTTTCTAGAGGAGTTTTAGGTTCACAAAAAAACAGAGGAAGCTACAGAGCTATCCATGTACTCCTGCCTACACATGCATTGCTTCCCCTACTATTAGTATCTCCCAGCAGGAGAGTACATTTGTTACAAATCGATGGACTTATATAAACACATCAACCAAAGTCCATAGTTTACCTTAGGGTTCATTCTTACAGTTGTTTGAACAAATGTATAATAACATGTATCCACTGTTATAGTAACATACAGAGTGTTTCACTGCCGTAAAATTCTCTATGCCCCGCCCCCAACTGTCTCCATAGCTTTGCCTGTTCAAGAATGTCATATAGTTGGAATCATACCATATGTAGCCTTTTCAGATTGGCTTCATTCACCTTGTAATCTGCATTTAAGTTTCCTCCAGAAGAGGAAACTTAAATAGCTCATATACAGTCATTCTCTTAAAAATATTTTTACTATGTATACATTTTTGAGATTTTATTTTTTATTTCCTTAAACATTTCATACAGTTATTTTATACTGTGACCAGAAATTCAAATAGCTGCAGCCACTGGGTGTTATTTGTGACAACTCTCATGCAGGATAGTTCATGTTTAGTGACCTTAGATTCGTGGGTAACCGTGGGAAACCTGAAGGCCTAGGCTGAGAACGCTTTCCTTCAAAGATTGTGTGGAGCCAGAGCACCAACAGACCTGGGACCAGTTTAGCTCTTCAAGAGGCTTAAGTGAGAGTCCCAGGTCCGACTTCCCTCTCTTGCCACTATACAAAGCCTGATCCCCAGTTCCCCTGCTGATGTGCGCTACTACAGAAACTTCCCACACACTTCACGTGGGCTTATTGCTCTGGCTCTCAGTTCATTCCATTTTTTTCCCTCTCTCCTTGGGGAGTTCTTTCACTTTCTGTGAGCCTAAAAATTGTAGCAAAATTTTTTATGTAGAGTCTAGTTAGGGTTTTTTTTAGCCAGCCTATCTAGTCTGAGATTGAAGTGGAAGTTCTGAAACCTTAAAAACTGCTTTCAGAATCAGTTTATAAATAACCCAAGGGGTAAAAAAATCCATTATACTTTTACAACTTGTTCTTAATTTAAAAATGTATTACCCAGCTTGATTATCCAAAATTCTAGCCTTATGACTGTATTCAAAAATTCTGGCTGGGCATGGTGTCTCATGCCTATAATCTCAGCACTTTGGGAGGCCGAGGTGAGAGGATTGCCTGAGACCACAGGTTCAAGACCAACCTGGGCAATTTGGTGAGACCTCATCTCTACAATAAATCAAAAAATTAGCCAGGCATGGTGGCGCATGCCTGTGGTTCCAGCTACTTGGAAGGCTGCAGCGGAAGGATCATCTGAACCCAGCGTGCCACTGCACTCCAGCCTGGGCAACAGAGTGAAACTCTGACTCAAAAAACAAACGAACAAATTTCTCATGCAATGAAGTCTAAGTATCAATGATAATAAATGATGGTGGAATTAGACAACTCTAGAAATATTTTGAGCAAGTTTAGCATCACTAGAATTAATGTCTCTTGAGGAAATTAACTGAAAGATAATAGTCTTTTAATTACTAGAATCCATCCCAAAAAAAAAAACTCTCTCAATACCTTTTAAGCATAATTTACATGTAATACTGAGCTCTTGGGAAAGAGTCTAAATCCTAGGTTTCATAAACATTATTCTTCTTTAAGAACAATAAATTTAGTAAATAAAACAAATTAAATTAGCAAATAATAATAATTTTTCTTTATATAAGTGTTATATGTGAAATAAAATTATTTCATTACTAGAATGTTGGTGGGCCATATTATTAACAATACAACTCAAGTTTTAAAACAAAACCATAACGCTAAAAAAATGTATCTCTCTAGGCAGTAAGATTACCCACAATTTTTTCTTCTTCTTTGTGCTTTTTTATATTTTATACATTTCCCCAATACGCGAACTTCTATTTGAAATACAGAGAAAACAATAAATGCTATTTGAAGGATAAAAAAAGGAATGAGAATTCAAGTGTCAGCATCTCCTAATGCTGAGATATAATGGCCAATTCCAAAACTGTTATACGCACATAGTGTTTTGATATTCCTAGAGATAATGATGAAGGTGCTTTTCCCTAGGATGAAAACTACTCCCAGAACAAGTTCATTACTAGGGAATAAAAAGAGGTGAACTAGCAAGATGACCCAGAAGGGAGGATGGCACAGAGAAAAGGAGAATGAGATGCTCTTGTCCAAAACATGGATCAAGGCAGAAAGTGGCTTTCCTAATGAATAAAAAAATAAACAACTGATCAGGGCCAAAAAGGTCCGAGGTTCCAAGTGATAACTTTTGTAATCATAGAAAAGTCAAAATCCTGTTACCTGATCTGATTTTATCATAAATTATACATTAAAAAAGCAATCAGCACAATGTTCAATATCATTCAACTAGAAAAGAAGGCTAGAGCAGGGTCTTGCAGAATAAGCCTAGTTTAACTAACGAAATTCACAAAAAAGAGGTTCAAAGGGTGCCCTACTCTGTCTATTCCATAACATGCAAATCACTCTTTTTTAAATGTTGGAATATGATTCGTACAACACTTCAAATGTCAAAATGAGTGCCATGTGAAAAGTTAATGATCATCAAGAAAAACAGTCCTTTTATAGTGCTGTTACTCAAGGTCATTAAATTTTTTTTACATGCCCTTTATTAAGAACATTGATATTTTAAAGTGACACTTGAGGAGGAAATAAACACCCTTCACACCATGCCACTTGCACAAAGCACAAGAAAAATTTCAGATTTTTCATCACATACCATTCAATCAGAGACTTCCATTTGGGTACTTAGACTCTAAAATCATTTACAAACAACAAAACCTTTATGGTTTTACTGTAATATTCATGTATACATATACATATATATACACTCACACAATCATTAGATGCTTAAGGAAGGTTAACACATTCTGAAAAATGCTTCATTAGATAATTTTGTCATTGTGCAAACACCATAGAATAAACTTACACAAACCTAGATGATTTAGTCTATTACACAGCTATATGGTATGGCCTGTTGTTCCTAGGCTACAAACATGTACAGCATGTTACTGCACTGGATGCAGTAGGCAACTCTAACCCAAGTCACTAGGCGATGGGAATTTTTCTTCATTACTTTATGGGGTCAGCGTCATATATATGCAGTCTACCATTGAACAAAATGTCGTTTTATGGCTTTATACCACTCCTGGCAACAAAAACTAAAGCCAACACTTTTTCAGCCCCTTCCACACTCACGCTAAATAAACATCATTAGGGAAAGAATAAATGAGCATCTGGTCAGTCCTTACACAAGGAGATTGGTTCTAGCCCCCATGGTTACAGGGAAGAGGGTCTTTTTACAAATGTGACATGCTCGCCTGATAATATTAATTATACCTCACACTGGTAAAGTACACTATCATTTAAAAATAATAATTTTCCGGGCCATTGCCTTGCTAGACTCTGGTGTGGCCATGTGCTCTTTGAGCTATGGCTGTCGTCATGCTTCCTGGCTTTGGCCCCCTCCCCCACTTGGGGAAGCAAATCTTCTCTCTCCCTTCTCTCTCTCTGACTTACTTTTAAATAAACTTTTCCTTTTTTTAACCTCACAATAATAACAATAATAATTTTCCATTCTATGCCATCATCCCCAGGCCCCTCCACTGCTGCCACTGAAATCACAATCACCACCCCTTTACACAGATGGAATCTAAATCTCCCCAAGTGTGTGTCTAGTCTTGGATTCCACAGTTAGCATACAATAATCATGGGAGTCCACTTGTGCATGAAAATTATTCACAACAATTATCCAATTATAGATTGTGGCCAAGCTAGTTTCAATAGATCAATAAGGAGCACCGATATGTCCATGGAGGTACATAAAATATCAACAATATTGGGGGGATGGGGATAAATGAGCACAAATCCAAAACCCACTGATGTTTCCTGAAATGTGGTATGCATTACATTGAGAAGATTTCAGGAGGCACAGAGCTAAATACTTACATAATAATTATATGCTTTAATAGTTATATATGAGTATGACCAAACTAAACCTGTAACACACACTAAAAACTAAAGTTTTGAAAACTCTGAAATAAGAAAAGGTGGCAATTTGTACAACACAGCACAGAAGAATGTACTGAACATTCGGAATAAAGTCATCTATTATTTCCAATAAAAATATAACACTGGTGCTGAAAGAGACTTTAGAAATCAACTAAGCCAGCCTCAGATAAGGAAACGAAACCCAGAGAGGGGTAAGATCACTCAGCCAAACAGACACCACGCCAGGACCAAAACATGAATCTCACCCCTAATCTATGGTTCTTTAAAAGGTTGCCTCTCACTGAGATTTATGTTTGAGAGACACCACAGCATTGATGAAATTAAATTGATCTCTATTAATTGCACACACCAGTCTGTGTCATTCGTTTTTCCACTAGGACTTCTATTTCTCTGACATTTTCTTAAGTGTCCTTGTGTAAATCCAAATGACTCAGAACACAAATTCTACCCCCAACTCTACAACTACATACAGAAGTCAGAGAAAGTAGTTCAGAACTGAGAAAGCAACAGGTGTGAGAAATTAATTTCAATCAAATTTAGGAATAAAAGCAGGTTACAAAAGCCTATTAAATTTAAAATTTTAAAAAGTCAAAAAAAGATTTTTCAAAAGAGCTCAGATTTTAAACACACATTTAAAAAGCAAATAAAAAAAGCTAATGGTCAGAAAAATGTACATATATGCAAATTCCTAGGAGTAGCCAAGTTAAAATGGAGCTTGGATGACAGCAGAACCACTGGTCTGTGGTTCCCAAAGTAGTCACTTTACTATTGGGTCATTTAAAACTATCCATTGACCACTGGTTTTATCTATATAGTCTTCCCTACATACTAATGCTAAATACTTACCCATCTTGCCTTCCTCTGAGTTCCTATGACTGATAAAATGACCCTGCAGCTGCTTGCACTACTACTGGTTCACAGTTATACTCCATTTACTGTATTTGCTACCTTACTGGGTGCTTATCTTACCTACTATATGGTTTTATTTAATCCTCATAATCCTTATCATTTCCCCATTTCTCAACTAAGAACTCTGAGACAAAGAGAGGTTAAATAATGGGCATCGTTACATAGTCAGCATTGGAGCCTGAATTCTACCCCAAATCTCTGCCTTATGACCCCTTCCTCCAGGCTCCCGCTATCATTCCCATGGCAGCATATACATTATCACTTTCTTTGGCTTCCGTATACAAAGAATTGATAGGGGCAGAAGGACAGGATTAAGAACTGGACCTAAAGCATAAACCATGTTGAGCTGCAGTGGCTTTACACACTTAGACTGCTTTAGGCATGCTGCATAAAATAGTGACAGTCTGCCCTAATTAAATCATTTTTATTGCACAGATCAATAAATTTCTCAAAAAATGAAAAATTCAGATTTGCCTTTCAAATTCAATAAGCATATGTGCAATTGCATCAATGTGCAGTTTCTTGGGTTACTCAAGGAGAACTGATTTGAAAAAAATGTAAGCTACAATAATGTTCCACATTATTCACATGAAGACATTGTGTGGTTAGAGGCCACATGAACTTCCAAAGGCAATTTGGGGTACAGAGAGGCTGACATTCCAGGGACACCTATTATAACACCAGTGCTTGACACTGATTATCTCAGCCTGTTTCCTCCTAAACTAAAGGAACAGAAGAAAACCAAAGAAAAATAACAGAAGAAATGTGGGAAAATGTTGAGAGCTGACCAAATAAATAATCCTTGTACAGATGATAAAGGAGAGAAATACTGCTAAAATCCAAGCATTGTTCAGAAGAGAGCCTCCAGAAGGAAAAGACACAAGTTTGTGATATTGTTCAGTTATAAAAATTCTGAAAGATAACATGTCATAGAAAATAATCAAAATAAGCCCTGAAGTAGCAGTAGGACTTAAATTTTCTCTGTGGTGACTGGGGACTCATAAAAGGCAGAATCTCTCAAGGGTACTCAATAAAGATATTTCAAGCATGTAGGATGCAAGGGAACACATATTCCTTTCATTCTAGCTTAACCCTAATGCTGATGAACTAATTATACCTACTTTTCCTGCCTGAGGTGTCTGGACCCAAGCACAGGTTTGGAGGCTAGCCTAACCTCAAGGGGAGAGGAAGCATTAATCCTCACTTTCTGAATAACTAAACAAGTCAGTAATTACCAGAACAAGAAATTGTAGTATGAGCAGAGTTAAGACAACATTTAGTAGAGGAAAATTAGAAACGGACGTAACATTTTCAAACTGCAAGGCATTTTTTGCATTGTAACATTAATGTGTTTAATGTGATTAAGTCACTTAAACCTCATTGGAGATTTTTAGATAGTTGGTGAGTCAGTCAGCCACTATTGTACCACCAGTTGAGTTAATTCTAGGTTCATAAGTCAATCTTTGCCTGAGGTAGTAGACCAAAAGGCTAATGTACTATGGAACACATCATACAGCATTTTTACACTGTACAATATCAGGTGACATGAGCAGTGAAAAGATGATCCAAGATAAAGCTAATAGAAAAGTGTTGCTGGGTAATGCAGTCAAACACAGTACCTAAAATAGACAGAATACATGAAGGAAAAAAGGTCATAACTAGGAATTCAGGCTATGCCAACCAGCATTTTAATAAAGAAGAGGGAGGAAGGGAAAGGAGACAGAGGAGAGAGAGAGAGAATGGGTAGGAGGGAGAGGAGAAGCAGAAGAGAGAAAGAAGGGGGTAAGGAGAGGAAAAGCAGAGGAGGGGGAGGGAGAGGAGAATCAGAGGAGAGGAAGAAGGGGAGAGAGGAGAAACAAAGGAGAGAAAGAAGAGGGGGCGAGAGAGAGAGAGAGAGAGAGAGAGAGAGAGAGAGAGAGAGAGAGAGAGAGAGAGAGGGAGAGGGAGAGGGAGAGAGAGAGAGAGAGAAGAGAAGCAGAGAAGGAAAGGAGAGGGGGAAGAGAAGCAGGAAAGAAGGGGGAGGGAGAGGAGAAGCAGAGGAGAGAAAGGAGGGGGAGAGGGAGGGAAGAAGCAGAGGAAGGGAGGGAGGAGAAGCAGAGGGAAGAAAGAAAGGAGGGAAGAAGAAGAAAAGGGGGGGAGAGGAGAAGCAGATGAGAAAAAGAAGGGGGATAGGGAGAGGAGGAGAGGAGGGAGAGGAGAGGAGGGAGAGGAGAAGAGGAGGGAGAGGAGGGAGAAGAGGAGCAGCAGTAGCTTCTAGAGCTTCACAATAACACCCAAATAACATTTTGGTCAGTTGAAGTGCCTTGTCCAAGAATGAAGCTATGCCGAAAGTTATAAAATATTTCTGCAAGCTGATATTTTTAAACTGTTTAATTTAGCTGTATGATTATATTAGAAAGAATCTGACAGAAAACATTGGCAGCTTAATTAGGAGAAAAAACTGTTACTCTCTGAGTAACAAACAAGGTGAATTCTTTGGCAGTTCCGGGCATATAGGAGGTTTATATGGGGAGGCAACAATAAATTGATATTGTTGATTAGTGAAAACCCAAAGCCTATGGAATACATGATGGCAACCAAATAACTGCATGACAAGGAAGATTTTTTAAAAATAGATTTTGAAATTTCCTGGATCTGAGAAGTGGATATCAGAGAACGAATTCTGCCTGGAGGATGGCTCAGAACAGCTGCCCACAGGCAAGGTGTGATGGCTCATGCCTCTAATCCCAGCACTTTGGGAGGCAAACATGGGAGGATTGCTTGAGCTCAGGAGTTCAAGATTGGCCTGGGCAACAGTGATACCTGGTCTCTACCAAAAAAAAAAAAAAAAAAATTCAAAAAAACGAGCCAGGCATGGTGGCACGCATCTGTAGTCACAGGTACTTGGGAGGCTGAGGCAGAAAGATTACTTGAGCCCAGGAAGTCAAAACTGTGAGCTGTGATCATGCTACTGTACTCTACCCTGGGTGACAAAATGAGACACTGACTTTAGAAAAAAGAAAAGAAAAAGAAAAAACTGCCCACGGGCAGAAAAAGGAAACGAAAAAGAAACTTGGAAAAATAGCAGACCATTGGATATCTTTCAAAACGATTTCACCAAACATGTTACAAACACCTCCTCCTTACTTACAAACTCATCAGCAATTCTGTATCACTCATTAGTGACTTAGTAATGACTACAGTCCTATAGGAACTAAAAGAGGTTCCTAGTTCTGTGTTCTGCTGAGAGTGAGGTTAAAAAAAAACACAGACATAACATTAACTCACAAGAAAACACTTTTTGTATTCCAAGTTGAGTAGTTGAACAATTATAGGTGAGTATAAAATCAGTGCCATCTAGAGGCAAAGAGGATAAGGAACTACTATATCACTGATGATGGTGCAAAATCATGTCACCAAAAAAAAAACCCTCCACTTTTCATTATTTATTCCCCCATGAACCCCATTTTAAAAAAGATTTGTGTCTAACAAACTGCACTTATTACATAATAATACTTTTTTAAGTTAAAGACAAATATAGCTGACAACAGTAACTTGATAAAATCCCAGTTGGTATTTATTTTTCTGTGCATACTTTTTTCTCCTCAATTGCATGATTTCAAATGAGCAAGAAGTAAATAAGAGGACAGTCTCAAAGATACAAACAAGGAGATGGTCTGAGTTACTGGCTCATCTTGGATTTCTGAAATATTAGTAGACAAATGCTCCTTCCAAGAACAAAGATAACTGAAAAGGCAGTAGCAAGAAAGTTTAGAAATAAAGGAACAAAAACAAATACAGAAAATAATTGTTAAAAAATTGATTTCACTAATTATGACAAATGTACCATAATAATGTAAGATGTTAATAATAGAGGAAACTGGCAACGCCTTTGGGTCCCCTCCCACTGTGGGAGCTTTTCTGTCCTTTTAATAAATCCTGCTAAAAATAAAAATAAATAATAAATAATAGAGGAATCTGAGTGTGAGGTATATAATTACTCTCTGTATTTTTTGCAAGTTTTTTGTAAACTTAGACCTATTCTAATATTAAAAGTTTATCACAAAATTTAATGTAGGAACTAGACATTCCTCTGATTGAAGTCAACATAATATACAAAGACTAAAGCCCCAAGAGCAACATTTCAAACTCTTAATGAAAGAGAAGACAGGTGATCATGATTTTTAACCAACTTTGCTTCAAGCTATTTTTCCTAATTACTTTATCAATTTAGAACCACCTCTATAAGCACATGCTGAGTCAAGAAACAAATTCTGGAGAAGGAAGTAATAGCTGTTCTCTCCAATCAACTTCAGAGACTATGCTGTTCATATATCGCACCCATTAAAGTGTCTATCACACCTACATTACTTTCATTTGGTAAAAAAAACCTGACCTTTTCCTCTTCATTGTTGAGCACAGAGAAGCCATAAGCAAGAAACCTTCACCTTCCAACCCTCCGTTCCCATTCACAAACATCTTAGCTTTTGCTGTGGCCAAAGCTTCAATTCTTTACTCCTTCTTTAGCAAGAAAAAGTGTGCCTTCCTCCAGTAGGGCTCTAGGCACTACTAACCCTCTCCCCAAGCATTGGATACACCCTACACCATCAATCTGCCTCCTCAAAGTTCTTACTTAGAAAGCATCCATCTCTCCTATACCAGCAATCTCTCCTTTGGCTCCTTCTCCTCAATGAACATATTCCATTTTTCCCTTTAAACATAGTCCAGCAAAGCAACGAGACTTCGTCTAACCCCAGATCTCGCTATAGCTGTCTCCTCTAACATCAACAGTTAAGTTGCTCACTCTTCTTTGATCTTCACAGTTTCCCTTTCCTTCCACTGACACTAAATATTTGTACTCCATAGGCCTCATTTTCAGCCCTCTATACACCTTACTCTGCATACTCTCCCCTTGATGAATGCAGCTAACATAGCTACAGTTTATCACTCATGCTGGTGGATCCTAAAATCCTAAATCTCCATCTCCACTCTGGACGAATGTGCCCGGGCCCAGATATGTTATGCACCTGCCTACTGGGCATCTCCACTTGCACAGCCCCAACCTAAACATACCCCAGACTCAACTCTGTTTCCTGACCCTTCTCCAAAACATAGTTCTCATCCTGAGATTCCTGACTCTGAATGATATCTAGAAAGCAACCCAGGAGATAGTTTTAACTGCTGTTCCCTTTCTCTCACTTCCCCATGTACAGGGATGAAATCCAATAAATTCTGCTTCCTTAAAATCATTTCATATCCATCATGTCATCCTTGTTATTTCTTTTTTCTTTTTTTGAGTTGAAGCCTCACTCTGTTGCCCAGGCTGGAGTACAGTGACACGCTCATGGCCACCCCAGCGTCGACCTGCTGCCTTCCACCTCAGCCTTCCATAATCCCCGCCATTTCCTTGGCTTGGCCTGCACTCGTTCTCTGTTGTATGGTTAGAATAATCTCCTAACTAGTCTTTCCATCTCCAGTCTTGCCTGACTCTGCTCCATGTCACAGGCTACTTTGCAAAATTATTTTTCGAAGGTACCAACCTAATTGCTTCACTCTGATGCTTAAAAATTATTAAAGACTCCTTATTCTTTTTAAACTAAAGTTCAAATCCCAAAAGAGTTACTTTGAAGGCCCTTCATAAAGCAGTTCACACCTCCCTTTCTAACTCCATCCCTATCGTGTCCGTAGGGCCAGTCACACCACAATACACATCCTAGGGATACGGTATACACGTAAATATTTTTCTTCCTTCAGTTTCTCCCCCCATTACATAAAACACAGCACCCCTTCTTCTCTGCCTGTATAACTATAATGTTTTGTTCAAGATTCTTCAGGACACCTTCTATTAATACCCTCAGGGATAGATTTCCCAGTTCTGTGCATTGGCCATATCTCTCACTGTGCTGTTATGTAGAGTTTACACCTTATTATTCTGTCTCTCTCAATAAGCTGTAAACAAAAGGAACAGCACTTATAATCTTATTTCATACCAATCCTATTTACGACGAGGTTCCCAAGAATACTTGACATCCAAACACAAAAGCAATCTATATCTAACTCAGCTCAACCCAGACCTGTCACCAGCAGGCAACCTCTGAGCCCCAGGGATAAGTCAGTCATCTGGAGAGTGACAGATATAGCCTGTAACTCTGATGAATACAGCCTCATATATCTGGTAGGCCCACTGCTTATTAATTCTTGGTTCACAGACAGAGAAATAAGTAAGAATCACTTCTAAGCATAAGCACGTTCACATATCATACCATAGAAACTCCCAAGCCTTCATTTCCCCTAAACGCAGCAAGCAAATTCAATTATGTTATTCAAATCCAACTAAAGCATTTCAGCAAATATTAAGTATTCAAATCACTTTGGAGGAAGGATTGGGATGTCTTAGTGAGATGAATAGACAGACATATTAAAGGGATAGCAGACTCATCCGAGTGGATTTCAGCTGCTAATTTCTACAGTTTTTAATTTCTTTAAACAACTGGGCCCTAAGTGGGATCTTCTGCTCATCATTTGGGAAGACTTGTGTTTGAAAGGGCCCAGTTAAGTACAACCCTGTCCTATGGTCTCTGTGGGAAGTCCATTCCTGCTTTAGCTAATTGATATTGAACTGGCTTTGTCATTCCCTGGATTTTCTGTAATGCACCACATGCCAATTAATCAAGTTCCAGAGATTAGCACAGGGGAGGGAATGCATTAAAGCTCTGTACTGCAAAAAGCAGACTTTATTTTCTCCCTGCTGCTTGTCTCATTTCCTATCCTTGAAATGAGACTTTGTGCCAGTGGAGTAATGGGAAGAGATTTGAAACAGGCAATGTTCTGTGGTGAAAGATGCTACAAAAATACCTTGGTGGCTGAGAAGCAACTTCTCTGCCAGGCAGCTGAACAAAATATTGGCTGTCAGAGTGCTGTACTAGAGAGAAGCTCACGTTTCAAATGGACAAGCTTTCTCAGTCTAAGCTTTCTCAGGGAACCCCTCATGCCAAACCTTTATGTTCAAACCCAAACAGGTCCCTGCTGGCCAAAGTGGCCATCCAGATCTCCCCACACTTAAGCTCTTTGAGAGAAAACACAAGTTGAATATATCACAGAGGCTACTCAGCTCCTTGCTTAGTGGCTGAAGTATGTGTTCTGAAGAGACCAGGGTCAAAGAATATCCTCAGGGCAGCAAGTTGCACCTCACCTGACACCACACAGCCATGTTCCTGGCATGAACTGAGGCTGCACTCTGCACAATGTCAGTGGGATATCAACAGACAGTTGCCCGAACACTCAGTCCTCAAGGGTACTGCCAAATACTGGGTATTTTAGAAATCTAGTCAATTGTTGTTCCTGCTTTCATTAACCCTGACATATCATGACAAGTGTATTTTTCAGCACTTTTCTTCTCTTAGGGCTTCTCCAAGGGGTAAAAATGGGAAAAGTAGGTTAATATCCCTGCCAAGCTCTGGGCTATACAGAGAAAACACTAGAAACTTCATTTCATCAAGGAAGTTACATGAAGCTGCATATAATCTATATGAGAGATTAAATATCTAAATGTGTTGAGGCAAAAGAACCTCAAACAACACCCCATCCTGGTGTGAGCTGGATCTCAAGATCATCAGCATTTAAAGGAGGAGAAAACTTTATCCATTCTGCTGTCGACTTTAAAATTATGATCTCTCATCATCCTTTTCCCAGGCCATGATGACAAATAAAACAGAGAGAAAGCGATTACATTTTCTTCTTCAGGTGGTTAACCAGCTCATTCATGATGTCAGTGGGTAAAATATAGCAGGACCAAGGTCCCATCTGAATTCTACCACCTATACATACTAAAGGAAGGTGACAAGACATATTACTAATCAATCAACCATGAGAAGGAACAGAAAAGATAGCAGTAGCTTAAGAAAGAAAATAAAAGCAGATCGGAATTGAAAAGGAGGACCCACAAGGTATCTGATTGAGACTGACAATAGTCAAGTAGATCTACACTTAACACAAAAAGAGGAGACATCTATTGTTAAGATAAACATAAGAGGATGAGTAGAGTAGCTACCACTTGTGGAGCGCCTCCTACAGGCTTGTCTACCACCACTCAGGAGTTGTCCTCATTTTTGTTAAGGAAATTGAGGCTCAAAATGTAATGTTAAATAACTTATCTAAGTCAGCAGAGAATGACTTGCAGATCCAGGATGTGACTCTCCTCTCACCAGCTCAAAAGCTAGTGTTTTTTTCCAGAACAAGTGCTGCTAACGAAACAAGCATTTTCAAGGCATGATGCTAAGGTCCACGGGAAGGCTCCAAAGCTAGTGACCAAAAGTTCAAGTACTTTTTTCAGTCCTGAAGGATAAAAAAGGCTTAATTTCCTGTTTTTACACTTTTAAGTGTAAATAAAGGTTATTGACTAGAAACTGACTAAGTGGTGTAATAGTGGTTACTAAAATGCAGCATCCACAACAAAGTTGAGAATTATTAGAACTGACTGGGGACTCTCAGTATCCCACTTTGAAATCTAGATGCCCAAGAATGGTGTGAGGGATAACTAAGGTGTCAACCTAACTGAGTTGAAGGGTGTCCAGACATTTGGTTAAAGATTATTTCTGGGTGTGTCTGTGAGAGTTTTTCTGGATGAGGTTAACATTTGAAAAGGTAGACTGAGAAAAGCAGAAGACCATCCCCAGTGTGGTGGGCCTCTGCCGATCCAAGGAACTCCTAGATAGAATAAAAAACTGAGTAAGAAAGAATTATCTCTACCCTGTCTTTGAGCTGGGACATTAGTCCATTCAAGCTTGGACTTAGACTAGAACTTACACCATTGACTCTCCTGCTCCTTAGGTCTTTGGACAGAGACTGGGACTCTATCCTTGACTCTCCTGAATCTGGACTTATCAGCCTCCATAATCTCATGAGACATTTTCTTATAATAAATCTAACATCTAGATTTAAAATTATATTTAAGACATCCTCGTTCAAATCTCATATATCTTCCTGGTTCTATTGCTCTGGAGAACCCTGGCTAACAGAAACAGTCCTACCACCAAATCCCCAAATGCATATCACTGCGATCACAGAGTTCTTTTTGCATTGAAAAAAGAAGTTGGGCAACTGAACTGAGGGGTCTTTCGCCTAATCTAGGAGTCAACAGTCTAAAAATATTGAGAATCATCATCCTGGAAAAGGTAAACCCAAAGTTCACCGAAACTCATTCTCTCACTCAGAAGTCCTTTGGTAAGAAAAATTATTCTTTTCACTTGTTAAATATAAATCCTTTTCTGCTTGATTTAAGTATACCTCATAAAACCTTAAACAACACATGCAATGAATATCTAAATTCCAACACATAACAGAACTCTAACAGGATTCAACTTTTATTGGTTGTGTTTTAAAATCTGCTCCCCACAGGATCCATGCAGCCCAATTCTACACTTGAGTCTAATCTATCTCTCTGCTTTACCAGCTTTCTAAACATAAACCAATTATTTCTATTTCTTTGCTCAGAAATGGCTACAACTTAAGAAGGTTCCCTGCCCCAGAGAGAGACTTTCAGATAGGCAGAAATCATTCTCCTGTCTTCCACAAACACATTCAACTCAACCTCCTTTTCCTACACTGCCTCTGACTCTGAACTCCTGACTTGGCTCCTGATCTTCGAATCATCCCAATAGCTGACATCTGGTCATTCCAAGTTAAACAGTGTTCTTTGCCTTCCTGTATTAACTTAACCCTGACTTCTATTGCTGCTTACATAATCTACCAGCATATACAACCCCAGCATGGCAATCTGACCCAAGAGTAGTATTACAGAAAAGCAGCAGACGTGGAGAGAGAGAGAATTGCTGAGAGAATCCAAAACAACAGCTTTTCCAATTTACTAGACTTAGATTGAGCATTACCTACATGGGGAACAAAACTATCTCCTTGACACTGATTTCAAATTTCATAATGTAATCCAGGAGCCTATAAAACCCCTTAAACTACATACAGAAGTCTGTGTGTGTATACATGTGTACTTGTGAGTGTATGTGAATGCATGTATGCATGTATTTGTGGGGAGTACCTAAATCCCTCATTGAATACTCAAATAGTGAAAGAAAAAAAGGTTGATGAAATGCTATCAATCATATACAAAATCATATAATGTCTCTATAAAACTAAAAAATATAGCTGAAAAATAACGCTGTGTTCAGAAGATGTAACTAGCTTAAGAAAACTCTATTGTACCTTTCAAATCCATTTGAATTACCAAAAGCTTATAATTTCACAGAAGCCCACCTCAAGATGAGTCAGGAAGATGACATTAAAAAGTAGGTTCCAAAGGATTGGCAGTAGTGGAAATCTGCTGGGGGAGAGGGGGCACACCTCATCAACAAGGGTTCCTGGATAATGAACATTTGTACCTACCTCTGAATTGTACACTACATCTTTAAAATTTAAAATTTTTTTAAAAAGTAGGTTCCAGGACAAAGTCTTGGACAGAGGACCCTGAAAGTATCCAGTAAAGGATGCATTATCGGTCAAATAGCAAAAGTGTAATCTTTTATATTTGTGAGTAGCTTCAGGTGTCTGGGCATGTAATTCAACATGATATGGGTGGCAGAGGTTGCTAGCTGGTTCTGAGGCTGGCTAGTAAAGAAAACTCCCTCTCACCTACCATCCACCTGCAGCTAGCAAGCTGAAATGTGAAATTATGCCACTCTATCCACACAACTAAGATTCAAAAATATGTACCAGGCACACACACACACACACACACACACACACACACACACAAATGCAGTTTGTAGCAAAGCATGTAGTTTACTGTAAAAGAGCATAATATCACTGTGAAAATATTTTTGCTACTCTCACACATCACTTCAGCTCATAGAAAAAATATTGTTGCTGTAATTACATGGATGTGGTAAAACCTAATGAGCCCCTCTCAGCTTTGAACAGCAAATACAGTATGTAAATGGCAATAATTGTCCTAAGACCTTGGAGGAATTAGATATAAAGGATATTTATCTGTTTTTCTTTGTATGCTTTTATTGGTTCAAGAGCACATGCTTTTATCCTTCAGAATATCCTTTATTCTTTATGTATTCCATGTACTAAAAACCAATACCTAGAGAGCTTCCCCACTACATAATTATGTTCAGAAATATCAAATTAGAACTAAGATCAAGTTTTTATCTCCATAAATGTGATTTTCCATAGCAACTCATTCATTGGATAAATAATAGCCTATCTCCCTGAAGACCTCTAGGTGCTCAGGAAAGAGAACAAGCAGACTTTGCCAGTTATCACCACCACAAAACAATCACTCCTTCATTGCTTGCTCTAGTAAAACTGAGTTGGGCCCTTGAAGTATGTTTCCTGTGCCAGCTGTCAGTAGAGGTCGCTGGAGAGACACTGTAAAGGAAGCTATTCATGCTGGGTCCCTTGTGATCCTCTTCTAGCCCTGCAATGTGGGTGCAACAGTCAGCTCCCCCAGTAGCCAGCAGCTTGCCTCAGTACCCTGCTTGGTCACTTTCGGAGCAGAGTGCTTCCTGAAAGAAACATCTCCCAAACTAGCTGTCTCTGACACCCTAAAAAGCAGATTTCCAAAAATTCCAGAGTGTGGACATCGAACAATTCACCAGCTTGGCATCACATCTGAGTCGCTCGGAGAGCCACAGCTGGGGGAAGGAGAAAGAGGCCCTTCTTTGGGCCACTGGAATCAGTCATGGGGTAGCAGCTGCTCCTTATAAATTCTTGTCCTGCACTCTTTAAGGTTCTCTTCATGTCTCACTAGTCTATTAACCACTTGAGCTGTAGTTAGTAACTATTTGCCCAAGCTCTGTGTTGTAGTTAGTAATTCTTTATGTTACTGATCCTGATCAGTATATTACTTTAAATTACTGGCTCTGAGCAAGTTACTATGTGGTTTCTGTCTCAGGATTAGACCCTAACAGAGACATTTCTGCTCCTCTGGAAGACTGAAGTATGAGAAGCAGCTCTGAGAATGCCCAACCAGAAAAACAGACAGGTAAACTGCCTTGCAGCTAGACTGTGCTGGCCATCTTCTTTTGCAGTGAGAATCAGCAGTCCATAAGGAAGGAGACAGCTGAGTGCCACATTTATCAACAACTGTTCCGTCCAGGATCCTAAGGTAGAAAGAGGAAGCACAAAGAAGATAGAATGGCACCCTTAAGGAACTGACCAACCAGTTGGAGACACCAGACATACACAGACCAACACTTTAAGGCAGTGAATTGGTGAAAGTCAAATAAAAGTCATGGGCAATATTGCTATAGGGCAGTGACGGGTCTCAGGCTAAGAGGCTAATGGGTTTTAATCTTATCATAAGCAAGAACTAATTATCTGCAAAAAACCTATGCCACAGAATAGAAGGTCTCTCTCCAAATCCCCCTTTGTCCTCCAGTAATGGCATATTACTCAAATCCAATAGAACATGGACTCCAGGCTGTTGCTTTTCACTTCACTGTCAAGAGACAGCTAAGTAAACATTTGGGCAAAGAAAAAGAATTTTTAAAAAGAAAGCTGTTTCAATTTAAGTGTGTCTTTGACAAGAGGAATGCTTCCTAAAAGATTTTAAAGAAGAGATTAGGGAAACATGGTGACTATAATCTATCAAAACCAAATAGAAGTGCCTTAGACAAAAGCCCCTCCACATGAGGCCATTAAGGAAACCCAATAACCACATGGTGGAGAATAAAACCCTGCCCTTCACTGAAAGAGAGAAAAGAGATTCAGAGCAGAAAGCAGGAATAAAGAGACTACCTTTGGCTCACCACAAGAGTACCAGTGGGGAAGGCTGGAAAGAGAAGGCCAGGAACAGGAGGGTTCCAATGAACCATCTGGAAAGTGGGAGAGAATATCAAAGGGAGCAAAAGTGAGGTTTTCTCATGATAAATGAGAGCAGTTTTCCTGACAAGGCTGAACTACAAAAGATGCCAAAGGGGGTGTTCAAAATGAAGTTTGCTCACTCCATCGAGATGGAATCATCACAGGCAAAGAGCACAACCAATGGAAAGACCCCCCTTTCACCACCCTTCTCCATGAGGAAATGGTGAATGACTGCAACTGCTTTTAAAAGGGGTGGGGGTGGGCATACAAACTTAACACAGACATCTTAATGAAGTACTGTATTTCAGTAATGGGTTGTGGTCAGAATTAGATGAAAAGCCTACCGCTCTGTACACCTTCACTCATCCCTTTGATGAGTACATTTCCCTTTGTTTCTGTGTGAATATCCATGAGTTATATATTACTTACCAGTAATATTTTTAACTTCACAACTGTGTCTTCATTTATTAAGATCTGAAATTTTGTATTTCATAGAAAGGTAAAAATTTCAAAAAATTTTAGGGACTCTGGCCGGGCTTGGTGGCTTAGCCGAGGTAAGTGGATTGCCTGAGCCTGTGGGTTTGAGACCAGCTCGGGGAACTTGGCAAGACCTCATCTCTACAATAAATCAAAAAATTAACCAGGCATGGTAGTGCACACCTGTAGTTCTGGCTACTTGGAAGGCTGAGGCAGAAGGATTGCCGGAGCCCAGCAAGTCGATGCTGGGGTGGCCGTGAGCGTGCCACTGCCCTCCAACCCGGGCAACAGAGTGAGACTCCAATTGGAAAAAAAAAAAAATTCTAGGGACTCAGAGACATTGGCAATGCTTCATTTTGCTAAGTACAGGTATATGTTTAAAATACTATCCCATCATGTCATAAAAGAAATTGAATTTTAACACTCAAGAAAGTAACAAGGAAACCATCTCAGGACAAAGGGCAGTCCTTTAAAATAAATACATATACCATTATAAAATTCACCACATTGCTCTTATATTTTCAATTTTCCTGTAAGGTCAGCAAAAACTTTGCCATAAACCAGGAGTGGTTAATTGACTCAAGTTTGGAGACTACTAGCAAGAAGGACAAGGAACAAAATAGATAAACACATTCCTTTATAAAATTTTTAAAAAGAAGAGGCATTTACACTGGGCACAGTGGCTCATGCCTGTAATCTCAGCACTTTGGGAGACCAAAGGGAGATCACTTGAGCCCAGGAGTTTGTGACTCACTTAGGCAACACAGAGAGACTTTATCTCTAAAAACAAATAAACAAACAAAAAAAAGCAAACAAGCAAACAAATATAGCCAGGCATGGCAGGCACCTGTAGTTCTAGCTACTCAGGAGGCTGAGGCAGGAAAATTGCCTGAGCTGAGGTGGTTGAAGTGCCACTGAATTCCAGCCTGGGCGACAGAGTGAAACTCTGACTCAAAAAAAAAAAAAAGAGAGACGTTTAGAAAATGGCATTTTTTTTTTTTTTTGAGTTGGAGTCTCACTCTGTCGCCCAGACTGGAGTGCAGTGGCCACTCCCGGCCACCGCAGCCTCGACCTGCTGGGCTCCGGCGATCCTTCCGCCTCAGCCTTCCGAGTAGCCGGAATTACAGGTGTGTGCTACCACGCCCGGTTGATTTTTTGATTTATTGCAGAGATGAGGTCTCGCTGCCCAGGCGGGTCTCGAACCCGCGGGCTCAGGCAATCCCCTCACCGCAGTCTCCCAAAGGCACGGGATTACAGGCTGAGCCACCGAGCCCGGCGAAAATGGCATTTTTAAAATAAATAATGAAGACAGAAACAAAAAGGAAGAAAGGCTCATCACGAATCACTTTTTTTTTTTAAGTTGAAGTCTCACTCTATCGCTCAGGCTGGAGTTCAGTAGCATGCTTGTGGCCATCATAGCCTCAACCTGCTGGGCTCAGGTAATCCTTCTGCCTGTCTTCCAAGTAGCTGGAACTACAGGCATGCACTACCACGCCCTGCTAATTTTTTTGATTTATTGTAGAGATAAGGCCTCACCAAGTTGCCCAGGCTGGTCTCGAACTCCTGGACTCAGGCAATCCCCTCGCCTCAGCCTCCCAAAGTGCTGGGATTACAGGCTTGTGCCACCGCTCTTGGTACAAATCATCTTAAATTCAGGAGGAAGTATTGCCTGCAAATGTGCATACAAGAGCCTGGATAAACGGACCCAGAGGATGTTATCAAAGGGGCATAAGATAAACTAAGAAAGCCAAGACTGAAGAATAAACTACAGAATATCTGACTCACACAACTCCTCAGTACATTGTCAGGGACCACAATGGTTCATCTGGTGAAACAGGAGACGGCAACTCCAGGGACAATGGGAAAATACAGCTTCTCTAAGCACTGGTCCATGTATATACGATTTAGTTAGTATTTTTAATCAGATTAATTAGACACAGGATTCGTATGAGGTCCCTCTGGTAGGTTTGCCAAATACTTGAAATCTATCATTCTTTGAAAAATAAAGGTCTCAAATGTTTTGTAAAAGTTTAGTTTTGAAGCTGCAGAAGAGTGGTTCTCAAACCTTTTAGTCTTGAAATACTTCTACACTCCTAAAAATCATATTTACATCATTTGCAAAGAATGATATGACACCTGATCCCATTCACTCTCTTCTACTTCCTAAGTAATCACTATTTTGATTTTGGTGGTTATCATTCCCATGTATTTTACTGAAAAAATAAGTCTATGTTTGTTCTTTTGTGTATAGAGACAGAGAACCTAAGCAAATACAAGTGAACTGGCACTGCTGGGCATGTTTTGCTGTTAGACATATTTTGAATATTCATTAAAAAGATTTCATAGTTGGCGGTGGCTCAAGCCTATAATCCCAGCACTTTGGGAGGCCGAGGCAAGAGGAATGCCTGAGTCTGCGGATGCAAGACCAGCCTAGGCAACACAGTAAGACCTCATCCCTACAATAAATCAAAAAACTAGCCAGACTTGGTAGCACATACTTGTAATCCCCGCTACTTGGAAGGCTGAGGCAGAAGGATTGCCTGAGTCCAGAGTGCCACTTCACTCCAGCCTGGGTGACAGAGTTAGACTCCAACTCAAAAAAAAAAAAAAGAAAAAGATTTTATAGTTTTGTATCACTCACAATGTACTTGTTTCCCTCAACATTGTATTAACCTCATCCATCATGGCTTAAGTATCTCTAGAATCTTGATGATAATTGTTATAAAGTATTCAACATACAAATAGAGCCCATTTATTTATACTTGCTCCTCTTGATGAACATGTGTGTCCTTTTATTAAAAAATAACTTGGCCGGATGAAGTGGCTCAAACTTGTAATCCCAGCACTTTAGGAGGCCGTTAGGGGATTGCCTGGGCCCATGGGTTCGAGAACAGCCTGGGCAACTTGGTGAGACCTCATCTCTACGATAAGTCAAAAAATTAGCTGGGTGTGGTAGCGCACACCTGTAGTTCTGGCTACTTGGAAGGTTGAGGAGGAAGGATTGCCTGAGCCCAGCAGGTCGATGCTGGGGTGGCCTGAGCGTGCCACTGCACTCCAGCCTGGGCAACAGAGTAAGACACTAACTCAAAAAAAAAAAAAAATTAAAGAGAAAAATATCAGGTAACAGAGCATAAAATTTTTGTTTTCATTGAAAATTACCAAATAAGTGGTGGTAACTATGTACACTCCCAATAGAAGAGCATCAGATGTATGGTCCCTCTAGGCCTTTGATTATTGTGAGGAATATTAAATTTTGCTATCCTAATGAGCTTAAAATAATAGTTGGCTGTTTTAATTTGCATTTTCTTGTATCCTGATAAAACTGGTTGTTTTTTTTTGGTTTTTTTTTTTGAGTTGGAGTCTCACTTTGTCGCCCAGACTGGAGTGCAGTGGCCGCTTCCGGCCACCGCAGCCTCGACCTGCTGGGCTCCGGCGATCCTTCCTCCTCAGCCTTCCGAGTAGCCGGAATTACAGGCATGTGCTACCATGCCTGGCTAATTTTTTTTTATGTATTATAGAGATGAAGTCTCACTGCCCAGGTGGGTCTCGAACCCGCGGGCTCAGGCAATCCACTCACCTCAGCCTCCCAAAGGCACGGGATCACAGGCTGAGCCACCGAGCCCGGCTAAAACTGGTTGTTTTATTAGTCAATCATTTGTCCTCTTCTATCAAAAAGCCATTTATAATTTTGCCTATTTTTCTCACTTTAAAAGAGTAAATAAATAATGCACATAAATAACGCATATAAGTATGGCATGTTTAAAGAATAAAAGCACGTACATGTATGCTCACCACCCAAATGCATTTTCAGAAAGGAGAACAGTATCAAAATCACATATCCTTTGTCATTCCTCTCAGAGATAGCAACTAAACTAAATTTTTTGTTCATTATTCCCTTGTCTTACTTTATAATTTTTCTACTTACATATGAACTCCTAAATAACATATTTGCTGATTTGCCCATCTTTTCAACTTCACATAAGTATAATCACACAATGTAAGCTTCTGCAGCTTTGTTTTTGCTCAACACTTCTTTTTATAGTCATTCATGTTGATGCATATACGTTGTGACTTTTTCATTTTCACAGATACATGACACTCACATACCAAATACATTGTAATTTATTTCTCTACTCTACTCTTGGTAGAAATTTAGGTTGTTTTTTAGTTTTTTAGCTAATACTAATAGCACTATGAACATTCCCATCTCATTCTCCTAATAGATGAGTCATACTCAAGAATGTCTTTAAGGTCTATAGGTGAGAATAGAATTTCAGGAGTGGATTTTTTTTTTTTTAATTGTAGAAATGAGTTCTCGCCAAGTTGCCCAGGTTGTTCTTGAATCCATGGGCTCAGGCAATTCCCTCACCTCAGCCTCACAAAGTGCTGGGATTATAGGCGTGAGTCACTGTGCCCAGTCAGAAGTTTTATTGGAACATAGCCAACTTTAATACATTTTTTTTCTTTTTCTTTTTCTTTTTTTTTTGAGTTGGAGTCAGGCTGGAGTGCAGTGGCATGCTCACAGTCACTGCAGCCTTGACTGGTTGAACTCAAGTAATCCTTCCACCTCAGCAATCTAAGTAGCTGGAATTACAGGCACATGCCACCATGCCCGGCCAATTTTTTAATTTATTGTAGAGATGAGGTCTGGCCAATTGCCCAGACTGGTTTCAAACCTGTGGACTCAGGCAATCCTCTTACCTCGGCTTCCCAAAGTGCTGGAATTATAGATGTGAGCCACTGAGCCCAGCCAGAATATAATACCTTAAACATGAAAATACTTAAACAAGAGAAATTCGTGCATGCTCTTATCATTAACTTTTCCTGCCTTCTTTCTTTCTTTTTTCCAATCCTGACAGTTGTCTAACTTTCAGTAGGAGCCATCTCATGACTATCTGATAGCTTCTTTCTTACAATCCAGGATCCTGGTACACACTCAGTCAATGTTTTTGACTGATTCATGGATTCCAATGTTTTCCTTCAGTCTTTTCCTTTAACTTTTTATTAGAAAATTTTCAACCACATGCAAACAGAAAAAAATGATGATTCCTCATGTATCCAACACCCAGCTTCAATCATTAACGATTATCAATCTTCTCACATCCAGCCCCAAATGCCTAATCTACTTGGCCACATTATTTTGAAGAACATCTCAGACATAAAATTATTTTGCCCACAAGTATTTTAATATGTATGTCTAAAAGAAAAAGTTTTTTAAAATGTACCAAATTATCACACCTAAAAAATAAAATTAAAATTAAAAAGAATTCCTTAATTTCAAATATTCAGTTAGTGTTCAAATTTCCAACAGTCTCAAATGGATGGGTTTTTTTCATTGAGCAGTGCTTCTCAAACTGTGGTAAAGAGACAGTTTAGGATTCTCAGTTGGTCACAAACTGATATTTTGGCCTGCTGCACATTACCACAGAGACCGCGCACATACAACTCACAAAAAGTGTTTAAGAACAACTGAACCCATCCATTTGCTTGCTTTTCAACCAAAGAAGTTCACTAATGATATGCTTGACTAAGACGGTTTAAACATTTAGCATTGCTTAAACATTTCTAAGTGCTTACTTTTTATTCCTCTCCATCTCATTCTGTAGATTGTATCATGAGTAGGCCTGCTATAGAATTTCCCACAGCCTGGATTGCTTATTAAATCTCCATGGTACAGCCTCATGTGTTTCTCTGGACTCTGTGCTTTCTATAAATATGGTAGTTGGATCTATAGACTCAACCAGATTCGAGTCCAATTTTCTTTGGAAAGACTGTATAGTCATATCAGAAGACATTTTGTGAAGTTAGTAGTCATTGATAACTAGTACTTCACGTCTCTCTAGTAAAGTCTAGCAAATAAATTTGTTTGTAGAAAGTCTGTTCTCTGAGACCTAAGGAAGTTCTCCTTTTTTCAGGCACAACTGTGTCCCTACACGACCTCAGTTTCTGTGCTTCGGTTGTGACTTCCCACCCATTAGTGAGAATTTTAAGGAGATCTTGTCACCTAATTGTGTTACAGATGTGATCTGTCTTTTTGGTTTCCCATTCTAGTCTATCTATCCATTTGGGGCAAAATGGGGATATTAAAAAACTATATACTTACCTCCCATTTACTTTTTTTTTAATTGTTTGCTTTTAGCATCTTAAATTAAACACAATTCATTGATTTTCATTTTAAATTTTTGAAATAAATGGATTTAAAGGTAAATGTACCAAAGGTACCCTTTTAGCTATATGCCATCAGTTTTGCTTTTTTAATGTTAACTGTAAGCAAATAGTTAAGGTGAGGGTTACCATGTTTCTTCATAATAAAGCAACTATTTTCCCCAACATCTGAGCAGTTTGAAGTATTTTCATTGCCAGTGACAGAAATTCCAATTTATTATTAATATTTTTCTTTAACCTATATATCTATAGTTGTAAATTTTTAAATTTCTGAGAGTATGAAAAGTTTTAATTATCCTTTCTTATTGCTTCTACATAAACAACATTGTAGTAGGGCATTTAGGTTATTGATTCTTTAACATTTATTTAGACTTCAGCTGTCAACTAGTAAGTTATTGTAAATATTCCACATGACTATATACTTCTGACTCTTGGATGTAGAACTTTGTGTTTGTGTGTATCTGCACTCACACAAATACATGCATAAACATATATAATTATGCTTGTGTGTGTGTATATATATGGCTACCAAATTTTAAAAGCAAACACAAATCAAGCTTGTATATCATGTTTTTCAAGTTGTCTATATCTTTACTAATTTTGTCTGCTTAATCCATTGGTTTCTGATGAAGGTCATTTAAAATCTTCTACCATAGTTATGAATTTGTCAAACAATGTTTAATTCTTCAGTTTTGCTTTATTATTAAAACTATGATATTGGGCACATAAAAATTTTTAATTCATTAAGTTATTTGGTTGATGTACTATTCCTCTTTATTCCTAAATATCATACTTTCATAAATTCTATCTTACCTAATATTAACAATATTGTACCAACTTTCTTTTGGTAAGTATTTGCTTGACATATCTTTTTTCTGCCCTTTGTTTTCACTCTGGGGTAGTTTTGTTTTGGGTTTCTCAAACTAAAAAATTGTCCAATCTGATCATGTGTGTCTTTAATTAGCAAGTTTAACCCACTTAAAATTGTAAATACTGATTGTATTTGGACTTGTATCTACACTCTTAATTTGGGGTTTCTATTTACCATACTTTTTTCTTTCCTCTTTCCCAACTTCTGCTAAATTGAGATCATTTTCTACATTCCTCCTTTTCTGGTCCATCTGTTTGGAAGGTATAGATTGTGTTGCAATCTAATTATTTTCCAATGAAGTCTGAAGTTACTCAGTATTTCTATCCTTTCCCCAAAATGACAAGAATTTTAGCAGACTTTAATTACCTATCGATTGTTCCCTCCAATTTGTTACTGTTGGCTAGAGTTTTCAGTTTACCTTTTTTTCCAAAACACAAAAGGATTTTTTTTTCACAATTTATGGTTAAATGTACATATTGCTGAAGTCAATTCATTTCTATGCCTATCATTGTTTCTTTTATCCTACACCTCTATATGTACTTTTCTTGCTGAAATATACCTTATATTGATAAAAATGATAACAAAAATTAAATAACAGAAAAACTTTAAAAGATGATAAAATGTTTAAAATTAAATCTGTAGCATAATTACAGCTATCTAAAAAATCCAATTCATAGGGGAATAAACCAAAAATTAAAAAAAACACTTCTTGAAAGTTAAGATTAGGTCAGACTTGGTACCCACACTTCTGCTGAGGCTAGGAATTCATAAAACACTATCCTCTCCCAGCTCCAACCCCCACGCCACTCTTGGAACAAAAGCTCCCCTTGGTCATAAGCAAGTCCTATTTACAAAGCAGTTCCATGAAAATAAGCAAAATGGACAATAAATCCAGAAAACCTGAATTCTAGTTTTAGCTCTGCTACCAACTGGTTGCACAACTTTGCCACTAAACCTTTTGGGACCTCATTCCATGGTTGAAGAGAAAACAACCTACTTCACAAGGTTTTTGTTAAGAGGAGCAAATGAAACAATGAATACAGAAGTACGTCATCATATAAGAAGATTAGATACATACATACATGTGTGCATAATTTTTCTTACTATAAATCACATTAGACTAGCCATCTGTGGTACCCACTAAACTGGACGAGACCCAAAATAAGCATGAAACAAGGTAAGGGCTAATTCCACCCACTTCCTGTCTCTCACCTTCTGTAGTAGCCTTGGTTTTCCAACCATTAAAATGTAAGGTGCACCTCTCAGCCTTGATTGCCTTTCATGGCATGCCAGCTGACAAATCAGTGTGCATGTTTCTTTCTTATTTCTTTAATGAGGTCAGCTGGGCTGAGCACCTGTCTGCTGCTGTGGCCTGGGTATCACATTACTGGCATCACAGCCTCTCTTGCACATTAATTTTAGGTGGCATTCTATCACTTGGTCATATTTCTCAGTCTTTGACCTGTCTTTGTTAATCCTGTTTTAGTTTCCTAATAAATCTGTGTCCTTATTAATTGTTTTTATTCCTAACTTAGAAAAGAGTCAGCTATTCATAGTATTAAAAATGCTCATCTAAGCTCCCCTGAGATATAGCATGGATGGTTGTTTTGTGTAAGGCTAACTAATTATTGTATTATCATAGAGTCACAGGATAATAGCACATCAGGAGACAGACAGAAAGGGAGAACAGTCTTGTTCATGTGTCTCCTGCAACATGACTTATTTAATACAACTAAGCAATGGTTACTTGCTAACCTAAGGATCCTACACTATTAGTTGTCATGTTAAAAAGTGTGTGTTTGCTGGAGAGTTTTGTGACAATAATAATTCCTCCTGTTCCAATGAACATGTTTAGAAGGAGAATTGCTAAAGAAGTAATGCTTCCTATGCCTAGTTTAATGCTGTTTGTTTCTTACACAAGAATCAGAGATGGTTTTTAAAATACGTAAATGAAGGATAAGTGGAACAGTAACTTTTTAGGAAATGGAATCAGGCTTTTTCGTAATTGCAAAAAAATACACACAATGTATTAGGATAACATCTAACAGGTGCAAGGAGTCAAATGCTTTTGAGAATGGCCAGAATATCAGATTCCCTAATAAAAAAGGCTCTACACATCCAAATATATACTTCAAAAATAACAATTAAGACATCCCACACCAGCGTGCAAAGTAGGGAAGGGTAAAGGAGGAAGCCTGGGGATAAGAACACCGTTTACAGTTTAATCCAATAAATCACCAGTCCCCTAAGGTATACAAGAAATTCATTAATATCTCTAACAGCATGAAAACATAATTAACTTCTACTAACTGAGAACTGGAATAACCTGACCACAGGTTTCAGTGTTGCCTCTTCAGTCACCCTGGATTAAGGATGAATTTGAGCCACTGACTATTCAACTGATAAGAAGTGACCCAGAGAAAGGCAATTGAGAGGCATTGAGAGAAACTATATAGACAATCAAAAGCAAAGACCTAGCCGGGCTCGGTGGCTGAGCCTGTAATCCCACGCCTTTGGGAGGCTGAGGTGAGTGGATTGCCTGAGCCCGTGAGTTCAAAACCCACCTGGGCAACTTGGCAAGACCTCATCTCTACAATAAATCAAAATGAGCCGGGTCTGGTAGCGCGCGCCTGTAGTTCTAGCCACTCGGAAGGCTGAGGCAGAAGGATCACCGGAGCCCAGCGAGTCGAGGCTGCGGTGGCCGGGAGCGGCCACTGCACTCCAGTCTGGGTGACAGAGTGAGACTCCAACTCAAAAAAAAAAAAAAAAAAAGCAAAGACCTACCAATTTCTACAGTTTCTTACACAACAACACAGTCAAAAAGTACTGTACAAAGGACATCACTAAGGATGGATGCCATTATGGATGGATGATTCATTAAAACAAAATAAGATCAAGCAAGGATGGCTATACTGATTTCACTGACATAAACTTTAGTGACCTCAACATTAAATGTCCATGATGTCTTTCAACGAAGAAAAACATCTCAAGACTCACCTCATGATTGGAGAAGAGCCGGACAGCCTCCAGCTGGTGAAACACAGGATAGTGTTGAGAGTCAATCTGGTCACGCCTGTACACATCACCCACCACCAGGAAGGCGTCCAGCCCTGCATGCAGCAAATCCCACTGGTGTGCCGATGTGTGTGCTCTCAGCATATGAGTACGATTTAGGTAATAGTTGTCCCCCTTCTTCCTACTGGGGTGGTCAGCTGGGATAAGCAGGCTGTCAAAGTTCTGCCAGGTTGTGACCACTGGAGAAAGGTTGTCATAGACCGAAAACAGCGGGGTCCCAAACCGGCCCATGTACTGCTTGTAGAAGTGCTCCTTCACCCTCTCCTTGATCAGCCACAGAGGGTGATGCTGTTGATTGTGCAGATTTCGGCCAACCCTGGAGAAGACCTTCTGGGTGAGATTGGTGTAGTCATCCTGAGGGTAGGATTTGCCCAGCAGCTCCACCACGCCACCTGGAGCTCCTTGGGCAGCAAATTCTGATGCAGCAGGCCTTGAGCCCCAGGTCTGATGCCGATGTCCTCTGGAGACATGACTGGCCTTGCTCACCAGGTAGACACATGCATGGGAAACTCTCCTGAGAGCTGAGCCAACCATTGTGGAAACTTTTCATGAATTCTGAAAGGAGCACACATGCAAAACACATGTCAGGTGTTGCTCTGTGGAAAGCAAGTGTGTCCTGTGTGTCTCCCAGCAGCTCCCATTGTCCTAGTAACATGTATGTTTACCCCATGGCCACCTCTACACACTTGGAAAATCCAATTAAAGAATCTGCTAACAGAGGTTTAATGTTTACTGAACAAAATCTACAGATTCTTGAAGGTCACTTTTAGATCCCTAATCTCTAGATTCTCAGCTTTGTAGAAAACGTCCTTTATCACATTATTATGTTCTGAACTCCTAATGTGGAACATAAAACTTCAAATATGACTTCTACATTCTAGAACCAAAACACTTGAAAGGGATCACCTAAAATATAGAACTTAGTTGGAACCTAGTAAGGATCTCAAGACCTCTGAAGAACAGTAGAAAATATTTTAAACAGCCATTCTTCATATGTCTGCCTTTCGTGCTCATAACTATAGAGTTTTCCTTATCCTTGACAGAGCATGACATCTGGATTAATTCACTAGATCACAAAATGACATTAACAATACTTTAAAAAATATATTTTGAATAAAATATACTATTTTAGGTGGTGGTTATCTTTATTTAAGATTTAAAAAGATAAAAATGGAAAATGTAAGGAAATGTTATACATACAAAGTGATACACCATACCAATGGATAGCTGAAGCTATTTTTATGAATGAAAATCTTTCCTGTCTTCACATCTGGTCATGTCATTTAAACTTAATGCCATTGTGGCATCTTCTCGATTATATTTTTGTTTTGGAAAAGAGCAAATTTTTACTATATACCCACAATAAACCAGGTGCAAGACTAATACTAGGGAAGGGACCCAAAGTAGCCAGAAGGCAGAATCGTAACCCAGATTTCTTTAAAAGCAAAAAATGCCCCAAATTTAACAATATCACCAAATTTCACAGCTGAAAGTCACCTCAGCTTTCATCTAAGATAAGCTGGGTGCAATGGCTCACGAATCTTAGCATTCTGGGAGGCCAAGGTGAGAGGTGAGAAGATTTCTTGAGTCCAGGAGTTCAAGACCAGTCTGGGCAACATTGTGAGCTCTCATCCTTACAAAAAATTTAAAAATTAGCTGAGTGTGGTGGCACACACCTGTAGTCAGTCCCACCTATTCGGAAGGCCAAGGTCAGGAGGATCACCTGAGCTCAGGAGGTCGAGGCTGCAGTGAGCCATGATTGCACCACTACACTCCAGCCTGGCTAACAAACTAAAACAAAAAAACAAAAAAAAAGCTAAAACAGAAACAAAAAAAGCATACCTAGTATACACCTAGGCAACACAATTCAACTGTTTCCAAACTGGAACTGAGGCCATCTAGCTCCAACTTAAATTGTTGTACTTGTGGATGACTGCTTAGCCTGTACATAGCACTTTTGTGACTGTCATTATATGAAAAGTTTTCAAAGATACCCAGAAACTCTCTGAATTTATTCATTTCAAAAGAACTTTTGGCTGAACTTCAACTGAAACACGTCTCTCCATCCACTCTTCAGTGGCTTGCCACTGCAGTGCGTATGAATTTTACATATGCATATGCAGTCTTATGCATCTTAGCACAAAGCACACTGTTATCTGCTACCTACCTCAGCACCCCTGGCAAAACACAAGAAAGCATTTCTTCCTACCAAAGGCATATGCTGTTATACAAAGTTCTGGAAACTCTTCTGGGAAAGCTGCTTTTGATGTAGTTATTTGTAGGATGCTGTCTAGGCTTTTCCTACTCAGCTTCCAGCTCCTCACCCAAATGCACAGTTAGTTTCTGTTTTCACAGATCTGCCAACTCTTCCTTACTCACCTCACACAATCCCCAGCTTGCCAGTGGAAACCTGAGTTTTCCTGTCTTTGTTTTCTGACCTTTTGTCTACCTGCTCAGCCCCTGCTTATATTCCCCACTGTCATTCTTCCTACACCAACAAGTATATGTCCTTCCTATTATGATCTCTTACAGAGAGAGATTAGAAGTGAAATCACTTTACCCCTTCTGAGAAACGAATTTCTTTCCTTCTGCCTCTGTCAGATTTCTTTATAAGAAATATTTCTTTTTTTTTTTTTTTTTTTGAGTGATGTCTCACTCATCGCCCAGGCTAGAGTGCAGTGGCATGCTCACAGCCACCCCAGCATCGACCTGCGGGGCTCAGGCAATCCTTCCATCTCAGCCTTTCAAGTAGTCAGAACTACAAGCGTATACTACTACACCCAACTAATTTTTTAATTTATTTTAGAGACGAGGTCTCACCAAGTTGCCCAGGCTGATCTCAAACTTCTGGGCTCAGGCAATCCTCTCGCCTTGGCCTCCCAAAGTGCTAGGATTACAGGCTTGAGCCACCACACCTGGTCCACTGTAAGAAATATTTCATCTGAAAATATATAGCGAGACCTCATCTCTACAGTAAAACAAAAAATTAGCCGGGAGTGGCAGCGTGCGCCTGTAGTTCCAGCTACTTGGAAGGCTGAGGCAGAAGGATCGCCGGAGACCAGCAGGTCGAGGCTGCGGTGGCCGGGAGAGGCCAATGTACTCCAACCTAGATGACAGAGTGAGACTTCAACTTAAAAAAAAAAGAAAATATATAGAGGACCCCAACACCAACAACAGTCATACCTCTGTTGGTACATGCACTTCTATTTCATCCTTTTAACTACTCTGGAAAGTAAGTATTATTCTTACCAGTTTATCAACAAGGAAAAGAAATCTAAATCAATTGTGTAGCTTATGTAAATTCACATGCATAGTCATTAGACAAGGTTCAGAACTCTGAGCAATTCAAGTATAGTTGACTCTGAACGACAGGAATTTGAACTATACAGGTCAACTTACAGGCGAATTTTTTTCAGTAATAAGTTACACTGAGTGTGCATGCTTCTCCTACCTCCTTTTCCATCTCCTCCACCTCCCCCGCCTCTACTGCCTGTAACACAGCAAAACCAACCCCTCCTCTTTCTCCTCAGCATATTCAACATGAAGATAATGAGAATAATGACATTTATGATGATCCGCATTCCACTTAATGAATAGTAATACAGTTTTTTTGGTTTGTTTTTGTTTGTTTATTTTGTTGAGTGGAGTCTCACTCTGTCACCCAGGCTGGAGTGCAGTGGCACGCTCACGGCTACTACATCGACCTGCTGAGCTCAAGAAATGATTAATCTAGATCCTATTCATAGTGATTTAACTCATTGTCCAATGTGTAATCGATAAATTGAATTAATAGTTACTAGTGACCCAGAGATTTCTAGAGACCAGGTAACAGAGGCAGAGAACTCAGAATGGATGTTTGTTTGTTCAGATGAACTTCTGTCTTTGAGGTTGCAAAGGGAGACAACTTTGGACATAAGGAAGCTAATTATGGATGAAATAGCCAGGCTATAATTTTCCTAAGGCAATTTGAGATATGGTTTGGAAGTGAAGTAAGAGATGAGTTCAAGAAATGTAGTTTGGAGGCAGTGGCTCATCCCTATAATCCCAACACTTAGGGAGGTCAGGGTGGGAGGATTGCTTGAACCCAAGACTACCCTAGACAACACAGTGAGTCTTCATTTCTACAAAAAAAAAAAAGTTAAAAATTAGCTGGGTGTGGCAGTGCGCACCTATAGTCCCAGGTACTTGGGAGGCTGAAGCAGAAGGATTCCCTGAGTCCAGGAGTGCAGGGTTGTAGTGAGCCGTGATAGTGCCACCACACTTCAGCAACAGTGAGACACTAACACACACACACACAAAGAAAATATAAAGAAATTTAGACCTCAGAAGTAATTTGTATAGAAGAGCTATTGTTATAAGGATATAAATCAATGTCATAAGAATCCATAGACAGGAGAGAACACATATAGAAATGGGAAAGCCGGGCTCAGTGGCTCAGCCTGTAATCCCGCGCCTCTGGGAGGCTGAGGTGAGTGGATTGCCTGAGCCCGCGGGTTCGAGACCCGCCTGGGCAGCAAGACCTCATCTCTACAATAAATCAAAAAATCAGCTGGGCGTGGGAGTACATGCCTGTAATTCCGGCCACTTGGAAGGCTGAGGTAGAAGGATTGCCGGAGCCCAGCAGGTCGAGGCTGCGGTGGCTGGGAGCGGCCACTGCACTCCAGTCTGGGCGACACAGTGAGACTCCAACTCAAAAAAAAAAAAAGAAATGGTTTTGTGAAAGCCAGAATACTTCAAATTTATCATATTTAAGGGAAGAAGAGTAGGACAGGCCAGGCTCGGTGGCTCAGCCTGTAACCCTAGCCCTTTGGGAGGCCAAGGTGAGTGGATTGCCTGACCCAGGAATCTCTGGGTCACTATTAACTATTAATTCAGTTAGAGACCAGCCCAGGCAACTTGGTAAGACCTCGTCTCCAGAAAAAAAAAAAAAAAAAAACTAGCCAGGCATGGTAGCGCGCATCTGTAGTTCCAGCTATTTGGAAGGTTGAGGTGGAAGGATTGCCAGAGCCCAGCAGGTCAATGCTGGGGTGGCCATGAGTGTGCCACTGCATTCCAGCCTGGGCGACAGGATAAGACTCCAACTAAAAAAAAAAAAAAAAAAAAAGAGTAAGACAAGGAAAACTGAAGTGTACCATATCACAGAAATTAGTAAAAGATAATTTTAGAGCCAGGCTCGGTGGCCCAGCCTGTAATCCCGCGCCTTTGGGAGGCTGAGGTGAGTGGATTGCCTGAGCCAGTGGGTTCAAGACCCGGCCACCGCACTCCTGTCTGGGCAATGGAGTGAAACTTCAACTCAAAAAAAAAAAAAAAAAAGATAATTTTAGAAGGAAACAAAGGTATTTTCTGAACTCAAATATCATTCTGTGTACAATGCTTATTAGCACACCATATTATTACTATTTACTACTGTCTGTCTTCCTATCAGACTATGTGGTTCTTAAGAGTAAAACACAGACAGACAGACACACACACACACACACACACACACACACACACACACACACACATCTTTGTATATCCAGAGTCTAGTATCTGATACAAGATGGAAAAGGAAAGAAGAGAAAGAGGAAGAAAGGGGAAAGAAAGGGGAAAAGGATGGAAGGAAATTGGTCAACAAAGTGAAAAACGACAAAGAGTGTGGTCTCCTGGCTAGGTGTAGCTAAAGTGAAAAACTATTGAAACACTCAACAGAGTTAAGAGACAATTCATAGAACAGGACAAAGTATTTGCAAACCATGTATCTGACAAGAGGTTAACATCCAAAATACAGAAGAAACTCATACAACTCAATAATAAGAAAACAAATAAGCCAATTTTTTTAAATGGGCAAAAGATCTAATATATTTCTCAAAAGAAGACATATAAATGGCCAACTAGTATGTGAAAAAAAATGCAAAATCACTAGTCAACAGAGAAATATAGTCAAAACCACAATGAGATGTCACTTTATAAAGGTTAGAATGGCTATTATGAAAAAAGATGAAAGGGAAGTGTTAGTGAGGTTGTGAAGAAAAGAAAACTCTTGCACATTGTTGTTGAGAATTTAGATTAATACAGCCATTGGTGAAAAAACATGGAGGCTTCTCAAAAATTAAAAACAGAACTGCAATATGATCCAGCAATCCTACTTCTGGGTATGTAGCCAAAGGAAATGAAATCAGTATGTTAAAGAGATATCTATACTCCCGTGCTTACTGTAGCTTTATACATAATAGACAAGATATGAAATCAACCTAAGTGACCATCAATGGATGAACGGATAAAGAAAATTTGCTGTATGTATACAATGACTTGTTATTCAGCTTTTATAAGGAAGGAAGTCTTGTCATTTGAGATAACAAAGATGAACCAGGAGAACTCTCTCTCTCTCTCTGAACCTTACTTTCCCTATATTTCTCAGCATGAAATTAACACATACCTTGCACTGGTAATAAGAGTGTTAAGTAACAATGAATGTAAAAAATATAACACAATTTCTTGAAAGAACATAATAGGCACTAAATGAATGACAACTATCATTATTATTATTATTACTATTACTATTATTATTATTTCTATCATTATTACTGGAACTCAGTTGCCTGGAATGTTCAAATAGTGGGCATGGTGGTCATGTCCACCATCTACAAGACTGTTGTAAGAAGTGCCATTTCAAAAGATATCTGAAGCATTTGTTACATGGTCATGGATTACACTCGGATTCTTTCAGTCATTTTGGCTTTGGCCACATTGAGAACACTGTAATCTTTCTTTGCCACTATAAATCTAGTATAGTGATAGAACTGGAAAAACACGAATAAATGTTTGCTGTTAGAAGGAATGAATTCTATAATTATCTCAATCATCCTTTCAACTTCTTTTGTTCTTGTGTGGAAAGGAAGAACTGAGTAGTGAAGGAACTCTACTGGACTGATCATTTTTCTGTATCACAATTACCTTACTAAAAAGGGCCGATGGTAATCAAACATGACTCACATATAGTCACCACCACACAAAAATAATCAAGCACATTCCATAACCCACATGTAGTACTTACACAGTTTCTACCAAGAAAAAATAAAGCTTAGTCTGGTCAACACACAGTTATACATTTTACTCTACTAAATATTAGTGGAGATGGCCAGCTTCCATTAACTTTTACTCATAAAAGGGCAAGTCACGGAATGTTTTTATTCTTGCTGACTAGTATGAATACAAAGAAAATGGCTATAAGCAGGCAGTTTCCTATATTACTCTTGAGAGCGTTATTGGTACAACCTTTCTAGAAAGAAATGCAGCACTATCAAGAGACTTAAAACTGTTCATACCCTTTGACAGGGTAATTGCCCTTCTAGGAATTTATCACAAGGAAAAAATGTAAATGAAGACAGAATTTAAACACAAAGAAGTTTCATTACAGTATTATTTATAATAGAAAAAAATTATAAACAACATAAATGTCTCACAACAGGGGAATGATTAAGCAAATTATAGGAGAACCATACAATAAAATATTATGCGGTCATTAAATATAATGGATGCAAACAGTTTTAATGATGTAACTATATAAAGTAATAAACCGGATAAAAAATGGATGTATGATATAATTTTAACTATATAAGTATATATTTACCTATAAACACATGCATACTATATTTATAAACCCTTGGATGAACTGGACAAAAGATTTAATAGTGATTATCCCTGATACTTATTGTCTACTTTAAATATTTATAGCTGTATAATTTTCTAAATAGACCTTTAAATCAAACTTTTTATTTTAAAATAACTGAATTATTTTTTAGAGAAAACAGTTATTTTAAAATATCCATCAACTTGAGCTCAGGACATTTTAATGACCTGTATTAAACCCACTTACATCAAGAATAAGTGCCAATGTAAATATAACTTTGCCAAAGGTAGTTTAATTAATTGTGTTCAATGATTAGCAAAGCAATTACTTTTTATAACAATGCAGGTAGAATGCCTGGCATACAAAAATTTATCTGCCTTTGCAAATTTTTTCCTTACCTACAAATCAAATGTCATAAGCACAATGTCAATCACTCAAGACTATTTTTCTGAGACATTTAGATTGTCTAGAAAATTGATAATACCTGATCTTACACCAAATTTTTTTGCAATCATTCCCATAAAAAAAGTATTTAATACATGTTAAAGCTAAAATGTTATATTACTTTTCAGCCGGAATAAAACATTTCTTATTTCTAAGGAAAATATTCATTAAAACTTAGTTCAAACTAAGCTAATACCTATGGTGTACATGTAGTTAGTTATATGGGGTAGCTCAAGGATCTTAAAGGTGAGTCCAGGAGCATTACTATCATCATGGTAATAACCAGCCTCAATCTGGACATCTAATGATGGGACCAGAACATCATTCTCAAGTGATGAGCCAGGTCTATGACAGATGGCCTTTAAAAAGGCTTATTCCAGTCTCCTGTCACTTTGACATAGGTTTTTGTCCAGGCAGTCTCTCCCAAATTAACCTCTTCCTTACTGTTATCACTGCACAGCATTCAAGGCCAGTAATGAACTGATGTCACATTTTTCACTGTAAAGCTTATGGGAATTTTTTACCCATGTTCATGATTTGATCATCATCATTATCACTACTCTCCTCTTCTCAGTCTTATATGAATTTAATACCATTCCAGCAACTTCCCCATCATTCAACAAACATACAAGAGGCACATCAATTATGAAGTTCAGCATTTATTCAACTTATTTACTTTTCTGGCTGATCGACTTTTGGCATAAGAAGAGAGGTGCAATATAATCTTTCATTTGTTACATGAAACTCTGCAATGTTTTCACTGCAGGTTCACTTTCAAACATCACTATAGCCCAAAGTCAGTATCAAACATTTGTTCATATTTATTTATCATCCCCATTTCAGGCATTAGCAACTGCATAAATAGCATTTTTAAGGCTGAAATCTTGCAGAAGGTCTTGGAACCCTGAGACTCTATTAACAACAGCAAGCATAGTTTTGTTTCATTTTCCAATATGTATAGACTTGTTCCTCAGGGAACATAAAATTATTTGGTCACCAGTCTATTATGGATTTCACAATCCTGGGAAATCAAATGCCAAAAAGATTATTTTTCATGAGAAGTTGAAAAGTAGGCTGTGTGGAGCAGTTATCTAAAAACAACAAATTTTACTTGTCTTCTAGTCCAGCTTATCTTTAGTGAGCTTGTGTTGTTAGTACAAAGTAGTACTGAACTGATCAGAAAATATTTCTATGGCTACTTATACTTCCTTATATAAATAATAGTGAGTAAATAAATTGCATACCCCTTTCAAATATCTTGAAGAAGGTTGTTTTTTTCCTCCCATTTCCATGAACTTTATCTTCAATTTGCCTGCAGCACTAACCTTCTAAGGGCAATCACCCTATCATCACCATCCTTAAAACCAGTTGGTGTTTTTTCACAGGTCATCATTAAGTTTTCTAGAACCCTAGTATAACTGCAACGCCATTTCATTGCACTACAAGTTCATTCAGGACTAAGATTTTCAATAAATATTGTCGTAGCAAATTCATCAATGAGATTTTCAGGTAGCTTCTGATGAGCAAAGCTTTTATCACCACAGACTTTCAGATACCATGAAGCTTCTTAAATTTCTGCAGTCAATCTCTGAATAGTCACACCCATCTTTGACATTCAGTTGGGCATGGTATATTCTAAGTTATTTCATAACCAAGTAAAATAGTCAGTGGGACACTTTCAATTCCTCAGCGTCCAATCATCTCTATTAATGCACTGCCATCATCTTCATTTTTTTGGCTATGTAACGTTTTCTTAGTTTTCATTGGTTCTTGGTCATTACTGTAAAAATTCCACAGCTCATCCTTCTGTTTCTTTAGATTGTATATGGTGGAGTTCCTACATGAATACGATTCTTCTCAGATATACCACAATTAGTTTATAATAACACTTTTCCTATAATACTTATAAGTTCTTTCAGTTCTTCTTTTGACTGTAATCCACAGGTTGTCTCTAACTCCTTTTTAAATTTTCACAGTGCAATTAAATTCAAGGTCACACAAAAAAATCAACAAAATATCAGGAAACAATAAAGATTAACATGACTAGTTCTAGCAATGAAACAAATCACACATCCAGTCAGTTCAGTTTAAGATTTTACAACCAAAGGAGTTTGACACCACATTTATGAGAAAAAAAAAATTTCATTTTCAGCGCTTTTTTTTTTTGGATTTTGGAATTGCAAATAAGAGATTGTAGGCCATCTTCCCCTTGGTCCTAATTCCACTATTTCACATCAGCTGCCCCCCAAACTGACCCCTTCCCTTAGCTTTTCAACCTTTGCACTGTGCATGCAGAGGCCCTTCTAAGATACACATGTGACCATGTCACCTCTCTACTAGAAAATCCATAACAGTACCCAATATTGAGCCTAGATTTCTTTATAGACTAATCCCAAGCTTCTTGCCTGCTTCCTCTTGGATGCTTTCTGATAACACATACCATGTTTCACTTCTCAGCACCTACATGTTGGGGAATGATCCCAGGATTTGGGGTCTTTCCATAAATAGCATTTCCTTTAATGCTGGTCTAGAAACATAGCTATGTTAGCAGCTGTATAAGAATTTTAATTATGCGGCAAAACACTAATTGGGCTTAATTAAAATGGTTTCACCTCTCCTATTTGATAAGCAAAAACTAATCAAAAGGGAAAGGTAACTTAATAAAATGGAGAAATAAAATATGCCATGTTATGTTAGTAGAAGGAGCTTATGTTGAATTCGGAAGAATCAATGCCAGTACTCAAGACATTTGTAGAAAACTAACCAGATCAGGTTACAGAATGCTTACCTCCATGAACCAAAGGAGTCACAGAAACCAAGAGCACAGTTGAAACTTAGTTAAACAGGACAAAGGTCTTAGAGATTAAACTACACAAGCCCAGCTCCTGGTCCTGATTAACCTGGCCAGATCTTTCTGAGAGGAAGGACATAATTTTAAAAGGCCACATGCAAATAAAATCAATCATCAGAGACAAAGCCTCACATTATCTACATATCTACCTTGTAGAATAACTTAGGGGTTATTCTGGAAGGGGCTTTGTATAAAGCAAAAAAAAGAAAATATTATCACCCAGAGGCCACCTTGGATATGCAGAAGACAGAATATGGTAGGTCTACAAACTCTAGAACTAAGCACCACAAAACTTATCTCCTGCTGGCTTAGTTATAATCAATATAAATAAGCTGGATGTTTGAAATAGAAGTATTCACACTTTTCATGCCAAATGACCCAGGCAGCAATTATCTGTTGACATGTATATCTCTCTCACTACAAAACAGGCCAGATGCAGTGGCTCACACCTGTATTCCCAGCACTTTAAGAGGCTGAGATGGAAAGATCACTTGAGCCCAGGAGTTTGAGACCAGCCTTGACAACATAGAGAAACCTCATCTCTACAAAAAAATCAAAAAATTAGCTAGGGATGGTGGTACACACCTGTAGTCCCAGTTACATGGGAAGCTGAGGCAGAAGGATCACTTGAGCCCAGTAGTTCCAGGCTGCAGTAAGCGATGATCATGCCATCGCACTCCAGCCTGGGTGATAAGAGTAAGACACCAACTCAAAAAAAAAGGAGAACAAAAGCAGGAACCATTCATTTTGTTGTTTCTATAAGATGTCAGGCAAAGGAAGTAACTAAAAAAAGTGCTTGTTTCACGAACAACAAAACAAATGAATGAATGGCTCTCACACCACAGTGTTCATACAATTGTTTCCAGTTAGCACAAGATAAAACAAGTTACACAGTAGGACCATTCAAAAAATATATGGTCAAATGCAAAATATAGGGTCAAATATGCTTTGAAATCATTAGCTTGCAGTAACAGGAAATGCCTGGGAGACAGTTTTAGTATACAGTCGTACTGAGAGCATCCTACACCTTTTCCTTGAGTTTTGTCCATTTAGACTCAAGTATGATTTTTCACAGATTCTGGTATACCTAATTCCTAAAAATGATTGCAGGCTCTAATAAACAATGATCTTGCTTCTACCCTAGGCTTTTTAACAGCCTTGAAGAACATGAAGTAAATAAACTATTTTCTGTAAAGATTCACCAGGATGTTTTTCCAATTGGTTCTAGAACATGTATGTGACAAAAGGGGAGCCCCCAAAGCAGAAAGTTGCTGCTCCCAGCACACAAGAATGTCTACAGCTCAGAAACACCAGCAGGCCCTTACCTATCACAAATGCTCTTGGCTTCTCTTGACAAATGTTAGTAATTTTAGATCAAATAACTATTTATTTATTGGTCTCAGTAATGTGTTTAAGGCATGGATTATAACTATCAGCAAGAACTTGGCACTGGACTTTGCTGCCTGGGGCACATGGCTTCCACAGGTTGGCAAAGGCCCATTACAATATTAATGAGTATGCATTCGTCAAGACAATTATGCAAGAACTTGTCAGCTGCACAAAAAGGGCAAGTTCTATGAAAAACAATGCCAGGGCATATGGATCAGAGAGCCTGAGAAGTCCCTTGACACTTCAGTCTTTTGTAGTAGTTTCCTTTTGAGTAGACAATGTCTTTTTTCAAATTAAGTCCAAAGGGGGGAAAAAGAAGGGAGAAGCAATTCTAAACACAATTATTATCTAAATACAATGCAATCTTGCCCATTCAGAAGAGTTGTCTTTTCATCACGATAATTCACTTGAAAAATGGCTACCAGTACCATTCTTTGCTAATAAATACCATACTTCCAAGAAGAAGAGATTTGAAGGTGTTCTGTCACTCTGGAAATTTCTTAATTATTCAAGAATAGAGAGGTACCCATGAGAAAAATGTATCTTGTGAGGAGACACAAAAAGAAATGAAAATATACAACTTCTCAGAGTTTTTTTGTAACACAAATCATGATTCTCAGTTCCAAAAGAAGTCAGTTTTCCTGTCATAAGTTAAAAAGGTAGAATCTGAGAGGACTACAGACAAAAGACCCTACAAAACTAATTTGAAGATTTATTACAAATATCTAAAGATAAAACTGTATTTGGAATTGCAGTGATTCCTAATCATTCTTTTGCTAGTTTTTATTTTTAAAAAGTATTATCCAACAAAATTAAGTCTAAGTTACCAATATCCATTAGTATAAATGCTTTCCTAGCACAGCAAGGAAAAAAATTCCTCTCAATGAATGTACAAATCACATTATACACACACACACACACACACACACACACACACACACACACACACTCTTTAAAACAAAAATATATATCAAAATCATCCTTTATGCATTTTAGCATCTCAAAAATTCAAGTGAATCAAAACTGATAGCTAATCTCAATGTAGATCAATCTACAAATTTTTTTGTTTTTAACAAAAAATGTTAACTGAACTGCAGATCTACATATTCCATATATGGAGAGTGACAGCATAATTAATTATCCATAATATTCAGCATTTAAAAGAATTTTATAATAATCTTACTAATGTACATGCACATAACAGCTTTAAAATTAAAAATATTCAGCAAATGAAAAAGCATAGTTTTCACCTAGAAATAATTTAGCAAGCAGATTGGTTATGGCAAGTAAAATTAAAACTTGTTTTAAATCAACTCACTAAATTGCATATTAAAAACTATTTTAAGCAATTAGAAATATTACTGTTATAAGAAGAAATAGCCTCCAGGTTCAAAATTCTTTTCTCCCAAATATTCTAAATAAACTGATTATATCTAAGATTCTCCGAATAAAGTCATCGCATATAAAATCCTGGGTGTTGACTATAATAGAAGAAAGAATAACAAACACTTTGCTAGTCTTTAGGTTCACAATTAGTAAGCAGAGGGTAACAGCCAGAAACATTTCTCTTCCTACAAAATGGTAATGTTACATTACCTTCTCTGTGAAGTCTTTTCTTTGTTTTGTTATTATTTATTTTCTTTAATTTTCTCATACCACTATCAAAAATATAAACTAATTTGTTCAAGATTGTGCCAACTGACTGAAAGTACTGAAATGGCAACATCAGGATTCAAATCCAGGTCATCTGGCCCTTACCTGGCTCTAGTTCACTGTTGCTATTGCCATTGCCCATTCTCTCCTAATAAATACTATCACACCTTCCCTTTTTTTCAATAAATACAGTCCAAATAAGTTCTTTGTAAAATATCTTTTAAAACAAGAACAGGTTGGGCTCGGTGGCTCAGTCAGTAATCCCAGCACTTTGGGAGGTTGAGGCAAGAGGACTGCCAGAGCCAGGGGTTTGACACTAGCCTGGGCACCTTGGGGAGACCTTGTCTGTACAATATATCAAAAAATTAGTCAGGTGTGATAGCGTGTGCCTGTAGTTCCAACTACTTAGAAGGCTGAGGTGGGAGGATCACCTGAGCCCAGCAGGTCAACATGAGCATGCCACCGACGTGAGCGTGCCACTGCCCTCCAGCCTAGGTTACAAAGTAAGACTCTGACTCAAAAGAAAAAAAAAATGATAATAATAGCCCTTCACTCCTCTATAGTTTTTCAAGGCCTGCTGTAAGGATTAGCTAGTACATGACAGTGTTTAACTGAAACTGCATCAAATGTAAGAAATAATATATACATAGTCAATTCTCATTATTCACAGTAGTTAGGTTCTATAAAGTTGGCTGTGACTACTGAATTAGTGAAGCATTGCTCCTGGGAAAATATAGGGTTCGTTTTCCATGAGCCTCTGATTACATTTTTATCATCTGTTCAGTACATAATCTTATCTTATGCGTGTTTCTGTTTAAAGACATTTTATTTAATACATAGTGTTGACTTACTTTGCATTCACAGCCAATAGCACTCTAACCTATGACTGAATGAAGCTTCTAACACACATACTTTCTCTGTAAGGCCCATAACAGCCTTCTTGTACTTAAGGAGGACACTATGCAGCACTTCGGCACTACGCAAAATCACCAAGAAAGAGCACAAAGATGGGAGAAAGGTGACACTAACAGACCACAAAAAGGACCTGTTTACATTGTGAGCGTTAAACAATGTTCCATTGCTCAATCTCAGCTGGGAACATGAGAATCAGGCAACTCAAATGCTTTCCCCTGTTCTGCATAAATCTGCAAATGACCATGAAAGCACCTAAAGTATAGATTTTGAGGTTACAAATACTAACAACCCTTCAGGATGATTCTCATGCCAACTAAAACTTGAGAACCACTAGTATAAAAATATATTGAATGTTATTACCATTAAACAGAGACTATAAACATAATTAAAGCTTTTCTCAATAACCATGGTCATTCTTCAAGAAAATCTATCACATTCTGAGCAATCATACGGGTTTTTTTGGTGTTTTCCATTTTTGTCTCTGATTTCATTTGGTCAGCAGATTCTCTACTACTATTATAATAGTAGTACTAATAGCTCTACCATCCTTTCTGAGTCTGAGGCTTTCATGCTGTTGTAAGCTATCTAGGAAGCAACATAATTAAGCTCATAAGAACTGGATGCTAAGTAGTTTCAATGAGGTTGGGTTATCACTTAAACTAAAATATGTATCTTTGACCATTGTTATAAGGATTCACTTTTTTAAAAAGCATACAAACTGCAAAAAGAGGAATTCAAAAGCCTAGTTTCCCCTTCTGTGCTGGGTTTCAGTTCTGTCACAGTCTATCTCACATCTAAGAAAGGACAGTTCTCTGGAAAGCCTATAGAAGGAGAGAAAATATTTGCAAACTGTACATCTGGCAAGAGGTTAATATCCAGAATATGTAAGAAACTCAAGTAACTTAATAGCAAAAAAAAAAAATATATCCAATTTAAAAATGAGCAAAAAAAGAAAAAACTGAATAGATATCTCTAAAAAGAAAATACATGAATGGCCAAAAGAGATACAAAAATATTCTCAACACCACTAATCATCAGGGAAATGCAAAACAAAACCACAACGAGATATGACCTCACCCCAGTTACAGCTGCTATTATCAAAAAGATTAAAAATAAATGCTGGCAGATGTAGAGGAAGGGACACTCTTATACATTGTTGGTAGGAATGCAAATTAGTAAAGCCACTATGAAAAACGTATAGAGGTTCCTCAAAAAAATAAAAATAGAAATATAGTATTACCCAGGAATGAATATGATACCACTACTGAGTACATACCTAAAAGAAACGACATCAGTATGGCAAAGACATATCTGTACTCCCATGCTTATTGCAGTACTGTTCACAATAGCAGAGATATTAATTCAACCTAAGTCCTCATTAGTGGATGAGTAGATAAAGAAAATGTGGTGTAGATAAACAATGGAATACCATTCAGCCACAAAAAAAGAATGAAATCCTGCAATTTGTGGCAACTTGGATAGAACTGGAGGTCATTACATTAAGTAAAGTGAACCAAACATACTAGGATAAAAATTGCGTGATCTCTTTTTTTTTTTTTTTTTCCCCCGAGTTGGAGTCTCACTCTGTCACCCAGACTAGAGTACAGTGGCTGCTCCCGGCCACCGCAGCCTCAACCTGCTGGGCTCTGGCAATCCTTCTGCCTCAGCCTTCCAAGTAGCTGGAACTACAGGCGCACGCTACCATGCCTGGCTAATTTTTTTTTTTTTTTTTGATTTATTGTAGAGATGAGGTCTCACCAATTTGCCCAGGTGGATCTTGAACCTGCGGGCTCAGGCAAAGCATTCACCTCAGCCTCCCAAAGCGCGGGATTACAGGCTGAGCCACCGAGCCCGACTTGTATGATCTTAGTATTTAAAAAAGGTGATCTCTCAGAAGTAAAGAGTAGAATAGTGGTAAGCAAGGGCTGGGGAATGAAGGGGAAGGGAAAAAGAGGAGAGAGATAGGAAGAAATTGTAGTGTGTTACTGCACAAAATGGTGATTTACAGTTAACAATGTTATGTGGCATATTTCAAAATAATCTAGAAGAGAGGATTTTCAATGTTCTCACCACAAAGAAAGGATGAATGTTTAAGATGATGGAAATGCTAAATAACTTGGTCATTACACTGATTATATGCATCGAAACATCTCATTGTATCTCATAAATACTACAATTATCATGTGTCAATTTTTAAAAAATAAAAATAAGCCCCCCAGGAAGAAAGAAAGGAAAGAAGGACAAGAGGGAGGGAGGAAGGGAGAAAGGAGAAAGAGAGGAAGGGAGGAAGAGAGGAAGGGAGGAAAGGAAGAAGGGAGGAAGGGAAAATGGGAGGAAGGACACAGCTCTCAGAGGTAGTAAAACAAGGATTTACACTTCAAAAGAAACAAAATGTACAGTTAGATGAAGCTTAAAGATGAGCTGGGTCAGTTATAGGGGATTCAACAAATGAGGAAACTGAGGCCCAGGGATGGCCTTCTCTGCAGAGGCCAGGCCGACTGAATGTGATTGGGGTCAAAGCTTCAGGGCTTCCTTTCTCTTATCTCCTCACCCACCTACTGCTCTCTCCTAACCCACCCCACTTGCATCTTCATTCACACACAAAAAAGCTCACATGGGGTGCCAACACAGTGGCAAACAAACACTTGAACAGAGTGTACATTACATACTTTATTTTAGATTTTGGATTTCAAAAATCAAATCTAATCTTCTGAAAGAGGAGCTTTATTTTTTTAAGGCTGCCTCCAAGAAATTAGTTACTTTCAAAAACCATCCACACAGTCCATGACCTATAATCTAAATCAGCAGTCCCCAACATTTTAGCATCAGGGACCAGTTTCGTAGAAGACAATTTTTCCTACAGACTGGGGGAGGGGGTCATCAGGCATTAGATTCCCATAAGGCACACACAACCTACATATTTCACACTCACAGTTTACAATAGGTTTCATGTTCCTTTGAAAATCTAATGCCACCACTGACATGACAGAAGGCTGAGCTCTGCTGTCTGGGGCTCACCTTCTGCTGTGCAGCCCAGTTCCTAAAAGGCCACAGACCAGTACAGGGGGTTGGGGATCCCTGACCTAAATGGAGGGGGGCGAAGGTGTTTTCAAATTTTTATTGCCAGAGATTTAGTCTGGCATTTGGTGTCCTATCTATTCAAAGAGCCTGCACAAGTGTACTGGCTCTAACCATATGTGTCAAAACAACAGTAATTATTCCTGTTGAAAAACAGTTTGAGTATCTAACTTCTGAGGGCTCATGAAATAAAGTGTGATGCAATAATGCGATAGAAGATAGCAATTAGCAATATTTTTGACACTGGGTAATGGTCACGATATAGATAACGCAGCTAAAAAAAAAACTATGCATATCTCGTGATACCATCTTTATTAGTATGCTCATAGGAGTGTCTTATGCCAGGAAAAGTACTGGAAGAGCTTATAAGAACATTAACAGTGGCTTAGGAAATTATGGCATTCCATCTGATTTCTTCCACTCTGCTTTTGGACACTGAGTTTTTTGTAACAGGGGAAAGAAGAAATGTAGTTTGTTGTGGGGAGGATTGGTTAACTTCTGTCAATATTCTGTCAAAGTACATCTGAAAATCTTCCATACGCTATTGCAAAAAATATATCACAAATGTTTTTTGAAGATATTGGTTTTTCTAGGTATACTACATTTCAGGTTCAGCTGTCATAGCACCATGAAAATATATGCTCTTGCAATCAAAAAAAAATAGTTTTATATTTCTGTTCCCAGTTCCTTTGTTTGGCCACATGGCTCACTGCCTTCATAAAAAGTATGTATTCAATCAACCACTGGGAATATTTGCATTAAGTGCCTCATAAACACCAGGTACAAAGGCAAGTAGTTGGAGTACAAAAATGAATAAATAATGCCCCTATAGCTCACAGTCTGATGGCCACAGCTATGTGGAATAAATACAATACAAAGAAAAAAGCATAGCCTGGATGCTTTCTAAAACTGTACATACTCTTGGGGTAATATCCTACCACTCATATGCTTCTGAATTCCAAATATTTATATCCAGGCTTGTCATCACTTTTTAAATTTTCAGACCTAGCAGAGAATATGGCAGAAAGCAGAAACTCATGCTGAGTATATAAATGACTAAATGAGCAAATATACAACAAGCTAAAAGATAATCCTGCTCTCCAAACAAATTAAATTTTTAAGGTGACTTTCTAATTGAACGTTTTATTCAAGATAATTATAAATTAACATGTGTTTTAATAAATAATACAGAACAATCCTGTGAACTCTTTACCCAATTTCTCTCAATAGTTACATCTGGCAAAACTAAAGTGCAATATCACAACCTAGTGACACAGTATCAATGATATTGATACATATTCAAAATACAGAATATTTCCATCAGCACAAGTATCCCTCACTCTGCCCTTTATAGCCAGTCACTTCCCTTACTCTTCCACATCTGGTACTCCTGGTAACCACTAAATCTGTTTTCTACTCCTATAATTTCATAATTTCAAAAAATTTATATAAATGAAAGTATATAGTATGGAACCTCAGGACTGGATTTTTTTTACTCGGCATAATTCTCTAAAGATTCATCCAAGGTTTTATATCAATAATTTATTTTATGTTATTGTTGTGTACTATTCATGCTATGAATGTACCACAGTTTGCTTAGCCATTTGTCCTTTGAAGAACATCTAGGTTGTTTATAGGTTTTGACTATTACGAAAGAAGCTGCAATCAGCATTCATATATACTGTGAAAACAGGTTTTTATTTCTCTGGGATAAAATGTCTAAGAATGCAAGTGCACAGTCACATGGTAGTTGTATGTTTAGTTTTATTAGAAAGTACCAAGCTGTTTTCCAGAGTGGCTGTATTGTTGTACTTCCTACCAGCAGGGTATGAGTGATCCAGTTTCTCTGCATTCTTACCAGCATTTTGAGGTTTTTGTTTTGTTTTGTTTTTTATAGGTAGAGACAGGGTCTTGTTATGTTGCCCAGGCTTGTCTCAAATTCCTGGCCTCCAGCAATTATCTTGTCTCAGCCTTCTAAAGTGCTGGGATTACAGGGATGAGCCACCGCACCTAGCCTGTCACTGTTTTTCACTTTAGTCATTCTGATACGTGTGTAGTGATAATTCATTGTGGTTTAAATTTTCATTCCCTAATCACTGGTGATGCTGAATATCTCTTCATATGCTTATTTTCCAATCTGTAGCTCTCCTTAAACAAAATGTTCATTTACGGTTTTTGCCCACATTCTATTTGTATAGCATTTTCAGTGTTGAGTTTTGAGAATTCTCTTTATATTATAAATAGTGATCCTTTATCAAGTCTGTGGTTTGCAAATATTTCTCCCGGTCTGCAACTTGTCTCTTCATCCACTTAACAGAATCTTTCTCAGGGTAAATGTCTATAAATTTTGTGAGATCCAATTTATCAAATTTTTTCTTTTATGGGTAGTATTTTGAGTATCAAGACTAAATTCTTTGCCAAGCCCTAGATCCTAAACAATTTTCTCCAATTTTTTTGTAAACTTATATCATTTCATATTTTATATTTAAGGCCGTGATCCAGTCTGAGCTAATTTTTACATAAAGTGTAAGGTTTAGGCCAACGTACATCATATCCAATTGCTCCAGCACCATTTCTCGAAAAATCTATCCTTCCTCCATTGAATTTTTTTAGACTTTAGTCAAAAATAAGTAGGGCCTACTTGTGTGGATCTACTTCTGGCTTCTGGATTCTGCTCCACTGATCTTTATGTCTATCCCTTCACCAGTGCCACAATGGCTTAATTATTATGGCCTTTAGATTTTTTTTTTCTTTTTTTTTTTTTTTTTTTGAGTTGGAGTTTCACTCTGTCGCCCAGACTGGAGTGCAGTGGCCGCTCCCGGCCACCGCAGCCTCGACCTGCTGGGCTCTGGCGATCCTTCCACCTCAGCCTTCCGAGTAGCCCAAATTACAGGCATGCACTACCACGCCCAGCTGATTTTTTGATTTATTGTAGAGGTGAGGTCTCGCTGCCCAGATGGGTCTCGAACCCGCGGGCTCAGGCAATCCACTCACCTCAGCCTCCCAAAGGTGCGGGATTACAGGCTGAGCCACCGAACCTGGCTGGCCTTTAGATATTTAACCAAGAGAAAATGTCTGTAAGAAAAAGTCTTATACAATAACATTCTTTGCAACTTTACTCATAACAGCCTCAAAATAGAAATAGCCCATTTAATATAAAATATGTCCAATAATAGAAGAAGGGAAAATAAACAATGGTTTTTCCATGAGAAAGAATACACACACACAGGCTATACACACAATGTGGATGAATCTCAAAAACATCTATGATGACTGCAAGAAACCAGTTACAAAGGACTATAGATTATATGATTCTCTTTATTTAAAGTAATGTAGGGCAACCCCATCAGGTTCCCTCCCACTGTGGGAGCTTTTCTATCCTCTTAATAAATCCTGCTTTAAAAAAAAAAAAAGTAATGTAACAGATAAAATAATATCTTTTGGTAGAAAAAAATCAGAAAAATACCTTCTTCTGGAGGGTATAGGTGGAGATTGACTGGAAAGGGGCATGAGGGGACTTTGTGGGATGATGATAATGATTAGCATTTTGACAGAGTGTTTGAAGTGCACAGATGTATGGTTTTGTCAGAACTAAGTGAATGGTACACTTAAGATCGGTGACTCTCACTATGGGTAAATTTTACTTAAAATGAGTTATATACAAATACTGAGCTGTAACTAAACAGTTATCTATATTTACAGGGAAGTCTGCAACTTGCTTTGAAATCTATCAAAAAAATATGGATTGACGGGTGATACAAAGACAGACAGATAAATATGCAAATATGTGATAAAGCAATACAGTTTCCTTGTTAACTGTAAAATCCAGGCAGTGACTATATGGAGTTCACTGTAAAATTTTTCAACTTACTCTGTATGCTTGAAAACTTTCATAATAAAATGTTGGTAGAAAAAGTAGGTACAGGATTGGATCAAGAACACAATAGTACACTCAGGAACATGAATCTTACCTTGTGTGTCTAGTTTCCAAATCCTAGAGCTCTACAATAGTGGCTCAGAGGATGCTCAGAGATGAAAATGAGACAGGAAAGTAGGGCTCAGGCCCTGATGAAACCACAGCATCTCTACTTTATATATTTCATAACCTGGTACTTCATGTGAAAGTATATTTCATAAACTGGCACTTCATATTTTGATAGCTCCAATAACGCAAAGAAACACACAAACAGAAAATCATCACCAGAGGTGATGATGCATTTTATCTATACATGTACCATAGACCAACCTCAGTGAGTGACAAAATTCTCATGTTTTTTCAGGAATGGTTGAGTAAAATATACAGACCGGTGACTCATACATATATGCAAAGAACTAGAAGACAGGAAAGAACAGTAAAGATCAACTGATTTAATATTTTGACTTCACGCATGAGAAAGTTGGGTCCTGCAAGGAAGAGACTTACAGGATACTGTGCGTCCTGGAAAGTCAGGGCAAGATGGACAGGTTGCCCAGGCCCTTTCTTCCACATTACCATGTCCTGCCACCATGCCCAGCATCCCTTAGAGTCTTTTAATAAGATTTTCTAATGATTTTGGTGATAAGCCACTTGAAAAATAAGGTCTGTGCTTCAAGTGAAAAAATGCTTCAGAAACAGAAAGTCCATTTTTTTCATAACTGCCTGTGAAAGATGATAAGCCTATTTTTTGATTTTGACATTTATTTGAAATTCGGATTCTACTGTATAACCTAATATGAGCTGTGAAGATAATTAATGCGAATGTGAAAATCTCAGGGTAAAGGGGGAGAACAGAGGAAAGGAACATTCTTAAAGTTCAAGCCACTTTCCTGTGCCACTTCACAGCATTTAATTGTATGCTATTCTCAAACACAAAATTCAAACACTAACCAGAAATTACTCTACTTTCTAAATCTCTCTTACCTGTTCTGAACAAAGAGCACATGAATTTTGTTTTACACATGCGTGTCTAATAAGCCATAGATAGATTGCTACTTAAAGGAGCCCCGCAACTGATCTTTCACTGTAATCAAGACGTCTCTCTCAATTAATTTACCTGGGAATGAGGTGACATTCCTGTTAAATATACCCTGGTAAACTACCAGTTTTACAATCTGAGTCTTTCTGATATTTTTCAAAATCAAAATAGCAGCTTGCCTTTAAAGTTTTTCACCTCTATAGCAGATCAAAGAAGAGCATCTCTAAAAGCTGGTTACCTTCCTACTAACACCTCCAGCAAAAGGTCTGGTGCAAAAACAGATTAATAAATATAGTCAGGATTTGTGGTAGCTCACACCTGTAATTTCAGCACTTTGGGGGGTGGAGGTGAGAAGATTGCCTGAGCCTCGGGGTCTGAGACCAGCCTGGGCAACTTGGTAGGACCCTCTCTCTACAATAAATCAAAAAATTAGCTGGGCATGGTGGTCTGTGTCAGTAGACCCAGCTACTTGGAAGACTGAGGTGGAAGGATCACCTGAGTCCAGCAGGTTGAGGCTGAGAGGCTGTGAGGGTGCCACTGCAGCCTGGGAAACAGAGTGAGACTCTGACTCAATCAATCAATCAATTAATAAAAGGCTGGGCTTGGGGGCTCACACCTGTAATCCCAGCACTTTAGGAGGCCAAGGCAGGCAAACTGCTGGAGGCCAGGAATTCAAGATGAGGCTGGTCAACATAGCGAGACTCATCTCTACAAAAAAATAAATATAATAAAAAAATAGCCAGGCATGGTGACACACATCTGCAGTCTTAGCTATTTGGGAGGCTGAGGTGGGAACATCACTTGAACCCAGAGGTTCAAGGCTACAGTGAGCCATGATCATGATACAGCACTCCAGCCTAGGCAAGACTCTGTCTCTAAAATAATTATAATATTAATGACATTACTTTATTATTCTTTCTATTATCTCATCTAGTCATCATCATAATTCAAAATTGACATTAGAAAGACAAAACTAATTGTTTCATCTCTTTAATGACCATGTTCCTCAATGTCATATGAACTGTTGATTATTCATTGTTGCCTGACAGATCTGTGTGTTCTGTCCTTCACATAGCCTTAACTGGTAAAAATATCGCCATACGAGGTATACCAGTGGGTTAACACAGGACCAAGAGCCCCAGCTTCCGGATTCAGCCTCTTCACCTGCTGCCCTGTGGCCTCAAATAGATTTAGGCAAGTTTGTCTTCTGCCTCAGTTCTCTACTCTAAAGAGCATACTGACCAACCTCACAAGGATGCTATAAGGGTTAATAAATGTTCATACTATACTTTGGAAAAAAAATTGGTATTACTTTATAAAAAGGAAAACAAGGTCCTGTGATTACATAGCAAAAAAGTGGGACTGGCAAGAACTGGAAATCCAGATCTAATTCCAATGCCCAACCTTTTTCCACTGAATTTGGGTGATGGATAAATTTCACTAACCCTAGCCAAGCTGGCTTACTCTCCTTCACTGCTCCTGGCTGGCGGAGCAGATTTTAACAGTTGGGCCAATATATCCTTTCATACAGAGACTCCAAGGAGATGCATTGCCTCTATGACTGCCTGCTCTAATAATACACTGGTTCCTCCTCAAACCACCCAAGTTGAGTATAGATAGGTTCAACTGCCTCTAAGTCGACTTTCAGTTCAACAGAATAGGAAGATACAGTGTATTCGAGAGGACAAACAAGGGTTGCCTGAGACACAAGAAGGAACAGCAATGACTCTAAATGTGAAAAGGAGATGTGTTACCTACCTCAGGGTTTTCCTTCAGGTGAATTTGATCTGTTAGAAATCCTTGCCAGCCGGGCTCGGTGGCTCAGCCTGTAATCCCGTGCCATTGGGAGGCTGAGGTGAGTGGATTGCCTGAGCCCGCGGGTTCGAGACCCGCCTGGGCAGTGAGACCTCATCTCTACAATAAATCAAAAAATCAGCCGGGCGTGGTAGCGCATGCCTGTAATTCCAGCTACTTGGAAGGCTGAGGCGGAAGGATCACCGGAGCCCAGCAGGTCGAGGCTGCGGTGGCCGGGAGCGGCCACTGCACTCCAGTCTGGGCGACAGAGTGAGACTCCAACTCAAAAAAAAAAAAAAAAAAAAAAGAAATCCTTGCCATCACTTCTCTGGGACTATGATGTCTTCTGTAGTCTCTTATTGCCTCCGTCTCCATGTCCCCATTCCTGGGCAGTGATGGTATTAGCAAGCAAATGCACCCCACAGGGCACAAGGTCCTTGCCCCACCATCAGCCAGCTTTTTTACAGGAAGGAGCTACAGTGGCCTTTCTGATTCACCACTTGAGACTGAGATGAACTGGACCTGGAGGTCACTTGCTTTGAGGTCACCACATGGAATGCAGTAGATTCTGTGATGTTTGGTAAACTGAAATTTAAACATCCACTGAGGTGGCCACATACCCATAAACAAGCAAGGAGGCCTCTGAAGAAAGGCAGTCACACAAGCAAGAAGGCAGCAGGCACTTCAGAAGCGAATAGTCCTCATTCTTAACCATCTCCATGCATGAGGACCACTTATGTTAGTATTTGAGCTATTTAAGTTACTTTTTATTCTTTCAAAGGGATTTGGGAGGCAAATATCATTTTTGACACCACAGTCTTAGGTGGCGAGGCATAAGAAACTGCAGAGCGAACAGCCAAGGAGACAAAGGTCCTCTCCCACCCACAGCAGAATCCCTTGACAGGCCTCATGTAACACCAGTTCATCCTCCACTTTCACTCACAACACATGGCTAGAAAAGTGATAAAAATTTAATGTACAGAAGTTCAGCACTTTATACATTCCAAAGAACTAAAAAGTATAAAATTTATAGTTACAAATATATATTTTTAAGTCCAACTGTTATGCAATGTACATGTATTTTTTAACACAACATCAAAAATATGTTAAACTGAATGTAGATAGTTTTTTCAACAGTAGTACTGTTTCTAGTGGGTAAAATAAATAGTTAACACTGTTATTAACTGTAAGGGGTTATCAACTAGATGTGGTGATTCATGCCTGTAATCACTTTGAGAGGCCGAGGTGGGAGGACTGCTTGAGCCCAGGAGTTAGAAACCAGCCTGGGGAACATAGCAAGACCTTGTTTCACAAAAAAAAATCAAAAAAATTAGCTAGGCATGGTGGTGAACGCCTGTAGTTCCAACTACTTGGAAGGCTGAAGCAGGAGGATTACCTGAGCCCAGGAGGTCAAGGCTGCTTTGAGTCACGATTGTGCCACTGCACAGCAGCCAGGGTGAGAGTCAACTCAACTCAAAAAAAAGAAGAAAAGAAAAAGAATCCTGTAAGGTATCATTGATGGTGATTCTGTAAGGGGTAGAACGGAAGATGTGATGTAGATTTTGATGCTGTGTTGTCTTTTTTCTTGTTAGGCACTAGCTACCTTCTTTTGATGAATGAGTCTGTATACTTAAAGAATAGACCTCTAAATGCTTTCTCTGTATTTGAGTTCCTGGAATGTTCCAATGCTAATTTTCATTTTGTATTTTATTGATCTTTTCTAAATTTTCTCTTCATGTCATCACTTGAAGAATCTTTAGATATTGTACTCTTGGTCTTTGGGGTACGTTCAACTTAACTTTGCACACTGAGTTGATCAGCTTATGTTTTACTGTCTAGTTGACCATGAATCACCACATTTGTACACTGAATTATATCCATCATTGTCTCGGTTGTATGGTTGTTAGTATCAGAGCTTATATTTTTCCATTTCCATTCATCTTTAGAAACTAATATAAATAAACACACCACAATATTCAAATAATTGTGCAAGTAAACACTGCTTGACAAAGTTGATTATCGTGCTTGCTTTATGTAATAAAGTAGCAGGATATGTCTGGTCATCAGCTGATACATGCAAGTCCCAGTTAGGTCTAGAAAAGGGGGTTTGAGAATATCTCCTTTTAAGGTTTGAAAGTGCTGATTGCATGAAAGTCATGCTACCAAGTGACGGAGGGCTCACATTGAGCTAATGTTACAAACTTTAAGTTGAGAATCTTTCTAGGGCTGAGGTTCCTCTTCTGCAAGATGACCAAATGGGTCTTAATGATGTTTAGAAGCTTCCCAATGTGATAATGTGATTCTCCTTGGGCTATTCAGATTCTTACAAAGAAACTGAGTGTTCTTACTCTCAGTGTAATTTGAATAAGTTTCTTTTATCTCATTTTTTTAGTTCAGTTCAGATAAGAAGCTCAAAATTAATGTTTATTTGTTAACTTCTCAAATCAAATAATTGAAGGCAGCTTACAACAGGATATAAAGTTATAAGATATAAACACAAAGAGTCCCAAGTGGGGAAACAGAAATGAAAGCAGAAAGAACCTGACGAAAGTATCACACAGATGTAGACAGTGAGCAGCCTGTAGATGTTCTGCAGTGGGGGCAGGTCAAGAGTGGCAGGGACAGAGGGAAGGATGAGCTGCGACACTCCACTCACTGTCTTTCAGGGGATGCCTCTCACAGCTTCTAAAAACAACTTTCACGGGGCAGAAAGCCTCGCTCCATGGTCACTCAGCAGGCAAATGAAAGTGAAACAACATGAACATACGAAACTGAGTAGATAAAAATATTTCTGCATCTATTTTGTGTCCTCCACTCCCTCTCAAGCCGCTACACTGATGGCTCCCACTCATGCCAAATCCAACCGATTTATACCCAGACAGGAAGGACAGAAGGTGGTTCAGCCTGAACTTGGAACAACAGGGAGCTCGCAGAGTTTCTACTGAAAAAACAAGAAAGCTCAATGTCACCTTCTCCCTGAAGCTCACTTCCCTCTTTCTTCTAAGGATATGGCACTGTTGGCTCTGCAGTGGTTCCTACCGTTGGGAAACCATAGGCTAACAATGGTTAAAAAAAGAAATTCTAATTGATTTTTAAGAAGAATCATTTCAAATGAAATGGGCTCAATTATTTACATGAAAATCATGGGGACAGGAGGAAAAAAGGTAGAATTCCTATAAAAGCATTCTGAGACTTTCAGAATAAAAACACAGGAGGATTATTATTTCAGCAAGAACAGACTTTAATTAAAATTTTTTTCTTTTTTTTTTAAGTTGAAGTCTCAGTCTGTCGCCCAGGCTGGAGTGCAGTGGCATAATCATGGTTCCTGCAGGCTCCACCGTCTAGGCTCAGGCTATCCTTCCACCTCAGTCTCTCAGGTAGCTGGAACTATAGGTATATGCCACCATATCCAGCTAAACTTTTTATTTTTTTATAGAGATGAGGTCTCACTATGTTGCCCAAGCTGGTCTCAAACTCCTGGGCTCAAGCCTCAGTCTCCCAAAGTGCTAGGATTACAGGTGTGAGCCACCACACAAAATTTGAGCAAAATTTGAGCTCTTCTTCCCATCAGCATGATAAAATTCAATCAATCATCTACAGACAAGCTTTTACAGCTCTATTTTCCCTAAAAGGAATGTAAGTTTCAAACAGTCAATCTCAACAGAGATTAAGGTACATCCTCATTTATGCTTTTAAGCTGCTGTGAGCCAACTCCTTACCAATATCTGTCTGAAGTCTCCTGGTTTGTAAACTTCCTTTTGTATGCACAATAAATTTTAGAAATTTTCTCCCTTGATCTAATTTCATTTTTGACATTATCATTACTATTATTAATCATGATCAAAAATATATTAGTTAACTTTGATTGAGACCTAGGAGCATTTTCTTTTTCTTTTTTTGAGTTGGAGTCTCACTGTCGCCCAGACTGGAGTGCAGTGGCCGCTCCCGGCCACTGCAGCCTCAACCTGCTGGACCTTGGTGATCCTTCCGCCTCAGCCTTCCAAGTAGCTGGCACTACAGGCGCACGCTATCATGCCCGGCTAATTTTTTTTTTTTTTGGATTTATTGTAGAGATGAGGTCTCGCCTTCCCAGGTGGGTCTCAAACCCGCGGGCTCAGGCAATCCACTCACCTCAGCCTCCCAAAGGCATGGGATTACAGGCTGAGCCACCGAGCCCAGCTGGAGCATTTTCAAGGTATAATTGTTTGCTGAGTTGAAACTTTCCCAGTTAAGCGACAATTCCAAAAGAGTTACACATTGGTACTAGCATATGATATTTTTCATTCAAGGGTATAAAATACTGACAGAGAAGTACAGCCATGCCACAGGTAACAAGGTCCTAGCTTTGGCCACATGTGCATTTTTGTCATCTTGCATTTTTTTTCTGGTCCTTTTGGTATATTTTTGCCAAAAAAAAAACCTTTTAAATTTTAAATGAAAAAGTCATCTCAAAAAAACCCAAACAAGCTACAAGTCATTTTTACAACAGCAACATATGAAGCCCAATCAAAACAAAGAGCATATATTATAACTAACTATATGTATCATGATTATTGTTAAGATAATATTTTTTAGAGTAATAGCATATATAGGGAAAGCTAGTCAATCTGGGAACTGTGTAGGAAAACTGCATGTTTCAGGGCACTAAGCACCAAAGTACAGACAACACTGCACTCACCCATTCAACAAACAAAAGTAGTGCCCAGCACTGGGGATTCACGGGAAACTCAATCTACCCATGAAGATACTGAGCCAAACGAAAAAGGTGTCTCAAATACACAGAATGCAAGCCACAGAGCACTAAAAACAAAGATAATGCCATACAGTGCCCTGGGAATCCAGGCACTTGTGCCTGAGATGATCAGAGAGTACTCCATCAGAGAGTGCAACTTCTGCACAGAGAGATGGCTGGGCAGGAAGGAAGGAGAGCATTTGGAAGCAGAGAAAAGAGCAAAAGGAAAGTAACTGTTGCAGGAGCCACGCAGACAAGCCATGTGAACTGTGCTCAGGACTGCAGGACATTTGAAAGGCAACAGATTACTGAGGAGAAAAGACAGAACACACATATCTACATCCAGATAAACGTACAGAAAGGGGGATGACCACACTCCAGAGGGGGACCTGATGAATGGTTTTGGCTTTCTGTGTTGAATAAAGACAAGGCGGCAACACACTACTTAGGAGCTGGAAAACTGCATGATCAGGAGAGTAATTGAGTGGGAAAGTTATAGGAATAATTAAAAGAAAAAAGATAACTCTGCTTGAATCTAATGAAAAAAACTCAAACTATGTTATTCTATATAACAAATAGGCCTATTAAAAACAGTCATCCAGCCGGGTTCGGTGGCTCACCCTGTAATCCTGTGCCTTTGGGAGGCTGAGGTGAGTGGATTGCCTGAGCCCGCGGGTTCAAGACCCGCCTGGGCTGCGAGACCTCATCTCTACAATAAATCAAAAAATCAGTCGGGTGTGGTAGCGCATGCCTGTAATTCCGGCTACTCGGAAGGCTGAGGCGGAAGGATCGCCGGAGCCCAGCAGGTTGAGGCTGCGGTGGCCGGGAGCGGCCACTGCACTCCAGTCTGGGTGACAGAGTGAGACTCCAACTCAAAAAAAAAAAAAGAAATAAAAACAATCATCCAGCCAGGCGCGGTAGCTCAAGCCTATAATATCTTTGGGAGGCCGAGGCAAGAGGATTGCCTGAGCCCAGGGGTTCAAGACCAGCCTGGGCAACTTGGTGAGGCCTTGTCTTTACAATAAATCAAAAATTAGCCAGGTGTGGTAGCGTGTGCCTATAGTTCCAAAAAGCTACTTGGAAAGCTGAGGCGGAAGGACTGCCTGAGCCCAGCAGATCTATGCATGCCAATGCACTCCAGCCTGGGCAACAGAGTGAGACTCTGATTCAAAAAAAAAAAAATTATCCATATAAATGGAATTTTCCTCTATAATCATTGAACTCACATTATTTATTTGTCTCCAAATTTCTCTTTCTCAATATTACCAAGTTTCCATCCAGAAATATAAAAAGAATAAAATTATACAATAATCTATTTTTAAATCTGCTTCAAATTAGTTTTCAGAGCTACTATTTCAACAAGTTTTCCCTAAAATTCTAACTGCTCTACCAAAAATATTAAAAGACATCATTGATCATCACCAACTAAACGTGATAATTTCACAGAAGCCTTTCTTCACAGTAACCTGCAGTCTATAGGTGAGTTACATAATCATTCCTAACAGAAAATAGGTACTTTACAGCCAATCACTTCTAAAGTTGATAGGACTTTAATCAATGTAAGAACATAAGACTAGAAGTAATGGAACATGACTACTGAAGGAAGAAAGCAAAGTACTCTTAGCCACAACATAATGGTATATCCAGAAAGCTCATATGAATTGACTGACAAACTATTAAAACACACAATAGCTTGGTGAGAGGAATGAACTTAAATTTTTGAAAAATCAATAGTATTCTTAAATCCCAATAACCAGTGGTAAATAAAGATATAATGAAAAACATCCTTCATAATAACAGGTATATGACAGGAGACCAAACAAAAAACAAAAATTATCTTTAGAGGGGCAGGCTTCTAGTAATACACAGGCTTCCCCAACTAGGTGAGTGTTCTTGGAACCCATCAGCATCAGTGTACCAGCAAGCATTGTTTTGAGTGGCTGCATTCAGCTTCAGTGAATTTTTTTTTTTTTTTTTTTGGAAATTCTTTCAACATGTTTGCCCATGTCATGATGGGTGATTTATGAGTCTACCTGTCTACACTGCACTGAGTGTTCAGCAGTTTTTGACCAAAACTGACATAACCCTTGTGTTTCACCTTCTCAATTCACAGGATATTGCCCCAAGTGATTTTTTTTTTTCCCAGATAAAAAAAGTCTTCAAAGGAAAATGTTTTGCCAATACGGAAGAGGTGAAACAAACAAAAACAGCACTAAAAGGCATCAAAATTGACAAGTTCAAAAACTGTGTTAAGCAGTGGAAAAAATATCTCAATAGGTATAATGCATCAAACAGAGAGTACTCTGAAGTTGACTGAAATTTAAAATATATAATTTTTTATAAATAAATTCCAGTTTTGGGGGTTCCTCCCTCGTATAAAGGGACCTCTTTGAAGCAAATCACATAACTTTATAAGAAACTGTGAAAGAAGATCTGAACAAAAAAGAGATATACCTTGTATGGGAAGACTGAATAGTATAAAATGCCAGCTCTACTCAAACTATTTTCATGTAATTCACACTGCAAAGATTCCCAAGTTCATTTGAAAGATGAAACAAGAGACACGTGTTAGGATAATTTTTTTAAAAAAGAACAACAATAAAGCAACAATAATGAAAACTGGCACAAGAACTAACACAGCAAACAAAGTCTGACATACTAAAAAAAATATGTAATAAAATCACTGTGGAATAAATATATTATATAAAAAATAGTGTTGTAAAATGAAATATTTGGGTAAGAAAATGAAGTGATCTGGCCAGACACGGTAGCTCAAGCCTGTAATCCCAGCACTGTGGGAGGCCGAGGTGAAGGGATTGCCTGAGTCCATGGGTTCGACAACAGCCTGGACAACTTGGCAAGAGCTCATCTCTACAATAAATCAATAAATCAAAAAAAATTAGCCAAGCGTAGTAGTGCATGCCTGAGTTCCAGCTACTTGGAAGGCTGAAGCGGAAGGATCGCCTGAGCCCAGCAGGTTGACGCTGGGGTGGCTGTGAGTGTGCCACTGTACTTAACCCTGGGCGACAGAGCGAGACACCAACTCAAAAAAAAAAAAGAAAGAAAGAAAGAATTGAAGCGATCTTTACTTCTTGCCATATGCCAAATCAGAGTATAAAGAATTGTTGCAGCCATGTGCGGTGGCTCAAGTCTGTAATCCCAGCACTTCGGGAGGCCAAGGTGAGAGGATTGCCTGAACCCAAGGGTTTGAGGACAGCCTGGGCAACTTGGTGAGACCTCATCTCTATAATATATCAAAAGACTAGCCGGGTATGATAGCATGCAACTGTAGTTTATTTGGCCAAAGATTTACAAGATCTCACATATGTGAAAAATACTTTTGGTTTTAGAAATTCTTTGAAAAGACTCACAACTTGCAGCTACATGGGTAGAAATAGAGTCCCTGAGACTTTAAAAATCTATCGAACTGCCATGTCACTATTTCTCCAGGAAAAAAGGGTTCTCTTATTTTATAACCCTGAAGTGATATATTTAGAACTAAGATTTTTGTTTTTCTCTTCCCAGAGTGTTCTTACCAAAAAAACAATCTTACCTTTTGGTGTGTTTTAACACTAAAGGAGATAGTATCTGGCAAATAAAAACAAAACACTATTGGAAAAAAAACTGCTGAGAATTAATGATTCAACTACATTTATGCCTCTGTAAATTTTCCTATTAAGTCTTACAAGAGCTCTGTGCTAGAGAAACAGGTTCACTGGTCCTCTAAGTCTGCATTAGAAAGACAGTGAGCAAATGGGCAGCACCTCTAAGGTTCAGCACAGGCTGAACAATAAAATCTACTCCTGTCTCTTTCTTTTACTCTATACAAGGCAAAATATCAGTCCTGAAGAAGAAAAAGAATGGAGTTAAAAGCTAAGTGTCATACTGTGCTACTAGTTAGCAATATGACTAAATTAAAATGAGGTTTATGCGTTTGTTTGCATATCAAATGTTAACAATTTTTCACTTTCTGCTTTCCTAACTATTTAAAATCCTTTGATTACTGATCACACAATTGTTACAAAATCTTAAACCTCCAGAAATAACAGTGAAAAACTCATTTGTGATACAGTGAATCAGCCAATATAATTTCATTTCACCTAACAGCAGTAATAGAATTATAGAAAAAATGATTTACATTGTAACTACTTACTAATTGCTCAATAGCATGTTAATGTTCATCTACGAATACCTGTTCCAAAGAAACAAGTGTAAAACAGTTTCCATCTAAATGATAGATTGAATTAATTAAATCAACTTTAGATTTCAATATTGATCATAAAATAATAACAACATCAATTTGTAAGTTCAAGACACAAAGATTGAAAAAAGTTCAATCCAGAAAGCTTTCAATAGTCTGAAGAAGATAATTAACATAAAGCACCTATACAGTTAACTCTGGGGTCTTTCCCTGGCACTTATTCATTTCTTATTCTCTTTTTCCCTCTCTCCTGTTATAAAGGAGAGTGTTTATTCCTCTTTTCAGCCTAGGCTGTTAAACAGATTACAAAGGATCAGATGGGGCAGAACTGAAATGGACAAGGACCTTGCAAATATGAGTCACTTAAAGCAATGATAATCCTTAAGTGAGGATGCAGATTTGGAAGTAGAAATTTGAACAAGTAAACCTTACTAGAGTATGGTCATATGTATCAGGGAACTGATCCTCTTACAGGCCAAATGTCAACAGACGGTAACATGCTTTGATGTCAAATTTAGTTTCACTGGCTTAGTAGAGGTCATCAAAAGGCAATATCAGATCTCAACCTTAATTTATAGATAGGAAAACCTTGCTTCTCAAAATAGGGTTTATCCATAACTGGAGCAAGGAGACAACAAACAGGATTTCTACATCACCACGAGATAAACATGGCTCATATGCAAAAACTACAAATTTTGATGGAATAAATTTTTATTCCCTGGGAAGATACTTAATATATTTAGTTGTAAGTTATTTACTATTATTTTATGTTAGAAACAAATGGAGAAACATTATAAAGAACAAAGAAAAAATAACTTAAACCAAAGCACCAGAACTATTAAATATTTCACACATTTGATTGTCATCTTTAAGATCACTCAGGTGAGGCTGGATTGTGAGATGGATCATTCACTATTCCCTGCCATTAGGAGCTCCTCCTGATACCACAATCATCACTCTACCACTGCTACTCCCATGACCACTGCTCATGGCATTTATTGAGTACTCACTATATATTTTGAACTATGCCAAGCTGCTTACATGCATTACCTGATCTACCCATTTGCTAAGTCTACAGACATGGGAATTTTAAGGCTGTACTTTTAGACTTTAAAAAATGTATCTAATATTTTTCAAAAATAAATCATGTGTACAGTAATAAAATGCATATGGTATGAAAAGGTAAACAGTAAAAAGTAAAGCATGATGCCTCGTTTACCTCCCCACAGACATGTTTTTATGCCACACAACTGTATGCACGTGTGTGCACGTATACAAGTGTGTATACATGCCCATCTACCTCAAAATTAATTTTTAAACGAATATTAGCATACTGTTCTGCACTTACTCTTTTCAGTTAGGAATTTACATTGACGACTTTCCATGGTGGTACCATAGTACATATAGATGTCCCTCATTCTTTTAAATAATGCAAAGTAATCCAGCACATGAAAGTCCACATTTATTTAGCCATTTCCCTCCTGATGAGCATTTAACTTGTTTCCAATAATCTGCCAAAATGAGTAACTCTATAAAGGACATAATTGTACACATATGCAAGCATTTTTTTAAACAAACTCCTAAAAGATGAATGGCTAGCCAAGATGGTTTGTGTGTCTCGAATTTTAACACAGAGCGTCAAGGGGATCTCCCTAGAAGGAGTACACCAGTTAGGGCTACCACCAATTACATACAAGTGCCACACTCCCTGCACCCTTTGTAATACTGTGCATGATTAAACTATTTTACCTCTACACTGCCAAGTAGTTTTGCTAAAATAAAATTACTGTACACTTAGTGATGTATGACAGGACTTTCTGAAGTCCTACTTTGTGCAAAATATTGTTGTTTAAATCACAATCCCTGACCCCAAAGACTTTAAAATGTATGCAGCAGGAGGACCACTATATTTGTAGGCAAACACATAAATACATTTCTAAAAAAGTATTTGCTTGACAAGAAGACAACCATCAAGTGTCTTGGAGGTACAGAACAAAGAGAAGCAAATGTAGAGAGTGCCAGAAAAGACACTCCTGGAACAGGCAAGGCTCCAGATGGATATTTAACAATGAGTCACATTTGGAAAGCCCAAAACAAACAGGAAGGACACAGTAGATGGTATACAAACAAGATGCACAACAGCAGAGCTTAAAGTCAATTCAGAATTATGTGGTAAGCTATTGGTCTAACACCTGGCTAGGGACACTCAAAATACCAATAAAGCCAGTCAGACAAGAAAATCAAAGCAGTGGCCAAAAAGCACAATTTCAAAAGTCATAGTAATAAAAGTGACATTCTATATTGAAGAAAAGAAAGAAAGGAAGAAAGAAAGAAAGGAAGAAAGAAAGAAAAAAAGGAAGAAAGAAAGAAAGAAAGAAAGAAAGAAAGAAAGAAAGAAAGAAAGAAAGAAAGAGTAAATCACAAGGCTCATTAAAGAGGAAGTTCCTAACAACAACAACAACAACAACAAAAGTCACAGTTGCCAAGAAGACCAGTTATACCCAGACACCAAAAATTTAAAATCATCTGCTTCTGCTATAGGTGAATACCTCCTCAATAAATGGCTCATTACCCTGGGAGGTAGAGCTTTCCTCAGACATACTCTAGACTCTATAAGACTCCCTTGAAAATGCTATTTAATATAAGAGCATTGCTCAAAATAAGTAAATCAGGGGGAAAAAAAACTACAGCTTTCCCATTTTGTTTTATAATCTTGCTGACTGCCATAGTTCAATCATTTCAAACAAGAGGCAGCAAAAGGAAGGGTTTTGAAAGAAATGGTCCTGGCCAGGCACAGTGGCTCAAGCCTGTAATCCAGCACTTTGGGAGGTCGAGGTAAGAGGATTGCCTGAGCCCATAGGTTCGAGACCAGCCCAGGCAACTTGGTGAGACATTATCTCTACAATAAATTTTTTAAAAATAGCTGGGCATGGTAGTGCACACCTGTAGTTCTGGTTACTTGGAAGACTGAGGCAGAAGGATCGCCTGAGCCCAGCGAGTCCACTCTGGGGTGGCTGTGAGTATGCCACTGCACTCCAGCCTAGGCAACGAAGTGAGACTCCAACTCAAAAAATTAAAAAAAACGAAAGAAAGAAACAATCCTAAGTTCAAATTCTGACTGTGTCTTTACTAGCAAGTCATTTAACCTCTTAAAAAAAATCACAATTGTCTTGTGAGCAAAATTGTCATAAATGTTGTGTAGATGAAATGAGATCATACAAATAAAGCACTTAAGAGGATGTCTGGCACACAATGGGTAAATTCTACACACAAGTCTCTTTCTTCCCTCTTTCTTCCTGGTTCCTATTTATTTCAAGTAAGACCAAAATATGTAGTATCAATTACAGACTGTTCCCAATATCTTTCATTTTTCTAATTTCACTGCCATAGCTTCATTAAAATAATAAAAAAAGTATTGGTGACGAAAAATGCCAAGACAAGTCAGAAAGCAGAATGGTATACATTAGAGGTTACCAATACCATGAAAAAATAACATAAATGAAATTCAAGAGATCATATAAGAAAATCAATGTTAGTTACAACATTCTTAATTTGGCCTATAAACCTAAGATCTAAGACGACTAAGAATGATTCATTTGGCTCAACAAAAAAACAAATTTTTACTATCTGCTCTTTGCTATCCCTTAATATTGAGACGTTATATTTTATTTATTTCTTTATTTTTGAGTTGGAGTCTCACTCCGATGCCCAGGCTGCAGAGCAATGACACACTCACCACCAGTCCAGTGCCAACCTGCTGGGATCCAGCAATACTTCCACCTCAGCCTTCCAAGTAGTTGGAACCACAGGCATGCGCTACAACTCCCAGCTAATTTTTTGTAGAGATGAGATCTCACCAGGTTGCTCAGGCTGTTCTCAAACCCGTAGGTTCAGGCAATCCTCTCCCTTCAGCCTCCCAAAGTGCTAGGATTACAGGTTTGAGCCACCATGCCCGGCCTATACTGAAACATATTTTGAATGCAACCATCCCTTGTCTTGATTCTAATCCTATTTCCATACCAGCATCTGCCCTATTTGCACTCCACATATTATCACTAGCCTCTTGGACACAATATCATATGCAATATACTGACAAGTGATATTGAAACCACATAATACTCTCCTTGTTTTGTCTTCTCTCTGACTTTATATAACATCCTATATAGGTATATTAAAATATCCTAGCCGGGCTCGGTGGCTCAGCCTGTAATCCCATGCCTTTGGGAGGCTGAGGTGAGTGGATTGCCTCAGCCCCCGGGTTCGAGACCCGCCTGGGCAGGCGAGACCTCATCTCTACAATAAAATCAAAACAAATTAGCCGGGCGTGGTAGCGTGCGCCTGTAGTTCCAGCTACTCGGAAGGCTGAGGCGGAAGGATCGCTGGAGCCCAGCAGGTCGAGGCTGCGGTGGCCGGGAGCGGCCACTGCACTCCAGTTTGGGCGACAGAGTGAGACTCCAACTCAAAAAAAAAAAAAAAATTCCTATACAGGTATGTTAAAATAAGGTTATCTGAGAGAGCATGCTTTAAAATAAAACAACTAATGTTAATCAGAGTAACTCAGCTACTTTAGGTATAACATCAATCATCAAAATAAGCTAAAAACTGCTATAGTAGCATCTTCCAAAATTCACATCAATAAATCTGCTAGTTTCTTAACATTTCATGCTTTCAATTAGCCTTTCTATGGCTCTGCTCATTTCTTTTTTATAATCATATACTTCTCTCCATTGATTCTTAGCACTTCATATATTGGCAGGAAACTACTGCCAACCTAATGTCATGCATTTATGCAGTGCTTTCAATTAAGTCATTTTGGAACCTCCTTAGCATTCCAATGAAGATCATATGCCATCCCCTGGAGTGTGGGTGGCTTAATTCTTCTTTGTATTTCCAGCAGTCAGCCCAGTGCTTGCTACATATGGGTGCTCAGTGTCCATCACTGGAGCAAGACAAAAGCATGCCTCCAGAGTGACACAGTTCTGGGTTTGAATCCCAGCTTTGGCACTTCCAAATTTAACCCAAAGCCTGAATAAATCATGTTAACTCTCAGGGTTTTAGGTTCTTGTCTGAAACTAAAAAGGATCAAGAATATCTAATTTATGGAGTACCTATGAAAACTAAATGAAATAATGTGTTTACAGTGACTAGCAGGACAGCTATGTCATGGCACATTAGGGCTCAAGAAGTTGTAGCTGATTTTCACTAAACCATGCACAAATCCTCACTCGAGCGCTCCCTGAGATTATAAACACCCTCAGTAACATCGGGCAGTGAGTTCAGACTAATGCCCCCTTTAAGACAAGTGATACAGGCTGAGGACAATGGCTCATGTTTGCAATCCCAGCACTCTGGGAGGCCCAGGAAGGAGGATTGCTTGAAGACAGGAGTCTGAGACAACAGAGACCTCATCTCTACAAAAAAAAAAAATCAAAAGAATAGGCCAGACACAGTGGCTCAGCCTTAATCCCAGCACTTTGTGATGCTGAGGGGAGAGGATTGCCTGAGACCTGGGGTTCAAGACCATCCTGGGCAACTTGGTGAGACCTCGTCTCTACAATAAACTACACACACACACAAATTAGCCAGGTGTGGTGGTGTGCGTCTGTAGTTCCAGTTATTTGGAAGGCTGAGGTAGAAGGATCACCTAAGCCCAGCAGGTTGAGGCTGTGGTGGCCGTGAGCGTGCTACTGCACTCCGGCCTGGGCGACAGAGCGAGTATTCAACTAAAAAAAAAAAAATAGCCAGTTATGGTGGTAAACACCTGTAGTCCAGCCACTCAGGAGGCTGAGGCTAGAGGATTGCCTGAGCTCAGGAAGTCGAGACTGCAGTGAACTGTGATCATGCCACTATACTCCAGCCTGGGCGAGTGAGACCCCAACATACACACACAAAAGGATCAGTGATATAGATGGGTGGTGTCAGCCCTAAGAAACAACATATACTCTCTGAAATTCACTTTGATCATATTGGATTATTTCCCACTCCTAGCTTTTGACCCAATTCTGTCAACGTTGATTTCACTCCTACCTTTCAGACTCAACCCTACTAAGACCAAGTAACAATTCCAGCTGTGATGAAATTAGGCTGGCTAATCCCCAGTTCTCACTTACATATATCCTTCCTCATATCTAACTTTTGTTATCCTATTATTGGCCCAAATATTATCAGAGATGAATGTGAACAAGACACCAGTTAAATCAATTTACATGGTCAGATGGGAGAAATTCCCAGCCATCAGAGGATCACTATTATTCAAGCCCTTTCCTGTGGCCAGGGAATCCTAAAAGGTGTAACTTGGCAGGATGGACACAAAGATGTAGAGACATTTGCATGCTCCCAGAAATGTGAACCATCATAGCTCTGGTTAATTTCTCATTAAGAGTATCTAAATATATAGCAACTTTAAAACTACAACTCATTTGCTGGGTAAATACTCTTTGAATAAGGTAACATTAAAAAGAAGGCCGTGATGAAGGCAGTCAAGCAAAATAAAAGAGAAAATTAAACCTGTTTACTAAAGCCTACCTAAGTATAAAACTGAAAACATGAGAGAAACAAGATTCAAAAAAAATATGTAGAAGAAGACTATCAATCAAAAATTATTGACTCAATGTCCAGTAGAGTAACACTTACTTCTTTAGAATTTACAAAGTATACTCAAATACATGTACATTCTGACTTCTCAGTTTTAACCACCCCATCAGAGTAGAGCAAACAAATATACCTCTGAGGAAACAGGCATAATCCAAGTGTCTGTTAATGAACATGAAATTTCATTGATGCCACTTGGTGGATTATTTGCTACTCCTTAGTATTCCTGCATTTGTTGTAATATAAATAATTTCCTCCAAAGCTCTGAGTAAAGTTAAAACTCCATGAAGATGTGCTATAGTTATCCTACTATCCTGCTTATACTATAAGGGAGGTAATACCCCATACCCCAACTTGAATGCCCCTGGAGCTACTTGTGACCCAGTATGAAACATATAGCTACCTCCTTGGATGCATAACACTGAGCCCAGTGAAGCTACCAGTAGAGAAGTAGCATAAGATTAATCTCCTCTTTCACGGGGCTTAAACTCTACACTTCAGGATACCAAACTGAGAAAACAAAAATCTACAAGAAGGCAGTGCATACTCAGGTTGGTCCCAGAAATGTTCACAGAAGGGAAATCACAAAACAAGAAAAATGAGGATGGATAAGATTTAGGAGAGTAAAGGATATAATGGATATAAGGATATAAGTTCAGATGGTAACGTGATTGGCTCAGTGATTGGCTTTCTATGTGGTGAGCATCGTGAGCAATAAGACCTTGACTGACCACCTGGTGTTTTAGTAACAGCAGCATCACAGCCCCACCTCATACCTCACACTGTGCAACACTTCCATTAGGCTCTTGCTGAATTGTATCCTTTATAATAAGGTATAGTGGAGTAGAAAACACTACGTTGTGATATAATAAAAAAATATACATTTGGTCATTGTCCTAGGTTCTTCTCAAAGTGGTCAAAACCTTTGTAATATCTTGGGTAATAGTAATAAGAGCATCTTTTGTTCTAAAATTGGGCATTGTACCCTGTTCCTGACACAGAGCTCCAAAATCCCTTAGAATTTCCAAAACAGAAGTTTTTGTTTTGTTTTGTTTAATCATGAGGTTACTCTTTATGGGTCAGTAGATAGCTTCAAGATGGATTCTGGTCTCCAGAAAGACCAAGCAAGAATCAAAGGTTGGAACTTCCAGCCCTACACCCTGACTTTCAAAAAGGTGAAAGGGGCTGAAGATTAAGGCAATCACCAAAAGCCAATGATTTAATCAACCATGTCTAATTAAACCAAAATAAAACTCCTAAGCCACGGGGTTAAGAGTTTCCTGATTGGTGAACATGGGTGTGCCAGGAGAGGGGATGGAGGTGAAATTGGCCCATCTTCCCCATAGAAATAATAGAGATTTTTTTTTACCCTTTGGGTCTTAAAGCTTAAAACTTACATTGGTATTATCTGAGTCTCTTTCTCAGAAAACTGACCCTTAGACCTATAGTATCAAGGAATTGAAACTCACCAGATCATTGCCTCCAGACTACGAGATGCCAGACCCCTCCCTAATTCTTGTTTTCCAAATCCTCTTCCTTACCTCTCTAATTCCTACATTTCTACATTCTACATCCTACATTCTACATTCCTGGCCCTAGTGTAAATCCCTGGCTTCAGTGGGACAGACAAACAGATTTGAGAATGAATTCCCTCTTATTTTTGTCTGATTATCACACAAATAAAAAGCCTTCTTTCTTGGAAAAACTCTTCTCAGTGATTGGCTTTCTATGTGGTGAGCATCATGAGCAACAAGACCTTGACTGACCAACTGGTGTTTTCGTATCAGCAGCATCACAGCCCACCTCATACACCTCACGCTGTGCATCACTTCCATTAGGCTCTTGCTGAATCATATCCTTTATAATAAGCTAGTAACAGTAAGTAAAGCACTTTGCTGAGTTCTGGGAAACATTTTAGCAAATAATTAAACCTGAAGAGAAGGTCGAGAACACCCTCAATATATAGATGCTTGGTCAAAAGTTCAAGTGGTAACGTGGGCCTTGCAAGTGGAGAGTGAAGTGGGGGCAGTCTTGTGAGACTCAGCCTTTAAGCTTTGGGGTCTGGGCTAATTCCAGATAGTGTCAAAATTGAATTAATGTCCAGATATTTGGATCATTGCTTGGTGTGCAGGGAAAAAAAAAAACACCCATTTGGTGCCACAAATTTTATTAATTTAAAAAATGCCCTGAATCTAAAATAAAAATTAAAAGATAAAATAATTTTTTAAAATGCGAACTCTAGAAATCTCTTGGGAACAGAGTTCAGTCAGAATTTGGGTCTCCTAAATCTCAAGCTATACATCTTTCACGACATGACACTGCTAATGAAAAGGCTGATTCAAGGCCCAGTCACATTATCCACAGCAGGGCAAAAAGCAGAATCAATTCAAAGACACGGACAAATTCACACTAGATTTCAATCGCATTCATAATTTTTAACCATCTCTCTGATATTAGGAGAAACTGAATAAGGCAAAGCACAAGATTTATTTTACAAATGATTATGCTATGCTAACTTCAAAGTATCACATCATGAGATCGACCTCAAATTACAAAAAACCTACTTCCTGTCAAATTGTTTATAAGTTGGCTGATAGCCACATATTTTTCCATATAAACAACATTCAGCAGAGACTTGAGAAATTGATTGGGTTACAGTGTAACTGAAACACAGAACTCTATTTATTACCCCAGGAACTACTCACCACACAAAACAGGACCATCTTGGAAAGGTATAGAAACAACAGATTTCCCTCCAACTTCTCAGAGCACTCCCACTTCACCTCTGGTGAAGATTTATAAGGTCACTGGAAGGACAGAGGACAAACCAAACTTCCAAGCGCTCTGGTATAAACTCTTACTTCCTATGACTTTACCATGTGCCAAAGCATCAGTACTAGATAACACCAGTGTTTATTATGTCAGACTTGCTAAAGGTCTTCTGGGAAAAAGTGGGATCACCTTACTGTGCCAAACTAGCTCCTCCCCGCCTCCCACCCCCCCACACACACAGGACAGGTGAAGCTTTAAGTGCTAGATACTCTCTGTGTGAACACAATGGGGTATGGGAACTAGCTATTCCCGTCTATTGTTGAATCACTTTATTGAGCCCAGTACTTCTGTGAAACGAGCAAAAACTTGCTAGATACTTACCGTGTGGCACAATAAAGTATGAGAACTGATGACTCACACCTAATTGTCCACACCTCACTACTATTATTTTTCCTCGTGCCACCCTTTGGCACCTCGTAGACTGTAATTTAGTGATTTATGAAAGGTCTTAACAAATCTTCCTGTCCGCAATTGAAAATAGATACAGTTTACTTCACACCTATGTGGTCCGTTTACTCTAAAGTTTCTACATCAGAGTATTTCTGGTTTTTTTTTCTTTTTTTTGAGTTGGAGTCTCACTCTGTTGCCTAGACTGGAGTGCAGTGGCACGCTCCTGGCCACCGCAACCTCAACCTGCTGGGCTCCAGCGATCTTTCCGCCTCAGCCTTCCAAGTAGCTGGAACTACAGGTGCGCGCTACCTCACCCGGCTAATTTTTGATTTATTGTAGAGATGAGGTCCCACCAAGTTCCCCAGGTGGATCTCAAATCCGCGCTCTCAGCATCAGACTATTCCAAATGGAAATGGTCAAAGGTTTCATATGTACAGACATATTTTAAAACTTATTTCACTACTTTACAAGTAAGATTATATCCTATGGGATATTAGATGCCCAATTCCAGAGGCTAGACTTTGAACTACAGGTAACAAACTTTCAATGCAGAAAATTCTTAGGTTTTGTTGTCGTTGTTGTTGTTAACAGCTGAAACATTCAAAAAGCAAAAGGGTGCCAACATGGAGGGCAGCAGGACAAAAGGGTCAAAAACAGGTATCCCAATTGGTAGTCACCATTAGTGGCAGAACTCCAGCTGCCTGTCTGAAACCTGGTAAGAACAAACTTGCCAAGGGAGATAGTCCATTGCCATGGGAACAATCTGTGTGTGTGTGTGTGTGTGTGTGTGTGTGTGTGTGTGTGTGTGTGTGTATGTGTGTGTGTGTGGGGACACTTAAAGTGTTGTTGCCCCAAAGAGGCCTAAACCTCCAGTACCTTGTCCACTGTGCAGGCCACAGAGCCACTGGGGAGTGGGTGCACCCTTTTCCAGAGGAAAGGAGAAACACTTGGCTCAGAAAATGGTGGTCACTGAGAAGTCCTAAAAAGCTGCTAAAGTGCCCGGCATCACTAGTTTAGTACCATCACCTCAACAACCCCCTGGTGAATATTATGGTGATAAAACCCAAATTAATTTCTTAATTAACACAGTTGTCAACGGTTTGGTCCCAGCCATCAATGTTGGACCATACTGTCCTGGCTTAATCAGAAGTTATTGAAAGGCTAATTCAAAATATAGATATAAAAAGTTATCTATAAAAGGGTAAAAAAAGAAAAGAAACTCCGTGCCTTTTACGAGAGCCTTACAGGATATTTTAAAATCTAGATCCCAAGCTACCACCTCATTACTAAACTTCTCTACAAGGCTACTCAGAGATCAAAACATGGACCCCTTAATTGGCAACCCCAATATATACTGCCTTTAACACCCTTAAAATGACTCTTCCAAATCTCTAAAAGAATTTCTTCTGTATACATCAGAGGAGAGGAGGAAGAGCTAGATTCAGTTAGCCCTCTGCGGTCTTTGTTACTTTTGGTTGTTTAAGGATAAATCTCCTCTATCAAAAAGAGAGGTTTTTACTTCTCAAGATCTTTTGGTTATCACTTTGGCTAAATGAGTAACTTTTACAATAGCCTGTAATCCTGTGTTATAACATCATGCTTTTAAAACCTTTAATACTTAACAAACTTTTCAACATGGAAAATATTGGGTTCTCAATTCAGTCTGTTTAGGGTGGGGCAGAAAACAAAAAGTAGCCTCAGTTTTCAGAAACCACTCCTCCCCCACTCCCTCCTCCTAAACTGCCTTCATAATGTCTCAGTGTCAGTGGGTAGTACCTACAAACCAGGTAAATTTTTTTGTAACCAACATTTATTGTAAAACCTAAAAATTGTATCTGAAATCCTTTTTTTAAAGTTTGTCTATCCAGGTCTTAGTCATCCACAGTGGTTTATAATCAGTTATAGGACTCTAACAAATCCTCTTCAATGAACTATTTGTTGGAGTCTCTCTCTGCTAATTATTTTTGTTATGTTTTTCAGAGTTAAAAGAAGAAGGCTTTCTCTTGGAGCTGTTTACAGTATTTCAAAAATAAGTAAAGTATGTTCTTATAAGCTAACTTTGAGACATATATCTTTATCTCTACCGAATTACTCCAGAAATTGGAAGCTGTTACTTAATAACATTACAGTTATTTGCATAAGTTCATTAAGAATCTATTTTCTTAGCCAGGCTCGGTGGCTCAGCCTGTAATCCTGCACCTTTGGGAGGCTGAGGTGAGTGGATTGCCTGAGCCTGCGGGTTCGAGACCCGCCTGGGCAGCGAAACCTCATCTCTACAATAAATCAAAATATCAGCCAGGCGTGGTAGCGCATGCCTGTAATTCCGGCTACTTGGAAGGCTGAGGCGGAAGGATCGCCGGAGCCCAGCAGGTCAAGGCTGCGGTGGCCGGGAACGGCCACTGCACTCCAGTCTGGGCGACAGAGTGAGGCTCCAACTCAAAAAAAAAAAAGAATCTATTTTCTTGTGTAACAAAATGTGATTGAAGATATTCATTGTTTTACCAAGACTTTGTCTGGAATACTATTTCAAAACAAACTGCTTTGAGGAATTAAAACTAAGATCTATAAAGAGCCAATTAAAAAAGTCCTTGGATGGGCTGGCCTGCTCCATACAGGTCTATACAACAAATCCTTGGCTAACTCAAAGGCTCCTGGAGAATCTAATCTAAAGTTCCTTACGAAGAAGAGTTCCAACAAAGCCAATTCAAAAGAGCCTATATGGCAAATAGTTTTTCTTGCCGTACTTCATGCAAATAAATCTAAAACCTATTTTATGAATAAAGTGGTCCTCCTAATACAAATGGAGAACTAAAGAAAAAAATTATGTTTTAAAAATATAGGGCCAGGCACAGTGGCTCAAGCCTGTAATCACAACACTTTGGGAGGTCAAGGTGAAGGGATTATCTGAGCCCACAGGTTCAAGAACAGCCTGAACAAACTGGCGAGACCTCATCTCTACAATAAATAAAAAAATTAACCAGGTGTGGTAGCACACACCTTGTACTTTCAGCTTCTTGGAATGCTAAGGAGGTAGGATCGCCTGAGCCAAGCAGTTCGATGCTGGGGTGGCCGTGAGTGTGCCACTGCACTCTAGACTGCGCGACAGAGAGAGACTTCAACTAGAAATGACATAAATAAAATAAAATAAAATAAAACCTATTTTAAATTTCTCTTGTCTATTATTATTTTCTACAATTTAAACTGCATTCTAAAGTCTTTCCTAACTACATGTCTCTGTCTCTAAACTAATATCAACAATTTTTTTTCAAATCTTCTCAAAGTAACTATATTTCCTTGCTAAAGTCATTATGTTAATATTTACCATATATTTTCTCTTTTGCTCAGACTTATTTTCTTCTGCTTTCCAATATTTATGGTTTCCTCTATATATGTAAAAAGCAGTCCTTACTTTACTGACTCTTTTCCTTCTTGGGACTCTTCATAACTGTCCATAAATTCCCATCACAAAACCCAAAGAAACTCAGAGACAAGGTTCAGGGACATCCCATATGGACTAAGGAGTTTACTAGTGCAACAGTGAAAACTGCTTGGATTCCTATAGTGGATGTCAAGTTCACTGGGGTAACTATTTATAAATACGTCTTACTAGACATCAAAGCCTAAATATGTCATAACAGCAGCTATAATAACCTTTATTATAATATTATTAATTCAATAGTATGCACTTTCACACAGTGCTTTGTGTACAGACACTAAAAATGCGTTTAATTCTATTGGCTCCTGCACCTCATATCTTTCTCTTACTTTAGGCAAGTAGGAACATCTCTATGCCCCAATTTAGCAGTAAGTAGCTACAGAAGACAGACCACCGCCTACATTCCCCAGTATTGAATAAGCATATTTCAAAACAAACAGAGGCGGGAATGAAAGGACAGAGTCCAAAGTGGAGTTTCTCTGGTCTCCTTCAGTTCATATATGACAATAATCCTTTTCCAGAATCCTGGGGGAGTCACAAGACATTAAGATTAACATCTCCCAAGAATCTGTCTTTCAGTTACCAGTTCAGCCCTTCTCATCTATGTGATTAACCACCCATGACTTACCCATCCATCCAGCTACTGGCCCACCTTTGTCTGTTTGCTGGTGACTGACCCATTCAGCTATCCGGCAGTCACAGATACAACAAACAGACCCCATAACCATGACGTCAGCTCCTGTGAATGCTTGCTTGACTGTCCCACCTCCCCCACCAAAAGAAGCTTTAAAAGCCTTCAACTTCAAGCATCAACTGCCAAATATTCCTTAAGCATCTGACCCCCTCTCCAATCTTGGAGAGGTGGATCCACCCTTTTTCTCAGATACTTCCTAAATAAATTTTCTTTCCTAATCTAATTTCTGTGCAATTCTTTGCATACCCGTGGCACCGGATCAGTTCACCAACCCAACAGTCATGTCTGTGGACAGGAATGGGAAAAGAAGAGCTCTTTAGCACAAAACTTGGCAAATTTGCAATAAGTATGTCTCCATTATTACAGTCAGATTAACAGCAGAAGGCTCTAGGCTCTGAGGCTACAGAGGGAAAAGGTATTAACCAGAAGAATGGATTATAAACAAGGACTTCTTACTAGGAAAATATTCCTAAATCAATGTGCCACAATAGCTTGAAAGTCAACAGGGATAAAATAGGAGATGACAAGACACCATAAATACACTGTACTCAGTTATGGTTCCAACTACAAAGTAACACTAATGAAAAGATATTGGCTTAGTGTATTTCAGAGATGTCATGAGTCAGAGGGTTCAGTTTAAGAAACATGGCAGAGACTGCCCACTGTCACACAGGAGTTCCTGGGAACAGAGCTTAGCTGCAGGCTGGGTATCCTGAATCTCAAGCTATTCATTTTTCATGACTTGACGCTGTCAATGAAGAGGCTGATTCAAGGTTCCAATGTTTAAAAACAAACAAAAAAGACCTATCTTTATGTCATTCATTCCTAAAACTCATGGAAAAGCAGGACTATCAAATTATGAAGGTTATAAAACCATTCCCTAAACTGACATTATCAAACAATAGGACCCATAATGGATTGAGAAGGGAGTGTAAGCAAGAAGGGAGAACGAGCAGTCTTTTGTTAAATTAAAATATTTTCCTAAGTCCTTAAAAAGAAACTCCAAAAAGCTAACATGTAGACTCTTTCCAATTTATTTTCTTATAATTCACTTAAGGAAGAAAGTAGACACTTATTAATGCTGGCCTATACTGAAATCTACTAGTATTCATTTGGATATCTGATTTAACATCACCAAAAATAAAAGATGTATATTTAGTTATTGACGATCCATTAAAATCAATCTTTTAAAGGTGATTGCAAAGAACAGTATGCCATTCAAGCACTCTGTCTGGGAAAAGATCATTTTATCCCTTGCCTGATCTTTGAAGGGGATAAAATTTCCCCAAATGCTACTGAAAGTCAGCTGTACAAACCAGCAAGCATCATGTTATTTCTCTTATTCTGAGTTGGAGTCTCACTCCATTGCTCAGGCTGAAATGTAGTGGCATGCTCAACGGCCACCCCGGCTTGACCTGCTGGGCTTAGGCGATCCTTCTGCCTCATCCCTCTAAGTAGCTGGAACTACAGGCGCGAGCTACCATACCATGCCCGGCTAGTTTTTTTGTTTGTTTGTTTGTTTGTTTGTTTGTTTTTTATTGTAGAGACAAGGTCTTGCTAAATTGTCTGGGCTGGTCTCTAACCTGCAGGCCCAGGCAATCTACTCGCCTCGGCCTCCCAAAGTGCTGGGACTATGGGCTGAGCCACCGAGCCTGGCCCACCATTTATTTCAAGAATGCTCAGGGCAGTATTAATGTCCAGTGGAACCATCAAGTGGGAACCAACACAAGACCAGTGACAGAGCACGTTAAGTTGCCCCTGAGCCCAGACTTTAGGTCCTCATGTGAGCCAGCTCATGGTCTAGTCACTCCAGGACAGAGTAAGAAAGGAGACAAGGAGAAAAAGGTAAGTTCAGTCGCAGCACTCATGCAGGTTATATGTTATAAACCCTAAAGATAAACATCACATAATCTACAAAACCCACAATGTGACCTTTTCTATGTGTTCTTCTTATCATCAACAAACAGTTATATAGATTTCCTAAAATAAATGTGGAATAATAACTATTAGCATTAGCATGGTGCCTATGATTGGAAAGATAGTAAATAAATGTTAGTTTCTTTTCCTTCATTGTTTTTTGTTGAAGGAATGGGAGTTAAGTCAGCCACCTGTTATAAAGGCACAATTTCCCCAGAATTTGTTAACTGAGATATCACCCCAGGAAACAGAGCTAAGGAACAGCTATTGCCAGCTGCATTTGTGAACAGCCTAAGTGATTTCCCATTATCATGATGACGTTACAAATCAATTCAGTAGTTCATGTGTGTAATGCTCTCAATGCCAGGTTAGGCTATGACGTAGGTTAGCTGCACTCATTAATTGAATTAATAGAAGAGTATCTGGTGTTACTTATCAGAGGATAATATGTAAATTAATGCTATGTATATGTAAATAGGTTTCTAATTTCAAATGTTACCTCCAGGAAAAAAATCCGCAACCCAACTGCTCTATTCTCCCCACAATCCACTCTGGCCTTCTGATGACACTTGCACGAAGAGACACCATTAGTCATTAAATTGCAAATCCTCCTACTGGGAGGGCACTCAGATCTCCCAAATGGCCACCAGACTCTGGACCATGTTTCTGTAGGGAGGGGAGAGACAGGGCTACTGATCCTGGGAACTTGAAGCTTTAACAAAGGTAGCAGAGAAGAGGAAAAATGAGGTGCGCTGGGCTGTTCCCCAACAACCTCAGTTCACTCCAGTCTCTAGTACCTGCTGGTCCCAGTCAGGACAAGAGAGACTAGACCTTCCCTGCATAGGGATTGGCAGGTAGATCTCAAAGTAGCCACGTTGACCCCTGGGAACAGCAACTACATAGGCAAGGCTTCATATGCAGAGTTGCCACAATTGCTGTGTGCTGGACATTAATGACTTGCTTCAGGAAAACACAAAGTGGATGCTCCTCCCTAGATGTCAGAGGCCCTGCTCTAGAATCTGTGTGCTTGTTCTATTTAGAACAGAAAAAATGTCCTTTCAGACACTGGCCAGATACCTCGGGCTTGCTTTAGGCTAAGCCTAAATCCCTAATCCAGTGAGTTACAGATGAGAAGGAGCAGGTGGCCTACTAGGCTCCTCTATGATGGTCACAGAAAATAAATAATGCCACATTGAACCATCCTGGACCAATCTCTTTTAAGATGTGCTTGTTATTGTAGGATGAGTCAAGAAGCAGAAAATTCTCATGTGAGAAAAAGAGTATGCATATTCTAAGTTGCCATCACATACTGCCAAACAGTCTTATAAAAACATTATCCCTGCAAATGCTCCCACCAACATTTATATATAAGAAGGCACTTTTCCCAGTTCCTTCCAGACAGGATTGAGTTTTTTTCATCTCCAGCAGTCTAATGCTTAAAAATCCATGCTTTCATATTTATTTATAATATTATTGATGCCTATAAGTTTTTCATATTTTTATTAAACTTTGGCACTTCCATTTATTAACTGCCTATTCTTAACATTTTACTGCTAGGATGTTGATTATTTTCTTAATTTATCAATTGTATGTTTTGCATATACTACAAATATTTGATCATCGGTATTTCATTCTTCTCTATGGTACTTAATAATTAAGAAAAGTAATCATTTAAAACTTTCAACCAAAAGCACGAATCGAAACACCTTCATAAACAAGACATTGTTTTCATAGCAAGCTTGATAATACATGCTCAGTAGTTCTAACAGACACTAAAGAAGTGTTGCTTGAGCAATAGGAAGATTTCTGTGCCCTACAATAAACTTCCAGAGATGCCATGGTTCCTGCTTTTCAGTAACTCAGTATCCTCTGTGCTTGAAGCTGGGCAGGTGCACACAGTGGAAACCAGCCCTGCATAGGTAGGCAGCCTAGGCATGCCAGGGCCTGCCACTCCTGGAGTGTAATGGGGAATACAAGCATGCCTCTTGGGTGCCCTTAGCATCGGGAGCAAGACTGATCATGCATTGTTCTGGTAGTGTCCTCACCTATGTGCTATTCAAGCTGGAGAGAGACCTGCTTCAGATGCTCTGACACACAGGAAGTCAACAATTCCTCCCCTTTTGACTGAAGGAAAAAGAACACATTTGAGAAGTACCCCTCAGAGCTGCCAGCTTACAAGAAGTGAGGTGTCCAATAAGAACCACAGTGCCCTGTATCTGTGGAGCAGCCATGCAATATCCAGCCACTTGTTAATAAATAAAAAGGCTGAACAGCATGAAAAGGAAACATTTGTAACTTTAAAACTCATTTTTGATCAATGGTGAAATTTCTCAAAATCTGCAGCTGTGGAGTACACAGGAAGTACAAGGCACCAGATGTCTGCCAGAGCTTGCTAACAAACGCCTTCCTGCGGCAGGAGGGCCATCTCTCAACATGACAATCTCAGTTGGCAGGGTTAGGACAAAGGAGGGATGTGACCTGTTCTCAGTGGCAGACCTTCAGACTCTCCCTCACTGCACATGGTGCCCTCAGTGTGCACCTTCCTAGAAAGGGACTCCAATTCAGGGGCTGCCAGCCAAGGCCAGGAAGGCCAAGGCCCAAGTAAGTCCACCACTCATTTCATCGAATTGTTGTAGTAAACAGCTAGATTTTCTTGAACACTGTTTGTACAGTTTTTTGTATACCTATGCTTGAAGTATGTATGCTTTTCAGACACTCATAAATGAAAATTTATTTCACAAAAATGGCCCAAGTGCTCCTTCACCAACATGTTAAAACAAAGTGCAATCAGCAGAACAAGAACTGAGAAAGGGAAGGGAAGATGGTTGAGGTGGAGAATCTACATTTTCCTAGAATAGTAGAATGGACACTGACTTTTTTTTTTTTTTTTTTTTTTTGAGTTGGAGTCTCACTCTGCCACCCAGACTGGAGTGCAGTGGCCGCTCCCGGCCACCGCAGCCTCGACCTGCTGGGCTCCAGCAATCCTTCCACCTCAGCCTTCCAAGTAGCCGAACTACAAGTGCGCGCTACCACGCCCGGCTAATTTTTTTGATTTATTGTAGAGATGAGATCTCGCCAAGTTGCCCAGGCGGGTCTCAAACCCGCAGGCTCAGGCAATCCAGGACACTAACATTTTGATAGAATTTCATAGTTTTCTCCCCACAACAAACCCTAAAAGGAGCAGTGATTGGCAGGTAAGGAAAGAGACAGATAGGCTAGATTATAAATTAATCAACAGAGCCCCCCCCCCAAAAAAAACCAGAAGAAAATTCCCAATCAGTTTCAACCAGATAGAATGCATATTCATTATCCTTGCTCATTTTGAAATATTTTATATTCCTATACAATTGGAGCTGCTGTTACTGAAGAACCAGAGTCAGCCATGAAAAGTCCTTGGTGAAGTGAGCTTCCTTCCGGCCGCTTCCTCAGGCCCAGCAGTGAGTCCCTATCCGCTCCGCCCTCACTGGGTCATTCTACTCTGTCTTCTAAGTTGGTGACAGGAACCTCGGTAGGAACCTGGATGAGAGCTGATTCCATCCTAGATATCCGCATGTTAACAACAACCCAGGATGAGCATAAATCTCTAACTGTCTCATTTGGGGTATAAGGAAAGCAGTAAGAAGTCTTTTCAGGATCTCTCAAATCATAATGCAAAAACAGCCCCATGTTCATAAGGCCAACCTTGAGAGCCACTAATAAGCAAAGCAGGGGAAGTCCAAGATAGCATAAAAGACAGGTTGCACACACTGTCTTCCTTGGCCCAACAGGGCTCTTGCACTTCAAATGACCCAGTGAGTCTTTAAATAAGTTATCAAGCATTAAAAAAAACTTTCTTGAGAGGAAAAATTGCATAGAACAGAAAAAAAAACTTCAAGAATTTTCACATCTCATAACAAATAAATCATAAAAGTACATTTTATCCTATACAACACCCTATATCTATGCGCATATGATCAGTACTTCCAAACTAGATACTTATAATTTTCCCTCAAAAATATATAGATACCTAATTTAAAAAAGACAAACTAAAATGTGATAGCATAAATTTTTGTTAAACTAATTGAAGTACTAACGCAGCAGTGGCTTCTTCCAAAAAAAGCTCTCAAACAAAACAATCATTTTTGTAGGAATTTTACTAGATGGGAGCTTTCATTATGAAATGATGAAACTAATCCAGAAAAATTCACATATTAATCAATAACAAAGGAGTTAATCAGATGTCTAAGAATAATCATTTATCAAACTCCCATCATCACTACTGGAAACATTTCTAGAACTTTCTCTCTGAACACAAGTTTTTGTCTTTCAGAATAGCAGAGCAAATCCAAGTCAAAATAAACAGCACACAGAGGAAGAGGAACCCTGCTTAGAGAGGAAATAAATACCCACAGGTCAAATCTCTCAAGGCTGTGTGAGGGCTTCACCAGAATCACAAGTGTCCCACTCAACAAGAAGAGTCCTCCAGAGACTTTCACCTTACTTCCAGCCCTATTGAAACCAAAAGGAAATAACCCAAAGAAAGACCAAAAATATATGCTATAGCTTTAGTTCTTCATTTAAAATATCTCATTGTAAATTTAGTCCACGGAAATAATCTACTTGCTTCGTGGTAGAAACTACTCCTCAGCCAGGTGCAGTGGCTCAAGCCTGTAATCTCGGCACTTTGGGAGGCTAAGGCAAGAGGATTGCCTGAGCCCATGGGTTCGAAAACAGCTTGGCCAACTTGGCAAGGACTTCATCTCTACAATAAATCAAAAAAAAAAATTAGCCGGGCATGGTAGTTCCAGCTACTTGGAAGGGTGAAGCAGAAGGATCACCGCAGTCCAGCAGATGGAAGCTGGGGTGGCCGTGATCGTGCCACTGTTCTCCAGCCTGGGCTTCGGAGTGAGACTCCAACTCCAGCGGGGGGAACTACTCATTAATGACGGTAATCTCTGTGCGTTCTAATCTCATCACTGGGGATAACCACAGTTCAGCGTGGTATATAACAAACTTTCCTAAGCATAGGCTAACATGCATTTGCTTTTATAAAAGAGTATAATATGTACTTTCATATTATATTTTTTCTTTTAATTTTTTTTTTAAGATGTGGAGTATAATTCAGGGTTAGATATACAAATGCCCATTATGCAAGCATCCTTGTTGATGAGGTATGCCCCCACTTCCCCAGGCAGATTCCCACTACTTCCAATCTCCAATCTCGTTTCCCTGCTCCACTCCCAGCAGTCTCCCCACTACTATCAATTCTTTTTTTATAGTATTATGATAATTGTTCAAGGTTCACTTATATCATACTTTTTAACTATCCAGTGTTACTGAAACTATTCTACAATTTTTAAAAATAAGTTCGATGACTACATAATATTAAATCAAAATGAAATGACACAATTTATTTCACCATTTCCCTCCTAGATATTAAGGTTGCATCCCATGTAAATGTATAGCTATTTATGTGACTATTTGATGAAAATGTTGTCTGCCTCATCAGATTGTAAATGCTTGTATTTGGTTTGGGTTACTATTGTTCTCATTCCATAGCAATATCTGAAATCTAACAGGTTACCAATAGCATCTGGCGAATTGATGAAACTATCCTTCCATTTTTGGTGCAAATCAGCCTCATCTACAAAACATTTTTAATCCTCCTTACCACAGCTGTCATAGTTGTCTCTCCTAAAATTTCCCTCTAGTTCTTTTTTTTTTTTTTTTTAATTCCCCTGCAGGGAAAAGAGGACAAATACATCTTTTTTTTTTTTTTTTTTTTGAGTTGGAGTCTCACTCTGTCACCCAGACTGGAGTGCAGTGGCATGTTCCTGGTCACTGCAGCCTCAACCCGCTGGGCTCTGGCGATCCTTCCACCTCAGCCTTCCAAGTAGCCAGAACTACAGGCGCACACTACCACGCCCGGCTAATTTTTCTGATTTATTGTAGAGACGAAATCTCACCAAGTTGCCTGGGTGGGTCTCGAACCCGCGGGCTCAGGCAATCCACTCGCCTCAGCCTCCCAAAGTGCTGGGATCACAGGCTGAGCCACTGTGCCCAGCTGACAGATACTATCTATTGAGCAATATTATGTGTCAGGCATTGCTCTAGATATACTTAAGAAGAAGGTCCATGCCAAAAGCAGGTGCAATGCTTTCTACATGGATGCATATAGATGCACTGACAGATTTCTGTATGGATGTAGCATGATACTAGCCCATACATTTGCACTCTGGGACCCTTACAAAACTATACAGTGGCACCAAGCAGTCTGGCACTAAGAAAAGCTTGATACCGACCCCAGATGAGATTGGTGTCCTCTACATCTGATGACAGTCCACGAGGACAGAAGCTCAGTAGATATGTTATAGTCTGATCCCTGGGCAGGAAGACATAAGCCAGCAGTTCAGGATGGGTGGACCGGAGTGAGTTCTATCCAGCTCTGGAGATCTGAGAGGGTATAAGCAGAACTTTATGACATCATCTGCAAAGAGAGGAGAAAGTAAAAGTAAAAGCCCCGAATGAGAAGTCATTAGCCCACTCTAGAGAAAACAAAAGAAGAAAAAGTATTCTGAGACTCTTTCGGATTATTGTTACATTTTACTTATTCTCAGAGGTCCCTGCCCAAATCATAGACATGATCCACTTTCCTCCATCAAACTGCAAGCCAGAAATAGATGTGTGGATTTTTACTCATTCAATATATAAAGGTCTCTATTTTCTTCTCCTTAAAATGACAATTTCAAAACTAATTTCTCTTTTTTTTTCTATGACACATGGGATACACAAAACACAAGGTTTTAGAACCAAGAACTAACAGAAAATGATACAAGGTATTTATGTTCCTCCACACCATAAATTTTGAGTAGCTCTACTTTTTGTGTTACACACATGTGACAGTAGCTTAGCAAGTTTCTAGTTAATTTTTACTAATGGTTGCAGGAAAAGGCTATTTCACTTCCTAGGGACAGACAATACATAAGAAGAATTTAGGAGGTGAGGGTGAAAGGGATGGTAGCTGGAGGTTCCCACATATAACCAGATATGTTTTAGAGACAGTGTATCCTTTCAAAAGTGAAAGATTTTTATTCATTTATTTATTTATTTATTTATTTATTTATTTATTTATTTATTTATTTGCGTCAGGGTCTCACTCTGTCACCCAGGCTGGAAGGAAGTGGCATGACCACAGCTCACCACTTCAACCACCTCAGCCTCCAGAGTAGCTGGAACTACAGGTGCACATCACTAAGCCCGGCAGGCTTATCTCAAACTCCTGGGTTCACACTCGGTCAAAAGTTAAACACTTTACCTGACAGATTTCTATATGGATGCAGCATGATTCTAGGGTGTAAGCTTAATACAGAAGACACCTATCAAATGAAGATGAAGTAGATACAACAAAACTTAGTGTAAAATCTTACTCTCTCTACATGTCCCTCTGTCTGAATGCTCTTAACTCTTCACCCCTGCCCAGGTCTAACCTTGGTTCCTAGAAGGCACAGAGGCCATGATCAATTATGACAAGAGGAAAAGTAAAATAAAGACAGGAACACCCCATCACCACCACCAAAACATCCCACAGGCCACCCTCCACTCCTTCCCTTCTCATGCCCAAGTCCTACCCATCATTCTAGACCCACCTTAACAGGTACTTTACAAACAACACAAGAACTCACACAAGGCAGCACTAGCCAACATCATCTGCACAGACCTTTTCACCTACAGAATTTTAAAAGTCTGTGAGCAGCACGAAAAACACAAATCAAACACTTACTGAAATTAACACTTGGGGAAATTGACATCAGAAGAGTAAACAATCACTGTACAGGTGACCCAAGAACAGAGTCTCTCTGGAAACAGGAGAAATCTAGTACTTTATTCCTTTCATGTGCAAAAGAAGGTCAGATCTTTTGTGAACAACGTGCCCTCACTAATAACCCTGATATTTCCAATATAGATGAGAGATGAATCTGATATCGCTTTCTCTTAAAAAATAAAAAAAAGCTAGCTTCCTGCTGTGGTCTGAATGTTTGTGTCACCCAAAAACTTGTATGTTGAAATCCTAAATACCAAGGTGATGGTAGGAAGTAGACCTTTTGAGAGGTGATAAGGTCATAAGGCCAGAGTCGCCATGAATAAGATTAATGCTCTTATAAAAGAGGATTCTGGGAGCCAATTTGCCCTTTCCGCCACGTAGGGGTGCAGCTAAAAGGTGTATCAGTGAGGAAGAGGCTCTCGCCAGATATCTAACCGATTAGACTTTCCAGCCTCCAGAACTGTGAGATACTTAACCTACTGGACTTCTCAGCCTCCAGAACTATGAGAAATAAATTTCTGTTGTTCATAAGTCACCCAGTTTATGATACTGTTGTTTTAGCAGCTCAAACAAATACTGCCTTTGACTATAATACTGCATTTGCTCACAAGTTTTAGAAAGCAAATTTTCTCACATCTTAAGGAACCAAAGTAAATCATTTATTTCCTAAAATTTCCTATAGCTAACAAGAGTTACTACTTTCTCACATCCACATTCCAGCTATATAAATAGGTCTTGATTTTAAAATCCACACAAGTCACTTAAAAATCGCCTTAGTTAAAAGAATGAAAAGGAGCCGGGTGGGGGGGAGAGCAAATGTTTCTTAGCCACAGCAGAAAAGCTGGCATTTGGGCAGCTGAAGGGCTTCAGTTCCCAGCACAAAACAGATGAGCACTTAAATAACTAGACAGCTTCCCTCACTCTCTGTTTTCTGTCTCCCATCATTAACAGATCTACAGCCCCTCCCTCCAACTACCACTAGCTTGTGATCTCTCAGGAGAGTAGCAGATCTTTAGGAGAATCAAACCTGTCAGACCTGCCAAGGAGCACCCGTGCCACATGAGTGCTAGGAAGAAATTTCCCAGGGGTGCCTGGAATACTAGTTTCTTAAGATGCTCAGGTGGAAAGCTGCCAAACTTTCAGGAAAACGATAGACTTTATTTCCTCTTAAGATTCACAGTGAGTGGATTGCCTGAGCCCGCGGGTTCGAGACCCGCCTGGGCAGCGAGACCTCATCTCTATAATAAATCAAAAAATCAGCCGGGTGTGGTAGCGCATGCCTGTAATTCTGGCTACTGGGAAGGATGAGGCGGAATGATCGCCGGAGCCCAGCAGGTCGAGGTTGCGGTGGCCAGGAGCGGCCACTGCGCTCCAGTCTGGGCGACCGAGTGAGACTCCAACTCAAAAAAAAAAAAAGATTCACAGTGGACATTTGCATTTTCTGAACCAATTTTACCTTAGGACCCATTGGTGAAATTCATTTATCTCAAGCATTTTGTGTCGTACAGAACATCTCCTGGAAAGCACTGAATCTGTGCATCTGAAATCATCTTGATTAGGGTCTATATTCTAGGCCGTTCAGTAAAGTAGGTGAAACATGCTTTCTCCCTCTGTTGGCCCTCAATAACCTCTGCCCTACCTTTTCCAGGTAAAAAGAGCTTTGTTCTCACCACTCACTCAGCCAGTGCTCACTCATAAAATGTGCATTTTGCTGTCTGTCTCCTCTGAAGGTCTCCCTTCTTAGCCAGTTTCACTTCCTATAGGAGTCCTCACGTTCTCTTCACTTCCACCAACCTTACCTCCTTCCACCCCAGGTTGTATTGAGTGCCCCTTCTCTATACATATTTCCACCATTCAACAGATAAAAGTGAAGAGAAACAGTAAGTCTTCATGTCTTCAGTAAGTTCTTGGAAACTGCATATAATTTTAAACAAAATGGCATAAACCAAACCAATTTTACCATTGGCTAATTGGCATAAACAAGAGTTAAGTTCCTATGCTGTAGCTCTGGTCACAAAAATGTCACCAAATATCTAAATAAAGACCAAAAAACTTCTAATATTAAACAGCAAAATAAATATGAGTTATACATACATTTAAGAAAGATTAATAAAAACAAGTAAGGGCTAGGTATGGTGGCTCACACCTATAAATCCCAATACTTTGGGAGGACGAGGCAAGAAGATTGCTTAAGGTTCAGGTATTCAAGACTAGTCTGGGCAATACAGAAACACCCAGTCTCAAAAAAGAAAAAAAAGGAAAAAAGAAAAAAGTTAGCTGGGCATGGTGGTGCATGCCTGTATTCCCAGCTACTTAGAAGGCTGAGGCAGGAAAATCACTTGAGCTCAGGAGTTCAAGGTTATAATAAGCTATGATCATGCCAATGTGTTCCAGCCTGGGGGACAAAGTAAGATTTTGTCTCTATTTCTTTTTCAAAGTTACATAATTATTTACTCCCTTGTTCCAGTTCAGGGTCATGGGTAGGTGAAGCCTATCCCAGCAGCTTAGAGTTCCAGGCAGGAACCCACCCTGGACAGAAAGTCATTCCATCACAGGGTGCGTGCACATATATCATTAAGGTAGACACACCAACGAACCAAACATGCACGGTTTGGGATATGAGAGGAAACTGGAGTACCTGGAGAAAATCCCCAGACATAAGGAGACCATGCAAACTCCATACAGACATTAGCCCCAGCCAGGAAGTAATTTTTTTCATCAACATCATAATACACTTGTGAATATCAGACTACGTATGTATGTTTGGTTCTCAAGGACAAGTATATTTTCCTCATCTTTCTAGCTGGAGCACCAGGCAAGCACACAGTAGCTGCCCAATAAACACATTTGACAAATATTTACTAAACATAGACACATTCAGCTCCTAAATCTCCTCCAGAGTCAAAATATTAACTACTTGAATAAATTAATTTGTATATTAGTAAAAAATGATTAAGATAGGGAAAGAGGTACTTCAGTTTAATAAGTGAATTTTGAATATTCAGAGATGCTTGTCCTGAAGGCATCAATCTACATTTGCTGTCTAGCTTATAAGATTTTGATGAGGCAGATGAAAAAGAAAGGCACTTTGTGCCACCACCCTCCACTTCAGATCTGGATTAGGCTCCTCCTAAAGCTGTTATACAAGGAGGGTAATGTTTACACCAAATTACCCTCAAGGCACCTACTCTAAGGCGAAATGGAGTTCGATGCACCCTGAACATTTCCAGCATTCGAGAAGTTTCATTTTTCTTGCACAGTTTTAGAGGTAGACTTTGTACTTCAGGACTATGTCCTGCTCATGGAAATAAGAACTTATGACACTGCAAACAAATTACATCAAAGAAACCCTGAAAAGTGCCACACAAACTGGTTGACTGCCTCATCTCTCACATGACTTTGAATTGTCCACTTAAGAGACATAGGATAACCAACTCTCAAAGGATGCCAAAATCAGGGCTCTAAACACCTGACCTAAGGGAAGCAGATAGCCCTGAGGGTGACAGCACAAGTTCACAGCATAAGCCCTGCCACTCACAATTCTAAGACTTTCAACAGACTTCTTCTCCTCCAATACTCATTTCTCAAATAGGAATTTGTGGTTAAAGTGAATGGAATGGTATAGAAAGTCTTTGGCCAATAGTAAATGCTATTGTTATTTACTATCAAACTGCTCAAAAAAGTGATGGCCCTATGTTCTCTAAGGCAAATATCAACGAGAACCATTCAAATCAACAGTTACCTCCCACAGTCTCTCCTCCTGACAAACACAGAAGAAAAGAGCAAGAAGAACAGGTGAGGAGGGAAGTGGTCCAGGGAAAACAGCCTAGTCTCAAGTTTCACCCAGGTCAGGATGGAGAAGGGTCTGCAGTCAGATTTGCAGGCCTTTCCTTCTAACCCCTGGCAGAGCTTTCAACTTAAGCCCCGCAGTTCTTTTGGCCATGAGGCTTTTTTTTTAAGGTTAGAAAATACAATTTATTTAGAAAGTAAATTTGAGAGAAAGAGGAGATTCACCTCCCCGAGGTAGGGGAGGAGGGCAGTCATGAGGCTTTTGAGTGCCATGTCAAGTACCCATGGAGAGAAGGCTGTGGCAGTTTGCACATTCTCCACCTCCATTCTCCACTGTGGCAGTTTGCACATTCTCCACCTCCATTCTCCACTGTATGATGTCCTCTGGGCCAGGTGTACCATGCACACAGCAGTGTGGGCCTGTTGCACGGCCCCGTCCTGTAGCTGTATGCAAACCACACCTGGCTGATCTCCTGAAACATGTCCCTGGGCTCCATGAGTTCAGGATCTTCCTGCTCCATGTGAAGTGCAAGGAGCACAGCTTACTTCCCCACATTCATTCTTGCCTGGGTGGCCCGGCCCAGGATATCTGATTGGCTTCACTGTTAGGAGCTGCCTGCCTAATCTCTCCGACCAACCTGAGACATAGGTGTCTGTGGGTGAAGATGAGGCCTTCCCAGTGGCCCCCTTCTGGCCCTCAATGAGGCTAGAAGGAAAAGCTGGAATCATACCTTCCAGCAAATTCTGCTAGACCTAATCAGAGTTGCCCATCATGAAGAAAGTTTCCTTTGGAGGACACACCCTGTGGGCAGCTGGTTCTGTCTGGGCCTCCACCACTACTGCTGCTACTGTGAGTAGAGGTCACAGGGCCAAGCTCAGGGTGCTGTGCTGGGGGGTTGGTCTTCATCTCCAGCCTGGGTAGAAGATTGGCAGGCATTTTGGCTGTCCTGCTGGCCTTCCGCCCTACTCCTCGTCTCTCCTAGGACACTGATTTCCTGTGGCAGAGAACAAAATAAATGTGGGAATGGCAGCCTTGCTGCTTAGTGCTGGCAGATGAGGAAGGACCATAGCTGCTGGTGGAATCAGCTGAAGACAGGGGTTTCACAGTTCTGGTGTGGCCTTCCAGGGGGCTAATCTTGAATCCCAGGAGGTGAAAGCTGGCCATTGCTTCATCTTACTTCTGGCCTAGGAACAAATTCCATATATCATCCTATGCGCAGCCCATGGCATCAATGCAAGGGAGGGTAGGGAGTCCTTATAGTCAAGAAGTAGCTCAAAGTAAGGCCTCAGTTCCTCCTTGTGGCCCATGTTTATCCATAGATCCATCAGGATTTCCACTAAAGTACCTGTCTCACTTGGGTTGAGAATCAGAAATTTCTTGAGCAGATTTTGTATCTATAGACATAAAGAAAGGGATATGGTATTCTACTTAGCACCCACTCCTGTGGCTCCCCACGATTCTCTCCAACAAGAGGCAGGAACGTAGGGACCATGGTGTGGAGAACGACTCCAAGGCTGCCCACATCCTTCAAAGGGCTTTTATACTTTTGGTCCAGTAAGAGTCGAGGGTACCATAAGGAGGGAGATTGCCACAAAAGGTATCTAGTTGGTTTCTAAAGGGGAACTCATTGCTGATGCAAAAACTCTGTAACCATGATGTTCAAATCACCATCAAAAAACGAGTTTACTGGCTTTAGATCCCTATGAAAAAATCTCCTTCTGTGGCTGTACCACACAGCAGATGCTACCTGGTGGAATCTATCTCGTCTCTTTCTCTCTTATGCATAGTCTAGCAGGCAATTGGATACCTTCTCCTTCACTACCATAGACCATGACTAGGTAGAGGGGTCTCAATTCTGGTTGTCAATCACCTTGAATAGTTTTCATGATGCTGGGGTGACTCATGGTCTTCATGATCTGGACATCAAGGGAAGCTGGAGGAACTCTGCTGACTCTTATTAACAAACTTCACAGTCACCTCTGTCCCAGTAAGGATGTGCTAAACCAACTTCACTACAAGGAAGCTGCCCTGACCAATGGTCTTGCAGAGCCAGTAGCTGTCCATGTAGTCACTCCCAACCAGATGGCCATGAGGTTCTGCTTCGTATGTCCTGCTAACCACAATAACGAACATCTGTAAAGCTGAGGGATAGATATCTTTCATATTTGCATTTCTTACTTACAGCTTTGCCCAGCTTCTTTGAAGAAGATTCCTCCCTTTCATAAGGTAGGGAATCCATTACGTCCATTTCAGTAATAGTTAAATGTAGAGGTAGCAGCTGTAACAAACCACTATGCTCCATGTCCACATTATTCAGCATGGATGGAGGATCTGGATGCTGAGCATGGCACCAGGACCTCAGGGGAGAGAACCAAGAAGCCTCTTCCTTTTTTATTTCTTCTCTAACACTCTTCCTTTCTTGATAAAGATTTAAATTTCTGACCTGTATCATTTTCCTTCTCTTTGAAAAATGTCTAGTTTTGAAAGATCTACTGGCAGATCTACTGGTGAAAAATTCTCTCAATTTTTGTTTGTCTGAGAAAGTATTTCTTTAAAGGATAATTTCCCTAGGTACTTTGAATATACTCAAAGCAAGTGCACACTGAGCCCTAGAAATTCATCAATTACAGTTTAACGGTTCCTACTAGTATGGAACATATTGTGGGGTGTGGGAGTGGTGTTCCACTGGTGGACTTCTATTTCTGGTAAACTGTCATTGTACGTATCCTCTCCCTCTCCATTTCTCAGGACAGTGGGTTACCCTGCAACTCCAGCTCTCGGATAAATCTAAGAAAAGCCACTGATTTTCAGTTTGTTCAGCACTTTTTTATTGCAAGGAAAAGAGCACAGGCTGTCAAATTCTTTATATGCTATCCCATTAATTTTTTTTAGCTCATTAACGTGTTGTTTTCATAGTTTTATAGTCCTCCACGTTTACAATGTTTGTAACTTCCAAAATGTAGGTTTGTTTCAAGTGTTTGCTTATGACGTGCTATTGAAAGATTATTTAAACACAGGAAAACTACACTCAGCACATACAGGTGTTTGGAGAAATTGTTAATCCCTCCTACAGTCCCAGTCTAAATGAATCTCTCCCAGTTCATCTGACATTTAAAATCTCTCTGGCTGTTTTGGTTACAACGATTCTTTCTTTATAAATAACTTCTAACACCAGATGTCAGCCAACATGAATATGGCTCCGTTAGTCAGTTAAAGCTGCCAGTGAGGCGTCTGGACTGCCACCGGCATCCCTCTCCATAATGAGGCCCTCACAAGATGACAGAGTGAGCACCAGCAGTATATGCTTCTCTCCTTCTCACGTGCGACTCATTTGTGGATTCCCTGTAAGGTAGCAGGAGGGAAATTACTTCATTTAAATAAAGTGGTTTTCTAGATGGCAGTTTATCATGGTTATTTGCCTTTGAACATACATTTATAACTAGCACATCACACGTGTTAGGTATTCTGGTGATCCTCTCCCCTCCAAAGAAAGAAAGAAAGAAAGAAAGAAAAATCAATCTATCCTTTCAAAATTTTTTTAAGCATTATTTTCAAATACTAGGTTGGCAAGAGTAGATCTTGGTGTTTTGGAAAATATATTTTTTATTGCTGATATCCTATTATTCTTTCTTTGAAAGGTGGAGGAGAAACATTAGTTCACTGCAAATATTTAAAGTCTTGTTTTTTAGACTGTGAGGTTTTTTATATTTCAGATTTTGTTTTGATAATTTCTCTTTGTTCCTTTTTCTCACTGTCAAATTAATTTCCCATTCTTGTGAGTTCTGCCTTCAAAACTTACTCATTTACCTAGGTAAATCTATAGTAAGTTTAATTACATATAATTTGCAAACTTTAGGATCACATTTATGGCAACAAACCAAAAGGTACACACAGGGTTTTGATTTCACGATGGTGTTCTGTAGACACTGTATGAAAGGAATGAGATGGGAAAACTTTCTACCACAGCCACAATAATGAGGAAAGGTCAGACTGTGCATATTTAAAGGAAGAAAACTCTTTGTCTAACGTTACCCAATATTTTGTGGGGATAAAGGGATCTTAATCATTCCTAATGCTTACCCAAGATTCTCACAATAGTATATAGTAAATTATATAATACTCAGATAGGCTGTTAGTTATTCCAAAAAAATTATTCCTGAAGTATACGTCACTTAAAGAACATAGAAACCTTACTTTACAAAAGATTTCTAAAGGACATATTTTCACAAAGCCAAGAATTCATTAACATTAACCATTTACATCTACCCAGAATGTGCCTGCTTTGTAAATTCAGATTTTTATATACTGGATTTTCTTAAATAGAACACAACTGAATTTTTGTTATAGATGTTGTATTTCTTTCGCAATGAATTCCAGAATGCTATATAAAATTTGCCTCAGACGTCTCCAAAAACTTTTCAGATGCAAGTGATATAAATTTCCAATTCAATTATATGAAAGAGTAATGAAACCCATATTCCCCCAACTATCTCTCATTCTTTGCAAAAGAAAGTTGAAGTTCTTTAGAGGCTACTGAGCCAGTGGTTAAGTCCCCACCTGCAAGGACCTTCACAGATCACATGTGTAAGGAAAATGCTCCTTAAATAAGGTCATAGATGTTTCATACAAATGATATATACAAGAAGATTAACAAATGGAGAAAAAAACACCCACTCAAGCTGAGATAGATAAGATACCATGTCTGCCTGAGGAGAAAACAGACTACAGGCAGTTTATTATAAAAGGCAGATGCTTAGCAAAAAGCAGGTGGATTTCCTCAGCTAGTTTTTGTAAGGTAAAACCAGCACACTGGTCAACAAGGTTCAGCAGGGCTGGCAGGGTGTGATCCCTACTGACACAAGGAAACAATCTCTCCACATCATCCCTTTTCTCACTGCTCCCACCTACCTAAGCACAACTCATTCCACTGTGTCGCCCTACACACCCATCTCATCCATCACATAGAGGCCATCCATTCAAGCTCTCTTCAATATCTCAGGGATCCATCAAGCTCTTTCCATCTCTACTGCCACTCCCTCCATCAAGCCACCTTTATCTTCAGGGACCCCTAACTGGTTTCACTGCCTCCAGTCTTAGACTCCACAATTCATTTTTCCCAAAGCAATCAGAACTTTCTTCCTAATTTACAGATCTGCTAGTTAAAATCTTTCAGTGGTTCCTCAGTGCTATAAATCTATGGATAAAGTCCAAATACCTTAGCATAGTTTCTAAAATCCTTTGTAAACAGGCTCAGAGGGTTCAAAATTTTGCTATACGCTATAACCCGGAAAGCTTTTACAACTCCTAATGTCCCAGCACACCACATACCAATTAAGTTGAAATGTCTAGGGAAAGGAACCAGGCATCAGTATTTTTAAAATTCTCCACTGTTCATTGTGCAGTAGAATTTGGAAACCACTTAACCAGAGGCTACCTACCTTTCTGGACTCACCTACTACCACTCCCCTACTACATAAACCACTTGCCTAAAACTCTTTTATAAATCCCTTTTATCAATACTGCCTCATGCTTTCATGCATTTAAAGTTTTGCCTAGGCTGTTCATTCCCTCCCTCTGAACACTCTTAAGACATGTGCAATTACTTCCCAGAATAGCTTAACTCAACTTACAGTAGAGTTCTAAAAAAAAATTCCCTACCAAAAATTGCCTATGGGGGGAAACCCAATAAGTCACCAACAAAGAAAACACACATTAAATGGCAACACATATAGCTCTGTGTTGTAAATGTTGTAATGTACAATTAGTAAATACAGCAAGGAATCAACATTATATAATGATAAAGTATGGCCCTGCACCAGTTGGTCTTTATCCAGTAAGTATTCATGGATGAGCTAAAGAGCAAAATATAAAACTAGTAGTAATTTAAAGTGACTGGGAAACAAGAATTAGCTCATGGTAATCTCTCTGAGTATGGGCAGCCATTAGCAGACAGACAACCTGAGACCTGACTGGAGATCTTCATGGTACATTCCAGCCTGGTGACAAGGGGCAGTTGATTCTCTAATATCATATTTAGATGATCTTCAATAAACTATTATTGTTTGATCTCTCAATAAACCATTGTCGATGTAAACAACACTGAAGTTTGTTTAGGAGGGACTGGTCAGTTTTACTTTGATTTTTTTCTCTGCACTACCACATTCCCAACACATATACACACACTCACACATACACACTCACCCGTCCCAGAATCCTGCCATGCCTATGTACTCTCTGGCAATTTGTACTTCTTCTATGATACCACCGAACACAAGATGTTGGGACTGCTTGTTGACCTAACAGTAACCCTCATTAGACACCAGGTTCTCCAGGAAAAGGAACATGTCCACCTTGATGACCACAAATCACCAAAAGGAAACACCAGATGTAAACCTCTAAGAAAAGAGACTGTGTCAGGCAACCCCATCAGGTCCCCTCCTGCTCTGGGAGCTTTTCTGTCCTCTCAATAAATCCTGCTTGTTGGAAATGGTGGCTCAAGACTATAATCCCAGCACTTTGGGAGGCAGAGGCGAGATGAATGTCTGAGTTCAGGCATTCGAGACCAGCCTGGGCAACTTGGCAAGACTTCGTCTCTACAATAAATCAAAAGAGTAGCGGGGTGTGGTAGCGTGCGCCTGTAGCTACTTGGAAGGTTGAAGCAGAAGGAACGCCTGAGCCCAGCAGGTCGATGCTGCGGTGGCCATGAACATGCCAATGCACTCTAACCTGGGCGACAGAGTGAGACTCTAGCTCAGAAAATAAGTAAATAAATAAGTAAATCCTGCTTTTCTAAAAAAAATAAAATAAAAGACACTGTGTCTTTGTTGTTCAAGGCTATTTCTACAGCAATCACTACAGTACTTGCACATAGTGGGCACTCAAATTATTTTAGCCCAGACTGAACCCCTAAAAATTGATAGTTGGCAAAGCAGTCTTGGAAATCTGAGAGACCCTGGACTCGGTGGCCTAGCTTGTAATCCCAGGACTTTAGGAGGCCTAAGTGAGTGGATTGCGTGAGTACATGGGTTCGAGATCAGTCTGGGCAACTTGGTGAGACCTCGTTTCTACAATAAATAAGAAATTAGCTGGGCATGGTAGTACGCCTGTAGTTCCAGCTACTTGGAAGGTTGAGGCGGAAGGACAGGCGGAACACAGCAGGTCAAAGCTGGGGTGGCCGTGAGAATGCCACTGCACTCCAGCCTAGGCGATGGAGTGAGACTCAAACTCTAAAAAAAAGAAAATCTGAGAGATGATTCTTTAGGGAACAAGAGCCTAGAACATAGGGCAAGAAGAGAGAGTCTTGCACATCCTGGGAATAACCCTATTTTTCAAACCCTCCTTCCTTCATTAAGCACATTCCCAGCAGCTAGAGATGAGCTAACTCTCTGAAGTTTTGATATTCCCTTGCTTTTTTCTGCTGACTTACTCTAATCTTCTGTATCACTGTTAACATTTTTTTCTAAGTTGGCAATATTATCCTCAGATATCAAACAATAAGTCCTCAGATGATAAAGAAAATTCCCAGTCTGCTTCTCAGGGTTATTATGGAGCTTAAGCAAGAGTGTATGAAAAAAGCTTTCTGAAGCATTAAAAAATTACAAAAATATAACTTATGAGACTTATTATGGATTAATAGTAACCAAAGCCCAGAAGAAATTCTTATTGAAATTTTTATACTTTAATTTCTGAGGATAAATGAGTGCTATGAATGAAACTGCCATCCTTTTGAATTAAAGGCACATTCAAAAGGATTGTAGCTTCATTCATAATCTGAATTGCTTTCAGAAGATAGTCCCAAGTTATTTGCTTATTTCTAAATTATCTACAGTTTCAGACATTGTACACATGTAAAAGTTCATTAGAAGTCAAGGAGCTTTATGTACCTAAATTTGGTTTGTAGATGAATATGTTTGTATTACATAAAACCCATAAACACTCAGAAGATTCTATGATGAATGAAAAGTTACTTAAACTAACTTATACTCCCCCCAAACAAATCTACAATGGGTAAATTCACATGGGGTCGCAATGAATATATCAATGTGAGTCAGAAATATATTACAGTTGTAGAACAAAGTAATCTCTGGATGGTTTTCTGTCTCTCATTTTTGACAACTAGATCCAAACATAAGCCTTTTGTTCCCATCACTTACAAACCATTATGCTGTCACATACCTTCCATGCCAAAAAGAGGTGCATAATCCTCTTTTTAGCAAATGAAGCCTCCAAGATCAAAAACTGAGAAAGTCTCAACTTTAGGACTACTTAATATACCTAAAGAGGACAGGATAAATAAAGTTAATCTGCAGCCAATACCACAGTTAACAAATAAAAATATTTTGTAGAATTTTATTAACCTATGATCAGTAGGCAAAGAAGAAATTTTTTCTAAGTAGTGTTTTTATCAGGGTCATGTAGGTATGTATATGTTTCAATATAAAGATGTAAAAAGAAAGAAAAGTCCTGTAATCTCAAATTTGGATAACCTCTGTCAAGTTAACCAAAAAATAATAATAATAATAACTAAATGTACACACATACTCATACACACACAAGTGAAAGAAGACACCATCTCATTCTCCGCCTCAGTCACTTTTGTCAATTTTCCTAAAACAGTTTCCTATAATCCTTTTCTAAGGAGTTGAGGTAACCCTTGCAGCATCTATTTAATCTATCAGTAAAACATATTCTTTTTGATTCTTCACATAAAAACAGTCATTAGCCACATGTTGCTTTCATTTAATAGTAACATGTATTGGAATTCATTCTCAGACAGAACATACAGGTCCTTCCTCTCTCTTGATAGCTACTAATTATACCATCATCTGGATGTGCCATGATTTATTCAACCAATGCCTCACCGATGCACTCTGACAGTTCTCAGGTTCTTGTTATGACAAAAAAATGCTGAAATAAGCATCCTTGCCCATGTATCTTTACAAAACCTCTATAGGTATAGATGAAGAGTAACTCTTTAATGGTACGATTGCTGGAGAAAAGGGCACATGCATTTTATTTTGATATTGCCAAACTGTACTTCACTCAAGATAGATTGCTCAAATTACCCTACCAAGGACAACATTTTCTTTATTTTCTGAGTTGGAGTCTCATTCCGTCACCTAGGCTGGAGTACAGTGGCACACTCACAGCCACCCCAGCATCAACCTGTTGGGTTCCAGTGATCCTTCCACCTCAGCCTTCCAAGTAGCCAGAACAGGCATGCGCTAACCATGTCCAGCTAATTTTTTATTTATTGTAGAGATGAGGTCTCACCAAGTTGTCCAGGCTGGTCCTAAACCTACGGGCTCAGGCAATTCACTCACCTCGGCCTCCCAAAGTGCTGGAATTACAGGCTCAGCCACTGAGCCTGACCAAGGACAATAATATTAGCCAAAAATGAGGTCTCATTAACATACTTTCTATTAATTATTAATTAATTAAGGTACACATTTCCATTTGCTTTTTTGGTAGCATTTATGTATTTTTTTAACTATCGATTCATATAAAGAAATTAAGTGGATTGACAGCTTTTTCATTACTTAGTTTTAAGATTTTTTAAATTAAAATTATGGTTTTTTAAAAAAATTAAGCTCTTTCTTGGTCATGGGCATTACAAATAATTGCCAATTTGTGGTTGATCTTTTGACTACCCTTTTAGGTTTTTCTGTTTCTTAAATAAACCTAAATTTTATATATGTAAACATATCAGTCATCAGTCATTACTTTATGAGTTTTGAGATTTTTGTCCTGCTTAAGAAAAGTCTTCACCACTCCAAAATTATTAATCAATTTGCCCAAGTTTTCTCATAGAAATTTGACTTTTTAATGTTTTTCTGCTTATATCTTTTATCTATCTGAAATTTACCTGGCTATAAACAAAGAAACAGAAATAATGCATTTTGTTTACCCTTTTTTGTCCAAACATTTAAATTATCGGAAAATCTATTTTCCCTAGTGATCTGAGGACCATCATCATCATAATCTAATTTCAGGTTTATTTCTGAACAGTATTTTGTTCCACTGATCTGTGTGCCTATTTCTTCTTCTGTAGCAAAAATTTTAAGTTATTCAGTTCTAATGCTTACATTATTAGAGCTTTACAATGTATCTTAATATCTAGTAAGTCTAGCTGATCCTCAGTACTTATCTTTTTGAGGATTTTCCAAGGTATTCTCACAATTTTATTTTTTCAGATGGATTTTTAAAACATTTTGCCAAATCCCTCCCCAAAACAACAGGAAAAAAAATTCTGTTGCTCTTTGAATTAGTACTGCATTGACTTTATAGATTAATTTATAAAGAATTGACACCTTTCAATACCGAGTCTTCCTTTCTCACCTCTTCCCTTTTCTATTTAAGTCTTCTATCAAATCCTTTAGAGTTTTTAAGTTTTCACGAAGTATGTCTTCCATATTTCTTATTTCAAGTTTATCCACAAGAATTTTATCATTTTGGCTGTCATAAGAAACATTTTAAAACATACTTTATTGGATAGGTAATACATAGGCACAGTACAAAATTCAAAAGTCCCTTCCATCCCTTATCTTCAGCCACCCAGATTTCTTCCCTAGAGGCAGCATCTCTTACCAGGGAAATTCACTTTAAATGTGTATCAAGGTGGAAATCATTTTGTTTTTAAAAAATTAGTATATCATCTCTCTAAAACAAAAGTCCAAGGCTAAAAAGAATCTCACACAATACAGCCAGGTCTGAAGACAGGTCTTTCTCCCTTCTGTAAATAGCACCCTCATACCTGCCTGAAGCCTTGAGTTCCCTGTCTCTATGAATCTTCCATATCCAAAAGAGTCCTAGAGACTTTTCCTGTAATATATGCCTCAAATTCATCCACTTATCTCCCAATTCAACTCAACTATAGAATCTGTAAGGTAAAGACCATGTTTATTTCTTATCCCACTGTTTACCTCGTGCATAGCACAGTGTCTGGTATAGAGAGTTGCTAAGGACTGAATGTTTGTGTACTTCTAAAATGTGTATATTGAAATCTTCACCTCCAAGGTGATGATATTTGGAAATGGTGCCTTTGGGAGGTGATTAGGTCATGGGGCAGAAGCCCTCATGAATGGAATTAGTGCCCTTATTAAGGAGGCATGAGAGAGATTTGTATGTATTACATACATATAATACATACAAATATCCTAAAGAGCTAATCCTAAATACATATAAAGACTCATGCACAAAAAGCTCACTAGAGAAGAACTTACAATTGAGGATATTTAGGAGCAGTTCAAATCAATAACACTCAAATGAAAGAGGAGGCCTGGACACTGCAGACTAAAGAGACAGCCGGCCCCATCAGCTATGATTACTGATGAGGCAGTGCCACCACGTACTGACATCCCAATAATGAGAAAAGGACTGAGGCATTGGTACAGATGTGGAAATAAGACTTTTTTGTTGTAGTTGTTTTGTTTTTTTTGTTCTGTCACTCATGCTGGAGTGCAGTGACATGCATAGCTCACTGCAGTCTTGAACTCTTGGGCTCAAGCAATCCTCTCAACTCTGTTTCCTTTTTTCTTTTTTCTTTTTCAGTCAAAGTCTCACTTTGTTGCCCAGGCTGGAGTGCAGTGGCACGCTCACAGCCACCCAGCATCAACCTGCTGGGTTCAGGCAATCTTTCCACCTCAGCCTTCCAAGTAACTGGAACTACAGGCACGTGCTACCACGCCTAGCTAATTTTTTGATATATTGTAGAGATGAGGTCTCACCAAGTTGCCCAGGTTGGTCTCGAACACCTGGGCTCAGGCAATCCTCTCGCCTCGGCCTCCCAAAGTGCTGGGATTACAGGCTTTAACCACCACACAGGGTCCACCTCAGCTTCTTGAGTAGTTGGGACTACAGGCATGCACCATCAGGCCTGGCTATTTTGGAGTTTTCTTGTTGTTGTTTTATAGAGACATGGTTTCACTATGTTGCCCAGACTGTTCTCAAATTCCTGGCCTCAAATGATCCTCCTGCTTCAGTCTCTCAAAGTGCTAGGAGTACAGGCCTGAGCTACCAGGCCCGACCAGAACAAGTAAAGATTTTGTAAAATGCTCCTCAATGAAAAATGAAGCTTCTGGTAAGAAAATTACATTAAGAAAAATATATCTATTCATTTTAAAAATGTGAAATTTTCATAAACAGTCTGATTATAACCACATAAAAGAAAAAAAGGAAAGAAAATTTAAAATAAACTGTTTGCATTCAGTTGGGGGGCCTTGGGTATGTTTTGCCTTTCAACTTTTCAACGTTTTCTGAGTTTTTTAGAACAAGTTTCTATTTCCTTTGTTATGGAAAAAATATTAATCGCTTCAAGACCAAGCAAAGTCAAAAAGTGCCTACCTCAGCATGCTGTAGCGAAATATTTATCAACAGCAGATCAATAAGCCTCTTCTAACTTCTTTTTATTGTATAATCATATTATCTGTTACTGTACAGGAGACAGTATGGAGCAAGTTTAGTAGGGAAGCAGAGAAAAACCATACTGTCCACTAGTCCACAAGTAGCATTAACTAGATCATCTTTCTGCTCTCCTAGGAAGAAAGTGGCTTACATACTGAGACACACAGGGGGTGCTTAAGGGGCTTAAACACTGTAGCATCATGCATAAAATTTTTCAGTCATATCAAGGACAAACATTTCTAATCAAAAGTTGCAAAAACAAAGTAAAAACCCTCTGAAATGTAAACACCCATAAATTCCAAACCAGATTACCCAGCAGCTGTAACTACTGACAGTTTAGGAGGTTAACATCAATTTCAAGGGACCTCAAGCCATCACAGAAGGAGCAGGTTCTAGTAGTCATCTACCAATCATTCAAAGCCCAGGGCAGACATCACATAGCTGTTAAAAGAACCAGTAGGCTGTCAATTCTCTTTCCTACTTTGTCACCTCATTTTTTTTTTCACTTTCCTCACTATTAAATGCATTTAGCTTCAGAATTTCAACTACACAACCAAATGCACTGTAATATTGGGGTAAGGGATTATGGAAGAAAGGAGGAAAAATAACTACAGAGTCGATGCAATATTGAGGTTTAGATTTTAGTCACACAAGAGAAGCTCAAAGTTAATGCTCCCTTGAGGACCATAAATCTCTACTCTGGCCATATGGATCATAATGGGAGTTTTATTAGGATCACAATTGTGGCAAATACTCAAATCATGTACTACATGTAACATTATATACTTTCCCTTTAAACTAAAAGCAGCTTATATTCAGTCTTGAAGAAAATGAAAAGCTGTAATTTTGAATGGAACTGAATTGTGATTCCACTGTCTCTTGGCAGCGCAATCTCCAAACCCTTATCACTCTGGACCCCCACCTGATTACTGCATCAAGGTCTCAATCACTAAACTCATTTCTGATCGGTTACAAGAGAGGACAAGTGTAGTCATGCAGCAAAGAAAACTAAACATACACATCTATGGAGAATATGGGGGGGAGCAAAACAAGCAATCCAAGTTCTCCCACCATAGTGCAATGGAGAGGACACTAGATCAGGGATCAAGAGACCCAGCCTAGAGTTCCCAGTCACCTACTGTCTACGTGACCTTGAAAAAGACGCTTATCCTTAATGGGTTCAGTCTCCTCCTCTGTAAAAAATGAGGTCCCATTAGATGATTTGGGAAGTTCCACAGATAGTCAAAGGTCTTTTCTGGCATTACCTTTCCTAAATACTTCTGTTGGAATTTTCTCTTCCATTACTCCTGTGAAGTCTGCTGGAGGTTTCACATGAGAGCACAAGAACTACAGGATCCCATTACTTAACCACAGGGCTTTGGTAGAACACTTAGGACCATGAAAATTAAGCATTAATTTCCCTCATTTATTTATTTATTCATTAAATCAGGAGACACAAAACTATCAAATACATACATACAAAACAATGTGCTAGACACTTTAGGGAATGGGTAGAAAATTAATTTTAAAAGGCACAATCCAAACGGTAAGGCATTTAATGTTTCCAATCCAATTGGAAAGATAATGAATTGAAAAAAATTATAAATACAAAGATCTAGAACAAATTGCTAATTAATCACAGTATTTTCCCACTAAGCCTAGGTGTGACCCCAAAATTCATCTCAGCAAAAATACTCTATTCAGCATCCCTGAACTGTCTTTATCAGGTGGGGTAATTTGTGCAGTCCCAGATAGGCACTTGCCTAAGCATACACAGCTACTTCCAATGCTTTCCTGGGCCTACCAAACTCCACTGACTTCCACCCTCACCTCCAAAAAGTAGGGAGCCACTAAGAACCTAGACACAGTGGCTGAATGCACTTGTCAATTCATCTTTGTCAACTTTTTTTTTAAAGTCCAAATTCCAGGGAAGCAGAAAATACAAGGGGAGACCCCAAAAAACCCAAGAATTTATAAAAAATTGTGCATTTATTCTTACATGTTTAAACTTCAGTCACATTCAAAGTACTCTCCATTTGATGCAATACACCTCTGCTCAAAACAGTTTTTGAACTCACCAATTTTGATGCCTTTTAGTGCTTTTGCTGGTTTTTTGTTTTATTTTGTTTTGTTTTGTTTGAGTTGGAGTCTCACTCTGTTGCCCAGACGGAGTGCAGTGACACGCTCTCAGCCACCACAGCCTCGACCTGCTGGGCTCTGGCAATCCTTCTGCCTCAGCCTTCCAAGTAGCTGGAACTACAGGAGTGCACTACCACACCCGGCTAAACTGTTCTATATCAGTAAAACATTTTCTTTTGAGGACTTTTTTCATCTAGGGAAACAACAAAAAAAGTCTCTTGGGGCAACATCATGTGAATAGGGAGGATGGGTCATGCTGATTTTGGTCAAAAACTGCTGAACAGTCAGCACAGTGTGGACAAGTGCACTCACAAATCACCCATCATGAAATGGGCAAACACATTGAAAGAATTCCCCCAAAAAATTCACTGAAGCAAACGCAGTCTCTCACACCACTAGCTGATACACTGATGCCAATGGGCTCCCAGAACACTTACCTAATGAGGGAAGCCTGTACTGCAAAAGATCCACCCTCCAAAAAAATTCCATTTTGGGGGGTCCCCACTTGTACATATACTGGTTTATTCCATATAGAGCACTATTTTTTTAAATACTGGATTGGATGACCATTAAATCAACATTAGACACCTAGTACATTCCTATTAACCAGTATAATGCACGGTGTCATCGAGCTTAAATCAATACACATGAGTTTATGAGGTTTATAAAACACACACACACGCACACGCACACACACACACACACACACACACACACACACACACACACACACAGCTTCTCCTTTTCTGCTGTGAGAGGCTGCATCCCTAAGCCTAGTTGGTCATCTGGGAAACCAACTAGGCTTAGTGATGGTATTGTAATTTGCCTCTACTCTTTTGGAAAGCAATCTAGCAACATGTTTTTGAAGTCTCAAAAATGTACATGCTTTTGACCCAGTAATGCCACATATAGGACACTATTGTAAGAAACTAATCAAAATATGAAAACAACTACACACAAAAAAGCATACCTCTCACTATTACTAATAATTTTGAAAAGTTGGACGCAATGTACATACCAACAACAGAGTTAAATAATTAATGGTGTAGCATCACAACAGATTATGCAACCATTAAAATGGTAACTGTAAAGTTTTTTGTTTTTTTTTTTGAGTTAGAGTCTCACTCTGTCACCCAGACTGGAGTGCAGGGGCTGCTCCCGGCCACTGCAGCCTCAACCTGCTGGGCTTCGGCAATCCTTCTGCCTCAACCTTCCAAGTAGCCGGAATTACAGGCATGCACTACCACGCCCGGCTGATTTTTTGATTTATTGTAGAGATGAGGTCTCGTTGCCCAGGCGGGTCTCGAACCCGCAGGCTCAGGCAATCCACTTACCTCAGCCTCCCAAAGGCACGGGATTACAGGCTGAGCCACCGAGTCCAGCTGTAACTGTAAAGATTTTGCAGCAATAAGAGGAAAGGCAGATACAAAACAACAGACACAACTATGAAAAGTCATTGAAAAAAGTTGGGTGCTTTTCCCTCTCTATTTCAAAGTTTTTAGTAATGCTGTTATAATGCTCCTACAATTAAAATATAATATTTTATTTTAAGATGACATAATGCCTTTGGTCTAAAGGATAAAGAGCCAAGGGGCCAGACCAGACCATGCAGCCTGCTATCTCACCCAGGGAGAAAGAGGGACAATCAGTATGCCAGGGATGTGCAGGCATCAGGGGCCATGCCACACAGAGCAGTTCATGGAGAGCCACCTGGAGGTGTTGCACACTTGTCAATGATTGCCAAAAAAATGAGCAGTGTTCATCTGCTAACCCCAGCCAATTCCTTTCATTACGAGCATCCTGAGGCAGAGAATTCCCCAGGCATACTTCACATGCTGTCAGTTTAGTTATCCATTTTAGAAATGTATATGGGGTCACACAGAGCTGTACAATCATTTGGTTAAAGTAACAAGCCTAGATTCACATTGGAAGCAATGAGAAATATATGTGGCAAGAAACACAATAATTACAAAGATGGGAGGAAGAAAGCAGAAGCGATCTTTCACTTCCAGTGAAGCAGAAGGGTTGGGACACAGTCAGTGTTGTCATACATGCATATGTCTCACAAACAGAGTCGAGGGGAGGACAGGGTCAATGGGAGGGCAGGCCTGGGCTCTCCTGGGCTATGCAGGGATGAAGACATGGGAGGTCAGGAGATGTGCTCAGTCCTAACAAGTATCCACCATTAGACAGAAACTGACCGTGCCTTGAGGCCATTTAAATCCACAAGCAGTTTCAGCCCTGTGTCTAATGTGAGGACCCTACCCGGGAAGATCTTAGGGAGCCCCAGTCCAGTCTTAACCCTTGAGTCTTGGGTGTTGCTCTGTGTACTCACCCACATCCCTGTGCCCAAGCACCTAGTGTCAACGACCAAGTTCTTATCACTCCTCTATCCCTTAATTTTCCCTCCAAGTCCCTGCCCAAGAAAGCAGCAGGGCAATGAACCTTGATGAACAGGTTTTGAAATCAGACATTACTGACATAAATATGTTCCTCTCCTCCTTACGTGACCTTGGGAAAGTCCTTAACCTCTCTGAACTTCAGTTTCCTTCTCTATAAAATGCATACCTGCACCATAGGATCATTACAAGGTTTAAATAGCAAATGCAAACCCCAGTACCCAACACATATTAATACTTAGGAAAAGTCTACTATAGATACTCTCTCTCCATTCTCCACAGCTGGTGCCCTGTATATCTTCTTCCTCCACCAGCCCTGTCCACTGAACATGAACAGCACAACCCATTCTCTGCTACTAAGCCCTCCTGTACTGACCTCACTCATGAACTCCGCTTGCCTTCTGGAACCATCCACAGCCAAAACCAAGACACTCTCACTTCTGTACCATGATTCAACAACCCTTACCTAAAAATGTAGCTGCATTCGCACTGAAGAAGCACACAGCAGTCATTTCAGAGCTTGGGTAGAGGCCACGCTGCCTGGGTTCAGAGCCCTGCTCTATTCCTTTTTAGTTTGTGTGGCTTTGATCAAGCTACTTAACCTACTACTTAACCTCTCTGTGCCTCATCTCCCCACTGTAAAACCAAGATAATAATAGTGTCTACCTCCTAAGACTGGGGAGAGGATTCAGTGTGCTAATAAAGCTGAGAACTGTACTAGCACATAGTAGCTAGTCATTTTTGTTTTTTAAATTCAACTGACCAACGCCAGAGATACTTGATTGGCCTACGTCATCCCATATCATCAGATAACCCAAACAGCTTGCTCCCTCTGACATCAGGGAGATTTAAGTTCTCTGAAGCAAAGCCTTGCTATCTACTGCGTGGTCTACAGAGTAGCATCAGCACTGCCTGGGAGCCCATTAGAAATGCAGAATCTCAAGGCCTACCCCGCCCTACTAAAATAGAATCTGCATCTAAACACAGTTTGCTGACAGCAGTCACTTGGAATTCTTGTTAAACAACAGAATAACACAGGTCTGAGTAAGGCCTGAGATTCTGATATTCCTAGGACCATACTCAGAGGAACAAGGCTCTAGAGGAAAATTCCAGAGTGGAAATGTTACCAAGATGTGGGAAGACTGTCTCCAGTCTATGAGTGACAAGGAGGGTAGATGGGGTGTGACTAATAACTGAAAGAGCGTACGGCTAAGAACATAAACGACCTAGAGCATAAGGAGCTCCTTGGGAAGTTCTGAGAGGGTAGAGACCAAGTCTTATTCATCTCTGTTTTCTCAGATAAATGCCCGACATGAAGGAGATGGTTCACTGAAATCATCTGACATTAACTCTTAACTTTTGTGGGATATATTAATTTGTCCCCATTTTCAATAAAACTGGAATAATCTTTGTTAGTTTCACAAAAAAACAATTTGGCCAGGTGTGGTGGCTCATGCTTATAACCCCAGAACTTTGGGAGGCTGAAGCAGCAGGATCACTTGAACCTAGGAGTTCAAAGCCAGCCTGGGCAACAGTGTCAATTACTCAAGTGACAGGTGTTTCTGGAGGTATGTCTCTACAAAAAAATTTTTAAAAATTTAAATATTAGGTCAGGTATGGTATCTCATGCTTGTAATCTCAGCACTTTGGGAGACTGAGGCAGGAGGACTGCTTAAATACAACAAATAAGCAAGCAAGCAAACATACAAATAAATAAATTAGCCTGGTGTGGTGATGTACACCTGTAGTCCCAGTTACTCTGGAGACTTAGGTGGAAGAATTGCCTGAGCCCAGGTGGTCAAGGCTGCTGTCAGCCGTGATGGTACCTGAGCAGCAGAGAGAGACCCTGACTCAAAAAAAAAAATTAGCCAAGCATGTTGGCATGTGCCTATAGTTCTAGCTACTCAGGAGGTTGAAGCAGAAGAATGGCTTGAGCCCAGGAGTCTGAGGCTGCAGTGAGCCATAATCCTACCTCTGCACTGCAGTCTGGGTAAGAGAACAAGATCCTGTTTCTAAAACCAAAAACAAACAAAAACACAATTGTTTTGTGTTAGCTGCCCTCCTCCATCCTACCCCAATAAAATATTTAACTCTATACTTCCTACATGGAGAAGATACAATACTATTCTTGATAGAAGGGAATAATTTCTGAATTGTTTTCTTAAGAAATGTCGCTGGCTTTGAAAGACCCAGGAGGTGGAGTGGGGTGGGTAGCAGATGGGAGATGGCAGTGGTAGAACATCCTTTGCAAAAAGTGGGCTGGGTTCACTTGCTGTTACCTTGCTGCCGTTTTCATTTCAAACTCCCAGGATGTTAAAAACTAAGTTAAGGCACCAGAAAATTTTAAGTCTCTCCTTTCTATAACTCTTGACCTTTTCTTCGTGACATATGTAACTTAACCAGTCCCTGGAGGTCAACAACCAGGGAATAATTACAGAAGAGATAGGGAAAACAAAGAGAGACGACAGTAGAAAACGGATACAAGGACTCCTGGAACCCCTCCTACTCCCATGAGCAGAGCCTTCATTTTTAGAAATGACTAAATGTTACGAAGCCATCTCTCTCTCATCCAACGGTCCCTCTGGATAACAGAACAAGACCCTGTTTCTAAAACCAAAAACAAACAAAAACACAATTGTTGTGTTAGCTGCCCTCCCCTATCCTACCGTAATAAAATATTTAACTCTATACTTCCTACATGGAGAAGATGCAATACTATCCTTGATAGAAGGGAATGATTTCTGAATTGTTTTCTTAAGAAAACACCCCACCCTGCATCCTCCACAGACACTTGTCACCTTGGTAATTAACTAAGGGGGAAAATCTGCACATAGGTGAGAAGAGAGTTATATCCCCAGTCTCCACAACTATTATGCAAGTATCTAAATGTGAATGCCCAATCAAGCCCCAATATGCTTCATTGGGGGAAAAAACAAAACAAGGAAAATCTGCAGATGTCCCTTCTAAATCAAAGGTGAGAGACAACTTCTACTATGCCACTCTGGATCAGCAACTATGTATTAACCTATGTATTCAACACTTACATATGCTTATTCTATATATTCCTATATGTACACACATATAGATCTTTGTTCTGCCTATATCAAAAAAGGTTAGTGTTTAAGAAGCCCTTGTCTTCAACCACCAAAGTAACCAAATCATTTCCTGCCTTTAAGTAAGGTCTCCTCCACAAGTAACACGGATCATACATCCATCCTTCCACTCCAGCTACTAACAGAGCTTCACAGATAAATAAAAAATAAAATGATGGCAATTTTTAAAGTTATACACCTAAACACTCATCTGTAAAACAAAATCAAAGCAAGCTGAATACAGGTTTCAACAAACCCCAAATCTCATCTCCAAACTCGGATGAACTTTCAACCAAATAATCTTAAAATTACAGTCCAACACAGTCATTGCTGTTATAGAAAAGTAGAATATGCCCAATACAAATCTATCTTCATAAACTGACTCTAGAGGCCCAGGAGGGGCTCAGACAAAGCACTCCTCCAAACCAAAGCACTCTAAGATTGACTATATAGTTTACTCAAACATGAACCCAGATTTTCTTTTTCTTTTTCTTTTTTTGGGTTGGAGTCTCACTCCATCGCCCAGGCTGAAGTGCAGTGGCACACTGCCACCCCAGTGTCGACCTGCTGGGCTCACGTGATCCTTCCACCTCAGTCTTCCAAGTAGCTGGAACTACAGGTGCACACCACACTTGGCTAATTTTTTTTATTTATTGTAGAGATGAAGTCTTGCCAAGTTGCCCAGGCTGTTCTCAAACCCTTGCACTCAGGCAATCCCTTTACCTCAGCCTTCCTAAGTGCTAGGATTACGGGCTTGAGCCAGCACCCAGATTTTCTAACTTAATGATAGGGCTGAGTGTTTAAATACACAGGAGAGTGAAAAGCACGATAACTATGTTTGCCAAAGGAGGTGAAGGTCTAAATGAGAAGCCTTCAGGAACTATCAGAAATACAGAAATATCAGCACATTGGCATCAGTTTACAAAATGAAACTGCCATCAAATCCCAGAAAATGAGCTGGAGCTCACATTGAAATCTAGGCAAACAAGTAACTGTCCTTCCTCTACATCCCTAAATGCAAGGCTCTGCAGAGTTAACTAAATCTATTGTCTGTTGCAACTAGCACTAAATCAATAAATATTTTAAAGACATGCTCCATAAAGACATGAAAATAATTTTCCACCACAAATAAACAATATGTAAAGAGACTCCCTTCATATGTGAGGAATACATTTCGGCAATCTCAGCTAATAAGGACACCCTGAGAAAAGACATTTTTGTATCTTTTGAGATGATGGAAATCTTATTGAAGGCCCCAAAAAACAAGGCATTAAAAAGAAATTAGACCAGTGGTTCTACACCTTGACCATACGTTAGAGTCACTCAGAAGCTGTTTAAAAAAATCCCAATGGAAGCCAGGAGTGGTGGCTCATGCCTATAATCTGAGCACTTTGGGAAGCCAAAGTGGAGAAATGCTTGAGCACAGGAGTTCAAGACTAGCCTAGGCAACATAGGGAGACCTCATCTGTAAAAAAAAAAAATCAAAAAATTAGCTGAGCATGGTGGCACACACCAGTAGTTCCAGTTACTTAGGAGGCTGAAGCAGAAGGAACACCTGAGCCCAAGGGGTCAAAGCTTCGGTGAGCCCTGATTGGGCCACTGCACTTCAGCCTCCAGCCTGGGTGACAAGAGTGGGATCCCAAACTCATAAATAAATAAATAAGAGGATATGATATGATATAAATATAATAAAAAATAAAAATCCCAATGGTCAGGTACACATTACATCAATTACATCAGTATCTCTGGAGACGAGACTTCGGCATCATTAGCTTTTAAGCTTCCAAGGTGAACTGTAGTATACAGCCATGGCTTGGAATTAGAGACTATTCTAATGACATCTTCCAGATCAGAGAGTTCACCTTAGCATGGTTGTGGGCCCTTGATATGCTGGGACTAGAAGTGTTTGTCTCAAACTAAAATTAACACAAAGATGGAATACTGTACAAGCCACTCCACCTCAAAGGGTCTGAGGACCATGCACACCCAGACTCCCCCCTAAAATGTAATACTGATAAGGCAGGGTCCAGATGGCACCTTAGTCTGTATTTTGGGGAGCACCTCCCTGGCAGAAATGTGAGAGACACTGGAAACAGGTTGAGACATGAACTGACACATGGGCCCAGCTGAGCCATATCAGCTAGGAATGGTGTTGTTTTCAGGACACTATGCAGTCCTGTGTGACTCTTTGAGGGAAAATGTACACCTCCTTAACAAAATATATACAAATCTAATCACCTAGACAACCCCAGATATAAAGGCAAATATAATATAAGTGGATAAATTCAACTGATAAATGCATCTAGTATTTAGGGTGCCTGTTCCTGAATTCAAAATATAAAACATACCTCTATATTATTTATAACTACACAGAAAAAAACAGAAACTTAGAGGACACATTTCCTAACTGTTGCTCCACTCTTGATAAAGCCAGAAAATTCACTTTATCTAAATAAAAATATGTCCTCAATGTTTGTTTTTCATTATTATAGTCCTTTATTTTATTTTTATTATTATTATTTTTAGAAAGCAGGGTTTATTGAGAGGACAGAAAAGCATCCACAGTGGGAGGGGACCTGAAGGGGTTGCCCCAGTCTTTTATTTTTATGCACACATTTCCTACAATAATCTTGACCTCTCCTCACTTATGTTTTTTCCTGTTTTTATTTATGTAGCATAGGCTAAACATTCTTTGACCACTGATTTTTTTTTTTTTTTGGCAAATCTCTTTATTTTTATACAATATTCTACCATTTTTTAACTTTTAATTTTTGTATTTTAAAGATGTGGGGTACAATTCAGGATTAGGTATACAAATGTTCATTATGCAGGTACCCTTGTTGATGAGATGTGCCCCCCATTCCCCAGGCAGACTCCAATTACTGCCAATCCTGCCTCCTCGTCCTCCAGTTTCCCGCTATGGCCAATCCTTTTCTTACAGTATTATGATAATTGTTCAAGGTTCGCTTATGAGTGAGATAATGTGATACTCAGTTCTTTGTTTCTGTGAAAGATCACCCATTATCATTGACTCTAAGTCTATCCAGATTGCTGTGAAGTTCATGATTTTGTTCTTCATTATGGCTGCATAATATTCCATCATATGTATGTCCTCAACGTTTACCACTGATACCCTCTAGGTTTCCCTACTCTAAATCCAGCTTTAGATACTGTGGCATGGCTTCATTGAAAAGTAAACTAATGGAAATGGATAGAGCAGAGGTGTTTTTAAAAACTTCACTGAAATCAACGCATATTTATTTCAAAATATTTAAAGGCACAAATCTACAAAAAAACTTAAATAAAAAGAAAATTGAACACATTGTAGACTTTTTAAAGATAATGTTTTAAATAACAGGAAAATGTTAAAGTGTAAATTTAGAAAGGCAGAAAAAAGTCATTAAAAGATATTCAAAAATTTTATATATGTGTGTGCATATACATATATAAAATTTCTGAATATCTTTTTATACACACAAACACACACACATATATATACAGCACATACAATTTTGGTTTTTTTTTTAATTGGAGTCTCACTCTGGCATCCTGGCTAGAATGCAGTGGCATACTCACAGGCACCACAGGCTCGACCTACTGGGCTCAGGCAAATCTTTCTGCCTCAGCCTTTTAAGAAGCTGGAACTACAAGTGCACATCACAATGCCAGACTAATTTTTCAATTTATTGTAGAGATGAGGTCTCACCAAGTTGCCCAGGGTGGTCTCGAACCCCTGTGCTCAGGCAGACCTCTCCCCTCTCCTCCCAAAGTGCTGGGCTTACAGGCATGAGCCACCACATCCAGCAAAAATATATATTTTAAAGAGCACTCATTAAAAAAACAAACAAAAAACCCGGCTAACTTTATAACTCTGAATGCAGGCTTTGAGTCACTGATGCTATTAGGCAGGCGGCCCTTAATCATGTTCCTCAGACTCTCTGGAGGTTCTGAAGCCCGGCTGGCAAGTTCAAATTCAGATCTGCACATGTTAGTTATGTGAGCTCACTTAACCTCTCTAAACCCGCCTGTCTCCTCTGTAACATTGAAAGAAAAATGGTACCTACCTCCTATGTGGAGACACTGGAACTCCTATGCACTGCTGGTGAGAATGTAAAATGGTGCAACCACCGTGGAAAACAGTACGGAGAGCCCTAAAAAAATAAAACACAAAATTACCATATGATCTAGCAGTTCCAATTTTGGGTACACATCCCAAATAGTTGGAAGCAGGGTCTTGAAGAGATATTTGTACACCCATGTTCACAGCAGTCTTATTCACAATAGCCAAGAGGCAGACGCAACCCAAGCCCTGTTCCATCAATGTATGAATGGATAAGTAAAATATGGCATATCCATACAAATGAATAGTATTTGATCTTAAAAAGGAAAGAAAATTCTGGAATATGCTACAATAAGGTAAACCTTAAAGATGCTATGCTAAGTGAAATAAGTCAGGCACTGCATGATTCTACTCCTGTGAGGTACATAGAGTAGTTAAATTCATAGAGACAGAAAGTAGAATTGTGATTGCCTGGAGAAGGTGGGAAGGAAAAATGGGGAACTATTATTTAATGGGTGTAGAGTTTCAGTTTGGGAAGATGAGAAAGTTCTGGAGATGGATAGTGGTGATGGTTGCACAACATTGTGAATGCACTTGATGCAAGCAAACTGTACACTTAAAATGGTCAAAATGATCATTCTTCTTTGTAGATTCTGTCACAATTTTACAAATAAAAATAAGTAAGAAAGAATAGTACCTACCTCCCAGAGTTGTAGTAAGGATTCAACACATGTGAAGTGTTTAAAGTATGCCTGGCACGGAGTAAGCCCTCCATAGATAATGCTACTAACTTATTTTCCTGCTTTGTAGCTCCCTACAGTCCCCACCATAGTGTTTTACATGAAAAAATGCTCACTGACTAGACTTGGATTCTCCCCCTTGGAGCTATATACATTCTGCAACGAAACATTTCCAGCCCTGGGCTTCCTTCTAGCATAAACACTCTTTCATTTCAACAAAACTCCCATTGCAATCAGATGATGAAGAAGCCACCTAATTTCTGAACTGAGTCTTCTCATGACATAAAGCTGAGATGTCCACCTAGAAAACAACTAATTTTATTGTCCTTATTTCCTAAGTGGTTTGTTAATAATTTTGACTCAAAAATAGGTTTATAGGCTAACATTGTCATGCAAATCTGATAGTGGAGAGAAGAAAGTCCCCTGCTAGTCATACATATTCTCTCACTTTTTATCATAACCAAGACTTTTTACTTCTTTGCTTGATCCCTTTAAACACGTTTTATTAAATTTTCAAGCATATACAAAAGTAGAGTTCAACCAGCCCCCACACAGTTTCACAAACAATTTTAACCCTTTTGACTCAAACACACTGCCTCTAAATTCTCAAAAAAATAAAAATAAAAAAGAATAACACCACAACAGTTACACTGAAACAATTTCCATCTCTAAAAATAGTCATCATCATCATCATTATTTTTATTTTCTTTTATGAGTTCTTTTTTGATATTGTCTCACCTCCTCTCATTTCTTCCTTAATATATATAAATAATATCTACCTTGCCAAGGTTACTGTGCAGATACCACATCTACATAAGTACACAGCTTGGTATGTGGCATGTATCATTTTCCTAAGAAATACTAGGTCTCTCTAGACAGCTTGCTGTCTTGCTCCACTTTCTAAGATACACACACACACACACACACACACACACACACACATACACACACACACACACACACACACACACAATCCCACCCACAAATCCTTCTCCATTCTTTATTCCTTACTCTTCCTTTCCCTTCCTAAACACTGGTCCTGACTTACTTCCTGCCCCTTCCACCTCTTTCTTAGCCAGGGATTCCAACCTCAAACGCCTAGTCGCAAATCTAATTAACTAGAAGACCCCAGATATAAAGGCAAATATAATGTGGCTTAAATCAACTGAGAAATGCATTTAGCATTTAGGATACCTGTGCCTGAATTAAAAATATAAAGCATATATCCATATTATTTATAACTATACAGAAAACCAGGCTAGACACTGGATTGCATAATAATCACAAACAGGAAATTGTATGAAGGTCATCCCTGCGTGTACATGCATGTGTGTTTGTATTTTAAACATTAAAACTTCTTTTTTGATGATCTAAGAAGTTTTATGTGCTAATGAGATTCATTTCCTTCCAGTACTTCTTACCTTTGGTAGACCTGCCACCTCTAATTTGTTTTAAAAGGAATTCTAATCACCCAATCAATCATGCTTCTGACCTTTAGCCTTCACAGTGACTTCACTGTGGTCAAAATTGGCTCTAAAAATTTGTGTTATATCAGATCTGTTGCCCTCAGACTCCAAAATGCCAATGACAGGAATATAATTTGAGCGATTCATCTGATAGAGAAAAAATTGGTATATGAAGTTTCTAATTTGTCTTCTACCAAGATTCTTTAACTAAAAGTAAATATCTATGATATTATTAAGTAATACCTTTCCCTACATTAGGACTTAAAGACCATACATTATTCAAGTTTCTATGTATCTACAAAGCAGATAAATGAGAGTGAAAACAACTGTTGAAGGTTCCACATTCCAAAGATATACCCAAAGTCTCTAACTAGTCTCTTCACCACAAAAAACGCATGGCCCAGTTTGGGTTTTAAATAACTTCTTTTACAATATAGCTGTACAGAATGACTAAGTAATAATCCTTCCAATCCCCACCCCTTCCCCTTCGAGCATACATGCAACCTTAACTACATTTTTCCTGCCTTTCTGTTTACATCCTACATCAAGGCAAGAGGAAGCACTCTTCCTGCCTAGCAGAATTCTAGTTTCTACTCCACCACACCACTGGAGCTATTTTCAACAGTGTCACCAATGGCCTCCTATTTACTCAATCTAATAGCCACTTTTCAATGTTTTACCTTGAACTCTCTACAGCATTTGACACTATTGTTTGCACCTTCTTCAAAACTGTGCCTTCCCTCAGTTTCTATGGTCTCTCTTCTGGCGTTCTTCCCACCTCTCTGAAGATGCCTACTCAATCTCCTTCAAGAATCCTCCAATCGTCCCTATCATTCAGTGACCCCAGAGTTCCATCTCTGGTAACCTTCTCCTTTCCCTCTGCTACATAACCTTTCTTGGTCCCATCTACTTTCAAATATATTTTGCTTCAATTGTCAATTACATGCCAAGGTCCCCTAAAACTCTGTATTTCCAAAGCCAGTCTCCCCCCGGAGATCTAGTCCACATGGATACCTGTCTTTGCAGACTTCCCCACGTTGGTGTCTCTCAGGCACTTTAAACTCAACACACCCCAATTCTAATACCACCTCATATATTTGCTACCTGGATGAAGACTATCAACCAGCACTTGATTATCCTATCCAGAAAGCTGGGAGACATTCATTAGTCCTCCTTCTCCTTTATTCCTCATACCCAGAGACCAGGTCTGATTGCTTCTAAATCCCAAATCTCTCTGGAATTTTTCCATCTCTCCATTTTGTTCATTGCTGCTAGTTCAGAACTTCATCATCTCACCCACATTACCAAAATATACCACAAATACAGTTCTCTGCCACCAATCAGTACATGTGCCTTTGACCAGCTCTCCAGGCTGCTGGTAAAATGGTCTAAAACACAACACTTACAAGATCACTTTTCTGCTTAAAACTCTCCAGAAAAATTTAGTCTTCTACCCTCGTAATTTATTTCCTGAGTATCTGACCAACTTCATGTCTCATCATCAACTTCCTCTCTGGAAATATCGGTCATCCAGAAGCACAGGTCCATATAAACACAGTTCCCTCAGTCAAGGAAAGTCCTCCCATTCTTTGCCTCCCTAGTTCTTTGCCTAGTTAACTCCTACTCATCCTGATAACCTCCCTGAGAAAACCTCTGACTTGACCTGTCTGGGTTAGGTAACCATCCTTTCTATCTCACAGCACCTATCTAGCATTGATCATCCATATTACAGATTTTTGTTATAGTGGTTGACTTATTAGTCTCTCCCACTAGACTATGCACTCTTTAGAAGAAGAAAATATGTCTTATTGGACTTTGTATAAATAACTATCACATATTTGTAAAATTCACAAATAAGTATTCATAAACCTCATTTTTCACCAAATATATTCAAGATTTAATCCTAAGGATAAATAAATATCTCACTAATTATCAGTACCAGAGAGACTAAGTGGTTTTTCATCAGAGACCTCAGACTTCATTTTCTTACAAATTATAAAAGTCAAAGGGGAGTCTTTCTCTATACTGAAGAGTTTAGGGAGTTGGGATCACCACCAGCCTCTTAAGCCTCATCACCCACCTCCTGCCCAACCCTCCAGCATCTCGCCTTCAGAGAAGTGCCTTAAGCAGCACTGGATTTTGGAAAAGAGATTAGACAGTGTTCAACTTATTCAAAATTAGCATCCTACCAAAATCCCAATGATAAATGAAAGAATCAAAGTTAAGCAACAGCTCCCTATGCTAGATAAAGCCAAGTTCCTTATATTAGATAATGTCAACAAGACTGAACAAGCAAAATAACTGAGCACTTAGTAGGTAAATACAACCAAGCCTTTTGCCTAATGGTAAAATACATGACACCATAGGGTTTCTATACCTATTTCTTTAGTGTACAATAGTGTAAAGGATAAAAGTAGATTCTTTTGTGTGTGTATGTGTGTGTGTGTCTGTCATAGCCTCAAGAATGTTCTAGAGGTTCGTATTTATTGGCATTGGACCTAGATTCCTACCGGTGAGCATAGATCAGCCCTGGGCCATTGGCAGGAAAATCAGCATCCTCCTCTGCCTTTAATTCAGTTCCCGTTAATCCAGCAACTCAAATCCCTCCTACTTCTACCTGTTGTCCAAAGAAAATAAAATAGCTCAGGGACATGATGTGTTGCTTTCAACAGTCAGCTAAGTCTCAACGCTGGAGGGTAGCAGTATTTCAAGTTCTGCCCATTTCGTTCCAACCAATAAAAAATAAGCAGAGGTAGAAGGTGGAGAGCAAAGACACTGGCAGCCCTGAACCTTGCTAGACCTTTATAGCTGTGTCTCTGGACTTGTAGGCCACATCTCTACTTTCCAGTCTCCACACAATTCCTTGAGGCAGACGACCAGTGAATGACACTGCTACACACCTGGCTTAAAGTTACTGACTCGCTGCCGTTTGGAGACCCAGCTGTCCTCTGGACTCATCATCACAATGATCCCATCAAAGGAAGAGCTGGTTCAGTCATAGACCATCTCTCAGCTACCCTTCATCTGTAGGTATGCATCACAATTATCACAACCATCATATTCAAACTGGTTTATAGTACTGACCAGCAAACACAGCAAACAGGCATGCAGATGCTGCAGGTCCTTCAGTACCGCCTCCAGGACCACGTTCTTCAACAGGAAGAATCAAAAGTAGATTCTTATATCTATATGCTTTTGAGAAGACATATTTCCTTCTAAGATTAGAACAGTGCTCCCATTCTAGAATTATTTAAACCCAACCCAGAGGGATAAAAGGAGGATATACTAACTAAGGTTGAGCTCATCAATCAATCACAGGTCACCAAAACAGGAATATGTCAACCTAGAGTTTGTATAGTTCAAGTAGAAAACCGAGTTATAATCTACTTGAGCACATTCTGCTTGAAAAACTCCTATACTATTTAATCCAGGCTGTCTTGTTTCTAAACATTAAAAAATTTAGAAACACAAATATTGTGTATTTTAAGTTATCAATAGAACAGACATCCAAATTACTTTCATGATCTTTTCTCCCATGGAATTTGCAATCCCAATGGTAAGGTAAAGGCAATCAGTTAGATACTACAGAACCTGCTAGCTTTGTATAGAAAGTATACTACTCGACTAAAGAAACATCTGTATGAGGAAGCAAAGGTTGTCAAGTATTACTGCCCCCCAAGCCACATAATATCGTTTGTCATAACAGTTAGTACAAAGCAGATAAATGAGAGTGAAAACAACTTCTGTTGAAGGTTCCACATTCCAAAGATATACCCAAAGTCAATTTTCCTGAAGTTTCAGGAAACATAATATGGCAGAAAGCTATTTTTAAAAAAAAAATCTTACCAATAAAAACACCAAAATTAACAGCAATCTTAAAAATTTTATGCTTTCTGACTAGCTTCTAAAAATAACCCTGAGCACAAAGTAATAGCATTCCTTCTGTTTTGGAATTTCTCTGAAACAAGAATACAAGCCTGTGCCTGATACGGTAAGTCCACAAGCAGTTCTATTATTTCCAGTCTTTAGGGCAGTGGTAAGGAACAAATATAGAATATTCAAACTTTTCATCATTAAAGCTCAAATGTAATTCCTTCAGTTATGGCTTAAAACTGGAATTTGACTAAAGTTATATATTAAATGTATCATCAAAATATTTCTAACATTTTTTTTAATTCATTATTGCTATTAAAGTGAACCACCATCAAAATTTTTCCACTCTAAGGGCATGTCAATTGTGAAGAAAATGTAGCAGAATGGAGGAAATAATATTCTTTATAATATCAATTTTTTGTTTGTTTGTTCGTTTCAGTTGGAGTCTTACTCCATCATCCAGGCTGGAGTACAGTGGTACACTCACAGCCACCCCAGCGTCAACCTGCTCGGCTCAGGCGATCCTTCTGCCTCAGCCTTCCAAGTAGCCGGAACTACAGGCGCACACTACCACATCCAGCTAATTTTTTGATTTATTGTAGAGGTGAGGTCTTGTCAAGTTGCCCAGGTTGGTCTCAAACCCGTGGGCTCAGGCAATCCCCCCACCTCAGCCTCCCAAAGTGCTAGGATTACAGGCTTGAGCCACTGCGTGTGGATATAATATTAATGCTGATAGTCAAGTAACTTAGAACTCCAACCTAGAATAAATGACTTGATCTATACCTATATGTTTTACCAAACTCAAAAATTAGCATCATTTTGATAAATGAGAAAATAGCCTCAATAACTGAGTTGCTTAAAATCAGAATCAGTGAAGTGATGGCACGGACTGACCAGCAGCTGTTTTCTCTCACCTATATATTAAAAAGTCATTAGAGCAGTATTTTTCTAGTACTCGATGCTTTAAGAGTATGTTCTTAAGCTCTGTAAGGAGAAGGTAAGCTGCATTAGAGCAAGGACTTTTGTGTGTCCCCACCCCTACCTCCATATTGCCAGCACCTAGATCAGTGCCCAGCACAGCATGCTTATTTGTTGAATGAATGGAAGAATCTAGCTACATACATTCAAAACCACTGGTCATGGCTGTGTCCAAGAACAGTTGTCATCAAACTCTGTAGTGTCAGAAAACCTATCTGGTCATAGGAGAACAGAGCACAAGAAGGAAGGACAAACTTGCCCTCATAATAAGGCATCAAAAGAAGCTGCTCCAAATTACTGACTGGAAACGTCAAAAGAAGACAGCAGAAACTCAGGACAGATGGCTGGACAAGATATAACAGACAATCACTGGGCTCAGCACAGATGGAAAGCCAGACCCACAGGAGAAAATCATTGTCACCAGTCATAACCATGATGTTGCCAATGAGCTATGGGAAAGAACATTTTGGATGCAGTGACACTCCCTGGCAAATATGAGGAGGGCTCTGGAAGAAAGGCAGAGTGGGAAGAAGAAAGATGACAGGAAGGAAATAGGAAAAGAAAAAATATTATAGAAGAACTGATAGATATCTACCATTGGTTAAGTCTGATATTATAATAAGTAGAGGGCTCTGTGATTCTGTTCAACTCAACCCTATCCTTTGCCTTCAATAAAGGCAGCTGCTTTAAATTTCCCAAAAGTGTGGCCACAAAGATAAAACACCTCTTGAAAAAAAGGAATGGAGCCACATAAGGCTGGAATAACTTGAAGAGCTCCTCATCTTAAAGAAGTCCCCATTTGTACTAGTAGTATTTTTTGTTTTGCTTCTTTTCTGGAAGGGGTTTACCTCTAAGCATTCACATAAACAGGGCTATTTCTAACACAGAATCTATGGCTTTCTACAAAGTTCTTCAAGGAAGTGACATCAACAGAAAGTAGGCCAACTCTGCAAGATTCGTTCTCTGGAAGTGGGAAGAGCTATGAGGTTGAGAAAATGTGGAGAAGCAGAAGACTGAAGTCCTCTCAATGGGCTCACAACAGGCCAGGGAGCAAGCTAATTTCAGGGACAGGAGGAGAGCAAGAAGATGTAGGCAACAGAAAAACGGCTACTCCTAGTGCCAAAGGAGAGTAGGAAGAGGAAATACTTAAGGAAGGAACCAGTTGCGAGGTTTTAGGATACCTCCTAAGGCAACTGTGAGTACCAGGACAAGATAATGAGTACCATCCCCCTATTTCTCTTCTTCTGCCTTCCCTTACTAACACCACTGCCACCTCTAACACAAAATCCACAGCAAATGACTACGGCTCAATTCCCCATAAATAAAAGTGTCTCAGAAGCCAAGTCAGGCTAAAAAGTGCCTTGAGCTCAATATGCAAAATCAGATATGAGCATAAGCTTAAGGACTTCGCCAAACACAGGAAAGAATCAACACCAAAACCAAATTTAGCTTTCCAAGCAATAAAAGACATTCTCTTTACCTAAAACGCGAATCAGGCTAGAGCTAACAGGCAGCCCTCAACAGAGCTGAGTCATGGGGCGAGGGCCACACTCTGTGCTCTGCAGACAGGGTCAGACCCAAGGTCACAATCACAAGTTTTCTCCTAAGTTAGGTCTAATGAGGTCAGGTTCCTGTACTAAGGGTTCACATGGGCAATGAGACTTAGGAGTGGTAGCAAAACTAACGTGGAAGACACACTGAGTTTGAGGCAACAGCAGACTATGCAGATGGAAATGTTAAGTGCCTTGTGATAGAGGTTCACCTTAGTGATAACAGAATATAGGAAGTAAGAGGCTCTGGGGAAACAGACAGAGGCACTGCAAGGAGGGAGACCCCCATGGAGGACAGAGCTCAACTCAGCATCACAGAAGCTAAGGAAGGAGACTATTTCAAGAAGGTGAAGTAGAACACTGGTCAAGGTGTGAAATGCCAGCGATGAGTTGAAGAGGAGTTTAAAGGAGGTGGGGGAGTGTTTATGTAATCACCAGGAGTGTATCAATGATTTCTGAAAAGTTGTTTCAGTAATGAGTAAGATATAAACTAGGAGTTCATAAGCATTACTTATAAACCATAACGATAAATTCTAAGTAATGCATTAACAAACAGAACCCAGAAGTTGCTGAGGGAACACTATACCATGCACAGAGGGACTGGGTGGGTGGTAGGCATACAAAGAATGCAGGGGAAATTCAAGATAGGAAATGTATTCCTTTAATTGACCCTATGATCACAAGAGAAAAATCTTAAGATCAGCTCCCCAGATACTCTAAAGCCATCAGACCAGAGTTAACATTCACTCTTGATTAAGATAAATAAAGTTTTAATAAACAGGGATAACTGTTGCCTTGATATATCCTCCAAATGATGAATCCCAATATAGCCACCAAAACTCCAGAATAGATTTATGAGAAACTACTATAAGTATTCCATAAGAGTCCAACTTCTGAAGAGAGAAATGAGAATCAGCTAATGATAGTTCCCCCAAGACGAATTACAAATGCCTGGTGAAAGTTACAAAAAGATGTTCAATCTCACTCATTAGCAAAATATAAATTAAAATGACAATTAGGGCCAGCATGGTAGCTCAAGCCTGTAAACCCAGCACTTTAGGCCAAGGTGAGGGGACTACCTGAGTCCCTGAGTTCGAGAACAGCCTGGGCAACTTGGCGAGACCTCATCCCTACAATAAATCGAAAAATGAGCCAGGCATGGTAGCATGCGCCTCTAGTTCTGGGTAGTTGGAAGGTTGAGGCGGAAGGATCGCCTGAGCCCAGCAGATCAATGCTGGGGTGGCCGTGAGTATGCCACTGCACTCTGGCCTGGGCAATGGAGTGAGACTTCAACTCAAAAAAAAAGGCAATTAGATACTATTTTTAATCTACAGATTGTGAAAAATAATACTATTTGATAACACACTATTAGTAAAGGTCTAAGAAAGAGGCATTGCTGGTAAAGCCCTTATAGAAGATAATGGGGGAGGCCAAGCATGATAGCTCATGCCTGTAATCCCAGTACTTTGGGAGACCAAGGCAGGAGGATAGCTTGAGGCCAGGGGTTCAAGACCAGCCCAGACAACATAATCAGACCTCCATCTTTACAAAAAATGTAAAAATTAACCAAACAAGAGAATCACTTGAGCCCAGGAGTTCGAGGTGTCAGTGAGCTATGAACATGCCATGCATTCCAGCCTGGGTGACAAAGTGAGACCCTGTCCCCTAAAAAAAAAAAAGATAATTTGACAATATCCACAAATATTTTAAATGCATATGCCCTTTAATTCCGCAAATACTAATTTAAAACTATAGATATAACTGTTTGTGTGCAAAATGGTACATGAACAAGGATATTCACCAAACAATTTTTTTTTGAAAGCAGGATTTATTGAAGACAGAAAAGCTCCCACAGTAGGAGGGACCCAAGGGGGTTGGCCCCACTAAATAATTTTTAAGAGCCAAAGACAGGAAACAAATTCGTATTAACTAGGGACTGGTCAAGTAATTAAGAATAAGGCAGCTCTGCATGTATTGATACAGGATATATTGTTAAATGATAAAAGCAAGATATTAATTAGTGTGCACAATGACAGACATTTTAAAGAAAAGGAATGTAAATGTAGTTTATGCATGAAACCATGTGTAAGAAAATGTACAAGAACTGGTAAGAGACAAAAGAGAGTTAAGAGGCTTACTTTTCATATATGCATTTATGCCTTTTTTTATTTTTTGAGTTGGAGTCTCACTTCGTCACTCAGGTTGGAGTGCAGTAGCATGCTCACAGCCACTCCAGTCTCGAACTCCTAGGCTCAGGCGATCCTTCCATCTCAGCCTTCCAAGTAGCTGGAACTCAGGAGCACACTACCACAATTGGCTAATTTTTTTTTTTTTAGTTTATTGTAGAGATGAGTTTATATGTAGAGATGCTCACCTCAGCCTCCCAAAGTGCTGAGATTATAGGCTTAAGCCACCACACCTGGTCCCCTATGCTTTTTGAATGTTATATACTACCCGGATTATACCCTAGTGGCTTTATGGTCATCCTCTTCTTCATCCCCTCCATGAAGTCAGTTGTTAAGGCCTCTAACTTGACAATATCTGTTATGTAGCCCTGCTTTCCACTTTAACCAAGACTGATAAAATGTAGACTCTAGCATCTTCCTCCTAGAAAATGAAACAGCCTTTAACCACTCTTTTTTAAATAATTACCTTCTCTGATTTACCTTAGGCACTATACCTGGACCTGCCTTTCTAAAGCACAAGTTAATTAAGCTTCAAAAGATCAGGGTTCCACATGGCCTATCAAAGTACACCGCATAGGCCCAAGGGCCTATCAAAGTACACCTGCCCCCCTCAAGGGACTACATCCCATGCTCTAGCTGAACAGAACTAGAACAGCTAATTTTTCCCCACCACCAAACTTAAATTCTGGTGGTCTCCTCCATCAGGAATGCCCATGTCATATGTTCCCCATGGGAAGCCTAAAATGGTTTAGAGCCTTCAACTTCTACTGTAAACATCACTTACCTTAGGACCTTTCCCTAATGTCCATTCCAGATGTGACTGCTCCTCCTAACGCCATGGACTGTGTGTTCCTTTTACGGCCCTTATCACAGGCTGCCTCGCATGTCTATTAGCTGCTGCTCTCTCCTAAGGAGCCATGCCAATGGTAAGCCTCTCACCTCAGGAGTTGCATCTGTTCCTTAGCATCCTGAGCACAGTGATGCTCTCACAGTAATACAGAGCAAGTCATGGTGAAGGTAACACTTTCTTTCAAATTCTCAATTCCTATTGCTCATTAAATGACTAAAGAAAGCCATCTGAATCCCTAAGTTTAAATGTACTTATTTTGCATGGACGCACAGCGTTTACAATGACATTATACTAACAAGCTAAGAAGTATCAAAAATATTAAATAACTTTACTGATTATTTTTACCTTCCTCAGTGAAGATTGGTATAAAGTTTGGAATATCCAGCACATATGCAAAAAAGTCAATCTTACTGTCACTGAAAAGTAATTTTCTAAAATTATTGTTCTCTTAAATGAGAGAAATGATCTAACTCAGGGTGAGTATGTAAGGTTAGTGATGGCTAGGAGCAGTGACTAAATTGGATAGTTTCAGGTCCTTAACAAAAAGTGTCTACCATTTCCCAACATAAGGCAATTATGCATTTAGTTAGGTTACAGTCATTTTAAAGGAGATGATCCTTCTAGACACATAGATGTAAGTACTATATATTGATTTGGACAATCACTGTGGACAAGAATTTTAGAATGCATAATCAAATTCAGGCAGAAAGTAGAAGAGTGGTTAGCAGGGATGGGGGTTGAGAGAATGTGTTGTTGTTGTTGAATAGGTAAAGAGTTTCACTTAAGAATAATGAAAAAATTTTGAAAAACGGGTAATGGTGATAGTTACACAACAATGTGAATGCACTTAACTGTACACTTAAAAATGATTAAAATAGTAAATTTCATGTTACATATATTTTACCACAATAAAAATGTCCATTATGAAACATGTATTTTAAACATTTTATTTTTAATACAGTAAAAGATGCAACTACAGGTTTTTTTTATTTCTGATTTAAACATTTGAATAAGACAACATAAACAAAACATCAGCATTTTGTTTTCAATCTAATACATCATTAAAGATTACCCTGTTAAATGTTTTTCAAATCTTACCTTTACCTGGAAAGTGCTAATATACCATTAAAGTTTAATCTGCCAATACTTTTTGGGGTTTTTTTGTTTTTTTTTTTTTACTCAGAGTCTCACTCTGTTCCCCAGGTTAGAGTGCAGTGACATGTTCACAGACACCCCAGTGTCAACCTGCTGTGCTCAGGCGATACTTCTGCTTCAACCTTCTAAGTAGCCGGAATTACAGGTGTGCTTTATCACACCTGGCTTATTTTTTTATTTATTGTAGAGATGAGGTCTCACCAAGTTGCCCAGGCTGGTCTCAAATAATCCTCTGGCCTCAGCCTCCCAAAATGCTGGGATTATAGGCTTGAGCCACCGCATGACCTAATTCTTCTTTTTTTAAATCCTACTCTTCATCTGAAAAGCTTTTAGACTCCAAGACCAATCCATGCTATGTAGTCTTAAGGCAACAGTTGCATAAATACTTGCTGACAATGGTTAGTCAAGCAAAGGAAATTGAAGAAAGCTTGAATGCAAAGTAAACCCAACCCTTATTCCTGAATGAGTAGTCCCTCAAACTAGAGCCCAGGATGGCCACAGCCAATTTGAAAGAATTCAATTAAAATAATAAAATTCAAAAAATAAAGAATAGAAAGAAAATACGACAATACTGAGTCAAAGAATGCCGCCAAAGACATAAGATCTTCTACCCCTACATAATTTTCAAGTAAACCATAAACATACCTATTACATATTTAAAAATAAATTATACACATGATACTACTTTTAAAAAGCCTTTTCAGTATCAGAAATTGCCTGCGTTTAATGTTATAGTATTCAATGGTAATATTTTGAAATGTCAGAAACTAATAAAATCACTTTCTCAAGCTGTGTGTCGCCCACAACAGCAGCCACTAGCTACATGTGGCTACTTAAGTTTAAATCAATTACAAGCAAATAAAATTTAAAATTAAGTTCCTTAGTACACTAGCTGCATTTAAAGTGTTCCAGAGCAGCATGTAGTTGGTGACTGCCATACTGAACAAAGATACAAAACACTACCATCATACAGACTGCCTATTGAACAAAGCAGATCTAGACACTAAGTGTCTTTTGGTGAAGTAATCACTGCATTTTCATTATTCATTCATTCATTCACTCAACCAATGTTGGCTGAGTTCCTACTGTGTGACAGGCATGATACTAGTTGCAGGCTTGCAACAAAAAATGAAACTAACAATGCAAGTAGGAGATCATTAAAAACCTAAAAATAAATGTAGAGACCTTATTTTTATATAAGAAAGAGTAGCTGAGGAAGTAACTTTTAAGCCATGGTTAGAAAGACAAGCCATTCAAAAGACAGAGCTTACAGATTAAAAAAAAAACAAAAATACTGAAGTATCAAGGTACACAGGTGGGAAGGGCTTAGCATGTTCTAGAAAGTGATTTTTGTGCACTTTGCAGCCATCTCATTAAACTCGAAACACCAAGCAAAGCATTTAACTGACACCCAAATCTATTCCAATGGTGGAGTTAGACAACGGTCCATATATTATCCAAGGCAGTTCTCCTTCTCCCTCTAAATCACTTGCCTTTTTGTCATTTCATTTCTTGAAGCACTTCTGAGTGGGCAGGTACAGAAAAAGCAATTAATTTTGTTACTTCTCAACAGAGGAAAAATAGGCTTAAATGAATTTCTGAATTACTATGAATTTGAACTAGCTGTATTCTTCCTTGCCATTGTGAACAGGGGTAATCAAGATATTTTCATCACAGGCTGAGCAATTTCCACTTAAGGGCAAGTTATCATTACTTATGTCAGGATTAAAAATGCACGTAGACTTCAAGCAGCAATATCCAGGAAGTGTAGCTGGCTGCCATGCAGTGGATACCACAGTACTGTCACTGTCCCACAGACAGCTCACAGATGGGGGACTAAAAACACCCCCAGTCTTCAAAAGACAGGGCGGAGGGGAGTTCACTCCAAACAGTGAACTCCCTTGGTGCATCTGCAGCTAAGGTGCTTTGAATGCTTTGCCCAGGTGTAATGGTTAATCTTATCTGTCACTTACTGGGTCTTCAAGTGCCCAGATACTTGGTTAAACTTTATTTTCCATGTGTCTGTGAGGATGTTTCAGGATGACAGCATTTGAATCAGTAGCATGAATAAAGCAGATTGTACTCCCCAATGTGGTATTTCTCATTGAGGACATGAATAGAAAGAAGGGCTAGATAAGAAAGAATTCTCTCTGTCTTTCAAGCTAGGACATCAGTCTTCTTTCATCAGACTAAGACTAGAACTAGATCTTACACCATTGGTTCTACTTGTTCCCAGGTCTTCAGACTTGGAACATACACCATTGGTTCTCCTGGGTCTCCAGAATGTCAACTGTAGATCTTGGGACTTCTCAGCCTCCATAACTCTGCAGGTCAAGTCTTTATTAATTATACATTATTTTTATTTATTTATAGAGAGTAACAGAACAAGACTGACACACCCAGCAACTCATTTAACCCTATGTATTTATTATTTATTTATTTATTTATTCATCTATTTCGAGTTGGAGTCTCACTCCGTTGCCCAGGCTGGAGTGCAGTGGCACACTCACGGTCACCCCAGTGTTGACCTGCTGGGCTCTAGTGATCCTTCTACCTCAGCCTTGCAAGTAGCTGGAACTACAGACACACACTACCATGCCCAGCTAATTTTTTTATTTATTGTAAAGACAAGGTCTCGCCAAGTTGTCCGGGCTAGTCTCGAATCCATGGGTTCAGGCAATCCACTCACCTCAGCCTCCCAAAGTGCTGGGATTACAGGCTAAGCCTGTAAATCCATTCAACCCTATTTAAATATACATTGTCATTCTACCTTTTCTTCTTCTCCTCATTCCCTTTTCAACTCAAGTTGCTTTCTAATATCAAGTCTCTGGCTGTGCTCATTACAGCACATCATCCTCAGCCCAAGTTTCCTTTGAAAGACGTACACAAAGCATCTGTAGGACACAGCTCCATGACCTCTGAACAGAGACAGGAGGCCCTTGTAGAATGATACATACTCAGGGACAATACGAGTATACCCTAGATATGGCCCTAAGCAGGAGACTGGGGCCTGGGAAGGGGTCCTGGGGATACCCAACCCAGATGTCCCCTTCCCCGCAAGTGCCATAAACTGGGCATGCAGGTCATGCTGAGGCCATGGGTGAAGTGTCCTCTGTGCTCACTAACCACATCTTGCAGCTATGAATAGTGAATATTCTCATGTACCCTTTCTTGAAGGAGTCGGAAGTTGGCCCCTTGGGCTAGTTCAGACCAGTTCAGGCACGACTGGATCAATGCCTATAACTTTTGGTTACCTTTCATTCACCTTTAGTTCATTATAATACAAAAAAATAAAATCCTACTCCAAGAGAGAAATCATAGTCATTTTCTGTACACGCAACATATGTATAAATATGTTCCCACACTACAACTGCACACCAGAAACTTTGTCCTTTTCATGCTTAACCTCACACTCTGCCCTATGTAAAATGCTATATAACTTGTATGCCTTTTACAAGCAATCAGGAAAATGAGGGGAGTGTGAAAATGGACAACTTGTTGCAAAATAAATTTTGAATAACACTGAACAAAGAAAAAAGGACAATGTTCTCCTCTATTATAAATTATGATACACATTGAATTTTTAAAGTCCCATAAATATAATTTAAATCTTAAATCTATTCACTCTAAACTTAGTATTTCTGATACTATGCTATTGCATAAAATCAGACTTTAGCTTTGAAATCGCCAGCTACCCTTTATACCCTACAGAGATAATGTGAGAAATAATCACTTTAAGAACAAATGTACAAAGTATTCAGAAGTTGGTATTCCTTAACTTTAACAAGTTTTACTGCATTTTCTTTGCACTAAACTTGTACTCTTCTGATAAATAAAAAGATCTGTGTTATTGTAATTATTTTTTTAAAGTATCCACAATTACCCATTTGGAATTGGTATCCATTTTATCTTCCTCAAAAATGTAACTGACAAATAAAGTCATTCCAAAACTTCTTTGGTTTGCTTAAAAAGCAAACCATTCTAAGCTGCCATCTTGTTTAATGTTTTGGTTTAAGTCTTTCAAAAAGTCAAATATCTACATGTAAATAATCTGTGAACCAGCCCCTGCCTACAAATGCAAAAGCTTTAAGTAACACTAAATTGCACTATTTGTGCCTTTATCCTGTGTTTTCTTCAGTTACCATTTGGTCAATGAATGAGAGAAAGGTGAAGTTAATTATAGAATAACTTCTATTTGAATTTGGCTAATACACCATAGAGAGAAGAAATTATTCTTCCTTACGCCACAGTATTCTAAGGTTGTTTCAGGAGATCCTGAACCTGAATTGAGGAGGACCAGGCGAATTTTATTTCAAGATATAACAATACAATGTATTTGCTCCTGTGCTGCCTGATTTACAGAGACAAAAACAGATCAGCAGAAAGAACTTCTTCGGGGTTCTACTGTTCTACTAAGCCCTCGGGAGCCTCTAGACAGCCCAATGTGCCCTCCTCCCAGATGCACCACTACCCAGGCAGCCACTCTCGTCACACAGGCAGGTCTCTTGCTCTGCTTAAGGGCTCCTACAAACAGCCTGCTTTACTTTTTGTGTGTCATTGTTTGAGTAATTGTGCACATGAGCCTGTGCTTATCCAAGAAGATAAAAATCAATCTGAGCTACAGAAGCTTGAATTTTGGAATATTTTAAAGCAAGTGAAACCAATTTGCAAATATGTCCTGTGCATTTAAAAGACATGCTGGATTATCATTTATTGGGGAAACAAAAAAGAGTAAGAAAAAGGCTTTGCTCTCAAAGATTTTATAAGGACATCCTTGCAAGACTCTGAAACTAGGTATGGGCAATTACTGTGATTTTAACAGTGCACGTATCCTGGGGGCTGCGCTAAGGCCAGTGGTTCTCAGTCATGGATGAACATTAACTGAGAATCTATTTTAAAATATCTCCATCAAAGTGCCACCTTCAGAAATTTTTATATAATTTATTGGGGAACAGAGGTGTGAGGGAGTAGGTTCCCTGACATTAGTAGTTTTAGAAGCTCCTGGTTAATCCCACTCTGCAACCAGGATAAAGAACCACAATGCTAGACTGACAGTTCACAAATTCCCATCATTTCTAAGTTCTAAGACTCCTCAAATTGGTTCTCAAACTGTCAAGATCGTTCAGTGTGGCCTTGGATTACATAAAATACCTACCACAATACCCACACATTTCTTTTTTTCTTTTTCTTTTTCTTTTTTTATGTTCAAAAGACTATTTCTGTAATTTGAACTTCAACTAGTATATAACTATAAGTTAGGAAGCTATAAACACCTTTAGATAATCATTTTAAATGTATCTAGATTTTGGCCGGGCACGGTGGCTCAAGCTGTAATTCCAGCACTTTGGGAGGCCGAGGTAAGAGGACTGCCTGAGCCCAGGGGTTCAAGACCAGCCCGGGCAACTTTGCGAGACCTCATATCTACAATAAATTTAAAAATTAGCCGGGCGTGGTCGTGCACATATGTCGTTCCAGCTACTTGGAAGGCTGAGGCGGCAGGATCACCTAAGCCCAGGAGGTCGAGGCTGTGGTGGCCATGAGCATGCCCTGCACTCCAGCCTAGGCGACAGAGTGAGACTTCAACATAAAAACAAATAAATGAATTTATCTAGATATCCAGATAATATCACTTTTATTATAAATATCAATTCATATGAAAATTTCATTTTGAATTAATTACAGAGGATGAGTTAAAATGTTATTTTATAAAAATTAAAACATGTTACCAAGAAGTAAAAAACAAGAAATACTAGCCATTTTCAAAAAGTTCCTAAAATTATCTTCACATCATCTACAAAAAATTTGCTAAGACCAGTTCAGCAGCATGGGAAGGTATAAATTCAGGCCTTGGTATATGCAGCATTAGATTTGTTTTATAAACCTGCTGTTAGAGTTTGAAAGAATGAGCCACATATGTTATACCACATATGTTATAAGAAGACTGATTAAATTAGGTAGCAAGAAGTTTTGTCATGATGCTAACTGTCATGTATTTCAAGATTATGGACAAGATCAATTCTAAAAACCGCTTAAGGGAGGAAAAGTTCAAGTACAGGACTTATTTTACCTTAAGAGCAACTTCTCTCTCATTTCAAAGAGGCTTACCAAGGGAAGCTCTGGACACACCTAGCCCATAGTCATCTGAATTGTTCCTGGAGAACTTGATGTGGAGATGAAGGTGACAATTTTTCTCATGGTATTTATATCACCCTCCTGAATTCAGGGACACATCACACAGTGCTGATAAGAAATGATAAGGACACACTGCATGGGGGCAATAAGCACAGATGGGGACCTTCTGCCGTTTCAGTCAGCTGATGGGCTTGATGATGACAGTGGTCTTCCATCCTGGCACTTTAGAAACTTCTGGAGTTTTTAAAACCTTATTACTGGGTCCCATCCCCAGAGTCTCTGATGATTTGGTATGGGTAAAATCTGGCAATTGGTATTTTTTTCAAAGGTGCTTGGCAGTCTAATGTAGACAACCGGTGAGCTGATGAAATGAAAAGGTTACCAATCTGTCAACTACTATGGCTGGGAATAACACAAGGGATATGGGATCAGACAAAGATAAGTCTGACCTCCAGGCTTGGTCAAACAACTCAAACTCTGGTCTCTAACCTAGACACAAATAACAATGGAAGCCAGCTGTGAAGGAGCCAAGAGCTTACACTTACAGACCTTCAGACAAGAGTTCAAATCTCAGCTTCACCCTTAACTAGCTATAAAACCTTGGCCCATGCATGAGTGTTCTTTCAGTCTCAGTATTCCTAAATGTAAAATGGAAGACATTAGATCTCATCAGAGTTTGCCAAGATTAAAATGAATACAGTATAAAACTAGTGCAGCAGGTGGCTTGGCACGGTGGCTCATGCCTGTAATCCCAGTCCTTTAGGAGGCTGAGGCAGGAGGATTGCTTGAGCCTAGGAGTTTGAGACCAGCCTAGGCAACATAGTAAGACCTTGTCTCTACAAAAAAAATTTTTTAATTAGCCTGATATGGTAGTGAGCACCTGTAGTCCCAGCTACTCGGGAGGCTGAGGTGGAAAAATGGCCTGAGCCCAAGGGGTTGAGACTATGGTAAGCTGTGATTGCACCACTGGTCTCCAGCCTGGGCAACAGAGTAAGACCCTGAATCAAAAAAAGAGAAAAACCTAGTACAGGTATTCAAAAGTGAGAACTATGTCAACCTCTGAGCAATACAAATTACCTCTGGCAGTAAAGCAACATTCTTTATTTCATCTCTTCACATATAAGAAGCACTCAATAAATTGTTCCTCAAACTTTCACAAATGTAGGATAATCTCCATATTTTTCTAAAGCCTGTACCAAAGATCTTCCATGGCTAATGTGTGGAGAGATCATACCTTACTTGTTAAACAAAATTGCTAGTTATACTTGTTAAATAAATTCTGATAAAAGACAGAAGTAATGAATTTCAGTGGCAGAGCAAAGATAAAAAGTTCAAGAGCCTCAATCCCACATCAAGAGAAGAATAAAATACTTAGCCGAGGGGCAACAAAGGAATCTGAAGCCCAGAACAAACATATCCTTATGGCTTTACAGTCCTATGACCTTTGATTCAAATTCCAGTTTCAATACTTTAGTAAATCACACACCCTTTAAGCTTTAATTTATTCATGCAATATACAGGGATAGATAGCGTCATCTTCCTCAGAGTTCTCACAGAAACTAAAAATGGAAATGTAGGTAAATTGCATAGCACAAGGTGGATGCTCAGTCTTTATGGCTTTATTTTCCTTGCCCTAGCTATATTTTGATCTCTGACCAAGAAGTTTCTGATAAACAATGCCTCTAAAATATTTCCTCTTCATGAATCAAACAACTCTCAAACCCAGAGAACAATAATTCACAAACAACCCAATTAAAAGACATTGCAAAGGTATTCTTTGGAGGGTAGTTTCCCTTTTGGAAGTGGGGAATTAGAAAGGAAAGAAGAGGGTAAGATATAAATAAATACACAGATGATTTAATTCTACTGAATACTGACTTCAAGTCCTATATAACATTCCCAGTGTCTGAATTTCAAGACTATTACAAAAATATTGATTAAAAAAAGAATGAAAATAATATCAGGTTTATATTTTGTATAGTACTCTGTAATATCCTTCCAAATCTTGAGGTTGCCCTCATCTGACCAGGTCTCAAAGGGGCACTCAATGGAGGTACAGATCAATTACAAAGCAGTCAACAAACCACGTTAAGTTATAATGACATTCATATAGAAAATCTGTAGCAAACACTTCTGCAACTAAATGACACAAAAGCTGAAATGTGTGATCAAATGACAAGGCTGGGAGCAGTGGCTCACACCTGTAATCCCAGCACTTTGGGAGGCCAAAGTAAGAGGATTGCCTAAGTCTGGGAGTTCAAAACCAACCTGGGCAACATAGCGAAAGCTCATCTCCAATAAAAAATAAAATAAAATAATATTGAGATGAGATGAGATAAGATAATAAAATAAAAAACTTAGCCAAGCAAGGTGGTACACACCTGTAGTCCCAGCTACTTAGGATGCCGAGGTGGAAGGGTCTCCTGAGCCTAGGAGGTAGAGGCTGCCATGAACCGGCATCATCTTGATCATGCCACTGCACTTCAGCCTGAGTAACGGAGTGAGACTGACAAAAAAAAGAAAAAAACTGACAAACAAGGTCATTGATTGACAGAAAAAAAATTTTTTTCTACCTGATTTATAAAACTATTAAATCTAACAAACTATAAATAATTTTATATTATTATGGTTAAAATAAGACATATGAGAAGTAGAGATATATAAGAAAACATATAAACACCAGTGAATTATTTTTTTCAGTAGGAATAACAGGTCTACAAAGATCCGCCTGCATGTACTCATCTGAATCACCCTAACTAGTATCACTGTTAAACTGGGTCGGGGGGTCAACTGAGGATCTGGCATTGTAACTAAGAATTGTTTATACCCCTCAACAGCTCTCAAACTACCAGGGAACCAGGAATGAGGTATAATGGTCCCCGACTAAAACGTAAGACAATTAGGCTAGAGGAGAACAGTGGAGGAAGTGACTATCCAATATGGGGAAAAAGGAGAAGCAACTAAGAACAAAAAAATTTTCACAAAGAAATATTCACTGAATATTCAGTGGTTGGCGGCTCATATCATTAGAGATTGTGCACATCTCTTCCCAATTCTTATTCAGTGGCTTCATGCTGGCAGCCCGAAATTGATTGCAAATACACCCATCATGGCCAAACACTACAAATCAGCCCCCACCTATACAAATCAGTAACTGAACACCTACCAGCACACCGGTGATCTTGAAGGCAAAGTTCTACTCAGTAGAGATCACATGTGCAGAGAACCAGAAGTATGAGAGTATATGCCCAGGATGAATGGAATGTAGAGAACAGATTACAGAGTAGCAAAGGACAAGAAAAGAAGTTTGGGGCCACATTTTGAGGAGTTAAGGACCCTAGTTTTTATCGTATAGGAAAAGTAAGGTCAATATCATTAGGAAAGCAATATAATGACATACATGTGTTTTATAAACACCACCCTGAAATTCATAGGGGAGGTAAAGCTAAAGGAAGAAACAGAAAAGATATTCCATCTTTTATATCTAGAACTTACCTGTGAGTCACTGTCATAGTGACATAAAGTTGAGGTGGATAAAAGCAGTAGTTACTACATTACAACACACAACGCTTTTAACATTAGGCATGCTGACCTGAACATCAAAAGGCAAGGAGTCCCCAGGTTCTAGGAAATAAGCAAACCAAAACAGAAGCCGCACAGTGACTATTCTTCAGCAGAAAGAAACTGCCAAAACAGAGATGAGGAATTACCAGGCAAGTACTAAATCAAAGACTGTACAAGGGGGAACCAAAAAAACCCAGAACTTAAGTATTAAAAACTGCATATTTATTCTTACATGTTTAAACTTCAGTCACCTTCAAAGTATACTCCATTTGATGCAATATACCTATCGAGATGCTTTTTCCACTGCTCAAACCAGTTGTTGAACTTGTCAATTTTGGTGTCTTTTAATGCATCTGTGTTTTTTGCTTCACCTCTTCCACTTCACAAAACGTTTCCCTTTGGAGCTTTTTTCATTCAGAGAAACAAAAAAAAGTCACTCAGGGTGAGATCAGGTGAATTGGAGAGACTAGGGCACAAGGTCATGCCATATTTCATCAAAAACTGCTGAACACTTAGTAAGGTATGGGCAGATGCACTCATAAACCACCCAACATGAAATGGGCAAATGTGTTGAAAGAATCCCCCTCCCCAAAAAAAAAATTCACTGAAGGCAAATGCAGTCTCTCACAATGCTAGCTAGTACACTGATACCAATGGGTTCCAGGAACATTTACCTAGCAGGTGAAGCTTGTGTTACAAGAGGGGCCCACCCTCCAAAAAATAATTCCAGTTTTTCTGGGGGGTTCCCCTCATACACAGACGCTGGTATACAAAAACAAAGTAACAAAGTAAAAAGAAGAAAATGTTCAACAGAAGAGAAATTACCCAAGGAAGCTAACTGTTTCAAAAAATCGCTACAGTCTAAGGAATTAAAGTTAAAAAAAAAAAAAGACAAAGAAATCTTGGGGAAGGATAATTCAAATAAAACACAAGAAGTGTAAAAATGGAGTGAGAACATAAGACAACAGAAAATAAAAAATGAGTTAGTACAGCTCAAAAAATAGAAGAGAACAATAAAACTAATACGAAATGAATGCTATATTAGAAGTAATGAGATGTTAAATAAACACTAATAAAAATCCAGTCAAGCCAGGCTCGGTGGCTCAGCCTGTAATCCCGTGCCTTTGGGAGGCTGAGGTGAGTGGATTGCCTGAGCCCGCGGGTTCGAGACCCGCCTGGGCAGTGAGACCTCATCTCTACAATAAATCAAAAAAAAATCAAAAAAAAATCAGCCGGGCGTGGTAGCACATGCCTGTAATTCCGGCTACTCGGAAGGCTGAGGTGGAAGGATTGCCAGAGCCCAGCAGGTTGAGGCTGCAGTGGCCGGGAGTGGCCACTGCACTCCAGTCTGGGTGACAGAGTGAGACTCCAACTCAAAAAAAAAAAAAAAAATCCAGTCAGAAGCAGGGAGGACAGGCCTGAGAAGCCTCAAAAAGAGAGATTGAAAAAAAATGAAAATACAAGCATAACCAGAAAGATGTTGGATATGTGTAAAGAAAGCAATCGAACTTCACACTATCAGAGCACCTAAAGAATGAAAACCAGACAATTAGAAAAATATTTAAAGACATTATTAAAAAGAGATCTCTCACAAAATTAAGAGTTACTTAAGTCTGCAAATCTAAATAGCAGACCAGAATCCAGGAAAAATTAATACATAATGATCAACACTAAAAGCCTGGTGAAGATACTCAACTACAGAGAAAAGGAATCCATCACATAGGCTTTGAAAGACAGCAGAGTCGTTCACTCCAGTATGGAAACTGGAACCAGATTTTTTATTATTATTAGGCAGAAAAAGCTAATCACCTAGGAGAAAGAAAAGCCAGGCTGACATCAGTTCTAAGGTCAGTCAAGGTTTCTCTCAGTATAAATGTCAACATACATTCTCAAAAATGTGAGAGCTCAAGGACATAATACTGATAAAGCTTTTCTTGAAAGGTTTCCTTGAAAAAAAAATGATCAAAATACAAATTCAAGAAATAACTGTTATAAAAGAACTGGATGCTGAACTTCGAAACTACTTAAAAGAGTATGGCTAAACAACCACTAGAGTTACTAGTAACAACAGAAAGTTCAAGTTCAAAATCTTAGCAAAATAAAAAGAGGGTAGAGCAGGGAGGGAAGGTAGGAGGAAATGTAAATGCACCCTTTTTTGTTATCTTTTAAAGCAATTATACAGATCAGCTAAAACCAAATTATTCTGTCAAAAAATCATAATGACTCAAACACCAGTGTCCCATAATTGGTCAGAAGTTCAGCAATCCCTTCAGTTTTATAATTTCTTTCTTCTCTTACATCTAAGTAAAATTAAATATGCTTTTAAAATTGAAAACATCATGTGTGGTATGATTCTGTCTTTGTAAAAGACTTTCTAGCCATCCATTCCTCCATACATATATATAGAAATTCATAGAGAGGTATTTGGAATGATGTTTATCAAATGTTAACCACCATTATTTCTAGATTGTAAGACTTAGGGTGACTTAATTTTCTCTTAGTACTTTTTTTCCTCCTCACCCCTTATCACTTTTCTAATATGTTTGAACTTTTAAATAAAGAACATATATCATTTCTGGAAAACCTATGTCAGGATGTTTAACCGAAGTTCTGAATAAGGTCAAAATGAACAAATGTCACATTGAAAGATGAACAATTTACAAAGGGAATGGTGACAATCACTTCTGCAACTCTAAGACTGCAATCAGTCCAAAGATACAAAAAGGGGTCAAAGTATTGAAAGAAGAGAGATGTTTACAAGGATTCCTTCAAGCTTGATGGAACCTCTGACCTCCCTCTCTCCAGGGGAAGGGGTGATGAACATGTCTGCCTCCACAGCTCAAGGAGTGAGAATTTCAACCACCCTCCTTGGGTGCACTAGGAACCACTAGAAACCTGGGTCAGGATCAAGAGCAAGTGAAGGCGGCTACTTTGGGGAAATCACTGTACCTACCAGCAGTGGAAAGGTATGTCTCATGGGCCAGACAAGGGCAGTACAGGAGAGCACCAGCACTAAGCCACTGTAGAACTACCCAAGAAAGAACATGAGAGGGCATCAACAATATTTCTTCTATGAAAGGGACTTCAGAAGAGCAGGGGCAAAAGGAGGCATAGCAAGCCAAAGAAGAATCGCTTAATTCAAGGAAGCTGGAATTGTAGGGATCCACCAGGGATCTTCTGAAGAACCCAGGAAAAAGCCTAGGCCACTCAACTAATGCAGAACCATTTTATCTTTTTACTCTCCTCCTCCACTCTGGCAGAGGCCTAAGTGACAGCCTGCCAGCTCAGGGGAAATGGCTAAGTAGAGATAGAAAAAAAACCCAGCCATACACCCCCTACTCTTACCTGCCACCAGGACCTTTGCAGGGGAAACAGGTGAGGAAACAAGTTTTCATCCAGAGGCAGGAAAAGATTATCCTCGCTGACAGCATTTCTTTTTTCAGCTGAAAGATCTCAAATGGTTTTATTACAATTCCAGAATGAGACAACTCTTCATTCCATAAAATAGGTGTTTTTGAACACAGTTTGAAAGGGACACTGAGAAAAATATTGTGTTTGACTTTTCTGGTTATGCTAGTTCAACATATTAGTTACATATGCAGTATTACCAAATCATAAGCAGAAATGTGCAGAGGGCTAGTCAGGTGTATGGACAGCTACAACATTTCTTCCTTATGCTATAAAACAGTTGTACTAGTATAAACACAGCAACAAAGCAGAGTAGGGAAATAATTCGAGTTGAGAACTATATAGTCTGAAGCAGACCAATTAAAATGATATAAAAAAGCAGTGAACACAGAATCTAGGCAAAGAGTCGTGAGGAGGATATGGCACAATGAAAAGCCGATAAGGCCAATGGATTGAGTTCTAGTGATTTCAAATAACTTTGAAATAGTGGGAGCAGAGGGAATCAGTGGAAATATAAGAAGAGCAGACTAAAAGAAATGCTTTAAATTGAAGTTATGGAGGAAGTTCGGTCAGTAAACCATATTTGACTCCAGATCCCAGCCAGGCCACTTACCATCTATGTTTACTCATTCTATAAAATTGTTATGAGCAGTAAATAGGGTAAGACCTGAAGTAGCTACCCCACACCTGGCACATAACAAGCACTCAAAGAGTAGTCAAAGAGTTAATGTAGATGGAAGTTGAAGAGAGCACGAACCAGGAACATCAGAGGGATGAAGGTGACCGACAATTGAACCACCAAACTAGAGCCACATTTCAAAGTTCACATTACTTAGCTTCTCACACAAGAACCCTGCAGAATGAAGAATATCCCATTTTCAGGGGAAAAGAAATAAGAAAATCAAGGAACATTAGTAAATCATGAAACTACAGCACTAGTTGGATATTCCATTGAATTACTGGTGAATTCGCAAATATTTATTAAATTGTATGCAAATACTTATTGACTTCTATGCAAGGTGCTGGTGCTCTAATAAGTTATTTCAACATCTACTTGCTAATAATACAGTGTTCAACACATAAACAAAATCAGAGCTAGCTTAGAGATAAATGAATGGAGTTTATTGATTACTAGCATTTTTTTAAAAAGATGGGAGGCCGAGGCAGGCAGACTGCTTGAGCCCAGGAGTTTGAGACCAGCCTGGGGGCAAGATAGCAAAACTTCATCTCTACAAAAAAAAGTTTTAAAAAAATCAAAAAATTCGCTGGATGCTGTGCCCATAGTCCCAGCTACTTGAGATGCTCAAGTGGAAGGACCACCTGAACCCATGAAGTCAAGGCTGCATGAGCTATGATCGCCGTGATCATGCCATTGCACTCCAGCCCGGGCAACACAGTGAGAACCCAACTCAAAAAAAAAAAAAAAAAATTACCTGAAAGCATTAATGAATCACAATAGCTTTTCATCATTGCATATTTTTAAAATCACTATACTCCCTGTGTATGTTTGAAAAAAGAGAGGACATACATTTGTTAGAAGCTTTGTTTAATCTACAGATGACATTGGGGCACACAGGGATTCATAAGGCCTTGTTTCTGTGGCTCCCACAGTTGGCTCCCACAGCACCCAGGTTGAAATTATAGTTGTAACCAATTGTGCTGACAGGACTACAAATCTTTTAAAATTCCTATTCCTCAGTCTAAAAATAGCAGAACCTGCATACACTGAGGAAAAAACCCTGACACTGAAGTTGGAAAAAAGCTTGGGAGAGATTCTAACAAAGCACAAAACCAAAGCTCAAATTTCAGCAAATGACAAATCAAGTATTCATTAAATGCATACTGTAAGCATAGTAATGATCACTTACTGTAGTCATATTTAATTATCTACACACCAAGTGTACTTTTTCAATCATAAAGTCAAGGAGAACAACCCAGCTCTTAGACAACTGTGGTTTGAAAACAAAAGCTTACTCAGTGGTAAAAAAGTTTACCCAATGTAGAAGGATACTAATTACAAAAAATAAGAATTAAGTGGAAATTATCTTTTAGTCTTTCAAGGCTGCTTTTAAGCTTCATACCACCAAATCAATTATGGCATGACACAGTCTGGAAAATGCAAACATTTTGGAATGAAACAGTCCTTAGTTCAAATATCACCTGTGAATGAGGCCATTTATTTAAACTCTCTAAGTTTCGGAAGGGTTTTTGTTTCAGTTTTTGGTGAAATATGAGTAGCAATGTCTACTTCACTCAACTAGCATGAGAACCACATAACAATATACATATGTCAAATGCCTTTTGCAATGCTGGGCAATCAATTAAAAATTGTTTGGGAAGGAAAGGAACTCATCATTGTCTGTGGCAATGAGGAAAATCTACATGAGACTCAAGACCACATCATTCTGACACATTACCACTATTCTCTTCTTATGGGAGACAGACTGAGTTAATAAGCAATGACTACCTAAACCCAGAAAGGTAGAGCTATAGGCGCCTTCTAAAGCACAGATCTGCAACAAGAAAAAAAGACCTGAAGTGTCTGCAAATCCCCTGCTAAAAGTTCCTACACTGAAATACCCTTTTTAAAAATGTTCCTGTTAATATTCAGAAGTTTTCTTTTAGAAAACCAAACAATACAAAATAACAATGATTAAAAATAACCACATGCCCACAATTTCTGTATTAAGTGAACACTACTCTTCCTCTTGCACCTTAGTACAGCCAATTAATCATGCACAGAGATTCAACCCTAAAGCATGGAACACCCTTTGGTTGCACCCCACCACCCCAGGCTTCCATGGAGTCACATCATTTGGGGATCCAGAGCAACGCATGAAACTGAAGAATCTCACCGCTGGACAGACGGCACTAAGGATGCAGGCATTCTCTAGGGATTAAAAGGGAAGTGAAGCCCTTTGAGGGGCCTCCATTTCTTGATTCCTGCAATTTCTATCTCTTTACAAACAAAACAATCCATGGTCTTGTCAGGAGAATTAGAGGCCTCCCTAAATTTGGAATGCTCTAAAAGACAAAGATATGCAGATTAACAGAGTCATCACAGATTATTGTTATCAAATAGGGTGACCACATGTCTCAATATCCCTAAGACAGTTCAGGTTTATGTCTGTTCTGTTGTTCCAACATAATTATTTAACTGCATCAATTTTGACCAATCTCAAGTGTCTTGACTTGGAAATAAATTATGTAGTTACCCAAATGTTAAGTAACTTACATTTACACAGGAAAAATCTATAATACAGCTCACATAGGAAAAAATCTATAATTCAGCTGTGAAATGCAACCAAATTAACAAAATCCAGTCAAGTTTTCTCCCTTACTATTAAATAGATATACCATTTATATTCATTTAAAAATTGCAAAATGACTCTCCCTAAACACACTAAAACTAATACCAGCAATCCAGAACTATAGCATGCTAAAACAAAAGTTATTTTAAAATATCTACACTGTAAGTCAGTAACTTGAAACAACAGATCATATAACCCTTCCTGAGCCTACTGTTTTCAAAAGTAAACTCCAAACACAATTTTAAATATGTCTAGTTATCAAGGTAAAATAATCATTTCCATGCTTTCACCATTATTCAAAAACATAAAATAAACACATTTAATACCAGAGGCTCTTCACTTCAGACTGTAAAAATAATACCAGTGAAGCTTATTTTAAGATAATGCAAAGTTCTGGGAGAATATATCATAATGTAAGAGAAAAAGTATCCAAAATATATATCATTCTTCTAAAGGAACTGACACAATGCTTACTCAGTTAGTATACTAAGTAACTATGCTACTCCTGTTATATTTTCCATTGAGGCAAAAAAAAAAATTAAAGTTTTAAAATATAAAAATCTAAACCTGGCCGAGTGCAGTGGCTCAAGTCTGTAATTCCAACACTTTGGGAGGCCAAGGTGAGGGAACAGCCTGAGCCCACAGGTTCAAGAACAGCCTGGGCAACTTGGCAAGACCTCATCTCTACAGTAAATCAAAAAATTAGCCGGGCATGGTAGCATGCGCTGTAGTTCTGGCTACTTGAAAGGCTGAGGCAGAAAGAGCACCTGAGCCCAGCAGGTCAACACTGGGGTGGCCATGAGCATGCAACTGCACTCCAACCTGGGTGACAGAGTGAGACACCAACTCAAACAAAGAGAATTGAACAAAATCAGAGGATCTACATTAGGAAGAGTAGAAGATTGAGCAATCAGAAATAAAAGCTATATCCCCCTCACTGAAAAACAGAATTAGGCTGGGCTCGGTGGCTCAGCCTGTAATCTCAGCACTTTGGGAGACCAAGGCAAAGGGATTTCCTGAGCCCGCAGTTGAAGAACAGCCTGGGCAATATGGCAAGACCTTGTCTCTACAATAAATCAAAACTTAGCTGGGCATGGTAGTGCATGCCTGCAGTTACAGCCACTTGAAAGGCTGAGGCAGATGGATCGCCGGAGCCCAGCAGATTGACGCTGGGATTGCCTTGAGTGTGCCACTGTACTCCAGCCCAGGTGACAAAGTAAGACTCCAACTCAAAAAGAAAAAAGAAAAACAGAATTAAAAAAGAGGTTAAAAAAGGGGGGAGGGGGAATCTACACAAATGAAGAAAACCAAAGGAAGAATATGAGTCTCACACAGATCCCTAGGAGGTCAGACACTGAGAATACAGCCTTTGGAACGCAATGAAGAGCCAACAGAATGACTGGTCTCAAACCACAAACCCTGATGTCAAGATATTAATAGAGAGAATAAATAGAAATGAGAAGAAAAAAAGAGGAAAGAATGAAGGAGTTGATAAGAGAGATAACAGCAATAAAGAAGACTGAATGAAATAAACAACATACTGATAAGCATGGAAAGCAGAATTAACCAAACAGAAGAATATCAGAGCTTGAGAACCAAAATATGAAACTAACACAAACTGTTAAAAACATAGAAAAGAAGCTTAAAAAGACAGAGCAAAATCTCCAAGAGATGAAAGATTATATCAAGAGGCCGAACCTAAGATTAATTGGAATCCTTGAGGCAGACAGAGAAAGAGGCCACCCTGGAACAAACATTCCATGAAATTATCCAAGAAAACTTCCCTCATCTTATCAGAGATGCGACCATTCAAACATAAGAGATTCCGAGAACCCGCAAGACAAAAAATAGTAATTCACTTACACATAGTAAGTATAAAAGAAAAAATTCTAAAGGCAGCAAGAGAGAAAGGTCACACTACATACCAGGGAAATCAATTAGAATAGCAGCAGACTTATCTACAGAAACACTTCAAGCTAGGAGAGATTGGAGCCCAATCTTCAAAATTCTCAAAGATTAAACAATTTCAACTAAGAATTACCTACCCAGTTAAGCTAAGTTTCATCAGTGATGGAGGATGAACATCCTTCCCAGACATTCAATCCCTAAGAGTTTTCACTGCCTCCAGACCAGCACTACAAGAAACACTTAAGAAAGTATTAAATACAAAAAAAAGAAAAAAAAGAACAACACCCATCCCAAGAATGCAGGAACAAGATGGAAAACATACATGAATCAACCAAAACTCAAAAGACAACAAACAAACAGCAGCAGCAACAACAAACTCTATAAGAACTTCATGACAGGGATAAACTCTCACATCTCTATAATTAGCCTAAATGGGAATGGACTAATGCACCACTGAAAAGATATAGAATGGCAATTTGGATAAAATACCATGAGGCAACAATATAGTCTCTTCAAGGGACTCATCTCACCAGAGAGGACACTCACAGACTCAAAGTAAGAGAATGGGAAACAAAACTTCAAGTGAACGAAACACAAAAGAAAGTAGATGTTGTCATCTTAATATCAGAAAAAATACCCTTTAAGCAATCAAAAATTTAAAAAGTTAAGGAAGATCACCACATAATGATAAAAGGTTCAACACATCAACAAGAAATATCCATCCCAAATATATATGCACTCAGCACAGGAGCACAAACTTTCATAAAGCAACTTCTAGGTAAACTAAAAAAAAAATAATGACTATACTATAAGAAAGGGATTGGCAGTAACGGGAAACTGGCAGGGGAGGGCAGGGATGGGAATGGCAGTTGTGGGAAACTGCCAGGGGAGGGGGGCACACCTCATCAACAAGGGTGCCTGCAAAATGAACATCTGTATACCTAACCCTGAATTATACCCTACATATATAAAATTAAAAATTTTAAAAAAAAGAAATCTCAAGACATCCAGTTCAGGGTTCTCAGAAAAGCCATGGTTTAGGCTGGCTGTCTTATATTCTCTTGATCTCTCCCACATGATTTTTTCCTTATGGTTGGAAGATGGCTGCTGAGCTTCACAGTATCATCCCAAGGAGAGAAAAGATGACCTAGACAAGCCCTCCTTTGTGAAACCCGTCTTTTAATAGAAAACAAAATATTTCCCAGAAATTTTCCAGCCAGCTTCCCCTTATCTCATTAACCAGATCTGTGTCTTGTGGCTACCCCAGACTATAAGAACCAAGTATCTGGTAAAGAAAGAATGGTATCACCATGATTGCCTAAGACCATTATAATTAATTTCCAGGAACTAGACACATGGTCACCCAAACAAAACCAGGGTTCTATTGGTCAGAAAGAAGTATGGTTGAGGGGTAGCCAACTAATGCTATCTACCAAAGTCATCCAATTATTTTTATAGGTGAATTACAGTAGTTCCCCCTCATCTGTGGAGGATACATTCCAAGACCACAGGGGATGCCTGAAACCCTGGAGAGTACGAAACCCTAAATACTATATTCTATGTTTTTTCCTATACATATATGCCTATGATAAAGTTACTCTACAAGTTAGGTACAGTGTGAGATTAACAACAATAATCAGTAATAAAATAGAAAGCCCAGATATAAATCCACACATTTACAGCTAACTCATTTGTGACAAAGGTGCCAAGAACATAAAATGGGGAAAGGACAGTCTTTAATAAAAAGTGATAAACACCTATCACTTACCATAGACAAAAATCAAATAAAAAATGGATTAAAGATTTAAACCTAAGACCTGAAACTACAAAACTAGTAGAAGAAACCACTAGGGAAATGCTACAGGATATTGGTCTGGGCAACAATTTTCTGTGCAAGATCTCAAAAGCACAGGTAACCAAAGCAAAAATAGACAAATGAGCTTATATCAAGCTAAAAGGCGTCTATACAGCAAAGGAAATAATCAACAAAGTGAAAAGACAACTTAGAATCTCCCACAGAATGGGAGAAAATATTTGCAAACTATCCATCTGACAAGGGACTAATAACCAGAATATATAAAAAGCTCAAACAACTCAACAGAAAATAATAATAATAACATAATTTTAAAATGGGCAGGGGCGTACACAGCAGTTCACACCTGTAATCCCAGCACTTTGGGAGGTCAAGGCAGGAGGATTCCTTGAGTCTAGGAGTTAACAACCAGTCTAGACAACATAGTAAGAAGACCTTGTGTCTACAAAAACAAAAATAATAAAAATAAATTAGCCAGATATGGTGGCACACACTTTTATTCCCAGCTACTCAGGAAGCTGAGACAGAAGGATCATCTGAGCCCAAAATATCAAGGTTGTAGTGAGCTATGATCCTGTCACTGCATTCCAGCCTGGGCAACAGAGAAAAACTCTATTTCAAAATAACTAAATCCATACATTAAAAATGGACAAAACACCTGGATAGACATTTCTCAAATGAAGACATACAAATGACCAAAAAGCATATGAAAAAATGCTCAACATCACAAATAATAAGAGAAACACAAATCAAAACCACAATGAGGTCACTTCACCCCAGTTAAAATGGTTTTTATCAAGAAGGAAATAATGAATGCTGGTAAGAATGAGGAGAAAGGGGGCTCCTCCTACACTGTTTGGTGTGAATGTAAATTAGTACAGCCAATATGAAAAACTGTAAGGAGTTTCCTCAAAAAACTACAAACAGAACTACCACATGATCCACCAGTTCCACTGCTGGATATTTACCCAAAGGAAAGGAAATCAATATGTCAAAGAGATATCTGCACTCCCACACAATAGCCAAAATATGGAATTAACTCAAATATCCATCAATAGATGAATGGGTATGGAAGATGTGGGATATTATTCAACTATAGAATAATATAGACAATGGAATATTATTCAACTATAGAAAAGAATGAAATATATACACAACAGGATATTATTCAGACATAGAAAATAATATAATTTGCACCAACACAGATAGAACTGGAAGTCATTGTGTTAAGTGAAATAAATAAAGCATAGAAAGACAAATATTGAATGTTCTCACTGATTTAGAAGCTAAAAATGTGGATCTCACAAAGATAGTGAATTGACTGGTGGTACCAGAGATGGAGAAGGGTAGTAGGGAGGCATGCAGAGAGGTTGATCAATGGCCACAAATATAGTTTAATAGAAGAAATAAGACATAGTAACTGATAAATCAGTAAGGAGACTATATTTTACAATGATCTATAATAAATATATATATTCTTTTTAGATTAGAAAATATAGTTTATAAAGTAGAGAGAGAAAGACAGAGAGAAAGAGGTACAATTATCTATTATATATTTTTTAATTGGTAGAAAAGAATAATTTGAATGCTTTTAGGATAAAGACAAATATTTAACGTGATGATATCCCAATGCCACTGATTTGATCCTTATGTAATATATAAATATACACAATTATCATAAAACCCCCAAAATATGTACATCTATTACATATCAATAAAAATAATCTGAAACAAGAAAAATGAAACTATTATCATCTTAATTTTTTTAGTCTTTTAAATTTCTCCTACTGCCTATATAATTGCAGAAATATTATATTGAAGTTTTTCCGCCTGCTCTGACTATATTTTCTCCTTGATTTAATCATACAATTGTTTCTGATACTGTATCTGCATAAGACGGTAGTTATTATATTTTTTTAAAGTATCACAATACAAACTCATCACTCATTCTTTTTTTTTTGAGTTGAAGTCTCACTTTGTCACCCAGACTGGAGTGCAGTGGCACGTTCCTGGCCACCACAACCTCAACCTGCTGGGCTCCGGCGATCCTTCCCCTCAGTCTTCCAAGTAGCTGGAACTACAGGCATGCGCTACCATGCCCGGCTAATTTTTTGATTTACTGTAGAGATGAGGTCTCGCCAAGTTGCCCAGGCAGGTCTCAAACCCACAGGTTCAGGCAATCCACTCACCTCGGCCTCCCAAAGCGCGGGATTACAGGCTGAGCCACTGAGCCTGGCCTAAACTCATCATTAATTCAACAAAAAAATAACAAAATAGAACAATTATAGTAAATGCTATAATAAAATTTATATAAGTGGGGTCTCTCTCTCTCTCTCTGCATCTCAAAAATCTATTTTATCACCCTTCTCCTTCTTCTTGTTATCTGTCAATCTTATAACTGAGATGGTGGCTGAGTGACTTAGGAGCAGGTAGCAAATATATAGCACAGAGACTCTGAACAAAGGGAGAATTCACATCCCAGACAGGAGATTTCATCCCACTACTCAGAATGGCATGCAATTTAAAATATATAAATTGTTTGCTTCTGGAAGTTTTCATTTAATATTTTCAGACTACAGCTGACTGTGGGTTACTGAAACCACAGAAAGCAAAACCAGGGGTAAGTTGCACTACTGTATTTGGAGTTGATGTAATTGATTCATCCATTCAACTGTTGATATTTACTGATCATTTACTATGTGCAAGGCTCTACACAAAGTGTTGGAAATACAGTGGTAATCAAAAACAGATGCAGTCTCTGTTCTCATACACAGTCTACTATCACAGTAAAATACCAATCAAACAAACAAGCGCATGACTCTGGCAAGACTGCTCCAGTGAACCTCTTTTACAAAAAATACTTCCCTCTTCTTTTGGTAACTACCTCAGTTTCACTGTGTGTTCCCCATAGCTATATATTCATCATGTAACTTTTACTGCCTATTTACTTTGAGGGGGGACACCTGCCCTCACCCTTGCCTTCTAGGAGTTAAGTAAGTGGCTCAAGCCTAAAAGAATCATAACTTCTCCCAAGCCACAGTTGGTCAGAGATGAATGAACACGTGACTCAGTGAGGGCCTCTGAGATGAACAGAAAGGACCGCTGGGCACTCACAATCCAGAAGCTCTCTTATTCCTCTGAGGTTCTGGAAGTGAGAACCCCAGAATTTTGGTTGCTTTTCACATCCAAGAGAGGGTGTCAGCCTGAGAATGAAGTTGACATTGGAGAAGACAAAGTAGAGAAAAAGGCTAAACGAGGTCTCTGGCAACATCACTCAAACCAATTAACCCTGAAGCCCATCTGGTTTCCGAACTCTCAAGACACAGGAGAAAATAAAGCCACTATGTTGGTTTAAATTAATTTGACTTCGGTTCCCTGTTATTTGCAACTGCAGTCACTCTCAGCTGAAGAACAATTCACAATGCTTAGGGAGCTTAAAAGAGGAAGATTTACTCACACCAGAGAAGGTACCTTTGGAAAGTATCTCAAACTGAGATCTGAAGAAGGGAAAGAAGGGCATTCCAGGCAGCTGGATCAGCATTTCCAAAAGCTTCCAGGGTAGATGAGAAAGAGGTAAGTAATAAAGAACTAAAAAACAGCAGGTGAAAAAGAATACGGTATGATATGAAACAGAAGAAGTGGGTAGAGGCCACACTCCTCAAGGTCTTATAAACTGTTAAGAAGTTTAGACTGTATCCTAAAAGTACAGCAGGGTTTTGGGGAAAGGGTAAGATAGAAATTACTGTCTATAATGTGATAATATTAACTCACATAAATCTAAAGAATACACTTGAGGAACCAGTACTATAATGAACTTTTTTTCTTTTCTTTTCTTTTTTTTTTTTCAGTTGAAGTCTTACTCCGTCACCCAGACTGGAGTGCAGTGACACGCTCATGGCCACCCCAATGGTGACCTGCTGGGCTCAGGCGATCCTTCCACCTCAGCCTTCCAAGTAGCTGGAACTACAGGCACACGCTACCACATCCAGCTAATTTTTAAAATTTACTGTAGAGATGAGGTCTTGCCAAAGTGCCCAGGCTGTTCTCAAACCCATGGGCTCACCCCTCACCTCCGCCTCCCAAAATGGCTTGACCCACCACGCCCAGCTGGACATTTCATTTTCAAATAGCTTTCAAGACCACAGAAAAGGAGTTTTAGGAACCACTGTAACTCAGCACCCATGGAATCTCATCTGCAAGGTTCTAACATAGGGACATCCAGACAGCTTGGCCAGTTCTGGTGTACCGCACTTAAGTCCTAAAATGTGTTAATCTGGAACAGCTTACTTGGAAATTTTTTGAAGAATGAGGCTCTACAAATGAATGCTGTAATTACCATCATGTCCAACTCTCACAGTACCCAGAAGTCAAAGGTGTGAATGGGATTCATAACAGGAATTAAAGTCATAAATGCTTGGGTACATATTCTTGTCTCAATATGCTCAAATATTTGAAATAGATAATGTTCTTACCTCAAAATGTCACAAAAGAGGGAAGAAAGTATGCTGCCTGCTTTCTTCTATTTCACAATTTCTCCATTTTACTTTCCCCTGCACTGCAGAATTCTAGGAATTGTTAAAAAGATAATTCTCAAAAAAAAACCCACATCCTCATTAATTGGAACTAACTCTGTTTTACTGTCTGCCAATATTACTGCAATCCATTTCACACAAGGCAGGCTTTTATTACTCTCAAATATTATTAGTTAACTCAAGCTCACAATTACAGATACAGATTACAGGTTTGCCAAGCTGAATTGCTTCAATTGTGCTCTGCAAATAAATGCGTAAATTAAAAAGTTATAAAATATTAAATCATGTAAAAATATTCATTATAATGGCATAGAAATCATGAATTTTCTGATAGCTTCTATTGTTTTGTTTTGTTTTGTTTTGGAGTTGGAGTCTCACTCTGTCGTCCAGACTGGAATGCAGTGGCCATTCCCGGCCACTGCAGCCTCCACCTGCTGGGTTCCAGCTTCTATTGTTAATAACAGTCTACAGTGTAGTATCAAAGGTATATCATCCTTCTGAGAGATCAGTTAAAGTCACAGAGCTCAGTACTGCATATCTAAAGAACCTTAAGACACTGACCTAGTATTTCTTTAGTGATTAGCAAAACATAGGCTGTGTTTTGTAAATAAAGAGTTAATACTGCAATTCCTAGTGTTTCCTCTAAACAACCAACTGGCCTGGACAAACAAGAGATAGCAGCTATTATTCCCAGTCAAAAAAGTCAATCAGAACTTAACATTTGCCATACTGGTAAAGTGCCTGGCAAAGCTCCTAGAAGTGAAAATAAACTCTGCATAAATAATAGCTATCATTATCACCAGCTGTAGCTAATGTAATTAACAAATCATTCTGAAATATTTGGACAATATGAAAACAGTATTCCTAAAATAGTGATCCCTCATAAGTAGCAAGAAAAAAAGTATGAAAGTGATCTGTAAATTTTATCACAAGTAACAGAGTAAAAGAACTCCCATATTGGTTCTTGTTGGTTATATTGAGTTTACAGTAGAAAAAGATGATTTCTTCCCTTGAGAATAAAAAGAATTAATGTGTTAAAAAAAAAAAAAGATCCTCAGAGACAATGACATACTTTACACAAAATCAACTGTCAATTTTATTGTTGCTGCTCAGAAGTAAGGAAACCCTTAGTCTCTGATCAAGGAACCTAGTATGTCTAGTTGTAGCATATCATAGCTTTTTAAATTTCTCAAAACAGAGAACAGATTTTCATAAGTATATGTGAAAAGAACTTCTACAAAAAAGTGAGTTGCGGAGAATCCCCCAAGAGGAAATCTCTCATACACACATAAATAGATAACCTAAAAAAGGCACTAAGTCTTTTCCAAGGGATGTTAATAGAAAAAAATGTAAATTTATCTTAAATGACTAAAAAACTAGCATAAAAATCAACATATTGGATATTTACAATATCTCCTATACAAACCAGTTAGCTTTACAAATAAGTGAGAATCCAACTAAATTAAAACTCAAATATAACTAAAATTTATCTATGTTATCCAAGAAAAATTAATAAACTTCAAATTCCTAAAACTGGCACTGAAGCTCATCTGTGAAGCAGTGTAGCATCACAACTAGACAGATCACATTCAGGGCCAGTGTCCACCCTAGCTTCTTCCTAGCTGTATGATCCTGGCTAAATAACCTAACCTCTCAGCTTCCCTTTCCTTAAATTGTGATAACAGCTCTCCCATCAGATGGTGTCAGGATGAATTGAGTCTCAAGATTAACTGAAATCACATAAGGACTCAGTTCATCTGGTGCCTAACATACAGGGGAGCTGATGATCTTTGCACTGGACCTCCCTGTTCTCACCCTCATGCATTCTACAGCTCTGGCCAGGGCCCACCCCAAGTGTTCTCTAGGCCAGACTTATTTCTTCCCAGACCTCACTCAGGGTCTCTCCTTTACCCTTTCCAAGCTAAATGGTAAATCGTCCTCCTACAGTAGCCATCTTACCACCACACCCACATCTAAATCCTTCAAGGCCCTGCTCAAACTTAAGTCCTCTGAAGCACAACATAAAAACTAACTCCTTCAGAAAGCCCCTAATTCCTATATATCAATGTTCCTCAACCCTGACTGTATCCAATATCCAGGGAATTTAAAAAAAAAATTCCTTGAAGCCTGGGCCTCAGGCCTGCTGACTGCTGGCCTGAGGTATATATAGCCCAGGCATCAGGGGTGGAAGTGACCTCTCCTTGCACAGAGACTCCACAAACACTTCACCAGTCCTTTCCCAGAAGCACTAAGTATTTCCTACCTCATTTTCAATATTATATAAATGCATTTAAATGATGAACCCCTGGAAAACAGGATCTGCATTTGATTTATAGACCTCAAGTCATCACAAGAACAGTAACTTGAACTACTAACCTGGTTAGCTATCTGTTGAATGCACTCATAAAAAAATAAAATCTCAGTGATCCTGGAATATAGGATTCAAAATCATGGTTTGAAACAAAGCCTATCAACACCTGGATAACTAGTCTCCAGCTCAGCTGCTAAGTTTTCCTTGATGTATACGACTCAACCAATGTGTAGGGGAAGAAATTACTCTGAACAGAGAGAAAGCATCACCAACATAAAGCAAGTACTGGGTAACCACTTCTGTGGTCCCTCCCTTCCCACCTCCTACCACACCAAAACACTTAAGAGTGCCGTAAATAGATCGTGCTCCTTCATGCCGCCATGCTTGGAATATATACCACAATCTCTAACTTACATTTTTCATCTGTCTCTTACTACTTATTTCGGAAATATCTTCTATGAGGGAAATAGGTCAAAGTTCTGATTAAATATCCCTCCTCTGTACTCCTCTAGCATTTGGTAATGTTACCCCATCGTATTACCTGTCGAAAATAAATTATTATTTGTTTATCTAGTCACCTTTAGGTTTCTTGGATGTAAGGGACTTTCATCACTGTAACGATATCATCTTACGTAATGTATAGTACTTAGGTGGTTCAATAAAGTTGAAGCAATGAATGAATGAGAATAAGGGCTTCAGTGTGTTCATCTGTATAAATAAGTGAGTTTGGTATTTATTAGACTGACCAATATAACCAAATGAAAAATATGTATGTTTAGATCCATGTATGGAGAATGATTTCTAAATAATATCACAAGTTGCTTCTTCTATACAAGATTTACTTTACACACCGTTGTAATATTTAAGCCTACTGACAGTAAATTGCTGCTAAATTTATTGCAGCTAAAGAAATTTCTCTTGACAAAGCATGAAGTATTCATTGACAACTCTAATTTTAATATATGGTCATATATGATTTTACATAGGTAAAAAAACTATAGATAGTTGATAACTTTGGATAAATACTAAAGAAATTGTTACATTTTGAGGTCTAAGTGGTATCCCCTAGCTTATAAGTATCACCTAAAAAAAAAATTGACCCATATTAAGACATATGAGTAAGGTCCATTCTGAGCCTCTGGCCCAATTTTATTTACAATCTCAAATTGAGTTATTGTTTAAAATCTGCAACGAAGATGTGCAATAATGGAGATTCAGCTTTCCTTTTTTTTTTTTTTGAGTTGGAGTCTCACTCAGTCACCCAGGCTGGAGTACAGTGGCACACTCACAGCCACCCCAGCATTGACCTGCGGGGTTCCGCGATCCTTCCGCCTCAGCCTTCCAAGTAGCTGGAACTACAAGTGCGCACTACCATGCCCAGCTATTTTTTTAATTTGTTGTAGAGACAAACTCTCACCAAGTTACCCAGGCTGGTCTCGAGGCAGGCTCAGGCAATCTACTCACCTCAGCTTCCCAAAGTGCTGGGATTACAGGCTAAGCCACTGAGCCTGGCTGAGATTTAGCTTTCTAATGTGACTGTTTTTATTAGTCTTTCAAGAGAAGGATAACCAACACACTGATAAAGCATTTCCAATAAAACAATAAGGCATTTTTTATGAAGACTTAGCTTAGAATTAGCTAGGAAGCTAACATCTTGCTAACCTCAACCACTGCTTGTACTAAGAGATAACTAGGCTACCCAAACAAACTATTTAAACTTTACATATATATTTGGAAAAGTTTTATTTGATAACAACAGTGAGTCATTTAGCTACATTATATACATCATAATGTATACACATTAATGATCATATACATTAATGATTAAATTTCTTGATTAGGCATAAACAATTGTATACAACAATTATTCCAACTTCACTTTCAAGATGAAAGCAAATTATAATAAAACAATGCAACCCCCCGTGTTTTTAAACAAACCAAAATAATGTTCATATTTTCCTGTTTTTCTCTGTCAGTAAATTGCATTAACGGTGTAGCTTTCCCCGGTGCCCAGGTGGCACATTTTTTTATTTTACATCATCAGCGCTCAACAGTGTATTATAAGAGAAAACAGCTCTAGATATTACTTCTAACAATGTGCATTTCCTTTGGTCTTTGCATCTTTTAAGAAATTCCAAACGAAAAGCTCAAAATACTAAAAATCCTTTCAATAAACCTGGGGTTGGATGTGCCCGATGACCAGACCAACCAGGAAGTGATAGAAGTTTTGCGGCTCTGTTAAAAAAAGAAAATCTATTTTGAGACTCACACATGTATGAGATTTTAAAGCCTCCTGGACAGGAGGCTTAAACGGATTTTAGTAAAATTTTATCTTCAATGCCTTTTTTAAAATGTCACTGTATCATGATTAATAAGTATATTTGGATGCAAGGACACCAGGTTGCAAGCATACTAAGGTATAGGTATAGCGAGATCAGAGAAGTGTTTCCTGACTTTAAAGTTCCTGAAAATATTAACTTGCTTCGATATAGAGAAAAGTGTCGTTTTAAAAACATATGCTAAAACAGATGAGAACACAACCGTGACCCCAGTGATTGGGACAGACACGGATGTTAATGAAAATTTGTTTGTTTTAAGTACAAAGGTACTCCTCACTGTTGGGGGCAGAAAGGTATGGCTCTTCCTAACGTTGATTATAAAGCAAGATTCCAAAAATGAGACGTGCTTTGCAAACACAGTAGCCAGAACTGGTTAAGGATTCCCTACGCCCAGTCCCAGGCTCGAGGACCAACAAGCAACTTTACCCAACACTTTAACAAAGTGATTTTTAAAAGTTGAAGTCTTCTGAGAAACTTGCCCAGCTTCTTACAGAGTATCTACACCCCCAAAGGTCCCCAATAAATCTCAACGTCTACAGCCCAGGCTACCCTGCCTTTTTCACGCATTTATTAGACGACAAAACCGTAGGGATTCTTGACCCAAAAGCAGACATACCCGGAAAGGGGGGAAAAAAACCCACGGCCAATGTAAACCGCTTCCACACCAATCGCCCACGTCGCGCCCCCACGCCGCAACGAGGCCGGCACTCACCCGCCGCTCGCCCGGGAAACCCAGACCCGGGATGTTGCAAAATCAGAAGCGCGGGAAGCCCCTCGCTCTCACAGGCAAGGATCTTAAACGCCCACCTCAGAGGTACCCGTGCTCTCCGGGCGCTGCCATCTTGTCAGCGAGCGGGCCCTGACCCCAAGGACCCTAAGCGGGTCGCCCGGAGCAGAGCCGGAGTGCCTGGAAACGCTGGATCCGCCACTTCCACACCCCTCAGGCCACACCCCCAGGTCTCACAAATCACCCCGAAGTCCTCGACCTGCCGACGGGGCTAGGCCGAAGAAAGCCACCCTCTGATTCCTCCACGGCCTCTCAGGCAGTGTCGAGGGCGGCCTCAGGCCGTGGGGGCGTGGCCTTGACGACCAGAGGCGGGGCCTCGACTCTGCGAGTGCTCGGTAACCCGGGGAACGCGGCCTCTCGGAGGTGCGATGGGGCACTGCGCCCCAAGACAGAAATGTCTCCGTCGAAACTCCGGCTCGCTCGCCAAGGCGCTCCGTGACGGGGCTGCACGACCTCAGTCCCCGAGGAGCGTGGCTCGTAGTGCGGCTCGTAGCGCAGGCGTCCGTCCTTCTGTCTCCCCGGCCCTCGCGCCGCGCGGAGCGGCGGCTGAGCCCAGCGCCGCCCTCCCTGCACCGCCCCCTTAGCTGCCCGAAGCCCTGCCTACTCTCAGCTCCCGAGCGGCGCCGGGCGCCGTCCGCCGCGTGCGTACCTAGGCCGAGGCCCGCCCCGCTCGCAAGGCCGCATCTTATTTTATTTCGTTCATGGTTTTTGCTTAGGCTGAAGTTTTGCGGGTCGGGTTAAACTCGGGGCCTCCGCCAAGAGGCCCCGTGTGTTTTTGTATTTATTTTTTGGATTTCCAAAATGGCAGCCTCCAGCCGCGCACGAGTGTTAGATCTGTACCGGGCGATGCTGAGAGAGAGCAAGCGTTTCAACGCATACAACTACAGGTGACCCGGCGGGCGGCGGGGCCAGGAGGGATGGGGAGCCACCGTCCTGGGCCGGCGGCCTCAGGATAGTGACTGGGACTAGCCACCGAAAAGCGTGCTCCTGCCCACAGGTGTGACTCTCTGAAGCAGGAGGAGCAGTGGGCTTCGCTTGTCCTTCATTGTCGTAGGGAGGGCGATCAAATTTTGTGACGTTTCCCCCCCCCAGACGGATACCTTGGATCGTGCTCTAGAAGCATGATGAGTGTCATGTTTCTGCGGTTAAAAAAGAAGAAGAAGAATGGAAATCAGCAAGGGGTGAAGTTAGGGCCAGTGTGTTGCATATATAAAACTTCCCTCGAGAATCGGAAGAGTTGAGAGTGGAAGTGGCCGGTCGGTAGCACATGGCCACATATCTTAAGGCTCGCTCTAGCCCTCCCTTTTATTTCGGAGGTATCTTAGTTCTTTTGGTTGCCAGAGTCCAATCCATTCTATTTAGGATACAGTGGGTAAACAAATACTGGTAAATGGAAAAAAGGGTTTAAGATGCTGTCAGGAGTTGAAATGTTAGTTTATCCTGGCTCACCAGGCAAGGATCCCGCTTATGTGTTCTTAACAGTAGGACAAGAAGAGTCTAAACTCTTACGTCTTTAGTATAGCACGCTCAATTTTTCCGTGCCTGCTGCATTCCCTTGTTTACTTATGAGTCCCTTATTCCTACTCTTTTTATGTATCTTTTTTCTAATTCAAAGCCTCTGCTGTCGCATAGTTTCTGCTTCCTTATAACTTCTGACCCATCATTATTTTCTATATCTTATGGATTCTTTATCTGCATTCTTTCAGATTTGGTGTGTTTACTAACTACCTCATCCCCTGTGAGTCTGAGTCATATTCCCCAGAACAAGAACCTGATTGGACCAGCTCATCTCTTTACACCCAACCTCACTTAAGTGATTGACTGTTCTGTGGATTGGGTGTCATAGGAACAGAACCTATATCTGAAACAAACCTGTAAAGATAGGCTCTCCTCTACTAGGTGTGAGCTGACATGCACTGTGATGGGTAGGCCCTGTACAACCTTGCCAGATGACAGGAATTCTCAGCCTCTCAAGCAGTGACTGTAAATTTTTTAGGAACCTACCTAGAAGATGTATTCATCTTATAAATTTGAGAACAGCATCAAGGTCATATAAATAAGGCCATATCCATCCAGTCAAGTGGCTAAAAGAAACATTTCATAGGAAAGCATGATTTTACCTAATGACTTTGGCTTTGGAAGGTAAATAATGTAAACAGGAGGCAGACTGGTGGATATTTAACAAAAATTAATCCCAATACCTAGCATCAAGTACTTAAGCAAGTCTGTTGAGGGAATGCACAAAATGCTAGTAAATAAGTAGAAACTAGTCATTTTTATCACCATCTGGAAGAAGATATTTTGTCATTTAAACTTACTCAATAAAAAAGGACTGGGAATCAACACATGGTTCACACACTGAAGAATCAATGTCAGGGAGAGGGTATATTTGAGAGCACATTGTTGGAAAGTTCCCTTGGAGAATATAACTTGGACTGGTCACTGAATCTGTATTTTAGCTTTTCTGTTTCTAAAATTAGGCTATTGGACTAGACAGTCTCTAAGGATTTTTCCATTTCTAAAATTCCATTTGGAAATGATTTGTAAGCAAATGAGATCCAAGTTTTTTCAAGCGAATAAATGCCAATTCAACAGGAATAATTGCAGGAACATCATGCAAGGCTGTACCTGGTAGGCAGGAAATTGGAAATGAATTTTAATATGAGCAAGCAACTGTAAAAGGACATGCATTTAGAAAATAATTGGTCAAATTGTTTTTGAGTGTATGCTTTTAAGCTAAATTTATTATTTTCACATAAATGTATTATCCAAAGGAATCTGGTAATCATTTTACACTGTTGCCTGAAATCATGGACCTAAAACCTGAGATTTCTGCCAGTATCCTCTCCCAAGATAATAAATTTACGTGTTATAAAATATGTTCTTTTATATTAAGGCTAAATCTTGGGAATTTCAAGGATATCTGCTTCCCTCTTCTCTAATCTCAGTAGCTCTTGGTTACTGATGGCAGATCAATAATGAACAATATCCATTAATCAATTCTGTCTGCCACTACTGTTTTATATTCTTTACATCTGTTACTACATTGATTTTGATAACCTTCTGAGTTAGTTGCTATTTTTATGACCCAGTAAGGCAACTGAGGCACAGAGAAATTGTTACCAATCGAAAGTCACACAGCTAGTGCTGTATAAGTAATCAAAAGTAGACTAGTGCAGATGTTGAAGCAACCTGAAAATTGTGATGCCTAAAGTAATTGTAGTGGTGAAATAAATATTTTGGAATTCTCTTGAAAGACAGGGGGAGGGGCAGGCAGAGAGAGAGGCGCTACATCTTAATAGCATGAGCCCTGTCTGCTTCTCCAGTCTCAGCCCAGCAAGTCCCACACATGCATCCTGCCCTCTGTCATAACCATTTGCAGTTTCTTAAATGTGCCATGTCCTCTTTGGTCTCTAGGCCTTTGCAAGTACTGTTCTATCTGGCATGCTCTTCACCACCCCTATCTAGAGTTCCTCTTCCTTCAAGATTCAGCTCTGTCACGACCTCTAAACAAGGTTTCCTGGTTCTCCCCATCCCACAGCTCCCATTCTCATCCCTACCCCTGTTTAAACAGGTCCCGATTATATATGTTCTTTTATCTCAGTACTTCTAAAAAACTGAACCCTACTTAGCCAAGTGTTATCCCAAGCCCTGGAGATAGAAACATGAGAGTTTTGAACTCAGAGAGGCACTTTCCATCAATGGCTTCACAGACTATGTGGTACAAAGAAATAAAAGCAGTTTTCACAGACTGTGCTGCATGCTGTGACATCTATTTATAAATGAATTAATAAATCTAATACATGCTAACATCACATTATTATAAAGAGTAACTATCAAAGAAGTATGCACAGGGTAGAATCAAGAAGGGTTTCCCAAAAGGTGACATTGAATCAAAGACATGAAGCAGCCTATTATGCTCAAGCAATGAAAAACAGTAGAGTATTGTTGGAAAGAGTTAAGTGGGATTCAGAGGATGAGACTGAGATTGGAAAGGGCCACTTTTTCCAGGGTCCATGGGCCATACTGAGTAACATGGACTCGTAGGCAGCCATGGTGGCTTGTAGTTCCATCTATTCCAGAGGCTGAGGCAGGAAGCCCAGGAGTTCCAGGCTACGATCACACCACTGCACTCCAGCCTGGGCTACAGTGAGACCCCATCTAAAAAATAAATAAACTAAAAATAAATAAATAAATACATATCAAAGTCTTGTCAAATAAGCACTCAGTAAGTAAAATTATCATAAATGGAGTTAAAATCTTGATATCAGATGAAATCTCCAAGAAGAATATTTAGTTTAGTGGTTTTCATCCTGGGATGATTTTATTTGGCAATATCTGGAGACATTTTTGGTTGTTACAACTTGGATAGGAATGCTACTGGTATCTGACAGTTGGAGGCCAGGGATACATGGAGCAGCCCCCATTAACAAAGAATTTGTGACCTGAAAAGTTAGTCATGCCAAGATTGGAAAATCCTATTTAGATGAGAACATTAGTAGTTTAAGGATGTGACTCTAGGGAACATCAAAATTGAAGGGGTGGGCCAAAGGGGAGCCTCCTTTGGAGGCCAAGAAGACACAGTGTAAGAACATGATTCTCCAAGCCGGGTTTGGTGGCTTTGGATTGCCTGAGCCCGCGGGTTCAAGACCCGCCTGGGCAACTTGGCGAGACCTCATCTCTATAATAAATCAAAAAATTAGCCAGATGTGGTAGCGCGCGCCTGTAGTTCCAGCTACTTGGAAGGCTGAGGCGGAAGGATCGCCAGAGCCCAGCAGGTCGAGGCTGCGGTGGCCAGGAGCATGCCACTGCACTCCAGTCTGGATGACAGAGTGAGACTCCAACAACAACAAAAAAAAAGAACATGATTCTCAAGCTTAGTGGTCTCAGGACCCTTTTACATTCTTAAATATTACTGAGCACCTGAAGAACATTTTGTTTATGTGGAGAATAGTTAATCTATATTTATCATATTGGAAATTAAAACTAAAACCTTTTTAAAACACCTATTTTAAATGATTTAATCTATTACATGTTAATATACATAACATTTTTACAAAGAATATTTTCCCCCAAAAAAATCAGAAGAGTGATATTGTTTGACATCTTACAGATCTCTTTAATGTTCAGTTTAATAGAAGATGGCTGGATGCTTATATTTGTTTCTACCTAAGATTTTTTGCCAGCTCAGATGTTAACTTGTCTAATAAATTCCACTGTACACTCAGAAAGAGAGTGAGAAAGGGAAAAGTCTTCTTGGTACTTACGGAAGTACTTTTCCTGAAGGATCTCCTGAAAGGTCTCAGAAATTCCCATGTAGCCTTGGATAACTACTACAGTGTCTAAAAAACGAGACGAGAACAAGCAAAGAGAGTAGGGTGGTGAAAGTCAAGATGGTCATGTACCACTGCACTCCAGTCTAGGCGACAGAGTAAGACTCCAACTCAAAAAAAAAAGAGATGGTCATGTATTTGGGAAAGATAGCTGTGGTCAGCAGGGTCATTTGCCTTAGCAAAGTCCAGTAAATAATGAGGGGAATATGGTCCCTTCATATAGAGAACTCCAGGACCTTTACCAAAACAGCAGTATTAGTGAAGTGGTTACAGCAGAACCCAGATTGTGAGAGTTGAGAAGTGAATCAGAAGTAAACTGCCACAGTGCATATGGACGTCAGAAGTTTAGTTAACAAAATATGAGAGTGTAGATAACTGCACTGTGAGACCCCATAGGAGGTAAGAAGTGATGGATCTGAGAGCACAGGTGGTGAGGCTGGTACTGGACAGAAGGAAGGGCACTTCATTTTCCCTCAGTGGAATGGGGAGATAAGAGTAAGTTGGAATAAATTGAAGTAACTCATGCCATGCTAACAGCCAGTTTCTGGATGAAGTGAAAGGTGAGCTGATGCTGAGGAAGCATCCTATTCTTACCTTTGTTGTGACACATGTCACACAGTTAAAAGTGTTGGTTTACTTATCTTCACCATTCATTCCTAGAAGGCAGAAGTTCTGGCTTAATTGCTGTTCATAGTGCTTCACCCAGTACCTACCTAGCATCAGCTTGTACATATTTGTTGTTGAAAAGCAAGAGAAAATTGTATTCAGAGGTAATTTTTATCAGCCATTCCCTCATATAGATTAAGAAATGTAGTATGGTAAAATATGAGAAAAGGCTAAATTAATGCCAAATCCATGCCAAATGGAGTATCAGAACTTTCCAGTTATTCGTCAAATATCTGTGTCTTATTACACTCTAAGTGTTGAGCTACAGATCAAGATGAGCCTCCTGTTAAGGGTAAAATGTGGTAAGTCCCTTAAGAAGCTTATCAATAAAGTACTAAAGAGGAAAGGTAGGATAGAAGGGCTGGCCTCCTATGTGCCACCTTAAAAATAGATCTCACAAGGAATGCTTTTAGCTACAAATAACACGAAACCCTTGCATAAGGCTTAAATAAGTAGGTGTTTTATTCTTCTCACATAGAAATGGACTGGAGGTATGTAACTGCCAGAGCTTATTTAACAGTAGATAATGTCCTGAGTCTAGGTGTTCCTGTCATGCTTATGTCTGATGGTTGCAAACAGCTATTGAGGCTTCAGATATATTGGATCCTTATTCAGGCCAAGAAGAAAGAAGGCCAACCCCAACCAGGAAAGTGTCAGCATTTTATTAGGGGAAAGGATTGCCTTTCTGGAAGCTTTTTGGAAGACTTGTGGTTATGTCTCATTGACTAGAACCCCATTTTGTACCACTAGGTGAATAAGAGGCTGAACGATTAGTATATAGATATTCCAGCCTCTAGTGGAAGATGGCAGATAGAAAAGTTTTGGGAAGAATTATTGGGTTAGTCAACAGTATTTGTCTACCACAGATGTGGATATGGGGTGGAGGAGCATTCCTGGCAGACAATAAGGCATTGGGGAAATAAAATGGGGAAGGAATCATTGTGGTTGAAGCATTGGATTGAGCTAGAGCATGTCTTAAGTGCTGGGTGAAATCAACAGTGAGTTATAAAATAGGTCTGAAAGCAAGGTGAGATATAGAGAGGAGAAGCAGCTTGACTGAAATCTCACAACTTGTCAAGATCAGAATGGGAATTAGAAAACCTCCCAGCATGCTACCTCTTCCATTAATGCACCCCTCTCAGTAGAAATGTGCTGCAACCCAGGCATCCTGTGACTTAGCCTGTAGAAGTTTTAGAGACTTCAACCAAAGAGATTTATTTTCAAGTTCTTCCTTACAGCTGAAGTAGCTTAAACAGGCTTCCTAGTTTCATGAATGGCAAAATTTCTAAGTGCTGATACATGTCAGGACTCAGTTACTGCGTACTACACAATTGAAGGAAACATTATTGAAGTCTGTGATTGCAGTCTTGAAGAAGGGACTCAGCATGTTTCATGTCTAGAGTCTGTTCTTTTTTTGAGCCACTGGAACTTTTTAATACATGACCAGTTGCAATCCAGGCTGAATGGCAAGTTAAGGAATCAGCACCATGAGCTCCTAGAGAAAGTAGGGACCAGGTAGCCTGCTTACTCATGAGAGGATTTGTTTTACATGTTTCTGTATCCATTGCTACAAATCTTTTGACGTTGCCTGCCTCTTCTACCTCATGTACCACTGATTGATTAAAAAAAAAAAAAAAAAAAATAGTATTAACACTAAGCCCCTTTAACTTCCTAAAACAGGGCAGCTACACTGAAGGCGTTAATGTCAAATATTCCTCTTCCTTGAAACAGTGTTGTCTTCCTGCTATTTCTTGAAACCCCATAGTGTGTGTGTGTGTGTGTGTGGGTGTGAGTGTGTGTGTGTGTAGCACTAGGGACTAGGAGTAGGTAGAATACAAACACAAGATGGCCCTACTGTGACAAGATTGTAGAACGGTTGGCCATATGAAATATACATATGAGGATAGCTCAAGAAACTTGCAGAAGAAAACATGCAGATTAAAATAGTGCCCAGACAGTGGAGATTTGCAAATTGTAGTGGGGTTGAAGAGATACTTCAGAATGATGTTTTGGCTGTCACTTATGATATTATAAAAATATTTTTTAATTAACATTGTATTGTATTTTATTTTAAGCAACCAAATAAGAGTTTTGCTCACTATGAAATGTTGAGCACGTCATGCATCTCTGTGAAAAGTGATTTAGCTTTTTTATTATAGAATATATAAGAACACAGTAAAGGAAGGAAAAAATAAAAGAAAAAAGACTGCTAAATTTTCTAAATTCTTCCCAAATTAAGTCTTATATTTGTTCTGAATTTATATTATTGGCTTTTACATATAGCCTGTGGTACTTTGATAGAAATGAACTACGGTTACCTGACCCTTCAACAGTTGCCCACAAGCAGCTAGAGGTAATACATGTGTGCCTAACAGCAGTTTCTAAGATTTTTTTTTTCATTGACTTGGGAGTCTCACTCTGTTTCCCAGGCTGAAGTGCAGTGGCATGCTCACAGCCACTGCAGCTGCAACCTGCTGAGCTCAGGTGATCGGTCCACCTCAACCTTCCAAGTAGCTGAAACTACAGGCACATGCCACCATGCTTGGCTGATTTTTTTTTTTTAATTGTAGAGATAAAGTCTCGTCAAGTAGTCCAGGCTGGTCTCAAACTCCTCGACTCAGGCAGTCCTCTCTCCTCCATCTCCCCAAGTGCTGGAATTATAGGCGTGAGCCACCGTGCCCAGCAGTTTCTTAAAAAAAAATTTTTTTAAGTTTGATTATTCCTTATCATTAGGTATGCTAGAGTTTTTTTTTTTTTGAGTCGAAGTCTCACTCTGTTGCCCAGACTGGAGTGCAGAAGTTCTGCCATGTTGAATGATAATGGTTTTGAAAAATAAAAATGGTACAGTTAACTAAAAGAAGAAAACACTTAAGATAGTTAAGTTGAGAAAATAATATTCAGCAGCCAAAATAAATTTGGGGGTAAAAAATAACATTCTTTTTTATTATGAATGTTAGAGGGAAATGTTAAAAAATTATTAGATCTAGATGTCCTTGCTGATTTATTGACTTTAGTTTATAAGAGTTTCTAAATTATACTTACTCTATTTATACTTCACCTTGGACCCTAAAGCATTTTTAAAACTTATAAAAATACATACAATAAAATGAAATAATTGTAATTTAAAAATAATGAGGAAATCAAGGCAAAGAGAAAATAAAGGTAGAAAATATAAGAAAATGAGGAGTAAAGTTAGGCCAAAGATGCAATTATAAGTAACTAAAATTTTCTTAAAGTATCTTTACATTATTCCTTGTTGTAGGAGGATATTACTATTTTTTATGCAAAGTGTAATTTAAAAACATTCTGTTTGAAAGTGGCTATAATGAGCATAATAAAATTACCGCTTAGTGATTCACATCAGTAGCCATATGCAGGCTTTGCTGAGGGTGAAAGGCACTTCATAGCATATTACTTCTCCTATATGACTCCCTTTCTGACACTGAAGCCCACTTCACTCAGTAATAGATTTACATTTGTCTTAGCTCAGATTTTTCCAATTAACTGGTACCTAGCCAATTTAGGAAAAATCCAATCTTCAGAAATCAAATTAGTAAAACTAGATAAGTTGTGTGAACTAAACTGTGAGTTTCTAGATTTGGCAAAATTCAGCTAAGTTTAGGCAAGTCCTCTTGGATGTCGTCTAGATCTGTAACAGGAATACCTGGAATAGGGTTCTTTCTGCAGATCTTGACTTCTCTTAAGAAGCAGATCTAAAGTTCTCAAGGTTATAACATAATATATCACTGTGACATCTTATTTGTCTTTGATTTCATAGGTACTCATTATTGAAATTCTGTTTAATTGTATTACTTCGATATTTTAAGGTTAATTTAAAAAGCTCACAAAAATGATCTTTTATGACAGATAATAAAAGGAAAACAAGCCGGGCTTGGTAGCTCAGCCTGTAATCCCGCGCCTTTGGGAGGCTGAGGTGAGTGGATTGCCTGAGCCCGCGGGTTTGAGACCTGCCTGGGCAGCGAGACCTCATCTCTACAATAAATCAAAAAATCAGCCAGGCGTGGTAGCGCATGCCTGTAATTCCGGCTACTGGGAAGGCTGAGGTGGAAGGATCGCCGGAGCCCAGCAGGACGAGGCTGCAGTGGCTGGGAGCGGCCACTGCACTCCAGTCTGGGCGACAGAGTGAGACTCCAACTCAAAAAAAAAAAAAGGGAAAACAAAAGTCTCCAAGACTTGACTTTAGAATTTTCTCCTTATTTGCATTCTTTTCCCTGAAATTGTGACTCCTTAACTAATTTGCCTTATATATTGTATTCAGTATCATGAATGAGCATCATGAGTGAGGCAGTCTTGACTTAGAAAGTTTTCTGGCCTTTAAGTTAAGAGATGGTTCAAATTTTAGGTCAATTTTAGGTCAGTAGGTTTTTGATTGGTATAAATCATTTACTTCCTGTGTGTCAACTATAAATTGAGAATCCCAGAGTTGCAAAACTTTTCTAGCAGAATGTTTGGTATTCTAATAGGTGGTCCAAAATCACTTCTGTATTTCAGCAGATGCAAGTGTTTCAGTTACTACATAGTTATCTCTTAAACTGATAGTTCAACTGCCAGATCTGAAAGTCATCATAGCTAACAACCATTTAACCAACTCAGTTAAACTTGTTAACTATTTTAGTTGGTATTATCATCAGCCCAAAGAACTCCATCACTGTAATATGCAGCTTTGATACAATGTTTGTTTGATTCATCATTCAGCCAACATTTATTGGGTACCTGCCATGTACCAGACTCTGCTCCCTGCTGGGGATGCAGAGATAAACAAAACATAAACTTTGCCCAAAAGGAGTTTGTAGTTCAGTGCATAGACTAATACATTCACTGAAAATTTCACAACAGCATAATGGCAGTGTACTGATAGAGAAATAAACAGGATATTATGTGAGCAGATAGGAGCCACAACATAGCCTAATCTGAAAGGGGTTTTTTTAGGTTAAGAAAGCAACAATGACTGACCTGTGTTGTACAGGACTAGTAGGGATTAGCTAGAGAAGGGACGTAGGACCATAGGGGGCGAATACAAGAAAAAACAAAACAAACCAAAAAACAGCTGTGTAGTTGGTGTAGTATGTAAGGAACTACCAGAAGTTTGGTGTTGCTGATGCACATAGTAAAAGTGAGGGTGATAAGATAGGTGGGACCATCAATCATAGAGAGTCTTGTAGGCCGTGCTAAAATGCTGGAATGTGGTCCCAGGCAGTGAAGAGCCATTCTGTATAAGCAGATTGCAGATACACCTTTTAGCTAGTTCATCCCAAACGGAAAGAGACTGAAGGCATGGAAGCCAATTGGGGAAGTCTTTGCATCAGTTTGTTGTATTCAAATGTTGATGAAGGCCTAACTGGAGCAATGGTGGTGGTGGTAATAGGGAGAAGGGAGCTGGTTTTGAGGTATGTTGATAAATAGAATTAGTTGGTCTTAGTGTTTGTGGAATATGTTGGAGTAAGAGAATATAAGTCGAAGAAGAAAAATCACTCCTAATGAAATATCAGGTGTAGAGGACAGTGCCTTGGTATAAGGAAGATGTTTTCTATGAGTATCTCTGCGCAGTGATAATAGATTCATGCAAGCATCTGGACACTTCAGCATCTATCTGGATCTGAGTATTAATCTGCAGCACTCAATATGCTTATCCCTCTTTTCTTTATGCAATTATGATGTATCCTTGTATATTGTTGCTAATTTGCCTGTTAATGTTTGTCAATGCTCAGCTGATTGTATCTGTTCTCAGTAATTATTTGTTTCACTTAATGGATGGCTGCTACCCTTATTAGACATCATTAATTCATCTATTAGCCTTATATTTATTATTTTGCTCCTAGAGTAATTTTCTGAAAGAGTTTTAATACCCACTCCTGGCCTAGTTTATTCAAAGTTAACTTATATGATCAATTCACTATAGTTATGAATTTTACTCTATAATATACTTATTTATTTTAATGACTGCATGTATTTCTTTCTGCCCATCCATACAGATATTTTCTCTATATAATTACCTCCAACATCCGATTCCTAAGAGTAAAACTGTTTTAACCAGAAATCACTACAGTAGTCAGAAGCATCTCTTTACTAAATCCCCTTTGCCCTTGAGTAAACCAAGTGCTAAATTAAGTGAGAAAATAGTTCCTTGCAGCTACAGTCATTGATCCTCTGTCCCATCCAGTTTCTTATTCATTCAACAAATCTTTGATTGAGCACTCACTGTTTACTAGAATTTAGGGTTGTTTCCTTTCTCCTCAGACTAAGGATAAAAAGCTTCCAGCACTGTGCTGGCCTCTGCTTTTGTGGGGATGTTGACATAGTGAGTACAGCCTTCAGAGGCAACTTTTATACTTTAGCCCCAAACTTGAAACTCCAAAGGAAGGAAATCCCCAGTAGAGATGTAACCAAACCAAAGCAGACCCTGATCAGGCAACCTTCTGGAAGAGATGCTGCTCATAGGTTCTGCCCATGCTAGGCCCCAGAGTCCTGATTACAATGGTCAGTCTCAGCACCTGGTTTAGGCACTTCTCCTTTTCCATATCTGAAGGGCTTTTCACTTTTTGATATACCGAAAGATATGTCCATACTCTCAGGTCTCTTTGGTTGGTCCCTCACTTGTCTCTCTTCATATTTTCCCAGGAGTTTTGTCATATCCATGGTTTCAGTTACCAGATCTGTGTTTACCCCCCAGGTCTCTGTTTCCAGCCCAGGCTCCTCTCCCAAGCACCAGATGCATAATCACCTGCCTCATATGAGTCCCCTTTAGAGGTGCATAAGCACCTCACACCTCCTCCAGACCTGCCCTGGCAAAGCTGGGACCTGAGCATTTGTCCAAGTCTTCGTCCTAGCCCCAGCTTCTCCACATGGTGCCTGGACACCTCAGGCTCATCCCCTCCTTTTCACCCTCACTACCTTAGCCCATCTCATCATGACTTCTCATCTGGACAATTGTGTCCCTTTACTACTGTCAGTCTCCTCTGCACTCTTCCCTCCTCGCCATGATGTTTCTAAAATGCAGTCACAGCTTACTGAGCTGTGTTCTGGGCACTGGTCTAAGAGTGGTAGTCGAGTGATTTCTGGGAGGAGCAAGTTCAGTCGCTTCTCCAAACTAAAGACCTTGTAAGGAGAAAAACAAAGAGCTGAACCCAAATATTTGAATTTGACTCCAGAAACTGTACTTTCTCCCAGGTACTCTGCCCCTTGTTTCACATGTGCCAGTGGCTCCATAGGCTTTTGGAATAAAATTCATTCTTCACGTTCCACTCTTATTCTGCCTCTTCTCTTCCTATCTTCTTCACTTCCTATATTCTTCACTTTAGCCAAATCAGAATTTTTGCTTTTTCTTAATGTGCCATGTAGCTTTAGGCCTTCATATGATGCCATGATGGTTCCTATGTTCGGAACACATCTCTCTCCCTGCTTAGAGGAAATTTTTATTCATCCTTCAAAATTCAGCTAACAGGTAAACTCTGGATAAGCTCTCTAAAACCTCCCAACCCCACCCTGCTCCCTTTCTAAAAATTGTTTTATAAAGGGAAGAAAGGGGAAAAAAAACTATAGTTGCCTCTCATTGCTCTTGGGATAAAGTTCAAAGCCTTACCATGGCCTACATTTCCCTGCCTCTTTAGCCTCATGTCACCTTACACTTGGGGATGCTGTTGTCACACTGTTGTTTCTTGACCTCCATTAATGTTCTGCTTCCTTGTACCCTCTCTGTCCCTCTGTCTTGAAGGTCTTCCCTCATCGCTCTCTCGCCTAGACCCTAGGAAGCCACTTCCCAGTCCTGTAAGCGCACATCACCAAAGCAACACTTACACCACTTTGTACTTTCCTAAGTCATGTTTCCCTGCAGTCTGACTGCAGGCTCCAGGATGTCAAGGACCAGGTGTGCTTTTGCTCACCACATTCGCCCTAGTATCGATGCCAGGAGGTGAATGGCTGCACAAGTATGTGGTGAACATGTGAATCATATTTATCACAGTCCCTCACTCATGTTCCAGACATCTGTGCAAAGTCCCGCCATAGCATGTCCCCATCACTCTTGCCACTTTTCACTAGACTGTCATCCTCCGTGGGTGTAGAGTTTCCACAGTGATAGCACACTGTAAAGTAGGAGAAACATTGGCTGAGTGAACACCGTGTGTGGGTAACTGCTTAATAAATAGGGGTCAAAGAGTTGTTGATGCTCCCAGAGGTGGCCATGTTCAACTCAGTCACTAACTTTGTTGTCCTTCCTCATCACATAGCTGAATACAGAGGATTCCCACAGAAAAGACTAGATTCAGAGCAAATTTATATCCATTTTTCCCCCAGAATTTTACTTACTAAAAAAAAAAATTTTTTTTTTTTGGAGTTGGAGTCTCACTCCGTCACCCAGGCTTCTGTGCAGTGGCATGCTCACGGCCACCCCAGCATTGACATGCTGGGCTCTGGCGATCCTTCCGCCTCAGCCTTTCAAGTAGCCAGAACTACAGGAGCACTCTACCATGCCCAGCTAATTTTTTATTTATTGTAGAGATGAAGTCATGCCAAGTTGCCCGGGCTGGTCTTCAACCCGTGGGCTCAGGCAGACTACTCGCCTTGGCCTCCCAAAGTGCTGGAATTACAGGCTGAGCCACCAAGCCTGGCTTTAAATATTTTAAAAAGATCTTCTTGCATATGAAATTAGCATGATGTCTTTGTCATTAGTGTCAATGTCACATGTCTGTAGACAATCTTGGAGCTAACACATAGTCACACAATAATAGGATAGTTTTCCTAACCACCTTCTGTGAGCTTGTGGGACATCATTAGCAGGAGCTGCAGATGGCCCTCAGCCTGACCTAGCCCATGAGCTCCATCCATGTCTCAGAATTAAACTCTCAGCTGCCACCATCCTTGCACTGAAGGCTCCATGCTCATCCTTGCACCTCTTGTTCCACAGCCATGGTCCGCACAGGCTGGTTCTTTGTGTCTTGTGTTTCAGTGTCCATATTTGCATGCTGCCACTACTGACCTACCTGTCCATGTTGCCACCTTTGCTGTGGTTCTCTTGGTGTCTCATGCTAGGTGGACATAGGATCTGCAGGTCTCAGTCCTCTATCCTGAGCTAGGACAGAATGCTTCTCACCACCAGTGAGGGTCTCGGGTTTGGAACCGTTTTCTTTGTGAATTCCGGCTGAACTCAAAGTGCCTCAGACAGGAATCTCTCTTCACCTTCTCCAACCCTCCCTCTCTTCTACCTTTGGTCCTTCCATTCCCTGAAATCTTCAGATCTGGTCTGTCTCCTAAGGGAGAGGCAGGAGTGGGCAGGGGCTCTATAATATCAATGTCATATAATAGCATTTTTAAGAAATACAGATGCTCCTCAACTTGTGATGAGGTTACATTCCAGTAAAACCATCATAAGTTGAAAATGTACTGAACACAGTACACCTAACCAACCGAACCTCATAGCTTAGCTAGCAACCCTAAATGTGCTCGGGACACTTCCATTAGCCTACATATGGGGACTGTCATCTAACACAAAGCCTATTTTATAATAAAGTGTTGGTTATTTCATGTAATTTGTTGAACACTATACTGAGAGTGAAAAACTCTCAGAATAATTGTATGGGTGCTCAAAGTATGATTTCTATTGAATGTGTATTGCTTTCACACCATCATAAAGTAAAAAAATCCCAAGTTGAACCATTGTAAGTTGGGGACCATCTACAGGTGAAATTCAAGAAGCAAGATGTATTAAAAATGTATTTTCTTATAAATAATTTTATTTCCCTTTAAAAAGATAAAAAACATATGGAAAAATTACCCCAAATGTTAAGAAATCATCTTCCTCTGGTATGAGAAGAAGAAAGGTCCATGTCATTGAAAATGTCTGCTCCTGTAGTGGTTGTAGATGTGTTGTTTCATTAAGATGCTACCATCTGTTTCACCAACAGTTTTCAAAGACCAGAAGAACCAGTGTGTAAGATAATGTATGGAAAAATATGCCTCTTTGTTTTAATGAATTAAAAATGACTGGCATGCAGAACTACTTCTTATTTTATAACATCTACTATTATCATATAGTCATCTTCTGGCAATAATATTATTTCCATAGTAATTAACTTTAATCCACAGTCACTTGAAAAGCTTCATATACTTCAGGCATGTAATTATTATCACAGGGAATTGTTTCCCTGCATCTTTCTAACCCTGGGGAATAAGAAGGAATCCAGTGTTTATTTTTATTGTGTCCGCCATGTTTTCTTCTTTAAGAATGGAGAAAAGAGTTATTACCTCTCTGCGCAGCATGTTTTCATTTTGCAGTTCGTTTATATTTTCATTTGCCAGCCTGAAGAGAAATGTGCTCAGAATATTGGAACCTAAGAAAAGAGAATCTGGTTGATTTATTTCCTATTCTCAGAGTCTTTACCATGTGCAAGAGAATGGGAGCTGTGGATAGCAGGATTAGAAGTCAGCATACTGTGTGTCCAGGGCATGAGCATCTCTGGAATCATGACTGTCTGACTCTGACAAACAATGTGAATAAAAGAAAGCATGGGGTGCAGGCAGAACGCCTGTGTCAAGTGTGGGTGGAGCGGACAAACAGACTGGGCATTTGCCCTTCAAATTTGCCCTTGAAGTATTCTCTGGTGCCTGTTAAATTTTCAGTTCTTTAAGAGCAGAAATCCTGTCATATTCATTTTTTTTTTTAATTTCCCACTGGCTTTGCCTGTCTGTAGTGGAAACTTCAATGAAAAGTGTGAGTAAGCTAGCAAATTATAAATGAGAGAATGTGTGTGTGATGGCTTTGTAGTCTGCAAGCACTTACAAATTTAGGTAATAGTAGTGCAGTTGGGAGTGTTTGGGAGTTTCTTGTTTAGGTTGAAGTATTTTACGACTTAGCTAAAGAAGATGAAGGCATCTGTTAGAATCCCCAGTATTCCTGAGTCAGACCAATGTCATGTATCATTATTTTGCTTCCGATTATTTGCAGTGCCTATTTTCTTCTCTCTAGTTCTTGTGGACAGCAACTATTTGATGGAAACAGTGATATATAGCATATTCTTGTGAGTCATAGTCATTCAATTAGCAAATATTTTCTGAGTTTCTACTGTGTACCAGGCACTGTTCTAGGCACTGACGATACAGTGAGGAATAGAACTTAGACAAATTTTAGCTTTTGTGGAGCTTACATTCTGCTAAGATTGCGTTACAGCAGAGGTTTTCAATACTTTTGATTACTAAATCCGCTGGAGAGGGAAGTTTCAGAAATGGCTCTACTGAGGCTGTTACACTGAATCTGGGGATCATAAGCATTGGAAGAATCACTCAAATTGTGATGAAAACTATTATAATGCCGAGAAAATCTGCTTGCCTGTGAGATTGTTTACTGCCTGAGAGACATCTCTTCCTTATGCACCCATATCTCCTAGTGTTTGGGGGAGGGAGAAGAAAAGGTGACTCTAGAGTGAATGAACATCGATTGGACACATGCTGTGTGACAAGCACTATATGTTAGGAACTTTATTATGCATTATCTTATATAATACAGAACCACTATTAAATAGGTATTATTGGTCCATTTTACAAGTACGATAATAATATTAAGACCTTTTTTTAAATGTAAGCATTTTCCTTGGGACACATACTAGGCTCTTTCTTGCATTGTTTCATTTAACCATCATAAAAACTCTGAAGCAGGCACTTTTGATTTCTCCCATTTTGCAAACAAGGAAGCATCTCATAGAACTGAAGTAACAAACCTAAAATCACACAGCTGCTGTGGAGTCAGCTTTACACCTGATTCTCATTGCCAGCACTCTTCCTCATGTTCTATTGTTTTGGGCAGATTGCCTGCTCTGCCTCCACCTCCCTCTGAGTCTTTGGATGGGCTTCTTTACGTAAGAGACTGGCATTTTTTGGTGTCCTGCCAAATGGGTGCATAAAAGCTGCCATTTTCTTGGCAGTCCTTCCTCTTGGTGGCCTTGCTCACAAAGCTAAAACCCACACTGAATCCTCCTTCTGGGAGTTTACAGTCCTGTGGGGAGATGGAAGCCCTGAGTACTTTGTCCAGAGGTATCTCATCTTTGGAACTCTACACCCCGCAGTAGGTAAAGCCCTTTGTGTACTCATCTTTCAAGACAGAGGGTAAAACAGATACTTAAAAACTGTCACTTCACAGTTGGTATTTTAATAGATATTTCTTCCAGCTACTATTCTGTTTTAGATGTCTTAAGTAAATGTTTTGTATTGTGTATGTATACCCTAAGGCAATATTATCACAAAGGGTGTAGTTTTATAAATTGAAAATAAATTAACTTTAATGCATGCCATATGCCAAAATATCAGCAGAGAAACCGGAGCAGTGTTGATGATAAATAATATTTCTGCAAAGTAGGAGTAATGGAAAACAAAAACATGAAGAGAAAGGAAAGATAGGAGACAGGATTTTATGAGTGAAATCAAGAAGACAAGCAGGACTGGGAAAGGTTAATGTGCTGTAGAAGGAGAGTTTTCAACAGTAGAACACAGCTGAGACTAGCTTTAGCAGAGCTGGGTTGAAAAGTGAGCTCTCTAAGGCCCGTGGTGTTTGGAGTCTCATTTGGCCCTGTTGGCCTTAATAGAAGGAAACACTCCTGGCCCACAGCCTCCAGTTTCTGCCTACTTGGCTGCAGCAGCATGAGCATCCCTGCTGAGGGCATCAGCTTGCCTCCAGCTCCTCTATCTGCTCATGTGCTTATTCAGCCACCTGTCCAGGCACTGTTCCTTATGAGGATGTTACTGAGGGCCTGTGCTCAAGGAACCTCAGAACAGACACTGGGGTTTTATAGAGACATATCATTGCACTGGAAGAACCTGTAACCCTCTTGGGAAAAGACCAATACGTTCTGTGCTGTGCTGTGCTGTGCCGTTGGGGATGCTGATGATACCCTGACAGCCTGCTCCTAGTGGGAATGGTCTACAGTCTTCACTCTATTTGTTTCTACTTACACCTGACCCTGCTGCAGTCTGGCTTGCCACTTTCCTTCTGCTACTTTTTATCTTCAGTCCATTTGACCTGTCTTCAGCTTCTTTCTTCCTTCCCTAGCATGCAGAACACCACCTTCTCCTGGTCTCCTCCTCCCCTGCCTCTTCTCCTTTGACATTGGAGGCCCCTCCCTATATGTCCCACCAGTTGTGGCTTCAACCTTTTGTGCTCTACATTTTCTGGGTATGCTACCAACACCTCACCTTAAGTGTATGTATCTAAACTAGAATTTCATGTCATCCCTAACCCATTTGGCCCTCCCAGCACACTTGGCCCTCCCACATTCCCTCTCATCATCCCAACATTCACTTGTTCATCCTGGATATCGCATCCCTTTCTCTCCTTACTTTACCATAGTCAGTAGGTCTTTATGCCCAGCAGATTCTCTCTCATACATTCCCTTGTAGGACCTTCTGTGTCCCCACAGTGACTGCTTTTGTTGACTCATCAGTTTTGTGTGGATTTTGCAACAGCCTCCACTGATTTCTGCTTCCAGTCCTTTGCTCACCTAGGTATCCTTCATGTTGCCGTCAGAATGTCTTTCTAAGTCCCAAATCTGATTATGCCTCTCCCTGAACTTGTGCGTGTAAAAGTAGCATAAAGGGTTAACAAATGCAGAATTCTTCTTTTACAAGCTAAAATTTGTCAAGTAGATTTGACAGGGTAGAATTCAAATGAATGAATGCTGAATGAGAGCCCAGTAAATAGTCTAGGACTATGAATAACTATGTCCAGAACGTTGTGATGTTTATCTGTATGAGATATGTTAGATTTGCTTGTACAATTCAGGTATTCCAAAAGATTAGTTTTCTGCTGCTGGAAATATTAAGGATTGACCTTGGGTCAAAATTTACATTTTCTTCCTGTGGTGTAGAAACTTAAGCAAAATAAATAGGATCATAAAATTAAGATTGTATTGTTCTTAACAGATCTGTATTCACTTCACTACTCTCAGTGAATTAAATTACCTTGTTGCTTGTTTATATAAGGAAAACAAGCAAGTCAACTTGACTGAATAAAATGGATTATTTACAAGGCCCTTGGACCTTCTCTTATTTAAATGCTCATGAATTTGTTAGTTGACTTAACTTATGTATCTTGTTCCTGTATGAGTTTGGATAATCAATGATGCCTCTTTAAACACAAATCTTCTAATAAAATTTTCTTTTTTAGCATGAATATAGAATTTCCCTGCAGAACACATCTTGAATGACAGTGGATTATCTTAATACTGTCATTTTTACTGTATTGTAGTTAGATTTTCTTTAACTGGCCTTGGAACTTTACCATCTTTTAGCATTGTTGTTCCAAATTCTCAATAAGAAATTTTAGAACCCCATTCTATCTCATATAAGCTGAAAACAAACTGCATTTAATTTTATTCTTAGTTTGGCTTAATACAACCAGGAAATCAGATCATATGTGAGTTTTTTTATGTAAGAAAATCAGAAAAATAAGAATAGGAAAACCCAAATAAATCCTGGGATGAGGTTTGCAAGCAAACCAGGTGCTGAGAAGGCAGGACAGCTGGCAGCTAGGAGCACAGCCTCAGGGATAAGCTTCCCAGTAGCCTATGAGAAAGAGGTCATGATTAGTTATGTAAGCTAGAAGTACTAAACCCCAACAAATTTCTCTTATGATTCTTCAGTGAAGGTCAACGTCCTCGGCTTAAATACACCAGTTTTAAAGGGCAGTTTCTTCTGGTGTCTGGTTACATTGGCTCAAGGCACAAGGCCATAGCAGTAAAGCAGCTTGCAAGGAACCAAGATTGCAGGTCCCTGGCATAGTCCACAGACTCAGCTTCAAATATCTAAAGGAGTCAATCAAAGTCTTGCCTTTTAGGCAGTTCTCCTTAAATAGCACTTCTCCAGTCCAAGTTTCACATCAGTGGATGTGAAGTTACACTTGCATACATGATCTAGATTGTGTAAAAAACCACTCCTTTACTTTTATCTTGAGGGATTTTTTTCATGGGTAGAGCCAAAGACCCGGAGAACTTTGGACCCACTGCAGTTCAAAGCCCTCCAATTCTGTACCTTAGAGCTTTACCAAGGGTTTATTATGGCAGGCCATCTATTTTAAACAAAACAATGTTCAGATGAGACCTTCAAATAAGTTATAAAATGGACCCCTGTATAACTAATTGGGCCTATAGAGTTGGTTTGTGCCAGGAGCCACTTAACATGTACTACAAATTAATACTTTGATTTCAGAAAATTATATATAAAGCTAATTTTTAAAGTAATTTTGTTTTTTGAGTTGGAGTCTCACTCTGTCACCCAGACTGGAGTGCAGTAGCACACTCACGACCACCCCACCGTAGGCCTGCTGGGCTTAAACCATCCTTTCACCTTAGCCTTCCAAGGAGCCGGAACTACAGGCACACTCTACCACACCCAGCTAATTTCCTATTTATTGTAGAGATGAGCTCTCGCCAAGTTACCCAGGCTGGTCTCGAACCCGCGGATTCAGGCAATCCACTTTCCTCAGCCTCCCAAAGTGCTGGAATTACAGGCTGAGCCACTGAGCCCGGCCTAAGGTAGTATCTTTGACTTACAGCCATTATTTACTAAGACCACTCTCCCTGTTTGTTAAAACCTCAATATCTGCATACAGAAAATGGCATTCTTTCTGTGCTCTGAAAGAGACATAATTAACTGTACTTCATTCTTGTCAAGCGGTCATAGTTTGCTGACATATGGTTCCCTCTCAGATAGTGTCAGAAAGATAGGGTTTAGCAGTTAGCATGGTGATTACATTATTTTCTTATTTCAAGCCAGTATATATTCCAGTATATTATGTATACAGTATTAGTAATCTCAAAACTAGTGATAACATTTATATTTTATTGTCATTTTTTTCCACTGACAGTCAATCAGTAAACACATTTTTTCTGATGAAACCACTTTGTAACTTTGGATACAGAGGTGAACGAACAGAACTTGAGCTATGTCTTTAAGTCTAACACAGCCAGCCACAGTGCTCACGCCTGTAATCCCAGCACTTTGGGGGGCAGAGGCAAGAGGATAGCCTGAGCCCTGGGGTTCGAGACCAGCCTGGGCAACTTGGCGAGACCTTATCTCTACAATAAATCAGAAACTTAGCCAGGCATGGTGGTGCATGCCTGTAGTTCCAGCTTCTTGGAAGGCTGAGGAAGAAAGATTGCCTGAGCCCAGCAGGTTGAGGCTGAGGTGGTTGTAAGTGTCCCACTGCACTCGTCTGGGCGACCGTAAGACTCCAACTCAAAAAAAAAAAAAAGACTAACACAACCAGATTATTTTTCTGTTCAAAGAATCCAAAAGTAACTTTCATCCACATGCTTAATGTTATACAGGAGTAGAATGTGATTATGTGTTTAAATACCTTATGCCTGACACAGCAAATGTTGAAATATACTATAATTGGAGATATATGTAAATTATTTCCATAACTATCTAATATTAGCAATTTGCAACAATGGTTATTAAATGAATAGTGAAGAAAAGGTAAATATGCAGTTGGTAGGCAAAACATAAAAATATCCAAAATTGCTTATGAGATTACAAAAAAATTAATGACTACTGTATTAGTTTAGTCTTTTGATGTATATAATTATTCTGGCTAAATGTGACTGAATTTTTATTCCTGTTAGAATAGATATCTTACAATCACCACTGGGTCCCAAGTTTTTGTAGTTTTTGTTTTTTAATTAGATAAAAAATTTCATTTCAATAATAGTTATAGCATCTACTATGTTCAAAGCATAGTAGGTTCTATGGGGGAATTAATGATGGATAGGAGCCAGGCTCCTTCCTTGAAGAGATGAAGAGTCTAGTGGGGAGGATAGATGTAGTGAGTGACAGAGTCTGAGGCAGGACAGTGAGATAAGCCACAGCACCAGATACAAAATGCCACAGGGGCCCAGGGCATGGCTTGAGTAGGGCTGACAGCTGGGCTTGGGGGCAGGAGGACAGGAGTTGGGCATTCTCCTTAGTGGAAACCGAATTTGGCTTGCTAGCTATAAAACCGAAACCACAACTTTATTGGTATTTTCCTTCTCCCTCAATCTAGCAATTAATATTACCAGAGAATTCCATTCCATGTTTAGATCCACGTGTTTAAAAAAAAAAAAAAAAAAAAAGGCCAAACTTGGTGATTCAACCTGTAATCCCAGCACTTTGGGAGGCCAAGGTGAGTGGATTGCCTGAACCCTCAGATTCAAGACCAGCCTGGGCAACTTGGCAAGACCTCATCTCTACAATAAATCAAAAATTATCCGGGCATGGTAGCACGCACCTGTAGTTCCAGCTACTTGGAAGGCTGAGAGGCGGAAGGATCGCTGGAGCCCAGCAGGTCAATGCTGGGATGACCCTGAGTGTTCCACTGCACTCCAGCCTGAGCGACAAAGTAAGACTCCAACTCAAAAAACACAAAAAAAGTAATCTTTCCCTTTTTCTTAACAGCCCCTCTCTCCTTTCTTCAAAACTTTCTATTCCATATTTTTCTCTTATTTTCTGTGCATTTTCCTACCCACATAGAAATATGGGATTTTGAATTAACTATAAATGTATTATCAGCCTTCCTTTGCATAATAGCTTTCCCTCTCTGGTGAAGTTCTGTTCATCTCAAAGATGTCAGGCTTCCCGGAAAGACTTCTCAAACCCCCAGGCTGAGTTACTCCTTCTTCCTCTTCCTCTGTTCTCAGAGAACTGCCTGTATACTTTTGTTATAAGATAGAGTAACTTATAATATGTCCCCAGTACCAGGAGTTTTGTAAAGCGTGTCCTGTTTTCATTAGAATCTTTAGTACTTAACAGCATCTGGTGTTTCTGTGGAGGAGTATATAAGTGAACTAACTAGGGGGCTAGTGACTTGCCTTTGGGTAATAAGCACACTAGAGGTTCTCTGCATCTCAGGGATGTTAGATACAAACAGAATAAATATTTTTAAACAATGGTAAAAATTCCTTCAAACATAATACTTCAAGTATAAAGTAGGGATAAATTTAGTCTTCTTAAACAACATTTGAGAGTTTTTATTTTATCCTTTTTCTTTTAACATCGTGATAGAAAATATATTGTATAGACTGTTTTAAGAAATATGGCTTGAATTAGAGTCACATTTGTGTTCATCCTTTTTAAGCCAAACGAAATGGTTAGTTACAATGGAGGAGTGAAGGGGCAGACAGTAGAACAGTATTGTGATAAAGAATGTTCATGTCACCAGGTTTTACATTATTGGGTGGGCATCTCAAAGCCAGGACCTTGCACAATCCTGAGCTATCCCCAAACCACCACAACCCAGTAGTGGTAGAGGATGAGAAATATATTGAAGATCTTTGACATTATAACTAATGGAACTCACACATCTAAGAGTATCAGATGCAAGCTGGGTATGGTGGCTTTACCCAGCTACTTTGGAGACTGAGGCAGGAGGGTCACTTGAGCTCAGGAGTCAAGTCTAGTCTGGGCAACATAGAGAGACCTTGTCTTCATTTAAAAAAAAATTATCTGATGTCCTTCTTAGACTGTGCTAGAGGGTTAAATGAGATTCAAGTCAAGTACTTAAAGCTGTGTCTGGTGGTCAGTGGATCAGTTAGCTAAAGAAAGAAGGATTTGAGGTTGGGTATGATGTTCTGTAAATAGCCTATTCAAGAATGAGCAGGACTTCCCCTGTGGGAACTGTTGTTACATGGCCTTGGACCTGCTGAGTCAGCCCCAGCCTCTGAACCTTAGAGGCACTCCCTGGGTAGAAATTTTGTCCAGATCTTCATTTTCCAGAATGTAATGGGTGTTACTGGAGATGAGGGCAGGTTCTGTGAATATATCCAGATCCTTAGCTTTGTCTTCTCCTGCCCAGGCTTCTCCACTGCTTTAGTGTACAAGTATTCTTTGTTACTTCCCAAGAGGATGAATGCTGTGTTTCCTTCTCCTCCTTTCAGGACTAGCATTTTCACATAACACATGATGGGAAATGCTGGTCCATGTGTCAGCTCTGATTTTCGCTTGCTTCCAGTGCTAGAAAACACAGCTAGGCAATCAGAAGGCCCTCCCCAGATTTGTCAAGTCACTCATTTTTTTGCCTGCTATTGTTAATCACATGGATGAGACCTTCTTACTTCCAGGAAAGGGGAGGTGAGACATTTTCAGAGGGTAGGCAGTGAGGACATCTTCCCCACTAAGCCTCAAGGCACTGAAAGTGGTGTGAGAAGATAGGGGCTTCACTTTGTGTGCTAATACGTTGGTGATAGTTCTTTTAAGGATTCTAATAAGTACAGTTTATCCTGCTCCTGTGGCCTTTAGTGCAAGGCGGATAATTTTAAATTTTTAGCAGGTAGTTAAGATGGAGCTCAGTTAAGTTAGTCTGCCCTACATTAAAAAGGTTGTTAAACACCCACAGTGAACTTGTTGTTTGTTAATTCCGAATGGGGCTTATTGGGTCACATAATTACTGTAGCGGGAAAATAGATAGACCTTGACACCGAGACTGTTATAGGAAGTGGCAATTTTATTACGCTGGTGAGCTCCAGGGCTAACGCATCCAAGTCAAGCCCTGCAGAACTGGAGAAGCGGGGTCTTATACCTTCATTTAGTAAGGGAGGGGTTTGTGTTGAGCGATTACATATTTTCTTTGGAATTTACAAAGTTGTATTTAGAAAAATCAGATCTTTCAAAGAACAAATGGTCTCCAGGAACTACAGGGTGTAAACTGTCAACTTCAAAAGAGGGGTTTTGGATAAGTCTGTGAATTAGTTACTCTTTTGCATTTCCATGAGAGCTATCAGTCTTTGGCTACTTGACTTTTTCAAAGAAAACCAGACTGGCGGGTCTTTAAGCTTACAACTTGACTTTCGAAAGGAAATACCTTTAACTGCTACCAGCCCCCCTTTCTGCCACAGGGTTAGTGGGAGACAATCTGTCATCCCAAGTGATTGCCATGGGGCCAACTGCTGACTCCAAAGCAGTTATTTATGTGTTTCTCCGTTTATTCACTCAATTATACAAGAAATATATATTTGAGCATTTGCCACATTCTGCCACCTTACAGACAGTATTGAGGCCAGATACCTTCTTGCTCTAAGCATTTAGGTATTGAAAAGTTGGCCTTGAATTTAGGCCAAGTAATAAAGGCTTCATGTAATTCAAAGTGAAAGTGTGCTGCAGATTTCTGATCCCTGAGATTTGTCATGCTAAAATATAAGTGGTAGGGAGTAAACCCCGTCTTATTTTACTGTTTGCAACCTGATCTACATTGTTATGATCAGCATCCAAAGAGCAGTAGTTGCTAAAATTCTGGACCTAAACAATTAGAAGAATATTAAATTTAAAAATAATAAAGTATCTAGTGAGATATGAAGGATTTTATTAGCAATGTAGTAATTTCTTCACTTGCCCTTCTTACACCCCTATGTTTATACTGGCTCCTTCAATGTCTTGACACTCAGTTGCCTTTCTTTTCCATGTTTTCTAAGCAAGGCATGTCGTAAATGTCCAGAAAGTCATACTACCTTTGAGAGAATCATCTGTATTTCAAGAGAATTTCCAGAGCTGGGCTGTCCAGCAAAGCAGGCAGTTTTGGCTTGGAGTGCCTGCAGACATGTAGTAAGTAGGTCACAGGAACAGCATGTGGCTGGGTTTCTCCAGCCATGGTATGCCCTGAAGGGAGAGAGATGATATTCCCACAGGTGAAGTCTCCTTTTGCCAATCCTATGACAGAAGAGAGAAGAGTATGTTTATGTTATTCACCATAGTTTGAGACTGCAATTTTGGTTTGACCTTCCCCGTAAATTTTTCATATGTTTCAACAGATTAATGCCAAGTGCCATTCTGATATTGTTTAGTCAGTAGTAATATGAAAAAAAAGTGGTATGCTAAACAGTAACAATTTGTAAATGCAAATGTTTGCTCGATTTTCTTCAGTCTTAAAGTCCTCAAGTTCTTTAAAGTAAAATTAAATCCTGACACCTACTAGATGATTCACAGGAATGTCATGGAAATAAATTACATAATGCATGGAAATATTTTGACCTACTTGGAAGAAATACACAGTAACAAGTATTTGTATTATAAATAGCAAGCAAACAAACTTTGTTTCAAGACAATATGGCACTCAGATCAAAATAACCATCCCTGTAATATAGTACTTGGATTTACATTCCATGTCTCATACTGCTTATGGCCTAGGTGAGGAAAAAGCTAATTGTATTTTTAAATTCATAGAATTTTAGACTGGACAAGACTTTAGAGATGCTCCCTCTCCCTGACAGGCAAAATTAAAGCTCTCTCCAAAGGGAAAAAGGGCTACCAGACTTTTTTAGTAAATCCAGGGATGTGATTAATGTGTTCATTTGCATAAATCTACATATAGAGTTTCAGAGCCCTTTAGCTTCAAGTTGGCAAAGTAAAGATAGTCAGTGGGCTCCAGTATTCAGAGACCCAGCTTATCCCTTGCTATCCTTTTAAAGCCAGGACACTAAGGAAAAGCTCAGCAAGATTTCCATCATACTCTATAGCCTCCCTGAATTTGGACATGGGTCCTTTTTTATTTACCTCCTGGTTTCTAGCTTTCTTGCAAATGGATGAGGTTACTATATACCCGAAATATTTTTATATAGACTTTTTTCCTTCTAAATAGCCCATTAAACATTCTGCTATTTCACACATTCTAGGAAGAGGAGGAAAAATTGTTCTGCCTTTTATTTTTTATTTTTATTTTTTGATGTGTGAATCATTCTGGAGAAATGTGGAGCACAGAGTAGATGACTGATACACATCCCCTTTTCCCTTTCCTTTCTTGCTAATCTGTTGTTGCCAGTGACTGATAGCAGTTGGAAAGGTTAAAATTAAGGCATTATGTTTGACTCCTCTTTAGAAGTGCTGATAGGAAATTTTAATGAAGACGTTTAAGTTTAATGACCAAGAGGAATTTCTACAGTTCATGCTTTATTTTCCCCCATAAAGTAGAAAATTCAGAATTAATTGAAGATTCTACTTTAAGTAGTTATTCTCCATAACTTTTAAATCACTTAAAGATTATGTCTTAGAATGGCTGGTTCATACTATAATTTTGATATAAAATTTAGAAAATTGTATTCTGTAGCCTTACGTTTAACCCCGATTACATGATGAAAGCTTGAGCTTGCTTTTCCGGTACTAACTTAAGCTCATTGCTGGTATATGGTAGAAGAAAAGAATCTAGAAAAATCTCATCCCTCTATGTGGAGCCTTTATGTCATGGTGATGCTTTTAAAAGAAATATGACCAATCCCAACACAAGAAGATATGTAGATATGAGTATAGTGTGTTTTTCTCCACAAGAGTACTTTATAGGACTCCACAGATGAAGCACATGGTCATTTTTTAGTCTAGGAACACATGAGGATGGAACTATGGATCTTAGCCGCAACCACCAGCAGTCAGACTCCAGCCTTCAGGGAACTGCACTGTCTAAACAGTCATGTCTGAAACCAAATAAAAAGGAGCCAGGGACTTCACCACTGCTTGATCTGTATACCCTCCTGCAAAAAAGCTAAACATGTTTTATGGTTGGCCTTTACTTTGATAAATTGGTTTACAGTTTGAAAAATCTTGTTTGCAATGAAACGTCAGTGACTATAAGGATAGACAACTACAAGTTTAATTTTGATGAATTACAGATTAAAGATATTAATTTTTTTTTTTTTGAGATGGAGTCTCACTCTGTTGCCCAGATTGGAGTGCAGTGGCCGCTCCCGGCCTCCGCAACCTCGACCTGCTGGGCTCTGGTGATCCTTCCGCCTCAGCCTTCCAAGTAGCTGGAACTACAGGCGCGCGCTACCACGCCCGGCTAATTTTTTGATTTATTGTAGAGATGACATCTCACCAAGTTGTCCCGGGTCGCGAACCCACGGGCTCAGGCAATCCCCTCACCTCAGCCTCCCAAGGCGCGGGATTACAGGCTGAGCCGAGCCACCCAGCCCGGCTGATATTAAATATGTTTAAGCACCAAAATATACGCCTGGACAGAAGTGCTCCTAAGCTATTCCTTTAGGGACTGAGAGGAGCATCTGCTACAGGTTAGTGGTGCTTACTTTCTATTATTGTTTTGAAAAAAGAATGTTAGGGCCAGGTGTGGTGGCTCATGCCTATAATCCCAGCACTTTGGGAGGCCAAGGTAAGAGGATGGCCTGAGCCCACAAGTTCAAGACCAGCCTGGGTAACTTGGTGAGACCTCATCTCTACAATAAATCAAAAAATTAGCTGGGCATGGTGGCGTATGCCTGTAGTTCCAGCTACTTGGAAGACTGAGGCAGAAGGATTGCCTGAGCCCAGTAGGTCAAGGTTGCAGTGGCCGCGAGCATGCCACTGTACTCCAGCCTGGGCAACAAAGTGAGACTCCGACTCAAAAAAAAAAAAAAGGTTAGTTTAAACAGTCCCCATAGCACCTTACTCAAAGTCTGCAGTTATATTAAATAAATAAAATTATATTGTCACTTTGTTCTGAATATACTTTTTCTTATTTGTGCATAATTTTCATCTTTTTTTATTTCAACAGATGTATTTCATCAATTTATGATAATTTCTTTGACTATTTCTTATTGGACACTTAGTTTAGGACTTGAATCCTACAGAGGGGGCTCTGTCCAAAGCTAACTTCTCTCCCCTTCTACTGCTTTTATCAAAAACAAACTCTTCTACCCCTATGGTGTCACCTCATACTTCCTTCATTGATTTTTAGGTTTATTGCCATCCTAGACCCTCTTTCCTGAGCTCAAAAGCCATATTTCTGATAACCTGCTAGACATGTCTACCTTGTTGCCCCATTGTTGCTTTGAAATAAACTGTCTAAATATATACTTTAAAGAACCTTTTTTAAAATGTATTTACTATTAGGCTGGTACAAAAGCAATTGAGATTTTGGACTATGAATTTTAAATCATTATAACTAGGCTCTTTATTAATCTTTATTAATCAAAATAGGAACCATTGCAATCAACACATTTTTGCCAATGAGAAATAAGTTTGTTTATTCCTGTAGCTTAAAAATCCATGCTTCAGGATTCAACAAACTCTTGGAAAGCATCTTCTGCATCCTGCTGGTTGTGTGAGCAGTGTCCCTGCAAAAAGTTGTTGAGATGCTGAAGAAGTGGTAGTCAGTTGGTGAGAGGTCAGGTGAATATGGCAGATGACACAAAACTTTGTAACCCAATTCATTCAACATGCCGCCAGAAGTTGTCATGGAGAACTGGGCCCTTTCTGTTGCCCAATGCCAGCTGCAGGCATTGCCATTTTCAGTGCATCTCATCGATTTGCTGAGCATACTTCTCAGATGTGTAGTAGTTTTGCCAGAATTCAGAATGCTGTAGTGGATTAGACCGACAGCAGACCACCAAACAATAACCATGACCTTTTTTTTGGTGCAGATTTGGCTTTGGGAAGTTCTTTGGAGCTTCTTGGTCCAATCACTGAGCAAACAGTGCAAAAATTGAAATTACTTTTGCATAATAAATACTTCTTAAAATAATAATTACTTCTAATAAATACTTCTTAATCCATCTTTTTCACCATAGTTTCATTCCTCCTTATATATCTCACCTTGTTACATGTGTTGATCTACTGTAAACGCCCTTCTCACACAGATTGAGCCTTCTCTACTACTGGTTTTTCTTTCTTGTGGTTTATTACTGATTTTATTATGTCAGTAGGAACTTTAAAATCATGAAGATATAATGGTTATTGTGATAATTTAGGAACATAAACTCCAATAACCAAAAGTAATTATTATTAACATGCTGTCATATTGTCTTCAAACATTTCACCTATGTTTTTTATACTTGAGACCATTCTGAATATAAAATTATATCCTTCACTTTAAACAAGCTTAACAGTGGGTGGTAAAGTTAGATTCATACACAATACCTTCCACCAAAACTAATTCCAGAAAGATCAATTAAACATGAAAAGGTAAACCATAAAAATTCTTGCAAACACATGGATGAATTGTTTTTTAAATCTCACAGTAGAGAAAGCTTTTATTATATGATGTGTAACCCAGAAGCCATAACAAAATTTGATGCACTTGACGACATAAAAACTGAACATTTCTACATGACAAAAGCAATCAAAAAGCATCATAAAGTCAAACGACAACAAACCAATGAAAATATTGTAACTGCTCACAAAGGGTTAGCTTCTTAAAGACCCTCTTAAGTAGGTCTCACAAATCAGCAAAAAAGATTAGTCATGCAGTTAAGAAAAGACAAAGGCTATAAACAGAAATACAAGTAAAAGACTTTAAACTTGTGAAAAGGTGGCCAATATCACTCATAATAAGAAAAATACAATCAAAAATGAGATACTGTTTTTCAGCTATTATATTAACAAAGATCAAAAAGTTTGGTGATACATTGTGTTGGCAAAGATGTTGGAAGCATGATCTGGTATTTCCAGCAAGAAAGATAGCATAGCGAATAATGATATTCATAATATTTTATCCAGTAAAATATCTATCTGCTTTTGACCTTTAAGTTCCATTTCTGAGACTTGATACAACAGATATACATACATGTGATGCTGCGGTGAGAAAGAATACTGATTACAGTATTATTTGTAGTAGCACGATTGGAAACATCTTAAATATCCATTCGTAAAGGGCTGGCTAAATTCTCATTCATCCATGCCATGAATATAACCATTTTTAAAAATGAGTCAGCTTTACTTTTATTGATGTCAAATGATCACTAAGATATATTGTAATCAAAAAATTAAAAGTGCACAATATGTTTAGAATCCTACCATTTGTGAAGAAAAAATAAACACATAGAGGTTTTTTGTTTTGTTTTGTTTTGAGTTGGAGTGTCACTCTGTTGCCCAGACTGGAGTGCTGTGGCCACTTCCGGCCACCGCAACCTCGACCTGCTGGGCTCCGGCGATCCTTCCGCCTCAGCCTTCCAAATAGCCGGAATTACAGGCATGTACTACCACGCCCAGCTGATTTTTTGATTTACTGTAGAGATGAGGTCTCGCTGCCCAGGCGGGTCTCGAACCCGCGGGCTCAGGCAATCCACTCACCTCAGCCTCCCAAAGGCGTGGGATTACAGGCTGGGCCACCAAGCCCGGCTCACATAGAGGTTTTAATATGAATCCAATGTCTCTAGAAAGCTGCATAAGAAATTACTGTGATTGCATCTGGAGAAAACTGGTTGCTTAAGGGACAGTGAAAGGGATACTGATTTTTCACCTTAAATCTGTTTTAGTTTTTGACTTTTGTACCTATGACTTCAAATGTCTTTGAAACATCTACTTTAAAAGCTATATAATGTCATAGTTTATATAACCACTTCTCTATTGGTAAACATATAGGTTGTTTCTAGTTCTAATGCTTAATAAATCTATAATGAACATTATTCTGTAGTGATCTTTGTATATTTCAGGTTATTTCTCTAGGAGAGATCAAGAAAAGTAGTATTGCTGAATAAAATATTCTATTATTATCCATTATTATTATTACTGTGATTATTATTATGAGACTGAGTCTCACTGTGTTATCCAGGCTGGTTGCGAACTCCTGGACTCAAGGAAATCTTTCTATCTCTGCCTCTCAAGTAGCTAGAATTACAGTGACACACCACCACACCTGCTTTATTACCCATTATTATGTTATTTTCCTCACAGGAAGTACCAATTCATGCTCCTACCAGTAGAGTATACTTGTCCCTTTGCCTTTTAAAAAGCCTCTGTTAATTTAATGGACAGAAAATGACGTCTTGTTTAAATTTGCATTTCTTTGATTATGACTGAGATTGAACATTCATACATCTGTATGTCTCTCTAAATTTAGTCACTCTTTGTGCTTTCTTGTGAATAACTATTTCATGCCCCTTACTCATGTATTTACTGTGGTCTTCATGTCTTCTCACCTGATTTATATGTACTATTTATATGATAAGGATATTAATCTTCTGTCATATTTGTTTCTAACTGGGTTAGGTCTTTAAAGATGAGTAGGAATTAGCCAAAAATCCAGCTGGAGAGGGACACTCGATGAGTTGAGAAATAGCAGATTCAAGGAGAAAGTCTTCACTGTATGGCTAGAGTTGGTGGTACATGCTGGAAAGTGCTAGGTGGAGTGTGAGAGACGAACAGGAGTCTGGAGAGTCCTGTATGCCATCATTTGTCCCTTATCTCAAGATAATAGAAAACATTTAGATAATTTTTTTTTTTTTTGAGTTGGAGTCTCACTCTGTCGCCCAAACTGGAGTGCAGTGGCCGCTCCCGGCCACCGCAGCCTCGACCTGCTGGGCTCCAGCAATCCTTCCGCCTCAGCCTGTAGCTGGAACTACAGGCATGTGCTACCACGCCCGGCTAATTTTTTGATTTATTGTAGAGATGAGGTCTCACCTGCCCAGGCGGGTCTCGAACCCGTGGGCTCAGGCAATCCACTCACCTCAGCCTTCCAAAGGTGTGGGATTACAGGCTAAGCCACAGAGCCTGGCTAATAGTAGATCTGTCTCACTGAAAGCCAGGCAATTTTAAACAGGGACAAATGTAATAGTTTTGTTTACAACTGCCCCAAAACTCAGAAGCTTTGATCTCCAAGATGGGTATTCTTATGATAATTTCACCTCCTAACTCCACAGCTCTTCATTGATCACTGTCCTCCTTTTTAAATAAAACGATTAAGGGAACCCTCCTACACTGTTGGTGGGAATGCAAACTAGTTCAACCTTATGAAAAACAGTGTGGTGATTCCTAAAAGAACTAGAAATTGACCTTCCATGTGATCCAGTAGTCGCCCTTCTGGGAGTATACCTGGAGGAATTACATATACACGATGGAGTATTACGCAGCCATAATGAATTACAGAATTATGAACTTTGCAGCAACTTGGATGGATTTAGAGTCTATAATACCAGCGATTTATCACAGAAACAAAGAACTGAGCATCATATGTTCTCATGCATAAGCAGACCCTGAACATTTACCATAATACTATAAGAAAGGGATTGACAGTATCCAGAAACTGCCAGGGGAGGAAGGGGAGACATATAACATTAATAATAAGTACCTAATGTCAAACCAGGCAAGGTGGGGCCCAAAGGGAGGCTCAAACTTTACTTGTATATGTAATCCTGAATTGTATCCCACATCTTTAAAACAATTTTTTTAGAAAGCAATTAAACTAAATTATTTCACTTTTAATGCTTTTATCAATTGCTCTTTCTCTTGTAATACTTTCATCCACTTGACATGCTTGGAACTATTTGTAGGAACACTTAAAGCAGTGTTGAGGGATAAGATGACCTTTTTTAAGCTTTGCGATGCCAGGGACAATTGTTTTAATGCCTTTTCAAATGAATCCTCTTGGCTTATACCAAGTACTTACCAAAGATTGGATAGAGCTTATTGACCTGTGGAAGAGGAATAGCCTAAGGTTGAAAATCTCAGACTCTGGAGTCAGCTGGGTTCAGAGACCAGCTCTACCACTTATTGGATGTATGATCCTGACCTAAATTTTTTTAATCTCTCTGAGTTATAGTTTGTGAAACTTAAATGAAATAAATGTCTCCAGTGCTTAGCATAATACCCTGTACATGGGCTCTATATCGTGAATTATTGATATTATCTTCTTGAATTGTTGGATCCTAAAAACAGAACTGCAGATGACTGTGGAAAGCAGCCTTTTTCTTTGAGGATTTTGAAAATAGAGCCCTGAGGATATACTTGTCTATATCCCATTTAACAGTACTTGCTTAAAGTTCTTTGTCCTTCCATAAAATATTTTTTCTCTGACCTTGGAGTTCAGGATTTTATAAGTAAATATCTTGGCACTGTCCTCTGGTTGTTAAATCTCAATGAGTCTTCTCAATTTTTTATAATCACTTCTGGGACATTTTCTTTCAGTACAAATTTAATTACCTATGCAGTTTAGTTTGTTCATACTTATTATTCATAGGTTATATACTTTTGCCCTATTCTGAAGGTTAATTTCATTCTTACATATTTCTCAGCAACATATTTAATTTTTTCTATGTTTTATATTTGAATTTTTGGTTTATCTTCTGTTTCCTACAACTCAGTGTTGATTTTCACTTTTTTTCAGCTATGTATATATTCTCTAGCAGTCTAATCTTTGTGCTTTTTTCTTTTGCGTTTCTTAAAAGTGGGCAAATGTAATGTAACTTCTTCTGTACTATTTATTTTATTAATGTACTTCAAAAGTCAACTTACTGAGGAATAATTTACGTACAATAAGATGCATCCATTTTAAGTATATAGTATGAATGTTTTGACAACCACAGAGACCAGTGGAAACACCACCCCAATCAAGAGAAGAACCATTCTATCATCTCAGTAAGTCCCCTTGACCCCTTTGTACTCAGTTTTAATAGCATCTGTGTTTTATTTCATCTCTATATGTAGATCTCATTACCTACCAGACCCTGAGGCCATACCTTTGTTACTCTCTACTGTACCCAGCACCTGGCATTGTTTTTACATAATAGGCATTTAGTATATATTTCTTTAATGAATTATAATTGTGAATTTTGTAATCATTGCCTTTTAGAGATTATTTCAACTTTGTGCTGCAACCCCTTTTTTCTCTTTCTTTTGCAGTTTCTTATTTGTTTTCCTTATTGATCACTGCTTTTTTTTTTAAGAACTTTTTTATATTGCCTGTGATATTTTAGTAATTTCATTTATTCAGTAAATATTTATTGAGTACCTTCTCTGCACCAGTCACTTTAAGTACAATGGTGGGCAAGAAATCTGTGTGGGGCTTACATTCTAGTGCGAACTCACGTTTATAGCGAAGCTTTTTGCTTCGTTCTTCACTCTGTTTCCTACCCAGAGTGTTTATGACCTACAAATGGTTCTTGAGATTTCTCTGTATAGATGTTATGGTCCATTTTATTATACCCCACACACACCATAATCCCAAGACTATGCATTAGTCTGAGAGATCAGAGCCTGAACCAAGATGAGGGCTGAGGAGTTGGAGAAGTGGATAGTGATTTCAAGGGGTTTAGAACATTGAAACAGTAAGGATTTGGGATTGATTGAATGTAGGGAGTTCTAGGAAGTAAAGGAATTTAGGGTGAATCTCCATGTGTCTGTCTTGGGCTGTTGGCTACATTAACATGATCCTACCTATGGAAGGAAATACTGGCAATTGCAGCAAGGGGGAAAGAAGATGGTGACTTCAGTTTTGAATGTGCTTCCTGGAAGAATCTGTATTTTTGTAGACAAATCCAAAATGGGTTATATGAATTTGGACCCCAGAAGGGAGGTCTGGGCTAGAGAAATATTGATAGCCAATGGCATAGATATGGTAGTTAAAACCTTTGGCACAGGCACAATTACTGCCAGAAGTTTTATTTAAAAGAAAAGAGGTCCACATACAGGCCCTAGAGAATACAGCGTATAGGGGGCAGGAGAATTAGATGAACCTACAAAGGAGACTAGGAGGGAGCAGCTAGCAGATCTGAAGACCAAGAGGAGGGAGGAACCAACTAACTGTGGTGCCCTCTATCAGTGAAGCAAATATGGAACCTTAGTAGAAGATTGCAAACATTGTCATTTATTTCTTTAAGAAGATTATTTATTTTGTAAGAGCTTGTTTGTATTAAAAATTGTGATAATTTTTAAAATTACCAGAAACTGAGTGGTCTGTGTATACCTTTAGATAGTAAGACTTGATAGGTCTTAAGATTTGACCAGAAGTGAACAAATAACAGTGTCATAGAGGCATGCAACAGGTAGCATCAGATGGTATGACTTCAAAGATGTGTTAAGGGTAAGCCATGATCTGGAAGCAGCAGCAGGCTCCAGGAACACACCAGCACCCTCCTCCAGGTCCTGTGGAATATGGAGACATGCTAGAATTTGGCAGCTTCTTAATGACTGTAAAGGAAGGCACATTGCATTTAAGGCAGGCAGGTAAAGAGTATGTCCTTCCAAGTAGTTGCAGGTGGATGGGAATTAGCCCCACAGCCCAGTAGAAAGGGCTGAGCTTTTTTGTTCTTGAGATACTTGACTTGGAGTTAGAGATGAACAAGAAAATGCACAGAGCCGGGCTCGGTGGCTCAGCCTGTAATCCTGCGCCTTGGGAGGCTGAGGGGAGTGGATTGCCTGAGCCCGCGGGTTTGCGAACCGCCTGGGCAGCGAGACCTCATCTCCACAATAAATAAAAAAATGAGCTGGGCATGGTAGCGCGCGCCTGTAGTTCCAGCTACTTGGAAGGCTGAGGCGGAAGGATCACCGGAGCCCAGCAGGTCGAGGCTGCGGTGGCCGGGAGCAGCCACTGCACTCCAGTCTGGGCGACGGAGTGAGACTCCAACTCAAAAAAAAAAAAAGAAAATGCACAGATGTGTTTATAGGGCGGATGAACAGAGAAATCAGCATTTTAGGTGCTGATGAAGATGACAAAAATGAGAGGCATTACATTAGTTGGTGTCTGGATCACACATTAGATGTTAAAGCTGATCTGAGCCTCCAAGTGCTCGGAGGCTGTGAATATGGCTTGTATTTGACTCTCAGTGGTTCTGGGAGGAAAGAAAGTGAAGGAGGACGTCACGCACTGAAGAGCTTTTATTACTGCCTGGGAAATAAGAGTGAACAGAGGAATCTCAGCAGTGTAATCCTTGCGGTGGTGAAAGGACAGCCAGGACAAGAACCTGTATACACTTGCGATCTCATGGCAAACCCAAGGGCAAAGACTGGGGTGGAGAAAGAAAACAGGATAGTTATCTCCTACAGAAGCACTAAGAAACTGCGACACTTCAGGAGTATGGAGGGAGAGCAGCGTATGTGAGAACAGCCTTCTCTTGCCATGTATGTAGATGCGGTTTGCTGCTTCATATCTGGTTCTGGTGCCTTTTCTGTGCTAATTTTTCCTGCCTTGTTTCAAACAGCATCTGACTCATGTTAGGAGCATCGTAATGCAAGGCATTGTGCAGCAGCTGGCTGCTGATTTCATGGCAGCATCTACCCATTTGTCTTTGAAACGTTCTTGCTCCGTGATATAGTCAAGAGGCTGATAGCCAGAATGTGTTCAAGGATAAATGGTTGAATAGATGGCAAAAAATTAAAAGATAACCAGGACAAGGGCAGGATTTAAATAGTTGGTGCCTAGTCCTCTCCCACAAAATTTGTAGATTCATTCAGATTTATGACTACCTTCATGAAATTGTGATCATTTGTGATAATTCTTATCAATTGTGATAAGAATTCATCCAACTAAGAAATAAACTGTTCATACAGTAGTGGTTTTGTGGTTCTGAGTTAGCGAAATGTCTTCCCTTAGGGCAAAGAATAACACCTTGTGCTTCAAGTGGTGCAGAAGGAGGAGGAGGAAAAGCAAGAGAGAAGAGAATCATTACATCATTTGTTTCAAAAATGCATCCAAAATTTGAACCACAACTCTTGATTGCCTTAGACACATCTAATTCGAAGTGCTAGGGCTTCATTTCTTTAGGTAAGGACTTTGGAGAACTGGGGAGACAAGAATATACAACAGAATATTCTGAGTCTGGATCTTGAAATCAATTGATGTAAATTGTTGAGTGTCTTAAGCTACTTTTTAATTTTCTTAAACTTTGGAAGAACTTACGTTTTTACATTCCAAGCAGTACTCCTTTTTCCTGGCTGTTCTGGGCTAGTTGCTAGCTTTTAGAAAAATGAGTTTGGTGATGACTATGATTGCCCAATTTGTGTTTCCAAAAAGCCCATGCAGCATCTCAAATGAAGAATTAAAACAATGGATGATTCCCTGAGGTAAATTCATATTATAAAACCAATTTTGCATATGGAACAAAATATTAGAATTAAATTGTCTTGTCCTCTCTCTACTGCCATCACTGCCAAAAAAGAAACTGCTTTGGAGGAGTGTGTGGGTGTGAGGAAAAGCAGTGATACTGTTATATAAATAACCATTATGCTGTGCAAAAAAGCGTGCCAGAAATTGCTGTTAATTTACCTGACTGCTGTTTAAAACTTGTTAGATTAGCATCTGCATCAGAGAAGAGTCTATACCTAATTTGTTCTATTAGTAAAATCCTCCCATATTCCTTTATAAGTGAATGAGCCCTGGTTATCTGTTGGCTGCTAGCACATGGGTTCCATTCTCAATCGTTGTTGCCATTTAAGATTGATGCTGAGCCGGGCTTGGTGGCTCAGCCTATAATCCCATGCCTTTGGGAGGCTGAGGTGAGTGGATTGCCTGTGCCCGCGGGTTCAAGACCCGCCTGGGCAACTTGGCGAGACCTCATCTCTACAATAAATCAAAAATTAACTGGGGGTGGTAGTGTGCGCCTGTAGTTCCAGCTACTTGGAAGGCTGAGGCGGAAGGATCGCCAGAGCCCAGCAGGTGGAGGCTGTGGTGGCCGGGAGTGGCCACTGCACTCCAGTCTGGGCGACAGAGTGAGACTCCAACTCAAAAAAAAAAAAAAAGATTGATGCTGAGCAGTCAGAAACTCTTCTGCAATCACCACAGCTGGTTCACGGAGGGTTAAGATCAAAGTCTCAGCCAAGCTCAGTGGCTCAGCCTGTTATCCCACGCTTTGGGAGGCTGGATGAATGGACTGCCTGAGCCCGCAGGTTCGGGACTCACCTGGGCAACCTGGTGAGACCTCGTCTCTACAATAAATCAAAAATTAGCCAGGCATGGTAGCGCACACCTGTAGTTCCAGCTACTTGGAAAGCTGAGGTGGAAGGATCGCCGGAGTCCAGCAGGTCGAGGCTGCGGTGGCCGGGAGCGGCTACTGCACTCCAGTCTGGGTGACAGAGTGAGACTCCAACTCAAAAAAAAAATAAAAATAAAAGATCAAAGTCTCAGCAATGTCTTACATTCTGAAAGTGCCAGTTCCTAAACTCTTTCTTACTCCTTCATAGTTTCTTCAAAGATTTCATTTACTCTTGCTTTTAAATGCAAATAGACCTAACATTTGAATTTTTAATGGAAAATCTCTTTTTACTTTAGAAAAGTTTATCTAAAACAAAATTTGTCCTCTCCAAAATAAAGTTTCCCAGTAAGTTGTATGCATACATCTCCCAACACGTTCTCTCTTTTTTTTTTTTCTTTTGTCAGAGCCTCACTGCCGCCCAGGCTTGAGTGCAATGGCATGCTCACAGCCACCACAGCCTCTACCTGCTGAACTCAGGCAATCTTTCCACCTCAGCCTTCCAAGTAGCTGGAACTACAGGTGTGTGCCACCACATCTGGCTAATTTTTTAATTAATTGTAGAGATCTTGACAAGTTGCCCAGGTTGGTCTCGAACTCCCAGGCTCAGGTAATCCACTTGTCTCCTCCTCCCAAAGTGCTGGGATTGTAGGCATGAGCTACCATACGCAGCCTATTTCTCATTTCTTGACTTACATTTCTGTTCTTATATTGCTAAGTGTCACTAATACTATCGTGTGGACTCTTTAACTGGTGTTCAAAGTTAAAAGCCCAGCAAGCTGAGATCATTAAGACTAAAGGGCCAGGTGTGGTGGCTCACGCATGTGTTTTCAGTGCTTTGGGAGGCTGAGATGGGAGGACTGCTTGAGTCCAGGAGTTCAAGACCAGCCTGGACAACATAGAAAGACCTCGACTTTAAAAAAAAACAACACTTTTTAAAATTAGCAAAGGTAATATGTGCCTGTAGTCCCAGCTGCTGGGGAGGCTGAGGCAGGGGAATTGCTTAAGCCCAGGAGTTTGAGGCTACAGTGAGCTATAATCACACCACTGCACTCCAGCTTGAGTGGCAGAGTGAGATTCCAACTCTAAAAATAAAAAGTTAAAAATAAAAAAACTAGAGGAAATGTCATCTGACTTGGGCTGCTTCTCCTTAGTCTCATGTCTTTCCATCTGGAGTAGATGGAGTAAGCATGGGGAACTAGGCCACGGCCATCTGAGTGTGGGAATACATCTGATTAAAGGCTCTTGAGTTGTCTGTTGTGGCTCATTATCCAGACCAGACCACTCTGCCCTTCTGTTCACATTTTCTCATGAAATGGGTGGGGCTTGTGCAACAGCATGGTCTTCTTTGACCCTAAGGATGCCAGATAAAGGTGAGGCCAAGACTTGAGGGAACTACTAGTTGGTTTAAGGTATAACAAGAAGAAGAATAGTTTCTGTTTATTGACTCCTTCTATGTACCAGGCTTTGGGCCAAATTCCAGGCACATTTTTTAAAGCCTAATCCTCCCCACAGCACTGAGCGGTAGTATGGCTTTTTTGACAGATGAGGAAATATATCTATGTTAAAAAGCTCGCCCACATTCACACAAACAGTAGGAGCTGGAGCAAGGATTCAAACCCAAGCCTGTCTGATTTGAAAGCCTTGCTCAGGAACTGTTGTGTACTGCAAGTGATCTTTGGTTAGGGGTAGGTGGTAGGTGTGTGCAGATATTTGCATTTCTAAAATGGAAAAAAGCATTTTGGCATACGTCCATAGTTTTGACCATGATAGGATCTTGATGTGGACCAGAGCCTTACATTTTGTGTTACAGAAAGGGAAGTGAAAGTCAAAAGATGGGACAAGGATTGGAAAGCTGACCTGAGTCTGGCATAGATCACTATCCTGGTGCATAATATGTGATGCATCATTTAACCTCTGAATTCTTGATTTGTTTCTGTACACTGAAGGTTCAATTATCCATGTTAATGGAGAGAAGCCAGGCATGAATAACACTAAAGAACCAGTAATCTAAGGAGCATTTCAGTAACAGTTCTACCATTTGTATGTGACTTGTTGAGGGTAGATTTATTTTCCTTAAGCTGTTTCCTTTGTCATCCCGGAATGGTAATGGATTGGCCTGTCCCATGAGCACAGATCAAAGTGGATTATCCATAAGGGAAGATTAGACAGTTAATTCTAAAGGAAAAGCTGTTAAATTCATTTAGGAGCATAGCCTCAGACATTCAGACATGCTGACACCTTTTCTTTTTTTTTTTCCTCTGAATTCATTTAGAACATATGCTGTCAGGAGGATAAGAGATGCCTTCAGAGAAAATAAAAATGTAAAGGATCCTGTAGAAATTCAAGCCCTAGTGAATAAAGCCAAAAGAGACCTTGAAATAATTCGTCGACAGGTAAGAAGTTTCAGTGACATGCTGTTTTTCATTAAGAGCTTTAATCTTTGACATATTCGCCTTGATTAGACAGCACTACTCTTGGTGTTTGTGATTTACAGAGCAGCATCATGAAACTCTGTTCCTTTTACTAATACAGACATTGAAAGATGAACTCTCATATTTTCAAATTCAAGGAGAACCTAAAAGAAAATATCAGCATTCCAGAATTTCCAGGGATTGCATCCTTCTGGGAAACTGAATTCTCATAGTAAGGATTGATGCTTTAAGTATGAGAAACTGCAATATAACATTTTTTTAAATCAAAATACACATTTTGAAGTATAAATATATCTTTATCTTAGTATTTTTAGTCATAAATTAAATAAATAGAACATCGCCCTTTGCTTGAAGATACCGTCATAGGTGATTAACCTGAATTATGTTGCCATGTGGGAGGTATATCTGCAGGTGCAGATGGTGTAAAGCACAGCTGCTTGGTGCTGACCCCATAAAGGACCCTGGTAGGTGTTTTGTTTCATCTTGTAGAAGTGCCAGAGATCACCTTGATTTGTGCTCTCCTTTCTCTTTCTCATGATGTGAGGGGGGCATGTGCAGTTGTGTGGTCTCCTGGGTGGTCTGCTATGTCCATGGACTGTGAGAGTAATTAGAGGTTCAAGGGCTAACATAACCTTCTTTTGATTGGTTTTCTTGCTCTCTAGGAAATTTCCCTTTTTGCTGTTTTTCTTTGCTTTAGCAGCAGTCACACCATAAGCTCCATTTCTGCTTCCATTAGTTTTTCTCTTACTTGCAATAAATTTGCTTATGAAGTGTGGCGGAGAAATCCCCTTACCATTGTTGTAAGTTAAGCAGTGTGCTTTGGAATGGGCTCTTTGAGCACCGTCAGGAGATGCCAACTTGGCCAACCTTACATAAGACTACAGTCTTTCCCTGACCCTTCTTCATACTTGACTCTAAACAGAATTTTTAATAGAAACAATATTTAAAACTGTTGTTTGCATTTTATGTCAAGATGAAAAGTCCCATTATGTCGCCTACTTAATGGAGCAATTCCTTCTAGAATAACATTTTAGATTCTAATAACCATCCTTGAGTTATACAGTCATCTAGCAAAAGAATAACTTTGCCACATTTGGACAGACCTAGGAAGTGAGCTTTAACTAGAGCCATGAAGACATAATAGGCTAGTCAGAAAAAGAAACTACATTTGATCTACACATTTGCATATACTTCAAGAGTAGCATTTATATTAATCAACATTTTGGAAACTCTAGAATGATGGCATTTTCCAGTCACCAGGAGTTAAATTTTGTGGAAACCTTTAGCAGTGGAACTTAGAAGAACAAGCAGCCTGAGTCCTTCTTTGCATAAACTCAGAAAAATTCCAGTCTTTGGCATGTTCTCCATGTAGAAGTTGGCAGCATCTCCAAAACAGGCAGGTTTCATCTTTAGTGTAATGCTATTCAGAGTATAAACTGCTTAGCAAAGGGGCCTGTAAATAATCTGTGCCACTGCCTTCTATTGTGTCTAATTGTCTTTGTCACTTCTTGGTTTGAAATGCTAGAACTATCCTTTCAAAAAAACAAGACTAGACAGGTCTTCACCCAACATCCCCAGCAAGTACATGCTCAAGACAGAGTCATTGGAGTGTGCCAGCCAAGGGTGCCTCCCCAGGATAGCACTGCACCTTCCTGATAAGACATACACACTATCTACTTTCAACATGATCTTACAGAACAGCATGTGGTCCCCTCCTCAGAAAGGCTCTGACAAAAATGAAAGTATTCTCCTCCTATTGGAGAACTATTGAGCCAGTTAGACATCAACAGCTGGGAAGTTTCTGCTCACTTTCCTTTCGCATCAAGACTTGTTGAATCCACATGCAGTTTCTACTGGAGTTAGAATATGAGACATGGTAGACCTCAAGCTGCCTCGCTACAAGCTAATATAAGCTGACTTTGGACTAAAGACCTAAAATGAGGCGGAAAGTCTGTATTCTTTCACACCATACTTTGCATTGTTGCATAGCCTTCTAACTTGCCCCACTATGTTGTAGTCTCTTCCCCTACCCCTGTGGTCTATTCTCCATACACCACCACCACAGTGATCTTTTCCAAAACAAATAATCAGATCAGGCCACTCCCCTCCTCAGCACCCTCCAGGAGCTTCATAGCACCCTGACAGTAAAATCTAAAATCCTTCTGATGTCCTCAGAGGCCCCTCAGTTGCTCTCACCTTCCTCACACTATTTTGATAGCCTTCTTACTGCCCTGGGTGCACACCCAGCTTGTTCTTATCTCAAAGACTGTGCATGCTCTGCCTAGAAGAGGTCCTTCCCAGACTTTCCCCAGCTCTCTTCCCCTTTCCACCCAAGCTTGTGCTCAGATTTCACCTTGCACTCCATCTTAAAACAACCACCCTTCCCTTGTGCTGCCTTAGTTTTTGTTACAGCACTTATAAGTACCTAAAGTAACATTACTCCTGCCTTGTCTGTTTTCCCTCTCCTTCAAGACAGCAGGGGCCATGATGACAGGATCTCCTGTTACAGTCACCTCAGCCTTGTAGGCAAGAGCATGAACTCTGGGCCCAGCCTACCTATGTTCAAATCCTAATTCAACCTACTAACTACATGACCCTGAGCAAGATACTTAACTCTTAGTGCCTTATGTAAACTGCAGTCAAAAGTAGGCCCTACTTCATGGGTTGTGGTAAGAATCAAGTAAGTTACTGTATGCAGGACCCCGGGGATGGTGCTGGCACATAGTAAGCATCATACAAATGTTTATTGTTATTATTATCCACTGGATCTAGAACAGCCCCATGTAGAGGTGACTTGTAATATGCATTCATTTAGTCAATGAATGCATGAAGAATTTTTCCCCTGAGGTTTGTGCTACCAAAATCATGGTGTCTTGTTAGCTACCCAGAAACTCCCTCCTAAAGGAATGACTTGTGAAAAGAAAATGGAAACCTGATAGGGATCTTGACATATTACCCTCTTAAGCAGTGATTTCCTCCATATCAAGTCTTTGTTTTTTGGGGTTTTTTTCTGAGTTGGAGTCTCACTCTGTCTCCCAGACTGGAGTGCAGTGGCCGCTCCCAGCCACTGCAGCCTCGACCTGCTGGGCTCCAGTGATCCTTCCGCCTCAACCTTCCAAGTAGCCGGAATTACAGGCGCACACTACCTCGCCCGGCTGATTTTTTGATTTATTGTAGAGATGAGGTCTCGCCTGCCCAGGCGGGTCTCAAACTCGCTGGCTCAGGCAATCCACTCACCTCAGCCTCCCAAAGGCGTGGGATTACAGGCTGAGCCACCGAGCCTGGCTCAAGTCTTTTATCTGCTTAAGCATTTGGACCTACGACCCATACACTAGGGATCCCAGTATCACGTTTCCACAGATAGGACACCCATAGCTGCTTTTCCGGCTGCCAGTCATGCACAGTAATATAAAAGCAGTACTCAAACTGAGATTCTCCTGCCTCAGCACTAAGCTGCTTCCTTGCTTTCTACTCGTTCTTCAAAGTGTGGCTTTTTCAGTTATGCCAACCAGCGTTGGTACTAATGATACCCTCATAAGCCTAGTAAGGTTTTGCAGCTTTCAAAGGAAGTCTCTAAATAAAAGATGTTCTGTTTTTCTGGGTTGAGAAACTAAGTTCAGGAAAGCTGAATGCCTTGTCCAAGGCCACATGGCCAGACATGAGCTTAGGTCTTCTAATTCCTTAGAACAAATTCAGAAGTTCAAGGTCTTGAGCTCTTGAGTCAATGAAAACTGAAGGAGAAAGATATTCTTAAGTCATCTTCCCATTTGTTCTCTCAGAGGTCATTTATTCTTCCTTTATATGCTTAATGTGCAGGATATTTAGTCTTTATTGTGGCAACCCTGAAGGATTCTAGATGGCATCAGCATTTCTTATTAACCACCACACAGATCCTAAGGATCACTCTCATTTCAAGAAGTGGCAGGTTGTTTTTTCATTCATGTTGAGCAAGTCAACTTCCTGTTGCCCATTCTTTATGATTATGACCCATTCAATAAAAGTATACGTACACTTGTTCCCCGGGCCATGGCACTCTTTCTCCAACAGCTACCAGGGGAGCCCAGCACGTCACATACTGCCTGACTGTCCCCGCCACGCCATGACCACTCAGCAGATAGTCCTCCAGGGCCCGGGACCATGGGGTTTCCGCCTCGTGGGTGGCAAGGACTTCGAACAGCCTCTCGCCATTTCCTGGGTCACTCCTAGAAGCAAGGAGGCCGCTATAGCTAATTTATGTATCGGAGATGTGATCTCAGCCATCAATGGGGAAAATACCAGCAGTATGATGCACTTGGAAGCTCAAAACAAAATCAAGGGCTGCACAGACAACATGACAGTGGCCAGGTCTGAACATAAAGTCTGATCTCCTCTGGTGACAGAGGATGGGAAGCATCATCCATACAAGATGAATTTAGCCTCTGAACCCCAAGAGGTCCTGCACATTGGAAGCGCCCACAACCGAAGTGCCATGCCCTTTACTGCCTTGCCTGCCTCCAGTGCTGCCCCCAGGGTCATCACGAACCAGTACAACAACCCAGCTGGCCTCTACTCTTCTGAAAATATCTCCAGCTTCAACAATGCCTTGGAATCAAAGACGGCTGCCAACGGGGAGGAGGTGAACAGCAGACCCTTAGACCATGCTCAACCTCCAAGCGACCTTGTTATCGACAAAGAATCTGAAGTTTACAAGATGCTGCAGGAGAAATAGGAGTTGAATGAGCCCCGGAAACAGTCCACGTCCTTCCTGGTTCTGCAAGAAATCCTGGAGTCGGAGGAAAAAGGGGATCCCAACAAGCCCTCAGGATTCAGAAGCATTAAAGCTCCTGTCACCAAAGTGGCTGCGTCAATTGGAAACGCTCAGAAGTTGCCCATGTGTGATATGTGGCGCCAGTATTGTGGGTGTTTTTGAAGCTGCAGAACTGTCATCGCCACCCTGAGTGTTATGTGTGCACTAACTGTGGCACCAACCTGAAACAGAAGGGCCATTTCTTTGTGGAGGAGCAAATCTACTGTGAAAAGCACACCCAGGAGCGAGTCACACCACCCTAGGGCTACGACTTGGTCACCGTGTTCCCCAAGTGATCCAGTCGGTCCTTCCTGGCCGCCGTTTGCCTGCTAGCCTCTCATCAGCATGTTCTCTAGATGTTCTGGCTCTCTCATCCCTTGAAAGTTCCACGCTTACCTTGGTTAATTGACT